>OU342463.1:12609166-15218333 GCA_910589355.1 Parapoynx stratiotata | reverse complement strand
ATTGGTCGGACCAGGAACTTACTAAAAGGTTTCTTAGGTTCATCGATCATTAAAGACTTGGCCTTGTTTCGCTCGCTTCCTTTTTAGATGGATATTAAGACAATGAAAGTGCCTAAGTTCCACAAGAAGTGTAGGCCACTGTAGTTATTATTTTCTAAGCAATAATCCATAAATATTTTACAATCTTGAAATTGACATTAATTATCTATTGAAATCAAAACGTACAATACTTCATTTCAAACCTTAAATGTTATGCCGGCACTTCGCTTGGCGTATCGTTCGCGTATTTGCTATGTTTTTTCCGAAAACGGCCATGTGTGACCACACATAGACCGTCCAGTAAGCTAAGTATAAGTATTTGACCTTCTATATGAGATTATCCCGGTGGCTTTGGCCACACCAACTTATTTACTTGCAGTAATATGTCAAGCTTGTTTTGAATTTACGAGTAATTAAGGCCATAATCTCATACGAAGACGGCGAGTGGGTTACAAAATATAAATGTACCACAAATTAAGTGCATACCAAGTTGTGTAATTATTTCTTAGAATATTCCTTTGACGCTACCATTACTTTATTAGAAATATTGATGTATTGAATTGAGTTATGCAAGGTGTCCTGTTAACATAAAGATTCTGAATAATCGTGCTATTTATTGGCAAGAAACAAAAAGATGATGATAACGAAAAAATTACATTACCTAGATTGTAACCAGTGTTGAATTTAGCTCTGCTGCTACATTGCTCTTTTGTGTGGCAGTTGCTGACTGAGGTCTGAGGTGGACCTTTTTTAGTTCGACTTTTTGTCACAGCGCTCCCTGGCCCGGCTAGGAGACAGGGTAGCGTTGCGAGCAGATATATTTACAATCAAAGAAATACAAAAGAAAAAACAAAATATCTAATATATCAAGCAAAACAAAGAACTTAATTAACCGTCGGTAGAGGTAAATACGGGCTCCACATACATAAGTGTTGCTCTCTCTCCAGTATAATATATCATCTGTGACTTAAAACTAAAACAAAACTAAGTAAATCAAACAATGTCCTCACGAATCCTGCAACCATCCAGTCTTCTTATAGGAAGCAGACAGGCTACACATAGAGCTTCCTAATACTGCCTCAAGCATTACCAATAAAAATGTTATGGGTGACAGGACAAGCGTTACTTCGTTTTAACGCAGTATTTATAAGAGTTTCCCCAACAAAATAAACTTATGTTATTATAACAAACAACAAATAAGTGCAAAAGAAAGATAAATACGAAAATACCACCGCACCCACCTGTGGGCAAAGCACAAAACTTACATCAAAAATTTATATTCAATTAATTATATAGAATTATCCCAAAACATCGTAACATGAACTAGCTGTTTAATAATAAATTACAAATACATACCCGTTCTTAAATTATAGGTCATTTAATATTGTTTTTCAATAAAAAATAAAAAATATTCCGAGTTTAACTTTAACACATTTTCCAAATTTTCTCGAAAAAATTGCATGACCAACTCGATATTCTTCTCTCATCTCGTAGGCCGCGCCTGCCCGGCCGATCGTCTATTGTTTTCTTTTTTACATGTATAGGGCTTCGAGATGAGAGAATTGAGCCAATTAAAAGAGCTTGAAATTAATTAATGTTTTGTCAATTTAAATATAAAAAAATGCAATGTTACATTTTAGCATTACCAACAGTTTAGAATTTTTCGTTGACTGCTCTAAAAAGAATCAAGACAATGTTTTCAATCTAATATTGCCTCCAATAAATGATTTCCATCTGACTGCATTATATTAGTGTATAGACGTGTTCCTGATTTCAAAGAACCTGATTTCAATGATGTGGACGTGATCTGGCATACAAGGCTTGGATATGACTGCATTCTCAATTCCCGATAAGCATTTGTAGCGTTTGCGGATTATGTTGGTATCTGGTCGAGTCGAGGACTCTAGGTCAAAAGTCACGCCGAGATCGTCGATGCTCTGTAATAAATTAATTAATTTATATCTGAAGGGATCGCAATTAAATGTAATCTGGCTAATAATAAATAAGAAGAGACTTTGATAAGATCTATATAAATTCATCTGTTTCACATTAATTATAATATCTAGCCTCAATTTGGGCGATCATGGCACATGTTGATATTAGCTTTCTTTGGATTTGTTTTCTCTAGTCTAGTGATTAGATTTTCCTCAAACATGCCTTAACGAAAGCAGTTCCGCTTCTTTTTTTATCATCGTCAAGCTATCCACTGTTGATGATGATGACATAAGCTTTCCCTATCGTTGGCCTTTTCACCCTGTCTACTTACTGTAGAAAATTTGCATGCATGTGTAAATCGGATGACAATACAATATTATTATGACTTGGAGCTGATCTGATGATGGAGTTGGTAGGTGGTCATAGGAACTCAGTAATTAAACGATACAATGCTATCAAGTTTGGGCTCGTTAACAAAGAAATAAAGCTTGATTTTAAAAAGATTTTTTATTTTTTAATATTGTTTTTCATTTGAACTTGAACGCTTATCTTGCAATATAACTGTGTTATTTTCTCTTGTAACTATGTGTGTATTGTTTTCGTATCGTATCTATTTCAGCCGAGTCAGGTTAGCTATACATCACTGGTCGTTCGGCTGAGTAAATTCGTTGGACAGGACAATTGCATTACAGCAACTTTACGCTCACGTTCAAATGGTAATCAACCTCTATTTATTGCTCGAAACAAGTCAGTCACTTAGGGCTGCTCACGCGCATCGACGACCTTGCCGCGATAAGGCACAAGCTAATTGTATCGTAAATAGTAGTCTATATTAATATTGGTTTATACACGCTGTAAATTAATTCTAGGTTTTTGAATTCATACTTAAGAATGTTAATAGTACTTCCTGATTTTGTTCAGGCCTTTAAAAAAAATCGCCTAAAACGTCACCTAAGCCTGCTAGTTTAAACCAATACTTCCTGCAGAAATTATACAATATGTTATTGTCACAAAATGAGTGTGTAACCGTCAATAAAATCATTACAATTAAATCACTGCGTGGCGTTGTAATCTTGCTCTTATTCGAACTTTGTAAGAATAATTTTAGATGAATTCATCTCGTTCTTGATGACACTACTACATTAAACAGATAGGTACTATCTGGAAATTCATTATCCGCAATTATCGAGCAGGTGTCACAGCTAATACTATATCCGGTGTTTATTTGCATTATACAGTAATTGTCATTACTTTATAATGCCATTAGATACTCGCACAATAATGTTAGGTGCATTCTAATGTCAAGCTAATGGAAATAGTATGTATGGACGACGGACTCTATCTTTATTGTAGCAGGTGTCTTAGTTTTGTAAAGGACTTAGTTTAATTATGTATTTAACATTCTTTTTGAATTATAATAGCATATATATTTTATATACCTAGTTGCAAATTTCACACATAGTACAGAACGTTGCCTAGTCATCGATTATGACTTATCGCACAAGCGCATCGAAGGTTCAAACTGTTGCCGACCTGAACGGATCCAGAAAGTAATTTTAAAAGTAATGCTTAATTTTTGTTCTTGAGACCTTTTTTTTTTGCAATTTTTCTTTTTCATTTTCTTCATGTAGAGTTTGGTATAATTGTTTTACATACAACAATTACTGATGTCTACGACACTTCGATGCGGCTGTGTATTAACAGTCACGACATTTTAATTTGTTCTGGCACTTTTGGAAATGTTTATGAGTAGTACAGATTACCTAGCATGCTATCCTTTTCGCTCGCCACGTGGAATGTTATCGTGTAGCGTTACCTTGGTTCGCGGTTAGATAAGACATGCATCTGACGAGACGTGCGACGTGGGATTGTCATGTTAGGAATATATCTCAGTGGTTCATCTTAATGCATTTTGATGAAAACAACGAGAGAAAGGTAAGGACATTGCACTAAAAATTTTGTTTTGGATTTGTTACGTTACGTATTTTAGCATAGCGCCTGTCTCTCAGAAAGCGTATGAAGAGATGTTAACGTCCAGATTTATGATGATAAAGAGACAAAGTTATTTCAAATGGAAAATATATATAACTCAACATATTACTGCTTGTCTTGTCATCGTTACCACACTCAAATGCAGTTCAAAGCTGTAACATGATTATTAATTCGATCCCATTCCGAAAACACCATCCGTCTTGCATCGGGAGACATAAACATATCAATTGGTCCAGAATGTAGGTCGACCGATATCTATCGTCCCTCATTATTCTTTGTCAACACTAAAAGCTCAATTAAGGTTCCATCACGAGCTAACGGTTCGAGGTATGTGCAAACAATCTACAGTAACGGAACGATAGATATAAGCCCGTCTTTGTCTGCAGACAAATCGTTGCAACGCTGACTGGCTACTCTAGGTAATTACCTTTGCTGACCCACACAAAATTATTCCCATTAGACTTTTTCTTATTCGTTTCTTTAGTACACAAACACGTGATCTTACTCTATGTTCTGTTTTATATTTACGTACTTAACTAGTTTAAAAGCATTTTTAAGATTTGACTCAAACTTTTGGATAATGCTTCCACTTACCAGAGCCAAGAGGTATGAGTATTGTAAAATGAACGAGTCAATACTTTAGTCATATTCTCTGGCTTTACTGTTAAATTGAATAAATAACACCAAAGTATTATCGGTGTAATATAACGAAGGGGATCATATTGATTTACGTTCAATAACCCAATCAATAAGCAGTTTGAATTGGCCGCTTGTGTTAAAGACGCGCTAGTGCGCCGGCGCAGCCCTCAATAGATCAGATAGTCTATTGTGTAAACCTGTAAGCTATTTTTAGAGTTCGATGGACCCGGCTATACTAAATTGTTATTTTTATCTCCAGATCCGGTTCAATTGGTTATTGTATCCTTAATGGACCGATGATTTCTTTTATAGGGTCCATTTATTCATATTATCATCGCTTTGTTAAGTTTATATCTAGCGAAGCTGAAATTCAATTATTTGTATCTGTTTTAACTTTTATCAATTTTGAGCGATCAATCAAACCGACCAATAAAGCTCTTGCATAGTTTAAGGTTTATCTTGGCGCTACCGATTTTCTATAATTTCATAAGATACCCTCTGAATTGCTTTAAAGTTTTAGTACGTGGCGTTACTTTTTAACATATTTGGAGATATCTTTTACACTAATGTTATTATATTTACCCAGACTAATGCTCCCGACAAACTTATACCAGACGTTAATACACATCCCTTCTTTACGTATTCCAAACATAGTACTTTCCCTTTCATGCCCGTCTAATGCGGTTAGGCGACACCCACGCAGCGTCTCGACGTGGTGTTGTTGTCAAAATAGATAATGTTAGATGCTTCACAGAACCGGCACTGACCACAGACAATATGCGGGATGACCTCGATAGTTTAACGACTGGATGTCTGGAATGCGGGAACCAACGTTCATCCAACGTCAGCGGAGTATTATCTAGTTTATTCTTATTATATTTATTCGAACTGACTTTTCCTTAAATATGAACGTGCCTTAGTTCTATGAGCTATTAGGCCAGGAATAAACCAATTAAAATATCAATTATGTTGCACAACTTTGGATGCAACGTGAATTTCCCTAATCTCTACCTGTGAAAAATCGAGTTACGGGAGTCCAAGAACTCAAAGGCTAAGAAATGTTCAGGATACTAATTTTAGGTATTATGTACTCTAAACTTTTAAAACTGTGATTCTTAGACTACAGGTGTCCTAATATTAATGAATAATATTGAAATGTAATTTTCCGTTACTGGTCTATATTCAATTAAAATGCAACGTCACATCACAAAACTAGATCAAGTTGATCCAAGCTGTTCTGTTACAACAGTTCTGACACTTTCTGCATAATTTATTGCAGTAATCCGATTATTTGCATCTCTAAGCTAAATTTGAATTATAGCCGGTCAATCAACCTTGCTATTAAATAGGCTTAACTTTTTGTAAGTAGCCCATGTAATTTCATCGAGAAATTCGAACTGTAACATTTGTAACCTTCCTGTCTTTGAAATAGGAACCATAATGATGTTGTAGATAAACGACGAAAATAATACCAATCAGCTAAGTAGGTTGACATGGACGCCGATGATGCGGTTGGATCAATTTCAAGGCTTTGCGGTTTTGTATGACAGGTTTTTGGAACAGTCAAATGTCAGTCTTTTGTAGCTAGAAAATCCAAATTAATATAGAAATACAGTATTTTGTATGTTTAATAACACGACTGTATTTCAAAGCGATAAAAACTATAACATGTTTGCGAAAATGGTAGAAATTTGCAAAACTAGAAAGATGTCAATCTAAATACAGTCTTCGTAAAGACGTACCTGCTAATATGTAAACACCAGAGATATATTAGATACAATTCGTTAGTCACATAAACCATGACTAATGAATACTAAATCTTGTTAGAGATTTCCAATATTCACTACAGGCTTTTAGATGCAGTAGTGTATACTGCAACTTTGTAACTGCTCGATTTAAGTCAGTTTCTCAGGACTTGTAGAATGACTCTTATTTTATCGGTAGTTGGCATTGCCATCCGATTTCCAAGCATGCTTGTTACATTTTAGACCGGTGTCTTCGCCGTCTATATTAGTAAATCTTTATGGGATTCATTGAATTTTACATGTTTACAACTTTCCGTTATACCTATTAAGCTGTTCCTTGGAAATTGGAAAGGAATGCTTTGACAGCTGTCCTAATACAATTGCAAACGAACTTACTTCGTATTAAGAAGCAATTCTTAGAATATTTATTGTTCTATTATTATGTAAAAATTCTACTCGATCCGCACTGCGTCACGACATAGTAAGTGAAATCAACAGAAGCGTAATCAATTTGCTTGAGTTTATTTACGGGGCTCGATAAATTGTGTTTTACCGTTGTATCGATAATCAATGTTGTGGAAGATCCGTAACCGAAGATCAGAATTAGCATGAAGTTAAGTGTGGATAATCGAAAGTAAGTAACCGTTACGCATTCAAGTCTTCAAGATAGTAATTTTGAATAGTGTGATCTGGGGCTTCAGTATGAACTTCTGAATCTGGTTTACTGATATTTTAACTATCGCTACGCTATGTTTTTTTGACATAAGTATCCTAAAGAATATCTACATGGATATATGTGGCAATTTGTATACCGGCGCCGCTTTTATCATTTTTTTTTCACACCCTTTTGCTTATAATTTTTTATCGATGAAGGTGTAAAGAAATATTTACTTTAAATGACTTAATCGACATCAGAATTTACGTGAAATTTTGGTCAGCTAATGTTTATTGAAACCGTGACATCAAAAGGACCGAAAAAGAGGACAACCTTAACCCGTTTATTTTGTTTATATCTTTTTTATGAAATATAATTATTAGTGAGAAGAAGTCTAAATGCAGTTACGATTAAAATTAGGTCATTTAATTAAGATTAAAAATAAAACTTTTCTTGAACCAAATAAATACTAGTTACAATCGATTGTATCACACATACATATTATCAGTCCTCTTTTCCCGAAGGGGTAGGCAGAAATGTTTACACCCACATTTCGCCAAATATTATCATTTACATTTTTAATTCGTATGTGGGTTTTGGGAGTGTCGTGGACAGCCGAAGGAAAAGGCGGATTTGGGAGAGAAACGTAAAATAAATAAAATAATAAAAAATACAATTAAAACTGAAGTAACAGAAAAGAAACCGAAGAATGACAGACGTAAAGAGAAGTAAAAAAGTACGTAGACAAATATTAAAGTAATATAAGGAGGTCTGTCCTTGACAGTGAGAGTTCGAGAACTTTGAAGAAGGTTTTTGGCTAATCTATTTTACCAATGAAGGTACTCGTATGAGTTCTATGTGGAATGTTTCTACAGATTCTTTTGTAGCTACTCGAAAGTGGCAATAGCCTACGTCAAAGAAGGTTTATTCTACTACTCCTAACATTAAGTGTAGCTTCAACTACTCTTAACAAACATAGGACGTAAATCGGTTGTAGCCAGGAATAGTATTCTCAATCGTTAACGGGTTCGACGGCCGGGTGGTCTACTTAAATTACGTATTGACATGTTGCTCGATCGCCTTTAAAATATTTGTTTGTTAAATCCAACATTGGCAGAGTTGGATTACAAATGCGGACTCGGCGTAAATTGAAACTTGCGCTCGTTTTACACGTCGCTGCCTTTTGTGGAATGTTACGATCGTAAAGTTACGAGTTTAGCATGAGAAATTTTAAGTTAATGTTTTATTTCTTGGCGAAAATCTGGATTAAATGCTGGATTTTGAAGGTTTCTAATTCTTTGATTGTTACTAGCAGAACAGACGAGAATAATATTCTAATATTATACACTGTGTGTTGACGAGCAACATTAAAAAAGCACTTGCTGGGCCTCTAACTATCTTTTATTGAACTGAGTAAAATTGTAAATACATAAATATAATCACGACTATTATCCCCTAAGGGTTAGTCAGTGACAGGTGGTGAGCCCGTCGCCGCTATATGCTACGAGTATGCTAAGCTTAATTGTAAATGACATAAAAAATACATATGTTTTAATATAAAAAAGTATGAAGACGTCACTAGAATTTGGAGGTTTTATTTAGGCAAAGGGAGAGAGTAGCTGTAGCACAGCTTGTCGCCAACACTATGATACACTTGTATCTGTTGGAACTGCACCAATAGGTTGTAGTCGCCTTGCACTTTCGTTCTTAGTAGGTAGATGTTTCCATTCTTTAACTTTAAATGTCTATGAATTTGCATTTTACTTTCAGTTTTCTACAAAACTCATAAAGTTATGTTTTAGCACGCCTTGTTGGTTTTTACTTTAAATATCATGGACATTTATCTACCCATGTAATTAATTAGCTTCATTGTCTATTGTGATAAATTGGTTGAAAATTTATAGCATTTCTCGTCTCTTCCGTGATACCGTTTTATTACGTGTCATAAATGGCTTGTTTTATTATGCTATATTTAAATGTTACAGTTCAGTCGTTAATGTTTATTATTGCGGTAATCACCCAATGGAGGCTGGGATCGGACATGGCGGTATAGCAGATTGTAGGAAATTTTATTTTTATATGTTTATAATTAATTTAATATGTCTGACGTAATATCTAAATATTTTGAACAATAGAAATTCACCGGGAATTTCGTAGTCGGTTTCATAGGGGATTATTATCGCTTTCCCCAAAAATTGTCAGTGATAGATACAGTAGCATTTGCTCTTCTTATGCCTATCCATCACACATTTCGCGCTTGACTGCTAACCATATACCCATTAGTAACTATAAATATTTCTGAATTCGTACCTTCATTAAAACGTGACATGGGATCTTATTTGATTACTTTTGTCTGACATCCATGTAACCATCCCCGGATTATGGGACCCAATTTCGATTGACATTTATTGTAACAGTAATTGACATTCAGTGGAAGCCAAATGGAAAGTACTGGTCGTGAGTCAAGAAAATAATAACTCGAGAGCATCCGATGTAACTGAAAACCAGTCTTTGTCGATCCTGCAACAGTGAATATTGAGTCCATTGGAGTATTAAGTACTCAGAATCCATCAGGCCTTATTACAAATAAATGTTTATTTTCGTAATGTTTTATGTTTAGTCGTGTGGTAGCGGCTCAGTAAAATAATACTACCAACCCATCTCATCCATCGGGTGTCGTAAAAGGCGACTAATGGACTTAGAACTGCACAACCATCCAATAGCTTATAGCGGCGACGGGCTCACCACCGGTCACGTTGAGCACATGCAGTGACTACTTGGTAAAGCGTGGACTATGGCAGTGGACTGCTTTTGCGGTGCTTTTGCCTAGTCTCTGACTAACTCTTAGGGGATAATAGTCGTGATTATATGTTTGTATGTAATTTTCATAATTTTAAGGGGAAAAAATTGGAATTACTGCCATGCAGTGGAAAGAAGCGGGTCTATCCCAACTCAAGTATTGATTCCGATATCTAAGAGCATACTGTTCATGTCCCAGCCATTAAGACTGTCATCGGCAAAACGAAGGTGTGTCAGTCGGCGAGGAGCCGATAAGAAAACTAAGGCCTTTTTAAAAAATGTGAGAAGATATGACTGTTGTAGACGATATTGGAATAAATGATATCTGCGTAGATTTTATTTTACCCTCATTTTTACGGAATGTGTGCCTCAATCAGACCTTCAACGTGAATAACGTAAACAGGGGTATCTTCAAAGCCTAACAAAGTGATCAAAGTAACATTAAAGTTATTAAACTTATATGCTTTGGAATCTCGAACTTTCACACTATAAGGTAATGTTAAATAAATGTCGACTGTTGCTTTTTTAATAATTCTCAAAATACTGCTGTAACCCTGATTTGTACAAGACTGCAGCCTTAAGGAATAAAATAGGAGGACTCGCACCTTTGATGTTTTTGCAGACTTCTGCACCTTCACTCAAAAAAGATCGGATGACCTTAAAATACGCTCGTAAACTATTCGGTTTAAGGTTTCTTTTAAAACAAATAGTACCATAATTCGAATCCTGTTCGGGCACCGACCGGTAACCGCGGCCGAGATAAGTTTTTTTTTGTTCATTTCGGTCCGCCCACGTTTTTATTTCATTACAACGTCGTTCACGGGCTGATTATAAAACTTAATTGTTTTAAAACGTAATGTTGTATTTAGTACCCGTAGTTACTCTGAGGTTATTTCTTATATTCCGCATTACCAGTAGATTTAAATATTTTGAACTGGTAATTGGTTACCTATGCCATTACGGACATTGGCTTGATGTTGGGTAACCAACGTTAGTCAATAAATAGGTAAATAAATACTTACCTGTCTTTTCCTGAAATAACATTTGATACTTATCGCAAAAGCAGAACTTTATAAGCAAGTGTATTAAAATAAAAAATATGTTTTATTAATAAAACAAAAAAATACCTGTATTGTCAATAGAAGCATTGAAAGTATTGCAAAGTTGCTGATACAAGTCGATGAGCTCGCAGGTCTTTGAACCTGTCATTGGTGTAAAGGAGTGGCCGTCAACGGTCACACTCCCCCTAAATGGAGAGAAATGCCCGCCCGGTGACCTTTGCTCGTGTGGCTGTGTCAACAAGCTTTCCATTTCACGTGTGATGTGGCCCACGTGTGGATTACCACTGCTCACGTTATTTGCGATTGCCTAAGTATTACAGATATTGCAAATCACTTTGAAATGAGAGGCAATATCAGTATTAGCGACTCTTTGCTGTTATTGCGCTCTTCTCGAGCCATTTTCTCTTTGTTTCTGTTTTTAAACAAACCATCTGTCTCTTTGTTCCATTGTTTTTGGTCTCAAATTTGATTCCGTCAGCGTGATTAGAGTCAGCGTCTTGAGGGGCGTTGTCTCGACGCCAATAAATTATATTAATAAATTTAAATTGTTGATAATACAATTATAATATATATCCGATTTTCTAAATTATTCATTAGAGTGCAATTCATTACTAAATTTGGTGTGTTAATTGGATTTTGATTTTTGGACATTTATGACTTTTAAGAACTAGATGTGCGATATTATAGTTAATAAAACTATAACGTTTAACGGTAGGGTCTCCTCGGTTTAGTAATCAGACATGGCGCTGGAAACCATAGCCCAGGTTCTAATGCTGGTGGTTGATGTTTGAAAGTTGACGACATTTTTGTTATGTCGTCTTATAATTTATTAACGTATCGCTTTACATAGGTCATGCGTGGTCGTGGAAAAGCTGCAGATCTGGACTAATGACAAAAATTTTGTTTAGATCAACATTATTGGCTGCCGTGGCCTAAAATATCTGATACCTGTAAGCATTGCCCTTACCTGTACCGGTTATAAGGACCACAGTGTAAATTTCCTATCAAAACTGCCTTTAATAACAGAACTTAAAACCCTTCAAACCGGTACACCGTTATGTAAACAGTGCAATTCATATAGACTCGGTACTTACAATGATTCAAATTTTAAGCATCGATAATACAAGGTGTAAGTGGTATAATTTAAGTGTTTGAACTGAGTGTAAAGGTATTATTACTGTAAGATTTCATTGTAATGGTTTTTAGTCTAGAACTCTAATAACAGTATATACAGTGAAATAATGCCAACACTGCTACAAAGAACGGAGACTCATTACACTGCAGAAATAACCACGTGCAGGTCATAAAGCAGTGTGAAATAGTTCTTAGCTTGAAGGCAATACGTTGTACCCTACACACCTATTAATATGGACATAAAGGTTAATATCCAACGGAACCTTATTATACCAAAGAGGTCAGCAGTAGCGAAACCTATTATTAAATTAATACAAATCACAAGTTGTAATTCATTTATATCAACCTTGTAATGACAATGTGTCGGTCTACTATAGAACACTAATAATCCGTGTCATATCTACGTGCGAATGGCGTCAATAGCTTACTGACACGTTTTGAATGTCAAATATACTTTTACGGCCATATCAGTCGTTGAGTGTAATGTTCTAATAAAATGAATCCGATAGACATTTTGACTTTCCTTCACGCTGTGTTTTATGAAGGTCATAAAAATTTATATCTTCAGAGATCTGGCGATCTGTAAATTACATGCCTGTTACATAAAACGAGATTATTAGAGAAGCATCAATAGTTGTTATCGTTCATCTAACGGCTTGTCTTGCTAACATGGCGTCTAACATTGAACAAAGTGTTCAACAGGCGCCAGTAATCGATTGTGCTCCCTATCTTAATCGATACAACAATAGATTCTCGCATGAACTAGACGTCGGATGTTGGAAAGCAAGAACAATGACTGACAGAAAAGGGGAAACATCAATTTGCCAGAATTTCATTTGCCATAATTTCATCTGCTATAATGGTCAACATACATGTTGTTTTTCATTGTTTCATATGCGTTACTCATTGTTTACTATATTAGTTACCCAAAAACTTTACTTTAGTTACTTTGTTTCCCAAAAAGTCAATTGCAATAACATCATCATCATCAGTGAACGAAATTGCTTCTAGAAAAAAATCTTAAAATCGGTTTAAACTAAACGATCAATAGGTTTAGTTTTGGTTAGGTTTTGGCAGACCCCGTGTCGCTTCCACGGAAGGAGGTATATCGAGGAGTTTTATTGGGTATTCTCGGCCACCGCCGAGCGAATCCCGCACACGCCTTCCGCCTAGCCAGCCAATGGATTTTGTCCTCGAAAAAAAAAAAAAAAAAAAGTTTAGAACATGAAAGACAACGAACGAGCCGAGCGAGCGAAGCGAGCATAGAGTTATCAAGGAAGCGAGCGGCGAAGTACCAGAAAGCCAATCACTTATTAGGACAAAGGCGTTAGGTTAAATTTGCCGTTGAAATATTCTGTTACAGAATATTATTGCAAATAATAATATGGATAACAATGAGTATGGCACTCGTATCATTATGGAATCTAATATTCGCAAGAGTATGTCACTTAAATATAATGGTAAACAAAATATTCGGGCATATGATAATTATGGCATATTTTATATTTCGGGCAAACAATAGATAACCACAGAAAAGGTTAAATATCCCCTTCGGCTGCTACGCTGCAAAAGTTCATAATGACATTTACTCACCTACTTACATGACGGTTACTGTAGGTACCTTTGTTAATTGATGTAAATAAATTATTTATTTCTTTATTTTTTGAAAAAGTTGTCCTAAATGAACTTGCAGTTACTTTTTGCAAGCATTAATATAACTTCGTTGGCGCGTAAAGACATAATTACGTAGATGTTTCAATAATTTGTAGCCTTTTTTCCCCTGTCAGATGTCTACAGCGAACAGTTATTTAGGATGTAGGTAATAGCTCAGTGTTCTAATAGGTATCTTCTGTTTAATATTTGTGTGTCTGAATAAAAACAGATAGACACGTGTAATTATAGGTATTAAAGAACGTAAGCCTGTCGCCAATATGTAGTGTGGCATTTGATAGCGCGAAATTTCATCTCGATTCTTGATGCTAACCTGTCACACGGATCTGATCCCATGTTTACTAAGAGATCTGACTACCTCAGTCGGATCACTTACTTGAAATAATCTGAGTTATCGATTGAAATAGGTTATTTAGGTTTAAATAACCTATTAATTTTTTGATGAGATTGAATTATGTAAATTTTTGTCTGCAGTTTAACATTCAATATTTTATCCTAATACAATAAATAAAAAAACATATATAAATTTAAAAAATCAGCTTCCGATACCGGGAATCGAACCCGAGCCTCCTGGGTGAGAGCCAGGTATCCTAGCCACTAGACCATATCGGATTCTGCAGATTGTGACGAAAATAGTGCTTTTTACGTATGTAAACACATCACACATATTGGCAGTCATTGTATGTAACATTTGTTACAATTAGGTTTGTTATGACGAATGCCTTTGAAAATGTAACACATCGTTATTTCCACAACTGTTTCAACTTCCGGTCAATTTGTTCAATCCTATGTAAATTACTACACAGTCCTTTGTTTCCTGCCTGTTTATTATGTATCTGGTGCTGATGCTGTCTCCCTTCGTTTCCTTACGTTAAAAGAGGACAGCCTCAATACCGTTATTGAATGGTGGGTTGACATGGGATTGATTCATAAGATTACTCGTGTCGACATTGCATGGTGCATTATTGTAATGTTTTGTTTCACTTAGATATGGATGACGATCTTGTATAGAGTATAATAATCATTTCTCATAAAGGGAGAGAAAATATTTTGTGCATGGTACCCTACTGCTACCGGCATTGGGCCGGCGTGGTGGTGTTACGGCCTATACTTCTCATGTGTTTCTCCACAAGGAAGGCCTGTGCCCAGCAGTGGTAGTTGTATTGGCCGACGACGACCTACTTACTGCCTACAGAATGTTATAATATTGAGTAAATGGATAAGCAAACGTGTAAACATGCAATGCCAATAATTCTTCTTAGAGACTTATTATAAGACTACATTTTTACTCTAATTTCAGCCAGCCACATTGTAATTGCGTGCTCAAAAAGTTATAGGAAACACGGCATAGTCGAGCAAAATTTTCCTGACGAAAACTTGAATAAAATTTAAAATTTCATTATCTTCCTTTCATCCAAGATGCTATGTTCCTTAGGAAAAAAATCCTTATGATTAACTCTTTCGACGGTTATCATAAAATACATGGAGTTTTTTTTTCACATTTCGCGTGTTCAATTCCCGGTAGAGTCAGGCGAATTTTAATAAATCTATAAATGCAGTTCCACCTATTATAAAAAATAAAATTATGTCTTCTTTCAGTAAAACATCCTACCTTCAATCTTTTATATACTTTCCCTCCATGTGGCATGGCTGTGGGACACCCGGTATAATATTAGGTCCTTACCTATGAAATTGATGTTTTGTATGGAGATTTTGGGGCATTCTGCATTTTCCATACTAACATTTTATCAGTTTTCTTCACAACGACAAATCCAGAGATACTTTACTAATACATATTAGTAAAGCTTGTCTAATGGTACATGCCAAATATATTACACATGTAATATCACACTTATTTATCGTTTTTAAGGGAAATGATGTATTCGGCAGGCACTTAAAAAGAGTTGTCTCCGTGTCCAATTTTAACACAATTAAACTTACAACAAATTATCAAAACAAATCAAAAGAGCTCAAAAATATAGTCTATTTTTAGACGAGGTAATTATTTTTTAGGAATACTCTGAATCTTAATAGTTACAGACAAAATACTTAGAGAGAAAAAAAAAACACCAATTTCATAGGTAAGGACCCAATACTTTCCCTCCATGTGGCATGGCCGTGGGACACCCGGTATAATATTCCTAGTAACATGATCAATATCACCATTATTTTAAAAACTTCCATGCAAATTCGTGTTTCAAGAACGATCGACCAAAGCCTGTACTCCTTGATGGACATAAACAGCACAGAGTTTACTAGTCGATAAACATTCAGGGGGGAATAAATCTGACCATTGTTTAAATCAAGCTAAAATACTATTATGGCGGTAACTCCATGGACGTGGTCGTGCAGGATATAGTTGTTATGTCCCGGGACCGGGAAATGGCTATTTTGAATTGTTTACGGCCGTCGCCATTCATGGCTAATAAAGCTGCGCCGAACGCACCCATTCTGCTGCGCCGTGAATGTTTAGGATCAACGGCAATCGCATATGAATTAAGATCTTGCATGCGCTATGTTCATAAACTCAATCCGCTGATTCATTCTGAGAATTTTTAGACACAGCAATATCCAATACTTTTACGGCTAGTCCAGTCTCATCCTTTTCTAACAATGTACTAAATGCTCATAGGCTGACTTGTTAGTACTTAGATGTTTTTTTTTCATGAAATAATAATATTACCTAGTACTTACTCTCGTTGACCGTGTCGTCGTATGTGAGCGATAGAACCAAGTAGTTATTAAAATATACTAGCTGTAATACTAGCTGTTGCCTCGACTTCGACTATGGGTGTATAACTATCCCACGGGAACCCTTTAATTTTCCGGAATAAAATGTGTCTAAGATGTTGGATATAAGGAATCACCATACAAAATTTCATTGAAATCGGTTCTGCCATTTCGGAGATTAGCCCGTTCAAACTGATAAACAGACAGAGAAAAAAAAAAAAAAAATTCACATCCCGACTTGGTTTTAAGCATTTTTTTTTCTAAGTACAGAATTCACATCCCGACTTGGTTTTAAGCATTTTTTTTTCTAAGTACAGACATTCGACCTCTATGACATTTGCATTCGTGTCGGACAATTCCCGAAGATCTGGAAGGACGGTACGCTGTGTTTATTGCGCAAGGATGGTCGACCGACCGACGACCCCTCAGCGTACCGTCCTATAGTATTGTTGGACGAAGTCGGCAAGGTCTTCGAAAGGCTGATTGCTTCCCGACTGGTGGAGCACCTGTCCGACGTGGGCCCGGACTTATCACCGGCACAGTATGGCTTCCGGACAGGGCGCTCTACCATCGATGCCCTGTCCGATTTGAGGGCTCTGGTGACTGAGGCCACTGACCGAGGTGAACAGGTGTTGGCGGTGTCGTTAGACATCGCCAACGCCTTTAACTCCCTTCCTTTTGGGGCAATATTGGAGGCCCTCAGATTTCATAGGGCTCCAAAATACCTGGTAAAATTGGTGGGGAATTATTTGGCGGGAAGAGACGTGATGTACATCGGGCAAGGTGGCGGGGCCGGCCGCCATAGCATGTCCCGAGGCGTTCCACAGGGGTCTGTGTTAGGACCCCTACTGTGGAACATAGGGTACAATTATGTCCTGCGGGTTGCCCTCCCCTCGCGTGCTAGGCTGTTTTGTTACGCCGACGATACGCTCGTTACAGTCAGGGGGAGAGATTTTGAGGAGGTGTTGCGGCTGGCGTCCGTGTTTTCTACACACGTTGTCCGGCGCATTGGCTCGTTGGGGTTGAAGGTGGCCCTTTCAAAAACGGAGGCCCTCCTGTTTTACGGGCCGCGGCGACGTCCACCAGGTGGAGCCGAAATCATTGTGGATGGGGTGCGGGTGCCACTTAAACCGCACCTCAAATACCTGGGTCTTGTACTAGACGGGCGCTGGGGCTTCGAGGAGCACTTCCGGCGTCTCGAGCCCCGTCTCATGGCTGCCGCCAACGCCCTCGGGCGTCTGCTGCCAAACTTAGGAGGGCCGAGTGCGAGCTGTCGCCGTCTTTACGCCAACATTGTGCGTAGCATGGCATTGTATGGGGCCCCTGTCTGGGCCGACGCCCTCAGCCCTCGTGCTATTGCGTCCCTGCATAGGGCGCAACGCGCCATGGCACTTAGGGCCATAAGGGGTTACTGCACGCTGTCTCACTCGGCAGCGTGCATGATAGCAGGCACCCCTCCATGGGAGATGACCGCCCACGTTCTAGCGGCGGCCTATCAAATCCGCATGGAGGCCAGGGCGAGGGACCACCAAATGGTAGCCATAGAGAGGACCGCCGCCTTAAGAGAGGCGACGGAAGAGGTGTTTCGCCAGTGGTCGAGGGAACTACAAGATTCGCTCCGCGGACCGACCTCCGGTACCCTTCGTAGGACCGTCGAGGCCATGAGTCCCTACTTGACCGCTTGGTCGGAACGGCGGCATGGACCGCTGTCGTACCACCTGGTACAGATCCTCAGCGGCCACGGCTGTTTTGGCCGCTATCTGCACCGCATCGGCAGGGAGGCAACCCCAATGTGTCACCACTGTGGTGCGAGTGAGGACACCGCCCAGCACACCCTCGAGGTGTGCACTGCGTTTTCCTCACAACGCGGCGAGCTCACAGCCGCTATCGGGCAAGACCTCTCCCTAGAAGCGGTGGTCCACACCATGCTGGAGGGTGAGATGTCTTGGGGCGCAGTAAGCTCCTTCTGTGTCGATGTCATGACGCAGAAAGAAGCGGCGGAGCGAGCCAGGGAGGAGGACCCCCAGGCCGATCCGTGTCGCCGCAGAAGAGTCGGGCGGAGAAGGCGGCAATTTGCCCGCCTGATTCCTCCTAGCGGTGGCCTGCAGGGCCCGGGCTTGGGAAGCCCGAGTCCTGCATTGCACAGGTCACTGACAGTCGCCGTTGACCCCGACGTCCAGGGGCATAGCCGGCCTCCCCCTTTTAGGGAGGTGAGAGGGGCTCGCCTTAGGCGAGCGGGCACTGACGGGGTTGTGGAGGTTTCCGAAAGGGTTCCCACGACCTCGTCTGGCAGCGACGTGCATACGCTCGTCCCGTCATCCTCGTCCGATGAGGGCGACGATGGCGTGGCGGTCGCGCGCGTTTTAGCGCCAAGGTGACGCAGGTGGACGTCGATGGTTTTTAGTGGGTAGGCCCTGCACTCTACGGGGAGAGTCCCACATAACCCTACGTTCCCCAGACGTAGGGTATGCGTAACGCATTTTCCATCGTTAAAAAAAAAAAAAAAAAAAAAAAAAAAAGACCTATGTTCAGGCGTCCTCTCTATAATAAATGATATTGACTATGTACATGTTGTTTGCTATAGTTCTGGAACTACTGGTACTACTATTTATTATCATAAACTATAGTAAGTTCGTGTGTTTAGTCTGTTTTCGTATTGTTTATGATTTTACACCCACGCGGATATTATCGAACACTGTCAAGGTAAATATTTGGACAAGATCTTGCTTAACCATTATTATGTTTTAAACCGATTCCACATCATAAAATAACATATTGCTTGTTGCTTATGACTGACTGACTCTCAGATGTTTTGAATGGGCTATGATCTGTGAATATACTGCGCTGCAAACTTTAAATTTTTCACACGTTTTCATATCCAGTATATGCAATGAATATTTAATTAAACGTTATTATTCTGTGGTGGTGATCTTGTAGTAACTAGTTAATTAATGTCATCCATATGGCAGTTAGAGTATATGCGCCAGTCAATCTTATTAATAAACTAATAAAATTTATTACGCCTACCCAAACTTATAATTATTTTAAGAACGGCAAAATTGTGAAATCATAAAATAATATTTTTAGCTTTAGTGTGAAGTACTAAGAAAAAAATACTTCCGATACCGGGAATCGAACCCGAGCCTCCTGGGTGAGAGCCAGGTATCCTAGCCACTAGACCATATCGGATGATGTAGGAACGATGAAATAGTACATTAGTTCTCCGAGTTCAGAGTAATTTGTTTTGAAGCAATTTTTTCTTGATTGATACTTATAATACCTACATTTATAATTTTACTCCCCTTATCGGTCACACAAACTGCATATTCGCAGAGTGAACTAAATATTTAATGTAGACTTACTGATAAGTTGTTATCAGTCAGACATACGGCTACCGTGCGTAAATTATAATATGAACCAGTTTAACTCACGTTTGAGTTTGTACCGCGGTTGGACCATATTTCAAATTCAAAAACGTTTATTCACTTTAGATGCGTCTTAGCACATACAAGACTTATGAATGTCAAAAGCAATTTACAAAATTTCGTCAAAGAGATAAACTACGCCATCCGTTCATAAAACTACCAGGAGGCCTTGTTCTGAGTACTTCTAAGAAGAACGGGCAAGAAATTCAGCAAGTTTCTACTCTCCCTTAACATCAACATAGTTTTTTTAATGTCTTTAACTACAACGCCATTGCAGTTTCAGAAGTAATAAAACTAGATTTTTCTATTTTTTCGTAATATACTATTTCCGAACAGCGGAACAGTGTAGTACATATTTGTGAATAAAATCGACGCCATGTCCTGGTCCACCCGATGCTCCTAATATTAGGTCCTTACCAATGAAATTGGTGTTTTGTTTGGAGATTTTGGGGAATTCTGAATTTTCCATACTAAAATTTTTTCAGTTTTCTTCACAACGACAAATCCAAAGATAATAATATTTGGCATCGATCATTAGACAAGCTTTAGTAATATGTGTAATATCACACTTGTAACCTCACTCCTGTGAGTTACTGGGAAAAAAAATAAAAACCGGCGATAGGTAAAAACTAGTTTATTTCCCGTTTACAATTTTGGGTTCTAGGTACTAATGGGTTCAAATTTCGTGGTCCTGGACGTTCCCTGGTCAATGGTTGTGCTTAACGACCGAATGTGTGTGTGTTCTCAGAAAGAGAGATACATAAAATATATATTTTAAAGTGAACTTAAATAAAGTTAAAAAAACTAATCCAAGAGATGAGGCCCCGTCTTCTGACGGCAATGAGGTGCACCACTCCCTCGAAGGGTTCTCCTCAAGTATATTCCTCCCAGTATCTCTCCCCAAAAAAAAACTCCTGCGGACAAAACAACTAATAATTACCTATCAAGTAGTTAAATTACTAACACTAGGAAATGCTTTGACACACTATACTCATAGTAGGTTAGAAGAAAACATACTACATAATTATGTAACTTTAACAAATAAAATATTATATATGGTTTTCACTATTGATTCATTAAACATACCTAGCTTATGTGATAATTACAATATAATCCAAATTAAGTGCAATCAATTACATATTCTTTAAAGGATTGTGGAAACAAACCCATGAGGTAATTTATGAATAAAGAGAACACTGCTCTAAGAAAATACACTAGGCATTAGTTGGAAGGTGATCTAGAATAAGTTAGGTACTAAGTTAGGTTTAATTTTATTATTTAACATTTTCCAATTTATTCATTAATATAGATAACAGTAACACTTATATCCATTAGTACTGCTTCCTTTAGCTAAACATAACCAATTCCTAGTTTTAATCATTATAAAGAAAGACTTATGACCTAAATAAGGTCACAACTTGATTTTAATTTTTTATAGAAAATTACTAATAAAAATCCTTAAGAAATATATTCATATCGTAGGTAAGGGTCGACTGAAGCTATCTATAGCCTATTCTTAGGTTAAAACATCAAAAAGAAACACTTATGACCTGAGTTAGGTCTCAACTTAATTTTCATTTTTTATAGAAAATTACTAATAAAAATCCTAAAGAAATATATTCATATCGTAGGTAAGGGCCTACTGAAGCTATCCATAGCCTATTCTTAGGTTGAAACATCATAAAGAAACACTTATGACCTAAGTTAGGTCTCAACTTAATTTTCATTTTTTATAGAAAATTACTAATAAAAATCCTAAAGAAATATATTCATATCGTAGGTAAGGGCCTACTGAAGCTATCCATAGCCTATTCTTAGGTTAAAACATCATAAAGAAACACTTATGACCTAAGTTAGGTCTCAACTTAATTTTCATTTTTTATAGAAAATTACTAATAAAAATCCTAAAGAAATATATTCATATCGTAGGTAAGGGCCTACTGAAGCTAACCAAAGCCTATTCTTAGATCAAAACACCATAAAGAAACACTTAGGACCCAAGTTAGGTCTCAACTTAATTCATCAAAATTTTAGGGGTTACAGCATCCCCTTTCCCAGTTAAGAATTCATGCAGGGAATTCTTCGGATGCCCCCATCCGTCATCCCTCTTATCCTAGTCGAATCATTCTTTGAAAGGACTAACAAAATATAACAAGTAAATTAACTTGACAGAAATGGTTCCAACAGAACCAGACAAAACCACTCGAACCCAGGACCAGGAATACTACCTGTGGGTAAAACACCACAAATATTAAATGGTCTAACAACCTTCCAACTGGAAAATCTGCGTGAACAAAACAACCCCCACTTCACTCAATGACATCCGATCTTCTGAAGTTATACTGAAAACAGTACGAACCTCGCCAGAACACAGTGAACGAATAATAATGATAGGCTTATTGGTGACGAAGTCATAACCCGCTCCGATTAAACTTGCACGTAAATTTTATTTACTTCCCGAGACATTTGAAGTCTTTTACGTGCCACTTTCCAATATATTTCCCGTTCTGGTCTTCCAACTCATAAACCAAGGGTGATAACCTCTTCCTTATGGTGCAACGCTCATACTTAGGCGCTAATTTTGCCGAAAAATATTTAGGGGCAGAACTCTGTTTATAAGTACGCTTCCAAATAATGTCGCCTTCCCCAAAACTCACGTCCCGTCGACGTTTATTGTAATACTTTACATTCTTAACGTGACTCTTTTTTAGTTCTTCTTTGACTTTCACGAAAATGTCTTTTAAGTGGTCCAATTTCTTTTCATAGTCAGCACGAGATGCAAACGAAATATTATCAACATCACAAACATCGGAATACAATTGACCGTCCACTACTGCTTCGCGGCCAAACACAAGTAAAAATGGGGTATATGACGTGGCATCGTTCACAGACGTGTTCATTGCGAGTTGAATCTTTGGTATATTAATATCCCAAGTACGGTGATCGGAACCTACTAGAGAAGAAACAGCAGTCATCACTGTACGGTTATATCGTTCCACAGTATTAAACTGAGGACAATAAAGAGGTCCAAAATGAATTTGGGGAACGTTATACTTAGCAAATAAATTTCTCAACTCACTTCCAACAAATTGTGAACCATTGTCAGCAATAATGGTTTGTGGAATACCATGTACTAAAAATATATGATCTTCCAAACGCTGGGCAATAACTTTGCCAGTAGCACGCCGTAAAGGAAAGAGCAAACAATATTTCGTGAAACAACAGACAACGACAAGGAGAAAAGTGTTTTGTTGCCGCGACGGGGGCAGTGGACCAACTAAATCCATGCTGAGACACTGGAACGGCCGCGAACAGACCTTGGGGTTACCAAGTAAACCAGGGGTAGCTTGATTTGGAATCTTGTAAGCCTTACACGTATTACACGAGGAAACATATTTTTTAACGTCCTGGTACAAGCCAGGCCAGTAATAACAAAGTTTAATTCTCTTGTAGGTTTTTTCAATACCTAAATGCGCAGCCATAGGCGAATCATGGTTTTTACGAATGATATCTTCCCTCCTCTCTTCAGGGATAACTTCCTTCCATTCAAAGTCGCTACTCAAACAATTAGCTTTGGTAAATCTGTAAAGGTTACCTTGGGAAATTTGATAATTGGGACAAGTTTGTGGTCGAGTCTTGCAACGTTTATAAATATTTAAAAACCAAGTGTCGATCGTATTAACAGGGTCAATGACACTCACTGCAACTGCACGCGAAAGCGAATCAGGGACAACATTCTCTTTGCCACGTCGATGCACAATGGTAAAATTGTAGGGAGACAACCTGCATCCCCAACGCTCCAAACGACCAGTGGGATTCTTTAAATTAAGAAACCACCTTAGACTAGAATGGTCAGTCACAATAGAAAACGGTTTGTTACCTTCCAAATAAGGCCTAAAATGTTCCACAGTATGAACAACTGCCAACGCCTCACGCTCAGTGGCCGAATAGTTGCGTTCCTGCCTTGTTAAAGATTTGCTGTAATAAGCAATGGGGTGTTCTTCGCCATTATGATGTTGAGTTAACATACCTCCAACACCATATTCAGAAGCGTCTGTGTGAACAGTAAATTTTTTTGTAAAATCGGGACATGTAAGAACAGGTGCCGTGGTCAATGCAGTTTTAAGTTGATTAAAAGCCTCTTCAGCTTTAGGAGTCCAAGCAAAAGGAGGAGCATCTTTGCGAGTGGAAGTCAAGGCGTTGAGTGGTCCCGCAATGTTACTGAAGTTTCTGATGAACCGACGGTAATAAGAGGCAGTTCCAAGAAACCTCTTAACTTCCTTACGACAAGATGGTATCGGAAAGTCTAAAATTGAGCGAACCTTTTCAGGATCCGTTCTCAAGCCCTTCTCGTCTATCACAAAGCCTAAATACTTTAAATGTTTCCGAAAGAAACAACACTTTTCTAAGTTAATGGTCAAATGGGCGCTCCGCAAGCGATCGAATACTTGTTGAAGAAGACAAATATGATCCTTGAAAGAGCTACTGATAACAACTACATCATCTAAATAAATAAACACTTTACCATGGAACTCGGGCCCAAACAGTTTGTCCATCAATCTTTGCTGTGTCGCGGGTGCCGATGTGTCCGAAGCACATAACCTTAAAATGGTATAATCCACGGCCAGGAACGGTGAAAGCTGTCTTTTCCTTTGAACTTTCTTCAAGAGGGATCTGCCAAAAAGCTGATTTGAGGTCAATAGAAGATAAATAACAAGAGTCTCTAAGGTTATCAAGGATAAAATTGATGTAGGGCAGAGGATATGCATCATGTTTAGATACTGCATTCAATTTCCGACTGTCCAAGCAAAATCGCAACTGTCCGTCAGATTTTGGAACCATCGTAATAGGATTATTCCACGCACTACTACTCTTTTCAACTACATCCATCGCTAACATTTCGTCCAACTGACGATTCAACTCGGCCAATCTGTCTGGTGACATCATATAATACCGTTGTTTAATTGGTTCGGACACTCCAGTGTCGATACGATGACTAACAAGATGTGTTCGTCCTAGACCTTTATTCTTTGAGGAGATACTCTCAAAAAGTTGATAAACTTTGTTTGCCTCCGTCTTCTGTTCCTCATTTAAAGACTCAAATGGGTGCAAAGAATTAACCGTGGAATTGACTGATTCAAGTTGACTCTCCTGTCCCACGGTACATAATGAAACAAGACTTTCCCTTTGGAGTAGTGCCAAGACATCAGGAGCAATGTTAAATGCTTTCCAAAAATTTATTCCAAATATAAATTGATGTGAAACTTCGGGAACATAATAAAATTTTATGACACGTGTCATATCCTTAATAGTAACTGGTAAATAAAAACATCCTGCAACGGTGGAAGAAGACTCGTTCGCAGTAGTTATACAATCTAATTCAGAGGACGGCTGTAATGAAGCTAGCCCCAGTAACTCGTCAATATTATTACCACCAACGATAGAAATTTCAGAACCAGAATCTAAAAGGCCAGTAAAAGGTAAATCGTAAATTTTAACTTTTAGATATGGTCTCGCATCACTAACCCGCAATAAAGGCGGAAGGACACGGGTGCTGCTTTAGACGATTTGAAAAATAATTTAACCGTGTTACACCAATCTCTCCAATCGTCGACATCAAAATTTGGATGACAGGCCTTCCTTATTCGTTTTTTGGAATTGGTTTCGGCTGAATGGTTTTCAGCGAACATTTTGGACATGTCTTGGTAGTTTTACCCTTCTCACCGCAACCAAAACAAACTAAGCCCGGAGGAGCTGTACATTCGGAAACAGAATGATCGTTGAGACGGCAACGTACACAAAATGGTTTAGGAACTAGGGTGGATAAACATTCCTTGCGCGAGCGCAATGAAGTCTTGCTGGCCAAATCCGGAGCTATGAATTTATCTGAAACAATAGGAGGTTCAACAAAATTCTGCATCCTTAATCGTTTATGCTCAAGCTTAATACAACGATTCTTCAACTCTGACCAAGTGTCAATTTCATCGAGCTCCAGGTGTTCAATATAAAAAGGACGAATATTAAATTTAACGATCTCCAACTTCTCCGACTCCAAAAGCGGCTTTTGCAAACGTCTAAAATAGTTTTGCATAACGCTGAGATAAAGAACAATACCTTCGTTGGCCGCTTGGGTTCTTTCTGCGATCTCCTTCTTAAGTCTACGATCAAAATCCGGAGGTAAAAAATCTTCCAACAACAATTTTTTTAATGCACACCAATTATCAACATCATTGGCTATACCACGATGAAGCTTCGTCAATAAAGAGGTCGTAAGCCGAATTAAATAACCTCTCCTCTGAGACACCACGGGCACGACATAACGCACTTAATCGCTCCAAAAATGCAACAACACAGGTTTTCCCATTAAATTTAAGATTCATAGAATTAACAGAACTCCCGCTCTTATCACACGATACATTAACCTGTACAGGAACACTATCAGAATAATTGGAAGAAGAATTATTAATAGGTTCTTTGTTCGAATTTGGGGGTTCAACAGCTTCCTGACTACTTTTAAACACAGTAAATAAACGGTTTATTTTAATATTAATGTCATTCAGGTTACTAATCAATGACTGATGTGAAATCGTATCTTCCGCTGTAAGTGAATTTACACGACCAAGACGATGATATAGATGGTTCCCTAAAGACTGGATCCTATTTAAAGATTTAAGCTGTAAAGGTTTAACGTCGCATAAATCTTGCAATTCTTTAAGTTTAAGAGAGATTGTTTTTAACTCTTGTGTTACATCACCTTCAAAATCAGAAACTTCGTCCGTGGGAATTTCCTTAGCCAAAGTACGAATTTGTGATCGCATTCCCTCAACAGTAGCAGCAGGCTTTTCACCTCTGATAAAAATTTCGTAAAATAATTCGTCTTTATGTAATAATGTAAAACAAATAGGTCGCTCCTCCATGTTGAACGTTAAAAAAAATGTGTTATATGATATAAATGGTAGTGTAAATTGACCAGAAAACGTACGCAAACTTAAACTAACTCAAACAATAAACATACACATTGCATAAAAACTTTACAATAGTATTCCAACACAACTAATGTTTACGAAAAACACCACACCACAACCAATGACCACACTCCTGACAAGCAATTGACTGTCAAAGAGCCTAGAATCGTCGAGCCCCACGTTGGGCGCCAAAATGTAACCTCACTCCTGTGAGTTACTGGGAAAAAAAATAAAAACCGGCGATAGGTAAAAACTAGTTTATTTCCCGTTTACAATTTTGGGTTCTAGGTACTAATGGGTTCAAATTTCGTGGTCCTGGACGTTCCCTGGTCAATGGTTGTGCTTAACGACCGAATGTGTGTGTGTTCTCAGAAAGAGAGATACATAAAATATATATTTTAAAGTGAACTTAAATAAAGTTAAAAAAACTAATCCAAGAGATGAGGCCCCGTCTTCTGACGGCAATGAGGTGCACCACTCCCTCGAAGGGTTCTCCTCAAGTATATTCCTCCCAGTATCTCTCCCCAAAAAAAAACTCCTGCGGACAAAACAACTAATAATTACCTATCAAGTAGTTAAATTACTAACACTAGGAAATGCTTTGACACACTATACTCATAGTAGGTTAGAAGAAAACATACTACATAATTATGTAACTTTAACAAATAAAATATTATATATGGTTTTCACTATTGATTCATTAAACATACCTAGCTTATGTGATAATTACAATATAATCCAAATTAAGTGCAATCAATTACATATTCTTTAAAGGATTGTGGAAACAAACCCATGAGGTAATTTATGAATAAAGAGAACACTGCTCTAAGAAAATACACTAGGCATTAGTTGGAAGGTGATCTAGAATAAGTTAGGTACTAAGTTAGGTTTAATTTTATTATTTAACATTTTCCAATTTATTCATTAATATAGATAACAGTAACACTTATATCCATTAGTACTGCTTCCTTTAGCTAAACATAACCAATTCCTAGTTTTAATCATTATAAAGAAAGACTTATGACCTAAATAAGGTCACAACTTGATTTTAATTTTTTATAGAAAATTACTAATAAAAATCCTTAAGAAATATATTCATATCGTAGGTAAGGGTCGACTGAAGCTATCTATAGCCTATTCTTAGGTTAAAACATCAAAAAGAAACACTTATGACCTGAGTTAGGTCTCAACTTAATTTTCATTTTTTATAGAAAATTACTAATAAAAATCCTAAAGAAATATATTCATATCGTAGGTAAGGGCCTACTGAAGCTATCCATAGCCTATTCTTAGGTTGAAACATCATAAAGAAACACTTATGACCTAAGTTAGGTCTCAACTTAATTTTCATTTTTTATAGAAAATTACTAATAAAAATCCTAAAGAAATATATTCATATCGTAGGTAAGGGCCTACTGAAGCTATCCATAGCCTATTCTTAGGTTAAAACATCATAAAGAAACACTTATGACCTAAGTTAGGTCTCAACTTAATTTTCATTTTTTATAGAAAATTACTAATAAAAATCCTAAAGAAATATATTCATATCGTAGGTAAGGGCCTACTGAAGCTAACCAAAGCCTATTCTTAGATCAAAACACCATAAAGAAACACTTAGGACCCAAGTTAGGTCTCAACTTAATTCATCAAAATTTTAGGGGTTACACACTTCATAAAAATTATTTATCGTTTTTAAGTGAATGTAAATAAAATGATGTATTCGGGAGGCACTTAAAAAGAGTTGTCTCCGTGTCCAATTTTAACACAATTAAACTTACAACAAATTATCAAAACAAATCAAAAGAACTCAAAAATATAGTCTATTTTTAGACGAGGTAATTATTTTTTAGGAATACTCTGAATATTAATAGTTACAGACAAAATACTAAGAGAGAAAAAACACCAATTTCATAGGTAAGGACCCAATATTACGAAACAGCATCCAAATTAATTCAGTAGGTAGGCAATAGAAACAATTGTGGTGACCCAAATGCGGTAATGACGCGAGCTTTCGCAGGAATAGTACAATTTCGCATGACATCATAGAGGAAGCCGCGTGCGAGCAATTGTACTCCAAATACATTAATGCTCTGCGTCCGTTGTTGACATACATGCACATGTGATACACGACTTATGGCATCATACACAGCGTCCAAATTAGAATAACGAGGCGATTTAGCAATTTTTGCTGAATATGGAAAATTTTCCTGTGCTTGTAGTTATATTCTATCCTACCTTCCATTCCTTTCAGGAAAACGAAATATTAGAAGAAACAATTGGTGCCTACTGAAATTGAAAGCCATATTTTAAATAAAAAACTGTTCCATTAAACATGTAACATGAAATGGTATCGCTCAATTGATACTCCTTGTTCCTGTCGTTAGTTATGAAATGTCACGTTTTTTGTTCGAGTTTTTAACGAGAGAGCCTCAGTGAAAAACTCAATTCGCCGACCATTTCATGTTACAGTTTCGTAGTCAAGTCATACGTGACTGGGTACTCGCGTAACCAGTCATTCGCAAAACTGACATTTTTCCACACAGATAGATAATGTCTAGCAAAAAATTGGATTTGTTTGAAATGGTTTAGAAATCTATCTTCATTTGTTTACCCTGATGAGCTTATCAAAATAATAATGAAGTCTTGTAAAACATAGCTCAAGATTCTCAGATACTGATTCACCTTTATTTCGGATTCTTAACGCTTCGATGTCAAATATCAATCGCCTAGTAAAATGTTTAAGCTGAACTTATGAAATAAACTACAAACAACAAAACATTCTTCATGCATTTACCACGAGCTTTGTTTTACGCAAATTAGAGTTTTACTTAAATTATTTTAAGGCGTTACATGTGCTTTCACTGTAGTATCAAGAAATAATAAAGATTGTTTGCTATGGCGTTAGAAACCCCATTTATAGAACAAAAAATAAACACCTTTCCCACTTGTTGATTTGCTAGTGAAATGCTTTGAGTAAATAAAACAGTTCATTCACATTTCGATTGTTTATTTTACTGGATTTTGAAATAACTGACGAGACGACTTTAAATCTACAATTACAATACTTTTCATTATGAATACAGTGATTTTCCTTTATTTGAATTTTTTTTTGCGATGATACAATTTTTTTTTTTACTTTAATATAAATTTCATTAAGAAGGAGACGAATCTCGTTCTAGGGAATGCGAATTAAACGTTTGGCATTAGAGTGTCAAACCCTCAAAGTCTTCAACATATCATATCACCACGCCCCTTTTCCGGAAACACCCATTAAAAATTTCGCCAGATATGTTAGATCCCCAAAGATTATACCCTAAGGGTTAGTCAGAGACTAGGCAGAAGCACTGCAAAAGCAACCTATTGCCATAGTCCACGCAGTGACTCCAAGCAGTGACTGCAATCAGTGTGTCAGGTGGTGAGCCCGTCGTCACTATGCTATTGGATATTGTGCAGCTATAAGTCCATTAGTCGCCTTTTACGGAAAGACATGGGTTGGTAGTATTCTTTTAATGAGCCGCTACCACACGGCTCTTTATTAGATGTTTAGTAATTTATAGTGGATGGTAGAAATAAGATTAAAAACTTATTTAAAAAAATATATTTATATGTTACCATGAAAATAAATTACTTAACATTATCAGCATATTTCTAGTAGAGATATCACTGTATTTTATATCAAGATGTAGGGCCCTAGTCCTTTCTCGTATTTATTCGCCGACAGGAGTTCCCGAGTGAAATAAAGTCGGAGGAAATAAAATGGTTGGCCAAGAGACATAGATTACGTATTTTACTGCACGCCTCTGCAGCTTTACAGACAGATTCTCTTTGTGAAATATAACTCTACTGGGCTTCGAATCGTCTCGGCTCAGTTATTTGAAAATATTGTGTTTTATACAGAAAGGCGTACAATAAAATACTTTGTAAAAACGGGAGCTATGAGTTCTTTTTTATAGTTGCAAATTTTTATTTATTTTATTCGGATAGCTAACAGCAATATTCAACAACTTAACATTTTTTTAATATAGTTAAAAACTAAATGCCAATAAAAAGCTATCACAAATAGCCATTATTAAAATAGAAGAAAAAAAAAAGTAAATAGCCTAAAAACTAAAAAACAAGGCCACCAAAACCAAGGCAGCCAACACATTCACACACATTGCTGCTCTAGTAAAGCTTTTTTGATGCTAAGGATATATCACAAAATATGTCTACATTAACACCAAGTCCATTAAATAAGTTGCAAGACCTAATAATAAAACTGTTATGCTTGTTGTAAGTGCGAGAAAGAGGAACACTGAATGCTTTATAAGCATTATTACGAGGTGCGCAATTTGTATCATAAATATGTTGCTTCTTCCAAATAAGCCTCTTCTAAAACCTATTTTAATGGGTTTTATGTCGGGACTCCATTGGTAATAACTGTCTGACATAATTCGAGTGATAAGTACCGTTCTTATATTTGTCACTTCATCGCCATACTTCTGTACCTATATTTATTTACTTTCCGCTGCTCAGAGCCCTTTTAGCATTAATAAAATTTACTTTAAGTTTAAACACTAAGTGTTGTAATTAACGAAAACCTAAAACGCCAGAATTTTCCCATACTGGATTAAATGAGAGTGTTGAGGAGTGAACTGAATTTATCTTTCTTAAAAGCACAACAATTAATAATTACGATATTTATTTATTACACTAACACACACTAACTGACACTATAAAACAAAATACAAGACAACGCTATCAAAATACAAAAGTGTCAAATAGTAAAATAGTATCAAAAAGGTTAAAAAAAGTATAAAAGAAGATCTGTCGCCAACGGCGAGTGTTTAACACCTCTGCCTCCCTCTTTTGGGAAAGAGGCGTGTTGGTGGGTTATGTTATGTATTCATTAATGTTAATGAATACATGATGAAGTTTCTTCCCAACGATATTCACCATGGCAAATTCAACGCAATAAAATTCATATAAATTCATAACGTTAATAGTTTGATCTTATTGTGTACAATTAGCTAATTCTTTATGTCAGTATTATTGTTTTTAAATGCCGCAGGTCTTTTGTGTGCCGAAGTGCTTTTCTGTTAATCTACAAAGTAAACGAGACTACTCTCTATTTCTAGACTTGTGATAATAAATAATGGAGCCAAAACGTAGACGTGTAGCTATTATGGAACATCATGAATCGTTTTATGTTCGTATTTGTAGGCTAGGCACCTTTGCTAATTTTGGAATGCCAAATTTTAGATGACTCGAAAATGATAACCTCTAATTAAGCGTACGCTGTTGTGAATTCATGGCTATTTTGGTACTTATTCTTTTGGTAATTATATATATTTATCTAATAGACGATACTATCATAACATTATGGTTAATGTAGACTTGATTACAGCCCTAACGTCCGACCATAGACATTGCCAAAATATAATTAATTAATATTTTAAAACAAAGCCATTTTCAAATCTCAAAATAGATTAGACTAACGTCGCAAACGTTACGTCCGTCTGTCAATCACGTGGGTATAGTAGCAGAACAACATTCTTCTTTCAGATCAGAATGCTGTCGTGTCGATGTCACTGCTTAGAAATCAGCTCGTAACGTTTAAACGAACATACTTTCTATGCAATGCACTTGTGCTATCATTAAAATGTTAATAGTTTAATGCCAATTAATGCTTATCTATACATATAACAGAACTGTAGAGGTCTAATGTCTGTACATAGAAAAAAAAAAATCATAAAATATATTTTTTTGAATTTTTTTTTTCTCTGTCTGTTTGTTTGTTTGTCTGGGCTAATCTCATCAAACATTTGTATGGGCGAAATGGCTAGACCGATTTCAATGAAAATTTGCATAGCGACACCTTATATCTTAGATAGTTTTTATATCGGAAAATTAAAGGGTTCCCGTGGGATAGTTAAAAAACCACAGTAACTGCGGACGAAGTCGAGGGTAACAGATAAATAGTTTTACATAAAAGTATATTTTATGGAATTTTATAGTTCATTGGCCATCTTGGTCATTTCCTCTGAAAATCGACATCGTACATCTTTGCAGCAATTTTATTTAGCATAAATGTGTTACTTAAGTATTGAATAACTGGCCTCATTACCCTGAACAAGAATAGCCTCATTGGTTTTAATTTTAGCAGTCATTTGTCTAGAAGTTTAGTATGAATTACAAATGCTGCCAAACGCCAAATCTTTTGTAGTCTCGTCGATGATTCATTAGGAGTATTAGACTCGTGTGTTTGTTGGTTTATACAGGTGGTGTAAACTGTACTACTACCTACAATTGAAAAGTTCGATTATCATGATTTCTATTCTAAGCTTTTCTCAAAATTGATGTAAATTTGTACTATTGTCTATCCTATCCGTCTCAAGGTTGTCTGGAGGGATCGATTTCCAGCAATAACACGGTTCTTGGTACAATTTTCATTTATAAATTACATTAGACGGTTTGCGTTTTAGTAATGTATTAATAGATAAATATTTTTCAATGGTGAGTTAATTTACCTGCGTATGATGGCAGATTAAATTGAAACAGCCTTAAATATAATAACAGACTTAGCTATCGATATATGACGAACACCGCGACGTCCAGTTCCTCCATATTTTAAAAGCCAATTTAAAAAGATGTTGGTTTCTATTGATATTGCATCTCCTAATATTCTAAATCCGAATAGATTATCGATCGAAGAGGTTTTACGACTCAGACTCTTCTTTCTATGGTGCAGATGCAGCACACAATGAATACAAAAAAATCTCATTTATCGTCGGTCGGACAAATTTTTTAACAATCAGTTTTGCTCATTTCTTGCTGATCTCTTAGAATATTTATTAATATCTCACCCACCTACGTGCTTTACCTGTGCCACAAAACTTTGGCTTTAGATAGGAGCCGAAAACACCTGTTGAGGTGGGCGAAACGCGGGGTCGCCAGAAAATATTCATAACTTGTTAATGTTACACAATTTGGACACTTGATATATGACTTTACGTAATCATTGATTAATGCACATGCACACCCAGCTTAATTGCATGTTGTTGTGTTTATAAAGAATTTAATAAATGTGAGAAGGAATGATTGAGTTATTAAAATCTACGTGATTGAGGTGAAAGAGCCGTTTCCATATCATTCAACATCATTCAAGAAAAGTAAACTTAGAACCAGTACCGGAATACAAAAGGAAGTGTACAGTTTGTCTCGGTTGCCGGTCGAACGAACTCAGTTTCCGGCGCGACCTGGTGCAGTCATTAGCTTTGGCATACCGCGGAGTCGTGCAAAATTCTACGACCCCCTGTCTGCGTGAATTTATAAATAATCCCGGTAGCCAGTGCCGGCGGCGGTGCGGCACACCGCGGACGGCGCGGGCGCGCGTTCCGCTCCCGATACCCCCAGCGCCGAACACGCGGCAAAACGTTCGACCGTCTCGCGTCGCGTCATCGAAATTTGCCAGGATGTGATTGTGCAGTGATGGATTTCTCATTGACCTTGTGCTTCCCGTGCGTCAAATGACAAAGTCGCTAGCTGCAAAATTATCTGATTTTCTTAAATTGTCTTTTTTATTTAACTCTCTCGAATGGCGCCGGTCGGATTAAAACCAGACGAATCATTTGCAATTCCCAAACGCATAAATTGTCTGGTGCAAATTTCGCCGGTTAATTTATGTGGTTTCATTAATATGTTGAAAATGATGTCTCGAGAGTTCTGGAAGTATCCTCGAACAGTCTGAGTTGAATTACAACGGAGGAATGTGTCTAATAGGCTAAATCTGTCTGTCTGCGTTAAGTTTCTAAGCAAAAAGACTAGCTTTGTCTGTGAACATCGAGACAACGAGAATGTATGTCATGCAAGTAGATCAAAACATAACTACCTAATATTAAATTATCTAGTAATCAAATCCGAACATGTTTGTCGCTGAAAATTATTTGACACAAGCTATCATCACACATTACAAAATGTAGTGCTATCTTAGTCGTCTCATTAACGTCTTCGTTTCTAAAAGTTCATTGTTATTACCTCATCTATTTTTAAAATGTAGACGTTTTCATGTTACGCATGTAATAAGTCTTGTTTTAAATCTATTCTTTTGAAATTTATGACTCTCTGTTTCAAATAGCTTGTATCCGAGGAGGTAATTTTAAAGTAGACTGTACCTACATCACAGCAAATGTTGAACGGGGAAAAACTAACTTTTTTGTGTTCATGAATAAAGAAAAAATGTTGATACGCAAAATGAATTTATTAATCAACACAACCGATATTCTCGCCGTAATGAAATAAAAGACATTTTAATATTTTTATAATGTACTTTAAAAATAATTTATGCAACATTATTGTAGTAAAAATATGGAATGTTGTTGACATCTGATACCTATACATCTAAGTGTTAGCTTGGTTAATTTTAAACTCTTGTAATTCGGCATCAGCAAACAATTTAGCCATTTCCACTTTTAAATTTGCTTGTGTAGTTACAGATAACGTCTTGAAAGTTTCTGCGTAACTCATAAACAAGTAATAATTAGCATCTCTCTTGCTCCGTTTTGCTCTTTTCTTACTGAGTAGGGGATCATCTATATCATTACTATCCATAATATCTTCCTCTGATTCTGTTGAAATTCTGTGGCTTTCAATGTCCATCGTGCAGCTAGACTCTTGACGGTGATGTTCCGCTTGTTCAGATAAATATCCGTCACCACTGGATGCGTTAGCTATAGTATCCAATATATTTGGTTCAGTCTTCACAGTTATGTCAATTATTGATTGGGTGGGTGACGGCATAGACGTAGAAGACTGGTCGTGCCGTTTTCGTTTGTCGTTGTCGCTCTTAATTTTTGATTTTCTATGTTTTAAATAAGGTTCGAAAAATTTCATGTCAGGTCCCCAACACCAGTCTTTGTAAGGTTTAACATTTCTTTTGTATTTTGTGTATCCATCTTTCAAGCCTTTCCATCTGGTTTGAAGATATTCACCTGAAATTTTATTCGTTAAATTTTGTATATGCCATATTTTACAATAATTGTTAAAATAACAGTTGAAATGGTTACTAGTTTTGGACTAGATTATGAACCTCAACGATTTGGTGCGTGCGAGAAAGAAATTAAATTAAATTTTATTGTAATCTTAAAAATAATAACAACTTGTATCAAATGTTACAAGAGCGGGATGTCGGTGTCGCGGCGATTTCAGTACATTCCTTTTCTAACCTGATAATAAACTAGTTTCCTAATATTCGAATTATAAACTCAATTAATTTCAAAACAAATGATTACAACTGAAAAATTATTGTAAATAATAATATAATAGTGTATGTAACTACTCATTACTCAATATAAAATTAAAAACACTCGCGTGATGCTGATATAAGCCGCGCCAAGTCTCGTTTTTAGGTTTAGGTGATGGTGGTTATGTGATATCTACCCTCATGTCATAAGGTTATAAAATAATCTGTTCTTGAAAAACTGACAAAAATAGCAATAAATAAATTTAATTGTTAATTTTGTTTTATGTATTAGTATACATCATCGTTTATCTTACTTGTCCTATTTAGTAAACAATTTTGGCACTTTTTTGTATTCAAATAGCATTTTATCAAATCAATTGACAACTAGATTTAAAATATTACAGTCCGTAATAATAACGATATAACTGAGTTTGTTATTAATAATGATAATATGGCAATTGCTTACTAGATAAGATTGCATGTTCACAGAATTCGATATTAAACACTCAAAAGTTATAATGTGACAGTTACTAAAATTTCTGTTACTATTTAATGATTTAGGTATTGCAGGTCAGTACTAGGTACGTGTAAATTGTTTGAAACATCAACAAACATCAGAGAAAAGGTACATAAGAACATATATTATGTTAATTTTATAAAGCCGTCACCAGATCTCTGCTTTGCCTGATGGTTGACTGTTAGAGAGCGACATTAGTCGTTAAGTCTGCTATGTGTACATCTTTTTGTAATAGACATTAAAGCTTAAATGAATAAGTAGTATGAATGATAACAAAATATCTCGGTTTTCGGCTAGGAAGGATGCGAGTGTTAGTATGTCAAAGAAAAACGTGGTAAAAATATTGAAAGGGCATAGCATGTCGCAGTGGTTGACCAAAAGGTAAAGAACACGGATGAAGGATGATGTCATGAAAGGGCTAATAAAAAACAAAAATACTCACTTGATTCGTTCATTTCTTCGGCTACAATTTCCCATGTTTTTAGCTTCTGATTGTAGTTTCTGTAGTCGTATTTGCCGCTGTATAGAATGGGGTACTTTTTGATGCATTCTATGAATTTTTCTACGTTCATTTTGTTACACTACTACCGATTTGTTCCCTCGCGTGTGACGTCTCGCGTCGCTCGCCGCTCGCTGTGCCAACGGGCCGGGAGCGGGCGGTGCGTTGCGTGGCTTAGCGTTAGGGTGAGGTTGTATTGAGATCAATTTTTATCAAGCGTAAAAATAACACACAACATTAGTACTTACTTATATGAAAAAAAAAAACAAAAATTCTTATCGTGTTAGTTTTGTTTTATTAATACCATTTTATTTTTGGTTTGAAATCTAATATAGGCTGCGGTGTTGCGTGGTATTAATAATAAAATTTGATATTAATGTTTTACCTTTAAAAGACTACTATGTACTGTAACTACCTTTTAAAATTCTGCCTAACTTGTTTCTAAGTTCTCTTATATTACTATTTATTACAATTTTTTGTGTTTCAATGGTTATGTCATATGTCATATCATAAATAATTATAAAAATGTTACAAAAATTGCAACTCTTACAATTTTTGTATTGTTTGTGTTTGTACAAGTGACATAAGATAAGGCTTAATAATTATTTAATTTTCACATAACCAATTTACTACAAATAACTTAAGGTATCATCACTGCTCCCAGTACACTCACAACTTTATAGTATTGTCTCGCTCACGCGACGCTTCGCTTTCTCAAACGTAGCGACGACGGCGCGGCAACATCGCGACGGGTGGGTGAGACAGACTGCTCGCGGTATCGGTACGGCAACATCGCGTGACATCGGCATCGCGGCACGCGTTCCAGCCACGTTGCGTTCCGTTGATAACAACTATTGGAACTACTTTTGATATGCGCGCCACTGCGTCTTGCGATTATTATTATAATTTTAAAGCAAGGCGCTTTGGCTTTCGATATCGAAATCAAAACTACCTTCCCTGTGGTCAGGCTGTGGATGGGTGACCAAAACTCTGTGATCTCGAACTCCTCCGTGCTTCAGAAGGCACGTTAAGCCGTTGGTCTCGTTCGCTATTGTTTCTACCCCACATTAGGCCAGCGTGGTGGTGTTACGGCCCATACTCGTCATGTGTTTCTCAATGAGGAAGGCATTCTCCATGCTGTGCCCAGCAGTGTGACGTATAAAGGCTGAGAAAGGAGGACAACATAAATTTTATTTATTATTAAATAAATTGCACAATTGACATTAAAAACTCACTATTTTAATAACATTAAGTAACTTGAAGTAGTGATTCAAATTAGGTCATGTTCACCTGCGTATTCTGACTCCGAAGCGATTACTGCCCATTAATTACTAAATGTAATAGAAACAAATAAACTTGACACACATCTCTAACGCGATTAGCTGGGATGACAGTTAATTATGATCCTAGTTAGTTCTTTTGTTCATTTGACAAATAGTGCTCAGTACAGTTCTACGAAACACCGCGTACCGTCGAAGTAAATATACCTACATCCGGCCTAAAGTGGAGACGACTATAAGGTCGACATTTGCTTGTAGGTTGATTCTAAGAAATTAATTATTATTTTAAAAAATGTTTGGCAATGGCACTGGTTGGCAATTCCGTCGTGCAAATATATTTACAGTTAACATGGGTTACAACGGAATTTATTTAAAACATACCAGTATTGGTAAATTGTAATAAATACTAAATATAATTTATGGACAGAACATCTTCAAGCCCATTTATATAAAATTAAGTTAGTTAGTTTCTAACTGTACAAATGGTTTCTATAATGCCTGAAACAATAATGTTTATTGGGGGAAAAACACCATTACTATCTACGGCGAAAAATATTAGGTCCTTACCTATGAAATTGGTGTTTTGTATGGAGATTTTGGGGATGTCTGCATTTTACATACTAACATTTTATCAGTTTTCTTCACAACGACAAATCCAGAGATAATAATATTTGGCATGTATAAGCTTTAGCAATATGTGTGTGAACACGCTTGATGCAAATTATTCATCGTTTTTATGTTAATGCAAATCAAATGATGTATTCGGGAGGCAGTTAAAAATAATTGTCTTTGTGTCTAATTTTAACATAATTAAACTTATAAAAAAATAACAAATTAAATAATACGAGCTCAAATATATGGTCTATTTTTAGAAGAGGGGATTATTTTATAAGAATATTCTGAAATGTCTTACGGACAAATTGCTAAGACAGAATAAAAACACCAATTTCATAGGTAAGGACCCAATATATAAAGTGATCGTATAATTAATATCACAATTAATTTCTGATTATTGATATAACAGTTGATAGCTTAATTGATTGTGTTTAAATTCATTCATCACTGTTAGGCTATTTGCAGTATCATTTGGACCATTTTCATTTAAAATTTTCATTATAATAAATAAACCACGACTTTTTTGTCGGTTGACTGTATACTCAACATGTTTACTCAGGCAGTTCCGAGTGTCGGACTCATCGTAGTAATTTGCCTAATTATTTATGAAAAATGATTTAAGTCTTAGAATTTTGACATGCGGTGTCCGTGCCAAAATAAACGCAACCACTTTAGTTAGCCTCCAACGTTTGTTAAAAAATATTCAATGGATTTGTTTCGTGAATTTAAATAGGAATATGCGTTGCTAACCACAGATTAGTAAGATTGCTAACTTCAGGAGCTAGATGCTATTCCTACTGAGACGTGGCCTTCAAAGGTCACGGCTTTATTCTATTTGAAGATTTAATGTCTCGTTCACTCCCACGTTCAACTTGTATTAACGTTCGTCACTTTAAGAAATAAAAGCGGTGGTCAGTCCTGATGCGCTGTAGGCGGGTGCACTCAACGTGTTGTGTTACCAACTAATATTTACTGACCTCCACGGAACGTTTTTATTGTTTGTAAACGTATTTTTTAAACGTATAAACCTGCTTTGTCATCTAAAGATTACAGTTCGTAAAGGACCTTGAGAATTCTTAGCGGAGTTTTTGTATTCTGTGTGGGATGTGTTTACCGAGCAAATTCTTCTTTAAATGGGAATGCTGGGCAAGAATTATCCAACTTTTTGTGGTCTATGTAGAACAGCTGCGTTACATTCCGCGTAACCAGTGGTTCGCTCTACTGTAAGAAGTAATTGCTAACAGATTGTTACGCAAATCTGATTGATGATAACGATCCAGCAAGTCCCGTTACTTCAATTTGGCCACCGTACTGTCCATCTCCAAGGTTGTTCACCTACGATACTTAGATCTCGGTGGTATCTTCGTTTGGTACTTTTATCTCGGCATTCATCGTTGCTTCTCCGATCAGATGCAAGATGAATAGAGTTATGGCGTTGAGTTATTTTTATGTGGTAATGCCCTTAAAGTATGCATGCAACGGCAAGCTTGTCCCTTGAAATGTTGCTCAAATTAATGACATTTCTCTTTTCAATCAATGTTTATTGTGTTTGCATTTTTATTTGTGTCTTTGAATATTCAAATGTATGTTCCCGTGTGTGGTATTTCGCTTATGATGTTTTTCTTATTTAAGATTATGATGAAAATTTTATCGCGCTCTGGATTTTCAAAAATGCTTTTGAGGCGTTGTTTTTTATTTTAATCTTTACTTTTTCTTATCGAACGCTAGTTAGGTGTTCCTTCTTTCGGAAAATAAAAAAAAATATTTATGCTTCCCATTTTTATAGTAATAAATACGGTCGGGATGGGATTATACGTAAAAATAAGTCCTATTATAGTAATCATACAGTAATATATTTTTTAATATTCTGCCCGAAGCCACGACAAGAGATACTGAGACAACAAGCAAGCCTACAATAATATCACAATTTCACATTAGTATGTACGAGATCAGACAGATAATTTTGCAGATAACGTAGTTCCATTGTTTAAGTTGATTGGTTTAAGCAACGCTTGTTCGCCGTGCAAATGCATTCCTCAGCCAAGATGATGCAAGGACTCCTTGATTCTCTATACAAAATTTATACAGGTAAGACCCCTTTGTCTGTAATCCTGATTTTAATCGTTTAATAATTAGTATCCACACGCTGAAATATTTACCATTCAAAATGTAGGTTACATAACGTAACATATCATCACTCCTCTCTCCCCCAAGGGGTAGACAGAGGTGTTAAACACCCACATTTCGTCAATGTGAGGCAAGCGAAATTCACAATGACCTGTACATAAATTTTGTTTAAACGTAGTGGTACAAGCGGTGGGATCGAACCCGCGTTTCCCGCAGCCTCTAACGAGTAGTGCCCCGTCCGCCCTAATCGGCTGCTACTTTTGGTTTGTTGATTGGTAATTATCTTTTTAACTTTGGTAGAAAACGTATTCGAAGAGCTCAGTTACTGACTCTAACAACTACTAGTAATTTTGATATTGAAAATAAAACAATCTGTGCAATATGTAGACATAGAAAGGCTGTCCAAAAACATCCTAATTGTCCAAGTTTCGAAAAGCAGAATAAACCGTTGATCCCAATTGCTGTATTCAACGGTTTATTACTTGATAATAGAATAGGTAGAAAATAGTAAAGCAAGAGGCTGGAGAATCTGGAGATGTGATGGGCCATACTCTGGAACCACATAGAAATAAATAATATGCGTTTTCAGGTGAGCTACTTAATGCTAAGACAATTTTGTTGTTAAATTATAATATCCAAATCCAAACATTTCAAAAACTATGACTCATGAACTATTGATAGGTTTGACACTGAATGCATTCATAATCATATGATGAAGACAAATCCAAATAATTTTTTTGAAAATATGCGATATTATCAAAAACATTACGTCTTTTGTTCACACTTTGACATTTACAAATGGATAAAGTAGTGTAATTTAAATAATTGTTCGATTCGTTGCACTCGATTATGAATGCCTGTTCTGATTATTGTGATGTGGCATGCGTGAGCGCATATTGTAGAGCCAAGGTCTTATAGTTTCGAAATACTATTTATTGTTTGTTTTGGTTTATGATTGGTGTTTAATAAGCGATAATGATATTACTGTCACTAAGTCGTTGTTGATCGAGCTGTTACAACTCTAGCTTTGTATAGATAATGTTTGGACAAATCAGCGCTGTTACATGGAGATCTAACATATCTGGCGAAATGTAAGTGTTAACACCTCTGTCTACACTTGGGGGAAAGAGGCGTGTTGGTATGTATTTTTTTAAATAAAAGGTTTTAACGGGTTCTTTCTGGCCATTCCGTCTGTTTCAGTATATTTCTGCAAATTCAGTCATCAAATTTTTAAACCATGTTTGCTAATTTAGATTTTATGATGGATTACCTCGAAAATTCTGTCAACTAATCATTGATAGCCACCATAGCGTGTTTGTATATGAAGATAACGAAACTTCATTATATAGATAAAGAAATTTTATACTAAATCTCACACACCTGTGATGGGTTGGCTGGCAGAGATTTCTATTAGAGAGATGTCCTATTTTGCATACCTTTGTTTATTATGACCTGTATTTGTGTTTATTGGTGCAATAAAGAGTGTAATATAATATAATCAAGCACCATAACTCTAGGCTGAATTATAATTTAAACCTTCTACGAGAACAGTTAGTTTAACCATTTTTTGCACCATATTTGCGATGCCTGGTCACGATTGGCTAATATTACTTATTGTTAGAACCAGATTTGTCAGAGGCGGGCCCCAGTGATGTATTAACGTTTAGTTAGCAATTTGCCGTTTTTTAACTGCACAACTTAATGAGCAGCTGTTAATGGGTTCATTGACCTTGGCATTATGGCAATACATCCTTTCATTTCTCAAAGTTTTGGAAGCACAATAGAGTCTCTTTGTTGGAGAAGTCAGTACAGTTATTTTTATTACTTTTTCTATTATGATACAAATGTATAGATAGGTAATATAGCTATGGCGTACAATTTAGATATATACAGTATAAAGTATTAAAGTTTTTTTGGAAATAAGCTGTTTTCCCCGCTGAAGTAATCAGCGCCACGATTGTCATAAATATTTATTTTCGCTTAGTAAGTATGAAAACACGCAGTATAATAAAATTGATATACAAAGTTATTATAAAACGGATCACGCGAGAGAGTTAATGGTATTGGTTAAAATTTATATAATGCAACATACTTTCAACGTACAAATTATTCAATGAAGGCTATCACGGCTTAATAAAAAAATATTTCGATGTAATATTTAATTGTGTGTGTATTATATTACATTTTAACAAGAACCTTTATATTGTTATCTCAGAATAAATATCGATTTCTCAATAACACAATGTGCACAATCGATCAGTTGTTTGTAAATTATCAAGGTGTAACTTCTTTCAAGGTTATGTTGGTATCCAATAAAATATCAGCAATAAACCATGTTGTAAATATATTAAATAGATCAGCAATACGACATTCCCAATCTGAGATAAAATCAACCTTGAAGGCTTATTGTTTGGTATCTGTATTTATATTTTCGCTGTCCCTATTTTTGTAAGCTTTTGGTGGTAACATACATAACATCACGACTCTTTCTCCTAAGGGGTAGGCAGAGGTGTTAAACACCCACATTTCGCCAGACATGTTAGGTCCCCATGTAACATGTGGCGAGCCTGTTGCGATGCACCGGGCACAATGTGAGGCAAGCGATATCGTTTCCCGCAGCCTCTCGAACGAGTAGTGCCCCGTCCGTCCCAACTTTGCTACCGCTTACCTTACCTTACCGCTTTTGGTGGTACCTAATACTTATTTGTGCTTATGAGTACTGTGTTGTGGTTCATACGGTAAGGTTTCAATAATGAAAACAAATCATCTCATAAAAAGCACAGCAACTGACTCAACACCACCAGATGTTAAGCAGTGGGATAAGAGTCCATTTGTGGAGATAGCTCGGACTACAGAGAGTAGCAACCCTAGCCACCCCCACCTTGACCTTTAGGTGAGTCTATTAGAATTGTTTCTCGATAAGTAAAGTCATACAAGACGTGGTTATTAATTACCTAAAGATTTTGTATAATATGTACCTACTTATAAAGTTTTATAATGTTTTTTTTATTTAAATACATAAGTAAGTAGATAGTAAATGAAATGACCAAGAAAATTTATAATATTGGTGATCAGTTACGGCTTGCGATGCACTAACAACTTCGGAATTCATCTCGTATCCTTCCTTTTAGAATCGAGAAGTAGAGAATATTGTTTTATTTTTTTACGTTATTTTTTCGTTACATTTGCGTAGTCTTTAAGGAGTGTTAAGGTGGTCTACTGATCAGCAATTACGGCGCTAATCTTTCTTTTTGCTTTGTTTTAAAAAATATGTAAAATAAAACATTTTACATATTTTTTGTTGTGTTATGTTATTTTTAAGACAAGCATTATCTTCGCCCTGACCCAGTTTTTAAATTGTTTTATCGCGAAATAGAAAGATTGATTAGCACTGGATATATGACAATCCTTGAGGGGCTTAATTTTATCCATCGATGCCCGATCTCGGCTCATATGATGATGACTAATGATTAGACCATAGATTAACCAACCGTGGTTCACCAGTCACCTGCGATCATTGAATTGTGGAGTAAAACCTTCGATCAATTTATTCAATTAAGGCAATACCTGCAGTAATGCAGCTGGGCGAGCGAGGTTAGCCGTTAGACGAACGCTGTCACGAACAATTAGTCCTTCAGTAGTGATTGAAACCACGATACTCGTCGATTGAATTTTATTTGAACCCATAAATTAATTTGTTCGTATATCAGAACTCGTCGATCAGTTTTATAAAGTTCATTACATATGCTCTATTATTACTACAGTTGCCTTGTTTAAGGTAAAAATTCTTATTCTAATTAGACCCAACACTCAATAAACCTTTCTTGGCCAGTAGAACTCTTATGGATCACCTACCTTATGTTGGTTGGATGGTAGACGAAAGTAGGGCTCGTCCATGCTAGGAGTGTGGGAGTATCCACAAATACTTCCCGAACTCTTTCTGCTCACAGAAACCAATCATTGCAAATACTTCCAGTATTTTCTCAGATCGCCATCTATAAATAGACTAGTTTCAAAACCTCAATTCTTAATAATACCAAAGATATTTGTGTCATAATAGGAATCATTTTGTCCATAGTTCATTCGCGTGGGCGCATGTAGCGTGCCAATTGACGTCATTATGACAAATCAACGTTATGACAACATATTATGATCACTTACGCTGGTGTTATGACCTAGGGTTTACCGTGACTTTGTGAGAATTGTGACGAAGGCTATATATACATAATAGCTATATTCCTATAGCTATTTCTCTCAGGATTCATTCTTATGCCTTAGTAGTGAGTAGTGAGTAGACCTACTTACACTTATTCAGCATTTGTCTATAGAAAATATCAGTTTTATATATTGGGTCCTTACCTATGAAATTGGTGTTTTTATTCTGTCTTAGTATTTTATCTGTAACTATTAAGATTCAGAGCATTCCTAAAAAATAATTACCTCGTTTAAAAATAGACTATATTTTTGAGCTCCTTTGATTTGTTTTGATAATTTATTGTAAGTTTAATTGTGTTAAAATTGAACACGGAGACAACTCTTTTTAAGTGCCTCCGAATACATCATTTTATTTGGATTCACTTAAAAACGATAAATAATTTTTATGAAGTGTGATATTACACATATTACTAAAGCTTGTCTTATGATGATACATGCCAAATATTATTATCTCTGGATTTGTCGTTGTGAAGAAAACTGATAATATGTTAGTATGGAAAATGCAGAATTCCCCAAAATCACCATACAAAACACCAATTTCATAGGTAAGGACCTAATAGAACTTGTTCAGCCTTCCGCGTCTGTTCAGCCACGTAAGCAAAAATCGTCGTTTTACACACTGAATGGAGCTGAATCAGAATCCCGTTGTCCCTTATTCTCGCTATCAGAACACAAACTAATAGCGAAAGCTTGATTCCTGTCTTGAATCCCAACATACATCAAACATAGCTTTACGCTTTTATTACCGAAGAATCTTTGTCTCTTTTTATTGCTGCTAAGAAAAGCGAGACGGGTCGCGACTTTCCGAATCGAATAGTGTAGACCGGCAGTTGAGGATAAGGTGGCAGGTTTTTATCAACTTGAATAATATAAGACTCTTTTTGGCTTTATGCAACAATGTGAACTTAAATTAACTTAAGTTACAAACCCAAGTATCAATGATGTAGTACATAATAATCGTTAATGCTTTTCGATATTACGTTTTAAAACCATGTCCTTTCTAACTAAAGGTTGAATATATTAAGGTAAAATTTACAGCAAACCGAATGCAGGTCGTGGCTTTTTAAAGGGCGAATTAAAAAAATCAAATTAAAGAGCGATAATATAGGCAAATGAGTGCCTACTTGTGATAAAGGGAAATAAAAATAATAAGAGGTAGCAGAATCAATCTGGCTTCATCCATAACAAATTAAATTTATTGTGAATGTTGTTTGTCCATTACACAGAGAAATAGAGACATAAATAAATTTGGGTTATTCTACATCATAGCAAATTTTAAAATGCTTATAGTTTTTTAAAACAAGCGAGAAATCACCACTAACGAATACAAAACAGTGAAAAACAATAAGAACTTAATATTAGGTCCTTACCTATGAAATTGGTGTTTTGTATGGAGATTTTGGGGATGTCTGCATTTTACATACTAACATTTTATCAGTTTTCTTCACAACGACAAATCCAGAGATAATAATATTTGGCATGTATCATTAGACAAGCTTTAGCAATATGTGTGTGAACACGCTTGATAAAAATTATTCATCGTTTTTAATGTTAATGCAAATCAAATGATGTATTCGGGAAGCAGTTAAAATTTTGGCTTTGTGTCTAATTTTAACACAATCAAACTTACAAAAAATTATCAAATTAAATAATACGAGCTCAAATATGTGGTCTATTTTTAGAAGAGGCAATTATTTTATAAGAATGTTCTGAAACTGAATAGTTACGGACAAATTGCTAAGACAGAATAAAAACACCAATTTCATAGGTAAGGACCCAATAGTACATTATTTGATAGATTATATAGCTTAGGTACCTACTAGAGTTACACAGTACACCATACAGACAGTAAAACAGCAAAACTACGACAAAAAAGTCAGTAGATAGTCTTTTGCTTTTACTTCTTATTACGTCTTAAATAATGTAAGTTCAGTTTACTAACAATAAACGGGTTTACGTTGTTCCAACAATATTATTTTTATTCTTCAAAGTAAATCTTTACCAACGGATGTCGTAAATGTTCCGATACGTAAGAATATAAAAAATGTCTACCGATTTGTTTACACGATAACGGACTACGTAAAGGTGCTGCACAACGCTTAAACCCAACGAATTATCGATCTTATCGATGTCATATCCGACTCCGATTATTGACACATCGATAAACCAACAACTTATAGGAAAATCTTATCAGGACTAAAATTAAAACTCGTTTACACTAGATAAATCACTCCACTGCTGTTTCACTCTTCTCTGAATAATTTGTTATTGTACAAAAGAGAAAACTGCAATTAAACCGCACTGACGCTGCGCGGCAGCGGAGCGGCGCGACAGATTCGCCAAAATGTTCCCAAATGTCAAAATATGTCGCGCCGCGGTCCGCACCGCTGCCGCTATTAGCGTTTTACTCCATATGAAACACTGGAAATAATTTTTTTTTCCGCGCCGCGCCGCGCCGCTCCGCTGAAGCGCAGCGCCAGTGCGGTTTAACCTTTAATGAATATTCCTATAAAAAATCACCAAAATCAATTTCTCTGTTTACTTCACTGAACTAAACATCTGTGCAGTGTGTTTTATAATCTTTAAAAAGGTGTTAAAAATTTTAAGAACTGGTAACTAACTTGATGTTCTGGATTACGGCATATTTGATCATGTATTTTTTTGTATTGCTACCTGCTGATTTTGTCCGCCTAGCCAGAAAATCTCTATCTACACTTCAACATTTCATAATACTGTCATATTGTTTGAGGAATTATGACAGTTTCTATTATCAACCTGAGCTGTTCTATAGGTCCTAGTAAGGCGACTACTATTTTATGTCTAATCGCTTCTATTTTTATTAGTCTTTGTTTATTATGATTTTATAAATCTTCTGAACAGTTTACGTTCACATCTTCTTTTGTTTGTTTGAAGTTCCTTTAATTTCTTGTTTTAATGTCTGATGAAAACCATTCTATTTTCGTCCGTGATTGATCTTAGGTAACGATCAATACTTCTTAGGTAGTAGTCCGAGTTTCGAGTTTAAAACTGATGAAAACATTAGTTAAGTTTCTTATTATTTAATTTTTTAATTAAAGCTCTTGACCTTCATCTCACCTGATGGTAAGAGACGATATAGCCGAAGGTGGAAGCGAGCTTCACCTGTAACCCTCAACAACTGAGGAACTGGCTATCTTACCTCTGATAGCAGGAACACAACAGTGCTTCTATCATTGTTATCTGATAGCCGGAACACAACAATGCTTATAGCATTGTTATTATAGCGACAAATTTAGGTAAGACGGTGGTAGCTAGCCAGGCGGGCTTAGAAGCCCTACCACCAACCAAACCGAGCAGAAAACCCCTGCCCCCGTGGGGAATCGAACCCCGGACCTCCCGATCTACATCCGGTGGTGTCAACCACTAGACCAGAGAGGCGGTAAAAATTTAATATTTGTAATTGGATCATGATATGGCAATAATTTAGTCTGCATGTTAGCACTTTTGCTGAAAACAGTATAAAACAACACTTTATCATCATTAACTTAATTACCGCCTACTCTTTCGGACATAGGTCTCCCGAAATGGACGTCACAGTTCTCTCGATCCTCGGTCGTTCTCACTTATCCAGCCCACTCGATCACCATCGTGTCTTACCGTACAATGTCACAAGTTCCACATTACGCGTTCATCGCCGCGGTCTGCAAGAACTTAACGCCTCCTACGGCCGTCTGTCTGGAGAGTTTAATTCCCTTCGGATTCTATTATTTCTTCTATGGCTATTCATAGACTCCAATACATGTTTATTGTTAAACTTATGCTAAAAACGTAATTATAGTTGAAAGTACTTATGCGACAGAGCTATCACCATACCAAATTTCATCAGAATTCGTCCAGTAGTTTTTGCGTGTTGCGTGCGCAAACATACAGACAGACAGACAAAATATGAAAATAATAGTGATTTGGTATCTTTATCCTTTACACGGTCACCCCCATTAAAATTGACAAAATATATTCAATGTGCAGACACAGATTTTTTACAGTTTTATTATATGTATAGATCAAAACGATTCAAAGGTTACTTTTTCAAGGACATCTGGTGAGAGTACGCGTGGGAACACTACATACATGTTCGTCCGCCCGGGCCCGCCCGGCCTTGACTTGCGCATGCGCACCCTACTGCCTACAACCACGCCGCGCTACACCTGTGGTCTTGTTTATACTTCGCGGAACTCATTTGCTTTGCAATATTGGATGTGATTTTAGGATCACATTTCGAGTGTACTGCGATGATTTCGAAAGGACTTACGTGTGTGTTGTATTGAAAGAAAAAGGTGGGGTTTCGTTTCAACAACTGTAGCGAAGCCTTTTTTTCTTGCGTCAAAGTGGTTTATTTAAAAATAATGTTTTAAAGGAAAACAGTAGAGGTGCTCTCAAAGAATTGCTTGATTGCGTACACATCATATTTAAATACAGACTTTAATTTTGTATTTCTTGATGAGGTCCTTTTAAATACGACTCTTGACTTCTGTAATAAGATCATTACCTAGGGTACTTGAGGATTGACTATTAACATAAAATATAGGTAGGTGTTATAAATAGACGAAGTACCAACAGAGCTTTTATACTCCAGTTACGTAATAAAAAAACACATTAAACTTTAATTGGACCAAAACTAATCTATGCGTCATTCAAGGTCATTGACACCTCAATGATAAATGTAATAAGTTTTTTACATTCGCTTTTATTTGCAAGTGTCTATGTCTATATATTTTTTTATCTCGTTGTTGTATTTCTTGCGAAAGAGCAATAAAAAGATAAGCTTTCAAAGAAGCTTGTATGTGGCTAGATTAGAAGCGTTCAAGCATTACTGAGTGACACTTCAAGCAAAATTGAACCGAAATCCCCTATGTAGTAGATAAAAAATCATTTGCTGCCATCATCATCTTAAACGACGCTCAACTGCTTTTTGTATCTTAGTCCTAGTGCGTTAAAGTTCTTTAATTCTTTTAAATTATATTGTAAATGCGAAAGTGAGTTTGTTAGTCACGTTTTTACGTCTGCTACTGTGCACGATAAAGTTATAACTTTTGAGTTATATATTTTTATCAGTCAAAAGTAGGATTTCTACTTTTGACTGATAAAAATATACAACCGTTACCGCGCTATGAATTTTTGAGAAAGAGACATGCTATAAAATCATAGTGCTATTGCGAGATTTGGCGAGATTTTGGAATTATTGATTTTTTATTTTTTTATTTTTGACTATTATGGACGTTTTACAAATAAGCTGACGGCATAGCAACCTTAGTAAAGCCTTTTGTAAGGTCCTTTGAAGATGCAATCTAACAATAGAATGAAATACAAATTAAGACTCGTGGGATTGTCCCACTATTACAATACCTATTTTGAAACAACTTTGTATATTATACAAACTATGTAAGGTAAAATACAGCATAAATGAAAACACATTCAACCGATTTAAAAATTTACAAACGTCACGTAAAGATCAATATCTAATGACAATGATGTATAATAATGGCGTACAAGCAGTACAAGACTAATTTTATTATTAAACATCGCCCATTATGATACGTCACGTGTAGTTTGACGACGGATGCATACTGATTAAGCTTTTTATATTTTAATATCGTTGTAAATATAATATTTAATTTTTAGTTATAATTGTTTATGGACATTCAACAATAAAATATGCTAAACGTAATCATTAAAGTTGACACGAATTCGTTTGCGTTATTTTGCCGATGCACCTCTGAATCACGTGACACTTACCTACGGCCCAAAATGACAGAAAAAAAATAAGAATATATAAACGAAAGTAAATATTATAATTTTTATCTAGTTTTCATCTCTGTCTCACCAGCTGGTAAAGCCTTTTTTATTCTTCGAAATTTACGTAGAATTTCCATTTCCACCGTGTAGAACATTTTAATTTGAAAACCTATAATTCAAAATTCAACTATTGTGGTTAAAACTTCTGGTTCGAAAAATTCTCCAATGGCCTCTCTTCAGTTACCGAACTTCGGCGAATGTTCAAATGTGTTCGTCTACATTTTTGCCGCCTTCTCGCTACATAAAGCGGCGTGGACGCAGTCATTTGAACATTCGCCGAAGTTCGTCCTAGTGAAGAGGGGTCAAAGTTCATTCGTGACCAATAGCAAATTTTCGAAATTAGAATTTTCTTCGCTCTGCTGCGCTAAGTTTAAAAAATTTCTATGCATTCTGCAGCCAATTTACGCTTCTCGTGCCATGAATCGCTTTGTGATTCATTTTTAGAAAAACAACTGTGTAACCACTGTCTTCCTTAATCTTCGCCTCTCCCAGGATTGAAATAACGCATTAGTTCCAGAACATGTCAACGTTTTCATCGTGTCGGACGTGTAATTTGCCGCGGAGGCTCAGTTTTTGCTATCGTTTCCCTGTCAAAGGCTCGCGTGGCGCCCAGGGCCCACGCGTGATGGAATGCTTACTGTCGGACAGAGACGGACTGGGGAATTTATTGGAACTACGAATAAAAAATAGAGTAATTGGGAGGACTATTTACCTCCTGGGGGGCACCGCGAACACTGATGTTCGGAAACAATGGATGTTTCTATTGTGTCTCGTTTTATGCCCAATGACTTGTTAATTAATTTATGGAAAATTTGTTAAAAAAAAAAAAATTCATAGTATTGCCCTTCGTGTCCCGGAAGGGATTCCGGCACACCAATTCCAGCACAATTTATCTGTGTGTCGCTCCCTGGACTTAAGCAGTTAAGCTTGACAATCGCAAACAAGTGACACTGCAGTACTAAGGGTTTTCGATAAGTTATGCGCAGCAGATATTTTAAATTTGTCAGCAAAATAACTAATTGCGCAGCAACGCAAAATGTTTTCTCTGCTGCCAAATTGCTTAATATATTTTGTTTTGATGACACAAATACTGTTTTTAAGGGTCATAAAAAATAATATTAACCTAATATCTATCAGAATACATTTCCTAGGAATTGATCCTTGATCCTTCATTGATGCTTTTCCCAGATTTTATACATTTTCGGTAACATATGTACCTATTGCTGCCCTAATAATTATTTTGCAGCTCAACTAATTGTTTTGCTGCTCAAATAATTATTCTGCTAACCAAATAACTATTTTGCCGCCCAAATGATAAAATATTTGTTTGCTGCCCAAATAATTTTTTGGCCGACCTTTTTTAATGGTCCAATTAATTACTTCCCAATTTTTAGTATGCAGATGAGACCATAATCTTTAGTGTGCTTGAAAACAAAATAACTCGCCTCTCAGTAATAAATATTCTTAGTGCAGCCCTGTACTCGATATTGCCAAACGAATGTTGTTGTTCTGATAATATATAGACATTCTTTGGTGTTCTGATTGCTTGTATTGTAACCTGTTCCCGATATTTTCGATACCTCTTGATGATGAGATGAGATAACTGTTCTTTACCCAGTAGATACCCCCAGTGTCCCCCAGTTATCATTGTAATGCACCCAACTCTTTAGTTGCGTTAAGAATGTTTATTTCTATGGGAAACGTGAAAAACGCCCCTAGCGGGTAGTAGTTGAATTCACGTTTCCCACAGAAATTGACCTTCTTAACGCACCCTTTTTTTTTATAAAAATTTACACAAGGGCCTCTGTTATGTAAAGATGTGAGGAGTTTACGAACTTCTACACAAGAGGCTCTAAATAAATTAAATATATTCGGCTTAGTTAACATTGTTTTATTAGAAGACAAAGTTATAGGTGGGAAAAATATAGGAATTAAGACAGAAACAAATATCAAATAGCATAATGTAAATCTCTGCATTCGATGAAGAGTATCTGGAAAAGGCGAAAGTTCAAATTGAGATGTATTTGATGACGTATACGTTACTGAAATTTCGGGGTTTAGCCAGTACCTATAAAAATAAAGGATGCTTAAAATGTTCCGAATAACTTCGAGAAAAGGATTTTGCGACACATAAAGTTTCAGACATTCTTTCGTATAAAGGTACTAGGCAGACCTTTATACCTACCTCTTTTTTTGCCGTGCCAGATAAAGAACTACAGGAAAAGTTAAACGACATCATGGATTATAAAATACTTATTATTGTAATTGTCCGGTGTGCGGTGTTCAATAAAGCCTAAGTATAATATAAGATAAAGAAACCATTGTAGTTTCAATGTATTGATTATGCGATAAGTAAACTGTAAATCCATACTAATATTATCAATGCGAAAGTAACTCTGTCTGTCTCGCTTTCATGTCAAAACCAATGTAACCGAAATTTTGGTACACAGATAGTCTAGAGCCGCCTGAAAAAGGACATAGGCTACCCTTTATCCCGATATTCCCATGGGAACCGTCGTCATGCGTTTGAATGTTAAAAAATTTAAATAAAGCCTACCAGAAAAATTATGGACAAATTTACGCCACTATGAACTTCGAATAATAGAGTAAATTTTCAATTCCATCGCACCAATTGAGGCTACTGTTCCAATTTTAAAGATATCTTTCTGTGTTGAATAGCCTATTTATAGAATATGGTATTTAGCCTATAGGCTACATACCATCACACTATCTCAAAGTAACTATTCTACGCTGACGAAGCCGCGGGCAAAAGCTAGGCATAATAAAAATACGTACAAGGTTGTCTTTAGATCACCCTGAACTAAAAGTTCACTGTTGTAAGAACTAATTGTTCTCGCAAAGGGCCCCTTGTTACTTAGTTACAAAGTTGACTATTAACACAGAGCTGCATATAAAAATAAAGATGAGCATGTCTGATATGATAAACCGATTTATCGTCAAAACATGTTAAAGAAAACACTTCAACAAACTTAACTTCACATTGTAAGTACTGTCGTTAACCCCTTGGCGGTCACCGCGTACACCGGTGTTCGTGAACAATATATGTTTCTATTGTTTAGTTTTCTGACCATAGACTGTTTAAGAAATTGTACTCCGAGCATAGCCCTTTCCATAGCTCGCTGAGCGCCTTTGAACCGGTGGACTAGTCGAGTAAATGTCCACGTCTCGGCACCGAGACTTGAGACATTAAATAAAAATATAAATAAATATCTTCAGACATTCACACCTATCAACTGGCCCATACTAGACAACTAATGCCTGTGTTATGGATACCAGATGACGGACAAATATATTTAATAATTTTAATAGATAAATACATATAAATATTCAGAATTTAATATACATATATAAACATCCAAGACTGGAGAACAAATGCTTGTTCACACAAACATTTGCCCCCACCGGGGATCGAACCCAGAACCTCTCGAGATGGCGACGCCTTGAGACCGGCGAACAGACCACTCGACCACGGAGGTTGTCAAGACATTGAGGGATGGGTGACGAAAAAACTTCACGAAGCTTGCGAAATGCTGCCTGAATTCTTCTATTGGCTTCTCTCTCGAAGTTGTTCGTGCCTAATAGGATCGTTTGCCCCAAGTAAACGTATTCTTGCACAACCCTGAGAGATACTGCATTTAATATGATCCATTATCCAAGTTCATCCGGAGACCGATGCGTTCGGAAGATTCAGCTAAATATTAGGTCCTTACCTATGAATTTTTTGTTTTGTATGAAGATTTTGGGGAATTCTGCATTTTCCATACAATTTTTTTTTCAGTTTTCTTCACAACGACAAATCCAAAGATAATAATATTTGGCATTGGCAAAAATTATTTATCGTTTTTAAGTGAATGCAAATAAAATGATGTATTCGGTAGGCACTTAAAAAGAGTTGTCTCCGTGTCCAATTTTAACACAATTAAACATACAACAAATTATCAAAACAAATCGAAAGAGCTCAAAAATATAGTCCATTTTTAGACGAGGTAATTATTTTAAAGGAATACTCTGAATCTTAATAGTTACAGACAAAATACTAAGAGAGAAAAAAAACACCAATTTCATAGGTAAGAACCCAATATTTATTTTATTTAAATGTAATTATTTATTCCTAAAGTGAATATTAGAACATAATTTTCTGTGAATATTTCAAGCTGTTGCTGTTAATGTCGAGCAGAAAAATATCGTGCGTGATTTTCGAACAGCTTGAATGAATTGAGACAGAGCCGTCGAAACGCATCTACGGGCGCAGGTGCGTTTAAATACGCACGATGATGCGATTGACGCACCCGCAAGTACGCGTGTAAGTGCGTCAGAACACGCATCCGCGTATGTACAACGCCCCGTTCGGTCGCTGTCGTCGTACGGCTATCGCCTACTATCGGGTTCATAAGATTTTAACCGCCTCTATAGTCTAGTACTTCACACCACTTATCGATCGATCGAGAGGTCCGGGTTCGATACTATTTTGGGGGCAGAAGTTTTTCTGCTCGGGTCGGTGGTAGGGCTCCCTAGCCCGCCTGGCTAACTACGAGTACCACCGTCTTACCTAAATTTGTCGCCATAATAACAATGTTATAAGCATTTGTTGTTTCGGCAATGAGAGGTATGATAGCCAGTTCCTCAGTTGTTGAGGATTTATTTCAGGTGAAGCTGCCTTCCAACTTCGGTCTTATTAATGAAATTAGATGGCCGATAAATGTACATAATAGTTACATATAAATTACAATAACAACGTAGTTACTTATTATAATTACATTAGAGTCTAATGTAGCTGTGGTTATTCTACCGAATCAAATGGCTTTATCTTATTTTAATCACGTATAATCAACCATACTTTTAGTAGGTAAACGCATATTCTCAAATCTAATATATTGTGGTCATTTTCAATCAATTCTTTTTATTTTTGTTTCAGGTAATTATGCAGTTATAAGTCAACGAAGCGTCAGCAAGATTGATGATCGGACAGACAAATAGTTCTCGCTCGGGTACGTGAACTAATTTGGGATTTCAAAATATGTTTTTTCTAATTTAAATTGTTCTTGTGAGTTCGTCGAATTTATTAGGCGGGTATGTAGGCAAGAACTTCTTATAGAAGGGATGCCATAGTAATTCACACGTTTTTAAATCGATATTAGATATAGAGCAACTATCGACAAATCAAAACATGTCATATTTATTCAGAAATCGAAATTCATATTTAGTTTTTTAAAGACAAGAAAATATTAAGATATCCTTTAAATAGTAAGAGTAAAGAAAGTCAGCGGTAGCCGAGTTGGGACGGACGGGGCATTACTCGTTTGAGAGGCCGCGGGAAACGCGGGTTCGATCCTACCGCCGCCACCACTGAGTTTGAATAAAACTTATGTACAGTTCATTTTGAATAACGCTTGCCTCGCATTGTGCCCGGTGCATTACAACAGGCTCACCACCTGTTACATGGGGACTTAACATATCTGACGAAATGTGAGTTTTTAACATCGCTGCCTACACCTTCGGGGAAAGAGGTGTGATGATATGTTATGTTATGTGTAAAGAAAGTATTAGGTCTTTACCTATGAAATTGCCGTTTTGTATGGAGATTTTAGGGTAATCTGCATTTTCCATACTAAAATTTTTTCAATTTGCTCCACAACGAAACATCCAGAGATAATAATTTTTGGCATGTATCATTAGACAAGCTTTAGCAATACGTGTGATATCACTCTTCATAAAAATCATTTATCGTTTTTAAGTGAATGTAAATCAAATGATGTATTCCGGAGGCACTTACAAAGAGTTGTCTTCGTTTCTAATTTTAACACTATTAAACTTACAACAAATTATCAAAACAAATCAAAAGAGCTCAAAAATATGGTCTATTTTCAGAGGAAGTAATTATATTATAAGAATATTCTGAAACTTAATAGTTACATGCAAAATACCAAGAGAGAAAAAAACGGCAATTTCATATGTAAAGACCTATTATTATTTGACATTTAATCGGTTACTACGAGTACATTCCAACTTCCGTCCCCTTCCCCATAGTTTGGATGGTTGGCTGTGCACTACCCTTCGTTTTTCACATCATTTTTTGCCGCGTACGTCCAAGCTATGGAATCAACTGTCACCAGAAGTTTTCTCAAATCAATACGACCTTCAAAATTTTAAAAAGAGAGTGTATTCCCTCCTTAAGGGTCGGTAACGCATCTGCAACTCCTGCGGTGTTGCAGATGTCTATGGGCGGCGGTAGTCAATCACTTACCATGTGAATCATAATTTTAGGTCCTAAGAATTTTTTGTCAATTCTATTGTGAGAAGTAAATAAATGAATATTATTATTATTATCAGGTGAGCCGTCTGCCCGTTTGCCCCCTGTTTACATAAAAAACAAGAAATCTGTAATATATTATGGCAACAAGAAACACATGTCAATGAACTTTTGACAATTTGCTGGATCTCGCATTAAGAGTTGTGAAACAAGGTCAACAGTGGGCATTTGTTCGATAGTCAGCTAAGGCCCTTCACACTCATTACATTGAAAGCAAGTTAATTTTTTATTTACCACATGGCGGGAAAGTACCTTCAATATTGCAAATAGAACGTTTTACTGAAAGAAGATATTGAATTTCGAAACAATTTAAACTGCCTTCATAGATATTTAAATTATTGAATGGTTGGTTATTATAAAAGTTCTACAATATGACTAATATTATTCTACTATAAAGTGGTCTAATTTTTTTATTTTAATGTCTTGTTAATTGAAAGCTGACACAGAATTCTAATCACATTTTTTTTTCTTATATGAATCAGTAAATATTAAGATTGAGCCAATTCATCTGCACTTTTCTTGTTTTACCAAACTCATGTCTACATCGTCTGAGGGCGTCTTTCAGGAATTTTAAATCGAGATTTAATATAAGATTTAGTAATTTTTTTACAATTCCAATATGGATGATATGTCAATAAATGACAAAATCGAGTTTTAAATCTAGGTTTAATTTTCCTGCAAGTGACCCTCTCAGTCTTAATTCTTAATTTTCTGAGTTAATTAAGCTAACCAAAAAGAATAAGGGCCACTTGCAGGAAATTTTAAACCTAGTTTATAACTCGATTGTCATTTTTTGACACTTCATCTAGTTTTGAATCTCGATTTAAATTTCCTGCAAATTTCCCTAAGTCAATACTTGATCGATGGCTGTTCTACAATGACATAGCGTTAATTAATTTAAACAGCTTATAGATAACCATATTTAGATTTTGACACTTCAAGGCTATCTGTCCTTAATATTAGACTATTGTGCTGTTAATATGGCTTGGAGCTTTACGTAATTATACAGGTTTCTTTGTCTGTGTATCATGGGTCGGTTTATCTTTGACTTCATTATATACCTCTTAAATACCTATATGTATTTATCAAGATCTATGTTAGACTACATGCTTAAGACGTGGGGATATTGTTGTAAAATTAAAAATGGTAGTAATGTCACTGATTGTAATATTATATTTAAAGGTAAAAAACACAAATCACAGAAAACAAAAATTAAGGAATATTAGGGCTACTTACAATAGTGCCTTGGTAAAGTTATTATATATTATAATTTTATTGCAACAATCAAACAAACAAACATGAGAAATATGGGACGTAACACCATCACTCTGGCCCAATGCGGGTTGGTGGGTGAAAACGGTTGTATTAGATCGCAATGTTTTGGTCACCAATCCACTGCCAAAAATTCACTTTTCACACCAAATTCTCGTACCAACTCGTACTAGAAGACGCAAAAAAACAAATGAATCATAAACATGTGGGAAAAGAATGCGTTCTCGTGAAAGTACTAAATTATCTAGACGTTGTTTTAAGTCGAAAATTTTTGTCGGTTTTAACTCCCACAATCGATTGGCCTTTTATGCAAGCTTTCGTAATATAGTGTTTCTTATGGTCTTAACCGTACAAGGTGACAACCTGTCAAGTTTATTTGTAAGTTCCATTAATTGAATAGAATAATAACTGCTATATATAATAACGAATAACATGTTTTAGCTGTGTTTTTTGACTATACCTACTGCTAAGATTTAAGCGATACTAAATAGGAGCTCTGATGAGGACGATGACGTATTTTTTCACTGCGTGGAATTCGACTACACAATACTTGACCAACGTCAAGATCAATGTATCAGATTTGACATAAGCGTTAACCGGTTCAAAAACTATAATAAAAAATGGAAATAAAGGGCTCCCGAAGGGTACCCGGTGTGCCCAGATACTTAGCCCGGCAGTCAGCTACCCGGTCATACTCCAACAGGACACGAAGCTGTTTCTTCTGCTGCCATGCACGCCCTGCACACTGTCCGTGACACCTATGTTAAAAAGGTGTCTGTTAAAAAGGCCGTGTCCTGTGATTGCACTTGTTACAAGGCGCAGCCTAGATTGTTCAGCCCCATTAATTCCCTGGATGGACCCTGTCTTAATCCCTTAGGAAGGTTAAGAAATCTTGGTCTTAAGTTTAATAAAGGGAAGTAATTAATTGGGCAGCCATTTAATTTAGTCATCTGGTCAGCAAACAAATATTTTGTCAGCAATATAATTATTTGTGTTGTAAAATAATTATTAGGGCAGCAATATATATGTTACCGAGAAATTTATAAAGTATAGGAAAAGGATCAATGAAGGATCAAGGATAAATTCATAGGAAATGTATTCTGATAGATATTAGGTTAAGGTTATTTTTTTCTTATGACCCATAAAAACAATATTTGTGTCATCAAAACATAATATATTAAACAATTTGGTAGCAGAGAAAACATTTAAGTTGCTGCCCAATTAGTAATTTTGCTGACAAATTAGAAATATCTGCTGCCCCTAACTTGCTCAGCAATTAGTTTTATTAGCTGACTAATTGTATTTTTTCGCTGACCAAAATTTGAATATTTTGCTGACCGTTAAATAACATCCCACAATAAATCGTTATGCGATGAAACTTTCAAATAATAGTTTACCAATCACAATGAAACAAAAGCTTCTGCTGCTATTTCTGAATGAAAACTCCCTCACACACTTATTTTTAGTGATGACGCAACCAAAAGGAAAACATCCTCATTGTCAGTAGCACAAAAGATTCTTTGTAAATTTTGCACTCCGATACAATTACTGACAGTTTTGTCCGGCTTGAGGATAAATTATTTCTTAACAAAAACAGCCTTTGACTCTGTACACACGAGGTTTCAGAAGGTGACGTAGTTATTATCTTATTATCTACATTGTAAGAGGAGGTTACATTTAAACCGGTTGAATTATTCAATAAAAATGCTGTTACGAAAGTTGTTAAGAATGAAAACACTCCAAAAGGCAATTGTGTTTGAATTGAAGTGGGGTTTCGTGACAAATTTAAATGTTTTAGTTTTATTATTAGTTCATAATTGATTGGCACTTGAAAGTATGCAGTATTGACTTTCGGGTTTTGATGTTTATTCGGAAGTATAAAAATTATATTATTTATATTAGTAGTATAAATCTGACTTATCTGAAATGTACTTATAATCTCAAGAATTTCTTAAGTGTGTCTAGCTAGTATCTAGCATGCAGCAGTTGGGATGCGGTGTACAATATGAGTGCAATTTTTGTGCAGTCTGTCCGTGAACATGGATGGAATTGCATGTCAAATGGATGTAAAGTTAGCAGTTCAGTTGATTACACTGCTCGAAGACTATAAAAGCTGCCTTAAACAGTTCTAAGTTATTATCTATGTCTGACAATACTGACAATAGAAGCTGAACAAGAATTATGCATTACAGTGACTATTTAGCAAAACATTTACACTTTAACAAGCACCCACTAAGTGCATTTTGTATGTGACTTACAATTAGAAACGTCATAAAAATATCTATGTGTAAACCAGCTTAATAGATTTGTCCGCATGGAAGGATAAATAAAACAAATTTACACAATTAGACCTTTATTCCTTCTACAGACATTTTAATTTTCTGTTTCTATTGTCATTGCTTTATTATTCATATTTTTCTATGGACCTGCAATCAGCATCCACAGGCTTTTTAGTTTCGTTTTATAAATGTCACGCTGAGTTGAGTGCTTCATGTTTTACTTCTCAATATGGTGATTCTTAGTATTTTTTAGCTTTGGAACCCAGTAAACTTCTAATGGTATAAATTTCTAATGGTAATGGTATTCATTTAAGTGTCATGTGGCTCCTATTGTGTTTCATATCAAAACTGCCCCACACGTACCTCGTTGTAAGCTCAGGTGATATGTTTCGCGCAGCACGTTTACTTATCCGACTTTATTTGCATATTGAGAAATAAGTCCTAACACTTGAAAAAAAAGAAGATATTTTTACTGCGAATGGCTTTACGAAAGATGATGCGGACAGTGCACTTCTTCGTAAATATCTCCTTTTACAAATTTCGTTGTTTTTGGTGATTAATTTAGGATCAGAAACCTAATAATGGATCCTTACTGCTTCAGTGACTATAATGATAGTTGTGTCTTCAAATGTAATGCTATTTTAAATAAACTGCTACAATCACTTACTCTTCAGCCAGTCAGATATGTGTTACTTTATTTTTAGTTTTTTTTACTGATCCTGTTATATACGTTGATGTTGCGCAGTTCATTCGTTTGTACCTACAAACTAATAATGAAGTTACTTGGAATCCTTTTTTGTTTGAGTTCGTCGGCTTTTATGTATCTTGTCTTACAGGAAAACGTTTAATAATAGTTTGCGGTAAATTTTGTGATCTTTATTAACATAACAAGAGTCTCTAGATGTGTATAAGAGTAGGACTTAAGCGATTTAGGTTCGTTGTGTACAAAATTTTTAAGAACTTTGAAAACATTAAACTCCTTTTTGATGATATCATCACCGAATTATGGTCACTAAATTATGGGGCTACGAAAGGCGCACATTAAATTTGACAACAGTAATTAGTGTAAATTTTTGTGTTATTCATGACACACGTTTATTACGTTCATGTATGACACACGTTCTTTTTGGTTCAATGACAACTGTTTACGGCTTATTAGGGAATTTCAAAAACATAATTTCTCAATTTAATTTGTAGCCGAGAAAAGATCTTAAAAGTTCTTGAATTCTCAATGCACAATAAATCAGTCTGAAAAATTTTCTTAAATGTGCAGAGCTTCTTTAGAGCTTTTTTTTTCAAATATGAACGTGACAATGTCCGTGCAATTATCCGGTATGATTAATGTCTATTTGCTGTTCCCCTCTTTTTATCGGAGTATGATATCAGATAGGTACCTCAGTATTGTTGGCTGGCTAATGGAGCGCGAGGCCACGATTTTGCCATTGATTTTTTGCTACAATCCATTTTAGTTATATGAAATATAATGTAAACAGTTCTTTTATCGCTACAGAATACTTCATCGGCTACTGTTCTGTTCTATTTATAATAATTCTCAATGGAATCGGTTTTAGTATTTAAAAAAAGGATATAATTAGGTTCGTTGCTCGGTCATTATTTTTTCGAGTCTTTTTTGTTCATTATTAACTTAACATTTGATTTTGATGAAGTGTGTTGAGATAAAAACTGTTCCTAATAGCTAGTAGGTTTCCTTGGTTCCTTACATAGGTACTGGAAAAAAATGCCTTTGAAACAATTCGAAATTTTTCCAATATAGCTTATTGTAAATATATTATCCCACTTTATTTGATACTAAGAATTGGCTGATTGTGTATGAAGGAACGCCGACCTGGCGCGATAAATCTGATAAACAAGATTAGATGACGGTAGGCGGTCGTGCTTCGGAGATGCGCTGAATGGACTGTCTGTAATTTTAGATCACTTTGAAATTATTATATTTTTAAGTGAACCTACTTGCTATCTTGCAGTCAACTATACGTAACGTCATTAAATTGATTACATGGAAGAAATAATCGATTAGGGTTTGCTAACTAAATTGTATGAAGCTACGAGTATCGTAAAACGATATTACTGGTATTTCGATTAGTAAATACAATCTGTGATTAGTAGATGTTGATAACAAATTTAATCATCTTCTCACAATAGACATAAGATTTTGTTCAGTCTTCTCACATAAGATTTTGTTCAGACATTGAGATATAAAAAAGTTGAAGGAAATGTTAAAAAAATTATAAACTATAGTAAATATGATAAGCGAGCTTGCTGAATTTTCAGTCAAGCGACCTCGAGGTTTTATTAAACCAATTTATGGTTCAATTGAAAACTGCAAGGTATAATTAATTACCTTAACAACTTATGGTCAAAAACTAGACACAATAGAAACATTTATTGTTTGCGAATACTGATGTTCGCTTGATCTTCATGGGGTTTTTGAGAACAAATTTAGTTAAGTGTGAAGCCCTATTGATGAAGTTGTTGATCTCGATAATTTTGAACAATGGTCAGACCCTTGTGACCCGAAATGGCGAGGCTGTGTGAGGGCACATGACAGTCAACAGCCGGTATATAGAGGAAACGGGTTCTTAGGGTTTCCTCAATTTAACGTTATTGAACACTATCTGGGGAAACCGGCTCTTTGCCCTAATTTGAACGAATTGGCGCAAGCGTTTACATAATCTCGTTTGACAGATTCTTGAAAGAGCGTGTCGGCTACTAACGATATGTGAAAACCTGCTAGTAAACTAAGATCTTGTTCGCCGATAACGAATATTAAAGATAAGTGCTTTACTAAAATGTTAAGAAACATTGCCCCAGCAATATCAATTTCTGCCGTCACACTCAATTTTACGTTGCGATTTATGTTTCAACGGTCGACTTCACTAGTAACTTAATTTAGATTATTGTTAACAAACAATATAATCTATGTAATGTTTAATATAATATTCTACCGAAACTATGTTTGTGCCGTACTCTGTATATTTTGATTATGAATCGCCAAAGTAAACTTCATAAATGATGTAGACATATAGAATTTCCGTTTATACAACAACAAACGTTTTTGGGCAATACCAGAGGAAACTATCAAATTCGTTATGTCAATGAGCTTAGGAATCGAGTAGGTATATTAATGGTCATAATCTGGGCAAGTCAAATGGTACAAGTATCTTATTTAATGATTTCCATGATGAAGCTGTTATAAACCTTGACTTTTGTAATTTTGATTTTTATTTTAAAGTACACCTGGGATTGCATTTGACCACAAGCATGGTCTGGCTTGTAGATCCAACCGCAGTTGCGCGTGATTGAAATAGCTAATTCTAGGAACAACCTTATGTCTAATGTGACCGCATTTTCTAAGATAACTCTGCTGAGATACAACTTAAGTGATAGCAGGACTACTATTCGTCACTGTCTCTTCATGTTTGAAGTGGCCAGTATGTCTTCGTCTAGATACTATTTCTGTGGTATTTCCTTCACTGTTTCATTTATGTGAAATATATTTTAATGAATATCATTTTTGTTCTCTGCTAATATAACCAGAGTCACAGAAAATTACTATAACAATAAGGTGAAATATTGTATTGTAAACGGCACCGAATAGCGAAACGCACTTGTATGTATGGGAATTCTTGGATTAGCCCTATGTTCAGAAGTCGAAATCGTCTATTAAGATAATAAAATGTTGATTTCTAAAGACATACATAATAAACGATTACGTGTCCATTGCGTATAATCGTTTTAATGCAATACGCGTGCGTACTTCAAAATGTCATAAATATATTTAATTAACTCACCCTCACGTATATTACCTGGCTTAATAAAGGCACATTTATCTTTCAAATTTGGGGACAAGTGGAGTAGTCGCACCCCACGAGAGGGGTACAACGATCCCCCGGGAGCTGTCGTCTTTGACCTTGCGTAGGTAAAATTTATGGAGTATAATATGCTTTGTTGGCATTACGTTTGAGTTCAATGACACATTATTTTCTTTTGTCAGTGTAATTTTTAATTAAACACACGTACATAATTATAAAGCTACGTTTTCAAGAATGTTAAATTACAAGATCCAATTATGGTATTTTTTTATTCAGTACGATTCCGTTTTTTCGATACAGATAAATTTAGTCTACTAGTTAATTATAATACAATTTTTTTTTATATCACGGTGATATCTCCCAATTGTAATTACAAAATATTTTTTACACCTCTCGAAATTTTACTTAGAAAATAAATAAAAAAAGCTACAAAAAAATCATGACATGCTGCATCCTTCTTTCATAAAGGCGAATTATATGTAAAAAACATAACAAGTGCTCTTCATTGCATGAGTCACCCCGCCAATGGCCGTAAGTGTCGACTTAATTTTTAATGCAGACCCCTCGTGACGTCATCGATAACACGTTTTAACAGCCGAGTTATGTTCTGAGTGCATTTTTTGATAACACAACGCAATAAATTTGCTCTCTATCGCATATGTATGTTTATGTACTACAAAATGAGTCACAAATAAATAAAAAATAAATAAATATCCTCAGACATTCACACCTATAGTTGATAGGTGTGAATGTCTGAGGATATTTATTTCCCATGTCATGAGTCCCATTTTAAGCAACTAATGCTGCTTGTGTTACGGATACTAGATGACAGACAAATATATTTAATAGAGAAATACATATAATTATTCAGAATAAACATAATAATAATATAATACATATATAATGAATATCCAAGATTGGAGAACAAATGCATGAAAATTCATCACCCAAACACTTACCTTCTCTAGGGATCGAACCCAGGACCTCTCGAGATGGCGACACCTTGACAAAATTTTTATGCTAATAACAGCACAGTTACACGTTTGAAAGGATTTATTTAAAGCAATATATACATAGAAACTGCGTCTCTTAATAAAGTAGGTATCTTCGCTAACCATCGCCAAAATCTTTCATAGTTTTTCTATTGTTATTGATACTGCAAGACCAATATTGGAATGACAAAATCTATTTATAGAATCGCCATCTCTTTTAGTTCATAGGATGATGCGTTTCTCATACATATTCTTAATATGGTTTGTAGACGTAAAAGCTTTTTGAAAATATATACTTTTTCATTCGTTAAGCACAACGAGTATTTCTTTTATGGTAGTATTTAGATTTGTCGAAACCCTTTGCATACATTAAAGTCCGATTAAAGTCAGAAAATAAATAAATAAAATCGCTCTAAAAAATAAAAGATAACATAAATGGATGTGTAAATATTTATTCGTTTGTAAATTTGTACAAAACTGACTTAATTTCCTAGAATATACTGTGATGAATGTGATCCCTGTTAGACATTAAGGCAAATGCAAATTTTGTAGGTACGAGATTGTCTCAGACTGTAGCTACTTAGGTAACATCAGATTAGGAGTTCGCTAATTTCCCTATATGAAATGAAAACTTCAAAAAGCAAAAAAAGAAATCAATATATAGAATAGACTCTGCTAAAGCGGTACTGTAAATATTTGCATAACATGTGCCAACAACCTTTCTTCTGATATATTTATAAAGAGAGTCAGTCACAAAACATCAAAGACAATACAGAATCGAGTGCATTGTCTCGATTGGTGCTATCGGTATATCTCGAGTTGCTGCTCAGTCGATCAGCTTTATCTGATGGCAGCTTAATGAAGCCGTAAGCCCTCCCGTTTAATGAGCGCATCATTAGCAAGCAATCTGATTGGAGCTTTCGACTGGAGCTGTAGGAATACTACTTAAATGATAGCTTCTGTTGCATGATCTTTAACACTATCAATGTCTATTTTAGAAAAGGGCTGTGATCAATTAATTAGTGAATGCATACTCTTAAAATCTTTATTACCATCTAGATCATTATCTTTGGAATTCTCACTACTGAAACTGTTATATCTCTGTGGATCGAAAAATAAAAATTCTAAATAAAACAAGAAGGTGCATCAATCTACGCTCCAGAAAGTGATCCTACAGTTTTCGTCACGAAATGTGATTCATTATTTTCGTTGTCAACAAAGCCAGTGACAGTGCGTCGTGTTTTCTTTAGAATCAGAAATGTAAGCCAAATTCTAACATGTTGCATAATTCAAGATAACATCTTCCACTGCACTTAGTTTTTGGCACTGATTCAACACAAATAGTGTAATAGAAAAAAGACACAATTTGCTGATTCTGTGATTTTAAGTATACTCCAGAAATGATTGTTATGATAAAAACAGTTTCTTGAAAAATATTTACTGAGTACGAATTTAATTTTATTGTTCATAATTTCGGTCTTTACGTGTTCGTGTCGGATCCAATAGCCTCGACAATTCCAATTGTTTTATTAATATCATAAAACTGATTATATTAATATTAGTTTTATTAAGTCACGAATGCTTGCCGTCTGGAACACAATAAATATGTTGAAATTTTCTATGCAACTGGTATTGTTTACGAATGTTGCTGCCATACCCCTCATTCATAAACACTATTCAAGTTAAAACAAGACTTTAAACAATGTTTAGGGAAATATAACTTCAAAAAACGTTATTCTATGTTTGAAATGTGACATATGGAATGGAATTCACAGCAAGCGTCTGCTTTCCCGAGCTCGTATAACCCGAATCTATTCAAGTCGCGAATAGGCTTCTTCTGGGTAAGCTCCCTCCTTCGTCGACATAAGATGATGTCGACGAAGAAGGGAGCTTACGTGCTTTCGGCTAGATTGAAGTCAAGAGCAAACCCATCTTAAATAAAAAAAAAAATCTGTCAAATTAAACAACCTCAGGAAAAGTTTGCTAAATAACAAAATGGGGAACGATTAACAGCTGTTATATTTTGACGCAGTTTCTACCAAATTTGTGCATGGTGATTCCTTATATCCCTGGTCAACATCTTAGATACTTTTTATTCCGGAAAATTCAAGGGATCCCGTGAGATAGTTAAAAAAGCATAGTTAGACGCGGACAACAGCTAGTACTAATTAAAACTGTTTTATGAATAAACTTATTTATGCATTGCTCAAAACTTTAACTAAATAATGCTTAAGTAGTTGATGAACGTGTTTTATGAATAAGCGTGATAGGTAATGTTTTTGTTAGGTAGATTTACTACATATTCATAAGTGCAAATTTCTGAAATCCTTTTAATCTAATATAATGTTACATTAAAAATCGTCTCTCAAAATATGCGGATGTCATTATAACCTTACGCTTGACCTAACATATCGTATAGTAGAACCACAGTAGGTATCATATTTCTATACAAACTTGTTTTTCGTGCCATCACGGCAGACGTCCCGTTGGAGCCATCGGATAATTGTTTCGCAAGTCAGCTGGTGATTACAGTAACGGTGCGCCCGCGCAGCCTGATCTATGCAGATAGTCGCCGATACGGGAAAATCGCCGACCGCATGCTCGTGAAGGTGCCGAGCAATTATTAAGTTAACTATCTGGTAACATTACACGCGCATGTAATATTCAACCTTATTAACATTTATAGAACGCTTTAAATTTCTCTAGGTTAATACAGTGATTAAAAATCTATGATATTGATCAAATGATAACTACGAGTCGTCATTTGTAATCTGATAAGGGTTTGATTAGAAAATTATTCCAATTAATTCTAGAATTTAATTGAGTATTGATGCAATCGAATTTTAGCTTTTAGGCTTACAGCCACAAGTAAATATCAATCGAGAATAGATAATGGTAACTCTAGAAGTAAAACAGTAGCTAACGATGGCAAATTTTCTATGCATGTAATTAGAGCTCAGTAATTTATCAGACTTCAACCCTTTCAGTTGTATCGTCGGTAAGCTGAAACTGGGGCCGAGAGCCCTTCCAAACGTCCTAATCACATAATAGCATGTTGGTGTAGGGTTAGTGCCACAAAAGTTCCCTTACAAAAGGCCTGTGTAATCCAACTACGCCCTCATTTGCAAGTTTAATTTGTGCATGTAATATAATAAAATAGATTGAAATGTTTCAAGAAGAGACAAACGAGGGGTTTTAGGTTTCATTACAGTAAGTAACTCATCGCCCTCTTAGGGAAAATCCATTAGCATAATTAACAAGTTTTCTTCAGATGCGTTGTCATATATTCACGTTTTTACGACTCTTCGACGAATACGGTCCTGTAATGAGGTGAAAATATGGTGAAAATGTAAAATGATGCATATTTCTAAAATACCCTTGTTAATAATCAACACTTTCAACATAGCCCTTTAAATATTGGAACAGCACCTGAACAACAGCTCCGAGGCACCGCAGGCGCAGGTATTCTGTTGCGTTCGCGATTGCACAAAGTGTAGTCACGAACAGTGCAATTTGCAAGTTTTGGCATTTGTTTCGCGCACGCCCGCTCCGAGATATCGGCACGCACACGAAATCTTTATTAGTGCCCATAGATTTATTGCCGCCTGACCTGTACTCGCCTCTGTTGGTTCCCTAGCAATGGTCTCCCGTGAATTATTATTCAGGAACTTAAATTAACTAGGCAATTTTTGAAAGCGTAAGCCATTAGGTGGGAAATGCATTCAAACCTCAGCAAATAAATAAATCGACCTCAAGCTTATTAATGTTATCGTGTAAATGAGATAACACTAAATTGCCCTTTGAAAAGCAGCGTTTATTTGAATAGAAAATGTTAGAGTAGAATATGTTGAGTACAGAATATATAATATTAAGAACCGTCATATTATTTTGTTTCTATATCTTGATTTTACTAAGCATGATCATAATTTAAGTAGGTTCTTCTCGGGTTTTCAATTGCTACATATCATGATAAACTAACAAGTATAAATCCTAATATAAAACAAATCGCAGTTCAAAGTTGAGCAATTGTAACTGTAAATGCTCCAACATCTAATAATCATCATTTGCATTTCAATGCAGTATATCACGCATAAATAGATACGGAAACGTGTGCCCATGCATCAAAACATTTTAGTCGTGAAAGTCATCGAAAGTAACAAATTATGGGGCTATTAGACAAACTGGTGCACTAAGATCACAGGCCGGGCGTTCGGATGCGCGTGAGTCGACTCCCAAAGAATTGGAGACGTGACCAGCGTCGATGGCGATGGATTTAAATAAATACATGTATGAGTAATTTTTGTTGGACATTTTTTTCTCATGGAATCTATATTATGAAAAAGTGTCCGCATTAATTCAATGTAATTATTGAGTTATTCTAGGTGTTGTGTCTTAATGTTATTTTAAGCTATTTGACATTGATGCTGGTTTCATCATAACCTAAAGAAGTACAAATTATTCTATAATCTGCTTAGAGCTAAATTTATAAAATACTAGAGAGAATTTATTTATATATCTGTTTTAGTGGATCCATCTACTGTTATCATTCTTATAATTATAAAGATACTTTATCTCGTCGAGAATTGATACCAAGTTATTACCATAGGCTACAACCTTGACGTGTTTGACCCATCAGACATTTCTGTCGAGCACGCTAAATTTCCAGTGAAGACGTGACCAGCTATCGATTTTGTATAAATAAATCATGCTCGCCACATCTCGAGTCATTTGTTAGCTGGAGAAAGGCGTTCGATTCGCGCCTCCGTACAATCGGCTTGCTAATCTGGCTTTTACCGTGTTATGGTTGTACGTGTGTTGTCATTGAACACATCAATGATCTCGTCTATTCCAAAGAACACTGCATGTTTGAAATTTGAATTGAAACTCTTTCATCAGATCAAACATGCAAAAAACCATTCATCAAGTAGTTTACTTCCTGGTGTGTCTTTTGTCCAGGATATTGTAAGAGGAGTAGGAAATAGAGTGATTGTAAGGGGCACAGGATTCCGATGGTTCGTCAAAGTAGTTCAGTAGTATTTTTTATTTATGTACTGTAATCTGATGAAAACTATTTCTTTTTAGACAGTAGTTCGGAATTCCATTATAAAATTATCAATTTGATAAAAGGTAGTTCGTCCAAACTTTTGAACCCTCATTAGGTATTTTATTGGAATTAGATTTTTTTCTGATAGCATTTCTTAACATGCAACAGTTACGGTTCAAGAACGTTTGCCAGGTGGAATGTTCGCACCTTTTTCGCATAAACACGCGCGAATACATGCTCCTTGCACAATCTGAATGTAATCTGTATTGTGGGTTTGTGGACGTGTTTCTCTACAATTTCACTATATCTACGTTGCATGCAGTTGTCTTTTCTTATTTGCATCCTATGCAAGTGTTGGAATTTGTTGAAAGGTTTGTAACTTTTACAAATCGTCTCGTACCCAATCATAACCGAAAACTTTAGAAATCATATAATTTATGTCATTTATCGCCAAGATGTTATATCGATTTGTTTGAATGTTTGGTTGCTTAGGCCTTTTGCCAGTTATATAGATTGTTCTGGATCTTAATATAGATTATTTGCTTTATTTTTCTGTTTGCTGATAAAGACCTTTGATACATTAAACTGTGCCTTCTTTTTTCAGTGTGTGAGTAACAGTGATTAGTCGTTTAATTTAGATTTAATTCCTTGTTCTATTTTATCATTGCAATATTTTTAAGTATAATAATTGTTATTCACTTTTAGACCGTCAACATAAGTCTACTATGATATTAATTTTGTAGACCATCTTGTTTCAAGGCTTAGTGGATAATATATTTAACTATATAGATCATTGCTTTGGAATATGTGACTATAAGAGCTTATTTGAGGAACTAAAATACAGAGCCCTATAGCTGCAATGTCTAGAAATAGACCAAATCAATACATTTTCTTGTTCCTTTTAAAATATCGAACTATCGAAAAATGTCGAACTTTCCAAGCATCTGCGGTAAAATGTCGTAAATTAATAATCCTTATTAAGTCGGGCGAGTTCCAATTGCATTCAAGAAATAGTTGTCCAATTCCGAACGACGATTAACTTTTATCCTTCACATGGCAGGACATAAAAATTTTATCTCCCTGGAGAAAGCCGGGTATTAAGGTTAGGTATTTCGTTTCCGGCTCCCTAGGGCTGTGCACTAAGGGCATCATGCAAAATAAGCCATTATTATACTACTATTGTTTTGTGACGATGTAAAATGATGATAAATTATTAGTTTATCTGTTTTCGATGTCTTTTATGTAAGTTTTATGAATTTATATGGCTGTGAAACTGTTTGTCGATTTACAGATTTACTAAAATAAACCACAGATTAAGTAAACATTAGATTAGTCTTGTGCTTAAGAAAACCATAGTACATTAGAAAAATACATGCACAAAAAGGTTTAAGCTGATGTCAAAAATGGTTGATGTCATTTCACGCTATTGGGATTTATTTAAAGTTTAAAACGCTTGAGTAATAGAGACAGTATTAATTCTTAATTTCTTCGAGATATACAAAACAAAATAAATCTTTAGACGACATACGTATTAACATAATATTAAGCCCCAATCGACATTTTCCAGTGACAGTTAAAAAACTTCCACAAAATCTTTTTTTTTAGAATTTTTCAGGAATATATTGCAAAACAGTTTACTCCTTTTGGAAGATACACCGTAATGGGCAAAACTAAAATATTTTCAAAATAATTACATTCAAAGGTAAAAATATGATCATCATTAGCCCCTTCCTCCTGCTGCTGCACCTTCGTGCAGAAAAAAATTAATTATGAACATGGCGGATCATAACACAACTGGAATAGGATAACATACATCTTCTGAATACATCTCGCCCTCGTAACAATGTTTTTTATTAACAATTAAATGTTCTTGCGCCAACCCTGCCGCGTGGTATCGCGCCGCCATCGCTTCGCCGCTATCAGGGTGACAACTCTCGCGCCGCACGTGCTCCATAATTGTAGTGATTTACGCTTTTTCATACAAACATACGTAATTTCTTGTAAAAGTGAAAAGGAAAGAGGCAGTAGGCTCATTTTTCTACCTACATGTGCGAACCGGAACAATGAGCTTCACAATGCTACTTTGGCTCTCATATTAAACCATTACCAGACTTTGGAATAGAAGAATAAATTACAAATTTTGACGCAGACAACATACATACAAACAGTGTGAGTTAAATAAAAGCGTGTAATAAACTGACAAAGGCTAGTACGGTTTGGCTTTCAAGTCAAAGCTACCGTCGCCATGGTCAAGCCGTGGATGGGTGACCAACTTCGTGATTTCTAGCTCCTCCGTGCTTCGGTAGGCACGTTAAGCCGTTGGTCCCACTCGGTATTGTGACCGCATAAGGCCAGTGAGGTGGCGTTACGACACATACTCCTCATTGTTTCTCCTTAAGGAAGGCCTGTGCCTAGGAGTGAGACGTATCGAGGAATAAAAAAAAATGGTACAGATGTTGTACAGTTTTATCACTTGAACCGATTTCTTCCAAGAAACCTGTCTATGGAAGGAAAGGAATAGAATGCAATGCAATATAGCTCAAGTTTTTTTATTCCATCGTTTTATTATTGTCTAAATAAAAATGTCAGCATCGGTTTTAAACCATTTCTAATTTTTGTCCACGTTTTGGAATAAGGCAGATATACACACATATAATCACGCCTATTATCCCCTAAGGGTTAGTCAGAGAGTAGGCAAAAGCACCGCAAAAGCAGTTCATTGCCATCATAGTCCGCGAATCACCAAGCAGTGACTGCACTCAGCGTGACAGGTGGTGAGTCTGTCGCCGCTGTAAACAATTGGATGGTTGTGCCGTCCAAAGATCCGTTAGATGGTTGTTAAAAGAGGCAGTAGAACTCACTGTGGAGATCGAGAAGACCAAAGTCACCACCCTGGGGATATGCCTTACAGAGAGAAACCCTCCAGTGGTGGTTCGCCACTACAGGCTTGAGGACCCACCAAAGTTCTCGCCTTCTTTAAAATAATCTGGTGATTGCTGAATAGCCGTCAGAGGCGGTATAAATGTTAGTAATTGTATTCTGCAAAGCCACAGTTACCTTCTACTCGTAACTAACTACTATTTGAATAAAATTACTTTAAACTGGCCACTGATCACTCATTTATGAGAATCAATAAATTTTATAGAATATCCTAGGGATCAAATAAAACAAACCTAATGTAAAATATGTGATGAATGATCTATAAATCTAAACAGTGTTTATCCACTTGAACGGTTAACCGCGTAGAATGTTTATGTTTTATTTGTGACCAATTAACTGTGCTTTATGGGATAAGTATTATGTCTTTCTAGCCTTCCAATGTATGGTTCATCTAATAGAGAAATATTTAATGAATTTTGCTTATGACTGGAATGTTTAATTTTCCAACAATACAAGTATCAAAACCAGGCCTAGTAAACTGAATAAATAATATTTTGACTTTCACATATGCACTTTTGAAATACTTGCCCTTTTTAAATTCAAAAATAACATTTATGATGATAAAGTATGGCGCAGGTCCTGTTTAAATGTGATAATATGAGGATTCCAGCCATTTACAGCCTAAGTATCATATCGCTTTGCTCATGCTACAATCACGTTTTTATCACGTCCAGTTGTCAAATTCCATAGTAATTTGACAGTTGAAGGTGATAAAAATGCAATAGATATCCAAATGCAGTGTTCATGCTAAGAGGGTAGACTCACTAAAATCATATATATCGAGCTAACTAATAATATTTGCTTACATTTTAATCTTAAAGGTTCCAGAAGGACAGCTCAAAAACCAGTATAAAAATATGACTGACCCTTTTGAGATTTTCACGGAGTCTAGGGCAAACAAAACCTAGTAATAAAATCTAATTTCAAAGATTTTTACAAGACGATCAATCGCAGTCTTAAATCTCTAATTAAAACACAGTTTACCGTATAATCGTGACGTTTCATGTGAATCCAGTGATCTTTGTGTACACATGTTCACACGTCGACCGGCGTTAACCCTTCTCGCGCCGGTGTGGGTCGCGGCTTCCCTATCGGCTTATCTGTCACGGAAAGAGCCGTTAATATTTGTCGCGCCTCTGTTTGTCTCTGGCATGCGATTTCTCTATAATCGCATGTGGTATATGAGAATAGATAAAAACATGACCGCAAAGGTGTGAAATTTCAATTATGATTTTAAAAACAATTGCAAACAGTTTCTGTCTGTTAAATTGTTAAAAATTAAATTTTTTTTAAATATCGAATACGTTTTGATAATATTGAATAGAGCCAGATTAACATTTTTAATTCAAAGAAGCGAATGATGAAGTACTTGTTGTTTTCTTAGTCAACATTTATACTTGATGATGAAATGACTGTATAAATAAATATTCGTCATCAGCCTATATACGTCCCACTGCTGGGCCAGGCCTTCCTCATGGTTAACCACATGAGGAGTATGGGCCGTAACACCACCACGTTGGCCCAATGCGGGTTTGTGGGTAGAAACGGTCACAAATGCGACCGGGACCAACGGCTTAACGTGCCTTCCGAAGCACGGAGGAGCTCGAGATCACAAAGTCTTGGTCACCCATCCACGGCCTGACCATGGCGAACTGACCACTACGCCACCGAACTCCTCGATAAATAAATATATGTATGTTCTATTTTAATTATAATACATACGTTCATGATTTACTCGCAAATGTTGGTATTTCTTACACAAGTATTTTAATACTACCATCATGGTCATTCAGTCTAGCCTGTAGACAGCCATTGCTGGACATAGGCCTCCCCAGGATCTCCACATTAGAAATCTTACTATAGTATACGCTCAACTATAATTCGCGTAATTTTTCTTATATTATGACATTACCATAGCACGAAACGGGCCAATTTTTAGTGCTTATCTAACACGTTTATTATCCATTACAGTCCACTTCACAAAGCAATTAAACAGTGTCCACTATAATCTTATTCAAATAAAGTTAACCGACAACGTTACAACTTTGGATCAACCCCTCGCTACGTGTCATTCTCCCCACGTATATTTCTAGGGTGGTCCACTAGACCCCTTCATTTAATTTCAGAGTACAAAGCAAACTCGACTGTAATTATCTGTGATGTGAATATTAAACATAACATATTGAAGAATTGCTGAATGATTCATGTGTCTAGGAATACCTATAGTCGTGAGTTAGCGAACAAACGATATGAATTGACATTTGTCTACTTTATGACTCCTTTTGTTAACATGATTGATATTTAAAATAAATGACTAACTTAGTGTCACACTAGAGTTTACAAGGCTATATTTTATTACTAATTTGCATATATCAACAAGAGAAAGAATAAAGAATTACTAGTGGCTAATTAGTTTGTTATCAATGTACAGTGTCATAAACTTAACTGACCCGATGACCAAAATCGGAACTAAGGGTCGGTTTTTTGATCTGGTTGACTAGTAGGTTCAAATAATTATGAACCAACGGCGAAAACATATGGTGTCGTGATATGACAACTTGTCAAATAGTCGAATTTTAAATATAATATTAGTATAGTTAAGTAATCATCACAATGTATTGCTTCGAATTTTCATCGAAGATTTAACAATTTGTTGACGGCATACGTCGCGTTTCCAATGACGTTATTGGTCTAGACTTTAACTATTGAGTCAACTATGACTTCGGATCAAAAAACTCACCCTAAGTGTTGACATTAAGATTGTATTGTCAATGTCAAGTTATGTTATTGTTTGATAGTTGTTTTCGCGACTAAATTCGACAAATTCGACAACAGCGACCCCGCTACCGGGTCAGATTGTCACTTTGGCACTGTTCGTTATTTTTGGGTTTATTTATGGTTTATCTCTCTGTCGAAAAAGTTATGTTTAAACTCGACACATCAGCTGCAATTCATTTTAATGTTTTTAAAAGATAAGTTACTCTAATTAAGACATAATATTTTACAAAATAGGCATTAAAATTTTACTATGGATTGTTTTTATTATTGTTTTATTTATGTAAGAATTGAAAAAATCTTTCAGTGTTATACACACAAGGTATTTTCTTATAAATTGATTTTAGGCCAGCCGTGGACAAATAATGATGACGCTGCAATAGAATTTTTTTTAAATGTTCTATTTAATGACCAGTTTTGCTACTGTCAGACATTTTTTATTCCTAATTCTCTCTAAACTAGTTAGTTTAAGCGCATGTTATTATCTGTATGCAAATAGTAGCAATGAATAAATTTGTAAGTGTTTTAAAAAAAGCAAATCCTTATTCTGTGCTAGGATTAGGCAAATGAGTTCCGGCCACCCCTGCTTCTCTTGGATATTTTAATTCATTTTAATGCATTACAAAGATATGTCTCAATGGCGTCTTTAGGGTCCTTTATCTCACTGCGGCAAGGCGAGGGTTAAATAAAGACGATTTTAATAGCATTATTTTGTTTCTTTTTTAATGTCTTTTTTGGCAGATAATATTGAACTCTATTTTCTTTTAAAAATATATATCAATGTGAAAATACACAGTTATATTCATTAATAGGCAGCGGTAGCCGTGTTGGGACGGACGGGCCACTATTCGTTAGAGAAGGCCGGGGGAATCGCGGTTTCGACCTGTACCAATGTGTTTGAATAAAACTTAGTACATACAGTTCATGGTGAATATCGCTAGCCTCACATTGTGCCCGGTGCATGGCAACAGGCTCGCCACCTGTTACATGGAGACCTAACATATCTGGCGAAATGTGAGTGGTAACACCTCTGCATGTTATGTTATCTCGAGATATGTACCTTGCTGTATTCAGGATCAATCTAAATGACACCAAATAGTTTTATGTAATTGTAAATCTTTTCCAATTTTGGATAATGTACATATAAATAAACTCGATCTTGAGCTAGAACGTTTGTTTTTTTGTTTTTGTTTCAACAAACAAAACAAGAAAAACAAAGCTTGGAAATTAAATCGCAACGCTGTGGTGTCATTGAACTTGCGGGTTTGAAAACAAACAAAGAATGTTGATGCAATCCCGATGTTCGCAGAGGAAACATGGTACACTTCCCTAGTCCAATAACCCCTGCATACCTATACTATATTTAATAACAATAGCAGGAAAATTGCTACTGCAGGCTATCATCACAACTTTGCGTGGGGCAAGGCACGCGACCCCAACCGACAAACAAAACAAACACCTCCCGTAAACCTAATCACTTGAGCATAAGATCTAATTTCCTTTATCCGACCACCAGCCTGGTAGGTTGACGGTGTTCCATTCAACAATTTTAAATTTTGCACTACCCAGGTGTTCTAAACGTATGGACGTAAAGATGCTTTTCGAACCTGCTAGCGCTAAATAAGGAGGAACGCAACGAAATTTTCAAAGCGCATGCGTTCGTTTTGGAGGGAAACAGCGTACACAGTGTTGTCATGGCAATGACGTATGTTGCACCTTCATTCTTTTGTTAGCGGCAATTTTTTTATGAAGTCAGTGGGTGTAAATCATTTTTATCGATAAATGAAGTGCCGGTGTTCACATTGTGACTCGGGTTGCAGTGTACAAAGACTTTGTTGACTGTACTCCCTGGTTTCTTACATTTGTGGTAGGTACAGAATATGGTTAATAACTTTGATAACTTGCACCTTAATCAATTGAAAGGATTAATATACCTTGAAAGTTTCAAACACTGAAAAATTCAAATTCATTTTTGCCGTAATGCCTTAACATAATAAGATATGAGAACACATTACTGTAAGCTGTGTAAGTAAAAAAATAAATATATCGCGTGCTTGCTTAGAGTACTTCTTGCCTTACAAGAAATTGTGTAGTTTCGTAAGGGTTATTAAAATTTATTCGCGAACCTTTTTTGTAATAGGCCTAATAATGTACTATTATATTACAGTTTGCGTGTAAATATAATATTTACTCTAGTTTAGGTCGGTAAGAAATAATTTATGCCTTAAAGCGAAAATTACGTACAAAATTATTACGATACCTTTTTGTTTATCGTGTAGGTACGTGACTATCTTCTTATTTGTTAGAAAGTTCATACAAAATTAATAAGGGATATCATACATACGTATCACTACTTTACCATTCGAAAAAAGAAGTTACAAGTGGCGGACTTAAAAACTAAATGTCGCTCGTTATCATACACTACAGTTACCTTAACCAAACCATAAAATAAAAATTAAAACTTCCATTTAAATTGTATTAAACAGTTAACCACTTAAAAAAATCTATACGTCCGCTGTTTATTTATCGCAAAAAGTTTACATTCCTACCTCATAATTTTTAAAAGAGTTGTCTGCCTATTTAAAGATGCGCTCACTATTTAGATTCTAAAACGCAGGCCTACTATCGTACTGGCATACTGCTTTTATTCGATATTTAAAATAGACATGTTGTAGGTAAGAGTTGATACGATTGTGACCCTAGATGTGAAATTAATTAGTTCCGGGTTGAATCTGTACGGGTATTATTTAGATTTCAGAATTAAAGTAAAAAAACGTTATACTTACATTTATCCTTTCAGCCAAATTAGCAGCTTATGCGCTTGTGCTGTTGATTCTAACATAACATTTTATTGCATCACGCCCGAGATCCTAAAGGGAAGTAAGAAGAGAAGTTGTGCCTGTAAAATGCAAGATTTAAAACGTTAATAGTTTTTAAATCCCATACAGAATAACCGAAGTTATCGGTCACTTACTGCACAATGTGCTTAGCGTTATTAACTAAATAAGTATTGCTGTAATAACTAGTTAAAATTGTAAATTAGATTAGTAGCCAAGGGCTGTAAGGCATCAATTGCAGCCCGAGATATTTAGGCGCACGAGCGCAGCGAGGGCGCTTATAGTTCGAGGGTGCAATTGATGCTTACACCCGAGCTAACTACTCTGCTTTACATCTCGATTGCGAGGTAAGTGGAAAAAAAGGCATTACAAGAATAAATAAATTTATTTTCAAGAACTAAATTTAGCTTCGCCGTTCGATATTCAAAGTTGATGAAAATAGCGAAGCGACCTCTTTTGTCATTGGGCTGAATGCATGATGTCTAGTGCCAGCAAGATGGTTAGATGTACGCGAACTTTTTGAAAGAGTTTTTTTTTTAATTACTTACCGCCCTAGGACGTTTCTAGCTAAATTATTAACCTAGGGCGGTAATTGATCACTTACAACCCGCATCTGGGGGTATTAAGGACCTACTTACCAAACATGAGAGATGTAAAGATTTTTTAAACACAGTACACAACGTGTAATTTTTGAGATATCACTGTTCGTTGACGTAATGAATGATTTCGCAAAACAATTCTCTATATTTTTTACAAGTTTATATTTTTTTGATTTAACATGCCTTGCCTTACCCGAACATAATACATACATACTATTACATTAGTATGTATGTTGTATTATGTTCAGGTAAAATCTTGCAACTCAATTTTGAAGAAGATATCTTTAACCGATTGACCTGAAATTTTGCATGCATGTGTAAATCGGATGACAATGCAATATTATTACGACGTGGAGCTGATCTCATTATGAAGCTGGAAGGTAGCCATAAGAACTCAGTAATTTAACGATACAATGCCATCAAGTTTTGTTCGTTTGAATCGCCTTCACGGAAAAAAACTTAAAAAAAAAACAAGCTTTTATTTGTTTGTTAAATGAAAGCGTGCATCAAAGCATTTTGATGGAACATTGAAGAAGAACATCTATTGCAATCACAAAAGATGGTTTTTAAATGTTTTTTTTTATTTGAATATGATTTTACCGATATGCTTTGAATTTAACATTTTAAAAATTTGTTTAACTATGTTTTTAGTTTATACTGTAGGTAAACAAGAAGGCGTAGTTCAGTCGTATTCTCTGCTTTTATTGTGAATCATGAACGTTTTTGTCAATAAATCAGGTAATGGTCGTACGAACTATTGAAGTACCCTGAGAAACTGAGAAATATTAAATCTTTTGATACGTCCTGCATTGTAGTTATCGTTAGAATTAGAAAAGCAAGCATATTCCAATCTTGACTTACACAGTACTGAAAACGCCGAAGAAAAGTACAACCATCTCTATCGTATTTATTACGTTGGACAATTAGGTGGACCTCTAATTGCGTTGTGGGTCGCCTGAACCAGTTCTGGGCCGTTGCATGTTTGTCATAGATACCGTGTAGTAAGAGCTTTAAGAGTTAATTAGCTGCGACATGCAGTCCAATTACTGAGCATTTCTTGTTACGACTGTATTTTTAAATCTGCAAGGCTTTTAGATGCTGAGTGTCAGTTGACGCTTCAGATTTGTGTTATATCACTATTTATTTATTAGAAATATTTAAAAAACTATCTATATTTTAAAATGTATGATAATATTTAATAGCATACCGCTAACAGTATAGCACGTCTCAATCCAAGTTTCCAAAAAGGTAAACAAAAAGCCGACTTACGGAATTTGTTATTCAATTATCACACTTTTTACATGGACATTGGCACGTAAATATAATGAACGGTAACAATTGTTGTCCGTTTCAATTGATTTGAATTACAGTCATCAGAAAACATTTTAGAGATTAAACATTACCTTTGTTTTGTTTACCTTTTTGGCAACTTGGATTGAGACGTACTATAGCATCATAGCTTTCTGATTCACAGGGATCTAAATAATTATACAAAATACAAAAATACTAATTGTTTTCTTTTTTCACGGCTTAGTCTATTACATCAAAAATGGTGGAAACTTCCTTTTAGGCAAACACAGCCTGTGTTAGGAAGAACCGCTCTTTGAAACAATTTTCGTAACTGTAGACAAAGAATCACCGCTAAGAAAACATTTTTTAACTTTAAATTATACTAAATACTAACAATATAAGACGAAAATAAAGAAATAAAATGAAATTATATTAACCAAGCTCGCATGTATGTATGTGGGTGGGTGTGTTGGTGTATGTACGTGTGTACTCGTGAGTGTTTGTGTGAGTAAGTGTGTAGTGAGTGTGTATTGATGTTTGTAAGAATATGGACCTATTAGTGTCAGTTAAATTATTAATATCATTTGGTATTGCTATTTTTTATTTATTTAATACTATTAGTTCTGTTTCATAGTAACTTTTAGATTGAATTATGCCACAGGAAGCACAGAGGTAGCCTAAAGCCTACCCTTTCGCGAACTTTGGAGTCATGATAACTTTAAGGCCGGTATTCCAGAATCTGTTAGAATGAAATGAACTGTTTGCTCTATTCATCCCCACATAACGTCATCCTTCTAGCTGTGTGAGCTCAAGCAAAGAGATCTGCGCTTGATATTGATTATATACGGGCCTAATTGTATAATTAAAAAACAGGTTTTTTTTGCTATTGTACTTAATTTTATTTTGTTAAAAAATATGCATCATGGATATTTTCACCCATGAAGTTCCACTCCTATTCCATGTTGAAGCATGTCTATATTATAAGATTTGTCCTGTTCTGTGCCTGTTCTGTGGTCAGGCTTGTCAAGTACCGTAACTGTCGATCAGATAGAAAGCTGGCGTCATATAAAATAAGAATCACGTGTCAAGTAACTGCATGTTATTAGGTAGGTCTATTATTATGCGGTTGTGGCCTTACAAGAGTAATTTCGATCAAACAAATTACGTAGAGGCAATAGACCTAAGTTGGTAAAGAAATAATTGTGTATAAAAAGGAATGCATGCATTATCTAGAGGTCCTAGAATACATAGCAATAATTTTCAAAATTATGGGCTGGTAATGTATTATTTAAATTATTTGATTAGCTGTAGGCTGTAGGTAATTTACAAAAGACTATAATGATTGATTTTTTTAAAGTAGTACAGTTTTCATTTTTGATGTTTTTGTTTTTTTTACTCATTTATTATCGCTCATCTTAGCAAATGTATAAAATAAAATCAGGTCAAAATTTTGCATAAAATATTAACAACGAATTGCATTTTGGTTTACTAGAATTTATTGAAAGACATTTATTATACAGTGTCGCCCTCGGCTGGAAAAAGCAGGCGAGTGAAAGTTTGAAGCGCGCTGTAGCATCTACCAAGTTCCGCACTGTGCTACTAGATGGCGCTTATTATAAAAGTTTATAAAAATAATAATAAAAATAACTTAATATAATTTTGAAATAATATTTCTATATTTATTTAAAAATAAATTATTTAATATTTTTATACTAAATGCTTCAATTGCCTACTTAAAAAACTACTACTGCTCGTAATTTTTGACAGGATCATTAAGATATGCATTCTCAGTATGCATTAGATGGTATTATCATGGCATTTTGTCCCCTAAACAAATTCTTGGCAAAGGGAAAGCTTTTTCCCATTGCTACCCAATTCACGTCTCAGTTTCTTTTTGCACTTATATCAGCTTGTAATCTTCGTATGTATTTTTCTTCTGGGGAATGGCAGGGAGGGAGAAGTACGTGAATTTATTTTTAAAATTTGTTTCGATTTAATGGCTATGTTTTGTAAACTACCTAGTTGGTACCTACTTGTTATTATTTTTGTTTAAATTAAATGTAAATTAAGGTTTTATAGTATTGATTAATTATCATAATATGATTTGTTTGTTTAGAAACTTAAACAAAACATTCGTATACATTACGTTTTAAGAAAATTTTCAGAAACGATTTGATAAGCAATATTTTTTCACGCTTTAAACGTTAGTGGTAGTTCTACAATACCGTTTTCTTCAACTAAAAAATTAAGAAATACTGTATATTTGATCTTTTTTCTCAATTGTCAACAGATTGGCGCGCCCCAATGTCCGACGAATCGGAGGCTCGGCGCCGGCCAGCGCCGCCGCCGCGGCAAGCCGTACGGCCTCCGGAGCCGCGGCCGCGCACGCATCCCCCCACCTACCCCCCCACATATCCTACTACCACGTACCCTATCAACCCTCCCACCACGTACCTTACGAACCCTAATGTCCCCGACTACCCCGCCCCGCCGCGCCTCATCCGCCCCTCGGAACACCTCGCGATCGTCGAGCGCGCGATGGAGCGCCGGCCTGTGCCGCTGGTCCCCACGGTGACCGTGGTTCAAGGCCCCCGGCAGGCTGTGCCCCCACCTCCGCCAGTGCACCGCACTGTCGTGCCCCCACCGCTAAGGATGCCGGCTCCAGTATCTCACCCCGTGATGAGGTTGCCGCAGCCGAGGAGAGATGTTCAGGTCAGTTCTTATTTTCTAAATAGGTTTCCCCCGTTCTGATCGACGGCGGGCGGCGAAGCGCGCGCCTAGATTTGTATAAAACCGCTCGCCCGGCTATTGCGCTGTCCAGAACGGGGCCTAAATGTTTGATATAAGAAGACAAGGAGTGGATTTTGAGCTGACAAGTGACAGAATGAATACAACATGTTGTTACCCACTTGAAGTTAGAGCGCACAAAAAGATTTTATAAAATAAGACGGAATTAGTTTTCTAAACTAAAAACGCAATTCAAAAAATCTAGATAACACCTAACGGATAGGATCCGTCAGGTTAAACATTTAAAAAATATTCTATAGTCATCACTCATAAAAGCCAATTTATATCTTCATCGTTTGGTATCTAATCAACATCGTCACGCGGTTATGTGTTCGACTAACTTGTCACTCACTTCATTACGACCATTGACTTGTAACTTAAAGTTTACTTTTATCTGGTTATATGATGATGTCATACAATTATATTGCCTACTTTCATCTGTCAAAACACTTTTCGGCAGTCACACTCTTGATGTCTGCTTTCCCTTATAGAAATAAATTAATTATCAATCTATTTTATATGTAAAAAAACACGCAAAATAAAGACGTTCTTGAGAAGGGCCAGGGCAAAAGTACCCGAAATCACCAAGCATGTATGAGGACTGTAATGAGAGTTGATGAAGCGAAAGAAATATGCAGGGATCGTAGCAAGTGGATGGATGTAATAACTGCCTACCCCTGGGGGAAAAAGGCGTGACTTTATACATATATATATGTATGTGTTTAATGTGAACCTAAATTTATTTTTTTCTTTGCAAACATTGACATCGATAATATTTCTTGATTGAAGGGATGTTTTACATTATGCAGAATAGTGCACAATGCTTTAGTAAAACTTTATTAACAGCCACCATCTTTTGCCTGCCCTTTTCCCAATTTCATTTGGAGTCTGCGCAACATGTCATCCTCTGCCATTCTCCTTTATCACATCGCCATGTCAAAATTCACTCCCATCATAACCATGTCCTCATTCACACAATCTATCCATCTTAACCCATCATAATAACACAATCTATCATCACTGTTGGCCACAGACTTACCAACCTCCTTTGTAGATAATATTTTTCTGTACGTCTTATAACATTTTTTGAAGTTTAAAGTTAAAATAATTTAAGTCACACTTTATCAGTCTGTGCGTATCGGATGACGTTTTAATAACAGCAAAAATTTAGACAGGCTTATTTAAACTTCAAAAATTGTTTTAAAAGGTATCGAAAAGTATTAGGTATCTACAATGAAGGTTGGTAAGTCTGTGGCCAACAATCACTATCTCTACCCATTTTAAAACTTTATAAACAGCAGTGACTATAAACAATTCTGGAGTACTTCAACAAAAATTTTAATATTAAGATTAAGTAACAGTTTTACGTCTTTCATGAACTTATTGTTACTAGTTGCGTATAAAACAAATAAGTAACAAACACATACTTATAATACAATATAACTCTGATAATTCAAATGCCGCTTGAAGCTTTAAAAATAGTCGGAGAGGATTACGCCAGACCACTTACCGGCAAGCTTCTTATTTATGTACACAAGGATTTCATTGCCCATGTAAGATGTTAGCTTAACTGCGTTAAATTGTTTTTATTATGGACTTGATACCAGTTTGAGGGGCTCGCGTAACACAGAAGCGGTCATGTGGTACGTTAGCCGTAAGTAGACCTCAGATAACCAGTTGAATCATGATTTTTATCTAGAAGAGGGAGTGTTGGGTAAATAAAGTTTTTTTAAACAGTGACAAGCATTAGAAGATTCTAATTCCATTATTCTAGCTAGCTTTTTTGAAAAAACTGAGAATGCAGTTATGTTTATTTTTAAAATAAAAGTTAGTTTTCCTTAAGTAAGTTAAGCAATTATAAATATTAGGGGTATGAAATTGCCGCTTTGTATGGAGATTTTGGGGAAGTCTGTATTTTCCATACTAAATTTTTTTCAGATTTCTCCACAACAAATTCAGAGATAATATTTGTTGGCATGTATCATTAGACAAGCTTTAGCAATATGTGTGATATCACTCTTCATAAAAATTATTTATCATTTTTAAGTGAATGCAAATCAAATGATGTATTCGGGAGGCACTTAAAAAGAGTTGTCTCCGTGTCCAATTTCAACACAATTAAACTTACAAAAAATTATCAAAACATATCAAAAGACCTCAAAAATATGGTCTAATTTAAGAGGAGGTAATTATTTTTGAAAATACTCTGAAACTTAATAGTTACAGACTAAATACTAAGAGAGAAAAAAACGCCAATTTCATACTTTAATCCCTATTATTTAAGGTATTTTACCTCCACGGCCCATGAAAATTCTCCACTCTGAATCTACGAGTATATACCTGGAAACAATCCACTCTCTGCATGTCTTCCTGACAATTTTTCATTAGCGTTACACAGATATGCACCTACGCCTTATATTTGGGATATACCCATGCATAATTTAAACCCATATGATGTTTGACTCTCGAAAATAGTACCACCCTCATATGTAATACTTACTCATCATTGTTTACAACGATAGTAGGTGTCACTTTCATAGATCCTGTATCTATATGTTAATCTACAGATGATGCAGCAAGTCGAGTTGATGCGAAAGTGATACGTGACTCATAGATACAATACTTCATTGTTCGTTTGGCGCCACGCAATATTTGCAATCCTGTTCCATTTCATTGATGGATTTCTTGTTCCGATATTAACCTTATTTCATTGTCAGAATTCACTAATAATACCATAATAAGCGATTTAACTGTACGTTGGCGCTGAATGAATTCGATTCTCAGTAACGTCTAGTGATTCATTGAGTTTACTTTTATAATAACCCTGAATTGCAATTTCAGTGAGATGAGAATGTTGTTTTACTGGTTGAGGTTATTTTGGACCCACAAAATTGTAATGGTAACCCATTATGATTTTTTTTAACAGTACAAGGATTTAAATTGTCTGAGTTCCGGCATCCAAGTTTCCACTCCTCAACTAATTTCTAAAGCCGCAACAAATGCCTACAGTTTTAAGTATCTGTATCCGCAATGTAATCGTAAAATTTCACCCAAATGTCTGACCCATTTAAAGGCCCAGACATGTCGAGACAGGGCGGAGTCGGGCCTTGACCAGTCACTGAATCTATATCCTACTGGCAACGAAGAAAGCTGCTAAATTAATGAAATAATAACTTCTGTAAGTGTTGAGATTATTCATATTACTCGCACAACCAATTTTCAGTTTATGTAGTAAAAACATTGAAGATTTATCGATGGCTTTTGTAGGTTTATTCTTTTCTTTTTTATATTGTAAAAAGATTGTCCTTTTTACTTCGGCGACTTTGATCTCTTGGTATTGTTTATTGCATCGGGTTTTATACGAATTGGGTTAACTAGTTAAAAAAAATTCAATGTTGCGAAATTCACTGTAATTTCTTCAAATATAATGTGTCAATCATATTGAGTCTCTAATATTATAAACATAGGAACCTTTGTGTTCAAGGGTTTAGGAAATGAATGAGAGATTGGTGTTACATAGCTATTTAATTAGGTCACACTTGCAACATTCATTACAAACAATATCTATCGGACAATCATCTCGCCTCAAAAATATTACAATGTTCAATTTGGCTTAAAACGTGACCTACATAAGGGCTACACTAATGAGCTGTTCCACTTAACCGCTCTTGATTGAGTATCGGAGCAGCCCAGCTTTCGACAGCCAATCGGGCACAAAATGAAAGAGATCGTTTGTCTTGATTTTATTACTGTTCAATTGTTCAGCACATGACAAGACTGCCTCCCCGACAGTAACGGTAAATATTATACGACTGCAATTTTAAATTAAAAAATTGACACACTTAGATTTTATGTCTTTCGCTGTTACAACAATCATCAAAGCTTATCATTGAAACCATTTTGGTCATATTGAAAATATGCCTTGTCAAATAAAGTTATATATTTTAGATTCCACTAAAACTTTTATTATAATAAAAGTTTTAGTGGAATCTAAAATATGTGTGCTAATGCGTAATTATGTAGATGAACATATGTCGAGTACTCTAGCCTCTTTATGACTAAGAAAGTTCCCGCTCATATTGGTCGGAAATTCATGACCGTAGATTACAGTATGCCTTAAATTCCAATTAAGAAAACCACTGTCATGACTTTATCCAATTATACTAATAACTATGAACTGTAAAGTTTCTTGGATAAACGTTAATTGATTAAAGCTTGTGAGATGTAAAATGCCTGTGTTTAGTTATAGTCGCAGATAATCAATTGTTTGATTAAATCATCCAGTATCCACGATACTTAAAAGCTAGAAATAGGTGTCCTATCTTCATTACTATACATTCTCTTGTAGATTGCCTTTAACGTCGACTTAATTTAAATACTCATGTTTTATGTTACCATAATCAATGAATATTGTGTGTATTTATTTGGTCGTTGTCATAAGTTTAATTATCTACGCCTCTTTCTATTATATCTCTAAGCTGGCTCTTAATCATGTTTAGTCTTAAGTTTAGTTCAATTACCTTTGCTTTCTTAAAGCGACTCTAATGTGAAAGTATTTAAGCTCATAATAATTTCAGCTATAAACGTAAGTCAAACTTCGTTCAAATTGACATAATATCAATTTAATGGATTTGAATAGGGTATATTAATAAACATGGTTGATGCAGCTCTAGCTAGCGTGGGTGTTGTATTCAATCGGTTACAATCCGATAGTTTGTCGCTATTGATGACTTATATCGACTAGTTAACATTAGTCCGTTCGTTGACCTTTTAATTGTGTATTGCAGCACAAGGAGTACACCCACATATTGGCCTGGCCTGATCGGGTTTTGTTACTGCAATAAATGCATGCGTTTCTCAATCAGTTTCAGCGTTTGATTGTTTCCAATGGCCGCAGGGAAAACCAAAGGTAATTTATTAATTAAATATAATTCACTTTGTTTTTTGGATAATTCCGAAGCGGCTTTTTCAATAATGGATAATTACAAGACTGACCCAATTTCGACGTAAACGTTGTTGTTAGATCGTATAGTAAAATCTCCTACTTTAAAACTGATAAAAAATATGGATTCTGCCGATTGTTATCAAAAAATCAAAGAACTGTTGCAAAGGTATTCAGAAAACCAGGAACTAGAAATTCAATTTTGCAATGATATAGTGTTCTGGCGAAAGCTTTCAATGTAACGCCGCATCACAGACGTGCAATTGAAAAATAGCTTATTACCTTTCTGCCCAATGTGCAGGCGCAATAGAAAGTGCATCGAGATCTTTGTAATTCCCTCGGCAATAATTCGTTGGTGCAACCGTTGCTGACGGCTCCAAGCGTTGCAGGTGCAGCAAGCAACAATGATTGCTTGGTGCTTATTTCTATTGGCATTCATAGCAGAATATATTTTTGCTGCTCCTGGTAAGTTATCTAAATCGTGCGTCTTCATTTTATTACCAAAGGATTCAATTATAGAAACAGTAAGTGTTATGGAGTCCTAACTTTAGTTTCTAATAATAAAAATGTAAAATTGTAATAAAATTGTAAAATTGTAAATGTAAATGTAAAATTCGTTCAATTCGAAAATGTATGAGGATTTGAGGAAGGCTTAGAGAACATCTTCGAAAAAATTTGGTAATAAAATGTATCAAATTATGATCGTTGTCAATTTCGTAGGTTCGTAAAGTATCAGTTCACATACAGTATTAGTGCCTTCAGTAGGGCTGTCGCTTTCGCTTTGTTCGCAGGAGGCGTGTCGCCCGCGGGCCCCGTCTCTGACCGATTCATTATAGTATTATCACCCGAGGGAGTGCGCTCGCGCATTGTACCTGTATCATTGCGAATTCCACATGCTTAAGGAATCTTGGTGCAGTTTTGTAATGGTAAAGGGTTTTCAAGTGTTGCCAGTGCAAAATTTACATTAGTTGCGTTGTTTAAGAATAAGTGGCCTCAGAAGCGTTTTGGTTTAATGAGTTGGCTTATTTAAGGTTTACTCTTAATTAAATCTAATACGTTTATTTCCTACTGATTAAGCACACCCACTACAAACTTCGTTATCAGCCTATGTTCGATTCTGACGATTGATTCGCAATGAATTTCCTACATGAAGAAACACACCAGAAATATTGACCGCGATGTGACCATTCTAGCCCAATTTTCCACCTAGGTAGAATAGCTTTTTTTTTCTTTTTCATACAAAAGAATTTTGAGGCTAGAATAGTTTTGTATGAAGTTTTAGAAGACAGCAATATTTTGAAACTTTTCCTAGTAAATTTGATAATGTATTACTTAGTAGACTTCTAATCTAAGCTTAGAGATAATACGTTAGTACTATAGGGTTGTCGCTTTCGATACGAGCGGGGGAGTGGCGGCCCGCGGCCATTATCGATACATTATTGTATTATCACCTGTAAGCGCGTGCGCATGCTAATGCGCAGATTTATTGTGACACTACACAAATCTTTGCTCTTGTTAGGAATGCTTGAAGTCGTTCTACGACGATGTTATTAAGTGTTTCTTTATCATAAAGTTTTTGTATCATAAAATTTTAATCACCTGTTTATTCTGAGGCTCTCAACAGCTCCTAATTATTACGATTATTGTCAGCTATAAACCGATTTAGAAAAACGGTGTGCATATGATTGCCATCCTATTTGTTAGTGACTTACTATTTAAGATTTATTAATAGTGCGTTTCTGACAACAAAGTGTATAATCACACCTGTATACCCGAAGGGGTAGGCAGAGGTGTTAAGAAGGAGGAGTTGTTGTTCTTGCTATGTCTCGTGACTGTGTCAAAATAAACGTATTTTGTTTCTTTCTTTCCCCACATTATGCCTGGCTATGCTTATATACGTATTATTTATAGGATAAATGGGCATGTAGTGTTTTATACTTTAACACCTTTTGGCAATATACACTATCTACCTATAATAAAACTAAATAATAAACACTCTGTAAACAATAATTCATTAGCAATTTGTACGCGTGGTGCGTATTATCATAAATACTAATACGCTTCGCGCCGTATAAATTAGCAGTATAATGTTTACGCGACCACTTTCCAATGTGGACGCACAATCGCCGCCCACGCGGCGCACGCGCATGACTGACAGCCGCGCTGAAACGCGCACGTTTCCGTTGTTGACACGCACGATATTTTATTTTTTTAATATTAAAATATTTGTTCGCGTTGACGAGGTAATTGGCGCTTTCTTTGAAATGTTCTTTTGAAATTTGACGTCAATGAATGATCGCGATTATTTCGTTTTGAAACTAGGCAAAGGAAAATACTGCGATAGAATCAATTATCAAGCTTATTTGATTTTTTTTTTTTTGGTTTGATTTATTATCTTCAGAAATGATTGTGCCTTTAAATTCACTCGTTCGCGAATCACAACATAATTCGTTCTGAATATGTTTGTGTAAACGTGTGTAAAGCTTTCTTTATTAAATATAAGTATAAAGCAATAATTTTATCTAATCAACTTCTTTTTTGACTTTTATGTTTTCAACTTGTTGCAACGAAAGTTTATATTGAATGTAAATACCAGACATAAAAAATTATTTGATTTAGGATAAGTTGAATATTTTTTTAATGGTTTAATACAAAGTAGAATTTTTTAATTCTAGTTATAAAATAATAGATGAGATTGGAACAGTTTGACGTGAGTTCGAGACGTGAGTTTCGTACAAAACTACTATTGGGAAATCAATGATTTGATTAAAAATTAATGCTGAGACTACCACGGGGTAGGTACTGTTTTTAAAATTCAATGAAAGCTGATTTTATTTTCATAATGTAATAATAGCTACAAATGTTATTCCCACGTTTCAAATACTACTTGAATCTCTGACTCTACATCATGTGAAGAAGAGTTTTAAAGAAAAAGAATGTACCAACTGCTTTTCTTGCCTAACATGTCGTTAAAGGCGACTAAGGGTGTATTGGGTACTGGGTCTTTGATTGTGTAGGCGATGAGCTAGCCACTTGTTACTACTCTTTCACGATTTTTCATCTGACTAAACCTAATTTTTGAACGGCTAAACATGGTCTTAAGAAACACAGTGCTCCTTGGACTATGCCTACCTTTTCGGGAATCACAGGCGTGATTGTATGTATTTATGTATGTATATAAAAAAAATAATGAAAACTTATCAAGGAAATATTCCATTAATTAGTCGAAAGACAATGGGAACGGTTCGAGTCATTAATGATTATGCAAATAGGCTTTTTTACTGCACGTCATACATGTGATCTCACACAATACGCACAAAGTATTGTATGTGGAGAAAACCCTTTCATATGATAAATACGTAGTACTTTTTATGTATATTATTATAAGCTTTCTAGACAGTCCGTGTTATTGTGGCAGGAGTGAAGTGAGCCCTAGGCGATGTGGTATCGGTTATATATATTTGCGAATGTAGGTATACTCTATGTACTTATTTAAAAAAAAATATTGTGATTTCGCGTCCGGTTTTAAGGTGTCGACATCTTTGAAGTTTCGCGTTCGAGTCCCGGTGAGGACAAATGTTATCGTGTTAGATGTGATTTGTATTGTAATTTGTTCTTCAGTAATGGATGCTTATAAGTTTATTTAGTAGTATATTTATTTATAGTACCATTGTTATAAATATTCATCCACCACCTAGTTTTCATAACAAAAGCGCAAAAGCTGTAGAATGTTTAGGTGTACCTACGTTCATAAATTTGTATGCACATTTAATAAGAGTCATTTTCTGACAAATATGTTTTTGTTGTTTTTATTTCCTTAAATTTTTTTGACATTCAATTTTAAACTATTAATTAATTTAAATTATTTCTACAATTTGACGATCATTTTTACGTATGACTTAAAAACTGTATTTTATGTTCCAATATAGTAAAAATGAAATAAATAAATTGAAAAAAAAATATGGTTACCTATTTTTTAGAGTTCACTGCACTTTGGGCTACTTTAAGTTATTTATTTAAATCTTAAATATGGTACTAATAGTATACTTTTAGTTTATTGGCATCCTTCAGGTTCAGAAAAGACTAATGGTTCCAAAATGTCCACATCTTAAAATATAAGAAGGCTGTAGGGCAGTGGTAGGTACTAGTAGGTGGTCGTATTGCGAATACCGTGGGGTACAGAGTAAGAAACTGCCTTACGACACTGCCTTGTTTACGACATCTCACAAAAGGTCGTCGTGACAGTCGTCTTCTAACCTAATCCATATTGGCGTCGCGACACAACTTATAAGTGTCATATTCAAGAAGCTATCTGTTCAATGATCTTCATACGTCACTCACACTCTACACACAATACCTCTTTAGGGGGACGATGTGAGCTAGCAATATATTTTATTTTTACAACTTCTACGTTCTCACGTTCTCAGATTTTCATCAGAAAAGAATTGATGCATTAAAGATTTTCATTAGAAAAGAATTAACGCAAAAAAATAACAATCTTCTCAATCGCACTTATCAATGGCTCCTGTCCCTGATTTAGAATATTTTAGAAGGCTTTTCTTTCAAATCAACTCATACTACCAACCCATCTTTTCCCTTAGGTGTCGGCAAATGTTTAGGTGATGAATTCTTGGATGTTTATATATATTCAGGATATTTAAATGTCTATTAAATATATTTATCCGTCATCTAGTATCCGTAACACAAGCAGCATTAGTTGCTTGAAATGGGGCTAGTTGATAGGTGTGAATGTCTGAAGATATATATTTAATCGCTAATCGAATTTTGGTCGAATTCACCCAAAGACATCATTAACAGGAAGTGAGCCTATTGGCATTGTTGTTATCGCTCCATGGTTGCCATGCACCGGGCACAGAGAGTTATAAAATTAAATGTAATAAAATAAAATAAAATATATTAGGTCCTTACCTATGAAATTGGTGTTTTGTATGGAGATTTTGGGGATGTCTGCATTTTACATACTAACATTTTATCAGTTTTCTTCACAACGACAAATCCACAGATAATAATATTTGGCATGTATCATTAGACAAGCTTTAGCAATATGTGTGTGAACCCGCTTGATAAAAATAATTCATCTTTTTTATGTTAATGCAAATCAAATGATGTTGATTCGGTTGATTCGGGAGGCAGTTAAAAATAATTGTCTTTGTGTCTTATTTTAACACAATTAAACTTACAAAAAATTATCAAATTAAATAATGCGAGCTCAAATATATGGTCTATTTTTAGAAGAGGCAATTCTTTTATAAGAATGTTCTGAAACTTAATAGTTACGGACAAATTGCTAAGACAGAATTAAAACACCAATTTCATAGGTAAGGACCCAATAATACCAGCGCCTTAACAAGCACATATTACGTGTACAGTTATCTAATTACCGGTTCATTTACTTTAGTTCGTCGTGGCTGCGTCATTAGCATCTCTACACTACTTCTGACCATGCGCAGTAGTGAATCGTAGCATTGTTGTGCACGAACAATGAGATCTTTATTGTGCGTAATAAAAAGTACAAAACACTTTTTATGCTAGTTAAAAATAAACTTCAAAGTATTTTCTCTTTTCACCATAAATGTAAACTGTTTTCTCTGTTAGGCGTAAAGGTTAATGTACGATCTTCGGCCGCTAGGAGTCCGAGGATTCTTACATTGTTTTTTAAACGAATTTGGTAGCGCAGGCAGTTAAAATCTATGCATAGGCAGGCTTAGGATTTTGTATATCGCTTACCTTGTGACCAGTCTATGGGAACCGGTGTTAGTATCTCTGCTTACACCTTCGGGGATAGAGACGTGATGTTATGTGTTTTTTACTACTGGCCCGTTATATAACTGACTTTTTATACAAAACAATATGAATAATCCGATCCCTTACATCGCTTGAAGGTCATATTATGCCTCCCGGTAGTGAACAGGCCGAAAAAAAGTAGTGGTATTGTCAATTTAAGGATACTTATAATTTATTTTGTTTGTTTTGACTTGTCAAAAGTGTATTTGATGATACCAATTTGATTAAATGACTTTGAGTTTGAGTTTATGTATTTTTGCAAATTCCAGTTGCATTTTTTGTGATAAATGATAGCAAACCAGAACTGAGGCAAACCAGTGCGTAATATCCTGGAACAATAAGACTAAACTCGACCACAAAATATTACGTATGCACATACAGTCACAAAGATAGTTTCATCTATAGGAGCCAGGTCCTATTCGTAACTCTATGAAGAACATTTAACAATGGGTGTTATTTAAACGGTTAGCAAAATATTTGAATTTTGATCAGTAGCAAAATACAATTGATCAGCTAAAATAACTAATTGGTCAGCAACTTATGGGCAGGTGAGATTTCTAATTTGTCAGCAAAATAACTAATTGGGCAGCAAGTTAAATGTTTTCTCTGCTACCAAATTGTTTAAAATATGCTTCGATGACACAAATATTGTTTCTGGTGTCCCGGCTTCTGGTGTCCTTGGCCAGTACCTGTACGCCACCCTGAATTTGTGCGTTCACTGGGGGGTAGCCCTGTTGGGTACTTTTAGAATAGAATAGAATAAAATTTTATTCAGTACACACATAGAAAAAAATTACATAGAAAATAATCAAACATAGACAAAGACAATACATAATGACATATTAAACAATACAGGTTAAGGCACTGAATAGGAGTCGCACTCAGCATGCATTTTAAACTGTTGTTAGCATTTTAAGCTAACAACAGTTTGATCTATATTTTTTTAGTAGTGAAATAGCCTATTACAAGAGAGACCTAACATCGTTTCACAGCCACACACAGCACACACAGCATAGCACCACAGCTTTTCGTCAAAATGTATAGAAGTCTCGCCGAACGACGCTGTTGGCCAGCGATGGACCAGCGTACCTATGTAACCAGCCCAACTAATAGTAAAGTAACATTGTTGTACAAAGTTAGCGATTATTCACGGTAATATTAACCCCAACGCCTACACGATTAGTCGTCCCGTCAGATCCGTGTCATAATAACTGAGATGATAGGGAAAGCACCACGACTAATTTTATGTCTTTAGGCCTTTATTATCGGAAAATAAAAATATTATTTCAATGCCGATGACTGTTACCAAAAGGCACTGTAAGAGTAGTGCGAAAGCTCTTTTATTGTAGAGCTTTAATTGCTTTAATTGAATTTTAGAGGTGACAATCTTTATTTCCTTCTTTATAAGTCATTTACTGTCAAAGCTGGTTACATATTTGCAGTTGTCTGTACAATCTTTCTTTAAAACAGTGAAAATGAAATTCTTTAGTAACATAAGATATTGAAATAAATTGACTCGTGTTACGAAAGCAAATTCTTTCCTATCCTAGGCAATATTATTCATTCTTTTTTAGATTTCATTTTACATATGACTGGTAAGCTGTTTTTCAAGAAATTATAGAAATAATACTAAATGAATTGAGATAGACACTAGGGGAGGAGAGTATTTGTTTACCTCTTTGTCGCTCCCTCAATGCAGAAGATACGCACCATGATACACGACAAGTTTCCACGAGGACCAGGGGCGAATAGACAAGATGCGTTTTGAAATTCTCCAACGTAATTGTCAAATCCAAAAATATTAACCGTTTGACCTTTTTAAAATTATAATACTGTGTACATGTATGGGTACACTGATCACAATCATCGAGTGTGAGATGCGAAATCGATAGCTGTCACAACGGACGATAATGCGCCAGTAATCGGAACTGAAATCGAATTAGAAATCGAATATCGGATCAGTTCCAATCGTACACATGTGTGAAATTGGTTACATAATGAACTCGTTGTACTTAAGCATGTTATCCAGTGTTTCTTTGGCTGTGCTATAAATTAAAAATTAAACCAAAATATATTTTAAACGTTAATTTTTGTTTAGTTTATACGCTTCATTTTTCACCCTTTATTATGTGAACTATAGCAATAATGAGCATATAATTTTATTGCGGCGTTTATAATATAAGTGCATACAAATCCTACCCCAAAAATAATTCTCTTCTGAAACGTATATCGTAAAAGAACACGTCGCATGTTGTGATAAATTTTATGCGCTATATTTTGTAGTGTAATTATTTCTTGTTTTGTTTCCCCGAAACCTATTCGTGAATCCAATTTATTTATTTATGATTTAAGAATTATTTTCCAAGCACTTGCTTTAAACAACATTTCGGTCATTTTGTTTAAATATCGCAAAAAATATAGTATATCGTGCATTTTGACGAGGGTTTTATATCTACTCAATTAATTGAAATTAAATTATTTGCAAATAATTTGTAATTAAGTGCGTTGTAATTATCATTTCGTTATTGATGTATTTTATTATGTAATGTTATTAATTACGGAGAAACTATTAAAACATGTTTATATAAATTTAATTAAACTGTAAATTAACGGCCTAAGGCAATGAGGAATATGTTTGTTACTGTCAAACTGTCAAAAGTTATTTAAGATGTAGAGATGACTGTTGACTATGCTATTATGAATTTAAGATTGGCAAGTCGAGTCTCTTCCCCACTCGTAAGTACATCAATTATCGTCATTAAATGTCTATATGCGTTCCACTGACGGACGCAGGCCTTCTACTAGGAAAAACATACATGAGAAGTAAGATTATCACCACCAACGGTGATCGTTAATCTTAGAACTTAGGTTCCCGATCTGTTGGCATAAAATTTTCAAGTATAATATGACATAATGAAATCTACACTACATATACTTACGCATAATTGATTTTGGCATAAATTTTTATACATAATTATTTACGCATAATTTCAAATCACATAACCATCTTTAGGCATAATTAACTATTCGCATAAAATTTTAGAAACAATTATCTAATAATTATCGCTCGCTTTGCTGGTCTTTGCTTTGCACAAACATCAAAGAGTTTTTGATAATGAAAACTAATAACAATTTATCGCGGCTTTATTCCCGAAGATATGCAGTGGTGTTAAATAAATAAAATAAATATCTTCAAACATTCACACCAATCAAGTAGCCCCCATTTTAAGCAAATAATGCTGCTTGTGTTACGAACACTAGATGACGGATAAATATATTTAATAGATAAATACATATAAATATTCTGAATATATATAAACATCCAAGACAGGAGAAAAAATGCCTGAAAATTCATCACCCAAACATTTGCCTCCACCGGGGATCGAATCCAGAACCTCTCGAGATGCCGACGCCTTGAGACCGGCATACAGATCACTCGACCGCGGAGGTCGTCAAGGTATTAATTAACCCCTAGTTCGCCTGATATGTTATATATAGGGGGCGAGTTTGTTGCCATGCACCGGGCACAGTGTGAGACAAGCGATATTCATAACAAACTATTAACATGTCAATTGAAAAGGATACCAAAATATCTCAAATGTTTAGGTACCTTGAGTCTCTTCAGTCTTTCCTTTCCAATTTCTCTAATCGCGTTATATATTAGGTCCTTACCTATGAAATTGGTGTTTTGTATGGAGATTTCGGGGAATTCTGCATTTTACATACTAAAATTTTTTCAGTTTTCTTCAAAATGACAAATCCAAAGATAATAATATTTGGCATCTATCATTAGATAAGCTTTAGTAATATGTGTAACATCACACTTCATAAAAATTATTTATCGTTTTTAAGTGAATGCAAATAAAATGATGTATTCGGGAGGCACTTAAAAGAGTTGTCTCCGTGTCCAATTTTAACACAATTTAACTTACAACAAATTATCAAAACAAATCAAAAGAGCTCAAAAATATAGTCTATTTTTAGGCGAGGTAATTATTTTCTAGGAATACTCTGAATCTTAATAGTTGCAGACAAAATACTAAGAGAGAAAAAAACACCAATTTCATAGGTAAGGACCCAATATTAGAACTTGTCATAGTTTCCCTTGAACCATGACCACAGTCACGGCATCGCATGCGTCCGCGTCGGTCCGCCCACGTAGACAATATTCCGAATCGAATCGCAAATTGTTTAAGCGTGGACGCAGGACTTTAGAGAGTATTAGTAGAAAACCTCGTCATATCAACAAGGATTTCTAAAAATTATTACCTTTTGATCTGCTGGAAAATTTAGTCTTTAGCAAATTGCACACGGCTACCGTGTGCAATTTGCTAATGTTCTCTTTAAAATTTTAACGTGAAAACGGAGATTAAAATATATTTCTTTGTAAATTATGTATCAATCGAATCTATTCAATCGATAATGTTCTACAGAAACTGCCGCTATTAATTTGGCGGCAAACTCTAAAGAATTCATTGAAAATTTAAAAAAAAAACTTGAAAACACCGACTGTACGACATAATGAAAATGGTAAAAACGAATTATCTCCAGGATTAAGTAGACTCTTCGCCTTCATTTCATAGGATGAATGTACATTTCTTTTATATTCATAAACGTTGAGTTTATGAATATCTATAATATTCATAAACTCAACGCTAATAAATAATATAACCTTTTCCTGTTAGTTACTACTGTTCTAATTTAACTTGATTATATCATGTTTCATCGGATATCATGATCGTATCACGTTTAAATTCAGTCGAAAAGTCAGCTTCCATGCCAGCTTTTTTTTTATTAACCAGTTTTTTTTTATTAATTTCATTGAATGTGTCTTCATTATAGGAAATGACTTACATTTTTCTGGTAGGTAACGGAAAATAATTTAACCTGTGAAAATTTTATTGTATTGTACAATTTCGGAGTCAATTAATTATTTGAATGATGAGGATTACTTTCAGGTAGTATTGCATGTACCCGAAAGTAATCCTCATCATTTAATGTCTTTAAATTTTAAAGCATTGATTAATAACGAATTATCAAAACAATAAATTTTACCAATTGATTCAATAGCGCCGTGTTCCACCGAAAAAAAACATTATACGAAGAATAATAAAGTAAACCTACTCGTCAATCGAGTTGTCACCGTAAATGTCCGATAAATCATTGATGATAAATATGATAATTTACAAAACTCGAAAGGACGCCATTTTCATACTCATTTTGAACTATTATTACGTGCTCATGAATATAATCGATCGAAATGCTTTTTTTGTGATAAGATTTTGAGTATCGAATGTTTTACTGACAATGTTGCTCAAGGGCCTTCATAATTGACAACTTTGCAATAAAATTACTCTACGAGTATTTTTCATAATACTTACTAGTTCATACTTATCAGTTCACAATCACTCCTTGTTCCCTGTGAAGTACCTACCCAGGTAAAGATTACAAATAGATATCTCTATTTTTAGATTTTGGCACACATCCTTTGCTTTTTCTACTTTTATTACACACTTCATACCTAAATCCTTCTCGGATTTAGTTTGCTTTATTTACATAAGGGTGGTTTTATAGCCACGCCGGCGCGCGGCGGCGTTATCGCCAGAGCGTTTCAACAATGTGAGACTTCGATACACGAACGGCACGTTTTGGACTCCATAACAAGTAACGTTTACTCTGCTGCTACTATCTGGTGTTATTGTAAGGGCACGCGAGTGGCCGGCGCAAGCCGCCAGTTTGACTATGAAACCACGAAACCAGCATTCGAAATTTTCGAATATCAAAATAAAAATGATTATGAAATACAGAAATTATGAAGCTTAAGACTAACATTTAAGTACTCTTTACATAAAATTTCTATATAATCCTTACCTGGCCATTTTCAACCTGCAATATTGAGTTATTGTTCCCGGAACGGCAATCAGAGCGCATCTAACTTAAGATTTATTTCATTTAAAATAGTGTTGCGCCTTAGGTGATGTTGTGGACCATAGTATTTATTAATTTAAGGATATTTTAGGAATTTTATTTTATGGGGGGTAAAGTGCATTACATTTCAATCTACATAAATTTCGGGTCTCCTACAGACAAGAACAATAGCGACAATATATACTCCGGTTTATAACTCGAATCCGTTTTGTATTAAATTGTTTATATTAAAAATCTTATTGAAAAAACACACACATACATTTGAATCGTATTATAGTCACAAAACGATTATGTAGGTATTAATTCTGCAAATCGTTAAATATAGACCATAACAAAATGTAGACGATTTTATCCTTTGCTGTTAATCTGTATTGCACTATTCCTGCAATAAATATCTAGATCTGAGGGATCGTAAAACCAATACTTATATCATCGCGCTGCGCCTTCAAGTATCAGATGAAATATCAAGTGATTCAGTATTTGATCCAGCTCTAATCCTCTCAAACGGATGCCAGCTCTCACCACTGACCTATAAGAGGGCATTTATTAATGGATTCGAGGCTATGAAATATTGCGACTTTCTCGTGCTATTCAGGGATTTTAGAATAAGTGTGGCGTATCAGTGCGGTAGCTATTGAAATGGGTACGTTATGAATACTAGTTATTTTTGTATTTAAGCGTATTGATTTTGATACCAGACTATCACGCGAAGCCTCGCATGAATAGTTTTTTCTAGTACGCTATCGCTACGTAATTAAACATCCATCTCGCATTTCCCCGAAGGGGTAGGCAGACGTGTTAACACGTGGCAAGCTTGTTGCCATGCACCGAGCACAATGAGAGGCAAGCGATATTCACAATGAACTGTACATACGTTTTATTTAAACTCAGTGGTGGGATCGAATCCGCGAGACCGCGACCTCTCCAACATGTTGCCCCGTCCATCCCAACTTACCTATCGCTACCTAAAGCGCCACAAATGCTATTCTTATTCTTGTGATGGGCTGAGATAACTCAGGGCACATCGACCCTATGGGATCTTTGTGCTCCCCTTTCCTATTCATCCCTCCCTGCCATCACCCAAAATGTCTTGGATGAACGTTATGATGTTGGCTGGAGGCATGCCTATAAATTCCTCAGGTTTGGGACAAATGCTATACTTGTAATCAAATTTTTCTGAAGGCTTTGAAGGAACTCATAATATTGCATATATTTTGTGAACTTATTAGGTTCTCGGCAGTATTCTTCGTTGCCTGAAAGTAAGTAATTCGTGACGATTTGGGATAACACTTTCACTTTTGTCCGATTTTCGGATTTCGGGCAATTTAATAATAATAATAACAATTTTTGTTTTCGAATTTTCATCCATAGGAGTAAGTAGCTTTGGTGCTTATTGGTAGTGATATTAACAGAATTATATCCGAAGTACCTACTATCAAACAGAAGTCACTGCTGCGGTATGCAACGGCGAGACGCCTCATTTCTTCTGCCGCCTTATGAGCAGCTATACTATATTTTGGGGTTTTTTGCTTTCTGGTGATGGATAAGTCCAAAGCACCGCCAATTTTTTCACAATCCAACAGATTTAATATTTAGCTGGTTGTTTTTCGGTGTTTCAAGTATGCAAATCCTCCTTCTCCAACAACAAATCTTAAAAGCTACTATTTTTACCAGCTAGGACTGATGGAAGATTGATTATAGATACTCAAAATTCTGTATATAGTGGGACAATGTGCGATTTGATATCTGTTATTTTGTTTTTGTATGGTTTTGATACTGCGTAAATTTAAAACAGTTTGTAAGAAGCGCTGAAGCAGTGGCCACAATAGTCTGCTCTGTCCTCATGTTTCGAACATAATTAAAATAAAATCAGACTTTTTAAATAAACATCGCTTAATTTTACAAGGTTCAACGTGACACACAATTTAAGATGCATTCCCAATAAGTACGAAAGCACTTACGACAATGTTGCTAATTGGAACTTAAAATTTACAGTCCATATGGTTTTACGATCAGGAAGGGGCAGACCAGACATAATATACAACACCCTGTCAGTGATAGTTATATTTTTAATTAACATAAAATTATTGCTATGTGTCAGAATAATATTTTTTGTATGTATGAATTTTATAATATTAAAATGATGCTTGAACACCTTTGGCCCTATGTTGAGTGTTTGTTCGCTGCAGCCGTCAATTAGAAGTCGCGATGAACTACACTACTAACTACACCACAAAAAACAGCTATGTATGACTGTGTCTGTGCGTAAAAGGGAATGTGCTGAAACTAAACTAATAAAACACATCAAAATCGGCAAGAATTTCGAGGGAATAAAATTAAAAAGCGTTTATACAGTTTAGAACGGATCTAAACTGAATAACGGTTTTGAATTTTGAATTGATCTACCTTGGCGCATGCTTATGAATGTCATAAACATTTTACAATATTTCGTGAAAGACAAAAACTACGCCATCGGTGCACAAAAACTACCAGGAGGCCTTGTTCTGAGAATAACGGGCAAGAAACACAGCAATCAATCTTTTGATCAATCTTCAAAACATTAAAAGTGAATCAAATTTTTGAAGAGAACTAACTTATTTGGCCACAATAGGTATGTTTATTATGATAATTGACTTTTCACATGTGGTAATATCATTTATAGAAACTAGAAAATTTACGATCCAATAACGCATTGAGCAGTGAAGTGAATTGACTGATCATTACTCTATATCTATGATCAATATTGGACTTTATTGAGCTGTGACTCAAAAACAGTAGTTTGGTCTTGTCGAGAGGCAGTTACGTCGATATAAGAAAGGATAGGTTCTATTCGAGAGTAAAGTGCCTTCGTGACTCGAATGGGATCGATCGAATCGCTTTAATATATCGCATGTCTTTATAAATCGATATTCACCTTATAAGATGTACGACAACATTTATTAGTGTGAAAATTATCAACGTATTGATGATGAGTAGTTAAAGATCTTACAGCTATTTTCTTACGTTTGATATCATCATTCTCAGCCTACTCCCGTCCACTGCTGGACAAAGGCCTCCCCTAATGCACGCCACCGCTCTCGATTTTCGGCCGTTCTCATCCAGCCCACTCCAGCCAACCTACGAATATCGTCGTCCCATCTTGTCACAGGACGTCCCTACGCCACTTTTGATATCATCGTCTTAAAATCCATTGTTACTGCTTCTTCAAACTGTTATTTTTTTTGAATGATATGATAAAGGACAGCATTCTGCTATAGCTGACAAAACTGAAACGTTATGTCAAAATATGTCCTGAGCAAAAAGGAAAACATTATTCCTTTTGTTTTTTATTCCTTGCTAATAAATTATTAAGGTATTCTTCTGACTTTAATCTTGAATTGATTTGAGTTTTTCGCAATCGCGCTGACAAAGCTTTAGTTTTAACCCTGTGTTCCAGCTCCACTTGCCGCGATAGCCTCCATCCGTCGCCTGGGGGAGCACGACAGACTAATAGATTTCTTCATTACTGGTCACCGATACGTATTACCGATATTGCTGCCGGTGAATTATAACTTACCCTCGGGCCAGCTATGATGCTGTAGATCCATCGATCGATTAACGGACAACGCTGTCCGGTCTTTGATCCGACTGTAAATCTTTTGTGGTACAGCAAAATCTATCAAGAATTGTAAGGGTTTAATTTGGTGGTATTCTCTCTTATGGAAGACTGTTGAAAAATATAAAAATATCCAAAAGTCTTCCTATTTCTTAAAATGAGAACATTATGTATAGTAATATCTCTCAAATTCTTAACAGCTTCAATATCTATTCTTGCCTTAGCTCTTAGCCAAGTGTGAGCTTATCCTTTTCACCTCACATCAGGTAAGGTTATACCTAGTCTAGCCCATGTATAGATATTGAATAAAAAATTTGCTTATTCAGTATTCTAACACGAACAAACTATTAGTTAATAAGAATGGTTAAGAAAAACTACACAAAGAGAATATAAAATTATTTAAGATGTGTAAAGTCCTAGGCGTAGAAATGAAAGTTAAAGTAACATTATTATTAGAACAACAAAGAAATAGTATATATAAAATAAAAATAAAACATAGGCTCCCAATCCGGCAGGTGCCGCGAAAAAATAGATATAAGGTACCAAATTATGAGAATAACTATGGTAGACGCACAAGGCAATGGTTAACTCCTACATTCCTAAATGAACTACCGGATAATTTAGCTACCGAATTTGAAAGCTTATCAAGAAACTCCTTGAAACATATGTTGCGCAAGCATTACCTCTCTATGTGCCCTTAAGTATAGTATAGTCTCTGTGAGTATAGTATATGGTATGCTCGTATTCGCACTTATTACTTTGTAGTATCATTAGTGATGTTTCATAAATACGTAATCTAAGGTTATTGTGAACATGTATGGGGACTCTGCCGACAAACTGTTGCACAGTTTGGCAGATTTATATTTAAGGTTTTGTATTATGTTACTATGATTTTAAATAAATTAAAAAAAAAAACAATACACGAGATTTGAGAAGAGTATAATTTTCCTCACGAGCAACGCTCTAACCGTGGTTGTATGTGTAGTGTGTACTCAGTTTAATATTCAGTAATTGCCGATCAGTATCGACTTGCAATCTACACACACTGGGCCATTCGCGCCTTGAGGCACGCCACTTATTTTTGTCAATACTCTTACATAAGGAAATGTGGAAGCGATTACAATGATGGGCCGATTATGCGTTGATTTCACTACAGAAATGGATAATAAGGTTAACCTTGTTAATTATATCGAAATTGTAGCTTTTATCCCAAGATAATGAGGTGCTTTATGTGAGCTTTATTGAATTGGCCTATCACGTACTTATAAATATTTCTTCGTCAACGCAAGATGCTCACGTTAAATACTGTCAACCAATTCTGTCCGTCTTGTTCGTCTTTCCAGTTAATTTATCGCTACGGGTACGGGTATATTGGTAGGCATTTTAATAATCGATATGTATTCATCAAGAACATAATTGTATAAGAAGTTCAAAAGAGCATGCTCTCATCATTAAAATGTCAGCTCAATTTTCAGAAAAAAATCCATTAAATATCGTTCCAAATCCGTTCGCGAGCGTTACGAAATCAAGAGCCTTTTTGAAATCGAAACATAAACGGATTCATTATTCAATAATACTCGATCACATTGTCCCATTAGGAGATTGCAATTATTTGTGTGGATAATTGGTGTTTGCAGATGATTTTAATTTGTTTTTTAAAGCACTGTTATTAACTTGTCATCTTGATTGACGTTGAGTGTCACAGGAACATCTGTCTAAAGTGCTTTTCTGGTTTTAAGCAACGTTTCAACTTTATTTAGACATTAACAATATATGGCGCAGGCACTTTTACCTTATAAACAGAGAACTTCTCAACGTAATAATGCTAGTGTGGAAATAAACCCACCAAACTTGAAATATGTCTGCTGTCGTACATTGCATGAAAACCTGGCTTCAATAGTCAGGTCAGCTTTATCAGATTTAGGACCATTCTTAGAATTTATATCACTATCAACGATAGTTTTAGTTGAGGGAATACGTTTGTAATGTCCTTGTTGTGTCATGTTGAAGTTTTAAGACCTGTTGCAACTTTGGCATAACTTTGGCATTAAAGAATTTTAAACAATCATATTCTAAGGCTCTTTCAAATTACATGTAGCTAAGTTTTTTGTAGTAAGTCCCCAATGCAATTCCTCCTACAATCATAATAAGTGTTAATAGTTAATCCACTATCATTAAAAATAAAAAAAAAATAAAAATGAAAATAACGCTTTCCAGGAGATTAACTCCATGATTCCAACTACCTACATGAGGTCAACTATATTCGAATCGTAGAAGAAAGTAAATTGGAAACCGTGACGTTCTCGGCGCTAGACGATTTGTAAACGTTCTATTTGGACACTCGCAACCAACCGAAGAAAACGACCTACCATGGCAAGCTATGACACCTGGGACAAGTGTCAAGCAACCCTGGTCGTCGCGTGTCGGTGGCGTCTATACTCGCTTAATTTGCTTAAGATAGCAGCCATGATGGATGGTTTGACGCGCCGTGTGCGCCCGCGCAGCCGCACGCCCTCGGTCAGAGGTTAAACGCCCACTTTGTGCACGATCCCTTCGTTGTATTGATTTTGCAGTCGATCACGACCATAATCTCGTGAATATCTTTATATCTTTTAATACGTCGCACCAAACACAGTCTATAAATCTCGGTAAAATCAATGTTCGTGTCTATAAATACACGTAAACGTTGTTTAAAGTTGTGCCCCAGGGTGCAGATGCATGATGCGGAGTGAGCTCTGCGGTTATGGCAATGTTTACTAGCATGTGGGAGTGGAAATGCCTGGAATTTTCTTTATTGCTACATTATCCAATGACTACAACGGAGCTTGCAAAAACGGTTACCTTTTAGCACATTCTAAGGGAAATTACTATCAAGTAGACCTTTCCAAGTCATTATAACATTTCCTTGCAATTGGTATAGGCAGAGTGGGCGTCCATCGCTAATGAGCAACTGCTATAGATAGACGTGCTACATGATTGCTATCCTATTATTATTCACGTGAAATGACAAGATGATCTGGTAATTATATGTACAATAAGTACGCGTGCGTTATTTTTATTGGATATTATAATTATAGGAAGCTTTAAAATCTTCACAATGGCCGCTGATTTACGATCAAACTTGTGTTTCCAACAGCCCTGTTTTCCACTTCCGGGCTGCTATAAATCGAGTAATCTTTGCTCTCTGGTTTTTTAGTCAGACCTTTCTCCAGTGCCAATGGTTTGCCATTTAAAAGGATCGTATCTCGTTGACCCGATGGATTTAAAGTTTCGACTTTATTCGGGCTCGTTTTTCGTGGCAACGGTATTTCGCTCCAGTTGTCCAGCGTGGTCTTACATTGACTATTGTTTCAGCCGTAACCCCGGCCAGGCCGAGAGTGGCGAACGAAATGCGCTGATAAAACGAAACCATAAATTATGTTATGATGTCGACACAAACCTCGCTACCGATATTAATATATGTGTGAGTGCAGAATTTACGGGCACTACCGATCCTAGTCTTGAATTGTATTTATATCATTATGTCATGTAAAAGTTACTGCTGTCGTGCTAATTTGGTTGCCATATTTATATCCTTTGCATGTTTTATTATTTCTGGTATATCCGATTAGAAAGTCTAATGTGGAGGTTTGAATGTTTGTAAATATGGCGGCCACCCTCGCTCTGCACTATCTGCGCGTGCACAACGGTTTATCGGGCTTCCTCATGCAAATGATTGCAAATGGTTGCTTTCGTCAGTCCGTTGTAGTGATAGGTGGGAAGCAGGTATTGTAAATGCTCTGATAGGTCCATTTCCAGTAACTTATTTCAGATTGAATTTTTGATAGCGGCCTCAATAGAGAATAGTACAAAGTTATGTAACATTAGACCATCCCACGCTCTAGAAATTTGCTAATAATAGACATCTGTGTATTTAAGAAATTTTCAAGAAATTTTCTTAATGCCTACGAAACGTATCCAAGCATGAGCATTCATAACCTTTACCATTTAACGATAAATTCATTTCGGGAAGAGGTCCAACCACTGCTCGGTACTGTTTAAGAAACTAGATAAATCTTTCTTAGGGAAACGCGCAGGTTTGCCATTTTATCGCAACGAGCATTCTTATCTTCAACATTCACCACTTCAAGCTTTTAGGTCGCGGCCTTTTTGACTGACGAAGCGACAGCAAAACTGGTAACTCGATAAGTTCAATAAATTTGCGAGCTATTCAATTCAAATTCATTATATACTATGACTGTTTTAGCTTTTCTGTAGAGGCGGTTTAACTGATTTCCTGTCTCATGAATCATTTTCGATACATAACAATTGGTTGTCTGTTTTCATATAATGGAAACAATATATCAAGGAAAATATACTCATAGCGTATCGATAAGGTGTGGTCTCAATGTAGGAGTTGGTATTCTGGATGATAGAAATAACGGCGATTTTGAACCGTATTTATGGTCGCTGAGCTTGTCAACAAGGGCCATGTCTTTATTTCTCACCTCACTTACAGAAACTGACAGTATCTGGGAAAATTCCCTTTCGAATTGCCCTTGATGGTAATCATCTGCTAAGTGAATGTATTCTGACTCAAACCAAAGAAAGTTGGTTGGAAACTTAGATTAAGAGCTGGAACAGTTGTTCTGAATTGATATTCAACATGAAAGTAAGCAGTGAGTGGCTTGGACTACATATCTTTAGGAATAACGAGAAACTAGGGTTCTCTAAAATTTGCATTGTTTATCTGATTTAAATGTGCTTTTTTTTTTTAAGTTTTAATAGATATGTACTTTATTTTGACAACGTATAGTTCAGCAAGGATAGCTCTTAATTTACCACAGACTGAATCGATATGATCTGTCCACTTCATGCGATCATCGACTTGATATAAGTGTGAGTTCTTATAATTACCATTTTAGACCTTGGGAGAAATACCTTTTTTATATAGGAACAACATTAATTCTCTAATTAATTCTTTAATTAATGTTGTTCGAAAATAATTGTCACTTCAAAGCATTTTATGATCTCATTTACCACAAATGTCTAATGTATTACTCAGTAATTTCACTGTCTGCCAAAACACTATCCCGGCACATATTGAAATATACTTTTACTATTGCGACACATTTGACCAAACTAGTGGCAAGTCTCGTCGGTGTCATGGAGGCGTATCGTATGGGCTATTGTTTCAACGTGTCGATAAGTTGGTTCAAAGCATACATTGTTTAGTACACATTTTTGATCATATCTTTTTCAATTGAACACGTCTTCACTTCCCACGCGTATGATAAAATAATTATATGTCAGTGTTACTATTATTTTTGTTCGTCTCATTGTTTGATACTTTTATATTTACAATAAGAATTAAATTATTATCGTGTGGATTATGTATGATGATATAATATTTATGTAATATATTTCAAAATGTTTCAAAAACCACTAATACCGTAGCTTTCCTAATAATGTAAATTGCAGTTAAAACCGTACCCATAGCAGAGAATACAGGTGCAAATACATTTAAGCTACATATGAGTGCTGTAAATCTGCCATTGCTTACAAAGGTCTAGATTTGCAATAGTCGCCTGAGTTTAACATTTCTAGCCCTGTCAAGGGCGTAAACTGCCATTTCTGTCATTCCACTGCCAACCCCGTGGGTGGGCAAGGAAGTATCGGACACCCACGTCCTTTCATCGTCAGTGATTCATACCCATTCTCCAACTATATTAACTAAGCGACCCGTCCGTCTTACATTAGCCGGTTTAACTGCGAAGGCTCCATCGACAGATTTATTGGCTTAATGCTTGCTTTGCAATGCATCGGCAAGGAAGAGCTGACTGACAATTGTGTTGGAATTACTGAGTATGTTATTAACGTGTATTTATAAGACCGTCCTACACGTTGAACAATTACAAATATTTTAAGATACATTACTTACGTTGTTTTCACTACAGTTTTTTGTTTTCAAGCATAAAAATATTCTACTTAATTTTTAACAAAATTTTACATGAGCTTCCTGAATCAATGTCATGTTAATTTAGTGGTGTGGTCACGTTTTCTGATGAAGACGTTATTTTTTCTCCTTAATAAAAAAGGTTAATTAGATGAAAAATTATAAATTGAAATTTTTACTGTCGGTAAGTAACCGCATCCAATCACAAACGACACGAAATCAAGTACTTATCAATATCATCTACAAGTTAGTTCGAAATACTTATAGCGGGTAACAGCCCTGAAGACATTTTTCCCGAGTAATGGTAAAGCAAAAATTATAGGCTTTTTTCAAGTTAATGTGGTAATAAATGGACGATAAACATCAGAGGCAGCCAAGCACGCGCTTGGAGACCGCGGAGCGTGTTAGTAACGATCAGCGGAATACGGCCTTAGGACGGATTTTAAACGATCTTAATACCATTAGAACCATGGGCTTATTGCGGAAACTTCTAGGAATATGAAGGGTGTAGTAAAGTATTAAACCGGAGATTTTGGAGATTTTAGCGGATTGGGCAAGGCTTTAGGAGATTTTGTGCTAAAGGACTAAATATAAAAAATTTTAAACGACACATAGTTTATATAAACATTATATTATGTTTATATCTTGTAGGTTATTATGAGATTTTAAGTAACGATTAAGTTATATAGATAAATAAATATTATATTATCATCACTTAAGGTCACTGCTGAAGATAGGCCTAACGCGGGTCTCTGTGTGGATCAGTTTTATGTATGAATGTAATAGTTCATATGCATCACACAAACATCTTCCCTTCAGAGATGGTCGTCTTCTACTAGTGTACAATAAACTTAACAACAGGGGCCGTGAAAGTGTAGTAAATGGTCTTATTCATATGAAATCTCTGGAGCAATATTATCATCGCTTGCATTCTATGTCTTAGCCACGTTTAAGCAAAGCCCAGTAGCGGGCGACTTTCACTGGCCGTCTGGGAACACGAAATTCGACTAATAGTTTGAATTATTATTGCACCCACGGTTATATGCAACTGCGCTGATTGTAGTGAAAGGAATGTTCGGTTGGTAGCCATTGTGATCGCTTTTAAAGGTTAATATTGCCTAAGGCCTCTACTTTCGCGGAGATTTATTAGCGAAGGATTTCAATTTACATTTAGAGCTTTTATTGTTCACAAAAACTTCAATACAGTCAGCAAAAAGGATCTGCTCCATTTCCAATATTTGCTTTTGGACCTGCTTCATCATCAGCAAACCCTATCGCCAACCGACAAATAGAGGCGGCCCTAAAATCGCTGACGTATTGTCTAGAATTATCACTCCCAAGGAAGCTGATGTACCTGCGAAAGCGGCTAAAAACAATGATTTGAAAGCCTCAGTAGTATGTTACAACACATTAAGTTTTATTTTTTAGAAGTTTTTAAGATTTTGGTACTTACATTTTGGTCGTAATAGTACAAAGTGGTTCTTTCTGGCAACTTTTGTGCATCCCTAAATGGAAATAATGGCATTTTCGCTAGTTTTACAAGGAACAGATTTAGACGGGCACGGGTCTCTCTTCACGTTTGTCTACTCATTTTAATCTTTTTTCAGCTGCCCTACTCTCTAACCAAATGTCAATGGATATGAATTGGATTTATCGTGAAATTATCAAGGTATTGGGTTCTTACTTATGAAATTGGTGTTTATATTCTGTCTTAGCAATCTGTCCGTAACTATTAAGTTTCAGAACATTCTTATAAAATAATTGCCTCTTCTAAAAATAGGCCACATATTTAAGCTCGTATTATTTAATTTGATAATTTTTTGTAAGTTTAATTGTGTTAAAATTAGACACAAAGACAATTATTTTTGACTGCCTCCCGAATACATCATTTGATTTGCATTAACATAAAAACGATGAATAATTTTTATCAAGCGTGTTCACACACATATTGCTTAAGCTTGTCTAATGATACATGCCAAATATTATTATCTCTGGATTTGTCGTTGTGAAGAAAACTGATAAAATGTTAGTATCTAAAATGCAGACATCCCCAAAAACTCCATACAAAACACTAATTTCATAGGTAAGGACCGAATATATTTCACGTTACAATAAATTAATATTGATTTGTCATCATTACTTTACAGAGTAGTGCAGCTGTTTTGAATTCTGCGACTTCTGAAGGCACTCTCAACCTAAAGACGTACTGTTTGCGCTACAAATTGACTACAAGCAACTTAACAAACCGCAGGCACTTTCAACATTGACAATGATAATCTGAACTTACAATAGATCAAGTTTATCGTGAAGAAAGCGACTTCGTGTTTCACGGCCATAATGTTACTGTTTATTGCTAAGTGCAATAAATATTCGATGGTGTTGCCCATTCTTTGGGTCTGTAGCTACGGTTGTATAGATAAGTGCGACGTTAGTGCGAAGCGATATCTTTTAATGCTATAAAAGGAATGGAATTTCAATTGGGAGCTTGGAATTTCAATTGGGAGCCCCGCACCTCTCCCTTTCCTGAGGGAGAGGGCGCCATTCAGGTTATGCTTTACCAAAGCCCTTAGTGGCCTAAAGCAAGGTGGTGTTTAGTCGGTAGGAATCCGACATAACCCCCGGCCGGCCGGTGGGTATCCAATGAGGGATTCACCACGTCCTTCTCCCGCATGGCAACGGAACAAAAAAATTTAGAGCGATTATTGAAAGCAATTATGAAATTGTCTAGAAGGAAATTATTGTTATGTCTAGAAAGAAATTACTACCGCTTCTTCTTTTTGTTGTCCACCTGAGGGTGGTTTCAGAGCAACGCTAGCGGCCGACGCAGGCCACGCGCGTGCTCTTACATGTCAAAATTTGGATACAATTTGACGTCGCTCGGCGTTGCTCTGAAACCACATTTATGAATCTATCATCGTTGTTGAGTAATGTAAAGTCTCATGTGTTTTTGGCTAAAACCACTAAGGTATCTATGAAGCATACGGCCCTCTGATGGTAATTAAGTGGTTACCGTCAAATTTGAACGCTCGCTACACGAATCAAAGCCGAACTGCGTCGCCAACTCTTTAACATGTTTTCTACTATGGATTTATTTTTTTGTATAAAAAGCTTAGCAAATTACTCCACGCTACTTGATGATAAGCAGTAGGGGATATGTGAAGATAGCTAGTGCAGCATGCTAGCATACTGCCTTAGCCACCGTCACCTTGCCGGCCCAAAAAATGCTTTTTCACGCCTCTTTTGAAGGAACCCATATTGTACTCGTATGAAGGAGATACGTGTGCAAGGAATCCACGCTCGAGTTGTTTAATCATTAGAATTTCTCACTAGTACTATAGAAACTTACTTTGATATAAGAGCCTGAGACCGTTTTAAAGACAAGTAAGGATAGTCATAAATTGACTCCATACTTCCTCCCTCGCAATATAACCATTGAGTGACAACCAGTTCCAAAGGAAAAGGTATTTATAACATTTAGAAACGCACGAACTAGTTTTATTACACCAATTAATAACTCTTTGATAACTTTTTTCTTTAATAACTAGTTAATGATGGAATGGTTAAAATTGACGTGTTGAGTGAGCTTTACTTAGACATTTTCTGAACTGAGCACCAAAGAAATTCGATCGAACATGAAAGAAAACGGGTTTACAATTATTAATAATATGTATCCTGAGCTCATTTTCACATAACTTACATGTTTATCTTCTAGTCATCTGTCGGTAATAACATGTCCTTACAAATAACTTATCTTCAAAAATTTTGGTAGAATAAAATGAATTAATGAATATCTTCATTCAAAACCTGACTAAAGCACTATTATTTATCACAAATAACTGATTAATCTATACATTGCTTTTTATTTCTCCATTTTGTATTCATCTATTAAAATATCATTATGTATGTATATAAGTATTTATTTAAATATTTTTATGTATTATATTTAGTATATGTAGTTCATTTAACATTTGCACGTATTCTTGTTGTATTTTCGTCGCCTACTTATAACTGCTATTACTGTCGTTAATGGGTTGACTGGAAGACATTCCTATTAGTGAATAAGTCCTCCCTTGCGAACATTGTTTTTACCATGAAGTTGTAAAATTTTCAATTGCAATAAAGAGTATTATTATTAAAACCTTCTATTTTTTATTGTTTACATATAACGTGTGATTTAAGTATCAAAACGCCATTAAAGTATCACACCCATATTTAGTCTAATTTAGGTCGCTAATTTTATGTGTTACCAAGCAGGCATTGTGTGAGGGAAGCTTTTCCCATTTTCTGAGAGAATAATGTTAGGATTACCGGAGAAGATATGGATTAACAACATCATTCTCAATTTTGTTGTAAACCCAAATAAGATAACCATTTGGATCCTATTGGGCACATCAAATTTTGGAGAGGGGATGATGAAATTAGTTATATTAATATACCATAAATATTATTTAACGGTCTTATCCTTTTCCCATATTCTGCCTTGGCCAGAGATTACAATCTCCTAATTTTTTTCTTTGCATTTTCAACCTTTCGCGGACTTTCCGGGTTACGAAATTTAATATTTGGCGAACAATGGCTTTACCCAAAAAGGATATGGAATCTCTTTACGGTGCATTGAATCGAATACGTTGAGCATTTTTCTGCGCACTCGCAATAAATAAAACTCCATACAATTTGCATCCGCCATTGTCTCAAACATGCTCAATTTCGGTGCACACGAATGCCGAATTGGCTTTGCATTCCTTGTTGTTTTAACGGTTTTGTTTGCATTTTTTTGTGCTTGGAGTGGCTTATTATTTATACTTAAAACAAATGGATAATGTTCTAAATTATTTTAATATATATTTTAGCTGAAAACCTCATAAAACTTTATCTTGAGATATATTTAGTGATTCACTGTATGTGTGTAATGTCCCTTTTCATATAAGTAGATGGGTTTTCAAGAATATTATTAATAAATACATATCTTCAAACATTCGCACCTATCCATTTTTTTACCACCATTTTAAGCAACTAATGCTACTTACGTTACGGACACTTGATGACGGGATATTTAATAGATAAATACATATAAATATCAAGAATATATATATAAATAAATATAAACATTCAATCCAAGTAGAGAACAAATGCCTGTAAATTCATCACCCAAATATTTGCCCCCACCGGGGTTTTAAACCAGAACCTCTCGAGATGGCGACGCCTTGAGACCGGCATGCAGACCACTCGACCACGGAAGACGTCGTTCGAAATATTTCTTTCAATTTAACACATACGTTATTTTATCCTATTGTATTTGTTAGCGTTGTTAGATTAAACGATCTTCGTGACGACAGTAAGGGTGGCGTGGTAGGATTACGTCAGTAAATTAGCTATAACTTAAAACATAGTAGGGTCGGCTCGCTACATCCAAAGTCATCTGACTTTCAGATAGTCAGGAAAAAAGCGAGCCCTATGTTAGTATAATCTCGGTCTACTTAAGGTTCGCAATGTTAAGGTAAGATATATAGTTATTAAGAATTGGACTTTATTTATTTAATAGTTTATTGTACACAAAAAAAATACATTGAAAAGACAAATAATAAAATTCAGTACAAACGGTGTGGCTTATTCCTAAAAGAAATATTTACCAGCCCACCTGCGAGAGGAGATATGGCAAGAATCGAACATGTCGTGTGTACAACTGCTTAAAAAACTTTCTGTGAATTTTAATTTGAACAATACCGGAAAGATTTTTTTAAGCTATTTCGGTAAGGTGGTCGTAATTCATCGACACCGTTCTTACCTTAACTAATACAAGTAGAGGAATCTAATGTGTTGTAGTTAAATGAACCAAATCTTGTCAGCGGAAAACGCAAATATTTTTCACTTACAACTTTGGTTCACAGCCCTACTCTGACCTATTTCATTGACCCATCCTTGTGCTAGCCTACTTTATGAGAGCTTTGTAATACGAGTACGTTGGGGTCTGATATTAAAATCTAATAAAATCCTCTATTACAAACGTCGTTGGACGTTTTCTCGATTTTATCTTTTTATTGTCTTTTATTAATCTTGCAAGAGAAAATGGGTTTAGGAATCTATCCCACGTACCTGCTGTTGATGATTAGTCTGCTGCTGCTGCGGAAGGTTAGAAAAACAGACATAGTGAAAGAGTAGAGAGAAAATTACACTTCAATAATAACAAATATCACGCCTCTTTCCCCGAAGGGGTAGACCGAGATGTAACAGCCTAGCCGTGCACCGCGCACAGTATCGTACAATATAAAGCATTAAGAAAGAAAGAATGCGTTCATTGGCCATACAAATACATATTATAAAAACAACAAAAAATCGACGAGGTACGAGACCAATCGATCGTCTAATGATGACATGGATCGATGGTATAATGGATTAGTCGACGTCGATCGATAGATTCTACCATTGGATTAATTGATTCTGCTTTCGATCGATAGTCTCGATCGACAATTGATCGAAACTCTCGATCGACAATTGATCGATTTATGTATGCAATACCCTGGGCTATCAAACAACGCTGCGCCTCTCAGTTAGTCGGCTACGGTAGCCGACCGTTCTGCCCCACCTTCAGTTTAAATATTATTTTAGCACTCGTTAGTTTATTTAAGTGCTCCAGTTTCGTGCAGTCACGTTCGTGACATCTAAAATTGTATCGACGTAACTATCTTTAATTACATAAGGACATGCTATGAATGATTTGATCAATTCTCGTCATAAATATAAATGGTTCTTTATGGTTTGCCCTCGTCGCAAGGTTTTTATTTATTATAAACTGCTGTAGTTTTTTAAATTGTACAAACAAAAGACACAAAATGGCCTGACGATCTGGCGAAGATCCAGGAAGTATCTGGTTGTGGAGAGCACAGAACCAACCATACGTTGTATAGATTCTTAGGGGGTAGTGGGCGTCTCTAGGTAATATAAAGTCATTACAATTGGTTGCTAATCTCTTACTTTCAATATCATACATACATACAATCTGGCCTGTAACCCCCGAAGGGGTCGGCAGAGTCCAAGGAGCACTGTGTTCCTTAAGACCACATTTAGTCCTACAAAAATTGGGTTTTGTCAGATGGAAAATCGTGAAAAAACAGTAACAAGTAGCTAGCTCATCGCCTACACAATCACAGACCCAGTAACCAATACGTCCTTAGTCGCCTTTTACGTCATGCTAGGCTAAAGCAGTTGGCACACAAGAAGACTACCCCTCTTGATGGTAATGTAACACAGCGGTCTAAGATATATGTGACTAGCTTTTGCCCGCAACGTAGTCCGCGTGGAATAGCAGTACGTGATGTTATATAGCATTCTTAAAAAATGGGCTAACACTGGAAAAAAAATTCAAATCAGACTAGTAGTTCCTGTGGTTAGCGCAAACAAACAAACATACTGTTCAGCTTTATAAAATTAGTTAGTGTAGATAATTAAGACCCCGACACCAACACCGACGTAGTCTACCGTATTAGCAAACTGAAGTGGCAGTGGGCTGGTCCTATTAGCCGTAGAACTGACGACCGTTGGAGTCGTAAAGTTTTTGAGTGGAGACCGCGACTCGGCAAACGCAGTGTGGGACGCCCTGTTACAAGATGGGATGACGATATTCGTAGGTTGGCTGGAGTGGGCTGGAGAACGGCCGAGGATCGAGAGCGGTGGCGTGCATTAGGGGAGACCTATGTCCAGCAGTGGACGAGCAGAGGTTGTTGATGATGATGATGAGATAATTAAGAATCGCATCTGCTTGTATCATACTGGGAAAGCGAATAAATAAGTATTGCGTCGTTTAAATATTGGGTCCTTACCTATGAAATTGGTGTTTATTTTCAATCTTAGTATTTTGTCTGTAACTATTAGGATTCAGAGTATTCTTAAAAATAATTACCTCGTCTAAAAATAGACTATATTGTTGAGCTCTTTTGATATGTTTTGATAATTTGTTGTAAGTTTAATTGTGTTAAAATTGGACCCGGAGACAACTCTTTTTAAGTGCCTCCCGAATACATAATTTTATTTGCATTCACTTAAAAACGATGAATAATTTTTATGAAGTGTGATATTACACATATTACAAAAGCTTGTCTAATGATAGATGCCAAATATATCTTTGGATTTGTCGTTGTGAAGACAACAAAAAAAAATTCTAGTATGGAAAATACAGAATTCCCCAAAATCTCCATACAAAACACCAATTTCATAGGTAAGGACCTAATATTTAAGTTATTGTGAGCAGCTACCGACTTCCTTCAACCCCATTATTGGATCAATAGCGGTGTCCTTCGTGGCAACGTGTGCCCTACACCTTAATGACCAATCAATAGTGTGACCCTGACCGTAAACCTGACATTCTACCTCCGGCTCTGAGCCTTGGACATAGCCTTGCTATTATAATTGCCAGGTATACTCATACGATAGATGGAAAAGCGTTTGACTCTGGATTCCAAAGCAACAACAGTCGCTATCTGGAAGAGGAATTCAATCAATCGAAGACAAAGCTACCTTCGCCATGGTCAGGCCCGGGATAGGTGACCAAAACTGTTTCTACCCCACCAACCCGCATTTGGCCAGCGTAGTGGTGTTGCGGCCCATACTTTTTATGTGTTTCTCCATGAGGAAGGCCTGTGCCCAGCTGTGGGATATATAGGCTGAGGAACCGTCGCAACGGAAAAAAAAATGGTCGAAATTAAAGTGGTAATATTTTAATTTCTACTGATGCTTTTAGTTGGACCATGATATGAGAAAAGAAGTGGATGCTGAGCTTACGAGTGACGCATGAGAATGGAACAGGAAGACAAATTGTGTTGACAGTTTACGTTTGGTTATGTGATCAGATTTTGTAATTTCGAGTTGTGTGGTAGCGGCTCATTAAAAAGAATACTACCAACCCATCTCTTACCTTGGTTGTCGTAAAAGGCGACTAATGGATTTAGAACTGGAGAACCATCCAATATATAATAAAGCTTATAGCAGCGAGGGGCTCACCACCTTTTAAGCGCATGTGCAGTCACTGCTTGTTGAAGCGCGGACTATGGACGTGGACTGCTTTTGCGGTGCTTTTGCCTAGTCTCTGACAAGGGGAAAATAGTCGTGATTGTATGCATATGTATATATGTATGAGTTATTACATACATCATAATGTCTCGCCTTATTCTCACAGGGGTAGGGGGTAGTTATTACGTGCGTTAAAATAGTTCGCCTCGTGTTGCATACCTTAATGACCAATCAATAGTGTGACCGTGGCCGTCAACCTGGCATTCGACCCACGGCCCTGAGCCCTTAACATAACCTCGCTATTGTCAACTAAATCTACATTTTATAGGTAGAAAAGCGTTCGACTCTGGTTTACTACTGATCGATAATATAATAATAGGTATAAAAGATGGATGGATTGTGCGAATGATGATAATGATATGATGAGAAAGGGAGGGAGTGTTGACTTGGCGAGTGATAGGAAAGTGTGAAAGAAGAATTAGAAGACATATTGCACTGACCCCTAATAATATAATTGGGAACAGAGCAAGACAAATAAGAAGAAATAAAATCAAAAAATCTGAGAAGAAAAGCAGTGGCGCTAAGCATGGTGAAAAAGAAGAAATGTTGAATGTGCCGACGTCAGAAGCGGTGAAAAGAGAAACAAAAGAGTGTTTTTAATTAAAACAAAGCCATTTTCGCTATGGTTGGTAACTCCTTTTCCTTCCTTTTTAAGAACTCCTTTTAGGTTTTATTTTAACATTTTGATGTCGATGTATTGACGTGTTCATTTTTAAGTTGTTATTAAACTAGATTTGGAATTTTTGTTCTCAGTGTGTTCTCAATTTTCGCCAGTGAGAATAATACATTAAATAGTTGACCCTGTGGCTATAGTAATGTTTTCAATGCACTGTTCTGAAAAATGTAATAATTATTTACTATTTTTTGTTACAGGTACGTTCCAGAACCTTACATCAATAAATAAGTAAGTTTTACTAACACACCCTCCATAAATATCTGATAAAATTCTAATTCAAGAATTCTCGACAAACATCTTATTTGCTTCATTTATCGAGACAGAACTTTATCGATGTTTGTAGGTCTCGATAAAACTGATATACTTACACAAGATTTGTAATTAACATTCGATAACGACTGTTTCTATTTATCAAGAACTAAGCAATACTTCCGCTGCTCTCAAATGTTTGTTTATAATCTAAATTGTATCTCTGAACTGGATTCGTAGTGTAAGAGTTGCCGGTGCCACCGAATAAATAAAAACTCAGAACACTATTTACAGGTTGTTTACTTTAGATGTTTACAAGACACTAAAGTAAAATTTTTCAGACGACAAAAAGACAAGAGCAGTAAACAAATTTCGATCGCTAACTTTTTCACGGCGCTGATCGTAACCTCCTTGCGCGCGGGCGCAGGTACTAATTTTCCCATATAAATAATAAAATTATAAAATACATATAAACTTAATTTACATTTTGAGTCGCCTACACGAAGATTTGTGTTAGTGTTTATGTTTTTAAGAAATGGTAGTGTTAAAAACTATAGCGCTTCGTATATTAAACTTGGGAAATAGGCTTCTGATCTGAGCTAATCGATTGACGGCTGCTGCACCAGGCACTAACGCAAACAGTCGTTGTAACGACTCGGTCCATGACACGGGTCTGCTATCTCGACAGCCATCACCCGATCGTACAGCCAGTAATCTCCATTTTGACCAAAACCTATTTTATCTCACTGAATAGACTTCTTAGCTAGCCAACCCTACTCATGCTAACAGGCACTAAGTCAAACAGGCGTCGTAACGGCTCGGCCCGTGACACGCGTCTGCTAGCTCGACAGCCATTGCCCGGTCACAGCTAGTAATCTCCATCGTTAGACGGAACATTTATTATATTTAGTTTAGTCATACCTATAAATAATTGGGATCAAAAATTAGCGACCAATAAGCGACGAATTATTGTGTTAAAGTTACCTGAAAATGTAAATTACATAATCGCCACGAAAACCGAGTTCTTTATTGCACATGTCACGTCTCTAAACATTGTTGTTGTTGACATTCAAAATATACCCCAACAATAAACATATTTATACCTGATGACGTGCCGTCTGATGCCTTTATCAATACCTTCACATTTAAGCTAAATGACATCTCCAAATTCAAGCTGTTGACTCAGCATCGATACGCTATCGATTGTCACTGCAGTCATCGAACGATTATACAATCGTCTGACTCGCTATCGATAAGCAGTAACGTTACTAGAAAATGATAACGGAGCCATGAACTGATAATAAAAAATTTGATTTAATAAAATAATTGCCTTATTATGTTATTAATAATTTTCCCAATCACACGAAACACTTTGAAGTACATTAATAATTAAATGGCACTAGGGCAATAAAAACTCAATTTACAATTCTATGCCGATTTTGTTTACCAATCGATTTCACGGTGAGCGTGGTAAAGACAGGACAAATTAACGATCTTTTGTTCCTGTTTACCATGGACCGGCGTAACTTCATCCTTTCTCATCCTCACACGAGAGCTTTCTCCCCTTCAACTTATTAATGGCTCGAAGAAATCACGGGTCTAGATAAATTGGGCGGTGTTATTATGCAGCCCTGCCCACGCATCTTCAGACCTTCCCACAGTTACACAATAGACAACACATCAAAGATAATATTGCTGAAGTAATTTTAACCTTATTTGTTCAGCTAGTATATCGTAATTACGTGACTGAATTAAAACAATGCTTTCACCGCTAACATTAACATTTTCGTTAATTAATGATCATGTAAATTGTTACACACAATTTGTTATATAATTTGGCCGGTACGGAGTAAACGGGTTATAAGCTATTAGCCAAACGTAAGCATCTGTTAATTATGCTTATGCCTTAGATGGAGTTGAATAAGTCATTGTTAGCCAATTTCATGTGTCTATTACGATAATGCTGTAAAACAAGATTGTGTTCTGATTATTATTAGATAGATTTCGTAATACCACTTGTTACTACTCTTTCACACATGATTATAATGTATGAACGAGAGAAAAAATATTATTATTTAAGTTTTTTTAACAAACCAAACACCGTAATGTAATATTAAAAAAATGTAGAGCCACACTATTATCCCTCTACACATATTCCTTAACATTAAATATGACGGAATAATCTGTTGTGTGTTCATAAAAAAGGCTACATGACGTTACATGTGCCTTTTTACTTATTTACTCCACAAAACAGACAATGCCGACGCGACGCGGTCATAAAAGATTTTACGATCGGAAAGGAAAATATTCTTGTTGAATCCCGGAGACATAGGTCAGAGGTGATGCTACCTCTGTTCACAGTCGTAAAGTAAAAGCAGGTCGTTATTTTTTTTATTGTTCATCAGTGGACCTGTCAATAAATGAGGGTTAAGTCTATATGACATGTGCGGATTATTGTAGCTTTCAAGAATAAGTCTGATGTGAAATATGACGCAAACTTCAACTTTAACTTTAAATCCAAAAGAAACATTTTTTGAAAACAAATAACCACATAACATATCATGACGCATCTATTCCCAAAAAAGATTCATTTTTAAAGATTATATTTCTACAATGGCAGCTAAACGTCGCCCACTTGCTTGACATCATTTTCACAAAAACCCTTTATGAGACCAGTAATACATCAATGACTTTAATGAAGTGCCGACCGAAATGATAAAAAATAAGCCGAAATTTATTTGTTCTGTTCATTATTATCAAATTTCTTGAGTGGGATCCAATAGAAGGTAGGTAAATACTTTAGAAGGAAGGTAATAAATTCGAGGTAGGCTTTATGGTCGGTAGGTTTCACCGACCCACCACGTCATACTATAAGCTGACCATATTTTCTTACAAACCTATGACTATCTCAAAACAAATCAATTTTAAGCATAAAAAATAAAATAGACGAAAAATAGTTTGTATTTCCTATATATTTATAAATTTTCCGTTTAATTTTCTCTGACGGTGCCCATGCGTCTGTGTGCAGTTGCATTAATTAGTGTTCAACTGTCTCACCCACGCATGCGTAGAAAGTTCACCGGGACCGCTATCTGCCTGCGCTTGTACAGGGTGGGTGTAATGAAAGCCATAAGTACAAGAATTTGAATCGCCAATTAGTAATCTGCGTTCTACTCGTGAATCCAGCTCGGGCTTGCAGTATGGCAAAACTGCATTATTTGAAGCTATAGTTAATTTCAAAAGTGCACATTGCCGAATTGCAATATTTTCGTTGCAATTCGGAGCTCGGTGGCGTAGTGGTCAGTGCGCTTTGGCTTCGATCGAAAACAAAGCTACCTTCGCCATGGTCAGGCCGTGGATGGGTGACCAAGACTTTGTGATCTCGAGCTCCTCCGTGCTTCGGAAGGCACGTTAAGCCGTTGGTCCCGGTCGAATTTGTGACCGTTTCTACCCACCAACCCGCATTGGGCCAGCGTGGTGGTGTTATGGCCCATACTCCTCAAGTGTTTCTCCATGAGGAAGGTCTGTCCCAGCAGTGGGACGTATAAAGGCTGATGACGAATATTTTCATTCATTTTAGTTAGGGCTGAACAAAAACTTTCCAAACATTGGGCGTTCGTATTGCTGCGTTTATGAAATGCGTTAAAACATGCACAAAGAGATATGTTTTAACCTGAAAACTTTTCTACTTATACGTTTTTTTTTAATTCTACTTAATTCTTGTATTGCATTAAGAAGCAAAATAAAATCAAGAAGACCCTAACTTAAAAATAGGGAAGTAATTAATTGGGCAGCCATTTCATTATTTGGTGGGCAACATAATGGATTCTGATAGATATGAGGTTAAGGTCATATTTTTATGACTTCAAAACAATATTTGCGGCAGAGAAAACTTTTGGGTTGCTGCCCAATTAGTTATTTGCTGACCAATTGTATGTTTTTGCCAAAACTCGAATATTTTGCTGACCAATTGTATGTTTTTGCCAAAACTCGAATATTTTGCTGACCGTTTAAATAACATCCTTAAAAGTAATTTTCAGCATTAACATCCAGGCGCGTTGATCTTGCCTTAAGTATAAAATGATTATTTGTTATGCGATATCACCCCATGCAACCAACATATAATTTACAATCACTTACACCGATTCTAGAATAATTTATGCCTGAACACGGAAGTTGCAAATTGCCTTTGAGTTATCGTCTACCAGTCTCTGAGCGATGTCGAACGGAAACACTGCATGTATCTGAGCTGGTACATCAACCATCTGTTCCAATGGTGTTAAATCTGTAGTGACACTTCTACTATTCATTGCTGCAATGCTCCGAATTTCATTTGATGTCGAGGAAAATGTTTTGTTATTCTATGTCTCGGCATTCTTCGTGTCTCTTCAATTTGTCTTTTAGGGTTGTTATTTTTCGTATCATGCTTTCCCTAAGCTGTTGTTTTCTTGGTTTTTTTTTCCATGCTTAAATCCATACTAATATTGTCTGTCTGGCTGTCTCGCTTTCATGTCATGTCAAAACTACCGAACCAATTTAACCGTAATTTGGTACACAGATTGTCTAGAGCCTGAGAAAGCACATTTTATCCCGATATTCCCATGGAAACGGGTGCCATGCGGCTGAATGTTAAAGATTAAAATAAAACCTCCCAGAAAAATGACGGACAAATTTACGCCACTATGAACTTTGCTTCTAATAATGGACCTATGGACCTATGGTTGACTGGTAGAGAACGATATTTGTCGTTAAGTCCGCCATATGTACCTTGTTTAGGACATTAAAGTTTAAATAAATAAAGTAGAAGTAATTTAAAAAAAATCATTCAGTGTTAAATAGCCTATTTATTGAGGAAGGCTACCATCACACTATCTCAAATTATCTATTCTATGCGGACGAAGTCGCGGGAAAAAATATATAACGTTTCATAAGTATGTTACTAAGACGGTATGTAAGTATAGAGAGATATTTTGCTCACAAATATCGACCATCGTTTTTACTGAACTGATATTTTATAACTATCGAAGTGGGAAAGTTCATTTAAATTCTAGTTTGGGTAAATTTATAATAATTATGAACATTCTGTCACACTGGCTCGCGTGATATAATAAAATTTATATAATGATCAATAAGATCGTGAACGCTACAGTAGATCTTAATACCTAATTTTGGTTGCAAATTGTATTTTGCCGACCTCCGTGGTCGAGTGGTCTGTATGCCGGTCTCAAGGCGTCGCCATCTCGAGAGGTTCTGGGTTGATGAATGGCTGAATGAATTTTCAGGCATTTGTTCTCCAGTCTTGGATTTTTATATATATTTATATGTTTTTAACTATTAAATATATATATCCGTCATCTAGTGTCCGTAACACAAACAGCATTAGTTGCTTAAAATTGGGCTAGTTGATAGGTGTGAATGTTTGAAGATATTTATTTATTTATATTTGTTCTTCCACGATCAATTCAAATAATGGCTATTATCGTCAATCAACCGTTCATATAACAGTTAAGTAACCAATGACAGTAATTACAACATTTTCCAAAATTTACTAGCGAAAGCTGCTACTTTGTGTGTGTAAAGATTTCCTGTCAATTTGGTTACGCGCCTCGCAAATTGCAAGTGTCAATAAAAATTATTTTGTTTCCGAAATTTTATGGTTCGTAGTTAAAGTAAGTTGATAAAGTCTGATATTTTTTCGTAAATTTTATTACAATTTTTACTGGTACAGATACACGGTTAGCTGTCACGGATTCCCCGGGAGTACAGCCGCTGCAGTGTTCGAAACGACGGCGTTGGTCGTCGGGTGCAATTTCAAATGAAATTAAATCAAGCAGTAAAATGAATGAAATTTAGTTATCGTTTAAAATCCTTTATCTCTAAAATTCTTCCGACTTTTTAAAGTTCCCATTGATTTTGTTACGTAACCTTTAGAATTTGATGTATCGCATAAAAGTAACTCTTACATGAGTTCCACTTTCTATCGAAGTCGGATTAAGCTATTAAATTATAAAATAGTGCACTGTAGTCACGGTGAATTATTCGACGGCAGCTAGATATTATCGTAGTGAATCACCTGCATCAGCCGTATCGATATTATCGGTAATCGATAAAAGTGAAAATGGCAAGTTGCCTGAATTGGTAGGCTGTGGAATTGGAAAATATGCGCCTTTGGGTAATTAGATTGTATAATTCGAATGTCTAAGACCAACCAGGTAATTTAACAAATTTGTAATATTTGTGTTTTACTACTGTCACGTAGGTAGGTCAGTCCTCAGCCTATATACGTCCCACTGCTGGGCTCAGGCCCTCCTCATGGAGAAACACATGAGGAGTATGGGCCATAACACCACCGCGCTGGCCCAATGTGGTTTGGTTGCATTACCTACTTCCGTGTAACTTAAAGAGTAAAGACTTGTTTCTGTCGTAATCAGCAAGCAACAATAAAATTATAAGGTACTGTGACAGTAAATTGCATTTTATTTCACTGGTTGGCAAAGTATACCTACTGTTATCCTTACTCTTACGTACTTCGTATTCTAGTATCATTTCAACATTTTTAATGAAACAAATACGTTAAAAAAAAAATTATAATTCAATAATGTAATTATTTGGATTTTGCATTATGATTATCAATCTATTAAAAACATTGCGAAATCAATCTAGCAAGACTACTTATAAATACGGTAATAATAAAAAAACGGTAAATATATACAATCACAATACAATACGTTTGAAATCTAAATAGACTTCGAAATCGTGACAAGATGCCCTTATGGATACATTAGCGTGAAGTAAACGATAGTTTGTACCAAATACGGCGTTATCGATTCGATATATCGACTGCCGCCCCTCACTACTGTGGCCGACACAACGATTTATTTTATTGTCCGTGTTTAATGTCTTCATAGCTATAAAAGTTCGAGGGCAAAGGCTGAATTACGTTCAACTTCGATCTCTATTGGAATTGCATCTGGATGACGTACTGCTTGATAGCGAGCGGGAGAGCGTGATGGTGGACTGTATGGATGTGGATGGAAACAGAAGCTAATTGAAGGTAACAGGGATTTAATAATAGGAAAATATATAAGAACGACAGAACAATAGTATGATGAAATGAAATGAAATGAAATTCTTTATTTAATCATTTAGGTAACAACAAGTAGTTACACTTATGACGCGTCAAAAACAATGAAACTTAACAAACAAATTATATACTTCTACTTGTTTACCTCTACATTTTTTTTCTTCCTGTTCACTACCGGGAGGCCTTGTCAAGAGAAGATACAGGCAAGAAACTCTGCAAGGGGTCCATCCTCCCTTTACATAAAATAAAATTGTCTTACGTGCTACAATATACAAATTACAGGCAAGTCTGAGTGGAATGAATAAGAGGATGTCAAGGTATCAGGATTCACGACAAAATTACTCATAAAAAAAACAGTTTCAGAAAATGAAGAGTGACAGTAAGAATGAGCACGAATATGATAGCAATTTATCTATAAATAATAATAAATAATAAATAAATATCCTCAGACATTCACACCTATCAACTAGTCCCATTTTAAGCAGCTAAATGCTGCTTGTGTTACGGATACTAGATGACGGACAAATATATTTAATAGATAAATACATATAATTATATAGAATATACATAATAAAATACACATATAATGAACATCCAAGACTGGAGAACAAATGTCTGAAAATTCATCACCCAAACACTTTGCCTCCACTGGGGATCGAACCCAAGACCTCTCGAGATGGCGACGCCTTGAGAACGGCGTACAGACCACTCGACCACGGAGGTCGTCAAATCTATGTTTTGATACTGTCATATTTGTACTTATTATTCATTCCGTCACTCTTCATCATACTATCGTTCTGTCGTTCTTATATAATAGGTTGGGGAAAAAGTTTCTTCGCATTTTTTAAGAAAATTCAAAAAAAATTTTAATATAGTTTATTTACATTTAACTAAAGTATGTAGGTACCATTTTGTTCGATAACTTTTTGCCATCTTGTAGGCATCATGATCCCATTGCTATAGAAATTTTGGGACTTCTGGTCAAAATACCGCGACAAGTGGTTTTGGCAGTCCTCTCGTGATGTTAACCTGACACTGCCTAAAGAATTCTGAAGAGACCGAAACAGGTGAAGGTGCAAGGTCAGGACTATACGGCGGATGCATTAACACCTCCCAGCCAAACTCTCTTAATTTTTGCTGAGTGGCTAAAGATGTATGAGGTCTAGCGTTATCATGATGAAAAACCACACCCCTTCTGTTGATTAATTCCGGCCGCTTTCTCTCAACTTCTTGCTTTAATCTCATCAGTTGTTCGCAGTAGAGTTCAGAATCGATGGTCCTGCCTGGTGGTAACAGCTCATAATGAATAATGCCCTTCCAATCCCACCACACACACAGCATCACCTTGTTGCGAGTTAACCCGGGTTTCGCCACAGTCTGTGAAGCCTGACCGGCCTTTGACCACGACCTTTTTCGCACGTTCTTGTCGTACGTGATCCACTTTTCATCACCAGTTATCAGTTATCAGCTTCTTCAAAAATGGTTCGGTTTCATTACGTCGTAATAAAGAATCACAAATGAGTACACGGTTCATTAGGTTTCTTTCAGTGAGCTCGACAACTTTCTTTCAGTGAGCTACACAAAAAAGCTCGACATTTGGGTACCTCAGTACCCAAATGTCGAGCTTTTTTGTGTACCCAGTTTTTTTCAAATGCGCCAAAACTGTTTTGTGGTCAATTCCCAGTTCTTCAGCTACGTCGTAACTACTGACATGCCGATCTTGCTCCACTTTTTCAAAAATGGCATCCATTTTATCTGTAATAGGGCGACCAGAGCGACGTGCATCTTTGACATCAAAATTTCCGGATTGAAAACGCTTAAACCAAATTTGTGCTACTCTCACAGACACTGCACTAGGTCCATAAACATCGCAAATTTTTTTCGCGGCTTGCGTTGCATTTTTACCTTTTTTGTAGTAAAATTTTAAAATGTATCGAATTTCTTCATTATATTCACTCATCTTGGCGGTACGAAAAACAAATGAAAATCACACATTTTCCTAATTTGAATTTGGAATTATGTTCTTTAAAATTTAAACTTTCAATGATACCAAAACCAGCTAGATACAAATAGTATAGCCAAAGAGATTTTATTACAAGTTTATACATACTATAATGCGAAAAGACTTTTTCCCCAACCTAATATTTTCCTATTATTAAATCCCTGTTACCTTTAAATGGCTTCTGTTACCATCACGCTCTCCCGCTCGCTATCACTGCTATTTTTTTCTTTTGAGGCACTCACAAGAGAAGCTACTAAATATAAACAGGAGTTAATTTAAGTGTCGATAATGTGATCACATTTAATTTGTATAGGTCATGTTGTCATTCACGATTTGCTTGCTAAACTTGAGTAAATATATCTAACTTTAGTTCGTAATCTTATCAATGAAGCAATAACTTTAAAGCTGAAAATTAGCATGAGTTCAAATCCGTTCAAATCGGTTTACCGCGGTAATATCCTCCAATTAATTTGCATAAAATTGAGCTGCTCAACTCAATTTTATGCAAATTAATTAGAGGACATTTCCCAAGAGACGGGTGACAACTGAAGCAAAAGGCTACTGGTCACTGAATCTTGACGTAATATGATCACCTGCCTTTATAGATCCAATTGCTGTATTCTACACGGAATCATTAGTTATAGAGAATAGTATGAAGATGAATGCATTGGTAATAACATTTTCATGATTCCATGCGGATTGATGTGTAGAACGGTTTCGATTGCAACGGAGACCAATTAGTTAAGTCAGCATTTTAAATTATGTATGTATTTTTGTTACCATATGCCATTCTGGAATTATATATGACAACTGGTAGCTTCCCTCAGGTCAGTTGCCTCTATATTACCGATTGGACCACATGGACTATTTTTCCGGTGGGTTCGATCTCACCGACTTCTTAAATATTTAAAATACACGCTCCACAGAGCTGCAATTCCAACCCTTCGCGTTTCAGATAGACTCATTCCTCAATTTATATATTTGGTTCGTCGCCCACGCCAGCCAATGTCACGGGTCGGATTGCCTTCCGCCATCCTGGACACCCGTGGCGAATTGTGGCTGAATTCATTTGTGCGTCTTGGGGATTTGTGAAATGGTTGAATGGGGAACGCTTATTTTAAAGCTATTTGATCAGTCCACTGTGAATTATTATTTATTGAAGTTATCAGGTTACCCGAATGCTTGTACTATTTGCATCCGTTTTTGTATAATATAGTAATTTCAAAACACAAACACTATTTATTATTTTCAGTTTACTAGCGTATTTTATGCTCTAAGCCTTTAAGTGTAATTGTTTTGTTAAATCCTTAAGAATGTATCAGCATAAAGTTACTACCATAGATAACTGAACAGTATCGATTACACACATTCGAAGTCATCATCAGCCTATATACGTCCCACTGCTGGGACAGGCCTTCCTCGTGGAGAAACACATGAGGAGTAAGGGCCGTAACACCACCACGCTGGCCCAATGCGGGTTGGTGGGCAGAAACGGTCACAAATGCGACCGGGACCAATAGCTTAACGTGCCTTCCGAAGCACGGAGGAGCTCTAGATCACAAAGTCTTGGTCATCCATCCACGGCCTGACTATGGCGAGGATAGCTTTGTTTTCGACCGAAACCAAAGCGCACTGACCACTACGCCACCGAGCTCCTCCTTTCCTCTTCGAATGAGCTCGAGCTCATTCGAAGTGCTTCATAAGAATTTTATTAGTTCTCTTTTAACACTTTTATCATTAAAATTTATTTTGAAACAGACGGGACTGTGTAAAATGTTGACGATTTTAAGTGTTTTGCTTAGCCTTTTGATTTCTAAAATCAAACACGCAATTAGCATAGCGTTCATATTAATAATAAATCTTTTGAAGAAATGTACCGTTAGAGCCGAAAAATTGGTTTGGATATATTAGGGGTTTAAATATGAAATTTCCGTTTTATATGGAGATTTTGGGGAAGTCTGCATTTTCCATAGTAACTTTTTTCCGATTTCTCCACAACGACAAATCCAAAGATAATAATTGTTGGCATGTATCATTATACAAGATTTAGCAATATGTGTGATATCACTCTTCATCAAAATTATTTTTCGTTTTTAAGTGAATGCAAATCCAATGATGTATTCGGGAGGCTCAAAATATGGTCTTTTATAAGAGCAAGTAATTATTCTTTAAAAATACTCTGAAACTTCATAGTTACAGACAAAGTACTAAGAAAAAAAGATGGCAATTTCATACTTTAACCCCTATTATTAGAAACAAAGAACTACCTATTCACAAAAACCTATACTATGGTCTAGTTAGGCACTTAACCTTTAGGTGTAGAGGAACAGAAATGTATGTTCCTGCTCGTGTACGAAATGTTAAACAGCTTGTAAGTGACATGAAGGTCAGCTGATATGAATGACGTATCGTTCAAAGCTCGACTGACTCAGTATTTTTTGTTCTACATTAGTTATAATAAGTGTTTCTGTTATGCGTTATTAGCGAGAGATAATCTCATGTAACGACAGAATCAGTAAAGGTTAAACGTGCTAGGAGTCTTATCAGCACTCCACGAAGTGATAAATCAGTTTAATTATTGCGGCTATATAGGTACGGTGTATTTTTTACAGTTATATTGAAACTAGTTTATATATAACTCAGTACGAACAAGAGGAGCTAATTGGGAACACTGAAACATATAGTTCAGTTTTCCACAAATGCCGTTAATAGCTATTATGTGACCAGCCTATACATGTCTCACTGCAAATCACAGGAAAAGTACGGGCTGTAAAACCAATAAGTAGGTCTTTTGAGTATTGCTTGAAGGCTCGACATCACAAAATTTTGGTCACCCGTCTTAGGACTGACCACGCGAAAGTAGTTAAAATTTTTCAACCGAAGGCGTACGAATCTATGCTCCGAGCTCCTCCATATTCTGCCGAAATAACACTGTACATTTTATTTACGATCGACATTACAAGCATTAAATGACCATTCCCATTTACATTTCTTCAATGTAATATTTTACATTCTTCAATGCATATTTTGTAATAGTTGTCAAAGTATAATCGCTGATGGATGTCAAACCTCTTTGGAGGTGGCGCTCTCTTACACTTTCCCCCCTTTGTTCGTCAACAATTTAATGTCACTTTTTTACTGTTATCGGCACAATAGATATTGATGTCTATTTCAATCGATAGCTTTCTTATCTCGTTTTTGCATTCGACATCGATGCCTATTCTAGTCTGAATAGATTTTCCCACCTACGTATCTTTTATTAACCTTTCGATTCTCATAATAATGCCAGGTTCAGTGACCTTTAATTACTATGTAAAAATAGGTCTTTCTTAAAAACGACAAAAATAGGTCTCTATGGCCAATTTTTGTCGTTTTTTTTTTCAGTTTAAGTCATAAGAAGTTTTTACTGGAGTCGATTTAGTAGAACTGCAGAAACGTTCCACAGATTCTTGAGTTTATGATGCAAAGTGATCAGTACCCATGGTGTAATCTTTCATTGTTTAAAAATTCACTTTTTTGTTGCAATAAGAATCTCAATTTCGTGAAAAGCGCCCCTAGCGGAATGTAGCTGAAATCACGTTTCTCATAGAAAAAATTCTTAACACAACTAATAAAGAGAAGTTCTTTTCAATGATAACTTACACTCGGGGTACTGATAATTAGAACCTAAATAGTCATGTATTTATTATAATAGGAATAATTAGTGACGTGGTGGATGCCGATGTAAAATAAAACCCGGAGTTGATGTCACTACTTGTATATTAAATTCAAAAGGCACAACTGGAACAATTTGTAAAAAGGTAAATAACACAAATCACTGAACACAAAACTTATAGAATATTTTAAATGGTAGGGCTACTTACAATAACCTTGGTAAAGATCATTAAGTTCTTTAAAAATTTACTGTTCTAGTTTATTACTATAATATATTATCATTTTGTTACAACAGTTATAACAATTTATATATTAGGTCCTTACCTATGAAATTGGTGTTTTGTATGGAGAGTTTTGGGGATGTCTGCATTTTACATACTAACATTTTATCAGTTTTCTTCACAACGACAAATCCAGAGATAATAATATTTGGCATGTATCATTAGACAAGCTTAAGAAATATGTGTGTGAACACGCTTTAAAAAAATTATGTTTTTATGTTAATGCAAATCAAATGATGTATTCGGGAGGCAGTTAAAAATAATTGTCTTTGTGTCTAATTTTAACACAATTAAACTTACAAAAAATTATCAAATTAAATAATACGAGCTCAAATATATGGTCTATTTTTAGAAGAGGCCATTATTTTATAAGAATGTTCTGAAACCTAATAGTTACGGACAAATTGCTAAGACAGAATAAAAACACCAATTTCATAGGTAAGGACCCAATATTATATATTTAGGCATCGAGACAACTGCTCCAGACGCTGACTCTGTTAAGAATGAAAATTAGAGACCAAAAACAATGTAAAAGAGAGTTTCTTAATTTAATAACAGAAACAAGAAAAAGAACCAGGGAAGAGCGCAATTACAGCAAAGAGTCGCTAATACTGATATAGCGCCACGTTACAAGTTATACTTAATATTAGTTTGTTGCTATTACCTATGCCGTTAATCTATTATTTAACCTTTTTATTTACTTTTATAGTTACTGATTTATATGTTTTCATTTATTCATTTGATTTAATACTCTGTAACTGACAGAGTATTAAATCAAATGAATAAATGAAAACAATTTTCATCGTGTTAATCTTTATCATTCTGACGTTTTTCTAATTCCTTCTTGAACTAATTCAATTAAAAGTAAAATTACATAGATTAATAACGTGAGATTAAATATTCATTTCGCGTTAGCTTCTCGTAAAACCGGTTAATTTTAAATATTGCATGTCCTTATGTATAAAATGGATTCTTTCTTTCGTTAGAAAGATTTATGTGTATAACAAATAGAAACATTAAAACTCCCATTAGTGTAGATAGTTTTAATATTTTCTAGCTTTTGCCCGCGACTTCGTTCGCGTATAATAGTTACTTTGAGATAGTGTGATGGTATTTAGCCTATAGCCTTCCTCAATAAATAGGCTATTCAACACTGAAAGGTTTGTTCAAACTGGAACAGTAGCCTCAATTGGTAGAATTGAAAATTTACTCCTACTCTATTGTTAGAAGCAAAATTCTTCATTTTAAATATGTCCTTCATTTTTCTGGGAGATTTTTTAACATTCACCCGCACGGCACCCGTTCCCAGAATATCGGAATTCATCAGAATATCGGGATTAAAAGTAGCCTATGTTTTTTCTCAGGCTTTGGACTATCTGTGTACCAAATTTCGGTTAAATTGGTTCCGTAGTTTTAACGTGGAAGCGAGACAGACAGAGTTACTTTCGCATTTATAATATTAGTATGGATTATAATTTCGCTTGAGAGTCGATTGGAAGTGCGAAATTAGATATCAGGCGAAGGATTTGTATTGATTTTGTATTAAAAAAACATACGCTCACATAGATATTACCTCCGTCATGATTAAAATTTGTATTTATGTTCGCTGTTTATTTTTTGTTTTTTTTTTATTTACCCTTCAATAATAGTTAAATAAATTGAAAGTATAATTTAGTTACTTAGTACTTCCGAGCATGGAGTAACTCGAGATTAAAAAGATTTGGTCACCCATCCAAGGTGACCATAGTGAAAGCTGCTTTTTTTTCAATATCCATACCAAATTCCACCAAGACCTAGGACATGATCCATAACTTTTATTGATTGTTTCCAACGTAAACAAATCTGAAATTGAACTTTTCTGAATCTTATGTACTATTTATCTGAGAGAAAGGATCGAATTATTAATAACAGTAATATAATTTAGAAGTTAAAATTTTACTAGCAATAAGTTCTATCAGCACCGGAAGTCGTATCAATCCAGTTTAACCAGTGTCAATTTGTTACATATTGACATAGCAATAATTATTGTTCAATTGTAGAAATTGTCAAAACACGCCTTCAAACTACTTTTGCCATATGGATTTCTAAAGACATAATTCTTTTTTTTATAATGTCTGATTAAGGCAAATCCTTTCTCTTTTTAATGAAGTTGATGATTTAATTTTGCTGAATAATAATAAGTACTTATTCAATGTTTATTAGCCGGCAATAAATAAAGCTTTTACGAAGCCGCTTGATAGATTATTAAACCAAAAAATAGTGGATACAGTTCAGAATGTTTTTATTTCTAAATTGGAAAGGAGTTTTCATATTTTGTCTGTTTCTAATCTTTAGTATTGCTTAGTTTCACTTTTAATACCGAATAGGGGATTTGACTTAGGCGGACGTGATTTTTATTTCAATGATTGTAATTGTTTTGGAGTGAAATTGTTGCGTAAAATCAGTGTAGTGTCATAGGTAAGTGTCTGTAACGATAAGTAATGTGAAAGATCATTGAACATAAGCGTCAATGTGATAAGATTTTTATCGTGGCAATCCACCTCATCTTAGGAGCACCAGAGTGTCTACCAGTGATCATTTGGCGCCAAACTTCCAGAATGCATTGAAATGTATTACACTTGCATTTCAATGCAAATTCTTAAGACATATCTACATACAATGTATACGACTGAAGGACTCTGTATCCATCCAGGTCATGAACACCATAAAAAAGAGAATTTTACAAAGGGGTACGAACGGATTTCTTTCTTTTCGTTAGAAGTTGACATTCACAGTCATAACTTGACCAATTTTTTATTGGATAATCTTCTTCGCCATATCAGCAATGCGGTCTAGACTTTACCCTCAAAAATGAAGAGACACATAAGAGTAAGGGCCGTAACACCACCAAGCTGGCCAAATGCGAGTAATGACACAAGCGCCCCTGCCTGTCCGTCCCACCGCTCACATACCTATGGCGCGGCCTACTAGTTCCGCGCGCACTATAGATAGAACGTAATACCTACTGGTGCCGTGACGTACAGGATCTTGGTGGCGTATAAGGAGCTCGATGACGTATTGGTTAGTACGCTTTGGCTTTCGATATCTAAAACAAAGCTACCTTCGCCTTGAGTGACTAAAACTCGGAAGGCACGGTGAGCCGTTGGTTCCGGTTGCAACCGTGTTATGGCCTATACTCCTCATGTGTATCTCCATAAGGTGGGTCGGTGTCGGAACATTTACTCTGCACTGCAAAGCATCTGAACATTATGGACAGTTGGAACACCCGGAAAATGAGGCGTGCAAGTCGTGCCAATAAATCGTGTCTCGTTGCGCGTTTGGAAGCCCACAATTAATATCGGTGCACGCTCTTTATATCAATTAATCACCTTCTCGAGTATACATACGGCTCTCAAGTTTGCACAACGAGAAGCCAATGTAGACAGTTTAATGGTGCCTACATTACATAGGTTTAAAAGAAAAAAAAATTGTCTTAATTTACAAATTTTACTGTTTTGCTTAGAATTGGTTTACATACATTTTCTGCTGTAAAATACAGTCTCTTTTTTAAATTCATCGACGTTTTATAGTTACCCTGGCCGCCAGCGCCAGCTTTAGTAGGTTGCGTTTCACACCACACGCGCGCGCTTATACCTAAATTGCCCACCGCCAGCCGCCGGCGTTGCTCTGAAACCACGTTATAGGTTAAAATTTTTCATTATTTTTCATAACATTTTTAATGTTTAGTTTTAGTAAATGGCCTAAAAGCCTTATAAAACGGCACCACAATGCAATTGGCTGCCAGATTAATTCCGATTTATAGGGCCGGTGTCGTAGAACGTATAGAAGTGGTATAACGCATCGAGTCTGATAAAGACAAGCGCCTAGTTATGAGAGTTGTAAGATTTGGTTTGTCTGATCTTTTTATTTATATTTTAACCCATGTTTACTGAACATAACATACATGTTTTCTTTCTTCAAAAGAAGCGATAGTATCGCCGTATTGTCTGTGCACTCTTGCGCACGTCCTCACGCCGAGGCCATATCACTGGAAGACGCTTTAGTCATCTGAAAATATTATGGTACTCTTGCACCCATTTGGTGACATCAGTATCATTACAAGTTTTTTTTAAGCGACATTCATTAGTAAATGTGAAATGTATGCTATGATGCGTTTTCCTTTTTAATTCATTATTAGTTATTTATATTTTCATCATATCTTTTGGAGATGTTGCACGAGACGTCAAGCGAAGGATTAGCTCAGGATGGATGAAATGGCGGCAGGTTACGGGAACTGCGTGTGACCGTATTTCCCTAAGACTGGAAAAATTTATAAATCTTTAATAAGACCTGTCATCATGTATGGATCGGAATGTTGGCCTGTAAAGCGGATGGATGAACAAAGATTGCATGTAGCTGAAATGTGAATGTTGAGGTGAATGTGTGGTGTGACGAGAATGGATAGAGTGAGGAATAAATATATTAGGGGAAGTCTAAAAGTTGTCCCGATTGCTGATAAACTGAGAGAAAAACGACTTTCTTGGTATGCACATGTAATGAGAAGGGAGAATGATCATGTCACCAGGAAAGTTATGGATTTGAAAGTAGATGGGCGTGTGGGGAGAGGAAGACCAAAGAAAAGATGGATGGATTGTGTGAATGATGATTTGATGAGGTTGGGCGTGAGTGTTGACTTGACGAGTAATAGAGGAGAGTGGAAGAGGAAGACATGTTGGGCCGACCCCAAATAGAATTGGGAACAGGGCAGGAAAAAGAAGATATCTTTTGGAGGAAATCATGTTCGTATAGACGAAAATCTGTTTCACAATTATCTTGATTATGTCATTGCAACTAATGCCTTAATAAAAACTACTCTCTGGTGCAATGAAATCGCCCATATGAAAATTATATGAAATAAATAATATTATGTTTTATAAAATATATATTATACATGGTTGTATATGAAATTAATGGTTATTTTACACACACACATATTCACGACTATTATCCCCTAAGGGTTAGTCAGAGACCAAGCACTGCAAAAGCAGTCCAATGCCATAGTTCGCGATGCTCCAAGCAGTGACAGCTGTGATCATCGTGGAGAGCCCATCGCCGCTATAAGCTGTTGGATGGCGGTGTAGTTGTAAGTCCATTAGTCACCTTTAGCGACACCCAAGGGTAGTGATGGGTTAGTAGTATTGTTGCTAGAGATGGGTTGATTAGTACCAATAATTTTCCTAATTCCACAAGACTATCGAGTCTATGGAAATTGATCAAGTGCCAAGCTGTTATTCGGGAAGAAGAGAGTAACACTTCTTATTAATTGTTTTTTTCTAAACGTTGCATTTTTTTAATTGTTCCTTAATTTCAAACTGTTTCTTTCAACAAACATCTTTAAATTTGTTTGTTTTCGTCAGTAGGGCAAACTTATGCACCATGCACCACGTACATGGTATCATAAAATAAAATAAAATTTAAATTTAATAAAATTTTCCAAAATTTCATATGGGCGATTTCATTGCATCAGAGTGTATAATTTTTCAATATTGTTTGTATGATCACTATGACATTTAACATTTTCTCCAAAATTTAAACGAGGACAATTGACAACAACAGCGACTGTAACTTTAGATAATATTTCTCGTCAAAAAACTTGTTACATTGCGTCTACAATGAGGTGTTTTTGCTTCCTCTGCTGTAATTTGTTACGTGACTCCGTTTTCTATTATCGCCCAAAATAGTTATTATTCGCAGTTTAGTGTTAGTCAATATTTCTACCATGCTGAGTTCAAAGAATCTTAGAAATTTTATTTTGACTATAATATTGGGTACTTACCTATGAAATTGGTGTTTTTATTCTGTTTAAGTATTTTGTCTTTAACTATTAAGATTCAGAGTATTCCTAAAAATAATTACCTCGTCTAAAAATAGACTATATTTTTGAGCTCTTTTGATTTGTTTTGATAATCTGTTGTAAGTTTAATTGTGTTAAAATTGGACACGGAGACAACTCTTTTTAAGCGCCTCCCGAATACATCATTTTATTTGCATTCACTTAAAAACGATAAATATTTTTTATGAAGCGTGATATTACACATATTACTAAAGCTTGTCTAATGATACATGCCAAATATTATTATCTCTGGATTTGTCGTTGTGAAGAAAACTGATAAAATGTTAGTATGGAAAATGCAGAATTCCCCAAAATCTCCATATAAAACACCAATTTCATAGGGGAGGACCTAATATATCACTTTCAAAGAGATACAATAATGCAGCTTGGTTTCTAACTTAGACGTATATCATAATAGTAATTTTAACTAATTTATCAACATTATTTCAAGTATAGTAAACATATTGATACTATGACATTCTTCGGGCCGTGTGGTAGCGGTTCAGTAAAAGAATACTACCAACCCATCTCTTCCCTTGGGTGTCGTAAAGGGCGACTAATGGTCTTAGAACTGCACAACAATCTAATTGCTTATAGCGGTGACAGGCTCACCACCTGTCACGATGAGTGCAGTTACTGCTTGGTGATTTGCGGACTAATGGACTGCTTATGCGGTGCTTTTGCCTAGTCTCTGACGAACCCTTAGGGGATTATAGTCGCGATTATATGTATGTATGTGTATGTTCATTCTTCTTCTATCCAATTTCAAATTTCTTTTTTTATGATTGATATGATCTTCCATCTTTTTATTAGCCATTCTCTCCATATATGTCCAAATCTACCAGAAAAGAAAGAAGTATATTTTATTTGTTTTATCAACATTTTTAAAATTGAGGTTTTCTTGTCCTTGTAAGGGTATTTCTATAAAAGTTACCCAATTGAGAATATTATTACAAGCTCAACGTTTTCTCGAGATGCCACGTTGTCTTGTATCTGAGCGGTTAAAACTCACAAACAACTGCAACGACATACCCGAGCAATGACTTGCAGGGCTTAAGTTTGATTGATCGATTACTTAAGTAAATCAGTCAAAAAAAGTTCAGTTGTCACAGTACATGAAGGTTACCATTTATTTCGATCCAACTTAATATGTATTTATGAATGACAGTTGACGCATATTAAAAGTGATCAACAGTTTTCATTATAACTATACTATTATATTGGGTCCTTACCTATGAAATTGGTGTTTTTATTCTGTCTTAGCAATTTATCCGTAACTATTAAGTTTCTGAACATTCTTAAAAAAATAATTGCCTCTCCTAAAAATAGACCATTTATTTGAGCTCGTATTATTTCATTTGATAATTTTTTGTAAGTTTAATTGTCTTAAAATTACACAAAGACAATTATTTTTAACTGCCTCCCGAATACAACATTTGATTTGCATTAACATAAAAACGATGAATAATTTTTATCAAGCGTGTTCACAAACATATTGCTAAAGCTTGTCTAATGATATATGCCAAATATTATTATCTCTGGATTTGTCGTTGTGAAGAAAACTGATAAAATGTTAGTATGTAAAATGCAGACATCCCCAAAATCTCCATACAAAACACCAAGTTCATAGGTAAGGACCTAATATTTATATTATTACTACCCGATTATTGCTTTAGATAGACTGCAAATAAACGTCCATATATCATTAAACTCCTCATTAGACTCTTCCAATCCTACGTATTCTTTCTCTGTCCGTACAGGTGGCCAGATAGGCTAGTAAGAGAGATAGATAGGGTTGATTTATTCCTTACGCAGATCGGCTTAGAATTTGTCGGGCCTGCAGAGAGACGAATAGGCTGTACGCACATTGGTGAAAGATTTATTGGTCCCTCCTGCTGCCTGTATGATTTGTTGACAATGTTACATAGATAATAAAGGAAAAGGTGTGAGGTGTTATTTATTGATGGCGATTGGAGATATCTAAGTTATAGTGAATAAGTAGGGTTGACGCAGTTGGTGCTGTTATTGTTGGTAAAACGTTACAATATTTTTTAAATATCAAAAAGATTTTGGAGATGGCTCTTACTAATATGTATTGCTTCTTGAAACTACAATAAAAATACAGACTACACAGATTTCCAAAGTTTTTGAGGTATTCATAATCAAGTCAAGTAAGTATAGCAATTTACAAGTTTGCCACATTGTCCTAATTGGTAACATTGTGTGCTTCTCTCGTATGAAAGGTAATTTAAAACAGGCCGCAGAAACAGCATCTTATAGCTAATTGTTCATGAATAATTAATGGAGAAAAAGCGTCTTGAAAATATCTTGTTGTTTTTAAAATTCCAAGTTTTTGTTACTTTTAAAGTTTTATTTGGAGTAAATAAATTTTCTTGGAAAAGGTCAGGCACAATAAACTTGAGACTGCATTCTGCACATAGCGATCGTAGTATTGGTTGTGATTAAAAAATTGTTTGCATTTCATTAGTCTATATCCTATATTGTATATCTAGTGACTAGATTAAAAGCAAATGAACTCTGCAATGGCGATATTTTATGCATAAATTGTTGTATTGGTAAAGAATAATCCCCATGATATATTTAATTGTGATATTGGTACATGTAACCAGTAACGCTCCTGTTAGAACATTAACTCTATCAACTAAAACCAATTGATAGCCTACTGAGATAACGCTTCAACTAGCTATATTACTAATGTACATAATTTTAAAGTTACCATAACATTTATGACTAGCTGTTGCCCGCGACTTCATCCGTAGTTACTATTTTTTACTTTTCCACGGGAACCCTTTAATTTTCGGAATAAAAAGTATCTAAGATGTTAACCAGGGCTATAAGGTACCTCCATGCAAAATTTCATTGAAATCGGTCCAGCTATTTCAGAGATTAGCCCGTCCAAACAGACAGAGAAACAAAAAATAAAATTTTTTTGGTATTTTCCCTCTTTTTACATCCCCCTGTCTTGGTTTTTAAGCTTATCTTCTAAGTACAGACATTCGACGTCTACAGTTTTATTTTCTGTATAGATCATTTTGATCAAAGTTCGAAAAAGGTATCTTGAAGCTTATTTAGCGGCGTAATTGTGTTGTAGCTATCTCAGTAAGGTCTTTGATATGTTTTTATTCTTACTAAACCTTACTTCAGAATACAGCGTTATTGTTATTTTAACTTGCGATGATATGATAGGCACAATGGCTGTAATCGGTTGATCTTAGTTCGTCTGTGAACACAACAACCTTATACGCTATTTATTACTTTGTAGGTTTCACTGCGACCTTTGAGCAGCCATTGCCAAATGTTTCGCAAGTTCGCACTTGCTGTTTCAATAAGGTATTATTTCGGTCAAATTTAATAACAAATCTATAGGTGTACTAATTGTGAAATCGCTTGCAAGTTAACCATGCCCTTCTTTATAGTTCAGTTTGAGTTTTTACTTGGATTTTGGTTTTGGCTTCTGGAAGTACAGTATCGTTGATTTTGGTTTTGGCTTCTGGAAGTACAGTGTCGTTGATTTTGGTTTTGGCTTTTGGAAGTTTTCTGGTAGACCTTTCAAGGGTTGACTGTAATTTAATTGGATTATTATTTTGCACCTGTAACATTCAGTTTGAATAAAACTTATGTAGGTACAGTTCATGTGAATATTGCTTCCCTCACATTGAGCCCGGTGCATGGCAACAGGCTCGCCACCTGTTACATGGGGACTTAACATATCTGGCGAAATGTGGGTGGTAACACCTCTGCCTGCTCCTTCGGGGAAAAGGCGTGATGATATGTTATTTTATATTGTTTACTAATTCAGGAAGGAGTCTGAGCATAAATGAATTAATACCGGTACAATAAAATCAAGTTGTTAGGTCATCCACAATTCCTAGGTAGGTACTATTTCTATTACTAGATAATTAGAGACCGGGTTCTTATTAATGTTTTTAAATAACCGTAATGTTATTTAAAATGCATTGCCAATTGTTCCAATTAGTCAACACAAAAACTTGCTAATAGAAAGTGACAAAGTTCGTTTCCCACAAAGCACGTTTAATTATAACCCTTATTCTTATAGTAATAACGGTACAAAGTGGTCGTCTGTCGTGTCGTTCCGAAATAGGAAGGACGTGTCGTTAGGCCGCGTAAGGGCAGAGAGAGTGCAATGCAGCTCTATGATTGATTCTGTCTTCACATCAATGTTCAATGTCTGAATCTCTGAAATTGAAGGCATTGAGTTCATTTTTCTTTGGTTTTCTATCAATAAGTCTGGCTTTATATGGCGTATGAAAGGTTTGTATTAAGCCTTCTTATGGCGTGCTTTATTGAGTAGCCTCGACGTTATAGCTCCGGACGGATGACAAATCTCTTTATTATTGTAAATGGTCGAGATACAAGTAGGTTCTTGTTGCTTGAAATGTTAATTATACCATAATTTGTTATATAGATAACTAAATATAAAAGCAGTGTCATTTTCATTAAGGATTTTGGTGAAATCATACCATCCATAATTTTGACACGTTACTGAATCGTCGCTGGGGATATGAGTAACGGCATAATTATTATTTTTCGTAATTCGTTTTATTTTATAAATTTTTGAGTACAAGTTTTACTCTTTAGAAGAATGTGTTATTAAAAGCGTATACTCATAGGCGTCCAATCTTAATTTTCCAGGAATGTTGCCTGCTTAAATATTCAAAGCCTTATTGAGTCGTATCCAGCAGAAGCCTGGTTTCCCAAACTCGTATTTACCATCCTCACGAGCTGATTTACCTTTTTATAACATTTGAAACATCCATTATGGTAATGACACGATGTTCCGCATAGGGGTAGCGAAAGTGCGTGACTTACACAACATAGAGCTAATTCAGTCTTCCTCAGCCTACGCTCAATTTATGGCAAGCAGTCTGCCCATTTTGGTCTAATTGGCATATCTAGAACATCAGGAAGTCTACATCTGCAAGTAGTGCATTTAAGTGAATTGTTTCATAACAGTGACAATAACAGTCGGAAAGCAGAACCTTTAATAACATATTATTATTTGAATTTTATGTTCGCTCCAAAAGAGAACGTTTCAAGAACAGCTGTACAATACAACATCGACTCAGATAATTTTATGAATATTCGAAGAATTTTTTCAAGTTTGATTGACTTCTAAACCCCTTTTTTTAAAAAGAAATGTGGTTAATGTAAAAAACGCAAACAACGCGTTAAAAAAACGTTCATCTATAAAAGTCTTTATATAATTTTTTTAAGCTCTGGATGTAAAAGGAAGCTCTGGGTGTTGACTTGGCGAGAGATAGAAGAGAGTGAAAGAAGACATGTTGCACCGTCCCCAAATAGAATTAGGAAGGAAAGGGAAGGAATAGAAAGAGGTGTAAAAAGAAGCGTAAAGAGTTCAACTGAGAATAAATAGTGTTCAACCAATTAATTTCAATGGGTAGACGATTTTTCCATTTACATTTATCAATTAAACGGTACCGGGAAGTCACCATATTTGGAAACGAATTAATAATTGCACGCTCTTCAATTGAACTGCACAAAAATGATCACATATTTTTTTTAAATCCAGACGTCATCAGCTGATCCAAAACTGATAAAGGTTGGGTGTATGTTGTTTTGATATCCGCAAGTATGAGTTGCAATTCAAATATAATTCCATTTACATCTCCAACTGTATCTAAAAGTGGGTGAGTATCTAGCTATCTCTTAATTGTGATCAATGCAAGGAACACTGACAAGTGATATTTATTTTATCAGGAACAAAATAAATATCACTTGTCTTATCCACTAAGAAGTTCAATATTTCTATTAGGTACAGTCGCGTTAAAAAATATGTATGCACATTTGACAGGCGGCATATTATTCTCTTCCAATAATACATATTTTTGAACTCGACTGTACCAAGACAGGAATATGCTTTCACAGTTTTCTTGATTTGCCTAACTTAGTCTATTTTACAGTCGTAACAATAAACAGATGTACAGTTGTTATAATAATAGATGCTATAGTGTTAACACATATCCAAGCGGGAAGCTTGAGCTTTATATTGCACCACATATTGTAGTAATTCCTTATGTCAAATGTTGTTTCGATTTAATTTGAACCCAATTGCACGATCGAGAGTTAGGGCCTAACCAGGGTTTGCCCAAGTGGGCCTTACTAAATTGTAATTTTGACCAACGAACAACAAATCGTCAGTGAAAAAGCATACAGCTTCCTTAAAAGCCCTATGTTTTAGTTATTCCTCTGGTATTCATGGATGGAAGTCCATAGGATGTGATAATCATAGGATGTGTAACTTCTGTCTATTAGCTCCTGCTCCTTTGATAATAAAAAAACCTTTTGAGTACTAGTAGTTTTGGATCGTTTAAATGACGAGAATTATTCAACATCCCTAGTGGGCCACCAGCAGCCTTGGCCACGACCACCCAATACAAATTGAGTTCGCATAAAATTACCATCACTTATTAAAACACGCGAGCTTTTATATGAAGTACGATTGCCAACCGATTTAATATTTGCCGAAGTGCTAATTTTTTCGTACGCGAAAGTAATTGCTTTTCTTGTGCGGAAAAAATCACAAATTAAAGGGAATTAAGAAATTCTGACCTGGTTTTGCTTATATGGAGATGGATGCGAGGAAAATTAAAAATTTTCGCTTAATTAGTGACCGCCTGCAGGTATGTCCCGCTGAGAGCAGCCGACTCAGAATGTTGGGGACGCGATGAGTCCGTCCAGTGTAATAATACCAGTCAACGCCACTTTTACTGTCCCTTACTGCATTTTTTTAATAGAAAGCGAACGATAATTGAAGGATTCCTTCGACACTTCATAAATTACATTTCACTGCGTATTGGCGCATGTTAAAGGTATGCCGGTACAGTATGTTCACGGATATTCTCTTTTATTATGCTAATGGTGTCTGTCAATCGATTTTCATCAGTTAATAATTTATGTGACAAAACATCGCGATACAAAAGTTCTTACTTTATGAAAGTCAACAAAAGACCTTATAAATCACTGATGTTCCCAGAACATAATCATTGAAGGTGTAACTTAATCAACGCTTAATTCATTGGAACATTAACTTAGCATATCTTGAATAGCAAACTAAGTCGACACGCCATCCAAACATCAAATTTCGCCAAACAATAGCGGAAGTGGAACTGTACGTCTCGGAATATCCAGAAATAATAAATGCTCTGCCGAATGCCCCGATAAGGTGGTCTGCACTTTTGGCCATATGTTTTATTCATAACTTCGAAATAATGTAGCGTGTTCGTTCTTTGCTGTTTCCGAATGCTCAGTCGTGGCTGCGTCAAGTTCCTGTCGTCGTGTTTTATTAATGTTTGACTTGTAAATTGAATACAATCATACTGGTAATGCATATGTGGTTTCATTTCTCACTTGGAGACATTTAACCCGGATTCTGCCAATACAATAACATTTAATGGAATCTCATTGAAATGTCAATGACGTTGATGGAAAAGTTGCTAAAGAAGTAAATTCCTTCAATCTGACAAGTTCCGATTTATTTGTAGATGTTTTTTTTTTATTTCAGCAAATGACTCGACACCAGTAAGCCAGTAAGCAAAACCACCTGACTGGCCTAATTTATCAAAAGCTTCGTATTATTCCTTTCTTCTCTAAAGTCTTTCATATAAATTCAAAGCATTCCTTTACATAACATAGCGATAGAGAATCCAGTTCGTATGAATAATGATCATAGTACAAGCTGCTGACACCACGATACACCGGGCCCTAAGATTGATGGACCAGTTTCAAGAGACAGACATATGTCAAGATTACGACTACTTCGTTTCTGTTTGTTATGTGCGAAATATATGGTAAGCGGAAGACCATTACAGCCTCGACAATAGAGTCTATTTTACGGCGGCAAAATGCTTCTGTAATGTTTATTGATTAGTGCTCTAGGTGACGTTAGATTGTTCCTCTAGCCCCAGGTTAACTTCTATCACTATGTCCCCAATTACGCCAAAATATTTTAAACAATAATTAACATAATGAGCAGTATTCAGAAAAAAATTGTGTAATACTCGCCAAGTGTAACATACTTTACTACTTTGTCAAGATAACTTGCATTTGGTGTGATAGAGTTAAAGCCACTGTTTTTGTTGACCATATATTTTACTTAACATTGTAATGGACTGAGTATATTAAAAAACAAAGGATTGCGAACACGGAATTTAAATCAAAATGTTTTACACGGTGGTGTGGAATCTTTACAGATAGCCAATTCAGAAATATCAGGCCGAATTAACATTCTGACCGGAGTAAATCTTGAGAATAAAAAGAGGAATTTACTGAAAGATCTCGTGGCTCGCAATAAAAAAGTAAACCGAGTTGCATAGAAAGTCGGTTAAATGCGTTCTGTTTAAGTTATCGCGGGGGTAGCCCATTGTTCACTGACAACTGACAGCGCGTGCGCAGCTGATCCCTGGATGATAACCAAGCGCAATTTGTTTTTGCATTCCAAGGAATGGTGCTCAGAACGGTTGTGCGGTTGCGTGCTGTCCAAAAATGTACACTTTTAAACTTTATTATAGATGACCCGATAAGAGAGGTGATGTGGTGAATGGGTAATGTGCTTATAATCAGAACCTAGTTCTCTCAGTTCCCGTTTTTCCTCATAATAAAGTAGCCCAAGCTAAACTAAGTAGGTATAGCATCTTTCAATCAACGTTGCCCAAAAGGTAAGCAAAACGAGGGTAATGATTAATCAGTTACATGTTTAGTGATGACAGAAGGAAAGAGAAACCAGTGAATGAAATGGACAGATTTTTTTTTTATAAAAGCTTGTGCTTGTTGATAAGCAGTAGGAGAGTCCATTTGCGGAATTAGCTAGGGCCACAGAGAACAATAATTTCTGCCATATTCCCAAAACTCGACAAAAATGTGAAGACAACAAGGCTCCCGCCAAGTCACCCGTGGACCCCTAAGGGTCCACCTGGACCACTTTTGGAAACTAATGCTAAATTGTCAACATGATACTCACATCAACGTCATCACATCTTTTTCCCGAAGGGGTAGACAGAGGTGTTAACAACCAGGTGGCGAGCCTGTTGCCATGCACCGGGCACAATGTGAGGCAAGGGATATTCACAACCAACTGTAGGTACATGTTTTATTCATACTTAGTAATGCAATTGGTGGGATCGAACCCGCGAGTCTCAAGGCCTCTCGAAAGAGTAGGCCCTGTCCGTCCCAACTAAGCTAACGCTGCCTTTTGATATTGATAACCGAAAAACAATAGACTGAATAAATTTGAGTCGGAATTACACATTATTAATTATTAAAATGCTGAAAGACCAGCAAAAGTGATAACCCTTATAAGATAATTAACAATCCATTCAACGCTGAGTGCAGTCACTGCTTGGTGAAGCGCGGACTATGGCAGTGGACTGCTTTTGCGGTGCTTTTGTAGACAAAAGCACCGCAAAAGACTAGAGACTAGAGTCTAGAGTCAGAGACTAGAGTCTCTGACTAACCTTTACGGGATGATTGTCCTGATTATATATTTTTTTTAATTTATTATAGTTTACAAAATAATACATAAAGTTGAAATATAATACACTACAGAAGTTTCGCGACAATGCCGACATATGTATGTATGTAATTAATATTGAAGATAAAGTTACAAATCGCAACCAGGATACACCCAATCCTGAATTCCTTAATCTTTCAACGCTGTCGGAGCTGTTATCAGAACAAAAGAAATATAATTTCATGTTGAGTAATGGTCAAGTGAAAGTAAGCTCGCATAAAGGGAATAAAGTAACAATCAAATTGTCCGAGGCAAAATTAATTGCTTCATGGTTTTAAACTATATTACAATCAGTGTTTACACACGTCCTGAACCTGGCAATTTTCCTGTCAAAATCTTGACTGAAGGGGTATTAACGAAATTCGTATCTCTATTAGGTGCTACGTTTATATCAATTTATCCTTAAAACGGCTTTAAAAGCTGTGGGTCACTTACATGATTTACTATAATAACTCAAAATGAAAAGCTTTTGGTAATGATTTTGGAAACAACATAATTAAGACAACTGAGCCAATTTCGATTTTGAAATTGAATGAGAATAAAATAATAAAATAACGTAGCAATTACTTGAGAATAACAGCAACAGGTGGACGACATTGTGCAATTCATATTGTTCATATAAATTTGTTGGAACAACTTCTACGGCAAACAAATGTTGTTTTTATAAGGAAACCTTGACAATACCGTGTCCATATAGAACAGAGTTAAGACTGAAGTTGTTTATAATCCGCAACGGATTACGTAAACGCCTCCAAATGTCGGACCAGTGAAAGTGTGCCAGGAATTCTACGTATCCTTTTCGGCGCCAATGACAGGCTAAGTCTAGACAGTCCTAATCAGTTGCAACCATTGTCTAGATTTTACAATGCTCAATCTGAGACAATTAGTTTTATTGATCATGATTATAATCAATACAATCTGAAAAATTGAATTCATAAACAAGCTTGACCATCTGACGATACTTTGCAAAATATTTTAACTGCCGCTTTATGTTAGGCTACTGTAACATGTAGAAGTCGTTCAAAAGCAATATTGCAACATAACAGAATAGCTTTTCAAAATCGACAAATAGTTACAAGTTTTCTTTAAATAAGCTATTTATAAATAATATTATTAATATTTTATGCTAGTTTCTTCCTAATTAATAAAATAATTAAAAAATAATTCCAAAATGAGAAAATGTATTGACGACACACGGAAGAAACATATGGACATTCAAGACTGGTTATACAAAGAGCCTGCAAAAATATAACTTTAATACTAAACTAAAGTTGCAGTTGCAAAAATGTTCGTTTCTAATTCTTTTTTTATTACTATTTGACTTTTCAATTATAGAAAATATAAAATTAATAAAATATGACCACAGAAAGTCTTGCGAGGCCTATCATGAAATTAGCAAGGTCATACCATGTTCTTTTATATTCTATGAGTTCCTTTAACTAAACATTGTTCTTTTATTTTCATATTTCTTCAAGACTTAACGAAAGATCTCTGTGATCTCCTCACGCCATATTATGTAAATGTATACAGCCTACCACAACAATGGTTTTCTAATTCTATGATTCCTGAACAATTGTACCACGCCAGTGGAGACAGTGCGTTGGTTTGCATACAATCCCAGCGAAAGCTTACCCATTGATATTTTAAACACGACATCATTTCTAACCGGCTATCGGTTATTGCGAAAACAATATATCAATTTTGGATCCGCCTTATATGTCTCACATACCACTAAGACTCATTCTGTACCTACTTTTATTAACCTATAGCTTCTAATGAAATGGAATGACTTCATATCATTATTGCCAAATCGATTTTCACGTGTATCGATTTCTTTTTTATTTTCCTCGAAAAATTTACCTTGCCAAGAACGATTTTGATTAATCTGGTTTTAAGTTTCGCGTCCAGTTTTTGCTCTATCCCGCTCGTTGGCGTTGCGCCCTTCGCTCGTAGTTTATTTTGGCCATAGTTCTTTCCTTGTGAGATAAATAAGCCTGGGAATTTGGAAGGTTGTGAGCTGTGTGAGTCAATCTTGACTGTCCTTGGTGGAAAACTTGCCTAAAATATTGAAGAATTTAGTAATATCAATAGGGATAGTTAACATAATATACTTATTACTGGAAAGGTTTTAAATGTATACGATTCACAAAGTGTAGAACTGTGTTCAGATACTCGTAAGCCATGGGATACCAAAGATTACTTCAATCCCTGACACATGGAAGCTAGAAATAAATTTACATTTTAGATGTCGAACCCTGCGGTAGTGTGGTGCTAATTCCTTTGACTTCTAGAGAAAGGTACATTTGCTAATTCTCCACCCTTTCATGCTTAACTGGGCAACTTACTATACGTTTAGTATAATTAGTTTAAATTATAGTCGTCTATTTCTGGCTTGCACTGCCTATTATTACCAGACTCTAATTAGAATTGTCGTCTAGGAACAATAGACACTTTTCCTTCCAATTATACGTCTGTTCCAGAAATAGCTACAATTATACTCGACATATTCTAATAATACTCTCTTTGCTGAAATACAAGAAATAGTTATTATATAAAATCTATAGAGTTTATTTCACAATACGTATTTAAATTCTTTTAAGTTTGCTCGGGATTTATAAATATTTCGCGAAACGTCGGAAACACTTCTGCCTATTTCTTATAATAATTATGTGTGATGACAATAATGTTACGCTATTAGTTTAATTGTTAACGAAATGCTGTGTTATTACCCGTTTATATATTATTGACGTATTGGTGAATTTTGATATGCCTTTGACTTTCTTAATACTACAGGTTTCTAAACTTTGGTAGAATATCTGTTCTGTTCTTATCGTCACGAATATTATTCTTTAAAAATTAACACAAACCATTTCTCTTTTCTCTTCCTTAATTTCATAAAGGTATAGGTTCATAAATTTCGTAAAATGAAACGCGAGATTTCTTCTAAAATCTGTCTTATCTGTGCATCCATTCTATAACTAGCAAGATATACGGATTTACTTTGGGGCGCGAGTCTTCCTACAGCAGCTCCTAAGACGACGTCGAATTCGAATTCTACCATCTGTACCAAGCTATAGTATTTGAAACTTATTTCTCAGTATGATTCGATCTATCTTCGTGTTAACCAAAACTAACGAATTTTATTAAAGAATTCAACAAAGACCTAGCAATTGAAGCAAGCAAAATACTCAATTGAAAATCATGTGGTCAGTTCCGAAAAAAGACTGATGAAAATAAATATTTCATCATTGTTTTAGGTAATAAAGTGTGATAATGATCATTAGAGCTCATAAAAGCTACGTAAGCATTAACAATCATAGAAGACAGACAACTAACGAGCGCAGAGTTCAGGCCTCGGGTGCGTGCGCAGGCGATGATTTATGACCGGCCGGCGCGGGCGCACGGTGATCGCGAAAACTTTATTATTGAGAAATTATATATTTAGAATGTGAAATAGCTACAGAACTAAGACTCAGCTTGGGAACTAACCTGACATTTGATTCGCTCAACTTTATTAATGATTTGCTACGTGTGAAGCTCGTTAATATTAATTTGACAGTTAAAAAGCTCATCAATTTTAATATTTTTTGAATAAATAAACAACTGTGGTTAGATTTTGAACAAAAACTGCTGTCAGGCTTTTTAGAATTATATATAAAGATGTAACAATCTTTTTTGTACATCTACTATGGTTTTTAAATTTTACTATCTCGTGATATTATTCTTTTTGTCTGGAATTTCTTTCAGTGTCAGCGCTAAATGGTTTTCTATTTAGGTGTTGGTACTTATTTGGTTTGCTATCTGGTTGGTCTTGCTATAGTACGTTAGAAATAAGGTGTCCAGTAAAGCTAATCCGTGTTTTATGAAATGTTTAATGGCGACATTAAAGGAATTCACGATTCTTTCCCTTAATTGTTTTCTAGTTAACTCTGCCTTTGGTGTCTGTTCAACTTGCAGTGATCGGTCAAAGTCCTTATGATCACGCTCAGGTTACTCCTGTTGAGCTTTAATATCTAGTCAGTGCGTTTGCGAGAGTATGATTCGATAAGTGCTTTTGAGTGTGTTATCCCGGACGATCTATGCCATCTATGCCACACAGCTTAGCTATATAGCATAACTCTGGTGGAACGGCACCCTAAGATTGACTCTTGACATAGCCAACCAAATTCTTTTATCTTGATAGATAGCTAAACATTGTCTAGTCCTTATATAAATTAATGACCTCAAACATTCTGCGCGCTAACGATATCTAACGATATAACGATATCTTCAAATACGAGTAGTGTGGATTGCCACATATTCCGAGCGTTATAGGTCGCATAATAAATCTAGTAAAGGTTACCGTTTGACTGGCCGGCCAACCAGTACATAATGACAACGTTTCCGGGGTTCGCTAAACACCTGTAATCGGCGTTGCAGTTTTTGTTGCGCAAGCGATTTGTTTGGAAGCGATTTTGAGAGAAAGTGCGTAGGTTTTAAGTGTCAAAGTTACTACTGGTTTGGTTAAACGTTTATTAAAGTGTATGCTTATGTTCTGTCAGATGTAGAAGATATTTAAGCAAAGATTTAGTGTTATTTTGATCAGCACGTCTGTGTTTATCGTTTTGTATAATTATGACTAATATTTTCCATTTATTTTTACAGGTACATATTCCATGATAAGAGGCTACTTAGTAAGTAAGATTTTTCATCGTGGTCATTAGCTTATAAATAGTCGTCGCTCTTCTGGAAAAGCCTTCTGAAAAAGGAAGGAATAACTGCTTATGTGCGTTTTGCAGACAGCACAAATATTCATATCCATCTAACTTTCTTGAGAATTAACATGTAAGTTATAAGCATTCCGAAAATAATTTCATGTTTTCATTAATATTGCTCTCCCAAATACTTTTTCTTTATTGCTAAATCTGTCTGGTCTGCATCCTACCGATCCGCGGCAACAAATTTGTTGCGATGGCAAATAACAATTCTTCAAAACTTCGAGTATGTGGGTGCGGAACTCATTGAAGTATTCTCTGCCGTATTCTCTCTACGAGTAATCTGTGATGTCTGCCGATTTAAGATGCGATCGTTGACGCGCATTTAAGTAATTAAGTAGGCAATTTAGCTATTCAAATTTATATTTTTTGTTGACGAAGGTGGCAGCACTCTTGATATTAAAAGGTTTCAAACCAACTCGTCGAAGTTCGTAATTTTGTAACATTCTATATTGTCATATTAGTAATTCATTGAAGCGATAGTTTGCCAAGTATCGATTGTCGATATTTTTACCAGTCTGACGCAATTTAAACTTCCTGACAACTAATTCTAACAGCTTAATGTGTAATTTGTATCACGAATTGAGCCGTTAAAAACTCGGAAGTAGTTTTTCTATCTTAGTTATAGTTCCCGGTATTACATGTACGATGCGTTTACGATGTTCTTTGATGTCGAGTGTGTACGAAAGTTATTTTAAAACGCAGTCTTCTCAAGGACTTCCATTCATAGGCTTCGAGTCGGCGAACGTCACGGCATGACATAAAGCAGAGACCATTCTGTTCTGGTCTGCGTTATCATTGTTAAGTGTTTATTATGCTCAAAAACATAAGTTTACCATTAAAGTTTAAACAAGACACGTTTAATCAAAGGATGACGATAGAATTGGCATCTTTGTGAATAAATTTATTTTGAGAATTTCTTATTATTGTCATTTTTGTCAGCCATGAAACACGTACAGACAGAAGAAAACATAAAGTTTTAGTTGTTTTGATTATTTGCATGAAAATATTTTTTAAACGCGTGTAAAAACTTTCTCAGCGTCAGCAGAATCAAATGTAAACAAAAAAGTATAAAAAATACCGGAAAAAAATTTGCATTTTTTTCATTTCGATATTTCTCCAGCGTATGTTGTCTGGGGGCCGATTCTTCGAGTATCTCGAGTAATAAACATAGGTTATCCTAAATCCGACACACGTCTACTTATGTATATTATTATCACCGTCTAGTATCGCGCGGGCTGCATGTTGCTTGTAACTTAATAATATGAAAAGTATGCATGGAAAAGTCTGAATTAGTCCACATTTCTAATTTATGCAACTGTGTAATAAATTAATGATAATCTACTCCGAAGTAGCTTCTACATTGTAACCGTTTGACACACCTTTCCTTGGACTTAGTACAGATAGTAATATTAATAAATTGGACACATGGCGTTATGGTGAAACAGATTGTAGAAAGCATTTACGGGGAGATAACTAGTATAATTCAACTTTCGTAACGCTTTGAACTCTATGCGGATGAGATAAGGGCGGACTTAAAACAAATTAACTTGGTAATGAACGGACAGGTCAGATATGAAATGGTTGGGTGTATCGCGATGAGAAAATGGTTCGCAACGAAACAATTTATGTGAGAATATAGATCGGCATGAAAATTATTATACAAACCAGGTCCAACCGTCCAAGCCATTATCAATTTGTAATCATGTACTCGTAATTACAGCACCAAATTTTTAAAAATACAAATAGTTACAATTTTTCTTTCAATCCAGTTTCTTTTACAGTGGCAAGATAACATATCGGAGCATGTCGACAAGATGAGAGTTAACAGGAGTAATTTTATGGAACTCCTACGAAAATTGCATCGGTTGTAAATACAAAAGCTCTTGTATCATGATACACTTCTTCTTACAGATGATCACCTTGGTTTGTTCCTGCATCACACTCTCGTAAACCCTGATTAACACTATCAGAAACTCTCCAACACATAAGTTTTAATAGACTCTGTGTCCTGTGACATTATACAATAGTTTAGATGAGTAGTTTTACCTATTAACGTCACAATTAAACCGAAGACTTATGATTGTCATAGTAAGTGCAAGTGCAAGGTAGAATCGGTCGCTTATTAAGCGGTTCGTCACTAGAAAATAACTCCTATTCATATATACATACGACCCTAGTGGTGCGTTGAATCTACTGCCTACTATACTCATAAGATACACCAAGCAAATAGTGAGACGATAAGGAAATCTTACAGCGAATAATTTAGTTCATTATAGACATTAACGACTCGTAAAATTTTCACTCCTAATAGTTATGTTAGTTTATTGTGAGAGATATTATTGTTGAGACTCGCTCAACGCTTTCAGTGTGACCTGGCTACGATTTATTTTCGGTCTAATGACACAACACACATAACATGTAACGACTATACCCTCGAAGGGGTAGTCAGTGTTAATTTTTACATTTCGCTTGTATATGTTAGGTCCGTTTGTAACATGAGCGAGTCTCCTGATAATTTCTATGGAAAGATGTAACGAGATGCATTGAGATGATCGAGCTATAATATACAATGACATGATGAGCTTTGTGGAGCTCGGTGGCGTAGTAGTTAGTACGCTTTGGCTTTCGATTGAAAACAAAGCTACCTTCGCCGGGTAAGGCCGTGGATGGGTGACCAAAACTTTGTGATCCCGTGCTTCGGAAGGCACGTTAAGCCGTTGGTCCCGGTCGCTATTGTGACTGTTTCTACCCACCAACCCGCATTGGGTCAGCGTGGTGGTGTTACGGCCCATACTCCTTATGTGTTTCCTGGAAGGTCAGTGCCCAGCAGTGGGACCTATACAGGCTGAGGACTAAATATATATTATCCGTCTGCGAACGCCATAAAGTGTAAACCAAGCGATGTTCAGAATAAACTGTACTTGCTTATTTAATTTTTTTTTAGCCTGCTTTAAGTTTAGTGTGAATGTGTAAGTTATAAACAACACCCATGGAACCGGAACCGACTATGTGCGTGCGCACTATAATCACAGTTCTATAAAGTTCTGTGGTTCTTAGGAAATAATATATTATGGAAGTAGCAGGTCCACCACTAATGTATAATCAGACGACTCTAAAATGATTGCTTCTCATATAGCGTAAACAATAGCATCGTGTTGGCGAATACATCGCTTCCTATTGTATCCAACTGTCATTGTCATGTAAAAATAAGACTGACAGCTTAACATAATCCAGACTATATTAAAAAACTAGCTTTTGTCCGCGACTTCGTCCGCGTAGAATAGTTTGAGATAGTGTGATGGTATGTAATAGCCTTTCTCAATAAATAGGCTATATTTTCAAATAGAAACAGCACCCTCAATTGGTGGAATTGAAAATTTACTCCTACCTATTATTAGAAGCAAAGTTCATAGTGGCGTAAATTTGTCCTTCATTTTTCTGGGAGGCGTTATTTTAATTTTTTAACATTCACCCGCATGGGATGAAAGTTAGCTTATGTCTTTTCTCAGGCTCTAGAATATCTGTGTACTAAATTTTGGTTTAATTGGTTCAGTAGTTTTGACGTGAAAGCGAGACAGACAGACAGACAGAATTACTTTCGCATTTATAATATTAGTCCATATTAATATAAAACAATAAATGTTAATATAAAAAATACGCTTGTATGTCCATACATAAAAGCGTTTTTTTTATATTAACATTTAAGAACCCCACATTGAAAATAGTTTTACAATTATGGTTTCTGAATTGAATCCTCGTTAATCATATGTCAGGCTGACGAATAATAAGAGGCATCATTCGCCATATGTCTTTCTTAGGGTAACAATGAGGTACGGTTTGCGCAATTTCTCTGTCAGTGCGCAGGTTTTGTTTATATTCAACGCATATAAAGATGTGTACCTATCTACTTATAATAGGGACGGTAATGTTGGTTTATTTTTGAGAAATATGTGAATTTTAAAGTAGTATTGCCACTTTATTTTAGGGTATTTAAGTATCTTGAGTCCAATGCGCGATCTTACATTCGCTTGGCCTATGAGCTTGTTCGTGCAAACTTTCAGGCATACAGTTCTACTAGAATTGTTCGGTTTTGAATGAAACTAGAAAAAGTACCGTTATCTTTCTATACATATAATAAAACTAGAGAGTCGAATGTCTGTACATAGAACAAAAACAAAACCTAAGTTAGGGGATGCAAAAAGAGGGAAAACACCAAAATTTTTTTTTAAATCTCTATCTGTTTGTTTGTACGGGCTAATCTCCAAAATGACTGGATCTATTTCAATGAAATTTTGCATGGGGATACCTTATATCCCTGGTCAACATCTTATATACTTTTTATTCCAGAAAATTAAAGGGTTCCCGAGGGATAGTTAAAAAACCATAGTAACCGCAGAAGAAGTCTGACGAAGCTAGTCTGAAAAAAATTTGTTATAGACAGCTTTCTTTAAGTCAGTATATTACTAACGATCTTTCTTTGTGCGGGAAAAATCCTCTAATATAATGGCAGTGCTAGGAATAATTACCATGACTGGGAGCGACTTAGGTTCTGCGTAAGTATATTATTTATTATATATATACAAACTGCATATCATCGTCAAGTCTAGATTGATTGTATAATCAATCAAGTATCGGCATATAATATTTAACTATTTGTTTTATCAATCAAACCTACATCTTCAAGTATTTGTAAAATATTTCCACGAATGTCATAAAAGAACTTATGAAGACTTATGAAGTGGTGCCAATTAATGAAATAATTCTTTATACTCGCTATATCGCTTTTTTATGCCTGCGCCTGCTTCGCCTTCTAACGCGTTCTGGAATTGAGATTCAAGTAGTAATTTGGAGCCATTATTTGGAGCCATTATTGGAGCGCTTCGGGGAAAGAGGAGTGATGATGTGTTATGTGTAATTTATTGATACTGTAAAATCTAAACTTTCCTGTGTCATTTTCAAGTTGAAACACACTACTACTACAAGCGTCATCACAGCGGTAACTAATAAAAAGAAAATCCTAGACGACTTCGTACCTCCTTCCTCTAGTGCCTAGACTCAGACACCATTCAAATAAAGAATGAAAAAAAAATAACTCTCCTGGTAACCCTGCATGAGTGATCTGCAAAGGTCACCACGATTATTTTAATCGCGACATTTATCTTGGTCTTTATTGTTTTCGAGTTCGAGACACGATACGACTTAATCGGCCCGATTCGGACGCGTCATATTTTATCTGTGATCTATAGTGAACGTTACAGAAGGAACAGTGATTTAGATCGTGCATAATCGGGTCTATTTATTATTCATTTTCGTGAATTTATTTATGATGTGAGTCAGACGGAGGAGAGGAATGTCCAAGAATTATTGCATCATCAGAGCACCCTAGTCGGCTGGGCGTAGTCCTGCTGAGCGCTATTTCACATCCATTGCCGCCTGCCTTTGCTCAAAAACACGTCCACCCAGCGTTGCCAGATTTATCAAGTGGGGATTTTCAATCTTTTGAGTGAGAAAGGCGTTATTCTTTCGTCAAAAGCGGGGCATAGTAAAAAATTTTAATTTATGTAACTGTCACATAATATAAGCTATTAATCCACGAGCGTGGTTTTAAAAAACGAGCCTTGGTGAGTTTTTTAATAGTATATCACGCGAGTGTTTTAATACCGTGCAGTTACATATACTGCTTTATGTACACTCATTATTCAAAGAAATAAAACAAAAAAAAAAAAAATATTTATTGTTGGCTATCTGGAAAACATTTGCCATAGTTTTGTGTGTTTTTAAGAAAAATAAGTGTTGCATAATGAGTCTAACCTGTTGCATAATGGTCATTATGTTACAGTTTCCATTTTTAAATTTTCGTTTTTATCATCTGTGTTAAAAAGTATGTCATTCATTATAAGTTCGAGTCTGAGTTCATAATTCGAACATAATATGAGTGTAGATAAAGTTTATAATCAGAGGATCTATTATAAACAAACCGGCGAAGAGCGTGTCGGGTCATGACACGCTCTGGCCGTGGGTAGCACGACCCGAGAGAGCAAGAGAGAAAATAAAAGAATTGGGTAAATTATACACAATTTATTTGTCTCAGGGAGGTAAGTTCACAGTTTCTCGCTCGGTAGTTCTCAAGTGAAGCAAAGGGACTTAGCTTGAAGGGGCTAAGGGGCGAAGCAGCAGGAACCGGTCACGCCGACTACAAGCGTGGTTGGCGTGGGTTCAGCTTCGGCGGGTAGAAGGCCGACGCTCAGGCACGGAGCAGCAGGGTAGGCGGCTGCCCGTGGATAGGATCCCCTAGTTCGGGGATCGCGCACAGATATTAAACAGATTTACAAGGATACAAGCGATAGCCAGAGAAAACTGAAGAGATCTGCTTTCCCAGGACTACCGCTTATATACCAGGACTCTTCTAGAATGTTCTCCCAGAATTTAGTGGGAGCTTCGATGTCACGAATCATGTTCCATAATGTATTATGTCGAATGTAGAAGTATGTAGTTTTATCTATGGTCAAAACAACAACCAAAACTTAGATAAAAGAATAAATTAAAAATGTTAATTAAAATAATCTACGTATTTTTCTATGGCAGAAAATACTAATTATTTAATTAATTAGCAATTAATGTTTATGGTTTAAAATAATTATAGTAGAATACCAACAACCGATTAATGTTAAAATACCCTTATTTTGAGAAATCACAAGATTTAGAAGTACCGGCGTTACCGATACATCAACTGTCATTAGTAGACAGATGAAAAATAAGTTAATCACAATAACAATCTTTGTGTTTATATTTGTATTTAAAACCTAGTAATTAGTTAATATTAGCTGAGAATGTTTAATTAGATGTTTGCTGTTTATGTGATGCTATGTTTTTGTATGGATTTTATATCAAAAATCAACGTGAGTATTGAAAACGGTTGTAAGACGGTTTTAGAACCGTGACAGTCACACCAATCAACTAGCACCATTTTAAGCAGCTTATGCTGCTTGTGTTACGGACACTAGATGACGGATAAATATATTTAATAGATAAAAATATTAATATCCCGAATACATATAAATAAATATTAACATCCAAGACTGGAGAACAAATGCCTGAATTCATCACCCAAACATTTGCCCCCACCGGGGATCGAAACCAGAACCTCTAGATATGGCGACGCCTTGACACCGGCAGACAGACCACTCGACCACGGAGGTCGTCATCAGACAACAATTAAGTATTGCCAATTTTTTATGTTGTCGAGTATTAAGAAGAGGTTTCTCTTTTTCCGCGATCGATTTCGACTAATATTTTGTTAGAAACATTTTCAATTCTAGAAAATAAATACACAGAGATTGTTATGCTTTAGACTTAAAAGCAACAGCTGCAGTTCACAATCACTATTAAATTTGGTGCTTTAAAAAGTTCAATGGGCATTCCTGATTCGATTTCACCTTTAAAGTAAATCCTATGTTACGTTCACCTTCACTGATCTCGGGTAAATGATTGTATCCAATCACAGTGATTGAGCGCCGTCGACCATCCGAAATTAAGCAGTTCTGTATACGTCTTCATGCGATCCGTTAAAAAACGACGCTTGTCAATTGTTTCTCTGTAAGCAATCAACAGCGTTTAAATTTGGAATGGGATTTTGTAATGGAATTTGTTGCTGGAATTAAATTTATGTGAAATTAAGAAAAGAAAATACTGTTTTTAATGTTGTCCTGACAAATTTACTCTGTCTTTTTATATAAGAGTGGAATCCAGATGCAAGAACGAGAAAAAGCCGTTCACCATCCTTATTTTGTCGGCCTGAATAGAACCTTTATTTTCACAATACAGTGATGACACATCAGGCCAATCTATTGCTCAATCTTCGCAGTCACGGGCACTACTTTTTAGCTTCCAAAGCTAATCTATACCAACATTATAAAGTTAACTATCCCAAGTAACTATTCATCGCGGACCAAGTCGCGGGCAAAACCAAGTAATTAAATATCTTTTAATTCTATTTTTAATATTGTGAGATGATTAAATAAATAGTTTGGTTTATTACGCACTTCGCTATTAGTGAGATGACCGCTAACATTTGCCCACCAGTCATGGTTCTTTATCGTTATTTAATTATATTTTATTACTAGTATTATGCGCTATTATATGTACATTTTTCTTCTACTTATAGTATCACTTACATAAGCCTTAAGCTAGAGGTGGGATGACACACATTTTTGTCGATTAAAATTAATATTTCTTACAATCACATCAATAATAATAAGAGTCTAATGTAAGCACTCGTGGAGCACATAATAATATATTTTTATAGTTATTAAGGATGATTAGAATAAATTATGTGAGAGCATTTTACATTTGATATATAACTGGAACTTGATTGTAGGAATTTGACAGAAAACTTTCGTAAACAACTCAACATCCTGACTTTCTCTAATTAGGCTTGTAGAAATATCGATAAATTCAAAAATAGAACGCCAAGTTGCAAAATTTATGTACCGATCCATTCGATAAATCAAACTAATTGTGTATCGATTAGTTCCGATGTCACATAGATTCGCATACGCGTGCTTTCACTCTCGTCGACCGGTCTTCGTTGTTTATCGTAGAAGGGCCAGAGTTGAGATAGCATCGAAACAATTTGTTGTACCGTAATTTTGTGTTAAACATTGATTTATTGGCGTATATGAACAGCGAAAAGTGATTGTTTTGCTTGTAGAAGAGAAATTAGTTTCTGTTGATCTAAGAAATTATGGAGCCACAATACTTAGATGCGATTAACAATTTGTACTGAAACAATAAATTTATATTTCTGAAATTTTAAGCTACTTTTGTAACTGTAGCTTACTGTACTTAAAAAAATAAGAAAATAAAGTAATAAATGTTGGTCTTAACTTAAATTTTTAGCCCCCACGCAAATATAGGGGTTTTGGGTATACCAAGGTACTTAGCGGACCCCCGACTACAATAATTTTATTTTTTTGGTGGGAGTTTTTAAATTTTCATTTTTGTTAAAAAACGCTGCCTTCCTAATTAGTCCCGTTGTAACCAATCTCCTACTCTCAAATACTGTAGTACGAAATTAAGTGGTGTTTGTAAATGCTTTCTATTCTATTCCGGCATCCTGCCTTTTTCCTACACTAAATAGGGCCGCACAACATGGCTTCCTCTCCCGCTCTCCTACGTTACTAGTTAGCCCAGCATCCACTTCTTGTTTTTTCTTATCGTCCTTCACACACTCAATCCTAATAAAGTCCCAATGTTCAGCAATCAATTATTTCCTGGTAGTTTCTCGATGATAGGCGTTGTTCCGATATTATTGATTTAATTCAAACCTAATATCAATGGAAGCACGCAACTTGTCAAATTATTCCAAATATATTAACTTCCTAAATCGGCGCGGCCTACTCACAACGGTTTATGGAACAATCGAAATTGAATTCGTCTATCGATATATCGATAACGCCTACTTCACTGGCACTGTAAAGGTGAGTATTAATTATTGAGATTGTATCGATTTATTTAGAAAAGACTGTGATAGTCGGTAGAGCTGCAATCAGATGCTTGCCTAACTTAGACCAACCCAAGCTTTGGAAAATTATACGGAAAATTTGTAGGGAAGATTTTATTAGATTAATTATAATTTTATACTTTTCACATAATATCATCTTCACGTTTCCTCTTAATGTTTAGGTCCGGTGTGAGTGTGTTTCCTCGCTCAGAACACTCCGTAAAACAAGTGCTAATCAGATAACACCCTTGTTTATAGGTATAGGAAATATCCAATATAGTCGTTACGAATGTGAAATATATAAATAAACCCTAAAGAAACCCAAAAGGATTATTTGAACTGATCAATTATCGATATTTCACATTCGTAACGACATACATTACTAACGTATATACAGAATGTAAGTTTCTTCACACAAAATGGGCACTCACCTTAATATTTCAGCACAAAGCTCTGAAATTCGTTTTTGATCAGTGACAGTCTGCGTAGGAGGTCCAATAATCGATATTAGATAATCGAGTGCATTTGTAAACTTAATGCGGTTGAGTCACCACGTTACATCACTATTTTATTAATTGCAGACCAATGACAATAGACCTAGATCTATCATAAAATGTTTATGACGGGCATATCAATCTAATGTCTAATGTCTGCTTGAGGCAAACGCAAATTATCCAGTCGGGGACATCGTCAGAGATTCTTCTCAATTAGAGCTGTAACTCGATATAAATAAGTCTTATTTTCGTTAAAAAATATACCAGCAGAGTTCTACTAACGATCATATTTCGATTTAATTATTAAAGACAAGCGACAAAATTATATTGAACCGCAACACGCTGACATTTGAGAGTCGTTAAACTTTGTGGTGTGGCAAGCGACGTTGTGGTTATACCAAAAAATATCCAATCACGAATGTTCTTTGTCTAGGTCGTTTTACAATGTTCTTCTTTTTGTCCTGGATATTTACTTTTTGTACTACATACTATACTATTAACCTATATTTGGTTGATCGCAAGCTTGGAAATTGGCAACTTATTTTAAATAGGGACATGGCATTACATGAAAATCATAAAATGGAAGCCCACTTCTTTAGATAAACTCACTTAAACTTGTGTAAATCATTCGATAACAAGCTACTGCTTTGAAACTAACGATATGGTTAGGTCTAGGATGCGGTTTGAGGATTTCCCACCTTAGCCCTTCGATAGAAGCGTGATGATTCTAAGAGTGTTTTTTTTTATTCAAAGGTCATACAAAATGTCGTCTCAGTATCTCGAAGGTGTTTTTGTCGTGATTGTAACTTAAGCAAGCGATTAACATTGGCATGGTGCAAGCGCGGTGTCGCCAAGTCACGCTGGATTTCGTCAATGTAATGAAAACTACAAGTTAGACAAGTATTCTTTAACAAAGCTGTTCTCTACCTCATTGAATCTTTTATACTCAACATTCTCTTGCTCTTTGCTATACTTAACAAAATACAATGAGATCGGTGGAGTTTGACCTTCTCTTACGTTCTCCAATATCAACTATCATTATTGGATCCCCTTATTTTATTAGTTGCACACAATACATCTCTTCTTCGATCTTCCTACATGTGTGATAGCAATTCTTATTAAATTCTTAAAGATTATGTCATGTTGCTTCATTCTTTCCATTATCATCAAGAAAATATAATCTCTTTAGCTAGCTTCAGTTAATGGACCCTATAGCTTGGGTTCACCGTTTGTGCCTTATCTGTTTTTTTGTGGTTTATGTGTAAATTTTATATTACTGCTTCCCTTGGATGTAAACTATTTTCGTACTAAATCAGCAGCCCGTTATTCGTCTTACGTAATTGTAATATCGAATATTGGATTAATCTTGTTTAAATAACAATAAACCTATTACGCATGCCTTAACTAACACACACGCTTCAAGGCAGCCCAATATTGTAAGCTAATTTTCTAATAATTAACTTTAACAAATCTTGTAAAGCAGAAATAGAATTATGGTTCGTTGTTAATAAGCCTACTTAAAATAATATGCGGAAAAAACAATATACTGTAGCGTCTACGTCATAGCGCGCTACGATATCAGATAACCGAGAAATGGTTGATCAGCGAAAAGTACGATAGGGAATACTAACATTGGAGTCAAATTGATACTTGACCTACTGGCTACAGCAATAAGGAATATAGAAGATTAGCAAGCCTGAATTACGATGGCAGAGTTTCCAAGATAGATGAATATATATACAAGTTCCTACTGTTTGTTCCGTCGGACCGCGGTCCCCGAGCGTACACCTGACTCGGCGAAAGATCTTCCCTTTTCGCTGAGGGTGCGACATGCCTTTTCTGCACCCCACAGTCCGCTACAAGAGAATTTAGGTTTTCTTTCTCTTCGGCACGGTCTTGACTATCTAAACTTTAATTAAGATTCTTGTATCAAGATATGGACGTTCGTTTACAGGTTCAAATTAAAACTACTCAAAATCCAAAAATATTGTGAATCTATCTGATTCGTGACAAAGTTAAACCGTATGCTAATTTATCCACGCTGACTTGTCATGAAAAAAAAAAAAGCAAATGAGTGGAGATGAGGTAGGAGGTAACTCACCTTCCATCTTTTTTACATTTCTTTTTCTTTCTGTATTTTTAGCAAGCAATGTTGCTGAAACACACTTAAAGACTAGGGCCTCTTGTAAGAAATTTTAACCGAGATTTAAAACTACATTTAGTAATTTTTTGACAATTTTGCTATGGCTCTGCTTTCACTTATGTCAAAAATTTACAAAATCGAGATTTTAACTGGGTTTAAAATTTCCTGCAAGTGGACCTAGTGATTTTTTGACATTTCAGCCATAGTAAAATTGACAAAACTGACAAAACCGAGATTTAAACTAGGTTTAAAATTTACTGCAAGTGGGTCTTAGTGGCTTCAGTTGATAGTTCCTGAACGCGTTGTCGTCTATAGAACTTCCTTTATTGTTAAAGTGAACACCGAAAGTTCTTAACTTTTCATACAGATTTATATTTACTTATTTGACATTTTCCTGTACCTACAAGCGACTTATAAAACGAGGTATCTACTAAAAAGCTTAGTTACTTGGCTGAAGGCTTATTATTCCTAAGTTCAATAAGGTATTAAATCAAAAGCACCAATCGCGTTTTAATTAAATATCCGTAATAAAACCCAAGAATTAGCAAAAAATAGGCCACAGGCAATCTCCTTTCAGATCTTAATGATTTATGGCCAAAATCCTGTTAGGAAATATGAACAATGAAAGCCTTTCAAATTGGGTTTGTTACGCGAACCGGCATGATTTGTTGGATAGTAAAATATTATTTATTAATGTTAATAATACCCCTGGACAAATATAGCGTACAAGAATCGTTCACATTGTATATTTTACTATGTCTACCTATACCTATCATTCAATAGGTTTAGCCCACGACTTTCAGATTCGTGTAAAAATTTACGAAGAATCCAATGTAAGCAAAGAAAATCAAATCTGTTACATACATGCTCATTATTGCTCATACATGTTTTTAATGTTGTTCTTCTTGTAAAACAATTTTTTTAATATACTTCGGAAACAATCTTTTCAATTATTTTAACATCGAATATGGATTGTGTGAAATCAAACACCTTGCTTGTTGTTGTTACACCTTATGGCAACTCCGCGGATAGGAGAGTCGCTGTGGTTTTTAGTGAGTATGCCCCTTGGTTTCGTCCCAGGGAGAGAGTCTCACAGTATTCGCCCATTCCCCCGATGGGCGTTTCTGCGTAAAGCATTTCCACAGCGTCAAAAAAAAAAGGAATTTCCTATCAAATTCGCGACAAATTATTTAGCGAGAAAAATAAATAATAAGTCTAATTGAACGTTTTTAAATTATATTCCAGAATTTATCATATGACATTCTATCATTGTGACTCAAAGTTAATAGATTTGTGCCATTCCCATTAGCATTTACACCAGAGTCCTTACTGATTCTGTTTATTTGAATCGAATGATCCAACTCGATTTATGATTATTGTTTGAAATGAAAGTTCACTGCAGGGAAGTAATTCTCCGTGTTTAACGATGCATCGATTAAGTCCGACATGGTTATTAATAACATATCATCACGCCTCTTTACCTATGTAATCATCTTAAATTCCCTCTTCACCCTATATACGTCACACTGCTGGGCACAGGCCTTCCTCATGGTGAAACACATGAGGAGTATGGGCCGTAACACCATGGAGGGTATAAACGGTTGCAATAGCGACCGGGACCAACGACTTAAGGTGCCTTCCGAAGCAGGAAGGAATTCAAGATCACAAAGTTTCGGTCACCCATCCACGGCCTGACCATGGCGAAAGTAGCTTTGTTTTCGATCGAATGCCAATGCGTACTAACCACTACACCACCGAGCTCCTCCTCCTCGATCTCAAATTATATTAGTAATTTGATTAGGTAAATAATGTAATCAACACATTTTTAGCCCGGCGTTTATTAATGGATGTATTATGGTAGCTACCTATCACCCAGTTGTATGTGCCGAGACAAATTATTGTCTATGGAGGTTATAAACTTTTTAGTACACATGGTCCTTGGTCCATGGCAGTACACATGGTCCATAATAATACCAAATGTCCCTAAGGGCTCGTTTAAGGAGACGCGGCGCGTCAAGCGGCGCGGCACGCGAGGCGGGCCGTTAGAAAAACAAATATACTGCGAGGTATCTGTGCGTTCAAGGAGACGCGTTTTCGCAAGCTTTTGTTTCAGTTGTAGCGTCACATGCGTCGGACGCGGCGGCTGCAGCGGCGGGTGATGCCGCGGCAAGTGAGAAAGATTGATTGGCGGCGAGCAATGCCGCGTCGAACGTGGCATCTGAAGTGGCGGGAGATGCCGCGGCAAGCAAGAAGGATTGATTGCTTTTTTGACAGTGACAGTGTTACGTATAAAACGTTACGTTCTATGCGGCGGATGCAATGCCGCTTGACGCGCAGCTTAACGCGCTGCTTGACGCACCTCGCCATAAACGATATAAACGCACGCTGCGCCGCGGGAAGCGCATCCAACCGCGCCGCCTGACACCCCGCGTCTCCTTAAACGAGCCCTTAGAGGCAATATCGGGGCGGTGGTGGTGAGGAGCGCCCTAAATCGCCTCCTCTGTTTTCGATTTAGGGAGGATTAATACTTTTATTTAAATATTATACGGTTTTTCTTCTTCTTAACTATTAGGAGAAAAAGATCGGAACCGAAATCATACCATTTCACCTTATGTGAAGTAAGTGGAGTTCTGGATGCAAAGATGTCTAATGCGGTAGTTTTACATAGTGCTTGGTCACTTCCTGGGGTATGTAGATTTACCGTTGCATAGCAGCAATAAATTATTAATTAATAAACGCAACATATTCAAATATGACTGACAACTCATTATTTTCGCTGTACATTTTATAATTTTAGACACATTAATTATTTCCAAAAAAAAAACACAATGGTATGTACATTGCAACACTGCACGTGTGCTCATAATAATAGGCGATTGTTTAATAATGTGCCTCGAAGCTACTAATTATTGTTCGAGTAAATAGGAAATGAGGCCTTGCATTTTGAATCGTAATAATAGACTAAATCCATCTGCTGTGACATGAACTTTTCCTTTGCATACCTTTGGTTAACCGCTAAAAATAGAACTGTTTACTAATTAAATAACAAAGTGAATTTTATTTAAGCAGGTACTTTTAAAGGTCTTTGGTTTTGGTTTTTGGTTTTCGTTTTGGGCGCGCAATCGATGCGAAACCGCCCTTGCGCACGCAATGCTGTATTATTTTGTAATTAACCTCTAACATTTTGCTCTTTTTGTCAATTAGAGAGTGTTTCAAAGCCCTTTTCGTCACGTGATGTGTGAACTAGCCGGCGCCAACGGATTTGGAGTCCGCAATAGCTTCACAATATACTTACATACCTACCTTTTCAATATTTATTGGAGTGTTTGCTTTAACGATTTGTAATCAATGTTTATAGTAAACGAGCAGACTACCCGGTAGAATGATGGCCAAACTTATCGGCACTTAAAAGTGATTCACATGTGATATGCCAATTAAGTAGATTTTATTAAGAAAATTGAAAATTATACAATTGTTCACGGCATTCCCAAGGCCTTTCTAATAACAGATAATGGCATATCATTACGGACGTTTTGTACAGTTTATCTTAAACTGGAGAAATGTAAGGGCAATGCCCTTAGCCATCAACATTACGTTCATCCAGGACATCTTTGGTGAGAAGGGGAAGCACAAACGATCCGAAAGGGTCTTAGTGCTCTGCGTGGTGTCAGGTCCATCAAAAGACATATCAAAAGGAACGCTGTATGTAGAGCAGCCTTTAACAAAGTTTCAACAAGATCTGTATCTAGCAATAAGACTTGCGCAATTCTCGCCGACGCATAAAGGCCTCTGTCCACTAAATTGGCGCATATCACGGTCCTACTGGGATTACGTGCCTGAAAAGTTCTTAAAACGGTAATGTTTGCTCAAAATCAAAATATCAAAATCAAAATTAAACATTTATTCAGTTTAGATGCGTCTTAGCCTCAGAGTAAACAGAACTGGAGTAGCCATTAGTCAATTTCTCAAACATTTTTTTCTGCCATTTCTTGCGGGGGTGAGGTTACCACTACACTCAAAGCCAGCCGTTTTTACAAATGCACACATGCATAATTCGACACACTAATTTAAATTTCACGCACACACACGCTTAAAACAGTCACGTGGGGTGTGCGTTTTGACAACGTCACAGCCGCACTCCCCACGAGACTAGCGTTCGAAATTTGAAATCGTAGAATTCTAAAACATGAAATAATGAAGTAAATAACCATGAAATCTTAAAAATTATAATTATAAATAAAAGGTGACACCATTTTTTAGCATACTCGATGTTTTCTATTTATGTTTACAACAAAAAACAGCACAGGCAGGCATTTTTGCGGGAGCTCTGTTCGCCGCAACGTTTACAATGTTATGGCTGTCAAAATGGCGGCTCAACTAGTTTTATTAAACGTGCAAGCATCCGATGCTTGTGCATTTGGCAGAGGGGAATGTTAGACAAAGGCTACTCCAGTTCTGTTTACTCTGAGGTCTTAGCGCATGCTTATGAATGTCATAAACATTTTACAATATTTCGTGAAAAAGAAAAACTACGCCATCCGTTCACAAAACTACCAGGAGGCCTTGTTCTGAGAAGAACGGGCAAGAAACTCAGCAAGTTTCTACCCTCCCTTTACATAGCAACATTTAAAAAAATGTCATAAACTACAACGTCATTGAAGTTTAAAAATAAGAAGATAGATATCTAATTTGAGTAATATTCTGCAGTTTACCACATTTTTCATTACAAACATTTACGGTGATAGTCTAAATTATAATCTAAAAAATAAATAATGTAGATAACATAACAATAGGAAAACATAATGAAAACTATTGCCACGCATTTTCTCACGCTCAGCTCCGATCGTTTTCTTCGATTCATTGGCACTGCATCAAATCCTCCACAGTACAGGTTAACAGCAGCAGTGGATATGGTATTAAATGCGACTTGGATTGGGGCGAGGCTCCACACTCACACTAGTCATAGTCTCGGGTGCAATGAAGCCCCATCTTGTCAATGCTCCGGCGTAGTAGGAAAGCAGCGATAGTGGAAATAGAAAGACTACACTACTCGGTCAAGAGGTCGCGGGTTCGATCCCCACTACCTGTACCATTGAGTTTGAATAAAATTCAATTTATCATCATCATCAACAACCTCTGCTCGTCCACTGCTGTATATACCTCCGTGGACCTCCGTGGTCGAGTGGTCTGTACGCCGGTCTCAAATCGTCGCCATCTCGAGAGGTCCTGGGTTCGATCCCCAGTGGAGGCAAGTGTTTGGGTGATGAATTTTCAGACATTTGTTCTCCAGTCTTGGATGTTTATCTCTAGTACCCGTAACACAAGCAGCATTGAGTTGCTTAAAATGGGACTAGTTGATAGGTGTGAATGTCTGAGGATATTTATTCATTATTATTATTTATTTATTATATAGGTCTCCCCTAATGCACGCCACCGCTCTCGATCTTCGGCCGTTCTCATCCAGCACACTCCAGCCACTACGAATATCGTTATCCCATCTGTCTCACACTGCGTTTGTCGAGTCGCTTTAATTAGAGTCGAAAATCGAGTCGTGTCGAAAATTTATGCACGTTATGAATATCGCTTGCCTCACCCTGTGCCCGGTGCATGGCAACAGACTCGCCCCCTGTTACTGGAGGACATAAGCATTGGCGAATTTTAGGTTTTAGCATTTGTCTATCCTTCGAAAAGATGATATGTTGTTGTTGAGTGGGCAGATACCTTAAAACCATCACAGCTCCTACCATTGGCTACACGCGGTATAACGGAATAAAACCCCCGTAACAGTGTCGCTGTCATGTCCGCGTCTTAGTTTACATCTCAGAATGCTATTTATATCGATGTCACTGTTGTCGAGATGTTTTCGACTCGTGATTCACGTGACCTAGTCTTTCGCGTGAATGAAAGTCGCCGACGTGACGATGCATCGATATCGATATCGATTGTTTTGATTTATTATCGCTCACGTGAGTATTGTAATGATGAGCATAAATTATCTGAAGGGAACATTTAAATACATTGTATGCAATTTAGTGAGATCGTGAAGATTTTTCCGATAAATGTTTTAATACAATCATCACATATAAGCACAAAGCGCTTCTTTGGTCTTTTAAACGCCTCTCTGGTCTAGTGGTTCACACCTCCGGGTGTTGATCGGGAGGTCCGGGTTCGATTCCCCATGGGGGCAGAAGTTTTTCTGCTCAGTTTGGTTGGTGGTGGGGCTTTGAACCCGCCTGGCTAGCTACCACCGTCTAACCTGAATTTGTCGCCATAATCACAATGTTTTAAGCATTTTTGTGTTCCGGCATTCAGATGTTAGATAGCCAGTTCCTCAGTTGTTGAGGATTACAGGTGAAGCTCGCTTCCACCCGGCCTTATCGTCACTTACCATCAGGTGAGATGAAGGCCAAGAGCTTACCTGTCATATGTGAAAAAAAGGTGACCTTTTACATGTTAATCGTACCTTCTTTCTCTTTCACTCGCCATGTCACCATCATATATTATTATCATACACACAGTCTAGATAGACTGTGTCTTGTCTTTTTACATAAACATTTTATACCTACTTTCCTTAATTTCTTATTAAAATTAGGTGTCAAATATCTTATAAGCAAATCTAATTGTTGTTGGCAAAGGGAATTATCCCGCTGTTTCTGTTGTGGTTTGAAAAAATAAGCGAAGTGTAATTTTATATCGATAGAACTGAGTTGGCAAGGCGTACTAATGCATGTACATAGGTATGTTGCGTCTGGCGCCAATGTGATCTTGTGCTAATTAACGTTCAAGATTGTATAAACAACGTATCGTATTGAAAACAAACGGTTCGATATTGAAATTAAAGTCACATTCGCCATGGTTAGAACTTGGATTTGGATTGTTGACCAATAAATTGTGATCACGCGTTCAGCCGTTCGTTAGCTCCCGTTGCTACTAGTTTCAACCCTTATTACCGTTTCAACCCTCCAATCTGCGTTAGGCGTGGTGATGTAACGGGCCTACAGTCATGTGCTTCTCAATATAGGTAGGCCTTTTCCCAGTCGTCGTAAAGAAGAACGTATACATTCACGGCCCCGATCGCGATAAATTAGTACGTATTTACCGTAACCACATCACAGTCGAAAACGTTATGGGCCATCCACTCTCCATTGCTCCATACTCTCGTACCGTACTCGCCTGGGACCGTTTCGCCGTACCGTTTCGCCGTTTTCGATTGGATTAGAATTTGGTTGTGGTAACTACATTCTTATTTAGCGAGTGCCCATGTGATTGTATAAATTATAACGATCGAATCATCTGTCTAGTTACTTAAACTGTTCATGGTATAAAAGGTACAAGGTGGCACTAGCATGAAATAAAACAATTCCTCCGCGAAACCAATTGACAACCATCTTCACTGTGATGCGTGTTTAATCGATATCTTTGAATTTTTCTAATATCGTGTTTTTAAGCGCATACGCAGATCAGATTAAAAACTATGAATATAAAATGTAGTTGAAATTACGTGTATTGTAATATTATTTGTTTTCATAAAAATATAAAAGCCTATCTACACTGGACAGCAAATAAACCGAGCCACCAGCTAACTTGTTGGAACTCTGATTCGATTATTTCACAAAGTTTAATCTTACAACTATCAAAGTAATACCTACAAAAAAATCGTTTCATTTTCATTAAAATGATAAAAAATGTTTGCTAAAGTACCGTTCATATAATAATCAAGCAACAAACACTAAACAAACAATTTGATTTGTTTCGGCTTGAGTTCGCGATTAGTGTTCTTTTTTATACAATGAACCAGCTGGAGATTTCTTTAATTTTTGTCCATCGTTACCTCATCCTTTGTAATTGTTTAAATAAGAATAACCAACAATTTGCAAGTCTAAAAATGACTCTTGTTTGTAAATTTTTTAATAAACACTTAAAAAATTAATTGATCCTAATCAGTTTCATATATTTTTTTTATAATAAAGTGAGATTTTAGTATAACTTTGATAGTTGTAAGTTTAATACTTTTTAAGAAAATTTTATAACCGTGGAACGGTTATAAAATTTTCTTAAAATTAAAATAATTAAAATTAAAATTATATTTTTTTAAAAATGTAGCGTTTATTTGCTGTCCAGTGTCGTCGTCATCAGCATATATATATCCCACTGCTGGGACAGGCCTTTCATGTGGAAACACATGAGGAGTATGGGCCGTAACACCACCACACCGGCCCAATGCGGGTTGTTGGGTAGAAACGGTCACAAATGCGACCTGGACCAACGGCTTAACGAGCCTTCCGACGCACGGAGGAGCTCGAGATCACAAAGTCTTGGTCACCCATCCACGGCCTGACCATGGCGAAGGTAGCTTTTGTTCGATTGAAGCCAAAGCAGTGTGCTTTACCACCACGCCACTCCACGACCACGCCACGCCACGACCACTACGCCACTGAGCTCCCCATGTCCAGTGTATATTTGCGATATTTTACAAATTGATAAAATCCTATATTTATTTTCGGATTTCATTCTTTTCTCCCCCAATGAATTTACGAATTTCCTCTCGAAATCGATTCTAGGAAATCAGGACCGATTCAGTTATCGATAGTTGACCTCAGCAGTGGTGGGGTCTCACTAATTGCTCGGCCAGTGTCACGGAGATCGCGCCGAGTGCCCATAAGTCCGGCGGCCACACATCGCGCCGATTGTGACGATTACACACCAATTAAGGGAAACAGTCGAAAACTCGTTGAATTCATGGTTAATTAGCACGCTTGAGTTTAAGGTTTCAGAAATACGTCCATTGGAGTTTTGTAAGAACAAATGTATTTATTGTATGTGGATGTAAGAGCTCGTAGGCGTAGGGGATGCTTCCATGGCCTTCCCCTCATTTTATTTCTAGTCATTGGTTTCTTTCTTACTTCTTCATAAAAAAATAATACCTTTTCATACTGATGAATCCATTGAGTAAAAAATAGAAAAGACTGAGATTGGAATTATCATACACCTTTATAATATACTAGTGGTTTCCCGCGGCTTCACCTGTGTGGGAATATCGGGATAAAAAGTAGCCTATGTCCTTTCCAAGACTCTTGACTATCTGTGTACTAAATTTCGATGAAGTCGGTTCAGTAGATTTGACGTGAAAGCGAGACCGAAGACAAGGCAGAGTATTTTCGCATTTATAATATTAGTATTGAAGTATGGATAATATGTATAGTATGGATTGTCTGTCTTCGAAATATAGCAGTATAAATAATTTTCTTGTTAATCACAATGAATATATAAGTTGAAGATTACGTACCATAGATAAACATTGAGAACGAAAGTAAAAGTGGCCTATTAATTACGTACAATAAGAATTGTCGCCTAGATGGTGGTAAGATCGGCGGCCCCACTGGCATATCACGCGACCCCGCTGGTCTTATCGGCCCGCTATCGGGCCTAGGGTTGCTAGGTCCAGGCTTATTATTTCCTTCGACATTGCCAGATCCAGACTTATCATTTTCTGGACATTTCAACTACCTCTACTAACCCCTTCAGCGAGCGCCGTTAATATGTTTTCGCTTGACTTCGGTACACACGATTACTAGTAGTTCTAGTATCGTAGTTTTCTATAAAAACTTGAGGGTATTTGTGCATCACCGACCACGGTACAACACGCGAAGATCCGGGTCAATCCCATATTTCCGCCTATCTGACAACCCTAATCTCGTGCCAAGCATGTTGTCGATCCGCCAATTAAAACCAGTACAGTATTCCCTCCATTGTCTTTGCAATGAAAACTCGCGTGTAACTATCTCAAGTCATCGGAGATCAAAATCTTATTCACTTTTCACTTGTATTATCGTCACGGCATACGCAGGGCTGGTTATTACTGTCTCATTAAATTTCGCTTTTAATGTATACTCTTTTATTGTTATATAAATATGTGTTTAATGTGGCGTTCGTGTCAGTTAATAATTTACGATATAATCATGATCTTTTTTGTATAAATCTTTTAAGTTTTTTTTTCCTTTTATGTATTCACTAGCACATACACACACTTTTTAGAACGTTCAGAAGGAAACTAGAATATTAATTGGCGACAAGCATATTTTACCTTATTATGTAGTTGGCAAATTAAAAAAAATGAACCTACAAAATGATAAGAACCCGGACTCGGCTTAATATGAATTCGGCAAGATTGATAAAAAAAAAACCGATTTTATAAATCGATTCATAATTATACGTTTTTCTGGGTCATCTCGCTTGTCCCAGTTTGAAGCTCTGTGATTCTCAGCATCTGGTTGGTCACTATATACAAACAGGGAACTTGGTCCTATACTTAAATTTTCTAAACCTTTAATTCTTTAGTTTTTCGCTCTTGGCTATCGCGAGGTTACTTCTGCCCGATCCTGTTTCATCAGTATGAAAAAGCTTTAAAATCGGACGCATGTCTTGTAATGTTGATTTATTAATATTGTCGTTCTATAATTCCATTACCTTTTTAAGGACCTTGTGTAAGTAAAAGTAATTGGCCAAAAAACTTACGAATATTCATCCATTCTTACTTTAATCGATTTCATTTCTCGGAACCAAAGAATAATTGAGAATAAATTCTTTACCAGTTATAGGCCGAAGCAATGAGTTGGGTAGTTAAGTTATTATATTGTTATTGTTAAAACTCGACTACTTAAGACGATGTTTAAAAAAGGCCGAATTGCCTTTTATATACCGCACGATACTGAAGAATTGTTCGGCTAATATTCCCGGCTTGGTATCAGATTGTGTAATTGAATTTCGCTGCATCTTAAATATTTGCTTTGATACTCAAATTGAGACCAACCTGATTCGGAAGCAAAACTCCTTCATACGATTTAAGATTCTGTAAATAAGGGCATGGCTAGGATAGGGAAACACCATATTGTTGACACGACGAGTAAAATTTTGGGAAAATGCGATTACTTTTTGAATTAACACTTTAACCGTACAATATTTGTAAATCTGTGGCAGATTATTCAAATAATTAATGATGTTAAGTAAAACGCTAAGAAATCTTTTATTTTAAGATCTTGTTCCACTTTTTAAAACTTCAATGCCAAAACATTTTGTTAAGTACAGGGTACTAACTACGACCCATTGTATTTTGTTATAATTTTTATTCTTTGAACAATGGGATGAGAACCAGTGTACATCATTTTCTGAACTATGTTACATACTCGCTTTGTAAATTGTTTACAACTGTCTACGTTGTGGGCGCTTATACATAGCCAAGTGCGACGTAGAACGCTGTAAGTGCAGTTACTTCTTTATTAAAGTGTGTTTTAGAAAATACGTCTTAAGTCTTAATTTTGTTTGAATCAGTGTTATGTTTTTGTGTTTTATCTCGAGCCTATACATCATCGCTAGCGTGTCGTCCCGCGTCCCTTGCTTGCATTGGATGCATAAAGATCTAGATCGCCTTTTGATTCACAGTTTCTATTTTAGTTTGAAGCATCTTGGGATGATTTGCGACGCATGTCTACGGAGAGTCTGTGTGGACTGTGACGTTATAAATGTGAGTCGACTTGGATGTTAACCAAGTCGGTATTGGAATTTCATTATCGATATAAATCTGATGACCAATGTTTAAATCATTCCTATACTGGACTTATGTAACGTTAATTAATGATAAATAAATTTTCAGGGGTTTTTCTCATTTGTTATAGGACATATACCATTCTGCTGTTTTAGTTTAGAAGCTTAGTGTGCTCAACAGATCGAGGCAATATTTCACACCGGCCCATCTCCTGCAGTTGTATAAGGAATTCTGTTCTCATCTATGGGCGGGAGCACCTCAGTACCAGGTTCTTTCTCTCGACCGCGTTCAACGCAGAGCTATTCGAATAGTCGACAGCCAGGCCATTTCAAGTCGCCTTGATCCCTTGGCGTTGCGTAGAGATGTGGCCTCATTATGCATCCTCTATCGCATTTATTATGGGGAGTGTTCCGAGGAATTGTTCGGTTTCATACCTGCCGCCACGTTTCGTCATTGTTCAGCGACATGACATCCACTCCCATCGTCTGGATGCTTGGTTGTATTCCACTGTGCACTTCTCCAGGAACTTCCTACCCCGCCCAACTAAACTGTGGAATCAATTGTCGCCCGCGGTATTTCCGGACCAGTATGACATGAAAACCTTTACGAAAAGAGCGTGTTCCCACTTAAAAGGCCGGCAACGCACTTGTGACCGCAGTGGCGTTGCGAGTGTCCATGGGCGGCGGTAGTTGTTTAACATCAGGTGACCCGTTTGCTCGCTTGCCCCCTGTCCCATAAAAAAAGTCTTCTTAATTTTGATCTCCTCTATTCCATTCCTCCATAAAAATTTTCTTGATAGAGGAAGTGGAAAAATCCCAAGTACGTTATGAATTTTTAGTAACCTCTTCAATTTTTCGTTTCATATAATACAATTTATATCTATTACTTATTAAATATTCTTGCTCATTATGATTAAAGGTTACACAATCCAATTAGCAGAAAAAGATCTATATAAAACAAGCTAATATAAATGTTATTTATGAAATACATAATATAATAATGTAAGCGGATTAATTAATCCGGTAAACGAAGCCGTAGTCTTAAATTTACTGGAGCATTGGACTAATGAATTTTGGTTGTGATTGCGTAACTAATTGGCTTACGAATCTATAACAACATTACATGATCGCTAGAGATTCACTTTAAATCTTGATTTTAATACATTAGTAGATAACATTTTATTTTACAATAAAAAACGTTATGTAGTAAGTTCGAATTTCACAAGAGAGAAAACATTCAAATTATTCTATAAATCTTTTGCTTCAGTCGTGGTCATCATTATTTATGCTGATTCCATGTGTCATGTGTTTTTTTTATATTTGACTACTCTACAAGTACGTAAGTTTTTTGTCTGCATTATGCGACGCGTAGGTGCAGACACTGCAGACGTAAATGTATTCTAACCGCACTTAGTGGGTTTATCACTTGCTTTACTCTCGCTATATACCCTGGGCATAGAAAAATTAAGATACAAAGAAGATACAAGAAAAGATTCTCTGTCGAAAAGTGGATGTCAACATCTCTGCTTATCACTCGCTGTCCCTCTGCCTTCAGGGTTATAGGTACTCTTACTTAAACGGCATTCGGTGCGTTTATATGATGTTATTACTTTTAAGGAACAAATGACTCAGACCTAAGTGTAAGTAAAACACGTTTGACCAGACTTTTTTGTGCCATTCCAATGCGCATTTGTCCAGTTCATCATTGCGCATGCACTTGACTATTACATGACTATGTTTAATTTTTCATCACTTTCCATTGTGTTGTCACAAAAAGTTAAATCAATAAACACGTCAATACTAAGGTGCAGCTCGCTTTTAATGTGTTTATCGAATTATCTATACACAAGATTTTTAGATTTTTATATAAAAATTGTTGTGCGTCACATACGTCATAATGATTTTCCAACCCTACCACTTTAGATATAAAGTGTAAAACAGATGAAAAGATACTTTGACAATTAATTCATTTCCCATTTTTACTCCCAATGTTTATTTAGGATATTGGTATCGTCATTCTCTTCCATTCGCTTTCGCACTCGAAGTATATCAACACATCATTACCTTTCTTCCTAGCAATTACCTAACTATTGCAATAAATGTATTTCGGAGTTAAATTCTTTATTTATTGCAACAACTATTGTTTTACCAGAAGTAAATATTTTATTTACCTAATTAATGGCTTTTCATTAGCATGACCGTCGATCATTGAAGAAATGCCAACGTCGCGTCTATACGAACTGCCTTACGGACTAAACTGGGTTTTAATTTATTTATATGGCTGAGGGTAATTCGTAGTTACAAACTTAAAGAGCACACTAAGAAAATAAGCAATGAATTAAATCATAAACGCTGAAGATTGAAATGAATATCAATGTTCACAACTGTCGGCTGGGTACCGACTTCATAATTTTTAAATTTAAATATCTATTTTCCCAATTTTATTTAAATTAATTGTACCAAAAGCAAAGTTACTTCCGTATTTACGAAGGCAGAAATTATTTTTAACTTTTGAGTGCTTTTTTGTTTTAGATTTTTTACGGAGTCGGTTTTAAATTTTGCTAAAAAAAATCATCTTTCATTCACTAAAACAGCATTTGAAATATTAAAATATTTGAGAGGAATTTTTAAGTGTATCGCATTATTATGATTTATTATTTGTGGTTGTTCGGGGCTGTCTCTCGTCACTGCGACCTAAAAAATCTATTGTGACCAGCCTCCTATGTAAGTTTTATTAAGGCCCTTACATAGGAGGCTATTTTTTTTTTTTTTTACCGTAGCTCCATCAACTAAGCACTGCCTATGAAAGATAAAAAGTTCCCAATTTGGATTGTTTTTATTTCACCTGGGTCGAGGATGTGTCTTCCCAAGTGTCTTTTTTTTTCTGAATCAGTGGTTCACAGGAGCACAAAAGGTGCATTGGTGTTTCACGCTCTTGCTCGCAGAATCCGCAAGTGTCAGTGTTCTTTAGTCTCATGTTGTAAAGGTGTCTGTTCAGCTTGCAGTGACCGGTCAAAGGCCTTATCATCACCCTCAGGTTACTCCTGTTGAGCTTTAATGATAGCTCGTCAGTGCGGAAGCGCATCGCTTAAACGTAATAAAATAAATAAAATGTATAAATATCCTTAAAATGCAATCCATTTTAAGCAACTAAATGATGCTTGTGTTACGGATACTAGATGACGGACAAATATATTTAATTGATAAATACATATAATTTTTGAGAATATACATAATATATATATATATATATATATATATATATATATATATATATATATATATATATATATATATATATATATTGAACATCCAAGACTGGAGAAAAAATGTTTGAAAATTCATCACCCAAACACTTGCCTCCACTGGGGAACCCAGGACCTCTCGAGATGGCGACGCCTTGAGACCGGCGTACAGACCACTCGGCCACGGAGGTCGCCAAACGTTTATTTGCACTTACTAGAAACTAAATAATGTAATGTTTACTTGAACTTACTAGAAACTAAATGGCTACTATGACGATGATAATGTAGGTGATTACCCCTTCGGGGATAAGGGCGTGCTGATATCTTATGTTATGACGTTGATGCTTAAGAGTTTAATAAACACTACATTGCAGCAGCCAAAAATATCCCTGTCGACATTTTTGAGAGGTTTACCTAATGGCTTATCATCTGACAATGAGGGGTGTTTAAATGAAGTGACATAGGCATAATCAAGAGAATTTTCCAAAGAAATAATCTTAGCTTTTTTGAAGCTATTGCATAGCTTCTATCGCGGGCCTTGAGCGCGGGGACCGAATCCAGAAATTCCGTAACGAAAAAACCTCACGCTCCCCACTCCGATGCGCAAGGAGGTGTGGCTTGAAGGCCGTGCATGATAAAACCCAAGGTGGTTACCAAAATGAAACACCGTGTCCAAGGCGAATACAAATTTTAATTAACATCGGTTTGACCATATAAGTCTATGAGAGTAAACAATAGTGCGTTTTAACGGATAGGTGGCGCCATCTAGTGATACAACAAAGAACTAATTTTAACAAAGACGCCACTTTGGTTTTATTTATAAGCTAACTATTACACATTGTTTATTATGAGTTTTGTTATTTTATTAATTAGTTTATTAACATTTATTTTAGATAATTATTTTATGATTTAATTTACTTATAAGTGATCCGAACGAAATAATGTATATGGAAACTACCAACAGTATATATCATTTGTTTTCTTATCGGTCACCACGGTCAAAAAGTGTAACTTAATTAATATCAAAGAAAAAGAAATACTGCATGAATAAAATAAATAAATAAAATTATAATTGCATAAGTTGATACACAATGCTATGCAATAGCTTTACCGCGGCAGTCCCCGAGTGCCACACGTCTTTTTTTTATTATTATTTATTATGCTTGTTTTGCTTTATCATCATCAGTCCACATACACCACTGCTGGACATAGACCTCCCCTAATATACGCCCAGCAGCGTTTCGCAAATCGTCACATTTGTTTTGCTTGATATTAATCAATACAACTTGCGGTCAACTACTGCTGCAGTTATTTCAAAACCAGGCCAATTTATGGTCATTACATGAGATAGAAAATGCAATTGCTGACGTAACAATAATAACTTTAGAAACCCACGATAAGCTATAGAAAACGTTACTGTCTTATTATTGTTATTTACTGTAATAAGCTTCTATATCAGTGATCAAGTTATTAATCAGTGTAATAGATTTGTAACTGACTTGTTTTGTTACAGGTACTGGTTCCACTTCCACTGCGCAATGTTCAACTAAAGGTATTGTTAAGCCTTTTGAGCACCAACGATTTTTTTTTTACAAACTTTGAAGCTACTAATTTTGACTCATTTACGAAATTTGAGACTTGCTTAAGAAATTTTGATACTTGTGATAAAAGCTGATTGGGAGACTAAGTAAATACGTCTTATTTTTATAGTAATACTTGTTTTTATAACTAGTAAGTTAAGACCCTGTCCAATTATACCTGACGAAAACAATCCAAAACTATTGGACAATAAAACTGTCAAGCCACGCGAAACACAGACCCATAAAATCACTTGAATCTTTCAATAATATAAAGGAATTCGTCAACGAATGAAGCTATAAAACAGATTTATGTGTGTATATTTTTCTTGTTGCGTTCAAAATTTATAACGTCTCTTGTTGATCCATGCTGACATTGAAGATGGGAATGCAACGAATTATTTCACCTGTAAAGGTCTCCAAGGATTGTTACGGAAACTTTTATTCATTAAGGTTCAGAAAGTCTTCATCAATTTTTATTGAAGTATCTGCTATTGTTTCAAAATATTCTTTTCTTTTCTATAAATTTTCTTTTTTTTGCGGGAAAATTTTAATTGTTATGTACAATTTCGAGATGTGAACTTGAATATACTCGTACTCGTTTGTTTTTCATGTAGGTACGTACTAACACAGAAGAACGAATAGAAATTATTGGTATACATTTATAAGCTGGAATCGTTCGTAGCTCAGTTTGTTCTTTTGTAATTCCAAAAATGTCTTCGCTTATCCTGTTTAAATATACCTTTGCAATTATGTGTCGACCGCTACAAGTTTTTGCAATGATTCTCGTAATTTATGTGTACGACTGTCACCTTGTCCTCTTCTGCAATAACTCCAACAAATGTAGATAAAGCATGAACTAAAGCGGTGGAACTATATAATGTGCAATAATTTGCTGTCTGTTTTGTTCTTTGAACTATTTCATTAGATCTTGCATTTATTTTGTCTGCATTTAGTATTTTATACATACGTTTTGGATGTGTCAATATTTTAAGGAAGTGAGCATTTATTTTCTTGGAGGTAAGTTAAAAATTGGCATTATTATGTTCAGAATTTTAATTGATCAAATTGATTGACTCATTCAGTATATTTAACAATATCACTTGCTGATTTCATGTTTTACATTATAAGTTGTGGCTTTCCTATTGTTGATCCTAAGGTTGTTAACTTCATAAATTGAATGTATCCCGAGCGTGTAGGTTTTGTGAGTCTATATCACCTAATTCATTGACCATATTTATACTAAAATAATTGTAAATTTTGATTTTCTGTATAAATTCTTAAACTTGCCTATTAAAGTTTTACTGTTGATACTTAATTTTGCTTCGGTGTGATTACAGGTTAAAATAACAGTGCCATTAAATGTTTACATAATGCTTTATTGACAATAATTGTTAATTTAAAATGTACTAGCGCCTAACAAGGCAGTAACATAAAAGACAGACGATGCACTTCAACATCAAATTTCAACATAGCATTTGCGCGTTAGCTTCTAATTAATAATGAAATATTACATGTTTACATATCTGAAAATGTTATTCCCACGTATAATAACGCACGCAATCAACTTCCGTATAAACTAACGAGCAGTGCAGTAGCCAATGCAAATATCAATTAGCTGAGAAATGGCGGGCTCTCGCTACCTGCTGATACCGGCGCACGCGCATTCGTATTAATTGGTCGCGTTATCGTCCGCTAATGGGCTATTTCCGTTAGGTTTGATGTTTAGCTGGACCTAATTAATGTAATAAAAGTAGGGTACTTTAACTTTTATGTTAGAGTAATTAAATCTCTGAACTTGTAAATCATTGGTCCGCATTTAATTTTATAGCTGTTATATTATTGCTCTTTGGAAACTTGTTTGTTTACTTAACGGAAGCTGTGATATGACGATTGATGCAATTTGTCGAGTAAAAAATCTTAAAAAGCAAGCTTAATCGTAATATTGATCAAATATAGAAACCATTATCAACATGGTAATTATAACATTTTAACTGCTTATTAGAGAACTATGTTTTTTTAAAACCTGAAATGTTGTCTGACATCAACGAGAGAATCTTGAGAACATGTATATTTTTCAAGAAAACTGCGTATCTTACTTTATCATGCACATAAAAACATTACTACGACAAAATTAAAACCATACCGATTATGAGTAAACATTAAAAACTGAATTGCAAAATTTTCTACCACAGAAATTAGCGAAGTCACAAATGACTGGATAATTAAATAATAAATCATCTCCAACTCTTTTTGTCTTATCTTCTGCCATATGTAGACCATCAGGTCAGAGACATTAATTCGCAAGCGTCTCAGAGAAACTTGTTTATGGCATTGTTGCCGTCTCGGGTTCGATTCCCGATTCGTGTCGTCGATGTCGGACGATACTTGCCCGGCGATAAATTGCGACCCAACACCATGGTACAATGGGAAAGAGAAAGTCTTTTAAGGAAATATTGCACAGACATCACAATTGGACAGCGAAAAAAGGAGCTGTAAGAATTTATACGTTCAGAGTACACTTTCTTTTGGAGTCCTAAATAGGCAAATGCGATGCCATTATATGTTAAACGCACGGAGGCTGGATACTCAAAACGGTCACTATAAAAGTACTGCAAAATAATGTGAACCACATTCGATTCAGTTGTAGGATTTCTAGGCGTATACTTTTTCTTTTTCTTAAGTTTTATGCTTGTATGTTAAGTAAAAGTGTATTTTCGGTAAGTTGAGTAATTCCATAATTTTATCAAATAACAACATTCGTTCATAACATAGTCAAAATTTTTGTGCAAATGAAACGGATGCCCATGAATTGGCGAAAAACTTCCTACTGCTTTTACGTAACTTACAGTACATTCCTTCCTTTACAGAAAATATACGAAAAGGTTTAAGAAATTTGTTTTTGTTGTTACGCGTCTGTTGACGAATAAAGGATAATAGGCACTTTTGTATGGGATCTAGGCGTAAAACCAACAGAAATAAAATGTGTTGTAATTTACTCAGCTGTACTTCTAAATATCCTCTAAAATACTCTTAATACTTTTTTACCCTCTAATAGACCGGGTATCCCAGAAAAGATTCCAAAGATTGGTAACATGAACAACACATATACTGATGACGGGAAGCAGCGTCATTGGCTCTGGAGATCTATCGTCTTCTCTCACCAACCCGCACGCCCAGCGGGCGTAGTGATTATGGAAAAAACCCTTTTAGTGGCGCAGACACAAGAAAAGGCCCTCGGTTTCAGTACCTATGCCATTTCTGATGCATTTCAATGCTTCAAATTAAAAAAAGGCATGTGCAATTTCACATATATTATGAAATAAGGGAAGTAAGTAATAATTGGGCAGCCATTTAATTATTTGGTGAGCAACAAAAAGGTCAGCCGAATAATCATTACGGCAGCGAACAAATATTTTGTCAGCAATATAATTATTTGGACAGAAAAATAATTATTCGGTCAGCAGAATAATAAGGTGGGTAATATGATAATTATTTGGGCAGCAAAATAAATAATTATTTTGCTGCTTAAATAATTATTTCTTACCTTTGATAAAAATTTTATTTTAAGTTTTATTAACTAATTTTTGGGATTTCTTTTCCGGGATACCCGGAACCCGGGATTCCGGGGGTGCATTTTGGGGTTTAAAAGTATTTAGGGGTTATTAGGAAGTACAATAGAGAGTAAATTACAACACATTTTATTTCTGTTGGTTCTACGCCCATTCTACCATGATCCTTTATTTTCTTTATTTCTTTCTTTCTTTCTAACACCACACTTATAACTGATAAGGGTAATGATAATCGTCCCTTTGAAATTATTATAGACGTAATAAACATTGCGTATCGTGACATTTTCTTATTCTCTATTTCTAATAGAATGTAGCTTTACATTTGTTATTCAACCAGCTTTCTAATTGATATGGTCCTGGCCCCGAGCTGCCTTTATAGCTCATCTAATGAATCTGCATTAGCAATCATTATGATATCAATAAAATCGTAAGGGGCTTTTACCGGCTACAGTTAGGACCCTAATATACTGTAGCTTAAGGCTGAATAAAGCTAATTACCGTGAGATTGCATTACGAAGTGTCCAGTTAATGTGATAGGTAGTAACTTATCTTAGCCACTTTGTTATTCTGTAAAGTAGTGCTTTTTAATTTCGTCTTCGTCTTCTATGTTTGGGCGCACGCTTGATCATGTTTATTTGTAAACAGGTCAGGATCATCAGCAGTCATGTCCGAATTTACTCTCATCATAAAGTCTCTCTTAGGTAAAGGTATTAGGTCAGATCCCAATTTTTCGTTAGTTAGTTCCTATAAGCAAAATTTTGTTACAAAACATACGGCTGATTTCACCACCTCCGAATAAGTTCCTGATGACGGACAGTTCTATAAGAATTCTGTTCCATTTTTGAATTTATGCTAGAGTGGGTATCTGGAGGCGGGGAAACCAGTCTTTAATGATTTGGTTATCCAATACTCACTCCCATGTCATCTTCCCTTAAAATCTGGTTATCCAGAAACTAACAGATTTCCATAAACGCAAATTTCTTAGCCATGAACTAAGTGCGGTTTCAGTGTTTAGTGTACTGGGCAAATATTTTATTGAATTTTCTACAACAAAATTTCACTTTCAACTGTTTCGATGAAAGCAAATCTACACGATAAAATGCATGATATTTGTTGTAATTTACGGTTGTAAAACTCAAGTAAGGATAAGTGCTATATCTCGAGAATTACATAAAGGGAAATTAATTTCCTTTCCATGTTTGTAGTTCTAAATTTAATTAATTAAATCCTTCATGGGTGCAGTTCAAATACAATCCTAGTTTTATTGAGCGCAATAAAAATTTATTACCTTGCGAAATGTTTCTCATATAAATAACTTGATATATTCTTGCTTATGCAGTAAAAAGCATCAAGACTTTCTTGTACAATTAAAGGGGTTTCGAATGAAAAGTACTATAGATAGAGTTTAAGGAAGCATTCCAATATTTAAATCCTTGCGAAAAGTATGAAAACTCAAGAATTTTCTCTAGTCTCTTCCAAGTGAACTTGTCTCATAATTGAGTTCCTCTTCCCCAGAGGTAACCGGCAAATCAATAATAAGTCTTAATAAAAAAAAACATTCCCAATAATTATCGCTGTTCACATAATCACAGAAGTTCAAACCGCTTTAAATAAAAAAAGCATTTAAATTGAAGCTAATGTGACATAAACACAAAATTACATCCTAGCAATTATAAAGCCTTTAACTGGCGAAGAAGTCTTGAAGGAGCATTGGAAAGGTACAATTAAGTAATTTGCAAGGTGGCTAGAGTCGCGTACGAGAGGGAAGGAGACGCGCCGAGGAACGTGGATGTCGATCGGATTCTATGCGCTCATCAAACGAACCGACACGACCGCTGGGTCGCTACGTGAGAACTCTGGCGACTAGGCTTGGAGACAGGGTGTATTTAACTTTGATAAAACTGCTTTCACTGAGACAAATACTAGCGAAAGGGCTGTAGTCATGTCTTTTTAAAAATTAGCGACACCCGTTACACTTGTGGCACTTAAGGATTGTTTACAAATTTCAGTAAATGTCTCCATTGTCTTTGATTGTTACGATTGCATGAAATGAATAATGCAAGAAAATTGGAAACGAGGAATTCCACTGCAAGTTTTTACTTGGAGAAATAATGTTTTCTAAAACATATTGACCAGTTTTGTAGCCCTCTACATTATCAGATTAAGTTCACATTATTAGTAATTTTTGGTCAGAACATTTAAGATATCATCACTCTTTTACATTAGTTGTGGCAAAATTTTAATTTTTTTTTCTGTCGTTGTTGATCACAATTTGATTCGACCTCTACAAGCCCTTTGACTTTGCCACATTCATCTGATTCATTCGTTGATTGATAACAACCTCTGTGATTGGTCGGAAACGTCCAGATTCTTACTAAACCGCGTCGGCTTTCTTCTGTCGATGCCAAAGAATTTTATCTTATTTCCATCAGAACCGCTTCAGAACTCGAATGATCTGCGTGCATGTTTTATTGTGATTATAGTCGTGTGATGAGCACGGAGAGAATGTGTTAATTGCTTGACAAATAAATGCAATTCCTGCATAATAACATTTTTCAATAATTAAAAGATTCAAGTAGTTTTTACTGCCGGCATCAAGTCGGAATAATTAGTTTTCAAGAGTATTTGCGTCATTTCCTGCTTGAAACGTTGATGATAATAATATCATCGATAAAACTTTAAATAATTATTATAGCTATAGCTCACTAAGATAATCATCAATGCGGAGTACCTACATCATTTGTCATATATGTTTTTTTATTTGCTTAAGATGTCCTTTTTTATCCTATCGCTTGCTCTATCTTGCTTGTGATAAATCAAGATCTGATATTAAGTTTATTTAGTTGTATACCGATCTGTTTTTGAGCTAGTTCAGTGTGAATGTTAGAAGTTACTTATTTATAATAATTGTTGGATCAAACTGTAAAGTAATTCAGGATAATAATTCATAATACACAATCAAGAAAAACCCATCTAATGAGTTTTTTTCTGTTGATCTTCTGTAACTGCTAATTCAATTGCAGCAATTGGCAAGTTGATATCAGTAGCAGAATAAATTTATTCCAATGCAAATCTTTATGGTGATCGTTGTAAAATAATCTTCAGCTCTTCAACTAAACCAGGAGAAATTACCGTTGAGGTGAAGACAACTGTCCCCAAACCAGAGGTGCGAGCATTATTCAAATAAGCGTCAAATGTACAGGCGATACCGCTAGTCCTACGTGATCCTAACACCTAGCGGGACCTTCGCTGCTATCATTATCTATCCATTAACTCTGCTCCAGGATATGGCATACATTCCCAGTTTAAGTTACATTTTCCTTTTAATATTGTAAGGCTTCGTTATCTTAGTTTCCTTTTTATGAGTATGGTGTCGGGTCTTGAAATTTAAAAAAATATAAATAAGAGTTGAAGAATATAAATTCTGTGTTAATTTGAAAAATAAATTTAATACAGCAAAAAGCAATTCAGTTTCATTCTAGAAATTTTATAAAGATCGATATCTCGAGATGTTGATCGATGTACCCCCCAACGATCCAATATTCTCACGAGAACAGCTATGACGATTCAATATTTACACATGTGCGTTAATTCAGGGAGCCTTAAACGGCGTGAATAATTACTCGGATGACAGAAAAAGCGGTTGGATTCCACGACTAAAACGCGAAGTGGTCCGATGCGAGTTCACCACGTCTTCTTTTTTGCCCAGGGTAAAAAATATGGCTTTTGTAAGTCGTCTGCGGGGTTGGCCGGGGGTTGAGAGGATGCGACGTCGCGAGCCGCGGCGCGCCGGCCGCTCCGTCAGTCTGGCTGTGCCTCGTGCGTGCGCCGGTCGTGGTAGGGAGACGTTCGCTCGTTCTCGTCATATCCACTGTTATTCGCGGTTTTCCGTCGACAGCGCACGTGTCACCGGCGCCAAATGCAGCGTTTATTTACAATTGTACACCTGTGACTACACTCATATTTGATGTGATGTGAAAGACCATTATTGGTTAAAGTTAAGTGTATTGTTGATTACGAAACTCGACGGTGTGCTTGTGATATTGAACTGTGCTGTTGGATTTGCATTCGGTTCAATTTGGTTTTATAAACTGTGTTGTGCTAGAACACAACTTTCGGCGACAGCCAAAGAGTCCACATCCACAGTTGGATGAACGCCAACGACACTGCAAAGGTGAGTAAAATCTCCAAACATCGGTGTAATATCATATGTTATACATTTTTGCAGAAATTCGTTATCTACGTCAATAGCGGCTTATCTGAAACGCTACGCTTGTCGCATTTTTATAAAACGTATTGTATGCTCTGTACCTGTTTACGATTTAATGACATTATCAGAATTGACGATACAATGTTCAATAACAATTCTCTTCTGATGCTTTATTCAAGTGCTGTTATTTGCTTACCGTATATAATACATTCGAGAAGCACGTGTGATCGTAACTTTTTGTTTGCATTTGTGTCTTCAATGAAATCAGAAGTACATAAGTGAAGACGCAATATTGCGTTACTTGCCATCTATTGTTTTATGAGTTTAGTAATTACCTTTAAGTGTCTACCTATCATTATTTACAGTTTTAAGAAATTTTCTCATTAGAGTTGGTGATTTTGACATTGTTTTATCTTTATAATTTATCGCTTGATCATCATCAAATAAATGATAATGAATTGATAATACATATACACCATCGAAAATTTTCCATGGACTAACGAATTAATCATTTTTTGTTCTTATTCAAGGTTGAGCGTGCGTGTTATTATCATTATGCGAGTTATCATATACCTTATCAAGGGCACAATTATTATGGTATTCGGACTTATCTGTTAACGTGTCATAGACGACGTTCACTTCGCATTCATTACGGAAAACCATAATAGTTTTGTGAATTTCCTTATTGTTGATTATTGACCTTGTAGTACAAAAGTTCAAACATTTCTACAATTACAATTAATTCATTATTTAAATGAACTCTTTTAAAGTCGTATTTAAGGAGAATGACCAGGGAAGTACGGAGTAAGTATATTCTATTCTATGTTTGGTTTCAATTTTTTTTAAAAGAATGTTTAATATTATTTATAATCGTCAGGGTAATCGCAAGAACACTAGTATCTCAAATTAATGTATCTATTGTTTGATATTATTTTCATAACATTGTCTAAAATGAACGTAGACACACCGTAGACACTAATGAGGAAAATATCAATAATGTTGAAATTTACCCCATGTTACTCTAGTTCACCGGATTCTCGGGGAATATGCTTATGAAGTTCGTCAAATTATAGGTTATTATTAACTCACTTTGACACAATATAAAATTATATTTTTATATTTTACTATTGACGTGTTTTATATTTGAAGCTGCATTTCATATTTAGAAAATGCATACATACATACACCTTATCAATCTATGTATCAATCAAAACAAATTATCAGACAACCGAAATTGGTACGTCAATTTAAATGTCATGTCATTATTTCCAGGTTATTTGACGTAAAATCGACCGCTCGATTAATGTAATTGTAATCTATTAAAGATGCCCGATTTCAATAGTTCTTTATAATCGATTACTTAATTAATTCACTTCGCTTGTTGTATACGTACAATAATATTATCAATATTTTATGGCGATTTATGTCAAATTTCACTACTAAGATAATGTTTTTTTATGTTTTCACCATTTGTTAAAAAGCTAATGCAAGATCAAAATAATATAAGAAAACTCACTGATTTCACCTACTGACTCGTGTCCTGTCTGCCTATTCGAAAATAGTCGAATAGGATCAGATCGATCGATCGATCATAGGTCAGATCGATTATAATCCGATTAAGTATAAGTATTCACCGTTTCACGGTTACCGTTTTTCTAAAATGGTGCTTAAAATAAAAGTGAAATGGTGGATTCTTGAAGGAAAAATCACTAACTTCCTAATATAATGCAAGTATTTTTTCCGGAGAACATTTAGTTTATAGAGATTTAGTTAATATGAAAAACGTATTTTTTACAATACTTTTGATACTTGCACAATGCAGAAACAAAGTGAAACCATCATCAAACATACTCATTTGTCATTTCCCGAAACCAATGTAATCTTGTGACTTTCCTAAGCGTCGTTACTACGCGCAATGTAATTTCAAATATTCAAATCCATTTTTCACGGGCTATTCGCGTTACTATTATCGCGAAAAATTCACATAATTTTCAAATACCAATTCACCTCGCATATTTTCTGTGGCGATTGCTTTTAGCATTTATAGTCGGTAGTCTATGCCAAGCCTCCGTACAGTCTTTACAGAATAAATATTGTTAAACATGACACACATTGCTCTCATCACAAAACTGGGGGAAATAAAACACAAATTAAACTGGTACAAACATTGAAGATCACAACATTCGGTTTTTCTGATTATTTTCCGAGTGAATTTACTCGGCTATTTTCGAGCAAGGCAGATGTTAAGGAAACTGAAGTACCTATCTAATATTCTAGCGTTCCTTCTAATGAAGTCGTAGTGGAATGCAGCAGCGAATATCTGGAAGATAAGTAGTCAGATAAGAGCTGATCGACAGACAGCGCGGCGTACGTGCCAAGAGAGGGTCTTGGTTACCGGGTCACGTTTGACACACTCTACCACAGTAGCCCCTTTTGTATCTACCACGCTACGTTATTAACGGCCATTTGCTTACAAACCTTATCGCCAGTCGTGGATTTTTTAAACTATATGTGTATGGCTTCTTATGATTCAGCCGTAAAACGTGCAAGATTAGTTTAAATACTCGAAATGAGGTATTTAGAAAGTACTAACTGTAAGGTTATTATTTCAACTTGTTATTGAAATCGAAATGGATTTGTTGAAAGATTCTTTTGGGTTAAAATAAAACAATAAAACGAAAGACCAAGTTAGAAGTTACTTACTTGAGAGGAAATACTTAAAAAAGATATTTCATTAAGACAAGTCAAAATTACTAAAATAAGGTCTACTATATTTAAGAAGTCAATATAATACTTAATTAAAATAATATGTAATTACTACTGGATCGTCAAAAGAATAAAGACTTCAAAGAACGTAATTCATTCATTAAAAGCGATTCACCAAAAATGTATGGCGTCATCTCACTACAGCCCGCATTTGATCTAACTCAATGGATCAGTTACAAGTGGTCTGAATCAGGTGCTTCAAGCTTGACCTCCCAGAAATAGACCTGGTGTGCGTGACCGTCTACCCCTGGTTTTTCGGACGCTAATCGTTACTCATTCAATTGGTCTGTTGGCCTTAGTCCAGGATAACGCGGATGCCAAGGTTCGGTCCACTTTTACACTGTAGTTTTGCTCGCAAAATCGAATCACGTTCGAGGTCTCGTAAACGAGTACCCAACAATTTTATGTTAGGAGAAAGCGCCCGGACTTGGTGACACTTTTTGTTGACCACGTTCGCGAAGATTTCAGTTCGCGATTCGGCGCTGGCCAACAAACGAAATGGCAACAAAAAGTTCACCTTTCTGCGAATTCTATTCTTTAAATATGATGACAGCCGTCGAGTTTTAACGAGATCTTGAATACTGGAAAGTTGGCGAGACGAAATCTATTATTTTCCTGTCAAAAAATGATCCTAGCTTCTGAACATTTATCTTGAATTCTGCTAATTTCTCCGAGACTTTTACTAACCGCACACAATAAAAGCATATTTAACGTTTGAAAACTATTGGTGACATATGTCTAACTTCGTCTCCCGTTGGTGGCTCTAAGTATAAATAGTTTTCTGGTGTTTCTCAATTCGCGGCGGCTGCATTTGAACTGGAAATTGCTCGGACTAAATTAGTTTTACGAGTAGCGGGGTATGACGCGATCCCATCAAACACCGGCACGGGCGCACTCATTGTTACTGGTATTATTAGTTCGCGTGTATCGTTTACGCTAATATTATTGTATAGTTCCGAATTTTCGTAACCTTGATTAAGTAATTTAGTGTCTATATTATTTCCGTTGATTCATTAATTTAAATGTACAACATTCTAAGAAACGCTGCAAAGTAAATGGGAGTTTAAGGGATGACAATCATAGCTGATCCTCAGCATACTTTTGCATAGTTTAAACATGTTCAATGTCAACGAAGGTCTTATTGGTGCTATTAGAACGCGGTGGAACAATGAAATTTAATTTATTCGATTCGCATAGTCCAAAAGTGAATCGAGAAATTTGCAACCGGTCCCGTTTGACCTATTCGGGTTTGACTAATCAGTTCCAATTCGATGTTCATTTGGTTTCACTTTTCGGTCCTGGGTCGTTTCGTTAATCTGTAAACAACCTTGATCCGATTCATTTAATCACCGTTGCTTTTACGATTCTTGTCAATCAGATTGATTGCAGCTATTATTTTAAATTAATTACTTTCCAGACAAAAAATCACACGAAGTCGTAAGATTTTAATGTTGACCAAATATTGGTTAAGAGGTCGTATATCGGTAAATAAATTTTGTTCACACCTCGCGCGACGTGATGCATAATCCCATTTTAAAAAAGTAATGCACGTAAAATTTTATTGTTGCATTGACACCAATATGTCACACGTAACACGAAAAAAGTGGAAATATATGATGGGGCTAGAAAATCGGAACAAGACAGCCCTTTTATGGGGACAGAAACGGGTTGTTAACGATTGTCGAAGTCGTCGAATAACGGTTGGGATGGTAAAAAAGCGTTTCTGTGTTTCCATCCCGCGTAATTGGCCGGGTCCATTCGGAATGCCGTCTGACGAAGATGTGTCCCAAAAGAAGAGTCGGTCGTATGCGGCGGATTGGCTATATTAAAATAGAATTTCAATTAACTTCCACGTCGACGAGGAAAAATCGACGTCCAGTTCTTAATCTTATACAAGATGTTGATCTGAATGCTGAATCAAAGAAGGTTTTATTTCTACTCACTTTAGATTTATTTCATCAATGTAACAAGCTAGCTTGCTCATGTTAGACATGAGACAGAGTGAACCTAGAGTTACTTGCATCCGCTCTACAATTTATACAAAGACCACAGTGTAACCGTATAACCACGGAGTATAACCACTAGATGTCAAATCACAGAATCCAGTAATTTCCTTGCTTGTCTAACCTTTCAAGTCCGAATACAGAATTGCAAAATATTTAAAAGTTAAATGTTTTAAAAGTATAATGTAAACACAATGTCGTTATACCGTATATGTTGAAGTAATCATGAAATAATCTACATTCTAGTTAGATTTAATATGTAAAGCTGTTTAAGTGTTACAATTATTCAGTAATCTAGTTGAGTGATGCCTTGTTTTGGGGTTCACTTAACAGACATTGAGCTTAATCTATATTGTGGTAATTACAGTGTCTCGACCGATAGTTTTGAATGCTTCGATTATACAGAAAAATACTTAGAGGGAGTGACTTTAACGGTAAACTTTAATCATAACATTAGCCATGCGGTTTGAAGTAATGGGATATGGCGTATAAGTCAAGTATGTGTAGTATCTAAACTAGAGTAGTATCTAAACAACTTCTGGGAATGTAGGTCGCTGTATGCTCAGGTTCTTTTATACATAAAACACAACTTACAATCATCATGTGTTGTACGGCTGTTACACCAATTTCCCAAAACTGTACTCGAACCGTAACTGCTGCTACAATCGACCCAATTCCAGAGCAATTTCCAAGAATACACTAACAAGTTAGATCGAATTGTAGAATGATCAGCTTTGTTTGCTTTTTCAATGAACGTCGAACATTCGCCTGAGCGTTTGCTCAACAGATTAGTCGCTTGTCATATCCAAACATAATGTTTGTTTTACTGATCGTCACTTCTTATCATACTCGAGCAAACGTGCGCGTATTTCGAGACCACACGTTGCATGTTTTTTTAAGTTTGAACACAAACGTTGACATATTTCAGAATTAATAATTTAAGTTGGCTTTCCATTAGTATCTCGAGAATCCTTAGTAACATGGACCAGGTATTCTGTTTACGATGTAGTAAAAACTGCAGCCGGCCATCTCCATATCAGTACGCTCGGAATACGTGGGAAGTACTCGTCTAATAACATAACACCACATTACCGTGAAGTTAAATGGTTAAGGAAAATTAATTTCCCTTGACTGAGACCTGTAATGCTTCTGCTCAGTCTTCAAGTATAGCCAGAAGCAATTAATTAAATTCGCATTAAAGGTTTTCCACGAATAACATCGTCTGGAAGAGAAAATTCTTAAACACCATATTGGGCTTGTGCGTGTTAGTTTTTCAACTTAAGAACGTAAAAGTTGACAGTAGACATTAGAGTTATTAGCGGGATTTTATATACACAATTGGTGTTTCACTGCAAGCTTTGGTGGTGCAATATTGAGGTATTTAACTTACAAACCGACGCTTCCTAGATTGCTCATCGTAGGTACTCCCACGAGAGAACAAGCAGAGAACCATTATTCATTAATTAACCTACTATATACCACCTTAACAGGCTATCTTCTGAAGCAACTAGAGTTATTGCGTGCGTCTGCAGCTATATCCATCAATAAAATGGGCGCGCATTACGCTTCGTTTACTGTCGATGTTTTCATTCAGCCGATAATTTGTACGCAATTTTTCACTGACCTCTTTAATTGTTCTGCATTAAGTTTTTTTTTCTCAACATGCTGTTTAGCCAACTATGTATTTTGTTAATGGTAACATATGCCGGCAATTGGAATTAAATAATATGACAAATCGCACTAGACGTATTGGTATGTGAGATTCCAGTTCTAGGAACTGATTTAATTTGATCAACGTATTTGCGTACTCTATTCATTTTCTTATTTCATGGTGATATAGGTTCCTCTTTAGCTTGGTATTATTGTGTATCATGCTATCAAAATGCCTGAACTTTGATATTCTCCGCTGATATTTGCGCCTTGGGATGTTGTTAGTAGTATCGATTTATTCGTATTGGATATTTGACAGTTAACAAGCGGTCTAGGCGATCTGTAAGTCTTTTCTTCCTTTGTTTGTGTATTACTTACAATTGTTTATCGTGTCTGTGCATCTGAATCTTGTTATTTTTTATACGTATTGGTCAGTGAATACAATGCTAAGTTTATTTTACATTTTTGCGTTGTCAACTCATGTGCGCTAATATAGATTTTGTTTAAACCAAGAATAATAAAACTACATTTCTATGTTTCATGGCTATTAAAGAACAGCGTTTATTTAGTTTTAAATATTCATGACATATAAAAATCTTGTACATAACATAGTTTTAAAGAGCCAGAATTTATCGGTTGTATATTTTTCTAATGTAGTCACTAGTCAGATTCAAGTTGATTTTATTAGCATAGCCGGTATGGTCACTAATGATTAATGTAAATGTTTTCAAGTTAACATTTATAAGAAAAAGTACATAGTAAACTTGACGTTCGTTTAAATAGTGCCTTTTGTGCACAGAGAGGCAAATGTGCCAAAGGCGCTCGCGGAAAAAAATATTTTTCTAGAAATCCGTAGAAGAATCGTAACAGCTTTAACGCAGACATGCATCTTAACTTTAGATATTCTCTGCAGTCAGAATGAAAAGGAACTAAATTGTGTTATGATCTATTGTTTCTCTTAAATTAAAATCATCAAGGAAATATTCTTACACGATTGTTTGGAATTAAACAATGTTAACATTATAAAATACATTTAGTATTCTACCAAACGCTGGATTAATAGACGTAGTACCTATTCTTTACTTCTCGTAAAATTTATCGTTTGGTTATTAACATATGGCATTGTTTATAAATCCGATACTTAGATGATTATTCTCATCATGTTGTGTAAGTATACAATAGATGTAAATTGTATGTTTATTTATTTTATTTTATTTATTTAGACACACAACAGAGTACAGTTACATAGTATATACAATAAATTAGCTATAAATACTAACTACTAATACTAATTAGCTATTGTTTACTCCTGAATTAAAAATAACTTATTGTTCCACAATACGAATAAAATAACTTATTATATTATCGATTTCCAATTAATTGGATATGTAATTAACAAGATATCACCATCTTTGTATTAAAATGAAATAAATAAACCAAAGACCTTAAAATTTAAATATCAATTAGTGTTTGTATATAAAGTCGTAAATATTTTTGCATCCATAATTAAGGGTCGAAACCCTACTGGCCTCGAGATCATTAAGAAGTCTCCAGCAACGCGTGTTTGTTCGATTCTAAAACATGTGCAAGCATTGTTTTTTCCAAGGTTAATTCAACATCTGGCCTCAAACCGTCCGTCTTCTGGCAATCTACATCACACGATGACCCGGCTTGTCTGTCGGTAATGATCGAATACCTTATCGACCGATCTTGCAGTCTGACACTTGATCCGGCTCGAAGGACCAATTACCGGTTTATTGATAGTTGATACTTTTTAACTTAAGTATTTTGTTATGTTGATATAAATAGATTTCCTTACCATTAATAGTTATTTAATATAGAAAGCTATAAATAAATAGCTACCCATCATTTACTGTTTTCACAAGTACTCGAGTCACATATCCTCACGTACTGTATTCCGTTATAAGGAGTCGATGGTGCTAATTTCGTTGTCACTTTTAGTCACGCTAACGGGGTAAATTATAATGAGTTTTTATTTTACAACCGTGACTAAATTAATTTGTTGTAACGTGAAAGTACTTAAGGCTGGTATTTTTTTATTCCTTAATAGATTGTTGCCACATTGGTGAGCGAATCCGTATACAAGATTTTCAAAATAAATATAGATGAATTCATATGCGAGGAGAGTTAGGGCAGATGAAAATTGCAAGCCTAGCTAGAGCGCCATCTTATTGGCTCTTCTTTTGGACGACAGAAATCCATTTACGAACCGTACCTACCGCTGGGATTCCCATTACGCCTTTTTTGGGTGAACCCAAAGAAAATTATTAAAAGGGGTTAGTATATTATTATTATACTATACGGCACCGCGCTTGTATATTCCGAACGTTGAAAACGTTCAAGCTAATTTGACATCAAAGTCATATAAAGCGTTATATATTCCACCGCAAATTGTATGCAGTATGAAAATATATCTAAATAGATGTGGTATTGATTGAAAAACCTCCAGTTACAATCAGCATGAGAAATCTAATAGAAAACTTATTGATAGCGGCCCATGCGGGTTACAACGATACGGGAATAAATTTCGGCCATTTGAATAAGTGCTGATTTATTGTCATGCCCTTGCTCCACGATTGAAGGAACACTTTAGTTTTATTATTGCCCTTCACCGCGACTTTGTGTCGTTAAATTAAATATTTGGTTACATTTTCCTCTACACATAACACCTTATCTTCATGCAGTATCTTATCTAAGTCGTAAAATCTCTCTTAGGTGTCAAATGCCAGTTAAATGCTAAAAAAGATGACGTAACCTGGCTCAAAAATATCCAAAGTATACGTTTCACAAAGTTACACAACTTTTCAAAGGCTTACCAAGTAATATTTTTGACTATAAAGGAGTATTTAAGAAATTTCCTTATTTCTAACTTGTTAGTTTTATGATTGGCTCAAGTTGCAGTTTTACATTAATGGCCCTATATCAAAAACATACCTCAAAGTTTAAAAATAACTGAAAGTTCATAAATTGCTCCAACCATCCACACCAATTCATTAAATGCAGTTTTTCATAGAAGTCTAAACTATACTTAAGCTCTACTTGCCGCTGGAAAAATTCCACATGTGCGAAGTAACGAGCAAACACTAGTTAGTATTTAAATACGCAGAAGGTACTAACTGGATTATATATAAAGTTAAATCGATTCAATAAATACAGTTCTCATTGGAATATGTATGTCTCCACATTGTTTCATTTCAATAGATTATACATGAACTTTTTCATTTGATTCTTGCTTCCAACTAGTCCATAATGCTTGAACACGTCAAAGTTTATTAATTAAACAGCTAGCAACTTCGCGTGTTCGAAACTGAATCTTATTGTGTTTGTATAGAATTCAGTACTATTTGATCATGATTGATTATTACGCATTCTTCTTGTTAGGGATTAATGATTCGTTTTATTCTCAATTTTTTTGCACAGGGTTAGTGTTCTGATGATTCTAATATGTGACAAGGGACTTGGTATGAATATGTGTGTTATACTCATAGATGTACAACCTTATCGTCGCAAGCTAATATTAGTCTTAATTAGGATCGGTTTCAGGGAATATGTTTCATATCAGGTCTTGTAATGAAACATTTTAATTCATCAAAGTCGAACATGTTTTTCGACCCTTGATCACACTGTGTGTCCTTAAAATTTGTACGTATTCACGAAAAGCACTAGAGGTTTTTCACGTTACTTGTTATTCTTGCTTGGCCCGTCCAATGATTTACATTTGCAACTATTTAACTTTCATTTAAATTCATAAATCCTTTATTCACAAAAGGATAAACAATTACGCGAGAAGTGCCCATAATGCTCATAAACTAAGGCCCATTTTACAAAACCAATCTCTGATAGATCTCTGCTTGAGTGCCGTTAGAAAGAAATGTCGCTATTCATTCCCACATAACGCCATCCCTTTCTAGCAGCGCAAGCAGAGATTTACCCTTGAGATAGATTAGTTAGTAACATTTAAAGAGAGATATTGGACGCGCATCCAATTTCTCTCTTAAATGAAACTATTTCGAATGAAAGTTGAGAAAGCAAATGGAGTTTCAAAATAGGGCTATCTGTTATGTAAAAGGGAGAGTGAGGAATGATTATCTTTGTCTGCACCTGTGTCTTTGTTAGTACACCTGTGACATTGCCATTTATACCCATAACTAGGGGGGGCCTAAGCCCAGCAGTGGACTAACAGTCTGATGATGAGTCATAAAATTATAATTTTGCAAAAAATACTTAATTCGTCGTCGTCACCAGTTCATCTGCTGCTGATCACTAGCCATCCTACATGGGAAAACACAAGAGGAGTATTGACCCGTAAGCTGCCTATCCACCAACGCAGAGCGAGGAAGCGGAGGTTTCAAGCAACACTATTGGTTAATCGAGATATCGGGTCAGCAAAGCGGAGATTTCAAGCGATGCTATTGGTTAATTTTGACACAGCTCAAGGTCCGCTCCAGTGGAACAGCCTAACACCACCACGCTGGCTCAATGCGGATTGGTGGATAAAAATCAACTAAGACCAGAACATTCATCGTCCATATCTATGCTCTGAACAACCGTTATTATTATTCTGTTGTTCCGCTATCTTATCTTCAGATAAACAGTAATCATCTATATTGTTTGTTTCTCAGACTTCGCACATAAATATGATAAGAGCTGTTTGGACGGTTTTTTTATCAGCTGTTTAAGATAATTCGCTTGACAAAATATTTGATTTTCTTCTGAGCAGTGCTGCAGTGTTTCTAATGCTTTTATTTCGATACAGCCTATGCAAAAATGTATGAAACCAGGTTGTTGGTTTTATATGCATGGTGCATAGTAACAATTCTTGGTTACTTTTTCATGAGGAACTAAGAATATCTGGTAAATTCAGGTGAGTGTTTACACCTTTTACCGCGCGTTCGGGGTACAGCCAGTCACAGATATGTCGTGTAAAATTTTAACTTCCAATGACAAATAATAACGTAAACATCCTTTAGAGCCCTAATCGTCCTTAGCCGATGCGTCCCACTGCTGGGCACAGGCCTTCCTCATAGAAAATACACACATGAGGTGTAAGGGCCGTAACACATTGTTGGGTAGAAACGGTTGCAATAGCAATTGGAACCAACGGCTTAACGTGCTCCAAAGCGCGAAAGAGTTCCAGATCAAATGTTTTAGTCACCCATCCATGGCTTGACCATGGCGAAGGTAGCTTTGTTTCGATATCAAAGCGTACTAACCACAACGCTCGTGAGCTCCACTTAAACTTTAAAAAATTCGCGTGCATTTTTGGTATAGATATGCAATTTCGCTCTTAAACGGACCGTGTAGAAGGGCTCTCACGCACCCAAGACCAGTTTCGGACGGGAAAATAGGAAATCAATCATTGAATACAAATAAGCTGCATGTTAACCACCGCGCTTACTCTCACTCACCGATTGGTACCAATAAAATCTGATACTATTGAATTTATGTTCTGTGCGGTCTGGCTTCTCTTTTGACTTACGATCGGGCTATCTTTACAGTTATTCTTAGAGTCAGTTTTTTGATCCGTCGTCAGGTTGACCAGTAGGTTTAAATATGGCGAATTAAATATGGTTTAACCAATCGCGAAAACGTATGATGTCGTTATTTATGACAGCTTGTCCAGTATTCGAAATTTCAAATATTACTATAGTTAAATATTCATAGACGATTTACCTAACACACGCTGTGGCTATACTTGCTACAGGCGCTCGCGGTAATGAACATTAATATTATACGTTTAATGATTATTTATATTGTATGATAATTATGTAAAATGTTGACGATTTTAAGTGCCAAGTTTGGTCTATGAAATAAAGTTATTTTTTATTTTGATGGCGGCATAGCAGATGCACATCGATTTACATCACAAATTCGACAACTTGTCAAGCTGACATCATAATTGACGCTATCGGTCTTGATTTTAACTATTGTGTTAACTATTCTTCTTAGTCGTCTCGCTCTAGTCAAAGCGGTCGTGGTCACACTGAGGTATCCATGTTGGAGGCAGAGGCGGACACAGCTCGCCGCACAATCTCCCGCCATCTCTCCCTATTGGCTGACTGTCTAGCGAAATCAGATACGTGGCCTCCCACTGCGGATTTAACTTGGTCAGACCAGCGCATAGAGTTAACTATTACTACGGATCAAAATACTCACCCTTAGTAGTATAATATGTAACTGATCGGTTAATTAATGAAAGGAGTTGAAATAGTAAACGCCTCAAGCTTGAAGCTTTTCTTTTTATGGTGGTCCAAATGGTAGACTTGGTGTTCGGTCTTTACCGCCTCCTTATCTGCAAGCTATTGAAAGGTGTAAATTCAGAGTAACAAGTAATTTCACAGGCGTATTCAAGTTAGCAACAATGTTGTGGTGAGAAATAAATGATGACTGTTTTCTCAAAAAACAATTGGGTTAATCGAATAGAAACTAAAATATCTAGCTTATTAATTAATCTTGATTCTTATAATTATGAAGTTTTGAAATGCATAAAAAGTATTCTTATGCTTTCATAGTGCATTATTTACTGCGATACTTGCGAACCGTGACAGTTGTGCGTGACTACAGGATACACACAACAGTGTCCCGGATAATCGCAGGCTGCGCGGGCTTCCGCTGAGGCGCACGCGCAAGTATTCGGAACACATGCATTTTATTATGGGTTGTATTTCATTCATTAATATTTTTCTCATCATAATGGTAAATAGTAGACAAGCCAATATGCGAAGGGAACGGAAAATTCGTAACAACATTGAATTAATACTAAAGTAGCACTACTTATATAGATATTGAATCCACTTGTGTTTGTGAACTTTTTTTGAGAACATTTCTAGTATCCATATTTTAATTTATTTATTTTTATGGATTGGTATAACTTTTGTGATAAATGCGTTAGTTAAAATAACACTATTATTAATTATTTCTAGTTTTCCTCATTCTCGGGCAAAACTAAAACCAGTAATTTTTTTATTGGTATTTATTATTTTGGAGTTGCAGAAACGTTGAAATAAACTTCACTAAAGTTTAACGTTATTTTTTATTCCTACGTACGTTATTATGCTTACTAACCTTATCTTTAAAGGCGATAACATATAGGCGTAACATTTCAAATAAACCGTCATTATAATAACAATGACACAAGGGAAGCATCCCTTGCGCAAAACATGATTCCCATTGCTTTTAAACATTTCTGACCTTATTCAACTGTATAGATAACGAAAGAGAGAGTGAACTAAACATTGCTAGGCTTATAAATCCCCACGTCAACCCCTAGTTTAATATTTTAAAGATTTTCGTCAAAGGGTTATTCGACCCCCAGTCAATGTATTAGTCGGGACTATAAGTTAACAATTTATTGGCTATTTCATACAATAGCTAGGAAAATTTATTACGTGGTAACGTACGTTTCTAGTCCTGTTTATAGCGAGGATTTCGTTATGAATAGACCAATAGCTAGAAGTGAATTAATAAATAGTTATAATAGAAATATTATGAACGTGATGCGATGAGTGCGAAATTAAGACATGATGAATGATTCATGATTACCGTCAAAATAAAATAAAGGATTTTTCTTTTCTGGTTTGTTCAATAAATGTTAGTAAGCTAATGAAGTTAAATTTTTCTATACAAAAATTGCATTAAAAAATGAACTGCAAGTTGAAATTGAAAATCTCATGCTCATAGCCCACAAACCATTTCGGCCTGAACTAAAAAGTTTCTAAGACTTGGTAAACAGTATTTTTTTCATCAATCTGCAGTAGAAACCTATACCAACATTATATAATCGAATCATTTTATTTATTCTGAACCAATTATAATGAAACTTCATAACCAAAACCACCCACACCTAAATATTTGAAACTTTTTAACTCGAATCTTTTTACAAAATCTCGACAAAATAACAAAGAGTTTACCCAGCAGACCTCTTTGCAGTTTAATTTTTTTTTTAAGTATTTTATACTGCACCACATCCAAACTGATGTGAGCTGGAGATTAAAGCATGCATGTAGCATGCATGCGTAAATAATGAATCTGCAAGGGGACAGCGGGGTGCACGGGAGGGATGCACCCTCTGGACCCCTTTGGACCCTCAGAGGATTTAACGCGTGTCTGGCGCGTGTGTACTATCGACATCACATTGTTTATTACATATTGGTTTAATTACAACCCTTATTCGCAAAACTTAAGCTTTAATATTCGTATATTTGACACTCATACGCGCTGTCCACAGTACATCATCGGAAAAACTTTGATCTTACACCTTTGTAATAAGAACTAGTTTCCCTTGAATATCAACACGTGTGCAACGCGTGCGCATTGCATAGACAAAGCCACCATTTTTGATATGTTCATCAAATGGGAGATGCAATTTTAGCATTGATTATTTAATCAACCGTGTTGAATGGTTTATGCAGAAAATATTAGTAAAAGTAGTAATAGGAATAGTGTGTCTGGGGGTATAGACGCGTATATTATGTAATATAAAATATAGGTATTTAATATTATTCGGGACTATGACTAGTAGGAGTGGTAGTGGGAAGCTCGGTGGCGCATTGGTTAGTACGCCTTGACTTTCGATATCGAAAACAAAGCTTACCTCTCCATGGTCAGGCCTTGGATGAGTGCCCAAAACTTTGAGATCTCTATTCCTCCGTGCTCCGGAAGGCACTGTTATGGGGTTTATTTCAAACCACTTTAAAAAAAAAGAAATTATTTAATACTAAAAAGGAATTATACAATTATTAATTAAATGCTAAAGGGCAAGTGTCCGCGAGAACGGATGGAATCAAACTAACTCGAATTTATCATTACATTAGGTCCTTACCTATGAAATTGGTGTTTTGTATGGAGATTTTGGGGAATTCTGCATTTTCCATACTAATTTTTTTTCAGTTTTCTTCACAACGACAAATCCAAGGATAATAATATTTGGCATCTATCATTAGACAAGCTTTTAGTAATATGTGTAATATCACACTTCATAAAAAATATTTATCGTTTTTAAATGAATGCAAATAAAATGATGTATTCACTTAAAAAGATTTGTGTCCGTGTCCAATTTTAACACAATTAAACTTACAAAAAATTATCAAAACAAATCAAAAGAGCTCAAAAATATAGTCTATTTTTAGACGAGGTAATAATTTTTTAGGAATACTCTGAATCTTAATAGTTACAGACAAAATACTAAGAGAGAAAAAAACCACCAATTTCATAGGTAAGGACCCAATATTAACAATAAGACAGCAAGGATCACAAACTGATGATGGGGCGAACTAACAGCAATATCTCATACAGTAACAATATATAACAGCACGCTAATCGGTTGGTCCTGATCGCTATTGCTGGCTGCTGGCTGGGTACAAACGGTTGCCCGATTGTACCCACTAACCCGCATAAGCCAGCGTGGTGGTGCTATGGGCCATACTACTCATGTGTTTCTCCACGAGGGAGGCCTGTCCCAGGAGGACGAGTGACTTGTTATCTTATTTGACAGGTAACACTGTCATTCTAGACGATTAACTTATAGCAAGACATGGTATAGAGCAAGAATTTTGTACTTTATGATGGAGCCTTCATTCATAAATAGTGATAGAATGAGAGGGAACACCTACTGATCGAGACAGAACATTGCCTCATGTTATTGTATAGGAGTTTGGCATCCATTGGTATAGAGTCGTCTAGAATGATAATGAAGTGAAGTTTGTTAGCTAACACGTTAAAAATAATTCTATGAATTTAGCCTGAAATAATTTATTTCCTCATTGTCTCAAATCTTCTTTGTTGTACCAATGTATTAAACACAAATCTGTTTAACAAATGTTTATATTATTTGGTTTTGTTGTTACAGGTAATGCAAACGGCACAATTACGTATTTTAATTGAACCTTAATGACGACCTGTACAAAAACCTAAGGTAAACACATTTTAAAATTAAATTATAAAAATTCTTTTATTATTTAACAATAAAATTTAATATTCCAAACGCAATAAAATTATGAAAGTTTAAGTAATTTTATTTTTATTGGATATCGTTTCTTTGACGATCGAACCCCTGTGGTGAGTAAAGTAAAGACACTCAATGTTTTTTTGTATACTCATACAAAGAGGTAGTATTTTGTAGAAAGTAACTTTTAAAGATGCATTTGACATACCGCTTAGATTAAAAAGACCCGCTTTTAAATTAATAAAAAAAACTTTAAATTTGATCATAAGGAACTATATTGTATTTGAATTTAGGTATGTAAGTGTCTGATTTGTACATGTTTTTTTACAATTTACCCGTCCCGTCCCCTGTTGGTTCGGGACTCAAAAAGAATGTACCAACAACTGCTTTTCTTGCCTAGCATGTCGTAAAAGGCGACTAAGGGCGTATTGGGTACTGGGTCTGTGATTGTGTAGGCGATGAGCTAGCCACTTATTACTACTCTTTCACGATTTTTCATCTGACCAAACCCAATTTTTGTATGGTTAAATGTGATCTTAAGGAACACAGTGCTCTTTGGACTCTGCTGACTCCCTCAGGGATTACAGGCGCGATTGTATGTGTGTATGTACAAAACAGAAACTCCTGTGGTCTCAGCAGTGGGATTCAATAGAAGTGTGGAAAATCTAGATCACATCCACCCCCAGAAAGGCATGTGAATTGAAGATGTTAGTAGAGGAAGCGAAAGATGTGTTAGGCTCGTACTTACCATGTAAACCACTCCCTATTCCATCAGGAAAAGGTGATTGTATGTAAATATAAGTATACACATACTGTACTATATTTACAGCTAACGCTTGTTGCTTTACGCTATAAACTGTTGATTAATTTCACCAGTTCATTGTGAGCGATCACAAAGCGTGACCCGGTGAGGCGTCCGTTGATTTTGTGCAATGTATTGTTGTAAAAAATGAGAGGAAATCTGACAATGAGGGCTTTTGTAGTGATCAGCACACCACGGGGTGATGAACTTAATTACTCCCTATAATTACGGGTATATTCGATTTTTATTAATAAATAAATCTCACGACGTGCGAACTTTATTGGTTTTCGAGTTTTTGAATTGCTTGCCAGAGCTTTTTAATGTTCGGAGCTTTGATGTCGCAAAATACTGGTTCATTGACCCGACCGTAAAAATTTCAATACTTCTGATGTATACGCAATAATTTTTCTAAACTATTATAATTATAAATAACATCACGTGTTTCTGAAAAGTAGCACTCGATATGTTTGTGAATATTATTCTTTAGATTCTATTTTATCTGTAATTATATACCTACTTTAAGAGACTTGAAATATATTATATATAAAGTATCTGTCCGTTTTATCTAATCGAAATAAATTATATGCTATTAAATCATTAAACAACTTTGTTTCCATATATGTTAACGATATTAACAAAAACAGAATGTCGATGAAAAGAAAAAAATGAAATTTTATGTTACGCCAGTTTTCCTTTTAAATTATATAACTATAACAATCTAGAAAATTATTATTTATACGCCAACGATTTTTATTATATGCAATGATTTCAAAGTCAAATTCAAATGTTACGTTCAGGAGATTCTTAAATAATCACGTTATTTTTAAAACTTCTCACCTTGACCTATTGATTGATATTCATAAAACGATTCGATTTGAAACATTAATCTTGTAATTCAAAAATCGGTTTAATCTTAGTATCGCATCAATTTAAATAAGTTCTATTTAATCGGGCGTTTGAATATTTTTATTGTTTACTTGCGAGCTATTGTTTATCCCCACTTATATGTCATTTGTCAAGTATAAGCGTCCACAAGGGTCAGTTTTTTGATGACTGGTCATGTTGACCAGTTAGTTAAAATATGTACCAATGGCTAAAACGTATGATGTCGTAATTTGACAGCTCGTCCAATAGTTGAATTTTAAAATATTAGTAAAGTTAAATAATCATAGACAATTAAACACCACGATGCTAGGATTAGTGGCAAATGGCAGCTGACTACACAGCTGATGTACATTGTCGAATTTTCATCGCAAACTTAAAAATTAGTCAAGCTGACGTCACACATTTAGACGTTTCCATTGACGTTATTGGTCTAGATTTTAACTGTATTACTACGGATTAAAAAACTGACCCTAAGTTCGATAGAATAGTTCAACTGACGCGTATAAATTGGATTATTTTTTAAAAGCTCTCCAGCAAATATTGACTCGAGAATATAATCGTTTTTTCGCTTATTCAAGGCTTATTCAAATATTTGTATAATGTATTAAGGTTCATTTGTCAGAGAAAGATAACGATTGAATTGATTCATTGTTCACAAGTAACTCCTATTATTTTTTTATAAATTATGTTGCCTTTTTGTATTTCTTTTAGCTTGTTGCATTGCAATTGCAACTCACTATGGGCTTTTTTTTTTTCATTTTACCACTATGGGCATAGTTTTCCAATGTTACCAGTGTGTTTATTCACCAGTATGAGTTATTGTCTTTGGGATACAAGCGTAATGATATTTTGCGTTACATTCATATCTTTTATAATATAAAAATGTCTCCAATATCATTTCATTGGTAAAAAAATAAAATTATTTGATACAGACACGGTCATACTTGTTAAATTATCGGTTACTAATTTATATTAATATAAATTAATAATTGAGTATCCTGAGGAATATTTAATAATAATTATATAATAATAATGTATTTATTTGGCACCATTACAAAGTTAGAATTTTGTAATGAAACGAAAACAGCCGCTTTAAATCAAAGACAGTGACAATGACAGCTATTAATGCCCACCTCCAGGACAGATGATGTTCTGCTCCACAAGTGTAATATATATAAACAATTAAATTAAAGATAATCACTGTAATTAGATCTAACATAGATGCTAGTATGAAGGTGTGTGTATGTGTGTGTTTGTTGTTTGTGTGTGTACTGATAGTTCTGAGCAATATTGTAACCACTGGATTCTGATTTTGTTATTGATTAAATATAAAACACATCTGTGCATCTCGAGGGAGTTCATTTATATTATAATTTGAACTTGCCAACACAAACGCAACAACTGTTCTATATTTTATAGATTAGGAAGGCGAGATTCTGCTACATAGATAGGGAATTTAAAATAGACTTTAGTAAAAATATCAACGAAAAACGTAAAACTAATGATATTTGTGTTATTAAATTATGAATGTGTGATGTAAGTGCATATAAAAGGATACATTTATTAATTTTAAGCTTTCATTTACACACAATACATTTTAATGCTGAGTAAACAACTATCGTCATATGCGATGATGAAATTATGTTAATGTTTAATCAAGTTGTTTCTTTGAAATATACGAGTATATATTTCTTGACCTGGCTAATCCGTTCACAAACAATTTAGTCCTAAAGTTATTCTGCTAAACACCAACCGACATATTCGGCCCCTTCCCACTGGGGTCACACTTCGGCGCACACCCCATGCCTTGGGCGAATGTCGTAACGTACCTCCAAATGCTGAGGGATGTTCTAGATGCAACGGTTACCGTTCCACGAACTGTGATAAAGTATTTTTTGAAAACTACTTGAAGATTATTTAAGAAAACTGTAAGACATTTGAAAAACAACTTTATTATTGCGACAATTTCGAAATATTTGTTTACGATAAAATTATGGTCTGAAAGTATCTACTTGCCACTTTTTAGTTAGCTGATTAAGTAGGAACACCAATTCATTATTAACATCCTGAGGCAGCATATTCAAGATACATTCAACAAATAAGATCGGGGGCTCGATAATCTAAGATTTATAACTGTCTATTCTATCTCACACGTGACCAGTGTTGTATCAATGTAAACAATATTGCAGTTCCCGTCAATTTATGTTAACCTTGATAGCGATTATCTGCTTGGATTATTAAGGATTCGTATAGAATCAACTATCATCCTTATTCTATAACGCCGTAGATGCGTATCAGAATGAAGATAACAACATAAATCTACATCTCATCGATATTTTTTCTGAACATGTTGCATAACGCGTGACACACGATCGGAATGCATCAGTTTTAGCTGCGAACGGATGTCACGGATACGCTACAGATATTTTAGTATGGACGTGATTCAATATTGTGTAAATTTAGTACCTCTTAGTCACATGCAGGTACATAAATCAACAATAATACTTCCACTATTCGTAGTTTGTACCATGTGAGTATTTTATGTGATTTTAAATATCAAGTGACGTACGTATCCGCCCCGGCTATCAGTCTGTCACCTAAGTTCACATTCCGTAACATGGTAATACCTCACCTGTTGTCTTTCTTTCCCACGGAAGGATGTTATTAAATGGGGTGTATATCAGCGCAAAGCAATTTCAGCTTTATATCCATTTACTATTACCAATTTGTGTCATTTCACATGTCGACAGTCATAAGCCACTTTAATTACAAACCAGCAATTTGTCGCCATAAATATTGTCAGTTAAATATAAAGATTACATTAAAAACGTGTCCAGGTGACTTAACACTCGTTTTATTGCCTGTTGTGTAAGACGAGAACGAAGTGAAGTGTTGATTATGGCCATTCAGAGATACAAGGAACTTTCTACAAATACGCCAAAATGAATATGCAAAATTTGCAGGTTATCAGCATTGCGTAACAGATTAACAATCATCAAATGAACTTTTTGGTGGTGTTGTATACGCCAAAATAAAGCTTATCATTTAAAATTATCGTAGAAAGTTTGCTGGCGAAAAATTTCAGAAATCCAGAACGTTTACGTTACGGTTGTCACCACTATATATTTGTGTGATTATTAATAATGAATCCCGAAACTTATTATATCCAGCTGTCATAAGGCACTTCCATCATTCAGGGAACTATAGTGGTCACCGTGCAAATGCATCGCGACGGATCACGAACGTTCACCATTCCCAGGCTTTTCAATAATCAATATTCCCACGGCTAATCTCACTTCTGATTCATCTGTTATTAACTTACGATCTCGCAAATACAGCATTATAGTTATCTACTTTGACTATGTTGCTATTACGACGACGTAAATTTCATATTGGGTAACGTTTGAGTCTATATGTCTATAATTACTTATATTATGTTTGGCGGAATACGTTTACGTGAAGAATGTTTGATTCAGTACTAGTGGCTTTCCGCGGATTCATTCGCGCGCTACCCGTTCCCATGGGAATATCGGGATTAAAAGTATCTATGTACAACATTTCGATTAAGATTAAGTAGTTTTGTCGTGAAAGCAAAACCGATAGACAGAAAGACAGAGTTACTTTCGCATTTATAATATTGATGTAATTTTCACTACGGCCCAATATTTGCGGTATCTTTTTTGGGTCCTTAAGTGAGCACTTTTTCTTTAACGATATTGCCCCTTTGTTTAGATGGCGATCTTTGCCATTATTTTGCTGTGGAGCCATCTTTTTGTTCCCGTAGGCAACCATGGAGTCTGTGCTTCTGGTTACATCTGCTTGCGGGATCATAGTATCGGTGGCCAGCTTGTGGTAAGATTTACTGAAGTAGTACATGAGTATGGAAACGCCCATAACCATACCTATTCAGACCACTTAACAACCACACGTAAATATATTTCACACAATTGTTAAACTCTGATTGAATCATTTCGCTTACTTACCTATATCTGTAAACATTGCCAGAAATTAGCATTACAAATGCAGGTGGCCTTTTAAATTATGGTTAACGGCGACTCTGACAATTTAGCCAGGCTCGTGCTGGCGAGTGCAGTAAAGTGCAATTTGTAATGATCTCGAGGCAGTCCCGAGCTAGCTGCCTTGACCCAAATCGTGCGACGCTCGTCGCGTGCGCATACTATTGTGGAGTCAGAGGGCGCAACAGATACATGTGACAATCTTTGATTTAAGATAATTTAATTCTATTCAAGGATAAGGTCAAATAAGGAATCACGACCCGATGTTTTTGATTAAAATTATGCATTTGGTGGATATGGCAAATAAATACAGACCCACTGTTTTCCAAAAACCTCTAAATTTGCAAAATTTTCAGCAAACTTGAACTATATTGGGAGAGATTTGATTTAAGCATAGTTAATTTGAAATTGTCAATATTCATACGAGTATACCTCATCTCGTCTCAAGCAACCAACCAAACCTGCAGCAAATTTATCACCGCTCTCCACTCGGACCTAGAGATGCCTGACAACACAATGGCTCGTCCATTTCCACCAAGACATGATCCCCCTTTACCTAGCATAGGTCGTGATCGCCTCCCAATGTTTATTGCCCATTGAGTCTAATGATATTATTCTGACTTCGCACCTTACCTTGCTGTGAAAGTTCCTACTATTCTTTCGTGTTGCAGGCATTTTCATTCAATTGGCCTTTAGCCCTTAATGGCCGTATATTTCCTTTATTGTTTACAAGCTACAATTGGCGAGCTTCACAGTTTGTTCCTTAAAATCTTACGGCATTTACATCTTCAATGTTTTGCAGTGCTAAAAATTGTAAATCAACTCTTAAACTGATTACTCTAAAACTTAGTAAATATAATCAACTCATATTCGGAGTATCTTTACTCTAAGGTAAAAAAAGTACTTGAAACGCAAAATCAATCATGATGTCGTTGTATCCATATTTTCATAACTGTAATCATGAGTAGCTCGAACAGCCCATATTAAGAGTACGTTACAGCGTACATGGAAGATTAATGAATGGGTCCACCTTCATGCGTCATAAGCCTTATCAGGCGACCTTGAGTCAGCTTATCTTGTAGCATATTAATAAAAGTATTAAAAGTTTTACTTTATTGTACAGAGAACATTGCCACCGCCGTAGCGTCTACATCATTAATGATATCACTAACATTTGCTGGTGGTTCTATAACAATTTACCTTTTGGCAGTCAGTTTAACTAATGTTTCAATATTTTTAAAATGTGTTTTTTTACTATAATTGTAACTGTATAAATTGTTTGCATCAGACGTCTTATTTGGCACAGTTAAACTAAACAGTAATAATTATAATCTGTCGTCAATTTATCTAACTATCCATTAACGGCAGTAAAATTTTAAGTATTACATTATTTCGAACATATCCGGTGTGTATTCTCATTACTAGGATCATGCTGGGAATACATATTAAACTTACCCAACGTATTACGTAATGACGTTACGTAGTAATTCTCAAACCAAATTTTACGTCAATATTTACGGAAACGATAGTCTGGCGATAGGCTCATGAATCTATTGCAATTAACATGTCCACAGCTTCGAGCGTGACTCACGACCTGCTACTGTACGCCGGCGCAGCTCACTCGTAAATACGCTCACTCGTTTTTGAATGGCAGAATAATTATTGAAAGCAATTAAATTCGGCGTTTTGGAGATTTATTTCAAAAGTATTTACGTATATAGGCGCCATTTTAATTTATAGCTTCGTTGTGTGAAATAAATTTTGTACATACACATTTTATTGATTGTTTTATTTAAAGGTCGTGTTTACTTATCGGCTGTAGAGTTATTATTTACTACAAATTTTTCGTGATTCAATTTTTTAAATAACTAAAATATTTTAAACGCAATGTAATGTTTTACCTTTATATTATGTTCTTTACTATTTTTGAGGCCTTGCGAATTATTATTGCAATTATTATTATTCATTTATCTATATTATTCCATTCCACGTTCCTATTGCATCACGTTTTACTTTTCATAAACCTTTCCTACAATCACAAATTTTTGCTCAACAATACTGGGAAACCTAAAAATATTTTTATGTAACTTCGAACTTTGTTGCTGGCAGATGTCTTTGTATAAAACGTCGATAGTAACTAACGGCTTTTGTATATTTTGTTTTTTTATGAGCTGTAAACTGTTCTTCAGAATTAATGACTATTTTTTCAACATGAATTGTTTGAATGGAAGTTTCAAGATTAATCTGTTAAATCTCGACCAGATAACAATGCCCGAAATCTCGTACAGTTGGAGAGTTGGAATCCTTAAAGGAATTTCAACAGATTCATAATCAATGCATCTGATAAACTAACCAGTAATCATTATAACGAGATAGATTGTCTCGTGTTACCGTCAGCAATGCTTGCAGAAAGCGGAATCGCTTCCGGCCTCGTTCAATCAGATGCTTGGCTCGTGAAGCGAACCTCGGATTATGACGTAGCATCATTTTTTGCGCTGATCATTTCGGAATTACTGTGTTGACCTACAGTTTAAATTATAACTGACGGTGGATCTTAACACGGTCCAATAGCATTTTTGAAATGACTAAATGGATCTAAATAGCGTAGATTTGCTCTGGGAATACAAAAACTCAAAAAAAGCCCAAAATTGTTTGCAAGACATTATGCACGTAACTCTTGATGGCCTATGGTAAAATATTCTGGAATACTGACTCGTTTTCCGTATTTGTGACAAAATTTATTTTTAAATTCAATGTCATGTAAGCAATCATAGAACGAAACAATACTCAATTATTGTAAAGTCTTATCTTTAACTCCACTGAACGTTTCTTTCATTCAAGAAATTACTTTTTAGATCGCAGATCCTTATCAAAAAATTGTTCAGGTTGCGCACTATTTGTTGTTGTAATAAAAAAGTTATGAAGTCTTATTTACGGAAGATGTTATCATGCCCAATAAATCGATACAATTGCTTATTACGAACTCGATAAATTGCCCTGCGCTCAAATCTAAATGGTACATGCTCAAAACCCGTTTGGTGTTTTACCATTTGCATTCGGTTCTTGTTCTTGAATTCGAAGCTCAAATTACCATGATTTAATTAGATTACTCAAATGTTGTTTTTGTTAATATAATTAATGTATATTTTGGCACATGGTGAATGTGTTACACAACATGTCAATAAAGAATTACGTTTTTTATTCTCACGTCTTGCTCCAGTGACTTAGAAGCAAGCTTACATAAACGATATAGTGGTTATTTAATTAAAATAGCAATTTGATAACATCTAAAAGTTACATGATAACATTTGAATAATTTTGAATCAGAATGAAGATTTGAGGTCAAAAATTTGTTTGATGTAATATTAAACAGAGTATAACATACATACATACAATCACGCCTGCAATCCCCGAAGGAGTCCAAGGAGCACTGTGTTCCTTAAGACCACATTTAGCCATATAAAAATTGGGTTTGGTCAGATGGATGAATCGTGAGAGAGTAGTACCAAGTGGCTAGTTCATCGCCTTCACACTCACACACCCTGTACCCAATACGCCCGCCCTTAGTCGCCTTTTACGACATGCTAGGAAAGAAAAGCAGTTGGTACATTCCCTTTGTGTCCCGGACCAACACGGGACAGTATAACATACTGAATAATTATTAAGAGTGTTATGTTGATGGACATAATTGTCTTTCGGAGGTAGACATAGAATGAGCAGTATTAAATGATTGATTATTAAACTAAAAAATGCGTTAAACCCCTGCTATGTTTCAATCCACATCAACTGGTAGTGGATGTCGAATTCTTCTCAGTTACATAATCATGCTCATGTATCTGAAACTAGTGAATATCTAACATATCAGCGAACGATATCCAATTGCCAGGAAAGCAGAACCAGTTGTAAGAAAGCTCGAGCATAAGCCGTTTACGTAACCAGGTTTTTGTCCAACTGCAATGGGGGCGACGTCATCAAAACATCTTGAAAGTCCGATCGTATCGGTCAGTTTCGTAACCTACCGTATCGTTGTATCGAACAAAACTGTAGCAGATTTGGTGCAAGTTGGTAGAGGTCCGCGGCACACGGATGGTGCGGTCCAAGTTACGAACCACCTCAGAATAAGTTTCTGAATTCCTTATGAATTCTGGTCCATTTTTTAATTTTTCTGTTTGATAGCATTTGGTGGTGAAACTGGTCCGTAGTTTTATAAATTTTCATTTATCACTTCTGAAAGTTCAGTAATTAGGTACAGTCAAAGCATTTGGGTTAGCCCACAGTGTCTTAGTCACCAAACCAATTCTTTTATTTTTATTGATGTAACACAAATGGCCCACTGCAAATTTGTATGAGGTCACTTTCTTAAATAGAAAAATGATACAGACAGTTATACTTTTAAAGTTCCCTGTACTTAAAAAGCTTGGAATGCTGCTGGGGAATCATGTTTTCGGATGAAAGACATCGTATGTTTTAAACTTTTTATTCTTACGAGACCATTTTGGAGTGACCAGCAATCTTGCCGTTATACACCAGATTCCGGGTTGTGCGATGAATTTGTAATTTTATGAGTCAGTTTTATATTTTTATTGTGTTACTTTAATTTACGTGTGTATGTTTATAGATAATCTCACATTTGAAGTTCAATGTGTTTAATTTAATTAACCCCCGACGCAAAAAGAGTGATGTTATAAGTCTGAAGTGTGTGTGTGTGTGTGTGTGTGTCTGAAGTCTGTCTGTGGCATTGTAGCTCCCAAACGGATGAACCGATTTCGATTGTGTTTTTTTAAAGATGGGTTAGTCGAGAGTGTTCTTAGCTATGTTTCATAAAAACCGGCTTAGTCATTTGAAAGATATGAGGAGTGAAAACAGGAATAAAAATCATGTTTCCAAATGAAAGGTCATAATTATCTTATACATCATGATTCCATCAATTTTATTGAAAACCGGATTAGCCATTTGAAAGGTATGAGGAATGAAAGAGTATATTTCAAAATATAAAAAATAGTGTTTCCACCTTTAAGAACTTCTTGTTTGCCCTGGTTGTTAGATTTTGCTAACCAATCCAATTTGAGTATGCATTATACGAAATGCTAAAGGCGAAATGCCGAAAACTTGATTGTTATGCATGTTGTTTCCAATTTTTTTTCCTGCAGCTGGACCGAAACGATGAGAGATATTACTATGTTATCACTTTTAATATACCTTCTAATCGCTCTAAACTTGCGACTTGCGATAGGTCGCCTGTTAGCTATCTTCAAAGACCGTGCCCATTAAGTAATTCTTTTGTCTACAGTGACTTGCACTGGCCGAGACCGAGTGTACGCTACTTTACCTTTTGTCAGGTTAGCCTGATTCAATTTTGTGTAATGATTGTCTCCGAAAATCGTTTTACACTCTACTTTGGTTTCGTCATCACTTTTACCGAATCCAATTCATGTTAGTACTTCGATGTCCATAAACGTAAGGACTGTGTCATTAAGTCCTTTAACCACCTTTTCTTTGCCTTCTTGCACTTTTGCACTCTAGGTGGGTCTGCATAACATGTATTCTTCTCTCGTACTTCTCTGTCGCTCGTAAGCACAGCAATTCACAGCATATTCTTTAGTTTTCATTAAGCAATTTTTTCATAATTTCTAAAAGACATCTAATAGTTTATGATTCTTCTCTGTATTGTATTGTCACAACCAGTCACTTCTAAAAATACATTCGGTGCAAGTGCTTATGAAAATAAGTGTGAATATGTAAATATTTGGTTTGAAATGGCGTTGTTTACCTCTCGTTCACACGGTAATGTGCGGAACCAATTGAGTTATCTCGCGGGATGAGTAAAGACAATGACTTCATGAGATGACGTTATGGCAGTAATTAAAGCTCTACAATTGGTTGGGAACGACAACAATACAGACCGGGATGGGCTTCACATTGTGTTATTACACAATACACAGTAATCTGTGTATCAATATCTTTTTTTTATATTACTACAAATTTCAAAGTTCATAAATCCTGCAGCTCTTTCCAGCAAGGAGAACGCCGGCTGAATTGCAAGGTTATGCATTTACGGCGACCTTTTTATCATTGCTGATAAAGAAATCCGGCGATCATTGTTTGCGGCCATATCCAGAGCATGGAATTCCCTAGCGGAACACATTCCCTCCGCTATAGGACATGAATATTAGGGGATAATAGTCGTGATTATATGTATGTATGTATGCGATATGGGTGCCGTTTTATTTTATGTTTTGACGAGGTGAATGGAAAAGTGGCCACCGGTAGGCGTGTGTGGGACTCATCTGAAATACCGGCACTACTCACTAAACCTTCCCGATATACCCGTTACTGCTCTACCCTGGAACCGTTGTCTGCCGAAACAATTCCCCGAGTCGTTCCCAGTAGGACAGTAAGTAGGTCGGGCTTACGACATGGTAGGTTAAGGCATGAAGAAGAACCTAATGGACTAGCAAGATGGGACCTGCTCTTAAATCAATTGTTCTAACTAACTTCGCATATAGAATTCGCATATATCTATTGCTAATAATCAGATGGTGATGAGACATAGCTCCCCGAATCCGGCTCGAGCGCCCTGTATGCTCTCCCTGGAAGCGGGACCCCCTAGGAGGGATGCCTTCCAGAGAACACCTTCAGTGATTGTTCGCCTTCTTTAAAATCCGGTGATAACTGAGTAGCCGTCAGAGGCATCAGTTTAGGGCCCTTAATTAAAAAAAAATAAAAAAAAGATATAGCTTCTGTAATTAACCATTCATCGGAGAAGCTCAGTGATGCCTTGCGTATTGACTCGATCGCTGTGGTTCGTATATTGTGCAACTTATATAGCATACAATAATTTCATCGCGTTACTCTTTGGGGGAAGAAACAGGTGTTCAACACTCACATTTCACCTGATACGTCTAAGTTCCCGTCTACTGATATCCCGATTGTGCAACTTATATAAATTAATCACTGGAGATGACATGACGTAATTGAGAATTCCCTATGGCTGAAAATAATTTCCAAGTATGTTCACTCGGGAGTTCTAAAATGCATTATAAGCGTATCTATTGTGTACAATGAGATAATTTGTATCACAGATAAAATATAATACATCGACTGATGCAGTACACTAGTCCTCAGTCCTCAGTCTATATACGTCCCACTGCTGGGCACAGGCCTTCTTCCTGGAGAAACACATGAGGAGTAATGGAACGTAACACCACCACGCTGGCCCAATGCGGGTTGGTGGGTGCCGCAATAGCGACCGAGACCTACGGCTCAACGTGCCTTCCGAAACACGGAGGAGCTCGAGATCACAAAGTTTTGGTCACCCATCCATAGCCTGGCCATGGCGAATGTAGCTTTGTTTTTTATTGAAAGCCAAAGCGTTTTTAACCACTACGCCACCGAGTTCCGCCAATCTTACTTATCCTATATTAGGTACTATTTTCCTACAACCTTCATAGTCGTGATAGGTGGTGAGCCCGCGTCGCCGCTTTAAGCTATTGGATGGTTGTGCAATTCTAAGTCTATTAGTTGCCTTTACGACATCCAAAGGAAGAGATGGGTTGGTAGTATTCTTTAAATGAGCCGCCACCACATGGTTTTCGGAAACATAAAATATTCATTGATTACCTAAATCGTTTGGAATACATAGAGTAATAATGGATAGAGCCGATAGTAAAATGCTTTTAATCGCGAGCTTGGGCGATGATTTTATTAAACAAAAAATGTTTTATATTGCATAATGGAAATAAAATCTTATTTATTACTGTCTAAGTATGGGCTCCATAAAAATATCGCCTAATCAGCCTCAAGATAAGCAATAGAAAGTTCTCGAATAAATTCTGCCGACCTAATTATGTTAATGCTATTATGATATACAATATTCACCATAAAAAGTAAAAATATTATTGAAACTAAACTTTATGTAACTTCCCGGTCGAAATTATGATGTCGAGACTGTTCGGCGGATGGCTATATAAGTGTCAAAGCTACTAATCAATTGACAATGTCATTGGTACCGACGTACCGACTACCGACAATATGTTTAGATATGACGTATGTAATCCAAATAGAAAGCGGTATTTGGGAAGTAAATAAAAAATCTGTATAGTACCTATCTGAAAATTTTCTTTCCGATACAGAAACGATTAATAATTTTGGTAAACATTTTGGTTTGTACCATAAATAAATAACAATTTTGAAAAAGTCTTAAAATGTTAATGAATAAGGGCGATTTCTCATTCCAAAACTTGTAAGTAAAAGAAATGTTTTGTACGATGTTTGTTGTAATTTGTTCTATAAATATATCAGACATGTATCAAATAATACAAGTAGTCTCAAAAATAATTACATAAATTTTGGAGAATTGTTATTTAAATCAATTCCATTGTTGTGGTAGCTACTTTTAAATATCAAGAATTACTGGCCAGTATGATATCCAGCTGTGGAGCCCTAATGTCACTGAAACCTGAGACGAAAACTTCGAAATTTAAATTTGAAATTCTAATGGCACTCTTTGGAGTAAAAATTATGTTTACTGTTTTTTTCATTCCTGAGTCTATTCTTTATGGTCAAAGATGTATCGAGTTTTAAAAATCGATTAGAGATTATAACTTTATTTATCGATTAAATGTTGAATTACTCAAGATCGAGACTAATAAACTTCCACAATATGCAAATCGTGTGAATGCTGAACACTGAGTTATTTATATGTAAATTTGCAACAACTTAATAACAATCGCATACAAGTTTTGCACAATGTATTGTATCTAATACGTTTGAGCGGTAAACGTACTTGCCCTTTGTTATTTATGAGACAGAACAACAAAATGGAGCCTTGATTTGGTCGTCTCCTGTACATAATTCTACGATTACTGTCAAATAAGCGCAATAACTGAGCCTTTGTAAGATTAAAATAATTGTTTATTGAAAATTTACGTGCGTTTGTGACTAAGACGAAACATAGGTATAACAATAAATTGTGATTTGTGTCTAGTAATAATTTATTAGTTGATAATCTATCGTGTCAGTCTTTGGAATTAATAGAGACTTTGTCTTTGACTAACTCACGATTAGTGATTTGTAAAGGTAAAACTAGCTTTAAGCAGTTTAAACTAGATTTTAGATTCAAATAGCAAAAAGGCTAGGTAAACCGTTTAGCAGTACATCTTATACATCAGTGAAAAATGCATGCAATTCCATACTGTTGTTTTTCATGTTTTGATTGTAAACAAAAACCTACAAACTCTGTATTCTATATTTTTGGCTTTTGTTACTACAGTAAAGAAACCACTTAGGGTGCGTTACAAAACGAGTGAAATCTACTCAGAATGGAGTAAATTTTACTCTAGGCCGTTCCAAAATACACCCGAGTGAAACCCAATGTATGGAATTTACCCCAAATTTAACCTGACAAAGGCGATTTTACCCGTGGAGGTAAATTTTATCCGTTTTGGAACACATCCACATTAATATCTATTACAATATCTATACATCATATATACTCTTTTCTCCATTCGTTTCCCCACTTTCGCATAATTTTTATCGATTTCGTGAAATTTAAAACGATGTCGATATGGAAGCTTGTTCTCATTATTACAAAACAAAGAACATTTGTGATTCAATGCATCGAAGTATTTCGTGTATGATTATTACACCTATCGCAAATTTTAAAATGAACATTTACTACGACCACAGAGTATATATAATATATATACATATGAGTCCTTACCTATGAAATTGGTGTTTTTATTCTGTCTTAGCAATTTGTCCGTAACTATTAAGTCTCAGAACATTCTAATAAAATAATTGCCTCTTCTAAAAATAGACCATATATTTGAGCTCGTATTATTTAATTTTTTTTATTTTTTTGCAAGTTTATTTGTGTTAAAATTAGACACAAGTCAATTATTTTTAACTGCCTCCCGAATACATCATTTGATTTGCATTAACATAAAAACGATGAATATTTTTTATCAAGCGTGTTCACACACATATTGCTAAAGCTTGTCTAATGATACATGCCAAATATTATTATCTCTGGATTTGTCGTTGTGAAGAAAACTGATAAAATGTTAGTATGTAAAATGCAGACATCCCCAAAATCTCCATTCAAAACACCAATTTCATAGGTAAGAACCTAATATATTATTAAGAGCAATTTCACAATAATTACTAAACATACACATAGTGTGACCACGGACTAACATTTCGTATTTTTTTACAGGTACGTGCCAGTTCTCATGGTCGAAAAAATAACAGGTGCATTAATAATAATGTAAGCTACATAAGTACTCTGTTAAAATAACACGTTACTCGTTTGTTTCGTCATTATTTGGGTATAGATAGAAGGTTACTGTAATGCGACAAGGGTTTAATAGTTATTTATTATACAAGAGTGGAAAGTTCCTTTTTAACCGCGTGCTCGATTTGGATGACCGAGCAAGCGAAGGATTCTTAAGTTGAATCACGAGCGCAGCGAGTGATTCTAAATTAGAATCCTGAGCGTCAGCGAGGGAAACAAACGAGCACAAGGTGAAAAATCTTTCCACTCGAGTGCAATACGTAACTTTTCATCCCACCTCAGCGAGGAAATGACAAAATGAAAAAGAAAACAATTTATAATGACAAAATATTTTTTCACAATTTAAAAAGTTCTAATCATAAATTTGGCACCATAGAGGTTACATTAAATAGGTTTAATGACGTTTTGAATTTACAATTATATTGAGTACTCATTATATGTGATGTTCTAAATTCAAATCTACTTTGCCGCTCAAGCGAATAAAATAGAATTTTCCAGCCAGATTTCGAAGCGCAAAATTACACTTTCCGAGGTGGTGGGATGAAAATGTTATGTGTCTTTGTCTACAAGGATTGCTACTGTATTTTTGATAGATAGTTAAACTTTGACACTGCGGTTACTGAGCAGTTGGCGTGTGGGTGTAATGGTAGGAGTTGGCGGCATTTATTTTTAAACATTTTTTTTTTAATTATCATTATTATGTACCTAATACCCCAAACTGACTATATTCTGATGCTTCAGAGTATTTGGTACGTAGGTATAACATATATTAGATACTATCGAGTAGTAAAACACTATAGATTCCACTGGTGTACTGAATCATACAAAAACACATCCAAATCACAACGCAGTCTGTCGTGGAATCTCTCGAATATTCTACTTATTGCAGTCCTAATCATAAATTAAGTTTCTTTTGCAAACCAGACTAACCTAGACGTGTAACCGAGGAGATCGCCACAATACCTATATCTGCCAGAAAGAAGTGCTTGCATTGCTGTCTCAATAATGAAGCAACAGGCAGGCCATACAATATCTACGTGTCTAAATTTCATCCAGAAATATAGGCATAGATCCACAATAGTTACCACTTAAGTAATTTTTCTTCTTTTCTGTTGAGAATCTTTTGTGAAATATTTGACAACTTTTTTGTCTTTTGCATTGTTATCGTTAAAAGTCAAAGAAAAAATCATTTATTCATTTAGGTATATCAGCATTCATTATGAACGTCAAAATTTACTACATAATTGAATTTACAAAAGAAATGATATTTAAGTAGTTTAAGAAATATTTGAAACTCAATCGAGATTGGTATAATATAATTTTACTTAAGAATTACGGTAAAAATAATACTTCTGACGCGGCCATCTTCTTTGAGTATTTATGTCAGCTGTCGGTAATGCTAGGGCATATCTCACATTTTAAATCTTTGTCGGCTCAATACTACGTAACTTCGCAAAACTACCAGATCTGTCCTGAGGAGAATAGTCAAGAAACTTAGCAAGGTATTTATATAATGTTACGCCTATAAGTCAGCCATGACTCAATTGAGAGCGAAATCTAAGCCAATACTACTTGTCCAGTCTAGTCCTCAGCCTAAATACGTCCCACCGCTGGGCACAGACCTTCCTCACGGAGAAACACGGGAGAACGGGCCGTAGCACCACCACGCTGGCGTAATGCGAATTGGTGGGTAAAAACAGTCATAGCAACCGGGACCAATGGCTTTACGCCTTCCAATGCCTTCCGAAGAACGGAGGAACGAGATCTCAAAGTTTGGTCACCCATCCCAGGACTGACCATGGCGAAGGTAGCATTGTTTTCGATATCGAAAGACAAAGCGAAGCACTACGCCACCACCTCCTCAATCCTCCCTTTACATAATGTTTAAATCAAATATGCCTATACAGTCAGTCATGACTCACTTGAGAGCGAAAGCTAATCCAATACATTATTGGTAATTCTCATCAATTACGCAAACTCCCGTCACTCGGTCACAAATCTAAAGACTTTTGTGACACCTCACCAGTGAGTCACTATTGTCATTCGTTTTTATTTTTGCCCATTTACATTCATCGCCGAAAGATTGGGGCATTGTGATTCATCCTGCTAACATCGGGGCTGATTTATTGTGACAATTGACAACCGTGACACCGTTCACAGCTGTTATGAAGTTTCCTTTTTAACTTGGTGCATATTAATTTTGTTAAGTAGTTTGTTAAACAAAACGTCACAAGATTTGGTTTAAGTTTACCTATGATTGCTAAGTATGGGGTTTGGGGGCGTTTAGTTCATATAAGATATTGAACTTACAGGCTTATTATTCATTATGATTATGTAATGAATGACATTTTTGACGATTTTTGAACATACTTGCAATACCTACCTTTAATTATTAACTTGTAGCCTTTTGTATAGCAAAAACATCGTCAGAGAAAAAGAAATTGCCATAAACCACGTCGATATAAACCAAGTTAACCAATATGACCGCTGCTTTAGTAACGTTTCATGGCTACGCCGGCCGCCAGCGCCGGCCACGCGCGCGCTTACAATTACACGAGATAGTTACACACCACACGCGCGCGTTTATACGTCGATATTTAAACTTTGTTGCGATTACTGAGCAGTTGGCGTTTGAGTGTAAGTGGTAAAGGTTGGCGGTATTAGTTTTAAAACAAATATGTTATTTTTCTATTATATAATTATAAAGTACCTAATACTCGAAACTGACTATGTTCTGATGCTTCAGATATACGTAAAAATGTATGGAAATATCGCCGGCGCCGGTCGCCGGCGTGGCTCTGTAACCACACATAAAGAAGTTGAATATGTACTCAATGCTGCGTTAACAAAATTAATTTCCCCCATTCACGTGTTTCGCGGTAAACGGCCGACGCGTGGATTCAGAGTTGTTGATTGATGGTGTTGAGGCGAAAGCATTTGATGCAACACTAAAGGCTAGATGATTGATGGGGCCTATTCACGAGACGTTTTTCACCGTTCCTGCGCCTTTTGCAGAGGTCAACGGTCTTGCTTACCTTTATAGAGATTTGTAAGCCTTGACGCTGCGTATTGAATATTTATCAAAAACGATGATAAGCAGTCTTAATCAGAAAGAAAGCATCTGATAGAAATAGATCTGATAGATGCGTTGTTTTCGGATATGTGTAAGCGTTGCTTTATTTACACGGTACTCTGCATTGGTGGGATCTCCTTTTTCTGATACAAACCGCTAAGCTTGCTTTATTGTGTTGTGTTTAGAAGTGTATTTGGGCAGTTCTGTTGGGTATTTAAGAGTTAAGACTAAAGATGCTATACTTAATATATCGCAAGTTGGCAAGTCTAGCAACGTCATATACTATGATCCTTGTAGGCATTGTTAGCAGGTCAAATAGATACCCATCTAACCTTATATTAGGTTTGCTAAAATTTTAGAACCTTACATTGAGTAGTCGAACTTACATACATATATACATATAATCACGACTATTATCCCCTAAGGGTTAGTCAGACTAGGCAAATGCACCGTAAAAGCGGTCCACTGCCATAGTTCATATCACCAAGCAGTGACTGCACATTTACCTCAGGTGGTGAGCCCGTCGCCGCTATAAGCTATTGGATGGTTGCGCAGTTCTAAGGTCATTAGTCGCCTTTTACGAATCCCAAGGGAAGAGATGGGTTGGTAGTATTTTTTTAATGAGCCGCTACCACACGACTCGAACACGACCTTCGAACTCGCAGTCAACCTTTAGATGGTTTTTCTAATTGTAAGTTTGCATTTAAAAAAATACAATCTGTTTCATACCTAAAAAATATTTAATATAGTAGTCTAAAACTATGCCAGATAACTGCGCATGTTTTGATTGATTGGTTTATTTTAGTTTATAACTTTTCCTTTAAAACGTTCATTCAATCAAATCATTATCAATATTAGATGCAAGCGCAAACACGAGTAAATCGCTTCGATCTTAATTGACGGGTAATTAACTTCCGAAAGGGGCGTGCGGCAGGCCATGCAACGGTGTATGACGTGGCATTTTATTCATTACTAGCCATAATTATGGTGCTACCGTGTACACCGCTTTATACCATCTCATTTAAGGATGAAGCTCCTCTAACACAATCCTGTATGACTTTCTTTGGGCTAATTTGCGTGGGAGAAATTTTTTAGGGAGATTATTTTTTACATTTATTTGTATCTACATTCATTATTTTTAAACACACGTCAATTAAAAAAAAAGAACGTTTTATATTTTTTCGTGACTTTACCTTCGTTCTTCTTTTGTTTTCGACATTTCGAACTCCGAAATTGGAATGTTCGTAATCCATTTTTTATTCCACACAGAAACAAGCAGACTTGTCAATGGATAATAATTTAGCTGTGAATATAAAGTCCCAGCTGAGCAACTAATAACTTCACTAGATACTAACAACGCATATTCTGCCCGCATTCTCTCTATATCATTCCAAAGTACTTAGACAACACGGAACAGTCAATTTTTAGTTGGTGTGAGAACGTTTATTACATGTTCTAATTGCCTTCACCTCACAACATTATCAAATTGATATGCTAATTATGTTTGGAGTACCTTGAACAATGCCCTACACGTTTAAAGTCGCCGACGCACGGCACAATTACAATAACAATTAGATTTCGGTTGGACTAACGTAGCCGCCGTCACGGTAACTAAATATACTCGAAAAGTAATTTTCTCGGGGTTTTTGCGGTATATGGGTAATGTCATATCGTAATATAAAGCTAATATACTTTATATATTTATCTACACTTATGTTATGATATAATGTTCGAATTATGAACTCAGACTAGAAATGACATACTTTTTTAAACAGATGATAAAAACGAAAATTTAAAAATGGAAACTGTAACATAATGACCATTATGCAACATGTTGGACTAATTATGCAACACTTATTTTTCTTAAAAACGCACAAAACTATGGCAAATGTTTTTACAGACAGCCGACAAAACCGACAATAAATTAAATTAATTAATTTTTTTGTTGTATTTCTCTGAATAATGAGTGTAGATAAAGTAGTGTACGTAACGAGAAAATCAATCCATCCAAAAATTAGTCAGCTAAAAGTATGTCATAATACCAAAAAAGAACCAGCCAGTTTACCCCGTAAACTGAACTGCCTGGAATCAACCTGGATTTTAAAAACTTCAAAATTCGCACCCGGTTAGTATTTCCTGACTCACAGGAAAATACTGAAAGGGCAGAGAAATACCATAAGCGAAGACTTCATCAATTTCTATTACTCATTTCAACAAATCACTTGCGTAAATTTTCCATGACATATCCGTAATCGGTCAATCGGCAAACAATGGCCGCTTGACACTTTCCGTGGTCACCTTTCGACTGATTCAATGAACTTTCAAATGTATTTACAAGGAGCTCTGTGGCGTAGTGGTTAGTACGCTTTGACTTTCGATTGAAAACAAAGCTACCTTCGCCATAGTCAGGCCGTGGATGGATGACCAAAACTTTGTCATCTCGAGCTCCTCCGGGCTTAGGAAGGCACGTAATGCCGTTGTTCCCGGTCGCTATTGCGACTCTTTCTACCCACCAACCCGCATTGGGCCAGCGTGGCGGTGTTACGGCCCATACTCCTCATGTGTTTCTCCATGAGTAAGAAGTGTGCCCAGCAGTGGGACGTATATAGGCTGAGGACATGTATTTACTACCTAGAACTGATAGTTTATGTGGATCGAGCTATAACTAATAAGTCAGTGCCAAATGATGACCACTAGTTAAAATCACAGATATGACCAATTTTACATTGTATTTCGAGATTCTCTTAGAAGTCAGTCAGGAAATACTGATATTACCACAGCGTCTAAAAGAATAACCACTTAAGTCACAAAAGAAGCCAGGTACTTATATTACATCATGTTGGTTCAAAAGAAGCATTTCGGATAATTTATGCAAAATGTCTTGCAAAACGTTTACCTCTTTATCTTTCTGTTCGAAACTCAATCTGGCAGCATTGTTTTTGGGTAAAATAAGAATAATATCACCAGCCTAAATATCAAAGCTAGTCGAATCTAATCCCGACTCAGTTGATGGTAGCCGAGACTCGTTGCCAGCCTCAATGAACTGAATATTTTAGGTTAGCGCTTTGAGCTGTGTTCTTGCCTTTGATATACTAACCTTAATATCTTAATGGAGCATTCACAACTCCTGTACTACCTTCTGCGGATGCAGTTAAGTGTGAAATTAGTTTTAAGATCTGTGATCATTGTAAGACTTGTGCACAGCGTCAATAATGAAAGATTTGTTGGTCCCTTAAAATTTTCAGACCATTGCACTTAACATGCATGGTCCTGTATAATACATTAGTAGTTTTCCTCAAAATGGTTAATATCTTAGACAAACTTTAGTTGGTCTAATTCGGTTGTTTCTTAAACTTTCGTTTCATATATTTGAATGATTTGCTTATGTCTTACTTATCTCTTATTTATACCACTAATGATAATCAATGTCAGAAATTTTTGACTTTCTTTATTCAAATTCATCACAGTTGTTTTACATCTTCTAAATATGTTTATTACCTTACGGAAAGGCTTTTATTCCTGTTTTAAAACCCCAGACTGACCCAATCTCACAGCCACCATCGCACATGCGCACCGTTGAATTGTTCAGGTTTGCTTTCCGGGGGCTTCAACTATTTAATTGTTATTTATATTAAGATAATTACGTGTGCGGATCTGAACTGTAAACGCGGTAGTGAATGTTTATAACAATATTGTGCAATGAAAATTAGGGCAGTGGATACATCAGCGTGGATTAAAAGCTTTGTAGACCGTAACGTCGTTGGCAAACTTGGTGCATTAAACAAAGAACTGCTAAAAGGTTCATAATGGAGCCTTTACGGGTCACTTGTTTGTACAAAGTGAAAAGTTTCTAACAAATTACGCAGTTCTCATTTAATTAGTATTATGAATCATTGTGACGTATAGAAGCGTGTTGATGATCCAATATGTAAGTCGGCCATCAACTTATACCAATACCAACTGGTGGACATACTGATGCGGTTTTCCTTGTTCCATAAAATTCCTGGCAACATTACAAGGCGTTTGATTTGATATGATGTAAAAACAAAACTTCTACACAAATATGCAGACAATATTAAATGTTGTATCAAAGATAGCCTCGTAAACATTAACACTATTCATTTGCTTCAAAGTGCTACAGTACCTTACAATTGAATGTTGTAAATTATTATATATTTTTCAAATGATTGATTAATTTCATGTTTAATTTCAATAATGAGATACTATATATTATTGTACTGAATTTGCTTTACTATGTAACCGGTCTATTCCCGACAACTAAACAGTTTGATAAACATTTTCGAGTGCTAAAACGTGATGTTAATCCGAAGAATTGACTCGCTCTATAATTGGAAGGCCATAAACACGGTGTTTATCACCTCAAGGAAGCGAACGGTTGTTTTTCACATTTCAAATGCGAATTATGATTGTGAGCTCGCAAATACTCACGATTATTCACGTTGGTACTACAAGGCCTGGCTGCTCACGCGCATCGCTGCCGTTATGCGATGGCGACAATATTACCATTCACATTGAGGCGCCTCGCTGGGTGACCACGTGCTGATCACACGTGGAAGTGACGTCACCCTACAATCACGCGAACATGCAAAAATGGTTTATTTCTGGGTTGGGTTCTGTTCGGTGCAGAATCTATATGTCTTTGAGAACGTGGCAATGCTTTGTTTTTAATCATAAATTCTTTTTATTAATGTGAAAGTTGTTTGTAGCCTTTCAATGTTCTATTGACCCTACTACCTAATAATTAAGGAACACAATCGGTAGGTACCATTAGTTTTTGGTTAAGTCTCATAATAATAATTTAAGAGCGGAAACGAAGCCAAAACGAAAATCTTAATTACATATTTTTATTCTGTAAACCTTCATAAACATTGATGAATTTACTTGCATGTTCACTACGTGTAAACATCTGAATTCCATTTAATATGCTCCAAACCAATATCTCTACTTTGATCTGCCTGAGAATCGCCCACCTCAAACCCAGCGTCAAGTCGTCTAACTCCAACAATAGTGAATAATTTGGTATAACGAAACGCAATTTTCTTATCATCGCAAGGTCATCTGAGCGTCTGGTGCCCACGTTCTGTAATTTAGTGGTCATAAAGAAAATCACTGAGAATATCAAGCAAAGCTGTGACCTACTCGTATTTTATGTGAGGAATTCGTGTTTTATGCATTCTTTTCTTCTCTATTTTACCGCATTGACAGATATCTATCTATCAGCCTATTGTCGTCCTCTGCTGGACAGATAGCCGAGTTGAAAAAGGCACCACTGCTAAAGTTAATGTTGCCCGAGCTATTAGGCTATATTTGCGTTCATTGGTTCCCGTTGCTGTATTGTTATTACTAAGCTATAATTATGTAATTCACATGCAAGATATTTAAGGATTCACTCTTTAAATCATATTGATTAGAAACACGATTACTCTTTGTTGGCTCGATAGATAAAAATACCTAAGATACCTCAAAAAAATATATAAACCCTTAGTACGGCGTAAGTGCTTCACGGAGAGTAATCAGCTTTTGAATAATAACAAAACTACATGTTTTCTATAACGTATATTGCCTATATTGTCGAAATAATACGAAAGAAATATCTAAATTTGCGCGCGGACCGTCCTCCTTGTTGGAGCCGCTGCGCGCTGTGCTTACTCCAGCGCAAGTAGCTCGGTGTACTCTTAAAAAAAGTCGCGCTAAAGGTGGACAGTTCAATCTCCCCTAAACTGCGCTCTGATAAAGGTTTATTTAAGTGAGTTTATTGTAAATATCGCGTGCCTTGCGCAGTGCCCGGTGCATGATATTGACACCAGGGCGCTTCACTTTCATGGGGACCTATATTATAGTCGCGCGATCGTAAATATGTCAAAATTATCGCAAATGTATTTCTTATATACTATAAATGCAAATAAAAAAAGAAGTCATCTTAAGACAACTGCGAATTAACATAAATACCTTGCCACTTAAAGCTCGATAAATTACTCCTTTATCACACAAAATTGAGAGAAATACAATAAAACTAACGGGGACTATATTTGGAAACAAAACCATGTTACGAAAATCGTACGGTTTCGCTTTCTTTTCCGCAAAAACTTAACATATAAATAAATCAGCTGTTTAGAACCAAATAGTTTTTATGTACTTACTTACGATAATATATTCAACTTACATCTTAAATCAGCATATTCAAGTGTACTATTCAACTTGTTAAGTGTGTTTGGCCAAGAGCCGGCGCCAGGCCGCCGTAAAGTCAACGCACGTAAATGTGTTTAAATAATCAATTGTGTAGAAAATAATATACATTTTCCTTGTTACTTTGACGACTATTTAAAGATTGATTGACACAAAATTGGCTCGGAACCAACAGAATTTATCGATTTTAATTTCTCGGACAAGTTATAAAACCGATGAAAACTAAACCTTAGTTAAAATCGGCGATATTTTATCATCATCATCCACTGCTGGACATGGACACTCCTGTTCTCATCCAGCCCAATCCAGCCTACGAATATCGTCATCCCATCTCGTCTAGTCACATCTTGTGTTGATCTCTTAAAATTGTTATGAATTAAAACTGCTTGTTCAAATCTGTTATAAAGTTTGTGTAGGTGTCCGTGTTTAATATTTGTAACAACAATATTACTTAGAACCTACGTATTTATTTTTGTAATTAGTGTAGGAAAAGTTATTATAAAAGGAAGATTTTAACTTTAGCTATAACATAAATCTGTAAAGGATTTGAATAATTAACCGGATTACCGGTTCCATACTAGATATGTCTTTCTTTTAGCTTGCTCATGAATGTCAAAGATAAATCTTATTCGGACTCGTGAAATATGGACTTGTTTATTAAAAAAACCATTTAAACAAAACGATGGAACAGTTCAAAGCTTAGAAGCAATAAATTAAGCCGTCTCAACTAAATCACAAATACTCGTCTATTGACAGTATGTCATTATTGGCACTAAACAATCGATTAGTATTGCAAATCTGGGACGAGCGTTTAGCTTATATTACGAGCTGCTAACAATCACACTCGATTGTCATTGTAAATAATTCGACGCCACATTGAAATGAGTAATAGACTGTTTCCATTAAAACGACTTATCTTGCTCAACTTAAAAAGGACTTTAAATCTTACAGCATAAGTCATCTTACTAAATTTCTGTGTTGCATTCGTGTTCCGATGTTACTGCACATTAGTTTTCATTACTGTGGCTGTCTGATTTCAATCATATTAATTACTAGGGTTCTCATTTTCATCGTCAGAACTTAATATAGACTATCATGCGTTGGGATGTCATCATGAACTAACTCGGTAAGTTACTCATCCGATTATACAAGAAAAAGACTGTAGACTGTATTATTCGTATTCTCGACTTTCAAATGTATCCTTCGTTGTCGCAGTTTATTACTTGGTTATTATAATAAAATTAAAAGCGGTACTTTAAAAAAACTTTTAATACGTTGTCATTTTCTCAAAATGAACAAACGCTTTAAATAGAACATTAAACTTCTTTAGATTTCTTGGGCTATACACCTTCGTATCGATGAGCTGCAAACAAATGTATGTTATCAGAATAATAAGTAAACTTATAACTAGTTACAGTTCGACAATCCTTCATCTCGTCAATACAATACTGACACACTACCATCTTGTAGCAAAAAACTCAATAAAAGGATTGTTCTCAACGCACACGACCAGACATTTGAATAGCCGTAGCCGAGTCCATTTCTGTAATAAAATGCCTAGACGCTTACGGCTTGAACTAACCAAAGGTTATTTTTAACTCGCATTTTTCTGCCAGCTCGCTGACATTGCTACATAGTTTTGTATTCAGAGCGAAGTCACTTTTTTCATGAATTTAAAAGAGGTCTCTGATACCTGAATACTATTTTGTTTCGTGTTGTTTTTTCAACTGTTTTCGCTTGGCCTATTTGTTAAATTGATAGGGTGAATTTTGTTGTTGAAATTTTTCTCAAAGTGGATAAAGAAATAAAATAGTTGAGCGTTTGAAAACTCCAACTACAGTCAACTAATTATAGTGAACATACTTACTCATGTTACGCTGCCTCTCAAGTTTTTTTTTCTAATCTAATTGATGAGTTGACTGTAAGACAAAATGTTATTTTTAACTATTTTTTTTACCGCATCATTATTATCTTTAATAAAACCAATTAAAGTAATAACATATACGAAGTTATTACGTTAGTAATAAAGTATAGATCTTAGGACCTAAAAATAAGTATTTAATACGCAGACTAGTTTGTTTTAGAATCGAGCCTATAAAGTCCGATCTTTATTCGCAGTTTCCTTGCAAACAAGCGGTTTAAGATATAAATTATATTTTAATCTCAGCCGAGGCCGGAAAAGGAGAATTTATTCGATGAGTCCTGAAGTAAGAATGCAGTTTTGATGTTATCACACTTTTCTATTAGCAATATACAAGTTTTGTTTGAGATGTGCTGTGAGATTTGCTTCGTTACCGCACGATGTAATTTTTATAATTTATCGTATATTTCAGCAACGCCTACAATGGAAGCAAGTTCGGGAAATTGACAACGTGGTGTTCCATTGAAAAAAACTCACTCGACGTGTGGTCTCCTTTTGCGAAACATTTGGGACTATATGCACCCTTCGAATGTAAGAAAAAGTCAGTTACACTTTATTGCTATTGACAATCAATAGACGATTAGAATTATGCTAGATAAATAAATAAATAAATATCCTCAGACATTCACACCTATCAACTAGTCCCATTTTAAGCAACTAAATGCTGCTTGTGTTACGGATACTAAATGACGGACAAAAATACATATAATTATTGAGAATATACATAATGTAATACATATATAATGAACATCCAAGACTAGAGAACAGGCGACGCCTTGAGACCGGCGTACAGACCACTCGGCCATGGAGGTCGAAAGATGTATTTCATATTGAAATTATGTTACTTTTACGGTCACTAAAATACGACCAAATTTTGTAGACACGATAATATTTACCTAGCTGTTGCGTGCGACTCCGTCCACGGTTACTGTGGTTTTTTAACTATCCCACGGGAACTCTTTAATTTTCCGTAATAAGGAATCACCATGCAAAATTTCATTGAAATCGGTCCAGCCATTTCAGATATTAGCCCGTACAAACAGATAAACAGACAGAGAAACAAAAAAAAATGTTTTTTTGGTATTTTCTCTGTTTTTACATCCCCCTGACTTGATTTTAAGCATTTTTTTTCTATGTACAGACATTCGACCTCTACAGTTTTATTATATTATGTAAAGATAGATAATAATCCAAAAAGGCAGCAACTAATACCTACTTGTTATTTCAACGCTCGGTTTATTATGCCGTTCATTCCTACACGCTTTAAAACATTTATTTACATCATACCGACATATTTAATCAACAGCAGAGTATAAAGAGTACTTGTTATTCAACACAAACACATATTTCCATCCATTACTGCAAAACTTTCACTATAATACGACGCTGAATATTCAGAGGCAGTCTGCTGTGAAACTATGATACTACCTGTTATAGAACTTCCTACAATACTCATGAATAAATCCCCCGACTGACTAAAATTCTTGTTTCGTACGAATTTTGTCGCTCTGATGGTCGCGGGTTCAACGACCTACTTAAGTTTTTAATGTTTTTTTTTTAACTGAATTTAATGTTATGTATTAATCGTGTACCTATTTGTACAAACTGTTACTTATTGTTCTGATAACGTGCTGCAAAGTAATATTTAAACTGTAACTGTTTCATTGTACTTCTATGCATTTCTTGTACATGATTAATTCAATTTAAATGTATTGAACTTTAAAAGTATTCCATTATAAAGACTTTGACACAGGTGTAAACTCACAATTTGCTTGATATGTTAGGTCCTTACCTATGAAATTGGTGTTTTGTATGGAGATTTTGGGGAATTCTGCATTTTCCATACTAAAATTTTTTCAGTTTTCTTCACAACGACAAATCCAAAGATAATAATATAATAAGATAATAATAATAATATTTGGCATCTATCATTAGACAAGCTTTAGTAATATGTGTAATATCACACTTCATAAAAATTATTTATCGTTTTTAAGTGAATGCAAATAAAATGATGTATTCGGAAGGCACTTAAAAAGAGTTGTCTCCGTGTCAAATTTTAACACAATTAAACTTACAACAAATTATCAAAACAAATCAAAAGAGCTCAAAAATATATTCTATTTTTGGACGAGGTAATTATTTTTAGGAATACTCTGAATCTTAATAGTTACAGACAAAATACTAAGAGAGAAAAAAAACACCAATTTCATAGGTAAGGACCCAATATTTAGGACCTATTAATAATGCAGCGGGTACCATGATAGGGCAGTAATATTAAAATAATATAAAAAAAACATGGCTATTTTTTTTACTTAGACATCGCTGGCTAATAAAAATATATATTAAAATGTGGCTTTAACGCATTGTGTTTAACTTGGAGAATACGTAATGGCATAGTTTACACGAAAGCTTAAGTAGGTAATTACAAAATCTGCAACATTAAATAAATTCACTAGCTATTCTTACGATACTCTAAGAAAGAGAGCAAAACGCAGACGTAAATTAAGTGGCGCAAGACTTTTCTTAGCGAGTATTCGCAACTTCGTTAATTGGGTAACAACTGCAACTTATTTTTAAAATTGCCCTACATTTATCATAAATGTAGTTCCATTGATGAATGAGGATACTTTACAAGCGAAGGAGTTGCTAAATACTCGATAAACTAGTCCCGGTTGCTTTGCGGCTTATGTTATGGTGGGTACATAATAATACACCTACTCCTAAAGCTTATTAATAAGACACCCATACGCTATTTTAGAGATAATATTTTTGAACAGTTCGCACGCCTTTAGAAAATGAAAAATACTGTAATTTTTATACTCCTTAACGTCAATTAGTGCGGTCCCAGTTTTTCTTAATTGAATACTAGGACGGTCTATGCATCGGTAAAGTAGAATATGAAACTAGCCTTGTATTTGAAACGTGGTGTTTACTAATTAATATGTTAGTTTCGATTTACATTTCAAATTGTGACTGGAATAATTGACTTTAGGTTTGTGATTAAAAAGTAGATGAAGCGAAGTGTGCCAGGATAGTAGCAGGAAGGCTATATTTGTCTTTTCCCTAATACATTTACTTATGTAAGAAGAGCTCAACAAACGATCTATTAGATGGATTATAAAACAAAGAGCTTCTCTCGTTTTTAGCCGGAATAACCGAGAGATTGGTATGGCCATGGGAAGAGACTTAGATATAAACAGGTGTCTCTCTCTTTACTCTACAACTAAATATTGGGTCCTTACCTATGAAATTGGTGTTTTTATTCTGTCTTAGTATTTTGTCTGTAACTATTAAGATTCAGAGTATTCCTAAAAAATAATTACCTCATCTAAAAATAGACTATATTTTTGAGCTCTTTTGATTTGTTTTGATAATTTGTTGTAAGTTTAATTGTGTTAAAATTGGACACGGAGACAACTCTTTTTAAGTGCCTCCCGAATACATCATTTTATTTGCATTCACTTAAAAACGATAAATAATTTTTGTGAAGTGTGATATTACACATATTACTAAAGCTTGTCTTATGATACATGCCAAATATTATTATCTCTGGATTTGTCGTTGTGAAGAAAACTGATAAAATGTTAGTATGGAAAATGCAGAATTCCCAAAAATCTCCATACACAACAACAATTTCATAGGTAAGGACCTAATATATCCATAACCATACTTAACTTTGCTTACGTCGTGCTTCTTTGCTCCTCTTTTAAAGAGAACAAGGGCTGAGTGCTGCCAGTGAATTCCCTGCAAATATGGTACGACATAAAATAGCACTGAAAATCTAAAGTAGATTGTTATTAGTTATTAGATTGTATAAGTGATCATAATCTGCATAATTTCGTACAGAAAATGTTTTCTGCTTAGAATTACAATTATTTCGTAATGAAAACTTACCATCGATTTTAAAAGTGGTACCTGTTTTAGAATCCATAATTCTGTAAGGATTATCCTATGAGTATGCATATCTGTGAATATTTAATAGTTAAAGTTTATAATATATGTTTAATAGTGCTTTTGTAGCGTTGGTTGAGATTACCTTTATTATTAATGCAATTAAGGCGATCGATCGCTTGTGAGTTTCACTTGCGTGTGCGCCGATGCACTTAGCACATTCGATTGTTGTATAATAAACGTAAATACTTGTTACCCTTAAAAATGTGACGTTTATGTTATTTTCATAAGTTTTAGTTATATATGATTGTTGCGGCCTGGTCTGCGGCCGTAGAGGTGGCCGCCAAACACTGATAATTTGTCTATTACTTGTTTTTGAATTTTGTACAATATCTGTTTTTTATATATATTTGACATGTTTTTCTATTACTATTGTTTTATTAGTCTTGCGAGAGTAAAGCCAAATATTTTTAACTCGCTTTTTGTTGCTCTCGCCAACAATGATACTTAACAATTAAATAAAACTAAAAATATTCTACAATCTGAGCTTATCCTTGTAGACCACCTTAGGTCTGAGTGTTCCATTTTATAGCCCGCAATTTTACACTCTTAATTTTATTACTTTAATCTGATATTCCCGTGTGTCCATGTTGAATGTCGTGTCTTTTCCGTCTTGACAATAAATAGAGCAAATTGTCTTGGTTTTTTTGCGGTAGCATTTCATGGAGTTGTTTTATGTGTACCTAAATGACACACCGCAAGTTTTTTCTTGGAAAACTATGAGATAAACAATGTTTATATACATACCGTGATGTAGTCGTATCGCTAGCTTTGATTACTTCCATTCATATGTCTTTATGTTATGATTAGATTTATTTGATTTGCTATTCAGACTCAGACGGCAAATTCCACTTGGCCCACAAATTGCGGACATCTTTATCTCATGGGATATTTTTTGGTTTTAACTATCCTATCAATATTTATTACTTTCGTGGCATATTTCACAGGTTTATAACTTTTTCGTATTCCATGTAGTTTTAAATCAGCCTAAATAGCATGAGCAGTGCGGTATGATAGTTTATATCATACCCAATTGTCAAATTCCGTAGTACTTTGACAGGCAATTAGATCATAATGCGGCGTTTATGGTAAGAGGGCTGATTTTTTTTATGGCGGCCCTTCACTTGGCGTATCTTGTTTGCGTATTTGTTATATTTGTCCGAAAAGCCATGTGTGGACGGTCTGTTTGAGTGTTTGCACGGATAAATGGTGCAGAAACGCAAATAGCGAAAATACGTTACCGTCCCCTTGTTGGTTTTTGATCACACATCAAGGGATTGTTTGAGTTGTCCACGTCTGGTAAGTTATTTGGAATTATTTTATTTTTTGGGCAAAGTTGGGCAAAGTTGGGCAAACACAACGACAACGCGAATACGCTAAGGCAAGTGAAGGGCCGCCATAAGTATACTCGTATAAGAGTTTGCATGTCTTATATCTATACATATGTATAATATAACGAGGTCGAATATCTGTACATAGAAAAAAAATGCTTAAAATCAAGTCAGGGGGATAAAAAGAGGGAAAATACCAAAAACTTTTTTTTTATTTTTTGTTTCTCTGTCTGTTTGTCCCAAATGGCTGGACCGAATTCCGATAAAATTTTGCATTGATGATTTTGGTGATTCCATATATCCCTGGTCAACATCTTAGATACTTTTTTATTCCGGAAAATTAAAGGGTTCCCGTGGGACAGTTAAAAAACCATAGTAACCGCGGACGAAGTCGCGGGCAACAGCTAGATTTTTATAAATCCTACCGAGTGAAATAAATAACTCTTTTATGTGGAGCAATAAAAAGGTAAGTGCTGTAATAACTATAAGCTTAAGTTTTTCATTGGTCTAGCGGACAGTTATGTTAAAAGGTTATTCATTCAATCTGCAATGTTATATTTGTTTTATGGTGTTTACTCTGTCGTAAATACAAAATGCAAGATTGCTTTACACATTGAACTATATGTACAATGATACAACTGTGGAAATGCCTGTCTATAAAGCCGATATCGATATACCATCAAATAAGGCCAGTCACAAGCTAAAGAAGACGCAAAAATTTTTTTTACTGAAATGTGCGGAGATTGATTAATGAATGATAAAGGGATGTTGACCTCACAATTACTGGCTATTTCCATCTCAAACATCCCGAATATCATATTATGTCGTGTCTCATAAATCATAAACATAATATCACCAAGATTTCCCATTTCTCATTAATGAGACGAAACTGAACATCCATAATGTACAGACAGGCCTCTGACTAATTTCACCAAGGCCATAGTCCATTATTTATTAAATTATATATAGAGAGTGATTCTCTCTATTAACAACCTTGTTACTTCACGTTAGAGTTCACTTTATCAGGCCTTTAGCAATAAATTAAGATCTTTGAGCCCTTTATTGATGTGACTCACAAATGTGAGTAACTAAAGTGTTATAAATAGAATCAATATTTTTATTTGTATTCATGATGCGATTAAAAGTTCTAAACTTTTTTTTGTTGTTTATCAAGAATCGAGACTTTTAATTAGGTAGGTATCGTCGTCAGCCTATATACGTCCCACTGCTGGGACAGGCCTTCCTCATGGAGTAAAACATGAGGAGTACGGGCCGTAACACCACCACGCTGGCCCAATGCGGGTTGGTGGGTAGAAACGGTCACAAATGCGACCGGGACCAACGGCTTAACGTGCCTTCCGAAGCACGGAGGAGCTCGAGATCACAAAGTCTTGGTCACCCATCCACGGCCTGACCATGGCGAAGGTAGCTTTGTTTTCGACCGAAGCCAAAGCGCACTGACCACTACGCCACCGAGCTCCTCTAGGTAGGTATGTCTGATTTAATTTCATTACATATCTTTCATTTGTGCTTCATTATTGTCTAAAAATTAATTGTTAAAATTACTGTACTGTACCCTCGGCCAGCAAGGTGGAGGTAACTACTCGTAGGCCTGCTTTTCGTGTGTTGTGTTTTATTTTGTATTTAGATTTTTTAAATTTGTATTTAAGTTTTATTCTGACGACCTCCGTGGTCGAGTGGTCTGTACGCCGGTCTCAAGGCGTCGACATATCGAGAGGTCCTGGGTTCGCTCCCCAGTGGGGGCAAGTGTTTGGGTGATGATTTTTCAGACAATCGTTCTCCAGGCTTGGATGTTTATATATATTAAGGATATTTATATGTATTTATCTATTTAATATATTTGTCCGTCATCTCGTATCCGTAACACAAGCAGCATTAGTTGCTTAAAATGGGACTAGTTGATAGGTGTGAATGTCTGTGAATATTTATTTATTTATTCTAATCTTTTATTTGACATTGCTTAGTGTTAATTTTAATCTAAATATATATAACTCAAGGGTGACTGACTGACTGACATAGTGATCTATCAACGCACAGCCCAAACCACTGGACGGATCGGGCTGAAATTTGGCATGCATGTTATGACGTAGGCATCCGCTTAGCAAGGATTTTGATTAATTCCCAAGGGAATTAGACAGGGGATGATAGTTTGTATGAAACTTTGTCAGTTTTAAACCGATTGGGCTAAGACTTTGAGAGAAAAGGGTTCCCGTGGGATAGTTTAAAAACCATAGTAACCGCGGACGAAGTCTTGGGCAACAGCTAGTTTGTTATATATTTGTTCTCATTATTCTATATTTGTACATCGACTATGATCGATTGAATATGCTGTAACAATTAAAGACCAATGTAAATAACCATATTCAAACGAATAAAATTTTTCTTATTCTTCATTATGTGGCCCTGGCTACCTTCACATAATGGACTTTTTTACTGCCAGACAGCTGTTGAGTAATTTTCTGCGGATTTTTATTTAAAAAATACTTTTAAATGTCTACGTATTCGATGCACCTGTCTGAAAGACTCAAAGCACCTCAACCTACGAATGTTTTGCCCAACCTCATGTCATTTAGGGCAAAATTAAAATATTTCTGGGAAATATTACCAAAATCCCAAAGTATGTAACCCTAGTCTTGTGTGGAAAAGAATCGTAAAAGCTCTTGTAACCGAACCACGGCGTCCGTGTATTTATGGAAAATGTAACCAGTGTGGTCTATATTCGGTCATAGTTTATTTTGCCGGTCCGAAGTGCTCGTGTTGTTTCGTAACTTAATTAATCTATTGATGCTGTGCTTCTTGGTATACATCTGTCTGCGGCGCTCCTGGCTCGAGAGCGAGCGTGAAGTGATGGAAAGCGTGCTTTGTTTAAACTAATTAACCATTAATGTTTCATAGCATTGTTGTAATCGGCGTTTTTTTTGTGTTATTTATGTTAAATTCACAATAGACAAGTCTTATGAAAAGTTATGAAAGATTTGTAGGTGCAACATTTTGCTCGATATTTTTAAATTTCCTAAAGTAGCAGGTCGCGATCCTGTAGCCTGCATGGGAAGCAAACTATATTTAGGTCCGTATGTTAATGCTAGGCTCTGCTTCAGCACAGCTAGAAAGAGATGGCGTTATGTGGGGATGAATAGCGCCATTTCATTCTAACGGTACTCGATCGAGACAAACTACCTATATGATTGATATTTGTTAACAAAAATTTGTGTAAAATTTATATCTTTATGCTAATGGAAGAGCGGAGTCACCTGATACAGGCATTATTTGCTTAATAGTGGACTCCAGTCACTAATTAATGTAAAATTGTCACTTTTTAAGGAAAAAAAAATAATAATTATTATTTTTATCTTTATTTTTTCCTCCTCTTGACGAGGGTATACACCTAGTACGCGGGCCGAGGCCAAGAGGGGTTATTGAAGTGTGACTGTAGACGAAAGTGTCGAGGAAGTCGGATATTTACGTGTGATGCGGCAAGTGTTGAGGATGATGGCTTCCTGCATGAGGTTAAGAATGTAAGGGGCATTTATAATGTTTCTAGACTATGGACGAAGGATTTTGGTATGACGCCAGTTGATGACATTATTATTGGAATGATATGAACTGTTTTAGCCTTCCATTGTGTCTTAATTTTTATAACTCCTGGTATTTACCTAATTTTTCTGATACCGTAGTTTGCATGTTATGTGTATTGTTATCGATCAGAGACCTTCTAGAATACGGGCCTTAAAGTGATTAATTGCGCCGAAAAGTTCGTCAACTATCCTTTAGTCTTCATTAATATTTGGCGTGCGCGAGCAAGAGACAACAAATGTTATCAAAAGTAAAAAAAGATCCACATCATTATTAATGCTTTCCCTAACTTTGGTCTTGAGGAGCTCGGTGGCTAGTACGCTTTGGCTTTTGATCAAAAACAAAGCTACCTTCGCCATGGTCAGGCCGTGGATGGGTGACCAAAACTTTGTGATCTCGAGCTCCTCCGTGCTTCGGAATGCACGTTAAGCCGTTGGTCCAACCAACCCGCATTGGGCCAGCGTGGTGGTGTTACGGCCCATACTCCTCATGTGTTTCTCCATGAGCAAGGCCTGTGCCCAGCAGTGAGACGTATACAGAGTGGATTTTTGAGATGGTATTTGAAGAGCAGGTACATAAACTATTGTAGTTACATGAAAACTCTGTTAGGCAACCATCCATAACTTTTTAAGATATTTTGATCTGCATTCACAGATTTTGGAAAAAGTTACAGTCAGCCAAAAAAAATGCTAAGATAGCAAAAAAATGTTTATGCCTATCGATCCTGTTTCATGCGGAGATCAAAAGACTCTATGGGACCATTTAGGTATGAGTACTAGTAATGACAGAAATCGTCAAAAACTTTTCTCATACATTTTGTATGGAAAATTCTCGGATCCTGTTTCTTACGGTGATCTCTCAATGAATCCTATTTTATGCTTTTAGGGGAACAATATTACTGTGGGATCGATAGCAAAATAAAAACACGTGTTATTGAGAAACTGCGTTTTATTTTAAAAGAAAATCCACCTAACACGTGAGCGAGCTCTACCCTACTCCCGTCGTTCCGCCATAGTACAAATAAATCTGCCGTCCCTTTCACACCGCTATTTCCCTTTCCTTCACACAGATCCGTTCAGAAATTTCTTTCACTCTAGCTTCGTTCGAAAATCATTCCCACATTACAGTAGTCCTTCGTTTGATACAAAATGACTGTTCCCGCTTGTTACTCAACAATCTATTTCACCAGCTGTATCCCTGACAATGGTCCTTCAATTGTCGCCTAACCATTACATTTGAGAGGCTGCAATTACTCTCCGGTATGAGATGTATTGTTGCTATTCAGGGCGGTAGGGCCCAAACAAGGGTAGGTACTTAGCAGTACTCATTGTGGAGTGCTTCGCTGATAGGCTTGTGAATTAGAAGCCGTGGAAATGAGAGTTCGTGAAATTTTTACTTTTAAATTTCATAATTTGAAGAGCTCTAAAAGTCGAATAAAATTTTCTTTCTGTTTTTTTAGTAATAAAGAAGGTATTGAAGACCCTTCTTACACCTACCTACGCAATTTTGTAATACATCAACTTTTTGGATTTTTGCTCGTTGATTACTGTATAACATAAAAAAACCTGTAAAATCATTAATTACGAGTATAGTAATAAATCTATTCTTTGTAACTATTTTATGGAGAATAACAGACACATATTTTATATCACTGATATAAGGATCAGTTTCGCTGCACGTAATCTTTTTCCTATCTCGTCAAATTAGGTTAGTAATCATAGTGTGAGATAGTTATCAATTTGCAATAAATAATAATAACTTAGTCACAGTTCACACCCGTTCGGTTGTAATTTATTGATTTTATTACTAATTCAAAACACCAGAAACGTGTTACTACGAAATAAGATATTGGCAATTCATAACTTTAACGGTATTTTTTCTTATTGAATTATTTTATTTTCGCATAACATTAGCGCATTTTCGATGAACGCTGTAGTTCGTACGCTTTGTTTTCGATATTCCAAACAACAAAGTACCTTTCGCCCTAGTCGAGTCTGGATGGGTGACCAAAACTGAGATCTCCAATTCCTCCATGCTTCCTTAGGCGCGTTATTGTACAGTCACGAGCATGAACATGTATACACTTTTGACAGAAAATGGCTTCTACCACAAGGGATTTAATAATTTAAAGACTTATTCGTTCAAATGTGTAGTGTGTGTGTGGTACCAAATACAACGAACAACAAGAAGTCAACAATTAAATTAAGTAAAACTAACATGCGTAATAACACAGTAATCTCACGGAATTACAGCCTAATCCAACGTAGGACATCCTGAAAGACAAATTCAATTACGCCAACATTTTGAGCCCTTTGAAGCATCGGATGACGCAAATACGAACGTTATAACTATAAATAGGATTGCTAACTGATATTATATGACTACGGAACGGCAGGAGGATACGCCGAATTTTTATCGTTGTACGATTTATATGATAATTAATATATACGGAACTTTCGGCAGCATTGATATCCTTGGCCCACAAAATAGTACATAACATAATCTAGTTATCAAATTGTATATACGTTCAAGTCTGAGTTTGACTAAAACTTATGTAGTTCATGTGAATATCTCTTGCCTCTTGTGCCGAGTGCATGGCAAAAGGCTCGCCACCTGTTACATGGAGATTTAACATATCTGGCGTATGTGGGTTACCACCATACCCCTCTTTCCCAGTGGGCACTTTAGACAAGTGCCCAGCGCCTCTGATCGATAGAGGGCCTCAGGTCAAATACAAAGTCCCTAATTCCTGTCAGATCTCCAAAGACTCCAAACGATACCCAATATTAATTACCAAAAAACCTATATAATTTGAAGAAGTGCTAAAAGAGTTACTTTTGTGGGACAATAGGGTTTCTGTCAAAGTCAATATGGCCTCATTACCTTAATATGCCCAGGGACCTCCAATAGGTTAAAGACCGCCCTGGTTACCTCTGCCTACAGCTTCGGGGAAAAGTGATGATATTGTGTGTGTGTACTATAAACGTTCAATTATTTTTATTTGTACTGTATCATTGTTTTCAACAGTTATGTAACATCTATTTATCGAAGGTCAAGCGAAATTATTTTGTACCAATTTCGCTCTAATAGAGCCCATTCTAATAAACGGTTGGCCCCTGTCGATATTTCAAATGTTTTGACTTACTAATGCGCAATAAGTCAACGTGTTGGTGTTCCGACACATACACCACATATGTTTCTGCATGGAGGCTGGGAAGGTTATATCCACCAAAACGCAGAAGTCTCACAAAATTCTGTGACTAGCAGTGAGATTTATGGTAACTGATGACGACGATGAAAATTAGCAAGCTATGAATCACCTTGAGCTTAAACTAAATATTACTTTATTCCGCTAAAAAATAAAAACCCCGACCTACCCCAAGTTCATCAACCCCGTCTCCTCGCCATCTTCAGTGAAATCCCGATGCAAGTCTGCATTCAAGAGGCTCCGGCGGAGATTAAACAAGGGAACAAAAGCACTCGAGCGCACTCCGGGGCGAGCATTTCATTTTTAAATTTCAAGCGCTTCTGCGCCGCTGCACATTTAATATAACGAGCTCTGCTTGTATGGAATAGAGTTAATGAGCAAGTGACAGACGAGAGGTTTTAATTCTGTACTCGTGTGTAAGCAAGTATTTACCCGTAGCAGAACAATCAGGTCGCAGCACTATTTTATCTTCTACTAGCTGTTGGTCGCGGGCAACAGTTAGTACTCTTTGCGGTTACTGGTTTTCTAAGATGTTGACCAGGGATATAAGGTATCACCATGCAAATTTTCAATGAAATCGGTCCAGCCATTTCGGAGATTAGCCCGTACAAGCAATCAGAGAAACAAAGAAGAATGATTTGGTATTTTCCCTCTTTAAACATGCGCCTGACTTGAATTAAAGCATTTTTTTCTATGTATACAGACATTAGACTTCTACGGTTCTATTTTAGTATAGACTTCCATGATATTCTTTTGTTTTCTATGTTATTTGATTGGCAACAATCGTACCTATTAATGCGTTAATAAGCTTATGTTTTTTGTTTTGTTATTTGGGTCTGGCTCGTGGTATGCCCGTAGCCTATAGTCGCTTGAAACACTTACCCAAGTGACAGTCGAATAATGCTACACTTAGGCTTCATTCCTTACCAACAACACCACAAATATTTTGTGTTATGCGGCGACTGTACTCTTCTTCTGAATGTTCGAGGTTCTATCCAATATAGATGTTCCATATTCGAGGTAAATTAATTGCTGTCCCAACCTCAACTGGAATTGTATCTTGCCTTTTTCTTCTATTACTATACGTTTTATATTTTGCTATCCTTTGTCATTGTTGTACAAGTTAATACTTTTTATATTATAAATTTTCTTATCCGAATGAAATTGCTATATCTGTACCGCACTTTAGTTAATAAAAAAATCATCACAAATATTCACTCCCCTATTTTCTTTACACTCTCTCATCGCCCGAAGCCACCGTCACCCATGCACTCGAGTCTGGCTTACATAACACTTTTACAAAAACCTTTTCAATGGCACCCTAGACATAGGTGCATGCTAATATTTTTTTATACTTTTTTCCACTGACAAAGGAGTACTCAAAGGGAAGGAACCTTCGTTAAACATTAATTGTCGAGTCGTGAATTTAACCAGATTGGTTCCTGATAAATTTTTACTGTCAGATTATTCTTTGCAAATTCCACTCCATTTTTACAAGCTTTTATTTTGAATGCTGTTGGAGATTGGCTATCCGCTGGTGGTTTTAAAAATAAACGACGTTGTTCTAATTCTATATGATATCATTCGAAGGATGGAGGTTTGCAGATGCACTGGTAAGTGATAAGGTGCCATAGAACTTCTTTCCAATAATAATAATTGAATTGAAATTGGTTGGCTTAAATCATTTATTTGCTCTGGGCATTTTAAAATACTCTTGTGACGTCAAAAAATTTTACAGTTGCATGTTAGTATCTTAAAAATTATGTGACGTTATTATTGTAAATGTTTTTGATGACATTGAAAACAATACGACAAATCACTGAATCGACTCATCAATTGAGTTGACATTCGCTGGTCACGTTTGTAGACAGTTATTATCGCATTTGCGTATTCCGAACAAATTGTTGTCTCTACTTCTACACATGCCGTGTTATTATTAACGTCGCGAGGTATCACGCTGAATTATGCATTAAGCTTCCGTTCTATTTACACACATTCAGTCAGAGCTAATGTATTCACGCCATACGCTCAAGATCAAAAGATATGCAAGCCTCAAGGCGCCAAGGCTAAAACAGAACAATCACCTCTATCGCCGTCTTAGTAAAGTCCATAATTAGCGTTAACGCAGCTTCTTGGTTCATCTGTAATAGTACCCCGTGCATCTATAATATTAAAATCTGATCCTTATATCTGATAGGTAGGAATTAAATGCTTTATAATTAAATTTGACGCCGAGATATGTAAGTAATCTTTATGATTATGAAAATAATTGATATGGACACCTAGTGCGTGGAGAATATAATCATTTACTTTGACGATAAATATCGATACTTGATAGGTTATCTGTTACTATTAGTTTATAGAATCGAATAGAAAATACGATGATTAGATATAACTAGCATAAATAGAATGTGGAATGAAGTTCTTAAATTAAACTACATACGCTGAACAAATCTACGTTCCCTTGCAGATAGCTTTCTGACATATATTATTATGTATATGACACATCGAGATTTCCAGATGCAAACGAAATAACATCGTATTTCATACAAAATGAATAGCTGTTTAACACAATCAAATCATACTGCATTTTACATTGTTTTAAGCGAAGTATAAACATGCAAACTACCCACAATCTAAACATACCATGTAGGTAGCAATAATATGTGCAAGTTTAATACCAGGCACGATTTGCTTCCGTTCGCCAGGAGCGGACGCATCGGTGGCCAGTTAGGGTCGGTGCACACAATATTAGTATATCTTATTCTAATAAAAATATAATACTTTAAAATGCCCATGCAGTTTTTTTTATAGTGGAACAAAAGACAGATACCATCTCATCTGATGTTAAAGTAAGAGTGGTGTATAGATGCAAGGGTTGCTAATGCGGCACCACGCAACACAGAATCAGCCACTCTATATTTTGTTATACACCGCACTCGTAGAACAAGGCTGCGAAAACCCGGGTCACATTCGCGGCGCTCCATTCGCTCCCTCGCAACTCTTCCACGTCACGGCACGCTAGAGCCGAGGTCCGAGCCTTTAGATCCACCCTCAGGACGTCTGCTGATCCCCGAATCCGGCTCGAGCGCCCTGGGCGCTTTCCCTGGAAGCGGGACCCGCTAGGGGGGATACCTTCCAGACAAACCCTTCAGTGGTGGCTCGCCACTACTGGCGTCTTTGCAATGTCATTCTACAATTTTAACAATCCTATGTGAAAAAAGCGCTAGAAGTAGGTATGGGCTGTAAAAACTTCATGTTATCCCGCAAAATGGTAGAGAAAAATATAAATCTGCTCTGTGTGGATTAACCCTAAGCCAGCACTGACCTAGCCCGTCGGGAAGTACTACAGTTATCTGATACCTATTAATATGCGCGCCATTTACTATTCGCACTCTAATTCCCATGGCTATACAATACGCTGGAGATTGCACGGGTAACTTTGAAAGGCCTCCTACGTTATCTGCCTGTTTATCTTTAGGTGTTATTTTAATTGGGCATCATTACCTTTTATAAATTAGTCTTCTAATTTCCAATACAGATTTAGGATTATTCTACTCATGTGTGTCTTCTATGCGTGAACTATTGTATGGGGATTATAATTACTGTCTAGACACACCCCTATTTACAATAAATTCCTTGCCTTTTATTTTAAACAAATCTTCAAAAATATACAGACGTACATGAAGGAGTACTGCATGCTTGATCATCAGTTATTTGCATTCACCCGGCGCTTGAACTGCCTCCGAGCTCCGACGACATACACTTAAATAAATCTTATATTTATATTTATTCAAGAGGGTTAATGTTTCACAATGTTATTTACAAGCTAAAGTTTGGTTAAAAGGTTATATATTATTAGATTCTTCTGTTATTTATTAACACTAATACTTCCTTCGATTATTTTGGCATGTTTAATTTTGTTATTTATTTTCAAACGCTTTTCCTGTCGAAATTTACGAAATCCTATACTTATTTTGAAACGTTTTGTCCTTGACTGCATAATTTGGTTTCTTGATTGACTTTTAGAGTTTATTAATAACATTATTGTTTGTAACTCCTGAGCCTGTCCTTACTCTGTAACATTCAATAGAAATGAATTGGATTTCTGTCATTTCGATTTTTTTTAATTTACAAAGAAAAAATTGTGTTCGTAATAATTGATGACTGATGCTAAAAATGCTATGACAAATTTTACAAAGTTAACAACTTTTTAAGTTGAGCCGGTCCCGGAATTGGAGACAGTTTTTTTTAAATTCACTTGTATCACAGCCATCATTACGGTTCGAATTTAGTCGAATTGTTGTGACATGACGTCACACACCCAATGTCAATATCCTTTGGGGGCTGTGAGTCATTTCACACGCAGGCACCTATCGTTCTCCGATAGTAGTAATCTCATTATGTCAGTTTGCGGTCTTCGGGGCCCGTGCGTTCGGTGAATATCACATGTTTCTCGTATTGATATCAATGAGATTTGTTGTAATCGAATTATTTTTGTTTACAGGTAAGAGCGCTATTGAGGAAGCAGTCCTGGTATGAATATAAGATTTAACTATATTGTCCATTTATAAACATAGATAGACATAGATTAATATTCGGTCATCTCTCTCTTACGACGAATTGGGTATTCGTTCTCAGTTTATATACCTTCCACTGTTGGGCACAGGTCTTCCTCATGGAGCAGCTCATGAGGAGTATGGGCCGAAACAACACCACGCTGGCCCATTGCGGGTTGGTGGTTAGAAACGGGTGTAATAGCGACCGTAACCAATGGATTAATGTTCCTTCCGAAGCACGGAGGAGTTCGTGATCACAATGTTTTGGTCACCCATCCAAGGCCACACTATGGCGAAGGTAGCTTTGGTTTCGATGTCGAAAGCCCCACTACGCCACCGAGCTCCTCGTTGGGTATAAGAACGTTCATTTATAAAGGAAGAAAGCAATACTAAGTCGCAAAAACGCCACACTTGTGTATGAAGTAACTGGTTCAATCCCCACCTATACCACTGTGTATGAAGAATAAAACCCGCGCCCTCAGTTTATTATAAATATCATTAGAAAACATAAAATTCGATGGAAAATAATTTGTGTTATGTATATAATACAATATACAATAGTCTTATACAATCGGAACGAGTTTTCATTACGATTCAGTTCAAAATTAATTCGAATAAACGTACATAATATATAATATTTCATTAATAAATGTTGGATACTTTTGTATTCATTTCGCTTTTATTTCCTAGAAGAACCTCGCCGGTTCAAATTCCCAAGAGTACTCACTTTTTAAAATAAAACAAATGCTAATTAAATTAAATTTTCAAATTCAAACGTTCGAAGTATTTATAAAACGTTAAACCTCATTTGTTTATTCATTGTTTTACAAAGAAAAAAAGTTCAAGCAGAGAAAGCGATCCAAAGTTAAGTTCTCAGAACCGAAATTAACTATAATCCGTGTCCAGCGATATAAACATTTGCGCATGCGTGCCGCGCCGGCGCGTCTGCGGCGAATGCTGGTTATATATAACAGCTCAAGGGTTTCCTGCCATGTTTATTAATTTTATGCATGTAAACTATTTGTTTACGCCTCCACGTGGCGGGGGCATTGACCTCTACCGTTATATTTCTGTTTTTTAGCTTGATTGTGAAGTATTTAGTTTGTGTAGATATTATACAATATTACTCAGCTGTTTTTTCCTTAAAATAAATAAATAAATCTTTGTAACAACTCCTCCCCTGTTACATGGGGACTTATATCAGTCGAAATGTAGGTGGGTACCCTTGGGTAATACAGGCGTGATGTGATGATAAATCCGTTGTCTTTTATATCGACACCTCACCGAAGTTTTACCGAACGATTTTTATAGTCTAGTTAATTGACACTAAAGGCGAATTTGACCAAATTTCGTGTTACTTCACGAGGGTTCGGACAACAATAAATGCTTAATTTCATTGGTCGAATCCGCTGTAATGACGGAGTCCTGCGTTCACGGCCAATTTTTGGCGGTGTACGCATTTGGCAGCTATAGCAATTTTGGTATTACTACACCAGTGTCGCTAATCGAAATATGGCCGAATTCGCCCTAAGAAAGATAAGTGGTTTTTTTTACCATACCGGCTACTCTTGCATTCGGACTCTCTCTACTCGTACTTAACATCCGGCAATTGGTAGGTAAACACTTTGGCTTTCGATATCGAAAACTAAGCTAACTTCGCCATGGTCAGGCCGTGGATGGGTGACCAAAGCTTTGTGATCTCAAACTGCTCCGTGCTTAAAGAACGTAAAACCGTTGGTCCAGGTTGCTATTGCAACCGTTTCTACTCACCAACCCGTATTGGGCCAGCGTAGTGGTGTTTCGGCCTATACTCCACAGGCTGAGGACCACGACGACGATTTTTATGTCTGTATTCATGTTAAAATATATAAAACTATATAAAAAATATATATAAAACATTCGAAACACATTTCCGTTAGAACTTCATCATCGTTATGACGGCTAAAATAGCTACCGTCATTTACTATTAACTATGATGAATCGATGTTCAGTTGCAGGTAATGATAAAATCAATTTCAACGTGTAAATTATAATCGAGAGAAAATTGCGATTCCCATTGAATGCTGACGATCGACGATTTGAATCGATTCACGACGATCTTGGATAAGATTACGGGCGATGTCAGAGTTTAAAAGGACTAATGGTTATTTATTTCTAATCTCGAGATCCAATCAACTTTATATGTTCGAAGATGTATAAATGGCATTTCTATTTGTGCAGAGATGGTAAAAGGCTTTGAAAAGCCTTATTTAAATTACGATAGACGATAACCTGTATTTACTACGAACTTCAACTTTTGAATGCACGAGAAATAATGTTAAATAATAAGCAAGCGGTGAATACGGAAAACTCTTGTTAAACGAAATCTAATCTAATCTAATTTAAATTACTTAATTTATATTTAAACATTAAAATTGGGGAGTTCACCGCCTTTTTTATAGCGACTTTAATATGTCAGGACAAACGAAAAATCTTACCCTTTTGATAGCGATTGCTTTGAAGGTAGAAATATAGAGTTTAATGTGGCTTTCGATTCACGGAGGAACTTAAGACAAGAAAGTTTGGTCACCCATCTAGAGACAACCGTGGCTGATGTTGCTTTGTTTTGAATATCAAAATTAAGCTTACGATTACTTACCAACCACTACTCCATGCCTCTAAGGTGTTTATTTCCAAATCACCCGGCAATTGTTGTTCGATTACGACATATCGCACGCCACTCATGTGGACTGTCATTACCTTAACATTTCTATTGTACCAAGCCCTCACACAAAGCACAAAATTACCAATTGCCACACACACCATTATACACTTTGCTACCACTAAAATAGAGGTCAATTTAAGAAGTTTACGTACAACAAAATGTAATTATCCGGTGAAATTCGGCGTAATTTATGGGACTCCGATGTGTGATGAAACAGTTTTTGTATTGTGGAACAATGTATTTCGAAATGCTTGATAGCTCTGACGCCATTGCGACCACATTTTTCATATTAGTATGATTATTTAGAAAACCGTCTTCACCATATTATATGGTCATTACTGATTTGAATAAATCTCTGTTTAAAACTCGTGATAATTTCAATGTTATTTAGCCATTTAAGTCTTAAATGTGTTAGTTTTTTTTAAGAATTGTCTTACAAAATTTCATTGTGCCCGTTGAATAATTTTTTAAGCACATGATTCAACTATTTCAAAAAACAGCTCGGTTACAAAGATCTATTAAAAGTTTTTGTATGTAGGCGCGTCAATATACGTAGGTACGCAATATGTGCGTATAAAGTTTTATCATAGGTTAAAATTAAAAGGATAATAAGAGCGGAAAGATTCTATCTCAGCGTAACATTTATTTTGAATTATTACGAAACACGAAGACCAAAGCGACCGCTAATTTAAACAGTAGTCATAGTTTACGCATATTGCATTATTAGCTTGCTCAGAACAACTCGCACCGCACATGGTTACTTTTAGAAAATAAAAAATCTAAATAGAATTTGAAATCAAAACATCCTCATCCGCTGAGCCACGGCTGATGACGCCTCTAATTTCAGAAGCGCCTGTAATCTGATGGCTATTCGTCACAATTTCGTTTGTCGCTGAAATTATTAGTACTCATAATGTTCAAAATTTTCTTTTAAAGATTTTTTTTTATTTTCATTTAATATATTAGTAAATTAGTGCTAAACTTCTGGAAAAAATATCATCATCATGTCAGGCAGGAGTCGTATAGGTACTGCTGGATTTCAGCTGCTGGTCCTGCTGCACGCATCCAATGACTTCCACAATCTTCGCCACACTGCAGATAGAGACGTTAAAAAGTTGACTCGCTTGGTTTTAATACAAAATCTTTGTACCTGCGTTATAAATTTCAATGTATATCTATGGGCTCCCGTCAGTTTACCGAGCGAAGTGTCCTACACACTACCACTGAACTAAATGAATATAATATAACATTAAATATATTTTTTTATCAAAGTCTCTATAGCCAAAACGCATCCAATAGTCATATTGGAAATACCTTTAACGTGTGTTGCGGATTTTCAAGCAATTGTTTAGTATTGTGGAATGTATTGAAATTATTGCACTAAGTGCAGTTTCCGTTGCTTGTCATCAAAACAACACAGTTCAACAACACAATGTTCAAAATTCAATGGGTAATTTTTGTAAACAAAACAAAAATAATGCTAATTATCTGCCCTACTGAAATATCGCGATTTTGCGTGTTTTAGGTGTAGAAAAATAATTGCCTGTTCGTATATTAAAAAAAAAATACAAAATAATCGTAAACAATAGTAGTAGATCTTTTTAGGTCATAAATTTTCCCAACACCTTGTTCGTACTTCGTGATCTAACCAAACGTATGTATCGTAATTACTTTACTAGTGATTGATGATCTTAAACTGGAAACATTTAAACTTTTTGCTCGTTATTTTTTTTAAATGATAATGCGTATTTGAAAAAAATGAAGGTTAGTTTAACATTGTGATAATAGTGATTGTAACTAGTTTCTGCTTACTTATATTACTTTAATCAAAGTGATATTTTACTTCACACAATATAAATGATAATCATCACATGCCTTTCTACGTGGAAAAAACTATGTGGTGTATGAGCCACAGTTGACTTAAGAGGATAAAGGTATTTCCGATTAAAACCGGGACTACGCCACTGATGCCTGTCTATATTCAGTATTGTAATCATTATCAAATCTCATTGTCATTTACCGAAAACTTATATTGTGTTCCATTACGGTTAATAAAAAAGGGTTACTATACAGTTCAGGAATATTTGGACGATAAAAATGCGTGGACAGATTGACACGTCTTTATGTTACATATTGTGCTGACTCGTAATGTGGGATGTTGCCAGTCGCTTTTTAATTAATTAGTTTTTATCTTAATTGCATAGCGAATTCCAACATCGTTCATTTATTCAAGTGCTCATATAATGATTATAATGCTAAAAATCTATGTTCACGCACTTGATTGTACTAGCCTAACATTTATAAAAAACAAGAATTGTAAAAAATGTGAAAAAAGAGCAACCCTCGAGTTTCTGGCTCGCTCTTCTCGGGGATGTCTGCGTTCCGAGCGAGTGGTAGATTCACTTATTCATAAATTGACTTTTTTAAGTGTTTGTATATCAAGCCTATGAAATAAAGATATTTTTGATTTGATTTGATTTGGTATAAAGATTACCCCGATAGGAAGCAGGATCTTGCGTATAACCCTACAATTTGACTGCTCCATCGAGCGCTATTAACGTAACATTGTCTGAGTTCAAACATCGTGCGCCCGCGATCAAACCAACATCGCTACCCTGATTTACAGCCTCGCAGGGCCGTGTTAAGACCGTTTACGAATGTTGCATATTTAGCTGATATTTTGCAGCGCATTTAGCGGCAACACCGCGATATTTCACACTCTGTAGACGCTTTTAGAGGCAATCGAGCGGTCGCATCACTGCTAGGCTTGTAAAGTTGCCTTTGCTATTAGAATAGATCTGCTTGGTTCGTGATTTCAAGTTGAATAGTTCGTTCCATAAATAACACATAAATCACCGACGAACACAAGGCCTACGTGCCTTTTTCTTATCCTTTGAAAAAGCACGAGTTAGATTTCTGTTTTTCTTTCGGTATAAAGTTAAGTTCATTGGAATCAATTTGATTGTACCCATCAACTCAAGGCACTGTTCTAATATATTAAAATAATTTTAATTTTTAAGTTCTTTTAAAAAATTGTGAAGGAATTAAGAGCAACTGGATATGACATTCCAACGATGTGTAAAATGTCTAATCTATATAATTCGATCAGCAAATTAATCGATGGAAGTTCCGAACTAGTTCGCCTATGAACTACTCAATCGTAATCTGTGGTCGTGACCAGGCTCTTCCCATTGTTAGGACGGAAACACACTGCTCAGATCGGTGGCGTGTCTGAATTTCGTGACGAAAGTATCTTGGCAATTTTCTGTTAAGGTTAACGTTATGTTAAATAATGTGTTCTTGTACATAAAAGGTTACAATATCAATGAGCGGTATGTCACTGTCATACGGTTATATCCCTTCTGTAAGGCACAGTGTTGCTGTGATTTTCGCTGTTCAACTAGCTTTTGCTTACAACTTTGTATGCGTGAAATTTAGGTAAGAGTCAAAGATGCTAAATCAATTATTAATAAAAGAAAATAATTGATTTATTTTAAGTTTTACATTATTTCAATTTACTTTTCATCATTATTGCTTCAGTATTAAAATTGATAATATTTTATTAATTTTCGTTCTATTTAACCGTTTAAAAAATATTTCTAAAATCATATGTAATTCGTTACGGCTGCAACATAATGTAGAGAAACTTTAATGACTGACAATTTACGCTGAGTATTCAATAGGTTTATCCATTTGAATACGTATTTAAATTACCTTCTAATGCTGTATTTAAAGCTTCATCAAAACATACGCTTTCAGTTCCTTTGTATTGCTAAAAGCCCGATAGTTACTTCATACACTGACGACTGGTCTATAGAAAAACGTTTCTACGTGTCATTAAATCATTTCATGAACTCTTTGAACATGTCGAATAGAGTAAAATACTTCTAAGTGATATTTTATCGACATAACATTGCTGATTTATCTGTACATTAATTTACACCACAAAATGTTTTAAACTATCTGCTCTAAGTTTCTAATTATAATAAGAAACCGACACATTATTACGTCTGTCAGTGATGATGTATAAATATTCATTTTATACTTCAATAATATAACATCTAACAAAAAGAAATGGTAATCATGTGATACATATGTAATTATAATTATGTAAGTGTACCTTTAAGACTTTACGACACTATCCACGTGAAGAAACCATAAAAAAAAACAATTTTCACTTGTTATACCTAAAGCATTATTTTTATATATTGGGTCCTTACCTATGAAATTGGTGTTTTATTCTGTCTTAGTATTTTGTCTGTAACTATTAAGATTCAGAGTATTCCTAAAAAATAATTACCTCGTCTAAAAATAGACTATATTTTTGAGCTCTTTTGACTTGTTTTGATAATTTGTTGTAAGTTTAATTGTGTTAAAATTGGACACGGAGACAACTCTTTTTAAGTCATCATTTTATTTGCATTCACCTAAAAACGATAAATATTTTTTATGAAGTGTGATATTACACATATTTCTTAAGCTTGTCTAATGATACATGCCAAATATTATCATCTCTGGATTTGTCGTTGTGAAGAAAACTGATAAAATGTTAGTATGGAAAATGCAGAATTCCCCAAAATCTCCATACAAAACACCAATTTCATAGGTAAGGACCTAATATTTTAAGCGATTTTACTATATTTTTATCACGAAATAAAAATTAAAAACTAAACATAAATCGGTAAAGACCGTAACTCTTTTATTCGTTTGTTCGTTGTCACCTTGAAAACAATAGTAGGTATAGCAAAAAATATAAGGGCGTGTACCAGCGAACATCATTAAATCTTAGTTTTTTGCTGGCTATGGGAGATAAATGGTGATAGTGATGGCGAGAATCATGGCCGCGCTGTGTCAGTGAACTTAGCACAATGGTGTTGCTAGGGATGTGCTTATGAAGGCTTATCGATAGTCGTGTGGTAGCAGGTCAATAAAAGAATACTACCAACCCATCTCTTTTCTTGCGTGTCCTAAAATGCGACTAATAGACTTAGAACTAATCCACCATCCAATGTAGCGGCGACCAGTCAATGCTTGGTGTAGCGCGGACTTTAGCAGTGGACTGCTTCTGCAGTACTTTTGCCTAGTCTCTGGCTAACCCTAAGGGGATAATTATATGTATGTATGTATCGATGTATCGTCGCTTCCGAATCATGTTGGAACTCAAGAAAGATATTTATCATTGAAGATTCAATCATAGTGATGTTGTTTTGTTTTCATTATTGGAACTCACAAACCAATCCATCACTCACTCACAAACACCATCGTACCTCATAGTTTTTAAAATAAAATATTATATTCTATGACTATAAAATTTTTCATAGAATCAGTTTATGTCAATGCACTAACGCCTCTACCCAACATGAATAGTGTAGTACACCACTAATACTACGTCTATGGTTCAATGAATCTACAGCCGTACTATGAAATTTAGCGTGATGTAATTTGTTTTGATTGATCGAAATGTTTTTAGGTGTCCATTCTTTATACTTAGGCTCTCGGGCACGTTTTTTGTGGCGAATGAAAAGAAAACCTTTCAGTTAGGCTACGTTAAGGAAAAAAGTTGTTTTGCAACAACTTGAATTAATGGTAACAATTAAGACGTTCAAAAATAAAATAGTAGCAGTTAAAAGGCAAAGGAAAACGAATTTGAAAGTAATCACACGAAAGTTCAAAAATAATAAAAAAATTGATAAAAATACAAATATTCAATAGGTAATTGTTATTAAATACGCTATAAAGAATATTCAAATCATTAACTCTCACGTTGAGGCTCAATCAATCATTGTTACATGGTTTACACAGATGTCCTAGTAGACGTAGTTAGCCCGTTGTACAGTTATCTACAAATCACTTATACCGTTGAACGGTCGCTCATTCGTTAATCAAGCCTTCAGGCCTAGACCGTCATGGTTGGTTCTGCACGACAGCATCTAATTTTTGCCGTTTCTCGTCTTCTGTCGACTAGAATAACATTCGGTTCGGCTCCGTATAAAAACCGAAAGCTATCGTGAAATTCCGGCTTCAGAATTTATAACGCATGTTGAACTAAACATTCTTGGCCTGCATCAAATATTAGTCTTCTACACTTTTGCAATTTGCAACCGGCTTGTGTAAACAAGCGATGTTCCTATTATACCACCATGCATCGAGCTGGTTAAAAGTTCAACGTCACTAGAGACGCTTACAATACAATACTCATCTATTGGATAAAGAAGTATGTTTTTTATCTACATCTATTATACTGCGTACCTACTAAGGGCAACCATATGGCCCACCTGGCCCGAGATACAGCAAAAACACACTTAAAAAACAAACAGGTGAAGTCTTATCGCTAACAAACTCTACAGGAAAACATATCGGTAGTCACACTCATTCGTCTATTGCTCAAATTGTTAATAACATTTTAGTATTTATTTGGAAAAATATGTGGATCATCATTTTCGCATTTCTCATTATAAAAATGAGGAATAAAAATACCTACTGATGACTTCTTCAAACTTACTAAGCCTAAGCATAAATTGTCCATGTTATATACCTAAAAAGTCTAATTTGTTGGTGTGGTGACTGTACATACAAACTAGAGCGCATATATGCACCAATATATGAAGTCGCGTCCTGAATTTATAGGATAATAACATTTCAGACAGCTATGGATAATTTTTTGATTTAATTGCAATAGATCATTCGCCATGCGATATAATAAAATCTTTTTAATTCTCTTCTTTCTTTTAAATAAATTTAAAGTTAATTTATGCCAGTTTAATATTAACAACGTTTATATAAGAAAATAATTTTATAATTGCTGTTTTATAATTTACACACACACATAAATTATAATTTTATGATCGATCCTCATTCGTTGTTCGATTAAAAATTAAATTATTTGCCCATTTTAATAAGTACCAGCTAAGTTTATTGCTTTGAACTGCAAAACAACTATTAACTGCAAAAACATCGGGTACACGAATATGTAAACAAAGTGTGATGAGAGATTTACGGTCGATTAGATTTACGATGTGTGTCCGGAAGCTGAGCCGTGAAATTGTGTTACTACCTGATTCGATGGAAACTATCGATAATGCACGCGTGGTTTGCAGCACTAGTACAGCATTCGATTCGATATAATAACTTTAATACCCACTTCCTTTGATTTGCTCGAGAAATTAAAAGTAAAATAATATTAAAAAAAGCATTTTTGCACATTTAATTATTCAGCAGACCAGGTTGATGACCGTGTGATAGTTAGACCAAAATTTACAGCTTTCGCTAATAATGATCTAGTTGATTTGAAGATCTCGTGAGATAAAAACCCGCTACAGAACTAACTAAAACATACTAAACATCGATATACCGACTCACTATAAAGTTTCTCAAACCTTTTTCCAATTCTTAATCTCGACAGGTGATACGTGAACTGGGAGTGTGAAAAACGTTCTACCCTCCTTTCTGGTGTCGCCGGATCGGGCAAATACCGATAATATCGGCGTATAAAATAACTAAAAGTTATCGGAAAGCTGCGCCGTAAACAGCTGCCCACAGAATATCGGAAACTATCGCACCATATACGGTAAAAGGCGCAATGTCTGACACTCTTATCCGACCCACTTTCCCACCGTAACTTGTGATGGAGCAGGTACATTATAATGCGAAGCGAAGATAAGATGATTGTCTGTATAATAAACTAATTGCTTCACACTCTTAAGGAAAACTGCAAATCTTAGAACTTTGTAAGCTGGGCTCAGTACCTCCATTTTCACAATTTCAACTTCAATTAAGGAATCTTATGACGTAAATTTTAAATATTGTGACGAGTAATGACGTCTGTGGTAGAGACTTGTACGCTGCTTTCAAAGTGTTGCCATCTCTTGAGATCCCAAGGTGCCCAGGTTTGAGTCCTGTTGGGGGCAGATGTTTGTGTGACGAAGAGAATCATTTTTCAAGTTTTTTTTATAATCTTTATTGATGTTCATAAACATACATATCATCACGCCTCTTTCCCCGAAGGGCTAGGCAGAGGTGTTAAACACCCACATTTCACCAGATATGTTAGGTCTCCATGTAACGGGTGGCGAACCTGTTGCCATGCACGGGGCACAATGTAAGGCAAGTGATATTGACGATCAACTGTACATAAGTTAAATTCAAACTCAGTGGTACAGGCGGTGGGATCGAACCCGCGTTTCCCGCGGCCTCTCGAACGAGTAGTGCCCCGTCCGTCCCAACTCGGCTACCGCTGCCTTTTGATATGTTCATGCTTACAAATATTAGTTATTTATTATACAAGAGTGGAAAGTTCCTTTTTAACCGCGTGCTCGATTTGGATGACCGAGCAAGCGAAGGATTCTTAAGTTGAATCACGAGCGCAGCGAGTGATTCTAAATTAGAATCCTGAGCGTCAGCGAGGGAAACAAACGAGCACAAGGTGAAAAATCTTTCCACTCGAGTGCAATACGTAACTTTTCATCCCACCTCAGCGAGGAAATGACAAAATGAAAAAGAAAACAATTTATAATGACAAAATATTTTTTCACAATTTAAAAAGTTCTAATCATAAATTTGGCACCATAGAGGTTACATTAAATAGGTTTAATGACGTTTTGAATTTACAATTATATTGAGTACTCATTATATGTGATGTTCTAAATTCAAATCTACTTTGCCGCTCAAGCGAATAAAATAGAATTTTCCAGCCAGATTTCGAAGCGCAAAATTACACTTTCCGAGGTGGTGGGATGAAAATACATTTATCGGTCTTCTATAACCAAGCATAGTTTGAAAATAAATATTCTGAAAATGTCTAAATTGCAAACATTACGTCATAATTCCTAACGGTACTATTATTGCTATCTACGATATATTCGATCTCAATTTATGATATGCTATTTGAACATGATTTAAATACATAGGCTTAACACTGGCGCTGCCAACAACTACTGGTTTTATCTTAACTACCTGTCATCTATTGACTGGTTGATTGACAGCACAAATTGGCTGTGTGTTATTGTTATTGTACACTTCGGATTCAAAATGGTATACAATGCAATGCAACATTGTTAATAGTACATTATGGTACAAGTGTGTAATGTTGGTGATTACCGCTGAGGCGCATTGAGGCCCGAGCCGTCAGGCGAGGGTCTTAAGGAGCCGAGGACGGTAATCATCAATACACACGTGTATCATACAACGTTTTTCAACACACTTCTGAATAATAGATATTTTTCCTTTGAGTTTTCTGGTAGTAAACTTTCCATAACGTTCTGGGCTTCACATCTTATATCGGGCGGTGTACAACATAAATCATTTTCTTCATAAATTGTATTTGCAGACATCTTAATTAATAACTTACTAAATAACTTCAAAAGAGAAAACGAGACGAGTTGTGAAAAATGTTTCGTAATGGCGGGAAAAATTAATCAGTTTTCCTATGCGCGCGCATCGGCCATAGACTAAAAAATGAGGTTTCTTTTTTTTGGGCTTTTCGCGGATAGCTTTTTAGCGCAAATGTAACCGTAACTCAACCAATAATATTAAAAAAAACTATTACTCACTCGTGAATAATAGTAATGAAAAAGTCACAGTTTGATTATAGGTGTCATTATGTGCCTAATTGCCATGGGATTAGAGCCACTTTATAAGGAAGTGTGTTGAAAAATTCCTTTTTCAACACACTTCCTTATAAAGTGGCTTACGGTTACATTTGCGCTAAAAAGCTATCCGCGAAAAGCCCAAAAAAAAGAAACCTCATTTTTTAGTCTATGGCCGATGCGCGCGCATAGGAAAACTGATTAATTTTTCCCGCCATTACGAAACATTTTTCATAACTCGTCTCGTTTTCTCTTTTGAAGTTATTTAGTTAGTTATTAATTAAGATGTCTGCAAATACAATTTATGAAGAAAATGATTTATGTTGTACACCGCCCGATATAAGATGTGAAGCCCAGAACGTTATGGAAAGTTTACTACCAGAAAACTCAAAGGAAAAAATAGTTAATTATAATTTTACTAACTGCACATTTACTAATTGTTTCTCTAAATAAACTTTTTATCTACTATGTAAAATGGTTTTTTATTTAAGTATTATTTTATTCAGAAGTGTGTTGAAAAACGTTGTATGATACACGTGTGTATTGATGATTACCGTCCTCGGCTCCTTAAGACCCTCGCCTGACGGCTCGGGCCTCAATGCGCCTCAGCGGTAATCACCAACATTACACACTTGTACCATAATGTACTATTGTCTAACTTATCTTTAACTGATCGGAAGTTTAATTAAATAGATTGGAGATATTGTTTTTTATTTCAGGCTTAGGAGCCTTGAGAGTAAATTGCAGTAAATTTATTTTATCTTTACTAAATGATAAATGATAATATTTATTGATTCTGCTTCGTAATTGTTGTAAACTTCAAGCGTAGAAAACATCATCGTGGTGGCTTCACTGTTATTTATTAAAACTGTGTTTAATTCAAAATTAATGCTTTCATGTGAGCACTACCAAAATACGAAACAAAATTTTTGTACTACTACTTTCAATTAGTTTTATAGTGAAATGCATTAGTGAAAAAGTGTAAAAAACCTAGCAGGAGTATATAATAACATCTATAATTTAATTGTACAACAATTTTCACATATACTAATTTGAAGAGCTTTTAATTTCTCGTTCACGTCATGTAGGACCATTTCTTGAAGGATTGTTTTGACTAATGTAAGACTATTAAATGGTAATTTAGTAATTGCTTCAACAATTTAGAAACCTTTCCGTGTCTTAGAGCACCTGGTTTCGTGTGTCAGTCTATCCATCAATCAGTAACGCAACTTGCTCCTTGCCAATATCCAGCCACCGGATTAGCTGTAATAGGCAACATTGTAGGTTCACTAACACTTCAGTCTTCACAGGAATTTCGACTTTATTGTCGTGCCTGAGAAATGGTTCAAGACTGGCCAGGTGAGATAGATGGGGCAACAATTCTTGGTGGTGATAGAACAACTCACGATTACACATGACTACAGTTGGACTGCCTTACATGTAGAGCTATTCTACTAATAGATGAAGACATTATTTAGACGTCATGTTTACTAAGAAACTATACTAAAACAAAACCCAATTACTACTTTTGAAAATATTATAATACAAAATTTTGTATTGGAACCATTTAATCATTTTCATTATTTGCTTGATATCTTTCCTTAGTATGTAACTTTATGATAGCCACACCGTAAGTCTGGCACTTAATGGAACTTGATTTTAGGGATTTTAATTTTACTATCATTTCCATTTTCATCAACCTCATCAACTGCTGAAATCTCCTCTAAAGTATGCCACCAGAGTTCGCAAAGGTCGCAATTATTCTTTAATAGACTAGCTTTTGCCCGCGACTTCGCGCGAATAGTAGTACTTAGCGTGATGTAATATAGCATATACCCTTCCTCAACAAATGGGCTATCTACAAGCTATCTTGTACTTAGATTTTTTCAAATCAGACTAGTTGTTCCTGAGATTGGCGCGTTCAACCACACAAACTGTTCAGCTTTCTAATAGTGGTAGTAGTTTAGAGTATCTCTTTATACTCGACAACTTGTGCTTACACAGTAATCCCAAACAGGGCGGATTCAAATCAAAAAAGCGTGTTTACAAAATTGTCCTCCACTCTTTGCTTATAATATTATACATACATACATACAATCACAACTATTATCCCCTAAGGGCTAGTCAGAGACTAGGCAAAAGCACCGCAAAAGCAGTCCACTGCTATAGTCAGCGCTTCACTAAGCAGTGACTGCGCACTTGCTCAGCGTGACAGGTGGTGAGCCCGTCGCCGCTATAAGCTGTTGGATGGTTGTGCAGTTCTAAGTCTATTAGTCGCCTTTTACGATACCCAAGGGAAGAGATGGGTTGGTAGTATTTTAATTAGCTGCTACCACACGGCTTTATTATTATATTTCTAATATAATTGTATAGTCTACTATACTAATTTTATTTGAAGGTGTTATTATTTTTTAAATGTTGAGGTGTTTTTTATACGTTTTACCTTCGCTTGCATAACTTGCATTACTTTCCCGTATAAATTAAGATTTTTGACCGGTATCTTTGTTGGTCATGCGTCAGCACACATTCGTCTCGCCGCTAATGAAATCTGAATCACACGCACAATACGAATGTAAATAAACAGCCTGTAATATCAACATCCAAATTTTACATTACGTAACGTAATTACTCGGACACTACAATAGTATACGGTATATAATACGGTGTAATTGTCAATAATGTGTTAAATCTTTCATTTCGATTTTCTGACTCATAGTTGTGTAATAGTTTAGATTCACAGTAAATCTTATCATTACTTACATTAGTTTAAATAGGAAGTTAGAAAAAATAAGTAGTTAGAGGTTAGCCTGGTATGGACATAATAAGCAGAGATGAATGTCACTAAACATTACTTAGAATTAGGGGAAGACCAACAGTTTTTGGTACTTAGTGTAATTAGATAAGTTATATTTTTTTCACCTTTAATTAAAAGTGTTCTTAAATTCTTTTATCTATACTCATGTTATAATGTTCGATTTATGAACTCAGACTCGAACTCATAATGACATACTTTTTGACACAGATGATAAAAACGATAATTAAAAAATGGAAACTGTAACATAATGACCATTATGCAACAGATTGGACTCATTATGCAACACTTATTTTTCTTCAAAACGCACAAACCTAAGGCAAATGTTTTCCACCGCCAACTAAAAAAAAAAAACATTTTTTAATTATATTTTTGTTGTATTTCGTTGAATAATGAGTGTAGATAAAGTTGTGTAACTGCACATAACTCGGTATTAAAACACTCGCGTGATGCTATTAAAAACACGCCAAGGCTCGTTTTTTAAAACCACGCTCGTGTTTTAATAACCTATATTATGTGACAGTTACATAAACTACTATTACAGAATGTGTACTTTTCCAAGAGTGGGGGAACCATAAAACGAAACCTCCTAGCCCTGGATTTGCTGTTCGACGTACCCGATGTACCCGTCTGCTACGCTTGCCTGTATTGCCCATTTATCACGAGTATTACCATCATCAGCCCACACTAATCTATTGTTGGACGTGATCGTCTTCTTGTAATCGGCCGGTCGCATCCATTACCTACGGTCTTGCCGAGTCGCTGTCTTTAAAAAACATATCTACTCCAACGGATAGCGGCTCTTCTAAAAGATCAGTGGTATAGGATTAGTTACTTTGATACTTTATCATAAATATGGTAACCATCTGTGGTATCGGGCTTGTTTCATAATTGATTTGACATTATGATTTCAAGTTCAAAGTTAGTTGACTCTTAGATGCGCAAAAACGTCTCGCGCATGTTCGCTAATGCCCGAAGCAAGTCATCCCACACCAGACATTAATAGTCCTATTAGTAACATATGCGATGACTTGGAAAAAGGTTCTTCAATTTTTCTAGTAGCTTCTCTTCTATGGATTTATTTTCAAATAAATTTAATAATTTTCCCCGCCGCCGCTCATCAGATGTTACATAGGAACGTTACATAATCAATCGAAATGTGGGTGTGTAACAACTTTACTTACCCCTTTGGGGTAGAGGCTTGATGAGGCGTTGTGTATAATGTGATGATATTTTTGTAAAACCATAAAAGTATTTGCTTAAGCGTTCGATATTTTTTTACGAAATCAACATTGATCAAAACATTACAGTATAAGTTTTCCTGGATGGATTTGGGACCTACAAAGCCCATCCAATGGCCAAATGAGATAATTGGTAAGGGCCTACCATTTTGGCACTTCTCATATTTTTTGTATTTTCATTAAAGTTACAAACATATGTCAGCGGTTGGTATAACCCGTAAATGGGTTTCTCCTCAAAACAGATACCTATGTGTAGTATATTTAAGTAGTGATTGTTTCGTTCAAACCCGTCACGGCTATAAATACGACATGAACCACTAAGTACTCTTTATCGGAACCATTTACGAACTGTCACACAAAAATAGTTCACCGCACCGTGATACAATACTTAGTGATGACAAACACCCAACTAACGGCATAGTTAAAGTGACATAGTAGGAGTAATAAGATTTGGTTTATTTAAACTAAGGTTGTAAAGATCATATCAGGCAGCATAGAGCCATTAATTAAACAACAGATTGTTTAAAACGTATTTTTTTACCTCACCTGTGCCTCAGAGTAAATAGAACTGGAGTAGCCATTAGTCAATTTCTCAAACATTTTTTTCTGCCATTTCTTGCGGGGGGTGAGGTTACCACTACACTCAAAGCCAGCCGTTCTTACAAATGCACACATGCATAATTCGACACACAAATTTAAATTTCACGCACACACACGCTTAAAATAGTCACGTGGGGTGTGCGTTTTGACAACGTCACAGCCGCACTCCCCACGAGACTAGCGTTCGAAATTTGAAATCGTAGAATTCTAAAACATGAAATAATGAAGTAAACAATCATGAAATCTTAAAAATTATAATTACAAATAAAAGGTGACACCATCTTTTAGCATACTCGATGTTTTCTATTTATTTTTACAACAAAAAACAGCACAGGCAGGCATTTTTGCGGGAGCTCTGTTCGCCGCAACGTTTACAATGTTATGGCTGTCAAAATGGCGGCTCAACTAGTTTTATTAAACGTGCAAGCATCCGATGCTTGTGCATTTGGCAGAGGGGAATGTTAGACAAAGGCTACTCCAGTTCTGTTTACTCTGAGACCTGTGCTAATAGTAAAATAAAAACAGTTTCTAGGAGCACCACGGCCTCATATAAAACTTCATCGGAATCACATCAGGGCTTATCTCAAATTCAAATATACTCTACTTTCTTTCTGTCAACTATAACATCTTTCATCGTTTAAAGTAATGTTCACTTCGAATAAAATGCTTTTTACGTGAAAAAGGTTTTTGTTTATGTAAATTACATAAATCATTATCGTTACTTTTGTTCAGAGTTGAAAAGTTATCTATTTACTCTCAAATTCATAAATTTTCAGGTCATCAGGCCATATGCCTGTTATTATAAATATGAGTTATTTAAATATGAGTCTGTTATTTAATAAATTACGTATAAAATCAGTATCTAATCTTCAAGGCTATGACATATATAATATAATTGCCTCGCATCTACGCCTATCTCCCCGAAGGGGTAGGCAGAGGTGTATGACACACACGTGGCCAGTAATTTCGTGCAGTCCGAACATTCCCATTTCTTTATTTCTATTTCTCCAGACTCTTCAAGGTTCTTACAAAAACTAATTAAATCCTAGCAGCTGCTGAAATATTAATCCTAAGACATGAGTCATACATTAAAATAATTTGCATAAGCTTAATGAAACTGCAACATTAAATTAACACTGAATAATTTCCGTTGGCAATTTGTAATTAATATAGCTCTTATTACAAATGACTGAAGTGCGTTTTCCACACAACCGTTTTTTCTATATGCACACGCGACCAAACGGTTTGATCTTAATGCAGTCAAACCATATCTAAATCATAAAGATTAACGTCAAAACAGTCAAAAGTTAAAGTTAGGAATATCTACCGATTTGGGTAATTCTACCGAGCTCTTCATTCACTTAGGCTTATTTTGAATGAGTAGAAATAAAACTGTATAAAAAAAAAAATATGGGAAAATGCATGCTGATGAACAGCATGCATTTTCCCATATTTTTTTTTTTGTAGATATAGCTAAAAGGTAAAGTAAATGTATGAAAGACAATAACATTCGAGAGTTAAGCTTGAAAGCTTTAGATTTTTATCTCGTTAAGGTTCCGGTAGTAACCATTAACCATTTATGTTTTGTTTTCATTACAGTTTTATCCTTATTTGCACCCTTCGAACTATACGGTCAAAAATATAATATTCTTGAATTATTGTACACGTTCCGTGGCCTCCGGCTATGTGTAAAGCGCGCTTTGATACTGTGAATTACTGTGTCAAGTTCACCTGAAACCTGTTTGTTGTACAAGTGACGGTCAGACAAACATTCTTACCGTGCCAAACATTTCTGCTGCTTTAGATTCGTTTTGGTAAACAAACAAAAAATCGGAGATCAATTCGTCGAACATTCTGAAATTGCTGGTCACAAAACGTCCGAGTTAAAATGATAAACTAAATTGATCGAATTGAATTTACGACTAAAGAATAGCTCTGGGTGTATTTAGTAAGAACTCGCGAAGCTTTTCCAATTCAGTGACCAATGTTTTTCTTGAAACTTGGTTTTTGTCTCATATTTTCGGTGTAAATGCTTGGTGTATCAATGAAATTCATTTTAAACACCACAGCGTTTTCAGGTCAATAACATTATTCAAGTTGCGGAAAGCATATAATTTAACGCTTTAGAGTAGAGAGACCTATATGCCTTTCCTGCGCACGTTATTTACCGTAAATAAAATTTGGCATTTTAGCAAGTTAGGTAATGATATCAAATCATGTAGAACCACGTGTAAGGTTAACTCTTTTCCCTAGCAAATGTAGGCAAAAATATTCTCTTTTTCTTACCTTTCTTATAATATTTTTAGCAAGTACATATTTTTCTAAACAAACGAATACTTTTTCACAATGTTTCCTAGCAATCTTCTCCTTGCACTTTTCCCACTCTAGGTGGGGTCGGCACAACATGTCCTCTTCTTCCTTCTCCTCTGTCACTCGTCCTTCACCTCTTTTATTCTCATATTATCATTCTTCACACATTCAATCGATTGCTTCTTTGGTCTTCCTCTCACTCTAGGTCCGTCCACGTCCATGCTCAGCATCCTTTTTGTAATGTTACCTAGGAAACTGATAACTGATATTTTCCCTACCTTCTTAATTTTGAATGGTTGCTTTACATGGCAACATAATCATGAAGTAAAGTCTAAACTGGGTAAAAAAATGAAAAAGAGAATCAACAGTTTAGGTCTAACTAATTTAGGTATTTCTGGTGCTGAATGACTTAGTGTTCCGGCTGCAGTTGATACTTCCACTACCCATGTTGCTTCGCTGTCACGGCGTGGGAATGTCACATGATCTGACCCATGGTAGCGGTAGTTTTCAACGGCACAGACATGCTCTTCACAGGGTATTTGGCCGCTTGACTTTGTAAACTGTGTCCAAAGGAGCCTGAAAAGGCTCAGACAAAATGTCCAAGGGAACAAAAATAAACACCATAAACAGAGTCCGCAACACTGAGAATTAAAATTAAAGCAAACAACTTTAACATAAACGAAGACAGTAATATTTATTGTTTAAGCCAATAAAAACATTAGAACTCTTCTCCTTATTGGGATAGGCGGTTCTTGGACATAAATATTCAATTGATTGTATGTGGGCTTTCTCGACGCCAGATGGTCTGCGCTCGCGCTAGACTAACCTTACCGTTCTCTGGTTATACATGAATATGAGATAATTTTCCTTGTATTATGAATTACATGACGTAATAGTCGATTTTATTGAACATTTTCCTTGGCTCGGATTGACTCCGAAAGGCAAAAATAATTTGTTTTGATACTTTAACAGTTTTGTTTGAAAAATTCATAGTTTTTATTTTTAACAACACAACACATGACATAATATCATCATCTCTTTTGGCAGAAAACATTGTAATGTCGATTTCCTCCATCCTTCGGTAGACTTGTTTAGTCTCCTCCAGTAGGTAGCATTATATTGAAATGTAGGAAAGATCTATTTAAAATATTGGGTCCTTACCTATGAAATTGGTGTTTTTTTTCTCTCTTAGTATTTTGTCTGTAACTATTAAGATTCAGAGTATTCCTAAAAATAATTACCTCGTCTAAAAATAGACTATATTTTTGAGCTCTTTTGATTTGTTTTGATAATTTGTTGTAAGTTTAATTGTGTTAAAATTGGACACGGAGACAACTCTTTTTAAGTGCCTCCCGATTACATCATTTTATTTGCATTCACTTAAAAACGATAAATATTTTTCATGAAGTGTGATATAACACATATTACCAAAGCTTATCTAATGATACATGCCAAATATTATTATCTCTGGATTTGTCGTTGTAAAGAAAACTGATAAAATGTTAGTATGGAAAATGCAGAATTCCCCAAAATCTCCATACAAAACACTTATTTCATAGGTGGGGGGGGTGGGGTGGTTTTCATACCTAATATTACTTGTCTTACTTGGCCGGTGCGTGGCATCAGTCTTGCCTCCTGATACTGGGCCTAAATGGGGCTGATGGGCCTAAATATATCACGCAAACCGTGGGTGCAAACACTTCTGCCTACGCCTTCGGGAATATGTTCATGCTTACAATGTATGACTACACAATCCTTATATAGTAATTTTACTTGTAAATAACACAGCATACTTGAACTACTATCTATTTCTATTATTATTTCACGCTTTGATGACAGCTCGAGTTCAATCTTTTTATAGATTGTTTATATTCTTTTTGTAGCCAAAATTTTGGTTTTGATGTAACTATTCTTTAATGTAGTTGTTCTCTGTTCTTGTTAGTTTGCTTGTTTTGGAAAATATGTACGTTGTTGTAACATTTTTTATTTCTACATATTTATTTCACCCCACATGATGCAATTATCAACGATTATTGTGTACGACTTCAGAAAGAGAAACTCAGTTTGCCTCGTACTTTTGTATGTATGTACTTTTTAATTCATAAACGCAAACAAAAAGTAATAAATTGGCCACGTACCCACAGCGAATGTCACGGCAGTTAAAAAATAAAATAAAAAATATCTTTTGAAGTCAGCTAAATTCCAACCCGAGACGAAATGGTTTCATACGCAAACAGCGGCCGTGTCTCTTTGATTCGTTTACTCTTTTTGCCAGTTTTCTCTATTTTTATAACCCACGTATTCGTATTGCTAGCCTTGCCTACTCGCCCCACAGCTGCCTTAGCTGTGCAGTGTTTTTTTAGCTCTTTTCACGGCTTTTCCACTCATGTGGGCTCACGCGTAAAAGAAAAAGTTGTAGTGGCCGCGGCTCTATTCAGATGCCTTTATTTTCTTTTTGATGCTACGCTTTTTAATATCGCTGAACAAGTTGGTTAGTTAGCCTTTCATTTTCAAATATTTGTCCTATATGTTCAATTTTGCTTTTTATGTATTTGAGTACACAACAATGCTAAATGGGCGACAAATGCATGGGCCTAGCTTTAATATAATTTTATAAAAACTTTGAAAGAACTTTATTGTAAACAAAATGCCGTGTGCTTTCCAAAATGTCATCTATTAATCAAAATGTTCTTGTTTAATCAAATACAATGTACGCAAGATAGAAACAGTGACGAATCGACCTGTCACAGGCAATTGTCTATGTGTTGACGTCATCAACTGTGATACTACAAACGGATTTAAGTCTTACAGCTTTCACATAGAGTTCAGTGAAAGGACTATGTTAATCTTGACATGTTGGTGATGGTACTTAGGTACAGTAACTATTAGGACAATGAACCCCCGGGCTTTTTATCATGTGAAGTAACATTATGTCACGAAAACGCCATTGGACGTCTTGGACGAATTTTATCTGATGTTTCTTTGTGTTTTGATTCGTCTATATAGTTTTTTTTATCAATCAAATGTGAAAAAGATACAAACACTGGGTATTTACATAATTGTAAAAGTCAAAATCCTATGAAATTGTAGCTTTTAATAAAAAATACTGCCTGCATACAACAAATGAGTCAAAAGTAAAAACAAAAATTTAAGTTGTTTTATCTGTAAAAAAAAAATTCAAGGGGCGGAATAATACGATTCTTTACTCATGTGGTCATAACATACTCATGCAGATATATTGAGTGTTAATCCAACAATCAGTCCTAAAATGGCGAAAATTATCAATTTATCTTCATTATGTTTCTCGTTAAAGCCTCTGTAGAAGACTCCGCGGCTCTTAGCGCCACACCATGCTGTGCGACCTCATATTAATATTCGCTTTACCCGCCCTACGTCCATGTCGATGACATTGACATTAATGTGTCATGATGCCCCATCTACAGGCTTACAGAATCTCGCTGACCATCTTCTTGTGTGTCAGCAGCCATCTTGGCCATTATAAGCGCATGTGTCAGTTAGTATTACTTCCGATCTATTTCCGGCTACTCATTAAAATTATGATTTACATGAAATTTTGAAAGTAGACTATATATAAAACTTATATCGTTAATAAATTAGATATCTGATAATAAAGTATAGTATGCTCATCAAATTGGCAATTGAAGGTGGAAGTAAGAAAGCTTTTTCCCTTTTGCTGCATTAAAAGTGTAATAATTATAAATAAAAGCCTCCAGTACACGATTTACAGAAATACATCCTTAACAATATTTAAAACGCAGAAAAATCCTCGCCATAAATTTTTTATAGTGGAATGAGTCAATGTCAATTGGGCATAATTTTAATAACACAAGTTTTACGGTTACAGCAATGACAAAAATCGACCGATTTCCGCCTACAATGTCAAACGGATACACCACCCCGCTTTTTACAGTATGTGTCGTGTAGGGTTGGCGAATTCATTTATTTTCCTTTTTTTTATTTTAGTCCAGAATTTCAGAGTTATTCTCCAATACAAAGTACGAGTATTACTTACCTACTCAGCAAAACGCCATGATGGCTCGAACTATCTAGCAAAGTCGCGCTTACATTTATCGATATAGCTGTTCGCAACGGTGGTCATCAAGACAGATCAAGGTGGAGTTTTTACTAAGAAGTCACTCTCAACTTGCTGTGTCTGCGACTGCTAAAAAGAAAATGTTTTCTCATGTCCAACTTAACATTATTTGCGTTTGACCAGGCAACATACGACGTAATAAATACATACTCAGCCAGTATGTGTTAACATTGAGAAAACTTCTATTTCCCACGTAATAAAGGCTATGTTATTCATAAAAGAGCACAAAAATAGAGATGACAAGAAGACAGAATGACAAATACAGTAAGACAAAAACAGACAAAGTATAAACGATTATAAAGAAACTACTTGCCCTGACGACCAGTTCGAGAGGCTGTTTTCGTAGTTCAAATAGACGCAGACGCAAATGGGCTAGACGCAGTCCTCACTATACAACTAACCACACAATTGGTTATACAATCGAATAATCGAATGCATCATTGAATGTTCTTTTTTATTGTGTTGCACACAATATAGGTTCATATAACTGTATAATGGCATAAAAGTGTCTCATAGTCACAGTGACCATACCTAACCTACTGTAAAAATTGTAATATGTGCATCAAAGGTCCGTATTTCAGAACCAAACTCAAGGGCAGATCTCTGCTTTACCGTTAGAAAGAAATGGCGCTATAAATCTCCATATAACTTCTTCCCTTTCTAGCTTTGCTCGAGTAGTCCACGCTAAAGGCCTTAGACTATCTATATAGTAGTTTGAATACCACTTGAGTGTAAACAAGCTTACACAAGTCACCAGCCTATATACGTCCCACTGCTGGGCACAGGCCTACCTCATGGAGAAATACATGAGGAGTATGGGCCGTAACACCACCACGCTGGGCCACTGTTTCTAGGTAGAACTGGACTGTTTCTAGGTAGAAACAGTCGCAATAACGACCGGGACCAACGGCTTAACGTCCCTTCCGAAACACGGAGGAGTTTGAGATCACAAAGTTTTGGTCACCCATCCACGGCCGGACCATGGTGAAGGTAGCTTTGTTTTCAATCGAAAGCCAAAGCATACTAAGGTAAGCGGTTACTGTAACAATATATACCATACAACCGGGGCTATCACTTGCGTGATGTCTTCCTGTTGGAAAACCTGGGGCGGATCCACGTCCACGACACGCCTGAGCAGAGGTCCGAGACTTTAGAGGCACCCCCACGACTACTGCCGCTCTCCGAATCCGGCTCAAGCGAGGAGCTCTCCAGGACGATATATGAGGAATCCGCCACTGGTGGCTTACCACCACAGGTTTGAGGACCCACCAAAGTTCTCGCCTTCTTTAGAAAATCCGTGTTAAGCTGGGAAAGTAATCTGCGGCCACGTATTCAGCCTATAGGGAACTTAAAATATGTCCATTTGTTTTTTGGTAATTTTTGTTTTTATTAACTCTGTTTTATAATTGCACAGCCCTATCTTTATCGCACGATTGATAGATGCGGCTCTTTACGGTAATGCGTTAAGCCGCGATCGACCCCATAACTTATATGTCGTATTATTATGTAAATTTGGTCATTGTTTCGTAATCAAGGCCTCCGAGCCTTTCTACTCTTTACGGGTAGATGAAAGTTAATCTTCTGTACGATCGTCTTTAGATTAAATTTATCGCTGGACTAAATCTGAGGAACTCGGTGAAGTATTGGTAGTAGGAAGATCGCTTTGATTTCGATTTTGAAAATGAAGCGTTCCTCGCTATGGCTGAAATGTGGATTGGGAACAATCATTGTGGATGGTGATGTTGAACCAAATAAACAATATTTTTATCTGTGAAGGCAAGTAACTTTCTCATAACATTGTATTGCTTTCCAAAAGAAAACTAAATAAAATAAAGAGTTTATAATTCGCAGGTGTATATAATTAATTTCCCAATTACTTGCGCCTACGGCAGTTGTAAATATAATTTATCATTAAAATCTTCATGGAGAGCCGAGACAAAATCAGTAGTGATTGATAACCTTGGATAACATTATGATCGTAAATTCAATTAATTTTGCACATGTTTTGCAACATTTGGCTTCATGTTTACTTTAAATTATAACGAAATTGTCTACAAAATAATTTATTTACTCTTTCGTAACATGCTACTTAATACGTTCCATAAAATCTTATTACGGAGTAGATTTATATAATCTTATGTAGTAATCGTCTGGAAATAGATAAGCTTCTTATAAAAGTTGATTATGTAGCGTTTACTTTTGTTATATACGAGCTGGCTATAAATTATCATCTCATCTTCCGTTTCCAATATTACGAAACTACAATTTCTGAGCAAGCACTCGCCGGTGAACAATGAGCATTACTGTCACGTCAGAATCCAGAGTAAAGTCGGATAAGGTCTACAATGACTTATACCTTTCCCGGAATGAGAGAATTGAAAATGCTTTCTAAGCCCTAATTTACGAGTATTTTAATGTATTGGTTCCTTCTAGAGTGGCGTAAAAAGCTCTTGATAGGCCAGCAAGGTGGAGGTGGCTAGGGCTGCCGTTTTTTCTTTTTATATAAAGAAATCTTTGACGCCTTCTTTAACTTCAAGTTATACCCTAATATTACTAATTGAGGAGCTCGGTGGCGTAGTGGTTAGTACGCTTTGGCTTTCAAAATCGAAAACATGGCTACCTTCGCCATGGTCAGGCCAAAACTTTATGATCTCGAACTCCTCCGTGCTTCGGAAGGCACGTAAGGCGTTCGTCCCGCTCGCTATTATAACCCACCAACCCGCATTGGGCCAAAGTGATGATACGGCCCATACTTCTCATGTTTCTCCATTAGGAAGACCTGTGTCCAGCAATAGGACGTATATAGGCTGAGGACGGATCACAAATGATAAGGTTGCAATGAGGTTGCCAAAAACAAAACAGGTGTAGGACTAAGAAGCACTGATCAATTTCCCTGCGCTTGAGCAAGTTAGGGAAGAGTGGTGGCCTACATTATTTCTACGTAACTCCAGTCGCAGCTTGTGCATATGTTTATTAATGTTGATATTTAACTGATGCATTTCCTCTTGCTGTCATGAATTTCTATTCACGTAAGGTTATTTCATGGGTATTCGTGGTATCACAGCTTACTTCTATGTGCGCGCATCTCTTGCACGGAATTCGCTTCCGGCATACCAATTCCCTCCAGAGGCGTGAAGAGGCACCTCATGGGCCAGCAAGGTAGTGGTGGCAAGTGCTGTGGTTCTTCGTGGCCCTAGCTATCTCCGCAATTGGACTCTCCTACTGCTGACCATCAGGCGGTGTAGAGTCAATTGCTGTGCTTTTTATAAAAAAATACTAAAACTTGGTTAAGTAGTTAGAATAATTGCTATTCTTGTACTCAATAGTGCACAAAATAATGTTATTTCTATCTAATGTAAATGATATTAATGTAGAGATTTTACCCTTTACGGTGCATTATCCTGTTACCAATATAATTTTAACAGGATAAATATTTTTTTTTATTTATATATTTGCATATATTTCTGTTTTGTCTTGTGCACTGGTGTCGTCGCTTCTCTCGCAACACTAGATCTCACACACCTGTGACGGGTTGAATGGAAGAAATCCCTATTAGAGATAAGTCCACCCTTGTATACTGCTGCTTTTTATGTTATGGATTTTTGTATCTATGCAATAATCCGAGAATCGTTCATCGTTCACACAATTTATTTTCTTCAGTCGCCGTCATGGTTCGACTCGTGCGAATGAATAAGTACTATTATTGCTGTTTTCATAATTCAAATTCGCACCAAATCTCGCTTCAATCTGATAATTGAGTTCAAACTCGTATCTTCCTCCCACCAATCACATAATGCTCAGTTTCACGATCTCAACTCTTCACATGGGCCAGCTTAATGAATTAATGGCTCCCATATTAATGTCGAATGGCCCATTCATGGCCGGAATGCGGAATGACTCCTGGCAATTGACATTATCCACTTAGCAGCTTCTGTTGATCCAGATAGAGTGTGGTGCAAGGCACAGACTCCTACCTATGATAATTTGTATTAAAAAATATGTGCAAGGAGTTGTGAACATATTCGTTGACATTTATAGAATTTACCAACGTTATATTCTGACCTGAATTAGGAATTGGGTAGGGAAATCATAAATTAACAAATTTTTACTGGCCTTTACATATAATATAATATATTACAGACCATGTTCTCAGAAATAAATATTGTAACTGTTATTATTATTCTTACAAGCAAGGTATTTAGAGACCTTTTTGTGGTAATATACGAACTCATTTGTAAAACATTTTAAAATGAAAGATACCCTTATTAAACTAATAGTGAGCTTAAAAGTATGTGGAAAAAAAAGAAGCGAAGTAATTTAATACATATTACACTAGGCTATTTAAAAGCCCGCGTGAAATAAACTACTCATGCTCTTGAAACTTGGGCCAGACTCCCGCCTGCGCCAGCGCAACGTATGTCGCAATATAATATTAGGGCCGTCTAATACCAGTATAATAGCGTAGTTTGCTGGGGCTTCTCATAAAAGGACTGTTGAATCGTAGCAATTGAGTGTTGCTATTTGAAGAAGAGTTAAACTCACACGAGGACAGTTCAAACTTTAAATTGGAGCAAGTTAGCGATTGAGGAACTCGGTAGTCTTTCTATATCGGAAACAAAGCTACTTTTGCCATAGTCAATCCTTGGATGGATGACCAAACTTTCTTCGGAAGGCACGTTAAGCCATTGCTCCCGATCACTATTGCACATTTCGGCCCACCAACCCGCATTGGGCTCGAAGCTAGCGATCAACAAACAACATTTATTTCTGCAACAAAATGTTTTAAATAACGAATTTTCAATTTAATCGCATTTGGAAAACCAACAGACAGCCTCTGGATTGTTCAGTCTGTTGCACTATCATCACGTTTTCGTGCACCCAGCGTACTGTGCAAGCGATATTCAGCATAAAACTGTACAGTCGAGTTCAAAATATGTTTGCACTTTTGACAGTAAAATGACTCTATGAAGGTAATAACGATTGTCTTTTTGACTTCGACTGTACTTAATGTCCTCAGCCTTAATGGGCACACACATAATGTCCTCACCTTCCTCATAGAGAAACACATGGGGAGTATGGGTCTTCACACCACCACGCTGGCCCAATGGTGGGTAGAAACAGTCGCAATAGCGACCGGGTCCAACGGCTTAACGTGCCTGCCTTCCGAAGCACGAAGGAGCTCGATATCACAAAGTTATGGTTACCCATCCACGGCCTGACCATGCCGAAGGTACCTTTGTTTTCAATCGAAAGTCAAAGCATACTAACTACGCCACCGAGCTCCCCTGTACTTAAAGACATTCAATTTATTAAATGGTTTTAAAGTACTTTCCAACGAGACTACAAATCTTAAAACTGTTCGTTAACTACTCAAGTCGTAGCTGACCCAAATCTGTACGTCGCTGACACTAATAAGTGTCGATTCTATTTTAAAAAATAGGTTGATGATGTATCCGTATTTCACACTATAATCATATGTTACTGTTACAACAATACATTGTTGTGTAACTCTATGAATAGACATGTTATATATTGTAACGAGGCGCTATACCTATATTAGCGACTCGTTGCTGTCATTGCGCTCTTCTCTGGCCATTTTTCTCTTGGTTTCCGTTTTTAAATTTACTGTCTGTCTCTTTTTATTTGTTTTGTTCTCAAAATTCATTCTTACCAGAGTCAGCGTGTAGAGCGCTTGACTTACCGATAACGCTTATTTTAATTATTTATAATGTGCTCAAGTTTATAGTTTAAGGTAAGCTTATCCTAAAAAGTAACAAAACCCAGAAGATTCTCTTTTACTAGCTCCTGCTATATTACAAAGTCTATAAGTTTTATTAAGGCACTAATGTAAGTAGCCCTACCTTTTATAATATATTTTAGTGTTAAATGTGAAATTTTTTTGTGTGTTCAGTGAAATTTACCTTTTTTATATAATTGTTTCAGTTGTGCCTTAATATACATAATATAAAATACCTAAATTGACGAACCAGCGCCTTTCATTTATCCCTGGCTTCACCACGTCACAATTTTATAAGCAAGCGGACGATTCAGCTAATGAAAAGTGATCACCGTTGCCCATGGACATTGCAAAATCTATGGACCACAAATGTATTGAAGGCCTTTCTAAAGAAAGTTCTATTTGTCACATAGAGTTCCATAAATTCTACCGAACCAGCAAAGTCAATAGGTATACAGAATGCATTCTTGAATGTTTGAAGATTATTTAGTTCAAAATTGAATCCTATAATATTTTCCTAAAATGTTTTATGTATAAAGATAATACATTTATTTTTACTGTCCAAGATTCATCCTGTTTCATCTCGTAATCGCCTGCTACTTTATAAAAGTACCAAATATAAGTAAGTAATAAATTCACACGATCAAACAAACTAGATCGGTTAGCGAAATACCTTAGTTAGTGTTCACCGCATTAAATTCGGTTCTAAAATCGTGTCGCAGCTATAAAGTTGAGTGTGTTTCTGTGTTGAGCGCCCGCGCAGCCCTGTAATGAGGGTTATATACTGCTATATACTCTAACAAACGTATTTAGCGTGGCACTTGCTGACAATGTTAACTTACCGTTAGCTTTTAAAGTAGGTCTCTTTATCTTCATGGTGATTAAGTAAGGGTAAAAGATATTGGGATAGTCAAATTTATTAGGACTGCAAAACTGCTTGATATATTGTATTGTGATTGAATTCATACATATTATCACGCCTATATCTCGGAAGGTGTGTGCAAAAGTGCATCACATACCCACACTTTGCCAGTTACTTCGTTCGTCCCACATAAATGGGGCCTTTATCTGACGCTATAGAAAATTAATTACCACTCTGTATTTCAAACCAAAAATCCAACAGCCAGGACAAATGCTACATACCATTATAAGAATAAATTTAATTTGTCTCCTCTCAAAATAAGATAAAAGAGGCGCACGCGGATTTCGTATTAAAAAAAATAAAAATATAGACGACTCCTTTGCCTATTGAGTGTTGTATACATTTAGAAAGGGAACTGGCTGGCTGTATGGTTCAAATTTCATATCCAACCTACGTGTAGAATAACAAATACGAAAAATAGATAAATTGTGTTTGACATTTGTCACGTGACCGTCTGCCAAATACGACAAAAGGACAAAAGGAACGAGGTCCCGTAAAATATCTCTGCCACAATAGAGGTTATATGAATCTGTGCATTCCGATCAATTTATTTCGTCTTCTCTCAAAATAAGAGAGAGTGCAGTATATAATCGCAGCCATAGATAGGTGCAGAAATTAATATGCAACCAATTTATAAAGCTAACTCGGTCAGGAAACTACCTTAACTGAGAAAAGTTCTGGTTGCTTGTGAGTTACATGCGAAATAATTTCTGTTTGATTTAGAAAGCTCTTGGATTTTATATCTTTATGTTTCTGTCATTTTTCTAAAATGTTAGAAATAAGCAAGTAATGCTTCCAACTCTTTTTTGTCAATTTAGTCTCCTTATTAATTTAGTCTATTCATCTCTTTTTTTTCCCTATTCCTCTCGTTCCATAATCATTCACTCTCATATTCATAGCTTTTCTAAATCACATTTAATATTCTCTCGTATCATCACAAATCAAGTATCTCGTATCATCAAAAACCAAGATTAATTTATATATAAGCCTTCATTTCTCTGTCATTGATATATCCAAAAGATAAGACATGTAAGTGATGATAACCTCTTATAATCATAGTAGTAATCTCAACTGCTGATTCTTTAGAAATATTCACCACATATTTTTATTTATCAATGAAGGCTCAGAATCAGGACACGGGTGGCGTAATTTTAAAGTCCACAATTAACTATTAACCAGGAGGGCAACTGGGCTGCCCTTTAGCCACGCCCGCCTTTGTAAATACGCTGTCAGGTACCTCTGAGTAATTAGCTTTTGTAACAACTTTGATTGAATTAACGATATGGGAGAACCTTTAATCTGGATATTTTATCGCTGTAGGTAAACCTCCTTTGTAGTCATTGCTTAGTGAACAAATTTAACTTACCTTTATAATTCCGGCCAGTCAAAAGAAAGTCGTCCCGAAAGAGTAGGTGGGTGGGTGGTGGGTGGCCGTTTACCTACCGTATCGTTTTTTAAACAAAAGTACCTTCTTATTCTATTTTTTAATTTTAGTTTTACTTATAACTATTTTCTTTTGTTCCAGGTAAATATTGATGTCAATTAGCTGAACGAAAGTGTTCTGAAACCAGGTCAGGTTCCGGAGTAAATAATGTAATACCAGCCAGAACTCACGAGATTCCACCCTCGACCGCCATTTATTTGATTAGTTAGCAATGGAGATAAATATTTGATTCACACATATGCTATTTTTCATAAAATAGTTATATTTTTTTGGATTGTTATATACCTACATTAAAATACCCATGTATGTTTTATGTAGTATATAAGTGTAACTATAATTACCTGCGTTCAATCCAAACAATTCAATCAATTCAATTGACGATTTAATTGTTAGATTGTTACCTATATTTGCAATTCATAAATTTTCACTTATACATAGAGTGAAGTATAGATTCTATTTTCTCAGTTTCGCTAACAGCCAATTTCTTATTCAAATAGTTCCGTAAACACGCAAGCCCGCAGCCACAGACCACGAAATGCGTAACGCAACGCGAGTATTTCTGGCCAGTTTACGATCCTCAATATTGATTCGAAGTGCCGATGCCGGCTACGCACGGAAGGCGTTTCGATGCGGTACGGTAAACGCGACTATAATCTATGACTTACGTTCGAAATTCAAAATTTCTGTTAACACAATTTGAGAGTTGAGACAATACGGCGACGCTTTGTTAAGTAAGATTCTTATTGTTAGTAAATTTTCAAAATATTAGGATGTTGTTAAATCAACAAAGGCTTATTTACTGTTAATTTCCGAAATTCACGCTATTATTAGAAATGGACGTTGAATTGTCAATGCTATTGTTATTGCGTATTTCTCTTCCAAAACTGGAGCACAATTAAAACGGGCTAATATTTTTCCGTCTAGTTCAAGCTATTCTAACGACCAAGCTCCCATTAATACAATATAAATAATAAGATCAGGATTTTTGGGTAATAACTAGCACATAAAGTTATTTCTTACACACGCAGTGTGGTAGCGTATCAGTTGCGTGTATCTTGTATTGATTCAATAGCGATACGTGACTGGCAATTTAAATCTGAGCTACGTGACCTTTCACGGGATTGGAAAAAACTTGGTGATTAATTGATACACGTCCCTAAGTAGTGGGGTTCTGGCCGAAAATAGATTTTAATAGTGATCATGGAAAGCCTTAAAGACTATTACCTTAACTTTTACGATTTTGCAGTACCTTAACTGCAAAAGCTACATTAAGTGTGTTTTGGATACCATGTCATAGAAAAATCTACGAAATTGCTAAGGAGCTGCGAAACTGAACTAGCAGTAGGTTAGCGCACATTGCTCATAGAACTGACGGAAGAACCTCAGTTCCAAGCTTCTCAGTGGCGGCCATACGTAGGTACTGGGAGGTACAGTGATCCTAGTATGTCCACGAGGTGGACCAGCGGTCTGGTGTAGGTACACACAATGGATTAATCATCAAAACAAACTAGTAACTAACCACTCCACGCTAGTAGCAGAGCCACAAATCTACACAGACTCCTTATGCGTCCTAAAGGATCCTGTCCTGATGTTTAAATGCTTTTCAATACTTTTCAATTTGAACCACAGATATTACAAAGGACGTCATGTCTCGTCAATGCAGACGTCAACCGTTCGCGGTCGTATATTTATGACATGCCGCAAATATTATTTATGTGTGTCAACTTGTTCTATTTTCAAAAACGGCACGGAGTGCGCGGGCGCACCGTTCATCATTCATGGCCGAGAATCCGGTGCATTTCTGAAACTTAATGAACTGAGAAGTTGAGCCGTCGCAGCACTAAATCATAGTCGTGGATGCGACTGTCGTCAAATGCTGACAACATAAGAATGATTTGCTTGACCGCAGCTGGTACTATTCAATTAAACGTCTTTTGAAAAATAGGTGCGTTGGAAAGTCTTAGAAAACGCATAGGAAATATTATAACCGTTCTATCTACAAGAAAACGGCTTTGATTCCTAAAATAAAGTTAGTCAGAAAATAGTCATTTTAGAAACATTTTTATTGATTCCAGTTGAACCTGTCCTCTGTAATAGTGATAAAATTCTTCCAAGGACCAGCTCTGGAGTTAGTAGTATCGAATAACAACCAGGATTAGCTTCAGTTCAAAAGTTTTGGTCGTACAAAGTCCATCCATGTCGAAATTTGCTTCGTTTTTACTATCAAATCATAGCCTCTGAACCACTACGCCACTGAGCTCTTCAATTGAAGCATTATTGCTATGCAAAACTGAGGCAGCACCGAATTCATTACATAGTAGACGTCTGCTATCTATGAATTAATCATTTTAACGTCGGCCATGCCTTAATTGATGTCCCGCGATATTTCGCGTGTCTACTGTATTTATGAGTGGTGGCGGGGCGGTCCAAGGACGCATAACGTATTGCCACTATAAACATTATTTTTATTTCAAATTTTTCATAGAGAAACTGGTCTGGTGACAAATTGAGTGCCCTAATTTCAGTGACGGCTGATTAAGCGCTTTTTTCAGGGGGTTTTAAACGCCAATAATAATAAACATTAGGCATATCTATTCTACACAACTAAGCTTTTAAAGATGAAGAATTTTTTTTTAATTCTTTTCCAACATACAATCTAGAGTAAATATTAATGAATGAACTTGTTACTCGATTGTTAAAGTGTCAGAGATTTTCAATAGTATTATTATAAAAAATTAAGAATGATTGCGAAAGCTATCATGTCATCTAGTATGTATGAGTCAAATATAACCTAAATAACATCATGAGGAAATACAGAATGATAAATATTACTTGCAAAAATACCAACCATTTATCCGCAGAAAGTAGAAAACAGCTTGCGTAGTTTTGCAATTTTTAATGATATTTTAGTAGGCTACAAACAAACGAAACTGTCTAGGCCGTCTATCTGAGGGACCTAGTTTTGGAAAGTGTTCAGCGCTTCATAAATCACACTGATTGACAGTTACCGACGAAACTAAGTCATGTCTAAACTTATGATTATATTTTAGTTTGACCAATTTTTTTAGTTAGAGGTTTGCAAGGACAAAGTTGTCCAGATAAATTTTTTTTTTATTTCTAGAACTGTGGAGAGTTTATTAGCCATTTTTTACTATTTTTTTAATCATGATCAAAAATAAAAGGCTGAGGCTGCTCCTAAATAGAATTTATTCTATTGAGCAACCACAAGTGAAAACAGAAATACAAATTTCCATCATTATGCGCATCCAGACGATTTGATAGTAAGCGTAATGGGCCGCAGTCACACCAAACGCTCATTATCGGATTGCGCAGACGCAGCTAACGAAAACGAAAGTTTAACCGCGTTGACAGCGCTGTTTAGTGATGTGCGTGATTATCTTGGTCAAGTCACATAGGAGAATAAGTAAAAATTTAAATAAATAGTCGGTAACAACACCGAAAGTGCCCATAAGATTCCTAAAGATTTTGTTCGTAATTTCAGTTCTTTCGTTATACACTTTCTGTGAAATACAATCCGAACTAACTTAACTAACGTCATTTAACAAGACGCTCTAGGTTTCGTATATCTTCTTTAGACTAATTTGTCAAAACTTCATAGAACCTACCTAAATTGGAGTCACGCCCTTTTGTAAATTAATGAAGGTGGTTGTGGCTTGTAAATGACAGGTACATAATAGGTATTTAATACATCAAATCAACATTAATTCTCCTGTTGAATACTTTTTACTGGGTTGCGGATCTTTTGGTCTGACTAACAAAAACATTGGCCGCTGTGCTGTATCATTCTCGTGTCAATCGTGAAATATTCTTGTGTTAGGTTCTGTAGTGTAGTAATGTAATTATTGCTAGTTGTTTTATACCCCTCTGAAATTACTTTTCCCTTCTAAGATGGCGCAATAAGAGCAAGCAATCGAAAATGAGATTTGCGTTTCTGACAATAGGGTTTTTATTTCAGTCTGTCTTCGAAACCTCTTGGAGATTGCAATGGTACATTGAAACCTTCTTCATCAAGCGGGTATTGGTAGACTGTACGAAAAAAAATTATTTTAAAATCATTTCATTCGACTCCATTGTTCAATACCATCAACACTACCCACGTTCACTGTAGCACACACAAGGCTACAATTTAGTAAACAGTTATCATACCTAATTGCACGTTCCTTCTGCGACATGCAAAGAAAGCAACAGTAGCTATGACAGTGGCGAGAAATTGATATAAAAACAACGTTTCACTCACTTGAGTACCTATACATACGGTAACGGTAATAAGGTACTAACTTTAATAGTAATAATCCATGAAAAATATGAATTAATGAACATGAACATTAATTCTCTACGATCACACATAAAGATAAGCCACAAAAAGGAATATCTATACTTAATATTATGAAGCTGAAGAGTTTGTTTGTTTGGTTGAACGCGCTAATAAGGTCTTACTGGTCCGATTTGAAAAAATCTAACTTTGGATAGCCTATTTATTGAGGAAGGCTATAGGTTTTATAATATCACGCTATCCCAAGGTAACTTTTCCACGCGGACGAAGTCGCGGGCAAAAGGTAGTATTCAATAAGGCAATAAAAACAATTTGAGTAAAGTACCTTTGATAACAGCAAAATCTCTACTAGTGGATAGCTATATAACTGTAGTTAAACCAAAATCTGAGCGTAATGAAAAATAGAACCTTATAATTTGGCTAATAACGCCGCAGAAGGATCTACTCTAGAACATAACAAGGCACTTCCAGCAGCTATGAAATTTTAGGAGGTGATTTAGAAAACCAAACCTAGCGCCAACCAAATCGACAACCTTGGAGGTTTATTGCGGCAATTTAGTTTCTCGGCGAAGGGGTGGCAAACAAGGTGTCTCGTTATACCCGGCCCGGATATTGTAGATAATTCACGGATAATTTAAACCCTGCGGATAATTTGTATGAAATTGAAGACACTCTGACACGTGTGGTGGTAATGAGAGCCGGGTTTCATAACTGCAAATTGCAATTTGAAAATCGATAGGCTAAAATTGATATTTCCCAACACACTATTAACGGGGTAATTTTAATCCACAAATCTGTGTAATTATTTATATAATTGGGTAGGTTTGTAACTGTAACAGAGTGATTATTGGTGTATGAGAGGGTGTTACTTGTTGATGAAATGAATATGATCATCATTATATAGATAAACGTATACTGGTTAATGGTTATACTTATATTGGATGATTTCATTTTAAAAATGTTCCAAATAATCAACGATGAAATTTTTTTGATTCTCTAAAATACATGTTTATCTTTACTTCTTGGTCACGTATAAGATAGATAACTTAGTATTTAAAAGCTTGATAGATTAAAATTTTAAAACAGTCTAGCGTTTCTAAGTTAATCACGCGAAAATAATTGCTTCCATTTGTGCCCACGATTCTGATTAATGGTTTCATATTTTTTAACGGATTTTTTTTATTTTATTTTATAAGTCTCGCTTATTTTTCGTAATCATAATGCAATGCAGTGAGAGTAGACTGAGATCACTCAAATGTCGTCTGTAAAAGATCGAAAGTGGATACTGAGATTATTAGTTTTTCATGCCATTACCCAGTGTTGTCAGCGCACTCCCATTATGGGCTAGTGCTATAATGTTGCCAGTTGAGTGCACAGGTTTCTAAATAACCAATTAAACATTATTACCCACTTTTAAAGGTAAATACTTAACGACATCTCAGTAAATATACGAGAAATTAGGGAAAGCGTTGTGGTCGTAATATGTACAGGCTTGTAGTTCAACTTAACTAAAAGTTAAAAAAAATATCTTTTTTACTTCAAATCTACACGTATGCACGCTATTTTGGTCAGTGGATTTGTTTTTAAAACTGTCTTTAAAACAACTCTGAAACTCCTAAAGGTTTTACATTAATATCGGTTAAGGTTACAGTTGTACAATAGAGGAATCTTTCGTATGATTAGATGCTATATTTAATATGATGATGCCATTTGACTACAAGCAGTTAAATTTCTGCATAGTCATAATCTATTACTTTCATTAATAAAAGACCTATATCACTTGTTAGATAGCAATAGATAAGCATCCTAATGCATATCTAGGCATGCACGCATAATGCATATCTAAGATATCTAGGACTACAGGAAAAGCTGCCCTATATTTTATGATTTTTATGATTTCTAGCCCCAAGATATACACGCTTCTTTTGGAGGAAGTGCACGTGAACCGTTTATAGATTTAATTTATTACTCTTAATACTTTTATATAAACATCCACCTTTCTAATCTATATCTGCATCATGATTACATTTATCAAGTTGACAAATTATATAAAGTGTCACATTAGATCGAGTCAGTCGAGACCGCGTATTGAATTAATTATTAACAATTTTAAGTTTCCGAATACTTTGTGATTTGCCATGCCTAAGATAATTGCAAGCAATTAATCAAGGCTTGAGAACTTACTCCGGTCGAATACCAATAAGGTTGTCACATTTTAATCAATAGTAAGTGGCGTAATTGCTCACATTAGTAAGATCGGTTCTAACCGGGAAATACTCGGCATGTCAACATTTACAAGAGGAAACAGTTAAATCTTTAATTAAAGTGAGTGAGTATAAGTATAACCTTGATCATAGCACGAGCTAGCTTCTAGCTAAACCTTAAAATATCGTGTTTCCTGATCCAGAAGCAATTTGATCCGACGTGTACTAAGTATACAAATTGCGTTAATGACTTGAAAAGATTTACGCAACATTACATACGGATTATGTTACTGGTTACAAGTTCAAAACAGGTTTGGTGTTAAAGAAGACAGGTTTATTAAGGCATAGGCATAAATATTTGCATTATTTAATTCGCGAAACGAACGAAAGAGTAGCCCATTTTCGAAAACGATGTCTAATACACATAGAGCCTAACATTTAAGAATGTCAACCGTCCTACCGTGGCATTTCAGCGGCGCTCCGCTATTTTGAACGCCAATTTTAGCTAATAAAATAACGCTGTGGCAAATCAAATCATTAATCACCACTTGATCGTGTAGACCATGCCTTACCGTAAAATTGAGCCATTTACTAAATTATAGACACGGTTAGATAAATGGTGGAGATTCGAATAGGCGCGGCCAGCCAGTGTGTCGCCGCCACATCTGGCCGGCCTTATATGGCCCAGCTTAGCCCGGCCTTCGGCGCCATATCTCGACCCGACACATCGCGCATTGTTCCCTCGACCTTCCTTAATTACCAATACTTTCGAACAAGTAAACCCGTCCCCGCTAATAGGGCCCGAATGACCTCACAATTTCGTCCTGATTTACTTTCAAAGTAAATCGCTAATTGGTCTTGGGCTTCTTTGCTACCATTTATAGAGCTTACTTGTCATTGTGTTCGTTTAAAAAAGAAACTCTTGTATTTAAAGCTATCTCTAATTAGTATTTTTGTATTTAATTTATCAAAAATAGTGCGATTGATTAAGAATGCGTCATCGTATCTGGGGTAAGTCCATTCTCTTTTTCTCTTTGAGTGTTTTCGTTTATCTTTTGATAAACCAACACTCGTGTGTGGCTCCTTAATGGGCTTTGCTCGGCACTTCAACATCAATTTAATATAGTTATCAATCTGAGGAAACGTGATATCGGTGTCATTTCGCCCAATCTGAGAAATAATTAATAACATCGATTCGTTCCATGTCAGTCGTATGGTCTTGTTACCATTAAGTAAATTACTTCCGATATAAACTTATTTTTCATTATCCTTAAATGTATGTATGATTCACTGATATAGTGGTTAAAGTGCTGTCGTTATGATATGAGATATTCGTGCAGTGAAAGTGAAATATATTTTTTCACGTAAACAAATCTTTAGTAATCTTAGATTACCTGATCCTGATTTAAGATTAATGCGGTATCTACCTGAAACGTCTTATTACCGCGAGTCCCGCGAGGTTGTCCATCACAAACTGACCCTGCCAGTATTTTCTCCGAGATTGTCCGATTTTATCTCTCGACTGAAGGTTTTCACTCCCACGGTTAATGGGTTTTCTGCTCTAATAAAATCTAGGAATTATCAATTTTGCATAATTGATATTGGTTGTAGTACTTGTAGGCAATAAATTTCAAAGAAGATTTTATACGGGCGGTACCGCAATGCATACCAATAACAACGCCTCTTATAGCGGTATTGCAAGTTGCACTCACACATTCACATTTTGCCTGACATGCTTAGGTCCCTCCGTGACATATTTTATGATTGTGTCTGCCATGCACCATACACATCCAAAAATAATATGTCATAATTCCATTACCAATTTTATTTTGAAACATACAACTGAACATTTTGGTATTTATAAATAAAAACCTTAATTCTCCGCTTTGTTCATAATGTATTCACGTAACCGTCGCCTTCAGAATAACGTAAAATGTGTCGTTTGAAACATAAAAGCGGTTTCCATAACGAAACACGTAGCCAGCAAATTAAATTTGTACCTGCCTCCGAAATAGAAATGTGTATTTCGGTTGAACACACCAGACGAAAACGGTTCGCTAAGGTTTTATTGAATTCATAATACACATTGAATTAGATTTATTTATAGATCGAGGCGCAGGGTTAACGTTCAAATCGCGAGTGTAAGTGACGTGTACCCGTGTACCTTTCGTTTGAAGGTCGGTGAAGGAACCTCGATGAACCTTGTCTTTTGACAATTTCCTTTTTTTTGAGGATTATTGCAGACCACCGCAACCGTATGTATCCCTAAGCAATTGTGTACTAACCTTGTGACGGGGTGGACCGATGATAAATAAAAGGCCTTCCTTATCGTCACTTATGTATTTTATATGTGTATATTAAGGCACAACTGAAAAAATTATATAATAAAAGGTAAATTTCACTGAACACACAAAAACAATTTCACATTTAGTGCCTTATCAGTGCCTTAAAGACACTTATACATACAAACATACATACAATCACGCCTGTAATCCCCGAAGGGAACTTATAGACTTTACAATTTAGCCGGAACTGGTAATCGAGAATGTTGTGGTTTTTGTTATTTTTTAGGATAAACTTATAACTTGATCAGCACATTATATTTTAAATTTCTATCGGTGAGTCAACCACTCTACACGATGACTCTGGTAAGAATGAATTTCCAGAACAAAACAAATAAAAGAGACAGTAAATTTAAAAACGGAAATCAAGAGAAAAATGGCCAGAGAAGAGCGCAATGACAGCAACGAGTCGCTAATATAGTTATAGCGCCTCGTTACAACCTAAAGGGTAAAGTGATATCTTACCGAACCAACTAATTTTAAAAAGACATTCCTACCTAAGCATTCGCCGTACCTACCTTCCTAAACATCGTTCACCTAAACATCTTTACTTAGTTGATTTCTATCGCTCTACTTATACCTTGTTTAGTTGCTCGAGTGATATGTTTTTGTGATCACTGATTCTTACCAAAACCTGATAATATTTTTCATCGATTTCTTTGTATTTTCGAGCCATGGTACAGAACAGTTAACATCATGTCAGACTAATACAGAGCTTTTGAAATTCCATGATATATTATCATCGAAAACTCGAGAGTTCCCTCAAAAATACAGCTACCTGAGTTTCCTCGACTATCGAAATCGAAATTTGATAGTCTGTGGTGTTATATACATCAATGGTCTGTGGTAGTGAGTCGAGCTGCCCTATACACCAATACCGACCAGTTACCCCACTCTGTAACATAATGTTGACAAATCAATATTCATTTAGTGCAACGTCAAAAGTCATGTCCCTTGATAATTAAAAAAAAAGTGTTTGGAATGCCAGAAATCCAATTCTAATCGATTGAAATTTGTTAGAGAGTAAATGATAGCATACCAAGTACCCACGAATAACACTAATGCCCTGAATGTTACGTCGAGGAGAGTGGTTCTGCAGGCAGGCTGGTCATTTAGGAGTCTCGTAAACATTTACGCGACGCCGCCCATCAATTTTTACGACCCACCCGGTGCAAGGACGCAGAACGGAGTTTTGCTGTTTTCTTCGCTACTGTATAGTTTTTGATTGGATGGTTTTGTTTATAGCTAAATGTATATAATGGAAAATTAAGCCTATATAAATGATAGACCTTTAGCAATAAATCTCTATTAAATTCCATGCACTATTTTATTGACGACTTCCGTGGTCGAGTGGTCTGTATGCCAGTCTCAAAGGGTCGCCATCTCGAGAGGTTCTGCGTTAGATCCCCGGTGGGGGCAAATGTTTGGGTGATAAATTTTTATGCATTTGTTCTCCAGTCTTGGATGTTCATTGTATATGTAATATATTATGTATATTCTGAATAATTATATGTATTTGTCTATTAAATATATTTGTCCGTCATCTAGTATCCGTGACACAAGCAGCATTTAGTTGCTTAAAATGGGACTAGTTGATAGGTGTGAATGTCTGAGGATATTTATTTATGCTTGATGTGAATTCAAAAATACAGACAAAACTAAAAGCTATAATATGTGATAATTGGTCTGATTATCATGGAATATGAGTTTTAGTCCCTATGTTTTGTACTGAGAAGTTCTTCCTAAGAATATATATGCCGAATATCTTTTGGATCATCTTTATTGAGTTTTCTACTTGAGTCTTCTATCTCAGTTCCTTATCTGAAGTTATTCCGTCTTTTATGGTAAATGGTATAATTATTGTCTTTTATGGGTTTATGGTTAGATGATGGTCGTTACACCTTTAAACTCCGAAATGTTCTGAACATTGGAATTGGTGAACTTTATTTGCTTAAAAAAGTGTCTTATAATAAGACCAAAATTGCAATAATTGTATATTTTTAGACTTATCTCGCTAAAATTTTGCCGCAGAGAAATTTTTTGAATTCACCATTCGATAGAGTGTGAAACGTACTTTCAAGCGGTATCAAAAACTCATTTTCGACAAAATGTCCTTTAAGCCCTTTGACATTTCCACCGTATATACCTGTAGTTGAGATAAAGTCACATATGTCTTCACACGTAGATTAGCATGAACGTACTTCATATCACCTCGACATTCGCAACTGTAAGACGGCTTTATATGAACAAAAAAAAGATTTATCATAAAGTAGCCTTACAAAGCCGGAAGGAGGGACGCGCGTCAAATCTGGTTACGTGTGACTGGCAGTAATCTCGGACACATGACACCCGGTGTTTAAACGATAGGGCTTCGCACCTTGTCATGACATCAATAACGGTGACAATTTCATGCTTATGGAGTTAGTTATAAGCAGTGAAATATAACTCTTGTATCATTTGCCTCAAAAAAGAAAAAAAAAGAATGCAAAAAATGCAGAATGCTTTTTGCTTCTTGCAAAAAGAATGTACCAACTGCTTTTCTTGCCTAGCATGTCGTAAAAGGCGACTAAGGGCGTATTGGGTACTGGGTCTGTGATTGTGTAGGCGATGAGCTAGTTGTTACTAATCTTTCACGATTTTTAATCTGACTAATCCCAATTTCTGTATGGCTAAATGTGGTCTTAAGGAACACAGTGCTTCTTAGACACTGCCTACCCCTTTGGAGATTACAGGCGTGATTTTATGTATGTATGTTATGTATCACTTGCCTCACATTGTGTCCAGTCCAATGTGGGTGTGGGTGTTAACACCTCTGCCTACCCCTTCGGGGCAAGAGGTGTGATGATACGTTTTGATGTAAACTTAGAAAATATGACTATGATGATTCAAATTTAAAATGGCTACGTTTGTCTCTTCTTTCGTTTCTCTGCAAAGCAGTAGGGCTTGCATTGCTGAGTTCAAGCTTGAAAGGATTACACGTACAGTCGACTGCAAAAAAAATGTAACCACTTTAGAAATAAAGATTTTCTCCTCTAAAATGTGTAAAACATGTTTTTTACTACCTATACATAGACCACAATGTTACTGGATTCTTTGAATTCTAGGCTTATGTCACAGGTTGGCATTTTGGTTACACTGTAGTAGTTGCCGGAAGATGCAACTGTTCAGGTGCAACATTCTAAGAGTCTTTTACCATCTTCTTTGCTATCAGGTGGGCAGTCTGCTTTCAACTTTATATTACAAAAATAAACTATCCACACAGAGATAAGTTTTTAAAGCAGGCATATAAGGAATATGAGCCTGTGATCGCAAACGAGCTAGGATCGGCGCGTGGGCGACGGTAATGATGCCACGAGCCTGACAACAGGCATTCCACGGATTATCATTACCATGCACGCGTGTCGCCATTATTATATACGTCATATGTTAAACTAGCGGAAATAACAACGTCCAGATATAACTGTAGTCGGCCATTTTTGATAAGGATTTACGGCAATGAACCAATCTTTTATCATTGAAACAATGAAATATTGTTAATGTTAAATACTTACATCAACGTTACGTTACCAACAAATTCTGAGAAATAATTTCGATTTGCGATTGGATTTTTAATTTTAATAAAATTAAAGCGATTCCGAACATTTTTTTGTGTGATATGAGTAATGTTTAGAAACTGTAGAATTTCAAGTTAACCAATTGCAAAAACGTTGACCAACTATACGTTAGTTTAAACCGAAACTGCTAAAGACCTGACTTTACTATTCCATTTTCATTGACATAAGCTGCATTAAACAGAAAATATCTTTCCGCAATCACAAGAAATGGACACAACAGTTACACAGTGTTAATCACATTTCTAATACCATTTGTACCATCATTTAGTTTTTACTGGAAGGAAAGCGTGTCAGGAATCGGCCCACTGTCGCGACCCACAATTTGTCCGCTCATGGTGCAATCCGAGGTTAAACGCCATAGATAGATGAGGTGTCTCTAGGGTTGCTAGATTCTGGAAAAGAAAATGTTTTTTTATTCAGATAAACCCACATAGGAACAGTGAAGCTACAAATTCAATTGTAGTAGCAAGAAACGAACGAACAACTTACAGACTTCATTTGAAGAATTACGGAACATCTTTTTTAATAACGAGTTTGTTTTACTTTCAACGGAACCCAACCTTACATATGCTAAATATTCCCATAGCTTGTTATGACATTGACAGTTCTGGTTCTATGCAATTTAGTTCTGCGAGCCTCCATCCGCGTATTAATTGACGTCTTTGACATCCAAGTCTTCCCGACCGTTCGTTAAGACTTGCATGTAAACAAGCCATATTTATTTACTCAACCTGCTTTAAATATGCTTATCATATGAAATGTGACATCCTACAACCGTAAATAGGGTATCGTACTAACAACTTAAAACTGTAAATGATATAACTGTAGTGATGGAAATGTGTCATTATTTCATGAAAAACGATTATACAAGGAAAACAAAAAACTGGACAAAGAATCTGTCCAAACCTACTGAATCATGTCTTATTGTTAGGGTATTACTTTGGTGAATTTAATTTAATAATTAATGTAGTACCTAAATTTACTAGTCATTGTTGATAAATGGAATTTAAAAAACGTTCACCATTTGAATATTCACTCGAGAACTTTTTCGCCCGAACAGGAGTCAGTTCTGCACTCTGTCTATTGCCACTAATTATATTGTACTATGAAAAGTAATTTTCTTAATTTCCAGATCCAACCCTTGCACGCCCCACTCGCGCTGCCGCCGCCGACGGCCGCGCCCGCGCCGCCGGTCCCGTTGCACGCCGCGCCGCGCACGCTCGTCATCCAGCGACCCGACGCCCGACACGGGTTCGGCTTTACCCTCCGTCACCTTGTTGTGTACCCACCGGAATCACTGCAGGTATGGTTGTCTAAATATTGTCCAAAGTTAGTTTTTAGACATGTAAGGCACAGCGGACAGCATGTTCTAGCCGCTCTACTCCGGCGTAGACGGATGGGCAGTTGAAGGCGAGCACCGTAAGTCCGTCCTTTAGCCTCTCCCTCGAGTGGCCTGCGCATGGATGTTTTACACTCACGCATTGCACAGGTTGACACATCTGGCGATCTCCCAAATATATCTGAGAATACCCCATAGTTGTTTTTATTTCATAGGTCAAGTTTGGCACTTCAAATCGTCAACATTTTGCATATCTTACAAAATAATTAGTTAATGAATAATAAAGTTTAATACTAAAGGCTTTGGTAACTGCTTATCACCAGGCAGGCCGTATCTATCTGAATAGCGGCTACCGTAGGTTTTAGATAATGGTAGCGCCCGCCATAGGAACGCGCGCTACCTACCCTACAAATCCTGATCGCATTCTGGACGAGCTTTGGCGACATTACTCACCGCAAGAATACTACAAAGAGTGTTATTTATTTTCGGGTCTCCTGTGAGATAGTCGGATGCTCTAGTATCGAGTGGTTACCATTAATATGAACAATATGAAACGTGCACTTGCAGGAGTTGTACGAGGATGCTCGTCACCTGGCAGTGGGCGCGGTGGGCGCGCCGATGGACACGATCTTCGTAAGGTCGGTGCGGCCGGGCGGGCCGGCGGCGGCGGCGGGGCTGCGCGCGGGCGACCGCGTGCTCGCCGTCAACGGGGAGCCCGTGGCGTGCGGCCGCGCGCGCGCGCCCTACGCGCGCGTCGTGCAGCTCGCGCAGCGGGAGCCGCGCACGCTCAGGCTCACCGTCGTGCCCAAGGACCACGACTTGCTGCAGCGGGTGAGACATGGCATCTTACTGTCTACGACCACTCTGACTCAGCTCAGGTTGGTGGCATCAGCCTCATCTGTTGATTTGGCAGGAAACCACGTGTATATCACAACATCTGGCTATAGAAAAGGAATCGTTCTTAAGAATGTCCAGGTCAAAAGCACCTTCAACCGACAGGTGTAATGGTAATTATTAAATGTCGGGGCAGTCACAGCTTAAGTTCTGTAATATTTTAACCAGGTGTCGGATACCGGTATATTGTTTTAAAAGTTATCGGATTAAATGCCTAAAGAACTTTTAGTTTCGTTTATGTTCGAACGGAACGTTATAAAAAAAGACTATGAAGAACAAAACAAAATATACCTAGCGATTTCGGTCCAAAAGCGTTTTAAAAACGTTCCTTAAAATAACAGGTCTGACCCTTGATTTTAAGCTAAGCGCAGTTCTATTTTATAATAGGCCAAATTATTTTTCCATTAATTACATTATAACTAGTAAATCTTTCCAACATTGTTCAAAATAGCATTTTTGAATTTAATTTCTTTTATTTTCATAAACAACATAAAACATAAATGTCGTGTTTCCAGTATTTTAGCGAAGCAGCCTACAATCCGGAATCGAACCAGCGAGGCCTAGAGATGCCTGCGCCAGTGACGGAGCACGAGTCGCGGCTGTTCGACGCGTACCGCAGGCCCAGGGCTGCGCTGCCGGCCGCGCAGGCGCCGCGGCTGCGCGAAGACCCGGAGTATGCGAGCGTGGCGTCGCTTGCGCCGTCCAGGTTCGACGCGAGGCTAGGCGTGTCGCACTACTTATTACATGATAGGTTAGTAAACCGCATTGAGCCAGCTTGGTGGCGTTACGGCCCACACTCTTCATGTATTTGTTTTTATGAGGAAAACCTGTGCCCAGCAGTGGGACGTATATTGGTTGAGCACGATGAGGTTGGTAATAGCATTATGTGGAAAGCTGTAATTTCTGCCAAACTGAATAAATTGTTTATATGTATGTAGGTATATCATATATCAGGTATATCAAAATAGCATTCATCCCTCCGTCAAGAATTATTTTATTTCGGAGGCCAGATTTAGTATTGTAAACCTAGAGCAATAATAGAACTGCAATTCCTGATTTTTATTATAATAGCTCATTAATTTCATTTCAAGACTAGACCTTGAAATTAATGCAATATTTACCTTCTTCAGATTTGACTGCTGACAGTTATAAAAATTAATCGTATGCAAAAATATATAGATTTCATCATGCAGTCTCAGTAAATAAGCGTGGATAAATCTTTGCAATCAATTATACGCTTTACGCTTGTCTATTTCTAAAGAGTTGTTATTACATCTAACAGTCAATCATTCTTTAAAGCGTGAACCATAAAACACATTGTAGATACATTATTAAAATGGCGTTTCTAATTACAGCAGGCGGGAATCCGATACTTCGCTGCCTTCCTCGGCAGCGGAGAGCAAAGACAGTCTGGGTTCTTTCGACTCGAATTCGACTCTGACTGGCAAAGAATTAGACGACTCGATAATCCTCTCCCGAATACGAAAAAGCCTTGAGCAGAAGGAGGCTTTCCTACGACGCCCGAGCCAACCGACCGGCTGGGTGACCCCTGAAGGACCACCAGCGATTAAGCAAAAAGAGTTTTACGCTCGACCACAGAAGTTACAAAAACCTGCGTGGCCTCCTCCTGCCGCTTCCCCACCCCTCGCCGCTTCCCCTCCCCCTACTCAACCCCAAAACCAAGACAGAATAGAGGAATGCTCCGCGAGCGTGGACAGCGGAACCTACAGCGGATATGGGGAAGTCAACGGAACACATACAGACAGAAGCAGGTTAAAACAAGACAAAAGCCAATTTGTGTCGACGCTATCCAAAATACAGGAGACATCGCCGAGCATCCAGAGTACGAATAACGGCACTGTCAGCAACGGAACTGTTGAAAACAAAGACGAATTGGCGAACAATGTTCAAGATAACAGGTATATTTAATTTGTTTTTTTTTGTATTCCCTCATATCATTGCACCAAATCTATAAAGTAATTTATACAAAAATACCTCATACTTATATCTGATTCTGATCCTAAAACATTTTTACATCAGCCAAAGACTAAGCTATTACGAGTCCTAATTGCAGCAATTGAAGTTGTTTTTAAGTTTTTTCTCTGTAGTTTGTGCACTCAATAATACTCAAAAACGCATTCATTGAATTGATTGTAGATTCCCACTAATATATTATTGCCAGATGTCTAACTTGATTCTCTTTTATTTTCTTTTCCAATATATTTTTTCCCAATCTTTGATCCACTTGGATCCAAGATCATATTTATCAGGAAGTCGCTGGATACGCGAAATAACATATCGTTATGTCACTACTCACCACTCGCCGCTTCTGTCCTCCTGCTCCTCATCATATGAATCACGACGAAAATAACTCAAAATTGTGCCAATTTCGTCCAGGTACCCAGTCCCAGAGCTGCAGCTAGTGACAGCGCGCACGCGGCAATTAGAAGAAGCGCGCGGCGGCGACTCGCGGCGCACAGAAGTGGCCCGCAGCGAGTTAGCCCGCCTGTCCACCACGCGCTTGGAGCCCAGCGTCGCGCTGCGGAGGAAGGAGTTCGAGACCAGGACAGCGAGGCGCGAGGCGCGCTCGCTCGACGTGCAGCCGCAGCAGGGAGAGATACTATGTGAGTTACGTTATAGAGTGAGGTATACAGCACGCACGCACGGTGGAGGCCCGCGAAGCTAGTTTTTTTATGTAAAAAGGTGTTAACTGACTGACGACTCATCTGACGGTAATTGATCACCGCCGCCCATAGACATCTACAACTCCGGAAGAGTTTCAGATACGTTGCCAACCCTTGAGAAGGGAATACGCTCTGTTTTTAAATCGTTGAAGATCCTATTGGTCTGAAAATACTTGAAGGTTGATACCATAGCTTGGGTAGTTGCAGTAGATAGGGCACATTGCTCGTACAACTCAAGTCCGTTGGAGCGGAAAGGTTCTCGACTAGCGGCTGTGTACTGAGAGGCGACGTTGAAAGGCCGGCGACTTAGCTAAGGTAAAAGCTATGTCTAGCAGCAAAGCTATGTCTAGCAGTGGGCGTCTCCTGGATAATGATGAAGTTGTTCGATTCGTAGTAGAGCTAAGAGTCACTGACGGAGCTCAAATTGCGAGCCATCTGTGGCATTGCATTGCTTGCCGTTAACGGTTGCTGATGCAGACCTCTAGGTATAAAATGTATTGATGGACCGATAGGAATATCTTTGGGATAAGGCTTTTATCCAGCAGTGCGTTATAAAGCAGCGGAAATAGTTCAATTGCAGTTGCTCATGCATATGACTGTTCCGAAACGAAAGTTTTTCAAATTCAACATTTTTTTGGCGAAATTGGAAAATTACACACATTTTAATTATGACCAATATAATAGCACTTTTTTTTCCAATTTTTGTTCTTTAGACTTAGAGGACGAGATACCCTTAGGCGGCAGTTTATCAGGCAACCAATTGATGATCACCGGCAGCAAACATCTTCATTGCCCACCTCCAGAAGGATTTGTGCCCGGTAAGTTAACATTTTTTCTTAAATCTTCTCTTATCACCTTACACTTGTCTAAACTCAAAACAAAATCATTATAATAACATTTTCTATCTGTTTTCCTTTCAGAAACAGAAAAGGTTCAAATGCGAACAAGGTCAAATAGTACCGGTAGTCAAGGATTACCCATCAGAAGACAACATACCTCAGGTTCGTAATGTCTAATCATTCATTGTGTTATCTTTCTTATCACTTCACTGATGCACTTCGACTCAACACATATTTTTTTTCACTGATCCACTTTGGATGCTACACATAATTTTTCAAAATTTTTCGAATGCTTGGTCACATAACAGTCTGTGCTCTCTGCCCTGACACTCAATAGCATTGGTACGGTGATAGCGACGGCGATATCGCGAAAATCTGCCCAGTGCGGCCACTCAATGAGCGATGTAGGGGCTGGCGTGTTGCTGGCCTATTGCCTGTGCAATGCGATTATCATTTTTTTGTTGCCGCTGTAGCATAATCAGCCCTAAAGGCCCTTATATATTAAATCGTGTTTCAGTGGTCACTGATACCACTTGACTTAATTGTTGCCATGAAGTGTTAAAATACTAAAAGAAATATTTCAAACTACTTCCAACGTATTTTTGACAGTTTAGCGTTACATTTATCCTGTTTCGATAGTCGTTGTGGGGACAGGGCTTTATTCTTTTGAAGTTAAAATAAACCAACTTCTTATCTATTTCGCGTCTCTATCGCCATACCATGCCTCGGCCTTAACGACAGAGCGACACAGGCTTCGGCTTAGGAATTGGTCAAAATTTCCGAAGAAAACTTCACCACAACACGCAAGCATTAATAGCACTGTTCCGCCTCAAGATGGCAGTCACGCGAAGAGAAGAATGGGACTGAACAGGGAGCAAATGGAGGCGATGAATCTCGTGTCGCTGCCCAGCGGTGGCCCGCCCAGCACTGGCCCGCCGCGGCCCACACAACTCAGCCTGTCGCCGCGGACCTCGCCCCCCGCCTCGCCCTCGCCCACCCCGAGCACGCCCGCCGACTCAGGTCCAGAAGACGCCTCCACTTCTTCTTGGAATGCTCTCGCTCTCCCTGCTCGCTATCTTTCGAGATATCATGTTTTATGGACCTTTTGCTATTGCGCAAGAGGTAAACGGTTCCAATAAATATTCGCTTGCTATTTAATGCGCTCGGGGCATGACAACAGGCGCGCTCTCTTTTATATAGGGATTTAAATAACTCTCGCGAAGTGTGAGTGTTATTCTACACCATCGGGATATAACTTTTGACTTTTAATGTAACAAATATTTTTACTTTTGTTTCTTTTCCATAGTCTTAAGAACACGAGTATGGAAATATGGTCAAGGATCAATTTATTGTCTTAATGTTACTGGAGCGCGTAAGGATCTCGTGAAATCTTAATCTCTTCTTGCTCACTAAGGATAACTTCTAAACACCGTGCCATGACTTAAAAACATAATATCTCGACCTGCATTTCTGCGACAAACCTAACAGTATTTCCAAGCAGATGTCAATTGTACGCTGACATTTCTTTGGAAAAGGAGGGAGGCGATATGGACCTAACCTATCTTCTCTGTCGATTTAACGGAATGCCATGTGTGTGCTTCTAGGTGTGCTACTAACGCGGACTAACCGTCGTGATCATTCGGTGTCTAACATACTAATCATTTTGCGTCTAAAAGTTTGCAAATTTTTGACCTTACCTTACTTACGCAGGTTTTGCTGACGACTTGGTCACTAGAAGACAGAAAAAGGATGCTCAACTTGGTGGTAAGTAACAGTATTTGCTTGAAATTCAAATGAATTAAAAGAAACACAATGCAATGTAGACTTTATGCAGATAGAAATAAGTATGTTTTTGCTCAAATTACATTATATAATAATTATCTTAGCGCAAATGCAATTGACAAAAGCTTGCATGTATTTACTAAAACGTCCTAAAACTTTATTTTTTTTTCTCTCCTAAGCAGAAGAAGAGCGGGCTATGCGCAGGGTGTCATACCTTAAGGCCACGTGGGGCGATAGGTTGCACTTAGACAGCGATGTGGAACCTGACGCCGATCACAACAGAAGGTACACAACATATCATGAATAACTACTTACATATAATTTTGAAAGTTCTACCATCTCTGAATTTTATACCTTAAAAGTTCTTGTATCAGTAGTAAAACTGTTTAAATATCATTAACATTACTCTACAAATGCTTTCAGTCAGCTCCAATTGTTATGAACTTCCCAGTTACATAGATTGTTGTAGATAGATAATTATTTTTGATCCCAGTCCTGTAGTTAGTATGTAACCAAGTTATTACATAAGGATCTAACACAATACGGGGAGTTGGTAATTCAAAAGTCAATTTGGTTCTTGTATTTGTAAATTGAATATAAACTAACTGGGTGACTAAAACCGGGTTTGTGAATATGGATACAGTATGCACCGCAAGTGGCGCCCTCCTCGGTTCACGGACGACATTACGCCGCTGCTACGAATATTCGACCCCTACGCGGTCCTACCGACGCGGTACGTCGCATGACGACGCAGTTTCGCTATTGGCCGATAGATGGCGCTTATTACAATGTGTGCAATAGTATGAACGATAATTATGTATACTAAATGGCGCTATTAGATGTATTATGCATTTAGTAGATCCAAAACAAGAAAAATGTACATATTGGGCAATTTAAATTACAATTTGCGTGTAGTCAAATCAGACCACAAATGAGTGTTTAAAAATATTAACCGTGTCAATAATCTAACCGTATCAATTAAAGAACATTGGGAGTGTGGTTAAGTGTGAAAACTGCTTTAATATATTATAAACCTTAAAACTATAAAACATGAAATTCAAACTCTTGTAAACAGGGGAAAAGTAACTTGAGTTACCAATATGTGTGATTTGCATGGATTTAAATGTTGCATCTTAGCATGTATGAGAATCCCTATTTTGCATATCTAATTTGACAGTCCATTTATAATATCATGGGTACCTATTTTTTAACTACTTTGTTCAAAAGGAAGGTCTATTTTTCTGTAAAATTAGTTAAGTGAAAGATGGTGTCATATCGTCACAACGCTTTTCCAACGTTTCAAGACAATTATTGTTATAAATATCTTTAATTTTGAACTCTATTGCAAAAAAAAACTGATAAACTATTGCAATAATTCTCGCAATGCGATGTTAAACAATGGAATCGTGTAGATTTTTTGGCTTTTTCAAGTAGTTTGTATAAAATCATTTAAATTATTATTTATGTCATCCTACTTCAAATTTAGATTGTTTTACTGGGAACATTGTACATATTGCATTTAGCATGCTTTTAATGTTTTTTGTTAGTTGTAAAATGTTGTACTTTTAAAGGTAAGAAATATAGACAGCGGAGCATACTTTCCCTTTTTAGACATATTACTTCTTTCATAAAATTTTTTTATTCAATGATTTTACTCAATGGCTATTTTACTTTTATTCAATGACTATTTTAAGCAGAAGGTAAAACCTTCTGCTTATTATAGGCTGAATCTTGTTTTGTTCCAATTTATTTTTTGTATTATTATTATTGAATTTGAGTTATTGTTCTTTAAGTTTTATTTATTATGTTGAGTGTGTAGGTGTAGTACGATCCCTCAGTGCTATGTAAGGCCTCGGCTTGGACGGGAGCGGGTGGCGCCAGCGATTCGAACGGTTTCATTACAAAAACGCTTTGGTCAAACCGCGCGCTTCGCCGCCCGCTCGCCCGCTACCTTACGAGCTCCTGTTCTGAAGCAGAGTAGTTATGTCAATGTTATCTAACATAATTCTGTGTATATAGCCTGGAGAAGAAGGACGAAGAATCGTCGGAGCCTGTGCCTTCAGAAGGCGACGTCCAAGGGAACGTTCAGATCAAGATGGTTGTCTGCAATGGGAAGGTAAAACATTTTTATTGTATAAATTATTAGTTAATTTAGTAATTAATTATTTTGCATGTGCAAGCTCTCTTCCTGTTCCAAAGGGACATAAACACTTTAAACTACATATTACCATCGCATGAGTTACAGAGGCATAACAGTTGATTTAAAACCTCAGCTTACCCCGAGTATATAATTTGAAATTTGTATTAGAAAACTGTCTCCTTATTGGAGTGCGAAAAAAAAACATTTTTGATAGATGAATTACAGTAGAGATTTTATAATTATGTTTTTTTAATGGTTGAAACCACTCTGAGAACATGTGCAGTCACTGCGTGGTGAAGCGCGGACTATCGCATTGGACTACTTTTGCGGCGCTTTTGTCTAGTCACTGACTAACCCTTAGAGGATAATATTCGTGATTATATGTATGTATGTACGAAAAGTAACCGTCTTTTCATTTTAACAGCGCGCAAGTGACAGATCGTGGAAGCAAGTGTGGGGAGTGCTGCATGGCAACAAGCTGTATATGTACCGACATCATCCCAGTCAGGTAAGCATAGAATTAAGAAAAGATTGTTTTTTTTTCTTTTTCAACTCCTACTGTGATTACACCTACCTTCCTGACATGATCGATTCTGGTTGGTTGGAGACTCGACCTAGTACTTCCTCGGGGATGACTGCTGGAGAAATGGTCCAGTGGTGGCTCGCTACTACAGTTTTGAGGACCCACCAAAGTTCACGCTATCCCAAAAATCCTGTAAGCTGTCTGAACACCGAACAGACGCCGTCTGAACTATAAGAGCAAATAGGACATTTTACTCAGCAAAATTTGATAATTTATTTTAAGTTTTACCATTTCCATATCGAGAACATTTCTATAGAAAGAAACGATTATTATACCTCTCAGCCATCAAGCAAAATTGAATGTATTCCTTCGACCCTTCATGGGAGCTACCAATTTGTTGTGGCCTTGAACACCGAAGATAGGCAAAACTCGCCAGTCTATTACACATATCGTTGAATGTAAATATTTTGTCGCCTCAGCCCACAATGGAACATTTTTGCGTAGAATTCGGCGTAAATACCTGCCTTGTTTTGTTTACAAAAACTGTGTTTACGGCGGTGTGCTGGTAAAAATAAAGTTTAATTTCATTTATTACCTTACATTCGCGGGAATTGTTCATGACGCACGTGTTGATTAGTCTATGCTTTGGAAGTTATCAAGTTAATATATTCTAGGCTGTTTCGTTATTTTCTACGATCAGATGACGTATACCGCCCAATAAACCTTCAGTAATAGCTATACTTTAATCTCTCATGTTTCAATAAATACCGTCGCATGTCAATTGAAGAATATACAATTGTACAGCACTGAGCTCCATATAATTTGCAAAATTGTCTATTTTGACTTTAACATGTGAGACAAAAAGTGCAATATTTTGAAAAATATTTGCATGGATAATATCATAGAACTGCACTACTAAATGGATTCCTCTTCGACAAAAAAACAGGGCATTTCCCTATAAAAATTACAAGGTTTAGCATCTAAACTTAAATGTGCTACGCAATGGAATACATATTCCCAAAAACAATACCATCTAAAATTCAGTCCACGTATGAGCGTATCGGCTCACTTCCTGCGCGCACGCACCTGGGCCCGCAGTGGCCCGCGACCAACGGACGCGTGCCGCCATATCTCAGCGACAGCTGACGTCTTTATCTGCATTCATTTACATAATATGTGAACCGTTTACAGTAAAGCACATGGCACATTGATATTATGCTGAATTACCTAATAACCAAAGAATAGGTTTGATATTATCTTTCTTTAATTACGTACGCATTCAAAGGTTGGTATGAATATTTGGTAACAGCAAAAATTACACCAGGAAGTCGTTTCATTCTTTAATTTTTCTAGTATGCTTAATGCTATCACCTCCAGACCCTCTAGTTTTAGCATTTCTCTTTATTTTCTCGACCCTGGCTGCCATCAGCCGTTTCGGTTACCTAACTAAGGAGGATTTACTAACGCTCTTTTTTATTTACGGATTCTATTTTCGAAATGCAGCGATTCAAGGATCGCCAGGGTATCCGTCAGTCGATCTCTCAGCACCGAGCGGCCCGCTGACGTAGATGACGTGTTGCGAAGGCTGCTTCGCACGTCACAACTCCAATAAACCGAGAAAGTGAAATATTTTCGGCGACGACCTTTTAATGAGCACTGCTTTAATGTCATTTTAACACAAAACGTAAACCCTCGTCGTAAAGATTGTCTTAGATCTATTTACAGTTTTCCGGCTAATTACATATTATTTGGACCTTATAGTTTATCGTGTACATGTATATAAATATAATGTTTGAACAATATAACATCAAAGACACTATTGTAAATTATTTGAGATTTTGCGGATGGCTTAATAATAAATAGGAGAGAGTAATTTTAGTTGGATATCTTCAGCGGTATTTTTCGCTTTTATCCACTGTCCCTTACAGCCCATACCATCACATTTTTCCTTTTATTACACTATGAAATTACTGTGTCGTTTTATTAGCTTAAATAATTGTGCTATAATTTTTATGCCGGGCTCGAAAGACTACATAAATTGAAAATCGCAACTGAGTTTCAATAAAAACTTAAATGACACACTCAATGAAACCTGTGTTTTGATAATAATATATTCGAAAAATAAACCAAGCATCAAAATAGTTACTTTGGGCGTAAATTTCGGTAAAATAGCAACACCGGCGTAGTAATACCAAAATTGCTTTAGCTGTCAAATGCGTACACGGTAAAAATCGACCGTGTACGCATGACTCCGTCATTACAGCGGATTCGACCAATGAAATTTAAGCATTTATAAGTGTCCGAACCCCCTTGTCGCCCTAAGTAATATTGGTAGAATCTAAAGAAAAGGTTACTTACTGTTACCAATAAGACCCGGTGCCTTACTGCGTCGGTCATAACTCGCGTAACAACAAATACCGCATTACCGCGTCGGTCACAACTCGCTTGTAACCACCGGCTAATGCCGCGATGTACAAACCACAGTTAAGTTACAGCTTTATGGGCAATTACGGTGCATCTGACAGTCGCCGACACATTTAGACTCTTGCGCAACCACCGCTCTGAATATTCAATGCAAGCTAAATATACGAATTTTATGATAAAGTGCGGTGAAGAAACGCTTATATTTAGCAGGCATAGTATTTAGGAATAACCGTGGCACAATTAGTGGGGTTGTTGTGGAGAAAATTGCATAACTGAAGAAAACATATCCAAGGCATTAAATATGATTCTTATCTTTTCTATGCAAGCTCTCCTTTTATGTGAACATAAAAGGAGAGCTTGCATAGAAAAGATAATGAAAAGTGGGGTTGTTGTGGAGAAAATTGCATAACTGAAGAAAACATATCCAAGGCATTAAATATGATTCTTATCTTTTCTATGCAAGCTCTCCTTTTATGTTCACTTATCGGCACTTATTTGTAGAAATAACAGTATTTGCATCATTGTAGGTTGTATTTCAATTCGTGAAACTGGGAAAATTCTCCAATAGTTTTGAGGGATTCTTTCCGCACTCGCACGCAATTTCGTCATTCGTTTTCCCGAGCAATACAAATGTTCTGAAACCTGAGCTTTGGAACATTTTAATGCAATCTACTGAATTGCCTCATTAAACTATTGTACGACCTTTCGCTACAGTCTTTAACTTTTACTTCATCTACAAATCAGTGCAATAAAACGGAACACTGCCCAACAAACTCCAATATCCCAGTCTGTCTGCAAGTAATGCTTTAGATCTTTACAGGCATGTACATAAAGGTTAAAATTACGTAACATTTACACTTTCACGGAAGACATTCCTCTGGGGAAATAGATTTAGACATTCTGGGAAGAGCTGATCTTTCGTTAGTGTTTATTAATACAAATAACACCGTCATGGAAATCCCATCTTGTGTGACACAAACTTATTTATTTCAAGATTTGCGGGCAAAAATATGACGTACCGGAACGTTAAATATTCCATAGTAAAAGTCAATGTAAAAGTATTTTGTGGTTGTACCCGCCCACAAAGTCATATATCACATTTAACAAGAGGAAAATCGGTTTCTATGAAGAAGGAAAATTATATGCTGAAAGAGCCAAAAATGTGACAATTGACAAATTGTAGGTACTAATAACACAACAATCAATCTCGCTCAACTGTTTAGCTGCTTGATTCTGAATCACATCGCAACTTATTCGTGTTGTGTTTCGTTTAGTTTTCTGGGCAATTACCCTAAATATTACTAAGCAATAAAAAAAAATACATTGTTTTGTAACTGTTTTTATGTACAGTATTCTAATAATTAATACAAATGAAAATTTATGGTTTTTGTGTCTTAAAACATAAGAGAAGCTGATAAAAAAATCGCTTTTTTCTTCTTTCTTAAGAATGAAATCTAGTCAATTATAACGCCACAAAATATAGATTTATTCCTCTTCATTAGTCTCTTCTTAAGTCCCAAAAGGATAATTGCTCCAGATCACTGCAAATTTTACATGGCATGCAAAACTGAGTGGATCAATTACTTTGATATTTATCACTGGCAATAACCTAAGGTTTATTACCTCTGCCAGCTCATTAAATATAATTTATTTGTGCATTATTTTGGATATGATGAAGTGCTACAGAGTAGACAAGATGCAAAACTGAAAATAATTTTGAAACGTTTTGTTACGCGCGTCATGAGGCGTGTGAGAGTGCTTTTCAGAGAAGTCTGCGTTTGTTTTTACGAGGTGTACATTTTATCCCTGACATTTCTTAGTTACTTTCAGTAACATGGTGTTGATCTTTGTGCTCCGATGGATTTGAGTGTCGATTGGCTGAGCTTAACGTCTGGTGTCAATATTCTATCTGTAGATTGGGATAATTATGCTAAACTTAGAGTAGTCACTAAGTTAAAAGTTGGCAGTTTTATTTTTACTTTTATTATAAATAGCACTGGTGGCTACACATAACACTAATGTTTAAAATAGCATTAAAGAACATATTTATTGTTTTTCTCAAAGTCAAATAGTGATTTATTTAAAAACTAGCTGTTGCCCAGTACTTCGTCCACGGTTACTATGTTTGTTACCTAAACCGAATAATTATTTGACTTTGACTTTGACTTTGACTTTAACCATCCCACGGGAATCCTTTAATTTTCTGAAATAAAAGGAATCTAAGATGTTGACCAGGGATATAAGGTATATCGATCCAGCCATTTCGGTGATAAGCCTGTACAAACAGACAGAGAAACAAAAAATATAAAATTTTTTTTTTGTATTTTCCCTCTTTTGACATCCCCCTGACTTGATTTTAAAAATTTTTTCTATGTACAGACATTCGATCTCTACAGTTTTATTATATTGGGTCCTTGCCTATGAAATTGGTGTTTTTTTTCTCTCTTAGTATTTTGTCTGTATCTATCAAGTTTCAGAGTATTCTTAAAAAATAATTACCTCCTCATAAAATAGACCATATTTTTGAGCTCTTTTGATTTATTTTGATAAATTGTTGTAAGTTTAATTGTGTTAAAATTGGACACGGAGACAACTCTTTTTAAGTGCCTCCCGAATACATCATTTGATTTGCATTCACTTTAAAATATCACACATATCGCTTAAGGTTGTCTATACCCGCCAAATATTATTATCTTTGGATTTCTCGTTGTGAAGAAAACTGAAAAAATGTTAGTATGGAAAATGCAGACATCCCCAAAATCTCCATACAAAATACCAAATTCATAGGTAAGGAACTAATATGTATAGATTTGCAATTTACAAATTTTCCTAAGGCGTACTTAGGTAATTGCATTTCACTTATTAGAATTTCACTAACAACTTAAAGGAAATGTTCTACTTACACCCTAAAGTATTAGACAAATTAAGAATATATTACAACATTTAGTACATCAAGGTGCCTTCGAAACCTCGATCTCAAAACCACAGGCAAATATTTGGTTCCGGTAGTACACAATCATATTTCCGCCGTACTAGGTCGCGTAACGATATTTTGCTTTAGAATCATGCTATTATCGTAAAAGCCATCGCTGTGAAGTACACACGGTTGCAAAATAACTTCGCACATATTGCATTACAGTCGTGGACTGGTATTTAAAAGAGTGCGCGTTCGTCTTTTGTAACAAATACAGTTAATTAAATTTATGTTGTAAACTGCATTCCTAGCGGAAATTTTTAACTAAAATGTATGGTTTCAAGCCTATATGATAAACACTATTAAGTAATAGACAATTTGGAAAATAGACTTTCATAAGCATTTACACAGCCAAATGAAAGAGAGCCCAGCATTTGACAATTTAATGAGTAAAGTGAACTATTTACCTATTGAGTAAAGTATAATAAAATAACCGTAAATTAAATTAAAATGGAAGAGGATTTCAATTTTATTTAGGACACATCTATACATACAATAAAACTGTAGAGGTCGAAAAAAATTATAACGAGGGAATTTTTTTTTTTTTTTTTTTCAATTTTTGTTTCTTTGTTTGTACGGGCCGAAATGGCTGGACCGATTTCAATGAAATTTTGCACGGTGGTACCTTATATCCCTGTTGAACATCTTAGATACTTTTTACTCGGAAAATTAAAGGGATAGTTAAAAAACCAGTAACCGCGAACAAAGTCGCGGGCAACAGCTAGTTTTTAATAAAATTACATGTCCATAATATCAGTAAATTAATTTATAAACAAGTTCAGACATAGTTCGTGACTTGAATGCACAAATAAATGCATATTTATGAAGTAACTCCACCTAATAAACAAAATACTATCCGTAACATATAGTTATTTGAAGGACAATATCTTATATACTTATTCCATATTGGAGTTTTAATTTTTAAGTAGCAAAATGTGACTTATAATTTAAAATTTTAAATATCAATAATTATTATATTCCTTTGCGTACATAAACATGTTAAAAAAGAAACAATTTACTCTACGCTAAATAGCATTGAAATAAATTGGATAGGAGTGCTTAAGTATATACTCTTTATTGCCATTCAAAAACAAGTACATAAAACAGGTCGTTAACATATGTTTGCAAGGGCGGACATATCCCTAACAGAGATCTCTGCCTGTCAACCCATGAAAGTAAGTTAAGAAAATAGATTATAGGGGATACAAATGCATAAAGAAGAAAATATTGAAAAACTTTAATATTAAACATACCTACATAATAATAATCCTACTTAAATACACATACAAAAACAAATACTGAAATAATTACACATATATATACATATTAAGTACGTAAGAATAAACGTAAAAGTTAAGTTACGTATGAATTATTTTGATATCTTATGTTCATTAATTATTGCTATAATATATTTTGCCTTTCGCTACTTGATGTATACTGCCTAACTAGTTACACTCTTTTCCCAATAAACAGGCAAAAATATTAGATGGCTCGCAGTGCGGGAGCGTTGCTAGAATAAGGACAATATAATATAGATGGCACTATAAATCGAGAACGGTTGTTATCGCTAAGGACTCACCCACCTCCGCGGCCCGTCTCACTCTGAATAGCAAATTCGTTATACTTCGAGTAAACATCGATATTTTCGATGAGATCTGTAAAGTGTCGCAACTCTATTTTTGCAGCAGATAAAAGATATATCAATAGCTTTTTTTTGTATAATAGAAGATTGCCTGCTCATCGATTATTACTAACATGTTTCATCGAAAATAATAACATGTTTTAAAAAAAATTAAGTTGAGTGAAAAATTTTATTACACCTTGAAGGAAATTTTAAATTTACATGTAACTTTTTATACATATTATAATGCCTGTTGAATGTTGAAATATTTTAATTGTTTAGTGTTAAGATTTGCGTCACCCTTGCAGGGTTCATATTGCGAACTTTTGTTTAATTTAAGATCTTTATATGTACCAATATGAAGCAATAAAGTTTGGATGGTAATGCAGGTAGAGGAAGATCAAACAAGAGATGGATAGATTGTGTGAAGGAGGACATGGCTGGAATGGGAGTGAATGTTGATATGGCGTGTGATAGGGGAGAGTCGAAGAGAAAGACTCGTTGCGCCGAACCCAAATGAAATTGGGATAAGGGCAGGCTAATGATGATAATGAATCAATAAAGATTATGATTATTACAAAATCCACCAATATTTTATTGATCCAATCGGTTCTTTGGTTTGCCACAACCAAACCAGAATCATTTCTTAACCCCTTTGCGGACACCGCGAACACCGGTGTTTGTAAACAATAGATGTATCTATTCTATCTCGTTTAGTTACTATTTTAACAATGTTCACTGAAAAAGACGTCTATTTTTCTACTGACCAAAAACTTCCAAGTTAACGGAACTGATTCTATCACTGATCGTTGATCTATCATCTGGTGTCAGTCGTTGTTTTTGCCGTATACTTCTCAAGTTTTATTAAAGATTGGCTGTCATATTGTCTTTTCCATTATTAATCAATTTTGCCATTGTACAGAAATAACAACGTCTTCGATTGTTTGATCGTTAAAGGTCGGAATAAGAAACTCGATTGTATTATTAAATTACTTAAAACAGGCAATTGTCTCTTGAGCGTGTAAATTTGAGCAAATGTTTTATTTCTTTCAACAAAAACTGTGTAAGAAAGGGATGAGCCGAATTCTGAGTAGGCCCAAATGACGCAACTCTTTCCCGAAAACTCTCAAGAAATATTTCTTAAAAATGTGATGCCCTTTTTGTGGTGTCATTATTTTTTATTTCTTCGTAATTTACTGGATTCTTTAACTTAACATAACTTTTGAAATTCAAATTGTGTACTAAAACTGTCGTTGACCCAAAGGACATTACCTACATAAATAAATTACGCTGGTGATAATTATTGATTACTTTGTATTTTGAAATAAACTATAAAATGTACTCCTGAAGTATCCATTGGTGCTATAGCGGTGCTATATAAGGATGCCATTGGCCTTCAAAAGTTTATTTCTGATGGTTCCGCATGATAGTCCATATGCCTCAATATCATGGATATTACATATACATAGTTTCATTCACTTTCAATTTTGTTACTGTTATTACTATTAATTTTATTGCTGTCGTCCGCAATATCTACGATAATCAAAGCTGTAACCGATTTTGAAGCTTTGAGCATTAACGACAAAAGTAATTTTACGATGATTATTTACAACTATCAAATTCACCCCCGGGCGCCTGCATCGTCAGTAATGTATGGAGATTGTTGAGGCGCCTCACTTTTATTTATTGCCAACTTTCTGGCCGAAGTTCAACTATTTTCATTGTGTTAATGGGCATTTCGATTATAGCGATTTGCATTCTGCATTGAGTAGTTTTTATTGTAAAAATAAACGTGTTGTGTGTAAATCAATAGACACCAGTAACGACCTATCTATCGGCACTGACAATAGATTCGACATCACGATAAAACAAATGCGCAAGATCTCTGATCTTTATTGAGTTGGTTTGAGGAAGACCACCCAAGCAGAGCTCTGCGTCATAAATTTAAAAGTGCATACGATTTAATACTACTTCAGATTGGAGTTTTTAAGAATTACTCATTAACATCACCCCTAAAATCTTACACATTTATCTATATTATTGGCAATTTCCTCATTCAATAAACAGATGTAAAAACCGATAACGAGGAATTAATGATGAATGTGCAGACGATCACTCAATATTGTGCGGGCGCGTCTGATTACTCGATAAATCGTACACAGATGAATTATCACGAATAATTGAAAACCCTCTGCATTTGTAGATTAAAGATTTATTTATTATTGGCCTTACATGTAACATGTTGTCGAGCTTCAGCATTCCGCCGTTTAATTGAGCCGCATAAGAAACTAACGATATACTATGGACTTTTTATTCGCTCTTCAATATTCAGTGTATGCTTACTGATCGTTTGCTTTTATTACTCTCTCAACAATCGATTGATGGATCGTTAAGACTGCAGACGAGTTCTTTCGAGTCTTATTTTATACCATATGAAAGTGATTTAAAATCTGCATTCAAATTGATTGAGCCTAACATCTTCGCACGAAAGTTTTATGTCTTCCTATTATTGTTGTATGCATCATTAACTGGTTTTATCACTTAATAAGGCGCGTCATCCGCTGGTGTCGGTGTCTGTACATGGTTGACGCTATGGACTCCATTCAACCAAAGTTTAATTCGTTTCGCTTACGCATGCATTACGTACGATATACCAGTATTCGTTTCTTAAAAAGGCGAACGTATGCGCAGGCGCAGGCGGCAAGCAATTCTATCGGATGGAGACGGCTATTCAATGATAGCCAAAGCTGTACCATCCATTGTTCCTCGCATACCGGCCCAATGCCACAGGTGCAAGAATTTCGGCGTAGGATCCGACCTCAGCTCGAAGCTTTTGTTATGTTATAATTGTACTGCATTGTTTACACTCCGTTCTGACTCCCGAAATAAACTCTGGTAAAATAACATCAATTAACCACTCTTAAAATAGTCTGGTGATGGTCGGATTTGGATCTGACGGACTATGGGAACTCATGACAATGATTTATTATCAAGAACACGACCTCATGATGTACTGTTACTGTTATACTATAATGAATGACTGTCAAATCTATTCGGGGCTATTATGACCCTCTTACAATTCTATGTAATTAATTTTCAACGGATCGCTCTAACATGAAATCAAAATCGGCAAATTTTTTAAGCATGAGAAATTTTCTTGACCTAATTTTATGGTCATTCAAAAAACCAATTTGTTTCTTCAACATAGATCTACATTTGCTATTGCTGTAATTGCCGTGAATGTTAAACAATGCACGCTACCTATCTGCCATCTTGACCGGCCAATTATGGTATGATGCCTGTCTATACATGTAAACGGTAATCATTCTCGATGATTGGCGTATCAGTATCCTCATTATGAATTATGTTGTATTCAAACGCATTTTTGAGGTCTTGAGGAGATACAACTATAAGGTTTAATATCGAAACAATGCTCGTTTTGGAAAAGACACCAATTTAGGACGAAAGTGTTCCCAAAGGCATTAGGAGTTCCGCAAAGACAAGTACCCTCGTCTAAGGAGCAAAACGAGATATCTATTTATAAACTAGTAACCTTGGGAGCTCTCAACAACTCTTGGAGTACGCTCGCCGGCTCATAGCCGCACAAATGAACCACAAAAAATAATTTTCTTACTAAACAGCACTGCACTCATCTCATTCACACTCGTCTTAATAATATTTTTTAAATTACTTTGATTTCTGACATCGAACTTTAAGTCAGCAAATTAATTATTAAGCCAAGTATCAAGCCAAGTGCCACCAAAAGCAGGAGAGCAAGTGTAATGAACCGGCTGACGTGGGATCGTCTCGAGAAGCTCGAGCAATTGGTCGCGATCGTGTCTGCAAGCTTGCGTCACGGGAAGGGCTTTCACCTTTGATAGAACGTCTCCACGATAGACGGACACTAGCGGTATATCAAATTCGCAAACGCTACTAAAATCTGATGTCTACCCGCGCTGACGTCACATGATGATTGATACATCCTAAAGCCTTTTATTTTAGTTCTAACACCCTCGATATTCAGACGCGCCTTCATGTTGCCAGGTATCATCAATTGCCAAAATAAGCGTTCTAAATTTGCGAGTCTGGATCCACCGGCCGTATATCAAACGAAGACACAGTTACTCAATTACTGTCGTTCGTGGTCAAATTGCTTTATTTTGGCGTGCGTGTGTCGCGCCTCCGGATTTAACTTTGCAGTGTCTTGCCGCTGCTTACTTCCTGCCAGATGTAATTATAAAAATAAACAATAATCACTTCCTACGGTGTTAAGGTAGATCGTTAAGGCTTTGCGGCGGCGGACCGCTTAATTTGAGGGCGGCGCTCAGTCGATTTTGCGTAATAGTCGTCTTGTGTGGCGATCAGCACCATATTGGGTGAGGACGGGGCTTTTAGCTCAGTCCAAAAAGCAAGCCGCAGTTTAATGGTTAATCGGCACTTTATCTATCGAAAATTACACGTTTTGAATTAACGAGGTTTGACGAAATCAGCGACGCTAATGTAGTTTTATTATATCGTTCAGTTATCGAAATTGCGATGAGTTTACCGAAGCGGGTTAATAGTGGCCGGTTGAACAATAGCGCGTATGGTGAGTGCGTAACCACGACACGGTATTGCTTTTAGAATTCTTTAAATGCCGACGTTGCGGAATAAAGGGGCGGTGGAGATAAGGCAGACTTCGAATAGGTACGGGCGGCAAGCTGCGCCAGGCCGGCCGTTACACGCACTAGTGACGCAACGCTATTAAGCTTCAAATAGTATACAACAAAAGTTCGTTTTTGTTGCATAATAATAAGAATTAAAACTCGCACATATTTGTTTTCTAACCATCTCACTGTTTACGCCAGAAGGTTCTCTCACAACATGACAACTACCTATAATAATATCATAACTTTATTTTGAGAGACAAGGTGTTAAAATTTCTCACACCAAACATTTGAATATTGTATTTTTTTTATTAATTCGAATCACGCATAAACTTATGACCACACCTGTGTTGTACACCCAAAGAGGGTGCAGAGGTGTTGACACCAATATTCGCCGACATGATTAGGTCAAGAGGGCGAGGTAAATACATTTAGAAAACGTGGGTAGTCCAAAATTTGTACAGTGATATCAAAATATTTTTACGGAACTATTATCAAGGACAAAACATTCTCTAGCAAATAAAATAATTTATTATATCAGCAAATCTCGTAACAGCCCAAGGCCAAGTTCATTGAACTAGTCAAAATAAACTGTTCCGTTGTACGAATGAAACAAACATGTGAATCGCAAGCTCCTAAGCCGCAGGATTACGTCCGAAGCTAAACAGATGCTATAGATATTCTCAGAAATTAGCTGACCTACTAACGATTATAGTTTTATGTCCAAATGCCTGCAATCGCCTAAGTAATAACGTAATGTATAGAATTACATTTTGAGTCACGTATGCCTTCAACATTAAATTCTTTATAGGATTCTACATGTTGACTCCCTCTTGAGATCCTTGGTGAAGGTAATCTAGAGGTCTTTAAAAGCGAGTGAATTAGTATCTTCTTGGCAAACGTAGTTCATCCTTAGGTCTCATCTTGTTTACCAAGAGACAGGCGAGATAGTGGCCAGACAAAAATGTACAATTTTCTTCTTTGCAATTGTGTGAGTTGAGTCAGCGGCATAATTGTTCAAACCATGTTATCGATGTTGAAGAAAAGCAAATTTCATCCTGATTTGGTAGGACAATCGAAAATGCTAACTCTGTCTATATATAAATTCCATCTAAATACTTATTGTGTCTTCTAGAGATGAGAGCTATAATTTAGATTTTGTTAATTATGAATTTCTCGGTTATTAATGTCTCGTCCTATTAAATATCCGCAGATTTAAATGCATCAGTTTTATTAACAAAGAAAGTTGTTTGTGCCCGATTCCACTCAAAATGGCTAAAGATGACACGTCTCGACATCCGCATTTAACTGTAAAGGTATACGTTTTAACTAAATTGCTTGTGGGCGTTTACTACTTCCGTGTTAGTTTGATATAAGTGACACAATCTTCTTATATGTAATTGTTATTTATAGAAATATTATTATGAATATAAATTGACTAATTTATATTTTTAATCATGAACATCATTTCTTTCAAATGAAGAAGGAAAGCGCCTTCACCGCTGCATTAGGACTATTCAGTATGCATCTAAAATAAATTATGATTTTAAAATGGTAAAAAAATAGCCGCTTATTCTTATTCTTATACGCTATTTAAAATTTTTGGCCACAGTTCTAAAATAGTTAAAGAATTGCTTAAAACTTAAATGGCGTTTATGATAAGGGTGTTTGTATGTTTAATATTTCACTGTCGCGACTGTCACTTGCTGACTATCAATTGTTTCCGTATAAAAAACAACCAAAATCAGTTAATTTTCGAACAGCAAACAATTATTAAATACTCACGTAGCGGAAAAAACTCAGAAAAAAAACCGATTATACTCTTCTTTTTTCAAGTAACAAAATTATAATATAGGTGGCCAGTGCGTAAGGAGAACATAATAAACATAATCGAACCTTTTTTTGCGTTCCTCTTAAATATGTTCCTGAGTGTAGTAGCTAACCACCAGTAAAGCTTCAAACATTGCCCTCATCGATCTTTGACAATGAGTACTTCGAGAGTTGCCGTCCATTCTTTAGTTGCGCGATTATGATTTATTATAATTTGTGTACAATGCTCATCATTATATGAGGAGACTAAGGCCCGTATTACAGAACCAAACTCAAGCGTAGATCTCTGCTTGAGCGCAGTTAAAAAGGGATGGCGCTGTGTGGGACCAATAGCGCCATCCCTCTCTAACAGTGCTTAAGCAGAGATCTACGCTTGAGTTTAGTTCCGTAATACGGGCCTTAGGGTCAGTTTTTTGATCCGTTGTCAGGTTGACCAGAGGTTAAAATATGTACCAATGGCGAAAACGTTTGATGTCGTGATTTGACAGCTTGTCCAATTATCAAATTTTCAAATGTTAGTAAGGTTAAATTATCATAGACATTTTTACCACAGCACGGTGCTGGGATTAGTAAAAAAGCGGCTGGCGGCACAGCTCTGATTGTATATAGCTAATGTATTTTCATCACACACTTTGGCGTTTCCAATGACGCTATTTATCTAGAATTTAACTATTGTTGTTCCCATGAGTACGGATCAAAAACTCACCCTTAGTCGATTGATAATGATCTTTATATCTTGTAGCTAAAGTCGAAATCGATTGGAAGACCTTTAAGGTTTTTTGATATGATCGTTGAGTATACGTGGGTACATTTAGTAAGCTGTCCTTAAATCACATCGACTTCGAGAGGCCAGGAAGTGTAGATCTCTGCGAAGATAGTAAAATAAGGTGTAAGCTCATTAACTTGGTTAAATTAACGAAATTAAAACATTAATGTGAGCATAGGTGGTCCACGGAAGCGTCATGAAAATTTATCTTAGGCTTTATGTTCTGATGCAGAAAATACATTTTTCATTGCAAATACGGTGTTGCTATTGTTGAACTTTTCCAAAAGCTCATCCTTGTTTCAAGTTTATTTATTGAATATTGAATTATATGTGTAAGCTATTTGTCGAATGACCTTTAGACGGGATTACCTAAACTTTCTTGGAACTAAACAACTACGGCTTATATGTAAACCCAAATGATTAATTTACGAAACTTACTCCTATTCACATTGTCTAAATTTGACCCAGTTTCTGAACAATGACAACAATCCAGCAATCGGAAAACTATGCTTCCCAGCTATGCAATTAAAGTCGAAATTGTTCAGCTTATTAAGGGGCATAATTAATTAAGTTAATCTAAAACAGCCCTTATTGCTTTCGACGTTAAGGGCAGCGCTATCGAGTTTAGGATCGACCTTGATCGAGGCAATCTGTTTGAGTGCCGTCTACCGACGTGGAAGGACGCACGTTGTACAAATACCTTGCTATTTTAAAAGCTTTTACTAAACATTCCCCGATATTGTTTACGGCGGTATAGTAAACAAGCTTTCGGCCGGAAGACGCCATGAGACGTTCAACATAATAAATTTTTATAATGAAATATCTGGACGACGTTGATGCGATTCTTTTAATTGATACGGCATTAGTCAGAACCTATATTTGTATTGAAATATTTTGATAAGTGGCTTATTTGACATGTTATTGTAAATTCTCAGGGGTTCTTAAGGAAATTTATAATGGTGATGAATCTAATAATATTATTAACACTTACTGCGTTCCTACCTAGCCATGATTGTAATCATTCACACAATCTATAAGCAGGCTGTATGTATATTTTATTTGTATTCTTTATATTTTTTGCCTGAGTTTATGCCCCACTGCTGGGCACAGGCCTTCCTTATGGAGAAACACATGAGGAGTATGGGCCGTAACACCAACTCGCTGGCCCAATGCGGGTTGGTGGGTAGGATGTTCTAAATAAATAAATAAAACTTTTGGTCACCCATCCACGGGCGAACCATGGCGAAGGTAGCTTTGCTTTCAATCGAAGGCCAATACGTACTAACCACTACGCCACCGAGCTCTTCTATAGAATTTTTCATTCTAGACATTTATGGTACACAAATTGTAAAGATTCCGTGTCCAATCTACACTGTACCGACACGTGTCAAAATTCTGTCGCGTTAGAAATGTATAGATATTGGTGCATTATTTTCAATAAATTCCGCGATTTATTTATGTTTAGCGATTATGGCACAGGGTTACACAATTTACACATCTACGGATGGGTCTGCGAAACGCAAGCATTAAATCACACGCGAAAGCGAGAGCTTCCAATAACAATACAGTACAGTTAACATCACATCAGTCTATACGAACAAAATCCCTTTTAGCGCTTTGTCATTCTACAATTTCAGCAAAATATTTGCTGTTGCTGAACTTATCACTAGTGATGTCAAGACGACGAAGTGGGTTGTAAAATTGATACCTACATATTTTTTATCGTGATAGTACACTTGTAGTTACAGAGAAATGTCAAAAGTCCTCATTAGAGATTCAACCTTACTAACTTAAAGTTATGATGAAATAAAGATTTTTTAACTTAGTTCTATAATACCAGTGCTACATGCTCATCGACTTTGTATAAATTTTTATTAAATATGCTTTGTACTTGTGAAAAACCATGGTATTCGCCACATTTTATTCGGTAATAAAATGTGATGTTAGTAAATATTATGTGTGCAACAGTAAGTCTACATTGGCAATACACGACAATCGTAGTAAAAATTATGGGGGTGATAGTTTGTGGTAGCTTAATCATCTGTAGACTGTACCTAGAGACGTGAACAATTAGGAAATTAAACACTTATCGAATCCAGGAGATGCTCCAGATACGAGAGGTGGGCCTGCATAAACAAATATCAATTTAATCTGGTATTTGGAAGCAATAATAGGCGAGCTTTTAGTCAATATTTCCCGCGATGCCCAAGAATTTCAATGTTGGTCGATTTCACACATTCCTTTGCTTATCACACACATAAGCCTATATACCTTTGATTTCAGATATTGTTTTTGTACCTAAGCAGTTTTATACCTAAGCTTTAAGACTTCATACGTAAACAGCTATAAAATTGCAACAGTTGTCAGATATCTGCATTCATAGATGTTGAAAAAACTATTTTAAATGTAGAGAATGAGTTATTTTCACCCGTGTATTGCTAAAGCTATAACTCAATTTTGAGTACAATAATTAGTTGAATGGATCTACTTCATTCTAAATTACAAACGAAGCGAAGTTGTCTTTATATTGGGTCCTTACCTATGAAATTGGTGTTTTTATTCTGTCTTAGCAATTTGTCCGTAACTCCTCTTCTAAAAATAGACCATATATTTGAGCTCGTATTATTTAATTTGATACTTTTTTGTAAGTTTAATTGTGTTAAAATTAGACACAAAGACAATTATTTTAACTGCCTCCCGAATACATCATTTGATTTGCATTAACATAAAAACGATGAATAATTTTTATCAAGCGTGTTCACACACATATTGCTAAAGCTTGTCTAATTAATGATACATGCCAAATATTATTATCTCTGGATTTGTCGTTGTGAAGAAAACTGATAAAATGTTAGTATGTAAAATGCAGACATCCCCAAAATCTCCGTACAAAACACCAAATTCATAGGTAAGGACCTAATATAAAAAGCCCTTTAGTTTGTTTGCTTGGTCAAAGTTACTTGTAAAGGAAAACATTTGACAAATTAGCGCGTCTATAAATATATGGTGCTTACTGTTCAACTTATTGGTGTCCGTTCTGCAATGGTAATGATGCATTTGAACGCTCCTATTACTCAATGAATAAACTAGTTTGTAATACGTTACGTTACGCTACGTTTAATCAACGTAATAAATGATGTTCAGGGCTTTATTAACATTCAGCACTAGTGGTGTTGCATCCGAAGCCATTCTGAATCCATTTGTCATCATTATGCCATTAACTGCCATAAGCAAGTCAGTTGTAACAAGCGTAATACAATTTGAACCTTAAATTCGTAATTTTAAAGTCAAATGATAATCTTAGTAATGTTCATTCATTGGTTGTAAGAAGGAAGGAAAATCGTAATTCATGAATTCCGAAGAAAACTTCAGATAGAACTATCTTTATGATCTTGTAAATCTATTCCGATCCGGTTATTATGAGGAAACCCCTTCACTTGATTAGTTTGTATGAAAGGTGTTTAGATTTACGTAAAGATAAATGTCGGTCCATTCAAAGAAAATAGACCATTCGTAGACGCCTTGTAGACCTGTAGAGTTAGGAGGCTTAAGAGAAAGCATCTTTTGAGAATGATCTCAAAGGGGCATCTTCAAAAATTAAATATTTTTCACGAAACTTCTAAGGTACCTTCATATTGTTACTTAAAAAAAACAAATAAAATTCCACTGAAGAACTTAAAACGCAAATAGATACCGACATCAGGTGCATAAAATAGGATTAACCATACCAAGCACAACATAAATCTGTTCACAATAAGTCTATGGATGTATTTCTGTACTCTAATACAATATATCCGGCGTATGAGTGAGCTTACCGTTGTTATTTATGTAATAGATTCGTGTTACAAATCTGTCTGATGTTCATTGAGAGGCGCGCGCAGCCGGTGGTCGCCAAAATGACCTCTTTAAGCGACCGGCATACTCAAACAGCTTTAATGTTTGTCTTAGTTGTCTTATTAACACGTCAAAATAAAATAAGAATAGCTTGAATGCTATTTTTTAAACTATCGCGTGTTTGTTGTTTTCTTATTTAACAAAGTTAGAAAACATATCAGTCATCTGGTACGTGACTACCCATCTCATGGAAGTGCCTACAGTCATCTAGAATAAAGTGTGACTTATATAAGACTTGCTACTTGCAACTTCTAGACCGGCAGTGCACGTCGTCAACTTTTGACAAGTCAGCGAACGCTGGAAATTAACTGCACGGGGCTTTAAATCTTGATTTGCTGCTGTAAAATTTAATACTGGTAAAGTACTGGTTGCATAATATGTATTGTTATAATAAAAATAAAATTATGTTATAAATTTCGCTCACGAGCACTATTTTTATAACTCATATTTTTTCCACAAATCCCAGGAATACATATTTTTGTCAATAAAATTAACGGCTAATAATTAAGTCGTAATCTTCGTGGAAACGTAATTCACTTCATGATCGATTTGTTTTGGTTACCCACTTTTTAACCAGGTCGCTCCCGGAGGCGTGGATGATTAATTTGCGAATATTGACAACATGCGGAAGGCCACTGGTGAGTAATATCCATATAGCTTTGTTTAGCTTTGTCCGGAATCCCCGATCATCGAACGGCAATTAGGACACATTTCCACTCCAGAGACACATTTGCTTCCTCTTTCGAGAACACGACACACTTATCCCGATGTTACACGACCGAGACAGTTCCGAATAAATTGTAACGGGTTATACAATTTTCGCAATTTTTCTGTTGACTAATTACACTGTTCTATATCTGAGTACATCTTCATTCCAGAGTTGATTAAGAGGTAACCTTAAAAGGCCTTGGCCTGCTAATATTAGCTCCTATTAGCGGAAGAACACATTTACTTCACTTTCCAAACATGTTCAATGAAAATTCGCAGTGTTTAATAAACAGACTAAAATATTACTAACAAAGATAGAGGTCATTTCTAGATAGAGAATGGCCTCCGACGAACGCATCCTCCGTCTATTCTGTTGAAAACTAAGAAACAAAACAACCACTTCAATGTCAGCAAAAGTATAACCATTCCCCGGTAGTATTTAATTTAACTTAACTAGCTATTTGTTTTTAAATTTGGTGTTCCTTACTGAAACATCTGATTCAGTATTGATTTTTAAAATTTCCAATTAAAAGTTATTACTTAAATTGAGATGTACAACTAGTTCCTGTAATATTAAGACCCGACGACTGGTGCAACAATAATATAGTTAGTGTGGAACAATACCAAAGTATTAATCTCTGAGCTAAACCGGTGCCTAACTAAATTAAACTGTACCAACCTTATGATATAAAGTAAATTACCGTAAATCGCTTATTCAAAATTATCAAGCTATCACTACCGCCATCTTGGACCCCTAAGAAGCCCCGGGGTGTCAAATTTTCCGCTGACCCCACTCGCGGTTGACCTACAAAAGTGTTGTTTACAAAGGCCGATGTAAAGGGTGACAGCATAAACAATTTGATTTAGGCCGCAAACGGTATCGGGATGAAACTAAACGGTATACGCGGAAAATAAGATTAAGAGAAACATATTGACAACAAATATAACTAATACTATTTGAGGCTCAAAGAGAATCTTTTCACCAATGTAAGCTTTTTGGATATGAACGAAGAATTTACTCATCTCTCTTCCTATGTGTAGAGTTTAATGCAAAGGTTGCTGGTAGGGAAATGGTCCCTCACATATCGTCCTGCAAGGTATCTTTTCATGCCTCTTTTGTTTAGGAGGGAAGGAGTACACTCATGTGTTGGATTTGTGCATGGCGCGACGAAGAAATGGGTGTCTGGCCTCCTATTCTATGTGTAGAGTCTACGGAATGGAATTGAAATAAAATACTCTACAGTCTTACTCTTAAACAAGGTACTGTCGCTCATGAACTTACTAATGGTTTTCCTGAGTCAAGACGAATTACACTCGTAAGAATGCTCTCCTTGAGGCTGTCAACAGATAATTGTATTTTTAATTCTGAAAGGATTGAGACGTATACTTTAAACCAGAATATTCAGTAATAATAATAAATGCGATAATTATTATTGACGTACATCCTTATTTATATATGCCATATTGAGAAAACCAACATTCTTTTTTTATAGAACTCATTAATTTAAAACGAAACGGTAATGTTGGTTAATCTGTCGAATAATATAACTTTATTGCCGCCTCGAGTTAATATCTCAGTCTTAATTAAATCTGTTGTAGATCTTTCTTAAATGTAAAATAAAATTAACCATCCCCATAATTATATGAGTTTTAAGTAAGAGTTTTAAGTTTGCGGGCAGTTGAAAGGTCACATTATAATTTTTATGAATCCTAAGTTCGCGAAACAGAACATCAGTATAATCTCTAGTCTCATTAGAAAGAAATATTTTTTAATTTCTTTTTCTTGTCCTTATTCCAAGAAAGCGGTGTCGCTGAATATGTCTTCCTCTTCGATTCTTTCCTGTCACAAATCGGCTCAGAATTCATATCCTTCCTTCTCATATCACACTTCCCGCGATTTTTTTCATCTGTAAAATTTATTCATATTCGTCAAAATTTATCGTCAAGTTATTTTTTTATAAGTATATGATATGAATAATAAAATTACTCTTTAAATACGCTCGTATGAAGTAGAACACCCAAAACGTTCAGTAAGTGAGCTTGGCATGTGTCTCCGCCAAAATTTTCCAAATTAATTCTAATACGGAAACCTCAATTCACACATAATTTTTAACGTTTATCCAGAATTTCCATTTTATCTGTCTTTTATTTTAATTTTCCTTCATTGTCTGTTGTTGTAAATGTAGAGTTACTTATACATGATAATGAGTTTTATAATTAAGATAAAATAAATTGCGAATAATCCATGATTACAAATAATTGGTATTCAGTTCATACAGAGTAAGTATTTGGATGTTTTGGGACAAACTCCTCTGTAGGTAAAGGAACGTTTTGTATACCTTTACGTAGCGGCGTATAACTTTGGTGTTGACCGTTACTTAGAGGTGATAGCTGACAATAGCTACGCAATGGGTACTGACGTGGCGCCAATGAGAAAGACGGAATGCGACTGGAGAACCAATCGGCGCCGCGCATCACGGATGATATAAAATGCTAACGGTTAGCGCTAATCTTATATGTCGCTACTTGTACTTGCATTTACTCATTGACAGAAATGTATCCTATTCTTTGATTATTGTTAAAGTTGTAGAGATCAAAGAACAATATTTAATTTGAATTGACCTATAAAATTTTTGCTCCAACTTAAACCACACTGATAATAACAAATTATTTTTTGCTATCGCGTATAAAAAGCTTAGTCTATTATTAATTTATTTGCTTCTTTAAACATATCTGGCAACCCTGAGCTGTCATATTACATTTGTTGAGTAATTTCATTCGGCGGTGCGCCTGACCACAACTCTAGACGAAAATAAATACAATTGTCTTATTAACTTGGAAACCGCTGTTACGTCTCTTATGCGAACTAATAGCTCTGACCTATTTTACTTATTAGTCAATACACATTCTGAGAAGCTCCGTTTGCTAATTAAAATTAGGTCGATTATAATTTTAAGTTTCTTTTTGAAGACACGAAATATAACGGTTGTTTAAGACGTGTTTATTCAGACATTGTTTTTATGATAGTGTTGTACCATATGGATGATATTATTGATAGCTCAGAATGAGAACGGAAAAGCAAAGTGAATCAGGTAGACTAGTACAAATCTATACACATAGTAAAACTGTAGTGGTCTAATGTCTGTACATAAAAAAAAATGCTTATAACCAAATCAGGGGATGTAAAAAGAAGGAAAATACCAAAAAAACCTTTCTTTTGTTTCTCTGTCTGTTTGTCTGTTTGTACGGGCTAATCTCCGAAATGGCAGTACCGATTTTAAGGTAATTTTGCATGGTGATACCTTATATCCCTAGTCAACATCGTAGATTCTTTTCATTCCTGGAAATTACAGGATTCCCGTGGGAAATTTAAAAAAACCATAGTAACCGCGGTCGAAGTCGCAGGCAACAGGTAGTAAATGAAACTTCAATAGATTTCATATAGTAAATTGAATTACAATAGAGATGGCAACTGGAAATAAATAATCTCGATACACCCCTGTGGAAACTTTTATAAACGAGTATGTGTTTGAGAAACAAGTTAATACAAAAAAAAAGAAATAAACTAATCAATATTAGGGCATTACATCAATAAATTGCATATCAGTTTTGGGTTTGGTCAGATGGAAAATCGCGAAAAATTAGTTACAAGTGGCTAGCTCATCGCCTACTCAACCATAGACCCAGTACCCAACACGCCCTTAGTCGCACGAGAATAAATGGAAAACATTATTTCAATATCGGTAAAACACGTGCTGCGGTACTCTATTTTTCCGGGCGCGTTTATGAAGATAAACGAGACGGGAAATATAATTGTAGTGGGGTTAAAATCTGTAATTTCTATCATAAGTATGTTGTCAATAAGTGAATAGATATTTAAATGTATGCATTACTAAAGTATGGTTAGTTAATCGACACGTCTTTACGCTTATTTTTGTGCTTTTCTTTCTTATAATTTACATGTGAAAATGAGAATGCCATAAATTGTCATTCTTTTTATAATTTGCCATTTTTTCATGTAAATTGTAATAAAGTTGAAAATCGATTGGAAAATAACGTCCCAGCAATAAAAACAGCGAGTGTTATCTACGTTGAAGCTTTTCAGATAAACATCTAAGGGTGGTTTCATAGGTGGGCTGGCCAACAGCGCCGCGCCGCGCCGGCTACATTTCCATACGGAATGAATTAATGAGCGCTTCCTCGCCAACAACCTGTTGTCCAGGTTGACGAGACTTGAATTTTTTGTAATGTGATGTATATTTTGGATAAATAAATAAATAAAAATAATAATAAAAATACATTTCGACGTAAGGCGCGCGCGCGTGGCTGTGAAACGGTATTAGGTATCTCTTGTAATTGTAAGCGCGCGCACGTGGCCAGCGCTTGCGGCCAGCCGTCCTATGAAACCACCCTAAATATCGTAGCTGCCTTAATTATTTCAATTAAAGATATAAATCTATTATAGTGTTTTAATATAAAATATCTAGCCGGATAGTAAACGATCATTTAAAACTCGCATTTGTATTTTCGCGAAGTTAAACATAACAAGGTCTATACCTTGCTTCGTTCGCCATGATTCCTAGTAAATTACGCGGTATCTTTCGCCACAAATCCACCACTTAGTTAATTAAACAAAGATATTGGCTACATTACTCAGGTTTAGTGCTTGTATGTCGCGTTGCGCAACAAAAATAAACAGAAAATATTGTGATATTAGAGCATGAACATAACATATCATCTATCCCGAGGGTAGCCAAACAAAGCTACCTCGGCATGGTCATGCTTTGGATAGTGACCAAACATTGTGATCTCGAACTCCTTCGGAAGGCACGCTAAGACCCTGTCGTTATTGCTACCTTTTCTACCCACCAACCCACATTGGGCCAGCGTGGTTGTGTTGCGGCCTATACTCCGCATGTTTCTGCCTCCATGAGGAAGGCCTGTGCCCAGCAGTGGAAAGTATATAGTCTGAGGACGAACAGAGGACAAAACTGTTACCATACACCAGGCACAGTCAAAAGCAGGTTTATTATTATTATGAATACAGGTTTTTTCAGTGGTACATTTGACTCTTAAATAATATTATTAGATGATCTGTTCATGCAAATGATTCAGAGAATGATTCTACACATATTTTTTCCCTGTAAGTTTTCCTTCGTAGTAACGCTAGTAAAATTAATAGAAAACATGATGGTACGTCTATTTTTTTTAAACAAATGACTAACTAACAAGTTAAAATATAAATTTGCGTCAATGGAGCTTTACGGGACCGTTCAAGGAATGAGACGAGTACTTTTACTAAACCTTGTTATTGTTTATAGTGGCGAGGAAACCCCGCTGAGCACACGAGTCTATTAATTTAACCAAACGCCTGTAAACAAACGTTGAAACAAGAAGGTTGTATAGTTTTTCTAAAGAAACTTCGCGATAAAAAGTCTTGATATTTTACTAAAAACTATTCGATATTTGAATTGGGTTTAAAAAAAAATAAAAGTTGGTTATTTGAACACAAAAAACCAAATGGCTTAGGCGTTCGATTTAGTTTTAAATATCAATGAATGACTTTTATAAACAATAGGTACGCGCAGTAGTTATTTACCTCACATGTAAGAGAAGTATTATGATAAACTAACATACATTTAATTATTAAATTCGCATTCAACGGCTAATTAAATGAACCCGCCACCCTCAGACAACGGAGTTACTCTGTCTTAATTCTCACCTCCCACTATTGTTCCCGAAATAGAAGCGTTTACGCATAAGCGGCATTTACTGCTACGACATGACGACATGTGACAGTTTAAGTTAAAATTGCCGTTTCATTCATAATTCTCATTAGACAACGAATTAAATGATTGTTTTTATTATTATTATTATTTTATTGTAAATTGATTGAATTTTTAAATTGCATAAATGGAAATTCATTGTAGGTATTGTTTGCTTATTAATTAATGAATTTATTTTTTATATAATTGAATATGGAATTTATTATCTAATAAATTTTTTAAGGTTATATAATTCAATTTTAATGTTAAATTTAAATAATTGTTTACCATCATATTATGCCTGTAATGATAGAAGTATTAAATAAATAAATAATAAATGGAAAAGCTTCATAAATCTGCCGTGAGATATCCAATCTTGGAGTCTGTAACGTCCAGCCCTCTTACACGAATACCGCATTATGATTTTTATCGGGTATTCATCACGATAAACTGTCAAACCATACGGAATCTGACAATCGATCATGATAAAAACCTGATAAATATCTTATCTCGCTGCTTATGCTACGTAGATAGGAGTGGATATCCGATGGCCTTGGGGGACAACGGATTTCCAAAACAATAGGTCCTGAATCGGTCCACATTTGCAAAACTATCAAAACTTCCTCAGATCTTCAAACTTCGCATTGCTTTCTTCGACCGTGCATGTATGAAGGACGGTAATAAGAGCGAGGATCTGTGCCAGGAACGTTGTAACTAGGGTACTGCAGTACCTGCCACAATATGAAAAATTTTTATTGTATATGTGCCTACGATCTGATGAAGATCGCAGCGATGTTCGCAAGTTTGCAGCGCAGGAACTTTCGTTATGGAGGAGGGATATATTTATATTTCGCTATATATTTTTATTTATATATTTCGCTAGGGAATGCCAAAATGCCCATCTTTGCGTGTCTCTAGGCTGAAAGACGTATAGTCAACCATAAAATTTATTTACCACTTTTGACAAAAACTTCCATCCAAATTGAATCTCACTACGACACATTGTTAATTCGTATGTGATATTGACATGATTGGTGGACCGTAATCTAATCAGTTCTTTGGTTAAAAGTGCAACATACCTCCTTTTTCAAAGCAATAATACAAAATTAAATGTTACTACAAACTACGGAGTTTCTATATTAATAACCAAAGAACTAAAATCTGATTATGTACAAAATAGCCTATTTTGTGACATGTCAACGACTAATCACTCTAAAGGTGGTAAAGCTATTTTATGGTCGACTATACATTGATATTCTCATCATAAGTTTGTATTGTAGATCATTATGCAAGTGTGAACTGTTTGCTCTTGACAAAAACTAGGTGTTTCTTATGACACTTATCTCGTTTTAAATTTCAATTAAAATTTTATAGCGTTATAAATAACAACAAAAGATCAACCGAAAGCTATTTGATTTCTTTCTAGACTTCCGTGAAACTTCAGGCTATGGCAACTACGTGTGATAGTAACAACTTTTTGATTAATTTTTTTCGCCTTGCATATTAATTTATTTCACTTTAATTGTCTTCATTAGACAAACGAAAAAGACAATGAATTAAGTATGGTTGTATTATTGTGTAAAAAATATACATTCAAAATATCATTGTAAGTATTTCAAAAACTATTTTGGTTGAACAAGTCTAACGGATTTACGAATCGAGGTGTCCAAACCTTGTACTAATTACGTTCTAAACACAAATTTAAAGTTAATTAAACACAATATCTATTTTAATCAAAATAAAATTTAAGATGTACAAACAAAAGTGAAGTTTACAGAGTTTATTTTATTACTTTGATGCGAGACAATAAAGAGAAACGTTTGCTCAATACAAAACAAAACAAAAGGCGAGCGAGTGACGTGCGGAGGTCAGTGACGTCACTGGTGACGCGCACCTGCTAGACTCACAGGCTCATAGCCCGGGTATATCGCCCCATCAGAGGTTCAAGATATCCGATACTAGACTTTGATGGCAGTAAGAAAGAGCAGTATGGATTCTTAAGCTTATAAAATGTACAGCTACAGGGATTCTTGGAATCTTTTATCTCAAATGGGAAAACGATATCAATCAAATTATTTCTGATATTGGTATCTCAATTAAATGAGTCAATAAATGTTTAACCAATAATAATATCTGAAAAATTCTAGGTATTTTAAGATATTACTACACTATTACCTGAATGTAGGTATACCATAGTGTTTCAGTATACCTAGTAAACTAATTTTCTCTTTAAAACCATTTCACAGAATTAGTATGGACTTGTCAAAATCATGCCCACTGTCACCCAGTTGCAGAAACGAACTTTAAAATTTAATGTCAGCATTATCTCTAATGCTCCATTAAATTTATTTATTGAAATGTCAAAAGAACACCTTAGCGTAGTTTTACGTTGCACAAAACGACATTAGCACCCTGTCAATGCTAAAGAGACATTAGCTAGAACTGTTTTGTGTTCCAAATTTAAATTTAATGAACTTTAAAGTTTTAATGTCTCATTAACAAATGTCGTCCTTAAAAAATCTTTGTGCAACTGAGTGTGTGTGTTACAAAATTGATAATGATGCACTATTTTATTAATGCAAGAACAACGGAAGCATTTGTTTCAGACAATGGTTCAAATGAAACACGCATAACAACTGTGAAACTTGTAATTTGCATTCCACATGTAAAGATACGTTCGCCTTCTTAAATTTTTTGTAAATGTACTTTATATCATGCGTGTTATGGTTCAAAATAAATGAGGGAAATTTGAAATTTACCTTTTGTATTTTTTACTAATTCCCTGCGATAGAAGTAAAAATGATTTAACGCCTAGAAATGACGTTTCTTAAATAAATTATTCTTGTAACAAAAAAGTGCTAACATGGTTATAAATGAAAACGGTTTCATTTACTTGACATTGGCTTAGTGTGTACACCATGCGAAGCTTACAATAAGAAAAAAATCGTATGTATACATATACAGTTATTATTGTTAAGAAATGGTGAAGCACGCAGTAATCAATCTTATTGTTATTGTAAATACGTCATGTAATCACATAACACTAAAATCTATACACGTGGAGAATTCCCTTGGGAAGCTGAGTCGCGAAACACGCGACTGCACTTTGCATGAAAGCTATTTTTAAAAATGTTTAAGCTAAAAACACTTTTAAAACATCACAATAAGGTTTATATTCAAATATTGTAATAACTAATGCTCGTGTCTCGGCAATTTACATCAAAGAAAAAATTCGATGCATTGAATCAGGCCCTAGGGACTTGTATTGTAATATTGTAAATGTATTGTAAGAGATATTGCATAGGATAGGTGTTAGTCCGATTCTGCTTTCAAAATTAATTTTTTTTTTGTGTCATTTAACCCCTTGGCGGTCACCGCTAATTGTGTCTCGCTCTTCTTCCGACCCTTGAGAGCTTAATGAGTAAATGAAAATAATGATTTTAATGCTGATTAACTATTGTATCTATATTTCATATTCCCACCAGTCTTAGCTTACATAATCTTCCGATCAAGTTTCTAGAACCGCACATCTAAAATTTTGTAACGTAATATCATTCATTTTTCACGCTTTTTCTAAAAATGTATGCCGTCACGAATTCTCCATCAACTCGTATTTACTGTACAGTTGGCAACTAAAACCGCTTTTAAGTATTAAACTAAATACTGTACTTCCACATGTCTTGAAAATACCTTGAATAACTCTTACGTGTGTAACTCTAACCCTTGATATCAGCGGGAATTGCTAACAGGTAATACAATTACCATCTTAAGTAGTGTATAAAACAGTGAATAATTATGACATTGCATTGATATACCATATAAATGTTCTTTGCTGACTGTACGCAGTATTTCTTCACTTCAGAGTTCCTTTCCGAAATACTCACGAGACTGTGTGCTATCACATTTTAAGAGATACAAAAACATATATAGATACAGGTCAAATTGAAAACCTGCTTTTTTTTTAAGTCGGTTAAAAACTAAACATGTTATTTTGATAAATAGAGTACAGCCTTACAACATATAATATACACTGTATTGTTTTCGTTTTACTTACCATAGGGTGTTTCAGAAACTTTATACATATTTAAGCTAATATAATAATTTACGATCGTTTTCATATGCGTTTGAATACAATCGTATGCAAATATGACACACAAGGCTTTCTACTTGTATCATTTTAATAAAAATGGTCATGCAAACGATCTTAGTGTTAAACTTTCACTGTATCATTAAAATATAAATTATGTCCCTTAAAACAATGGCCCAACAGAAAGGAGGAAGCGGCCAAGGCTGTCGTGAGCGATTGAGCAAAATTGGTGAATTTCAATACACCACAATTAATGATTAATGATGATACTTATAACAATGCTAATTTTAAAAGGTATATTTACAAAATAATGACGTTAAATAATCACTTTTACTTTTAAAGAATACATTTTTATTTACCGAGCAGTGTATAAAATAGCACATTTTATTATATGGGAGACGTTTTAAACAATAATAATTAATAATCCGTTGATGCCTAGAGGCGAAATCATTCTTTCAATTTAAAATAACAAGATATCGTATCGCGAACTATTTATTATGGTGCGTTTATGGTTTTAATAATACTCTTTATTTAATATCGTGAGCAGTCTCTTCACTTTAATAATTTTTAATGCACTAGTGTTGTCTGATATAACAGCATAAATAGCAGTGCTATTGAACTCAATAACGTTTCTAAATATAGCTTGTCATAGACAAGTAGACCCAACGAGGCTGTCTAGTCTATTCATAGCCAGATAACTTTATGGAAATCGTTATTAAAACATAGTAAAGTTCTGCCATAAATGTCTAAATGTGTACTCAGGATTTTGTGAAATGAGAGTTTTAAGCTGTAAAACTATGTTTGAATAAATAAACATTTGCTAAGTAAATAGTAAAGCGCACGTTGATTGATTCACATTTTTTTTTATTTTTCTTTCTATTTTGAGTAATTTTAATACAATATTCGGTTCATAAATAGCTAGTTATTTGTTTATTGAAACATTTGTTTATTATTTAGATAAACCAATCTTTCTTAGTTTATTAGCATTTCATAGTGATAGAAGTTCCATAGACAATGAATAACGTTATCTTCCACCATAAATAAAATTCAATTTATACTTGAATCTGTAAAGCTATGACAGGAACACACGTATACCTATTTATGCATATATTATTGTTATAAACAAGATCACACTACCTGACACGCCATCAAAGTTATTGTACGAGCTGAACTCCGAAATAGTCGAACTTTACTCTGTCGTGTGCCGCCGGTGAACTTTGATAGAATATGTAAACAAGGGTACTGATTAAAACTAAGTTCCAGGAGAGCTTTCTGGCTTAGTCCTTGCCTGTGGAGATGACTAATGTAGTGTTATAGATATTTAAAACTTTGTGATTAAGACACATTCAGCCATATATTCCCATTGCAACAGCAACCGATCCTACTTTTTTCCCTAGTGAAGAAAAATAACGAAATGAGTAAAAAAATCTTACTAAATAAACAAGTTTGGGGTTATTTCTTCATTAATCACCCGGAACCCAAAATCTATGGTCTTGGCATCTCGAGATGCCACTATACGAGTATTAACGTAATCCGAGAATCTTATTACATATTCATAGTACAATATAGGCATTACATAGGTCGACGATCTTAAAGTACAGAGAATGGTTATAATTTTAATAAGACGTATATAAACGTCCCACTGCTGGACACGGCCTTCTTCAGGGAGAAAAAATAAATATAAATAAATATATATTCTCAGACATTCACCCCTATCAACTAGCTCCATTTTTAAACAACTAATGCTGCTTGTGTTACGGAGCTCATAAGGCCACACCACGCAGGCCCAATAGAGGTTGGTCGGTAGAAACAATTGCAATAGCGACCAGGACCAACATTAACCTGCCTTCCGAAGCACGGAGGACTTTGAGATCACACACAAAGGTTTGATCACCCATCCAAGGCTTGACCATGGCGAAGGTCGAATTTCGTATTCGATATCGAAAGTCAAAGCGTACTAACAACCACGCCACCGAGCTAATTATTTATTATTTTAATTAAGTAATATGTAACACGAGCATTCAACTAAAACGAGAATAGTAGTGAACTTAACAAATTATAACATATCATCACGCCTCTTTCCCCGAAGGGGTAGGCAGAGGTGTTAAACACCCACTTTTCGTCAGATATGTTAGGTCCTCATGTAACAGGTGGCGAGCCTGTTTGCTATGCTCCGGACATAATGAGAGGCAAGCGATATTGACAATGAACTGTACTTTAGTTTTATTCACTTAACTTTTTGACCTTATCCTTCCTTCTCCTTTCCTACACAAGAGTACGCGTGCTGGTCTACGGAGTCACACTTTCACTGTCGCTACGTCTACTTTGCGCACTAAGAGATTTCGTGACTCCTTTCTCTGTTGCGCAGCTAGAGCGTGGAATTCCTTACTGGCACACGTATTCCCTCCTTACAATATGGGTTCCTTCAAAAGAGGCGTGAAAAAGCATTTTTGGGCCGGCAAGGTGAGGGTGGCTAGGGCAGTATGTCAGTATGCTGTTCTAGCTATCTTCACATATGGACTCCTCTACTGCTTATCATCAGGAGGTGTGGAGTAATTTGTTGAGCTATTTATAAAAAAAACCTGCCCCGTCCGTCCCAACTCGACTACCTCTGCCTTAATAAATTATATTTGTAATACACCTCTAAAATTTCGTTACAAAATCTAAAAGGTAATTTCTTTGTGTGAAGAAGCAGGAAATGATATTTCCTGTATTAGGTGTATCAAAGTACGTTTTATTTTCCAACGCAAATTTTCATGGTATGAAAATTTATCCCATCTGGAAAACCGGAGAAAAATTTCTCCTCGACGTAAATGTGTGTAATAAATATTATTAAAATTTTCAATATTAAAGCTCAGTTCAACGACCGCTGAAAGATCAAACTCTTCGCAATATTTGTTTTTTCAGAGCTTTTACTGGCAAAGTATATATTTTAGAAATTCTACCCCAATATTTTTTATATTGTGTATTTTATTAAATTGTTAAATTGAAATAAACTAAACAATCAGCAATTTTGCATTTGTATAATTTTTGTTCCGGTTTTGCTCCAATTGTTTTGTTTGAAATAGAACGGTAGAAATTTTATGAGCTATTTCCAGAGCTATTGACAGCTGCAGTCAGAGCTTGATGCGACATGTCCACTTGTTTATCTTATTTACTCGTAAGTTGTTTCTTTCTAATCTAAATTAGCCGAGATAATATTTTGTCTGTCTAGCAGAGCTCGACGCAGGAGGTCGGTGGCGTGGTGCTTAGTACGCTTTGGTTTTCGATTGAAAACAAAGCTACCTTCGCCATGATCTAGCCGTAGATGGGTGACCAAAACTTTGTGATCTCGAGCTCCTCCGTGCATCGGAAGGCACGTGAAGCCGTTGGTCCCGGTCGCTATTGCGACTGTTTCTGGGCCAGCGTGGTGGTGTTACGGTCCATACTCCTCATGTTTTCTCCATGAGGGAGGCCTGTGCCCAGCAGTGGGACGTATATAGGCTGATGACAGTTGTCTATTTATGTAGAGTTATACAAAAACGATAAAGGAAGTTAAGGCAAGAAAACAAAAAAAAAGAAATCAAGAAATATCAAATAAATTTTCATAGTTATTTATATATAGACACATGTATTGTTTGCGAGCACCGGTGTTCGCGGTGCCTGCCAAGGGGTTAAGAAATTGCCGTCTTTCTTTATCAGAGCAAACTATTTTAGAATTCTAATGAAGCAAGGTTATAAATTAAGATTTATTTGTTCAAAATCGAAAATAAAGCAACGGCAACAAAGACGGACGAATCGGGCATCGCATAAGGGAATCCAAAACAATGTTTAGTTGTCTTCCGGCATTTTTAAGTAAGAATTTTTATTTTCGTGCCGTAAAATGCTTCGCTAACGCAGTAATGTTACCGGATCCTTTTAAAGTGAACAGGCATTTTAATTATCTGTCAAGTTGAACGCTTGAACGCTCGTTAACATCAAGATATTTTTCAACCATGCAGTATTAAAAATATATTAGGTCCTTACCTATGAAATTGGTGTTTTGTATGGAGATTTTAGGGAATTCTGCATTTTCCATACAAAAATTTTTTCAGTTTTCTTCACAACGACAAATCCAAAGATAATAATATTTGGTATCTATCATTAGACAAGCTTTAGTAATATGTGTAATATCACACTTCATAAAAATGATTTATCGTTTTTAAGAGAATGCAAATAAAATGATGTATTCGGGAGGCACTTAAAAAGAGTTGTCTCCGTGTCCAATTTTAACACAATTAAACTTACAACAAATTATGAAAACAAATCAAAAGAGCTCAAAAATATAGTCTATTTTTAGACGAGGTAATTATTTTTTAGGAATACTCTGAATCTTAATAGTTACAGACAAAATACTAATACAGAATAAAAACACCAATTTCATAGGTAAGGACCCAATATTAGACTGCTGTCTATATAACCTTTGACTTCTATACAGATGACTGGTGACCCGTTTGACGTCACGAGAAAAATGTTCACATTGTTATTTTTATCCAGAGTATGGCGTGCTCTCTTATTTACAGCATGGGTTCAATTAAGTGGCGTTAAAAGGCACCTTCTGTGCCGTTAAAGAGAGACCGCTAGAGCTGTGTTTGGGATCTTATATCGTCAAAGGATGCTTAGGGGAACGCCTTTATTAGTCCTACATATTCTTTCGCATATAGCGGTCCTACATATTCTTTTTGGTCTATACCCCGAGTGTAAGAAAGTCGATTTCTATGAGAAACGTGTTCAGCTATTTTCCTTTAGGGGCGTTTTTCACGTTTTCCATAGAAATTTACATTCCTGACGCAAGTAAAAAAGGGTTTTTTTTTACAATAAAAACTTATACTATAAGAAACATTGTAGTTCTTAATCTTAGTGCTTTCATCTTTTCACCCCTAGTTTTTTTTGTAATAGGTAGTGAAATAAAATTTATAATTGGTCTCCGGCAGATAAACGATAACGAAAAGCCATTGAAATGAATCATATTAAAGCTTAGTCAAAAGTCAAACGTCTTTCCGATTTCTAAAGATGAGTTCCCTATAATAAATAAGGATGTGTCCACTGCGAAATTGATGTATTCGTGATTAGGAAAATTTATTACCCCATTTAATTAGTAGTCGTAGTATAGCCATGTGCTCGGGTGATATTATTATAAGTGTAAGTGTAAAGCAGTCAGCTGAAGGCTACTGGAAGCTAACTGATCCATCTGTTTAGCTGCAAACTTTTAGATATGGTTGCCTTTTAAAAAATATTAATTGAAAAAATAAAACATAACGGAAATGAAAAAATTGTAAGCACGTTTGTAATAAAAAAAATTTTAAACTGCACCAAAAAAATACAAATAAAAACATGCAAGGGAGCACTTATCCCTAGTAGAGACCTCTGCCAGGCAACCCGTCACAGGTTTTTACATATAGTTACTCGTATATGTTTAATAAGAAGTTGATATTTATTCAAGACCTTTCGAACACTTTTCTCTCTTGCGTACAGTACTGATAAAATAATATAATTTAGTTAAAATGTAAGCCTCCAAAAAAAGATTTAAGAAAAAACAATGCAAAGCAATTTAAAGCACGGAACACATACTATATGAATTCAATGCTTTAGGCAATAAGTGACTACGGATTCTAGGGGCGGCTTATCCCAAACCAGAGGAATTTATCCATGCCCGCAGCCAGCATCATAAAGTTCATCCAAGATATTTTGGGTGATGGCAGGGAGGGATGAATAAAGGAGAGGAAGCACAAAAGATTCCATAGGGTCGAAGTGCCCATCACCAGAATAGAATAGAATGAAAGTGGTGGTTCAGAAGAGTCAGTACAACTGATATCAATCAGCTGATTACCAGATCTAAAACTATTTAGTAAGTGCAATAGATTATACCGGCCCACTCACACATTACGTACTGATGCTGTGATCACCATCTACTGCGTTATTAATAGACGCAGAACGAGTTAAATAAGAAGCGGCGGAGCAACGAACTATCGCTATCAACGAATATCGGTTATCAAAACAATGGTTTCTATTATTAGAGCGATTGAATAAAACAGCTTTTGAATGGATGTAATGTAAACAAAATATTATATATGTATTACGTTTGAGTTACAATGGTATTTTTGGATAAAAGTGTGTTCGTTTAATTATGCTCTACTGGTGGGCACAAATTATTACATAAAATATTAAAGATCGCAATTAAATGACGTAAATAATAATGAGTTCCTGTGCTGAGTAAGGTCAGATCTTATATACAATATTATGAGAACAGGGCTCGTCGCTCCTATGTTGTCATCTTAGGGGTTTTTTGATTTTACAAGAACCACAATGACAGAACCTGCCACTGTGCTTAGCGTTTGTGGACTATGAGAAAGCCTTCGATTCTGTCGAGACCTGGGCCGTGCTACAGTCGCTCCAGAGGTGCTGAATAGACCATCGATACATCCAAGTGTTGCAGTCATTGTACGAAAACGCCACTATGTCTGTCCGTCTTGAGGACCAGAACTCAAAAACAATTCCACTCCAGCGAGGTGTGAGACAGGGTGACGTCATATCGCCAAAACCTTCGTTTTGCTGATGATATCGTGGTCATGGCTGAGACCCTATAAGACTTTGGCACAATGTTCAACGACCTATGTAGAGCTTCTCGACAAGTGAGCCTGAAAATGGGAATTAGACTACAGCTTGAAAGAACAGAAGAATGCGTGTTTGCACGGTATTCTATTTTAAAAAATTTGAAATAACAATTGATGTTTAAAGAATACATTTGAATTGTGTTTTATCAACAATATCAACCTAAAATCACCTGGCGCCTCAGTGGCCTTAATAATCGGCCTTAAAACACGTAATCCACGTAACTCGACCCGTAAACGGTCCGCAACGGGGCCGACTCGCGAAAGCTTATTAAAGAGGCGTTAACATCCGACCTCTTTTCTTCCTTGGTTTTTATGCACTGACTTCAGTTTTAAGAAGTATCGTACAAATTACGAGTCAATAAACATGTTTATTGCCGACATTATGAAGTACAAACGCGCTACAAATTTCATTTAGTGCTTTCGAATCGAAAATACTTCGTTAAAGAAATTACATTCACTTTTTTTCTCAAAACGAAATAGGTATATATTAAATAACAAATTTTAAACAAATAAAATGTTAAGAAATATGAAGTTAGGACATTATTTCGGAGTGTCTAAATATTAAAATGTTTGTTTTCAACATGAAAATAAAATTGTTTCCACTACAGAACTGCTCTGATATGAATTATAGCGTTATTAATATTCCACTTTACGACGTGTTGAAAATATAATAGTCCATTTGTGAGAGTCTCGTGTGGCGGTATGTCACACCACAAGAATTACTAGCTAGCTTCTATTTAAACTACATTTTTTCTTGTAAAACTTATGTTTTATTACGGTAAATAAATAGGCTTTTGGCCTAGGCTCCAAAAATATATCATGTAGATAAATAACTAAATACTACATCAGCAATTTAAGCACTAATCTGTATTTAACCTTTAAAACTAATTGCTAATTATCCGTGCTTCCCAATTACACATGCCGTCAAATTTAAAATTAGAACGCTACTATACCGGTTCATTTTGAACCATGAACATTTTGAACTTCTTCAATTACGTCAGACGCTGAAATGTTTGTTTGTGGTTGATACAAGGGTAGATACGTGTATGTCGTCAGAATTTGAAGTTCGTGGTGGAGCATGTAGGCGAATGTTTATAGATAAAGTATTTAGGAAAAGGGAAGTAATTAATTGGATAGCCATTTAATTATTTGGTCAGCAGAATGATTAATTGTGCGGCAAGATAATTATTTGCGCAGCAAAACAATTGCAAAATGTTTATGCAGCAATATATATGTTACCGGAAATGTATAAAATCAAGGAAAAGGATAAATGAAGGATCAAGGATCAATTCCTAGGAAATGTATCCTGATAGATATTAGGTTCAGGTTATTCTTTTATGACCCTTGAAAACAATATTTGTGTCATCAAAACGTATATTAAACAATTTGGCAGCAGAGAAAACATTTTAGTTGCTGCCCAATCAGTTACTTTGCTGACCAATTTAAAAATATTTGCTGCTTATAAGTTGCTGACCGATTAGTTATTTTAACTGACCAATTGTATTTTTTAGCAAACCATTATTCGAATATTTTGCTAACCGTTTAAATAACACCCTTAGGAAAATCACCCACGGGCATTTGAAGTCAGCTGAAGACATACTTCGTAGAGAAAACATTGAGTTGATTGCTGGGTTCATATGAAATTATACGTTTAAAAAACAGTATATATAGTTATAAATCTAGCAGAAATGGTGTTTTTATTAGATACTAACTACTAAGCCTAACTTGAGCTCGGCAACAGGTTAGCGCAAAAGGATTTTTTTAAAATATTATGCAAAATGTGAGCGTTAAAACCTTTGTATATTTATTGAAAGGTGTGATTATTTGTAATGTTGTAATATTAACACACAAGTAGGCCATGTTCTTTAGATATCGTAAAATCAATAACTAAATTATTCATTACAACCTATCGTGTATTGTCATACGATAATCGTATTCAATGGCGACATAAAACACAGACAATATCATATCCATACTAACGTAGGTTGGAGCAATAAATACTATCAATAAAATAATTTCGTTTTACGGTGAGTAAACACATTGCCGAATTCAATAGAAGTCGAAATGAAATGGCGAATGTAGAAACAGTTTTCGTATTCTCATAAATGTCATCATATTCCAAATTTGAAGTGTCATTAAAGATATTTGTCCACTACACGTACCGTGCCTGACACTATCGTAGAATGGAAATGACACTACGCAGTTAGGATATGCTCCGGTGTGGTGGACGGAAACCTTTTTATGGCAAGAGTGAACAAACCTGAAACTATTTGCTCGATCTTCCACAGTGGTCAAACGCACTCAAATTTTTCTTATTTTTTTTGATCGAATTGAAGAATAGGGTAATTAATAAAGAAGTATCGCTATAGATCTTGATTTCCATCCGGTCGTACTTGACTGTGATTTTGTAAACTGCTAATGTTTTGTGTAGCAAACCAAACATGTCTATCGGTATTGGGTACGTGATATACACGCTACACATTTGAAACGAATATAAATATTATTAGAAAACAGAGTGGTGTTGTTGGGAGAAACTCAAAATAGTCAGGTAATTCTCGGCTAGTGAGGTATTAACACCTCTGTCTAGAATAGAAACAGCAATTACTTTCTTTCCATTGATACATCAATGTCTTGAAATTTTTACATCATTAAGCTAAAAGTATTACATTATTCGCATACCTAAGTTTCTTCAAGAAACTTATTTCTGTGACACTTCTTCTAATTATTACCTGCCATACCTTTACGAAAGTAGCTCATTAGGCGATTCTCTCTATTATATTGCGTCTCTTCTAACGTTGTATGTATCTCCCTTTATTTAAAAAACACGCATAAGATGCGGCGTTTATGCTAAACGCTTCATCGTGTATGACAGTGAGAGAACTGAGAACTGTCTTAAATCTGTTTATATCATAATTTATACCAAAGTTCCCAAATTAAAAGCTAACCTATTACCTAAGGCTCTACATAATCAAGAAGTAGTAATAGAATTACCTTTTAAGAAGCGAGCAAATACACCGGCACGCGGGCGACCCAGTTTTCGTAATGCAATTTGGGATGTAACTTAGTTTTACACTTGAAATAATGAAGATTCAGATGATTTTGCCAGATAAGTGCGTATTTTGTTCAGAGTTTATAGTGTAGTCTAAGGGCCACTCGCAGGAAATTCTAAACTTAGTTTAAATTTCGATTTTGTAAATTTTTTACAAAAGTGCATAGTAAAATTGACAATAAAATTACAAAATCGAGATTTCAAACTAGAATTAGTAATTTTTTGACCATTCTAATAGGGCTGAAATGTAAAAAAATTACAAAATCGAGTTTTAAACTTGGTTTTAAATTTTCTGAAAGTGGGCCTTACAAACTTAAGAATTTTGACCACATCCTGCTGTTTGCATTGATACAAATTTCTTCAAATAGCTATTTATTCTGCGTTTAAATAATTTAATGTAGCTTCTTCTGGGATTGATCTGCTCTTTGCAAAATTGTATTAAGTAAGATCTATTAAATAGCTAAAACATCTTAACTTTTGTGGTAAGCTCCCAAATAAACAAACGCGTCTGTAATGTTAGTTAGGTAGGACATTAAACAATACGTAATGCCGCAAAGCGAGCATTGTAAACTGCAAGCGCATCGGCGATGAGAGATTCGATTCCATGCGCGTGCGCTCGTGCGCGCGCTCCTAGACGCGCTGACATAACTCGGCCATGTATTTTGCAACGTCGCCTATAAATAATATCTATTCGCCCGCCCCAAAATTAACACTGTTTATTTTAACGCTCTATAATTAAAACACGGAGTCTTTAACCGCCATTTGGAATGTTTTTCACATAACGCCAACGGTTTCGTAGAATGCGCCCTATATTCCCGACAATGAATCAAGGACACTGTAATATTACGCACAAGATAAAGTGGCTTTTAGGAAATTGTGAGTAAAAGAGTACAGATCCTAGTGGCATAAATTTAGCATAAAGACGCGACAAAGGCGTTAGAAATTGGAACAAGACGGAAAAATCTTAAAAACAATGCCAAACACTCCTCCTAATGAAAAGCTTCCGCCTGGATCGAGATGAAAGTATCAAATACATCAGCGTCCTGATTCCTGTGATTTGACGCGCCAACGAATTATGTTAACTTCTCGGAATGTCTTATTTCGTTATTACAACATATAAAAGTCGCCGCTTTCCGAAAAGCTGGTGCACCAGAATAGGACTTACAGATGTCATCCTTAAATGATCCCATAACATTATAGTCTCGACAGTCTAATTAATTACAAACGATCAAAACGAATAGACTTTCTGGGATATATTGAATTCCGCTTTCTATACGGAAACGTGAGTTTATGGTTCAGAGAAACGGCCTCGCGTCGACGGGCGAGGGACGATTCCGAATAAACTATAAACCCATATTATGACGTCCTTTTACGTACGAAACGAAAGCTGCTTTAATTAAACGCGCCAGTCTAAATAACACGTAATTTAAAAAATAAAACCCTTAGGAAATTTGAACCCTACCCTTATCAAGATAGGGTTGGGTTTTCAGCTCATTTTGTTCGTGGCTGTATTTCTTTTACGATCTTGATAAAACATCCATCAGCCTATAGACGTCCACTACTGGACATAGGCCTCCCCTAATGATCTCCACAGTAGGAAGTCGCTGGATGCGGGCGGCGCACCCGCGCGGTCAGGTGGTGCGCCGCCTTACGCCAGTTTGTCGGTCCACCTCGTTGGGGGCCTACCCAGGTGGGTAGGCCCCCAACGAGGTGTGGAGGAGTGGAGTGGAGTGGAGGAGTCGAGGAGTGGTGACCACGTTCTGGGAGGTCCCAGAACGTGGTCACCACTCGAGAACCGATAATCTCTCCGACCGATGTCTCTTGATAATGAAAAGATATTTATGCCTCCAAGCCAAGCAAATACTTGTATTGCGAATAAACAAATCCACGTCAGTTTAAAGTTGAGTATATTATCGAAAAATTATATCATGTTTTTTTAACTTTAGTACTACACTTGCAACTAAAGAAATTCTAACAGGATTGAATCTGTAACCAATCTCAATTTTAACCGCCTCTTCGGTCTAGTGGTTCACACCACCGGGTGTTGATCGGGAGGTCCAGGTTCGATTCCCCATGGGGGCAGAAGTTTTTCTGCTCGGTTTGGTTGGTGGTAGGGCTTTTAAGTCCGCCTGGCTAGCTACCACCGTCTTACCTAAATTTTTCGCATAATAACAATGTTTTAAGCATTGTTGTGTTCCGGCAATCAGAGGTAAGAAAGCCAGTTCCTCAGTTGTTAAGGATTACAGTTGAAGCTCGCTTCCGCCTTCGGCCTTATCGTCACTTACCATCAGGTTAGTTCGAAAAAAACTGGAGTTCGAAACATTCTTCGGTTTCTTTACCAGTATTTAACAAATACATTGTTCTCGGTGTCACTACTACCAGAAGCTATTATTATACGATTATTTGTCCTTAAATATATTTATTAACCACGAAATCTCACCTTGTTTTACGTCGATTCTGTCACACCGACGCCCTGGTGTGCCAACGCCGATGCACGTCATCGTGCCGGCAAGCGTGTAAAGTGAACCCGATAGGTGACAATCGTATGAAAGCATTACCAAGTGACGAAAAAATTTATAATATTCTGGCATTTAAGTCACGATCTAACTGTTAAATAATGTTACGACCGTCGAAATTCGTATTTTATGATTATGTACAAAATAGATTTGAACGCGCAGTACGCACTTTTCTTTGGGTTTTAAAATCAAAAAGCTAATGCTAGATCAATAAAGAGAAATCAAAAAAGAAATGACAATTAAAAAACTCTTAAAAACAATTGCGTATTCAACAAAGTATTTGACGCGATTGCAGCAAATGAACATTAGTAGGAGTAAAACTAAACCGACACACTTGTTGATACAAATAACGAGAAAACATTTTTATAAAATTACTGTCCTCTTTCATTTTATTCTTATTATAATTACATACATACATATAATCACGACTATTAACCCCTAAGGGTTAGTCAGAGAATAGGCAAAAGCACGGCAGAAGCAGTCCACTGCCATAGTCTGCGCTTCACCAAGTAGTGACTGCACTCAGCGTGACAGGTGGTGAGCCTGTTGCCACTATAAGCTATTAGATTGTTGTGCAGTTCTGTTATAATTAAACCATTAAATGATTACAATTAAATTTTGTTTTGGAGTAACATATTTTAAGATTGTAACGATCCTCCTTTAATAAAGATGATCACCTATTAATTTAATGATAATTAATTACAGACAATGTGTCAAAGTCGACAAAGTAGGACTCTAGTTTAACTATTCTTAGAAACCCTACAAATTAGAACGGAAAGCAGCTTTATTGTAAAAAGATAACGTTAATTCCTAGAGTCGTCGCTTGTTAGTTGAGCTTAGAGATGAATTAATCTTTTGTGATAGAACAACAACATACCAGCCTCTAGCTTCGAAGGGGGTTGGCAGAGGTGTTAAACACCCACATTTCGCCTGTTAAGTCTAAGACCCTATATAACAGGTAGCGAGCCTGTTGGCATGAACCGGGCATTGTGATGGAAGACAACTACATTATTAAAATTCAATGTCTTATAATGAAGTTTGATTACCGGCAATGCCTGTTATATATAGCCATAATGTTGGTGATTCTTTTGTACCGTAATCCTTATCGCCACTGCGATTTTTTTAGAATGCGCATAATCAAATTCTTCGCTCTGTGCATATTGTATGGAGTAAAAGATAAATTTTCGCGCAATCGGCAGTAACGTTTGCTTTTTCGTCGTTATATTGTGTAATGGTCAATGAATTTGAAAAGGTAAAAAAGAACTTCTTCTTTTAATTTAACGACGCTAGAACTGGCCCAATCACCGCGCCTAATCCAATTAATTAAGAGTCAGTTTGCGTCATTTATACGAGTCAGAATCGCAGGGACGCCGCAAGGTCAGCCTCACTCACCTGGTGCCATTGATTAATCGCTCCAAAAAGAGAAAATTAATGGCAATTAGTATTCGAGTAGCTATTTTCCCTGATATTTCATAATCGAACAAAATTAAGGTCGATAGGAAACACTCCTTAGTAGCTATCAGAATATATTTGCAAGGGAAACTCAACTCTGTCGATCTATGACGCGTCAACGATTTTAACCTTAGGGTGGTGCACCACTTTATTGACCGAGTGTACTTATTTAAAGTACTCATTCCCAATAAACAACGGTTATAGTAATTTTATTATCATTAAAACAGTATTGGCGACGAAAACTGCATCCCGTAAAAGGTCTTAATCATAGCGTGAGTGAACCAATTGAGATTTTTCTGTCACTATTCGTAATGAAAATAAATGGTGCTTACAATATTGTGGTTAACAGATTATAGATGGCGAGTTTAATTGCTTTAATATAAATTGCTGTCCATTATTATTAATTCAGAGTGGTCCACTATTACTAAATCAGAACCTCCGTGGGCGGGTGTGGGTTCGAGCTATATATTATAAGTTTCGTCCTAAGTTCTTGCATTCAATACGAAATCACCCCTAATGTTGTAAAGATCGTAGAGCTCAGTTCATCAGTCAAAACTTCAAAACAATGTGTTCGTTTACAAAGTCAACTCTGAATGCTATCAATCTTGTGAGGAACACCGAATCGGAGCTAATATTAGATCGTGTTGTTATTTCATGTTTCATACAGCTTAATTGAAAAGTTCGAGTTTTGCATTGATTTTAACTATAAACAATTTATTTATTACAAATATAAAAAATATTGAGCTACACATGTAGACGAATCAGTACCGAAGTGCTTAACACAGTAAACTGTGAGTAGGTATGTTAAAAGTCGACAAATTCTTCTTCATCGTCAATAACCTCAAACAAGAAAACACGGATCATAATTATTCGAAACGGCATCTGACATCTCGCCTACGGGAGCGTCGTATATTAAGACCAGGAAGAGGTGTATCTTTTGTTTTGTTTACTTTAGACAAAGACTGCCGAATCTGTCTTTATAGCTGTTTTGAGTAAAATGGACGGCGCGGCCCGTGGCAATCATAAACCTGCCCTTAGGAGGTTTATTGCTTTCACATCTGCCTTTGTTTGTGCGCGGACGCACAATGAAATTTACTGCATATCTTTAATAATGTAATAAAAGAACCGATATTTATGATTGAAGTTGACAATGTGACATATTTCTGTAGCTTTCTTTTTCTGTAATTGTATGTAATGTAACATATACACTTCATTATCATAATCATGTCAACCGACAGACTTCTAATAGTTTGTAAGCAATTAATTTATAAAAAACAATGCATATACGCACATTTATGTTATTCATTAAAAAGAAAACGGGTTTTTAATGTACTTTTACAAAAAAAAATTGTTATCGTCTCTACCTATAACTATGAACAACCTCGACCTAATGTATAAAGGTTTTCTTTTTACAGTTATACGTTTGTTATTTATTGAGGTTACATGGCGCCCGAGACGACTAACACCTATATTTTATTTCTGTCTGAAATCTAATTGTCCGTTGAACAGGACAGAAAACATATGCTTTGTAGTCTTGTATTATCATATAAATAGTGATACGTCCTCAAAACTTTATTGCACGACGTAACCTATATTCGTGAATTACGCTTTCGGTATCACATATGTTCTGACATGTCAAGATCGAACATGAGCAAGATCAACTATTAGAGCGAGACGAAAGAACAATACCTTTCTTTAACGACATTCGCGGAAATATATTCTTTAAACAGTATGTTTCATTAAGGGCGAAATATAGTAAGACTTGCTTTTATTTACAAATGGCGACCAAATTGTCATGATCATAAAAGTAGATTTAAGATATATATATCCATAGGGCAATCAGGGTGACGTCGTTTATAATTTTGTTATCATATATGTACAAAAGTTTGGTTATTAACTACTAAATTTGAAATTTAGTAGCCATTCATTGGATCATCAAACGAACTTACCTTAAGTGAAGCGGGATGAGGCCCCCCCTCTCCCCACACCCCCTCAAAAAACGACGTCACATGCTTTCATTCTAAATGCGCCTGTCGTTACCTTTACTTATTCTCCTTGTCATTTAGTAGTACAAATTAAATACGTATTATGATTATAACTGAGCAGAACTTAAGTAATAAATTCAATTAGTTTTCCTATACAAGTGACAAAAATAATCTCAACGCCAGTTCCTTGCCCTTTCAGAAATATCACAGTTAATAAGTAATATGTACTAGGTATGTACATGAAACCTTTTTCACGAGCCTCACATTCATGAAAGTTAATTCAATATAAACTCGTATTACACAAGGGATAAGGTCGGTGCAAATATCAAAATGTTTCTCTTACTTTCTTACCGACAAAGTATTGACCACGTGACATTTGGACGAAGAATATCCTTATCCCTTTTCTGCTCGGCTATTGAACGTCAGATTTTGCTTACTCGGGATGTCTCGGGGGAACCCCCGGGATTGGGGTATTTGTGAAGCGCGATTAGGTTTAGCCTCCCACACACGATCAATTCCGCGTTGATGTCTTAAATATACAAGCAAGGAAAACTGTAACAAAATAACATTTATTTTATGTTCTACTTTTCTTCAATCTTATGTATTGTGTTAACTAAAGTTATATATTTTAATTGCAGTATGAAATAAAAGTTTAATCATTAAAACACGCAAGTTTTATAAAAAAAATCATAAAAACTCTATGTAGTAAACGTTTTTTTATCAATTGCGAATGGCGTTGTAAATATTTTCGTTAAAACCATAGTATTTTCAGAATAGTCTCCGATTTGTTACAGAATATTCTTATACTTATTACTAATTAATATAAAATCAAGCCCGGTGGGCTAGTCAGACATTGCAGATCTCTACGATTCTGGAACATGTTTATATTTATATTAACCTCTATTTCTTTTTGTTGCAGGTATGTCGTATAAGGAAATTACGAAAAATATATAATGAATCGATGACTCGATTCATAACTGGTAAATACAATGTTTTGAATTAATGATACTCAAACATAAACAAAATCGGTTTCATCACCTCCGACAAAATTACTGACGAATTAACTAACAGATAATTCCATAAGATATCTGTACCATTTTTAAATGTATCTGTTTGGATTGTCGCTATCCTGAGGTGATGAAACCGATGCTAAACTTCAACACTTTTACCACCACGTGTCCACAATATAAACTCTACATACAAAAGATATGGTACAGTTACGTCCAAAAATATATATACACTTGACAGTTCATGACTCTTATTAGCAGCAAATAAAGACTATCAAATGTGTATACATATTTTCGCACGTGACTGTACTTGTCATCAAACCCAGGTTAACAATATACTTTATGCGTTTACGCTGGTAACCACTTGGGCCAAGAATAGTGTAATCTATTTTTAAGACGGCCCAGCGTCACGCGCGAGTCTGATATGAACGCCAAACTCGATTACCCGCCCTCGTTACGTAGCTATGACGTCGGATGAAGGGCACGGAGAGTTTTTGAAATTATGGAAAAGACTTAGAATGTAATCATCATAATAATAATATATCATCTTGACTTCATATTCGTACAGTGATGTCATGCCAGGTGGCGCTAATATAAGTAATAAATGTATTTTTTCCTCATTACCATAATAATACGCAACATATGATGGTTTAGCTCAATAATTATGCGACATTTACAACGGGTCAATATGCGTTCATATAAATTTTATTCCTAATACTTAATATTATTCATATTTAAATATACAGGAATTTCTTTTTTGTTGTTTTTCAAGTTATATAGACGACATGACAATTTGTAACAAATTAAGGGAACACATTTAAATCATATACAAGTTCTCTCGAGTCTCGACTAATAGCTTAAAGGTTCGTTAGCTCGTTATTGCTTAAGCAAACGTGAAAGGAGGAATCAGGAACTATTTTGGTAATAATTATTATATATAATTATTATTATAATTCCATTTATTTTGTCTAGTTCAAAATTTTGCCCCAATAACTTATAATTAACATGTTAGGTTTACCGTTATGTTTTAGGTAGTTAATTTCCGAGTTTAATAGGTAATTTACCTGTCATAATCACTATAATAAATAGGTTTAATATCCTTTATCTGTATCTTTCCGTTGTAATTAGAGTTGTTATTTCATTAAAAAATCCTTAAAAATTCTACTATAAAAATCAATTGTTTTGACATTTATTTTCAATCGGTAAATGAACCTTTGAATTTGAAATTTTACTATACTGTTTATTCCAAACTAAACAATTTATCCAAAAATAAAAATTGATTTATATATCTTAATAATAATTAGTCAACCAGCCATTAATTAGGTCGTTGGTTAAAGTTTCACCTGCACAGTATTCCTCCGTTTATTTTTATCCGCGGAAACTCATAAGTATTCTATAGTATTATGTACGGAACTCCATTAGTGGAGTGATGTAGCTGTTTAATAATTAATCGAAGATTTAAAATAAGACAAAGGACGGTTAGACGCGCTAGCGATATTTATGACCACGTGTGTGGTTTATTTATACACACATACAATAGGGCTGTTACATAATTATATTTATATAATATAAACCCACATTGGGCCAGCGTGGTGGTGTTACGACCCAGCAGTGGGACATATATAAGCTGTCGATGATTTATTTAAATGAAATTATAAAAAAAACACTACCTACCTATTTCATAGGTATTGTATGAATACCCATCAATTGAAAAAAACTTAAGGAGGATTTTTGATACTATAGTTATCAGAAAAAAAACAGTTTTTAGGAATTTCGGAAGTACTACACGAAATTAAATCGTGTTTTCACCTATGTACTGAAGGTCTAACTTTAAACAGACTCCGTTTGGAACTTAATTCTCAATCTATGCAAACAAATTCGCGGGTAAAAAAAGCTTGTTAATTTTAATTACCGTTCCTGTTTCTATGATTATAATCTGAAAATTATTCAAACTTTTCGCAACTAATACATTTACTTACTTCCATTCGTAAATATAATAATTTTGTGATGAATATTTTATAATAATAAAGTTCACCGCTTAGAGCGTGTATAAGGTTAAAGTTCACAAATGCTTTCATGTAAACCATTTTTATTTATACATATCAGAGTAAATTAAATTTTGTACTCCAAAACTGACGTATTCTTTGCGCTAAAAATACATCACTCTCTAAACTTTTCAATAAAACAAACACAACCAGAAGACTAAAACTGAAATTGTATTGTTCAAATTGGCTTCTAATTTAAGCAAAGGAGTTAAAAAGTTCAAATATAACTTGGACAGCTAAAAATACTTTGCGCTGACGCCTTTTCCGCCTTGCGACAACCCTCACTCAGAGTTGATGTTTAGCGGTCTTGTGATTTACGGAGTCTCTTAATGTCAACCACCGTTTGACAAAAATTACTCTTATTATTAGCTATTTTATAGTTTTAGATAAATTTAATAAATTACAAACAATATGCAGCGGGACTACAGCTCAAGTCGCTCAACTTAAGTAGATCGTGTTTGTTCTGAATATTTCTTGCCTCACCTGACAGCATGCCTGATGCATGGCAGACTCGCCTCCTGTTATAATAGGAACCTAAACATATTAGGCGAAATGTGCGTGCCAGGGCCCCGATCGCGCTAATCCATACTAATATTATAAATGCGAAAGTAACTCTGTCTGTCTGTCTTGCTTTTACGTCAAAACTCCTGACCGATTCCATTGAAATTTGGTACACAGCTAGTCTAGAGCCTGAGGAAGGACATAGGCTACTTTTTATCCCGATATTCCCATGGGAACGGGCACCGTGCTGGCGTAACCGTGATCAATATCTATCGACCGAGTATTATGTGACATATTCCATCAAATAGTAATTACATTTCGAATTTAAAAATTTCTCGGCATTGTAAAATAATGCATGACAACAGAGATTTATCCTCATGATAACAATTAATCAGATGACACTGACTGTTATTTTCATTACTTTTAATTTCACCTTTCAGGTTTTAGTTCACCTGTTAACAATCAACATTTTGCTAAAATGGGCAATTGGGCATGTAATGTTGAGCACTTTGTAAACAAACAATGGAAACAAAAACTTTATCGGCGTGAATCAATAGCCAAGCGAACAATGTCGCGTGCACAGCTAGCTAGTTACGAAATAAAAACGACGGCTCATCACACTCCACTAGGCGCGCCCGCCAGTGCGAACGCGAGTACGAGAGTATAAATAATAAATAACATTAAACATTCACACCTATCAACTAGCCCCATTTTAAGCAACTAATAAATAATAATAAATATCCTCAGACATTCACACCTATCAACTAGCCCCATTTTAAGCAACTAAATGCTGCTTGTGTTACGGATACTAGATGATGGACAAATATATTTAAAAGATAAATACACAGAATCATTCAGAATATATATATATATATATATATATCTAATGAACATCCAAGACCGGAGAACAAATGTCTGAAAATTCATCACCCAAACACTTGCCTCCACTGGGGATCGCCTTCGATGGCGGCGCCTTGAGTCCGGCGTACAGACCACTCAACCACGGAGATCGACGAATGCTGCTTGTGTTACGGACACTAGATGGCGGAAGTGTATGACGGATGACGGAAGTATGGAGTGGATGGGCCGTTGTTTTCAACTGTGATTTGGTATAAATACGTTCTTATTTAGTGCAATCAAAGCCCGGGTGCTAACAACTCTACATATTCCTTCGGGAACATACGTGTGTTACGGATGTTTTGTATTTCGATGTTATGATTCTAGTTACCTCTTTTATCAAAATGTTCAATTAAAAACACAACCAGGTAGTACAGTCCCCTACTTTCTACTGAGAATTTCTAAAGCTATCTAAACAATTACGTTTAGATAGTCTCAACTCAATGTAAACAAATGCGAAATCTATTTTGACTGCTTCCGTGGCCGACTAACTTGTATGCCGCTTTCAAGGTTTCGCTTTGTCTGAGGTCGCGGGTTCGATGTTAGCGGGGCAGATGTTTATTTGATTAATTAAATTTTTCTTTTATAAATTTATTTAGCATTACTCTAAATACGTTAGGTTGTAAAATCATTATATTTTCTCCGTTAATTAGTAAGTAGGTATACACCAAAGCACAAGCTCCTTACTTTAAGCCAATAATGTATGAATAGTGGTTTCGCCGAATAACCGACTACCGAATGTTATTCGGTTTAACCTTTACCGAACTGGATATTTGGCCGAGTTTTTCGGTTTACAATTACTTTGCTTAGGCACGGAAACAACTTAGACAACATGTATGTTTCGTATCCACTACAAGCGATGTTAAAATAAAAGTTGACTATATTAAACACCGCCTATGAAATCATTATGTTGTCATGAGTAATATAAATCTTCCAGAAGAAGTTATGTATTTTTGTTCTATACCCGGTCATCTAGTTAAGAAAATACAACCGAATATATTCGGCACAAAAACCAAATAATTCGGCCGAATACAAATAGTGGAAATGATGCCGAATACGCCAAATACCGAATTCAAAACGAATATTTAGCGCATCTCTACTAGTTATCTAGTACACTGTGTATAAAGATTAAAAACTAACAAAGCGTAGGTTATCAATTTCAGGATGTTCTAACATGATGAATGAACTCTTTGAATGGAATAATAGCTGATTGAGTTCTTACCGTGGGCAGGTAACCTAGGTTCCTTCAATGCCTACGCGCAGATGCGATCAGTCTGCGAGTGTAGGCCCAAGATCCTAAACAAGGATTAAGAATTTATATGCATATTTATCTATCCGCGCCAATATTGTAATAAAGGTATGACATAATCCTTAGTTAAATATCTTACGCAAGCCAAATAAAATATAGATTTCTTGTTTCTATTACTGATTTTATTGTTTACAAATATATCCCACTGCTAGATACTGCGTCCGTATACATAACTATCGATTTCGGTTTCGATACGGAATGTGACACACATGGATATATTGTTAAACACATTGGACGACCTCCGTGGTTGAGTGGTCTGTACGCTGGCTCAAGGCGTCGCCATCTCGACAGGTTCTGGGTTCGATCCCCGATGGGGACAGATGTTTGTGTGATGAGTACAGGCATTTGTTCTTGTCTTTTTCTTATACCACAAGGGTGGCAAACAAGCATACGGCCCACACAGATGGGCAGTGGTCACCGTAGCCTATGGACGCCTGCAACACCGACGGCATCCCCAGCGCGTTGCCGACCCTAAAAAAACCTTTTCACGCCTTGTCTTGTCAGTCTTGGATGTTTATATAATGTATGTATTGTATATTTTCTGAATATTTATGTATAAATCTATTATATTTATCCGTCCTCCAGTATCTGTAACACGAGCAGCATTATTTATTTATTTATTTAAAACATCAGTACATTTGGTGTACATTAGTTGGTGGTTGGTGGTGTGCATTAGTTTTTTAAAATGGAGCTAGTTGATAGGTGTGAATTTCTGATGATATTTATTTATTTATTGTAAACAGAAACACGAGGACACAAACACGAGGACAGCGTATAAACTCCTAATAGTTATTTAAAATGTTGCTCTAATTATAATAGTTGTAATTAATTAAATGCCAGTATTATTTACATTCTTGTAGGTTGCGAAACGATGCAAGGCCGGTCATTTTGATTTAACTTGCGATTGTTTGGAAGCAACCATTTAGAATGTTTCCCGGCGAAAAATAGCGTATGTTGAAATGTGAGTTACAACCGTGTACGTTGGATATGGTAATGAGAGATGAGTAACGCGGTAGTAGAACGAGGTAACGGAAGGTGTGATGAATTATTTACAATAGGATAGAAAAGAGATACACTAAACCTATATAACACGCCAAGCCCTTGAATTATCTGTTTTAATCATTAACGCTTTGATAAGATTACTCAAGTGTAACCTTAATGTTGCCGCTCTTAATTTGTAATAATTATTAACACTTCTCATTGGCGTAACCAAAATATAAACTGGAAATATTTTTATGACATTTTCTAAACAGATGTTCTGTTCTGACTTTAAAGGACGTTTTCAGAAGTCGAAACGTGTTTTTTTTTCATAGACATGTTTATATTTTGATTAGTTATGCTAATCAAAATATTTAACGCAAAATTAGACGAGAGCCCAATCTGATTAACATATTTAATATCAAAATGGGTAACGTCTAAAAATTATTATTTTTTATTTTCAAAAATACTCAACGCCTTTATAACTTAAACATCGCAACATTAAATTTTTAAATTAATTAATGAATTTCAACCAGTTTTTAATGTCTCAATGGCTCCCACCCGAGATACAATTGAAACACCTTCAAGGGGTTATGTATTGTAATAGTTATGTGTCTTGTGTCTTTCTTGTATATCCAGTGTCCTTTTAAAGGATGTTTACCTACTCCTCTCGACGTGCAACACTCTGCAGCTCGCAGGATGCTGCCAAGGCCCAAGCTTTGTGCGGAGATAGCTCCGGATATAAGCACTTCGCGGTGCCACGAGACTAGCTTTCACTATTTCCTTTGACAATCGAATTGCTGCAGCTTTGAAGTTTCAGTTTGCACATTGAAGTGTACTTGGTTACCTTGACTGGTTTCCATCTAGTCGACTAAAAAACATATTATTAAATTCCTTTAAATATTTTATTTAAATATTCATAATAACATATTTCATATTTAAATATTTTAAATCGAGACGAAATTTTGAAATTGAGAGTCGAATAAAAGTTACTAAGCAAAAAAAAATAGTTAAAAGTATATAACTACACACATATACGCTCTAATTACAGATTACAGCTTCACCTTTCGTTAGTAGACCCCTTGTAGAACGATACAATTTTCGCTTCCTCTACTTTCATTATGTATTGATAAATAACACCACGCCACTTAAGGCTATTCAAACTATAAAGTTATTTATTTTACCACATTCTAATAAAATAAATAAACAAGGAAGTTTGTGGTAATTAAAAATTTGTTATTCACGCTGGTATTGTTTTATTATTGTCCGGAAACCCATATCGCTGTGTGGAAACAAAAACGTAATTAAACTCTGAAGAGTTCTTGGTTATTTTGCAATAATTCTGAAGGTTTGTCCGAGGCGAGTTTAGAAAGGTTCCGTTCTATCTAATTAATTAGCATTATGGTATTAAACTTGTGGAATTTGGTTTAATTACGGCGCAGAGACAATTCAGTTCTATTTTTAGAGTATTGTTTTAATGTTAGAGAATTTTGCTTTGTTTCTTTTCACTAAAAGGTTTTAGGCAATTTTATTGTTTAATCTCTACATCGCTTTATAAACTTAAAGTTTGTACGAGATTACTGAAAATACATCGAACTAATATTTACAATTTGAATGCAATCAAAATTGACTACGTCATAAATATTTAAAAGATATTCTTTTGGCGAGCACAGAGGTCCGCTACATGTTCGACATATTGGCAAACACCTGTCATTGTACACAATCACTCACCTACCCATCACCCATCAATAGCCAACTGTAAGAGTTGCACAAGAAACTCCTTCAGGGACTGCAGTTACAATGTTCTTCTGCGGATCTCCTCTTAATAGTTATATCATTGCAAAAAACATAGTTCAGTGATATGCGCTAACATCATGAAAGAGATCATTACCGTTTATTGTGGAATAAATCATGTTATTGACATCACATTTCCTATACATATATTATCATATATATCATCACGCCTCTTTTCAAAATACTACGAAAGAGATTCTGTGAAAAAGATATTGACAATTTGCTGTTGATATTTGCTATTTCCAGCATCATTTTATAGTATTTATAATGTTTTGCCGCTTGTAAGATTTTATAAAATTTACTCCACATACATACTTGTCTTCAGCCTATATACGTCCCACTGCTGGGCACAGGCCTTCCTCATGGAGAAACAGATGAGGAGTATGGGCCGTAACACCACCACGCTGGCCCAATACGGGTTGCTGGGTAGACACAGTCGCAATAGCGACCGGGACCAACGGCTTAACGTGTCTTCCGAACCACGGAGGAGCTCGAGATTACAAAGTATTAGTCACCCATCCAAGGCCTGACCATGACGAAGGTAGCTTTGATTCAATCGAAAGCCAAAGCGTACTGACCACTACGCCACCGCGCTCCTCTACATACATATTATTTAGGCTTTGTTCCCGAAGGGGTAGGCATCCACATTTAGTCTGACATTTTGATGTCACCATATAATAGGGGAGCGAGCAAGCCATGCACCGGGCATAATGTGAAGCATGCGGTATTTAAATTAACATATGTTCACATCAAAAGCCATTGAAATGTGTGATAAATTGTGTGCTTCAAGAGATGACAGCCTGCCAAGTATGTTAAAAGATAAAAACCCACATGAAAGTCGACCAAAAGTAATCATATACCTATTAAGTATAGACAAATCCTCTACATCTAAGTATTATGTGATGATTTAGGTGGTAGTCCATACACAAACTACACCCAACAAACACTCTTTAAAAAACTAAAAACAATTTTATTAGAGTCTGTAGATCATAAAATAGTTTTAGTTTTCTGAGTATCTCAAATGTAACATATGTAATACTTTTAAAGAATTTGACATTTAGGGTCAAGATTCTTAATGCCATGATTAAGTAATACATTCTACATTTCCTTGTATCATAACTTAATTAGCCTGCCTGCGTTTTCAAGGTCTTTCATATGTAAAAAATCACTGGCCAAGCCATTAGCACCGGATGTGAACAGCAATCATGGCGCTATTTCTGGCCGGGGCGCCCAACCCTCGCTGGACAATTATTGCGGTCACTGTGGACTTGCGGGAGGTGCGGACATACGAGTGTCGGGTAACCCAGTAGCCCGATCGATTATGAGAGAACCTAAATACCTGCCGCTTAATATCATAAATTTACGCAGCTCTGACAACAAATTAGACTGCTATATGATTGACTAAACAGAAGTTACCAACATTTGACGTAATAATCCTTTAGAAGCTATAGAAGTGTTTAAGTGTTCACGTGATTACACGCATGAGCGCCTGTTTGATTGCGTTACAAGTTTTTACAAAGGGAAGGTACTCAATGGGATACATGAATGGAATCCAGCGCTGAAGAATCCAAATACAAATACATTTCGCTGAAATCTCAAATGACGACGACATTCGAACTGGTCCACAGACACTAATACTGTTCCGTTGAAAAAAAGTAGAAAATAGTTTGCGAATTAGGCCCGGTAGCGAAGGCGGCGTAAGGCGGGCGGGGCGATTTCCCGCCGAGGAAAACTCGGAGCGCGCGGCACACTCAACCCGCAGACTTAGCGCGGAGCACACGTCTGCGCCTGCCCGCGTTCCTTACGAGAACCCGACGCGAAGTGCATTCGTATTCTAAGTGTTAACTAAATAAAAAAGAAACAAATAAACCACAAGTGTAATAATTAAAAACTCTTGTCAGTGATTGTGTACAATGACATTGGACAGAGGGGACAGTTTTGTTGGTAAAATACAGCCGGCAGCTTCTGTCTCCTGTTTATCGCAGTGCCAAAACATTTTTGGAAAGAGGCTCAAACGCTGGGGCTCCACTGGATCGTGGGTAAGACTTGAGTCCTTATGATATTTTCTTAAAAAATTATCAACGTTACATCCTATATGATTTCACACCATCACGGAACTGTCAATTGCTTTCCTGTTCCTTTGGTTTAATAAAATATTATGGTTTAAGAATAAACTTACTAATAAACAAACCTTTAATGCTACTTTAATGCCCGCTACCGGTTCGTAATGAAGATTCTACATGATACAGGCAACATATCTATGCATGCTATTATATTCATACATTATCATAAAATTACATCTGTTCATATAAGTTTTTTTTACCTGGCACATGTAGGTAGGTAAAGTTTCCAAAGCCTATGATTAGTGGTCAGTTGTTTTATGGGGTTGGGGGTGCAACCCGCGTGCCGATCGCGTGACCGGCGCGTGCCAAGCCACCCTCCAGCAAATTGAATACTGACGTCGTCACTATTTTTTTTATCAAACCGGTCTCTGTTTACGACTAGCCTTCGCTCAATATAACTTTCTTTAGTAACACACAGAACAATTCTGTTAATTACAATAATTAACTGATAAAGAAGTTTATCTTGACAAATAATAGAGTCCAAGATATAATCAATTAGTTATTAAAACTTGGATATATTGTCTATAGTTTTAACCGTTATTGTTTTAAAGCAACTAAACAAAACAATTTAAATACCGTTTTTTAATCACAAAGAAAGCTGTAAATTAATAATAAATTATAACAAAATGCTTTAGAAATTCCAACGGGTTACATTTGTTGTTAATTTATTATAGCATAATAACTGTCAGTGCAAATCGTTAGTGCTTCTTTAACTCGCTAATGGCTAAGTTTCATCAATGATTCGTAAAACCAGCTTTTTTAATAATGCTCTTCCTTGCAAGCTAGCTATTATATTGTTTTAAATAACTATCTTCTTTATTGTGAAGCCAAAACTTTTTATATTGCTCATTTGCATTTTAAGATAGTTCTAAAATATTTGATTACTATCCTTTGAATAATATTTCGCACGGGTACCTATTTGAAAATAAAATAAAAAACACTAAGCATTTCAAAGATGGAAATGAGAAATAAAAATGGTATTTCTATTTTAAAATTAATCAATTACTCTAATGCGTTCCTCAAACTCTATGAATTGACTACGATAGAGTCCGAAATCGTGTAAAACAAAATAGCAGATTGTATGTCAATGTCAGTAAGTTTTATTTCATTTCCTGTATTTTTGTCTATTTGCCGTTAACAGATTATCTCTAGCTTTAGATAAATTACTTTAAACTTGTATTGCAACTATTGCATGTTGCAACCAATTAATTAAAAGCACCGCGCACACACGGTCAATGACCTTATTAAATTACTTTGATATCATAAAATCTTCATATTTGTTATTATGTAAATGCTTCTGGTAAGCGGGGTCGTCGGGGCATAAAAATATACTGGTTTTGCCTAATCTCTGTAGAAGAGACATCGTAAGCCTACGTAAATTGATGTCTCATAATAGGTTGGTATTAACAAAATCTCTGCGGCCGAATTTTATGCCTATTTTAATGTTGCTTACAAAATATGTGGTCTGCCTACCGGTGATGTACAGGTTACGAAATATGTTTTATGATGATTAACGTTTGGCTTATGATTAAGTTTTTGGTTTCTGGGAATTCATCATTTCTTTGCCGGTTTTGCTTTGACACGTTACATACAATTATCAGCTAACATTATTACGAGTACTAGTAGGTACTCGTAATAATGTTGAGACATTGAGGATTTTTTTCTATTTGTACACCTTGTCCATTCTTGTTCTTTTTTCAAAAAAATAATGTTCTTATATACATCAAAGACACAATATTTTATATATTTGTCAATATTTGTCATTAGGCTTGATTGAATTGCTTTAACCTTATCTAACTGAATCGGGACCTAGGTGAGGCAAACATTTTATTTGGAATATTATTCTAGGTACTGGCTTTAAGCTATAATAACCTTTCTCCACCTCGACCTTTCTAGATCTATTGTGATTCTAGCTCCGTTAACAATTCCTTATTTACTCCCAAATCCAGTCGGTATAATATATATTTGAGGATTTTTTAGGCTCGTCTGGTAAATTGTCTGGATTCATAATGTACTTTTGCAGACGACGTGTAAATTATTCGGCTACTTTTAAATATTACCGAACGTGTAATGAGTTTATATCATTCATTAATAATGCAAAAACAACAAAAGTCTGCAATTTTGTAGGTTTTTTTTCATAACGTCGATTGCCTGCTTCACATGTATTCATTCGTTTTTCGTATTGGTATTCAATCAGCTTGCGCACACGCCTCGCATTTAAAGTTGCACTTTTTTCACTTCGTAACTTGAAATCAGCTTCATTCTTAGCTTAACAGATGATTGTGATGATGATTCTGATCGCGTTATCCATCAAAGTCAGTAACATCGTTATTTGAATTGATCTTAACATCGCGTTCTAAAAAATATAGTCCGGTCTTGAGGGTAATGCTCGCAATTATCATAGTAAAGAATACTCGCTTTACATTGGTATAGTAAAGGATTAAGCAGCAAAGCACGTTCATTGTGAAAGTAATTTAAATTACTCGTAACAGTGCTCCCTAGACTCTGCCTAGCCCTTCGGGGTCTACAGGCGTGATTGTATGTTGTTGTTATTATACATTTAATCAAATCCGATGTCTGATCAGTGTACACTGATGTTGTTTGAGAATAAAATAATGAAAATCCGGAGACAAACACACAATAATAAAATATGACACAATTTTACTTATAACATGTATCATGTATCTGTCGTCAACAAGCAAAAAAAATACTAATATTTTTATAGATATTATTCGTTTTCCTTGGAGCCTTAATAGTATACAAATATACAAATCTACATTAGGATTTTTTTTATAACGAGTCTATAAAGCTGTTGTTGTTGCAAGCAATAGATTCAACGATTAAATTAGAATATTCCTTTAAGACCTTAACCAATGTTAGAAATCGGACAACTTTAAATGTATCTTGGATTTAACCTCATTAGTGCATACCCTGCCGCTGCCCGTTGACTGTCAGTGTCTATGGCAGGACCTTGCCCGGCGCGCGCGCAAACTGGTCCGATGCGCGACTGGTTGCGCGTCAGGTGCACATGCCTTTACGTAACCATCCACGTAATGTCATTTGATGCCTTTTAAGTAAAAGTTTTCGCATTACTACCTGTATTGGAAATAACGCTATCTTTATTGGCACTTCAAACCAGTATGCGATTCCTAAACGATAATCCAAAGGTGCGATATCCAACATTTGTGAGGTTTAAAAAATACGGTCCTAATTCTATAAACTAATACTACAGACATATAGTAAACAACATAGAGACAGCGACACAATAAATTTTGCTAGTGCTACATCACGTAACTGAGTTCCATACAGAAATGTGTATAAATAAAATTGCTCCCACGCAACAAGAAAACTAATATGTCAAGGTTCACATGTAATATGTTTACTTATTTGAAGTCGACTGATGGAGAATGGCATCCGCGGAAATGGTGCATTTACTCTCTTTTTGAAGGTCGGACCTTGTACACTAGTATTGTGTTTTTATGTAACTTCTTTTAGTTTCATTTCTAACGAGAAAGGAAAAGTATATCACTTTGTCATAATTTAAAACTATCAAAACAATAAACGTTTCACTTCAGTCTTAACGTGTTTTGAAATTTTGAAACAATGCGACTCTCATTGTTAGGCGAATAGAGTGAATTACGCTAAACATACACCGCACTGAGAATTTACCGAATGTCAGGGTCATTGTGAACATATTCTTTTGTTTTGACCACATGAGTGCTGGCTTGATGGATATTATCTTGGCACATACTTTAAAGTGCAAAGAAACTAGCCGTTTATCATTTTCATAGATTTTTATGACTAAGGCGAAAGTTTTAAAAGTCTTTTTATATTGTTTTATAGTCTATATCCGTATGCGGACGTCATCATGCTATATTTTCTCTATATTTTATGTGTTGCCTACCAAATTTATGATTTATTTAATTATTTATAGATTTTAAAATCCATTTTGATGTTGAGAAGTTAGTAAATATATCTTCGTATCTTCATCCAATTGTTTCTTCAAAGGATATTTTCTGTGAAAGATTTAATTATGTTTAAATGCCGTTAAAATACAACAGTTCTTTTGTTTATACTAAATTCCAGTAAACATGCGTGAGAACGAATCGACGATTTCTTCATATCTTAATTTTTTAACAAAGGGAAATTCTTTAACGGAATGCCGAGAACAAAAATGCCTTATTATTTGTAAAAAATATTTGCTAATATTGTATTTTCTTGTTAAAGCGATAAATGTGTGTAAATATTTTATATGAAGCTATTTTAAATAAACATCTTCGAGTAAATTACCTTGTTGAGCGTTCACGGACAAAAAGCCGATATCCTTGAATCAATACCACCGAAATTCCTAAGCGTCCGGGCGGCGTAATCCTGACTTTAGAATCTCAAACTTGACGATAAGATTGACAGACAAAAAATTATGATAGTACCAGTAAATTCCTTGCGATAAGGAAAAATTTGTTGAGAGTACTATTGATCTTGGAGGGATTCCGTACTATTACTATGAATGCTAGTTTTACTTACCTACCATTTTACCACTCTTCTTCCTGCTTTTTTTCCCCACTATAAGCAGGGTCGGCACCACGTGTTTACTTCTACCAATCTTCTCTCAACATCCATTTCCCTTCTTCCCATATCAAAACTTCTTCCCATATCAAAACTCACACATTCAAGCCATCGCTTTCTTGGTCTTCATGCCATTCTAGGCCCATCTATATCCATACTTAACATTTTTCTTGTTATGTGGCTTTCATCCCTCCTGTCACATGTCCGAACCGAGCTAACCTATTACTCCTGACTTTTATGAACTTAAGTTTGTTTAAATCGATGCACAATTGAATAATATTCCTTGACTGTAAATTTCATTTAACATTTGAATTCTGTAAAGGATACGATGAGAACAGTGGTGTTAGACTCCTGTCAATACCAATTACGAACCCGTTGATTTTTTAATGTTAATTGACTTCTATTTATTCAATAACCTCTATCCTATATGTCAGACGTATTAAGTTGTAAAAGCACTTCTTCAACCCTAAAAACCTTTATCACAGAACCAAAGGAATGGCTTATAAAAGTAAATAACCCTTAGATAGCGACTCCAAAACCGATTGACTAAAATTTTAAACTCAATTATGGAGACAAAATAAATAGTCTTATCTCTACTGTACTGTCTGGCTATCTACCTTTATCTAACCACCGAATTAGGAGAAAGGTGCCTTTTTTTTGTTTTAGGCTATACCGTTAATAATCATAATAACCTTTAACATCAAACATCAATCAATTTCCGATGCCATTAAGTTCGTCCCGTCAAGATAACTTGGGTGGAGTTTATCGTGTACTTAGCTACATCACGGTATAGTGAGTGAGTGTGGTGGCTGATTGAAATTAGGGGCACGTCCCTTGGTCCCAGGTGTCCGTTTCGGATCACTCTTGACCTTGCACTAATATATGCCTCACCCAACCCAGTTCTAAATGGGAGGCTTTAGTTGCCATGGGTGATACGTACTTACAATTTTATGTTCACATTGTGTGAACCTCGACTTCGGGAATTGATTTTTATGGTTTAAGCTTGTTCCTTGTTGTAAAGAAAACATCGAAATGGATCCCAAGCATTAATTTCTTTTCCAGTTTTTTTTCATTAATTAGAACTATTTTGACCTGGCCTGACCAAATCCTGCCTGGCTGATAGGATTTGGGCGTATTTTGGGTTAAAAATATTTAAGGGTTATTAGGATGTACAGTAGAGTAAATTACAATACATTTTATATCTGTTGGTTCTACACCCTTTTCACCCACAATCCTTTGATTTCATAGCGTTTGACTTCGTTGAACTTTGTAGAAACATGTTCTCTTTTATCGTTACCGTTTGATCCGATGTTCTTCTGTTCCTCAGGAATATCATGTTCAATTTCTTTAAGTTCATATCCATAACATTGTTCTTTAGGCGTATCGTTTTACCGATGTATGTCGTAAAAGGTTTCTATGTCAACCTACTTCTTGTTAAGTGTTTTTCCGTGCTCAGCTTAAGATTCCTAGGAATAGCTTGCAAGTGTAATAGCATCATTTGCATCTAGGACGCCGCGTGTCTTAGAAGATATGAGACCTTACCTTAACTTGACCTCGCGCTACAGCCTGAGCTTTGCCCTTTTACAGTAACGGTATGTGATAGACATTATAAGCGGAAAATGTCATCATTCGGAATCGATTTGCAATTAAAGTGTCCGGTAATCTAGAAATTTCCATAATTTTATAATGCTCGAACTTGGAGTCATATCGGAACGTCAAAATTGCGTATTTGGGTTTAGCGACCGAAAGTCGATAATTAATTTACTTTATTCAAGTAAAGGTCAAGAGAAAAATCGTCTTTAGCTTAAACTAGTTGCTACCGAAAAATTTATATGTCGAAATATCTGTAATAGGATCATAAAATCTGTAATAGTGTTATTGTTTTAATCATTAGTTCTTTAGCTTTATATGTATTAAAAGAACGGTATGTGATAGAGGAGCTCGGTGGCGTGGTAGTCAGTGCGCTTTGGCTTCGATCAGAAACAAAGCTACCTTCGCCATGATCAGGCCGTGGGTTGGTGACCAAGACTTTGTGATCTCGAGTTCCTCCGTGCTTCAGAAGACACGTTAAGCCGTTGGTCCCGGTCGCATTTGTGACCGTTTCTACCAACCAACCCGCATTGGGCCAGCGTGGTGGTGTTACGGCCCATACTCCTCATGTGTTTCTCCATGAGGAAGGCCTGTCCCAGCAGTGGGACGTATTTAGGCTGATGACGTATTAAAAGAATGATTCGGTGTTTTGTAACACGAAAAGTACCCTGTATTAAGCGTTTTTCAACACTACTGTAGGATATGTTATAATATGCCAAAGAGCCGTGCCCTCCGACGTCATAGAGCGTTCCGCTCAATATTATGATATTGAGTCCTCCTTTCATTCTATCTATTCCGAGTCATTTCATCTAGCGTCTGACGTAACGTAATCAACCGTTAACAACACCGCCAAATACGTATTGATCGTAGATTACGCATTGTAAGTAAACAGTGGTGTTTGGGCAAGCATTTGGTTCATTCGGAGTGATTTCTCGCTGCGGTTTGACTTGCGGCCGCCGTTACGCAACGTCTCCCGATTATCACGGCCCAGTTGGCGAGTGGTGTAAGCCATATGTGACCCTAATATTAAAACGAACTTAGCACCTAAACTGGATGTTTGTCGAGAATTCCTTAAATTGCTTCTTGAATAAACTTAGTTAGCAATTTCGGAATGGAACGTTAAAGATTCTTCATAATTTGGGACTGACTATAAATAAGAAGTATGTGCTTTATAAATATGTATTCTGGAAGGATGTTACACCAACATTTCGTCTGATAAATAAAATATTTCTGACACACCTACAACTAGCCTAAACCAAGAGGCCCAAATACCGGTGCTTTGGATAATATTCTCGATAAAATAATTTAAAATGTACTAGGTAATAAAACTTCATGAGTGTAGAACCAATTATTGCACTCGGTCACACAAAAAATCGCCACCGTTTCTCCAACTCTTCATTATTACAAAGTAGTATCAAGTACCTTAGAGAACTAGCAAGCCCAAGCTCCTTATATTTTTTCCACGTACAAATGATGCGGAATAACAAATACATCTAGTTACAAGATTTACCGATGCCAAGAGCGGATCTCGCGCAGCCTTACATGGCGTGCTGTGCTAAAATTAAATGATCTTCGAACACAATACTATAGATAATGCAAGTATAAAATCCTGAAACCTTCGAGTCTTGTAAGCCTTTGTAAGGTAAGCGTAGGACTTAGTTGTATAACGTCTGAGCGCTTAAAGGAAATAAAACTTATATGAAAAGGTTTTGTGATAACTGCTAAATCGAGTTCTATTTGTCTAAAATTTTTAGTATTTCTCTACAAATTAGAAAGATTTATACTAACCAGGTAAACGACATTTAAAGGTAAAACTCATTTCCTTCAAGTATAAAGAATTTTTTTTTGTAAAATTAACCAAATCCTTTTAAAATAGTAATATAATTTAAATAAATAACTACTTAGAATATCATTAAACAATGTCGTCGTTCCGCAGAGACAGAAAATTACACGATTTATTACAACTCGAAAAGACGGCTCATTAGCTCTTGTTAGAGAAGAGCCTTTAAAGTAACACTCCTGATTACTGTGAGTTCGAAGAACTTTGAAATTCCTTCGGGAAATGTTATTGTTACGATCTAAAATTGAGGAACGCGGCATCATCTAACTTTTCAGCTCATATTTTGCGGAACAATCCACTAGAGGTCATCGCACCTTATTATTTGCAACTTTAAATGGAAAATAATCCTGAAAAAGCGATTATTTAGACTCAGTAGCCGTAAATTTGTTAATATCGTGGATATTTTGTTCGGTATTACCTATTTCACTCTATGAGATTATATACAATCAAGAAATCGCTCAGCTTTGTATAAATAAATTCTGCCTTTCAGAAACTTGAGATGACAAATTATTATTTATGGAAGTGAAAGGAGCTAGGCTATTCGTCTTTAGATTTTCAATTACATTCTCATGAAATTGCGGAAGTCATATTATTTTAATTAATTCATTAAAATTTATCAACGTTAGAAAATGTATATATTAATTAATCATTAATTGTGCAACAAGATCACAAAAGGGTACTCTCGTGTGTAAAAAAATTGATGGTGCAAATTAAAATTGTTAATTATTTTAAAGGCAAAATTAATCAAGCAACTCTTCATTGTGCAGCTCATAAAAGACAATTGCCTTGCAATATCCTATTGTTCATGAACCTGTCGATAAGTCAATTTAAGATTGTAATCCATCTTCGAAGAGACAGGTTGAAGGCCCTGCTGAGGTCACATGTCTAGGCTCAATGGGAGGAGATAACACGATAAGGCGTCGAGACGTGGGACGGACTGAGACGGCCCGCGAGACGCGGCTCGAGCCGTGACTGAAGGTCCCAGCCTTTGTGATCTTTTCACAAGTAACAAATAACAAGATGCAGCTGTCGATGCTAACACATCAAGTTGTCTCACAAAAGATGTGTAATGTGAAACAGCCCAAGGCTACAAAGGCATTTTAGAGACTCCAGAGAGAATGGAATAAATTTTTTTGGTAATTGTTGTATTAAATTATAAAACATTTACTTCTATTTGAGTGACGTGTGGTCCTTACATTTTGCTATCATATTTTCCTCACGATTTGTGGTTATGATAATTCCGGAAATAGACTGGATGGTTTAACTTCATGACCAAGTTGTCACGGGTGCCAAAAACATGCATTCATTAAATTAAACAAAGGGGCTACTTCCAGTGACTAAACACAAGATAATGGTTATTGTATTTAGATAAGGATTATTTTTTTTAGGGGTTCTAGTGAGCAGGGCTTCAACTTTAATCTGTATGCTCTTCTTTACAGCATGTGCTTGAATAAGACTAATTGGTCACGATATCTTTAGAAGGCAAAAATCATTGTGTTTCAAAATACAGTGTGTCATGTCATGAATTTTGTATTTACAGTGGACTGAAGATAATACATTTTATTATGCTCATTACACAGATATGAAATGTCGACCGTGTAAAATCTCGAGAATACCACTTAAATATTGAAGTGTTGAAACACACATTGTGCCAGACATTGAAATAAAGTCTGTTTTATTACTTAACCATATAGCGGTCGTGCATGTCAAATCCTATTGGCGTTGAAAGCTCGTTGAATCACTTGTTGATTCAAACCATCGGCACGGCGCACAAACAGCCCTGCGCGAGAGCATGCTTCAACAATGCTTCAATACCACCTTCCATTGCCGAACATAGCAATGGCAGCGCACATATTCTTTTATTAATTACAGTGGCCAATTCAGTAGAGGATATGACGGCATGCCGCGGGTGTGCGCGTGACCGGCCTGCGAAATAGCCTGCGTCCACGCAATACGCATTCATCCTTGAATCGATCCACGTACAAATTATATTGTTATTAGTTGCCGCGCGCCAACTAAATATGATCAACATGGACACCATGATTGGTGGTTAAGCGATAATTTTGCTAAATTTTATCCTTTTGCTAAAAGACAATTTGACGCACGCAAGCCCATAATTTTCTTCAGAAACAGCAACGAAAAAGTCAAATTATTGTCTATGGTTTCAGGCGTATAACCTCTCGAACAGATTATAAGTTATACAACATTTCGAAATTCTTACCTAATAGGAACTACATCTTGAGCGTAAGAACCTAGATTAATATCTTATGGTAAAGTTATCGTCCCATCTGCTCACGGCGTTTTCAGTATGCAAGGCCGATGGTGTTATGCGATGACATTCAAACTGGTCAATTGGTTTCATAACAAGTTTAAGTGCAGTTTGTATTCGCCGCCGGCGACACGTTCCGAGTATCGGATCGCAAATCAATTAGTGCTCAGACCAATAAAGGACCATGTCTCTATCTAATATATCTCTATCTATCTAATATATCTGGAATACATTCTGGTATCTTTAACGAGTCATTAAGCTAAAATACGAAGTAAAATTTAAAAGCAATCGAAAAATTCAATGGCTCATTAGCTGATACATTATTGAGTTCATTATGATATACCATGTAGTTTTTAACAATACAATGAAATTGTAGTACTTTAATTCCTACATAGGAGCTAAATTAATTACCAGTACAATTCAGTCTTTTGCCATGAATAAATAATTATATTATGACCCTCCATAATTGATTTTTTTATAAGCCGATATGAACCGTGAACTTAATTCGTTTTCGAACTCGAATACTCATTACCATATCATTACCGCGACAAAGTACGAAATTGTCGCGGCCAGTACGTCTACAATGTAACTCATGTCCTAGGCACTTATCATGGGAAAGTTGATGTAATTCTGTGGTCAATGAATCAAACAATACACTGGTACACATCGCGCTTGGGCCCGCCACGGTCACAATCCAATATAAACCGTTTCGCAAGCAAAACTTCATTCTCGTAAACAAACGTCGCTCAACGCCGTTTTATTGGATATTTCTTTGGCACCACTCAGAATTTCTTAACACAAACTATTTTAGTAGCGAAGATAATCAAAATTCTACGTTATAGAGACTTATGCGTTCGCCATTGACCTAATACTGCATCTCGGATTAAATAATTGATAGGGGACAGTTTGGTACTAGAGCAAGGGCAGACGGTGAATTGATTTTCATTAGTCAATTGTGTCTTCCTGTGCCATATCTATGGATAACATGCTGCAATTTGATTTTGAATAACGCCTAGAAAACTGTAATTTAGTGTTTTAAGACTTAGAATACTGATAACTTTCTTTTAGCGCAATCGTATCCCGGCGCAATTAGAAAGTTTACAATCAAATGAAACTTTCATTACTGATCATTTATTACTGGTATTAGTCGTTTATCTTTATTAAAACTTGTAATCGGTCATTATCTAGTGTGCCCAATTTAATAAAGCCGATAAAAGTCATATTTTGGTGACCTACTATAAAAGTGAATGCACTTTTTAAAGCCTTTTATCTGTACGGTTGTGCAATTCTGTTGTTTTATCCTCAGTTGTCATCAGCCAATTGCGACGTCATCCATTTTTGTCTAATCTGAATGATCATCTTTCCTGTCACGCCGGAACGTCTACTACTTGTTCTACCTTTCTAGGAAGACGGTAGACTGTTTTGCAATTGCTTAAATCGGGTAGGACACTTATAGTTACCGCCGTAATGCTTATTTGATTAAAGTTTCTGTTCCATCTTCTAAAGGGCTTTTAAAGCTTAAAAATAATATTCAAATTAATAAATATCTTTACATTCAAGCCAGCTGATATGAGACAAGCAGAAATAGGTCTTATTGTTGAAATGAGTAACGTTACAGTCGTAGATCAGTATCGTGCAGACACACAAGCGACCATTTGTCTGTCAGTCAGTACTTCACCTCGTTCTAGGAACGGATGCCCGCTCCTGCAGGATGAAAAGCGTCCACTCATTAGAAGCCATTACTCTCGCGAAGGACGCGCCGCGAATGGTCGGCGTGTGCGCAATCACATGATAATTATTGCGTATTCTGAGATTGTAGTATTTCATAATTTTTTTGTGTGAGAGAGAATCTTAACGGTCGGTCTCAGGGTCTAGACAATTTAGCCAAGTTATTTTCATAGCATTCTCGACTTAAAGGTGAAATCTTATAATCTGACATTTTAATGACTGGAATAGAACTGAAAGAGCTTAAAAGAAGTACAAGCTTTGTCAATGTAACATTGATATACGGCGACTTGAATGTTGACAACAATTCAATATATATGCTAATCGAATGGTTTAGCTATAGGATTTTTAGAAACACTGAAAAGAAGAAATCGTACATTATCCGGTTATTTCAATAACATAGTCTGTAATAATGCCTTAGTAGCAGTAACAAGTACAAGAGCTCTCTCGGAACACTTAATTGAATGTAAACTCCATCGGCGCAGTCAAATAAGGCTGGACATAAACCAGCCGGCCACATGGCAGCCATTTGCTCCCGCGCCGCCAGACCGCATGTCTGGATACCAATGTTTGCATTCAGTTTTAGCCTTAATTGATTGTACAATGCAACGTACTACTGAGACTATATCGGTTTGAACGTAGCTCAAACAACTATTAATGAACAACTTCGTATGGAATATTAAATGGTCTTAAATCACGTTAACCTCTGGGAACAACCTGATTATTATTTTATTGATGATTTGATTATTTGCAAGTGTTGGACGATTGGTTTCGATAATAAAAACAAAGGCTGGTTATGATTGAACTCTCGAGAAGAAACCAAATTTTTGCGAGCTCTAGTTTCTTCGTGCAACCGTTTCTACATATTCGCATACCCATCTACTGCTATTCATCAGTGGTTATGAATCATTTGCTTGTCAAATAACAATCCGCATTAGACTATAGCAATGATTATACAGCGTCTTCCACTTTACTTGCTCAAATCTAATCGCATTTAATACTGCAGCGTCGAAAGAAGGACCTGTTTTGAATAGGAATCGTCTAATTAATTTCTAACTAGTACTTCTACTGCAGAAATGAACAAGTAATAAGCAGATATAATGCAATAACCTCACTCGAAGTTGTCAATCGCTTATCCGAGAATCGCAGGCGCATACGCACATTGCAGCGCGTCCGCGCTACCGGGGTCGAAGACCTCGCATAGACAACTGCACAGATAAAATCACTAGAAATGCTGCTGTAATTGTTACACCGCAAGACGGAAAAAGAATATTAGTTATGTCACAAAATTAAATTAGGCCAACGTTCTCTTGTCGATCAAACAATCGCTTCTAAATTACATCGCGAACTTAATCGGTTTATAAATAACAGATGCATTTAGAATTAAGTGCATGGCAAATGTTGAGAAATTAGCATTAGCATTAGATTTAAATAGAAGAAAAAATTACATAATGAACATTCTTATCTAAAATACTTCAGCGCTTGATCATACTTGATTCATTCATTAAAATGTCGAATATCTGGATTTATTTCTGCGTTCTAATTTACAACTTTATAAGTCTACCAATTAGTTAATTCCGTGGCACGGTAAATAAACTCTGTTTCCAGATAGGAAAAGTTGTATAAATCTTGCAATTAAGCGAAATATAATACCTAGAATATCCTACTGATTAAATCGTGGGAGTAGCACCGGTTTGTGCAATAACAATAAATTAGTCACATGGATGCACTTTCCCCGAGTGCGTTCGGAGCCTACCATGTACAACCGGCGTCAGAAGTATATACTTGGATACCAATAGTCACAATACTTTATTAGTGTAGATCACGTGATACTTTACCTGTGACGCCGAGTACCAATCACTCCCGCTGGCTCTTCCAGACGCTCAGTTACCGCATCAGTGCTTCGACTCAATGGCGAGTGGGCCGAGACGTTTGCCAATTATTATTGTTTACTTTCTATCGCTAATCGCATATGTATTATGTTACAGTGAATCATACGAGGATCGAATTACTAAATTATCAACTGATATATTCAAAGAGCATTGTCTCGTAACACCCACGGTTAGGTAACGATTTAGAAGTAAAACCGAATAATTTCGAGCAAATGAAGAATCGTCATTTGATATTCTAATGTCAGTCGGAATCGATTAATCATTTATCTTTTTGTTGGATTGCGAGATTCATACACATTGTTGGTGGGTAAATTTTTTTTATTGTAAGTAATCTTTTTATTAAGTTTTAGTGGAACCAAAACTAAATCATGCAAACTGTGGATGATACCAGCTCTACCTTATTAAATAGGTACGTCTTTTGATCTTAAACCCGCACTCACTGAAAAGTGAAACAATAGGCAAAACTGTCCACATCGCAGCTTTATTATCTGACACGCAGCCATTTTCTCGGGTAGACAGCATTTCGATCAGCACCACCGCCATATTAGGTCATATGCATACATCCAGCACTATAATGAACCCATTAAGGCGTCAACGTGCGCGCGAGTGGTTTCCGCGCGATCATTCGCACGGATCGAAGGCCTTTTCGGGCAGAACAAATAAACAAAATAAAGAAACAAAATGTAATACAGATAATATTCCAACTTAATTGACACGCCGAAGAAAATGAAGTGCATATCGATAATACTTGCTCACATTGAATTGCGTAAGTTTAATTTAATAGACTCTCCTTCGTTTATCTTAATTCGTATACAAAGGTTGGGTGAATCATTCCGAAGACAAAAGATAATTGAAAAAAGTGTATTTATATGTTTACCAAGACACGGTTTATTAAGTGTACCTAAATAATAAATATACTTTTAATAAAACCTCTTTTTATAAGTTGTCATTATATTTATCGAACATTATTTACTTTTTTATTTAGTTTGCATAAATAATGTATGTGTATATTGCAAGAAGTTTATCATATACCCCATTTTCTTGTTAACACGGTCATGTTACTTTTAAATTACTTTTAAGTTTGCCGCTATCTTTAACGTTGAACTGAACTTTAACTTCATTTCGTACTATTGACAAAATTCTTTCTTGTTGCCGACTGATACGATGCCCCCATTTAAATAATTAAGATTGACCTATTTATTATTAATATAATTTTCTTAAAATCATTACGATTAATATGTTTAAGCTGAATAATTGAAAATAAAGTATATTACTTAAAAAAATGACAAGTAGCATTGCTTACACCCATTCATTTGCTTAAAGTAAACAAAATACTAATTAACACTCTTTAGTCGTAAAAATTTAAAAGTTTTTTAACTACCTACATGATTATATCATTATTACCAATAAACTCAGTAAGCAAAAAATGTATATGTCAAACATGTGTCGCTGAAAATAGAGAAAGAAATAGTATTTATTGTTTTTGATATATAAAAAGTGAACCACAATATAGGTACAGTCTACGTCAAAAGCTTGCTAGAATGTTAGCACAGCGCCTAAAGATAAATATTATTTCAACAGCCTTACCCTTATCTCTGGTCTACTTTCTTCGATATCAGCTAAGAATAGATGTAAAATAGGTTGTTATACACAACCACAATGACCCAAATGCACTAGTGACGTCAGCATCCACGTAATTTTACGTAACCGGGCTCTGGAGTGTTACGGTGTAGCGTGGATGTAGGACTTGTTTATAGTAATTCATATTTAGGCCATAATATTATTATTTAAAATATAACATTACTGATAGCAAAAGAACAATGTTAAGAAAATAAAACGTTCAGTAGACTCTTCTTTTCAAATGCAATGTATTGTAATTCTATTCAATCCAAAATAGATATTAACATTTTAAGATTAACATAACATAATAACATTTTAAGAATAACCTATTAAGATTAACACTCAACGTACGTAGATAACTTAAAGTGACTCGATCGAAAATAAATAACCAAATATAGTAATTTTAAATAAAAACAAAATCGTACCAAATTCGTTTTACGATTGAAGGCCAAGGAATGTGCATTAACAGTTACTTATGCATTATGTAAAAACTCGTAATTTTCTAAACCTATTTGAGTGATAATCAAATTATTCATTTAATGATATGGTTGATGTTGTACGCAGTAAACAAACGAAGTAACGTTTTGAAATAGTGATTATGAAAAAACAAACAGAACGTAGAAAATTATTCAACTGCTTCACAAAGGCAGGAACGCTAAAGAAAGTTGTAAATATGTAAATTCGTTACGGAAAGCGAGCATAGCCGATTTCTGCATAGCAATACCGCTTACTCCACTGCTCTGCTGTCTGTTTCCACTGCAGTCTATTATCTTTCAGTATACGTTAATGTTACCTATTAAATATGAGCGAGACGTCTCGTAGATCCCACGGGTAATCTAAGAATTCTTTCCTCATCACGCTCTACGAATATTTTATAATATAAACAAACCTTTCCCAAGAATCATCAGTAAAATAAACGATTCAGAAGTAACCGAAAATATTCTCATAAATATTAGCGACACACATTAACACTCATAAGTCAGCTTTAAATAAATTACAACTACTATAAGCCGTTAATTTTAAAATCTATAAAAGCGAAACATTTTAATGACCAATTTCAGGATGTAAACATTGGTTGTTTGATATACGTCCCCAAGCTGCTATAAATTAGGTAGATAATCGTTATGATAGTAAATTACGTAACAGTGAGTCAGTCTTACCGAAATCATAAGGTAGCCCATTTGCCCCATATACGAGGACAGTTGACTCATCTACGCAACTTTCATTGCTTGTCGAGTCACGAAGTTCATTTGCCAATTTACAATTACAGGCAGATATTACGCAAGTGCTTACAATAATTTTAAAAGAGCAATATCCTTATGAATATTTTGGACTTAAAAACGTTATTCATGATTCATTTGCTGCAATACTTTGAAGAGGGCGTTTACTCTAGCTGTGTCTAGATGATGCAATTTCTCGATTTGTACTAACTATAAAACAATCATGGGCGACGATCACTCATGAGCCGTCCTACATGCGCAGTGACCGATTGCTCGCACACCTTCGGAAATATTTTTCCAATGCTAAAATAGAACTATTTGAAATCTTTCCAAAATAATCATTAAGCACTTTAGTTTAAAAAGTCAAATGAACTCGTTTACTAAAATAGTGTTAAATTTCTTCTACGTAGTACATTATAATGAACTGTAACAGAAATATTTCTGTCGACTTGAATTACACAGGTTTTTTGGTTCTATGCTGTTGACCTCGAACGCCCTCAGCTTCACCAGATTTTGTCGTCACGCCTGTATGGCAATCCATGGAGATTTTTTCTCCTATAGGTATACCCCATTATGATTTTATCTCCAAATCTCCATTAGTACCTAGTATTGACATTTGTAAGTAGCATAGTGGTAGTCTTCCAACATAACATTACTTGCGTGATCGCATGACTTACCATTCAGTATTATCGCTTTCATTTTCGATATTTTTGTAACAATTTATTCAAAACCTTCGATGTCAAGAACTTCCATATATTCATCTACAAAGTGGTTTACTTCGTTATGGACCGGTAAAATCTTCAATGGGTCAATGCCAATACCTATTAACAAGGGTTGCCACTTTGCCAGTGTTGCCACAAAAATTTTCCTTGTGCAAATTCAGCGTGTGAATTATAATGTGTTCATCTTCCAGAAAGTAAAAGCATTAATTAATTCTAAGAAATCGTTGGCAAGATCGCCTTTATTCAACGTCAACTTGTATACAACAAAAGCCACATGTCACTGTATTACAATGATTGTAAATCATAAACTTAAAATGATTGTAGTCAACCCTGAAACTTAAATACAATAAGTATGACGAATTCAATGCAGAAGCGCTTTAGATTAAGTTATTAACAACAAGGCACATCGTAACAGTAACTAATTCAACGGTAGGCTCAGTAATACTTCTGGTGTTACGACACCGTTACTCGTAGAAGATAATTATGAAATCAAATACACAACAAAATGACATGTTAGTGAACAATGGATGATCGAAAGAATCATGTGATTTGACAAATTAAATAATAAAAAAAGGATTATTTTAAATGTATGCCAAGAGCGATTATGAATGTAATTACATTCTAGGTTTAAACAAAAACAAAACACCAATCGACAAAGATTTTTACAATAAAAGTGTGTACAGATCTAAAATATAGAAAGTAAAACGCTATTGTGCGAAGTTAGTAGTTCGGAAAAGCCATCAATTTCCGAAGCGTGAAAACGACGATTTGGCAGACGCCGCGGAGTCTGCGGGCACAGAACACTTTCTCTGCGCAGGCGCACGCGGCGCGCCACAGTCCCGCAGACGCGCGCCGGCGCCGCCCGCCCCGAACACGCTACCCGATATTTTTGACACTTTCAATCAGATACAATTAAAAAAGTCAACAACGCGAAATAATTTAATCAAAGTAATTGGAAAGTGTGAAATAATTAAGTGATAAAAAGATTTGATGTATTGTGATATTTCGGAAGCAACAAGGGACGTTGCCCTCTCCCCGAATTCACGTAGTGCTTCCTGGATTCATATATATTGTGTTCGAGACAGACTGAAGCGAATGCATTTATAATGCTTGCCGTTTGCCAAGCTGTGACAATGACCAAGACGTATAGTGACCACATGTGACGCCCGTGGAGCGCCGCCAAGTCATGACGCTCTGGTACACGGATTTACTGGTGAGCTTTGTCGGCGTTGTTATGTATTACTTCGACAGCAACACAAGAATATATTGTGGTCATGACCGTGGTAAATATTACGTGAATACTAAAACTTTATACTTGTGGCAATAATCAGCTTCCTGATATGTTTCGTTTTGTTAAAATTTTAATTTGAATCGGTTTGTGATAGGTCATCTTCGTGTTCTAACGTTTTAATAATCAAATAAAGTATAACCCACGATTCCGTCCAACGAGCCTTCGTGTTTCTGACACTGGCCTTTCTCAATCTTAAAGCCACGACTTACCAATTAATTGATTGAGAACAACGGCGAGACATCATTTAACTATTATTGAGAGCGATTCGCTATACAGCGAGGACGGCACGACACCTCTCGCAATCACTCACATAGGAGGTAAGGCAATTGACCCACAAGTATTACAGTGTTATTATTACTATCAGCCGATAAAGGCCACGATTCTCACTTGTTTATCAGGTCAATTACAGACAGTTTAGAATTTTTATCGCTTACTTTCTAAATGGTCGGTGTCGATAAGTTTCTTTTAAGCTTCGCCGGGCCGAATCCCTCCTTGTCTGTTAATTGTTTGTTAACATATTTCCTGCGTCCACGCTAGGTAGACATTACGTCAGTGTGCCACTTGAACAAGACCGTTGACCCGCTAATTGCATTTGATGTGAATAGGTTGAGTTCGTGGTTGTCACCGGGCAATCGACGTGTTTTTTTATGTTGCAAATACGGCAAGTGAGCATGTAGGTCGTTCGACGCAATAAATATCTTCAGACAGTAAATTAGAGACTATTGAAAGCATGCACTTTTTTAAGGTTAACCAAAAGCCGATGTTCGTGGGTCATGATAAACTTAAGTGCTACCGGCCTATTTACACTCGTTTCTTTGTGGCAATCTCATCGTTCCAGTTTGAAATAGAAAACTCATTTTCTTTGTTTTATTTAAGAAAGTTCTGGTCTACTAATTGCCTACTTTGTATCGTTGCTTACGATCACGACGTGTGTTCTGCAGCAGGATAAACACCTGCCCCTTATTTTATAACTGTGATGGTTATCACAATACCTTTCTTTTTACATGCATTGTGGATACACTAATTCCTAGTACAAACGTATATAAATAAATCTTGTTAAAAATTTTATGCGACAACAAAATTGAGAGCTAAAAATGGCTTATTTATTTTAGTACTAAAGGTCAGCTTGGCTAAAAAGTGCCATAACACCGTAACAACTCTATGTGATTGTAAGCCACTGATTTGCTAACGAAGAGATCGTCTTTTTTCGATTCGTAATGATTTTTGAATCCTGACAATTTATACATAGTATAGGTAATAGTTAAAGCAAAAGTTACGAAAGAAATCAATAAAATCAAACAATAGAAATGGTGGAAGAAAGGCTGTTTACTATTTCAAGCTTGGTCCTTAAAGAACTATAAAAAAAAATCCTTGAAATTTAGTTTGCAAGAACACGGTTCCTTGTAGAATCACCTTTTAAGTAATTCTTATTGTCAGCTTTTACCCATCATATCAAATTAATCAAAACTTTCTCAGTTAGCTCTGAAGCGTGTACCGCGACAAAGTGGTGGTCTACCGCAGCGGAAATCCACTCTTGCGCATTCGATTTCCTCCTAACAAACACAAGCTCGGCTGGTAAACAGATGTTAGCTAGCGAAACCTACACAAGGCATCCATTATCAAGTGCGTGGGCCATGTACGGCACTCATTTAATCATAGCAAACCTCTGTACTGAACAGCTATAATTTCAATGAATCGTTAATTTGTAATGCAAAGTTTAACTCTTAAAAGAAAGTTGCTATCAACTTGCAAAAACTGCTTGGCAATTATGAAAATAGCTGAAAGTTAGCGCTACAATTTAATTCAAATTCTATCGATATTTAATTAAGCCTTATTTTATAAGGCAAAGCCCTATAAGAATTTGCTTCTACTCCATGCCACTAAATCAGCTCTTTGATCCTGCGACAAGCGACAAGTGACCTAAATGTAATGAAAATAAAGCAAAATTTTATTGCTTCCTGAAATAACGTTCGTAATGAACCCTTCATGGATGCACACTTGTATTAAGGCCATAGCTTCACAAAAACCCATGTGTCTCTAGATTCTAGATAAAGCCTCTAATTAGAGGTGACACTCCCAGACTGTTGAAGTTTCGGTACACGCCTAATGTCTGGGACCTTACATCTCTCATGTAGGGTTACCAACTTGCTATTGTCAATAGTGGTCATATAATTATCATTAAAAATATAATTACGAGTAGGTATCATATCATTCGAATTTTTATTTAAAGAATAAATGTAAATCTTCAAACTAAATGAATCAGACAACCAACATTTTTAACACTTTAATTTGGTAAATCTAGATTATTTGTTTTGTATTTAGGTACGGAGGCTGTATTTAGCATATTTCAATATTTATAAGCTTCTTTTATACAAATTATGTCAACTATTTTCAAGAAGTGTGCTGCAGCCAACCCTGTGCAACTCTCATTTGATTAATGCGGCCTTTTGAAAGATAATGGAGCTAAAACACGAGCAACTTGTCTGATTCACGTCTGCTCTCTTTGAAAGGTAATACCTATAATTAGGGGGTGAAAGCTGGTTTTTTCTAGTTCCGTGAGCCATCAGCCATTCGTTCACACGATTTGTCTATCGCATATTTTGGCAATTGTTTTGACTGGAGCCAATGGCATAAACGTCTGACCGAAACCTTCACGTAACTCGTAAGCATATCTAAAATTACGCTTTAACTGTTTCGATTTTACAAAATATCTTTTGAAACAATACAGCACAACAAAAGAAATAGTTGTTTGTCAAATTGTTCATGGGTTTCACTTGCTATCGTTAAATCTTTCGTGTTTCATGACATTCCCACGGCAGCCTTCTGTAAACTAGCGCGTGGTAATTTCGCGTGACACAAAAGTCACTGAATTAACCTTGAACGCCGAAAAAGCTTTAGTCATTACCTAATTAGAAAACCAATCCAATTACAAATGTAGATATTGTGGGTTTAACTAAATGATAAATTGTGTATCTAACGATGGTTAATTCTATTGAAGTTTTCAAGGGTAAATCTTAAATGAAAAACCATAGGAAGATGATGATGATTTCATATTGATGAAGAAACGTAAGACATTATTCGCGGCACATTCGACCTTTTGCATAGGTAGTCGCTTTCTTAACTCTACTATAGTTAACAAACGTATAACTTTGTGATTTTCTTCAACTTAAATAAACCTTATTTTAACCAATTCGTCATCTTGTTACAGAGCCCCGGCGCAGTGACGGGCCCGGCGGACACGCAGACGGCGTCGCGCGACGCGCTCGACGTCCGCTACTCGCTGGCCGCGCTCGCCGACGACTACACGAAGCGCAAGCATGTGGTGCGCGTCACCACCGCCGCCGGCGCAGAGCTCTTGCTGCAGGTAACACGGCGGAACACCTGACAATTGGCCAACTTGCGGACTGTAGCTAAATTTTTTAGGTGTAATAGATCAAAATTGATGTAGTATAGGTGTAACAAGGTTAAGGGTGCTTTTCCACCAGACCTATGCGAGTCAGCTAACAGTGTGCGAGGAAATTTTGCGAGTGACGTGAAACGAGGCAATCCAATTGGTATATTTTTCCCATGACACTGTTAATCGACCCTCTTATTTCAAATCACAGGTATTTATTTAATTTTCTCTATTTTTCTCCAGGCTGAAGGCGCAGCAGACGCTCAGCGCTGGCTCGCCGCCCTCCGCAGACACTCCGCGGAGCCGCCGCCGGCCGACCCGGCGCCCGCGCAAGGCACGCCGGTCACCACACAAGCTAATACCAACAACAACGCCACGCCCGACTGCCCCTCGCCGCTGCCGCCGCAGCGCAGCAAGAAGATCGGCAGGAATAGGTCGCCTACAGGTGAGGAATGTCTGAACATTGTTTTAATATTGAGTCAAATTGCTGCTACTAGGCGATTTAGTGCAAGAGCATTATTTGAGTGCGTGACCACCACAGATTGTGACCACGGTCACAACGTTTCCATCAAGCGACACTACGACCAAATTGACTTAGTACATGGTAAATAGAAGATGTTTCCAAGATAAATTTTATCTATACTTAAACACGGCGGATCAAAAGCGAATGAAAGTCTCATATTCAAACTCTGAATCAGAATTGTACGTAAAATCTCTCATATTATCATTCAAGAGACTGCCACGACTGCATATAAGATTATTAATTAATTTACTGCATTCGATAATTTTTCGTAACATTATAGAGGATAGACCTTCATAATGTTATGAAAAATTATCTAATCCAATAAAGATCTAATCCAAGAAAAAAAAATTATCACTTTGTTAAATAAAAGCGTGTTACATTGTGATTGCAAAAAATGTTCTTCAATGTTCCATCAAATTGTTTTCCAAAATATTTTTTTTTTAATTTATAACCTTTCAGTGTTTATGCCAAAGTACGTTAAAGCGATTCAAACGAACTCAAAATTGATGGCATTGTATCGTTTAAAGTTCAAATCTTTCTAGTTAGCTGTTTCTTAACATTTATTTACCAATTAAGAGTTGTGAATTAAAAATGAATAAGCGTGCATTGTCCCAGTGCCTGCGATAGTCGGGCCGCCAACGCCGACTCTCCCGTCGTCGCCCAAGAACAAGACGTGGAAGGGCCGCATGGCTAAGCAGCTGCGGAGGATGCACGGCGGCAGCAGCGCGGCCGCGGCCGCCGCCACTGGCTGGCTGGGCGCGCCGCTCGAGCGCTGCCCGCCCGACCCCGACCACCCGCTGGTGCCCAAGGCTGTCACCTTGCCGGCGCATGCTGTTGAGGTAACTATCTATATTCGGACAATTGTTTAACCCAATGCATGACTGTTTATATTTAATCACTAGCTGTTGCTCGCGACTTCGACCGTGGTTACTATGGTTTTTTAACGATCCCACGGGAACCCTTTAATTTTCCAGAATAAAAAATAATCTAAGATGTTGAATTTCATTGAAATCAGTCCAGCCATTACGGAGGTTAGCCCGCACAAACAGATAAACATAAAGAGAAACAAAAAAGAAAAGAAATTTTTTTTGGTATTTTCGCTCTTATTGCAAAATTTTGATGTTTTGATAATTTGTTGTAACTTTAATTGTGTTAAAATTAGACACGGAGACAACTCTTTATAAGTACCTCCCGAATACATCATTTTAATTTGCATTAACTTAAAAACGATAAATAATTTTTATGAAGTGTAATATCGCACATATTGCAAAAGCTTGTCTAATGATCCATGCCAAATATTATTCTTCGGATTTGTCGATGTGAAGAAAACTGAAAAAATGTTAGTATGGTAAATGCAGAGTTCCCCAAAATCTGCATAGAAAACGGCAATTTAATAGGTAAAGAGCTATTATATAAGTGGTGTGGTGGTTGCAGGCGTACGGGCTGCGCACGGTGGGCGTGTACCGCGTGCCGGGCAACGCGGCGGGCGTGGCGGCGCTGGCGGCGGCGCTGGACCGCGGGGAGCCGCCGCCGGCCGCCGACGCGCGCTGGGCCGACGTGCACGTGGCCTCCTCGCTGCTCAAGGCCTACCTGCGCCGCCTGCCCGACCCGCTGCTCACCGCCGACCTCTACCCCGCCTTCATCGGTGACTGCCCCACACTCACACTCACACTCGCACACACTGGCCGACGTGCACGTGGCCTCCTCGCTGCTCAAGGCCTACCTGCGCCGCCTGCCCGACCCGCTGCTCACCGCCGACCTCTACCCCGCCTTCATCGGTGACTGCCCCACACTCACACTCACACTCGCACACACTGGCCGACGTGCACGTGGCCTCCTCGCTGCTCAAGGCCTACCTGCGCCGCCTGCCCGACCCGCTGCTCACCGCCGACCTCTACCCCGCCTTCATCGGTGACTGCCCCACACTCACACTCACACTCGCACACACTGGCCGACGTGCACGTGGCCTCCTCGCTGCTCAAGGCCTACCTGCGCCGCCTGCCCGACCCGCTGCTCACCGCCGACCTCTACCCCGCCTTCATCGGTGACTGCCCCACACTCACACTCACACTCGCACACACTGGCCGACGTGCACGTGGCCTCCTCGCTGCTCAAGGCCTACCTGCGCCGCCTGCCCGACCCGCTGCTCACCGCCGACCTCTACCCCGCCTTCATCGGTGACTGCCCCACACTCACACTCACACTCGCACACACTGGCCGACGTGCACGTGGCCTCCTCGCTGCTCAAGGCCTACCTGCGCCGCCTGCCCGACCCGCTGCTCACCGCCGACCTCTACCCCGCCTTCATCGGTGACTGCCCACACTCACTCACCCTGTACTCCACAGCCGCTGACCGCTGCGACGAGCGCGCGCGGGAGCTGCGGCGGCTGGTGCGCGCGCTGCCGGACGCGCACTACGAGACGCTCAAGTACCTGGTGCAGCACCTGCGCCGCGTGGTGGCGCACGCCGCCGCCAACAAGATGGAGGCGCGCAACCTGGCCATCGTGTTCGGGCCCACGCTCGTGCGCGCCGCCAGCGACGACATGCTCGCCATGGTCAACGACATGTCCAGCCAGTGCCGCATCATCGAGTCCTTCCTCTCACACGTGAGTTATTACAATAGAGTGACTGTTTAAATCAAATTCAAGCAGTAGGTACTTGATAAATCTGTGTTTATAGCACAGATTATTTATTTCTTAGGGTTCCGTAGGATTTCTTATAGTTTCGCCATGTCTGTCTGTCTGTCCGTCCGCGGATAATCTCAGTGCCCGTTAGCACTAGAGAGCTGAAATTTTGAATAACTATGTATATTAATAACGCCGACAAAGTGCAAATCTTAAGTGGAATAAAATATTAAATTAGGGGGGTGCCCATACACGTAATGTAGGGACTAATTTTTTTTCCTCTGGACCCTAACGTGCGATATATCGTTGGATAGCTATTCAAAAATGAATAGGGGTTCTCTAACATCGCTCCGAAAGTTAAAAAAAATATGTCCCCCCTTTAACTTTTGAACCATAGGTTCAAAAAATATTAAAAAATTCTCAAAAGTATAACTTTATAATTACTTTCTAGGAAAATTATTTTGAAATGGATGGGTTGAGCAGTTTTTGGGTTGGCTTTTGTTCGAAATAATATGCATACAGCAACTATAAATTGTAGAGATGTAGAGGTTTTATGATTTAACACCTCATTAAAAACATCAAGTCTCTAGACCACTGTCGCTCAATACGCTCATATGAAAGTTCAGCTGCATAACCAAGGATAATGTATTGTTGCAGTACTCGTGGTACTTCGAGGAGGAGGAAGGTTCGCCGCCCGTGGAGCCGCCGCCCGCCGTCGGCGAGCTGTCGCCGGCGCCCGCGCCCTCCAGGGACCTGCTCATACACAACGTCAAGAAGATCGAGGGTAAGCCGCTCTCTTTAGCCGTCATCATATTTGCCAGGGGAGTCAGACCTTTAAGATGGCCATAACAATATCTATTGTGGGATTTGACACTGGTCTGAAGCATCAGAGGCTAGTTTATTGATCGGCATATAGCGCCTACAGGTGCAATTGATTTGGAAACTGTAACGTTCTCTATATAAAAAGAATATAAGAGTTTGGTATCAAATAATGAATCTCCAGACGGACTCTACAGTGCTACATTCATGAGATTTCCACATAATTAAAATGTACCTATAACCTCTAAATGAAATTATGTTGGTCCAGGTAAAGACGTGTCGACCCGCGACATCGTGTCGTCGATAATCTCAGCGGCGAACCGCAAGATGCAGCGCAAGCCGCGGCACAAGGACAAGAAGTGGGACGACAAGCCCGCCTCCCCCGCCGCCAGCCCCCCGCGCTCCCCGCCCGCCGCGCCGCCCCGCGCGCCGCACCCCTACCCCGCCCTCGCCAAGTACGGATACGCTACATTAATACTATCTAGTTATCTACTTACCATCAAAACTATTTTTTCAACACACTTCCTTATAAAGTGGCTCTAATCCCATGGCAATTAGGCACATAATGACACCTATAATCAAACTGTGACTTTTTCATTACTATTATTCACGAGTGAGTAATAGTTTTTTTTAATATTATTGGTTGAGTTACGGTTACATTTGCGCTAAAAAGCTATCCGCGAAAAGCCCAAAAAAAAGAAACCTCATTTTTTAGTCTATGGCCGATGCGCGCGCATAGGAAAACTAATTAATTTTTCCCGCCATTACGAAATTTATTAGCTATGGCCGATGCGCGCGCATAGGAAAACTGATTAATTTTTCCCGCCATTACGAAACATTTTTCACAACTCGTCTCGTTTTCTCTTTTGAAGTTATTTAGTTAGTTATTAATTAAGATGTCTGCAAATACAATTTATGAAGAAAATGATTTATGTTGTACACCGCCCGATATAAGATGTGAAGCCCAGAACGTTATGGAAAGTTTACTACCAGAAAACTCAAAGGAAAAATATCTATTATTCAGAAGTGTGTTGAAAAACGTTGTATGATACACGTGTGTATTGATGATTACCGTCCTCGGCTCCTTAAGACCCTCGCCTGACGGCTCGGGCCTCAATGCGCCGCAGCGGTAATCACCAACATTTCACACTTGTACCATAATGTACTATTTCAACACGCTTGCTCATAAAGTGTCTCTAATTTCAACGCAATCAGGCACATAATGATACCCGTTATTCACACAGTGACTTTTTCGTTACTATTATTCACTAGTGAGTAATAATTTTTTTATGTTGATTGAGTAACTTTTTCTTAAAAGTTTGTATACCAAAAAGATCGTGATCAATTCAATACATTTGAATACTTTCGGAACCTTTGTATACCTACTTTCAGAGTCTTTCGGATACTTAGGGATACTTTTGAATACATTCGAATATATTTCAATACATTTCGTATATTTCATCCACTTTTCGAATCGAATCGAATAAAATAATACTACCCCCTCGAGTATTTTATTCGCAAGTGTGTTGAAAAACGTCGTATGATATACGTGTGTATTAATGATTATAAATTGCATTTCTTTTTTTTCAGAATCGACATAGATAATATGACAACGATAAATCGCGGGCGACACGAAACCTTCACAATAGATGGTAAATATGCCCTTTCTTTTATTTATTGTAGTTTCGCACAAATGCCACATTCTGAAATTGGAAATTACAAATTCTCGTTAATTAACGCCCCATACATTTATATCCCCACAACTCCATGTAATAGATAGGTATTTAAAGTATGATATATAAAGGTGTCCACTTATTTGCCCCACTAGGTATCCAGTTCTGAAGTCAGAGAGTAGATACAGCAATCCCTTTCTTTTGTCCACACTCAAAGGTATAGGAATGCGAGCGTGTTGCAAGTGTGTGCGTGACCGCGCCGACGGCGAAACGGCTTCGTTTGTTTACATGTGCTTAATTAATGCTCCAAATAAAACCTCATACAAAATTTTAGAAAAATATAGAGATCATAATGAATGCTAACTAATGGTTTTGAGTTTAGTATATAAAAATTAATAAATTTGTCGAAATTGTCGTAGTTAACGCTTCACGCCAGCGAGCGAGAAGCTAATATGGAAACGTGAACAACGAAGGCGAGACGTTCCGCAAACTAACGCTTAGATCGACGGCCGCCGACAGCACGGCTTCTGCGCTCGCGCATCGACGAACGTAGGCCGCCGTCGCATCATCGCATCCCATACTGTACATAATCGTATCTCTCATCTCATCGTCCGCGGATCACCTATTAACGCAGGCGTCTCTAACAGCTTCCGTTCCGTGACCTCCGCGCCGCCGAGCACTTTCTAACTCGTAGTCTACTCCGCAGGGGCCGGAGATCTGGTGTCATCTCTGACGAGCACCTTCGACCAGAAGCTGCGCACGCTGAACAACTCGTCGCCGCTCGACGACGGCAGCATCCCGTACGCGGACGAGTGCCAGGACGAGCCGGACGACGCCAAGTCGGGCGACTCCCCGTCCGACAGCAGCCCGCGCAGCTCGCGCGCCTCGCCCTCCTCCCGCGCCTCGCCCTCCTCGCGCGCCTCGCCCTCCTCCCGCGCCTCCCCCGCCTCGCCCGCCGCGCGCGCGCACGAGCTGAAGGCGGCGTGGCTGGCGCGGGACACGCGCCACTCCTCCTCGTCCAGCGACGAGACCGAGCGCGCGTGGCCGCGCCGCCGCCCCGACGAGACGGACGACTCGGAGAAGGAGAACGCGGCGGAGGCGGCGCCCCCCGCCCCCGCGCCCGCCCTCGCCCCCGCCCCCGCCCCCGCCGCGGCCGCGCGCTCGCCGGCGCGCGTGCTGCGCTCCGAGAGCCTCAACTGCCGCGCGCGGCCGGAGCCCGAGGCGCGGCGCCGCGACGCCGGCGCGCGCGCCGCCAAGCTCAAGCGCAAGAACGGCATGCCCGAGCGCGGCATCAAGCGGCGCCACACCGTCGGCGGCACCAAGGACTTCGACAAGGACGGCTGGAGCGCGCGGCACACGCGCACGTCGTCGCCGGACCTCACGTGCGCGTGGGGCGCGCCGCTCGTGCCGCCGCCGCGCGCGCCGCTCGAGTCGCACGTCTGACGGCCGCGCGCACGCTCCGTCTAGCGGACAGACGCCTCCGAGCGCCCCCAGAGAGAGGCTATTATTTTGATTTGATTCAATCGACTGAGTAGATTAGGTCACGAATGCGCGTTACGCTCGTAGCACCCGTTGCGAGGTGACTCCGTACGAGCCGATAGAACTGTGCGAATTGAGACCTGACGCGTGACGAAAATTAGGTTAATGTGTAGTACGAAGCGAGAGTGATTATTAAATTTTATTTTTAATGGTGCAATACGACGCGAGTTGTGCAGAATTGTTTCTGGTGTGAAATGAATACGTCGATGAAGGCGTGCACGAAATTAGCTCACTAAATAATGCCAAAGAATGATGATGTAGCGACCGGCGTCTGAGGCGCCGGCGCTGCCGGCAACGAATGTACCGCGGAGAGGACGAGTAGGAACGAAGAGAATGATTAATACTAGACGCGAAGAATGGCCACTTAAATCATAATGTCTTTTTAATTTACCCCTAAAATTATGCAACTTTGCGTCTTTGGGAGTCGGTTGAAGTATAAACAGATACCCAGTTCCACTTCTATCTAGTATTAATCAGCCTTTTTCTGAACATAACAGATATGTATTATGTAAATAGATTGTAGGTGGGATCGTTCCACGACCCGCACCTAGCTTGTAGCCGGACTCCCTCTGTAGGTCTTGAACTACTTTTTACGGAGTCAGAACTCACGAAGAGTGCAAACAAAATGCATAATATAGGCAAAAATAAATTAGTGCTACTAGATCATAGTACAGACAATGAAAATATATTAGATATCTGCCTGTTGGCAACATTTAATGATAAGTGATATATGATACCTGCAACGGTATAGAACATTGACCAGACTCGTTATAACACCACTTAATTTAAGAATGTAGATATATTATATTAGATTGACATAGACATTTCATAGTAGATATATGAATTATGAAAAAAGCGTACATCACCTACTTGCCTTCACATTAGTGGTAGCTGATTTGAATTCTATGCACAATAATCGATTCATAGATGTTTAACGAATTATGAAGTTACCTGTAATGTCTCCTTTGCTGAAACTCTTAATATTATTGTAATAAATGGATTTTTCCAATTAGTTGTGTTGGAGACAGTGGGGCCTGAATGGTAAATGTTAATGCGCCGATGTAATAATTATTGTAAATATTGAACGCAATTTATGAACTCAATTACGAATAATATAATATTCTATTCGCTATTACTACAATATGTTTACCCAATAGCGTCTCGTTCGCGAGTGGTCGCCGACACTACACTGCAGTGATAATCATAACGTGATCCCTTAGCTTTGTAAAAATGTACATTTCTTTTACTATTAATTTATATTAAATTTGTTATTGTAGCTTTGTTGAATACAATTATTTTTTATTGTTTTGTTTATGTATCAAAGAAGTATTGTAGGCTAAATTCGATTGTTATTTATTTTCGGAAGCTGTAAAATGTGATTTGGCACAATTTCCTTTTAATTCGTAAATTAATATTGTAAATAATTTCTTAAATGATGTTTGACTTACGTTCTTTAACTTTTAAAAAAAATTTATACCATCTTTACATTAAGACGATCTCAAGTTTGTTGAATGTTTGCAAAGCGTTCCTTTTAAAGTTTTATTTGTAAATATTATCATTTAATGTAGGTACAGTGAATTTACTAATTTTACTGAATATTGTAGTTAGCGTAGATGTCTGTAGGCTACCCGCCACATTCGTAAAAGACATGTCTCCCGAGAGGGTGCTAGTGTCTGCTTACAACGGATTTGTATTCAAATCTATTCATTTCTTCGTGTAATCAGCTATGAAATTCAAATAACCACCTATTAAAGACATTTTGCAAATGTGGATCTATGCAGACTACTTGTCATTGTGTATATTTTGGAGCAATGGAAATAAAATATTGATTCAATGGAAACTGTGTTTGTTCTCTTAATTACCTATATTTACATCGCGAAAAATAAATGTTATTCAAATCTGTCATATCGTTACACTTATTGCTATGAACATAAAGTTCATTTTAAATCAAATTAACTTATATTTTTACACGTGAATGTACGACTAGTAGTTCAACCAGTAACTAAAGATTTCAGCCTGGTACAGTAACGAGCATGTACTTGCACAGTTTTGACAGTAAATTACCTCTATTATATAAAAGGGTATAAAGACGTTTATTGTTCAAAAGTGTTAATACGTTCAACCTTGTGACTACGTCAGTACATTCTATATCTATGCTTGCGACTGTACTTCATTCTCGTTAGAGACCCACCCCCTTAAACTTAACAGGGTTTATGAATAAACAATTAAGATTTTTTTTATTCCATTATTATTGATATTATTAAAATTATTATTTCCTATTTAATTAATACATTGTATTTTTTTTTGCTATCGATGTTTATTAATGTTGACGATCATTTTTTCCAATGCATTTTTAAAAAAAAATTAATGTGTTATTGTAATAAAATGAAATAAATGAATCTAATCTAATCTAATCTTACCCTATTTAAGTTTAAGCAAGACTTTAAACAATGTTTATGGAAATACTAGCTTTTGCCCGCAACTTCGTCCGCATAGAATAGTTACATTGAGATAGTGTGACGGTATGTAGCCTATCGCCTTCCCCAATAAATAGTCTATTCAACACTGAATGATTTTTCAAATTGGAACAGTAGCCTCAATTAGTGGAATTGAAAATTTACTGCTTCTATATTATTAGAAGCAAAGTTCGTAGTGGCGTAAATTTGTCCTTCATTTTTCTGGGAGGCGTTATTTAAATTTTTTAACATTCACCCGCATGGCACCAGTTCCCATGGGAATATCGGGATAAAGGCAGCCTATGTCCTTTCTCAGGCTCAAGACTATCTGTGTACCAAATTTCGGTTAAATTGGTTCAGTAGTTTTGACGTGAAAGCGAGACAGACAGACAGTTTCTTTCGCATTTATAATATTGGTATGGATAACTTCAAAAACCCTAATCTATGTTTGAAATGTGACATATTTGTCAAATTTACAATCTAAGGAAAGGTTATGCGAAGCATACATACATAGAAACTATGGGAAAAGTATGCTAAAATAAGAAAATGGGGGACGATAAACAGCCTGTTATTTCTAGCAAACGGGTTGTCAAAGTGAAAGATAAATACTGATTAAAACTGTTTTATGAATAAGAAAATCTTAGGCATTGCCTAAAACCTCATTAGTTGATTAACTAATGCGTATGTAGTTGATTAACGTGTTTTTATGAATAAGCGTGTGAGTGACGACAAAAAAAGGAACATTCTGGCCTCCCCCAGTAGTAAATATTTATTGGAATGTTGTAAACAATTACCGTCTACCCCCTCTATCTCTTACATAGATATGATAGCCTGTACAGAAGACAAAAAGAGTGACACAAAAACCAACTTACTGGCCTCTTGTTTAATTTATTTACTCCTACCATTAATTCAAGCGAATAAAGTCGTTTTTTTTTCAAAAGTGTATACAAGTTCATGCTGTACACTGCCAGTAGATATTTATTTGAATGTTCTAAAAACAAATAATATTAATTATTTGTTGTTTCTAGAACACCGTCTATCTCTTACATAGTAGCGTAGTGGTAAGTACTCTTTCCTTTTGATTTTAGAAACAAAGCAAATTTACTCGTGGTTGCATTTTGAATGTGCCGGAAAATTTTAAATGTTCCAATGGATTCCTACTCTCCTAGGGGTTCAAGGGGGTGAAAATTTTGTTATTTTTTAGCTACGACGTACCATAATTCCGAGATTTTTGGGTTTTCTTACATTTTTGGCGAAGAGTTCTGAATGAAATGATCATTATTGGTTGGTATATTACATTACATATTGGATAGAGCTAGCTATTTTATTACAATGTGGCTCAATAGCGTAATGATAAGTACGTTTTGTCTTAATTTTAGAAACAAAGCACTTTCACTCGCGGCTACGCTTTGGATGGGTGCCCGAAAATTTAAAATGTTCCAAGGGATTCCTAACACTCCGATGAGGGTTCAAGGGGGCGAAAATTTCTTCATTTTTTAGCTACGACTTACCATTTCCGAGATATTTAAGTTTTCTTTATTATTTTAGTGCCGAGTTCCGGATGAGATAATCATTAATAATTATTGTTCGGTTAGTATATGACATAATAGAATACATTACATTATACTGGATAGGGCTAGCTATTTTATTACAATGTAGCTCAATAGCGATGAGATGATTAGAATTCATTACATACTGGGTAGAGCCAAATATTAAAATTTCATTGTAACTCAATAGAATGGTAAGAACGCTCCCGTTTTTACAAGCGTTTATTTAACTTGCAATGTGTTTGTCCGGGTGGAATCTAACAACTCAATTTTAAGGCACTTGCCCTCAACCGATTGAGCTGAAATTTTGATGCATATGTAAATCGGATGACAATACAAAATTATTATGACTTGGAGCTGATCTGATGATGGAGCTGGAAGCTGGCCATAGGTACTCAGTATTTTAACAACATAACCCCATCGAGTTTGGGTTCGTTTAATTCGTCTTCACGAGTACTTTTGTGTTATATGGTAACCAGGTTCTGATGATGGAGATGGAAGGTGGCCATAGGAACTCAGTAATTAAACAACATAACCTCATCGAGTTTGGGCTCGTTTAATTAGTCTTGACGAGTACTTTTGTGTTAAATGGTAACCAAGCATTCGTGGCCTTAAGCAGGGTTAAAACTTTAGAAGGTCTTGTTAGTGAATAGCTAAACTCTTTCAAGTTAACCGGTAAACGACCTTGCAACAATGATGCGATAGTCACAAATAAAACGTAAAAAATATAAATAAAAAACCTTTAAAAACAAGCTTAAATTTAAATTTAAATGCAAATTTAAAAACAAATTTAAATGCGATAAAAAGAAAAAAAAACTTTTACACTAAAGCTTTTACTTTTACACTAAAGCTTTTACTTTTACACTAAAGCTTTTACTTATAACGTCATTTCAAATTTAACACATTTGACACAATTTATATGTTATAAAAGCTTGTTGTGAAATTTAAGTACTCGTATTTACTTGCTGCCCATTAGAATTTTAAAATTAAGTTTCTTTTTAGCGCATTTAAATAAATGCTTGTTTTTAAAGTTTTTTTATTTTAGAATCACAGATACTTTTCTCATGGTTGCACCTTGGATAGTGAGCGAAAATTTAAAATTGTTTAAAACTGTGAGCAAATTACTCATTCTTATACTTGACCATAACTTCAATACATACACCAAACAATAATTTGGTCGCCGTTAAACTGTAACTATGAAGGTTACCTTAAAAACACTTGTCACTGCCGTACTCCCTTACCGTTGCAAAACGCCCTTATTACCACGACTTCACAGAAAATGAAACCACAACTTGTTTTATATTGATATATTCAGTTATAATTATTTCCATCAAATCGTAACATCTATCAATCAGTTATACACAATCAAAAATAGAAATATCATTCTCAAGGAGCAAGAAGGAAAGGTTTCTTAATTATTAGCTAAAACACTGTAATGAAATAGATTATCATGGTATACATAGATATCCATTATAACAAAATATATATGTATAGTCAACAGCACGTAAGGCTACGCAAAACTGTCAAAAATCATTAATAGATTTTTAACCTTAACGCATTATGACATAAAGTGCCAAAATATTGAGGAATATTGACAGTTGTGTTAGTCTAACGGGCTGCTCACGGGAGAATGACCATCACAATGTAGGCGGAGCCATGAACAATTTATCTTTAGGTATATATAAAATAAGGGAAATTTTGCTTAAACAGGTACTCTATTGAAATTTCAGCTCTTACAGGCACAGCTTTAGAAGTGATTATTCTAACGCATACATCCTAACATTACTCAGTACAAGCCTCTTAGCTTATGCGATCACGCAAGTTTGAACTCTTCAGTCAAAATCAATCTAAGCTAATATAGGCAAAGTAACCTCTACTTTTGTAACTCTGATTACTTCGCTTACAACATACAATATGTGATTACATTATATCACACTGCAGTCGGTCAGCAATCACGAACGGTGCTACAATCACATTCAATATCAATTTGAACTATAACAACAGATATATTGAGCCTTTGAGGTCGAACAAGGTACATAAACCACATATTATTATAATCATAATTCGTACAAAATACTGGGCACGTTACGTAAAAACGGGCCGTAATGGAGAGGTATAGAGTATAGTATGGTGTAGCATGGTGTCTCCTTCCCTCTTACCACATACGAGGAATTATTTTTATGTAACGCGTGCTGTACTCAATACAATAACATCAGTTTACAAATTTGTGAACTATGAAGTTTTAAACCTACAGTGAAGCAGATTATCCCAAAATTGCGTTTTTATACTTGACTGTACCGAATATCAACAGCATTAACATGTAGTAGCTGCCTCTGAAGTCACAATTTTTAACCAGGTTCAACCATTGATTCCTATCTAGTAAATATAAGCTCTATACTAAAACTTTCAAAGCAAACAGGAACAAGGACGCACCTCGTTAAAGCAAGCGTGTAACACACAAAGGGCAGGCGACAATAGTTTGACCTTGCCCGAACAAGACCCGCGCATTTTGACGGACACCTAATTGTAGATAACTCACATCAACACTATAATACTGTTTATTAGTACCTGAGCGAGAGCACTCTCGACAACAAAATAGGCTGTTACGTTTTTGAGTCAATTAAAAGGCGAATTTATGTTAAATAATTTTGAGTTCAATTTATAAATGCAACAAAATGCTAAAATAAAATAATAAAATCCTTAGAAACCAACGAATTATTTTGTTTAAAAATGTCATGCTACTTTTGACTAAATTTTAGAGATCTTTTGCAAAAATTACACTTAACTAATGCCCATTTGAAAACGTTTATATTGGAGTAGACTCTGACACATATTACCTCTAAGCTTAAAAATAAAACTTAAGCAATTATTATTTAATATATAAAATGAGACACCATCCAATTGGTTTTAAGTTTGGAGAATATGTCACAATCAACACCAATACATGTAAAATTGAAAAAAAATCTTGTCATAATAAGAAACATAAGTAGGCAAGTTATTCAAATGCAATTAAATAATACTTTTTACATAAATGATTATAAATAAATAATTAAACCTACAATATTCAGCACATTGTTCGGAACCACTCCCAGCACCATCTTTAGCGAAGATTTGAGTCGAGTGCATGTCTATTTGTGCTGAACTAAATGGTTGAACAATATGTTCTGGAGAATAGAAGAACATAGTCAATATGCAATATAAACCTGAAGAAAAAAAAGTTTATATTAAATTATGTCTCCCAATTTCTAAACACTGATGCGAGTAACGACGTGATTACACAAAGCAAACACTTGTATCTAGAAAGTTTGGGGGTTTGTTTTACACCGCGAGCGCTTTTATAAGTAATTTACATTATTATTTGCGTATTTGGTAAATTTTGTCGTCGTGTACAAACACCATCAAGGTTTAAATTTACACTAATAGATTACTTCTGTGGAAAAATGAAATATTATTTTAATTGCTATACATAATAAGTCGTCTTACGTCTACATTTCGACAATGCGGGCGTAAGCGCTATCAGTACAAAATTAATAACATTCATACAGACTGAAGTGCCTACTAAAGCTAACAATTATATTTAAACATGACCTTTTGTAGAAAGATACACCTTCAACATTAATTCGAACTAAACATCAAACACTCAAGTTATTAATTATATATCATAAAAGTTAATAATTAAAATTATATCAACTTCAGTTTACATCATAGCATTACCTATTGGCGTAAATTATGGCTAAACCTCCTGCTAATCGCAGAACCTGAATTCCTATTTCAGAAACTTCGTAATGAACTTTCGTTTTAGTTTATCATGAAATGTTTCTAGCATTCTAAGTGGGCAGTGAACAAAATGAGGTTAAGAATCTATGCTCTAAATGCATGTAAATTAAAAAAATCATAACAGCAGAGGACGATCGATATGGAGATCCTTGGAAGGAATAGCTTGAAAGATATTGAATAATACATTTTAATATTTACTTGTTAAACAAAATTCCATTTCAAACAAACTCAGTTCATTTCGAAGTCCCATAAACCCAGCAGGTCTGTGCTAACTGCCTATATAATTTGAGAGGTTGTGGTAGTCGCCTGCGAATCTTCCCGCGTTAGTCCAGGTCTGGGGCCCTAAGGCCTTAGAAGGTCTCGGCGGCCTCACTGCCCAGTAAAGCTTATAGACCGTTTACACGAAGCCAGTAAACGAGACAATTCATTAAGTCAGAAAGTCGGTTCTCGACTGTCGGAAAATATACCTGTCACTATTATTGAGACAAATTAGAGCGAGACGGGTTTCCAAATCGGATGAATGAACCGACGAGTTTAGAATAAGGAGCTGACGGTGTTACACGCCACAAAATGATTTCTAAAAATATTGGACTGACTTACTGGATTGTTTCAGTTAAGCGCTTCGCCCATGCATCAGAGACCGAGTGTTATAAGGCAATCTACAGATTAACGAGACTACCCCAGTTAGAGCATCAGTACAGTCAACGTAGACACGCTCGGCAATTTTCGGAATCATGATTCCGAATGTGGCCGAGCAATTACAGTCATGTTTTACTTAAAAAGTTAAACTTTTATGAAAGATCGGTTAATAACCGTTCCATAAAAGTTAAATTTTTAAGTAAAACCACTGTAATTGCATAAAACTGCAATAATTTTACTTACATCGGTAATACCTGCATATATTGACTACCGCGGTAATACCTGGGTTTACCTTAGCTCTATACTCTGTATATTCGGCTAGTGGGCGGGTCACGTCAGTCGCGCCAGTCGTGCCAGTCGCGTCAGTCGCGCCAGTCGCGCCAATCGCGTCAGTCACGTCAGTCGCGGTCGGGCGCGGCGGGGCTCCAGGGCTGCGCGGGCGGCGTGGCAGCGCGCGCCTCCTCGCCGCCCGCGCCCTCCAGCGTCAGACTATTCAGCAGCATGTCGAATAGGGTGTCCTGCAAACACAGAACACAATAGTTGAGACCAGCTAGCCTACTCTTGAACGCAATCTCAATAATAACACAATCCAACATCACAAAACACCGAGACGAGAGGCCGTACGAGTACCGATTTTAGTAAAACTCAATACTACCAACTAGGGAATGCAATCGATCTTGCAAGATCGAGATTCCACCAAGATCTACCAAGATTTTCCAAGTGATTTTCCAAGATTCAATCTCGAAGGCCATCAATCTCTAATTTTGAAATCCCGTTCGCGATCGCGACAAAATTGACCGAGATTGTCACCAACCCATCTCTTCCCTTGTGTGTCGTCAGGCGACTAATGGACTTAGAACTGCACAAGCATCCAATAGGTTATAGCGGCGACGGGCTCACCACCTGTCACGCTGAGCACATGGTACAGTCACTGCTTGGTGAAGCGCGGACTATTGCAATTGGCTGCTTTTGCGTCACGGTGCCTTTGCCTAGTCTCATACATACATATAGCCGTGATTATATGTATGTATGTCAATGTCATATAAGTCTCTCAATATCCGCACAATTTGTATCCATTAGCCTTAGTGTCGCAACTGAAGAGTTAGAAGCGTCACAATTTTATTGTCGATCGATAGGGATTGCGTTATAGTAGGCTAACAGATCTGTAGGACCACATTCTAAGGTTAAGCCTGTTCAGCAGCATGTCGAATGCAGAGTATATTCAAAGGTTACACTAACGGGACATGCATTATGTAGTATATAGATACTACTTACTGCCCGACGTTTCGGCTGGGTAACACCGTGGTCACGAGCTGACTCGTGATCTATATACTATATAATGTATAGTCCGGTTAGTGTAACCTTTATGTATAATACAACACGAACGTTTAAAATCTTAGAGTGTGTTCGACTTCAACATGCTGCATCGATTAATATTTCTAAAAAGCACAAGCGCGCTCATGTGAACATTTTTCATCGAGTTCTGTTGTTAAACAGAAGCTTTCTAGTCATTATCCAATCTTATTTTCCTAATGACGTTCTTTATAGCCAACATTTAAATACAGCAAATCAACACTAAATTTTTAATTATAAATTGAAGTAAAATATCTATCTATGGCAAAGAATGAATTTCTGTAACAAAGCAATTATGTATAACATTTTTAGTTCATATACAGGATTATTTTTAATGAATCAACAACCTCGTAATAAATGACATTATAAATAACAACATTTGTTTTACAACTTTCAATAATTTTACTTCCATACAAAAATAAATATCAACTTCTGAATGTCCTTAGCTCTCTGCGCATTACACGCGCCAGCGTCGCGCGTGCCTTTTTTTCGTATAACGGAACATAGACTTCCTAATGTCACGACTGTACATTTTACGCTTGTAAAATCATTTTTAATTAATGTATTGAGTTATGATAAAACTCTTGAAACACATGTTAATTAAGATGTTAGCTAACTAGTCTTCGTAAGACTAGATTAGATTGTTGATTTATTAACAATAACATTAAAACATAGCTATCAGGTGATTATTCTTATGTAAATATAATAAAAAACAAATACAAGCCAAATAACTTAAACAACCGCAAACGTAGAGCACCAGAATACACCCAATACTAAAAATATATAAATAGCCTGATCTGACTACGTTAATATATTTTTATACATTTTGCGACTTGCCTTCTTTGCCTTGAGGAAAATGTCGGATTTTATTGTATTACATAAATTCTATTATAAAGCTCATTTTTCAAGACAAGAAAAGATAAAAAGCAAGTTTACCTACAACTAACGAGACTATCTATCTATCAGCCTATTGTCGTCCACTGCTGGACAGGCCTCGCCCAAAACGAGACTAGGTATAGCCATTTTATTTTTAAGCCCTTATCAGCCTAACACGTCCTTATGCTGGGTACAGGCCTTCCTCACGAAGAAACACATGAGAAGTATGGGCCGTGACACCACCACGCTGGCCCAATGCGGATTGGTGGGTAGAAACTGTTGCAGTAGCAACCGGGACCAACGGCACGGAGGAGTTCGAGATCACAAAGTTTCACCCATCCATAGCCGAACCATGGCGAAGGAAGCTTTCTTTTCGATATCGAAAGCCGCAGCATCGTGATAAGAGATTTTCTGGCTCCATATTTTCCCATTCTGACGTCATCGTCACGAAAGGCTGCAAATCAAACTGATTTTAATAAGCAAATAAAGTCGCAAAATATTCCAAATAGCTTTTAAACTTCAAAATAACGTTCTCAGATCAGTAAAGCATATTAGTAACATAATAGTGGCGTGTTAATATTTACGTTGTAGTCCAAAATGAGTTCGACCTCGTCATTGTCGCTGACGGACGACACGGAGGGCCAGTAGTCGTGTAGAGCCAAGGACGACACTGGGGATAGGGCTCCGCGATCCGGAGTCCCGGGCGGCGTCAGCCCGATTGCACCCATGTGGCCTGGGGATAAGGGTGGTTATTGCATGAAACTTTGGTGATGTTGAGAAGGAACACTGTGGGTAGTTGCGTTGCTTACGCCGTGGAGTCTAAAATATCCCTGCAGCTTTTTTCTGATGCGTAAACGCATTTCCTTCGATTTGAAAACGAAAGTTAACAACAGAAAATACTCTCGTGGAAATAAGGATGATTATTGCATAAAAATTAATTCTCAAAATTGACATCAGAAACGTAACCATTTCAACATTCGCAGATCAGCCCCACATCTGCATTGCACTCTAGCCTTTTGATCTTCTTTCTTATACTTAAAATTTTGTAAAACGGATTGATAGGTCCTCTATAAAAAAAGTCACCATCCCGGTCGGTCTTGAGCTTCGCGCTTCAAAAGAAAAGTCAGTTCACCAATTATTATTATTTTGTTGGAAATATGAAAAAATAATTAAGTTCTTGCCTTGAATACTATCTACTAGTCAGCTTCACCATTAATAAAAAAATTCGTAAACGTTCTATCTGCTTTCTTTCTCTACCTTCCATTCATATTCCTATAAATTCATAGATCCATCATCCTTCGAAATGTCAAAGCAAAGTGTCCTCACCATGCGGCCTCGGGTCGGGGCGCCGCCGCAGCTGTCCCGGCGAGAGGGGCTGCGCCCGCGGGTGCCTGCGCCCCCTGGAGCTGTTCCCGCTGCGCCGCGGAGCCCGGGACCCCGAGCCCGTGGCGGGGTGCCGCGCCTCGCCTTCCTGCGTCTGCGCGCTGGCGGCCCAGTTGCGTTTGGGACCTGACCAAGTCATTTATGTGCAGTACTGTGACTGTTACAATTACACTACTTGAATATGGTTATTGACGACTGGAAGAAACCAGTTGGATTAACATACTTTGATCCCAGCAGCAGTTTAATTTCTAACAAGTATTAGAATGTGAGGTTGTAGCTACTTACCAACACATCTATAATTTTTTTTTTACATATGACTGGTAAACTTGGCCTTCATCTCACCTGATGGTAAGTGACGATAAGGCTGAAGGTGGAAGCGAGCTTCACTTGTAATCCTCAACAACTGAGGAACTGGCTCTCTTACCCCTGATTGCCGGAACATAACAATGCTTATAACATCGTTATTATGGCGACAATTTTAGGGATGACGGTGGTAGCTAGCCAGGCGGGCTTAGAAGCCCAACCCCAACCAAACCGAGCAGAAAAACTTTTGCCCCTATGAACAGACTACTTACCGAATTTGGAATGTTTCGGCGTCAATCCGTTGATCCTCATCAGGTTGAGCAGCAACATGTCAGTATGCGCCGCCGTAGACAGCTGCGGATCACTGTCCCGTCGAGGCACGGAGGGCGGCGTACTCCCGTCCGTTCCCGCGGGAGTGACGCCGCGCGACTGAACGGCGCACAGCAGTCGGCTTAATATATCCGCGCCCCCATTACCCGCGTTGGCCCCGCCCCCCCTCCCCCAAGCACAAGCGCCTTCCACATCATTCTCACCTGCAGACGAAATACAACTGAATTTGGTGCCAGTTGAAATAAGGTAGTGCCTTCACTCAGACAATGACCCATCATCACTCATTGCTGGACATAGCCCTTACCAGGATCTCCTCGTTGGCCGTCAGTAAAAACGTCAACTCCTCAAATACACGAAACTAATGGAATTATGCTTATTTTTTTACAATTTGCAGTCTACTATGTCTAAATTTAACCCTAATCAATACCTATCTGAGTGAAGGCCCTAATACAAACTGATGCTACTTACAGCGCAGTCCAAGGCATTGGTGGGGCCAATTGAGACCGATATTAATTATGAATTCTTTAATTAAGCCACAGCAGTAAGGTGTTTACAAAAAAGGAAAAATCCTTTGACAGAACAATCAAAACATCCAGTATTTAGTAGTAATCGTTAAGTTTAATATTATAATTAATTTTATATAATCATTGAGTTTCACCTTCAACATGTGTAATATCTAATTGAGCTAAATCATCAAGCGTTTCAATATCCTCATATGATATAACACTATCTCAAGTAACTATATTTTCACGTCTTATTTTAGTTTCCATACGTTTCTGTTTATTTTGTACTCATTTGTGATATCTTTACAATATTTACCTTTTGTTCATACTTTTTAAATTTGTATGTTTTAGCAAGTAATATTTAGATGGATAATAATCATGTTAGGAAAATACCGTAGATACAGAAGACTGGATTTAAAGAATTCCCAAAAGTTTTCCGTCGTTTCTTCGCCGCGACCCATAAATATTTTCAATACGTCGATAAATATTTAAATTTTTACTTCTCGTGACGAGAAATGCGAGATCACTTTTTCAAATTCTCAAAATCCACCCTAAAGACATACCGGCTACATGGGATTTCGGAACAAGCCTAGCTAACCAGCAACTGTCAATTTGATCGCTTTACAATGTTACTAAATAGTATCCATGTGTTTGTTAGTATATTTTTGTGGATAAGAGTATATTTTAGTTTCTACAGGATGTGGTAATGATCAGATGTCGCCGCAACTGTGCTGGTGGCGGTGGTAGGGCGCGGCGCGCGCGCGGCGGCGGTAGCAGTAGCGGCGCGGGGGCGAAGCGGAGGCGGAGGCGGAGGCGGCCGAGCCCGCCGACGGCGGCGACTCGCTCAGCGCGCACCACTCGCACGACCCGCTCGCCAGGGAACCGTCTGGGTTTAGGAGTGAGGTTAGGATGAGGTGGGGTGGGAAGGAATGGGATTTAAGGCCACTCTGATTCTTAAAATAACCGTACTCAATAACTATCTTTTCTTTTCCTTTATATGAGACTCAGGACTCAAAAATATTTCTATCGATAGTATTTCTACAATATCTCTCACGCTAAAAAATCACTTGTGTTCTCTGAAGAAGCGTGCTTCTACACTCACACATAAATACACTAACGCCACACACAAACACACATAAGTACACTAACACACTAACATAAGTACTGACACATACGTACTCTCACGTAAGCGAAACATGATAGAACAATATGTACTGAAATAAGATCTATGTAAAACCGTGTTTCTTGTGAATAAATGAATCTGAATCTCAAAAATATTAAAAAGCAGACTATTTTCTCTTTCTCAAATTTCAGGCCAGGCACTGCTCAAGGGCAGGCTCAAATTTCAGGTCATTATATTAATAAGATAACAACCAGAGAACAGTTTGCACAGATGATTGATAGACGTCTCACAAAAAATATAGCCTACATTTTACTACTCAAATCTATGCTTGCAAAAATTACAATAAAACAGCCAGTGGTATAAAAACAAGGTCTCACCAGACATGGTTTCGTCGTCAACATCGTTTTCCTCGTTAGAGTTGTCGTCGGCGTGGCTCGGATTGTTCTCGTCTGCAAACACCTCCAACTCGCTGAACATTAGCTCCTGGAACAGTAAAAGAACTTGCTAACTCTGTGATGCAAGTATAGGAATTTAGGATTAGGGTTTATTGTGGAAATATCTCAGATTATCAAATTTTATAAAGTATTAAATATGTTATTTTTATTATTAATATCGCTCTCGTCACACAGTGCTTGGGGTGGCAAAACCTGGGGTTATCAAAATACCTAGGGATTTTTGTAAGTTTATTTTCTATAGTTCAAAATCCCTTAAATCGATGAGTTAGTTGAAAGCAGGTACTGCTTAAATTTAAAGGTTATTTATTGACATTCCTCATAATGTCAATAATCAAACATCTTCTTTATACTAATACTATTGTCATATATTTTCAATTATTTTAAGACAATTGGATAAGTGACCATAAAAATAGTTGAGAGTAACTAATGAAGTAAAAGTAAAGGAAGGTCTCCGATAGGGACGACGACGAGCGAAGCTAGGTAGAACTGTTAGGTAGAACTGCGGCCGAACCGAACAAATGTTTTTGAACTTAGGAATTTTATTACGTAGTCGTAGGGCCACCATTACATAGAAAACTTCATTACGCGTGTAAGGCGTAGAAAGCCATTATTTATTAGAAAATTTATCTAAAAATTTTAGGTATTTCGTCAATGAGGTATTTTAATTTTAGGGAGTTTGAATTTAGGTTATTTGGATTTTCTTTTTTTTTTATACTTCAAAGACGTTGGAGTTTATGAAATTTTTCAAATGGTGCTCATGTAAAGGGAGAAACTTGCTGATTTTCTTGCCCGTTCATCTCAGAACAAGATCTTCAGTTAGTTGTGTACAGATGACGTAGTTTTTCATTTTCACGAAATGTTGTTAAATGATAATGACATTCACAGGCATGCGCTTAGACGCATCTTAACTGAATAAATGCTTTTGATTTCAATTTTGGGGTGCCTCGTCCATAAGGGATTTTGAATTTAGGGATTCTGACGCGTAATCCAATAGGCTCAGCCCAATATCCCAGTAACTTAGAAACAAATCGTGTTAATATTAACCGCTCCCCAATCCTCGCTATGTACTTACCCCTGTGTCGCTGCTAGTCTCGGACGCAGCGTTTATCGTCTGCGTAGCGTTGAGCGCGTCGGCCTCCGCGGAGGCCTGCGGGCCGGCCTCGGGCTTGGCCCCCGGCGCCTGCGCCGCCGCGCCCGCGCCGCCCGCACCGTTCAGCTCCGGCGACGATATGGACGAGCACAACACTACGTTGGCTGCTTGGTTCACTTCTGTCGCTGGTGTGCTGGCTACTGCTGTTACGAGGAAATAAAAATAGTTAGCACCACGTTAATGTACGAAAACAGTTTTTGTTGCGTACGGAATAGAGGCGATGTGTTGTCTGACTTGCAGCCATGAGTGTACTTTATATTGAAACATCATTACAGTATTCAGATTTTAAAGCAGCTACCTACCTATATCAATCATATCTATTGAATTGGTTTCCGGTCTAAACCACACACTAGTCTATGGAATATGTTTTTTAAGTCTAAACAGTGACTTGATTGATCGTTTTGTTGGTTGTTCAGACATTTGTAGCAGAACTTGTACCAGGAGTGCGAGCATAGAACTTCGACAGTCGCCATATTTGATCGACAAAAGCATCCGTTCTTTTCACACCTTAGGGTTATCTATGAAATTTATCGAATTTTTCGACAATTGTCGATCTTAGACGTCAAATTTGGCTAATCGAAAGATCTATGCTCGTAGCGCAGATTCGTTAATCGTGTGTAGAGCAACACCCCAATTCTACTATAAATTTAACCGAACGTTTCCGAATGGTTACAATTGCGTAACCAAAGCGTTTGAAGAAAGTATGCTTAGCAGAATAAACATTGGTGATTGAAATGTAAGCTTTTGTTTTACGTTTTTGATTTATGTAATATAGTAAATCGAATGGAACCGAATGAAAACGAAACGCACGGTTGCGTTTTGCTAGCAGAATATCAATAACGTCCGAACATAAGCGTTCCTCATGCGTTTCAGATCCAAATAAAATAGCAGAATAGGCTAGTTGACTCATATCAAAAGTAATGAAAATAATGTGTCATTCACATAGTATTTAGTACAAGGGTCCGAAATATACCAAGTTTCATAAATAAAAATAAGGGATTGCTGTAGAAATTCAATTTAAAAATGTTTTATTGTTACTTTTTTTTTCATCTGCCAAAAACGCTATCCACCATGATCGTGAAATTAGTTGAGTAACACTTCAAGGGTCGAAATCTGTCAAACGCCAGTCGCAACCAATCAAGCATAACTGTCGGCTATGTCACGCATGCGTATTGAATTGTTTACAATAATCGTGACGCTACGGCACAGATAATTCATAGACCATCAGGACTGAAGGCGTTTTTGACATTTAAGCAAAACGTAATTTATAATTTAAAATTTATTGTGTTATAGGCTTCAGAAAAACATTGTATTATTTTTTATGGTGATGGCTATCAGTAATTAATCGTTTGAGGAAATTGAAAAAAAATTGTCAACTAGCCTATTGGCCTACAGATGTGTGTGTGTGTGTGTGTGTACCGGTGAGCGTGGCGGAGTCCTTGGCGGGCAGGTGGTGCTTGTCCTGGCGCTTGGCGCTGGGCTTGGGCAGCTTGGCGGGCGCGCTGGCCGCGCTCAGCAGCGTGTGGAGGCTCACCAGCGCCATGTTGTCCGCGCCAGTCACGTGCACTGAGTTCGCCGACCTGTGCCACAAACGAAGTGGGAATTAAGTACTGTAAGAGAAACGAGTAGAAAGGATGGGAGATAAGAGAATCAACGAAGATGAAAGAAGAACGGAAGATAAAGGTAGATTGAGTGTCTTCACTAGCATTAGCCCATCAAAGTACTGAATTAAGTGTGATATTGAAAATAATGACTAATATAATCATTTTCATTCACCACTACCAATACTTCCAACCCACCTCTTTCCTTGGGTGTCGTAAAAAGCGACTAATGGACTGCTGCACAACATCCAATAGCTTATAGCGGCGACGGGCTTACCACCTGTCACGCTCAGTGCAGTCACTGCTTGGTGAAGCGCGGACTATGGCAGCGGACTGCTTTGGCGGTGCCTTTGGCTAGTCTCGGGACATATATGTATGTATTATTTAAAGACTCAGTAGTTACGGAACACAATGTTCCCTATTACTTGATATGTTTTAGTGTTTTACGAAACTTTTCCAAATGAAATTGAGATGATAATACCTGGAGGTGGAAGGCAGGCTGTAGGGGTCCAGGTGGGGTGCGTGCAGCCTCCGCTCCAGCGGGTAGTCCCCGTAGGCGTACAAGCCAGCGGTCCCCGGAGCGCCCGCCGCGCACACTTCGTTGTTGCGCGTGTCTTCCGCGAACAACGCCGGGCTTAGAATACCTAGAACAGACAAAACAAAGCGAGTAGTTTAGTATGAAACATGACTGCGCATAGCCAGCGTAAAGGACACAGCATTTAGCATCTGTCTGACTTTTTACAGTGCGTAATGACGACGTTCGTGTATTACGAAGCCTCAGCACGTATACGTAGTTCATATTGAAAATAACATATTTTGATGGACATGTTAAAGAACGGATTCGTTATTACTGTAAAAATTTTTAAAAAGAAGTTCATGGATATTGTACAAGCCATTTTCAGTATAATTAGTTTTAATAATGTGACAATGTCCGCGTCGTTGTGGCATTTCGCAACAACTTGACCTACATTTTACGTATGACAAACTTGCGTGTATTCAGTTAGTGCATTAAAGGCATTCGTAACATATTGACATTTTTATTGGTCTCTCTCCCCGTGATCTCTGACAAAGTATTAGTGACATACTAGTGCGGGTTAGCAAGGGCTCGCACAGATATATTTAAATAAAAATTATAAAATATTTTATTTGCTATTGATAAAATAATTAACAACATGTTAGAATATTTGCATAAGTATTAATTAGTTAAATAATTAAAAATCAATTACTCCTTTCAAATAAATTAAAGTTAAATATATACTTATGATTGATTAATACATACATACAATCACGCCTGTAATCCCCGAAGGAGTAGGCAGAGTCCATGGAGCGCTGTGTGCTTAAGACCACATTTAGCCATACAAAAATTGGGTTTGGTCAGATGAAAAATCGTGAAAGAGTAGAAACAAGTGGCTAGCTCATCGCCTACATAATTACAGGCCCAATACGCCCTTAGTCGCCTTTTACGACATGCCAGGCAAGAAAAGCAGTTGGTACATTCTTTTTGTATCTTCGACCAACACGGGACTGATTGATTAATGTACAGTTATATTGATACAAGTATTCTTATTTTCTTGATATTTGCATGTCATTAATAATGTGGTTAAATGAGCTGAACAATATAATTGGAATAAGATCATAATTGTTAATATATACCTCATATATGCAAATAAAATTTTATTATATATTATTATTATAAATTTTTATCATCAGATAAAATGTATTAGATCTAACCTGGACTAGTCAATCTTTGGCCATTGATAATAGTGTGCGCGGGGTTAAACTTCCATTGGGTGCCGAACACGACGGAGTCGCTGATGGTGTTGCCATCTACCGGGTTGTTCTGCGCGGGGTTGTCGGCGTCGGCGGCCGTCGCCGCGCTGCTGGAGGTGGACGAGGCGCGCGTCGCCGCTATCGAGTTGCGAGACATCTCCAGTGACAGTCTCTGTTGGGAATACAAATTGAATCTTTTTGGAAACATTCTATATGAAAAATCTAGTTTCGGCAGAATTAACAACATGACATGAGAGTAAACGTGGTATGGAATCCAAAGAGCATTATTTGGTTAACTACCTCATTCAAATAATAGCACCAAATAGTTCACCATAGCACCATAGAGTAAAGTACAAAAACAATTTAACTAGTAAAAAAAATGGTACGGAACCATAGGCTTTATTTCCCATTGACTTCCCCAAAATAGGTAAAAATATTAAAACAAATTTCGACCATAACGTTTACCTCTTTGAGATCATTAATCTGCAGAATGTGCTGGTTCTGCATGGTGATCAGCTGGTTGATGTACCACTGCTGGTCGCGGCAGCGCTGGTAGAACGTCGGAGGCCGCACTTGGAACCTACCATAACATATTAACATTAATTAGAAACACTTATAAATTGTTAACACTGTTGTGTCCATTGTAATACTATGTTTGAACTTATAACACATGACTTACACTAATCCTATTAAAGTCGAGACACAACTGATTTCCTATTGTGTTTAAAAACGTATCAAATGTTGAGATAATTTATATTAAATGTCAAATATTCGGCCAGCAGGTCCAGCCGCAAGAAGCGGTTGTAGCCCACCTCGAAGTGCGTCTGTAGCGAGTGGTGTGGTATAGTCAAGTAGTCACCTCAGTATGAGCGTGTCGGTGTCCGGGTTGAGGTAGCCCTCGCTGGCCAGCAGGTCCAGCCGGAAGAAGCGGTTGTAGCCCCAGCACTCGCCCACCTCGAAGTCGGACGCGAACTCGCGCACGATGTTCTTGGACGGGTCACGGGACACTTGATGCAACATCTCTACGCGGTACTCGTACCTGGCACGTAACAAAATGAATATATCTGATATGTTTTACGTTGTGAGGAGAAAAAGCCATTTATTTATATGCTGTAAAGGCCTTAAGGTTCAAATTTGCATGCACACGAACTTTGTTTAAAAAATTGTTGAGGGAGTTTTTTTTTAAATCTTTTCCATTACTACTACACTGGTATGAAATTTGAGACCTTGTAATGTCGTAGTAATGCACATTATGTATAGTAAACGAACACTATGAATAACAACAGTCAACAACCCTCAATTGTGATATTATATGTAAATGAAGCCTATTCCCACTTCATTCCATTTGAATTGCCCGCGCATTGACTCGGACGTTTCAATAACAATGTTGACAGGAGTCTATCCAAAGAGATTGGTTTTTGTTTTTTGCTTGACACATAAAAAGGTGGTTTTTATAAGATAATTAATTAATTCACAAATTGAAACAATAGCATTAAATGTTGTTTCTCTTCACAGGTATGTCTGTTTTAATTTACAAGTGTGGTTAAAATTAATGTTTAATGTTATAACATATGATTATAAAAAAAATAAATTTCTCTTCACAGAGCAACACGTGGTTTTTGTTTCAATATAACCTAACAACATATTACAAAACAACATTTGTAGCTGTTGATAACAATGGAAAAGTTAAAATTTGAATTTGTTGTGAAAGCAAGCGAAGATTCCAAGACAAATGTTATTTGCCTAACCTCAATCATGGACATAGAAAAATGCTGGTTCAGAATCCCGGAGAAATTACAACCAATTACACTACATAACGAAATAGTAAAGACTGAAACATTTAAAAAAATCAAAACAACATTGCAAAGAAGGCATGAAAAGAGACAAGTATGGATTTCGTTGACACCAACACTGCAAGCTGCTTACATGGACGAAATGGGAAATAAGCAGTTTGAAGGGTATTTACTGGAGGAGATTATAACATCAACAGGACCACAACTTACTTCCAGTGAAACATCAAGTGAGGCGCTTGCAAAAATGATAGAAAACTTAGTAGAATCAAAGAAACAACCTACACAACCTACATCTATAAAGAATTTAAATGAAAAGTTTGTAATAGAGAAATTCACCAAGAAAACATCAAGTGTAACACAGTGGATGGACATCTTCGAAAGTGAATGTGCTCGTTTAAGTATAAGTGAAGATATTCAAAAGATACAAGTGTTTAGGTTATTTTTGGATGATTCTTGTCAAGATTGGTACAATTCAATGCTTATCAAATACACAATAGATTCAGAATGGGGTATGTGGAAAACAAAATTTTATCAAACATATGTCGACAAAGGCTGGACATCAATAAGGTATGCTTTTTTATTTAAATATAGACAAGGCTCATTACTGGAATATGCTTTAAAGAAGGAAAAACTTTTATTGGAAATCAACAAATTCATTGATAAATCTACTTTAATCAACTTAATTGTAATAGGGTTGCCAAATTTTGTAGCGGATGAAATTGATAAAAATGAACTAAAAGACACTGAGAATTTATTTGGCTGCATTCGGGGCTTAGAGCATTTGATAAATAAAAAGAGTTTGGAAAAAAAGGTATTTGATTCAGAAATCAAACCTAAAGATAAAGTTTTAAAAGCATGCAGAATCTGTGAAAAGGAAAAGAAAGGCATTAGGTATCATCCGGAATCTGTGTGTTGGTTTAAAAATAAAGATAGTTATTATAGAAAAGAGCCAATTAAAAGTGTTAATCATTCAGAATTAGAAGTAAGTTTGAATGAATTAGATCCAAAAAACTAATAATTCCACCATTAATCACAACCAAGTTGATAATAAATGATTCCATTGAAACAGTTGGGATTTATGACTCGGGTTCAAATATTAGTATAATTAATTCAAAGCTATTAAACTTGAAAGATAACCCAAATAACAATAACAATCGTGTAAATATAAAAACGATTAATGGTGTGAAAAAAACAATAGGAACTGTAAAATTAAAAATTAAAATCTTTCAAATAGAAAAAAATATAAATGTTTTTGTCATAAATGAACCAAACTTTGATTATGATTTCTTAATAGGTTTGGATTGCATAAAGGCTTTTCATCTTATTCAAAATGAAAATTTAGAAATATCACAAAACTGTATGAATGAAATTGCAGACAATGAAAAACTTACAACTGGCTTTACAGATAAAAAAATTGAAAACATACACAATTTAACAGAAATCAATGACAAGGAGAAAACATCGAAAAAAGAAATGAATTTTGAGGATATGAGAAACGTTAATTTTAACGAACACATAGAAGTTACAAACTTCAACATTACTGTTAATCACTTAGACACCCGCCAACAATCTGAAATAGATAATTTAATTAACAAATATTCATCATTATTTGCAAAAGATAAATATGATGTAGGGTTAGTCAAAGGTTATGAGGCACATATAGATTTACTAATAGATACATATTGTAGTAAAAGACCATATAGATGTAACTTTGAAGACAAGAAAGAAATAGAAATGCAAGTTTCAAAATTATTAGAAAAAAAGTTAATTGAGGAGTCTTATAGTCCTTTTGCAGCTCCAGTAACATTAGCCTATAAAAGAGAAGAAGGGAGAAAATCTCGATTGTGCATAGATTTTCGCGATTTGAATAAAATAGTGGTTCCTCAGTCTCAACCATTTCCCCTTATAGAGGACTTAATGATAAAAACAAGAAATTGTAAATTTTTTTCAACTTTAGACATAAACTCAGCTTTCTGGTCTATACCATTGAAAATAGAGGATAGGAAGAAAACAGCATTTGTTACTCAAGAAAATCATTTTCAATGGACTTGTCTACCATTTGGTTTGAAGACTTCACCTGCAATTTTCCAAAGAATACTTACAAGCATTATTAGAAAACACAAATTATCCAATTTTACAGTCAGTTTCATCGATGATATTTTAGTATATTCCCAGACATTCCCTGAGCACATAAAACACTTATCATTACTATTGGAAGCAATTTCAAAGGAAGGTTTTAGATTGAAATTCTCTAAATGTAATTTTGCTCAAGACTCAGTGAAGTACTTAGGCCACATAATAAAGAATAATACAATCACCCCATTAAAGGATAATTTGATAGCCATTAAAGACTTTCCATTACCAAAAACAAAGAAAAATGTCAGACAGTTTTTAGGTAAAATAAATTTTTATGGCAAATATATACCAAATATATCAATTTTATTAGACCCTCTACATAGTTTATTAAGAAAAGACCAAAATTTTACTTGGACAACAAGATGTCAGGAATCATTCGAGACAATTAAGAAACTACTTTGCTCAAGACCTATTTTAGAAATTTTTGATCCAGATTTACCTATACATATCTATACAGATGCTAGCATACAGGGAATTGGAGCCATTTTAAAACAGCCACAAAAAACTGGAGAAGAAAAACCATGTGCATATTTTTCGAGGAAATTAAATGACAGCCAGAAAAGGAAAAAAGCTATTTATTTGGAATGCTTAGCCATTAAAGAGGCAGTAAAATATTGGCAACATTGGCTTATAGGAAAACAATTTAAAGTGTATACAGACCATAAACCTCTTGAAAAATTGAATATTAAGGCAAGAACAGATGAAGAGTTAGGAGATCTCACATATTACTTATCACAATTTAATTTTGAAGTAATATATTCACCCGGAAAAGATAATGTGGAAGCAGACAGTTTGAGCAGAAACCCAGTGTTAGAATCACATGTAAACCAAGATGAAGTTTTAAAAATGGTAAATTTTATTAAACTAGAAGATATCCTAAGTGATCAATATAAAAATGAAGACATAATGGAATGTAAAAATAAACTTATAATTAAAAATAAAATATATGTTAAAAAGATTGGAAAAAAGGAAAAAATTATACTAACTGAGGAGTTTAGTAAAAAAATTATTAAAGATATACATCACACATACTGCCATACAGGAGTAAAACAAACAGAAAAAAAAATCAAACCATTTTTTACAGCAAAAAATTTATTGAACAACATTAAGAAAATCTGTGAGAACTGTGAAGTGTGTATAAAGAATAAATCTAGAACAAAATTTAAGTACGGATTAATGTCTCATCTTGGCCCAGCTACTTACCCTTTTGAGATTGTCTCCATGGACACTATTGGTGGTTTTGGGGGCTCCCGCTCCACAAAAAAATACTTACACCTGCTTGTAGACCATTTCACCAGGTATGCTTATATACTGACATCAAAAACCCAAGTGGCAGAAGATTTTATTAAGTTGACAAAGAAAGTTATTCCTGAAAATAAAATTGGGGTGATTCTCTCTGATCAATACCCAGGCATAAACTCAAAAGAATTTAAAAGTTTTTTAAAAAAAGAGGACATACCTATAATTTACACTGCAGTAAATGCACCTTTCTCAAATGGCCTAAATGAGCGATTAAATCAGACATTAGTTAACAAGATAAGATGTACAATGAATGAAAAAAATAATAAAATAGCATGGACTACTATCGCACATCAATGCACTCAGAAATACAATGAAACTGAACACACTGTGACAGGATTTTCCCCAGCATATTTGATGGATGGAAAAATTATTAATATTTTACCAAATGAATTGAAAGAACAAATAACACAAAAAGATTTTTTACAGGATAGGAAAATAGCTTTAGAAAGAACTATAAAATCACATAATTATAATAAACAGCAATTTGATAAAAACAGGAAAAACATTGAACTAAAAGTAGGAGAATATGTATATGTGGAAAACGGAAACAGATTAAATAGAAAAAAGTTGGATGAATTAAAGATTGGACCATTCAAAATTCTAGAAAAAATTTCAAACTCAATTTATAAAATTAACACAGGATTCAAAAAGTTAGAATCAAACTTGTTTCATGTTACAAAGCTTATGCCAGTGCCTATAGATTTATAAATAACTCCAAGGGGGGGAGATGTAAATGAAGCCTATTCCCACTTCATTCCATTTGAATTGCCCGCGCATTGACTCGGACGTTTCAATAACAATGTTGACAGGAGTCTATCCAAAGAGATTGGTTTTTGTTTTTTGCTTGACACATAAAAAGGTGGTTTTTATAAGATAATTAATTAATTCACAAATTGAAACAATAGCATTAAATGTTGTTTCTCTTCACAGGTATGTCTGTTTTAATTTACAAGTGTGGTTAAAATTAATGTTTAATGTTATAACATATGATTATAAAAAAAATAAATTTCTCTTCACAGAGCAACACGTGGTTTTTGTTTCAATATAACCTAACAACATATTACATATATTTAAGAAAAACATCAAAATTGGAGTGTTGATACTAATGGAAAATGTTTCATTTCGAATATTTACATTTACACTTTTTTTGGGTATACGGGGTATGTCGTATTTTCATAGCACTTCACTTATCATCACGCCATAATAATAATATCGGTAGGCAAGGAACGCTACTCACGTCTGATATATTAATGTCCAAGGTAGCGATATCCAAACGGGTAAAAATGGCAACACTAATGCAAGAGATCGCCAGCTCAGTTTACTAATAACATTGAATAAAACTTAAGTTTCATTAACTGAAAATATTGCTTATTATTAAAATTATTGCCCTAACTAAACACTGATATGTTAAGTTACATTTGTACGAAATCTTCAACATTTATTAACATAACATGAGTAACATGCGCTATAGTAAACTCAAGTACCTCATACCAAAAAAGTATTACATATTGGAAAATACATTACAAATTACTTCATATTATAGTAAAAAACACCAACATGCTTCATGCATAAGCTAAAAATAATAAACAAATATACAATCTGTAGCTATACCCTGGACATTTATTGGAGGCTGACTACTGTTTAAATGCCTACCCCATCAGGAATAAAAAAAAACGTTGAAAATAAATAAATTTAAATAAATAAAATACATATTATTCTTTAAAATAGGGCAATTTAAATTTTTTTCATGGTATCTATGAAATTGCTTACATCTTATTAAAAATAGCTACACCCAAAACTTAGCAACAAAAACAACAACTTAAATATACTCAGTGATTTAGATCACTTACCTCTTGCCTACCCTTAACTTAGCAGTGCTTGCAATAATAAATACTAAGTTATTCAACTATATTAGATTATAAATAATACTAAAGCCTTTATCTCATTTGTGTTTTCATTGTAACAAACTCGTGTTAATTGCTATAGAAAGATTAAACTGTTCATCCCAAAACTGATAAATTAAAACTGATATATTTCTATAATATCTCTCAAACCATGCTTATTGTCAGTCACTTAAACATTAACTATGAATCACACAAAATTCTATGATTGCTCATAAATTATTTGTTTTAATTACAAATGAGATTGGGAGTACCTATTATGAAGGTAAAATGGAAGCCACTGGGGTCTTTATTCGAAGGTTACAAAATTCTGTGTTAAATGGGGATATTTAAAAAATATATTGTCATTTTCTTAGAGGGAGGGATAAACGCTAAATGGGTTTTCCTATGATTTAAATAAAATAATTGAGTATTATTTTTACAAAAGAGCAGATTATTCCATGTTCTCTCCATTTGTGTTGATTTAAAGTAGAATCCGATAAAAGGATAGCTAAAAGCAAAAGAACACCCTCAGCCACTCATTTGTCCGCATAGTTTCTCATTCTTATCCTTTTAGTAAAAGGTTACTAAAAGAATAAGAAAGGGACAAGACATTTTTCGAAAACCAAAAATGGCACCTAATATGAAAAGAAATGTAGACCAAAACCACTTTATTTTTATATATTTATATAATTTTTAATTATGAGCAATCATAAAATTATACCACACACAAGTCTTTAGCCCTGAGGCCAGTTTTACACAAACCCATCTACTCGTCTCAAGATAAAATCCAGTAACTTACTTAGAAGTCTCCGGCAGACCTGCGCTGAGTTCCAAGAAGACGGACAAGTAATTTCCCCGGACCACCCCATTGCCGTCCGGGTAGACCTTCAGTCGCCAGCAGAGACCATTGACATGTAACGGGGCTGAGTAAACGGGCGCCGCCGCGTGTTGGAGTTGCGTGAAGTTGGTTAGAGGGAACGTGCTGCTGTCGTAACTCGGAACGATTTCACTACGGTCAAAAAGGTTCTAGTTAGAAGACGACGATAAAAGAATTTGATGGCGTTGTGGTTCGTACGCTTTATTTTCGATATTCAAGAAAGCTGTTTTTGAGGAGTTTTGGTGACGACAGGATATACACATACATACATACAATCACGCCTGCAATCCCCGAAGGGGTAGGCACAGTCCAAGGAGCACTGTGTTCGTTAAGACCACGTTTAGCCGTACAAAAATTGGGTTTGGTCTGATGAAAAATCGTGAAAGAGTAGTAACAAGTGGCTAGCTCATCGCCTACACAATCACAGACCCAGTAGGTACTCAATACGCCCTTAGTCGCCTTTTACGACATTCTAGGCAAGAAAAGCAGTTGGTACATTGTTTTTTGTGTCCCGGACCAACACGGGACAGCTATATCTTATCCACCAAAACTCGAGTTCCTCCTTGATCCGTTGGTTCTTGGTGGTGACCGCCCTAATGTTTGTCACCATGAAAGAATCCACAATGGGACGTAGATATATGGCTGGTGGCGATAAAGGACATAACATTCATACATACATATAATCATGACTATTATACCCTAAGGGTTAGTTTGCCATTGCCATAGTCCGCGCTTCACCAAGCAATGACTGCGCATGTTTCAGCGTGGTGACCCCGTCGCCGCTATAAGCTCAAATAAGAAAATTGAAATAAGATATAATAAGGTTTCAAATAAGAGGAATAATTTCAAAAATAGGCACCTTTCGGGAAAAATCGCTCCGTTGCTTGTGAAGACCTCGGTATGAGTTGGATTGGTGAAGAGCAATTGTTTGGGCTCTCAATAGTATTTTCAAAATCAAAATCAAAAATATCTTTATTTTATAGGCTTGATATACAAACACTTAAAACGTCAATTTATAAATTAGTGAATCTACCACTCGCTCGGAACGCAGACATCCCCGAGAAGAGCGAGCCAGAAACTCGAGGGTTGCTTTTTTTCACATTTTTTACAATTATTGTTTTTTATAAGTGTTAGGCAAGTACAATCAAATAGGTGAACATAGATATTATGAACATAGATTTTTAGCATTATAATCAGGAAGAATATATGAGCACTTGAAACAATGAACGATGTTGAAATTCAATTAAGATAAAAACTAATCAATTAAAAAGCGACTGGCAACATCCCACATTACGAGTCAGCACAATATGTAACAAAGACGTGTCAATCTGTCCACGCATTTTTATCGTCCAAATATTCCTGAACTGTATAGTAACCCTTTTTTATTAATTTAAAACACTTGCCTATGAAAATCGGCCGGTACGGGCGCAGTCACGAAACTAGCCATAGGTTTCTTCCTTACTTGATGAATCATCTTCGACAGCTCACCACTCTTTGCAATCAATTCAGATCTGGAAAAGATAAATATGCCCATTTAACTTTGATGCGCAGAATAGAACCTTAGAGGAGGCACATGCATCTCTAGCAGAATGATGGAACTAAATAAAGGATGATTGAATAATACGTGACACAAATTACATTTATTAATGGAGGCTGATGATAGAGCCGTACTGGCTAAAAACGAATTATAGGACAAGTAGGCACTTCTTCTGTAGGTGCCTCTCTTACTAGCGAAGGTTGTAGTCACGACAGCAAATCTGACCTATCTCCAGCGAGATGAATTAACTGCGTCGATCGTGTTGGCCGTCCACTCTCTGATGTTGAGCAGCTACGACTTATTCCTTCACCCGACACCTGTTTTCCCGGCTATTTTTCGCTAATAATTTTCAATAATACCTAGTGCTTGCATGAAGCTGGTGTTCTATCTCCTGCAGCAGATGCTCCAGCTGCTCAGTCTCCTGCGTGAGGCTGTTCTTCTGACCCATGAGGGTGAGTAGCTTGGCCTTCAGCGCCGAGTCCAGACGGGAGATCATCAGCTCCACTGCGTTTCTGATCTCGCGAACACGCTCGTCTTTTGCAGCCCTAACTGATTCTACATTACGCTCCTGTAAAGTGAAGAAACGATTTCATATCATCACGCCTCATTCCTCTTTCTCACACTAACATTTCGCCAGATATGTTAGGTCCCCATGTAACAGGTGGCGAGCTTGTTGCCATGCACCGGGCACAATGTCAGGCAATCGATATTCACAATGAACTGTATGGTTTATTCAAACTCAATGGTAGAGTAGAGGCGGTGGGATCGAACTCGCGAGTCCCGCGACCTCTCGAACGTGTAGTAAAAGATGTTCAAAATTGACACTTGTTACACCAGAAACAATGAGGAGAAATATGTTGGTTTGATATACCTATAACGAAGAGAGAGCAATGGAACATAGCTAGCAAATTTATTCTAGGTTCATCCACCAGCACACTACAATGCTATAGTATCATTAAAGATGGATCCAGAATAAGTGGAAGTCCAAAAAGTGGTTCTGTACACACTCATAGAGAAATTATAGAGGATTGAAGTGAATGATGACCTAATGAGATAAAGAGGAGGGTGGAAGAGTACATTTTGTGCTGACTCGATCTAGAGTAAGATGAAGACAGGTGAAAAATATTTCCGTGTACTTGTCATAACACACGAAGAACCAAACTTACCACATCCTGAACCAAGCTGATGAGCTCCATCAAGCGCCGCCTGAGCTGGGACACCTCGTCGCGTATCTGCGTCACGTGCTGATCGTACACCTCCTCCAGGGGCTTGAAGGTGTGCCCTGTGTGCGTGCCGCCCCACAGCGCGCACTGGTGGCAGATGCAGCGGCGGCAGGTCCAGCAGTACACGGTCAGCTTCTCTTGGTGGGTTGGACATCTGGCGAGAATAATATAGCTTTTTAAGTAATTTAGGTTAATAAAAAACCCTGGTTACAGAGTAAGTAATAGCAAATAAAGTAAGTTCTGTACATCAATAAGAAAACATTAGAAAATAAAATCACCCTTTGGACTGCAAATTAGACACATACCTACAGTCATGTTATATTATGTCCTTTTTTAGATTTTGTTCATAAAATATACAATTTAATATTGGCAACTTTAGAAAAATATTACCATATACCATAATGTAAATGTACATATATAATAATAGTATTAAAACTATGTTTAACATCTTCTTCTATATAAAAGGGAGAGAGTCTGCTGCCATGCACCTTTATGAATACAGAAATATGTCACAAGAAATAATTATACAATTATTCTACAGTCAAAAAATAGAACTAGCCTAATGGTTGACTGGTAGAGAGTGATGTTAGTTGTTAAGTCCGCCATATGTACATTCCTATTGTAATGGACATTAAAATTTAAATAAATAAACTTAAGCATTAACAATTAAAATAAGTGTAATGGCTAAACAGAGTCTACTTAGAATTTGTTTGATAGGCGAATTTTTATGACATATGAAAATACAGTTACATGTAACTAGTAAATGAAGTACCCTACATAGTTAAAATATGAAGGTGAATAATAAGATCATCTGAATTGAAGTATCATGAAATTCTAGAGTTTAAAACACTTGCCTCACACTGCCCATTACATAATAAAGAGCACACCCTTTCTTACTGTCGGATATATACAGGTGTGATGGTATGTCATGACAAGAGCTAATCCATTAGTGAGTCCACAAAATGGATTATTTTTACTTCTCAATATCCAATGCTTCTAGCTTCCTGGTTTGATATAACTCCTATATTGTTTATGTAAAGGTTATTAATTGTAAATAAATAATTAACTTCCTAATTTGGATGATAGCGAGTTTAGTTTTTGTTATCACAATAGCCTACTGTATAATGTCCAACCAATTTTCATACATTCATACATTTATAAAATAAAATAATATTTTGATTAGTATACTTAGTAACAGTTTGTACTTAAAAACAAAGGCAAAATAAAAGAGAAAATGATAGAAGGTATTTAAGATAAAGATTACTCCTGAAATAAAACAATATGTTTATCTGTACCTATCCCTGAAGCTTTCCCTCTGGCTAGCTGAATTGGTCTGCTGCATGGTCTCAATCTGCTGTGTGACCTCCTCCACCCAGCGGCAGTTCACCAACTCATGGAGGTGCAGTGCCGCTCGGCAGTGAGGGCACTGGGACCTTTGCTCGGTTAGCCATCGCCGCACACACGCATAGCAGCACAGCTTCGAGCAGTGTGGGCACAGATGTGCATCCACCAGCTTTTCCATACAAATGAAGCAGCGGAACACCTCTGCCAACGTCTGCAAGCCATCATCTCATTATTCGTATTAATACACAGGTCAAGTTTATCTAACTGTCAAAAAATGTAGGCCACATCGATTTACCTCAACGATCTGCTCCTCGCCATTTCCATTCCCTTTGTCCCCTCTCGAGGCCATCTTCGGAATTTCCTTTCCTTGCTAACGGGCCGACGAAACGTTCACCATAATTTAGACATAAAAGTTCTAAAAGAACAACAAGACATGTTTCGCAATGCGAGCGTTAATAAATACGAACGGAACCAATTCCGTGTTCGAATCTCAATCGAATCAAAATAAAAACAAAAAAACAGTGATACCATAACCAGTCTCACAAACACCCGAAATAAATCAATATGTCAAAATGACGTTTGAATTCCATAAAAATTATTGCCATGACATTATACTTCTACAAAAACTTATCGATAAATAGATAGCATTACGTAGATTGTATGCATATTTGAATATTTAACACGATATTACTACAACCAAAAATATGGTTGTAGTAATATCGTTTATAGTATATATATAGTATTATCGAGGATTATTTTACATTATGTTGTTGCTTTAAAATTATTTGATTAATAGAATGAACTTTGAAAAAAATGGGAATACGCTGTTGTGGCTTATGGGTGATAATCATGAAATTATAGGTTAATTATAGGAAAACAATTTTTTTTTCACAGTTTAACATTTTTGTATTAATATTTCAATCGAAGACAATTTTTTGTTTCATGTTCTTATACGGGAGTTTGGCTTTCCATGGTTTGGTTAGTAGGTCTAAATCTATAATTTCATTATTATTTCCCATAAGCCACAACAGCGTATTCCCATTTCTTCAAAGTTCATTCTATTAGTCAACTAATTTTATAGGAACAACTTAGGGCGTCTTGCAGGAAATTAAAATCGAGATTTAAATCTCGATTTAGTAATTCTTAGACAATTCTAGTATGGCTGAAGTGTCAAAAAATGATAAAGTCGAGTCTTAAACTAGGTTTAAAATTTCCTGCAAGTGGCCCTTAATGTAATAATAATATAATCCTCATATTTTTTTGTAGTAATAGTGTGTTAATTATTCAAAGATACACACAATCTACATTATACTATCGCATAAATTCATGTAATAAATAACCACTATTTCACATTAAATACCAACTTAAGGATTTTGTGCACAAACCAATTAAAGCTATTTATTTGAAATCTCTAAGTACAAAATAGCTTTTAAATACGCTACTTATTTTTTTTAGTCAGTGCCAAAGTTAGTGTCGTTTGTTTTTTTTGGGTTGGCCCTATTTTTTAAGGTTTAATTTTTAAAATTATCATGATTGGTTTTTTTTTATTGTTTTCACGCTGGACTAAAATGGGGTTGTCTGGCATATTTATAATAAATTAAATTACCCCAAAAAATTTTGCCTTTTTGTCAACAGGCAACATTCTAGCAATGTTTTGTCACTTGATGGACCAAATGAATGAGTCAGTAGGGCAAATGAGCACAATCGGAAATAAATCAACTTATTTTTATCGATCAAACTTATATGTATGCTATTTTCAAAACGAAATTAATACCTCGTTGATGTTGGGGTGTTAAATACAAAAATCAAGGTCCACAATAAGTGAAATCCAAGCTTTTTAATGAAGTTACCTACCGCAAAGTTGGATGGAATTTGGGAAAATTAAGAAGTAAAATGTCATGTCTTTATTAGCTATGGACGTCCTTCTTGGAGGTTGATAAAAATAACCTCAAAACTTAATATTTACATTAAAATAATAAAACTGTAGACGTAAATAATAATTTTTACTCATTTCTTTAATTTTAACTCCAATTTCAATAATTAATCTTCTGGATTTTATATTTCACGTGGGTATCAAGTGTTTTTTTTACAAATTGTAAATTATGTAATCGCTATCTACATTATAGTAATTAATCTGATTATACATTTTGATTCACAATAAACCTGGAAAGCTATGTAAGTTATAAGAAATAATAAATTGTATATAAATTTTACATCAGCCTTGGATGTTTTAATAAATTTACCTAGAAATAAGTAAATTTTTTAATATAACGTGGATTTTTGAAATGTTTATAGAATGAAGACTTAAAGTTCCAAGAATGTCCTACATAAGAGTCCTGCATTGTACATTTTACCTGAAACATGGATCCACAAGACTATCCTCAAAGTCTGTGCTACTTAAAAGTGGGGTAATTATTCAAATTATAATATTTTTTCTCAGTTTCTCTTTTAAAATAACTCTGTAATAAGAACACGTATTTATTTTAATATCACTTTTATTTTTTAATTAATGCTATAACCTTTTCTTACAGATGCAAAGTAAAATAGTAAAAATTTATTTTATAGTTTAAAGGTCTATTTAACTTGTTATTTAATATCTTCGTGCTATTTATTGATTATGTTATTTATTTTCACTACCTCTTTGTATTGTTATAATTTTTATTTTATGTATTTCACAGAATACCCCATTTCAACAAGTCACACAGATATCTACATCACAAGCATGGAACAATACACCTCTTACAACAACAATTCAAACTGTACCAGCAGTAAAGAAAAGTAAAAATGTCCCACAAGACACAAGAGTGTGGAAGGAAACACCTTCTTTGGACAGGAAAAACAACATGGGGCAGTATTGTATGATGCTATCCAAATTCAGGTTAACCTGTAAGTATGTTATAAAAACTACTCATAGAAATAGCCACATGTTTTTATTTTCATGACTATTATGTTTTTATATTGACATGTTATCTGATAACTTAATCACATTCAGTATAAATACTTCTTATCTTTATCGTCGACAACTTTATACAGATTAAAAAAAAAAGTATTATCTAAATAAGAATATAGCAAAACATTGAAGATTGAATTTCTGTTGATTTTTCTCTGATAAATTGTCCTGAACATTTTATATAATTAAATTCTTAAGTATGGAACAGTATTTTGTGTGTTGTGTCTGTACTAGGATGCCCTGTGTTACTCATTTTTTTATGACTTGACACTGTTACATGATACAAATCATGACAGTTGCTATGCAAATACATTACAAAAGAAAATAAATAAATTTGCATCCCTATAAAAACATCCACAACATGCAAATTGAATTTATGTAATATGTGGTCAATGAGGTGTAGTAAAGCTAGTTAAATAAAATTAAAAAATGGCACAATCCTCCAACACTGGATGCTGAACACAGTAGATACACAAAATGATCCAACTGATTTAGGCATTAGGAAACTCAATTTTCATTTATACTTCACACATGACACAATAATTATTTTATAATGAAGACTCACCATCATCAATTCTCAAGACTAAAGTTATGAAAAAAGAGCTATTTATGTTCTTTAACTTATAAAATTCCTTACACTTCCAGCCTTAGTAGTAATGACGTCAATGGCGGGGTACGCGCTTGCGCCGGCGCCGTTCGAGCTGTCGACGTTCGCGCTGTGCGCGGTCGGCACCGGGCTTGTCTCCGCCGCCGCCAACTCCATCAACCAGTATCACGAGGTCCCATTTGACGCGCAGATGTCGAGGACGAAGAACCGTGTCTTAGTTAAAGGGTTGCTTGAGTGAGTGTTCATAAGTCATACCTTCGTATTGAAATTTTAACTAAAAGCAATTAACCAATGTAGTATTGAAGTTATTACTTTGATAAAATAAAAAATAATAAAGTGTCAGTCTATAGTGCACACTGTTGCAATTTTGGATACAAAGATAAAAATGTAAGGTAGATAAAACAAACAAATAATTATTATAATTAAGGCCCAATTGCAAGATCGAGAGTTAGCGCCTAACCCATTGTTTGCCTATATATTTGCCCCAGCAGGGTTAGGTGCTAACTCTAGACCGCGCAAGTGGGCCTTAGGAATTTTTTTTTTTTTCAAAATTAATTAGACCTGTATTAATACCTTATTATTATTTATTTTATTCTTCATTGCATAAACACGTACCTAGGGTATTGTAGCGCGAACCGTAATGCGTTTTTTATATTGCAATTCACAAAGGCGACTAAATCATTCGACTTTAAACTTTATCTTAAGGCGTTAAGAGCAAAGCTCGTCATCATAAAATGCAACGACTATAGTAGGTACGGTTTCCTTATGGATGTAATTGTGACTGAGAGTAACTCAGGCAGTAGTACGTAGAAACCCAATTATCCGGACCTCAATTAAACGGATTCGCGATTATCCGGACTACCGACCGCGACCGATATATTCACCCTGTCAGAAACTGCGATAGTTTATGTTATCGCGGTTTATGTTGATGCCATGTCCTTCCAAGTTAAAAAATTTAAACAAGTCCAACTGAAAGCTGTCATAAGTTTTGGCGATATGACGTCGCGTCGCCCTGTCTCACCCTGGCTGGAGGGCGTCGCTTGAATAGACATAATGCGTTTTTAGTTCATACATAACTGCAACATTTTGATGTATCGATATTCTATTCGACACCTCTGAAGCATCTGTAGCACGGCCCAGGTCTAGACAGAATCGAAGGCTTTTCATAGCCACAAACGGATAGCACAATGACGGGTTGTACTTTTTGGTCACATCTTTGGTCTTCTGTATAGCTTGCCGCAGCGATTGGTTTGTTAGTTAGGCTGGAAATCTTTGAACTTGCGCACGAGACGATTTGATACTCTCGAAAACAGTTTTTAAACAAGGCATATGTAATCGGTCTGTAGTTCGTCAAATGGGTTCTGTCGCCCTTCTTGAAAAACAGTGACACATTTTTTTTATCCCCTTAAAAACCCTAATGACGTCAGTATTCTATGCTATAGCTTTATAAGTTCAATAAGTAATTTCGTATTTTTTTGTGAAAGCAAGACACACAGACAGACAGAGTTATTTTCGCATTTATAATATTAGTATGGATTGTTCCTAATGCCTGTTTGTCTGATAAAAGCCACGAATAAATTAAAACCCTAAAATTAACAGCTTACGAACAACAGGTTACCCTGTTGTTCGTAAGCTGTTAATTTAAGGGTACTTTATAAATTAGTCTACATATATGATTTTTCGGACACTAATCTACATATTATATTACTCCGCAGACCCGTCCATGCTATAGGCTTCGCAGCCACAATGAGCGCGTCAGGGCTGAGCATGCTATACTGGGGCGTGAACCCGCTGACCGCCGCGCTAGGCGCCGGCAACCTGCTGCTCTACACCTCCGTCTACACGCCCATGAAGAGGATGTCCATACTCAACACCTGGGTCGGCTCAGTTGGTCAGTCGATGAATACATTCTTCTTTGTATACATTCTGCCGTAATACAGAGTAAAGGTTTGTTTAAAATGATTGGCGAAAAGTTGAAACTAACTCGGAATCAGCAAATATGGCTTTTCAATTTGAGAAAAAATTTGCCAAAAACGTTAGATGCGCCTTGTCATCACAAGGTCTCAGTTTAGAGCCTCTGGAACGAAATTAAGCAGCAAATACCGAAACATCTGGTATAAAAAGTATATGTATGAAAATATTTTATATGAATTCCTAGTAATGGCTGATATTATTATATGGTTCAATTTCCGACTTCCATGGATTAATTTGCTCTAAAATTTCGCAGCAAGAGCGCAGAGAGGATTTTTATATGACTTGTAAAACTTTCGATAGGAAGCCTACAATCCGTATCCGCATTTATTTAAACACTTTTATATTTTACCACCCGCATTGGCCTAGAGTGGTGGTGTTACGGCCCATACTCCTCATGTATCTCCATAAGGAATGCCCGTGCCCAGCAGTGAAACTCATTCGCTAAGGGCGATATTTTAAAATACCATTAGTTTAATAAGCCTACTATCGTCTAGTTTCTAAACGTATAAAACTCTGTTTTACCATTTAAAAAAATGTTTGTCCCCAGTGGGTGCAATCCCCCCCTTGATGGGGTGGGCAGGGTGCACAGGGTCCCTCGACGCAGGCGCGCTAGTGATGGCCGCGTTACTTTACTCGTGGCAGTTCCCGCACTTCAACGCGCTCTCCTGGAACCTGCGCCCGGACTACTCCAGGGCTGGCTACAGGATGATGGCGGTCACTGACCCCGGTACGGTAAAAATATAAATATACTTATCAGTAAAAATTTTGTGAATCTACTTTAAGTAGACAGAGGAGTTTAATTCAAACGCGGTCTACAGCTCGTCAAACTATCAAATTTTGTTAATCTTTTTTGCACTTTATACGTAATTTATTAAGGTTGAAAATCTATTTAAATGTTTTGACAATTTTGTAGTCTTGCGATCTGACTTTACTAAGTTTAAAATAATTTAAGTACAGTTTATTATGACTATTTTTTGCTCTATTCTAACAAATGGTTCGCCTGATTAGGCTATGTTTATATCAGTCGAAATATGGTTTTGACCCTCTAATTATACCATCGAGTATAAAGGTGTTAAGATATTATTTATAATTGATTCCTTTCAAGTGTTATAACAAAACATTTTATTTCAGCCTTATGTAGAAGAGTAGCACTAAGACACACGGGAATTATCACAGGAGTGTGCTTAGCGTCATCTTACCTCGATGTCACCAACGTGTGGTTCGCACTGGAGTCACTACCATTAAATGTTTATTTTATGTACTTAGGTATGTATTGAAAAACATTTTATTAAAATTAATACATTGATAAATTTTGGAAATAATAATTTTTTTATTTTATTTATTTTCAGCTTGGGAATTTTATAGGAAATCAGATAGTGCAAGTTCAAGGAAGTTATTTAGATTCTCTCTAATACACTTGCCTGCGTTGATGTTACTAATGTTGGTAAATAAGAAATATTGGAGCTCTAGCGACACACAAGAACAGAAGGATTTGTCTAAGGTGCAAGACTTGAACAAACTGCCAGAGGCTAAGAGAATATCAGTATTGCCGAGGGGGCCCGTCGTGGCCGCGCAAGACACAGAGAAACAATGTTAACTAATTCTATATCGATTTATAGATAATTTAGTATTTTTGTTGTATATAATTTTACAATGTGATTGAATTATGTTTTAAGTTAATTTATAAATCAAATGACTTTCAGATTATGTTTTAATCACAGAACAGTAAACTGCTAATATATACAGATATAATGTAAACAAAACCTAGATACATCCTGTAAACTGATAAAAAAGTATTTTTATACTTTATTGTTTTTGCTCTGTGGTTACTAAATACTTTATTCAGTTGGTATATTTGTTTGCACATGACAAGTGCTCCAATTTATAACGACGCAGGAATAAATGAAATTCCCAAATGAAAAATTCTTACATTTATTTCACTATAATTAATTAAATTACAATTATCGCTGGAATTTAAAATAATCTACATACATACAACACATTCTGGCAACCAGATTTTGAACATTTTGCAAACGGACACTGGGTGAAAACAAACTTAAGTAATAGATTCGCGGACTTCTGCCGATTTAACCCGTTTATATCCAGATACTTTCAGATTAACAGCAACTTATTTCCTGAAACAAAGAAGTAAATATATTCAAATAACTATTAAGTAAAAATAGGTAACAAATAATCTAAGTGATTCCAAATTATTACACAACAATGGTCGACAATGGCTTATAAGAGCACATAAGGGTAAGTAATATGAGCAATAAATTGAGGCTACTAGTTCTTGAGGGAAGATCTAAGAAGCAAATAAAAAAAACAAAAGTGAGTCATGGCGGCAATAACTTTGACATGGAGGAATCCATTTGCGGACCGTGTTTATCGCTATAGTCCGTCTCAATCCAAGTTGCCAAAAAGGTAAACAAAAAAGGCTACTTATCGAATTTGTTATTCAATAATCACACTTTTTACACGGACATTGGTACGTAAATATAATTAACGGTAACAATTGTTGTCCATTTCAATTACCTACAGTCGCCACAAAACCATTTTAGAGATGAAACATTTCCTTTGTTTTGTTTACCTTTTTGGCAACTTAGATTGAGACGTACTTTAGATGTGCGGTAAGAACGAATCCCTGTTTTATACTCACTTCGTGCGAGCGCTTGTGCGACTTGTGGTCGGACTGGTTCTTGTGGTCGCCGTTGGCTTGCTGCGCTTGTGCTGTACACTTACTTACCCTTCTTAGAGATCCGCTCGTGTTCCCGGCTGTCGTCGCGCGAGCGCTTGTTCTACTTGTGGTCGGAATGCTTCTTATAGTCGCCGTTGGCTTCCTGGGCTTGTACTGTATACTCACTTAGCCTTACTGGAGCTCCGCTCGTATTCCCGGCTGTCGTCGCGCGAGCGCTTGTTCTACTTGTGGTAGGAGTGCTTCTTATAGTTGCCGTTGGCTTGCTGCGCTTATGCTGTATACTTACTTAGCCTTCTTGGAGCTCCGCTCGTGATCCCGGCTGTCGTCGCGCGAGCGTTTGTGCGACTTGTGGTCGGAGTGCTTCTTGTGGTCGCCGTTGGACTTGCTGTGCTTGTCGCGCGACCGGTCATGGGACTTGTGATGTTTGTCGCGGTTCTTCGACGGACTGAAAACAAATTAATTTCGATAATAAGAAACTACGACTTTGTACGATCGTTTTGAAGATGTTACCTTTGAGGTTTCGGCTTATAATCCTGAAGAATATAATATATTCATAACCTCAATCCATCATATAAACATATTATGTTTATGTGATGGATTGTGAGGTTATGTATGAAATTAACGAATAAAGTATTATTATTGAGGTGACAAATAGATGAAATTACCTGCTACTATTATGCTTGGAAGGGCTCTTATGACTCGAGCTCTTGTGCCCAGAGCTAGAGCTCTTATGTTTATCATGCTTGTGCTTCTTGCGGTCGTCGTCCTCGTACCGGCGGGAGGAGGGCCCTCCCTTGCGCTTGCGGTCGAAGTCCTCGCGTTGGTCGTAGTTGCGCTCCTTCTTGTCCTCCTCTGCCGCCTCTCGCTCGAGGTCCGACCAGTCTTTGCCTGATTCTTCGTCTTCTTCGCCTGAAATTTGATATGAGGAATAGTTTAAAACACAAACTAACTCTCTTACTTACACGAATTACGTTTTGGTAATAGTAACAAGTGCCTCACCATCGTATTGATAAATTGTTTTATACGACATGTTACAACAAGTTAATAATAGAGCTCTCAAAATAAAATATTTGAAGATGGCTGGCGGTTTAAATCCAGGGTATTTCTCGTAGCAAGTAAGTCTGTAATCTCTTCTTAACCCATCAGGAAAATGACGACTGGATGTATGAGTATGGATCATAGTGGAGCGACTTGAAAATGAGTCTCGAATTATAAGAATTCGTGCTCGGGTATAATACCTTCACTGTCTCCCGACACGTCGGACTCATCGGAAGCCTCAGAGTCGTATTCAGAGTCGTCCTCTGATTCTTCCTCGGACTCCGCATCCGTGGGTTCATATGCATCGTCCTCTTCTTCCGATTCGTCATCCTATACATAAACATTAGTTTATTAGTTTAAAAATATATAGACTAAATTACATTACAGGCAAGTAGAACAATAAAAACACTTATTCATAGCTCGTACTTTGTTATTTTATACGTTTCTACCCACGAATCACGCAATGGGCCAGCGAGGTTGTGTTACGGCCCATACTGCTAAAGTGTTTCTTCATAGGCTTGTGCGTTTGTAGGCTGCTTATGAACGAGGAAATTCTTATAATGAAAGATCTTATGCTGTAGAATTTAAAATCAGTATGAAATTCAATTTTTTTATACAATAGACACAAACCTGTGCAGCGTTTTCTTCCTCCGACTCCGGGTCTAAGAAGGACCAGCCGCCGTTGTCGAAGAATCCCTCGATATCGTCCGTGATGGTCTTCATGACCTTCGTCCAGTTCAAGGACTGGATACCTTCCGAGTACCGGATGTCACATGAGCTGGAAACAAATTGGAAATGTTTGAGATGACTTTGTTGCCAATATTGGTTCTTACGAACGCATATTCTATAAACAGGAATTACTGAGTTATTTAAAAAATCTGTGAACCGCCTAAAGTAAGTAAAGGCCTCTGTGTTTTACATCATAAAGGCCATGTTGGCAGTCATGTCAGCCTCATAGGTTAAGGCTTATGGGAGCTTTTAATGCCTGACTAGTGAAGGCACCATTGAAAAAGATAGAAATAGAAAGATATAAAATAATTGAATAAAACTAACTTAAGCCACTCCTTAACATGATCCAGCATGTTCATCGGCACAGCGTTCACCATGGCGACCTTCTTCGCGTAATCCTTGAACACGAAGACCATATCGAAGTTCTTGAGGTGGAACTGGACTCGCTCGAAGTGGACCAGTTCCACATCTTCTAGCGCTATCACGAACGGCGGCCACTCGGTCAGGTTGACGAGCGCTCCGGAGGTCGGTTGGAGGAGGACTGTGCTGCGGAATGGGGCTCCGGGGAAACCGAGCTCTCTGGAAGAGGAATATTAAGATTATAAGAAATCATTTTACGAATATTCCTAAAAATTTTGGTAATGTGACAGAGAATATAATTATGAGGAGCGTAAACTCGATTTGTTGGAAGGGTGTCCAGCAGTAGGACTATTGTATGATACGAGTTTTTTTGCACATCAAGTTTTTAAGTCTTGTCGGAATACCACTTTGAAATTCGTCAATTATTCAATTAATTTCAGGCTTTAAGTTTCACGTATTAAGGTTGAATATGTATTAGTAATTTTGTCATTTTTTATAGTCTGACGAACTGCCAGTTGACAAAAACCAAGGGTTATTTCTGGGCAATATTTGTTTTACTGCAATATCCAGTAGTCAGCAGCACGTTAAAGTACGTCTCAATCCAACTTGCCAAAAAGGTTAAAAAAAAAGCCGACTTACCGAATTTGTTATTCTATAATCACACTTGTTACATGGACATTGGCACGTAAATATAATTAACGGTAACAACTGTTGTCTTTTTTAATTTATTTCAATTACCTACAGTCATCAAAAAAAATTTAGAGATGAAACATTACCTTTGTTTTGTTTACCTTTTTGGCAACTTGGATTGAGACGTATACCTACATATAAGTGACGAAAACAGCTTTATTGCGTAGGAAATAAAGGACAATATCCAAGTCAACATGTGTAGTCTGACCGCTGTGTATACCTGCTTAAAATGGTGAATATTTAACGTACATAAGAGTAGCAGGAACAAAACGCAAGTCTCCTTCAGGCTCACCTGAAGGGCGTGTCAAACTCGACCTCCTGCTTGGTCATGTTCTCGACGCGTTCGCAGAAGCTCTTGAAGGCGACCTTCAGCTTGTGCCTCAGCTCCCGCTCGCTCTGCTCCGCCGCGAGGTCGTCGCGGTCGTGCATATGCTGGTGTTTGCCCAGATCAGTCGTTATCTCACCCACTTCCGTGTAGAATTGGACGTCTACATGTTTCTTTTTACCTGTAATTTGAAAATCATAGATTTCGGGTGTTTTTCGCAACGCCAAAATATGCATGAAGCGTGGGAGCGAGAAATCCTTATCAAGTATAAACCACCCGAAAAAGCGAATAAATGACAGCTATGTTCAGTTTTCGGGAGTATAAAGAGGCAATAGCGTCTCTATTTGTTCTTTGTCTCGCAAAGAAATTTGGCATTTTCCAACACAATAATAATAAAATAAATATCCTCAGACATTCACGCCTATCAACTAGTCCCATTTTAAGCAACTAAATGCTGTTTGTGTTACGGATACTAGATGACGGATAAATATATTTAATAGATAAATTCATATAAATAACCTGAATATATATAGAAATATATATAAACATCCAAAACTGGAGAACAAATGTCAGAAAATTGATCACCCAAACACTTGCCTCTACTGGGGATCGAACCCAGGACCTCTCGAGATGGCGACGCCTTGAGACCGGCGTACAGACCACTCGACCACGGAGGTCGTCAAAACGTATGTACTTAAATTCTTTTGTCATGTCTCCAAACCACCTCTAAAATATAGGTTATAAAAAAAGTCAATTAATATGGTGTGCAAGGCAGTGAATAGCATTTTAAAAAATTATGGAAGAAGAAAACATATCATTGTGCCGCAAAAACAAATTCAGGACAATACAAGGACTTATCATGACATGAAGTCTCTTCCCAGATTGGAAGTTTCCTATAAGTACAATACTCACCAAACATTATAGCATGTTTCAAATGGAAATGTAGCAGTATGATCATCTCTCCGTCGCAAGGCTGGAAGAAGGCGTTTTTGATGTTGTTGTACAGAATATCCACCTTGTCACCTCTGACTGACGTAAACCTAAATCCGTTTGTGTGTGCTTCAAGGGACCCACTCATTCTCTTGGTCACAATATTAGGTCTTATGTACAGATCTTTTAATTTCGGGTTGCCTTTGCTCTGGGAGAGAACTAGAGTGTCCTGTTTGACCAAGTCTTCCTTTTCTCTTTCTTCTGCCTCTCTAGTCTTGTATTTCTTTTGGACCTCTTTGATGAGTCTGAAGCCAGTGTTCAGATTTGATGATGGAGGAGACAGTTCACCTGGCTCTTTTGTGTTTGTACTTCGGTAGGTTCTGAAATGTTTGGGTGGTTATTTACCTTGTTAGAATGTATTCCACCTTATTCCGACTAGAGTTGTTAAATATATTACTTATTCGTTAAAATTAACTGATAAATAAAAATATCATTAACAGTCAATAATTGAAATCAACATTAACTGATAAAATTATCATTATTCGATTCGGACATCCTGACACCTTACCGCGCGCAGTTGAAAATATTAGTTAGGTATATCAACGGACCGAGCTGAGTGAGTGAGCCGACGAGAGCCGAGCGCCCGTTAGAGCGAGACGGCAGGTGACCCTGGCGCATCAATGCCTAAGCTGATCAACTGATGCGATCGAATTTGATATCAATTGCCTTCTCATTTTGCATGTTTTTTCCATGACAACATTAAAAATTTTTGATTGCACTCGATTCTAGATTCTGTTGCTTTTGGAATAAGTATTAAAATTAAATGGTATTGGTGATCGAATAATGATAATTAACAGTTCATTTCTTACTGATATTTTTATTAGATTGAATATTTTTATTTATTAGTTGCAAGTAGTCAGTTGAAGCGTACGTATGTGATTTCGTTGCGGAACTGTTTTGTTGGTGCTTATTTTTCATGTCTAGACGAAAGACGGAAATTTGGACACATTTTGAAAAGTGAACTGGAGATGAAAAATTAGCATGTTGCATGTACTGCAAAAAAAAATCGTTTAGGCACTATCAGTAATCATTTCTAATTAGCAACACGGTACTGAACAATTTAAGCCTGTAAAGTATGAAAGCAAGTACATTGATTCATTCTACGCTTTCATATAATAATATTCATTGGCTACGTTTAAATTAAAAACCAGTTTATTTAATTATTAGATTGAAAATATCAACTAATATTTTCAACAGATAAAATTAACTGTTTAAAATATTTATCATTAAATTTTTAACAGATAATTTTTTTAAACAGTTAACACCATCTCTAATTCCGACACATGGTCTAAAGAAACATATGGAGCAAAATTTACAGAAGATTGAATATTTTAAGAAATTTACCAAATATACATATACTCACACTTCTTTGACAAAAGTGGCGTCCGGTTGTGAGTAGTTACCGCCCTCGTTTCTGCCCATGGTAGCTCCAGGATGGAAGAAGTTTATCCTAAGGTATGTGTAGTCTCCCTCCACTGACTGGGAGATATTCTTAATGGTGGATATATGGAATGGTACGGGGATACCGAATATCGGTAGGATTACTGTTTCATATTTACGATCTGGAATAAGAGTTACAGAAAAATGCATTAGAAAATTTTATGCACAAGCATACATTTAAGTTGGTTAATTAAAGGCTTTTTCAAGATCAAATTAACGCTTTACATGTTCGCCGTCACCGTATTCCTTCAATAGAGTCGAAAAGGCAAAGCTGTGAGTAGGTAGACCAGTTCCTTTGGAACTTGCTATGGACTCATCTACTGCTTGCTAAACAAATCGTGATTTTTCTTACCAACATAAAGTTTGAGCTCTTTCACTTCATTCTCTCTCGGCATTTGGCTGACGCTTTTATACGACACTGTACTTTTCCTTATCTTTTCACCCTCTTTGCCACTGGATTGTTTAGCCAACCGTTCCTTAGCTTTTTCATTTAAGGCTATAGCCAGTTCCCTCTGATGTTCCTTTCGTTTCTCTTCAGAAGAATGCTCTGTACGTAACTTTGATTCTATTACAGCTGTCCTTTTGCCTCTACCTGTGAAATGTGTTTTAGTTAAAAATATTGGGTTACCATTTCAAATCACTCAAAACGACATGCAGATAATAATCATATCATCCATTCCATTGATAAATATAAAGATTATGACACTATATGAAAATCTCGGAAATACATTTATATTAATAGGACCATGAACAAGATAGTTTTTTGAGAGGTTCAATGTCTCTTTAATTAAAATTAATAAATTTACTAAGTCTTGTATTTAATGTAATAAACAATTTATATAATAATTATGCAAGGGTTTGTCTTTTTATTATCTATATTATTAGAAAAAATAACACATTCTTTCTCATAACATTTTGATTTTTCTGGGTGCAAGATGAAAATACAGTTGGCAATAATAACAATAATAATGCATAACAATAATGGATTAAACTTTGAATTTTAGTTTAAAATTAACATTTTTTATATAATTTCTAACAAATTTAGAAGTGTCTCCTCATTATTCTTATGCAGAATGTTAACATACTTATCATGCAATTAGTGGCAACTCTCATTTTAAGACAACTCACCTCCGTTCTCTATCCATCCACGATTGCATGTAAGTAAATAAAAATTATAAATAGTATACACAATTTCAACAATTTTATACATAGTTTCCTCTAAAAGCTTAAAAGAAATTCAAGTTGCGATAGAACTGTACTCATAAAATAAGATAAAAAAGATCAATTTTTGCTTATTTTTTAAAATGTCACTTGTGAATGAAACCACTTCACAAAGTTCATGATTGAATGACATAAGTCATTAAATAAACAGGATGTTTTAACTTATTTAACATAAATAAGTGTACTGAATTCTTTCAAAAATGTTGTTATCATCTGTTCCATACAAATTTAATAAGCCTATTTTCTAATGAAAGTCGCGATTTTTTCGCATATTAAAAATAGGGGCTGGGATTTAGGAGCAGTCATACTTAAAGGATTATACAAGATTTATGATCCAAACCTTTTATAAAATGGCTATAATACCATATGAGTAAACTGAAAAATCTTATTTATTAGAGTAGTAAGTTTGTAACACAAAAACCAAGTTAAGTTTGTTAAGACATTTCATTTAAAAACCAAAACACTGAAAAAAACCATTATTAATTTATCCGTATGATTTTTTTGTTTAATATCAAATTTCACACATTATCAAATATGCCTTGTACCTTATTTAAGCATAAATTATTTTAAAGCATGAAATGTGATAATCTCAAAGCAGCATTTTAAAACCTGGCCACTTTATTCCAGAACATAATCAATAAACCAAGTCAAAATTTAGTCCACATTTGGAATAAGGCAGGTAAGACAGGTATGTGTACAATGTGCACTCACCAAGTATTTCAGTCTTATTTTCTTTCTCTTCCTCTTCATCTTCATCATCATCTTTCAAAAAGATACCAATGTTTTTAATTTTCTTTTTGGATTGCGTAAGCAGAGAAGCTGGTTGTTCTTCATTAACTAACACAGTATCACCAATAAAGAGAGCATATGTCTAAAAGATACATTTCATATTGTAATAAGAGACATCACAAAAAGAAATAATTAATCATTTTTAGTAAATATGCACTTACCTTTCCTTCCTTCTCAGTGGCTGCACTATTACTCAAACTCGCTAAGCCAATATTTATATTGAAGACCATTCCTTTCTTTGCTACCACTGATGTTTTGGGACCAATGACAATTGAACTTTCCCTAAATTCTATACCCATTGCGAAACTACAAAAAATGCAATTTAATTAAGCATTTCAATGAAGATCACACATTAATAACAAATAAAAAGTAAATGCTAACCCAAAACTCTTTGTTAGATTATCAACCAAATTAGGTTTTTCTTTCTTAGCTACTTCTAAACCAGCTTCATATACTGTTGATAATTTTGCACCAGACACTAAGCGTTTCATGACCTCTTCTTCAACATTTAATAAAAAATTATAATTGCTCTGAACTTCATCTGTAGGATTGACCAGCAATGTGCGAACAATGTTAGAGCAATAGCTCTTGTATCTTGCACCTAAGGAGCAAACTATGGCCCCAAAATGTAAGTGATTTTTGTCTGAAACTGCACTGAACTTGAGACTGTAATTTCCACCTGACTGTATAATAGGAGGATAGCACATGTCCACTTGACTTGTGTCAACCCCAGTGACATATTTTTTGTCTGAGATTGCTGCTTCTACCCCCTCCGCTAATTTTGAATGTTTAACTTTCTGAAAAAGATTGTATCACACAATTTAACAAAAATAGAACTAAGGCTTCGAAAAATTGCTTAACAAAAAGTGATGTAAGAAACAGCTTAACTTACTTTATCTGAATCAATAATCTCCATAATCTGATCTTTTAAATACTTTGTAAATACATCAACGGTTACAAGGCATGCCTTTTTTACTGTAATAATTTCAGGGTCTTCTTTGGGTGCCATTAAAATGGCAATTGACGAGCTGATATCAACATTCTCAAACTTTTCTCCTTTCATGGCAGCCTTCCAACTCTCACAAAATTCACCAGGGTAGTTGTCTTTAGCAAATACACCAAGGTTTTTACCAGATTTTGATTTTTTAATTTCCTGAATAAGTTTATTGAAATTTTCTTTGTCTTTGTCATTCTGTAAAGAAAAAACACATTATTATGCTTTTGTCTGTGAGCTCAGGCTCAGGAATACAGCCAAGCCAAGTACAAAAGTTACAGATGATGAGTTATTATAGGATAAAAACATTTAATAAAAATCTAAGGTGTGGTGAATACTTTGTTTACATACTGATGTATGATATTGTGGCAACAATTTTATGACAATTTCACAATATTTTGTAAACAATAAATTTTGCAAAGAAGCAAAAGGTGATAAAGGTAGCAAATTATAACCCAACCCACTGAGAAAAAAGTGTTAAGTCACCATAAAATTAAATAAAAAAGACAACACTCTGACCAAATTTTTCGACCATATTAAAAATTGAGTAAACGTAACTAAATAAATACTTACTCTGTCTCTTATAAGTAATTTTACTGGAGGTAAATCTGTTTCATCTTTAACATTTTCTATTTGCCTGAGAAACTCAATTTTCTTCTTACTTGCGAGGAAACACATACTTTGCTCAGTGAGCACTGTGATTGTATCTGGTAACTCATATCCAAATAACCAAGTCTGAAAATTAATAAAGAATATCATTAACTTTAGAAATGATTACAAAATATTACAAAGTCTACCCCCACCATATAGTGATTTATTCTTATAGTAAATACAGAAAACAAAGTATTATATTTAGATATTATGTTGTCAAAAATAGAACACAGTAGGATAAAATCTAAACAGTAGTCACATGGTATGGTATACCATTACAATGTACACTTCAATTAATTTTTTTTATTGATATCTTGCTTTTAAATTGTAAATAAAAGTGTACGGTAAAAAATTATACCATGCTAAGCTAATTGAGCACATAAAACAAAGAAACAGAACAAGTAACCAAAGATTTAGCAAGTAACATACTTGTAATGCTGTGGACTTGCTGTACAATGTGTCTTCATCGACTCCAACGCATGAAACCAGGCAATCAACCTTCGCCAATGCATCATCGCTCTTGACATCTGCTGCAGCCGCCTAAAAACCCATAGAATTTAGAGAAAACCTTATAACAAACGCAAAATGAATAATGAACTGAAGAAATGCCAACCTTCCATGCCGCATACAGCTTTTTCATACGACGGTAAAAAGTGTCTTTATCGAGAGATATATTAGACATTGTGAAAAATTCTTAAACACTGCTAATGCTGATTTAATTGCGACTTTACAAAAAAATCAAGAATAAGACATTTGCGATTTGATCAACGTTTGACATGACAGCAAACACGAATGGCGGGCGTCGGAATCGGGATGCTTTTTTGACTATGATTTATTTCACGTTTGGAATTGGATACATCCCAAGGATACTTATTGACTCATAGATAGACATTGATAGGCTAAATGCACTCTGTTCAAAGCCGTAAAATTATTAAAAAAAAAATGTGTGTGACATTGACATTTGTTTGTTTTGGTGTCAGTTTGTGGATTTGAACTTTGTTTGCTATAAATTTTGGTTACAGGTTGCCAAACGCCCAATAATAATAATAATAATTTTGGTTACCTTTTCATTCTATTACAAATTGAATCAATTATATAAATTAATTTATTCCGGTAGAATGCATAAAATAAATTTAATTGATAACAGCATTTTGTCAGAAAATCATTTAAAAGTTTTAACCCAAAATCGTATTATAACTTTATTAGACTTTCTAAATGCAGAAGTGGATAAACTTTGTGTTATAACTAAGTTAAATCTCTCGCAAATACTGGCGATACGAAACCAAATTTTGGAAAAGTATTCAGCACCTACAATAAATGGTTTAACTTTATTGAATAGGTATTTAAACAGACCCATAAATTTATCAACTGGTCTAGAAAGGTATAATTATTATTATTATATCAGTTATTTTATTTCATAAGCCACCTATTACATCGTAGTGTGACTCCGGTACTCTAGCTACTTTTAAACTGTATGGTAACATAGACATAGACACAATAGAAACATAAATTGTTTGTGAATGCTGGTGTTCGCTTGGCCCTCAATGGGTTAACCATTTTGGTGTTTTTGCAGCTTAGATGCAATACTTGATGGTGGATTACCTATAGGATTCATAAGTGAGTTTTGTGGTCTCACAGGCACAGGGAAGACCCAACTCTGTCACCAAATAGCTATAAATTGTGTGAGAAATACTGATACCACAGTATTGTACATTGATGCCAAAGGCGATTTTTCTGCCCTCAGAATACAAAAAATATTGAATTCATATAAATTGTCACACAAGGTGAGGGAAATTATATTTTACATTTATAAATGTTGTATCATTTTATGATGTCTAAATGTATAAAGTTCTTGCAGGAGATGGCAGAAATAATGTTTAAGATTAAAGTGGTCCGCCTGTGGAATATGGAAGACCTTGTAGATCTGTTACAGAGCATTAAGAGTAAAAAAATTATTTTTAATAAATTGTGTTTGATTATAGTAGATTCTCTGCCTTCATTGATGTTTCAACATATTGGTGATGAAAGCAAAATTGGTAAGACACCAACTTCATTCAAATTTATTCGCTATCACTACTTAATAGTTACTATAATATAAAAATTGTATCTTTTACAGGTTTATCCTTTTTAAACATATTTGTTAACTATTGTAAATATTTATGTTGTCAATTACGAATATGTATTATTTGCATCAACATATACACAAGATGGCTAAATCAAGATTTATGTGAATTGGAAGGTAAGTATTAATAATATTATATTAATAAAATTGTTAAATATTTGCTATGCTAAATATATAACATTAGTAATAACCATTTTTTTCAGATGATAAAGAGCAATATCAAACAAAAGTTCAGGAATCTGTGCAAGTAGAAAAACAAAATCGTTGCCTTGGAAAATATTGGCAATTTATACCCACAATTATAGTGTTATTAGAAAAGCCTCAGTATGAAAACGGAAGTAATGATAATGGTTCTCATATAAATTTTACAGTTGTGAACTCCATGAATAACAAAAATAAACATTGCATTTTAAATATAAGCGCCATAGGAGTCAGTGTCGTCAACTAATTTAATATGAAGTGTTTTTATTGTGCTGTTTACAATAAAAAGTTATAATTACATCTTTATCTTTTTATCAAGATAGAAACTTTAATAAAGACTTGGCCCCGATCCATCTTTTTTCATAATTCTGCTTAAAATAAATGATATCTGTGACTCCGAATAGGGGCTATTTCCCAAAACTTAGTTTTGAGTTTCATACCAGAAACCATTCAATGCCAGAAACTATTGCCGTGGTCTGCTGCGTTGTGTTTGCAAAAACTTAACGTGACCTGAAATTTTTACATTCATGTTATGTCTGCTCTACACGTAGTAGACAAATGCTTCTGCAGATGTCGCATCCGCCTAGGTGAAGGGTTTGATTCTCAGAGTATGATTCCGTCGTATGTGGTAGGTTTTTAGCGTCGGGGGATGCGTCCGGCCCAAAATTGTTTGTGGTCGGTTTACGTCTGGCGACGCATCAGTGTTAATCGGGCGTCATTCTGGAAATGCCTTTTGGAGTTTTCTTTTTTTTTTCTTTGTGGATGCTTCCACCGATGTCTGCAGACGCATCTGTCTACGTTTAAAGGAGGCATTACATGTATACAATATACAAACAACAATCGACTGGGTCACGATTTGCGTTTGCGGTGCGTTTCTGCTGCGTTCCACGCGCGTCGACAGGCTTGTTCAAATAATGTGGTGTGTAAATATCTTTACACTAGAAGCTTTTTTTCGTTCTGGCAAACATATTGCATTAGCATTATCGTCATTGGAGCAATGACCAAGAATTCGGACCGCCTTTCTCGGATTGGACAGATAAGAAACCGGCTTGAAGTAGCCACGAAATGCCTAATTTTTATTGGATGTTGGCAAGTCAATAGAATATATAAAATACAATACTACCATTTGCCCTCCCATTTCCTTTTGCTTGGGCCCGCGCCTGAAGCACGCCTATGGCGATGCGCGTGTGATGGCTCTATTTCCCATTTTTGTAAATTCAATATTTTTATGATATTTATCCACATAGTGACCAACGTAGTTAATTTAAATTATTTTATTTATGTGCTACATTAAAATGGCGAATCAACCTCAGAAAGTAGTGTACAAGCTTGTCCTCACAGGAGGTAAGTGTCATTGTTGATAATTATATAAAATTAAATTAAATGTTCCTAATAAGACAATAATTTATATTGTGTTTCTATGGGGAACTAACATATTGTACTAATTTATTAAAAAAATTATTGTTTTTTCACTTATTTACACAAATAATTCTATATATTTTACACGTGGTAGCTCGAGAAACGTGTTCAATTTCTTACTTTTTCTAATTGTAAGGTAATATCTTTTAGGACCTTGCGGTGGAAAAACTACTGGACAATCACGCTTAAGCACTTTCTTCGAAAATTTAGGATGGAAGGTGAGATTCGCTCTTTATTTTGATTAGAATTTGTAAATATATGCAAATCAATACTCAACCCTTGTTTATATTTTCACAAACAGATTGCCCATAACTTAGAATTTCGCGATAGATTTAAGTAAAACATTGGTACAATTACTTTTTTCAATTTTTTAAATGTTATAGTATCAATGTTAAAATAATTGTGAACAAATCTTCAGCAACTGTTAGATTTGAAATGGGTGTCTTCTATGACTTCCTGAAATCCCCTTGAAATATTGGACCAGCTGTGAGTTATTTGTGGTTTCTCCTTAGGGAGATCCGATAAGACATCGTTCCACATTGTGTTTATTTCCAGGTGTTCCGGGTGCCGGAAACGGCTACCGTCCTTCTAAGGTATGAAGTGTAAACTTCTCAAATTGCGAGAATGCTTTTTGAAATCTTATTTATTTTATATCTTTTCTTAAGTCAGAGGGAATTAATTATTATTAAGGGTTAATAGCTAAAAGAAAAGATATTTATTAAAATAATCATTTTTATTGTAGTTTATAGATATAAAATCAAACTAAATTATTATCAATATTATTTTTCCAAAATAATAGAAACAATAGTGACATTTGTGTACTACTATCATGCAAAATATCTTGAAACCAACATGCAGATAACATACAGATTATGATCAATGTACTTATTTAATAGGGTTTACTAAATATATGTTATAATTATACTGTTTCTTTTACAGTGGTGGTGTGAAGTTTGCAGATCTCACCCCGGATGAAGGTAAGTCCATTATATGTGTGATTTTTACCATCCAGTTATATTAAGGGCCTGTTTCACAATCGACGAGTAAGTTCTGAGTAGCTTACTTGGCAGATAATTTGACAGTTGTAATATGAAATTTATGTCAATTGAACTGTCCAGTAAGCTATTAAGAACTTACTCGTCGATTGTGAAACAGGCCCTTAGACACTGGAAATAAACAACTAAGTGTTAAATCTAAAATAGGTAGTTAAGCAAGCTTATAATAAGCCTTAGAACTTAGATATAATACTTGAAAGTAGAAAACAACAGCTTTTGTACTCTATTAAATCCCTCTAATCTTTAATGCCATAAATGTGATAAATCTATTAAGCATACTGCAGTATATTCGTATACATGTCACAAACCATGAAGATTCCTCAATTAATTTTGAAATTTATGAAAAACACTAATGGTAAATTTTTCATAACGCTTTTAATTAACTTGATGTCTGGTTAATTTAATTAATTAGCATTTTGCTTTATCTCTTTAGGACTACTTATTTTTATGCTAGTTTATTTATAGTGTAGACCACTATAAACCCTAGCTATTGTTATATGAGAAGATTTAATGCTCCATGAGTCGTTGAAAAAATAACCTTGTTTTCGCATGTATTTATTATTATGTAAAACGTTAAGTTGTTAATTTAAAATGAAAACAAAATTTTATGAATTATTGGAAAAAAAAATTATGCAAAATTTTTCTCCTATTTGCCTTTATGCATCCAATCACTGGTATGTGCACTTGACAAATATTTAACCTATATCATATAGAAGAAATTTATTTGCGTCAGCATTTAAAAGTAAAAACACAGACGTCAGTCTATACAATTTAATTAAGATGCTTGTCTGTCTAATAAATAACTTATTTAATATGTCTCATACTAGTCACAAATGAAGCGTATTAGTATACGCTTCATTTGTGACTATGTTGTGTTTTGAAGTGACAAAAAATGCAGATTACTATGCTTGTTATTGTTATTATTTGTAATTGAAATACTTGGCGCAACCTAATATTACAGTCATTGCCAACACACTAAAGCGGATTATGTATATGAATTGTCCCCGTAGATTCAGAATAATATTATAATAATACTGACATATATTAATAATTCCATGGTCGAAAGGTGTCACATTTTTTGCGTAAAATGCACTCTGTAAACGAATTCAAAAATAAAATAACTGCAATATGTAAGTTTATTTTCAAACAGCAACGATAAGGTATCTTATACTTGAGCTTCTCAATGGGCTTAAAATTATCTATTTACACGTTACGACGTTCACACGTATTTATTTATCTGCTGTTATTATCACGTAATCTTACAGCGAAGTATTGACATTTTTCCTTTGACATAGAAATGTTCATAAATAACCGAAGTTGGTAGAATATTGGTTGAACGACATGCCGCTTATATTCTACTCATCACAACCATGTCATATATGTATATACTCATGCGTAAAGGCTAGACTCTTAGAGAATTTATTTGATTTTTAACCCTAATGCGTAAGAAATAAAGTGCAAAATTATGAAATCGGACAGTTTGTTAAAACGGATGTCTTTGTGTGGAAACTCCTTGGAGGGCACCGCGAACACCGGTGTTCGCAAACAATAGTTGTTTCTATTGTGTCTCGTTTTGTGCCCGTTGAATAGTAATCTTTTATTGTGCATTAAATAGACAAATAATACGGAATATTCAGGATTTGAATTTTTCGCGGTTTTTTAACTACCTTACATATTAGTATACCAAGTGAACTAGTTTTAAATTCGTGAAAAATTAAAACAGGCAGAATTGTATGGGAAATGTACCCACTGACCAATAACGATCAGTTGATATCGTTAGAAAGCACATCTCATATCATGACTGGTAGCGACGACATATTTCTTACACACCTACATATTTATAATCACGATTATTATCCCCTAAGGGTTTGTCAGAGACTAGGCAAAAGCACCACAAAAGCAGAGTACATTGCCATAGTCCGCGCTTCACCAAGGAGTGACTGCACTCAGCGTGAAGAAACAGCCTTATAAATGGCTTTATACAATATATATTTAATTTAGCTATTATTATGTACCTATTTGATCAGCTAATTGGGAAACGCACCAGTAACAAATAATAGTCGTGAAAAGTGCCTTCTAATGACATACATCTTGTCGTTATTGGTCGCGGGGTACTCTTAAAACAAATCAAAAGAACAGCCTTAAAATAGGTTTTGTATAGATTTCTTTTAGCTTTAACTATTTTCTCATAGTGGATTGGGACTAACATATCATAACAATAAATAATAGTCCCGATAAGGCTTTCCGATGTCTGGTCGTGGTTTTTTTTCGCCCGTCCTTTAGAGTCTGAGACTCTAAAGGACGGGCGAAAAAAACAACCGGTAATAATTTGGGCTAGCTAATAGATGTGAAATATAGAAGTAATGTTAATCTCTTGAATTTTTGAAAGCAACCCAGCCACGGTTCATCTAATTGCGTAACAAAAGCTGTTGTTTGTGCTAGACTGCTAGGTTATAAGATTTATTTTAGTTGGCCTGCAGCGGTCATGTGCCGGCTTATTTTAGCTTTGAAAGCTACAACTACAATTCGCAACTCAACGACTCGTCAAATTTGCGTTTTCAACTGTTATCTTTGTCACGTGCACTACTCTTACACTCTTACTTCTATTTTTATATTTACCTAACGTTTGAATCACATTAAAGTTGTCCCAGAATCTATTTAACAAGATTTTACTTTCGCATAAAGACCATTTCTTTTATTCTCTCAACAAGTTGAAACAAATTCATATTTTATGAACCGACTAATGTTATGGAAAAAGAATGATATAATATTAATGTAGGCCAAGGGATATCTAAAAACGCGACTATTACAAATTCAATTGAGAACAGCAGAGGTTATTGGTAGATAACGAACGGAAAATTCGTTATTGTTTTAACATTTATCCACTCTTTTAATATAAAGAGTCGATTTACAATGTATTTTATTAGCCGGTTCACATTATTATATTTTAAAACATTTTTTATTTTATTTTAATAGTTGATATTGTCAAGTGAACGAACATATTAGTTTGTAGCTTATTAGTACTAAAGTTATTTATTCTAAACCCTCATAAGGAAATAGCATTAAAACCGCCAGTAAGAAGCGCATGCGGGTGTCCGTATCTCACTTGTCAGTCTTCACTCTTCAAATACCACGGATGTGGTCCACGTGATCTGCGGATTCGCACGGTGACGTCTGACGTCCACGGTCACGTTCACGGCGGGTTAGAAATAACACGTTACGTGTACACCACGCCTATCAAACACCCTATTAAACAGTCACTGGTCCTGGAATTGAGGACGTTATGACGTTGGTTAAATAATGACCCACTTAACAGCAAATTGTTACAAATTGTTTGCCATTTGTAAATCAAATCAAAATATCGCTTGCTATTCGATTCATCGATCGTCACAAGATTGATTCGAATGAGGGCATCAGTAGCACGAACATTGATGACATGTTTGCGTTCATTAATATACCTCAACCTATCTAAGGCCCGTATTACGGAACTAAACTCAAGCCTAGATCTCTACTTGAGCAATGTTAGAGAGGGATGGCGCTATTAATCCCACACAGCGCCATCCCTTTTTAACTGCGCTCAAGCAGAGATCTACGCTTGAGTTTGGTTCTGTAATACGGGCCTAAGTTTTTATTGGAATTATAATTCCTGCGAATGAAATACAAAAGAATTTTTCTTTTTTATTACTGGATTTTGCACTCAACGTGCGTGGAATTCAAAATCAAGCTATAATTAATATAGCCTTTATTTCAAATTAAAATTCAATTCTGTTATAGATAATACAAAAATAAAAAGTCATGGACCAATTTTTGAAAACCCTTTATTTTTCTGTTTCCCCTTCAATGATATTCAATATTGTAAAGACATTCTATAGTTCATTATAATGTTTGTGTAGATATTGCGGTGTTTCGTTATTCTCCAATGTCTTAACAAGAATTGGCGATGCTTTGTTGTGCGTTTCGGTTACTTATGGCTACCTACTGATAATATTGTCGAGGCCCTCGTTATAAATATACTCGTTATGTGATATTTTAGACTCGACCACAAGCCATCCGATATACTCTTATCGATGAACAGATTACACTTGTTGTAAGTTACATAAATTCGTAACGTTTTAAGTTTACACAGAGAATCTGTTGTTACATTGTTAACATTAATGTAGTAATATTTTTCATCACGATTTCTGACGCATTTCATTTATTGCTCTAATGATAATTTTGATCTTCAATATACGTATTATACACGTAGAAATGTTTATGACTGGCAGTAGTAGTCACATGCGTTGGTAATATTTCTAAATGGAGAAAGATATCTTCTTATTTCAACATAAATCTTATCTCAGACTCCTTGTAATTAGGTACTTAGTTTATTTTCATAAGACTGAAACAGACGTCATTATGAAAAGTAATGAGTCGGAATCATAATAGGCGAGGAATATTTTGTTAAGTCCAAACTCACGCCAATGGCCGAATTATAATATTTGGTACCTACCAATCATCTTGTTAGAGAACTGAGTGTCAGTGACTGTATACTCAAAATGTCACTGTTTGAAGACAAAACATATAACGTTTCAATGAGTTCTATAGAATTTGTCATTTGACTCAGCGTAGAAACTTACCCATCCGTTTTACAGTTTAAAGCTGGTTCGCGTTAACGTAACAATCGATGACTGTCAAGGAAAAACTGCAACATTTACATTTCAACATCCGAGGATAAATCTTACCTTTCATGAGGCAACAACAGAGATTCCGGTTTGTTGTGTCTAATTGTGTTCATTAGGTGTCGATTGCAGTTTCATTGAAATTACTAAAACACTTTGATACATTTTGAAGTGTAAGCGGTACTTGAAATTACTCCTTAATTGAAATTACTAAAACACTTTGATAAATTTTGAAGTGTAAGCGGTATTTACCTACTTTTTTAAAATGATAATCAAACAGTATCTCCAAGAAAAATGATTAATAGTAATGATGTCAATGCTATACTATAAAAGACTTGACAAATCATTATGTATTGGGTCATTACGAAAATTCTATGGTGCGACCTCGCACTCGTTTATTTAACTGATTTCACGATTTCTTTGCCGTTTGAAACTCTATTGTATACAGTTCAATTGTATTATCAATCGAAGCTACGGCGCAGTAAATAACAAAACCAAACATAGTTGAATATCATGTTGTTTGAAATAGAGTTGTGAATGTTTTTATAGATATTATATCTGAACCACTACCAAGTGTTTCAGGCGACATGTGCCCAAAGGATTGCAAACGTTGCGCCGCCGCAGCGGTGGCACACGCGACACAGGGTAATAGTGGTGAGTTACCTACCACCCTCATGTTCGTTAACCGTTGAGCTCTTCATCTGATGCTATATTGAACGGCTGAAGTAAGACTTATTCATTAGTGCTCCTATGTCGACTTCATCGCAATAGAGATCAAATGTTGTCTCATGGCACATTACCACAGCGCAAAGATATCATTGTGATACGTAGAAAGGATCTAGTAGATCATTAGGATTGTATCAGGTGGTACCCTCAATCTGTTTTACCAGTATTGTACGTTATTATGTGAAATTTGATTTTGTTTTAATTTATTTTAAAAAAAATCAATATCCTCTTGATATCACTAGTTGGGAAACATGGCAATATTTCTCACTTTCCAAATGGTTGTGCTAAAGCCCGTCACCCTACGATTAGTTTTTTATCGTTAGTTTATTTCTTACATAATATTCTTTTAATTTAATAGGTACGTCATTGGAGGCGTGATTTCTGTGGGGCCTCTCTTATCCAGAGATGCCAAATTTATGAGGAACGTAAAAAATCTGTGAATGACCACGAATATTGTTAAAAGTAGTCATTGCCAAGATTTTTTATTGTCACGTGTCTCTTGTAGTACATTTTTGTTCGAAGTATAAATAGAGACAAAAAAATTGTTTGTTTAATAGGAAACCAAAGGTTATTTTCCCTTGGATTAAAAATAGTTTGAGAAACAATTCTCTTTGATACTGAGAACTTTGTAACAGGAGACAATATAACACACACTAAGCGGGGCCTTAATCGTGGTCTGTCTCAGGGCATGGTTTCAGGTTTACATAAGTTATTGTTGCTAGCGTTTTAAATGACAAGTACAAGAACTTCAAATACTGTAATAATTATTATATACATAATGGTTACAATGAAACAAAGGACAAACAAACTGACAATTTCTCTGAAACTTTGCCATTACAATATTCCATGACGACCTTACAAGACTACAGGGGTTGAAATGAATAATTTTATTTTAGGAAAGCAAATTTGTTAATCAATAATGGCTTATGCTTGGATAATGTAAATTTGTACAGTACACGAAAGATCGTAATGTAAGTCTGCTCAAACACGCGACATTAAATTAAACTTCCATTTCCGTCGTAGGTATTCATCTTTACATGACGGTAAGTATATTTACAAGTAAAAGAATTAAACATCAATCTAATTATGCTGATAATTCTGATAAAATAGGAGAATGTTAAGAACCTTCGAGTTGACCAAACGATAGATGACCCTTAGATTAGATTAACTAGCTACATGTGTAAGATACGCACGATCTGGCCCGTGGAACTAGGATATAAAATTCCTATAGTTTTATACACAAACTTAACTTACAATTGACTAAAAACGTAATGGACGTAGTTATAGATAAAATGAAACTAATCCATTTAAAAACAATGAGTAATATTGATATTGTAACAGTGGAATTTTTATATAAATTCATGCATAAGCTTAGCTGCAATAACATTTAATGGTATTGCAGCTGTTGTGTGTATTGACTTGGGTATAATAACAAATTGAACACTGACATTTTTTAATATCCGGTATCAATAAATAAATACAAAGTTAACTATTGATTAGGTACATTATGAAATGAAAAAACTTGCATCGTTTTGTCCTTGGCATGAAGAAACTTCGACCTTTACATTGTATTTCCTATAAAAGTTAATTTGATTTTATCAGGCAACCTTCCATAAATTTTATACTACTCATGTTTTGAATCATTGCATTGTGGAGATGCATAGATTAGGACAGCATTAATTGTATTTTATATTTTACTTTCCGCATTTGTCACAAAGAGTGATAACAATAAAACTGTAATTGAATTTTCATTTTATTTCTACCCGGATCGCAGTTATACGATTCACTTACAAATAGAAATGAAGGATAATACCGATTGAATTATGAAGCTAAAAGTAACGGAAAATTTTGTTATTAATCACTCCTTATTTGGTGTCGCTGCAGTGTTCAGAGCACATTGCACAGCCAACTATATCGTAAATATAAGATTGCTAATAAAATTCATGTGATTTGAAATTCAGGCGAATATATAGTTGCCGCAGCATATGAATAACATTATGGCATATAATAGTAAGACAAGCAATACACATACATGGTAAGTCAGGAATGGCAAAAACTTAAACTAGGGTAAATAAGAGTAAAATTCAGAAATTAATTCTCTATTATTTTACTTTAAGCTATACAAGTATGAAAATAATAGTTTGTGCTATGGAAAACTCGCACTAGATTAGATCAAGCGAGTTCATTGGCAAATGGGTTGCTGAAAATAAAACGAGACCGTCATGGCCGCCGATTCAGCTCCCAGGCCAGAGTCTAAAATACGTTCATTATTTTTTTATACCGATTTTCTTAGTCAAGGCGTTTTAAAACGCTACATCGGTCTATTATAATGCCAGACATGCTTCCTCTTCAAATATTGTGTTCGATAAAAATTAACTCTCAAATTTTGTAAAAAATATCTGTGTCGAAGTGGTGCACTTATATCAAGTAACGGAGTAAATAACGAGTACTGCTAATTTCTGTTTACTTGTTTTAATTACATGCACCAGTAACTTGATACGTCTACCAATGTTTATGAACTACTCGTGCCACGATACACTATTATAGCATTATATCACACTATTTGCGTTAATTTGATTACACTATTGTTAAACTTCAACGTGAAGTTGGAAGTGTATCCCTACGTGTACATACAAATACAATATCACAGGTGGTTCTAGGTGAGGCAATAGATCCTCATTATTGAATTTTCACAAAATTACATTGAATCTTATCATGTGACTTAATTTTCATATTTGATTTCAATGTATTATTCGCTCTATGTCTTTATAATCTCGTGATGTGGTGACGCGCTCTGATTTTTGAAGAGTGTGTAAATTTAAAACTCGTGATTGGTTGACGACTGCCAAAGTGCGTAACTCATTGAAAACTCCTAAATTTATTGTGGAACTACTCATAGTTACGTTCTGCAAATTGCTTCGTTCCTACTTCTATTATATATCCATAACAATCGGCTATAATTATATGCGATTACACTCTTCACGGTTGATTGGCAATGCCACTTGTTTTTTCTTCTTAATTGACCTCCCTAATGACTTGCTGAAATGTATTCATGAAGCAAAACCTATCATGTTTATTGATGTTATTGGGATTTACGCTTATTTGTAATTAGTTTACATAGCCATGACCTTTGTAGGACATTTACTTTGGGGAAGTAATTAATTGGGCAGCCATTTCATTATTTGGTCAGCATCAAAAAGGTCAGCCGAAAAATCATTTGGGCAGCAAACAAATATTTAGTCAGCAATATAATTAGTTTGGCGGCAAATAAAAATGACCCTTAAAAACAATATTTGTGTCCTCAAAACATATTTTAAACAATTTGGCAGCAGACAAAATATTTGAGTTGCTGTCCAATTAGTTTCTGACAAATTAGAAATATCTGCTGCCCTTAAGCTACTGCCCATAATTTGCTGACCAATTAGTAATTTTTGCTGACCAATGATATTGCTGACCGAAATTCGGATATATTTAAACGGTAAATATAAATATTTAAACGGTAAGCAAAATTGCTTACCGTTTAAATAACATCCTTTACTTTATTTATTTACATGGTAAGCGACGGTATTACTATTGGAACCCCTATAGAGCTTTAGGCGATGGAGCCTCTAGTTTTTAAACCGAGCAGAAAATCTCCTGCCCACGTGGGGAATCGAACCCCGGACCTCCCGATCAACACCCGGTGGTGTCAACCATTAGACCAGAGAGGCGATAAAATGTAATTGTTCAACCCAGTTGAGTATTACATTTTTTAATTGGTTTTTGGCGTTATCAAAAAACTTTAAGCCAGTGAGATCTTATTATTTTTATGCAATCATAATCATATATATAAATCATATTATATTAATGCAAAATACAAATGTTGTTATTAAGATATAAACCTTTTCGTACTATACTTACACCTACAGTCCTGAATAATATAATTACTATTAATTGCCTATTACATTTCTAATAAGTGTTTGTGCTCACGAATAACAGTGAGGATGTAATAATAATCTCATAAACAACGTTACGAGATCAAGATGACTGCATTAATAGCTCTATTATAAATTTTGTTCTCAATTGTAAAAGTCGGAGTTTGGCAGAGCGCATAGAGGACCACGTGTGTCTGTGTCTTTGGCTACCTTTCAAGCGGTCGTATTACACATTATTGTAAAAAGTTTGTTTCTCATCAAATGACCCAATTGACCTAAACGTCCTTAATAATTATGCTAACCTTATCTAGTATCTACCAAAAGTTCTGTATTTTGTTTTCGTAACTTAATTTTATAGCTTATTATTAAAATAAAATCACACCTAGTTAAGAGGCCTATTAAAAATGAGCGAAATCGGGACTTTTATGTTTATTAACTAAATAATTACAATTACATCATTAAATATATCCTTTCCTCTTCTAAAATAATAATTGATAAAATTTAAGTTATTATCATACACCGTACAGTGGTCTACATTATGACTTGTATCTTTTAAAATTGATATTGGCAAAATCGTCAAATAAAGAGACAAAAATTGAATTGAATGTTTATTTATTCAGCAATTCTCATCCTCCTAAAGCACGTTTTAAATTTGGATTTAAAACAAAAAAGAGGTATTGTTTAATTTTTATTGAAATAAAAAATCTCACAATCTAAGCAACAGATAAACATTATTTTCGTCGAAATTTCATATTATAATTTATAATAATAAGCTTTTTCCCGCTTAAAACCATTCTTTTTTTTGTTAAACATAAAGCATATTATGAGAATGTGAGGTATTCCTCGAAGCGCATACATTTTGAATAGTTTAGGTGCGCTTCGAGGAACACCTCGAGAATGTAAAATGTCTTTGTTAAAACACAGGATGTTTCGAATATAAGTTTTGTTTTTAATTTGGCTTTTATACAATGGAATTTGCAAATGAAAGCTTTTATATCAGGTCTCCGTGTCGTTTTCCTTAAACGTGCTTCAGGGGAATGATTATTACTGAATAAATAAACATTTTATCAGAAATCTTCAGAAGACAAGAACTTTTCAAATTATATTTGTTATTTACAACTAACAACCTCAAGTGCCGTATACAATTTAACAATTTGTTTAAAAATTTATTGTACACACACAAAAAAATACAATAAGCAATACAAAAGAAGACAGGTAACTGAGTACAAAAGGTAGGGCTTATTCCTAATAGAAATGTCTTCCAACCCACCTGCGAAGGAAAAATGCTGAGGAGTAAACTGAGTCGCGTGTACTTAACAATATATACATATAAAATAATATATATAAATATATAAAATAAATAATATTATACCGATATAGAAATAAGTAAAAACACATAATACATAAATAAAATACCATAAATATATACCTACAGTTACGTCGATTAAAACTCCCGATTCCGCGTTTTTTGTGGTGGCCCCTTAAGATAATTTCAAGAGATATAATCTTTTATTAAATGAAAACATTATTTTATTATAAACTGTTGAAATAACCTTTTGAATGTCGACTTTAAGATTCCAATGGTACACCTATACAAACTGAATTGTCACCGTGTGACTTATAGTACCAACTTAACAGATATAAACATTGTATTTATTTGTTACAGCCCTGAAATTCCAGGAAAACCTACTGAAGACTATGATTCAGATAGAGAACACTTTCTTCGAGCTCGGCCGCTCTTGCCAGAGGAATTGCTTAATCATCTGTGATCGAGGCGCAATGGACGCTAGTGCATGTAAGGCATTAAAAAAGTATTTATACAGATTGTTTACTTTCGAAAAGTAACGGCACAAGAGAACCAGTTTTAATACACTAGCCTGTGATTTATAGCTATTTATTTTCTTTTTTCTTTAAACATTGATTTATTTCATGCTTAGTTTTTATCCAGCAGTAAAATATGACCCTGATAGATAAAAAAAAAATGGTTATCTATCTTTCACGTGACCCAGACTAAATCCAATACCGAATCAAGGGCTTCAGAAAAGGATTCTCTTGATTGGTGTATTTCTTTTCGACTTGTACATACATACATAAAATCACGCCTATAATCCCCCAAAGGGTAGGCAGAGTCCAAGGAACACTGTGTTCCTTAAGACCACATTTAGCCAAACAAAAATTGGGTTTGGTCAGATGAAAAATCGTGAAAGAGTAGTAACAAGTGGCTAGCTCATCGCCTACACAATCACAGACCCGTACCCAATACGCCCTTAGTCGCCTTTTACATGCTAGGCGAGAAAATCAGTTGGTACATTATTTTTGTGTCCCGGACCAACATGGGACTTCGACTAGTTATTGTTGATTTCATACATACGCAGCTTACGTGTGAAATTGAACATTTCAGTTATATCAAAGGAGAAATGGGAAGTTATGCTGAGTGCTAACAACTGGCACAGTGTGGAGCTGCGAGACAACCGGTATAACCACATTGTTCACATGGTGTCTGCGGCCAACGGGGCTGAAGACTTCTACTCTACGGAGGTGAGTTATGAATTACACAACTTCTTCTGGTATTGAGAAAATTTGATATGAACTTGACCCTTCTTTCCGATAATTTTAATAGATAACGCTTTATAAATAAACCATCAGCGCTACGAGCATAGAACTTTCGATAAGCCAAATGTGACGTCTAAGATCGACAATTGTCGAAAAATTCGGAAAATTTGACAGATAACCCTATGGAGTGAAAAGGACGGATGCTTTTGTCGATCAAATATGGCGACTGTGGAAGTTCTATGCTCGCACTACTGTTGTGATAAGAAGGTTTCGTTTTGAAAAGACTTATATTTTTTTTTATATATGAGTGATACATACCATGTGTTTTATCACAACGTGAAAAAGCTGATTTTATATCATAATACCAATAATAATATGTTGTCATACAATATGTCGGGTCGAAACGTTCCCTCAAATATGGTTGAGCGAAGCGATACCTGATTCATGCTTCAAGCCTGTGAACAGGTTCCACTGTTGGTGGCTGGTCAACTCATGCTTGTCTGATTGGTAGATAATCAATTAAATTTGCAAAGGGACCGGCACGGCAAGTATCGAAGTTATTTATCGTTATGTAGATACTAATTTTTTTGATTATACTTTAGACTATTTGTACATGTTTGCAATGGAAAATTTGGTAAACTGTAGAATATTGCTAACAATAAGTATATCTTTTTTTTTAAACTTCACCGACGTTGTAGTTTATGACATGTTTTTAAATGATGCTAATGTAAAGGGAGGGTAGAAACTTGTCGAATTTTTGGCCCTTCTCAGAACAAGGCCTCTTGGTAGTTTTAGTGAGCGGATGCCGTAGTTTTTCTCTTTCGCGAAATATTGTACAATGACATTTATAAGCATGCGCTAAGACGCAATTAAACTGAATAAACTCTTTTGAATATAAATATTCCAAACAATTTTTGGACAACATCGGTACTGTATCTATTAAATTTTCTTTTTTTTTCTTCAATTTAAACTTAGTAGGTACATAAAGTCTTTATTATATACTTTATATTGTTAGTTATGAAGCTGCTTATTTTATGCGTAAGCAACCATTTTTAAAGCCGTCTCCTTAAGAGTTCATTGACGTCAAACTTGGCATTAACGAGACGTTGTATCTTATCTTATTAGATTTAAGATATTTTATTAGGAACCACTAATATTTAACAACTCTTGTAAAAAAACGGTTTGCTAATTTAATACCTAAATTAGTATGATATCAAGCATCATCTTTTTCTTAAAATTTTTAAGAGGTGTGGTAGATTCCAAATGAAACTCAATTATACAGCAATCACATTAATATGTAATCCGGTTTTCTCCTAAATGAAAATCACAAGTGCTTGAACTTACGTGTATGTCAAATACGTATGTAAATTTATATGTTGGTAATGTATAAATTATGCATATTGTAATTCATAATATTTGGTATATTTATAACACACGGAAACTTGATTCAGTCCAATAGCAGAATCGATTATTTAGAAAAATCCATAAAAACTTCCTCAATATGGTGATACATAATATTACCGTGATATGGTAGCCGGGTAGTCCCCTATAAATGAATGACGAAGTAATATTTCGCGCTGGTTTCATTTCTTCGGAATTCCCACTATCTAACGGATAAATTCAAAATTGAGCAGTTTGTATGGAATTATCTGTCACATTATTTATCAAAAACTTGGACGGTGGTTGGAGGTGACGAAACCGGCGCAAAATATTACGTCCATTTGTATTATTTAATCTCCTTGTGATTTAAATTTTCATTTACAAATCATTGCGAAATCTTGGACATGTTTCATTTCGGCCGTCATAATCATAGATAACTGTTGTAAGTATATTTACGTGCCAATGTCCATGTAAAAAGTGTGATTATTGAATAACAAATTCGGTAAGTCGGCTTTTTTGTTTACCTTTTTGGCAAGTTGGATTGAGACGTACTATAGTTGATTCATGGCCCAAGCACTACTGGATGCGTACGACTCCCGTCCCCGACTAGTTTTGGCAGCCGAGCGCGCGCGTCACTCGGACGTTCGCTCTCGACTATATTGGCAGGCTATTATATCACCTTACAAATGGACTAAAGTTCAAATAAGTTCAAAGCATTTTCAGATTTATTCGCGAAGGCGATATGATTAACTTTTTATTCGCGAAGGCGATATGATTAACTTTTTTGCGGCACTTCGCTAAATATAGAAAAGTCAGAACTATTACGCGATAATGTTGTGGCAACAAACTTAAAAACAAAATATTGTAGTGGTAGAAAATATCTAAGCATATGATAGATAACACCGCTTTTTAGTGTATACAATTTACATCTCTTATCATCACTGTTATGTAGATAAAAAAACCTACTACCTAAAATATTATAATCACAGTCTTAACCTAAGTACTTGGCTGGAATTAACACATATTCGGGTAATTATCATTAAGATAATCTATAATAAAAACTCACTTTCATTTGATATTTGACTTGAGTACGATAATTTTGATTGTTGTTGATTGACTACTTGTATTAGGATTCTTTCCGCCAGTTTCAAGCAGTAATATGTATGTGTCCGCCGTGTTATGTAGTCCGCCATGTACACCAAATGTACTAAAGTTTTAAATAAATAAATAAATAATATAGCACGGACGAAAGAGATAAAGGTCCCCTCGTAGGAAGATTTCTTATTTCCTCTCGCTTCTGAGCGACTGAAGAAGCGAAAAGAAGCAATGATCTTAGGAATGAGTAATTTTAAGACTGATTTATTTAACGGTTGATTTTTACTCTCAGCTAGTAGGGCAAATTTTCCAATGCCATATTGAATATTTATGTGAATGGGTAAGATTGATTTGGACCGCCCCTAGGAGAACGTACCTTGACCAAATCGGGAACGTTCTGAAAAAGGGCCAGGTCAAATCCACCTCAAACCGAAGGGCATGTATGAAGTTAGCAATGAGAGTAGAGGTAGCGAAAGATATGTGTCGGGATCGTAGCAAGTCGAGATATGAAATGAAATGAAATTCTTTATTTAATCATTTGGGTAACAAGAAGTTACACTTATGACGCGTCAAAAACAGTAAAAATTACCAAATTATATTCTACTTGTTTACCTCTACATTTTTAGGGTTCCGTAGTAAACTAAGAGTAGGAACCCTTATAGTTTCGCCATGTCTGTCTGTCTGCCCGTCCGCGGATAATCTCAGTGACCGTTAGCACTAGAGAGCTGAAATTTTGAATAAATATGTATATTAATAACGCCAACAAAGTGCACAAATCAAAAGTGGAATAAAATATTAAATTAGGGGGTGCCCATACACGTAATGTACGGACTGATTTTTTTTCCTCTGGGCCCTAACGTGTGATATATCGTTGGATAGCTATTCAAAAATGAATAGGGGTTTTCTAACATCATTTTACGATAAAATTTATATTTTCTGAAATAATCGCTCCGAAAGTTAAAAAAAATGTGTGTCCCCCCTTTAACTTTGAACCAAAAGTTCAAAAAATATGAAAAAATTCTCAAAAGTAGAACTTTATGAGTACTTTATAGGAAAATTATTTTGAACTTGATGGATTAAACAGTTTTTGATAAATTTTACAAAATTGACAATTAAGGACAGGTTTTGACGGGTTTATTTTTGTGCCACCTTCTGCAAACATCAATAATGAGCGCGAAAATACTTCAGACTTCACAGCTTCGTATCATTCAGCAAAATCGTGATTATTTTTTTCACGCGCGCACATAATAGGTATACTTCACTGATAATCTAATAATTATTATGTAAATGTAATCTCAAGAGATTAGTGCGGACCAACGTCGTCAGTAATCATTCCATTGCCCCTTGTGATCAAAGCATAGATCGAACAATGCCGAGTGAGTTTTTTACTAGTGATATAATTGATACATTTTAAACTCGATTTTCTATTTACTTGTACGCACGTGCGGTCAAGGGAACGTGGTATAAAACGTGATGCAATGTAACGCTATTTGTGGGAGAACATGCACTTACTATTAATGACAAACACATAATTGAAAGCTAGTCACTGAATCACATGTATTGTTAATTTAATAGATATTATCCTTACAGGTACTTCTACTAACTAATCTTTAATGATTATATAATAACTCGGGCTTTTGGTCACAATCAATGACTCAGCGGCTCTATTAATTATTCAAACAAACAATGCTTGTCGAAAACCTGTTCTAGAATCGTAACTTTTTAAACGTGTAAAAAGAATCACTACCAAGCTATATTCTTAGGATTATGGTACAAAAAACTGGACTGGACTTGTGTACAATAAATTGTTAAATAAATAATAAATAAATAATAATGGTAATGGTAATGTTTGAGTTCGTTGTACTGAAAGAAACTAAATTTGTTTCAGGACCACGCGTGCCGTTCAGAAGGCGTGGAACTAGCGCGGGAGTTGGACTACAACGCGGCGGCGGCGTGGATCGGACACCCGTACTTCGATGTCATCGACAACTCCACAGACTTCGACAAGAAGATGAACAGGCTCATCGCCTGCGTCTGCCAGAAGATCGGCATCGACACCGGCGACCGGCTCAACGTCAACTCGAAGAAACGCAAATTCCTCGTCAGAACCCCGCTCGCACCAGACTCAGAGTTCCCCGCCTTCCAAGACTTCGATGTCGTTCATAACTACTTGCAGAGCGATCTGCGCAAGGCCCAAGTCAGGCTGCGCAAGCGAGGCCAGAAGGGGCACTGGTCATATATCCATACGATAAGGAAGTTCCATCCCACCAACGGCCAGTCTGTTGAAGTGCGGACGCAGTTGACCCATCGGGACTACTTGAACATGTTGACCCAACGCGACGAAGCTCACCTCGCCATATTCAAGAAGCGCCGCTGCTTCATCTACAATAACCAATATTACCAGCTGGACATATATAGGCAACCCACACATCCCAGGTGAATAATGCTTCTTTTACGTTATGTAATGTTTGTATATATTTTTAGAGAATAAAAGGTGTATGTTATATTTTATTATTTAATAAACCTTGTGAGTCATTCAAGTGGCACTTGTTCAAGCTAATTTACAGATTTTTATTTGATTTAATTGTAGTTTGTTTGGTTTTTGTTATTATAAGTAGTTATTTAACATTTTAATATTAAGCCAGTGATTTATTATAGTGATTTTTATTAATATGTTGTGTTTGCAGGTGTCGGGGTATGGTGCTCCTAGAGACGTATAGCGCGGCGTACGACCAAGACACGCTATTGGAGTCTCTGCCCAAGTTCCTCACCATAGAGAAGGAGGTGACCGGCGACCCCGCCTACTCCATGTACAATTTGTCCCTGAAAGAAGATTGGAAGACCTCAAAAAGGTATTACACTGGCAATGACTGCAATGGTAAGTTCCAATTCTACATCAATAAGAACTTTTTGATGTTTGATGCTATTGATATAAAATGTTGATTTAAATTTAAAACCACTAAATTTGTATTAGTGTTGTCTTCATTTTTGTGCATGTTGTATATTCATGTGAACACTGGCGTAATTGTGGATTAGAATAGTTAGACACATTAGTCGTGTTAGATTTTATATTTAGACTTAGAAGCCCTTCAGTTACATGTCTAGTTATCAATGTGCTATCGTCACATTTTGAAGACCTCGCACTGTAGTATGGCTGCTAGTTGATCATTTATAGCTTTCGGTATTAGGCCTCTTAAAGACATTAAAGCCACCCGTAATTTTACAGATTCAAAAGCAGTTAAGCTCGGCCATAAACGTTGTGATATAGTGACGTCCTCGTCGACAGACGATTCCACTAACACGGAATAACATGGCTCAAGACATAGTTGGATATTGAATAGTTTAATGTGACATACACAATCGCGCCAGTGTTACATTTAGTGGTGTGTAGTCTGGGGTTTAAGCAATTCTTTTTTTGGTTTGTCAGGGCATGCTAAATGTACGATGAATGGTCACAGTGATAGCAAACTCAAAGGCCATGCTTATGATATGAATGGCCACAGAGTTGATAAGATGAATGGGCACACTCACGATAAGATGAATGGGCACACTCACGATAAGATGAATGGGCACACTCACGATAAGATGAATGGGCACATTCATGAGAAGGTGAATGGTTGTCACCATGGTAGCGACAAAGTGAATGGATGCCATAGCAGCGAGAAGGATTACTATGGCAATGGGAAGGCCAATGGGTACCACGGCAACGACAAGGCGAATGGGTGCCATAGCAGTGACAAGGTGAATGGCTGCCACAGCAATGGACACCACGAGCTGAACGGGCGACACGACAAGAGCAACGGCGCCCCCGACCTCGGCAACTTACAGAACACCCACAAACTGGATCTCGGCTCACCAAAGATTCCAAAGGTTGCACTTAAGATTTAAATACTTATACTCTGCATTAGACGTAAATTTTATAAAATTCCACTTTGTAATGTTTCAATGTACACCAAATTGTAAATTTTGATTAAGAGTGAGTTTTAGAAACTATTACTTCCTAACTACTTTAATATAACTATTATCGTCAATATCCTGGACGTATATCGCACGATGCTGTGAAATAATATTATAATGTATTCATAAATATGTACAAATTGCCAAATGAAATCTATTTTTGTAGTATTGAACTTGAGCATTCATATATTTAACATTGCTATGAAATATCAATGCACTCTTATTGAATGAGAAAATACACAGTTGTGGTGAAAATAATTTATATTGTTTGTGCCTTAGAATAATTATTGAAAATATATAATATCGAATAAAATGGATCTATTTTCACGATATTCAATATTGTACATAATTAAAATACATGGTTGCAATAAAAATTCAAGTATTTTTGCAGTAAAATTATGTCGTCTTAATAAGTGTACTAATTTTACTGTTCTTAATCATTAGCATTTTAATTTATATTGTTTATTCAGTAGAATGGCCGTTGCAAAATGCTGTAGTAAAATATATATTTCTGGTCCAATACAATCACTCATTGCAAAGTCCAACTCACTTGCGTTGTAGATCCTTACAATTTACATACTTCATTCATAGAATTAAGATCGATTTTAAAAATCTTGATGTTGTGTCGTTTTCATAGTAATTGTAGGGATCGGGTAAATTATTTGATTGTAATGTGATCTTCAGTAACTGTAGTGTCTAGTAAATAAACAATCTATATAAGATCGTATTTTCTCGGATTGATTCTAGAGTTATTATTATTATCGTTAATTTTATGACCCACAATGAAATTGACTCACATTATAGTTGAATGATGTATGTATTGTATACTGAAAGATGAAATGAATTTATTTGAAATGATATTTAGTACTTAATGTGCATTAATTCCTTTTACAAAATGTAAGTAGTTTACAAATGTATTTGTAAGCTATTGTTATGAAATTCTCCTTTTATGGGGCAATCAATTTGATCGAAATGACTTTGAAGCTATATGAAGATTGGCAGGTGTCCATAAGCAGCACAATTTAATGTCTGTACTTAAAACTAAGACATAGTAGGCACTTTTATTGGCTGTACACAGCTAGTATGCATATGAGCATAGGTATATATGTGTAAGTTTGTTGTTTATATGTATACTGGATATATATTTGTTACCATGTTGTATAAATTCGTAATTTAATGAATTTGGGATTATGTAATTTATCATCATAACCAATACCAGTGTGTCTACAAACAATTTATGAAGTGATATAAATTTGTATATTGTACAAATTTTGTTTTTTATTATTTATTTTGTGTGTAACAAATTTTATCCATGTATACTTTACCACAGTAAAAAGCTTTTGGATGTAAAAATCTCAAAATTGCATGTCTATACATAATGCATTGTTTCTTAATACAGAAAAAATGCAAAATATAACTTGTTTTATTTCCTACTCTTTGGTCTTCTAATAATTTATGTTAGAACACCCGTCCTCATAGGAATATAGGGATAAAAGGAAAAAGTATGCCTTTCTCAGGCTCTAGACTAATCTGTGTACCAAATTTCAGTAAAATTGGTTCAGTAGTTTTGACGTGAAAGCGAGACAGACAAAATTACTTTCGTATTTAAAATATTTGTATGGATATTTCAGTACAACCAACGAGAAATTTTTAGTTCCATCTAGATTTTTTTTTATAATACTATTTATACTGGGTAAATTGACAGTACAAAGGAGCATTTGTAAACCACAGTAAAAATATATTGGGGTAAAATGAGACTTCTTCTAAATATGATTTGGGGCAACATTAGCATTTCTACTGTCTATAGAAATAAACAGAATCCAACATAGGCAGACGACCTCCGTGGTCGAGTGTTCTGTTTGCCGGTCTCAAGGCGTTGCCATCTCGAGAGGTTGTGGGTTCGATCCCCGGTGGGGGCAAATGTTTGGGTGATGAATTTTCAGGCATTTGTTCTCTAGTCTTGAATGTTAATTTATATTTTGAATATTTTTATGTATTAAAAAAAATATATTTATCCGTCATCTAGTGTCCGTAACACAAGCAGCATTAGTTGCTTAAAGTGGGGCTTATTGATAGGTGTGAATGGTTGAAGATATTATTATTATAGGACTACATCATATTTGAATATTATTGATTATTGTGACAGTTTTGTTTCGAAATGCTTCAATTTGACAAAGTTCTATGTTGCTCTTGAAGTCTTGACTTTATTAGTCTTGTTGATGTTCCGAGCTTGACGTATATTCAAAACATATGCGTGAAAGCGCTGCAAAAAACTTTTCGCCTTAATACCTATTAGGTAACTTGTTTGTCTATCGCTATGATCTTACATTCACCGGTATCCAATAACCTACGTGAGCAGACTCGCGTCGCGTGCTTCGGAAAGATGGCAAAAAAAGTTTGAGAGCAAAAAGTAGCTCGCTTATCAAAACAATTTTTTGTTCACATTATTTCTACATAAAGGCGCACAGTGTGCGGTACGAGTATAACGGTTACACCTTTGCAACGTCTTGGAAACCAAAGCTCGTTCATAAAAACCGCTTCATGTGTAGATATTTAAGTCGATAATAAATAAAAACTCGCTACATTTTAGTGCGTTGCTTTCCGAAACACGAAGGAAATAGATATCACAAGTTATTGGCCACCCCCTTGTCTGTCGGGAAGCCTACTGGAGGTGCGCTTTTCCTCGAAGCCCACCATCTTTTACAAATGGGGGAAGAGCAATACAATTTAGGGTGAGGTACTAAATGAAATAGTTCCTATAGAGTTATGACAGCCTGGTGCTTCTTTGTAAATATAAGAGAGCCTTGCTAAATCTGCGATTGTTGACATGGATGTATGGAGTTTTCCGCTAGGAGTAAGTAATTGTGTTCTGTGATGGAGTTACCAAACTAATATGAATATGTCAGAGGGAGTTTAAAAGCGAATACCACTCAAGAAATCTTACTTAATTTTTTCACTATTAAAAATATAAACAGGTCACAGACTCAGAAAAGATACAAACATACGCTTCGTGGAATACCTCATTTTTGTGATTATAATACAAAAAACCTACAATAAAAAACATGCGCTAGTAACAGTATAACTTTGTTGATGACCGTTTGCCAATGGGCGCTCAGCATGTCATCTCATCGGTGATGATCGGTGACGCCGATTGGCCTCAAGTCGCATATTCCGTCTTCCTCGTGTGCTACGGCAAACACGTCCACGTAACGGTCAATACCATAGTTATATGCCGCTACTTAAATAAAGATTCTTTAAACATTGTTTTTTATTGAAACTCAACGGGGATCGAACCGGCGACCTCATACAGGAGTGGTCTCCGTATCCGTTTGGCTATCGCTGTCTGCGATTGTACTTTCATAAATAAAGGAAAATTTGCGTCAAATTATTAATTGTATACCTACAGAAGTTGTCATCAAGCTTTATTAATAATCATTTATTTTCAGACAATTTTACAGTCCATATTGTTAGTAACAATATTCTTAGATCTATGTTAATAAAATAGGCACTAGGCTTAATTTCTATGTAAGGTTTCATAGGACCACACAATTTATATGTAAGTCGATGAACCTTTTGTATAAGGCAGAGTCCAACCTTTTGCTAATCATCGTCAGAAATTATTGCCTTGGGTTCGTTAATTTTATTTTAATGACGACAAAGTCGTATTTGTATTTTACCCATAGAGTGAGGATCTTTTTATCTTAGAACAAACTTTATCTTTGGTACAAATCTAATTTTGACTACTCAAAAGCCCTTTCTAACCTATATATCCTACGCGGAGAAACACGAATGTGGAGTATGGACCACAACAACGCCACCACAACCACCACGCTCGCTGGTCCAATGTGGGTTGGTGGGTAGAAAAGAAACGGTTCATTGGACAATAGCAACCTGGACTTACGGGCCTTCTGAAGGACGGAGAAAGAAAGTTTGGTCACCCATCCCCGGACCGACCATGGCGAAGGTAGCTTTGCTTTCGATATCGAAAGCCAAAGCGCGCGAACCACAACGCCACCGAGCTCATCAGGTTAGGTAAGCTCAGGTCTCATTAGACAAGTGTGTAGCAAAATGTTTTTGTATGTGACTTTGATGTTTTTGTTTCCCTTAAGAAAGAGAGGTGTAGGTAACCATGTGTATGGGAGGTATATGACTGAGCATGTAATAGGTGTTTAATTAATAAATTTCTATAAATAGTAGTTTAAATGCTTATTGCAAAATATACTAATATATACTAGATGAGAATAGGAATAATTATAATAAAACTTTCCTTAACAGTGTCAACATTTATTAAGGAGTACATCTCAATAAGATTGTACTTCATAGGTTTTCTGTAATATTTTTGATTGATGTTTAAAGGGATTTTTGTCAGTAAACAACACTAGAGGTAGGTAATAGTATGTATCAACAACAAAAGAGTTACGCTTTTTTACTGATAAACAAAGTTTACATTTTAGCATCTTTTAATTTTTGTTCTTTGTATATTTTTAGGACTTTTTTCCCTGGTATTATGCCTTGACTTAAACCAGGCCTCTTCTTCTTTTTATCTACACCTCCTTCCCAGATGGTGTCATCAGTGGGCAACACAGTCTCAAGCTGTGGTGGTGGCAATGAGGACATCGTAGCTGTTCCTTCACATACAACCGTTTTTAGTTTCTGTAAAAAATAAATGACTTTATTAACTTTTGATCTTGAATGAAAATGTGTGAACATGTCATAATTTCTACACCAGGTTGCTTTGTTTATTAGGGTAAGCAGAGTTTTTATCACATGTTGGCATTATCATATTTTTTTTATATTATATAAAATTTTGTTTGGAAATTTATGATTATTATCATAATTTTTTCGAATAATAATTTTGTTACTATACTATCCAAATAATAATAACTATTCAATACTTTAGTAATAATTTAATTCAATAATTGTTAATCAATCAGTGATAAACAAATTATCAAACCTGTTTCTCAGCTTCCAGCTCATCAGTAGTCTTCTGAATGTCTGAGTCATGAGCATATTTGCAGTTGTGCCCAAATCTGCATCTGCCTTTCCGGTAATTCCAACATATCTTCTTCCCATTGATCACAAGTGTCTCATCTTTACCTGGAACCTTAGTCATTGCCTATGTACTTGACGATTACATGTAAAATTGGATATCCTAGTTTCCACAATCATGATTATATCATCATCATCAAATCACATTATGAATCAAGTAAAATAATAAACTTAAATGGGGATTAATATTCCATTTTAAGATAATTAAATATTCTTTAAATTAGTCACAAGAAAGTCAACATGTACCATTTTCACATGTTTTTCTAAGATAGCAGCTTTAGCCAGCTCGGCTGCTACAAACGGATTAGAAAACACCGAGGTCTGTAACGTTGTTTCTTCTAAAGCAGGTTTAGGTAATTTTGGTTTAGATCCTGGTTCAGCTCTGAAACAAATAAAGGAAGGTAGAATACACAAAGTTTACGTGCAGAGGAGATTAATACAACTAACGTTTCACATTCTTCTTGATCTTCTTTTTCAGAATCGCTTGAAGAGGATGATCCATAATCTAATAAAGCGTTCATGTTATAATGGATAACAAAAACTAATCACGTATTATTAGAAATTAAATTAAACTAAATTCATTCAGCTGTGAACCAAATCGATAAAAAATAACCATAGATCAAATAATAATTTTTCCAGCTGTAATGACAGGAAGGCAAATGAATTAAGCCCATACAGCCAAGCTAAATTTTCAGTATTGTTGTCTTCATTTGGCATTGAAATGCTAGTGTAATGGATTTCAATGCAAGGGAGAGTTTGACACCAAATGATCGATAACAGACACTGTGGTGTTACTTGGATGAGGTGGATTACCACATTACCACGATAAAAATCCCATAGTCTTTCACATCACCTGACAATTAATCCTCCGTATTGCTCATAAACACAGACACTTATTTAAGTCGTCAGTATATTTAAATAAACCAAATATGTATGCGTCCGCCACTCAGAGTAAACAGAACTGGAGTAGCCTTTGTCTAACATTCCCCTCTGCCAAATGCACAAGCATCGGATGCTTGCACGTTTAATAAAACTAGTTGAGCCGCCATTTTGACAGCCATAACATTGTAAACGTTGCTCCCGCAAAAATGACTGCCTGTGCTGTTTTTTGTTGTAAAAATAAATAGAAAACATCGAGTATGCTAAAAGATGGGGTCACCTTTTATTTGTAATTATAATTTTTAAGATTTCATGATTATTTACTTCATTATTTCATGTTTTAGAATTCTACGATTTCAAATTTCGAACGCTAGTCTCGTGGGGAGTGCGGCTGTGACGTTGTCAAAACGCACACCCCATGTGACTATTTTAAGCGTGTGTGTGCGTGAAATTTAAATTTGTGTGTCGAATTATGCATGTGTGCATTTGTAAAAACGGCTGGCTTTGAGTGTAGTGGTAACCTCACCTCCCGCAAGAAATGGCAGAAAAAAATGTTTGAGAAATTGACTAATAGCTACTCCAGTTCTGTTTACTCTGAGGTCCGCCATAGTTGAATGGCGCCAAAAAAGACCATCATAGCCGACAGCGACAGCGTTTTTTCTGTCAAGCTAAAACGTAATTTAAAAATTTTATGTCTTACCCAGATAAAAAAAGTTGGCTAAAAAAGTACAGCCGTTCATGCGTTATCTAGCGGGATAAAAAGTCAGTTTTCCTCCTCATAAGATGAGTACCTACCTAATGAATGAGGGACTTTCTCTGCTGATAGCACAGCGCAGCAGATCCAGCTAATTTTATTATATCTGCCGTATATTTTAAGTCCTTATTATGATAAACTAAAAAAAGGAAATATAGAAATATGATATTATTTAACGGGTTTTTATCACGCTCAACTCTCAGAGTACTATGGAATTTGACAATGGGCATGATAAAAAAGCAAAGTGCGTGAGTGTGCAAGCACCAAAGCAAAGCTGCAGTTGAGTATACCACTGCTTCAGACTGACGACTTGGTCTGCGGTGGCGGCCAGGGTCACGCACGGCCTGTTTTCTAGAATGAATTTCTTGGTATCGTTTCACTAAAATGATACTAAGATATTCATATTAGACAACAGGTGTCGTTTCACTAAAAAAAATTTCAAGATATTAACACTAAATAACAGACCAGCGACCCAGCGTTTGTCTGGTAAAGGTCTAATGGAGCTTGCACACTCATGGCTCAAAAGCGCAGTATTTTGTGTTTTTAATCTTTTTCAACTGGCTACCCCAGAATTTCTTTTTTCCTTGTTTTAGTGCAACTTGCAAGAAAGAGATAGCAAATCATTCTAGTTCTCGGTGACGGCGGCATCAATTTCTGAATTAATTACCATTTGTCGCAAAAACTGCGCGTCCTTTATCTTTTCCAAACCAAAATCTTACATCTTATTATAGGTTGTGTTTAAATAGTGATACAAATGGCATCCGATGAAGAAGTAGACGGCTCTTTTGCAGGTAAATGATCTATTTAGCTAGCATGTCATAGGTAAGCCGCGAATAGCGGTATCATGTGTTTACTTGCGGTGTATGCAATTAAAAATTTAGAAAATTAGGATGTTTCTATAGAAAAGATTCAGTGAAAATATGCTGTAGTGTATATTGTAAAATCACCGGTCACGTAAGTTTTGTAATGGCGTGTTTGTTTTCGGTTGATTGTAAATATTTTTATGTGGCACCTTGTGACAGAAAAGAACATCCAATATCCCCTCATTACTACTTAACAAAATGGACGCCGCCAAACAAAGGGATTAGTGACCTTTTCGCGAAGAGTGTGCATGTTTTGCGAAATTAGGTATTAGTGAGCTTCCTAGGGCAGGGTCAGGTGTAAAGCATGGTGCAAGTGGTCTGACCACTTTAATGTCAACTTGCAGGCGACGAGGATGTGGAGGAAGGCGAGGGTCAGAATGAGAACTCTGGTGACAGTGATGAGGCTCCACCAAAGGTAATATCATTCTTTTTGATATTTTAGAATTGTCTTTTATATTAATAAATTGCTCATTTATATGAGCTTGGTCAGGTAGAAATTGTTGGTTATGTTTACAACTTTTAGTTCATTTTTTATCAATGATTTATTCAATAATGTTAATAAATAATGTAATATGGGTGTCAGTAAAATAATAATAAATTTCAGGAAGATGAAGACTATTCTCCTGAAGATGGAAGAAAAAAGAAAAAAGGAAAGAAAAGAAAGGCTCGTGGTGAAGAGAAAAAGGGCAGAAAGAAAAAGAAAAAGAGGAAGAATGAGAGTGAAGATGTGAGTGAAGATAATAAATTAATTAATATTTTTTTTATTTCAGAAATTATTTATAAGATCTGTCATGATCTGCCAATTCTTAAGTACTTGTTTAATTTTGAAGCCAATTTCTTAATTTCTCATAATTTGTGCTTCATATTATAATATAAATCCATTTTATATTCTTTTCTAAGAAAAATTTACATATTAGTGTGCAATGAAACTCTTAAAATCTTAAACTGCAACAACATTCTCTAGTGGCTTATCGGTTCCGTTCTGCCATTCTGTGGTTCCTTAAATCTGCTTATATCTGTAAAATACATGTAGTTTTTTTTATAGTGTCATATTTTTCTTTACCTTATCTATAACTTTTCACTAGGCATTTAAGATTTCTTGGAAAATTTTAAACTAATGTTGAAGGCATATTAACTTTTAAATATCTTATCTTGATTTCTTTGATGCAATATCCAGTGGCTTCGAAGACATTTTTACAGTGAGCTGAATTTTATAAATCACATGCTGTTTTCGAGTATTGAGATGTTACATGGACATACTAGGTATTTTAAATCTTGATATGTGGGCTAGCTTCAAAAGCTTAATTTTTGTAAAAGTTTTTTTAGTATATTTGTTTGTTTTATTTTATTTTATAAATAAATAATTAACTGATATCATCACCTTATATTTTATAAACAACATATTTATAACTATAGATTGATTAGTAGAAAAATAATTGTTTAGGATGAAGATTTCGGACTAGAGATTGAAGCTGAGGGCGACAGTGATTATGCCCTGAGTGCTGTTTCTAGCAAGAAGTCGAGGAAGGGAAGAGGCAGCAAACATAACACCACACTATCTACACCTGTTGCCTCAGATTCAGGATCTGGTGAGTTCAGCTAAAACAAAAAAAAAATTGAAAAATTTTATGTACCTACAGTTATATTAAATTTTATAGATGAGTGCATCTATAAGTGTCTCTATGAGTGTCTTTTATAATCAATTTTGAAAATTGAAGATAAATGAAAAATGTGTCAATTGTTCATTTATAGTAATTTAGTAATTACTATCTACTGAATGAGGAAAATCATTGAACAATAACTGCTTGGTAAGGTCAGCAGTTCATTGACCTTGCTTTATAGATGAACACTTTCACAATAGTGACAAGTTTATCAGATTATACCTTGATTGAGGTCTGTTGTAAATTTTTTTGCATGCAATGTTTGTGCATTAAAACTCAAGAATTATGTAATAATAAAAATTTTAGTACAATTATTATTTAGTTAAATTGCAATAGCATTTTCTTTTGTGACATCCATGTGTTTTCTCACTGTGCTTACTTTTATGTGTGTAGTAATATAATAATAATAATAATATTCTCAGACATTCACACCTATCAACTAGTCCCATTTTAACAACTAAATGCTGCTTGTGTTATGGATTCTAGATGACGGACAAATATATTTAATAGATAAATACATATAATTATTCAGAATATACATAATATAATACATATATAATGAACATCCACGACTGGAGAACAAATGTCTGAAAATCCATCACCCAAACACTTGCCTCCACTGGGGATCGAATCCAGGACCTCTCGAGATGGCGACACCTTGAGACCGGTTTTGATAATACCAAAATTAAAAATTATCCCTTGGACTGACTACTAACCCTGTTTTTCTATTGTTCAAACAGTGTCAGTTGTGCATTGGTTTTTCACTTTGGTTAAATTTTTATCAGGTATGCCAACAGTAGAAGAGGTGTGTTCGTCCTTTGGTCTGACCGATGTGGACATTCAGTACACTGATGCTGATTTTGAGAATCTAACTTCATACAAGTTGTTTCAACAGCATGTTCGCCCTTTGCTAGTTAAAGAAAACCCAAAGGCAAGTATTGTATTTACTTTTAAATAGACAAACGAATAATATTTTGGGCTTTATTTGAATAAATATTGTTTTTCCTTCAAATAGGTACCAGTTTCAAAACTCATGATGCTGGTGGCGGCAAAATGGCGTCTTTTCTGTGAGATCAACCCCAATTTGGGTGGAGGCACACAAAATATTGGCTCAGAAGAAAATACAAACACATCCACTGCCTCAGACTACGCCCCAAAGTCGAGAGGTCGCACACCTAAAGAATCAAAGGTATGTGGTGCAAGAACAAAAAGTATTTAAATATAATTAATGTCAATTCCGTCATTAGCCTATATGCGTCCCACTGCTGGGACAGGCCTTCCTCATGGAGAAACACATGAGGAGTATGGGCCGTAACACCATCACGCTGGCCTAATGCGGGTTGGTGGGTAGAAACGGTCACAAATGCGACCGGGACCAACGGCTTAACGTGCCTTCCAAAGCACGGAGGTCACCCATCCACGGCCTGACCATGGCGAAGGTAGCTTTGTTTTCGATTGAAGCCAAAGTTGAAGCTTTGGTTTCGATCACTAACCACTACGCCACCGAGCTCCTCTTCTTTGATGCATTAATGTCAATTTAAAACTACCAAAGTGGACCAAATGATAAAATTTAAATTACTAGGTATATGAATTGAAAATGAGTGTGACATGAAAAATTAAATAATTTAAAAAAATAAAATTATTCCACTGTAGTACTTGTCTATAAATATAATTTATATTAGTTGCGCTGGTGGAATTTATTCCTAAATTCTCTTCTTATTGATGAAATTTAGATTTTTTTTAAATTTATATTATGTTGTTTGATTTGGTGCTGATCCAAGGTCAGATCTTCTTGCCATTCATATGTTATCATTTATTCTGATAGATATGTTTTAAATTCACATATGATTATTACTGTGACAGCTGTCTATATAATTTTTGAGTAAAGGTTAAATCTCACTTACGCTTCGCGGCCCGGCCCGACAGATTTGCCAAAATGTTTCTAAAAGCCAAAATGTGTCGTGTCGCGCCGTTGCCGCTAAGTGCGTTTTATCTATGCATATTATAAAACTGTAGAGGTCGAGTGTCTGTACATAGAAAAAATGCTTAAAATCAGGTCAGAGGGTACATCCCTCTGACCTGATTTTAAGCAATTTTTCTAAAAAGAGGGAAAATACCAAATATTTTTGTATTATTTTTTGTTCCTCTGTCTGTCTGTTTGTACGGGCTAATATCTGAAATGGCCGGACCGATTTCAATGAAATTTTACAAGGTTATACCTTATATCCCTGGTCAACATCTTAGACTTTTATTCCGAAAAATGAAAGGTTCCCGTGAGATAATTTATCCATAGTAACCATGGAAGAAGTCGCGTGCAACAGCTAGTTCCATATAAAACAGTGGAAAGAATATTTTTCCGCGGCAGCGGAGGCGCTGCCCGCGCCTCCGCTGCCGCGCACAGCTAGTGCGAATGAACCTTTAGTCTCTGATATTCAAAAAACGTATATATCTGCCCTGCTGTCGCCAAATTAAAGAGTATAAATGAATGCCGCTGTGTTGTGGTCCAGAATGATGAGGCAGGAGACGAGCCAGAAGAGGAGGAAGAAGAAGAAGGCAGTGATGAGGGCACGCCTGCGCCCCGCAAGCGCGGCCGCAAGCCGAAGCACGCGGGCGGCGCCAGCACGCCGCGCGGCAAGCCGGGCCGCAAGCCCAAGGTGCCCACGCTCAAGATCAAGTTTAGCAAGCGGAAGAGGACTAGCAGTGTGAGTACTAGTTTTTTAAAGTTCTCCCTATATTGGGAATACAAAGGGTTTTAGGAAGAATTACTCTAAAACTATATCTATTTATTAAAAAAAAAACTTTGCAAAAGTAACTGTGTTGTTTGTTTTCTTTGTTCCTTGGGTAATAGAATAAAAAAGTAGGAAAGCCACAGATCCAAGCTAAATGAGCCCATGACAATATTTTGTACATTACATTTAAACATATCATCAATGAAAGTAGATAAGAGTTACCTAAATTTTGCTTGTAATGTTTATTTTTCTGTTCTATGTTGTAAATACACAAGGCACAGTGTTATAGATATTTAAACATACTAATAGTGCAAAATTTTGCAGTGTATATAATTTACAATTTTTTCTAAAATCAATTAGAGACATGACAAGGACAAAAGTGGTTTTCTTCAATTCTTTTGCTACTGTTTATTGGGTGGTACTTGATCTCAACGCTAACGGTGCAGCATCTGTCATTTTGGACGTCTTCCAAATCCTAAATGTATATGAGGCAGTCATAATAAAAAAACCTGATATTTTCAGGAGGAAGAACAAGAAGGTAGTGCAGGCGCGAACACAGACTCAGACGCAGAGTTTGAACAAATGCTGGCGGAAGCTGAGGAGCCCAAGCCTCCAGCGGCGGAAGAGGCGGGAGCACCACCGAAAGACGAGGACCCCGCCGCCCAGCAGCCCAAGAAGAAGGCCAAGACCAAGATCGGGAACAAGAGCAAGAAGAAGAAGAAACTAAAGACCACCAATAAGTTCCCCGACGGTGCTGATGGGGAACAAGAACACCAGGATTACTGTGAAGTGAGTAAACACTATACACCTTTTTCTAAAACGAGGACAAAATTCAGTGATTTAAAACTGATTATGTCAATTCCATTTGCTATGAGGAAAATAATAAGAGCATTGTTTTTTAACCAAGTCATAATTTTACTCAATGTTTTGCACCTTAATTATTTTAGTAAATAGAAACTTTTATTTGATTTAAAGTAGTAGATGAATAAGTAAATGAAAATGAAATTTATCCTATTATAGTGGAAATAATAAATAGTTCCTCATATACCTCTAGAGATTTCAGTAGCTTGGTTAGTATTTTATAAAAGAACTGTAAATTATAAGTCAATAGATGCAGTAGTAACAAAAATAAATCCGTGTAGGTGTGCCAACAAGGCGGCGAGATCATCCTGTGCGACACTTGCCCGCGCGCCTACCACCTGGTGTGCGTGGAGCCCGAGCTGGAGGAGACGCCCGAGGGCCGCTGGTCGTGCCCGCACTGCGAGGCCGAGGGCAACCAGGACCAGGACGACGACGACGAGCACCAGGAGTTCTGCAGGTGAGCCCTCCCAGCACACAACCAGCCAGGCGTAGACTGACGCAGCATATGAGGGATTGATGAAAGTTCTCTATGTATTTTGAGGTATAAGTTACAAATAGAGATTATTACAATAAATAGAAATTATTAGTCAGATTTTACAAATATACGATGTTACTCTCCGCCGTCAGTGGAGTCCGCCATATGTACAGTCAACGTCAAAGATATCTTTACAATTGAATGTTCCAAAAATATATTTACGTTTAAATAAGTTTACATACAGTGTTACAAAATCTTCCTTACATAGAATGCGAAAATTTCATCTTTTCAGTCGATACTTAAAAATAATGTTTACAACCTTTCTTCCATACAATCATTGTCATGCAATGTTACAAATAAATCCTTATATTAAACGTTCAAGAATACTATTTTCTATTCTTGTTGCATTGATATGTTTACGTTGTAAGGAATACCTCATGCTTTACATTCAGGCTTCCATAATTTTCACCCCTCCAAGTACTTATTGATAGTGAATTTATTTTCTAAAAGTGCCGTTGTTTTTTCAGTACGTAATTCTGATGTGGAGATTGACGAAAATCATCCAAAAATAGCTACGATTTATGTTGATTTATTAAAATATCTGTTGACCTCATGTAATTTTCTTGTTTATTACTGAGTTATTGAGGGGTGATGATTTAAATTGATTCTGATGTTTTTAGACAGGTCTTTGAATGAAAAAGTATAATCTTTGATAAGTTTTTAATTTATAAATAATTGTTAAGTATATTTATCCATTAATTATTCATAATATAGTTGTGTAAGTTGCTAAATAGTTTGCTGATTGATGTGTGGGTGTATGGAGTTATTAATTTATATATTATTTCTATATCAGGATCTGTAAGGATGGCGGGGAGTTACTTTGCTGCGACTCGTGTCCCTCTGCGTACCATCGCTTCTGTCTCAACCCGCCGCTCGAGGAGGTGCCAGATGGAGAGTGGAAGTGTCCCAGATGTAGTGTGAGTATCATTGCATCAGTATTTATTTTAAAATAGTAAATATTGTTCTAGTCGTTTATTTTGTGTATACTTTATGCCCATATACATTACTGAAGTTTTTTAAGTCTAAACGAAGATACTATGATGATGATACCTGATAAATTTTTTAATTTTAATGAACACAAGAGCACATTAGGGGAGTTTTGTGTCTAGCAATGGACTTACGCCGGGACTTCATGATGAATAATTGAATGTTTGACTGATTCATGTGGAGTTTTGCGGTTTATGCAATTGTTATAATCATATAAATGAAAAAAGAAAAAGAAAAAAAATCTTCATTTGGTATCTTAATACAGCTATTTACAATGAAGCTTAACCTAATTACAATGAACCAAAAAGGTCCCCACTCAGAACACGGCAGTGACAGCTATTGCAGTTTGCCACAACCACTGATATAATGCAAGTTCTCATTAAAATTGTTTGTGTCAAATCATAGTTAATAAGTGCGGCCTTGAATTTTTCAGTGCCCCCCACTGGACGGCAAGGTGGCAAAGATACTGACGTGGCGGTGGAAGGAGCAGCCGCCCAAGTCCAAGGCGCCGCGCTCGCGCGAGTTCTTCGTCAAGTGGCACGAGCGCTCCTACTGGCACTGCAGTTGGATATCCGAGATACAGGTCTGTTTGGAAATAAAATTAGAATTGAACCGATAATAGGAAATAAAAGTGAAATTAATAGTAGATTAGTAGCCAAGGGCTGTAAGGCATCAATTGCAGCCCGAGATATTTAGGCGCACGAGCGCAGCGAGGGCGCTTATAGTTCGAGGGTGCAATTGATGCTTACACCCGAGCTAACTACTCTGCTTTACATCTCGATTGTGAGGTAAGTGGAAAAAAAGGCATTACAAGAATAAATAAATTTATTTTCAAGAACTAAATTTAGCTTCGCCGTTCGATATTCAAAATTGATGAAAATAGCGAAGCGACCTCTTTTGTCATTGGGCTGAATGCATGATGTCTAGTGCCAGTAAGATGGTTAGATGTACGCGAACTTTTTGAAAGAGTTTTTTTTAATTACTTACCGCCCTAGGGCGTTTCTAATTACATTATTAACCTAGGGCGGTAATTGATCACTTACAACCCGCATCTGGGGGTATTAAGGACTTAAGGACCTACTTACCGAACATGAGAGATGTAAAAGAAATTTAACTGCTCGCATCATGGTTTGACAAAACAGTAATTTTATTACTTATTTTTCCAATTGTCACATTTTTACACATCTAGAGCTGCTTTATAGTTTACACAATGAGGTGTTATACATCCATTTTTCAACAAGGTCTACTAGATTCATCTATCTAAAATTGTTGAAATTGGTCTTTCGGAGATAGAACTTCCAAATGGAAGCTTTTTTTATACCTCTATATAAAAGGTCAATAGCTCGCCAGACCACAACAAAATCTCCAATTGCCTAAATAATTATTCGACGATAGTTATCCTGTCTATTGGAGTATATGAAAGACTAAAATATATAAATAATTGCACTTATGTCTACCGTGATAAGTTTGAAAATAATAGTGTATACCTGTGTTTGAATTATTTTTTTATTTATATAGAACTTAAATGGAAGGTGCTGTACGAGGGTATAGATAGTGGGCTTGCTAGCAGAAAAGCCATATTTTTGGGATTTTTCATGAGATTTATAAATAACTTACACTAAAACAATGTATTTACTGTACTTTGTTATATCTAGCTGGATGTGTTCCATCCGCTGATGTACCGCTACTACATGCGCAAATCCGACCCCGAAGAGCCGCCCAAACTAGAGGAGCCCTTGGACGAGAGGGATGGACGTGTGAAACGGCTCAAAGACAAGAACCAGGATCTAGACCAGGACGAGAAGACACTCGAAGAGAAATATTACAGGTACAAATGAATGAAATTATATAACCATCAGACAACATAATATAAACATAAAATATCATCACGCCTCTTTCCCCGAAGGGTGTTAAACACCCAAAATTCGCCAGATATGTTAGATCCCCATGTAACAGGTAGCGAGCCTGTTGCCATGCACCGGGTACAATGTGAGGCAAGCGATATTCACAATGAACTGTACATAAGTTTTATTCAAACTCAGTGGTAAATGCGGTTTGATCTAACCCGCGTTTCCCGCAGCCTATCGAACGAGTAGTGCCCCATCTGTCCCAACTCGGCTTCCGCTGCTACTCAAGTAGAAACTCAGTAATATTAATTAAAGTAATAAAAGAATATATAATTTAGTATTTAATTATAATTTAAAATTAGTTTGTCAAAAATGTAACTACTCTTCTAGGTATGGTGTCAAACCTGAATGGCTAGTTGTTCATCGCGTCATAAACCACCGCACAAGCCGTGACGGCACAACGTACTTCTTGGTCAAATGGCGCGATCTGTCCTACGATCAAGCGACGTGGGAGTCGGAGCATGATGACATCGCTGGGATCAAAGCCGCTATAGAATATTATCAGGTAAACTATTAGCTGAGTTTTATGACACACATGTTTAAGATCCCAACTTCCTGTATTAAAAGTTGTTTTTATTTCTAGGACATGCGCGCTTATATTACATCGGAGGGTAAAACAAAAGGAAGCAAAGGAAAGAAAGTCGGTCGCAAGAGCAAAAACAAAGACGTCATTGATGACGACGAAAGCAGTAGTGGCTTGCAGATGAAACCTAGGAAGTATAACCCGCCCCCAGACCGTCCCACCACTAACTTGAACAAGAAATACGAAGATCAACCCCCATACGTGTACGAAACCGGTATGCAGTTGCACCCTTACCAGCTGGAAGGTCTCAACTGGTTGCGGTATTCTTGGGGTCAGGGGATTGATACTATTCTCGCCGATGAGATGGGTCTCGGTAAAACTATCCAAACTGTCACTTTCCTTAACTCTCTATTCAAAGAAGGCCATTCCAAAGGCCCCTTCCTGGTATCGGTACCACTGTCGACAATCATCAACTGGGAAAGAGAGTTTGAATTGTGGGCTCCTGATTTGTACTGTATCACATATGTAGGCGACAAAGATTCTAGGGCAGTTATTAGAGAAAACGAATTAACATTTGATGACGGAGCCAACAGAGGCGGACGGCCTTCTAAAATTAAATCCCAGGTTAAATTTAATGTTCTACTCACTTCATATGAATTGATCTCCATTGACGCCACGTGTCTCGGCTCCATCGAGTGGGCCGTCCTCGTCGTAGACGAAGCGCATAGGCTGAAGAGTAATCAATCTAAATTCTTCAGGCTACTAGCCGGGTATCATATTAACTATAAGCTACTTTTGACTGGTACACCCTTGCAGAACAATCTTGAGGAATTGTTCCATTTATTGAATTTCTTAAATAAAGACAAATTCAATGATCTCGCCGCTTTCCAGAATGAATTTGCCGATGTTTCGAAAGAAGAGCAAGTGAAACGCTTACATGAAATGTTAGGCCCGCACATGCTGCGGCGACTTAAGGCCGACGTGCTAAAGAACATGCCAACTAAATCCGAATTCATCGTCCGTGTCGAACTGTCCCCTATGCAAAAGAAATATTATAAATATATTTTGACTAGGAATTACGAAGCTCTCAATCCAAAGAGTGGAGGCCAAACTGTATCTCTTCTTAATGTGATGATGGACTTGAAGAAGTGTTGTAATCATCCATATCTGTTCCCAGTGGCTGCTGAGGAAGCGCCTCTGGGTCCGCACGGTAACTACGACACACAGGCATTGATCAAAGCCTCAGGGAAACTAGTTTTGTTATCTAAGATGTTGAAGCTACTAAAGGATCAAGGACACAGAGTTCTCATTTTCTCTCAGATGACAAAAATGTTGGACATCCTTGAAGATTTCTTGGAAGGTGAAGGTTACAAATACGAAAGAATTGATGGTGGAATAACTGGAACCATTCGACAGGAAGCTATCGACAGATTTAATGCCCCTGGTGCTCAACAGTTTGTGTTCCTATTGTCCACGAGGGCTGGTGGGCTGGGTATTAACTTGGCCACCGCCGACACCGTCATTATTTACGATTCTGACTGGAATCCTCACAACGACATCCAAGCTTTCTCCCGAGCTCATCGTATTGGTCAAGCTAACAAAGTCATGATTTATCGGTTCGTAACACGAAACAGTGTCGAAGAGAGAGTGACCCAGGTGGCCAAGAGAAAGATGATGTTGACTCACTTGGTGGTAAGGCCCGGAATGGGTGGCAAGGGGGCTAATTTTACGAAACAAGAATTAGATGACATTTTAAGGTTTGGTACTGAGGAACTCTTCAAAGAAGAGGAAGGTAAAGAAGAAGCTATTCATTATGACGAAAAAGCTGTATCTGATTTACTAGACCGATCTAAAGAAGGTATCGAACAGAAGGAATCATGGGCTAACGAATATCTTAGTTCATTCAAAGTCGCAAATTATTCCACAAAAGAAGGTGACGGTGAGGAAGAAGTTGATACAGAAATTATTAAACAGGAGGCTGAGAATACAGATCCTGCTTACTGGATTAAACTACTTAGGCATCACTACGAACAGCACCAAGAGGACCAGGCTAGAACACTCGGTAAAGGTAAACGAGTACGCAAACAGGTTAATTATAATGACGGCAGTGTGGCACAAACAGAAAACAGGGAGGACACGACATGGCAGGAGAATGGTTCTGATTACAATTCGGACTTCTCACAAGGTAGTGAAGACGATAAAGAGGATGACGATTTCGATGAGAAGAATGATAACGGAGACTTGCTCAGTCGACGCAGCAAGAGACGCCTCGAGAGGCGCGAGGAGCGCGACAGGCCATTGCCGCCATTGCTTGCCAGGGTGGGGGGTAACATGGAAGTTCTTGGATTTAATGCCAGGCAAAGAAAATCATTCCTCAACGCCATCATGCGGTACGGAATGCCGCCGCAGGACGCGTTTAACTCGCAGTGGCTAGTGAGAGATTTGAGAGGAAAGTCTGAGCGCAACTTCAAGGCGTACGTGTCTTTGTTCATGCGACATCTTTGTGAGCCCGGGGCGGACAACGCGGAGACGTTCGCTGACGGTGTACCGAGGGAAGGGTTGTCTAGGCAGCATGTGTTGACAAGAATTGGTGTAATGAGCTTGATTAGGAAAAAAGTGCAGGAATTTGAGCACATCAATGGGTACTACAGTATGCCTGAGTTAGTCCGGAAGCCTGTTGAGCCGGTCAAGGTGGCTGGTGCTGCTGGAGAGAGTGCCGCAGCAAGTCCTGCTCCTTCCACGGCCACTCCAATAACGTCTGCCGCTCCCTCGCCCGCGCCAACGCAAGCGACGCAAGCGTCAGGGCAGGCGCCGACGCCCGGCGGCTCAGACAAAGATGAAAAGGAAGAAATCAAAGACGAGAAACTAGATGCAAAGGAAGTTAAAGACGAGCCAATGGATACCAGTGAAATTAAAGAAGAGAAGGAGGAGAAGGAACCGCCTAAAGACGTGAAGGAGGAGGTGAAGGAGCCGGAGCGGCGCATGTCCGTCGACGAGGAGCCGCCCAAGGAGGAGGAGAAAGAGAAGGCGGAAGAGAAGAAGCCGGAAGAAAAAGAAACCGAAAAGGTCAAGGAAGAGGTGAAAGAGGACGCTGACAAAAAGGACGACGCCAAGAGCGAGAAAGCCGAATCTGAAGGTTCTGAGAAACCTAAAGAAGATAAGAAGGTAAAACATCTTTTTAATACTTTAACCAGTCTGCCATATCATGAATCCTATTTTTTGTGGTTTTTATGCTGTAAAATTAAAATGCAAAATACAATATCTTTGCTGCTTTGAAATTGAACAATACATTAACAAATACTTATAACTGGAAATTGTTAAACTTTTTAACTTTACTTCCCCACCTAGGATGACGACGATGACGACGTAGTCCTAGTAAAAGAAGAAGAGGATCTCAAAGTGGAGCGTCGCAAGTTCATGTTCAACATCGCTGACGGCGGGTTCACGGAGCTACATACATTATGGCTGAACGAAGAAAGAGCAGCGGCGCCAGGCCGCGAATACGAGATCTGGCATCGGCGGCACGACTACTGGCTACTGGCCGGCATCGTGACGCATGGCTATGGTCGTTGGCAGGACATACAGAATGATCTGCGCTTTGCAATTATAAACGAACCCTTCAAAATGGATGTGGGCAAAGGAAACTTCCTGGAAATCAAGAATAAGTTCTTGGCGCGCAGGTTTAAGGTAAGGATCAATGTCATTTTACATTGAAATATACAGTGAAAATTATTCATTTAAAATTTTATATGCACTTTAAATTTCATTTGTTTTGTGATTAGTATGGCGTCGTAAGCCATAGGATCTCCTATTACAGAAAGCGAATTATCTATCTTGGTTATGGAGTAATTTGTCTGACTTACCTGTAAAAAAAATTTAAAGCTCAATAAAATAATACATAAGTTCTTTTAAAGTTATTTTTACTTTCACCCAATAGACTGTAACAAAAATGTTCTCCCCCAGTTACTAGAGCAAGCGCTGGTGATCGAGGAGCAGCTGCGTCGCGCGGCGTACCTGAATCTGACTCAAGATCCCAACCACCCCGCGATGTCGCTGAACGCGCGCTTCGCGGAGGTGGAGTGCCTCGCCGAGTCGCACCAGCACCTCAGCAAGGAGTCGCTCGCCGGGAACAAGCCGGCCAACGCTGTGCTACACAAGGTTAGTACCAATCACCCGCCATGTCGCAAATAACTTGTACGCCGGTTCCGATTTGATGCCATTGGTGAGGTTTTGAGTTCAAATCTTATTAGTTAGGAGAGAACCTGCTTCTTGCTGCTCCCCGCGTGCTGAATGGTATAAACGCATCCATCTTCACCTACTTCACACTTAGTCACCACGATAGTTTTTGGGTGCACTCACGTATGACTATTAGCGTGTAGATCGCGGCTGATTTTCCGTGTTTGTCTTCGACGGTAGATATTATTTGGGAGCGAACGTCGTGCTTCACCAAGAGCCGTATCGGAAGAGAGTTCTTTTGAGTTAGCCCCAAAAGGGATAGGAATGTGTGGGTAGGATAGAAAATAGTCGTCGATGCGTTCAAAGGATGTTAATTAATTTAACGCTACGTTCGAAATCTACCTAGTGTATGATGAGTTATCTGACAAAATGAAGATTTGTTCCCGATACGTCATATTCCTATTTGGTCATTTTCATATACTTTATTCGACCCTTTCCTAACTGGTCATGTTCCTGACTAGTCCTTTTCCTAACTCTTCATTATACAGTTTAATGAAATAACGATGCATATAAGTATCCTGACCAATCAGGAATATGACGAATCAGGAACGAATCAAAATGAAGTTAACCTAGATCAAATAGCAAGCTTTTACACTGTTTACTTAGAGAGAGGTTATACACTCATTCTGTTGTCATTCTGGACTGATGGTTGAGAATGATCAGAATGATAGGTATAAAAACACTGTACATTTTGGACTATCATTCCGTCAGTCAACCGGGTTACACGATAATTCTGCCATCATTCTGCTCAGAATGATGGAAGAATGACAGTCTAGAATGAGCGTGTAACCTCTCTGTTAGGTCTGAGCTGGTTTGTGTAAATAAAGTTGTACGCCGAGTGTACGAGTGCAAGGTGTTGGATCGGCAGGTGCTGAACCAGCTGGAGGAGCTGCTGTCGGACATGAAGTCGGACGTGTCCCGGCTGCCGGCGACGCTGGCGCGCATCCCGCCGGTGGCGCAGCGCCTGCAGATGTCGGAGCGGTCCATCCTGTCGCGCCTCGCCGCCACCGCCGGCAACCCCGTGCCAGCCGGTACACTTTTTTTTATTGTTCATGACCATGGCCTCGTCCCGTATCTCCAGTCACGCCCGATTCAGATACGGGACGAGGCAGACCTAGGCGAACACTTCTCGACGTTCTAGAGAAAGGCCCGGTCATAAGTACCCGAAATTGCCGAGCATCTATGAGGATGACCTGGAAGGCACCGAAGGCGTAACGTGTTTGTCCACCCCAGAAGGGGGAGAGGGACACAGGAAGAAGAGTAAATAATTTCAAGAAATGCGCTATAGCAGTTCCGCGCGCACTTCGGCCCATATAACCAAGATTGGTTGAGAGGGCCATGGGAAGGTTGGTGAAAAGTCGTGTACAGTCACCAGCATAAATATATGACGGCTTACAGCCGTGCATAAATATGTAATCATCCATGGGCGCATAAGTATATGACGACATTACCTCGGTAAAAATATGTGATGCTTCGTGGCCGGCAAAAACATTGTTACTCACTATCCGCATAAATATCTGATCGAACAAAACTCAAAATTATGTGTACACCAAAACTGGCATAAGTATCTATCCAGCTTGTCAGCAAATACATATGATGACGGATTGACCGCATAAATATCTGACACGATAGAAAATTAAAAATATCTTGTTCATCTGCAAAAACAGATCTTATGTATTTGATATAGGTACGAAGTGTTTTGACAATTCACGGAAAGCGTTTAGACTTATCATTGTATTTCGTCTTAGTTATTACCTATATTATCAATTAATGTTAAGGACAAAGCGTGATTTTTCAGGTGGAGCGAAATACTTTTTTTTTGAAATGTCTTAATTTTATGATTATGTTAAGTAAATGCCAAATTGCATGGAATTTAGAGCACTTTCATACTGATGTAGAAAAATTTAATTAAAAAAATATATTTGAGATTCCAACTTTTGGTCACCGATCCTTGATATGACCACAGCGATAATTGCTGCTTTTAAATCAAATCAAATTCTTTGCACTAGAAAATTGGTTTTTATAGTGATAAAGTAAACTTCAGCTTTGATTTTAGAATCAGAAGTAACTATCAGCATGGTTGTATTTGGGATGGGTGACCAAAAATTTTTAATCTTAAAATAAATTATATTTACGATATCCTTGGTTTAGTAATGGTTAGTAAGCTTTTGCTTTCATTTTAGAAACTAAGCAACGTTCGCCATGGTCGTGATCAAATCTATTATCTAGATCTATTAAAAAGGATGGGTGATCAAAAGTTTGTAATTCCAAATTCAATTTTTATGTGTGCGGCCTTCCTACAATGATTATTAAATTTTGGTCACCCATCCAAAACACAACCATGGCGAAAGTTGCTTTGTTTCTAAAATCGAAGCTAAAGCGTGCTAACTACTACTACGCCTAGCATAGTATATGCTAGGCGATTTTAGAAGCAACCTTTACTATTTTTGCTCGTTAGATAGGTGACCAAAATTTAATTCTCACTGTAGGAAGGCCTGTGTCTATAAGCGGCACCAGTATAGGCCAAATAGCAGATGTTTTGATTCTAAAATTGTTGTAAATAATGAGAAGCTTTCGATGTAATGTGAAGAGGAGCTCGGTGGCGTAGTGGTCAGTGCGCTTTGGCTTCGATCGAAAACAAAGCTACCATCGCCATGGTCAGGCCGTGGATGGGTGACCAAAACTTTGTGATCCCGAGCTCCTCCGTGCTTCGGAAGGCACGTTAAGCCGTTGGTCCCGGTCGCATTTGTGACCGTTTCTACCCACCAACCCGCATTGGGCCAGCGTGGTGGTATTACGGCCCATACTCCTCATGTGTTTCTCCATGAGGAAGGCCTGTCCCAGCAGTGGGACGTATATAGGCTGATAACTATCGATGTAAAATTATTAATTTCTGTTACTAAACTATAATACACCATTCTTTTCCCTAAACTATTAAATTAACGAATATTTAACTCATTATGTTGAAAACATAATACATTTTGAGAAAATTTAAATTAAGTAAAATTTTTCATCATCATCACAAAATCATGAAAAAGAAATATTTATTATTTTTCACTTGCGGTCTATACCTTTCTATGCCTTTTCAGATCTATGGATGCATTTTGAAAAATTGAAATTATTACAAACTTCATCTTAAGAATAAGCGTCGTTGCCGTTGTTCTTGTTTCGAAAAAGCGGCAACAACTGTTTTCCTAATGTGAAACAGACATGCAATGACAAATCTGCAGTCCTTTCGTGAATTGTCAAAACACTTCGTAAACAATTTACAGCTCTATTCTAAATAGATAAGATTTGTTTTTGCAGATGAATGACATATTTATGATTTTCTTAAGTGTGAGATATTTATGCGGTCCCTCCGTCATCCGATATTTTTGCTAACACACTGATTAGATAATTTTGATTTTTGTGTGATCAGATATTTATGCGGATAGTGTGTAACAATGTTTTTGCCGGCCACGAAGCATCACATATTTTTACCGAGGTAATGTCGTCATATACTTATGCGCCCATGGATGATTAGATATTTATGCACGGCCGTACCACCGTCATATATTTATGCTGGTGACTGTACATTGTTTGTAGGCTAGACTTCATTTGCATTGAAATACATTTCAATGCATGGAGAGTTTGGCGCCAAATGGTCGATGGTAGACACTGTGGTGCTAATTACCACGATAAAAAACTCATCATCAAACGTCCTCCACATTGCACATCATCACAGACACCTATTACACAAAACTACACTGATTTTACGTAACAATATCCACTACGAAACAATGTTACAATCATCGAATCTATCGTTACCTCCGTTACTTAACCTGTGTAACCTGTGTGCGTTAACACCTCTGCCTAGCCCTTCGGGGAAAAAGGCACGATAAAATGTATGTGATGTCAAACCTGATACACTATAAAGGTTCTGAGAATTTAATGTTTCGATAGAATGGACTCCGAAGCTAGCATATTCCTGTATTCCACACACACACAGACTAACATATACACAACATTTGAACCAAATCCATACTAATATTATAAATGTGAAAGTAACTCTGTCTGTTTCGCTTTCACGTCAAAACTACTGAACCAATTTTACCGAAATTTGGTACACAGATCTAGAGCCTGAGAAAGGACATAGGCTGCCTTTTATCCCGATATTCCCATGGGAACGTGCCATGCGGGTGAATATAAAAAAAAATTAAATAACTCCAGAAAAATGAAGGACAAATTTACGCCACCATGAACTTTGCTTCTAATAATAGAGTAGGAGAAAATTTTCAATTCCACCAATTGAGGCTTCTGTTCCAATTAGAAAAAATCTTCCAGTGTTGAATAGCCTATTTATTGAGGCAGGCTATAGGCTACATACCATCACACTATCTCAAAGTAACTATTCTACGCGGACGAAGTGGCGGGCAAAAGCTAGTGTTGTTTATATGTAAGTGTGTGAACCAGAAACAATGTAAATGAGCGTATCGTTGTATTGCAGCTCAAATGGCGCAGTTCCCGGGCGGGTTCAGCGCGGGCGGCTCGCTGGCGGGCTTCGCGCCGTCCGCGGCGGCCGCCGCCAACTTCTCCAACTTCCGCCCGCAGTACTCCGTGCCCGGACAACCCACATCCACCGGATCTTCTAATGTGAGCCTCTAACATACTTCTTCTTATCATTGTATACGTATCCAAAACGTATGTTTATGTAGCTATACTACCTTACACCAGAGGATGCCGATGACTGGGCAAAGTAGAGACTGCTTATTAAGAAAGCGAGCCCTGGCAAAAGACTCAGAATATAGGCTGTTTGACTCATATCAAAAGTAATGAAGATAATGTGCCATTCACATAGTATTTAGTACAAGGGTCCGAAATATACCAAGTTCGATAAGTATATATATGGGATTGCTGTAGAAATTCAATTTAAATATATTGTATTTTTTCATCTGGCAAAAACGCTATCCGCCATGCTCGTGAAAATAGTTGAGTAACGCTTCATGTAAACAATTACAACGCATGGTAAAAATCCGTCAAATGTCAGTCGCAACCAATCAAGCATAACAGTCTGGTATGTCACGCATGCGTATTAAACTGTTTACAATAATCGTGATGCTACGACACAGATAATAACCATCAGGACCAAAGGCGTTTTTGACATTTAAGTAAAAACGTAATTTATAATTTAAAAATGGTGTTATACTTCAGATTTTTTTTAAAATATTTTTTATGGTGATGGCTATCAGTAACTATTAATTTGGGGCCGAATAAATAAAGGGTCAACTAGCCTATTCTAGGCTGAAATAGAAATGTAGGCACAATTAGTATGGCCTGAAACAAGGTCACCTAGTATTTGTTAATATTCATTTTTTACTTCTAAACTTATCTTTATATATGTTGAGTTGAAAGAATGGCTTTTAAATAAGTTTTCAAAGTGAATATTATGACTGCAGTAACATGAAACATGTTTGTTGTTGTTTTCTGTATTTTAGGCTAGTTTATATGGTTTATAGTTTTGCCCGGTGCATGGTAATAGGCTCGCAACTCGTTACATGGGGACACAACAACTCGTTACAGTATAACACCTCTGCCTACCCCTTCGGGGAAAGGGGCGTGACGATGTGTGTGCGTGTTTGTATAAGATTTTGTATTTGTCATCAAATATTTCAAATAATAATTGAAACCCTTTTTTTCTTTTTCAGAAATCATAAGCCTGCTAACTTATACTTCGTATTATTACAAGTTGATGCCTACAGGTAATTTAATTTGACCGAATTGGGAATTTGTAAATTTATTTATGACGATTAGGTTTTTTAATTTTGTATGTATTTGTTCCAGTGAGGATAAATGGTCACATAGATAAATATTTTAGATGTAAGCGTTCCAAGATTCCTGTTCCACCTTGGGTTTGAAGTGATAATTATAGTGATTAGTGCAGTTATGTTAGGTAACATAATAATTACGTCATATTGAAACAGAACTCTCACAATATTATTTATTTCATCCTGATCTGTATGAATCTTGTTAATTGTGTAAGTGATTGTGGACTTATGAAATCTTTATTTTTAATTTTACCAAAAATGAAAATTGAATAAATCATAAAATTTTAAGTGACTTTGTGGTTTTTTTTCCCGTCGTCCAGTCAGACAGAGCGGAAAATTTCTCACGCATGCTCGAGCATTATCTGGCCGCATGTGACGTCAACGCTTAGGGAAATAAAAAATTAGAATTCTTTTTGAAAAAACACTAAATTTTAAATTATATCAATTCTTAGCGGATGCCTACACACTATAAAGAACCTAACTGCCTAGGTTTGTGGGTATTATAGTTTCTGAGATTTCAAGTTTAATCAGAGGAGAAGGGATTTCGCTTTTTTATAAATAGTTTAATGATGATTTAAATTGGTAACGACCTAAATAATACTTAAAATTGATTAAAAATTATAACACACACAATCACGACTATCATCCCCTAAAGGTTAGACTAGGCAAAAGCACCGCGACAAAACGCGAGAATGCGCGTGACCGAAAGGCGAGCATTCTCGAGCAGACTCGCAGTATTCGTACAATATTCAGCTTTGGTCTAGTAGCACAGTACCATTTTTAATGAAGCCAGTATATTGCGCGAGGACTTTTCTTCTCTGTGTGAAGTGACCCTAAGAATATAAGTATATCTTTCTAATCAATGAGAAAATTTAAACACCTTTTGTCAAAAATAATTTACTAGTTCATGATCACAATAGAATACAAATACACAGTCAATAACATATTAGATAACAATCTTAATATCACCAGGAGTAAGTGTCATCCTCTGTGTTGTATTTGGCGCTGTCGAGAACGGTAAGCACCTCTGGGTCGGGCGAACAGAACAGCTGCAACATGTTTTCACTAATACCACAGTCTGACAAGTTTTCTTTATTGAATGCCTTGCTGAAGTGATTCGGTTCATTTTCTTTGGTATTTTCGTCTGTAACAAAATAATTTTTGTTAACCATGGCAAACCATATGAAGAAATAGGTGTACCTCTTTGTAAAAATAGAACCTATGCAGAAGATATTTAGAAAAAAAAATTGGGAAAATTCTATGTGCCGCCGTGGGGCCAGAGTTATGTGCGAGGAAAATAGACCAATTGTTGTGTTCCGACAATCAGAGGTAAGATAGCCAGTTCCTCAGTTGTTGAGGATTACAGGTGAAGCTCGCTTCTATCTTCGGCCTTATCGTCACTTACCATCAGGTGAGATGAAGGCCAAGAGCATACCTGTCATATTTTATAGGATGTCACCTTTTTGGCACCATTTTGCAAATCACGTGAAACGAAGCAATCCTATTGGCCTTTTTCCTCACAGCATAGGTTCAAAGCACAGCTCTGGTGGAAAGGCACGCTTAGTCATATCCAAGTCCCCATACAACAATAGGCGAGTCTTGCTATGCATCGGGCACATTACGGGAATTATTTTTCTAAGAAAAAATGTGACGTACCTTTAGCAATGGCATTAGCGGCCCAGGTGAAGGCGAGCGAGGGCTGGTGGTGCGCGAAGGTGGCGCTGAACTGCGCCGCCGAGCTGTGCTTGAGCACGTGGAACAGCGTGTGCACGCTCGTCGGCAGCAGCGGCCCGCGCAGCTCCAGCGAGTGGTACTTCTTGCCGTCCGCCAGCACTGTCTTCTCACTCACCTGTTTGTGATCATGACTTCATTCATTTACACAAAGAACCAAAGTAAACAGCATAGATTACTAAAAAGTTAAAGAATCTAAACCTTTAGGGGTAGATGGGAAAAGAAGCTTCAGTAATATGATTTGCGTGCTAGCAACTGCTGGATGCCAGAGGCCCAAGACGCTGAAATAGCGCATATATCCATAAAGGCCATCTAGCAGATGACTGGTTTAATGGTTTCTTGTGTCCACTAAAGTGAATATTCTATTGTCTCACATGACATGTTTTAAACATATTTTTGTACGCCATTATGGTTAAGCATACTGGACCATAAAATTACATCATTTTTGTTATAATACGTGTGCTTTACAAAATAAATTTGAATTTGATTTGATAGTTGTTGAATTTTATGATGTAGCTTCGCTCTTAACACTTTAAGATAGAGTCTAAAGTCGAATGAATTAGCCACATCAATTGTAACATGAAGATTATACCTAATGATGTTATATCGATTACAACCACAGTCAACGAAGTACCTGTACTGTCCTGTGGATGTACTTGTTACAAGCGCTCGCGGTTATGAAGTTTAATACAATGGTTTAATTTAATACTGTAATTTTAAAATAATTTATAATAAACTATTTATTTGTAAAATGCATAATATTGTAAAATGTTGACGATTTTAAGTGCCGAACTTGGCCTATGAAATAAAATTATTTTTATTTTATAGATAGAAATAAAATGAGGACGTGCGATAAGTAGGGGTGAATGTAACGAAAAGTATAAATGATAGATTTTTGTAAAGAAAGAATGTGGATGGTGAGCTGACGAGTAACTAGAGAAGGACGAAATAGGGTATGCTGTTCACGAATTTTCCTACACAGTGAAATAATTTTTTCAGTTTAGGTCTTTACATATTCTATAGAATGTAAATTTATGCCAATCAACCAAGTATTGAAAACTACAGGTTAACCATGTAATATTAATGAAAGTCATTGAACACTCAGTCCTTCATTTCTTTACGTAAATCTAACTTACAATCTCAGTAGGTTATAAACGCGCCATCAAGCCATCTGTCAAAGTCCTTTACATTGGATGCGTTCATCATAGATATGGAAGTATAGGGATGTGTTCACTCACTATTACAACACGACGCGAATGTCTTCAGCTGAAAATCAAATGTGAACCACGCCCCGTGTTGGTCCGGGACATAAAAATAATGTACCAACTGCTTTTCTTGCCTAGTATGTCGTAAAAGGCGACTAAGGATGCATTGGGTTCTGGGTCTGTGATTGTGTAGGCGATGACCTAGGCCCTTGTTACTACTTTTTTACGATTTTCATCTGACCAAACCCAATTTTTGTATCGCTAAATGTGGTCTTAAGGAACACAGTGCTCCTTGGACTCTGCCTACCCCTTCGGGGATTTAAGTATGTACTATCGAAGGAATAGATTCCTGACCACCATAATGTCATTTTTCCGTAGCATTTAAATGCAAGCAAAATTCAAATGTATACAGGTATACAAAACGTCCTGAGTGCAGTAGACAGTTGTAATCGGAATATTGTCAGAGTGGGTCATGAATCAATTGATCGATTGTATGTGCGTATGTGAATCAAATGCGTAAAAACGTTAAAAGCGTTAAAAACGGAAGAAAGTATTTTCTCACCTTGAGCGAGTTGAGCGTGCCCCCGTGGAAGGCGGTGGGCGCCAGCAAGGTGGGGGGCACCCCCGCCAGCGGGCCGGCGCCGGCGGCCAGCGAGCGGCAGTTGAGCAGCCAGTTGAACAGCGCCTGCGCCTCCGCGCCGCGCACGCACACGAGGGACTCCGCGGCCGAGTCCACGCTGCTCTCCGCCGACTGCGAGGCGCGGGTCTGCCCACATAAACAGAGCTTATTACACGCTTTTATTAAACTCACACTGTTTGTATGTTGTCTGCGTCCAAATTTGGAATCTTAATTTGACCCACTTCCCGGTCTTCGATTAGGATGAAATTTTACACACGCTTTGAGTTCTGATGACAATACATGACTAGCATAGAAACGTCATTACAAATCCAATATGGCGGCGCCCCCAAGATGGCGGACTGGCTGTTTGAAATCCAGCCCCATGATATGGATATCAAATGAAAGTGTTTGCTGTCAGGAATACAAAAAAAAATAGTCACATGACTTAAATCCAACATGGCAGACATCCAAGATTGCGGATTAGCTATTTGAAGTGCACCCCCATGATATGAGTATTAAATAAAAGGGTTTGCTGAATGGGATACGAAAAAAATTATCACGTGACCTAAATCCAACATGGCGGCCGTTACAAGTAGTTAATTAAGTTCGAATAATAAGAAGACTAAAAAGTATAAAATAAAAATAATAGTTTAAAAAACTAAAAAACACGCTTTTAGCACGCACTAAAAATTACAAAAAGAAAGCGTGGAGCGATTTGTCCAAAAAAGTATGATTACATAAACGCTTTCAACCACGCTTTCTTTTTAAATATCTGAATTCCCCAAAACCTGCTGCTGCCGTGTGGTAGCGGCTCATTAAAAGAATACTACCTCCCATCTCTTACGACCTTCGTGGTCGAGTAGTCTGACGCCGCTGTCGAGGCGTCGCCATATCGAGAGGTCCTGGGTTCGCAAGGCAAGTGTTTGGGTGATGATTTTTCAGACATTCGTTCTCCATTTCATTATATATGTATAATATTATGTATATTCTGAATAATTATGTTTGTTTAAATATTATATATATTTGTCCGTCATCTAGTGTCCGTAACACAAGCAGCATTAATTGCCTAAAATGAGACTAGTTGATAGGTGTGAATGTCTGAAGATATTTATTTATTTATCTCTTTCCTTGGGTGTCGTAAAAGGCGACTAATAGACTTAGAATTGCACAGCATTCCAATAGCGTATAGCGGCGACGGGCTCACCACCTGTCACACTGAGTGCAGTCACTGCTTGAAGCGCGGACTATAGCAACGGACTGCTTTAATTTGCGGTGCTTTTGTCTAGTCTCTGACTAACCCTTTGGGGATAATAGTCGTGATTATATGTATGTATTTACTGCTTACCATCAGGTGGTGGAGTCATTTGCTAAAGTAAAAATAAGAACTGCGTCGCAACAAAACGATTCACAAAGGCAACTAACTACCTCTATGAAGAGGTAACTAAGTGTGTTAAATGTTGTCACGTCTAAGGCATATACTCGCCGGGAATCTGAAAGACCATAGATGTGGTTGTGCTCGGTGGCGTAGTGGTTAGTACGCTTTGGCTTTCGATCGAAGACATGCCACCTTCGCCGTGGTCAGGCCATGGATGGGTCACCAAAACTGTGATCTCGGGCTCCTCTGTGCTTCGGAAAGCACGTTAAGCCGTTGGTCCCGGTCGCTTTTGCGACTGTTTCACCCACCAACCCGCATTGGGCCAGCGTGGTGGTGTTACGGCCCATACTCCTCATGTGTTTCTCCATGAGGGAGGCCTGTGCCCAGCAGGTACTTGTATAGGCTGAGGACGATATAGATGTGGTACCCCCCTCCCCCTTCCCAATAAATGGAAATCTCTCGCACACACCCAAAGTTAACAGATACCTTTGGGAAAATTGAACCCAAATCTCACGAAAGTAAAAATCTTTAAAAGAATGTCGTATTACTGACCTGGTTATTATTGATCTTCTTGATGACTTCGTTCTCGAGCCCCAACTGCGACAGGAACTGGTCGGGGTCCTCGTCGCCTGACCCTGACTGATGCTCGTGTTCGTCCAACGTATCGTAGCAGCTGTCGAATGACGAGTTCTTCGGCTTGTCTTCGTCTGAGTTACTCAGTCTCTTCTTTGATTCGGCGCTGAGGGGCATTGTGTATTCTACATCTAAAAAGATAAAACATTTTATTTGTTTATTGCATCATAATGTACATTATTGTACATACAACAGGGTTTAACAGGTAATTTTGACAACATTATGAACCCTGTTGGGCACTGCAAAATTGACAAAAGAGATGAGAGGAGGATACTTTCCATTGATAATATTATTTTAAGATTTATAATTAGTAGGACTAAATACAATTTGCATTGATATTTATTATTTGAAAATTCAAATTATTTAATTATTTTCCATATAACACACACACACACACACACACACACACACACACACACACAGGACACAGGCCTTCCTTATGGAAACAAACCCATGCGGAGTATGGGCGGTAACAATACCACGCTGGCCCAATGAGAATTGGTAGGTAGAAATGGTTGCATCAGCAACCGGGACCAACGGCTTAACGTGTCTTCTGAAGCACGGAGAAGTTCGAGATCACAGAGTTTTGGTCACCCATCCACGGCGTGACCATAGCGACGGTAGCTTTGTTTTCGATATCGAAAGCCAAAGCGTACTAACCACTACGCCACCGAGCTTCTCACTAGTATCCAGTTTAACTATTTTTTATCATACATACATATAATCACGACTATCATCCCTTAAGGGTTAGTCAGAGACTAGGCAAAAGCACCGCAAAAACATGCTAATGGCGCAGGCCGCGCGTGGTGGCCGGACGAGCCCCGTGCCGGCATATAGACTAGCGTGGGTGTCAGCTCGTACCCTCCTGCCGCAGCAGCTGGCGCAGGCCGCGCGTGGTGGCCGGACGAGCCCCGTGCCGGCATATAGACTAGCGTGGGTGTCAGCTCGTACCCTCCTGCCGCAGCAGCTGGCGCAGGCCGCGCGTGGTGGCCGGACGAGCCCCGTGCCGGCATATAGACTAGCGTGGGTGTCAGCTCGTACCCTCCTGCCGCAGCAGCTGGCGCAGGCCGCGCGTGGTGGCCGGACGAGCCCCGTGCCGGCATATAGACTAGCGTGGGTGTCAGCTCGTACCCTCCTGCCGCAGCAGCTGGCGCAGGCCGCGCGTGGTGGCCGGACGAGCCCCGTGCCGGCATATAGACTAGCGTGAGTGTCAGCTCGTACCCTCCTGCCGCAGCAGCTGGCGCAGGCCGCGCGTGGTGGCCGGACGAGCCCCGTGCCGGCATATAGACTAGCGTGAGTGTCAGCTCGTACCCTCCTGCCGCAGCAGCTGGCGCAGGCCGCGCGTGGTGGCCGGACGAGCCCCGTGCCGGCATATAGACTAGCGTGAGTGTCAGCTCGTACCCTCCTGCCGCAGCAGCTGGCGCAGGCCGCGCGTGGTGGCCGGACGAGCCCCGTGCCGGCATATAGACTAGCGTGAGTGTCAGCTCGTACCCTCCTGCCGCAGCAGCTGGCGCAGGCCGCGCGTGGTGGGCGCGACGAGCGCGCTGGGCTCGGCGGCGCCGTTGACGCCGGCCGCGCGGAACAGCACCGTGAACGTGTTCGCGCACACGTAGAAGTACGGGCAGTGCAGCGCGCGCACCAGCTATACACGGACATTGATATACAGGATGGACCATCCAAAACGGTCAGTGGGGGGAAGTATATAAGTATAGGAGATACAAAGAATTGTTCTTAGAAACTATGTCACCGATTTTAGTAAAAATAAAAACTGGATACTCAGATATTTTAAAAATCTTCTACTTAGCCCGGGAATAGAACCCGGTCGAATTGAAAAAAATAAAACAAGAATCTTTATTTTTACACGGATATCGATTGCATATTTCATCAGTATTAAATATTACTATCAGTATTAAATATTACTATGAAACATAATATTTGAAATGAATAAAATGCAGTGTATTTCATATTAATTGCTTTAAATACATGTTCGAAGTGATAACCATTATTTTGTATGCAACATTGAACTCTTTTGAAAAATTAGGTGAAATTCCGGTACAAGTTATGCAACAAAATAAAATATTAGGTTGGGGAAAAAGTCTTTTTCGCATTATAGTATGTATAAACTTGTAATAAAATCTCTTTGGCTATACTATTTGTATTTGGCTGGTTTTAGTATTATTGAAAGTTTAAATTTCAAAGAACATAATTCCAAATTCAAATTAGGAAAATGTGTGATTTTCATTTGTTTTTCTTACCGCCAAGATGAGTGAATCTAATGAAGAAATTCGATACATTTTAAAATTTTACTACAAAAAAGGTAAAAATGCAACGCAAGCCGCGAAAAAAATTTGCGATGTTTATGGACCTAGTGCAGTATCTGTGAGAGTAGCACAAATTTGGTTTAAGCGTTTTCAATCCGGAAATTTTGATGTCAAAGATGCACGTCGCTCTGGTCGCCCTATTAAAGATAAAATGGATGCAATTTTTGAAAAAGTGGAGCAAGATCGGCATGTCAGTAGTTACGACGTAGCTGAAGAACTGGGAATTGACCACAAAACAGTTTTGGCGCATTTGAAAAAAACTGGGTACACAAAAAAGCTCGACATTTGGGTACCTCACGAGCTCACTGAAAGAAACATAATGAACCGTGTACTCATTTGTGATTCTTTATTACGACGTAATGAAACCGAACCATTTTTGAAGAAGCTGATAACTGGTGATGAAAAGTGGATCACGTATGACAAGAACGTGCGAAAAAGGTCGTGGTCAAAGGCCGGTCAGGCTTCACAGACTGTGGCGAAACCCGGGTTAACTCGCAACAAGGTGATGCTGTGTGTGTGGTGGGATTGGAAGGGCATTATTCATTATGAGCTGTTACCACCAGGCAGGACCATCGATTCTGAACTCTACTGCGAACAACTGATGAGATTAAAGCAAGAAGTTGAGAGAAAGCGGCCGGAATCAATCAACAGAAGGGGTGTGGTTTTTCATCATGATAACGCTAGACCTCACACATCTTTAGCCACTCAGCAAAAATTAAGAGAGTTTGGCTGGGAGGTGTTAATGCATCCGCCGTATAGTCCTGACCTTGCACCTTCAGATTTCCACCTGTTTCGGTCTCTTCAGAATTCTTTAGGCAGTGTCAGGTTAACATCACGAGAGGACTGCCAAAACCACTTGTCGCGGTATTTTAACCAGAAGTCCCAAAATTTTTATAGCAATGGGATCATGTCCCTACCTACAAGATGGCAAAAAGTTATCGAACAAAATGGTACCTACATACTTTAGTTAAATGTAAATAAAGTATATTAAGAAATGTTTTGAATTTTCTTAAAAAATGCGAAGAAACTTTTTCCCCAACCTATTATTTACAATACCTGAAATAAAGATCTGAAGCTCTCAGTCCACTCTCTATGAAGCGCCTGTTTAACCTCTTCATTGGTGGCTAGAAAGCTGGTGGCGGAGACCTTCCCGGCGGAGCGCGGGAACAGCGGCAGCCACGGCAGCTGCGGGTGCTGCCAGTATAGGCACGCCTGGTGGAACAGTGCGCGCGGGGATGTGTCCAGCGCCGGCGAACGCGGGTCCAGGCAGCGGACGAACCTGGGGGACGCCAGGAGTCAACACAACAACATATCACGTAGCAACAGCGGCAGCCACGGGTGCGATATGTTTTTTATACACGACTATTATCCCCTAAGGCTTCGTCAGAGACTAGGATAAAGCACCGCAGAGCAGTCCACCACCATAGTCCGCGCTTAACGTGAGCCCGTCGCCGCTATTGACGATGGATGGATTTTTTCTATAGGCTGCATAATTTTAATAATAATAATAGCCTTTATTAACAATCTTACAATAATGTTACAATGAAAAATTATTTATTCGACACCGGTACGTGGAGATTGTCTTGCCCTTTCTTTCTTTTGTATTGTCTCGGGCACCATTCTGTTACGTCCTTAGACCATTTGTCCTTCTTACTCCATGATTTTACTCCATATTAAATGACCGTATTAAGTGACTACCTCCGTGGTCGAGTGGTCTGTACGCCGGTCTCAAGGCGTCGCCATCTCAAGAGGCTCTGGGTTTGATCCCCGGTGGGAACAGATGTTTGTGTGATGAATAGAGGCATTTGTTCACCAGCCTTGGATTTTTATATAAGTATTGTATATTTTCTAAATATTTATATGTATATATCTATTAAATATATTTTTCTGTCATATAGTATCCGTAACACAAGCAAGATAGGTGTGAAACTGTGAACTGAGGATATTTATTTAAATGGAAGAGGGAAAAATAATACAGATGAAGAACCTAGAGACATTGCCCTTTTATGATTTAGTGAATAATGTCAAACAAAACTAGGATGTCAAGTGCCATTAAAAATATTTTACATTATTACTTAAAGGAATTCTGTTATTAGACCCGAAAGTATACAATTTATCTACCTCATCTTACCAACTAGGCTGTGTCTGAATCTGTTGTAAATAATTAGTGCCTAATTCAAGTTAATCTAAGTTAGAAAAACAAAGTTCTTACCCTGTGATGCCTGAGGCTTCTTCACTCGCTTTAAGTTTGGAGGACCAGGCAAATGGCTTTGGTGACATTAACCTTAGCTTAGTCTTAAGTGCCCAGTCAATGGGCAGGTGTTTGTGAGTCTTTTCAATGTGTTGCTGCAATAATGATCAAAGTAAGATTTTTTATTTACTTTGTGTATTCTTACAAACCTAGTGCATAATGATATTATTTACATTTGTTTAGTAAGTGTTAAAACTTTTTATTATCCTAACTAATAAGAAAAAATTATACAACAGTAAAAACTGTAAAAAAATTATTTAAAGAAGTAACCATATTTCAAAGCTTAATATAAAAATAAGACTCAATGATATAAACTTTTTTTTTTACAAAAGAACTTACAGGTTCCACTGAATGATCGGCTGTGAATTTTTGTAACAAGTTTGAGAATGTGGCCAGCTTCTCTGTGTCAATCTCCTGTGGAGGCTTCTGTGGTACTTTAGCAGGCAGCTTCAGGATTGCAAATAGTGTTTTGTCACTAGATTCGTCTAGGGGAGAGACAATGTCTGCCTTGAGTCTTTTGTTTTGTTCTACATTATTTCTAAACAAACGGAAAAGAAAAGAAAAATATTATAATTATTTAAATGATTTAGGTATCAGTAGAGTTAGAAGTTTAAAAACCTAAGAAATTATATTAGATAACAATATAACAAAAGCAAGATTTTAGAAATACAAACAAATATATCAAATACAGAATAAAACAGGCAAGCATAAATTGTATCAGTTGAGTAAGTAACAATTGCAATTAATTGTGATTGAATACATTATCTTATAGTGTAAGTTATAGGTGTCATATTTGGGCCAGATACTGTTGGAGTGGGAGAAAATCAAAAGCCTTTATAGTTGTAATGATCTGGCTCTCATTATCCAAAACAAAATAGGTGCAGAAAGACTTTTAGCTCTAGGACTTGCATGTATTAAAAAAACAAACCATAGTAGTAATCACTTACTTTGAAAAGGGGTTTTTTCTTTTATCACCATTGAGAATTCTAGAGAAATCTAAATCTATAGTCTTTGGTGCTGTTGCAGCTGATTCTTCACTAGTTGGTGTGGAATGTGTCATGCGCTCCTGAAAACATAATGTGAACATTTAAGTAAGGTTAGCACACATGTGCACAGTAAATGAATTGAGCTTTTGTAGAAATTTCATGATTTGTAAAAGGATAAGGGCTAGAGCTGACTTGATGGTTAAAAATTTTAAACCAGGATTGGTTAAAATATTACATTCATTTAATACAGCACAATAATACAATTTTTAACCACAGGTTGAAAAACTACCTATTCCACTTTGTTCATTGTACTTATTGTTGATATAGAACATGACTTTTCAATAATAATCTATTACCTATTATGAAAATTAGCTGTATTTGCTGAACTGAGTACTTTTGTTGTGACTAGTCAACAAAGCAAGAAATAAGTCACATATGAGTTAGTAGCTAATTTTGTATAATTTAATTAGCCAAGATTGTTTCTATAAGTTAAATTTAAATACAAGGTAAAACACATGAATTTAGTACCTACACAAAGGGATTGCCACCCCACACTTGTATAGGTTAAGGCCAAAGTGCAGCTGCATTCCAAATTTCTATACACTTTCTTTTTTTAAAATAAATGCACCATAATTAATGAATTGATGTACTTTCGTATGTAGATGTTTATGAAAAGAATACTTCTTTAATCCTTGTGGTGTATTAGAAATTATTTATTAATCACTTATTTTATTTATTGTCGATATGATTAAATTATCAACACTATTTATGTCTTTAAAAGACCTTTCTTTTCGGTTCGGTTTTTTATGCTTTATTTATCAGGGTTTAAATTAAATACCTGTAAGGCTTTCTTCCGTTTTTTTAACTTGTGAAGTTGCATAACTTCGTTGGGTCTTTTCCATGGTGAACTCGGCTCCATTGTTATTAAGAAATCTTAAATAATTTTTTAATTTAGAAAGTGACAAAATATGATTGCCTTTATTTATATTATAGAACGTTTACAAGTTTCCCACCCAAATAAACAAAACAAACAACTAGCAAACAACACTACCCATTTTGAAGTTTCTGTCAGTTGACAATGACATATCGTAGTAATCGTAGACTATAGATTTTGGTACCACAAACTTTTCACTCTACTTTTAGAAGAAAAAGGGATCTAGTGCATACAGCCGAATTGGCTAATGCTAATCTTCATGAATTGAAGATTAGCATCACAGACAAGACGCATTTTCACTCATTGATAAATCGGTCGTTAGCTCGGATAGGAAATTACATACTCTTTGGCTCGGATTCAGGGACTTCTTTCATTCATCGTTCTTCAGGTTCTTTAACACCTCGCATTCAGACGCTAACAGACCCTCAAATGAAAAAGGTTCCCCGCATAAGAACCCTCTGGCATGTGTTATAGACATCTCCCGCACCACGCACACGGGCGCTAACGACTATGAAAGTGTGTTTATCCCGTGTGAACTCTGTGGCATGCGTTTCAAAAATCATCCGCACGCGGGTGCTTTTATTGACTAATGAAAATGCGCTAATCCCATTCCACACAGCACAGCAGCGGAAATGAGGAAGGTAATTGCTTTGAGACCGCGCCGCTTCTAATGATTCCCTGTGTATCAGGTGCTGAATCTATTTCCACATATGTTTATGTGACCCGACAGAGGCGCCTATCCTTTAGGGATGGAGGCTTGATAATATGTATTTTATCGTTAAGTTAAAAGAAATATACCAAATCATAGACCTAAAAGCAAATTATTATTTTCATCATACAAGTAGCACGACTGGAACTCGAACCCGAGACCTGAGATGGCGACACCCCTTGAAACTAAGCAAGTCGGCAAAGGAAGTTGTAGTAAAAAAGCCAATTATGTTACCATCGGCTTTTTGACTACAACTAAAAGGAACTCGAACAAAAATTTTCTTTATTTTTAATCATTTTCTTCCAATGCTGACCGTTCGGAAATCAATGGGTGGGTACTTAACGTATCAAACGAAATGTGGGTGTTTAACGCCTCTGCCCATCCTTTCGGGGATAGAGACATGAAGATTTGTTTGTTTGTTGTTTGTCCCTTTTGTAATAAGTACCTAACTGCTTAAACTACACCAATCAAGCTCGTTTGACTCAAAAATGCCTTTCATTCATCGTCTACAATAAGTACTTTTCCTCTTCTTCTTGCCCTTTTCACACTCTAGGTGGGGTCGGCACAACATGGTCTTGTTCTTCCATTCTCCTCTGTCACTCGTCAGCTTAGCGTCCACATCTTTTATTCTCATATCATTCTTCACGCATTCAATCCATCGCTTCTTTGGTGTTCCTCTCACTCTAGATCCGTCCACATCCATGCTTAGAATCCTTTTTGTACTAAGAATAATCTTGTTCTTGTTCTTCTTCTACAATAAGTACTTATTTCATAAAAATAATAAAACAATAAATAATGATTTTAAAAATATTAGAACGATACGGTACGATTAAAATGGGTGATACAAGTAGTAAAATTAAATATTATTCTAATCAAATACAGCTTTTATAAAACAACGAATGCCTGACTGTCGCTTTCGGTCGGTCGCAGGCTCTTGATTAGAACCTATACATATATTACTCTTTGATTAGAACTTAAAAGTGTTTGATTGAAACTAATAGTTAGTTTAGCTATTTGACGATCAAAGTATTGGAGCACTCCAAATCTCACTCCAAATACATAGACTCAATGAACTACAGAAGTTAAAATATAGTCAGTCGAACTTACACACATAGCTATGTTAAGTACCTACATACAATAGCAAGCGGCTCGCGACTCCCAGTCGCATGCTGAATTCCAAAGCTTGCATACAGGAGCGCAATGGCGGCTTGCTGAATTTTAATTAAAAAGGCGGGAAAATGGTTGTCAATAAAGTTTATGTTGAAATGTTTTAAATATCTTGGGAAAATGAATATGATACGAGAGGGCTTAGATTTGATAAGGCGGCGCATCTTTTTGGTAAGTTTTTGATTAAAATATTATTAATTTAATTCTAAATATTATTTTCTAAATAACTAAATCAGTTCCTACCTCTTAACTAATTTTAAATATTGTTGGGCGTAAATTTTTTAAACTGTTTTAAACATATTTATGAGTGCTATTTCTTAGTTAATTTTATATATTAGGTCCTTACCTATGCAATTGGTGTTTTGTATGGAGATTTTGTGGAATTCTGCATTTTCTATACTAAAATTTTTTCAGTTTTCTTCACAACGACAAATCCAAAGATAATAATATTGGCATCTATCATTAGACAAGCTTTAGTAATATGTGTGTAATATCACACTTCATAAAAATTATTTATCGTTTTTAAGTGAATGCAAATAAAATGATGTATTCGGGAGGCACTTAAAAAGAGTTGTCTCCGTGTCCAATTTTAACACAATTAAACTTACGACAAATTATCAAAACAAATCAAAAGAGCTCAAAAATATAGTCTATTTTTAGACGAGGTAATTATTTTTTAGGAATACTCTGAATCTTAATAGTTACAGACAAAATACTAAGAGAGAAAAAAACACCAATTTCATAGGTAAGGACCCAATATTTAATAATAAACTGTCCGTGAAGGAACGGTCCTTAATAGTGTAAAAAGGGTCAAGCAAGCGATATTCCAAGAACCATGCGGTGACGTAATTGTATTGCGTCCTGAGACTTGTTTTATGTTTGGTGTGCATCACTCGATATGTTTTTGAACATATTATCTCTAAGGAGTGGGAACTTCAATGTACTAAAAATATAGGTATTATAATAAATGGTGATTTGCTGCGTACATATTGTGGTGGGAGCTTTTAGGAAGCGATCTGTTTCAACCAGCTTTTAGTGTAAAGCAGTATTTTAGGGTTGTAAAGATAACAAATATCTGGAATATTTCGTCAGCTATCTCATTTATAAAAGCTTTTAAGCATTTGGAGTATCATGATGACTGTATTAACATACTTTGTGTCTATCTAATTTTGATTTTGCCTATATCTGCCGTGGAACTTACTACTATGCCCTTGGGCTACAACTTTGCACAAACAAGAATTGACAAAAACTATATCATGAGTCATATAGACTCTTAACAAAATATGTATGTTGAATTGAGCTCAACGTTAGACTACTTTAAAAAAATACGGAAACGATGAATTTGTTTTTAAATTACACAAACATTTTAATTAAAAAGGAACTACCATGGTTTTACTTTCATTTCAGTGCCAGAGTACCTACGACTTCATTTTAATGAAGCATCATTACGAGTACCTACGTACCTACGTTCGACTTTGACTTTTTCAAGTTCTATTTTACTGGATACCTATATACATTTTTACCATCAACGAAAAAAATTTTTTTCTGTGATTGTACCCTATAGCTGACGCTACATAAAAATTATTTTATAAATATTTTTTTTAATTAATTTTTCAAATGTTTATCACTGTTAGCTCAAAGTAAGCTATTTAATAAACTTGTAGGATCTAGGTTAATAGATAGACAATTATCAATTATGTATGAGACTTAGATAGGATATTTTTAAGCCGAGGCGAGCCCGTCAGCCCGTTGTGAGCCGTCTGTCCGTTTTACATAAAAAAAACAAATACATACACCGGCTGATTAAACCAAATTGGTTAGTGGGAACATATCCTAAACTATGAGAGGTAGCGAAATCTAGTCTAGGAACAAGGAAAATTAATATTTATTTACTTTATTCATTCTTTTTGAACGATATACAATGGCGGACTTAATGCCTTGAGGCATTCTTTACCAATCAACCGGAACGCGGAGTGAGGAGAGCTAAAACGACGGTGCAATAAAAGTAAAAAAAAATAGAATACTGATAATTAATAATGGCATTATTTGTTTTCCAACTCTAATATGGCTACTTATGAATCTAACCATAATAATATGAGAGTTGAATTGAACCGAATCGAAAATTCAAAAATAAATTCGTTTTTTTTTATGTTCATGTCATATAAAACAATGATCACATTTTAAATAAACGGAATTCTGTCCAAATAATTTAACAAAACTCAAACAAACAAACATGATTTTTAACAAAGTAAATCTTCATATTTCAAAACGAAATCCAATCCCGCATAAAATACGCAATCTCGCAAGTTTGCGGGATTGAGGTCGTCAATCCCGCGGGTCGCGCGGGGTCAGCGGGGTAGAGATTTTTTTTACCTAATAGGTGGCTTTCGCAACAGGTTTCTTAAGCTATGTTATGTTAGGATAATAACATAATTCCTTATTTGCACGCGTAATTCTATAGATGTGGAGAAATCTGAAAATAATCATACTATAGTAGGTTACAATTATTTTATAAAAATCGTCACAATTTTATAAGACGGGGACCTGTCATATATACATGGATATTTAAGTTATTTACTTTCGCGATCTTAAAAAGTAATAACTACTACTAAAAAAACAATGTAATTTATAAAGTTTCTAAGGCGAACCGAAGTAAAAGTAGCGCACTGCGATGCGATACAATATGCATGGCAAACGACCCGCTCACTTTTTGTTCATAACCTTTCAGACTAGTCGTTTGAAACATACTGTACACATAGATTCCAGCAAGTAGGGCAAGTAGGTTACCTGTGTCTTGGAGAACTTATTCGTATGTTTTAATGAATTATGTTAAATTCATTTCCATAAAGAAACACTTTAATCGTACATCGCAATTATTATTGACTAGCTGTTGCCCGCGACTTCGTCCCGCGGTTTTTTAACTATCCTTTAATTTTCTGGAATAAAAAATATTAAGATCCAGAGTCCAGCCACTTCGAAGACTAGCCCGTACAAGATAGAGAAACAAAACATAATAAAAGCTTTTTTTGGTATTTACCCTCTTTTTACATCCCCCTAACTTGGTTTTTATATTTATTTATATAGATAGAAAAGGAAGGTTTTGGTCACGGTTGTTATTTAAACTTTTTCTACCAGAAAATCATTTGCCCATCGTGATGAGATGTCCTATACTTTCATGTGCTACTTTTATCGAAGATAACTGCAGCGGGATATATAGAGCAGATATGATATTATGGTATATACTTATACAATTACAGATTTCCACTTGTTACGATCTTGACACACATCTTTCGCTTCCTCTAATCTCATTACTAACTTCGTACATGCCCTTCGTATAAAAGTGCAAGTGGAGTAAATAATGTCTCTATGTAATTTTTACTTCGCGTATTTTTTCACACATAATTAAGTCCAAACCTTTAGGAATAATTTTTTTTGGTATAGGTAAATATTAATGATTCGGGTATAAATACACAAACAACTACCGGATTCGAACTCCAAACCTAAGAGACGGAACTATTAATTAGAGGGCGCTAGAAAAAAGTGATATTATTGCCCTGACTTTAATAGATAAATTACAGCGATAAATGAACAATATCTGATTTCCGATATCAATGCAATGAATATTAAAAGCCGATAAATTCGTCATTATGTAAATGATATTCCAATGATTGGTTCGGTAGCTATTAATTAATGCGGGCCCATGCCTCCTCAGTGGGCTATTCAGTGGCTGAATGGACTCGTGCGCTGTCAAAGCTGTTCTGTGCTATGCTATATGGTATGCTACTAGACACGCACCGTGAATAGCGAGTCTGAAGTGGCTAGCTATAGGCGCCGGTAAGCTTCCGACGCACGTCACTCGTTTCGTGGCGAGTCTGAATGCGTGTTGGAGCTTGGAGTTGTTTTGTGAGAATAGAGTTACTGAAACTTAATTCTAAATAGACGACTGTTAGATTGAGACAGACAATGTATCACAAAGCGAAGCCTATGGTAAAATGTTAATGTATTAGCACTAAGACGAATTTTCTGCTCTACATATGAATGTAGACCAGAATATTCAAAACTAGTCATTTTGGCTACGGACGAGTTTGGTAAAATCATATAATTTGTCAAATTATATAATTTCAATGGTTTAAGCTATTTGATAGGTAAGTTTATTATTAGTAAAAATAATTTTGTGATATGATTTTTTTTACTGATGATGAAGAGTGAGGTTCTATGTCTTCTTCTTATGTAGAGTTCGCGATCGACCAATAGACTTTTTCCAGGAAGCATTATTTAAAACAACAACTTATCAGACAAAATGTGAATGTTAAATAACACCTATGCTTATCCCTTTGGGGATAGAGGCATGGTGATAATATTGTTATTGTATTATTTAAAAAAGGAATACATTTAAAACAGTCGTATAACATTTGTGTAAAATATCTATAGTTGATATATTTTTTTATGATAGGTTTTAATTTCGTCTATTATATAAAAACTCTACTTACTGGTCAACCACAAACTTCTTCGAATGGCAATGACCTGCAGAATTATTAATGCCAATAATTATTAGTTTTTATGTTTTTACAATATGTTTATATTTTGAAATGTCATAAAACTTTGTTTGTTTCAGATATGTTGGATGTCATTAGCTGTATATCTCTTTTATAGTACTTTTATTTTTTACCAGAATGGTACTCAGTTTTTCTATTTAAGGAGAATTTTAGGGGTATGTATTTAATAGGAGACAAAAGGGAAGCCCAAAATGTTTTAAATTCCCAAAAAATAATTTAAAAATATTATGTCCTTTTAGGTAGGACTCTGCATTTCCCGAGGGACCGCAACAGTACTGAACCTTTGCTCGGCGCTGGTGTTGCTACCCCTATGTAAGAAGTTAAACCAAATCCTGTACCACTTGCTCGCCGAACTATTTGGTCGCCCCAGTTGGTTCTTCTACTGGTTAGAGAGCGCGAAGAGTTTTCACATGACTGTTGCTGTCACTTTAGTATTGTTTGCTGGTATGTATATTTAACTCTGTACTTTTCACACAAAATAGGATTGCTCTTGACCACAATCTGAGACACAGCTGAGATATAGTTTACGATGAAGCGAGCTTTCCCAAACGGTGCCTATTCGACCAAACTGAAGTTTGGTTTTATGCCATTGGGCACACCGAAGCCTCCAGTGCAATCCTCTCTACGTCTGTGCAAATCACAAACGAAGATCTAAAACGCTTGCTTCGGATAGTGGGCACATCGACCACGAACGGATGGTAGCTTCCAGTTCCAGCTCACAAGGTGGACCGATGTTCTGGCGAGGGTCTTAAGTCGCTGAAAACAGGCAGTGTATGAGAGGTGTGGAGATCCTTGGGGAAGGCTTATATCTTGCAATGGGTATATCCATATAAATATGACTATGATTGGTAAAAGTGCATTACTATCATCAAATAATTTAGTCGCTCATATATAAATGTACATACAATTCATGAAAAGATCGTTACAGTTTACAAATGAACGGAATGTTTTAAAAACGATTAATACGCTAACGTGGACAGGACACATTGTGTAAGCATAAAATGATAACACAGAATACATTTCAACATAAACTCTGTTGTAGTTTTCCGAAGCGTTAAATGTTTCGGATATTATTTCCGAATCATTTAATACTCGGCATTTCAAACAGATAAATCATAGAGTGATAATTTAAATCTCTCTACTGAGAATCGAACAGAGCAATGCGTTAGCAATATCGATGGAACTTGACCATTATAGGCAGTAAATCACACAATAAAGCTTATCTAAGCCCATTCACACTTGCAGTAATATACCACGGGTTTAAGGTTTTAGTGAAATGAGTCATTGTGGTTGTAAAATAATAACTAGTATTTGAATTTTAGTTAAATATTTATGAATAAGTCATAAAACCTAAAACATTTGTTAAAGGTTTCGATGATTCAATAATATTCCTGTACTTACAAAATTGCTGTAGTCATTGAAAATACTTTTTCAGTTATTACCTTATCCTTATGCAATTTATGCAAATCTTTAAAGATGCTTTGGAGAAAATAAAAAAGCCGGCGAAGTGCAAGACGGATTCAGGCATGAAGGATTTTGTCAAGTTCTGTACCATTGATAAGGTGGAAAAAAAGACTTTTGTTGTATGAGAGCCCCCCTAAATATTTTTTTGTTATTTATTATTAAAATTGTATATTTACTAATTTACAATTTTGTGAATATTTCAAGTGCCTACCTGTTGCCATTATTGATATCGAACAAAACTGGTAACAAAAATCGCGTTTGTTGTTAGGGAGGGGGGAATTTTTTTTTTATTTTGTTTTTAATTGTTTGTTTTATAGCGGAAACAGAAATACATAATTTGCGAAAATTTCAACTGTCGACTTTTCGCGCTTCTTAAGATACAGCGTGAGAGATAGATGGACGGAATGACGGACAGACAGCGAAGTCTTAGTAATAGAATAGGGTCCCGATTTACACTTTGGGTACGGAACGCTAAAAATGTAGTCCGAACAAAACTTAACTAGTGTCAGTATCAAAGTATTGTTCTGTGAACAATAAACTGTTAAATAAATAAATAAATATATATACATCAACTCTATTTAACATATACTGTAAGATCTCAAAAATTCAAAAATCTAGAAAAATTAAGATCATTGTGTCAAACTCGCCGGTGCGGTGGTGCTAGAGATAGAAGTATGGTTGGAATCTTATATATGTCTATGGTGAGAATCTACGAGTACCACCGACGTTGTTAGGTATTTAGTAAAAAAAAAGCGAAGGCAGCTAAGATCAATCTAAAATCTTAATTTCTCAATAGATCCGAGAGCATTGACCGAAATAGATCCAGAAAAAACAAACAAAAAACCATCAAAGTTTTTGTTGTCCGTGATTAGATTTAACAAAGTAAGGAAGTGTTCTTGATGTTTCTAGACTGTAGGTTAACATTTAAACAAGTCTAGACCTCTTAAGGAGTCGAAATTTAAAGCGTTTCGATTAAGCATTAAATCAGCGTTGAAGCTAAAAGGCACTTTTCTAAGGCACCATTAAGTCCTCGAGACGAAAGCTAATGGCGCCACCGTGTTTAGGAGGCTTTTGTGCTGGTCTTGGAGAGGGTAGGGGAGATTACACTTTGTTTGTCCGTGGGAAGTGACAGCGCATAAATAAAGGATTCTTTGTTTGTGTGCTCTTAACAATGTCACTTCTAGGCAAGTCTCATGTAGCACGGGTGAACGATTGGATGTAAGCTTTACAGTCAATGAATGTTTGTGATTTTGAATGTTCGGGGGAATCTCTGGTACTAAGGTAAACGCAGGTATTCCACGGTAGTTAAAAATCTGCAGGTATTACCGATTTCAGTACTTAAAAAACTGACATAAAAAAGTAAAACTTTTATGAAAGATCGAATAATAACCGTTTCATGAACGTAAATTTTTTTATGTCAGTTTTTTAAGTACGGATATCGGTAATACCTGCAGATTTTTAACTACCGTGGTAATACCTGCGTTTACCTTATTTATCAGATTTGGAGAATTCTTTCACTGTTAGAAAGTTTACACATAATTATTTATAAGAATACGTCTACTATTAGGTATGATAAAATATATTAACAAAAATTAATGTCTCACCGGTGTGAAACAAGGGTGCCTAGTTTTCTCGTAACTCTTGTCAATGTCTTTTTCTTTTAGTGATACATTCGATTTCCCACTTTGTAAACTTGTGGAATTTCTCTAGAGGCTACGACGAAGAACAACGTGATATAAACTTTGCCGACTACAGAAACGAGGTTAGTAGAAGAATCACTTTTCAGTGTTCCTAACAAAAACTGTATAGTTTCTTTTATGTCCAGTTATTTAGCTACGATTTTGTGTTTTCAGAACCCTTTAAGACTATTGATGAGTCAAGTAGGTCTGACTGGTATAACCATGCTTTTGATAATACTCGGAATGGGACTCACTTCAATTAGGACTGTCAGGAGAAAGTTTTATAATGCTTTTTGGTATACGCATCAGCTCTATCTACTGTTTTTGGTACTGCTAATTTTGCATCCACTGAGGTAAGCATGTTGAAGATAACCTGCATTCTTTATAATATAAGTGTGGTTTTTAACTAATGCACCGGTAGGCAAGAATTTATTGCGAAATTCATAACGTGATCATCAGCCTATATACGTCCCACTGCTGGGCACACGCCTTCCTCATGGAGAAACACATGAGGAGTATGGGCCACAACACCAGCACGCTGACCCAATACGGGTTGGTGGGTAGAAACGATTGCAATAGCGACCGGAACCAACGACTTAACGTGCATTCCTAAGCACGGAGGAGCTCGAGATCACAAAGTCTTGGTCACCCATCCACGGCCTGACCATGGCGAAGATAGCTTTGTTTTCGATCCAAGCCAAAGCGCACTGACTACTACGCCACCGAGCTCCTCAAACATAAAAGGTGGTACACTACCTATAATTAATTAATTATGACATGAAGATCTCGTAGTTTAAGCATTGTAGTAGTTTTATAACCTTTGGCAATGGTTACTCACGACAAGTCATGTGCCTATCGTGGTGTTGTGTAGTCCTGCGGTTGGTCGGCTATTAGCCTATAATGTGCGGTAGCTACCGCAGGACTACAAGCCACAGAGCTACTAGCCTTTATACACACTCATAAGGATTTAAAGTCTTGTCAAATTGTCATTTTAGTTTCAAAACTAATTATGTCTGAGTCACGTTTATGACCAAGTAATTCGGTAACTAAAATAATTTACTTCCTTCTACATATTCTAAGTATAGACAGTCACGATTATGACTAAGTGATTCGGTAACTATAATAATTTATACCCTTCTACATTTTCTAAGAATAATTCCAAGACAGTAAAGTAAAAAGGAAGAGCTTTCACAAAATACAGTGTAATAAAAAAAACGAATTAATTTGTATCCATGTTTTTAATGGATACGTAAGTCATATTTATGTTTTTTATTGGCGCACTTTGAAATAGACAAAATATACACAAGTGTTTTATTTCAGCGGTGTTTTAAAAGAAGAGGCTATAGATGATGACGTAGTGTTCACAGAAGCGAACATCACAAATGACTTCTGGACTACAGTGAGCCCAAAATTTGTATCAATAAAATCAAAGGTTTGTTGTTTTCTTAAGTAAGTACGTTGATTTTACCATGTACTATTCTAATATCATTTTCTGTGAGTGTTCATTTGCATTTGGAAAACGAATATTGATAAATTTAATGGTACATTTTTTTTGTTACTTTTTACTTTATTTGTGCACCCATAAAATTGACAGATTGTCTGGAAGACATCGCTGCCTAGCGATAAAACCGCCGATTGCTACATCTAGTCTTAAGTTATCTGTTGTAATAACTTTTTAAATGGTGTTTACAATAAAGAGTTATCTATCTATGTAAACATATTATCAAGCCCACATTAAGCCTATATCTCCGAAGGGGTAGGCGAAGGTGCATTGCCGTAACTGGACACTAAAGAACGTCCATAACTTATGTTTATTTCAATTCAAACCAAAATTCCAATAGCCAGGACTGATTATGTGACGTATAACTGCGACTAAATCATTTGATTTTAAACTCTATCTTAAGCCTTTAAGAGCGAAGCTACTCGTCAATCTCGCCATCATAAAATGCAACGACTATACCATAAAATAGAATGTCTTTACCTACTAAGCCAGCAAGCAACAATACATTATACTAAATCTAATTGTACCAAAACAATTTAGCACATAGTTTTTGTAATAGTCAATGTCTGGCGCAATGCTGAGATATGTAGCACATTAGCTCGGCACCTTCTGTTAGACACCTAATTGAATATATTACGCCCATGAGTGCTACGCCAGGCCACGGTGCTTAAGAAAATCGAGACAGGCTTCATTGAATTAACTAATTAGTTAATTATAACGAAAACGAAATAACGAAGAGAAAGGACTCATATATTATCCTCGTTAATGCTAAAACAAAAGTGATTTAATAACTTTTGCATTAAAAGCATTCTTCGTTGTGATTGATATATATATATATAATAGGTTGGGGATAAAGTTTCTTCGCATTTTTTAAGAAAATTCAAAACATTTTTTAATATAGTTTATTTACATTTAACTAAAGTATGTAGGTACCATTTTGTTCGATAACTTTTTGCCTCTCGTGATGTTAACCTGACACTGCCTAAATAATTCTGAAGAGACCGAAACAGGTGGAAATCTGAAGGTGCAAGGTCAGGACTATACGGCGGATGCATTAACACCTCCCAGCCAAACTCTCTTAATTTTTGCTGAGTGGCTAAAGATGTGTGAGGTCTAGCGTTATCATGATGAAAAACCATACCCCTTCTGTTGATTAATTCCGGCCGCTTTCTCTCAACTTCTTGCTTTAATCTCATCAGTTGTTCGCAGTAGAGTTCAGAATCGATGGTCCTGCCTGGTGGTAACAGCTCATAATGAATAATGCCCTTCCAATCCCACCACACACACAGCACAATCTCGTTGCGAGTTAACCCGGGTTTCGCCACAGTCTGTGAAGCCTGACCGGCCTTTGACCACGACCTTTTTCGCACGTTCTTGTCGTACGTGATCCACTTTTCATCACCAGTTATCAGCTTCTTCAAAAATGGTTCGGTTTCATTACGTCGTAATAAAGAATCACAAATGAGTACACGGTTCATTAGGTTCCTTTCAGTGAGCTCGTGAGGTACCCAAATGTCGAGCTTTTTTGTGTACCCAGTTTTTTTCAAATGCGCCAAAACTGTTTTGTGGTCAATTCCCAGTTCTTCAGCTACGTCGTAACTACTAACATGCCGATCTTGCTCCACTTTTTCAAAAATGGCATCCATTTTATCTGTAATAGGGCGACCAGAGCGACGTGCATCTTTGACATCAAAATTTCCGGATTGAAAACGCTTAAACCAAATTTGTGCTACTCTCACAGACACTGCACTAGGTCCATAAACATCGCAAATTTTTTTCGTGGCTTGCGTTGCATTTTTACCTTTTTTGTAGTAAAATTTTAAAATGTATCGAATATCTTCATTAGATTCACTCATCTTGGCGGTACGAAAAACAAATAAAAATCACACATTTTCCTAATTTGAATTTGGAATTATGTTCTTTAAAATTTAAAATTTCAATGATACCAAAACCAGCCAGATACAAATAGTATAGCCAAAGAGATTTTATTACAAGTTTATACATACTATAATGCGAAAAGACTTTTTCCCCAACCTAATATATTTAAATTCAAGCGGATATTTGAAGATAACACGCAAATTAATTAATTATACAATAGTACATTATCACGCCTTAGATTTAGAATAGAATTGGGAACAGGGCAGGAAAACGCCTTTCACGCCTTTGTCTCTGAAAGTATAGGCAGAGGTGAGAGGTGTTTGAAAGCCACATTTCACTTGATATAATAAGTAAGTAGAAGGGGCCATTCGTATGTCTATATTTCACGTTTCATCGACCGTGAATATTATTGACTTTGTGTTTAACTTCCATAATGTTAAACCACCGAGGCATCGAATGTCCCAAGGTGCTAATCGAGTTTATGACTTCGGCTGGACGCGCCTCTCATTATGTTCCCAGTTTGACCTTCTGCGTCTTCGCTTCAAGTATTTAAACCGTGGGAATATGCTTATGCATTGATTATATAGTAATTGATAAAACAAATACTATTTTTATATGTAAGATAAGTTTGCTAAACAGCACCTCCGTGTAAGTTATCACTGTAAAAACTTTATCTTTTTTAGTTGCGTTACGAAGAAACTCAATTTTTTATGGGAAACGTGATTCCTGATATTTTCCGCTAGGGGTGCTTTTCACGTTGCCCGATATAGGGGTACTGTACACACTCGTAGAACAATGAGCGCTACAAAAGGCTGATTTGTGTGTAAAAGTACGATGGCTACGAGCCTCGCAGCCCCCCAAATGAATGTCTCAACGAAGTAGCAAACTTTATAACAAAACGCAAACTACTATTTAGCTACGATATTTTGTAAGTTGCTGTGAATCTGGCACTCCTGTTACTATTGTGGTACTGTAATGTACGTTTTACTTCCAAATGTGTATGCAATCCGCTTCTCCCATAACTATTCTATTCAATCGATGTTCAATTAAGGTTTGGTTCGTTTTCATTTCTTGTTTGTAATATGATACAACAATTTTGTTTCTATTTTTCAGACGTGGCTCTGGATGTCTTTTCCGTTAAGCTGTTTCTTGTTGGATCTAGTGTGGCGAATATTCAGTAGAAACCGAGTTACAGTCAATGTATTGGATGTAAGTTTAACAAAGAATGAGTGTTACCTTTACTTTTTTACAATAGAAAGTTCATAAAAAATAAAAGTTAGGTAGGTACATATATGGTGTGGTATTTTACAAGGGTTCTATAGTAAAATTATGTTTTTTTGCATTTGGTTCATGTCGTGCAGTTTCATAAAATTCAATTAATTTAATTCTTTAGCGTTGGCATTAACTTAAACTCCAAACTCTAATACATAAAACTGTGTTAAGAACTAAGCATTTTATGTTATTGTTGTAAAATGAGCTTAAAATTCACATAAGACTGACATTCCTTCGTCGTTAGGACTTGAAAGTCTCGGTGTTAAAGTAGGGATTATATAAAACACAATCCTCTTACCATCGACGCATTATTGGATTAGTGTGATTCCGCGTTTATAATTCACGCTACACGTATCACATGAACATGTTGTCCAGGCTTTGAAGAATAGATATCATATTTTAAATAGCTTTAGTCATCAATCAAAGTTTAAGTGGTTAATTCGAGTCCATATAAGATATTGCTAGTTAGACGTCTAGCAATACATTAATAAATGTTCGGACTCCCTCACTTCGGACAAAATGATAGATTTAGGCAGGTTTGGCAATATCATAAGGCCATATTTTCTTCTGGAAGTTAAGAATGGTTCCTGAGTAGATTTTTCATTTATCATATCATCCGATAAAATGGAATCATATACAGGTGATCAATTCAAATGGGTCAGTGGGGAGAAATCCGAAACTATGAGAGGAAATAACACAGATGCATCCCAAAAAAACGCAATTTGATACTCGTCGGCCAAGACATTTAACCTATACACATCAAGAAAAATGGCTATCATTTAGAAAATGTACATTGTCAAAAAATCATAAATATTTTAATTTTTTTTAAGCTATTGCATAGCTTCTATCGCGGGCCTTGAGCGCGGGGACCGAATCCAGAAATTCCGTAACGAAAAAACCTCACGCTCCCCTCTCCGATGCGCAAGGAGGTGTGGCTTGAAGGCCGTGCATCGTCTAACGTCGTTTCAGTTCGGCAGTCTTCGACACGGCGTTGTGTGCGTGAATATGAATGAACACAAAGTGCATTTATTATTAATGAAGAAAGTCACCAAAAAAATAATGAAAGAAAATGAGTGAGTACTCTATATACATACATTTTGATACAAAATGCTATGCAATAGCTTTACCGCGGCAGTCCCCGAGTGCCACACGTCTTTTTTTATTATTTTAACAGGAATTCATTTAAAGTGTGTTCATTTTTATTTATGGCTCACAACAAAAATAAGGATTTTTTTTATTGAAATTTCGACTTAATTTGATTCCCGATTAAGTTAGAGTTGAAAAAAAAACTTAATGCCATTGTAATTAATTTATCCAAAATCGATGTCATGGTTCCTAAGTTCCTCATAGTTTCAGATTTCTCCCCAGTGACCCATTTGGATTGATCACTATATTCTATTCTATAATATTTGTCTCCTTAGGTGACTTTCATGGCAGGACGGACGATGAGCCTTACAATAAGCAGCCCCTACGAGGGGTTCTCCTGTCGCATGGGCCAGTACGTGCTATTGCAGTGTCTAGATATATCTCTATTGGAATGGCACCCATTTACTCTAGTCAAGGTAATTTTAATTTAGATTCTAGAACATAATACTTAATATTACTTTTGGCGCTAATAATCGAAATTACTAGTTTTGTCCTCATTTTTAGATGCCCAATTCTAGACAATCTGAATTTGTTATATGGATAAGAGTAAAGGGAGATTGGACTGAAAATTTAGAGAAGTTGTTACTAGAACGAGGACCTGGAAATCTTAGGTAAGCTATCTTAAAAGGAAAGATTAGTACAACTAAGTCACGCGTTCTCTGTTAGGTGAATACATCTAAGAGAAGTAATTTAAATTAAACCCCCATCAATAAGGTTTCTATCAATGATGATAGGTATATTAAAGAATACAAAATCCTCTTAAAACTGTGTTCCATGAAAAGTACAACTGAGTGGGCGGGGCTAAAAAAGTGCAACTGAACGCGCTTTCGCTTCAGACTGCAAAGTGAATATCAGTCTGCCGCATTTCTCGTTGATCGAATTATTTTGTTGAAAAAATTGTAAACAACTAGTTTCTAATGAACAAAAATGATCTCGTGTACATGTAAAAGAGGGAAATAATGATATTAAAAAAAGTGATAACTTGTCCCTGGTAACTATTATTATTTGATGATATTTTTCGTCTACAAAAATCATTGGTAGTATTCTTTTAATGAGCCGCTACCACACGACTCGATGAAATTTTGCTTACCGCTTAAATAATACCCATACAATATTTTCATATTGACTATTAATGGAGTTTTTAATAAATGACTGGCATTTACCTGCATTACACAATCCTCGTTATGTCGTTATTGTCATCGCGCATGTTTGATATTTTATTTTCACTCTAACATTATCTAACTAAATTAAGTTGCATAGCAATTGTATGGGTGAACGAAATCAATCATGAGATCATGAGCAAATAATATATTTAGCAAAGTATTATGGTTACCATGGGCGTGTATCGCGTTAGTGTTTTGTTATTTTTGGATCATGTTTTTTGAGAGCGTTGTAAAGGAGTTCTGATTCTATATCATTCTAGTTCGTTGGTTTATATCTACTTAACAGATGAAGAAAATCCTATTAACCTAGCGAATAGTGACCTTACCTATATAACTTGTTGGAGAGACACCCCAAAATGTACAGTATCCTCAGAGTCAACAGAACTGGAGTAGCCATTAGTCAATTTCTCAAACATTTTTTTCTGCCATTTCTTGCGGGGGGTGAGGTTACCACTACACTCAAAGCCAGCCGTTTTTACAAATGCACACATGCATAATTCGACACACAAATTTAAATTTCACGCACACACACGCTTAAAATAGTCACGTGGGGTGTGCGTTTTAACAACGTCACAGCCGCACTCCCCACGAGACTAGCGTTCGAAATTTGAAATCGTAGAATTCTAAAACATGAAATAATGAAGTAAATAATCATGAAATCTTAAAAATTAAAATTAAAAATAAAAGGTGACACCATCTTTTAGCACACTCGATGTTTTCTATTTATTTTTACAACAAAAAACAGCACAGGCAGGCATTTTTGCGGGAGCTCTGTTCGCCGCAACGTTTACAATGTTATGGCTGTCAAAATGGCGGCTCAACTAGTTTTATTAAACGTGCAAGCATCCGATGCTTGTGCATTTGGCAGAGGGGAATGTTAGACAAAGGCTACTCCAGTTCTGTTTACTCTGAGACAGTATCACATGTAAAGTGGGAACTTTATCATTTCAATATCATACGTGCTATTACAAGTGCCAACAGATATTTTACTAAATCTTGGAACGATAAAGTTCGATAAGGTCTTTTTCCTCGCAGATTCATTTGTTTTACATTTTCTTTAGGGTATTGGTAGATGGTCCATTCTCAAGTCCAATGGAGAGTGCCAGTCGCAGCCAGGTGGCCGTTTGTGTGGCGGCCGGCGTCGGCATCACGCCCTTCGTCACTCTGCTACAACACATGTTAACGTATGTTTAAACAACTATAACGATAAAATATGCCGGGATATTTTTGACATTTATTTTATTTGATATGACACAAATTGGAAATGCAAGTCTATCTTTGTATAGGTAAAGGCATAGACGGAAATTATATGAACAAGAAACAGCGAATAGGCTAGTTAACCCTTTTTTAATAGGCTAGTTACCCCAAATGATTCATCCACCACCATAAAAAATTTATAATTTTTTTTTGAAACAATTTCACCTGTCATAATTTTAGAAAACAATCAATACGCATGCGTGATACAGGCTAACATTGTCGGCAGACATGCTTGATTGGTTGCGACGTTGCAACTGGCGTTTGACGGGTTTTGACCATGCGTAGTAATTTTTTACATGAAGCGTTACTTCACCAATTTCACGAAAATGCGAAAAGTAAAAATAAAACATGTTAGGGTTGAATTTCTACAGAAACCCCTTATTTATATTAATTGAACTTGGTATATTTCGGACCCTTGAAATAAATACTTTGTGAATTAAATATTATTTTCATAATTTTTGAGATGAGTTAACTAGCTTTTAAATTTCATAGAGCGAAGAGTTCTTCATAGAGAAATGTTTTATTTTTAGCGTAATACACTTGCATTATTATGACGACCTCCGTGGTCGAGTGGTCTGTATGCCGGTCTCAAGGCGTCGCCATCTCGAGAGGTCCTGGGTTCGATCCCCAGTGGGGCTAATGTTTAGGTGATGAATTTTCAGTAATTTGTTCTCCAGTCTTGGATGTTTATCTATATTTATATAAATTCGTAATATATTTATCCGTTATCTAGTGTCCGAGCATTAGTTGCTTAAAATGGGGCTAGTTGATAGGTGTGAATGTTGGAAGATATTTATTTATTATTTATCATAAATATTCTCAATTATTACAGGTAGTTATTTATGTTTTATATTGTTTTGTGTTTTGGTAAATTACTAAGCATTTTTTTTAGGAACCCAAGAAGTATATTGCCTGGTAGGATCCACCTTATTTGGATAGTAAGACACGAGGAGGAAATATCTTGGCTCGCAGACTTAGCCAGTCAGACAATGACACAACTAAGGGACGCAAATCGCCCTGACAGATTTCAAATAGAAATATACGTTACGAATTCGAAAGAAATGAGTACCAGAGACAATGTTGAGAAGGAAATGCTAGCAGTGATTAACAGGAATGGTGTTGTGAAATATATAACAAGGAAATTCAGTGAAGATGAACGGGCTTCTCTGTTGATAAACCACAAGGAGAATTTGGATTGCAAATATAAGGCTAGCAGTTACAGTGTGGCTAAGGAATACCCGTTGTTAGGATGCAGGGTGAGGAGTGGTAGACCACATTGGGATCGAGTTTTTGGTTACTGGGTTCATTTGTATGTACAGTAAGTATAGCTATATAAACATAGCTATTTGGCTAAAATACTTGTTTGTCGTACATACATACATATAATCACGAATATTATCTACTATAACCCTTAGTAGATAAGATAATAGTCGTGATTATATGTCAGAGACTAGGCAAAAGCACAGAAAAAGCAGTCCATTGCCATAGTCTGCGCTTCACCAAGCAGTGACTGCACTCAGCCTGACAGGTGGTGAGCCCGTCGCCGCTATACGCTATTGGATTGTTGTGCTTTTCTAAGTCCATTAGTCACTTTTTACGACACGCAAGGAAAGAAATGGGTTGGTATTATTCTTTTAATGAGTTACCACACCGTTCATAATGACGACTTTTAATGACTAAAATAAGAGAATAAAAAATCTGCCTTTTTATTAAGGTGCAGTCAAGGAAGTTTCGCAGTCGTCCAGAAAAGTTTTTAAGCGAAGTAGGCGCTTGTAATGTACTTTTTGTTTTTTATTTGCTAAAAAAACCATAGACTTATTTTCTTACTTTTATAAAATTGCGCTCCCAACAAAACTCTATCTTCTGATCGACCAAGAACTTGCTCGACTGAAATAACAATGTTATTACTAACAGACTTACAGACTTTAATGGCGCCTTAACCTACTAGATAATGTTGACGATTTCACAGTGACATCGATATTTGAAGTACATTGTAATTAAGCTTAAAACTTTTCTTTTTCCAGCGAATCGTTAAACTTCTATTGCTGTGGACCAAAGAAACTAGTAAAATTATTAAGAAATAAATGCAAAAAAGTTTCAAGAACTACTAAAACCAAATTTACATTCGTTCACGAAGGATTTTCGTGATTTCCGTTTTTTTTAGTATGTTTATCAATAAATATTTAAAGAGAAGACACTTGTTTTCTTTGCTCTCCGTTCCATGACATAAAGAGAACAATTTATCCCTCAATCAATAAATTATAACATTTTACCACGAAGCATTATATTACTTCTATGCATTTTACATGCTTACTTGTTGCCAGAAATTCCATTTTTTATGATAGTTTACATGATTTTTTTAGAATTTTAGCAGCTGGGCTTTAAATATTGTGGAAATATATTATATTTCAATAATATTTAAAACCCAGCTGCTAAAATTTTGGAGACTTACAAGCGCAAAGATAAAAGCATAGATTGCCAAAGAACACATAAAATTTTTGATTTGAAAATGAAAAACGGTGGTTTGACTATCCACTCTAATCGATCGATCCTTTACGAATAATGACGACCTCCGTGGTCGAGTGGTCTGTACCACCGGTCTTAAGGCTCGCCATCTCGAGTGGTTCTGGGTTCGATCCCCGGTGGGGACACATGTTTGTGTGATGAATACAGGCATTTGCTCTCCAGTCTTGGGTGTTTAAATAAGTATTGTATGTTTTCTGATTTATATGTTTTCTTCATCTAGTATCCGTAACACAAGCAACTTAGTTGTTTAAAATGAAGCTAGCTGATAGGTGTGAATGTCTGAGGATATATTGGCTTCCACTCCTTCAGAATTATAATAAAACAAAACTTGGGTAATATTAAGAGGACGTAGCTTTCTCTTAGAACAATGTAGCTATTATGATTAAATTAAAATTTAAATACCCTTGACCAAAAATAAATAGAAACAAAAAATCGTTGTCTCGTCGGGGTCCGCTAAGTACCTTGTTATTTATAGAACGGTTCCCCGACGAGACAAAGATTTTTTGGTTTTATTCATTTTTTGGTCAGGGGTTTTAAATTTTAAATGATGTAAAAGTTATGATCTTTTATACTATCGTCATGATCACGATCGTTATGATCTTCTAGCGAAGAAGACAATGAGAATGACGATTAAGATGATTTAGAGTCCTCTCAGCAAGAACCACTTATAACTAATGAGGGCGTGGAAGAAGATACAGAAAACGAACAGTTGCCAGGACCCTCACGACCTAAGAAGATATAAATATGATTTTTTTATACATACAATTAAGCGGGCCAACAAGTATACGACCCATCTGATGGACACCAAGGGTGCTACTGGCACTTTAAGGTGTGCGGCTCCTGCTCCGGCTCTTTCACTCATCGAACGAAGCATAGAAGCGCTAAAGCTACTATTGAAAAAGAATTAAAGGAATATTTAATAAAAAAAGCGTCTTCCTTAATTTTCACTTTTCCTGAGCGTGTAGTTCGAAAACGGATAAGAATTTGGAAAAACTGTAAAGAATCAAAGTAATAGAGAATTTAATAAGCTTTCATTTCATCTTAGATCATTTTTTGCTATAGCGCACCGTTTTTGGGATATTGGCGAAAAATCCCCCCCCCCCCCGGCTCACCTCCTAGACGTTATGTTTTATCCCTAAGCACCCTGAATAAGTTCCTACAGAAATAGCTTAAGTTCCCACTCACGCACTCTATGACTCAAAGGAGGGTCATCATTTGTGTCATTCCTTGACCGAACTATTATTAGTTTTAAATTCATGATCACTTCTGACCTGTTTACTCTGAGCTTCTGACCAAAATATTATTAGTTTTGAGTTTTGGGAAAAGGTCAAAGACAAATAAGTATAATTGAGTTTATTAGTTGTCTCTTTGGTTTATGTGTAAGCTTTGACTTGACGTTGTTTTCAAAAATGATTTTTTTAGTGTGAAATTATTTGTGTTTTTGTATTTGTTGTTCTTGTTTGATTTTCCAATAAATTCCCATGAAGACGGAGGTAACTGTAACTAAGGCAAAAAATGTTAAGGGGAAGAAAAAAACTAAGAAAGCGAAGATGACAAAAGTAAGTTTATTTCAATAGTGACTCAAATCAATAAATAAAATTTGTAAATTCCGATACAACAACATTCTGGAGACTAAAGTTTCAGTCTGTTTTAGGTAATACAGTAGGTAGGACTTAACATTTTACATTAAAAAAATATGTAATAATTAGTTGTGTTGTGTCTTGTGTTATAATTTTTTGTAAAAATGATTACAGCATTTGAATATTAATAATAGATTATGATAGTGACTTTATAGTAATTGATAGTAAAACAATCGGTTATTGTTTGATGATCTGTCAGTCAGGAACTACTCTAGCCCATAGTACCCAGTGGAAAAAACCCTGAGGCCTGGTTACATTGACTTTTTTAAATTTATTACAGACAAAGAAGTGCCAAAAGTATTTAAAAATCAGATGTCCCATATGTTTCAACAACATAAACAACGAAGCTGTGTCGTCTACACATTGTGGTCACGTATTTTGTACGCGTTGTTTACAAAAATCACTGCTTATGAAACCCATTTGCCCGACTTGTCGAATGTCTCTTCGAAAAGCCACTGGTTATCACGCATTATATTTAAATGACAATATCTACGAAGAGGACCGAGATATTGAAAGTTCATGAGGTAAATAAACCTATAATTATTTATTACTAAAAAGTCTATTAATTTGAGCGAACCAACAACCATATTTAGGAGTAGGCGAGCGTGGGACGCGATTATTTGCTTATTAGAAATACCTACAATTCTGTGAGGGCGATCTGGGTCTACCGAAGCAATTCTTCTATTCTCCTTCGTAAGAGCTTGCTGACTTAGCCTGACGTTAGGTTGAAATTTGCGCCAATGGAGTATTTTCCGGTCATATTCGGAAAAAATACGATTGGACCAGCATTCTGGCGAAGGTTGCAGGAAGTCGCTGGATGCAAGAGGCGTGGGACCCGTTCGTTAGTAAGGAGATCATAGAGGGAGGCCTATGTCAAGCAGTGGACGTCTCTAAACTGATGGATGGATGGATTCGGAAAGATCCCTCCCAGACATGGCAACCGGTGGAATACGTTGGTGTATGTAAGCCATCCACGAATGCGGCTCGCAGGGTAGGTAGATAGGCGGAACTATGGTGCCCACCTTCTCCTATCCACTCGTCTATGCCGGAGGGTCCCTTTTAACGGGTTGGAGTCTCTCTACCCGCTACCTTTCACCCGCCTTCATTGCAAGAGCACATCCTCGAAAGAATACGTTCTCTCTTGCACCATGCAATATGCCGTCTCCTCCCAGGTCATCTGCAAACAGACAAATCAAAAAAATTAATTCAACTAAAATATTTAAATAATAATATGATTATTGGAATCAGTGGCTGTATGATCGACATCGTTTTGATTTTACATGACGATAACAAATGTCATATTGACGTTGACAGTTTGACAGCCAGCTGGACCTACGTTTGTTCAAGTTTGTTGTATTTGATTTCAGAGAGAATTCATAATTTTCGCATACTTTTCCAAACATAATGATTAGAACAAACATTAAAGCGGACATAAACAGTACAGAAACATACCAAAAATTATTTACAAAATTAGAAAATCCCGATGTTACATACCAAAATTACGTAAAGAAATTAGCTAAATATCATTTCCAAGTAAAGGCTATAATACAGGTAAATATTGTTCATATAATAATCATTTAGATATACATTATCATTTAATTTATAATATAACTGATATAATATAAATAAAAATTATGTGGCTTTGGCAATTTCAGGATATTTTAGAATGTAGAGATTCTATGGAGACACTAAATGAATTGAATGAAAAAGGAAGGGCAATGATAAATCAACTCCGGGATGAGTTAGAAAGTCTGGAATTGTATGGCAAAGATAGTGGCGATCAGAAATATATAGTTGAATTGGAATCTCAGAGGCATTTACTATCTGGGTAAAGAAAAATAAATTTTAGTTTAAGTTTTGATCTTACTGTATTTATTGAGTTATTGTTATTGAGATAACCATATAAACAAGCTGTAAATGTTTGTTAAATACCATTAATTATAAATTTGATGTCATTTGATTATTAATTATTGAATAGTGTACATGTATTAATACACAAGGATTGTAATATGTTACCAGAAACAATGTAATCTGTCAGTGTATACAATTGTATACAATTGTGTTGTAATTGTATACAAATGTATAATCTGATAGATAAATGTATACAGCTCCTAGATTGTATACATTTTTGGTAACATTAAATCAATAAATAGCCTGCCTTATATGCAAAGCGTATGACAGCTGCTGAAACATTCAATTTTATTAGGTTGTGGTCACATTGTAGTTTTGATTGATTATGAAGTACCATAGACAACAAATTGATTGTTTTACTGTTTGGTAGCCACGTCATGAAATTATTAAATTCTAAGTATGGCCACAATATACCAGTGATTTTTTTTTGTAGGCCCTGGGGAAGTACCTTAAATGTTAAATAGCTTAAAATGCATAAAGAAAACACACTTTTATTTTTAAAAAGAAACAACTGCATTCTCAATTTACTCAAAAAAGCTTACCCAAACCTGAATCAAATAAGTAAAATATTAAAAAATATATAGTGTTTGCAATTTTATTCCACTAATAGATTATGTCATTATTGAAAATAAAATTTTGCTATGAAACATTAGGTCTTAAAGATGTAAAACATGATGAAATTACCATATATTTTATTTTATCTCAAACCAGGAAGGTTTGGGTAAGCTTTAAAAAAAAACAGAATGCAGTTATGTGTATTTTTTAAAATAAAAGTTAGTTTCATTTAAGTAAATTAAACAATTTTAACTATTTAAGGTACTTCCCCTCCAAGGCCCATGAAAAGTTTCCATCCTGTATTTTTGTTCAATTGAGATTGTATTTTATTTATTTCCAGTTTATTAAAAGAATTCAAAGAAGCTAATATAACTACAATGTTTGCTATTGAAAAAATACAGAGGGAGGAGTTGTTAAAGCCTGTAGATTCGGAAGATTCTACTATTAAGCAAAGAAAAAAAAAGGTTGACAGAGATGGAGTACTCAAGATTTCATCAGGTACAATTTCCTTTCATATGCACTAAAATAAAAAATAATAATATAACTACCCTGAGAAATAAGGTATTGTTTTACATCAATATTTATCGCAATAACATATAATTTTTCTCTGAGAGACTAGCAAACACATAAAATGTAAACGTATTATATTATTAGCGAATGCCAATTTGTGAATATAATATTTTTACATTGTATCGTGTTTTGTGACCATTGAAAGGTTATCTTCTATGAGATCTTCGGTGCCCGATTGTAATAATAATAATTATAATATGTAATATACTATTTTTTTATTATAAATCTAATATGTAAGTTTATTTGTGTAGGTGTCACAGAACAGCTTCTATCCATCAGTAGGCAGCTGGCGGACACAACGCAGCGGAGTCAAGATACGTTGGATACCCTAGTTTCATCCAGCTCTACTGTACATGTAAGTATAGTCAAAATAATTATTATGTGCATGCTTTAAGTAAATATACTAAATAGGTACTGAGGACACCCAAAATGAGACGCAATGGAAATGAAATGAAATCATTTATTCTGCAATTAGATTTTCATGAAATACTTTTGCACGTCAAAATTTTTCCTACTCGCACTTCGATGCGAATGGCCTGTTGAGAAGAAGTGCCGCAAGAAACTCAACAGTAGGCCTTTTGAAACAGCCATAATACCAAAAGGAATTTAGAATTAAATTTCCGTCCCATAATGTTTAGGTTGCAACAGCACCTTACACTATATACAAAATTTTCTTAATAGATTTTCAATTATAACACATAGAGCATATATACCAAAAACGATAAAGGGAATATGACTTTGAAAACTTGTGGTAGTTTGAAGAGCTCGACTGTGTACAGTCAGCATCAGAAGTAGCTCATCAATTTAGTACTGTGTCACATTTTTCATGTATGGAGATTTTCCTAGACACATCATGACAATTGTTCGAAACATTTAATTCAACAAAGTTCTTAAATGGTCATCTACTTTTGATGCTGACTGTACCTGACTAACGGTCCTGTGGTCATGCAATGTGCACATTATAAGGCAACCGCTATTAGGCTGATAATATTGGTACAGATGCAAATAGGAACCCTTCTTTTGTCAGTATCATTGACCACGTTACTATCATTAGGAGTAATTAGCAATGGCGTTTGTGCGTTTTGTGGAACGTTGTTCCATTGTTACAATTATTTTTATAACGTAACATATATTACCTACATATAGTAGGTAGAGTTGATAACACCCACATTTCGCCATATATTTAAACCGCCTCTCTGGTCTAGTAGTTCACACCACCGGGTGTTGATCGGGAGGTCCGGGTTCGATTCCCCATGCGGGCAGAAGATTTTCTGCTCGGTTTGGTTGGTGGTAGGGCTTCTAAGCCCGCCTAGCTAGCTACCACCGTCTTACCTAAATTTGTCGCCATAATAACAATGTTTTAAGCATTGTTGTGTTTCGGCAATCAGAGGTAAGATAGCCAGTTCCTCAGTTTTTGAGGATTACAGGTGAAGCTCGCTTCCACCTTCGGCCTTATCGTCACTTACCATCAGGTGAGATGAAGGCCAAGAGCTGACCTGTCGTATGTAAAGAAAAATTGTTAAGTCCCCATGTAACATGTGACTAGCCTGTTGCCATGCACCGGACAATACGATATTCACAATGAATTGGGATCTGAGTCTGCTAATTTACAAATGGCACAATGGGATCTCAGTGGTCAAATATTTGACATTTCGTAGTTTGATATTTAATTACCTTCAGCTTCACTAAAGCAATTTAATGGAAATAGTGTCTCAATGGTACTATTTTTGACATTGTCCTCAAAACTATATAATTCCCACTGCTGGGCACAGGCCTTCCTCATGGAGAACACATGAAGAGTATGCCGTAACACAACCACGCTGGCCCTATGCGTGTTGGTGGGAAGACACAGTCGCAAAAGCGACCGGGACCAACGGCTTAACGCGCCTTCCGAAGCACGGAGGAGCTCGAGATCTGCGTCTGCCCATGGCGAAGGTCGCTTTATTTTCAATCGAAAGACAAAGCATACTAACCACAACGCCACCGAGCTCCTCAATTTTTGAATTTTTGACATTTTGAGGTCTGAAAATCAATTAGATTTGACTAAGGCCCGAGTTCACCAACATTTTAAACAACTGATTATAAGATAAACAGCTGTTTAAATTAGTTTTTGTGTTCACCACACGTTAACCATCGATTACAGCTTTTAACCAACCGATCAACTTAACCGAGCCTGACAGCAACGTATATTGCGTCCGTTCAATATGACAGAGCTGCTTCGAAAATAAGTATCCTTATAACATTCGTTCATTCATTCTAAGGCATCGTTAAACTTCCGATTTTGTAACCATGGTAAACATGTTTGCGGTGAACAGTGAAAATTTGAATAGTTGTTTAAACGATGTTTAGGAATTGAACGGCCGATCACTGAAACGTTGGTTAAACAATTATTGGTGAACTCGGGCCTTAGACTACGAAATATCAAAATTTTGACAATTGAGATCCTATTGCCATTCCATTGTGCTATTTGTAAATTTGCAGAATCGGGGCCCTGTACATATTATGTTTAATTCAATCTCTGGTACAGACGGTGGGATCGAACCCGCGATTCCCGCGGCCTCGAACGAGTAGTGCCCCGTCCGTCCCATCTCGGCTTCTGGTGCCATTATAATTTTATTTATAATAAAATAATTATCTTTATTGCAGGGCACAAAATCAGAGCTGCAGAACACTGCAAGCACAATATCACAATCCAGTAAATTATTGACCAAGTATGGGCGACGTGAGTTCACAGATAAAGTAATAATGTTCTTCGCCTTCCTATTCTTCTTGGCTGTCTGCCTGTACATTGTGCAGAAGAGATTGTTCTAAGGGACCGTTTAATTAAGTGGTTATTGTAATTTTAAATTATAAGATAATATTTATTGTCCAATATACTTAATAATTCTTATCTATGCGTTTCATTTAAATAGGTTATTATCCTTCGATAGTATTTTGGGTTTAAAACTTGTGGTTCTTTGCCTTTCTCCTCTGTCTTCCATTGTTAATATGGATATCCTTTACTTCTTTGGATTTCCTCTCATTTTAGATCTATTGAAATGATTGTCAAGTTTTGAACTAAATATTTTCTTTTAAAGACTGACTACTAAAATTGTTTGCACAATTTTAGTAGTAAAAATTATTGTTAAACATTTAACATTTTCTTTTTCTAGATATGTTTGTGAATCGCAACTCAATGGTTGCTTCAAAGTAAATGTAGGTAGGTAGTCACCTACACCGATTGAACTATGCTTACCATTTCGAGAAACTGGCAAATAGTTTTATTGATCACTTGTGTTGATTTATTCTAGATAATTCAGTTAAGTATGTACCTACTATACTATTAGGTTGGGGAAAAAGTCTTTTCGCATTATAGTATGTATAAACTTGTAATAAAATCTCTTTGGCTATACTATTTGTATCTGGCTGGTTTTGGTATCATTGAAAGTTTAAATTTTAAAGAACATAATTCCAAATTCAAATTAGGAAAATGTGTGATTTTCATTTGTTTTTCGTACCGCCAAGATGAGTGAATCTAATGAAGAAATTCGATACATTTTAAAATTTTACTATAAAAAAGGTAAAACTGCAACGAAAGCCGCGAAAAAAATTTGCGATGTTTATGGACCTAGTGCAGTGTGAGAGTAGCACAAATTTGGTTTAAGCGTTTTCAATCTGGAAATTTTGATGTCAAAGATGCACGTCGCTCTGGTCGCCCTATTACAGATAAAATGGATGCCATTTTTGAAAAAGTGGAGCAAGATCGGCATGTCAGTAGTTACGACGTAGCTGAAGAACTGGGAATTGACCACAAAACAGTTTTGGCGCATTTGAAAAAAACTGGGTACACAAAAAAGCTCGACATTTGGGTACCTCACGAGCTCACTGAATGTAACCTAATGAACCGTGTACTCATTTGTGATTCTTTAAAAAAGGTTCGGTTTCATTACGTCGTAAACGTAATGAAACCGAACCATTTTTGAAGAAGCTGATAACTGGTGATGAAAAGTGGATCACGTACGACAAGAACGTGCGAAAAAGGTCGTGGTCAAAGGCCGGTCAGGCTTCACAGACTGTGGCGAAACCCGGGTTAACTCGCAACAAGGTGATGCTGTGTGTGTGGTGGGATTGGAAGGGCATTATTCATTATGAGCTGGCAGGACCATCGATTCTGAACTCTACTGCGAACAACTGATGAGATTAAAGCAAGAAGTTGAGAGAAAGCGGCCGGAATTAATCAACAGAAGGGGTGTGGTTTTTCATCATGATAACGCTAGACCTCACACATCTTTGGCCACTCAGCAAAAATTAAGAGAATTTGGCTGGGAGGTGTTAATGCATCCGCCGTATAGTCCTGACCTTGCACCTTCAGATTTCCACCTGTTTCGGTCTCTTCAGAATTCTTTAGGCAGTGTCAGGTTAACATCACGAGAGGACTGCCAAAACCACTTGTCGCGGTATTTTGACCAGAAGTCCCAAAATTTCTATAGCAATGGGATCATGTCCCTACCTACAAGATGGCAAAAAGTTATCGAACAAAATGGTACCTACATACTTTAGTTAAATGTAAATAAACTATATTAAAAAATGTTTTGAATTTTCTTAAAAAATGCGAAGAAACTTTTTCCCCAACCTATTATACGATGTTGTTTTTGAAGTAGATTTTAGCGCTTGAAGTTTAGTTGTACAGTCAAGTTCAAAAATATCTATGCAGATTTGACAGGTGACGGTCTTTATTCCCTTCCAATAAGAGTCATTTACTGACAAACGTGCAAACATGTTTTTGAACTCTATTCCCGTTCTTTTGATTACTCTAAATATTTATACTTTACATGTGATAAGGCAAACTGTTGTGACGGCGAATTTAACAGTATCAAAATATCAAGTCAGTTTATCGCGGGCCGCAGCTCGTAATGGACCGTTCGGCTTGTCAGCGTAGCGAGCGTTGACCTTCGCGATGTGGGTGACTAAGTTTGTTTTGTTGTTTCTAGCCAACAGTGCTTCGGCTTTTAACATCCTAGGCGTTATTACTCTACCTTTAAGAACTCATTTCAAGGCTTTTGAAAACTTATTCTTTGAATTGGCTAATAGAGGACATACTGTGACTATCTTAAAATGTTTTCCCAGTGAAAAAACAACAAACATTCGTTATATTGACCTTGACTGTCAGTGGCGTGGTAGTACAACCACTCTGCAAGAATTTGAAGAGTGGCATCCATTGTTATTGCATTTAAAAAACTTCAATAAACATTTCACTTTTGGTGAGATCCTATTGAAAAAGCAGTGTGAACTTCTATTGACAAATCCTAAAGTTAAATCTCATTTGGAGGAAGGTAACAAATATGACGTTATTTTTGTTGAGCAGTTTTTGAGTGAATGTGATCTTGCTTACGCTGGAACTCACTTCGATGCACCTATTATTGGATTAACTTCTCATGTTTTGTTACCATGGACATACTCCCAATTAGGAATCCCATTTGATATCGCTTCAGATACATCCTATTTAGCGGCTACTAGTCCGAAAGATTCCCTTCTAACTAAATTTGAAACTGCTGTGATGCACATTCTTATTTTTGTTTATGTAAAGCCATTTAGGTTAGATCAAGGTATTTATAATGTTTTTGAAAAACATGTTCCTGAGATCACATTTGATATTAATCGTATTGCAAGGGATAAGATGAAGATGGTGTTTGCGTATCAACATTACTCTATAACAGGAGCTCGCCTTTTGGCGCCGCAGTTGTTGGAAGCAGCCGGCATGCATATCACAAAAGCCAAACCGGTACCGCAGGTAAGTTTAGCCAGAACTTTCGTGGCGGTTGTTTTAAGCAAAAATCTAAGGTGATTTACCTAGGTAATGTTTTACTATTGTACCTCTTATTGATAAAAACTAAGAGATGAACATTGTGTGGCACATCTAATAGAGGAGCGCGGTGGCGTAGTGGTTAGAAGCACGGAATAGATAAAGGTGTTAGAAGGTACGCTTTGGCTTTCGATATCGAAAACAAAGCTACCTTCGCCTTGGACGGGTGACCAAAACATTGTGATTTCGAACTCCTATGTGCTTCGGAAGGCACGTTAAGTCGTTGGTCCCGGTCGCTATTGTAATCGTTTCTACCCACCAACCCGTATTGGGCCAGGGTGCTGGTGTTGTGGTACTCCTCATGTGTTTCTCCATGAGGAAGGCGTGTGCCCAGCCGTGGGACGTATAAGCTAAGGTCGATTATGTAATGTTTTTGAATAATCTGAAAAGAAAGTAAACAACATGGTTTCCTTAACAAATCTAGTTAAACATTGTGTTAGTAGCCTTGCTCAGCATTTCAATTCTAAAAGAAGTTGCTAATGGTCGTTTGCAGATAAAATTTTTAGGTAAATCAACCGACATACAGCCGCAAATATTCATGAGGGCCAGAAATCAAATGTTTTTATAATACACAAAATTTTCAGGACTTAGAAGACTTCCTTTCGAACGCCGAGCACGGGGTCATCTATGTAAGCTTTGGTTCCAACTTGCGCATAAGCGGGATGTCCCCAAGAATGCTTGACACGTTCCTCGCAGCCTTTAAACAACTACCGCAGAAGTTTCTAGTGAAATGGGAACTGGATGAGGTTCCAGTGGGACACAATAATGTATTATGGCGGAAATGGTTCCCGCAGCTGGATGTTTTGTGTGAGTTCTTTACTAAAATATTGGGATTTTTTTACAATCCAAACAAAAAGAGCAAAAATAAATTTGCTGTGCCTGTCTTCAGACTGTGTAAAACAAATCGCTCATTTGTGGGGAAATGTATACAATTTTATAATAAATTCCCACCAAATATAACAGAAATGCCTTTTCACAAATTTAAGCCTTATATTAAAAAAACTTTAATTAAAAAAGGCTATTATAATATCCAAGATTATCTAGAGGATAAAATGGTGTGGAAATAGTTATTGGCTATCGTTCGTCATCATCACTGATCGGAAGATAGATAGAGCTATTTAGGTTCATTGACCGCAAATATTGAAGCTAATATGGATATTCCTCGGCATTCCGACTAATACTCCGGGATTCGATTATTATAATAATTTCTATCAATTATATATAATTATAAAATTGTAAGTTTTGTTTCAATAACAAAATTATTATGTGTTGGTAATTTTGTTTAAGATTTTATTGTAGTTAAATAGAAATAGTTTGTTCTTTTCAATCATGTTTAGATTTTTTAGATACTAATAATAATATATATGATAGGTATGTTCTGTACAATCACGGAATGAAAATGTTAAACGATTGTTGATTCTTGTATAAATATCATTAATATTCTATCATATGACAAGTACATAAAATAGCTCTACTTATTCCGATCACTGGTCATCATAGAGGCAAGTTATTTTGATGGATTAATGGAAATTATGTAAAACATTCAATAATGACAATAATTATATGATTGGCTATTTAAAAAGTGGCTCATGAGTTTCTTACCGGGTTCATCTTATGAAAAGCCTTACTCTCGGAATCCGGCCGCTTGTATCAATTACAACAACAGTCAATACTCTGTGGTTGTACTTGCTGTAAGCAGTCGCGGTATTAACCGCGGCAACCTTATTTTTATTTTTGTTTGTTTGTTTGTATGGGCAAGTTGAAGTGACAATGGACTCTATAGTTAGAGTGAAATGGCCCACATTTCTAAATGTGGGTGACCACCCTACTTCCAGCAGTGGGTTCGTCTGGGCTGGTAAGGACGAACATGAGCTCCAGTTTTAACTGCTGAAACTGAGAACTAAGGAAAAAGAACATTATTTCAATCATCAGAGACTTCAAATACAGTATATCGTAATATTCGTTTTGCTTTCTTCCTGGAGTTTAGTTGCTGGATATTGAAGTTTTATTTTTCATCCCATATCTTTTACTTGTTATTCTCACTATTTTTATAGTTTTTATAAGAGGAGAACCGAATCAGAGGCAGGTTTTGTAAGGTGTGTAGTTGAAGAATCATTTGCACATGTTATCATAGGAAATTTTATTTTAGGTCACCCAAAGGTGCTGGCATTTATTTCCCACGCCGGAATGCTGGGCACAACAGAATCAGCGCATTGCGGAAAGCCTATACTGGCAATACCGTTCTTCGGAGACCAGTTGACTAATGCAGCTGCGGTGAGGGAAGTGGGCTTAGGAAAGACGTTGTCTTACACGAGCATCACTACAGAAAACTTAGTTAATACTATTAAAGAGCTGACGTCGGCTGAGTAAGTATTTTTTGCTATGCTAGAGAATGTTTTTGGAATGTTTTGAAAATAGTTTTTTGAGCCTTAATTTTACTAATGATAAGTTAAAACTGGCCAAATTTCTTTATTAGCCTAGAGCCTCTTCTATTGCTGGCGAGTGCTTCATAGAGCTTATCTTCTTCTTTTTTTCCATCGTAAGACTGCACGTGCTTACTTTTTATTTATATTATATTTATATTTTTATATACAATTTAAAGCTAAGCTTAGTTTGTCTTCTAATAAACAAAGCTTGTAAGCAGATTATTCATGGTAGGAACTTATTTATTTTCCTTTGTAAATATCTATTCAATGTATGGATTTTTACAGTTAAATAAAAATGGGACCCGAATTTGACAGTCGAGAGATACCTACTTAATACTATCCGATAAGATAACTTGTGATATGTCTGTAGGATGCAACAAATATGTCCGCTAATCGAATAGATTACGAAATAGCGATAAAGTTATTTATTTTTGACCAGCATGCTGTTATCGTCATCAGCAACCTCTTTTCGTCCAGTGCTGGATATAGGTCTCCCTTAATGCATGCCAACGCTCTCGATCTTTGTCCATCTCCATCATACTTATGCTGGGATGTGTCAATTTGTTGATCTTGAAACTCGAAGTGTGGTTTTAGATATTTATTATTGTTTTCAGGATGCAGCAAAGCGCCCAGCGAGTGTCGCGGCAGTGGCACGACCGGCCGCAGCCCGCGCTAGACAGCGCCGTGTTCTGGACCGAGTACGTGGCGCGCCACGCCTCCGCCTCTGCCCCGCCTCCGTTGCCATCCAAATACACCTCCATTTTCGAAAGTCTTCTCATTGATATTATTATTGTATTCATTATTATCTTACTAATACCATTATGGATAGTTTATATTATTTTTAAATTATTGCGGTACATTCTATGTTCTGTATTTAGATGGGTGTATAGAAATAAAGAGAAAAGGCAATAGAGTGTCTTTAAGATGACTTTTTCTACAGGACTTAAATATTTGGTGATAAGATTTAGGTATTCCTGCGTATTAATAATAACAATATTAAATTTTTCATGTTCGTTTACCTACCACTAAAGAACAGGTATGTTATATTTATAGGTAAAATTGAGTGATGTGAGATATGCCTTGTGTAATTTAGAGAGGGTGGTTTTATGTAATTTTCCTACTTCGAAGAAATAAATAACAAAAATTATAATGAAACTAAACAAGACAGGATTTCGCCATTTTTAAAAGGGTATCTAGTATTTAAACGAGTAACTGTAAATTAATGTTATATTTAATAGGCTAGTTGACTCATAACAAAAGTAATGAAAACAATCTTAATTAACATAGTATTTAGTACAGGGGTCCGAAATATACCAAGGTCAATAAATATAAATAAGGGATTGCTGTGGAAATTCAATTTGAACATGTTTTATTTTTACTTGTTTCTTCGTCTGCCAAAAACGCTATCCACCATGATCGTCAACAGCAATCCCTTATTAATATTTATCGAACTTGGTATATTACGGACCCTTGTACTAAATACTATCTGAATGACACATTATTTTCATTACTTTTGATATGAGTCAACTAGCCTATTTGCTTGTGCATGTTGCACGAAATTTAAATAAAATATTTATTTTCAAAAATATATGAATATATCCGGATTACTATTACCTACTTTACTCATTAGCTAACGATAGCTAATATCCGTAAAGAGGTCTACTGAAGTCCCTTAAATCAGAGGCAATATCAAGGCAGTCGTGGCGATCGCCCTTATTCGCATCCTAGATCGCCTCGTGTGTAGGCAAATCGTTACGATTTTTAGTGTGTAGAGTAGAAGCCGATTTTAGGGCCGATTTATCCCCTCCACTACTGCCTCGATATTGCCTCTGACTTAAGGGACGTAAGTAGACAAACCCCTTAACAAAACAAGAATTGTATCAGTTACCTAGTTACTGCATTAACCGCAGTCCAATAACGTCTATTAAATGGATATTTATTAAATTAAATCATAGATATTGTTATTGTAAACGATCGTGCTTACAATAATTATAATGATTCGTATTGCCTATTAAATAAAAATCCTGTTGTTTTTCTAACGTATAATAGACAACAACTGACTTGACATTAATAGACAAAATCGTAAACAAAGTACAGATATAAAAAATATAAAGGATCTATCAAAAAGGTGTGCCAGTGCGGCACAGTTATTGTTGTACTTATTTCTGAAATTATTTTTACTGGTATCGGAATTGCAAAAAAAACCATTTAACTTTTATTTTATGACACAACGACTTTATTTTCAACTGTTTGAAGCTTGCATCATTAGTCATGAAATTGACACGTTTAGAACTTTTCAGAATTCAAACCATTGATTCAAAATAGTAAGTCTACTGATAGATGTGACCCACCCACCATCGTACGGGTTCGAACGTTTTTATGTAAATTAATTTACATTTCTGATACCAAATATAATTTTATTGATTGTGAGAAATTATCAGTTACAGTTGACATGAATAACAATAGGTATGATAAAAAAAATACGCCCTCATAATAAATAATATTTTTTAAAAATCACGAACTTTATTAAACAAATATAAAACACAGTCATTATCTGGCATAGGAACCTCGGACACCTCCGTTTTCAAAAATGTGTCTGTATCTTGTCAATATGCCGACAGAATGTGAGCTAAATACTGCGATCATTGATTATTAAAATTACCTAATTTGTTTTTTTTCGCGTAGGCTATGTAAAATGTTATTCAAAGTCGAAATATATTATTTGTGGGTCAACTAATTAATAATATATTTCGACTTTGAATAACATTTTCCGTGAGTCACGTACCTATGATGAGAGTTCATCAATAGAATCGGCGGGTAACATCAGTCGTCAGTCGAGCGCGGACCGCGGCCTGAAGCTAACCGGTAGTTTGTGTCAAAAGTGCCCGGTCGTTGCCCTCGCCATGAGGGTGAATAATATTATGTTACTCTATTTGTTCTTTTTGACGCGTTATGTCTCGGCTATTAACATTCTTGCCATTATTTCCTTGCCATTTGGAAGTCATTATATGGCTTTTAAAAACTTATTCCATGAATTAGCCGCACGTGGACATTCCGTTACTATAATGAATAATTTTCCTGACGAAAATACTCAGAATTTGAGGTATATTGACTTGGATAGTAAACTACGTGGAAATTTTAGTGCTCTAGAAGAATATGAAACAATTCATCCCTGGAGATTGCTTTATAAAAATCTAAACAATCATTTTGTTTATGGTCAGCATCAAGTGAGGACCGACTGTGAGATGTTGTTTACAAACACTAAAGTAAAAGCTCTTCTAAATGAAGGAGTTAAATACGATGTTATATTTGTGGAGCAGTTTAAAAGTGATTGTGCCCTTGCGTTTGCCGGGACTCATTTCGATTCGCCTATTATTGGAATAACTTCCCATGTTTTACTCCCATGTACGTACCCTAAATTAGGAATACCATTTGATATCGCTTCAAATTATTTTTACTTTATGCCTACTAGTCCTAGAGAATCTTTAATATCTAAAATGGAATCGGCTTTGATGAATACATTTTTTCTCATGTACGGTCAACCAAAAATATTGCAAGAAATAGTATATAAAACTTTTGAAAAATATATGCCTAATGTAGCGTTGGATATTGATCGAATAGCGAAAGATAGGATGAAGATGGTATTTGTGTATCAACACTATTCTATAACAGGAGCCCGTCTTTTGGCGCCACAGTTGTTGGAAATTGCGGGCGTGCATATTACAAAACCAAAACCGGTAGAAAGGGTAAGTGACATCACTTTTATTAGGTACAAACGATTGTCAGATAAAATGCATCGAAACATTATTTTGATTCTTATATTATGTAAATTGTTTTCCGTTCAAATAAGATTTTTTAGTAATATACCATATTAAAAACATTAAAATTTTTGTTGTGTGGTTCAATAATATTATTTTATTTCATATTGATGGGTTAAATATTATACTCTCAGTCATAGATAATATGCGCCACTAAAAAGCGAAAAATAAAACTTTTCCTACTTCTATCGATCACATTCACGATTTAAAGTTACGTTATATTTACATGGGCGACCAAAAGTTATCAGAACAAAATAAAATTATCCTTTTTATATTTAAACAGACTTCTGCAGCGTCCTCTTATCTATTGTAATTGTACTTAGCGAAATAAATAAAAATTATATGGGTAATAATATGGGTAATGACCAACACAACTCACTTGTACGTATGTTAATGTACATATGAATTACTCTGATATGAATTAATTACTGGATGGGTGACCAAAACTTTGTTATCTCGAGCTCCTACGTGCTTCGGACGGCACGTTAAGCAACCCGCATTGGGCCAGCGTGGTGGAGTTATGGCCCATACTCTTTATGTGTTTCTCCATGAGGAAGGCCTGTGCCCAGCAGTGAGACGTATGTAGACTGAGGACGAAATAAATAATATCATCTTTCAGGAAATAGATGAATTCCTCGCCGACGCCCAGCATGGCGCCATCTATGTGAGTTTCGGGTCCAACTTAAAAATGAGCACAATGTCGTCGAGAAGGCTCCAGGTGTTCTTGGATGCGTTTAAACTGCTGCCTCAGAAAGTCCTTATGAAGTGGGAACTAGATGATGTGCCCAAAGGGCATAGTAATGTGCTGTTTATGAAATGGTTTACTCAACTAGACATTTTATGTAAGTACCTAAATTATTATTATTAAAGAAATCTGTATTACGACACGATGTTCTTTTGTTCCTTTCCACTATCGGAGGTTGCTACGTCAGCAAATTTTGTCCTGTGTTGCCAAGTAAAGCAAATCTTCTATCCTGGCCATATTATCCCCTAAGGGTAAGGCTAAGATTAAGCAAAAGCACCGCAAAAGCAGTCCACCGCCATAGTTCCGTGGTGAGCCCGTCGCCTTCGGATATATACATATAGTCACTATTTTTTCTAGATGAAAATAATCATCACCTTGAACGTACGAAGATTATAAATGAAAGACTCTTAAAAATGATTTTTCATGTGAAATTTCAGGTCATCCCAAAGTGTTGGCATTCATTTCTCATGGTGGAATGTTGAGTACATCTGAATCAGCGCATTGCGGGAAACCGTTACTGGTAATCCCTTTCTTCGGAGACCAGTTCACCAACGCGGCTACAGTGACCGCAGTTGGCTTAGGAAAGACATTGCCATTCTATGGAATAACTACGGAAAACTTAGTTAATACTATCAGAGAACTGACGTCATCAGAGTAAGTACTAGATTATTTGATATTTGATAATATTATTTGATATATAATGGAATAATAATGACAACTGCATTCTTAAAAATAGAATTTGAGGTTTCTCACTATACATGTACGGAGTTGATAATGTCTATTGCGTAATAATATTATTTTAATTATGACCAATGATCTTAAATACTATAGATATTTCATTGGTTAAAAGTTATTCGAATCATATCATATCTAATACCTATACTGACCTTTCCCCGTTATGAAATTAAAATAATAGTTAAATAGAAATTGACGACCTCTGTGGTCGAGTGGTCTGTACGCCCATCTCAAGGCGCCGCCATCTCGAGAGGTCCTGGGTTCGATCCCCAGTGAAGGCAAGTGTTTGGGTGATGAATTTTCAGACATTTGTTCTCCAGTCTTGGATGTTCATTATATATGAATAATATTATATATATTCTGAATAATTATGTGTATTTATCTATTAAATATATTTGTCCCTCATCTAGTATCCGTAACACAAGCAGTATGTAGTTGCTTAAAATGGGACTAGTTTCTGTGAGGCCGTGGTGATCACTCCGGTCGAGCCGGCCCATTCGTGCCGAAGCATGGCTCTCCCACGGTAAAATTACCCTTAAAACAATACGTGTGTCATCAAAACATATTAAACAATTTGGCAGCAGAGAAAACATTTAAGTTGCTGCCCAATTAACCATCTTGCTGACAAATTAGATATATCTGCTGCCCATAAGTTGCTGACCAAGTAGTTATTTGCTGACTAATTCAGAAATATTTGCTGGAAATAAGTTGCTGACCTATTAGTTATTATAACTGACAATTGTATTTTTTTGAACAAAATTCGAATATTTTCTAACCGCTTAAATAATACCGTTTATTAAAAATATTGGTGTTGTCAAACACACAGACAATGATGGAAAATAAAATATGTAGGCAAGGTAACAGTGTTACCTAAAGCTCTTCTACTGATATAATGAGTGGATTTTATTCTGTATTGCACCAGTGTGCTGCTGTAATAATTCGAACTCTGTGTGATACTGACGATGTAGTCATTAGGGCGAGTTTCATAAACTTTTTATTTCGTTTTCAGGATGCAGCAAAGCGCCCAGCGAGTGTCGCGGCAGTGGCACGACCGGCCGCAGCGCGCGCTAGACAGCGCCGTGTTCTGGACCGAGTACGTGGCGCGCCACGCCTCCGCCTCCGCCCCGCCTTCGCTGCCATCCAAATACAACTCCATTTTCGAAAGCTTTCTTATAGACATAATGATAGTATTTATTTTAATCTTACTAATACCTTTATGGATCAGTTACGTTATACTTAAATTAATACGGTACTTTCTATGTTCTGTTTTGGGGTCGGTACGTAGAAAAAAAGAGAAAAGGCATTAGAACTTTTTTAAATTAGCTGAAAAATCTGAAAATACATATTTATAAATGTTGCGCTAATCATAGGGCAGGGAAATGAATACATGTCTACTATAATTGTTAAGGACGAATACGTGTGTTGGAACTCTTAGCAATGAAACTAAAGAAACTTTAAAACTTGCTATATTTTGCCCAACACAAAATACGACAAAACGCAAACGTAATAATAAAAAGACAACGACAGACATATCAAAAAATACATAAAAGCAATAGACAAAATGTGTAAAAAGGCTTTATAAAAACTGACCGCAACAATAATTATTACCAAAGAGTATTTTAGCTTCCTCTTCAGATTTTGTATGGACCCCAAGTCATCTTTATGTAAGCATTGATAGAGTGAAATATAGTGAGAATTAGAATAATATTATTATTATTATTTTGTATCTTTATATAATGGTATGACGTCATACCTTTTCAGTGCAATATCTTTATATTTCAGTTCCGAAATTTTGAACGTTAGTTCCTAACATATTTCTAGCATATAAAATGTGAGCCTCAAATGTTAATACGAGTAAGTCTAAGGGCATCTATAGATCAAATTATGGAAGAGCACGTGCTCAAAATTGGTCGCTATTGTTCTAGATTTTAACTATTTGTTAAATATTACTACACTCGTGTGTCGCAATCGTTTCATGAATAGAACAATGAAACTAGATTTATAAAGTGCAACAAGGCGCTATATTTGTGTTAGCGACTTATTGCTCTCTTTGCTTCTCATTCTGATTCTACAGGGTGAAATCGAAAATATTTGACAAATTTTAATGCGGGGTTTTAGTGCTATTAAACATTATATTTGTTAATGGGGGAAAAAAATCGTAGTTGTAAAAAAAATCAAAATTTTCTGTCTGAGGATATTATATATATTATTATTATTATACATATTAGGGGTTAAAGTATGAAATAGCCGTTTTGTATGGAGATCTTGGGGAAGTCTGCATTTTCCATACTAACAGTTTTTCAGATTTCTCCAAAACGACAAAACCAGGGATAAAAATTGTTTGCATGTATCATTAGACAACCTTTAGCAATATGTGTGATATCACTCTTTCTTAAAAATTATTTATCGTTTTTTAGTGAATGCAAATCAAATGATGTATTCGGGAGGCACTTAAAAAGAGTTGTCTCCGTGTCCAAATTCAACAAAATTAAACTTACAACAAATTATCAAAAAAAATCAAAAGAGCTCAAAAATATGGTATTTTAAGAGGAGGTTATTATTTTTAAAAATACTCTGAAACTTAATAGTTACAGACAAAATACTAAGAGAGAAAAAAACGGCAATTTCATACTTTAACCCCTATTATTAAAAAAATAAACCATAAAAAATTACATGTAAAATTTAAATAAAAAAATTTATCATTAAATTCGATACACACTTTTGCTTACAAATGTACAGGTGTTTCATTCAATAACACAGCGCGACAGCTGCAACTAATAATTGCGTTATTGTATTTTCTTACATAATGTTTCATTACGATTTGAATTGTTACTATACCGATTATTAAAACGTTTAAAATGTCCTGTAAAATTTTGTCGAATGATTACAATTACACCCTGTATTTATTAAAATATGTTTTGTGATTATTAATAATTTGTCCAGGATTTGCACTATTCTCGCGGACGCAGCGTGCTCAATCATTATATGTTTGTAATTATAATATTTTGTCCATAGTGCTTAAAAATTTTAAATATCATGTTTATTGTGTGTAAAATTATAACAATAACGAAGGAACTGACAGTGTCTTTGGTTCGGACTTCTGTTTTGTAATTCTATAGTTATAGGCATAGATAAATTAAGTAGTATAGATCACTATTACCATACGTGGGTTTTAAGTTCGTCTATAACTTATTATTGTTGCTTGTACCCCTTCGTCCGCCTTATTACATTAGGTGGTGCTACTATACTAGCTAGCGGAATCATAGATAAGTTATGTAATTCCGCATAATTAGTATAGTAGCGCCTATGTATATTCAGTTTATAGTTCTTAGATTATTTGTTTATAATGTTTTTAAGTGTTAAAATGTAAGTTATTTAGCTATTAAATATACTAGGGCCCGTATTCCAGAATCAATGCCAAGCGCAGACTCTACTTGAGCACAGCTAGAAAGATATGGCGTTATGTGGGGATGAAGAGCGCTATTTCTTTCTAACGGTACTAAAGCAGAGGTCTGCGCTTGAGCTTGGTTCTGTAATACGGGCGGTAAGTGACAATCGGTGGGCGTCTCTTAAATTTATATGTTACTTCACACTGGTGCCCAACGTGGGGCCTAGTCACTAAAGAATTTCTGCAGTTGGCATTGGCACTATCATGTAGAGAAGCTTTTCTCTGATAACCATCTGATAACAAATGCATTTTACCTCTTTATCAAAATGGTGCAAGGATATAATCCGATAATAATTAAAGTTGTGGACCCTTTCAGACTTTGATTCTAATTTTGTTATGTCATTCATGATGTTCAGATATTTATGGTAGCTTGTATGTTTAGAACTTATTGACATTTTAACCGTTTAAATGTACGTGGTCGCCTTGTCTGCTACGATATATCTAATGGCGAATGTATAAGAAACTCAACCGTTTTAAAATTAAAAAAAATTATTTTAAAATAGTTTTTCCTCATTTATGGTCGCCAGGTCTAAAAGGGTAATCCAGCGAAGGAGCAGCAACATAACTAGTGAATTTTTTTTTTTAATGTTTTCGTCAAGTACTCGTTGAACTCGTTTGCTGGTTTTGTTCTTTGTTACAGAGACCCTATACTTATAAACTTGGAATTCTGAGAAGCTATTTAAATAAATTTGCATCTTTGGAACAATGGAGAGAATGTCTGATGTTTGTGTTATTTTGTTTTATAACACAAGAACTATAAAGCGGAGAAACTTCAATATTTCACTTAGGTACTCTTTTATGCATTGGCTGGATTATTGAAAAATATTTATCTCAAGCATAAAAAATAGAAATTTCATGGTATTTTGTGTATACATATTATTTTTATTTAATTTATCAACAGATTTAGATTACCTTGTCTTAGTAGCTAACATCATAAGAATTATTTATTTAGTAAAAAAAAAGTTTTGGTTTTGAAATATTTTTTGATTAAGTGGAACGAAAATAACGTGTTGCAATTCTGAATTATGATTTTTACACGAGATCTATGGAACCAGCGACCTCCATTAGTGCCCGTAACTTAAAATTAAAACTAACCGGTAGTTTTGTCCATAGTGTTCGGCAAAGGCGGATCCAGCTTTGGCGCCAGGAGGGGGTCACATAGTCGTGGTCAAGTCAATAACTTATAATTTAATTTTGATAACAATAGATACAAGTAAAAATTAGGTATTTTATTAATGTACGTAAGTACTGTACTTAAAAATATTTTTTCTTCATTGTAGTACACTTGAAAAACTTGAGACATAATAACTTGTACATATACACGTACTACATATTACCATCTTCTCTTGAAGAAATCCAGGGAGAAATTTTAGTATTTTAACTTAATTCAACTTTCTGATGCGTTCGTTCCCAAACGTTTGCCATCATACAAAGTTATAATATGAAATTAATTAAATATTGAAGGTATAAACATATATATGCTTCCTATTGTGTTGTCATGGGAGATTTCAGCGCAAGGCTAGGTAAACGTAGCGATGATGAGCTGAAAGTGGGGCCATTTGGATTTGGAACCCGGAACTACCGTCATACCGTGGTCAAATGCTAGCCGACTACATGAAGAGGGTGGGACTTTATATGATGAACTCTTTCTTCAAAAAGCGGCTGCATCGAAAATGGACCTGGTGAAGTCCGGATTGTAGGACAAGAAACGAGATCGACTTCATCTTGTCGACTAAGACTCAGATATTAAACACACGGGGAGCAATGGTAAGAGGCACATTAAATCTGAACTTGAAATCCGAGAGGTATCGACTGATGAAGTCCACGCTCCGTCCTGAAGCCTGAAATTCAGAACCCCGAACACTTTCAACTCGAACTGCAAAATCGATTCGATTGCCTGGAGGACTGCACAGATGTGGACACATATAATGACAGGTTCGGGGAAACCTGGGTGAAAAGTTCTATAAGCCCGAGCCAAAATCTCCGAGCCAACACTAAAGCTGATGGCGGAAAGGCGCGAGATGGTTCTGCTGTCATCAGATAATACTCTTCTATGTCGGCAGCTCAAGAAACCGATCTCGAAGTCGCGACATACGCCGATTTCGCCAAGTGTTCGCAAGAGATCTGTCACTTGGACAGAGTCTGCTGACGAAGTTGAAGACAGAGGACGGCAGAACTATTGCATCCCGACCTGAGCTTTTGGCGGAGATTGAAAATTTCTATGGAAAGCTTTATGCGACATCGAGCACTCCTGTCACTTAGGAGCCTAGAGCCAAATTAACCCGAAACTACACCGAAGACATCCCGGACGTCACCCTGTACGAGATTAGTTTGGTTCTCAAACAGATTGAGAACAACAAGGCACCGGGTGATGATGGAATTACTTTTAAAAGCCGGTGGAAGAGCGATCCAGAAAGCTCTTTTAAAAATCATCGTCAATTTTAGGTTCATTTTAATTTATTTTGTTTTGACTTGTCAAAAGTGTATTTGATGATACCAATTTGATTAAATAACTTTGAGTTTGAATTTGAGCTATTTAACTCCATTATACTCGAGGGAAAAACGCCAAAAGCATGGCATGAGGGCATGGTGTCACTGTCCTTCAATAAGGGTGACGGGGCCCAATTGAAGAACTATAGACCGATTACGCTCCATAGCCATGTTTACAAGCTGTTTTCGAGAGTCTGTATGGTAACAAAATATAGATAAAAATAAAATCAGTATTTGCAATTAGTGGTCTACCTAAGTCCTGGAACCAGCTCAGGGGGGGGTCATGACCCCCATGACCCACCCCCTGGATCCGCCGTTGGTGTTCGGTCGTTGGTCGGTGAATAACCTATTGAATAAAATCGTGTTATTCCATTTGTTCATTCTGACGCACCATGTCTCGGCCCATAACATACCTACTTGCCATTATTTCTTTGCTGTTCGAAAGTCACAATATGGTTATTATAAAGTTATTTCACGAAATAGTTGTACGATAGGAATAATTTGAAAGGTTGATAGTACGAGGAAACCTAAAACTGATAAATATTGGTGCTTTTTACACATTTGCACGCTCAGATAATGTATTTGCCTTATCCAGATAATAATAGGTTGGGGAAAAAGTTTCTTCGCATTTTTTAAGAAAATTCAAAACATTTTTTAATATAGTTTATTTACATTTAACGGGGGGGGGGGGGGGGGGGGGGTTATCTTATCTTAAGTGGGTATCTCTTGACTCTTGACTGTCCAATCTCATTTTTATTTAATTATCAAAATCCATATTTTGAATAGATCAAAAGTTAAATATACCTTTTATAATCGACCCAATGAAAAGAGTAAGAGGTATAAGCAATAGAAGAGGCTCCAGGCCAATAAAGAATTGTATTGGCCAGTTTTTATTTATCATTAGTAAAATCAAGGCTCAAAACATTCCAAAAACATTCTCTAGCATAGCAAAAAGTCTTACTCTGCTGACGTCAGTTCTTTAATAGTATTAATAACAAAGCTTTCTGTAGCGATGCTCGTGTAAGCCAACGTCTTTCCTAAGCCCACTTCCTTCACCGCAGCTGCATTAGTCAACTGGTCTCCGAAGAACGGTATTGCCAGTTTAGGCTTTCCGCAATGCGCTGATTCTGTTGTGCCCAGCATTCCGGCGTGGGAAATAAATGCCAGCACCTTTGGGAGACCAAAAAAAAATTTCCAATTGGCCTTCAACTTGGCTATGCCGATTAGTTTCTAGCAGTAGCATTTATAGGTATTCGAATTCAATAAAGGTAATTTCAACGAGTCGGGGTCCGGTATTTCTAGATCACTCACACGCCAAGAAAATTATCGGCTGAACTTTCTTGGACAAAGCATGTTTTGTATAGATTGGAATGTAAGAAATTCCCAATATTTTAGCAAAGAACTCACATAAAACATCCAGCTCCGGGAACCATTTCCGCCATAATACATTATTGTGTCCCACTGGAACCTCATCCAGTTCCCATTTCACTAGAAACTTCTGCGGTAGTTGTTTAAAGGCTGCGAGGAACGTGTCAAGCATTCTTGGGGACATCCCGCTTATGTGCAAGTTGGAACCAAAGCTTACATAGATGACCCCGTGCTCGGCGTTCGAAAGGAAGTCTTCTAAGTCCTGAAAATGTTGTGTATTATAAAAACATTTGATTTCTGGCCCTCATCAATATTTGTGAATGTCGGTTGATTTACCTAAAAATTAAATACGCAAACGACCAGTAGCAACTTTTTGTAGAGTTATTCAAAAAATGCTGAGCAAGTCTGTCTACTAACACTAAACAATGTTTAACTAGATTTATTAAGGAAACCATGTTGTTTACGGTCTTTTAGATTATTCAAAAACATTACATAATCGACCTTAGCCTTTATACGTCCCACTGCTGGGCACACGCCTTCCTCATGGAGAAACACATGAGGAGTACCACAACACCAGCACCCTGGCCCAATACGGGTTGGTGGGTAGAAACGATTGCAATAGCGACCGGGACCAACGACTTAAAGAGCCTTCCGAAGCCCAGAGGAGTTCGAAATCACAAAGTTTTGGTCACCCATCCAAGGCCTGACTATGGCGAAGGTAGCTTTGTTTTCGATATCGAAAGCCAAAGCGTACCTTTTAACACCTTTATCTAATCCGTGCTTCTAACCACTACGCCACCGCGCTCCCCTATTAGATTATAACAAAATATAACCAAAAAATACAAAAAATATAAAATAGAACAGGTGCCACACAATGTTCATCTCTTAGTTTTTATAAATAAGAGGTAGTAAAACATTACCTAGGTAAATCACCTTAGATTTTTGCTTAAAACAACCAGCCACGAAAGTTCTGACTAAACTTACCTGCGGTACCGGTTTGGCTTTTGTGATATGCATGCCGGCTGCTTCCAACAACTGCGGCGCCAAAAGGCGAGCTCCTGTTATAGAGTAATGTTGATACGCAAACACCATCTTCATCTTATCCCTTGCAATACGATTCATATCAAATGAGATCTCAGGAACATGTTTTCAGAAACATAATAAATACCTTGATCTAACTTAAATGGCTTTACATAAACAAAAAAAGGAATATGCATCACAGCAGTTTCAAATTTAGTTTCTTTCGGACTAGTAGCCGCTAAATAGGATTTAACTGAAGCAATATCAAATGGGATTCCTAATTGGGAATATGTCCATGGTAACAAAACATGAGAAGTTAATCCAATAATAGGTGCATCGAAGTGAGTCCCAGCGTAAGCAAGATCAAATTCACTCAAAAACTGCTCAACAAAAATAAAGTCATATTTGTTGTTTGTAATTTATATTTTATAAATTATATGTATACATCTACATATTGACATCAAAAGTGTTACGAAAATTTAAGGTTATTTTCGATTAATAGGTTGTTTTGTTATAAATTATAATGCAATCAGTATTTAATGCTCAGAGACATGATATGTTTATGCTATGGTAGATAATTACCACGATCACTACCTGGGACTTCTTGAAAATCTTGAATATTTGGAAAGATATACAAGAAAACCTCGTGTGCAGTACTGCTCGGTGAAGCGCGTATTATGGCAATGAAGTCCTTTTGCGGTCCTTGATAATAGTCGAGATTTTATTTAAGTAAACAAATCAACATGAATTTCTTTTTGACATTGACAGTTACCGTTAGTTACGAAAGGTGTTATCCGACCAAAATTAGAACAACGTCGTAGTAAAACGTTTTTACCACGTCATTGCACTTTACAAATTGGAAGAATTTTATGTTATGATACTAAATTCAGATGTCGACGTATATTCGAATAGTCGACGTATGGTCAACGTTATAACCTCGGACATCTCCGTTTTAAAAATGTGTCTGTATCTTGTCAATATGCCGCCAGAATGTGTGCTGAATACTGCGATCATTGATTATTAAAATTACCTAATTTGTTTTTTTCGCGTAGGCTGACCCACTTATAATATATTTCGACTTTGAATAACATTTTCCGTGAGTTACGTACGATGAGAGTTAGCTATAGAATCGGCGGGTAACATCAGTCAGTCAGTCAGTCAGTCGAGCGCGGACCGCGGCCTGAAGCTAACCGGTAATTTGTGTCAAAAGTGCCCGGTCGTTGCCCTCGCCATGAGGGTGAATAATATCATGTTACTCTATTTGTTATTTCTGACGCATTATGTCTCGGCTATTAACATTCTTGCCATTATTTCCTTGCCGTTCGGAAGCCATTATATGGCTTTTAAAAACTTATTCCATGAATTAGCCGCACGTGGACATTCCGTTACTATAATGAATAATTTTCCTGACGAAAATACTCAGAATTTGAGGTACATCGACTTGGATAGTAAAATACGTGGAAATTTTAGTGCTCTGGAAGAATATGAAACAATTCATCCCTGGAGATTGCTTTATAAAAATCTTAACAATCATTTTGTTTATGGTGAGCCTCAAGTGGGGTCCGAATGTGAGATGTTGTTTACAAACACTAAAGTTAAAGCTCTTCTAAATGAAGGAGTTAAATACGATGTTATATTTGTGGAGCAGTTTATAAGTGATTGTGCCCTTGCGTTTGCCGGGACTCATTTCGATTCGCCTATTATTGGAATAACGTCGCATGTTTTATTCCCATGGACGTACCCTAAATTAGGAATACCATTTGATGTCGCTTCAAATTATTTTTACTTTATACCTACTAGTCCCAGAGAATCTTTAATATCTAAAATGGAATCGGCTTTGATAAATACATTTCTTCTCATTTACGGTCAACCAAAAATATTGCAAGAAAAAGTATATAAAACTTTTGAAAAATATATGCCAAATGTAGCGTTGGATATTGATCGAATAGCGAAAGATAGGATGAAGATGGTATTCGCGTATCAACACTACTCTATAACAGGAGCCCGTCTTTTGGCGCCACAGTTGTTGGAAATTGCGGGCGTGCATATTACAAAACCAAAACCGGTAGAAAGGGTAAGTGATATCACTTTTATTAGGTACACACGATTGTCAGATGAAATGCATCGAAACATTATTTTGATTCATAAATTGCGTAATTTGTTTTTCGTTTAAATAAGATTGTTTAGTCATATACCATATTAAAAATATTAATATTTGTGTTGTGTTTTTATATTGATGGGATAAAATATTATATTCTCAGTCATAGATATTATGCGCCACTAAAAAGTGAAAAATAAAACTTTTCCTACTTCTATCGATCACATTTACGATTTAAAGTACGTAGGTAGGTACGTAATATTTACATGGGCGACCAAAAGTTATCACAACAAAATAAAATTATCCTTTTTATATTTAAACAGACTTCTGCAGCGTCCTCTTATCTATTGTAATTGTACTTAGAGAAATAAATAAAAATAATATGGGTAATGACCAACACAACTCACTTGTACGTATGTTAATGTACATATGATAAATAATATCATCTTTCAGGAAATTGATGAATTCCTCGCCGACGCCCAGCACGGCGCCATCTATGTGAGTTTCGGGTCCAACTTAAAAATGAGCACAATGTCGTCGAGAAGGCTGCAGGTGTTCTTGGATGCGTTTAAACTGCTGCCTCAGAAAGTCCTGATGAAGTGGGAACTAGATCATGTGCCCAAAGGGCATAGTAATGTGCTGTTTATGAAATGGTTTTCTCAACTAGACATTTTATGTAAGTACCTAAATTATTATTATTAAAGAAATATGTATTACGATGTTCTTTTGTTCCTTTCCACTATTGGAGGTTGCTACATCAGCAAATTTTGTCCTGTGTTGCCAAGCAAAGCAAATCTTCTATCCTGGCCATATTATCCCCTAAGGGTAAGGCTAAGATTAGGCAAAAGCACCGCAAAAGCAGTCCACTGCCATAGTCCGCGCTTCACTAAGCAGTGACTGACGGGTGCTCAGCGTGACAGGAGGTGAGCCCGTCGCCTTCGGATATATATAGTCACTATTTTTTCTTGATAAAAATAATCATTACATTGAACATACGAAGATAATAAATGAAAAAGACTCTTAAAAAGATTTTTATATGAAATTCCAGGTCATCCCAAAGTGTTGGCATTCATTTCTCATGGTGGAATGTTGGGTACATCCGAATCAGCGCATTGCGGGAAACCGTTACTGGTAATTCCTTTCTTTGGAGACCAGTTCACCAACGCGGCTGCAGTGACCGCAGTTGGCTTAGGAAAGACATTGCCATTCTATGGAATAACTACGGAAAACTTAGTTAATACTATCAGAGAACTGACGTCATCAGAGTAAGTACTAGATTATTTGATAATCATATAATGGAATAACAATGACAACTGCATTCTTAAAAATAGATTTAAGTTTTCTCACTATACACGTTTAGAGTTGATAATGTCTATTGCACAATAATATTATTTAAATCATGACCAATGATCTCAGATGCTATAGATAATTTATTGGTTAAAAAGTTATTCGAATAAAATCGGATGCTGTGATTTATAAGGTACGTAAATATATACCTTAATATCAAATACCTATTCAGACTTTTCCCCGTTAAGAAATTAAAATAATAGTTACTATTGAATACATCATACACGTAACAAAATTTTGACTGCACCGCAAAAGCAGTCCTGCTTTTGCAGTGCTTTTGCCTAGTCTGACTAGGGGATAATAATCATGATTTTATTTATGTATGTTGGACGATATATTGATTTACAGATGCTTCTGTTTCTGTCTCTAGGAATTCTTATCTGCTAGTCTATCTTATCTAGTAACTTTCATTAATTATGTCGCATTTTACGGTTAAATTTTGTCAAGAGTTTCGTGCATGTGGAAGAACTTTTGGAAGAATATTTTACAGAGCGTCTTTGTGTTTCAAAAACTACATAAGATTTTTAAAAAACAGTAGCATACGGAGAATACAGACAAGTGACTATGAATCATTTGAACGAGTAGTGTTTCCAGTTTTCTACACTCGGCTAAAAGTAGATTTTATACCATAATTATTAGGGATAAATAATAAATTATAGTGTTACGATGTAGTTAGAGTTATGTAGTCCTTGTAAGTCGAGGAAATCGTAGAATCGAGCACGTTAGTCTGTTAGGTATTTTATTTATTTACGACTGGAGGCAGTCAACAAATACACATTGGGAAATTTATGTTTTCGGGTTATACCCTTTTACAATTTTAGTTTTATTGCTGTTTTATTTTTCCTCCCAACATCTGACTCAAGCCCGAAGTGGGTGTGCTTTTTGATTTTCCGTAACGTGTGTGGCTTTTAAGCTTATAGTTCATCTTTACTTCTATTCTAGGCTTTTCATATTCATATAATTGTGGTTCTAATGCATAATTAAGTTGGGCAGCCGTTTAATTATTTGGTTGCAACAAAATGGTCAGCTGAATAATCATTTAGGGAGCAAAAATATATTTTGTTAGCAATATAATTATTTTGGCAGCAAAATAATTATTTCGTCAGCAGAATTGCTTTTTAAAATTAATCGTTCAATAATAATTATTTAGGCAGCAATATATATGTTACCCTATGTTACCGGAAATGCATAAAATATACGAAAAGGGTCAATAAAGGATCAAAGATCGATTCCTAGGAAATGTATTTTGATAGATATTAGGTTAAGGTTATTTTTTGATGACCCTTAAAATAATACGGTTCGTAGCAGAGAAAACATTTAAGTTCCTGCCCAATTAGTTATTTTGCTGACCAATTCAGAAATATTTGCTGGAGATAAGTTGCTGACCTTTTAGTTATTATATCTGACTAATTGTATTTTTTTGACCAAAATTCGAATATTTTCTAACTGTTTAAATAACACCGGCTATTAAACATATAAGTGTTGCCAAACACACGGAAGATGATGGAAAATAAAATATGTAGGCAAGGTAACAGTGTTACCTAAAGCTCTGCTACTGAGATAATGAGTGGATATCATTCTTTATTGTACCAGTGTGCTGCTGTAATAATTCGAACTCTGTGTGAGGCTGACGATATAGTCATTAGGGTGAGTTTCAAGAACTTTTTATTTCGTTTTCAGGATGCAGCAAAGCGCCCAGCGAGTGTCGCGGCAGTGGCACGACCGGCCGCAACGCGCGCTAGACAGCGCCGTGTTCTGGACCGAGTACGTGGCGCGCCACGCCTCCGCCTCCGCCCCGCCTTCGCTGCCATCCAAATACAACTCCATTTTCGAAAGCTTTCTTATAGACATAATGATAGTATTCATTTTAATCTTACTAATACCTTTATGGATCAGTTACGTTATACTTAAATTAATACGGTACATTCTATCTTCTGTTTTGGGATCGGTATGTAGAAAAAAAGAGAAAAGGCATTAGAACTTTTTTAAATTAGCTGAAAATACATATTTTTAAATGTTACGCTAATCATAGGGCAGGGAAATGAATGCATGTCTAGGTACTGTAATTATTACCAAAGAGTATTTTAGTTTCCTCCTCAGATTTTGTAGGGCCCCCAAGGACCCCAAGTCATCTTTATGTAAGCATTGATAAAGTGAAATATAGTGAGAATTATTATATGTAATATACTCGTAACCTTGCAGGAGCAGATTTTTAACACCATGACGTATGTTTTACGATTTTTGACAAATTTGTTATATTTCATACATAGTACTTTCACATAAAAGTAAATATTAGTATGATATTTCGGTTCCAAAATTGTGAACATTAGTTCCTAACAGCATACATATTAAAATTTGAGCCTCAAATGTTAATAAGTCTAAGCGCATCTATAGACAAAGTTATGGAAGAGCTCGTTCCAAAATTGGTTGCTATTGGTCTAGATTTTAACTTGTTAAATATTACTACACTCGTGTGTCGCAATCGTTTTATGAATAAAACAATGAAACTAGAATTATAAATGTTCAACGAGGCGCTATATTTGTGTGAGCGACTCATTGCTCTCTTTGCATTGCATTGCTCTCTCTCATTCTGATTCTATTTATTAAAATATGTTTTATGATTATTAATAATTTGTCCAGGTTTTGCCATATATCGCGGACGCAGCGTGTTCAGCGCTATGTCTTATATATTTGTAATTGTAATCTTTTGTCCATAGTGTTTAAAATTTTTAAATACCATGTTTATTGTGAGTAAAATTATAACATATAACGAAGGAACTCACCAAGTGTCTTAGGTTCGGTCTTCTCATTCGGTCATAATTCTATTGTTATAGCCATAGTTAAATTAAGTAGTATAGATCGCTATTCCCATGCATGGGTTTTCGCCTTATTACGTTAGGTGGTGCTACTATACTAGCAAAATCATAGATAAATTACGTAATTCCGCTAGTAGTAGCGCCTATGTTATAGGTATATTCAGATTATAGTTCTTACATTCTATGTTTAAATTGTTTTTAAGTATTAAATCAGAGACTAAGTTTTTTAGCTATTAAAATATATTAAGGCCCGTATTCCAGAATCAATGTCAAGCGCAGATCTCTGCTTGCACAGCTAGAAAGAGATGGCGTTAAGTGGGGATGAATAGCGCCATTTCTTTCTAACGGTACTAAAGCTGAGGTCTGCGCTTGAGCTTGGTTCTGTAATACGGGCGTAAGTGACAATCGGTGGGCGTCTCTTAATTTTATATATTACTTCACACTGGTGCCCAACGTGGGGCCTAGTCACAAAAGTATTTCTGCAGTTGGCATTGGCACTATCATGTAGAGAAGTTTTTCTCTGATAACCATCTGATAACAAATGCATTTTACCTCCTTACCAAAAAGGTGCAAGGATTAATTCCGATAATATTGGGTCCTTACCTATGAAATTGGTGTTTTTTTTCTCTCTTAGTATTTTGTCTGTAACTATTAAGATTCAGAGTATTCCTAAAAAATAATTACCTCGTTTTAAAATAGACTATATTTTTGAGCTCTTTTGATTTGTTTTAGATAATTTGTTGTAAGTTTAATTGTGTTAAAATTGGACACGGAGACAACTCTTTTTAAGTGCCTCCCGAATATAAAAACGATAAATAATTTTTATGAAGTGTGATATTGCACATATTACTAAAGCTTGTCTAATGATAGATGCCAAATATTATTATCTTTGGATTTGTCGTTGTGAAGAAAACTGAAAAAATTATAGTATGGAAAATGCAGAATTCCCCAAAATCTCCATACAAAACACCAATTTTATAGGTAAGGACCTAATAATTAAAGCTGTGGAACATTACCCTTTCAGATTTTGAGTCTATTTTTGTTATGTGTACAGTCGCCATCAGATATATCGTAGCAGATAATGCGACCACGTACATTTGTATAGTTAAAATACCTGAACATTCATTATTGAAGTAGTGAAATGAAGTAGAAAAGTATAATGATGCTCAGATATTTATGGTAGCTTGTATGTACAGAAGTTATTGACATTTAAACTGTTCAATGTACGTACTCGCTTTGTCTGCTACGATATATCTAATGGCAACTGGACAAGAAATCCAACCGTATTAAAATAAAACCGTAAAAAAAAATTGAATATAGTTTTTCTCATTTATGGTCTCCAGGTCTAAAAGGGCAATATCCAGCGAAAGAGCAGGAACATAACTTGTGTATTTTTTTTCTTAAAGTTTTCATCAAGTACTCGTATGTAAATTCCTTAATTTTTGTACTAAAGGATTAACTTAAATAACACTCAGTTGCACAAAGATTTTTTAAGGACGACATTTGTTAATGAGACATTAAAATTTTAAAGTTCATTAAATTTAAAGTTGTCACACAAAACAGTTCTAGCTAATGTATCTTTAGCATTGACAGGGTGCTAATGTCGTTTTGTCCAACGTAAAAACTACGCAAAGGTGTTCTTTTGACACTTCAATAAATAAATTTAATGGAGCATTAGGGATAATGCCGACATAAAATTTTAAAGTTCGATTCTGCAACTGGGTGTTAATCTTTTTAATATTGTTTAATTTATCACACCATGCGCTCGTTCCGTCATTTGAACCAATTAAGTACTTATATGGTTTTCTAATGGTTGAACTCTCGTGCTGGTCTTGTTTTTTTTGTTATAGAGACCTTAAACTTATAAACTTGGAATTCTGAGAAGCTATTTAAAAAAATAAATTTGCAACTTAGGAACTATGGATAGAATGTTTGATGTTTGTATTATTAAGCTATTGCATAGCTTCTATCGCGGGCCTTGAGCGCGGGGACCGAATCCAGAAATTCCGTAACGAAAAAACCTCACGCTCCCCACTCCGATGCGCAAGGAGGTGTGGCTTGAAGGCCGTGCATCGTCTAACGTCGTTTCAGTTCGGCAGTCTTCGACACGGCGTTGTGTGCGTGAATATGAATGAACTTTTTAAATGCACTTTCATTTATTATTATATTTATTTAATAATAGAAAAATTTGTTTTCTTATCGGTCAACACGCTCAAAAACGAATTAATATCAAAGGAAAAGAAATACTGCATGAATAAAATAAAATTATAATTGCATAAGTTGATACAAAATGCTATGCAATAGCTTTACCGCGGCAGTCCCCGAGTGCCACACGTCTTTTTTTTTTGTATTGTAATACAAAAACCGGAGAAATTTCAATATTTCACTAACCCTAGTTTTGAAGGCTTTTAGCATTGGCGGGATTATTGAAAAATATAGAAAATAGAAATTTTTATGTTTTTTTTTGTGTTTAGATGGTTATTTATATATAATTTATCAACAACCTCACAAGATTAGGTAGGTACCTTGTCTTTGTAGCTAAAATCATATATTTTTTTATTTTAATGTTCAATATCAAAACCAACATTTTTTTTTCTTAAGTGGAACAAAAAAAACCGTCCAAGAACGTGCCGGGCCACGCTCAGAATAGGGTTACGTAGTTTTTCATCTGTCACAATTAGGTTATTTAAGACTGTTAGGTTTTCCATTTGAGATTTTGATTGCTTGAACCGATTTTAATAATTCTTTTTTTATTTGAAAGACGATATGTTTTATATCATAAAATATGTAAAATGAGATAAAATAAATGCTTGCATATATGGATAAGTCACAAATTTAGTTCAAAAATAATTTTGTAAAATTATTATTATGGTTCAAAAGTTAAAGGGTGTCAAAAAATGTGTCCCCCGCATTTTTTTAAACTTTCGGAGCGATTATTTCAGAAAATATAAATTTTATCGTAAAATGATGTTTAGAAAACCCTATTCATTTTTGAATAGCTATCCAACGATATATCATACGTTAGGGTCCAGAGGAAAAAAAAATCAGTCCCTACATTACGTGTGTAGGCCCTAATTTAATATTTTATTCCACTTTTGATTTGTGCACTATGTCGGCGTTATTAATATACATATTTATTCAAAATTTCAGCTCTCTAGTGCTAACGGTCACTGAGATTATCCGCGGACGGGCAGACAGACATGGCGAAACTATAAGGGGTCCTAGTTTACTACGGAATCCTAATAACGTGTTGCAAATATGAATTATGGTTTTTACACGAGATGATCTATAGAACCAGCGACCGCTGGTTCTATTTAGGCAGTCGTGCCCGTGACTTAAAACTAACCGGTAGATTTATCCATAATGTTAACGTTGCCCTCGCCATGAGGGTGAATAACCTATTAAATAAAGTCGTGTTACTCCATTTGTTCTTTTTGACGCACCATGTCTCGGCCCATAACATACCAGCTTGCCATTATTTCTTTGCTGTTCGAAAGTCACAATATGGTTATTTATTATAAAGTTATTCCACGAAATAGCTGTTCGAGGACATTCCGTTTTTATCGTTATTTTCCCGATCGAAATATCAAGAATTTGAGGTAACCCATATTGATTTGCACGGTCGTCTAAATGGAAGGTTTCTTTCTCTAGAAAAATTCGAAACAATTAGTCCATGTAAATTGCTTTATAAAAACATAGAAATAATTTCCATTATGGCAAGCAGCAAGTGGCAGCAGAATGTGAGATATTGTAATCAAATTTATGGATAAAGTTATTCTTATTGAAAGAGTGAAATACGATAGGGTTACCTATCATATTTTTCGAGCAGTTCAAAAGCGATTGTGCTCTCGCATTGGCCGGGACTCACTTCCATTCGCCGATTATTATAGAATAACTTCACAAGTTTAATAGGCTAGTTGACCCTTTTTTTATTGGGCCCCAAGTGATTAATTACTGATAGCCTATAACACAATAAATTTAAAATTATGTTTTTGCTTAAATGTCAAAAACGCCTTCGGTTCTGATGGTCTATGAATTATCTGTGCCGTAGCGTCACGATTATTGTAAACAATTCAATACGCATGCGTGACATTGCCGACAGCTATGCTTGATTGGCTGCGACTGGCGTTTAACGGATTTTGACCATGCGTAGTAATTGTTTACATGAATCGTAACTCAACTAATTTCACGAACATGGTGGATAGCGTTTTTGGCATAGGTAAAAATAAAACATATTTAAATTGAATTTCTACAGCAATCCCTTATTTATATTTATCGAACTTGGTATATTTCGGACCCTTGTACCAAATACTATGTGAATGACATTATTTTTGATATGAGTCAATAAGCCTATTGTCATCGACGTATCCTAAATTAGGGATCCCGTTTGATATAGCCTCAAATTCTTTATACTTTATACCTACTAGTCCTTAAGAATTTTTATTATATAAATACAGCTGCACAGCGTCCTAGCTGAACAGTGCCCTAGATCTCATGGAAGACCCTAAAAGCGCTGGCTGGACGTCGTTAAAGCGGATATGAGGGAGAGCGACCTTACTCCTAGGGATGCCGAAGACCGGGAAACTGTTGAAAGTGTATATAAGGCCGGGAAAACGCTAAGCAGAAGAAGAAGAAGAAAAATAGTAGTAGCTTCAATACATACATTTATTAACGTATACAATAATCCAAATATATTGTACAAAAATGTGTATAAAGTTATTGAATAATATACTCATACCAATTATAACCCTGGACATTGATCGAATAGCGAAAGACAAGATGAAGATGGTATTAGCTTATCACCGTTATTCTTTAACAGGAGCTCGCCTTTTAGAAATTGCTGCAGTTGTTGGAAATTGCTGGCGTGTATATTACAAAACCAAAACTGGTAGAAATGGGTAAGGGCCACGCTCAGTATAGGGTTCTGTAGTTTCCCGTCACGTCCATCCATAAAAATTAAAATAACCCAAAGTCCAGCGCCATCTCTCGATACAAACTAGACTGTTTAATCATGTTGGGTTTTCGGTGGTAATTTTGGATTGCGTGAACCGATTTTAATTCCTTTTTTATTTGGAAGAAAATACGTTCTGTATAATAAAATAACACGTAAATAAAGATAAAAAATTATTGGTGAAATAACAAAATTAGTTAAGAAATTATTTGGTACCATTTTTCAAAAACATAATTTTCGTAGAAAGTCATTATAAAGTTTTACTTTGAGATTTTTTTCATAATTTTTAAACTCTATTTATTTATAAATACCTATCCAAATGTATATCACACTTTGGGGTTGAAATGAGAAAAATATCACTCCACTTTATGTGTAAGAGAGGAACTCTAAAGAATTTTTGTTTTCACTTTTTAATTTACCACTTTGTCGGCGTGACCGAAACATATATTATTACCAAATTTCAGCGTTCTAGTGCTAAGGGTCTCTGAGATAATCCGCGGACGGACAGACAGACTGACGGACTTGGCGAAACTATAAGGGTTCCTAGTTGACTGTGGAACCCTAAAAATTGGGTAGCTTCGTTTTTTTAAGAATCTTTAAAGTAATGGGTTTTTCTTTATGCCTGTCGTTACATCAAAGAAACATTTATCACAGGGAACCACTGACTGATAGTGATGTCGTCCGTCCTCAGTCTATATACGTCCCACTGCTGGGCTCAGGCCTTCTTAATATAGAAACGCATGAGAAGTATGGGCTGTGTCTGTAATTAATAGCTGAAAGAAATAGGTTAGGTTTTATTATGTATTTTTGGGTATGTCGCCTGTAATGTTGCTGTTTTTGTTTAAAGATTTTTATTACTTTTCCTATTCTTTCTGATCACCAACATGTTATTATAATATTGTACTATTAGCTGTCTCTTTTTCTAGTTCTAGATAAATGAAATAGGAATAATTTAAATGGTTGATTGTAGGAGGAATAATTAAAAAGCTTACCGTAATGACGTAAAATCTGAAATCGAAAAACAGATAAATATTGGTGCTTTTTGTTACTTACTTGACTTATTTTAGCTTGCTTTGTGAGTTTAGTCGACATATTCAATTCAAGTTCAAAAGTCAAGGGTGACTGGTTTGAGCTTATCAACGTTTTTAATAGAGTTGCACCCTTGACTTCTAATCATGATGATCAGCAAGATGATCAATTTGACTTACGAATTCATGTCTTACATAACTTTAAACTTTAACAGCTATAAAAATTTGCTATCACATGTATCTTCTCTTTGTAAATATCAATCTAAAAATTTTATTTTCTACTTAAGTGCATTTCTAAAAGAAGTCAAGTTTTTTAAAAGTGTTTTTTAAATATATTTTTACACATTTCCAGGCTTAGATAAGGCCTTTACCCGACAGACGCGGCCTAAGCCTGTTGTCTGGTATGAATTCTTGGCATAGCTTCAGTGAAACGTTGCTAAGACATTCGTATTAGACAACAGACAACGTTTCACTGAAACGATACATATATGTTCTTACTAGATATCAGGCCGCCACGCTGGCCGCGAGCTTAGGCCGTGTCTGTCTGGTAAAGGCCTTAAACTTTTAGTACCAACATCTGTTGCCAGATGGCGTTGGCAGTATATTTCGACCTCGGAGCGCAAAAAAACAATAAATAAGAGAAATTACAGTGTTTCATAAATACGCAGTATTTTTGTGGTCCTATGATCTGATCTTATTGGATGGTCAAGTCCCACTGGCCCACGAAAGAAGAAAAAAGAAAATACATTAATTCTGACACAGGTCAGACGAATATTTATTTCAGTGGGCCCATTGCTTTCTACGGTAATGACAATAAAGCTACTTCCTGGTTCATAATATATAGGTATTATGAAGCAGACTTAAATTATAGTTAGACTCTTTAGCAGGAGTTCGAACCAACAACAGGATTATTATGAATACAACGTCTTGAAGACAGTCTTGTCTAAAGAAGTTAAGAAGGAGTACATGAACAATAAAATAAATGTTTTCTATTCAAACCTCTCAACCAGCCGAAATTAAAAGAGCTTAGGCTAGTTTGTTATGGATTCTAGATGATGGACATATAGTACGTAACATACATACAAATGCTACTATACAATTTCCTGTAAAATGTATGCCACTCAAAGCGATTTGATACGAAAAACAAGTAGATCTCTATCGATCTCAATCTCATACTTAGGTACTCATAAAACCTATGAATTTATTTCGGATATACGAACATTTGCGAGTCATTTAATAAATGTAGGTGAATATTTCAAACCTTGTCATTTCGAAACGTTACTTGATTAATTAAAAATAATTACAGTGCCTACATTGCAATTAAAAGTGACAGCATGTTTAAAATCTGAGCTATTTTTAGTTAATTAAAACTGTGGTTCTACAAAAACACTTAGGTTCTGAGGTTCTATTACGGCCCAGATTAAGAAGATAGCAGACCCAAGGCCTTGCCTGCGATCTGACATCCTTGGTGTCCTGATGTCAGACCAAGGACGCTATTTGGATGGGTAGTCGTCAATGCCTTTAGGTGTCAATGCCATGGGCTTGCGAATACCATCACCCAGTAGGGAAATAAGAAAAAGCATTGAATCAAAACTTTTGATGTGAAAGTTGCTTACTTTTAAGTACAGTCACGAGCATGAATTTATTATTATGTTACTATCACGTTACTATGTTAGCACGCACAATGTCATTAAAGGTTTAGTTAAAATATTTAGGGATTCATCATTTTATCGTAATTCCTTTCAACGATTTCATTACCCTTAAAACGATTCGCAGAACTTCTTGTTCAATATATAGTTAATATAGTTAACGAATTTGGTTTCATCGCATTTTCATTTCCTCGAATATTCATTATCTAGAAACACAGTTCATCCTTATTTCATTTCATCGTCATCAGCCTATATACGTCCCACTGCTGGGACAGGCCTTCCTCATGTAGAAACACATGAGGAGTAAGGGCCGTAACACCACCACGCTGGCCCAATGCGGGTTGGTAGGTAGAAACGGTCACAAATGCGGCCGGGACCAACAGCTTAACGTGCCTTCCGAAGCACGGAGGAGCTCGAGCCCCATCCACGGCCTGACCATGGCGAAGGTAGTTTTGTTTTCGACCGAAGCCAAAGCGCACTGACCACTACGCCACCACTAATTTTATCGAAATAACGTGACATCGAAGTTTTGTTTCCCACATTTTAGTTACATCGTATGATGAAATAAAGGTTACAAGAGATAAGTAGTTTTATTGTATAACTTACAATATTAAATTATTATTCAGGACACACACAAAATGTCAGACGCGAGAGAGAGAGAGAGAGCGTGTAGGCAAAGGGGAATATTCAAACTGCCTTGACACTTTGCTTAGGCGTGCAGGCGTCCATAACTTCATCATCCTCTCCTGGACCCAAACGCTCTAAGCCCATAGCTCTTGTGAAGATTTCATGCTTCGGACGATGCAAGCCTTTGGTAAAAATATCAGCAATCATATCTTGCGTGCATTTGTACTGAACATCCACTTGATTGCTTGCAATCTTCTCTCTTATAAAGTGGTACCGTACATCAATATGTTTACTGCGAGCACTATACATGTTGTTACCTGAAAAACTAATAGCACTTTGGTTATCACAGTAAACTTTAATTGGTGTGTCCTTCAGATCAGGCCAAAACTCTTCCTCAAGTTGTTTTAGCCAAAGAGATTCTTGAATGGCTGAGGCAAGAGACATGTATTCAGCCTCAGTGCTGGATAATGCTATGGTCTGCTGTTTTCTTGAATTCCAGCTGATAGCTGCACCCTGAAATAAGAAAATGTAGCCGGTGCAAGACCTTCTGTCTTCCACGTCATTGGCCCAGTCTGCATCACAGTAACCAACAATTTGCTCTTCCTTTTTTTGTTTAAAGGTAAGTTTCATATTTATTGTACCTTTCAGATACCTTAAAATTCTTTTTACTCCTTTCCAGTGTTCAATGGTAGGTTGATTATTATATCTGCTCAAACAGTTTACTATGAAAGCTATATCTGGTCGGGTAACTTGTGATAAATACAATAAACATCCAATGACTTCTTGGTATGGTATGTTTTTCAAATGATCCTTAGTACTTTCAGCCTTCTTATATTTGATATTAGCATCACAGGGTGTCCATACTGGATTAGAGTTTTCCATATCAAAGCGCTTGAGAATCATTTTGATATATAGTGATTGATCTATAGAAATCTGATTTTTTATTTCTTGGTTTATTTTAAATCCAATGCAGTATGTTGCTGTTCCTAAGTCTTTCATTGTGAATTTGTTGTGTAACTTCTCCTTTATCATGAGACAGGTCTTGTCATTATTAAAGAAACATAAAATATCATCAACATAAACTGTTATGAAAAGTATATCATTTTCATCTGTTATGCGGTAGTAAACACAAGGATCTATCTGTGAGCGTGTCATTCCAATCTCTAAGAGAGCAGTGTTCAATTTTATGTTCCATTGCCTGCTTGCTTGTTTTAGCCCGTAAAGAGACTTATTTAATCTGCAAACTAAATTACCATTTTCATAGCCAGGTGGTAGTGACATATAGATCTCTTCATTAATTTCACCCTGTAAAAATGCAGTAATGGCATCCAATTGATGTATTTTCAAATTATGTTTTACAGCTAAGCCAATCAAATAACGAATTGAATTATAACGGACTACAGGTGCATATATCTCATGGTAATCAATTCCTTTGACTTGTTTATATCCTTTTATTACTAATCTTGCTTTGTATCTTTTTATTATTCCATGTTCATCAGTCTTAGTTTTAAATACCCATTTACATGGTATTGCACTTTTATTTGCTGGCAAGTCTACAGTTGTCCATGTATTGTTATCCAATAATGACTTATATTCTTCACTCATAGCGTCTTTCCATTCTTTAGCTTTGTCACTATAAAGAGCTTCTTCCAGACTTTGTGGATCTCTGTTTAAAAAACTTATAGCTGACTCAGCATTCATGCACAAGTATGATGTGCCATATTTATTGTAAGGTTTTTTTGGCCGTGGGCGCAAACCATAATCTCTGTTGACTGGTAAAACTTCACATGGTTCATCTGGTATATAGTTTTCATCATTGACATCTTCATAAATTGAGGAGTTGCCTGAAGGAGTTTCATCATAGGTACAGATACTATTAATAATTTCATTTTTATTTTTTGGTTCGCTGTTTTCTTCTATTAAAGGTAAGTATATTGTTTCATTATTTTTATTACTTGACACATTTGATGTGTTTTCTTCTACTACAGGTAAGTGTACTGTTTCATTTTTTTTATTACTTGACTCACTTGATGTAAATATATTAATATTTAATTCCTTTTCAGGTACATTATCAACTTTATTCCTCTGGACTGCAGCTTCTAAAAATACAGCGTCTCTACTTATAATTACATTTTTTGTTCGAGGGTCTACAAAACGATATCCCTTACATGAAGCACTATATCCCACAAATATTAGTTTGCGTGACTTTGCATCAAGCTTTGTCCTATTTTCTTTGGGAATGTGAACCATTGCATTGCATCCAAAAATTTTCATATGGCTTATGTTAGGCTGCTTTTCAGTCCATATTTCATGTGGTGTTTTAAATGAAAGTGCACGGGTTGGTGAGCGGTTAATAATATATGCTGCTGTAGCAACAGCCTCTGCCCAATATGTATCCTGCAACCCAGCATTTAAAATCATGCATTTAGCACGCTCTATTAATGTTCTGTTCATTCTTTCACTTAGGCCATTCTGCTCCGGAGTATAAGGGTTAGATGTTTGATGCCATATCCCATTATTCAGTAGGTAAGTATTAAAATTATTATTCTTGTATTCAGTGCCATTGTCAGTTCTTAAAACTTTTATTTTCTTGTTCAATTCATTTTCAACTCTTTTTTTAAATTCTAAAAATCTTTCAAATACTTCACTTTTGTTTCTTAAAAAGTACACATGTACACGTCGTGAAAAATCATCTGTGAATGTTACAAAATATTTTGCACCTCCAATAGAAACATGTTTCATTGGCCCACAGACATCACTGTGAATGAGCTCTAGCAACTCAGTTGCTCGGGAGCCATCAGTAGGGAAAGATTGCCTAGTTTGCTTCCCTTCAAGACAAGTTACACAAATACAATTTTCCTTTTTTTGTGACAACTTTACACCATCTGCACAGTCAGGTAATTTGTTTATATCTTTAAAGTTTAGATGTCCCATCCTTTGATGCCATAAATAGTAATCATCATCAGATTTTGCTATTAGTGCTTGCATTTGCTTCTTTCCACAAATATTTAATTTATATGTATCATTTATGAGTGTTGCTTTTGCTACTATTATGCTGTTTTGATTTAGAATTTGACAACCATATTCATTAAATATTACTTTGCATCCACTCTTGATTATTTTGCTCACTGATATTAAATTTGTTGACAAATTTGGGACATATAAAACATTTCTCACCTGTATTGTTTCTGTATTGCCTTTTTTTGCCATAACATTTAATGACACATTACCACAACACTCTACTTTTAATACTTTATTATCAGCTATTCTTATATTCTGTACTGGTGGAGCAGTGACATTGCTAAGCCAATCCCTGTGCATCGTCATGTGCATGGAGGCGCCGGAGTCAACATACCAGTTCATGGAATCATTCACTGAACATGCAGAAAAAGCAGCTACAAAACCAGCTTTCTTTTCAGCTTTTGAATTTCCTTTCTTATGCCAACAATTTTTACTAAGGTGTCCATATTTATTGCAGGTATAGCACCTTGGACCTTTTTTGGGTACTTGCTGTTCATTTCTAGACTGGTATTTTTTATTAAAGTTTGCATAAAGTGCGGTAGTGTCTGAAGGTTGCTTCACTTCTTGAAGCAATTTATTTTTCACCAGATCTGCACTAATCTTCATGCCCGAACTTTCCAGTCCCATTATCATCGGCTTATATGATTCGGGTAAGCCTGCTAGCATAAGTGTGCCCAACCACTCGTCATCTACATTAAATTTAATATTCCTCAATTTGTGTGCCGCTGACATTATTTTGTTAACATAATCTTCTACCGAGGTACTGTTTTCTAAGTTTGTCATTATTAGTTCTCTTAACAAGCCCACCTTGCGACACAATCCACTGTCTTCAAATGCTCTAGCTAAGTTGTTCCAAACTTGTTGTGCAGTTTCAGCCTCTTGGATGTGGACATATAATATAGGATCTACTAATAAAATTAGTTTTGACTTAGTTTTTATGTCCTTTTTTATTGCAATTGGGTCGTCGGGCGATGGTTTATTCAATATGCAGTCATATAAATCTTCGTGTTGCAAATAAGCTTTTACTGCAAAGCTCCAGCTTGCCCAATTATCTCTTCCATTAAGTTTTTCAATTGACATCAAGTTATTTGACATGTTTTCAGTGATTATTGTTAACTTATTAACAGTATTAAATAAGCCTGAAATAGCTGAAAAATAAAATTTCTTCTACGAGCCGGTAACAAAGTGAGGTTATGCAAGCATGGAATTTTTACTTTTTCTATTTTACTTAAAATACTGTTTCACTTGACCAACTTATATTTTCTTGTAGGTACGGGACGGCCCATAACCTGATGAAATAAAGGTTACAAGAGATAAGTAGTTTTATTGTATAACTTACAATATTAAATTATTATTCAGGACACACACAAAATGTCAGACGCGAGAGAGAGAGAGAGAGCGTGTAGGCAAAGGGGAATATTCAAACTGCCTTGACACTTTGCTTAGGCGTGCAGGCGTCCATAACTTCATCATCGTAGCTTTCAGTTTACAAAATAATTGAAACATTAATTTTAATTCAATAAATCAATGTACATCGAAAAGTTTCATGATTTTCTACGATTTCATGCAATTAATTAAGGTGGTACTGTGCGGGATGTCTTTTATGATATTATCTTCTACAATAATTAGGATCAACAAAAAAAGGTAGGTATTAAAAATCGACTCAATTAACCCCGACTCCACGTGGTATCTGCACTACCCATAGAGTGCAATTTAAAAGCTCGTAGGCGCGGAGGGGTGAGGCAGAGCTGCAGTGGTGAGCGAAAACCATCTGAGAAGATGCGAAGACAGAATCCACTATAATTTGGAATGTTGTACCGCATCACAATTTATCGTCAACATCGTTCGATGAAACGTTACTGCGATAAAAAGTTGTTATACGTGAAAAAGTAATAAGGGTTAATATACATATTGAAATAGTATATGTTTTTACGAATAGTTTGATCGATAGCATGCCTAATACTTTAATGAAATGTATGTTCAATGTACCGTTTTTCTAGGAAATAATACAATTTTAAACGATATTTTTAAGGAAACGTTTTTCGATGATATAAAACAGTGATAAATAGTTATTCGATGAACTTAAAAAAAATATATTGAAAATTCACCCAAAATTTTGGCTGTTTTAGGACTAGACAATAGTGATGTCAAAATGACGAAGTACTTTCATATTCATATTCATTTATTTGCGTATTAAGTTTACATTTTGGTCTTATAGCTACTAAAGTAGTTACAACTTAATGAATGTAATGGGTGTAGCAAATGTACAGAGGGCATTAAAATAGAATTAAATCAAATTTAAATTATCTCAAACTCTCTAAAATTATCTCTCTCTTTTAGTGTTTCGAAAATACTTGCAAAGCGTATAGTGTTAAAGACTCTTCTTTTTATTTCGAATAAGTAAGTGATTAATAGGGTTTTTACATAATACTTTTCAGTTTCGATACAGCTCTTAGTAATTTATTAAAAAGCATTGTTAGTCAAATATGTTAAAAAAAATCGTGTGGTAGCGGCTCATTAAAAAAATACTACCAACCCATCTCTTCGCTTGGTGTCGTAAAAGGCGACTAATGGACTTAGAACTGCACAACCATTCAATAGTGGATAATCCAATAGCTTATAGCGGCGACAGGCTCACCACATGTCACGCTGAGCACATGTGGAGTCACTGCTTGGTGAAGCACTAACTATGGCAGTGGACTGCTTTTGCGGTGCTTTTGCCTGGTCTCTGACTAACCCACGACTAACCCTTTGAGGATAATAATCGGGATTATATGTATGGATGTAGTATTCCAGGCTTTCCAACAAGTAATACTGTAGGAATGAATTAAGCGTTCCCCAAAGCATACCTATTATTTAAGGATAATAACGCAAAAGATCAGTTTCTCGGAATAACTCCAGTCAAGGGAGTTTTTATTATTCCTGGAGTAAGTAATAAGACGACATGTGAGATGAGTCAGACAGTTTGTAGAGCAATATTTAATCGGCGGCCTCCTCCCCGGCATTGAGTCGTATTAACGGTAATTCGTCATCTGACCTCAGCTCCTTATATTAGGATTGATTTCGGCACAACAATCCTAAGGCCGATCGTCAGAAATTGTGATTGACGGGAAATAGGTTTGGCAATGAAATTAAAATGCCTTAATAGCTTTTTTCCAAGAAAATCAGAAAATCATGTTTTTTTTTTATTTGGCATGTGTTTTAATTTTGATTTGAAATTGTTATTTTGTATGCGTTTATCAAAAATTAAATATTTGAAAAATATGTTTTTTTAATTTACTCTCTCGGTTTCCAGTAATAATGAAGAATTTACTTGGATTGTCAAGACTGAAATATTACCCAAAAAATACTACTACACAAAAAATTATGTAAAGGGAAATATTTTACTTAAATACATAGTACCTACGTTATTGGTTGTATGTACATACACATACATACAATCACGCCTGTAATGTAGGCAGAGTCCAAGGAGCACTGTGTTCCTTTAGACCACATTAAGCAATACAAAAATAGGGTTGGTCAGGGTTGGTCAGAACAAGTGGCTAGCTCATCGCCTACACAGACCCAGTACTTAGACCCAGTACGCCCTTAGTCGTCTTTTCCAACATGCCAGGCAAGAAAAGCTGTTGGTACATTCTTTTTGTATGTATGTTATTATAAATGTAATTAAGTAATAACATAAAGTGGGTTTGGTTTTATTACAGGCGGTATACCTACGACTATCGTTAAAGATACAGGTAGAGTGGTATGGTAAACTCTATCATTACAGAAGATAGTTTTAAAAAGCATAAAATTTATAAAACTATACACATTTCAATCCAACGTCAATGGGTAGAAAATCCTTGAATCGCACGCAATATTTTAATTAAACTGATATACTTATATAATACCTAAATCTACATAAAGTTAAAGTTATCATAAGAATATACTAGTTATTGATGACATATTTGATCGCCATGCAAATGCGAGCGAAATTGTATTCACATGCGTAGAATGCTTATGGAAAGAGTAAACATTCTAAAGTTAAAATGAAACAGTCTTCTTTGTCGTTCCATCGCTCGTAGATAATACGAAGGACAGTGAGGATCCTTGAGGGAAGTGTGATATGAAGGACTTGCTTGTGAACTTACATAATAGAATAGAAAACACTTCATTAACAACATCACAAAGAAACACTGTTAGCGACTCCTAATATGAATATTCCGTAATATTTTGCTATATTTCGTCTAAGTTCTACTAAGTACCTACTTTTAAATATTTTTCTTTCACTTTTTTTCAGGTTCGGCAGTTTCTTCACACTGGAAATGTTTAACAGTAAAATTAGTTACAAAAAAAACAAAAACAAAATTCTCAGGACTTTCAGTCCCGCACAGTGCTTGCTATAAATGGGGCTTTCGATAACATTGAATATCTTGAGAAACCTTGGGGAATTATATCTTCTGAAGTAAATGCGCATAAAAATATTAATTATATTGTAAAGATATTATTTTGCGAGGTCTCGGTGCGAGGTTGTTTCGCAGCAGTCTGTCCTCTAGTCATGATAAAGTTTTGATATCTTTCGTATATCTTGTAGTCATATACAACAAAAAAACACTTTGAAGAACGTGCTCCTTCCTCTCTTGCATTAAGGGCAAGTACACCATGCCTAAGTAGTGACAAAATAATTTGTGAAGCGTCAAGCAATAAAGTAGCTCTCGTGTTTTTGCCATAATGACAGATGTTAGTAAGGCAATGGGAGGTCTACCTACACAGTCAAGGGAACGACCAGAAATAACTGTTTATAACTTTTAGTATATTATGATGATACAAATATTGTTTCTAAGTATCATAATAAAATAACCTTTACCTAATAGTAATATCTTTCAGAATACATTTCCTAGGAATTTATCCTTGATCCTTCATTGATCCTTTTCCTAGATTTTATACATTTCCGGTAAATTATATATTGCTGCCCACATAATTATCTTGCTGCTCAATTAATTCTTCTGCTAACGAAATAATTATTTTGTTTCAGAGTTAAGTAGATATCATATCATCTTTCAGATGGCCTAGCCCGGAGACAAAATTACTCATTGCCTCTCGCTTCAAACGAAGAAGCGAGAGGCAAAGAGCATTTTGGTCTCCGGGGACTTTTTCTCTCCGGCCCGTGCTAGGCCTACTGCAGTTTTTTGTAATAGATTATTTTTAGGGGAGAGGGTTCTTAAATCTCTACGGATCCAGCAACTCGTATAATTTTGGTTGAAGTCAGGTAAGTTCAGTTAACCATAAATTATCTTTGCGGCGTCCGTAGAGATTTCATGAACTAACAAGTAAAGATCGCAGAAGAAAGGTTAGATACCTGGTTGCGGTAAACTAGACGAAACAGCAGGCCGATTAGGTGAAGGTTCTACTCATCCGACGACTTATCTGCTGTATTTGCTCTTCGAAGATGAAAAAGTAAATTGTAAGGGTCTGGTATAATGTATTTGATTCAAATGGTTCTTATGTATATTTCGTGCGTTTCTTAGCATTTCCTTGAATTATTGAAACTTTCATACTTTCACTTAGGTATACCTATGCAATGGTGGAAAAATCTTAATTTTTTTAAATAAAACCGATTTGTGGTTACAGCCTTTTAACCCCGGATCGCTAGCCTAGAGCGACTCTCATAGATAATGCGTCCAGGAAGTATAGTAGCTCAATCAATATTGCGCGGTTCGCCGACAATGAACTTGTGCGAGGTCAGGATTTAACTGCGCGCGCGCCGCGCGCCGACGACGCGCCGTCCGACCTTACTTCCTATTTATAGGATATAAATATTTATGCTTCACTTTTCTTTTCCATTTACACTTTTACTGTTCATATTCTATGAAATTAAGACCAAATCAATTTTAATATTCAAAAGTATGTAGGTAGTTACTATTGCGATTAAAATTCTAAATTATCCAGTAACGCGAGGAGCTCCACCGATTAAAAAAGGAAATTAGACAATTTGTATTAGTTCAGAACGAGCAACTTCTTAAGAAATATCGCTGTTACTTAATCTACTCAGCAAATGTAAAATGTTGATTTTACACAAACCTCGTCATCGAAATCTCATTTGAAACTCATTCTTACAAATCCATTATCGACCTGTAATTACTTGAGGTGTAAGTAAGTGCCTACTTGGTTAACCGTGTATGTAATTCATGTTACGGTGCTTAACTTACTTAGATTGATGTTTGCCGATTCACTCTCGCAGTCTTACTTGTTGATATATAATTATTTCCAGATAATTTTAGCCGTGTTTACGCCGTGCGTTGAAAATTGGGTCACAATATTTTGATGTTGACTGTTCAGTACAAAAATTAATTGCGAGCTGCAGCTGTGTAGTACATTCGCTTCGAATTTGACCTTTGAATGTTGGTGCTGTAGGCGGAGATTGACAAATTTAAAAATTACCTACTTGTTCATTTAGACTCGGTATGTGGTAAAATGGGTTACAGTAACTCTAACAATTACAACCACATAGACTGTGATACAGTCAGCGTCAAGTAGTAAGTGACACTCAGTGTGTTCAAATAAATGGACAATACCAAAAAGTCTATAATAGAAGTACAAATAAAGTTTCCATAATGTCAACATACTGGAAACTTATTTGTGTTTTGTCAACAATATGGAAACATTATTCGTACCGATATCATTAAATTTATGGTAGGTAAGTAGTGTCTATTTATTTGAACACCCAGATTATTACTATCTGACGCTGACTGTACATGCATCACGCCTCTTTCCCCGAAGGGATCGGCAGAGGTGTTAAACAACCACATTTCGCCAGATATGTTAGGTCCTATGTAACAGGTGGAGAGCCAGTTGCCATGCACCGGGCACAATGTGAGGCAAGCGATATTCACAATGAACTGTACATAACTTTTATTCAAACTCAGTGGTACAGGCGGTGGGATCAAACCCGCGATACCCGCGGCCTTTCGAACGAGTAGTGCCTCGTCCGTCCGTCCCAACTCGGCTACCGCTGCCGTACAATGATAAAAACTCTATCAATAACTTTACAAACGTTTCTATTCTACCTGTGGGTAGAAACGTTTGTAAAGGGATAAATAAATAAATAAATATTGTAGGACATCTAACACACAACTCCATCTAGCCTCAACCTAAGCAGAGCTTGTAATATGAGAGCTAGATTAACTGATAGAATACTTATATACATTTTTTTTGTAAATACATACTTACTTTACATAGAAAACATCCAAACTTCGAAACAAATATTTGCAGATCGTACAAACATTTGGTCCGACCTGGGAATCGAACCCGAGACCTCTGCACAGCAGTCGCATACACAACCGCTGCACCACCGAGGCAGTTCAAAAGTACGGACACGGCCGTGCTCATTACTAGCATGAAGCATGCTTTTTTGAGCAAGTCCTCATTTGTAGCACGTGTGGAACATCATTGCTAGTAATGTACATACTTTTTTAGAGCAAGCTTAAAAATCAACCAACCCAAGCCACGGGTAGGAGGTGCTCCGAGCGCGTCTGAATAGATTTTAAGGTTGCATGTTTATTGATGACTTTGCTTAAAACAAGCATGTATGTTGCTGGCAAAAGTGAACATTTGCAGAGGATGCTAATTTTTAGCATGCTTCTGAGCAGCTCTTCGCCTTCACCTCACCTCATGGTAAGTGACGATAAGGTCGAAGGTGGAAGCGAGCTTCACCTGTTTTTCTCAACAACTGAGGAACTGGCTATCTTACCTCTGATTGCCGAAACAGAACAATGCTTAAAACATTGTTATTATGGTGACCAATTATGGTAAGACGGTGATAGTTAAAAGCCCTATCACCAACCATGGTTTGGTTGGTGATAGGGATAGGGCAGAAAAACTTCTGCCCCCATGGGGAATCGAACCCGGACCTACCGCTGAACATCCGGTGGTGTGAACGACTAGATCAGAGAGGCGGTTAAAACCTTAGCTTAAGAAGGGAGTGACAATGTTTTGGTCACTGAATCAAGGACTGCCTTTGGCAAAAGTAGCTTTGAATTTTTATCGAAACAAATTCATCATTATATCACACTTCAAGTCTCTAAAATACACTTCAATACTAAAATAGAATTAGCCATTTCTCTCAATGGAGGACCTCGGTGGGGTCATAGTTAGCACACCCTTTGGCTTTCGATATCGAAAACAAAGCTACCTTCGCCATGGTCAGGCCTTGGATGGGTGACCAAAACTTTGTGATTTCGAACTCCTCCGTTAAGATGTTGGTCCCGGTCACTATTGCAACTGTTTCTACCCACCTAACCCTGATTGGGCCAGCGTGATGGTGTTGATTGGCCAGCCCGTATACTCCTCATGTGTTTCACCATGAGGAAGGCCTGTGCCCAACTGTGGGATATATATAAGGCTGACGACGAAATTTCTTTGAACTAAAACTATAAAACATGTATTTAATACATAAATAGATTTTGTATGTTAAATAATATTGTAATATAAGGTTATATTTTTTCAGTAACAGTAGGATTCCGAACATTCTGTAAATATTCCTAAAGAGAAGAAAAAAATGCTAATATATGGATATTAAAATGTATAAAAGTACGAAGACCCTTAATTTAACGTTTTCATTTAAGAAAATCATCACATGAAACACGGAGTTTTTGCCGAGTTCGGAATTTCCTTCATACCTTTCGTAGGTGGTCCTTTGTGAAGGTACAAGCAATTATAATTTTTCATTTGCCACTTATTTACATACACGAATTCGGTTGGGCTCCATACAAACTTTGGTGCTTTTAGGTAATTGAATTCGCGGCGTTACTATTGTGATGCAAATTTTAACCAACAATGTATTTGCGGGTCGCGAAGAGACGTCGTATTTCGTTTTGTATGGTATGGCGGGGAATATCCACAATTAAATAAATACATAGATGTAAGTAGGTATGTGGAATGTGCCTTGGTTCTAAATGTAAAATTAAAATCTACTTATCTTCAATAATGAAACAATAAAAATGGGGTGCTTTCATGTTTTGTGACTCTAATTAGCCTTATTTGTCGGCCGAAAGTAGATTGCGCTTACCTATATGCATCATTAGGGATTTTTTATACGTTCGGTTCAACTATTGACTTAAAATCCTCCTTGTTAATGTTTAGTGGGTAGTTGGGAACGCCTGTACCGGTGTCCCAAAAAAGGTCAAGTACCGACTGGAGAGATAAAGAGTGTCTCTAGGGACTATTTTCTTCGGTCCATGTTGGGCCTGCTGATTTGACACTAAATCGCTTCACTGCGTGCTACACCGCGGCGACCCGAGCTTTGTAAAACATACATCCCAAGCCTCTTCTAGCACTCGTCAAGGTTCAGCAAAGTACTAACTAATGTGTTATCATACCACTTTTCTGAGGAGGAGAAGAATTTGCATCAGTTACATCAAACCGCAAAGGCGTTTGCAGGCCAGCCATTCACCGATCCATATTAGAATGATGATCAAAATTATGCATAAACTGAAACTTAAAAAATGTTAGTAGGGGAGAGCGGGCCTCAATGTGTTGATTTTGACAAATGCCTATACGGCTTGCTAATAACAAGTTCTATGATTGAAGGGAATGGTTCATCTTAAGCCAAATTTGTTTAGAATAAGAATTTAACATCAATTTTTGCATACTTTTAATAGTGTTTTTATACAACTGCGGTAAGGTATTACTAACCCCGCTTTGGGACAAGTGCCGTCGCATGAAGTTCAAACAATCAATGTCACTTGGGCCGTGTCACAGCCAGCACCACAAGAGCGGCACATTTCACTCCGTTTATGAGAGTATGATGTTTTGTGTTGGAGATAAAAATGATTCTGCTTAAAACACTAAAATTACACTGCAAACTAGGGTAAAAACAAAAGCACGAATAATTCACACTTCCGATCTGTAATCTTTAATCATCAACTTTACACATTGGTCATGTACTATTTTCATATTTATTAGTTGGCTTTTATGAGTTTGCAATGTTTTTTTTTCATTTATTTGGAAAACAAACAGTCATTTACAATCATTGCTTATTTAAAAAGACATTTATAAAGACTTCTTTCAGTATTTTCACTATTTGCCATATAAAGAAAAAACTAACGTTACCAACAAAACTAACGAGTATGAACTTACAAAAAATATATAAATATCTAGGTAATCATGCATCTTTCAAAATACAAAACTTATTTTTTATCTAAGAAATAGAACAATTAAATATATCAATATCTGATAATCTTTTGCTTTCATTGTATAACCTACAAGCACGCTTAATAAACATTTATTAAGCGTGCTTGTAGGTTACATTGCTAGCATAGCACGTTCTGCTTCTAGGAACATGAAACAAATCCCTGTGGCGACATTGGCGTTCACATCTGCGAGGTACTCTTAGGTTAATATTAGACAGCAGTGAAGGGGCATCGATGTGGTTATTTACAATTTTGCACAAGAGAAGAGAGATTGAATCTGATGCCGCCGATAGCGAATAGTCATTATATACGTTTCCTACTCGGTATTCAAGTGATTTCAAAAACTTTTTTATTATTAGCCATAACTTATGAAATGTTGTATTAAAAGTCGATGAACTCTGTTAGTGGAGTATACTATTGTCATTTTCCATTGCACGTCGTAGAATATTTCTAGATGGTACAGTTTTTACAAAGCCATTTATGAGTACTCAGAAGGCGTAGGGCCATGAAGCTAAAAGCAGTTATCTGTTCATCGCGCAGGTGCTGCATTACGTCCACCTCATAACGGGCACTCGCTCTTTACTGCCCATCAACTGCCCACTGTTCAATATAGCGTATTGTAATAAAACTTCTCGCAAAACAAAACATTTTTATTTTCCGTCTTACTCTTATCTTAACCTCTTGATTGTCAAAGAGCACCGGCGTTCGTAAACAATGTATAATATAAATATAAATAAAATATATATATATATATATATATCTTCAAACATTCACACCTATCAACTAGCCCCATTTGAAGCAACTAATGCTGCTTGTGTTACGGACACTAGATGACGGATAAATATATGTAATAGATAAATACATATAAATATCCTGAATATATATAAACATCCAAGATTGGAGAACAAATGCCTGAAAATTCATCACCCAAACATTTGCCCCCACCGGGGATCGAACCCAGAACCTCTCGAGATGGCGACGCCTTGAGACCAGCATACAGACCACTCGACCACGGAGGTCGTCAAATGAAACATTTCATCATGTATGAAACATATTATTGTGTCTAGTTTTCTGACCAATGAGAGGTTTAGGGGTGGATTACAATGTTTTGGTCACCTATCTATGGCCATTGTAACCGTTTCTACCCACCCACCTGCATTGGGCGAATGTGGTGGTGTTACGACCCATGCTCCTCATGTGTTTCTCCATAGGAGGCTTGTGTCATGCAGTGGGACGTATATAGGCTGAGGACAAGAGTTTAAGGTAAGTAAGGTTTAGGTTGAGCAGAATTAAGTTTGATTTAATAAACTTACTTTTTTATAAACTTACTAATGGTACATAGATATTGTAATGTCGCGTAAATTTATGTATGTAAACACTTGCATTTTATTTTTAACAAATTCTTTGGTAATCTAATAGTGAGTAACTTTTATTGGCCTTATTTAAATGTTTGTAATTTTTTTGTAATTTTAAGTTTATGGCTGTTTTTATTCCAAATAAAATAAAATAAAATGGCGCACATTGAGGGAGCCGTATGTCCAGCAGTGGACTAAAGAAGAAGAAGAGAAAATTTTAATATTTGGCTTGTTATCAGATTTAACAAGATTATAGCTGAATGTTTATAACGATACAGATAAAATAAGACAGCGAGAAAATTGTATACTTAAAATTAGTACGAATTATTATTTACTTATGGAATAATAAGTTTTTTTATCCGTCATCTAGGATCCATAGCACAAGAGCGAAAGCTCTTTGAGCTTGTTGATAGAAGTGAATATCAGGAGTCATTTATCAATATTATTTAATATAATTAAATTAATATTCTTTAATTATTATCTTCATTTTTGTTAGTTCTTATTGTGTGTTTGTAGGTTAATAAATGTTTTTCTTTCTTTCTATCTTTCTAGTTAGTAAGTGGAACTTGAAGAAGTGGCCTGAAGAAGTACACATACGCTGGGCGGCACTGCTCGAAATTTGAAATCGAACGCGTGTTCTAATATCAAAATTTCATAAATTTTTCGACTTCTGTCATATTGCCTTCATTTTTACGAGTACATTCCAGCGCAATTCGTATTAACATTTGTGTGAACATTAAGTTCATGAATCTGTGTCATGCATTGATGTATATAACACTAGATCTGTAGTAACCGCGTTAAAGCGTAGCCACTCGGCATATGGCCACAGCCATATACGAGGCTTATGTCAGTTAGTGCTCTGTGAGACGTCAACCAAGTAAAGCGCGACGAAAAAAAATTAATTATGTAACATTTAATTTTGCTTAATTAATTATTTATAAAAATCGACACGTCTTACACTCACGACACTTTTTTCTTATACTTTTTTATTTCATTTTTAAATAAGTATTTGCATTCCTCTCCAGCCCATAATACCTTATTACTAAAATACGTTATCTTTAAACTTGATTAAATACATCCAATAAGAAATAAAAAATATTAATGTAATTATTTAAAAATAATATATATTATAAAAAAATAAAAATGGGGTAAAATTTCACGAGCAGGGAACACTTCCACCATTGTACTTTGACATTGCGATATGTCTAATCCAGCCTAATCTGAGCGAGACGGTACAGTCACTGCGCTGTAGCTTTTGCGACTTGCGTAAGTGGGATAGATATATGTTTATCTTTTCAATGTTTAGTGGTTTCAAAGCTACGTCGTTGAGTTTTGGAAACGGCTACGCTTTTTTTGACGTTATTTAATGCAGTTTGCAAATCTAGTGTTATATACATCAATGGTGTCATGAGTGAGATAAACATAACTGCAAGAAATGGTCGTGGGTTTTATCTATACATCTGAGCGCTTACAAGGCACCTGCTTGGAGCGCCTATTCCGAAGACTTTGATCCATCGTATACCAGTCAGGATTGCTGCCAAGTAAGTGTTATTACTACTACTTATTACTCCTCTGTAGCGTCTGTCCGTACACATAAAAAAACTTAAATCTTTATATCGTTAAATAATTATATGCATCTATGTATAATTCAGTAAAACATATTATCAGTTCAAAATTATTAAAAAAAATCTCATGTATGTACAACATGAAGTAGATAGTTAGTATATCTTTGTTTAATAGTTATTCACTGATGAGACTATTATATTGATTTACATAATTATAATATTTATTTACCTGCACATAAAATGAGTCACAATCTTGCATCTGATATAATTTTATGCCTTCATTGTTTGTAACGGTGTCTTTGATGCATTTCAATAAGACAAATATTTAGTTCTTTGTATAAGATAAAGGGGGTTTTCTGTTGGTATTTAAGAATTTTTATGCTGAACAAACAAGACATTTTTATTATTAGGTACATTCGCATGCAAGTAAAAAGTTATTTTGTCCGCAAATTATTTATAGATCTAACTTTTAAATCCATTCGGTTTTTGTGTATCGATCGTTTGTTTTTGGAAGTAGATTTAGAATGAATCGGTTATTAATCTGAAAATATCCCTCAATGAAAAATATTAAATGCACATACATATAAATGGGCGTAAACATACATTTCTCGATCTAAACCACCAGAACCAGAGGATACAATAGTCTTTCTCTTCCGTGATTCAAACCCGTAACCGCTTGACCATTTAGGGTCATTGACTAGCATGGTCATGGTATCTTTTATTTTCCTTTTAATAAATATTAGGCAAGTTACATAAAGAACATTATCGCGTTGGATGCACGCGTGTTGCCGCCGCTCTGCATACATAACTTGGGCCTTGACTTTCAAAGTTACTGAACTAAGCGGCTTAGAACGTCCGAACGATGCTCTGAATAATGTACAACAGCTGGTAAACAGTACAATTTTTCAAGCTTTTATTTAACTTGCTATGTATGTTTGTATGTACAGGTGGAATCTTGCAACTCAATTTTAAGGCACTTGCTCTCAACCGATTGAGCTGAATATTTTTTGTTATTTAATATTAATCATATGATGCTTTTATGTTTTTTGATACCTATTTTATTGTGTTCAAACCCTAGTCAAGCCTTTGTCGAGGAAATATGGACGAATTTAGATATTTACTAACGTAGAGCGTTAATATATAAGCTATAAAATTAAATAGTAAATTAACAATACAACAATTAAATAAGTAAGATATTTAGTAAGATATTCTGCGATTTAACCGATATATTATTACAATGCAAAATAATAAAAGAACCAAGGTAATTATTATTTCAAATTTTCATAGATCACATAACATACATAATAGATCATTTAAAAAATTTCAATGGTACATAGTAAAATTAATAGTAGGCAGAGGTGTAGGCAAATTAGCCCTTCGGGGAAAGAGGCCTAGTGATAGGATTTTTCTTTAATGAAATGTAACTAACTGGTACTTTCCGTTATTATACTCCGTGACGCCAAAACCATCCCCATAAGAGGGTGGTTAGTTGTGAATAATATCATTTCGGATCTATAATGTGAAAAAACAATAGACACTAGCAGTATTTCCGGACCGATACACAGTCAGTCTGATGACTGCAAAAAGTTCACTTCATTGATAGAGAATCTATCTCTACTGAACCGTTTGACTATTGATATCACATAATTATTGTTGAGAAATCACAAGATTATAGAATTGTAATTTATATAGTAGATGGTTTCCGCTGATACAATGTCCTGTCAACTTCGTACCATTGGACTCGGAAATGACCACGAACCTTTATTTAAATTCATGGATAAACCCTGTCCTATCAATACTTCGCAGTACGTAATTATTAATTATATTACAGTATACATCGATGCTAATTAAACAGGAAATATAGCCATTATATTGCTTTGAAATTACTATTTTAAATACTACAAGATTTAATACGTCAATAACATCCATAATGTGACCGTGAAAGGCTTACCACATTCACACCGGCTTGTTGACGTTTCATCGTAATCTTTACCACGATATTTGTCGAAAATTTATAACAATAACTCGAGAGTCGCTTCGAATAACTTTACATTACTTTAGATTTTATGTCTATGAAGATACAGCTTACATTGGTAACTAAGCTTTTAGAGTAGTGGCGTAAGCTCGGTCCTATACACACAGTACGAGCTCTCTGGGGGACTATTCTGAAAATACAGGACATAAACACTTTTCCCAATAGACATCGTCGGCTGGTTAAACGTGTTTTACGGGACAGTCATTCGATTGTGAACACAACTTTATAGATTTTGTACACTGTATTTTTACACATTCTGTATTCAAACAGCGATTGTGTAAAATCTCGTGTAAAATGTTAGCCAAGAGGTCAATGACTTTTTAAACTGATATTCGTGTATTTAACCACACATTGCGCATATTGAATATCTCCGTGGCATAACTCCCATAACCCACATTTTGCTTTTTATATATATATCATACAAAATTTTAAAATTAATGATACATACATACAAATACATATAATCACGACTATTAACCCCTGAGGGTTAGTCAGAGAAAAGACAAAAGCACCGCAAAAGCAGTCCATTGTCATAGTCCGCGCTGCACCAAGCAGTGACAGGTGGGGAGCCCGTCTATTCTTTCTTTTCTAAAAAAAATAGTTTAGAATAAAATCAAAAATCGAATGAAATAAAAAGCTTAAAATATGGACATATAAGACAAGCATAAGAAAGTGAAGAATAATGTGCATGATCTACAAAGATTTGATTCAAAGCCTAGTCAAGCCTTTGTAATATTTGGTCCTTACCTATGAAATTGGTGTTTTTTTTCTCTCTTAGTATTTTATCTGTAACTATTAAGATTCAGAGTATTCCTAAAAAATAATTACCTCGTCTAAAAATAGACTATATTTTTGAGCTCTTTTGATTTGTTTTCATAATTTGTTGTAAGTTTAATTGTGTTAAAATTGGACACTGAGACAACTCTTTTTAAGTGCCTCCCGAATACATCATTTTATTTGCATTCACTTAAAAACGATAAATAATTTTTATGAAGTGTGATATTACACATATTACTAAAGCTTGTCTTATGATAGATGCCAAATATTATTATCTTTGGATTTGTCGTTGTGAAGAGAACTGAAAAAATTTTAGTATGGAAAATGTAGAATTCCGCAAAATTTCCATACAAAACACCAATTTCATAGGTAATATCAATATTTCTACGGGTGATTTCCAAATACCTAGTACAAAAATTTTACCTCATGATTTAATAAAAATTGCTAAAACTAACAGTAAACGGTAAATACCATGAAATCTTATTTCCGTAAGAATACCAAAATGATATCATCAGTGTTTCCAAAATTTTATTATTTGTCATTTCATGAAAAAAAAAACTGGTTTAAAAAATATCCTGCCTTCATTTTTAAAATCCCAAGTTTTTGTCTGAATCATCTTTGTGGTCGCAGACAGTCATCTTGGACATGTGATTTTCAGTAGATAAATAAATGGATTTAAATTCAACTCACACGTTGTGCTTCTTCGTCCGGTCATTCACACGATTTGACACGTGGAATAGGTACAGCGTTGTTTTCAAATAAGGTTTAATTTTCCGTGGGATTACATTTTAATAGAAGCTTAACCACAAAAGCATAAATCGAAGCAACGATATAGGTTCTCAGCCTATGTATATACGTCCCACTGCTGGGCACAGGCCTTCCTCATGGAGAAACACATGAGGATTAAGGGCCGTAACACCACCACGCTGGCCCAATGCGGGTTGGTGGGTAGAAATGGTCGCAATAGCGACCGGGATCTACTGCAAAATGTGCCTTCCGAAGCACGGAGGAGCTCGAGATCACAAAGTTTTCGTCTCCCATCCACGGCTTGACCATGGCGATGGTAGCTTTGTTTTCAATCGAAAACCAAAGCGTACTGACCACTACGCCACTGAGCTCCTCCGATCAAACGATATTGGCGTCTATTATTAATTAGAAGTACCTATTATTTTCTTGGTTCCTTTTTTTCAGACGTGTGATAAAACATTTTTGGGCCAACTAGTTATTTTTATTAATCCCATGGCGGTCACCGCGAATACTGGTGTTCGCAAATAATAGATGTTTCTATTGTGTCTCGTTTTGTGCCCGTTGACTAATTAGTCACGCCGACCATTGCATATAGACACATCTACAGCTTGTGGTGGTGATGAATCTGTTGCTGAGATTACAATAACATACATACATATCAACACGCATCTTTTCTCGAAGGGATATGCACACATACACATACACACACACATATTTCGTCAGATATTACTCCTCATGTTGTAACATGAGGAGTAATATCTGACGTAAAATTGAGAGTTAGATTTTATTAAAAATAAGAGAATCTATGGAAATGTTTCTACACGATACACTAAAACTAAATAAAATCTAGGGTCTTACCATTCACGTTAAAAGTATTCGTGTAATTGATAGAGTTGTTTGTTATGTAGAAATTAACGTGAAAATATCGAGTAGGTACTCGAAATCTGCAAAAACGTCGTTTCGGGTTCCACAAGCAGCTGTTAACCTGTTCCGATGCAACTTTCAAGCTTACTTGACAGTTGGCACACGGCTTTGTAAATGATTTTGATAATGATAGTTCGTTTTAGATAAGATTAATAGTGGTTGGGCGTTGACTGAAGTCTGGAGGCTAATAGCTTCGCCATCTTGTACCTAACATATTCTAATTTTAATTATAGCGAGTAATTGTGATTTGTGGGTGTTTGGGGCTAGTGACACAGTTATAAAATGCTTTACTTTAAATAAATTTATTAATAAAAAAAATGTATATAAACAATGGTCAAGTTAGTGGGTAATTTTAAGAAATTAATTATCTAATTCTGAGGGATGAGGGATGCTTTTAAAATTGAATACGCTTGTAAAAATAAGCGAAATGTAATAAAATTTTGGTAATTCTATCAGAATCACTCTCTCTCTCTCTGACATCAGCCTAGACGAAATTGAGGCGGCTCTTGCGCAACTTAAAAATGGAAAAGTCCCTGGTGAGGACGGAGTAACAATGGAGCTTCTGAAAGCTGCTGGGAAGCCGGCACTTAAGGAGCTCGAGCGAATATATATTTCTGTTATTTTTTCCGGGAGAATTCCGAAGGCGTGGCATGAAAGCTTAGTCGTACTATTCTTCAAGAAAGGCGACAAGACTTTGTTGAAGAACTATCGACCGATTTCACTTCTAAGCCACGTCTATAAGTGGTTCTTAAGAGTCATCTCGAATCGTCTTACGAGAAGACTTGACGAAGCTCAACCTTCGGAGCAGGCCGGGTTCCGACGGAGTTATAGCACCATAGACCACATTCACACGGTAAGGCTGGTTATACAGAAGACAAGTGAGTATAACCAGCCACTGTGCATGGCGTTTGTGGACTATCAGAAAGCTTTTGATTCTGTCGAGACCTGGTCTGTTCTAGAGTCCTTGCAGAGGTGCCAAGTTGATTGGCGATACATCGAAGTGTTGGGATGTCTGTACGAATCTGCCAATATGTCTATGGAAACCCAGAATGCGGACTACGCTGGACTGGACAAGACGCGGCATTAATATAAATGGCGAGTACATCTCACACTTGCGATTCGCAGACGACATCGTCATCATGGCTGAAACCCTACAGGACATAAAAGAGATGGTGCACAGCCTAGCTGATGAACTTGGATAAAACCAAGGTCATGTTCAACGAGCACTTTGATCCGGTTCCGATCACAGTAAATGGAGTATCTCTCGAGGTTGTACAAGAATATGTTTACTTGGGGCAAATGCTCCAATTAGGCAAAAACAACTTCGAGAAAGAAGCCAATAGAAGAATTCAGCTGGGCTGATCAGCATTTCATAAGCTTCGTGAAGTTTTCTCGTCACCCATCCCTCAATGTCTTAAGTCGAAAGTCTTCGACCAGTGCGTCCTTCCTGTCATGACCTACGGTGTTGAGACGTGGACACTCACGGCTCGACTAGTCCACCAGTTTGAAGTCGCTCAGCGAGCTATGGAAAGGGCTAAGCTCGGAGTATCTCTAAAAGACCGCATCAGGAATGATGTGATACGACAGAGAACTAAAGTCACCGACATAGCTTACCGGATTAGCAAACTGAAGTGGCAGTGGGCAGGTCATATTAGCCGTAGAACTGACGGCCGTTGGGGCCATAAAGTTCTCTAGTGGAGACCGCGTCTCGATAAACGTAGTGTAGGACGCCCTGATGGGATGACGATATTCGTCGGTTGGCTGGAGTGGGCTGGATGAGAACGGTCGAAAATCGCGAGCGGTGGCGTGCATTAGGGGAGGTCTATGTCCAGGAGTGGACAAGAGTAGGCTGAAGATGATGATGATGAATTCTCTCAGAATAAAAGGGATTAGTCGTATGGAACAATTAAATATATTATGTCGTCGAGGTGGGTAAACATTTTTTTTAAATAATTGTAAACCTCTATATATTTATAAAATACTTCGCGACTTCAGTAACCCAGCAATTTGCGATCTTACGGTGACTACAAAATATTATCATCATTATCAGACTCACCATCATATCTAGCGAAATGTGGGTGCCTCTGCCTACCCCAGGCGTGATGATATGTTTGTATGTATCATCAGCCTATATTGGTCCACTGCTAGACATAGATACATTCTCCTCCTCGCTTCGTCTTCCTCATTTCTGAGGGTCGTGAGGTTCACTTGGTATTCGTTTTTGTCTCACTAAGCTCTGCCCTCTATGTTGTCATTTAGCATCGAGATATTCAAGCTTCTTCCTATTATATATTTATGGAATAATACAACATAACATATTTTTGACCGCCACTTTGGTATTGTGGTTCATACCACTGGGTGTTGATTGGGAGGTCCGGGTTCGATTCCCCATGGTGGCAGAAGTTTTCCTGCTCGGTTTGGTTGGTGGTAGGGCTTCTTAGCCCGCCTGGCTAGCTACCACCATCTTACCTAAATCTGTCGCCATAATAACGATGTTTTAAGCATTGTTGTTTTCCGGCAATCAGAGGTAAGATACCCAGTTCCTCAGTCAATGAGGATTATAGGTGAAGCTCGCTTCCCCCTTCGGTCTTATCGTCACTTACCATCAGGTGAGATGAGATGAAGGCCAAGAGCTTACCTGTCATATGTAAAAAAACAACGTAATATTCAGGGATGATGTGTGGGTAGTATCTATCGTTGGGAATGGAAAGCAATATCATAAATGCTTTGATTTGATTTTATATAATAGAGATAAATTCATAATAAGAAATATATAAATTTACCTATGAGTGAATGCTAATAATTATAAAATTTCATTAAAATCTATCAGATCAAGCCATCAAAAAGAGAGTCACATACATACGAGAGAGTCATGAGTCAAGTCATGTACTGTGTCACATGTTATTACACTATTATCTGTTTACTAAAGAGACATGGAAATATTCGAAGGAGTAAGATGAGTAACCGTATGTTATATTTATGCGTAATCATAATATAATTTTGTCATAGGTGCTAATGCACACATGCATTAAATAATTCATTATCCAAAATAAGGCAATTTATTTCGTAATCCAGTGTTTTATAGGATAATAACAATTTGATTGCATGTCTGAATACGCAATTTGCTTCAAAGCTCGCGTTTGATGTTAATTTGTTGAATGGTGACTTGATAATAATAGTAATAGCATGTTTAATAATCCCAAGTCAATGGCAAGCTATTTACCTTAAACGTAGCTTAGGACACATAGCCTGGGTGTAGGACAAAGAACATGATTTCGTGTGCACACGTGCGCCCATGATTATATCGGTCAGTGAATGGTGAACTGCAATCAGCCGGGAACGTAATATTATCAAAGCACTTTGGCTTAATACTACGCAACAGTGTGTCGTATCACTTAGTACTTAGATTGCACAGATCAAGATCATGTACATGAACTTTTTCGGTCAAAACAATATGTTCTAGGCTGTGTTACTAAAAAAAGAGCTTTATTATTTCGTTGTAATAACATTGGGAGTGGACAAATTCTAATAAACAACGATTCAAGAAAAACTAATAAAGAACTATTTTTTTATCATTTACAAATAGAAATAAAATCAGGAAGTTTATTGTGCATGCAGTTCTTGGTCGTTGGTGTTCATTACACAAGAACTAACCTCTAATAAGACTCAAATATGAAATTCCTATTATATCCCTCCGATTTGCATTACCCAGCAGGGATGATGAGTAAATATATTACATGCATTTAATTCCAAAAAAAGGCCTGAGGATCCCTTAGCACCTGTAACAGAACCGTCACTAAAGTCGTAAGCTCCCTTGAAAACTATGTCATGTTCAACCATTACCTTTTACGATGTTCGGAAATATAATTTACAAGTCATGAGCAAGAATGGTCGAGTGCAAGGAGTGCATTCGCAGCAGAGGTGAACGCTCGACATTCGCCCACTGAACTTGACTCTGCTGGGCCCTCTTTGTTTCGTTGCGAAACCATCACGACACGCCAGCGAAACCATTTACCGTCGAGTAACATTATCCAATACACGATAATATTTATGTTGCTCTTTACTACATTTACAGACTGCAGTGTAAGCTTATTTCAATTTGCCGCTAACGGTGAATAGAATGGCGGTATTTAGGCTACTCCACAATATTCTACGCCTTCCTGTTTATGTCGAAATGAATGCGTTGTGAAACGCACCCTTTCAATATTCGCAGTAATCAGCACTTCAATGCGATTCCAGGGTATGGACCGTGAACCCGGCGCGCGCGCCTATGTTTATTCGTCGTCGGATGATCCGAGGCCGGTATATAAGCGGATCGTTGCGAATACCCGGCATCATTCGCGATTAAACCACCGCCGAGAGCTTCCGCAGCACGAGGCCGCGCTGACCGCCAATTGATTGATACAATTGCTGACAACCCTTCCGCAATGACTTCCACGCGTTTACTGATTGTGGCCGTTTTGCTACTCGTAGCCATTGCCTGTGAGGCCGCGCCTTCTCCCTTCTTTGATGCTATTTATGATGCCATTAATGGAAATGGAAGAAGATCTTATGGCTACAATGGTTACGGGAACTACGATTACAGTGGCTATGGGTACAATGGATACGGACACCAAGGAGGGCACCGAAATGTTGATCGAGGACAACGCCAAGGGAAGACTTACAAGGACATCTGCAGGGTGCACTTCCCTGATTCCGTAGCGGTGCCTGGATCGGGAGGCATCGTGTGCCCGTACTGAGGGTCAGATCGCGTGTTCTACGCCATGGAGCGCCTGTTCAGGCGCCGTAACATTATGAGGATGGGCTGATAAAACTGTGTGCTATTGATTTGACTTCTCTAGTCTGTGATCAGAAGTCATCAGAGAATTGTTAATTTCTTATTTCACAACAGAGTTGGTACAATCTTGGAGCTTTATTTAATACTTAAAATATTGTTGTTAGTGTTGTGCTGTGTAAATGTTATGTTCCTCATTCCAAATCATTCGCAACTAATGCTGTGGCGCATAATTTTGTGTTGTATTCAAAGTGTAATAAGAATTTTATCTTTGTGTGATGACCTTGTGATAGATATTAATATGTAAATAGTTAAGAATAGTTTTAGTGTATCGCCGGATGAACACTGCCTAGAACACGCGATATCGACTTAACGATAGAACTATGATGAAGAATTACAATAATTGGCTCTTTGTACTTAGAAAAAAATTACTTATCAAACGGTTTCTTCTGCCAAAACAGTTAAATCTTCGTTTCAGCCTCAGTTATTCTGTTTACTGTCTGTACACAAACGTTTGTAAATATCATAATAATAATATGAAATTATTAATAAATATATTTTATCGGTAACCCGTGTTTGATAAACGTACCGTTTCGTAATTTATGTGTCGGGGTCATCTGGATCAATGACGTTTGTCAGTTTCAATGAAATTTTGATAAACCTATTAAACCGATACTAGTGATTCGATGTTTTTACTTAAAACAATAAGGTAAACAATTAAAAACAGGGATATGGTTACTATCGTCATTGTCAATATTGTTTTTCATTTCTTTATAATACAAATTAGGTGACTGTTTTACTGCGTATCCAATAAAAACATTGGGCTGTAAATCAAACATATTTTGTACGTTGATAATAATTATTTCTAAAATTAAGCACAGCTCTATTAAAAGGTTTCGAAATTGTAGTTGTTTTGTTTTATAGTCACGTAATGTTTCGTAGATGGTCTATGTTTGTGTTGTGCAAGCTAAGCTTACTCATTATGGAACTTAATCTGTTTATCCCACCGTCTATGGGAGCATTAGTTAGAGCGTTAGCTCGGGATTCATAGACCATTCTCTCTGTTTCTGCTCTTTCCCAAGAGGCAGATTCTTATTTAAGTTACGACTTAGTAAGTTTCTGCATATTATCAGGATAAATGTCTGAATGTGTAACATTACGACGTGTAATTATTATGATAAAACTTTTTTTACTTACAGTAAGTGTCAAGAGTAACGTTGATGAAATAGCCGCCGACATTAAAACTTTTTAATGTAAATGTTTTTGTCATAGCGTGTTTATTATTACGGTAATATCGTGTTTATTGCTACTACTTTTACCGCATACACTACATACCTACCTACATTTAACACGACTATCACCACTAAGGGTTAGTCAGAAACTAGGCAAAAGCACGGCTAGAGCAGTCCTTTGCCATAGTCTGCTCTTCACCAAGCAGTGACTGCACTAACCGTGACAGGTGGTGAGCCCGTCGCCGCTATAAGTTATTGGATGGTTGTGCAGTTCTAAGTCCATTAGTCGTCGTTTACGACATCCAAGGGAAGAGATGGGTTGGTAGTTGACTTTCAAATCCTGCGGGTTGAAATTATTGACATGATCTTTTATTTGACAGTGTACACTTCTGCTGTCCGTAACATCTGCTGTAGGCCTTAGCAGAGTGATTTTGCTACAATCAATATCAAATTTTTTGCATAAAGAATTAATGAACATTTCGTTTTTATTCTACTTGCAAGCGGTGGATGGTGTTATTCTATTTGAGAATTATTATCTAGTGGTACGAAAAAGACATCAAAAAATAATCTTTGGCAGAAGAAACAATTGAAGTGCGAAAATGTTCCATTTTAAATGGTAGGAGTACAACGTACAAAAATGAGTTTACATAGTATTTTAAAACATGTGGCAATATTATGGTTACAGATCTATGTGGTTTGTAGGCCAGTTAGTAGACAACAAACGCCATTAAACATTTTATGGTGTAATACGTCTGGTCTGTTGCAGGCGAGCATAGTAAATTATGAAATATTATACAATATAAAATAGCCTGTTCAATAAATTTATAGCTTCTCAACATTAATTAGCAGCTCTCGCTTTGACTGTAGACCTATATATTAAATCCCTGTAAAATATCTGTAAGTAATTCTATACTTAGCTTTAAGTAACTCAATAAAGTAATGATATTGTAGTATATAAATTTCAAAACAAATTATGTTCTAAATTAAGTCTCAGTTTGTCATTAGCTCATAAGATACCTTTTATGCTTATATAAAGTGATCGAATATATTTCAAATACTTATATTTATTTCTTCAAACAAGTTTCCTTTTTATTATATTTCCTTTAAAACAAAGGTGTTACTTCATCTTTTTACTGATTAAAGCATGAATTCGGCTTTGCATTTATATCTAATAGTCCATATTTATAATCTGAAGTTCGGAGCAATAACACGGTGTAAACAATTGAAGAATGTTGGCTCTAATTGCAACGTAGAGTGTGATCTGCTATGGAAATCCAAATCATTTATTTAGTTTTATGACTAAAACAAAACCGTTTTCTTTCCCAAACGTTTTCGCATACAAAAAAGTTTTATACACCATGCACCTGCATATAAAGCACGCTTTATTTGTCATATATACGGGGAATAAAGCATTCCCTAGGGTAATAAAGTAATCAATTTTCCCTAGGGAATAAAGTAATTTGAATTTAGAATAAATATCATAAAAAATAAACGTGAAATTTAAACGAAATTCGGTTAAAATTTCAATTTATTTCAACTCTAAACAGCTGGCATAAATCTCAACAGTTTTTGCCAAATGAATTTTGTTGCATGAAGTTTTTTTATTGTTTTTGGTTGTTTTGATAGTATTTGTCTGTTTTGATTGTATTTGTCTATTTTTGACTGCATTCGACTGTGATTGTCTGTTTTCACTGTTTTTGAATCTTTTCGATTGTATTGGACTGCACTACGAAATATATCAGACACAAAATAATATACAGGAAACAAAATAAAATTCCAAAATCAAATTCATTAAGAAAAAGAAACAAAAGAAGATCACTTTGCAAAAATATTGACCACTTTACTATTTAAATGGAACGTCCTGGGAATTCAAACGAAGTATTCTATAGGCAAAATTAAAACAATATGTAGACATATTGTTTTAAGGCTTTATACGAGAGGCCACGGACCGGGTATGAATCGGTCTATTATTCGAAGCTTATTAATATTGATAGACATTCCGCATGGAGTGCTCACTGCGGTCTTGGAAAAAATATTGCGATCATTTTCATTACTCACGGTGCATTTAATTGAATGCATAGGTTCAGTACCGAGAGTGTTCTTTTATTTACATAAATTTAAATGGTATATTATGTATAATATAATTTGTTTACTTTTCAGGAAACGATTGCTTATTGTAATGTTGTTTACATTTAACAATAGAGATATTACCGCCAAGAAAAGTCTTCTAAAATGCACTATGAATTATTAATTTATGAACTCTTATATCTGTGTATTACAATTAAGTGCTATCTGTCTAATAAATAACATTTTTTTCTTAAAACTTAAAATTTTTTTTTTGCAAAATTTTTCACTTTTTAATCTTGTTTCAAAAATGTTTTTTTTCATTTTAAAATGAATCATAATAATATAATGTCAGCTTATTCCTGCTGATGTTAGCATTTCCCACATTTCCTTAAGCTTATTGAACTTAAGCTTAACAATAAGAGTAACTGGAATTCACATTGGTGCAGAGATTTCAATCTTCAGCTGTTTTATTATTCACAGCCTATTTGTAATGCCGACGATATACGCAAGGCCATATTTGTCCAAGAATCTTCACTCTGATCTGTACTCCATTGCCCGCATCCAGTTGCTACTAAGCTGGATTCAGCGCATTTAGAGCAGCGAGCCGCGCATTCAGCCGGATTGTCGATTCATCTTGTGCCGTCTATCGAAGATGCGTCTCCCAGTATGTTATTTTCTTCTTCTCCCTGGCCTTTTTCCATTTAGGTGGGAGCACAACATGCCTTTTTCTTCAATTCTCCTCTGTCATTCGTCAGCTCAGCATCCACTTCTTTTATTCTTCATGCATTTAATTCATCGATTCTTTGGTCTACCTCTAATTCTAGGTCCGTCCAGATCTATGCTCAGCATCCATCTTGTAATGTGACATTTGTCCAGTCTGTGATCGCCACTCAAGAATTTTTCTTGTCTAATGCCCAGTTTTGCGAAATCACGGATTCTTTTTTTGCTGTGAGTTTGTTATTTATCCATGTGTAAACTGTCTTAAACTGTCGGAGACAGATTTTTCCTCTCTTTCGGCTCTCTCGAAGTTTTAATGACTTCTATTATTATGTGAAAGTGTCACAAACTATTTCTACCATTGACGGCGACCTATTATGCTGCAGTCATAAGATGACCATTAATAAAAGTCGAGTTTAACACCAATCTTGCTTTTATCAGTATATGTTAAGATAACATATTAATTATGACCCCACTTAATGTATAATGCTTAATTAAAATAAAACAAACACGATAGCCAATTACGAAGCGGATTCGTGGAATTGGAATCGCTTGTAATGTGAACAAATAACTGTGAAAAATTAATATTACACATACATACATGCATACAATCACGCCTGTAATCCCAAAGGGCAAGGGGTAGGCAGAGTCCAAGGAGCACTGTGTTCCTTAAGACCACATTTAGCTATACAAAAATTGGGTTTGGTCAAATAAAAAATCGTGAAAGAGTAGTAACAAGTGGCTAGCTCATCGCCTACACAATCACAGACCCAGTACCCAATGCGCCCTTAGTCGCCTTTGACGATATGCTAGGCAAGAAAAGCAGTTGGTACATTCTTTTTGTGTCCCGGACCAACACGGGACAAAAATTTATATTGAAATGTATTATAAAGGTTATTTTGTGAGAGTTTTCCCTTTGTTTGTCACCTAAGTGCAGACTTAGGGGAATCTTAATCTTAACATTTGTAATATTAATTAACATCACATAGTAAAGTATAATTTACAATGATATGTGTTAATTTGGTCACATTATAGGAGAAAAATCTAAATTCAATGTCGATAAAACATATGAATAAACGAGTACAATGAACAACATCATTGTTAATACTAGAATCTTCTAGAAATGAAATATAAAAACCTTTTAGACTTTTAGGGCCACTTGCAGGAAGTTTTAAACTTAGTTTTATACTCGATTTTGTCAGTTTTTGACAATTTTACTACGGCTAAAATGTCAAAAAAGCACTAAATCGCGATTTAAAACTCGATTTTGTAATTTTTTGACAATTTTACTATGGCTGTTATATCAATAATTAACAAAATCGAGTTTTAAATTAGGTTTCAAATTTCCTGCAAGTGGCCATATTTTATAATAACAATTAATTTTGCACATAATAACCTTGTGCTATTAACAAAATTAAATAAGGAAAATTATATAGGTCTTGAAATAAGTAGAATTTCGAACTAAATTAAAAATTGTTGTTTGTTTACAATAAGGAAAATTAACGGTAGTTGTGTGTCATAAAACTTGTAAGTAATACTTGTAATAAATAACAATGAATTTTGGAACAAAACATGGAAAGGAATAGAATGGATGGGTGGCATGAATTTAATTATGAAAGCTAAGAGTGGATAATTACTTTACGAGTAAATGCAACTGCCCAATCAAATAAAAGATTAAAAGAAAGAAAATGAAAGACGATTTAATGATGGCTGACCAAAACAAGTTTGCCAAGTTCGGAAGGCATGTGAATTATGTGCAACGAAACGTAGCCTTTGCAATCAGTAACCCAACACTTCATCTTCGAACCACAGCAATTAGGACTATTCTAATGTCGTTTGTATGTCTATGCAATAAGCATGGAGATGCTAATCTTTTAGGAAGTTTCTTGAAACATGTCAGTTGCCATTGGTGTATAGATATTGCAATATTGCAGATAAAATAAGGCGATAAAATCATTCGAGTTTAGATTCTATCTTTAGGCGTTAAGAGCGTCATCATAAAATTCAACAACTATAAGAATAATTAATTAAAATAAGGCCGGAAACATCCTTTACAATTACTCAAAAACATGTTTTAAGCAATATTCATGGGATGTGTCTCACACCAAGGTTAAAAACATAATACATAACAATTCGTACGTGCCTAGTTTTCAAAATGATCAGAATTCTGATTTCTAGAAACAAGTGCTCGGAATGGAGATTAATTTTGAATTGTTTTCGATATTGTGATAAAAAAAATTCTTCTTTTGCCTTTATATCAGAATAGATTAGCATTATTACATTCAATCATGGATATTTATTTGTCCAGTACGAAATCTCGAAACAATAATAAAATGATAGTGTTGCTTATATTAAACTGGCGGTAGATAGACGTGACGAGTTTAAACAGTTTATTTTAAACAAATATAATGCATTGTTTTTAGAGACGCAGATGTTCTATTAAGAAGCTAGTTTGAATAATTATGTTTGCCTAATATATAGTTTTATTTGAATAAAAAGGATATGACTTTAAAGTTCTTCTAAATTTCCATGAATAATGTCATTTATTGCTCTGTTGGCCTCTTTAAAAATAATTAGGTAATACTAATTTAGTTTACTTTAGTAGGTAGTTATCATACATGTCATCAAAGTCATATCACTCTTATATTCGGAGTGGTAGGAAGAGCTATTATCTGATGCTGTGGGCAGTGTAAGCTGTAAGGCAGCCAATACTTATATTAAAAGTAAAGTTCCTTAATTAAAATTACGTTTATTTTTATCGAGTGCTAAAAATATTAAGACTTCTTGGTGGATTTGAACCAATGACCACTTGCACAAGTTCCGAGTTTTTCTAACTCGGGTATCGACCTCCGGCTTTGCCTGTCTTTTCATAATATAAAATGTGTAAAATAAAAATGTGGTCTCCGACACTGATTAGTTATTGTTTTTTGTATCTTTGTACATAACATAATATCAAAGACTATCTCAGGATTGCCACCAACAGGTCCATTTCTGTGGCAGAGTTTTGGGTTAACACGATTAAGGTTCCATCGTCACACAAAGAACAAGAAAAAAGACTAGCTATTCTATTCTTGCTTTTCTATTTAATTCGCGTAATTTCGGATACTTAATTCATATTTTAATCTTTTTCATTGATCTCAGGATGAAATAAATTCTTGAATACAAACTTTGAAATAAATTTAAATACGTTTTTGAAACATATTTTTGGCTCAGTATTAAATAAAATCCAATTCTATGCAATTAAGCCCGAACCAAAGCACAACTCTACCCTAATCAATCAAAGCAGTCCACTAACATTTTGTGGTTTTACAGTCGATTGGCGATATATAAATCTGTAGTGAATGCCGGCTGCCAACATGTTGCTCCACATTGTCACAGTATTACTATTATTACAGTAGAGATAACGGCAATAGCCGTTCAATAGGTCGTGGTTTAATCCCCGTATCGAGGTTTAATATCACTGAGCTTAATTAACACGCCTATTATCCCAATGTGGTATTTTTTGCTTGAAATTATTATGTTCCCATGTGCCTAGCACCAGTACAGTGTATGCAGAGCGATATAGCGGTTTTTTGAATCGTGGTTAGGTTGACCAGTTGGTTAAAATATTGACCAATGGCGTAAACGTATGAAGTTGTGATGATTATGTCACCTTGACCAATAATAAAATTTTCAGATTCTATAGTTAAATAATCGTAGAAAATTAAACCACAACACCACACTGGGATTAGTAGAATGGAGGCTGGCGGCACAGCTGATTTATATTGCTTCAAATTTTCATCTCAAATTTAACCACTGGACAAGCTCACGTCACATGTTTTGTTGTGTCAATTGGTTTTAACTATTACTATGGGTCAAAAAACCGACCCTAAGTTTATTATATTATTAGATCTTAAACACAGTGTTTTCTGAATATCGTTTACGTTATAATATGCTTGGTGCATGACAACTGTCTCGCCCCGTGTTACAAAGAGTTATCAGATCAACATGTCAGGATATAGTAGTGTAGGGTGTTATCCCTTCGGGAATATACGGGTGATGTTTATGTTTACCTTTGTTTAAATAGGGAATATTCTATGACTTTAGATGATAGGGCCCCTCGTCCTTTATGATGCGGTTACCTACAGCAAGTTTCGCTTGTTTGAGAGGTTAATGACAGAGCCCACTTCTAACAGTTCATGCAGCTACTACATTGGACACAGTGTTTTAGATTTAACCAGTGGTTTCCCGCAGTTTCAATACGTGGTGCCCGTTCCCATAGGAATATCGACTTAAAAAGTAGCCTAGTTCCTTCCCCAGGCTCTAGACCAGAGGTTCCTGGAATTATTTTTCTCATAGACCACTTTCAAAATGTATCTGGTGCTGGTGGACCCTCTGCAGCTACATTTCTACCATATTCCCAAAATTTGACAAAAATGTAAAAAGATGTGAAGACAACAAGGTCCTCGCCGAGTCTCCCGAGGACCCCTAGGGATCCAACTGGACCACTTTGGGAACTAATGCTCCAAGACTGTCTGTGTACCAAACTTCGTCGGCTCAGTAGTTTTGAAGTGACCGAGACAGACTGGCAGACAGATTACTTTCGCATTTATAATATTAGTATGGATTGACTAGTTTTTCTTTAACTTCGAGAGGCAATGAGTATTTTTTTCCTGTGATTACAGGCGTGGTTTCCCTTCTGTATGTTTTGTTAAGCTGTGACATTGTGTAGGCGCTGTACCTTATGGGGCTTTCGAAATCGCACCAAATTCTTATCGGTAATTGAAATATAGATTGTAGCCCACAATTTATTCTAACCAGTGCTGTTTAAAGAAATATTAGAATATAAACGCTATTATTACACAATATACCGAATATATCACAGTAAAGCGACGCAGATGCATATTAAAACTATAATAAATTTATATCACGTATCAAGTTATAGGTTGCTTGAACTGTAAGATTATCTTGTAACCACAAAGCTACGTTACATTTAAACAAATATTATGATTTGCATTAATCAAATAAATTATAGGAGTATAAATTTCTTGTGTAGTCGGTCATTGACGCTGTTCAATGGCTTTTCAATCTTGTAATTACGCTTGATTTGTATGAATTAACAAATAATAATAATTAATATCCGGTTCTAAACCTTTATAATTCTATTTAGCTAGCGTGGTCTTTTTTGCCTGGTTAGAGCGGAGGTGCGGGCCGTCGAGGTTTACCTCTTTCCCGGGCTTCTTCTCGGGGGCCGTCTGGACCCCCGGTCATCTATAAATGTGGTTATTATTATTAAGATATAAGAAAAACTATACTTTTTAAAATCTCAAAATCCATTTGTTAATTGTTTTGCACATTGAAATCAACAATAATTTAAAGTTTTTAGTTAAAAAGTTTATAAATTTAACCAAGGAGTTTGTTCTCCTAATTATACATTCTCTTATTATTCTGTCAGCTTATTTCATGGTTATAATAACAAGAACTTGTTACCATGCAGAAAATAGTTGTGTCCTCGTTAATATGATTAAATTTATTATTATGCAGATTTATTTGCCATAATAGAGCACAGTTTATTATCCTTACAAGAACGTTCAAGCAAATGTTTTGCTAACGTGTTATTGCAGTTTATAATCTACAGCATAAGTTTAAATATTACGAGCAATAAGATTAGTTAGAGAAAAAGATAAAAACATTTACAGTTCAAATGAGAGATGGAGCGTACTGTGCCATTAAGAACGATCAAAATAAATCTTGATTAGGGCTCTCAGCGTAAGTAGTCCTCTAGGATTTCAATATACCACTTTTAACTACATTACTGTATTCTAGATGATTGAATCTGAATATCTGAAAGAATGCAGTTTTAAATTTTAGATGCTAAAACTAAATTCGTTGTTTCTCAATAGAAACGGACGGGTATAACTAATTTACAAGCTATGACATTTAACTTTTTTATTTCATAGAAACATTTTATTTGCAACACAAAATTCCTGTGAAAATAAAGAAATATTTCTTTGCCATCTGAAGCGGCGACGAGGGTTTCTTTTATCATGGACGGTGACTTGAAAAAAAGTAAAGATCTTTAAAATTCTTACCCTTGTTGTTTCTCTGACGTCTGTTTGAGAAAAAAAAATCCTTTTAGTGAATGTTCTTTTCACGTAGATACAATGTTATTAATCTGAAATGAATCCGTTTTGGAGGGTGCTGGAATAATGTGTTTATTCTGGTCAACAAGATATTTTTCGTAATGAAATTAAAAGAAGACTGTTTGTCGCAACCTTTAAGAATTATATTCTTTATAATTATACTATACAGAAAAAAATGTACATAAGTATGATAAGTAAAAAGAATTCTGTTTTAAGATCTGACCTTCATCGTAATTTTCTTTTGAACTCCCACTTACTAATAGTAAAGTAAAGAATTACGTAAAAGTTACCTTGAAAGTCACATGCAGCAACATGTACAGTCAGTAGGTACTTCCGTAAAAATGTAGCTTCATAAATCCTTCACAAGTCGCTTTTTGGGAAAATAAAGGTTAATCAAGTCACACAACGACAGCTCATATTCGTCACACTGCTGAAGACAGGTCTTCATGGAAGAACCGATGATGAGTTAGCCGTCATACCACCCAACGCCCACTGCCAGTGACTAATGAAGCCGAATCAAGACTTTATCTGCCATAAACACCGTGGTCACTCCCGATTACCACAATTAGCCATCCAGGGTTTATCATATAGGGGTATTATACATGGGGCGAGTAATTCTATTATGTGGCAATACGGTTCTCGACAATTTGTCACATAGCATATTGGCACTAACGATGTTTTCCAATAAATATTGAGTTCGATAATGCATTCAGAATTATTGGAGCAATAACAGCGTCGAGTGAAATTGCCGGAGCTTCGAAATTTACCAAATTTATTAAACTGTGATTGAAATTTCTGTTGACAAAAGGAAATTACATACGGGAGTAGGTACTCTCTTTCTGTGGTCTCATAGCGAGAGGATCTTCGGAAATATTCTTGTAAACAAATTTATATATTCTCATGTTACGTATACTATCACTGCTTTGAATTTAAATCGGTTCAGTGAACACCCTGTCTAAAGAGGTAAACAAGCAGAAAAATTGTTTATTTTACCACAGAATGATATTTATGAGTAATTTTTTTACAGGTTTTACAGCATGCATAGTTTTTATTAGTAATTAGTTAAAGAAAGAGTACTGTAAAATTCCTGTACCTAATAAAGTTAAATATCAAACTATTTTGAATTAAGTGTAAAAGCCTAGCAATTACCACTAATGTTTGATTGCAACTGTAGTGGTATATAAAAAACAAATTGACTAATCAATAAGAGCTATGCGAAAATAGTTATACAGGCAACAGGAAAAGCCTGGCCAACCTCCACCTAGATGGCTTCAAAAGTGCCCTTTCACGCCGCTTTTGAAAAAAAAACTTGGCGTAGATCGGATTACGTGTGCCGGTCTAGAATTCCATGCACTGAATGTACAAAAATGCGACGAAAACCTCTTTGTTCGTCATGTCGAAGAAATTGATCGAGAAATTTAAAATTGGCTAAAATTGCTTGAACAAAACTGATAAAATTCGACACTACATTTTTATTATTATTTTGTGAATTTTTACTGTGTTGCAAACTGACCATTTGTTTTGTGCCTAAACATACCCACAGCTGGACATAGGTAATTCCTAAGGAGTTTTAACTCATGCAATTATCAAATTAAGACCATTTTAGTATGACGAATAAGCAGAATTTTTCAAAGAATGTGGTGATGCGGAATATTTTACAGCATGAAAATATTAGTCACAAACGCAGCGCTTTAAATAAGCGCTTATCGCTTATTCTCTTGACTGGCTGGCTTGTTTAGAGTCGGCTCCATATATCAAATCTGGTCTATTTTAAAACCACGCTGCATCACTAGACGACAATTTTCCACTACGTAGCTTAAGTCTATGGCCCATTTGTGTTTGAGGGGTTTAAACATACTGCATACATTATCAGTGATGTAAGGAGCTTATTAAAATTTAATGGAGTAGGAACAGGTACGCGTAACGCAAAATAATAGTGATGTGTGCTTAAATTAAATACATTAATAACATAACATATCATCACTCCTCTTTCCCCGAAGGGGTAGGCAGAGGGGTTAACATCCACATTTCGCCAGATATATTAATATTATTATTAAGAGACAGCGAGTCTTATCCATGCGCTACAATGTGACGCAAGCGATATTTACAATCAACTATACTGTACGCGAATTTACTAAACCTATACTATTTCAGTCACGAGTCAGACTCAAATACTTATTAATATTGGGTCCTTACCTATGAAATTGGTGTTTTTTCTCTCTCTTAGTGTTTTGTCATCATTTTGTCAAATATTTGCTATATTTTTATATTGTAACTAGTTATGTCAGGACCTTACTCTTCACCAAAAATATAGGTTGTTATGTCAACTTAGTTTAGGTATCCATTTAGTTTTTGTTCTATAGTTAAATACAAGTTTTAATTCCATGTTGTATTGCACAATTTAATATATTATTATTCTATACCTACATTCGAGCTTACCCTTCCAAATGAAATAAAAGTGCCTGTACTGTTGTCACGGGCGTCAGTCGAGTACTTTAGCGAAGTACGTCAATTTTTCTGATCAGTAATTTGTCACTACACGATGATCTTAAGCCGACACAAACCAACGTAATATAGAAAAATCTACGTTATTGGAAGTCCAATAAATTTTGTTAGCCTACCTGCGGTAGGGAATAATTTTTATCATACATTTATGCGTTCGGCTGTTAGAATTCCAATACATTTTAACAAGCTAAATCAGAACATAATAAACTTCGTCTAGTACTCACTTCTAATTGTGATATGAAATGAAAAAAGTAAACCTATTGAAATAAGCTATTTAACCCGTAACTAAAGTAAATATGTAGCAGGTATTTTTAGCGATTATGGGAAGATACTCGTGCTATGATAAAAAATAGAAATTGAGAGAAATCAATCTATTGTGCTCATCACTGCTCATGCTCATACGCATCTTCAGCTTGTGAAAGGTTTCTCCTCATGAGTATACGAATGCTCTCAATTTTCGGCTTCTCATTCAGCCCTTGCCGCCTTTTTACTCATCAATTCTAAATTCCACGTATAAAACAAAAAAAAACTAATTAGAATTTTTAAAATCTAGTTGTGCAAAATCGCCATGTAAACTCTATTTTGTTTTGCGGTTATTGAAAACTATCAGAAACCTCTCAGTTTATTAAAAGTGTGTTAAAATGTCCATATGTGTGTGCGACCAATTTTCCGGCAAGCTGCGTGCCAGCTGCCCGCGACCATCAATCGCCCCAATGGAGGGGTGTAAAATGCAAATGGCTTTATTTCATCCATTCCAGGTTGGAATAAACAGCATATTGCTGAATATCTCGTTGATTGCAAATTCGATTTCAGTAGATTTTTTGTTGAGCCAACAAGAAGACTTCATGGTTACAGTTAGTTACATAACATTTTTGTTTGTAAGTAACATTTTTGTTCTATTACAGTCCAGTGTCCAGTATTTATAAAAAACACACCATAAAACAAAACATATTACCCCATAATTTCCCCGAAGGGGTAGGCAGAGGTGTTAAACGCCCATATTTCGGCAGATATGTTAGGTCCCCATGTAACAGGTGGCGAGCCTGTTGCCATGCACCGGGGACAATGTGAGGCAAGCTATATTCACAATGAACTGTACATAAGTTTTATTCAAATTTAGTGGTACAGGCGGTGGGATCGAACCCACGTTTCCCGCGGCGCGGCGTCTCAAACGAATAGTGCACCGTGCGTCCCAATAGGTCTTTACCTATTAAATTACCGTTTTGTATGGAGATTTTGGGAAGTCTGCATTTTCCATACTAACATTTTTTCAGATTTCTCCACGACGACAAATCCAGAGATAATTATTTTTGGCATGTATCTGAGACAAGCTTTAGCAATATGTGTGATATCACTCTTCATAAAAATTATTTATCGTTTTTTTATTGAATGCAAATCTAATGAAGTATTCGGGGGGCACTTAAAAAGAGTTGTTCTCGTTTATAATTTTAACACAATTAAACTTACAACAAATTATTAAAACAAATGAAAAGAGCTCAAAAATATGATCTATTTAAAGTAGGTAATTTTATAAGAATATTTTGAAACTTAATAGTTACAGACAAAATACTAACAGAAAAAAAAACGGCAATTTCATAGGTAAAGTTCATAGTTATATAAAGAAATTGGTGGATTAGTGCTTCACAGTCACATAGAAGGTATCTAATCTCTTGGAGGTCACCGCGAACACTGGTGTTCGCAAACAATAAATGTTTCTATTGTGTCACGTTTTGTGCCCGTTGACTAGTTTATTTATATGAAAAGGCTTACATACTAAATAGATACTAGGACATTTTATTAATTAAGTTTATATAGTGTTGTTTTATTAATGGTATGCAAAGCATTCCAAAATTAACAATGTAAACAACAAAATGGTTCTTTTTTCTCATAATTTTTAATCTAACGTCATGTTTTGCGACATAATCATCATGTGTCAGAATGATAAGTAGCCCTAACTTAATGTCACATAATATCACGAGCCCGAAAACCGAAATCCCTAAATATGATTTGACGTATTATTTTTTGCTATGAATATAACAGTCAATATTATTCAAAAGACATTAAAAGCTTTTTCATAATAGTTAAAGTCCTAACGTAATATCCTTAATATAACGTGCCCTAAAATGGAGATCCATAAATAAATATATCATAACCTTAATTACATGATGTAAATTAAATATTAGTTACAGATAAGCAAGATAGTGAAGTCTCTTATTAACTAAGCTTTATGCCTATAATTAAGGCTTTTAATAAATCTTTTTTGTATAATCTCGAGACGCTGAATATCGTTTTGATTCGTCAGATTCCAGACAAATGAGCAGTATATCAAATGATTGCGAACTAAAGCACAGAACAATGTTTTCAGTGCTGTCACAGATCTAAACTCATTGGTATTGCGATAAATGAATGCCAACATTCTGTGACATTTATTCTGTGTTATATAAATATGCGAAACAAAGGTCATTTCTGAATCTATTGTTATTCTTAAATCTCTAAATTTATCTCTAATTTACTTACGTGTTACATTCTCTCTTTCACGAAGCCTAGCCTTAATGTTATTATTAAATTAATTTTGGATTCAAATATGTTCCTAGAAATATGATTTTGTAAATTATTCTTTGAAGATAGGCATTTAATTGAATTTACGTCTGCTTTACAAGTAAAATTAAGATTTGAATGTTTGCTCTTATGTATTAATCGTACTTGTGAAGTACCAAAAACAAGTGAAAATTTCGTAGCTTTAATGATGTTAAGTAAACATACATCGTGTGGGATAAAACTCGTTAAAACTTAAAATTAACGTAATTTAAAGTTTCTTAATGATCAGCATTTACCTATTTACAAATCGCTACTATATGTTTTCACATTACCGCTATATACATAAAGCAAAAGATACGCAGTATATATTAACACGTAACAATATTATGACATAATGTGTACATTCGTCGAGTTTACGAATGTCTTATTAAAAAGTTTAAATTCCACAAAATGTTTATTCAACAACTTTTTTACTTCTCTACCGGGAAAACTATTGAGGAAAATTTATCAAAATTATTGTTGTTTTTATTAGGTTAATGCTAATGCGAATAAAATTATCGCTTGCCTGTTTTTATTTAGGTGTTATTCAAACGGTTAGCAAAATACTCGAATTTTGATCAGCAAAAAAATACAATTGGTCAGCTAAAATAACTGGTGAGCAACTTATGGACAGCAAATATTTTTATATTAGTCAGCAAAATTACTAATTGGGCAGCAACTTATGGGCGGCAGATATTTATAATTAGTCAGCAAAATAACTAATTGGGCTGCAACTCAAAAGTTTTCTCTGCTTCCAAATTATATAATATACCTATGTGTTTTGATGACACAAATATTGTTTTTGAGGGTCACAAAAAATAACCTTAACCTAATACTCGTATCCATCAGAATACATTTCCTAGAAATTGATTTTTGATCCTTCATTGATCCTTTTCCTAGATTTTAAACGTTTCCGGTAACTTTATTATATTATTATATCTGCAGCTCAACTAGTTATTTTTCTGTCCAAATAATTATCTTGTTGACCCAAATGATTTTTCGGTTGATCTTTTTGTTGCTGACCAAATAATTAAACGGCTATCCAATAAATTGTAAACCAAAAATAAAAATGTTGTTGTATTCGTAATGAAAAGCGCAGCGTTTAATAAGCTTTTTTTCATGCCTTGAATAACAAAAACGTACTCGACTGGATTGTATTAGAAAATGAATTCAACTATTGTTAACTAATCGTATTGCCCTTAATCTAAGTAATAACACCTCAAACATAGCATCCATAACATATTCAGATGTATTACACATGCAGTATATCAGGGTTACATAGTAATTATGATTAATTTCGAGCGTTTCGTAACTGATACGTTTGAGTGGAGTTTTATTTTCTTGTTCCATCTTTTATGGTAGCATTCATGCACCTATAAGTAGCAGTGCATTATATGTTATGCTTATACACACGCAAAGCACTCAGTTGTTTATGGTAGGCTGTTACACACTCTTCTGGGGATTTTCCGAATATGCCCGGAAAATCATTCCTTGGCGCTAACCTAGTGTCTGACTAGATCGGGAGTGAACGGTTAGGAGAATTGCTTCGGCAGATCACGAAACGCTCTTACGGAGAGGCAGGCATGGGTATATCGGAGGTTTATTTGGAATGATCTGCCCTACACACGCCTACTGTCCGTAATCCAGACTTTACTTCGATTAGAAAATGCTGTTATACCTTAGACTACCACTATTACCTACTACTTTGTTTTAAACTTCTTTCTTTTACTGTTGTACCTGTGGTTGTACCTCTGTAATATTTTTTTAGATAGATTCTATAGTATTTTGGTTATATGGTTTTTTACTTATTTATTCTCAATAACGCTTGCCTGATCCACTGCAACAAGTTGTAATTGTAACAACCCATGCTGTAGCATAGGCTGAAATACCTTCACCAGATGCCATATGAGTGCAAAGAGACAGCAAGATATTCGCAAATAATATAATTTAAAAATAAAAAATAAAATGCCAAACTCTAAAGGTTTTTGTAGCAGTATAATATTTTATAGACTTTTTTACGTATATGTATTCGTTACAGGGAATTAATGTAATAAGAGAAATCTTTTGATTAACGGTACCACAATTAATGAATATAACATTACTAGATTTTTCCGTTGCTTACAAGACGTGTGGGCTGGCGAAAGAATTAATTCAGGGCTGATGTGTATGGACACAGATCTAAAAGTACAATCAGCGACACTCTTTCCTATACATCATTTATATTATAGACAAATATATTTCAATGACGTCGTAGAATGCATTAGAATGTACATCCATAAAATACTTGAGTGAGTAATATTTTTAAAAGACCAAAAAAACTGAAAAACATACATATCATCACGCTTTTTCACCCGAAGGGGAAGGCAGAGGTGGTTAACATCCACACCAAAGACCAAAGACTTATGACTATGCATGTAATGGATGTAGATTAAAAAAAAAACAAGCGTGAGGGCTTATTATACAAACGGAAGCCAATACTATAGTTTCAAGTATTTTGATCCAATTGCATGCACGTGAAACACGCGATGATAAAGATGCTATTATAGGTGAGACATCAGGACTACTAAGAGCTTAAATTTATTAAAAATAGTATTCTGGCGAGGAACACAGCGAAGGAAGAAGAAAATGCGACTGTATGGCATATTTTCTTTTGCGTGATGTGTGAACTCATATTTAGGTTTTTTTTATTGTTCATGACCATGGATACAGAGTCCTTTAGTGTTCTTCATTTGCATTGAAATGCAAGTGTAATACATTTCAATGCACACTGTGAGAATTTGGTGCCAAATGGTCGATGGTAGACACTGTGGTGCTACTTTGATGAAGTGGACATTACCACGATAAGAAACTCAACACTTTTCACAACACTTGACGCTTATTTCTTATGATCCTGACGCATGTGATCCTCCGCATTGCACATCATCAGACACTTATTACACAAGACTACACTGATTTTAAGTAATATCCACTCCGAAATAATATTACAATCATCGAAATAAAAATAACGTATGCTATAGTCAAATGGCACCAAAAACTCCACCCATAATTAGATGCGATTAGAGCATTGATAATATTATTTTTTGATTACTCGTATCTGTGAAATTACATTTTACAATTTGTAGTTGACACGTTCCAAAATAAATAATTAAAATTATAATTTTCAGTTTTCAGTTATTGTATAGAATTACACCGGAAAATTTGTTGCCTTTTTGCGTGACTGAGACATTTGACTTTTAAGCTTAAACCTGATAAATATAAGTTTTAATAGACCATGAACATATTATAAGACAGTAGACATATGAGCGGATTCAGGACCATTCTTGAGTGTTGTGTCTCAGGGTACTAATTACACCTCTCAGCATCCTTCAATGAGAAATACATCGTTAAGACTATTGTTAGGTACCTCGCGCCAGGCAGGGATTAGAGCGAGCGAAAGGATGCGTGGCCAGGATTTAGGAGGGCAAGGCACCCGAATGTTTCTACTTAATTTTTATTATAATAATAATATTCTTTACACAACCTCCGTGGCCGTGGTGATTTGGGTGATGAATTTTCAGACATTTGTTCTCTAGTCTTGGATGTTCATTATATGTATATGTATTATATTATATGTATTTATCTATAAAATATATTTGTCCGTCATTTAGTATCCGCAACACAAGCAGCATTTAGTTGCTTAAAATGGGACTAGTTGATAGGTGCAAATTTCTGAGGATATTTATTTATTTATATTCTTTCCTTCCTTCCCTTATTGCAATTGAACAAAATATACAAAACATGTAATAAATAATATTGTTAACAATGGCGGACTTATCCCTAAAAGAGATGAGAAAGAGGGATGTCATATAGTATTGTATTGGGACGCAGATGCAAAAAGAAAACGATATAGGTAACCGATACACATCAAATATATCAATAAAAAAAAAATAAAAAAAATGACTACCTCAGCATACTTATACTAAAATAAATACATATATACACACATATTTAAGAATATATACTATAATGTATTGTTCTGATTGAATATTAATGTATTTTAGAAAGAAATGTAAATTGATTAAAATCATATTTAAATTATTCCTTCACTGCAATCATTATCTACTTGCACTTGAAAATATAACAAAAATAAGGACTAATGTAAGAGTTACCTACATTGTGAATTTCTTTTGGTAGAATAGTTTTATGGTTTAAGATTGACAACAAAATATTTGCCTACATATTTTTTATTATTTTAAGATTTTTAGATAAGTATTTTGCTGTCATGTATATCACAACTTAATGTAAAATGCTCTTTACTTAGATATGTCAATGAGTATCCATCCATCATCATCATCACCAGCCTGTTTGCCCACTGCTGGTCATAGACCTCCCCTAAAGCACGGCACCACTCTCGATTTTCGGCCTCCAGCCCACATCATACACCAGTCTACGAATATCGCCATCCCATCTAGTCACAGGGCGTCCCTCACTACGTTTGTCGAGTCGCGCTCTCCACTCAAGAACTTTACAACACCAACGACCGTCAGTTCTAAGGCAGACGTGACCAGCCCACTGCCACTTCAGTTTGCTAATTCAAAGGGTTATGTCAGTGACTCTTGTTCTTTGTCGGATCACATCATTTCAGATACAGTCCTTCAGAGAAACCCCAAAGCATAGTTCTTTCCCTAGCTCGCTGAGCGACTTTGAACATCCATTAACCCAGTGTAAAAACTGATTTGTTAATTACATTTTTTTTACACACCTATCAACTAGCCCCATTTTAAGCAACTAATGCTGCTTGTGTTACGGACACTAGATGACGGATAAATATATTTAATAGATAAATACATATAAATAACCTGAATATATATAAACATCCAAGACTGGAGAACAAATGCCTGAAAATTCATCACCCAATCATTTGCCCCCACTGGGGATCGAACCCAGAACCTCTCGAGATGGCGACGCCTTGAGACCGGCATACAGACCACTCGACTTTTGACGACCTCCGTGAGGTCGTCCAAATTTGAGTAGATAGTATTAAAGATTTTCATATTTTCATGTCATTTCCAGTTGAAAGCGATTCTATATCAGTGCGTCGATCCAGAATGTGGTGAGCAACATGTTGTACGTTTTGCTCAGCTTGTCCGAGGATCAAACGCCGATCAAATGGGATGACTGCGCGGAAAATTACCAGTGGCCACTCGCCTTTGTTACACCCGAACGTTTGCGGTGCAATACTATTTTGTAGCATTTGATAGTGTAGTCATAGCCATACGTTTCATAAAAATATGTTTATTAAAAAAATAATTCAAAAACTTATAAGCGCAAAATTGATAACCAATTAAATACGCTGTAAAATTTATTATTATTATTCATTGTGTGACGTCAACAGTATATGAGACGTTATAAAACTTAAATCATTCTACAAGGTATTTTCAATCTTCATACGTGATACAGTGTTATTTTAATTTTACAGTAATTTGTTAAATACTTTATATACTTGCATTATGTTACTGAGAATAATGTGAATTATTAAACAATTTAAAGTACCTTAACCTTAAACGGTGGTAAAAATAAATGTAAAAGAATCAATTGGTTTTATTTAGATTCATAAAAAAATTATGCAGGTAATGGGGGTAGAGTCAGGAAGAAAGCTCCGGTCGAGAACTACAAATTAAGTGGTGTCGCTACCGTTCCAGCACCAATTGCCGGCAATGCGGGTATACTCGGCAACGACACACCAGCAGGCACGTTGGGTGGTACCGTCGGCACTCCGGGTATTGTCGGTAATGTAGGTTGCGGCACTCCGGGTATCGTCGGTAAAGTAGGTTGCGGCACTCCGGGTATCGTCGGTAAAGTAGGTTGCGGTACTCCGGGATTTGTCGGTAAAGTAGGTTGCGGCACTCCGGGTATCGTTGGTAAAGTAGGCGGCTGCAGTGTATTCAGTGAACCTGCCCCAGGAATCGTTGGGCCAGGTCTTAATGATATCAGGATCGGGTTGGTAAAGGTGGGGTTTCTAAGGCCGTTCAAGAAGGCGATGTAGATGAGCCGGATGGGGTCGGGCGGCGGCACGGGCATGTACGGTTCCACGGTTATCTTCTTAGGCCTTATTTTGTGATCATAAGGTCCTATATTGTAAGCAAAAGAACTTCCCAGGAGAAGCATAACTACAAATACTGCTTTCTGAAAGAAAAAAATACCTTTAATTTTCTGATATTTTTTAAAAAACACTTTTGTCTCTAATACTCTAAACAACTTTTTGCACTGCTCTGCGCGTACCCTGGGCCCATAACCACTAATAAAACAGGGTTTTGGAGTGCAGAGAGTGGTGTTTATTAGGATGACAGGGATGAAGTAAAGGTAGACATTTGTATCAAAATATAAACAATCTAAATACAAATATACGTCGATCACAAAACTAGCCAGGATGTTGCTATTGGCAAAACAAATAGTTTTTACAAGATTTTGGGGATGTCTGCATTTTACATACTATCATTTTATCAGTTTTCTTCACAACGACAAATCCAGAGATAATAATATTTGGCATGTATCATTAGACAAGCTTTAGCAATATGTGTGTGAACACGCTTGATAAAAGTTATTTATCGTTTTTATGTTAATGCAAATCAAATGATGTATTTGGGAGGCAGTTAAAAATAATTGTCTTTGTGTCTAATGTTAACACAATTAAACTTACAAAAAATTATCAAATTAAATAATACGAGCTCAAATATATGGTCTGTTTTTAGAAGAGGCAATTATTTTATAAGAATGTTCTGAAACTTAATAGTTACGGATAAATTGCTAAGACAGAATAAAAACACCAATTTCATAGGTAAGGACGCAATATATAAACATCCAAGACGGGAGAACAAATGCCTGTATTGATCACCCAAACATTTGCCCCCACCGGGGGTCGAACCCAGAACCTCTCGAGATGGCGACGCCTTGAGACCGGCGAACAGACCACTCGACCACGGAGGTCGGTACTGTATCTCGTTTTGTGCCCGTTGACTAGTTACACTGTGTCTGCTGTGTACTTATTTTATTTAAACTCGTTATACTCGTATGAGACGGTGAACGATTTAGTACGTTTTACATGAGAAGTCCGTCTCGACTCGGCTACCGGTATACTATTTTAAAAATATTTCACCATTTTCCTTTACATAGCATCACTAAGGACGATATCGCCTAAGTTACTTTTAATGTAATTTACTCGTATTATTTCATAAAGCTCTAATTTACTTTAATGAAAGAAAAAATAAATTATTTGTAAAAATAAATAAAGTGAACCTTGTTTCCCTAAAATACTGAGAGCGTAAAATTAATATATGATCTTTTTTTGTTTATTATAATAAATTATTTTAAAAAATCTCACTCACATAAAGATCCATAGTGTATACAGACAACTACAACACCCGTTTACAAAATACTGTATTCTAAATCTTCTCGATCGATTCTCTTGTTAAAGTGTTTAAAAATATTTATTTGCAAGTATAAAAAGTAAGGTTAGCTTCCACTCGTATGCGAAAATATAATATACTAGCTTTTTCCCGCGACTTCGTCCGCGTAAAATAGTTACAGATTTTTTCAGATTGTAACAATAGACTCTTGACCAATTACTCCTAGTCTATTAGAAGCAAAGTTCATAATGGTGTAAATTTGTCCTTTATTTTCCTGGGAGGCGTTATCTATATTTTTTAACTTTCACCCGCATGGCAGCGGTTCCCATGGGAATATGGGGATAAAAGGTAGCCTATGTCTTTTCTCAGGCTCTAGACTATCTGTGTACCAAATTTCGGTAAAATTGGTTCAGTAGTTTTGACGTGAAAGCGAGACAGACAGAGTTACTTTCGCATTTATAATATTAGTATGGATTATGTAACGTCAAACGAATTTGTCTTATATATTTTTACAATGAAGACGTTGTTTTTATTTGTTGATATTGGCTGCCACAATATTGAAACTTTAGTATAGAATAAAAAAGTTATTTATACTTTTCTGTTACTTGTGCAGGAATAAACTTGAAAAGCAACTTACAATTGTCTGAATATACGAAGTACAAAAATATGTTTTTATAGAGTATAAATAAATAAATATCTTCAAACATTCACACCAATCAACTAGTCCCATTTTAAGCCTAGTGTTACGGACACTAGATGACGTATAAATATATATTAATAATAGATAAATACATATAATATTCTGAATATTTAGAAACATCTAAGACTGGAGAACAAATGCCTGAAAACTCATCACCCACACATTTGCCCCCACTGGGGATCGAAACCAGAACCTCTTGAGATGGCGACGCCTTGAGACCGGCATACAGACCACTCGACCACGAAGGTCGTTAAATATAGCGTGTCGCTCCTTATTGACTGGGCAACAGGTTTAAAAATAATCATTATTAATGACTGCATTACTATGTAGCTTTAATCCACGCGTGATAATTACTGATTATTTTAGTTTTAACACGAAAGGAATCCGTGACCTAGACTTAGACCAACGATTAGTGTGAATATTTTCTAGGTTACACAGTTTTTTTATTGGGTCCTTACCTATGAAATTGGTGTTTTTTCTCTCTCTTAGTATTTTGTCTGTAACTATTAAGATTCAGAGTATTCCTAAAAAATAATTACCTCGTCTAAAAATAGACTATATTTTTGAGCTCTTTTGATTTGTTTTCATAATTTGTTGTAAGTTAAATTGTGTTAAAATTGGACATGGAAACAACTCTTTTTAAGTGCCTCCCAAATACATAATTTTATTTGCATTCACTTAAAAACGATAAATAATTTTTATGAAGTGTTTATTTGTATGAAGTTTGTATTTGTATGAAGTTTTTATGTCTAATGATAGATGCCAAATATTATTATCTTTGGATTTGTCGTTGTGAAGAAAACTGAAAAAAAATTAGTATGGAAAATGCAGAATTCCCCAAAATCTCCATACAAAACACCAATTTCATAGGTAAGGACCTAATATTATATATTTGCATTTTTACCACTGCCTTTGCTTATAAGTAATGTAATTGTTACGTATTATTTATTATATTATTTTTTGTGTGCATGAACTTGTACAATAGTGGATTTATATGGTATTCTTAACAATTCAACCAGAAACATACCTAGTGAATAGTTAAATAAAAACTATAGCATAATTAAAAATATATAAAGAATAATAAAACGCAGTAATCCGTAGAACTAGAATCATGATTTTAGTTTATCGCCATAATGTGTTGAAATATGTCCCATAAAATTCAACATAGCGGCGACACTATTAAATAGTATTTCGGTGGTTTTGCAGAGGACGTTGATGAAGAAAGGGCAAAATGTTTTGGATAGGGCTAATAATGTGGATTCAAAGAATTAGGAAATATACAACGTACTATTTATATGACTGTTTTCATTGTACTATTTGGGGCCCGCATGTGGCTGCAAATCGATGTACAGAGTTTGCAATGGCGAATATGACGTACGCACAATATTTTCTTACTTAATTGGCTAATATTGTCGCAAGAGAAGGCGCGTGTAAGGACAAGAATATAAATATGAAACAAAAATATAACACAAAAAGTATCAGAATACAATTACTGATAAACGAATATAAATTTCCAATAACAATAACAACAATTAAGTAAATAACTACAAGTAGCTTAACATTCTAATTGGTGGTTGTGCGAAGCTGATAACAACCAATTTTGAAGTCTTTGGATGGGGTTCTTGATATCAATTTGGGTTGTACCTTTGTTTACCCTGCACAATCGACTACTTCCACTGATCAATCAATCTCTTGGGGGCTGAGTTGACATAAAGGCGAGGTTAAGAATGGCCTATAAATGTAAGCCGTAATTTGAATTGTTTTTCGATACAGTAAAAGTACAGTTTCTATTTTAATACGCAGAATTCACGATCACGGCGTAAAATGGTTTTTAATAGTTTTAATTGAAATAAAACATAAACGATACTTTATATTGTGTGGGCTTTTTCAGTGAAATTTTTTCACCGATGTTGTTAGTTATTAGTACAGTAAAGGGAAAATCAATATGTTTTGTGTATTCCTAGATGTCTCATTTGAAATAGAGGCCGAATTCTAAATTTCTTACGTGCGAAGTTATATGGCCAAAAGGTGTTTCATAACTAAATCATAGATGCTGTAAATCATTAAATTATGCTGTAAATAAATTTAACAGGGCTTTGTCATTTTTGGGAATGTATACCTACGTAACTGGTCTCGATCCCGATCAAAGGGACCTTTAAGTTTTGAATTCAGCTGTTATTGACAGCTGGTAAGATAAAGTACTTGTTGCTATTTTACAGCCAAAAGGAGAGATATCTAAGTATTTCGTAATAATATGATGTGCTTGCTTTTTGTAACAATTTAATTCAGAGATATATTCAATAATCAGGCTATGTCTGGTATATCTATTACACAAGAATTAAAACATATAAAGCAAAATATGATCTTTCACTCTTCTGCCGGGGATGGAGGTGTGATAATATGTTACGTCAAAACGTTATATTTTAAAAACTTTTATTTGTCGATATTTTGGCCAGTTAAGATATAGTCACTACTGGTGAAGCGCGGGCTATGGCAGTGGACTGCTTCTGCAGTGCCGAGTCTCTGACTAACCCTTAGGGGACAATAGTCGTGATTATATGTATGTAAGATAGCATTCAAAACATTCTTTCCCATGACCTGGTCTAGCAGCAGCATGCCTGCGTTCAGCACGTCTTCCTCGTCCTATGATAACGACGATGAGGTGACAATCGCACAACCGCTAAGGTGACCCAGAAGGACGTCGTTGTTTTATAGTGGGTAGGCCCCCCTTCGGGGAGAGTCCCACATAGCCCTACGTCTACCAGACGTAGGGAAAGCGTGATGCATTTTCCAACGAAAAAAAGGTCTTTAAGTCAGTCTATTTTCATCCTTATTTAATTTTCATTCAAAATTGTATACATATTTTACTGCTTTTGTATTGCCATTGAACCTTGAACAGAATCACCAGAATAATCAACAAATCACAGCTTCCCTTTTCTTCTCAATCAGACTGCTAGATAGTAAGTAGACTTTAAAGGGTTCCGTTGAAGCGAAATTACAAACATTTTCGAAGTTACATCAGTGAGGCCTTGTCGCACGACTTCCCTTTGATCCTCTTTATTTGACACCGCCGTCAATCCTCGCTGGGTATACGGCTTACGTGGAATGTGTTACGCTGTCTTTACAGTATGTTAGTACGCTAAACCGTTTAAGAGTAATGCGCAGTATATGTATAGGTACATTGTGCAGTACTTTATGTAACGGTACTCTGTGCAGTAATTAATGAATAGTTGTTTTATTCATAAAATGTACCCCAGGCAGTGATTGTCGTATTGGCGAAACAGCATCACTCATGCAAGACGTCAGCGATTCGACATTATGCTACTGAGAGTATCTTTGGTTAACTATTACATGGGATTTTAACATATCAAGCAAAATGGTGGTTATTTTTATTGCTTACTCAGTTAAATGATTATCATGGTCGTCTTCAGCCTCTAAACGTCCTATTGCTGGGCACAGGCCTTCTTCATGGAGAAACACATGAGGAGTTTGGGCCGTAACACCACCACGCTGGCCCAATGCGGGACCAACGGCTTATCGTGCTTTCCGAAGCACGGAAGAGTTCGATATCACAAAGATTTGGTTATGTGTAACCAAGGCCTGACCACAGCGAAGGTAGTTGTTATTGATATCGAAAAAAAAGCGTGTACTAACCACTACCCCACCGAACTCCTCAGATTATCTTATTTCATGTCATTTAGATGCATTTGGTGCAAAGGATGTGTACAGTCGAGTGCCTTCTAATAAGAGTCAATTACTGTCAAACGTGCACACATATTTTTGAACTTGACTGTACCAAAAAGTGGAGAACTGTAATCTATAGCTGCCTCATCGGGTAAGAGGCAAGAATGAATGCATGTATTTAGATCCAGATCCTTCTGACGCAGGATTATATCTTTGAAGTATGTTCAAAAGCATAGCGCAGTCATGATCGCGGAACGTAAACGTTGTGGCGATACACCACAATTGAATTTCGCAGAGCACCGTGTGCGCATGTGTACATACCGGGGTTTCCAACAGGCTTCTCTGTATTAGAGCTGCTGGATGAGGTTTTATTGAGAAATATATATTCTTCCTCACTCTAGGTGGTCGGTACAACATGTCTTCTTCTTCCATTTTCCTCTGTCACTCGTCAGCTCAGAATCCACTTATTTTATTCTCATATCATTCTTTACGCATTCAATCCATCGCTTCATTGGTCTTCCTCTCACTCTCTCCGTCCACATCCGTGCTCAGCATACTTCTTGTAATGTGACATTCATCTCTCCTAATCACATGTCCATACCAAGCTAACCTATTTTTATATTTCTAATATCATTCCTCAAATATTCAATCAATTGTTTCTTTCTTCCTATTATTTTAGGAGGATGTGGATAAACCGCATCCATACCAGGGAAATAAAAATTGAACTTATAAACCTGCTACGAATAAAAAAATATATTTATTTATTAGATATCGGAACCTGCATTAAAACTTTTAAGATATCCTTCTTTGCAAGAAATAAAAATGTGTGGTGCAAGTATACGACCTCTTTGTTAAATAAATCTGCTGCTAGCCTAAAAGCTTGTGTGAAAATAAAATGAACTCAAACTGCTTGAATTTTAAACCTATTTTTCTCTACTCTTAGCACTTAATTCATACTGTAAAGGTGTTAAAGTTTTATGACTGTAGCTTAATATTATACTTATGTTTTTGTTTTATAAGAAACAGAATTCTAGATTTTATTTTAACACAGACATAGTTAGTAGCCCGTCAGTGAAATATATTATTAAAAGGGTCCTAGTAGAATAAAATAGGCCAAAACAGTTTTTAGAATTGTAATCGATCTCATGTGATTATACAATAAAAAAATCGTATTAAAAAGATTTAGTTACGGTAATGATAGTAAAACCGATAAAATGAAAATCACAGTACACAGTATTTTGTGTAATAACATAGTACACGTATTGTTGCTTCAAAACAACAAATTATGTTTTGAATAAAGGCAAGCTTATACAACATCAACATCAAATAACATCCAATGCCCTGATCCCATTCAAAACTTTTACATATCCTAATACTTTGTATTGGAGCCACTCAAACAGAATATTGTTAAGCGTTTCATAACGCCCTAATCTGGAGCCATCAAACAAGCGCAGTAAAACGAGCTCCACTCATTATTTGTTAAGTCTTACTTTTGTATGGCAAGCATAATATTTTACACGATTACTGCGTCCACCATACTGTACGATTTTAGGATACGCGAAACACTGTTGTTAGCTAGAATGTTAGGTGATTTTAATACCCTTGTGCAAGAATAAAGGTATTGTTAGCAGGCAGAATTTGAGAGTTTAACCAATTATCTTATAATTTTTTTAATTTTTTTTTTTTTGCAAATTAATATTTTTTTTTTGCTAAAATTTTTTGGTTAAAAGGTGGAAGTGATCACCGCCGCCAATGGATATCTGTTACATCTGAGTAACCGGAGGAGCAAATTGCTTTTTAAATAGGAGAGCTTTTCTCATGAAGGACTGAGGATCGGAGAGTCTGATACCTACTCGCCTTCCTACGTATCATTTTCCCAATGAGAAAAAAGTGGTTTGAAATGTCCCAACGCCCGCATTGATAACCGCACCCTATTTGACGATAATAAATATTTGGAGCAACGTCGTGTTCTTTACACCCTTCTAAACTGTTTACGGCCATGATACCGTCGCATCTGCCGCGTTTTAGCACCAATGTCGTGCCAGATTGACTCAGCCGTCACGAATTGATTCGGTTGAAGAAGATGCCTATCTGTAGTTTATTATCAGTAAAGATATTGACGAGGCCTTTAAGTAAACACTAAGCACAGACGGGGGCATAGAATCTTACTGCCACACTCAGAGTCTTACATTAACTTTAATGGCTACTTACAACAAAAATAAAACACTTATTTCAATACACATAGATGATTTTTAAATTCGATAATGAATATTCGGTTAAATGTCGTATCTGAGTACGGCAGTTAGACGTTATTATCAAATCAAAACAAACCACAGATATAAATTTAAATAGATGACGCAAGTGCATGTACTAGGCGTGTCCGAAAACCCCGAGCAAACGTCGGGGTATTCGGCCGCTGCTATCTAGTCTGCGCGCGTCGAAATGGCTGAAAAAACTAAAGAAAATGCCTCGTTGTGTGATAATTGCTGGAGGGGCATCAGCCGCATCGGTATTTTTCAATCAGTTCGGATCTCTGGTCTCAAAATTACGGCTGTGACGTCACAGCAGACGTTAAAAAGTTGACACGCTTGGTTTCAATACAAATCGTTATACTTGCGTTATCTATGTCAATGTATATCTTTGAATCAAACAATTTTTAAGCTATTGCATAGCTTCTATCGCGGGCCTTGAGCGCGGGGACCGAATCCAGAAATGAGGTGTGGCTTGAAGGCCGTGCATCGTCTAACGTCGTTTGAGTTCGGCAGTCTTCGACACGGCGTTGTGTGCGTGCGATTAGACGTATTGTACGACTCTACGAAACTCGCACGAATCGAGACGGGCTGCTCCGAAATCGGATGAATACATAAGCAGCTGTATTAAAAAAAAAATACTTTTATTTTGTTATTGTATGTATTCGTCCGAAAATGCGCTTGTTACGTGCGCGGTGTAGTTGCTAAACGCCACACATCCATCGCAGCGTCTTAATCTCAGCGAAGGGCAACTGCTGGATGTGCCATCCTAGGACTGGCCAGGTGTCGCTACCGTACAGTAGGACTGGTCGGTTGATGCTCTTCATCCTGGTGACAAAAAAAATATAAAAATCTTATGTCGTTGAAAAATGTACGATTTAAACGGATTCGGATTCGGCTCCGCTCCGCGGCTCCGCTGCCTTTGCAGTAAAAAAATTCAGACTCTTGTCTGACGTTGAAATGGCAAGACTTGTCTGCTACACCTGAGTAACCGGAGGCGAAAATTGCTTTTAACATAATAAATGTAATTTTTACAGATTTAGTTGCGTCGATTCCCGGGTGTGACAAGCGAATTATCAAAAATCTTTGAGTGCAGTTTTCTTTCTTTTTAAAATTAAAGGAATGTTTCCTTTGAGTAAAATTTTCTATTTACAGTATTAAGAGTACTTTTCCTTCAGGTGGCATTAGAAAATTCCAACCTGTATATTATTCAAAGGTGACTGACTGACATTGTGATTTATCAACGCACAGCCAAAACCACTGGACGGATCGGGCTGAAATTTGGCATGCAGGTAGATGTTATGATGTAGGCATCCGCTAAGAAAGGATCTTGATTAATTCTACCCTAATGGGATAAAATAGGGGATGAAAGTTTATGTGAAGCTTTGTCAATTTTAAACCGATCGGGCTGAGACTTTGAGAGAAAATTAAAGGGGTCCTGTGATATAGTTAAAAAACCATACTAACCGCGGCCGAAGTCGTTAGCAACAGCTAGTTTTATAATAAAATCCCACCAAATATAACAGAACTGCCTTTTCACAAATTCAAGCCTTATATTAAAAAACTTTAATGAAAAAGGCTTTTTCAACACGTCATCAGCCTATATACGTCCCACTGCTGGGACAGGCCTTCCTCATGGAGAAACACATGAGGAGTATGGGCCGTAACACCACCACGCTGGCCCAATGCGGGTTGGTGGGTAGAAACGGTCACAAATGCGACCGGGACCAACGGCTTAACGTGCCTTCCGAAGCACGGAGGAGCTCGAGATCACAAAGTCTTGGTCACCCATCCACGGCCTGACCATGGCGAAGGTAGCTTTGTTTTCGATCGAAGCCAAAGCGCACTGACCACTACGCCACCCAGCTCCTCTCCCGCTCCGCTCCCTTTTTCAACACACTTCCTTATAAAGTGGCTCTAATCCCATGGCAATTAGGCACATAATGACACCTATAATCAAACTGTGACTTTTTCATTACTATTATTCACGAGTGAGTAATAGTTTTTTTTAATATTATTGGTTGAGTTACGGTTCCATTTGCGCTAAAAAGCTATCCGCGAAAAGCCCAAAAAAAAGAAACCTCATTTTTTAGTCTATGGCCGATGCGCGCGCATAGGAAAACTAATTAATTTTTCCCGCCATTACGAAATTTATTAATCTATGGCCGATGCGCGCGCATAGGAAAACTGATTAATTTTTCCCGCCATTACGAAACATTTTTCACAACTCGTCTCGTTTTCTCTTTTGAAGTTATTTAGTTAGTTATTAATTAAGATGTCTGCAAATACAATTTATGAAGAAAATGATTTATGTTGTACACCGCCCGATATAAGATGTGAAGCCCAGAACGTTATGGAAAGTTTACTACCAGAAAACTCAAAGGAAAAACATCTATTATTCAGAAGTGTGTTGAAAAACGTTGTATGATACACGTGTGTATTGATGATTACCGTCCTCGGCTCCTTAAGACCCTCGCCTGACGGCTCGGGCCTCAATGCGCCTCAGCGGTAATCACCAACATTACACACTTGTACCATAATGTACTATTATAGGCTATTCTCCTTTAATAATTGTGAAGAGTAAACAAGGAATTTATTTATTTATTATAAAATCCAAGATCCAAGATTATCTGGGGGATAAAATGGTGTGGAAATAGTTATTTGCTATCTTTCGTCATCATATAGGCATATTATTTTGATCGATTAATGGAAAATGTGTAAAACATTCAATACTGATAATAATTATATGATTGGCTGTTTAAAAAAAAGTGGCTCATGGGTTTCTTCTTGCAAGGTTCTTCTCATGAAAAGCCTTACTCTCGGAATCCGGCTACTTGTATCAATTGCAAACACAGTCAATTTTCTCTGATTGTACTTGCTACAAGCTCTCGCGATAATTAACTTTAATTTGGAATATACTTTTTATTTAACTATATAATTTTTATAAATTGTAAAATATGGACGTTTTTAAGTGCAAGGTTTGGCCTATGAAATAAAGTTATTTTTTATTTGTTTCAATATAATTAGTTGGACAGCGAAATAATTTGTTGAGCTACAACATAATTATTTGGGCAGCAATATATGTATATGTTACCGGAAATTTATAAAATCTAGGAAAAGGATCAATGAAGGATCAATTCCTAGGAAATGTATTATGATAGATATTCGGTTATTTTTTATAACTTGACAGCAGAGAAAACTTGCTGCCCAATTAGTTATTTTGCGGACCAATTAGAAATATCTACTGCCAATAAGTTACTGCCCGTAAGTTCTTGGCCAATTGTATTTTTTTGCTGACCAAAATTCGATATTTTTCTGATCGTTTAAATAACACCGAATAAACTGCACAATCATATTTAGGCGAGGTTAATCCTATTTCTATCAAATCGCTGTATCGATTAGCTTCTTTAACTATTATTAGTATTATTTAACTATTTCGTATCTTAGGGTATTTACGTACAGGGTTAGGTCCGACCCAGTCGAACGGTACTAACGTAAATATCACAGTAAACTTAAGCGATATTTTTAGAAAATGACTGGTTTATATTTAATATCATTTATGAAGGGGTCGAGGGAACTATCGAAATACTTTAACACTATACGTAGCTCTAGTTATGTCAATGAACTATCAATTTGCATTGATTAATAGTTCTAGCTTCGTTTGTTAAATTGAATGAATAAGCGATTCAATTTTAACTAGGGCGATGAAAATGCTTTGGTGGAGTTTTGTTTTGTTAGTATAAACTGGATTCAGTCAGTATTATTTGGTATATAGAGGTGAGCGAGTTGCTTTGACGCAGATTCGATTGACGGTTTGTCGGTGGTACGATTCGATTTATCTTTTTGAATTTGTCCGAAATTAAGCAGCTTATATCGACAACAGAGCTTATCCACTATTTTTTTGTCAGCAGTTGACAAAAGAGCAGTCTGCATCACTGGTAGTGTGGCTAGATAACCGGTGGCCAACAGCAAAACGTATTTTATTGTGTGTTGAAAATTATGACAAATTCAACGTTTTATCTCTACATAGTGTCGATCACGATATGTATAAACATACCAATAATAATAATGATAAGGATTGGTACACAATAATTATAAATAAATAAATATCCTCAGACATTCACACCTATCAACTAGTCCCATTTTAAGCAACTAAATGCTGCTTGTGTTACGGATACTAGATGACTGACAAATATATTTTATAGATAAATACATATAATTATTGAGAATATTCATATTATAATACATATATAATGAACACCCAAGACTGGAGAACTCTGAAAATTTATCACCCAAACACTTGCCTACACTGGGGATCGAACCCAGGACCTCTCGAGATGGCGACGCCTTGAGACCGGGCGTACAGACCACTCGGCCACGGAGGTCGTCAATTATATTTGTCCTCAGCCTATATTCGTCCCACTGCTGGGCACCGGCCTTCCTCATGGAAAAACACATGAGAAGTGTGGGCCGTAACACCACCACACTGGTCCAATGCGGGTTGGTGTGTAGAAACAGTCGCAATAGCGACCGGTACCAACGGCTTAACGTGCCTTGCGAAGCACGGAGGAGCTCGTGATAACAAAGTTTTGGCCACCAATCCACGGCCTGACCACGGCGAAAGTAGCTTTGTTTTCAATCGAAAGTCAAATCATATTAACCACTAGTCCACCGAGCTCCTCAATTATATTTACTTTTACTTATATATACAAAATAATAGCGTAAAAATAATCAATTTCGTTTATACTCGGCCATGATTCTTGAATTTCGCAAAAATAATAGTTTTGACACATAATATTAGCACTTAATCCGTAAACAGATAGATGATATCATTTATTGGTGTATTTGAAACCAAGCCTTTCCTATTCCCAATATTTTTGTTACTAACAGATTGTACACAGAAATCACGATCCAATCAGAGGGTACGAAGTATGTGTATTCGTGAGTGGTTGTCATGTTACACAGCTATTGAGATCAAGTGAGCCTAATATATTTGTGTGTTTATTTCTCTTATCAAATATTTCTCTTTAGCAGATGAAATTTCGCACAGTGTCTTGGCATATTTTTTACATATGACAGTTAAGCTCTTGGCCTTCATCTCACCTGATGGTAAGTGAAGATAAAGCCGAAGGTGGAAGCGAGCTTCACCAGTAATTCTCAACAACTGAGGAACTGCTTGTCTTACCTCTGATTGCCGGAACACAACAATGCTTAAAACATCGTTATTTTGGTGACAAATTTAGGTGAGACGGTGGTAGCTAGCCAGGCGGGCTTAGAAGCCCTACCACCAACCAAACCGAGCAGAAAAACTTCTGCCCCCACGGGGAATCGAACCCGGACCTCACGATCAACACCCGGTGGTGTGAACCACTAGACCAGAGAGGCGGCGGCTTTTTCGCTAAGTTTTTTTTGCTCTTTTCTGTAAATGTTCTTATTGTATTGTCTATAAAGAGATGATTGAATTAAGCAATTGTGGAAAATTTGGTTTCAACGTTTTTTTAATGCTCGACGAATGACACTACCTGATGGTAAACGGCGGAGATTAAGGTTTAGTTGAACAGGCAAATTTTATTGATTAATGAAATACTTATAACACCTTTATGTATAGGCGCCTGAATTGCCTAAAGTTATGGAAAGAAGTGAAAACGGTTCGAAACCTATGAAAAGAATTATATATGCTTGCTTCGGTGCGAGAGGCCCTTTGCCTCTCTAGAAAACGAAACAAAAAATATAGCACACATAAATTTCGCGTAGCTTCCCTTGTCCTGCATTTAGCTGTAAATATTTTTTTTAGATGAAATAAAGTTGAGCATAAAAAGCAATGGTACACCATCAGAACGTCTATCTCTTCACCGCTGCGTACTTTCTATGCAAAGGAGGCACAAATTAAGAGGCCCGAAACTAAACTTATTATAACTTTATAATGCCGCTTTATATAAGGGCGTAATAAGAAACAATGTGGGGATAAAAGTTGATAGAAGACCGAAGAAAAAGTTTTGGTGGGAGGGGCTTGTTCACGCATGCGTGGTGTCGATGCTGAAGAAATGCTTCGAAGCCTTCGACGTCAACTGGTGATGGCCAAGCAGAACAGTCGTCGCGGACTCTCCGTGTCACGCGGACGCATTCGGGATGCAAAACTGCATACACGAAAAAATTCGCACCGCGGAAAAATAGTCGGCTATATTGAAAACTTGTTCACAACAACTTTAACTAACTTTTACCCGGCTCCAAAAAGTTTTGCAAAGTACAAAAAAGTTGTTTTTGACTATAGAATAAAAGTTCGTCTCTAAGCGATTTCGTATTGGTAATTACTGATTGTCAATACTGCTGATCCATTTTGCAATTAAAACTTTTAATTCAATGACATAGTAATACACTACAAATTTCCTGAAGTATATATTCTTTTTTAGGTACTTATTTATAAAAAGCGTATTTATGCTTTTAATTTGTAATTTTAAATTGACACAAATAAACACAACTTAACGACAGTAATATTTACATATGTTTTTTAAATGACCATTCGTTATTTTAAGTTTAATTTAATAATTTTTAAATCTACAATAATATTTTAATTATTTACTTATAATATGACGGTAATTTATAGTTTTCGTATAACACAAAGACTATTTACAATTATTTTAATTATACATTAATTACTCATTGTTCATTGTAGAGCGATAAAAGATTTAATAATTTTTTAATATAATAGTGAATATAATAAAAAATAGTACATAATCATCAAAGTTTCTACTGTTATAAATTAATACACAAAAAATACCATCACGCCTACACCACAAATATGTTAGTAGTAAATAATTTAATTTTAAGACAAATTCTACCTAGTGTCTATCTTCTATGGTAGAGAACCAGCAAACCTTAGCGCAAGCAATTGTAAGTACATAAAAGTAATTTATGTAAGGAAAATTACTAATGCGATATTTATATCAGATTTCAAATAGGCAATATTAATTAGGTCGTAAAAATTCGATGGATGCGGGCAGCTCAGGTCAAATTCTTGGGAGAGGTCCATGTCCCGGAGTCTTCGAAATAATAATTTTTAAGTATCTCTTAATTTTATAATTGTTAAAAGAAACCACTCACTTAATAACCTTTTGAATGTTGCAGTCGCTTGTTTTTAGTGGGGGTCCTACCTTATAATTAGTTTGGTTTGTGGCCGGAAACCAATCACAATTAGGGTCAGTTTGTTTATGTCATTTTTATTCTAACATTTATTTTGAGCTACTATGTAGGCTTATATATTTATGCAACATTATTTTGTTCTAGCACACTTTATGTAAAGCTATTAAGACTCTTTTCTCATTAATATAGGCGAATAATATGTAATAAAAAAATTCAAAAACATGGTGAGTGAAATACAAATATTTTATTTAAATTTTGAAAAACTTTTAATCAAAGTAAATTACTTGTTTTTAATTGATAGCAAATAATAAAGTCCAAATATCTACCGAACATTTTTAATTTGGTATACATTTGGTATGATTAAAACCTAATATTTATGACTCGCTTAACTGTATTGCGTGAAATAAAATCGATTATAATAAAAGGATTCGAAAATGTATTATATCTATTGCAAATAGAACCTTAAAAATAATTATATTTCTTTCTGTATTTAATTTTAAAACTTGAGTTTATTAAGTCCGTAATTAATATTTCATCCTGAGCATAATTTGTTAGGTTTACCTCGCATTATTACATTATTCATTTAATAATTTTTTTTCTATATTTTGTTAAAAATATTCTGAATTATGGTACAATTGCATTTAGATATTAATTATCATCTTTGTATTCTTTATTGACTTTGTATTCTATATTTTTGTTTAATTTTTTAGATTATATTAGAAAATATTGCTCTGAAACTTTTACAGTGTTTAAATCACTTGTAGAAATCGCTGATAGTTGGCTTTAACTTATACCTATTAGGCTCTTTAAGACAAAAAATAAAATTAAAAATTGAAAAAAACCCCGACCAAAATAAAAAATAAAAGCAAAAAAGCGTTGTCTCCTCGGGGGTCCGCTTAGTTCTTTGTGACCTTGTTAGGTATAAGCGGTCTCCCAAAGAAACGGCGAATTTATGTTTATATCTTTATTTCGGACGGGGGTTTTTTAAATTTTATTTTTTATGATGTTCCTTGCATTTGATACCCTCCACTCGGGTATATTCGTAAACATTAGATTTTTCATTTTCACATTCATTACTTATATCTCTCACATGGCCAAACCGATTTCCATGAAACTTGTTGTATCGATGACCTTTCATTTGATACCCAGCACGGGTATATTTCTACACATTAGATTTTTTATTCCTGTTTTCACTCCTCGTATCTTTTAAATGACCATGCCGGTTTTCATGAAACATACCTAAAAATACTCTTGACTAACCCTTCTTTTAAACAAAAAAATTGAATTCAAATCGGTTCATCCGTTTGAGAGCTACGTTTCTACAGACAGAATGAAAGAACTTAATCTATGTTATTATATTAAAAATAAGTACTTTGAGAGTTCAAGAGAAGTGAATTTAAGGAATTCGAATCGAAACATATTATTTTGAAATAAGTAAATGCCTTCTTTTATTACTTAAAATTAAATGCGGCAAATAATAGTAAACATGTTCCAGTGTCGCATAATAACATCTTTCTATGCAAATTAGACAAAATCTCCAATATTTTGGTATTTCATCGAAATTTTCAGAAAATGTCACGTCTAGACAACCGTAGCGACTTACATTCATGAGAGTTATACCAACTGTACTGAATTAAACTAAATCCGAGTCAAGACAGTAAAGTTTGTAAAATAGTAGTAAAAATGTTACTAGTTTACCCAAGCCCGACTAGATACATCAACCATTTACTATAATGGGGCTTACTAGCAGTGCTAAAGTCATAAATTGGGTGGCCACGTAACGAGCGATGCCCAATGGTTCACCCTATTACCGGCAAATATCTCCGCTTGGATTCCGTACTCGAAGAAAGTATAATTTATTGCATTACTATGAGTATATAGATATACCTATATGTACAATTCTAGGTACGTCAGTAGGCAGCGTCAGCGATGACTGATTTTTGCAAATAACATGAGATCTTTTAACTATCGTTTACCTGATGTTTTGGATTAAGGCAGAAGTATATTCTTATCATTACTAATTGCTTAAAAACAATTCAAATTAAACGATAAAGAAGATGCTTCTAATATAGCAGGCTTCCTTATGCTACGATGACAAACAATTTCACAACAAAAAATGCCCACCGTTAGATTTAAATCGAAGCAAATCCCAACCACTCTTGTTTCCAAGCAACTCAAACAAGCAAGTGAAAATGACTTCAAAATGGTATCACACATCTAGCTTACAAGTGCTAAAGTCTTGGAAATTTATAGCATTTCCATTCTGTAGTAGCGGATATCATGTAGGTGACGGGCAAATCCCAATGATCCGCTCGTTTGTAACGCGCCCTGAACCGCCATTAACGGGTAAGCACGCACCCTAAAGTATTATGTACCTACCTATTTTTCGTAGCGTTCAAGTTTCCCTCTTATGGTTCAGGATACACATTAAGAAATGCACAACTTACCGTGTATGATCATTTGAATTTGAAATAAAATCAAAATTTTTTCTATAAAAATCTTCTAAGTATAAAAACAATCGTATGAAAGAACTGGCAACACAAAATAATCACCTTTCATTCCGCACCAAAACATTTTTCTCTTGATCTGAATTTGGAGCGCCCTTGATTCTGTCAACTGCTCCTCTCGCGGGTTTTGCTCGCTTCGCTTTTTACGCTCGCCGATTCCCGCTCTAATAAATTGAGACTACATGCGAATTATATGAGAATGTTAGAATTTAAAGTTTCTCTTGGCAAATCTATGTTGCAGTTACATAGTTCAAAAATTAAAAAACCAAAAGAATTTTATCTTTTTTCTTTAATGTTCTATTTTTAAAGTATATCTTTAATATTATCAAATATTTTTAAGCACAATGCATCTACGTTGTGAATGGGAAGTTTTATATCACTTCGAGTTAATTACATGGCTTAACAAAAAAAGGACATTATAAGAAAATTTTATTATTTTTGATTTATTGGGTCCTTACCTATGAAATTGGTGTTTTTTTTCTCTCTTAGTATTTTGTCTGTAACTATTAAGATTCAGAGTATTCCTAAAAATAATAACCTCGTCTAAAAATCGACTATATTTTTGAGCTCTTTTGATTTGTTTTGATAATTTGTTGTAAGTTTAATTGTGTTAAAATTGAACACGGAGACAACTCTTTTTAAGTGCCTCCCGAATACATCATTATATTTGCATTCACTTAAAAACGATAAATAACTTTTATGAAGTGTGATATTACACACATTACTAAAGCTTGTCTAATGATAGATGCCAAATAATATTATCTTTGGATTTGTCGTTGTGAAGAAAACTGAAAAAATTTTATAATGGAAAATGCAGAATTCCCCAAAATCTCCATACAAAACACCAATTTCATAGGTAAGGACCTAATATTACATGATATTATTATATTTTTTTTGGTTAGAAACACGGGGTAGTCGAATAGGTAATAATCTTCTGTCTTCTTAGATTTTAATCTTCTATCTAAAAAGGCCACATCCTATATAAAATGTCTACTAAAATACCAACGCTATTTTAAAGAATTAAAAAAAATATACGAAAATTTGAAATGCATCACTATTACGGTAATTTTATGGTCGACGAATTCAGAATTCAAGGGAAAACGTTTTCCTTAAATTTATTGTTTTGATTTTGTTTTAATTTCATACATTAACAAGATATTTCAAATAATATCCAACGTATTTATTTTAACAAAGTTTTACAAATCAGCGTACTGTGTATTCGTTAAATAAAATTATCACGTCTTGGTCAGACTACGATTTTATTATAGAATCCTTCGCTTTTCGCGGGATCTAACTTTCTCGTAGGAAGGAACGAAATTTTCCTTTTAGTTACCCTCACTGTATACTATTTCATGTTTGTTATTTGAAGAAATAATAACACGTGTTTGTACAGCACGCTGCTCTGGACTGCAACTGCAACAATATTTCATTTAGAAGCAATACCTTTATGAAATTTGTTGTTTTATTCTATCCATGTTGATGTTTTGTGTGTACTTTGTTGTACAAGAAATTACATACATCTATAATACCTGTTATTCAAACTGAAATACCTATAATCATATTGTTTTTGCGATACTAGTTAAACGGGCCGAAATTGCAATGCGACGTATTTAGTGCATTTCATTTTTAAGTAAACTACAAACTTTTACGTAAAATATCCATTATATTTAATTTAACATATCACAAATATCTCATGTCATCTCTATCTCACCCCTTCGATGTTCACTGAAACTGAGCCTACTCAACGCAATTGAAGATCCCTATCAATAAGCAGGCTGAAAGTAGATATCTGTCAGGAAAGTTCGCCCTGATAGCGACAACTTTCACAAGTCTTGACCCTTTGTACCAACTTCGCTCCCTATTTTCAGGCCGCTTTGTTGTCTTTGAAAATATTGTTTTAATATTTAATTCTTTTTGCAGGAATTGTTCTTAACAGTTTCTTTGAGATTGCGTGAGGTTTTTGTTGGCGATAGATTGTAAAAAATAATTTCATGGTCATATTTATTACAAGACTAGCTGTTGCCCGCACTTCGTCCGCGATTACTATGGTTTTTAACTATTCCATGGGAACCCTTTAATTTTCTCTCAAAGTCTCAGCCCGATCGGTTTAAAATTCACAAAGTTTCATACAAACTGTCATCCCCTATTTTTTCCCTTGGGGGTAGAATTAATCAAAACCCTTATTTAGCGGATGCCTACGTTATAACATCTACCTGCATGCTAAATTTCAGCCCGATCCGTCCAGTGGCTTGGGCTGTGCGTTGATAGATCACTATGTATGTCACCTTTGAGTTATATTGAAATAGATTTACAAGGGCGCTAAACAAATACAGTTCGATAGAATTTTAAACAGTTGGATTATTCGCCGTCTTATCTTCAGCGTATGTGCATTTCAATGCTGCGACAGGCTTTTCTACTTGAAGAAATTTATGAGGAGTGTGGTCCGTAACACCAGCACGCAGGGCCCCGATCGCGGTAAATAACGGTAAAGAACGTGTTTACCACAACCAAATATCAGTAGAAAACATTATGGTCCATCCACTCTTCATACTCTCGGACTCGCATTCCGTGTCGCCTCGTGGAGTGTGGATGGCCCATAACGTTTTCGACTGAGATTTGGTTCTGGTAAATACGTTTTTAGTACCCTGTTCGTCCTCAGCCTATACACCTCCCACTGCTGGGCACAGGCCTTCCTCATGAAGAAACACATGAGTAGGAGGAGGAGCTCAGTGGCCTAGTGGTTTGTACGATTTTGTTTCTTGTCGAAAACAAAGCTGCATTCACCATGATCAGGCCGCGGAGGGTTGACCAAATATTCGTCATCTCGAGCTCCTCCGTGCTTCGGAAGGCACATTAAGTCGTTGGTCCCGGTCGCTATTGCCACCCCATTTGGACAGCGTGGTGGTGTCACGGCCCACACTTCTCATGTGTTTCTGGTCAGTGCAATATAAAGTTAAACTATATTGAGTTCATAGAAATTAAGAGGACTATAATGATAGTGGATGGAGTGAGAGAAATATGCAAAAATCGCAGCAAGTGGAAGGAATTAATGTCTGCCTATCCCTAAATAAAAAAGATATTTTATAAAAAAGGCCATAAGCATGTATCTCGTACTCGTATATTATAAAATTAATTCCCATAAGTTATAAAGTCAAACAGCAACACCGACTAGGAGTACATGAGCGTGCAGAAGTTCGGCACTTGTTGATTCGGAGATAACAAACAGCCTCACTGCAATATTGCACCGGCACAACTTTGCGCTTGCAAATACTACTACTAATCTTTTAGACGCTCATTATGTTAATAGGTGTTCGCAGTACGACGGCAGTTTGTTTAGAGCGTGTAACAAATAAACAGCAAGAATTATGTTATCTTTTAAAATTACATTGTAAGTTTATATTGTTTAAGATGAAGGAAATTTTGTGTCTTACGACACATAATCAGTACTACAGTACTTACGTACTAGTCCCGTGCACATTAACTGTGCAAAATAAACTGCTGAATTGAGTATTCTCAGACAACCTATCTATTATTGTTATATAATCTTTTTTCACGAGTATATGGCGTTATTAAGGGGTCTACTCACGTCTTTTAACCTTTTAACCCTTTAGTCTACTTTCATAAGACATCCCGATTAAAATAAAAACAATAAAATTTTACTACTTATACTCAAAATATACTGGATAACATTATGTAAAAGCGTAAAATAACTTACATCTTGTTAACAATCTTCTATTCGTATATTTCTAACGGCTTGGGAAGTTTATTCAAGTGTTTCTTTAAGGGTTGTCAATGTTTGCAAAGCGATACATTATTTATGTTTTATATATTTTTTGCAACAGTAGCAAAGAAGCGTACGGCCAGTCTGGTGGTAACCGGTTACCGTAGCGTAGGCTACGGAGTCGTAGCACCGAAGCGTCATAGCACCTTGAACACTACACATGCCAACCCCGTGAAATTCAAAGGAATGATTCCTGTCCTTACTTAACGCTCTCTTGAGTTGCGACGCACCAAAAAATCCCAACAATAGAATCCAGGTAATTTATTTTTTAAATCACATTATTCTTATATATATATGGCTATCACTGCCATCTTTTCAGAAGATATGTTTGAAATAAACGAAGTAGTATCTAAAATGTATTTAAAATATACAGTCAACACTAATTTGTAATACTTTACTGTAAAACAGTTTTTTTGACTTAGCACTACAATTCCCGGCACACTTCTTGAACAATGACTGCGCGAAAACCGTTTTTAGTATATTTTAAATCGCAATACAGTGCGCGGAATTACCCCCTCCACAACTATATAGGAGTTTGCCTTGAACTGTTCCTGATGGTAAGCAGCCGCTGAGTGTATAATATGCGAAGAAAGCTAGGGCAGTAATGAGAAGCACCCAGCGCACCTGACTGACCTATGAGATGCCTTTTCTGTCCTCTTATAATGGAACCCACATTATCGGACGAAAGGAACACGCTGGCCGGTAGGGAACTCCCTACTTTAGATAAACGACCCAAATTAAAAAAAAAAAAAATTTTATATCGTATTTATAATATCTGTATATTTTTATAGTATTAATGTGTTACAATCTATTTGCAATATGTAACTATACTGTAATACTTGATAGAGGTTCTTCTGATGTCACTTAGATAACTTGTGTGTATTAACGAAAATCTGTAATCGGCCATCTGGTGCACATAGCATACATGATTGTATATTGAAATTTGTTGAATTGTGCTGTTGATTTTCCAACTAAATAAATAAATAAAAAATAAATAAATAAATCTAGTAGTGTAAATCTTGTGGTTGCTGGCAGCCCTAGCGAAGTTTGCCGTGGGCGCAGCGCCGCCGGATCTGCGTGACAGTATCGGACCGGGGCGACATTGTTTCGCGAGACGCGGCCCCATTCAACCCTCTCCTTACTCGATTTTAGGAAACTTATTGGCAACACTAATGTTTTGCTCCGCATATCGGTGCTAGTCGTTGAACAGGTAATAAGATTTTTCGTTGAGCCGTATAATTGCTTACGATAATAATATGTTTATGCATTTAGATTCCGGTTACGATTCCGTTTCACCTATTATTACGCATAAAGGCAGCGTGGTGTTTTGATCCTAATCATAATGTGATTTTAAGAAGGACGGTTTGTGGCCAGTATTAGGATTTAAATAGGCTGATGATGAAGCCTTCAAAACAGAAGAAAATAACAATAATCTGATGTTCAACACGTATAAGAGACGTTTCAGGGCGGTGGCGCGCGCGCGTTTACTCGTCAAAATTTCGATAGAGTTTGACGTACTAAAATATAGTTCAAAAATATATGCATATATGCACATTTGAAAGGGGAGTCTTTATTCCCTTCTAATACGAGTATTTTACTGTCAAACGTGCATACATATTTTTGAACTCGACTGTACAAACGTGTGCGTCCTCTGAAAACACCCTAAGTATCAAGTTATAAAAGAGTTGTTATTTATGTATTTTGGTCTCAATTTCACCAAAATGCTTAATTATCAACACTAATTCTAGTCAATAGATAGGGTGTCATAGATTTGAAACTTCATAAATCATAGTAACCTAGATGCAGATTAATAAACTTACAGTAAATAGTTTCTGACCGCTTTCAATATTGAACATTAACAGACCAACCATGAACCAGGAGTCTTAATGATTAGAACTATTGCATAGTAATTGGAGATGCTTGCTCTGAACATCGATGGCGGTCTATTGAATAGAGAATAGTTTACATTAGGATCATATTAAATGTGCTGAGTAAATAGCCTTTTAGTTTGTCCGTCGGAATGGACAAGGCTGAAATGGACCTGCGTCATATTTTGCTGAACGGTGATGAATTTATATCGCTCATCCAAAAGAATATTGACGTAATTACGTTTTTGCGATTTTTCAGGAGAGCGTTTTAAAAGTTTGATGTCGAAAATATTGTGTATTTCCAATCATTCCATTGATATATTTTAATAGTTATGTTGTGTTAATTTACTACCAATAATATAACATAATAAGTTTGCGAGAAAACTTAAGATAACTATTTGAAAAAACGAAATAAAACAAACCAGACGTACATTTATGACATTTTATACATCAAATAATACAATTATGACATTAAACTAGGTTTGGATATGAGAATAAATCATGAATTTAAACAACATTATAACCAATTTTAGTTTTATTTTTATAAATCTGTCTACATTTTATAAACTTTGTCGATGTTTCCGCGTATCCTTTCGAAGTATATGCCAACACCATGACGGCAATGACTCTCTCTTTCGGAAACTAATAGAACAACAATTCTGTCGTTTTCACCATAGATAAAACGTGCAAAACATGAAGTTATGGCATCAAAAACTCATTTTCGACTTTTTGGTAATTATGTCATAATCTTTTGGATGAGCGATATGTGTACTGTTTTTCGAAGAACAAATATAATGACTTCAAAGGTTCATTAGTAATGTGATCCTAGGTATTGGGTACATAGCACAAATAATACAAATGATGAAACGTTTGGTAAATGTAAGAGGTATTATTAATGAATTTAGTGCCTACATTAAGGCTCTACCGTTTGTGTTATATTAATAGTTATGACTCAGGTACCAGAGTATGTATATAATTTGATAAGTATACATACTTTTGTATTTATCTTTATATATGTGCTCACTTTAGTGACTGGAGTGAACGTTAGAATTATATAATTAGGTATTTATCGCAATCAAGTATAGCTACTTACTTTCAACTATAAATGGTAACAATGTCATTTAAAAACGAAATTGCTTAGTAATAGGGCTCACAAGCTTAGAGACGAATTATTATTCCAACAGACATGAAATTAAAGTACAAGATCGTGCATCTAAAAAAGTAACGTGCAGAAATGCACCGCCGCTTCGGGTTCGGTTGATTTAATTGTGTAGTTCGAGAGACAGTGTCCAAAATGATGTCCCAACATCTGACGAACATGTTCGAGCAGCTTGGTAACTTCACCAAGAATAACTTAACGCATAACAACAAGTTGGTGAAGGAGAAGAGCTCTAACCATGTGAACCAGCCGTCGCCTCATAAGCAGCCCCCGCCGCCGCTGAGAAAGCCGTGCCGTCTCAGAAATGTGTCGTCGAAGGCCGAGTCGTATGACACTTTGTACGGCAACATCACTATGGTAAGTTTAGTTTGTATTGCTTTAGAGTTTAGATAGTTATCCATGTGACACTTTTATGACAGTCTTGGATATAAAACCTCCTTCCTCATATTTGTGTATAATCTTCAATAACGAAAATGAGATAACCTTTTTCGTGTAATCTTGATAAAAACTTAAACGCTTGTCGAAAACATAATCGCACCTCTTTATGTATCTGATAGATAAAATAATAGCCTATTTTCCGTTCATGCGTTAAAGATGCAACCATATTTACTACTATTACATTCTATATTCTCTTTACCAAGCTTAGGATGAGTAGTCCCAAAGACATATTTCATATAAAAGAACGTTTAATTAAACCAATATGGAATTATATCTATAAAATGTAAAATGTGGCTAAATGTGGTTTTAAGGAACAGAGTGCTCCTTGGATGCCTACCCCTTCGGGGATTACTGGCGTGATTTTATGTGTTATGTATGTATCTATATATCAAGGCTGCCTAGGAGAACAAGAACTATGTGCGAAAGTTAGGCCAAACTTTAACTAATCGTTATAATTTTATCTATGGAAGTAATCTTCCAATTTTTTATTAATTATTAGGTATTCAAATAATTTTTATCAATATAGCTCACTGAATATTAGTTTGGTATAGCCAAATAAGTAAATAAATAAAGTTATTTCCTGACAGATGTATCAATGTTATCAAAAGCATATCACGAGGTTTCGAAAGTCCTCTTGTTGCTTATCTGTTAGATAAGTAGAGGTATACATCAGATTTGAATTAACTCACTTGACATAAGCCGATAGCAATTATTTTTGTAGTAACATTATTATTATATCGCCTATACATGGTGTTTCAAAACTCACCCCTAAAAATAAATTTTATGTACCGCCTAGTAATAGCTACCAGAAGTAGGAACAGAGTGAAATTTTAGGAAGTAATTTCTACTGATAATCTACTACAAAATTTTTCGGCTGCTAAAAATATCAAGCTACGATCCTCATATTTTGGCAATGAGTTCTGTATCCAACCCCCTTTTGCCTTTTTTCTGTTTTTGAAACAGCCTGTATATATATCGAATTATACATATTCTATCAATTCGCAGAATACACGGTGAACAGAAATAGATAATGCTGTGATCTGTTTTTTCAGATTTATATCTAAATATAAAACTTGATAAATAATTACGTTTGTATCCTTCAAATAAAATCCTAAATATTATTTTGTTTTCGGGATGCTAAGACAAAAGCTTGCAATTTTTTTTTTCATAATCTTGCACTGGTAGCAACAAACAACAACAACATTTCATCACGTCTTTTTCCCCGAAGGGGTAAGCAGAACAAATATTATAATGGGGATTGTCTAATATTTTCGACATGCTGTTTTTATAGTTGAAATGGATAAAATAGATCAATTTGAGAAACTAATTTCAATATTTTCGTTATTTTTAAAGTATTAACTTTTATACGGAATTTTGAAAAAACGTGATCGTTTTATTACGATAACGTCACTGTTGGCGTAACATTGTGTAAGGCCTTTGCTTCAAGGAAAAAAAAATGCCGTCAAACAAAATGTCAACACTCATGTGTCACTCATTCTTTTATTTTTTTTACTGTAAAAATACCACAAGCGACGCGAATTAACAGTTTTCTTATTATTTCGTGAAAAAACTACTATGTCGTGAAAATTTGTCAAAGCGGACTCACGGAATCTGCCGAAAGTAGAGAATGTTATGATTTTGGAATATATGTCTACAAATAACTAACATAACCTTGCTGAAATAAGAGGAGCCAAAAACTTGAAGTGAACAGTACAGAATAGCTTCAGAGAAAGTTGTTAGCACATACATGAAAAATGAGGAAATGACGGATAAATTAGAACACAAGTCATGTGTTAAATGATGACTTGTAATAAAAATGAGGGGTTATTTTGTGTTTCTGATCCTTTATTTGAAGCCACCAAGAACATCCATATTGTTTGGGTGGATTACAATAAAGCCTACATATTATTTATTTTTTGAATTACTTGATAGTGTTACAAAATAAACATCTTTAAAAAAAAATTCTATCTAGAAAGAGAAAAAAGAAAGTGTGTTAATAAAAAAATTTTTACTCCATAACTTTTTTATTATTTCTCCTTGTAAATTGATTAGTCCACTTACAATCATGACTATTTCGTCCAAATATGGTACAAACTGATAGTTCACTACAGAGCGAGGTTTAAATAAAGCATACTCTCTTACACGTCTAATAACTCTCTTCATGAACATCCTAAATACATTTTTGGTTTCTTAAATACTGTGTCTAACATAATTTTTCTAGATGGGAAGATACTCTTAGTTGATTCATGCACTGTAGATAGATTCCTCAGTCTCTGTTGTACATCCAAACAAAGGAGTGGTCACAGATGATGTGCCTTGTGAAGATATCACTTCCACTGTAGCAATATTAGTTAGCGGTTTTCTACTTATATAGTTAGTGCTCTTATGCACCATTTTTATTTCATACTGTGTTGCAACATTCATCTGTAAAACAAACTTTAATGTTATTTATCAATAATATAGAGCTATAAAAATATCTTCGCGAGTATTAATTATACTGTTTATTTAGCATTGTTTTTCTCAGTAAAATATACTTTACCTTTGTGGGCATGGTAGGACACGTAGAAGTACTGGGCATTACTATTTCCTCACGTTTTCTTTTCAATGGTCTGCTACTGCTTGTAGGTTGTTCAAGTAACTTGTTCAATTCTGAACAGTCTTCGCTTGCATCTTGAGCAATTTTACGAAGTGAAGCCGACGCTATGAGTTTGAGTTCTTGGTTCATTAACTTACATTGGTAATAATAACCTTACAGGTAGGAACAAAGCACTTTCTATATTCCATAATTATTAAACGTTTGTTTATTAAAACAATGAGAACAAATCGTATTTACCTTACAATGTAAGGTTATAATTTGTTGTTTGTGACTTATGACACTTGTGTTTGTAAATGTCATTTCTGTCATTGCTGTCATAGCAAACACAGTACTGATATTCAGCCAACAGTGACGTCATTTGAAGGGCAAATGAAGGTTATTCATTTAAAGGCTAAAATATTAATAATCCATGATTATTTTCGCATTCTAAGTAATAGGCTACGATCAGCAACCTTATTCCTCGAAATGGTTTTCACTTTATAACAATTTAAAAAAATGAGACAATCCCCATTCCGGAAACAATTAAAGAATCACTTAATTTAGTCTTATTAAAGGTTATAAAAGGCAATATGCTCTCTTATGATTGGGCATCGATCTCTTCCAGGTTACTCTTCGTTTAAGGGAAATTTAAGTAACGGGTTTTGATATATTGAAACTTTAAAAATTCTCGTGCATAATAAAAAATACCTAAAGCGCAAAATAAACACAGGGTTACCACCGGGTTGAAGGATAACCCTTATTACCAGTTTATTAGGTTGTAAATTGCGGAAGATCTCCTGCACAATTACTGTAGATTGCTGAAGACTTCGTAAAACTTGGGAACTATTCCCTTAGGAACTAGCAGTCGCATGTTTGCGTTTAGGGCCACCTACAATGTCATGCGCATAGGAGATTGCTTCTGTTTAAACGACTCAGGTTTATGAAGGTATAAGGTATACAGAATATTACAGAATCCCTTCAGCGACTTTTACTGTGGTACAGTCGATGTCAAATGTAGATTGGTAATTTAGTGATTCTGCGTATTATTATGCTTGTAGATCTTCATCACTGCCCATTAGCCCATTGTTAATAACGGAGTTAAATATTTGTGATCAGTACAAACTATTGCAAATCCATCTAATGGCTCTGACAAAAATCACTTTAAGCGATAAAACCGCCATTGTACTAGCGTATACAATTAAATATCACAAAGGTCTGCTACGTTTGTTTTTAATTTTGTAGAAATATATACATAAATATAATGACGACTATTATCCCCTAAGGGTTAGTCAGAGACTAGGAAAAAGAACCGCAAAAGCACTCCATTGCCATAGACCGCGCGTGACAGGTGGTGAGCCCGTCGCCGCTATAACCTATTGGATGGTTGTGCAGTTCTATGTCCATTGGTCGCCTTTTACGACACCCAAGGGAAGAGATGGGTCGGTAGGATTCAATGAGTGAGCCTCAATGAGTGAGCTGCTACCACGCGGCTCACTCATTGCAAACGCAAAAAATATGCATGGAATTGAATACAGTTTATGCCGATTTTTCGCTAGAAGTCTGAAATAAAAATTCACTATTTTACTATAAACCCAATAAAAATTATGTAAAAGTTATAGAGTAATGTTTCTTTGGATGTACCTATTTTGTGTAAAGTATTTATTACATTAACATTTCTATATATCGTACCCTCACTAAAACTCTCAGAATGTTATTATACTTTACACTGTAAAAGAAATGTTTATGTTTATGTAATAAAAAAATTATTTATGATATTTATTTAAATGTGCGAAAAAATTTGAACATAAGGCGGACTAAACAACTAAACAGAGGGTTCAAATTGTCTAAAATTGTTTTACAAAAACCGACCTCAATAAAAAGGAGCAGAGTTTAATTTCCTCACTCATATTTATTTAGATCCGCTAAAGTCAATTAGTGTGGTTCATCTGTGCCGACTGTTTGCAATGCAATTATAATCACTGAATTAGCACGGTCCGTGGTTTCGCGCTAATCATATTGCAAGAGCACATTTCATTTGGTGATGTTGACATCATTTTGATTGATGATAAGCTCAGCACAGCTTTGGGGGCTTTTGTGAGAAGAGCTTTTTGATAGGACAGATATTGAAAATATAAAAGAAAGAATAATGTTGATTTGTGATTAATTTTGTTAATATGAATTCAATTTTTAGGCCATAATGATATAGACATTTGAAACAAAATTATTAAAAATAAAATCTCATTTTTTTTTACCGTTTTATAATGCCTTTTACTGCTCTTTTAGTGTTATACAAAAAAATATATATATAAATAGATTCATACTACAAAGTGAACAATTAACTCTTCTTCTAAATCTAATCCACAGAGAGTCTTTCTCATAAGAACTAAAACAAACTACAACTTGAAACCTATTTTCTTTTGATGTCACGTTAAGACGTTGGTAATTAAAAGCTAGGTCGTATTAGTTGTATTGTGTGAGATGAGGTACAACTAGGGCGCGATACAATTGTCTCGCAGTGGATTAGCTGGTTCAGTAATAGTCGCCAGTTAGATAACGCTGAGACGAAACAAAGAGCTAAATCCTCCGACAGAGGTCTCAAAGATATAATGCGCTAGATGCTACTTATATAGTTTCAGAAACGACTTAGTAATGTACTATCGGCAGCATGTAAAAGTTAACAGCTTAGTGTATGGCACAAAAATATTTTTATTTAACCTCAGCTGTTGGTGTTGAAGGATATAATGGTACGGAATTATTTTTTTTTTCAAATTCAGTGGCACAGGTGCCTAGGCTCTGCCTTTTTGCAGATGCAGCTCTTGAATAAACCCACAATCCATGGTCCTTATTACAATTGGTACACACGTTAGTTTTTTCTACAACTCCATTAACCCACACGTTGTTAGTCTAATAAGCGTTAAGATGTATGTATGTTTATCGGTTCCCTATCTGTTTGCATAAAATTTTCAAGCATAATATGAATTGGCATAATGGAATCTAAACTAAATAAACTTACGCATAATTGATTTTGGCATAAAACTTTATGCATAATTATTTACGCATAATTACAAATGGCATAACCATCTTAAGGCATAATTAACACTTTATAGTGTCTAGTACTCTTATAGATATTCGATTCTCTAGTGTACCATTTAGAACTCTGTCCTGTGAAATTCGGCGAAGGATTTTGTAGCTGCCACACAGTTTAATTACTTCCTGCGGACAACATTGTTCAAATTGTTTCTGATCCGTTATCTGCATCCCACAAATTTATATCAACTGGTATGCCTATCAATAGTTGATATAATTGGTCGAACTTTTTAATATTCTGTCTTAGCAATTTGTCCGTAACTATTAAGTTTCAGAACATTCTTATAAAATAGTTGCCTCTTCTAAAAATAGACCATATATTTGGGCTCGTATTATTTAATTTTATAATTTTTTGTAAGTTTAATTGTGTTAAAATTAGACACAAAGACAATTATTTTTTACTGCCTCCCGAATACATCATTTGATTTGCTTTGACGTAAAAACGATGAATAATTTTTATCAAGCGTGTTCACACACATATTGCTAAAGCTTGACTAATGATACATGCCATTCTCTGGATTTGTCGTTGTGAAGAAAACTGATAAAATGTAAGTATGAATCTAAGAAAAATGGGACGATACTTACATCCTCATTCATCGAATAGTTTCTTGATAGTACGAATAATAATAATAATAAATATCTTTATTTGCCTTGAATAGGGTATACAATTGGTGGAATTTAATTACAAAGGAGACGCTTAACCTATTTATCCATCATAAACAGCATGCAAACATGAAATCAGCCATTAATATGTTAGTGGGTACATATTACAGGGGCAAAAATAAAGCCAAACAAAAAACACTGGAGACAAATTTATCCCCCATCGATCACAGATACCTTGTGATTATTTTTTGTCTTCATATCTTAAGAATGAAGGAATGTAAGTAATTGGTTATTATGCATTTTAGAGATATAGCTGATCAACATTCCTGACTCGAAAACAAAATTAATTATCAACAAAATAATACAAATAAACATTTGATCACAGTGGTGGCTGAAGGATAAGCAATTAAAAAATTGCATTTCTTGTAAGTATAAACATGAGTCGTATGGTAGCGGCTCATTAAAAGAATACTACCAAGCCATCTCTCTTCTCTTGGGTGTCGTAAAACGCGACTAATGGACTTAGAACTGCACAACCATCCAATAGCTTATAACGGCCACGGGCTCACCACCTGTCACGCTGAGTGCAGTCACTGCATGGTGAAGCGCGGACTATGGCAGTGGACTGCTTTTGCGGTTTTTTTGCCTAGTCTCTGACTAACCCTTATGGGATATTAGTCGTTATCATATGTATGTATGTATAAATATAAACAAAAGGCTACTCGTCCAAGACTCAGTAGAATCGATCTCCTTATACTGCACTGCACAATTGACACATAGTGACATAGACTTATCAGTTAATTTGTTGGTGTTAGACACCTCTGCCTACCCCTTTGGGACCGGGGGCATGATGAGTGTTTCGTTGCTTATAAACATAACATAGCTCTCTCTATGGATTAGGTGCACCAATTTGAAAGGAGCAAAAATTTTTTTTCGGCTCTCCTAAACATTTCAACTTTAACAGTTTATACTAGCCATAACAAAGATTGTGATTTGTAGACAATTAGTAATTTAACCGATTGTTTACTTTTTATGTGGTTTGTTAGTTTGTAGTATCATGTATTAGTATGTTCGGTTTTACGATTAATCTTAATAGGGTCCTAATAAAACTTGCGCACGTATCTGTGCGGGTTGCCGATCCGTTCGTTTTAGTAAGTAATGGCACTTTACAACATTTAATCACATTACGGGCCTCGTTAATCAGCCTCTTTGGTGTCGAGTTCATAACCCACTAGTAATAAATATACCCACTAGCTGTGCCCACGGCGTCGTTCGCGTGGCTATTGATTTAACGCCGATAAAAGTTTACAAAAAGTTTTTGTGTGTTTGTTAACACTGCATTATGTTTTTAAAAAGTGCTCAACATTGCATTCCTACCTCTTATTAGCAAAATGTTGATTGTTAATAGTTGAACTAAAACCTCTAATTATTAAAATAATGAAAATAACATTTCTTGTCAGTGTCATCTGATTAATTGTTGTCATGGTGATAAATCTCTGTTATCGTGTCATTATTCTACAATGCCGAGAAATTTTTAAATTCGAAATGAAATTCCATTTTAACGGAATGTCACTTAATACTTTAATCGGTCGAGTAGATATTGATAACCACGGTTACACCCGCACGCTACCCGTTCCCATGGGAATATCGGGTTAAAAAGTAGCCTATGTCCTTTCTCAGACTCTAGACTATCAGTGTACCAACTATTTCGGTTAAATTGGTTCAGTAGTTTTGACGTGAAACCGAGACAGTCAAAGTTACTTTCGCATTTATAATATTAGTATGGTTTTGCATATTAGTATATTAGTGTTAGTATTAGTACGGATAGCATTTATTCTTCAAAAAGTTTTGATTTAGTTATTGTATTTCTAAGCATATTTTTTATTGCAATGACAAGAATAGTGAAGTATTTTGCATTCAATAATAAATATTTAACTTACTAACTATTAACGTGATAAATATATAAATGTATATATGTGATTTCAAATCATCTCGGCTCGGGTTCAGATAAATGAAGAAACGAAATTAGTATGATGTTTTATACATCTGTGAAATAACTAAGCTGTATTTCACATATTATTATTTAGTCTGGGTGTTTGACACAAAAAATGAAAATATTATCTAATATCACAAGAAACAAAACATTAATCAAAAATACTATATTCTATGGAAATTACATGGATAGAAATCCGGCCCATCAAATTATGAACTCATGAAAATTAGCTAAAATATACAAAATGTTTTAATGAAACATTTACTTTATTACTTAATTTGCCTTTTCTCCCAACTTTTAAGTATAATAAGTATCCCATCATTTGAATAATTACTAAAAATCTTAAAATATCAGCCTAATTTTTTATGGGCAGTTTATAAGAGAATTTTTACTTTGGGAAACAGTGGGAAATTCGTAAAATGTTATTTTTCTTTTGTTTTAATGGGGATGAGTTCTGAGGGGTCGAATTGCTGTAAAATTGCATACCTAACTAAGGTTGACTTTCGAGAAATCATGAAAATATTGTAAAAAACAAAACATTGAAGCTGGTATTAAAAACTTGTTCATATTAGGTCTTTACCTATGAAATTGCCGTTTTGTATTGATATTTTGGGGAACTCTACATTTTCCGTACTAAGATTTTTTCAGTTTTCTTCACAACGACAAATCTAAAGGTAATAAATAATAAAAAATAAATTTGGCATGTATCATTATACAAGCTTTAGCATTACTTGTGATAAAAAAATCTTGTGATAAAAAATCTCTTGTGATAAAAAAGTCTTCATAAAAATTATTCATTGTTTTTAAGTGAATGCAAATCAAATGATGTATTCGGGAAGCACTTAAAAAAATATGTCTTCGTTTCTAATTTAACACGATTAAACTTACAACAAAATATCAAACCAAATCAAAAGAGCTCAAAAATATGGTCTATTTTTAGAGAAGGTAATTATTTTTGAAGAATATTCTGAAACTTAATAAATACAGACAAAATACTAAGAGAGAAAAAAAAATCGGCAATTTCATAGGTAAAGACCTATTATTTATTCTTGTACATACACTTGAATTTGATTTGTAATGTATATTAATAAAACAAAATAAGTGCGAGCTAAACTGATGAACTAAAGCGAAGTGACCGAAGAGAGCGGAAGATACTAAGAAGAAAAAGATGGAGAAGAAGTAGTAGAAGAAGAAGAAAGATGAAGACATAATGTGACGATCACAGGAAGTTAGGTTACTACCGCATTACGGAATCCGCTCTAAAATAAATTAGACATTAAGGCCCACTTGCAGGAAATTTTTAATCTAGTTTGAACTCGATTTTGCCATTTTTACAATTTTAATATGGCTAAAATGTCAAAAAATTGCCAAATCGATTTTTAAATCTCGATTTAAATTTTCTGCAAGTGGGCCTCTCGAAAAAAGAAGCAATTTAAATACACAACTATTATTGACATATGCATATCAAAGGAAACTATACCTGTCGGGTTAGCTCGCTACGTTTGTCATCGAAACTTGCAACGACCCGAATAAAGTTTTGTTTAGCGACAGTCGGCCAAATGTGTGTTTTCCAGAATATGCTCCCGAGGGAGAGCACGGTAAACGCGGATAGAAATTTGCTTGACATTAGCTTAGAATAATAATAATAATTTATTTCGATAACTTAGTCTACAATTACAAATTAAATGTGGGATCTCCCTTTTAGGGAAGACATCGCCTGTGTTAGGAAGAACCGCTCTTATGCAATCAGTTACTTAACTAAGTTACAATGGATAAACACTATAACTATGCAAATGATGTACAGAATATGTTAAGTTTTTCATAACGTTGTGCCGTCGTGATCATGATAGTAGTACTCAGAGTAAACAGAACTGGAGTAGCCTTTGTCTAACATTCCCCTCTGCCAAATGCACAAGCATCGGATACTTGCACGTTTAATAAAACTAGTTGTGCCACAATTTTGACAGCCATAACATTGTAAACGTTGCGGCGAACAGAGCTCCCGCAAAAATGCCTGCATGTGCTGTTTTTTGTTGTAAAAATAAATAGAAAACATAGAGTATGCTAAAAGATGGTGTCACCTTTTATTTGTATTTATAATTTTAAAGATTTCATGACTATCTACTTCATTATTTCTTGTTTTAGAATTCTACGATTTCAAATTTCGAACGCTAGTCTCGTGGGGAGTGCGGCTGTGACGTTGTCAAAACGCACACCCCACGTGACTATTTTAAGCGTGTGTGCGTGAAATTTAAATTTGTGTGCCGAATTATGCATTTGTGCATTTGTAAAAACGGTAAAAGTTATTGTTTATGTGTGCTGGCTTTGAGTGACCTCAACCCCCGCAAGAAATGGCAGAAAAAAATGTTTGAGAAATTGACTAATGGCTACTCCAGTTCTATTTACTCTGAGTAGTAGTATTTATTATCTTTAGCCATATCTTTTCAAAACGTTGTGGCGCCGTGATCATGGTAGTAGTAGCCAAAGAAGATAATGGTGGTTTATTTTGATATTAACTAAAATAAGTTTGATTTGATCAGTTCCATGACTACCTACATAGTTTCTTAACTTTCTTATGAATCTTGAAAGTAAGCATAGGACACCTTATACTCCAAGAGAATAATAAATGAGTACGTTAGAGAAGGAATAATGTCGCGCTGCAGTGCCTTCAATCTCTACGCTAAGACTGCTCGAACAATTGCACTCTGCTCTTTCCATCAGCTAGGTGATGTGCGACGAAATAATCAACCAATTGGATTGTTTCTTTTTAAATGATCAAAAAATCTTATTGGTCTGTTTTTCCTCGCACACCGCTTAGTTGCCCGGCATAGGTCTAAGAGCAGCCTAAAGCTTCGATAGGTTATAAACTTGTTTATATCAAACTGACGAGTATCTGATGTCCAATGTAGCGACTAAAGGTAAAAACCATTTGCCATCTGGAAGGCTAGCTGAATGATTCTGATGTTTGCAGGTAGGTACTGTCAGTAGGAGAGCGCAATTGGGGTACTACTCCGCTAAGACTGTGCGAATTGGTGATTCAAGGATGTCTAATATGTAGACACCATATCTATAATCCTTTTAGTGTCTCTTAAGAATGTTACTAAATATTATTTATACAAATATAAGTATCTATAAAACGTATTATATTTAACGAATAAATAAACATAAAATACATTGAATATAACAACAATTTTATTCATGATGTTAAAACATAGATCAATAGAAATGCAACTTTATTGTTTTTTATCCGTTCAATCACTAGGTACGGACTAAAAATTATTGCGAAGACTAACTTACTAGCTTTATTTCATAATTTTAGTGAACGAAATGCGAGGTTAAACGATGGAATTGTTTTGTATGAAAATTGAAAATGAAAATCATTATAGGATATCAAAAAGACATTGTATATTAATGCAGCAAGTTATAGCTGCTTTACCACGACATAAAATTTAAATATATAAGGTTATTGCAAATTTATCTAATGTTAATGTATTTATTGTACACAAAAACAGATCATGTTGACTTAATTTTCAGGAGCACGTTAAGAGATGCGAATATTCATGTAGGCCTGAGCGCGCATATTTAAGGAGATTCGCTCAGTGCCTCCAGGGCATCTAGAGAGCGACCAAATATTATTATTTGAGTTTACTTTAAATCAGGCAGTTTGTCGTAGAGGGAACGCGTCTCGGACTAGTTTGCTTTAGACTACTTTAGAGACAGCTATTCTAGCTCTGTCAATAAAATGCTACGAAAATGTTTGAGATATAAATCTTAATGTGCGGAGGAATAAATTAGAAAAAAAATGTATTAAAGTATGCTGTGTTTCTTACAGATATCACGTGTATCATAGGTAGAAATTGTATGAGTAAATTCCATTTATAATTTGGGAACTTGTGAATCTTATCACCACAATTAGTATTTTGTTGAGTTTCATTGTAAATCACTGAAATATACAAAAAATATTACGTGTATTACAAAATTACAGAGTTTTTCCAATGCTAAAGAGATTAGGAAGTTGCTGCGCATAAATTTTTTGTTGACGATTGTTTTAAAAAAGAAACTTCTGCCAACAGAGTGATTAAAACTGGCTTCTGCAGCGAAACGCTTGCTTCGCTCGCTCGGTTCGCGCGACCGCGGTCACAGTTCTATTCTAACCATTTCAACTGCTTTTGTGTTCTTTTTCCCTAAACAATGAAAGTGTGTAGACGGTAGTCAAACAAAGTTTATATGTGTAATACGGTGTGAAGCAGATACATAGTGCAGTATGAAGAACATTCAATGTTCTGAATAGGTAAAAAATCAATCATTTGTTAAAATTATTCATCATTACCTATAGACAGGATAGGAATCATCCGTTCCTGCATCATCCCCTAATGATTAAAGTAAAACGTACCTCAGATTTTTGTAATAGAATCTAACTTACCGCCTTAATTTTTGAAATTCCAAAGTATGAAAAAGGTAAATAAATATTTGTAATTTATGTATATATGTGTGTGTTTTCATAATAGTATGTATTACAATGTATTTTATTTATACTTAGGTATATATTTATTTTGTACACGCGGTTCAGTTTTTTTTGTTAGCATTTGTCCTATAGCAGGTGGGTTGTTAGACATTTCTATTAGAAATAAGCCCTACCTTTTGTACTTTTGTCTTTTAATGTTCTCCTGTAGGCCTAGCACGGGCCGGGGAAAAAAAGTCCCCGGAGACAAAAATTCTCATTGCCTCTCGCTTCTTCGTTTGCGGGGAAGCGAGAGACAATGAGTAATTTTGTCTGTTCTGTATTTTGCGTTTCTGTTCTGTATTTTGCGTAAAATAAATTGTTAAATAAATAAATAAATAGCGGCAATATCGCGGTAAAAATATTATGCTTATTAGCTTTACTTATCACTGCAAACTACCTCATTGTTATACCACTAAGTATTGTGCTGCATGTATCAATGCAGTGCAGTGGTTTGCCATTACCAGTTCGTCGGTTTTCTTGTAGGGTGCCTACTATAAGCCCTGCGCGTAAATTATAAATTTTGTTAATATTGGCTGGTTGACCGCAAATTAAAACGAAATATTAGTGAAAATTATTTGAGGTATGTAAACATGTAGAGCCATAAATTTTAAAGTTCTAGACATATTGCTACCTCATATCTCTGCAACCGATCAACACATTGTAACCAAGTTTTAGTTAGTTTATAGGTACCCTATTAGAAAGCGGCAACTTGTTAATGTTATTATTGTCTGTGTGTCGTGATAATCCGTGCTAGAATGGGGATTATAATGAATTTAATTTTGCACCAACTTTGAGGAAATTTTCATAGTTATTTAAATATTCAAACAATTGGGAAATGGAAAAGAATATTATATTTTATATAATATAAGGTTTTAAAAATATTTTAACGAAGAGAAAGACGTTTTTTCTTGGACTTCCTAGTTAATGTAGTCTGAGTAACGTTGTGTCATGGTTTACGGAGTTTTTATAATAACTACAATCAATTCATTATTTTTCTATATTTATACATCTGATATCGCTAAGGAACATATCATAAATAGAACCAATTATAAACACTTCACTAAATACGAATTAAATAAAATCAGAGTGAGTGAATCCCAAGCGAGTGAACGGATAGGTATCTACAAAGGCTATATCGGCCGGATCCGAAGAGATTGGATCTTCGGTGCAATTTAACGCATTGATTGATGCACTCGGTACATTTCTCCGGTTTATGAGACTCGAGTGAAAATAAATTGGAGTAAGGACTGCAAGCAAATGGAGCTTTAAAAATATAGTTCGAAACAGTAGCCTTCCGAGCTCCGTAATTCGAGTTTACCCCTTCAATTGGATGCGGATTTCTTCTATCTTTCTTTCAGCCTATTGTCGTCCGCTGCTGGACAAAGGCCTCCCCAATGATTTCCACAACGACCGCCCCCCGCATCCAGCGACTCTACGTTGCGCCTCCCAGTACATGGATCACTTCGCCGAACCAAATTTACGCGCATCTGGACTTTAAATTCAGGTGGGGTAGTCTGGTACTTATACTATTAAAAGAATTACGAAATTTATTATAATTTTACTATTTTTAGGAAATGTATTACAAGAGAGCTTTAGGCTAATAAAGTAGAGTTTACGACGAGACACTGCTCATTTAAAAGTAGCAATAAATTCATTTAGTTGAAGCCCGAAAGAGAAATGTTATTTTTTACTAATTATATGGTTTTTTGTTGAGAGACATAGTACAGTCATAGCTATATAATAAATAACTAGCTTTTGGGCCGCAGCATTTCCGCGTGGAATAGTTACTTTGGGAGATTATGTTATAATCTATAGCCATAAATAATTTTTCAAATCGGACCTGTAGCTCCTGAGATTAGCGCGTTCAACCACAGAAACTTTTCAGCTTTATAATATCACTACGTACGTACATATAATCACGACTATTATCCCTTAAGGGTTAGTCAGAGCCAGGGATAATATTACACACATACATACATACAATCACGACTACTATCCGCTAAGGGTTAATCAGGGACTAGGCAAAAGCACCGCAAAAGCAGTCCATTGCCATAGTCGCGCTTCACCAAGAAGTGACTGCACTCAGCGTGACAGTTGGTGAGCCCGTCGCCGCTATAAGCTAATACTAGGTCCTTACCTATGAAATTGGTGTTTTTCTTCACTCTTAGTATTTTGTTCGTAACTATTAAGTTTCAGAGTATTCTTAAAAAATAATTACCTCCTCTAAAAATAGACCATATTTTCGAACTCTTTTGATTTGTTTTGATAATTCGTTGTAAGTTTTATTGTGTTAAAATTGGACACGTAGACAACTCCTTTTCAGTGCCTTCCGAATACATAATTTGATTTGCATTCACATAAAAAAGATAAATAATTTTTAAGAAGTGTGATATCACACATATAGCTAAAGTTTGTCTAATGATACATGTCAAATATTATTGGATTTGTCGTTGTGAAGAAAACTGAAAAAATGTTAGTATGGAAAATGCAGAGTTCCCCAAAATCTCAATACAAAACGCCAATTTCATGTGTAAAAACCTAATATTAGTATGGATATTAAATAAGGTATCACCAGAAAGGCAATCACGGTCAAAAATATTGTTAATCCTAGCCAGCTGCCATGCCAAAGAGTTGGAAGTGAAACGGGGTTTATTACCCAGTTTCACATTATGGGTATTCTTGTTACAATACAAAATTCAAATTAATTTATTATATTTCTAAAACTACCAAAATATAAATGACGTGTCTATTTGCCTCTCCTCTCATTCAATCTTTAAAATACTTCGTTTTAAAGACATTTTAATTATCCGGTTTCGACAACTTCAATATTGCTGCATAACTTCCCTTCAGTGAATTTTAAACGACATCAGAAATTAAGAATGCCAAAAGCGAAGTGATGAAATAGTAAGAGCAGCCAATAATGACTTAACCAGAGTTATTTAACGGATTAGTAACTTTGTTAATAATTTCCCGAAACTACGAGTAAACGGTTTGGTGCAAAATATTAATTTTAGCCGACGATATTGGTTTAATCAAGGGGAGGTGGATTAGCTCAGGTCAATCTAATAGCTTCTCGATTGAGACAGGTTTGTCTAAGTCATAGTCTCTTATCGTCCTCAGCCTAATACGACCCACTGCTGGGCACAGGACTTCCATATGGAAACAAGCACATGTGGAGTATGGGCCAAAACACCACCACGACGGCCCGATGCGGGTTGCAAGAGCCGGGACCAACAGCTTAACTAGTCAACAGGCACAAAACGAGATACAATAGAAACACCGGTGTTCGCGGTGCCCGCCAAGGGGTTAACGTGCCTTCCGAAGCATGGAGGAGTTCGAGATCACATAGTTTTGGTCACCCATCCACGGCCTGACCAAGACGAGCGTAGCTTTGTTTTCGATATCGAAAGACAAAGCGTACTAACCACTACGCCACCACGCTCCTCATAGTCTCTGCAATTTCATATTAGATTTTGAAAAAAGCTGTCCTGAAAAAATATGATGCTGTATGACATAGATTTGTGCCAGCGGATGGTAGCAAGTAAACAACTGCAAATTATGAAATTAATAAAAATAATAGTTTAAAAACTAAAAAACACGCTTTTATGTAATCTTACTTTTTGGTACAAAACGCTCCACGCTTTCTTTTTGTAATTTTTAGTGCGTGCTAAAAGCGTGTTTTTTAGTTTTTTAAACTCTTATTTTTTTTTTTATAATTTTTAGTCTTCTTATTATTCAAACTTGATTAACTACTTGTAACGGCCGCCATGTTGGATTTAGGTCACGTGATATTTTTTTTCGTTTCCCATTCAGCAAACCCTTTAATTTAATACTCATATCATGGGGGTGCACTTCAAATAGCTAATCCGCAATCTTGGATGTCCGCCATGTTGGATTTAAGTCATGTGACTATTTTTTTCGTATTCCTGACAGCAAACCCATATATTCATTTGATATCCATATCATGGGGGTGGATTTCAAACAGCCAGTCCGTCATCTTGGGGAGGCCGCCATATTGGATTTGTAATGACGTTTCTAAGCTAGTCATGTATTGTCATTAGAACTCAGAGCGTGTGTAAAATTTCATCCTAATCGAAGACCGGGAAGTGGGTCAAATTAATATTCCAATTTTTGACGCAGACATACAAACAGTGTGAGTTAAATAAGAGCGTGTAAAAAAAAAGATCTCGGCCTACCATACTGGGAATAGGAGAGCTTAAATCTATACATATAATAAAACTGTGGAGGTCAAATGTCATACATAGAAAAAAATGCTTAAAATCAAGAGGGATGAGAAAAGAGGGAAAATTCAAGATTTTTTTTTTTCATTTTTTGTTTCACTGTCTGTTCGTCTGTCCTGAAATGGCTGGAACGATTTCAATGAAATTTTGCATGGTGATACCTTATATCCCCCACAACAACATCTAAGATAACACCTAACATACTTAACATCTTAGATACTTTTTATTCCGGAAAATGAAAGGGTTCCCGTTAAAAAACCAGTTATTATAAAAAGATGTTATTATTAACTTATTAGTTTGAACCCTGCACTTTTTGGCTTTGTAGTTATAATAAGATCAGGTGTATATACAACGTAAAATTTATTTATCTGTAGGTACAAGAATTATCGTAACTGACATTGTTTTAAAGTAAAACCGGTAATCGCGGACGAAGTCGCGAGCAACAGCTAGTGTTACATAAATTCTAAGGCCAGTATTACAGAACCAAACTCAAGCGTAGATCTCTGCTTGAGCACTGTTAGAGAGGGATGGTGCTATTGATCCCACACAGCGCCATCCCTTTTTAACTGCGCTTAAGCAGAGATCTACGCTTGAGTTTGGTTCTGTAATACTGGCCTAAGTCTTCTTATTCTATCTTCAGTCTAAATTCATACTTGAAAAATACTTTGTTCCAAAATCGGAAACTGAATAGCTCTGCAGAGTAATTATAGGGCTCTAAGGTCTAATTTTAGGTAGCTGCGCTAATGCCACTTGAAAAGGATGACCTGTAACATCCAGCAGCTCGTAACATGGCATTAGTAGCTGCAGCTTTGTTGGTTACATACCTTAGCTGGTAATATGTCGTGAATGTGTTGCCTGTTAGCCAAAACATGCACTGCGGTGGGAATCTAAATTGAAACATCTAATTGGCCTTGCCCAAATAATGCGAAAGGCTTGTGTTGAAGATCTATAGAGACGGACAAACATGATAGATAGATAGATAAAATCTTTATTCACTCAAAAATTCTCCATATCACACAAAAATACAAAAAAAATAACAATAAGAACTAAATTTTTGAGTGCTACAGGTAAAAAGGTCGTAGCTCAGTGAGAGGTTTTGTTCACATCTGGATGCGAGCAAAGCACAAGCAAGCAGAAAAGCAACATTTGGGATGGTTAATGATGATAGTTATGAAAATGTGCTGTTTTTAATATCTTAAGTAAGTTCGTAAATGTATTACGAACGAATATATTTGTTTTTTTTTTTATACAAGTAGCTTGCCTCTGGAAATTGTGATATCTTAATGGTACATTTTAGATTTTACAATTAGATTTTTTCGTTGCAATATTACGTATTTATTTATTTCGTCTATTACATAATAATATACCTATTTTTAATGCTAATAATTCGCAAAGTTTAATCAAAGCCTCAATGAAATCCTCACGTTACAATTCACGCGGTCATATAGATGGATATTTTTTCTGAATCTGAAACTGCGGTATTATTCTACTCCAAGGAAAATATAGGTGGGTGAATAAAAATCTTATGAAGTTTTACAACAGCTTCGCGCGGGACAATTCCGTGCCGGCAATGTGCGATGCGATTGCCTGTAGCAAAAACAAAGGGAGAGTAAAACACTGAAAGATCTGTATTGACTTTTATACTAACTACTAGGCAAATTTAGTTTTATAGAAGTGGTAGCCTGTATTGACTTTAGAGCTATGAGAAATTGAGACAAGGTACATAATTAAATGTAAATCGAGATTTAAAACTCAATTTTGTAATTTTTGGACATTTTTACTATGACTCTAATGTCAAAAATTTACAAAATCAATACTCAAAGTAGGTATAAAATTTCCTTTAGTGTTAACCTTTAATTAATCATTTATGTCTTTTCTTACAAAGTTCAAAGATTTTTGAATATAGAAAGCTCTGCAAAATTTTTGATTGTCGAATACCATCAAATTTTCCCATCACGCAACAGAAAAACAGTAGTTTTTCTGTTCCGCGGTTCTTGCTAATAAGTGTACGTAAAAACGTAAAAGTGTTTGTAAGTTACATGTTGGGAGGTAGAGGAAACATAATACGGGTACGACAACACCCTTGTCTTATCCTCCAGAAAAAGGGTGTGACAATATTAAGTTGTTTTATAAAAAACTCTATATTTAATTTTCTTGCGATTCGTTAATAAGAAAATTGAGTTTGAAACAATAATTTTATCAAGCTTCGTAAAAACCATCTCCTTATTAAATTTTTACACTAATTAAAAGAAGAATCGATTGTGTAAACCAATAAAGACGGCGAATGTTTAAGAATCAGGGGCGATGAAATTTTGAAGTAATTGAAAGCTAACATCGTCGTGATTAGAATCTGTGTCAGTTTTGCGAAACTGTAAAACACAGGGTGCAATAACGAGAAGTGAAGTCCATAATTTATCATAGGACCTGAGTGAGACAGGCTTAGAATTTAGTGCTGTACAAGATCACTAAAGGCTTATCAATAATTTAGAGGCCCGAAAACAAAAAGTCGATCGTAAGACGCCAGGCTTCGGAATTATGTAGTAGCAGTAAGTACACTTAAGGGCTAGAACACTCGGTCATATCCATATTATTATGTACATTCTACTTTCAAGGCTCACATAACTGCCGAGGTCGTGAAGGTGTTCGAAGATGTTCGCGAGTTTTATGACCTTATAGTGCGGCATATGCCGTATGACAAGCTAATGGTATTAAAAAAAAACCTAAAAGGAAAGAAGCTCATATTATATAGTAGATTAGTAGCCAAGGGCTGTAAGGCATCAATTGCAGCCCGAGATATTTAGGCGCACGAGCGCAGCGAGGGCGCTTATAGTTCGAGGGTGCAATTGATGCTTACACCCGAGCTAACTACTCTGCTTTACATCTCGATTGTGAGGTAAGTGGACAAAAAGGCATTACAAGAATAAATAAATTTATTTTCAAGAACTAAATTTAGCTTCGCCATTCGATATTCAAAATTGATGAAAATAGCGAAGCGACCTCTTTTGTCATTGGGCTGAATGCATGATGTCTAGTGCCAGTAAGATGGTTAGATGTACGCGAACTTTTTGAAAGAGTTTTTTTTAAATTACTTACCGCCCTAGGGCGTTTCGAGCTACATTATTAACCTAGGGCGGTAATTGATCACTTACAACCAGCATCTGGGGGTATTAAGGACCTACTTACCGAACATGAGAGACGTAAAAGAAGATTATATAAAAAGTGTGAATTTAAAATATCTGTTTAATTGTAGTTAATAATCAGAAAATAGTTATAAAATAGATCAATGTGATAATATAAGTTATCTACGAGTATAAGGTAAAAATACAAATAATAAACTCTTCGTCCTCAGACTATATACCTACGTTCCACTGCTGGGCACAGGCCTACCTCATCGAGAAACACATGAGGAGTATAGGCCGTAATACCACCACGCTGGCCTAGTGTGGGTTTGTGGGTAGAAACAGTCGCAATAGCGACCGGGACCAACGGCTTAACGTGCCTTCCGAAGCACGGAGGAGCTCGAGATTACAAAGTTTTGGTCACCCATTCACGGCCTGACCATAGTGACATAGCTTTGTTTTTGAACGAAAGCCAAAGAGTACTAACCACTACGCCACTGAGCTCCTCGAATAATAACCTATGTTATTCTAAAACCCAAAAACTGATATCGTAACAATGTTATTATATGTTATGTAATGTTATTATGTTATAGCATGGAAAAGAGCACATCGTATATATTTCATATGTTTATCTTGTTTGCCTATTAGAGACATTAAACCGGAGTGCAAGATGTTATTGTCAATTAACATAGTGGCTATTACTACTGTTTGGGCTAAAGGATCTGCGTTTAAACAACGTGTACGAGTCACAAAGCACCGTTAACTAACCCTAGAATTTGGAGTTCATTTAATATGAACGTGATATTTGCGGAACCATTTTAAACCTTAAAGTTTTGGGTCTATAAACTAACAAAATTTGGCAACAATTATTCAGATATTTTACTAGCTTTACCTTTAGGCTCCGTCTGTTTTTCTACTAGCCGTTACGTGGCGCTTTTATTTGTCTCGACTTATAATTTTCATGAGTATAATTAAACGTGTTTGAAGTGTGTTCGGTTCTATAGCCATGGGCTAATAAATGAATAATTTTAATACCATTATTTACACAAAATAAAACTATTTGTCTTAGATTTTCCAAAATGAATTTTAAATCTTCATTTTCTTTGACTATTTTGTTAACTAGGAAAAATTCAGTTGCTTTTCGTAAAAACAAATTGTTTACGGCATCCAATATAAACTTTAACACCCTTATACAGTTACATCAAGTTATGGACACCTAAGTGTTTCTGATGACAGTTAATCGGTAGCTACACGCTACCTACCAGTAATTGTTTAACTAATATAGCCACCAGTCCCTGTTTTCGGTTGACTTGTCAAAGACAACATGTTAATATATTAGCAAAGGCTTGCGTAGAGCACGCAGGGTTTTAATATACAATGTAGTTACTTATGCTTAAGTTTATTGTGACTTTGTCAAACAATATACTGTGCTTTATTGTCTGAAATAGTACTAGGTTTTGTTCGGGCATTTTCTTTGATAACAACAAAACAAAAACCTAAAATAAACTATGTTAGGTTTTTTCGAGTAAAATGCACAAACAAAAGCTCATCTATGGAGGTGGTACCGTGGAGGGACAGCTTGGTGTCCCTCAAAAGGTCACTCAAGCTCATGCGTAGGGTCAAAGATAGGCTGTCGTTTTGGCTATCGAGTACACGAAACTGAAAAAGCAATACACACATGCAAAATATATTTAAGCCTTTTACATGGTGGTTTTAAAAAAAATCCACAACACTATTGGCATTCGTTCGTTCGGAACACTATGGTTCGAAAGGCCACAGCGCTTGAACACACATACATACACATACATAAGTCAGGCCTTTTCCCACAGGGGTAGGCAGAGCCACTTGCTACGATCCTTGCATATTTCTTCCGCTTCATCAACTCTCATTACAGTCCTCATGCATGCTCGGCGATTTCGGTGACCTGGCCCTTCTCTAGAACGTCTTTAATTTGGTCGAGAAACGTTCGCCTCGGTCTGTCTCGTCGCGTATCTCCACTCACACCCGATTCATATATCCTTTCAGTCAATCGATTTTCATCCATCCTTTCCAAATGTTCAAACCATCTTAGCATACCTTTCTCTATTCTTGTCACTACATCCTGTGTTTGAAGTTTGCATTAAACTTATCTACATATTAGGTCCTTACCTATGAAATTGGTGTTTTGTATGGAGATTTTGGGGAATTCTGCATTTTCCATACTAACATTTTATCAGTTTTCTTCACAACGACAAATCCAGAGATAATAATATTTGGCATGTATCATTAAACAAGCTTTTTTAATATGTGTAATATCACACTTCATAAAAATTATTTATCGTTTTTAAGTAAATGCAAATAAAATGATGTATTCGGGAGGCACTTAAAAAGAGTTGTCTCCGTGTCCAATTTTAACACAATTAAACATACAACAAATTATCAAAACAAATCAAAACAGCTCAAAAATATACTCTATTTTTAGACGAGGTAATTATTTTTTAGGAATACTCTGAATCTTAATAGTTACAGACAAAATACTAAGACAGAATAAAAACACCAATTTCATAGGTAAGGACCCAATATTATTACTGTAAATATCGTTTGCCACACATTGTGCCCGATGCATGGCAACAGGCTCGCCACCTCGGATAAATTAACTGGCGAAATGTGGGTGTCAACACCTCTGCCTACCCTTTTCGGGGAAAGAGGCGTGATGTGTTTAGTTTATGTTATGGTACAGGATTACGATCAGGCAACCATTGTACGAGTAGTGCCGTCTTTCCTTGGCTATCGCTACCTATTTTTATGAAAGGTGCAACTAGGAACAAGAAAGCTAATAGCATCATGGAAGTTTATCAATATTCCAGGAACTTTGGAATTCGCTTACGCTTCGATAATAACCTGATACGGAGGTGCAACTGATATTTAGGCTCCTGAGACTCCTGGACCAGGAGTTTTAATGACAACGGACATTTGCATTCCCTTAATGAGGCGAAGGAAAGTGGAACCGATTAATTATACACGAAGGAAGTCGAGAGCTTAGCTTTTTTGTTTGAATTTCTTATTAAGATAAATTTTCGTCGTGCAGCGCTGATTTTTATTACCGTCTTTATAAATTGTGGATTAGAATTTCGAAACATGATGCGGATTTTTTAGACGTTCAAAAAGTTCCTGTTACTAATAAAATTATGACAGGTTGATATTGATAGTGTATAAGACATTGAAAAAAACCTATTAGGTGTATGTTTTACAGCAATAGTAGCCAAACCAATGTTTTGAAAAAAAGTGGTGTGACTGTCTGTCGCTTTACTTGTTAATTCTCGCCCCCTCTCTAAGGTACCGGGTTCCAGTCCTGATTGGAACACATGTTTGTATGATGAATACCTTTAAAATGTAACAAAATATATTTAGATATTTATTTGATTATGCCTATGCGTTCACCTAGATACTTCAACACAATACATTATGCTAGACAGACTAGATAGATTGTTACATTAAAATCATTATATTTAAAACTTTATATTCAATAAGTCCGAATATCCACACTGTTCCACACCATCAAATAAACAGATAACCTACTTCTATTGTCATATTTTAATCATCAGCCAAAAGCCTCTGTCTTGTTATAAAGCGTCTGTGGGCAACCGTATAGTCGATTTCAGGAATACGTGACACAACATCGGGCGTGTTGAAATTCCACGCGCGCTCCGTCTGAATCCCTCTCCGGGCTTAAATCGCTGACACAGAGCCTCTCACTCTAAAGATGCATCAATAATTTGTTTATCCCTTACCAAATTACGTACAAGCATGCAAACAGAATAAATATCTGAGGGTGTGTCGAGTTCGGTGGGTTTGTGGCTTGTCATTTAGCGGGTCCGTCTGATTTAATAACATTTTTATTTTTTTAAGACAAAGTATTTGGGCTCTAAAGACAAGAGTCGTTCTCTCCATCCTGACATCAACGCATAAATTTGTTAAAATTATGCCTTATTTATGTGTGATCATGTAGAACAACTCAAAAAATAAGTAACCACTTTTGACAGTAACCGACTCTTATTAGAAGGAAGTGAAGATAACCGACTCTTATTAGAAGAAGAAGGAAGTGTCACGTCCAGAATGTGTATGTTTATACTCGGTTCTACGTGGTCTTTAGAGGATTTTGTGTGTGTAGCACGTCAACCAAATTACAAAACAGATTTTCAACTTTATCAAGGAAGACATAAATTACAAAATCAATGGTGGTTTGTCTGAAGACGTAAATAAATATTTTACATTTCGAATGCAAAAGCACGACGTCGTAATGCATTTCCGCGTATTTGTTGCGATTCGCAGAGATGAAGTATATTGTGTGGTCCCCCTGGAGGGTTCTTCTATATTTATTCTTGCTTTTACCTTGACGAAGTTGCGTAAAATTAAGAACATTTAAATAGTTTATTGTTCTTAACGAGTTGAAAATTAGTTAAGTCTTTGTGTTAAATTCATTAAGGCTGCTTGTATTTTAGCGTGCTGGTTATGTTTAAATTATTTAAATATTTTCATTATAGGCTAGATGTGAATGAATATTATGTTAAAAAAATTTTGTCTCTTGATTTTTATAGGGTAGGCGACGCGAGTAGTGTACTATGAGTGTTATTATGTAGACGTTAACAGGCTTCAATTGGACAAGTCGCATTATTCTTATTATTAGGTCCTTACGTATGAAATTGGTGTTTTGTATGGAGATTTTGGGGAATTCTGCATTTTCCATACTAACATTTTATCAGTTTTCTTCACAACGACAAATCCAGAGATAATAATATTGGCACGTGTCATTAGACAAGCTTTAGTAATATGTGTAATATTACACTTCATAAAAATTATTTATCTTTGTAATTTTACAAATACATTACAAAGTTTTCATCTACTTTAAGGATCGCGATACACTGTTAAAAAGATTGACGGAATCTTACGTACTAGTATGTCGATCGCTTTATTTTCCCTTGAAATGACGCCATTTGTCGGAGGGATTGTTTGTGAGGTCCTAAATAAACCGAGTGTATTATGTCCAGTATTGTCCAGAATACTCTTTGATTATTTATGATTCTGCCCGTATTTGTGCACCAGTGTACAGTAAATACGGCTGCTCTCCACCTTTTTGCGGTGCAAATTAATTGCGTGTGTTAATTCCGAAGTAATGTTTAAATTGGTCATGTTATTTTCAAGCTCATTGGCCATAAATTAAACCGGTGATTATTGTCAACTTTGACGATGTTTTTTTTATTTTTTTTTCATATTATTACGTCTTTTTTCCCGAAGGGGTCGGCAGAGGTGCTAACACCCACATTTCGCCAGATATGCTAAGTATGTAACAGGTGGCGAGCCTGTTGCCATGCACCGGGCACAATGTGAGTACATTATGATGAATGTTTTTAATTAAAGTTCGGTTTATGCACTAAGTAGGTTTCATTGGTCTTGTAAGCAACGCAGGCGAGAAAGTCAGCTATGCACGTTATAAAATAACTAGTAGAAAAATTTCCTTAACTGAATTCCTCGATACACCCGATATTGCAAAATAGGTCGTATGTAACAAGTATTGTAATAAAGAAAAAATTATTGCATATATTGTTCTGTCTCCAATCTCATCAGCCATGTACTCGCGTTGTTCCGTGAAAACAGTACATTTCCCAGGGGATTCGTGATATTAATACCGCACGGGAAAACACACAGGCAGTCGTAAATGTTTGTAGTGTAAAAGTAAATGGTAAAACATATCATATGTATAAGTTTTAACTGCCTCTCTGGTATAGTGGTTCACACCACCGGGTGTTGATCGGGAGGTCCGGGTTCGATTCCTCATGGGAGCAGAAAGTTTTCTGCTCGGTTTGGTTGATGGTAGGTCTTCTTATCCCGCCTGGCTAGCTAGCCGACCGCCTTACCTAAATTTGTCGCCATAATAACAATGTTTTAAGCATTGTTGTGTTCCGGCAATCATAGGTAAGATAGCCAGTTCCTCAGTTGTTGAAGATTACAGGTGAAGCTCTCTTCCACCTTCGGCCTTATCATCACTTACCATCGGGTGAGATGAAGGCCAAGATTTTTGGTACCTGATGTAATACTAGTGGCTTCCCGCGGTTTCATCTACATGGTCCCCGTTCCCATGCGAAAATCTGGATAAAACGTAGCCCTTGTCCTTTCGCAGGCTTTATACTATCTGTGCACCAAATTTCAATTAAATCGGTTCAGTAGTGTTGACGTGAAAGCGAGACAAACTGACAGAATTTCTTTCGCACTTATAATATTAGGTCCTTACCTGTGTTCGGTCTCAACCGAACAGAAATGTGATGTCATCAATTCCCCGTAATTGCACATTATAATATTATTAATTGTATTAATGTAAGAACAGTACACGTTCGGACAGCAAGCGTTCCGCGTGTGCGAACAAACAAATAAACATCATTTACAACATTCTATCAGTTTTATCTATCAATCAATCAAACATCCAGTCATCTTATCATCTTAACATAAAAGGTGTTTACAATCCTCAACACTATGAAATTGGTGTTTTGTATGGAGATTTTGGGGATGTCTGGATTTTCCATACTAACATTTTATCAGTTTTCTTCACAACGACAATTCCAAAGATAATAATATTTGGCAAGTATCATTAGACAAGCTTTAGCAATATGCGTGTGAACACACTTGATAAAAATTATTCATCGTTTTTATGTTAATGCAAATCAAATGATGTATTCGGGAGGCAGTTAAAAATAATTGTCTTTGTGTCTAATTTTAACACAATTAAAGTTACAAAAAAATATCAAATTAAATAATACGGGCTCAAATATATGGTCTATTTTTAGGAGAGGCAATTATTTTACAAGAATGTTCTGAAACTTAATAGTTACGGACAAATTGCTAAGACAGAATAAAAACACCAATTTCATAGGTAAGGACCCAATATTATAGTACGGAGTTTCCAAAATTTCTTTGGTGCACTATATTCATGTTAAATAGAGAAGATAGGCCCGAGTAGTATATAAGTGGTTTAAAAAAAGTACAATAGGCAGTAAAATCAGTGAATGACAAATGTTCAAAAATAGATCCGATGGCCTGCCTACCAAAATATATTTCGAGAGTTTGAAGGTTTATCGCCAATAAATAACAGTAAGCAAACAATTCATTTTTATAGCCACAACATGTACCGAAAGGCATAATTTGGTTCGTAAAGCTTTTGAATTTTGTCGATTTAGGGAAATTTGTAGCACCGAGAACCGGGATCATGTACTTTTCTACCGGGGAACACACTTTGTTTTTAGATTTCATTTCATTTCATCTGTATTCATATATTTGCATCAATGTATTTGCACGTGATGACTTCGTACATGTATTACCTACTTTCCCCCAAAAAGTTAATTGTAACGTTCTCTAAGCATTAATAAGAAGATTATGTCTACCACTGCGTCTACCGATATCCGAATAAAAAAATATTTATTATAAAAATGATTATTATTTGGCAAAACAACTAAATATTTATTTGAAATTTTTAAATAAATAATCAGATAAATCAACGTTAGCAGCTACTGTCAAACACAAGTCAATGACCTTCTTACGCCTAACAGCCATTTTTTCGTCCTTGTTTTTGGTTTTCCTGCGCGGCCTAGTGGTTTGATTGTCAATTTTGAAGTAACATCTCTGAGGTTCTCTGAGGTTCTCTGAGGTTCTCTGAGGTTCTCTGAGGTTCTCTGAGGCTCTCTGAGGTTCGAGTCCCTGTGGTGTATGAATGTATGATGTTTGTGTAATGTAAACAACTATTTATTTTTCAGTAATAGGTCTATTATGTTTATTAAAAAAAACATGTAGAATATTTTATCCGTCACTTAATATTTACAATTCGAGCCTATGTCCAGCAGCTGCTTATTTTAGACCTATCGACGAATAATTATCAAAAGCTTTTTTACGCTCAATTGGAGGCCAGCCCGATAACATTTACCCTAAATTGTTTTCCTTGTCATAATTTTTAGCTTTAAAATTTAAGCCTTAAAATTGAATTCTCTTCTCTTCCAATTCCCACTCTGTAACAAGACAATGAGTAAGTAAGCAACTCGAAGCGTAAAACTTTTGATTCCTCAACAAAACGAAAATTAAGTGTGTCTGAGGTATTCAACGTCCTTTATACAATAAAGTACAATTTAACGATAGTATCGTCGGCTATTTGGGTTTTATTATTTGTTTTATGATCTGCTTTGTTCGGCCACAATCTGCTAACGATGGTAGGCTTTGCTCTTTGTGAGAGTAATCAAAATCGGATTGATTGGAAGACACATTTCTAAAGTTAATTTCGTTCTACGGACTTCAGATGACTAGTATTTCTCGTTATGTTTTAAGTTGAACATCTTCGAAACTAATCGATTTTTTTTATGGTAACATTTTTCAAGCAGTCTAGAATGGTTTATGTTTTAATCGAATATGCTAAAGGTCAAAAGGAATTCGAAGGTGGGAGAGTTTGGCGGCATTTGACTAATGGCGGACGTGATTTTTATTTCGATAGTTGTAATATTGTTTCGGAGTGGATATTGTTACGTAAATTCAGTGTAGTTTTGTGTAATCTGTGATGATGTGCAATGTGGAGGATTATCGAAATAAGCGTCAAGTGGTGTGAAAAGTGATGAGTTTTTTATCGTAGTAATCCACCTCATCCAAGTAGCACCACAGTGTCTGCCATCAATCGTTTGACGTCAAACTCTCCCAAGATGCACTGAAATGCATTACACTAGCATTTCAATGCAAACTACTGAAGAAATTAAATACTGAAGACTTGGCTGTATGGGCTTCGTTCCCTTTGCCTTCCGTACATGGGAGAATTTTACAAAAAAAAAGTTGAAATTGAATGACTAAATTATTATTTAAATCTTTCACCTCAAACCGAAGAGCATGAGTCATGGATCCGTAGTAAGCTTTTTACCCTACCGGCAAAAAGTAATAATAATTATTATGTAAAACTACTCTGCTGTGGTAAAACTATGCAACGAACGAAAAATTTATTTTAAAACGTCATGTTCATAATACAGATTGATATTGGACCAAAATATCCACCTTAGGTTGATTATCGTCCAGAATATGAACAGTGGGTAAAAATATCTTGAATTTCAGCATACGCAGTGAGACCTCAGAAGGGTCAGTAATGTCTGCCATAACCACCTGCCTCTAACAAACCTTCCAAACTATGTTGAAATGGACTCCATGTCTTTTTACTGTTATGGTCCGATGAAAGTTCTAATAATTTTACGAATAAAGTTTATAGGTCAGTACTTTATATTAATAATTGACTAAATCTAAGGATGCAAAGCCGACTCACGATGCAAATATATAACATACATACATATAATCACGACCACCCCAATTATCCCTTAAGGGTTAGTCAGAGACTAGGCAAAAGCAGTTCATTGTCATAGTCCGCTCTTCACCAAGCATTTTTTCCACTCAGCGTAACAGGTGGTGAGCCCTTCGCCGCTATAACCTATTGGACGTTGTGCATTTCTAAGTCCATTAGTCGCCTTTTACGACACCCAAGGGAAGAGATAGGTTGGTAGTATTATTTTAATGAGCCGCTACCACACGGCTCACACGCAATTATATAAGGCAGATCTAAATGGGAAAGTTGGAGGTGGACGCCCTAGGCGAACGTACCGCGACCAAGTTGGCGACGATCAGAAAAAGGGCCAGGTCAAATGCACCTCAAACCGAAGGGCATGTATGAAGTCAGTAATGAGTGTTGAGGCAGCGAAATGTGTGTCAGGATCGCAGCAAGTAAAGATGTGTAATATCTGCCTACCCCAGTTAAAAAAGGGCAGTTCTCTGCTCGAGAACAGCTAGAAAGGGACGTTATGTGGGGATGATTAGCGCCATTTCCCTCTTATTCCCCATTTCCCTCTTATGGTACTCAAGCGATCTACGTATGAGTTTGATTCAGGGATAGGGGCCTAAACGGGTTTTATAAATTAAGTAGCTCTAGCCCGCGATTTCGTCCGCGGTTACTATGGTTTTTTTACAATCCCACGGGAACCCTTTTATTTTCCGGAATAAAATGTATTTAAGATGTTGACCAGGTATATAAGGTACCACCATGCATAATTTCATTAAAATCAGTCCAGCCATTTCGGAGATTAGCCCGTACAAGCAGACAGAGAAACAAAAAGTGAAAAAATTTTTTTTGGTATTTTCCCTGTTTTCACACACCCCTGACTTGGTTCTATGGATTTTTTTTCTATGCACAGACATTTGCCCTCTATAGATTTATTATACGTATAGATTATTTAAAAAAAAATCAATGCTTTTTCTTCAACGTATAATTTGATTAAAATACTGGTATTGACAAGACAAGGTCAAGGACAAGGTATGAGACAAGGTCTTAACTTGAGATCAACACCACTCAGTACCTAATCCAGTTTATACATCAAGGATTAGTTACATTAAATATGTTGTAATAACTTAATCAATTTCATTATGTTAGATCAAGTCGAGATTGATTTAATTTAATCTGAAGATTAATTTCATCTGCCGGTGAGACATGAACTGTTCAAATATTGGGACGAGGTGAGAGGAAGAATCTTGATCGACTTAACTTGGAAATTAATTATTAATATCTTTGGGATTTCGTATATGTCGATGACCTTTATCCAGAGTAATGTCTTTGTACATTTTCTGTTGCTGCAGTCTGTATGAAGTCAGTGTTTCAGCTAAACTCCGGTCTTAACTAAGGTTTTCAAAATTATTACGAATGCTTCATATTATGAATGAATAAATATAAATATAAAAAAGAAAATGTAAAAATAATTAGGTCATGACTCTGCTGGATGCAAATTTCATTTAAAGTTACGCGTTTCGACGCAATTTCTGTTTATAGATACGGTGCCGGTAGGGAATTCCAATTATAAATAGACAGTAAAAGGGTGGACAACGAAGGCAAGCATAAGTGGTCTTGGGATGAAAAAGCAAAAGGTGGAGCGGAGTAGAAAAGCTCTTCAGAACACGCCATAATAGGTCCTTACCTATGAAATTGGTGTTTTTTCTCTCTCTTAGTATTTCGTCTGTAACTATTAAGATTCAGAGCATTCCTAAAAAAAAATACCTCGTCTAAAAATAGACTATATTTTTGAGCTCTTTTGATTTGTTTTGATAATTTGTTGTAAGTTTAATTGTGTTAAAAGTAGACACGGAGACAACTCTTTTTAAGTGCCTCCCGAATACATCATTTTATTTGCATTCACTTTAAAATAATAAATAATTTTTATGCAGAGTGAATATTACACATATTACTAAAGCTTGTCTAATGATAGATGCCAAATATTATTATCTTTGGATTTGTCGTTGTGAAGAAAACTGAAAAAAAAATTTGTATGGAAAATGCAGAATTCCCCAAAATCTCCATACAAAACACCATTTTCATAGGTAAGGACCTAATAGTAAGTAGTAGTCTGCGTTTGCATATTTAAAAGGTATGCCACAAAATTATTATAATTATAGTCTTTTTGACAAAATTGTGTCAGTCGGTTACTACAATCTACTCAGTAAGCAAATTGGAACAATTTCCAAATAGGAAAGTTTTCTAAAAGGCTCTTTGTTTATAGGTTGTGTAGATTTTCAGTTGTTTTGTGACTTGAAATTGTTTTGTAGAACTGAGAACCTAGTCAAACATATTTCAGTAAACACGTCAAAGTTACAACGCTGTACCTACGGAAAACTATTATACATTTAAACTCAAATATTATTGATATTTTCAACACGACCGACGCACTCTTCTATATTCAAAGTATAAACATTTGCATTTTGCAGACGAAGCAAAACTACGCCATTTGAAAACTTTCTTACTTTGAAATGTTCTTAAGCTTTGCTCTTTTGTAATAAGAGTTAAATTAAACTGTTTGATATTCCACTAACTGTGCTACAGGTGCAATTCTAAAATTGTTTCCAGTTTTCTACAAATATTTTCAAAAAGAACCGCAGTTTTGACATTAGTAGTTTCTCAGTGGTTCCTCACTGAATATTATCTCAACGGTGAAAGGATTATAGTGACATCATTAAAATAATAATAGAATTAAATTGGTAAAATATTACCAATTCATTCCATTGCATTTAAGATTATTTCGGTAAAAGAATTATCTTCTAGGACCTCTAGGACGTAGTGTAGGACGCCCTGCGACCAGATGGGATGACGATATTCGTCGGTTGGCTGGAGTGGGCTGGATGAGAACGGCCGAGGATCAAGAGCGGTGGCGTGCATTAGGGGAGGCCTATGTCCAGTAGTGGACAGGAGAAGGTTGAAGATGATGATGATGAATTATCTTCTACGTTATTCTGTTTGGAACCGGTGTTCGATTGCTAAGGGGTTAATTACCTTGTCTCAATTTTTTTGTAGCGAGAATTTGATAATTTTACTCCTGTACACCAAGCATTGCGTGCAACATATTTGTGCACGTACGTCGTATAAACATTTCTGAGCAAACATGTGAATCCGCTCAACAAACATGTTTATTGGGCCACTAAAGCAGAGGCAATTATTTACTTTTTTTAGCATCGAGTCAATTAATACTTTATTGTGCGAGTTGGACTCGCGCAAGAGTGAACCCAATAAATTTTCTTGGCATATATATAATATATTGTTCCGATATTTTAAACCATCTAGTAGGTCTAATAGTAGGATAATAGAGATAAAAATAATATGTTTGCAGATCACAGTACAAAGTATCACATCATACTTATCGTTACACGTAACTAATGAGTACATTCATTTTAATATAACTTAATTAAAAAAAAACATTAATAACTGTTACCAAATTAAAATAAACTATATATCTGCACATGTGTTTGGTTTTTTATCTCAAAGCTTAATATAACATGTAACCTGTTAACATGTATATATACTTTAACACTAATAATTATTAGTTTAAAGATAACATTTAATGCTAATATATAACATGACATTAGTTGAGCAAGTTGATATCTGAGTAAATAAGAGCTCACCATTTGTTTTGTGCCGTAACCAAGTTCTAAGATAAATAATTCGGAAGTCCATGCACTTTAGTTTTTTAAATATTTTGGTTTTGTATCATCGCTATACCTACCTTATTAAGTTCTTTCTTCGCGTGTTTAATGGCCCCGCATGGTATGTGCGCGATTCCACTGTTAGTTAGTGCGGTGTTCTCTCAGCTAATACCCGTTTCTATTTAAAAAAATTCGCACAACGACAATGGTAAAGCTGTAATGCAGTTTTTGTAGTTTTGTCTGCGTTCTGCAGTTTTTGTTGTTCATGCTCGCTCAACTTTGCCGCTGATGGGATTGTTTCGCAAGACAAAGAATGCAGTTGTTCCGAGGAATGCTTAAGATATTGTGGTTTTAAGGAAATTAGACTGTCTTCGTGGCGACATTTGGCTGCTTTTGTAACGTGGGTACCTCTAGTTATGTTAGCGTTTCAAGATCTAAGCGTATTTGTTATTTAGGTACTAATGGGCATCCTTCATCTTAGAGAAACACATGAGGAGTATGGGCCGGAACACCACCACCCTCGCTCGGGTTGGTGGGTTACAGTTCCAAAAGCGATCGGGATCAACAGCTTAACGTGCCTTCCGAAGTACGGCGGAGTATGAGATCACGAAGATTGGTCACCCATCCAAGGTCAGACCATGGCGAAAGTAGCATTGTTTTCGATAGCTCCAAGGCCAAAGCTTGCTAACCACTACGCCATCGACCTCCTCGAAATAATTAAATTTACATTTTTCAATATATTATTTCAATCTCGCCTGTTATTGCCTTCTGTTGGAACACATTATAGGGCCTAAAATAATGTTTAGTTTCGCAAGAATCGAATTATATTTTGTCGGAAATACGTCATGCTGGAAGATTAATCTCAGGTGAATTCTATGTAATCATTAGCACTTATGATAAACTTAGTTCGGCAAAAAATTTAAGTAGATAAGTAGATCTGAGACGAAATGTAATAAAGGGTCCATTCACAGTATTTCAAAATTTTGGTATCACTGTATGACTTAAGAAATAAAAGTAATTTAAAAAGAAAATTTTTCAGATAAGTATTGTCTCTTTCTTCTCTTACAATATTTATTGCTTTTAATGTTACTATCTTGTGTAATAATATTTGTATACGCGCGCGCGTGGCCGGCCCTGGCTTCCATCGTAACTATGAAACAACCCTTAGAGTTAGGTCTTTAGCTGTCACTTATTGGACTAATAGGATGGTGAGATAATTACGTACAGAAATATTCACGTGTTGCGAGTCGTTGAAACTTTCGTAGTTTCCGTCGCCATCATGTTACAACTCGAGAGTGAATTCCAGTGTAACACAAATTTAAGCTGATTTTGTACTAGGATCCAATGTCTATACGCTTGCTTTGTGTAAGGATTACAAGATATTATAGACAGAAACCCGTATTCGTCTTGTTGCTATATTTCCACATTGCTGTTTAACGTTGTAACTTGTAGTACAATTCCTTTCAACAAATTTCATTACCCATAAAACGATTCGCAGAACTGTTTATTAAATATCTAATAAATAATAGAATTTAGTTTCATCGCATTTTCATTTCATCGAATATTCATTATCTTCAAACACAGTTCATCGAAATAAAGTTACATCGAAATTTTGTTTCTCATAATTTTATTGTTTCGTAAGTTTCAGTTTGTAATATATTTCAAACATCAATTTTTATTTCACAAAATTAATCTATATCGAAAATACGATTTCATGCAATTAATTTAGGTAGTTCTTCGCGGGGTGTTGTTTTAGAGCATTATTTAAAACAACTCTATTTTACCCCGACTCCATGTAGTCTTATCTGCCCTACTCCTAGAGTGCAATATAAAAGTGCTTCGGCGCGGAGATATAAGGCTGCCCGCGAAATGAGGAGCACGTGGGTTGAAAACTAGGCCGGCCAGCCACAACCGCAGCGGTAAGCGAAAACCATCTGCAGCGATAAGTGGGACCGCCGTAGCCTCGCACCGCTGTCGGAGCTGTTACAGAAACCATTATATTAGGTCCTTACCTATGAAATTGGTGTTTTGTATGGAGATTTTGGGGATGTCTGCATTTTACATACTAAAATTTTATCAGTTTTCTTCACAACGACAAATCCAGAGATAATAATATTTGGTATGTAACATTAGACAAGCTTTAGCAATATGTGTGTGAACACGCTTGATAAAAATTATTCATCGTTTTTATGTAAGTGCAAATCAAATGATGTATTCGGGAGGCAGTTAAAAATAATGGTCTTTGTGTCTAATTTTAATACAATTAAACTTACAAAAAAATATCAAATTAAATAATACGAGCTCAAATATATGGTCTATTTTTAGAAGAGGCAATTATTTTATAAGAATGTTCTGAAATAAGTTTCAGTTACGTACGTTATAGATAGATAGATAGTTACGGACAAATTGCTAAGACAGAATAAAAACACCAATTTCATAGGTAAGGGCCCAATCATTTGAAATGTTGTACCGCAACACAATTTATCTTCAACAGACGAATGCATCGATCGATGTAGCGTTACTGCGATAAAAGTTGTTATGTGAATAATTTTTATATGAGTTCCGATACATATTGAAATATGTTTCTACGAAAAGATTATTGATAAATAAATAAATATCGTCAAACATACACACCTATCAACTAGCCCCATTTTAAGCAACTAATACTGCTTGTGTTACGGACACAAGATGACGGATAAATATATTTAATAGATAAATAATAAATATCCAGAATATATATAAACATCCAAGACTGGAGAACAAATACCTGAAAATTCATCACCCAAACATTTGCCCCCACCGGGGATCGAACCCAGAACCTCTCGAGATGGCGACGCCTTGAGACTGGCATACAGACCACTCGACCACGGAGGTCGTCTAACTTACTATCTTAACTTTATACTTTTATGAAATGTATGTTCGATTTACCGTTTTTCTGGGATACAAAACAATTTGATATAAAACAGTAATGAATAATGATTCGATGAAGTGAAAAAAATATATATTGAAAATCGTGGAAAACTTTGCAATGAACTGAAATTCAATAAAAAAATCTGTTACAAAAAAATCTAGAATTGAGTACCGCAAAAAATACTAGAAACCTTAACCAAACCTAACAAAATAATATTGTCAATGCAAAATTGACAATAATTGACCTTATGTACTTTTATCGTTTAATATGTTATCGTGTTCATTATTTGTGTATAATAAAAGTGGGTGGTTAACACCTCTGCCTACCCCTCCGGGGAAAGAGGCGTGATGATATGTTATGTAAATTCTTAAATAAATTTAATAATAAATAATGTTAGTCAATATAATATGCAACCTTAATATTGTCAACATATAAATAATCATGGTGAAATCGGCTGCGTTCGGCACTAAATCCTTGACCTTCTAAAAGAATTAAAAAATGTGGCCCAGATTGTAATAACACTAAAAGATTTGTTTTATTTTTCATGTTAAAAACCAAAAAAAGTTATAAAAACACTTTTAAGTATCTGTTAAATAATCGAATGAGTAGGAAATATTTAAATAGCCGATCTAGAGTATACCTACAGGCGTGTAGATGTATTAAAAAAAGTTTAGATAAAAGCACAGTCATTCAAAAGACAACATAAAAATACTAATGAATCTGTTTTTCTTGTGTCACGTGTAATGCATGTGTGGTTTTGGGTTAATTGATTAATAAATCTATTTTTATTATCGAAATCCTTGTTTCAGACCTACTATAAAACCATTTTATAAACATATTTTCGTTAAATTAGAAACATCACTTCAAACTTTAAAAAAATACTGGCGCTTTTTCAGGTTTACTTTAGGGTTAACGAAAGATTTGTCTATACATATCTTTATGTATCGACGCGTCATAAGTGTAACTACTTGTTACCAAAATGATTAAATAAAGAATTTAATTTAATATATAAAAGGGTTATAAATAACACATTAATTTATGCTAGCGGCTATAGCAAATACAAACACAAAACACAAAACGCACAAAACGCTACGAATTCCTTAATGAGTGTATAGTGGCAATATGGGCTGGGCTATTTTTGTTTTTATTGCGATATGGGGTAGGAAGCACTGCCTTTACCAACAAGAAATTAACAAGTATATGAGGGCCAAAATAACACGCCTCTTGTTGGTCTAATTTTTTTTAACAAATTCGTCCTCAGCTTATATAAACGTCCCATTGCTGGGAACAGGTTTTCTTCCTGGAGAAACACATGTGAGTATGGGCCGTAACAGCACCACGCTGGCCCAACGCGGGTTGTTGGTAGAAACGGTCGCGCGGAGGAGCTCGAGATCAGAAAGTTTTGGTGACCCATCCACGGCCATGGCGAAGGTAGCTTTGTTTCGATCGAAAGCCAAAGCATTCTAACCACTATGCCACCGAGCTTCCTTTAGCAAATAACGGAATCTTAAGAAATAAAAAATCTTCGATTAAGTTCTACAATAATGTAATATCAACACACACATATTATAGCGTTGGAAAGCTTAATAATAGGTTAATAATATTATTTAAAATGATTTTATTTTATGTTTATTATTATTATTATTAAGTATGAGTAAATACAAGCAGCGAAAACCGAGTTGGGAAAGATAGAACTACTACTCAAGCAATAGGTCGTCGGATTGATCACTGTAGCCTGTAGTACTGAGTTTGATTAATCTTATTACGAATATCGCTTCCCTCACGCTATACCCGGAGCTACAGAATCACCCCATGCTACTTAAACATAGCAAGCATTGTAGAGGCGTAATATAATGTTCTTGTATAAATGTAATTTCTTATTTTAATACAATACAGCTACCAAAGGACCCTACGCGTCACAGCTTATAACTAAGAATAATGCCCAAAAACTCAACAAGCGTTTAATTCAGGTCCCAAAACATAACTTTAAGTCCCAAAATGTCTCAAGTAAAAGATTTATTACGTATTAGCAATTCTCTACAAAACATAATTATACGGTGGCTTGATACACCTGGTGGACATTTCTATGCAAATATACTGGCATATTGAATTAGATAGGAAATTCCCACTCATAGACTTTATTGTTTCGCCAGCTGTCGAAGATAGATTTAATTCCTTCAGGTCGAACTTGAGCAACTATTCTGAACTTGTAAAATCAATTAATAGTTGGTATATTAAATGCTCGACGTAAATTTCCCCCACCTAGTGCTTGATTAGGTAAGTAAGGTCCATAAAGAGGATTTCGTCAGCGGCAAAAAAAAAAATTAAAACCATTCTGATAGAATGATCATTAAGCAGTACTTTGTATAGCACAAAGTATACAAAATTCAATATATACAATAAAAATACTAAAATAAACGTGTGCTTAATACCACTTTAGTTTTTTTTAGATGGAAGTTTTGTGTATCTCACTTTGGAATGGCATAAAGCTATAAAAACAATAATACTGAAAAATGAATTTTTCACGGGGGTTTCGCATGTCAACCTGTTAAAAAAATACATTTTTTTTCAAATTAAATATGACACCCATCTAAAAACATCAAAACCAAAAACCTTTTTTTACATATTTGAAAAATTTTATAGTACAATTAACACACATTTTTATTTACTTTTCACCACATAAATAGCACCTGCCTCTTTTTCGCATTCCAATTTGAGAAGAATATGCAAACATCTTCTCTGTCTGCAAACATCAGCATACATACAATCACGACTATTATCCCCTGAGAGTTAGTCAGAGACAATGCAAAAGGACCGCAAAAGCAGTCCACTGCCATAGTCCACAAGAATATGCATTTGTAACAATTTTTGTGACTCTTCACAAAACTTGCACATAATTTGTCAATCCTGCTTTTAAAATCTGTGGAAAACCATTGGTACCTACTCCAGAATGAATTTTTATTAAATTCATTCTGGAGTCCTGATCCTGGAATTCTGAGACTCCTGGAGTACTAATTCAGTTTTATTGAATAAAAAAGTATATAGAAAGAATGCGATAAGAAAAAAAGCTACGGAGCAGGAACCGTGGGTCCATTTGGACCCAGCGAAAGATGATACCACCACTTAGAGTAAACTTGAAGCGCCGAAGAATCGGCCTCCGACGCACCTTGCTACGTAATGAGATTACGTGAAAGCACAAACATCCACTCGTTTAAAAATTAACCAAATTGTTTTGCGGTCTCTGGGTCCAAATGGACCCACGATTCCGGTTAAGGGTTATCTTAACTATGTACCTTTTTGTACGACAACCACCTACTCTTACCGTTCAAAGGGACATCTTTCTTACAAGCTCACAATTTGTTAACATAATTTGAAAACATTGACTGCGCCATTATAACAAGGCCGGATCACCACGACCACCACGACACCACGATGGGTATAAGCCTGCACCATTTTTCTAGTACCATTCTCATAGTCATAATAGTAGCAGTATACCTTTTACTCTTGATTTTTAGAGTAATTTCGGTTTTGTATTGATTTTTAAGACATTGGACTACATATTCAATGTGTAGGAACTATGAATCAGTTAATATGTGACGTAGGGACTAGAATAAAGTAAAATACAAATTAGTGTTATGGCTTACTGATGAATTTAAAAGGCGCAATAATAACTATCTTCTCATCGAGTAAACTATCCTCAAATGTGACTTCTGGGGCTTTATTGCTTTTAGGTATGTACGCTGTGGTCGTGATAAATGACCATAAAGTAACAGACACACTCTGAATTCAACCGAGACAGTGCGGTCGGGTTTACGTTGAACCACTTCGTCCGTGAGCTGACTCGGAGATGGAAACAGCTCCGAAACATCCCGCCATCTACCTCTGTAGTCTGAATGTCTGGCGGTTTGGTCAGGCAGATACGTGGCGTTCCCTTCGTCAGTCCAAAAAGCCTTACACTTAACCCTTTTTTATTGACGATGAAAAATCCATTCGCCAAGCCAGCGATCTTATATATCTTATATATCTGCCTTTCACCGTAATGCTGGCACTTTTCATAAAATTTCTCGATATATCCAATCTAACCCTACCGCGGGAACGACTCGGGAAGCGCACGGGTAACCTACTAAGCGGTCTGCTGTACCCCTTTCATTTTAATTTGCAAGTTTTACTTTTGTGGCACTTCCGTATCATAACCTCTTTTGTAAGCTTCATATTTGTTTCGTATGGCACCCTAGACTCAGTGCAACCAAAACGCACAAAATGTAAAAGTGTATACGATGGGTACATATCGGAACTGCTGAGAGCCACGGAGATTTATAAGCGTTTAAAATATTTGGTTTTGAATTCTGGCACAACACAGATGGTGATTTGTCAGTCACGTGCTTTATCATGCTCTCACGTAAGTGGAGCACACATAAATACATACATATAATCGCGAATATTAATCCCTAAGTCATTGCCGCTATAAGCTATTGGATGGTTGTGCAGTTCTAAGACCATTAGTCCCCTCCTTCGACACCCAAGGCAAGAGATGGGTTGGTAGTATTCTTTTAATGTGCCGCTACCACGCGACTTACGGAGCGTATATCACAGAATATAATAATTTGTTTACTTTACTTTACTGTACTAATTTGTACACTATGATAGTGGTGAATTGTTATTTATTTTACACGAATCCATCCGTGGATAACCGGATAAAAAGGGTCACTTCCTAAAGAGATAAACCGATTTTTCGAGTTAGTGACCCGACGGGATGTAACGGTATAATGAATAGATAAGTAAACGAAATAAAGGAATACACAGACGTTGATCTTTTACTAATGTCGTTTTAGTGCTTAATTTTTTTGATATGGTTATAATATTATAAGGAGAAGTCAAAAGCGAACTTTATGTCCATATTCATGTACTGATTAGAATAATGATGATGATAATGTTTAAATAAGTTTCTTTAGACGTCTTTAGAATTTAAAAAATACTTTTATCATGAGTTTTTGTTTATACTGACGCCAAATTTAAATTTTATTGTACAATCTCTGAATAAAATAAACAGGCTTCACAGAGATCTTAAATACGAATTGTTTGCGTGCGTAATCGTTTCTGGTGGTATGTCACGGTATATAAGCTAACACGGGTGACAGCTGTTATCTCTCGAAGCCCCAAACGTTCTTGTGGCGTCACCAACGGTAGACAATGGGTTAACACGCTCCAATTACGTTCAAAGTATTGTTCCGTTGTTTTAGGTTTTGGTTTTACTTGAAATATTACTTATCGTGTCGATTATCAACTCTTTTGTATTATACAATATGAGTCGTTTTTAGTTAAAGGTGTTATGCGGGCGTTACAGGGTTAAATAAAAGGGCGAGTAGATAATAGTAACGAGAAATACTGTATTTCTGTGTTTCTTCTGGTGCTTTTTCATCAAACTTATTAAAAAATTATGTTCAATTCACTAAACTATTCACGTTCATTAAACGCATCTGAAAGGTAAACTATAGAAATAAACATGAAAATGCGTTTTAATTGAAAATTAATAAATAATTTGATTTTTCATATTTGCGACAATTAACTTTAGTGTTGACCGTTACGTGGAGGTGATAACTGCCAATAGCTGCGCATGGGTTATTGACGTGGCACCAAAGAGGAAGACGGAATACAACTGGAGAGCCAATGGGCGCCAACGGTCACGGATGAGATGAGATGCTGAACGCCCATTGGCTTACGTTCAGCACCAAAGTTATATGCTGCTACATGAAATTATAAATAAAGGTCAGGACATGCTGAGCTACTGCCGATTGCGGTTATTACTGCACTATGTATTATTTTAACTGTATACATGTAACACTGTAATAACTATGCAATAAAATTATTATTATTATTATTATTATAAATAAATATCCTCAGACATTAACACCTATCAACTAGTCCCATTTTAAGCAACTAAATGCTGCTTGTGTTACGTATACTAGACGACGGACAAATATATTTAATAGATAAATACATATAATTATTTAGAATATCATCCAATAACATCCAAGACTGGAGAACAAATGTCTGAAATTTCATCACCTAAACACTTTGCCTCCACTGGGGAATCGCACCCAGGACCAGTCGAGATGGCGATGCCTTGAGACCGGCATACAGACCACTCGACCACGAAGGTCGTCAAATTTTTCGTCAAAATTATTAACTTGATATATCATAGACCTTAGTGAAAACAGTGTGATAAAGAATCTAATTTGAAATCTGGTTAATATTTTCAGACCTACACTGTATGTACATAAAATCAATACATGTAATTTCGAAAACGTGTCTAGCAATGGGCGCTTAAAACATCGAGATATCTTAAAATTGTATGTGACTCCGCATTAGCCTTTAGCTCATATCTTATAGTACGGCATGGTAAATACCGTGGTACGCGCAATTTCTCAGTCAGTACTTTAAAATAATTTTCATTATTCATGACAGTAAGTTCTGCAAAGCTGTAAACTTCGCGGAATGGTAATCCCGGATATCATGCTATCTCACTGAATAATTTTTAAATCCAAGATAGATTTACGGGTGTAATTTTCCTTTTTTTTTAAAGTTAACATAACGGGTAGCTATGATAAGGCTGTGGTTTTATTCTGAGAAACGGTTTTATATGCTTTACTTAATGCTTTAGCCGGATGATAGGAGTCTAGGAAACGCGTAGCTCCTCCATATACTCACATTATTTTCCGTGCCGTGCCGTGTGGAAGAGGCTCATTAAAAGAATACTACAAACCCGTCTCTGCCCTTGGGTGCAGTAAAAGGCGCCTATTGATTTGGAACTACACAACCATCCGATAGCTTATAGCGGCGACGGGCTCACCACCTGTCACGCTGAGTACATGAATGTGCACTCACTGCTTGGTGAAGCGCGGACTATGGCAATGAACTGCTTTTGAGTTGCCTTTGCCTAGTCTCTGACTAATCCTTGGAGGATAAAAGTCGTGATTATATGTATGTGTGTATGTATGTCTTTTCGTACGATCGACTCAGGTTCGACCGAAGCTCTGCGATTTTCCATTTATGTTTCGTTTCAAAGAAATTGATCAAATTTTAACACAATACACGTGTTTTAAAATGTTCTGAGGTCTATATCAGCCCGGGCGACTCATTGCGCTGCCTCAGAAAACAACCTGATACAATAAGTTACTGATATGCAGAATTTTTTTTTTGTGTATTTTATTGCTTCTCAAAGTGTGTCAAATGTTTGACTCTAAAATACCTACTTACGTGCCAAAATTTTAAATCCTTTTTGATTTCATCGTGCGCCGAAAGGGTTGAAATCCAAAATCTCAACCACAATTATCAAAAGAATAATATTGTAATAAATTGCTGTAATGCCGAGACCGCAGTCTACCTGTGAGTATTTGAAAAAGAAAATGGTTTCCATAGAAATCTGAGAAAGGTTCCCAGTGGGCACTCATTAAGATGCCTATGTCAACATGCGTGAATTGGAATTTAACTTTAGATTTAAGGTTTCGAATAAATTCATGTGGTTAGATTCTTTATATGTGGAAAATATTCAAGTTATTATTAGATAGTGCATTAAAAATATGACTAAAGGACATCCCTACATAAGTGTAACATACCAATGTTTATAAATAACCGGATTTCATTTATTTCTATGTATGAATTTTTATACAAACTTTGTTTTAAGTTTACAAACAAAACATACAAACATCAAATAACTAATCAACTCGGAATTATTCTCAAAACAAGCTATTATTTATGGATCTTCCTTACACGTAATACAATTAATAATTGTTGTTGTTCAAAATTTTATCTATACATATAATAAAACTGTAGAGGTCAAATGTCTGTACATAGAAAAAAAATGCTTAAAATCAAGTCAGGGGGATGAAAAAATAAGGAAAATACCGAAAAAAATTGTTTTATAATTTTTTGTTTCTCTGTCTGTTCGTCTGTTTGTACGGGCTAATTTCCGAAATGGCTGGACCGATTTCAATGAAATTTTGCATGGTGATACCTTATATCCCTGGTCAACATCTTTGATACTTTTTATTCCGGTAAATTAAATGGTTCCCGAGGGATAGTTAAAAAACCAGTAACCGCGGACGAACTCGCGGGCAATAGCTAGTGTCATATAATTGGCATCGCATGCCTACAAATAGAGGTAAACATTATTGTAACTATATAATCATTGTCGCCCATCCCAATGTGATACATAATGTTTTGTGAATGAATGTTTGAGTTTAATGATATCCGCAAATTAATTTCGACATTAGCTAAGCTGGTGTACAAGTAATACTAAAATTGCTGACAGAATCGGATAAATAATTGCGAGCCTAAATTACATGGAGTCATTAACAGGTCTAATATCACTCCTTAACTGAGGGAGTGAGTGATTAGTGAATGGAATTATGCTTCTGACTGTACCTGTGCTATGTACAGGATGCTTGAAATCAATAAGAACTCTAAAGTTAGGTGAAGAAAGAAAAAGTTATGTTGATTTTAATTATTTATAATATACTCATTTTGCAAAACTGTGGGCAACACAGAAATGTTACTTAAATATTTTTCTATCTATATTAAAAACAGTATAAACTGTAAAAGTGTAGTTATAACAAGTATAAATATAATGCATATTTATACTTGTTTAGACTACATTGTCAAAGTAAATGAAAATGGATAATTGAAGGCTTTCAATTATTCAGTAACAGTAATTGTGATGTAAGAAAACTAATTTAAAATTAGAACATTTGCACGTAATATATTATATTATTATTATTATGTTATATCATTGTAATATGGAGATAGAGTTGGACAGATTCGCAGGGCTGACAGTCATTGAGGTATAAAAGATTTGCAATCAGGGAAAGGGCGAGGAAAGTCGCTTGTCAAGTTAACGCAGATCCAATGTGAAGCTTTTATAAGGATATCAAATTTCAACACCATCATCAGCCGAATTACGTCCACTGCTAGACATAGGCCTCCCAAATAGATTTTCATAACAATCGACCCTGCGCACGTTATATACAGCCATGACGATATGAAATTTCAGTATTAACTTGAATCGAATCTTTAATACCGTACAGCCACAGAGAATCGTGCTGAGCTTAAATAAAATGTAGCAGTCCGAAATTTCAGTTTTCGAATTTCTATTTATGGTGGACTGCAGGAAGTGTTAACATAAAAGCCAAAGGTGGGAAAACCAATCTATTTCGTAATAGAGTGGCGTTCCTTCAAAACCTAAGAGCGAGTTCTACATTGTCTGTTCACGATATCAAGAAAATTCGTCACATCTTCGTCACATCACATCACACTGTGGGTGTTGAAGTCTGACGCTTACAGTTTTATGAGTCTTTTTCGATTCTTGCCAGGGCATTGTTTTATAATAATTTAATTAGAGGAGTTGTTCTAAAATCAGCCAATAGGAACGCTTTAAATATCCGTGTTGTTGTTCCGATTCCTGTTTTATCAAATCGTATTGCATAAGATCTCCGCTCCTCTTCTTCGCTGAATAATCTGAGACCTAAATGTGAGAATAATTTTATTATTCATTTCAGGTGGTTAGCGGCGACGGGCTCACCTGTCACGCTGAGTGCAGTCACTGCTTGATGAAGCGCGGACTATGGCAATGGATTGCTTTTGCGGTGCTTTTGCCTAGACTCTGTCTAAGCCTTAGGGGATAAAAGTCGTGATTATATGTATGTGTATATTTCAGTTATTATGCCAGAATTGACTTTTCACACACTCTCTACGAAACGTCACTTATAAAATGTTTTAAGTTATAAATAGATATACATTTTTTATACATTAATGTGACATGATGTTATGAAAAACTGCTACTGACTTAGTTAAAACTGTAGTTATCTGACGTTTTATGGCTGCAGTTGTTGTATTGTCATGCCTTTCCTACAGGGATAGAGCCACAGAGAGTGTGTATCCATACGATTATAAATAACTTACAACATACTTACATATAATCACGACTATTATCCCCTAAGGGTTAGTCAGAGACTGGGCAAAAGCATCGCAAAAGCAGTCCACTGCCACAGTCGCACTTCAACAAGCACTGACTGTTTATGTGCTCAGCGTGACAGGTGGTGAGCCCGTCGCTGCTATAAGCTATTGGATGTTGTGCAGTTCTAAGTCTATTACAGCCTGAATAATTTAATTGGTGCATTTTGACAGTTTTTTAGTGTATTTTGACAGTTGTTTGTAGTGAGATTAATCGATTCACATAAGTGGTCCATAAAGCTCATCTGTCAAAATGCACCAATTAAATTATTCAGCCTGTAGTTGGGTTCGTAGTATTCCGCTAGCACACGACTCAAGATCACTCAAAACATCATTACACAAAAAAACAATTTATAATTGTTTTTTTTATAATAGAATAAATACATTATAATATTTTTGGATCAACCTGTATTCGCTGTATGAATATGTCTGCTCACATTCTCCTTAATGGCTTTTAATTAATGAATTTAGGGAGTCTTTTGAAAAATGTCACGGCCACGTGGCTCTTGAAGGATTCTAGGTGGTGGAATAATTCCGACTGTATTATTATGTTATTGTGAACTCTAAAGTTCTAAGAAGATATATTATTTGTTTTGTTCAAATTTTGATTTGCTTTGAATGTAGAAGTACACCATTCCCGTTTAGATAGAACTTCTAAAATCGCATTTAGAAAAGTTATATGAATTTTTGGTAAGCTTTTCTTGTGTAAGAATGTTTAAGAGGGAAGACATGTAATGTTGAATATAATAAATAAATTATATGCGGTAATAAAACATAATAATGACTTTGTGTGAAATATTTGTTAAGCGTCAATAAAGGAGAGGATAAATTATAGCTTTGTTAATAAAGGAATTGAATTTAAAGGGAACCTAGGGATTTGATTTATATATACACCAAGCTAGGTATATATATGGAAAAAGTCTTTTCGCATTATAGTATGTATAACCTTGTAATAAAATCTCTTTGGCTATACTATTTGTATCTGGCTGGTTTTGGTATCATTGAAAGTTTAAATTTTAAAGAACATAATTCCAAATTCAAATTAGGAAAATGTGTGATTTTCATTTGCTTTTCGTACCGCCAAGATGAGTGAATCTAATGAAGAAATTCAATACATTTTAAAATTTTACTACAAAAAAGGTAAAAATGCAACGCAAGCCGCGAAAAAAATTTGCGATGTTTATGGACCTAGTGCAGTGTCTGTGAGAGTAGCACAAATTTGGTTTAAGCGTTTTCAATCCGGAAATTTTGATGTCAAAGATGCACGTCGCTCTGGTCGCCCTATGACAGATAAAGTGGATGCCATTTTTTGAAAAAGTGGAGCAAGATCGGCATGTCAGTAGTTACGACGTAGCTGAAGAACTGGGAATTGACCACAAAACAGTTTTGGCGCATTTGAAAAAAACTGGGTACACAAAAAAGCTCGACATTTGGGTACCTCACGAGCTCACTGAAAGAAACCTAATGAACCGTGTACTCATTTGTGATTCTTTATTACGACGTAATGAAACCGAACCATTTTTGAAGAAGCTGATAACTGGTGATGAAAAGTGGATCACGTACGACAAGAACGTGCGAAAAAGGTCGTGGTCAAAGGCCGGTCAGGCTTCACAGACTGTGGCGAAACCCGGGTTAACTCGCAACAAGGTGATGCTGTGTGTGTGGTGGGATTGGAAGGGCATTATTCATTATGAGCTGTTACCACCAGGCAGGACCATCGATTCTGAACTCTACTGCGAACAACTGATGAGATTAAAGCAAGAAGTTGAGAGAAAGCGGCCGGAATTAATCAACAGAAGGGGTGTGGTTTTTCATCATGATAACGCTAGACCTCACACATCTTTAGCCACTCAGCAAAAATTAAGAGAGTTTGGCTGGGAGGTGTTAATGCATCCGCCGTATAGTCCTGACCTTGCACCTTCAGATTTCCACCTGTTTCGGTCTCTTCAGAATTCTTTAGGCAGTGTCAGGTTAACATCACGAGAGGACTGCCAAAACCACTTGTCGCGGTATTTTGACCAGAAGTCCCAAAATTTCTATAGCAATGGGATCATGTCCCTACCTACAAGATGGCAAAAAGTTATCGAACAAAATGGTACCTACATACTTTAGTTAAATGTAAATAAACTATATTAAAAAATGTTTTTAATTTTCTAAAAAATGCGAAGAAACTTTTTCCCCAACCTATTATATATGTATATTCAAATACATTGTTTTTTTGGTTTTTGGTAATAAAATAAAAAAAACATGTATTTTTATTAACTTATATATTAAATCTGTCGAACAACTTAATTGGTTTTCGGTGAAAAATGTCCAAGAATAATTTTTTATAGTGATTTATAACTAAAAACGTAGACATATTGGAACTATTAATTTGTTCCATTAAGAGCGTTAATCGCAATGGTGTATAATACATAAACACCATTTGATTACGCGTTAATCGTAATCAAATGGTGTTTATGTATTGGCAGGGTACTTACAAGGCAAACCAGTATTTTACTTTATAGATTAGGACGCTTTGACAATGTTTTAAACTATTATCCGTATCAAAATCACAATGTATTCCGTATAGACAATACGTTACCTATCGTCGCATTTTGTTGATTCCATCTAGTTAATTCGTGGTTTGTTAACTTGCCCACTATTAAGTAGTACCAAAAATGTTACTGGTAAAGTATGGGGGGGTATTGCACTTCTGCTTACCACTTTGGGGATATAAGGCGAGGGGTGTCACGCTGGACTTAAACATATTAAGCGAAGTGAGGATTTTTGGGGTCTAGTTATATACGTTGCAAAGTTGTTGAAAATTTCGCGGTGCAGCGGCCAGGCCGCTCGGTAGCGCAGACGCATATAACTAGAGCCTTAAAACCTACCCCTTCGGGGAAAAAGGCGTGATGATATGTTAACACCTCTGCATACCGCACAAAGGTTTGGCCTACCGGTAATAGAACCTGGACCTAGCGGTGGCCTACACACCGACCACGAAGTTTTAGAGATTGAGTTTAAAAAGCAGTGTCGAAGTAAATAAAATAATTTAAGTTAAAAAATATAAATGGTGTATTCAGTAGATATTAATATAGTGAGAGACATACGTCATATTTAAAATTATCTAAGAATGTCTACGTGGCTAGGGTGTTCTTATTAAATAAAAACCAAGTAGGTTTAACACGGAGGTCGTAAAATGTTACAGTTGTCTTGTGACTCATAGTTTATGTCGACTAGCTTAAATCTGTGCTAAAATTTTGGAAGCAATAAAGGCGTATTTCTATAGGGAGTCGAAATGTTACAATTATGAACGTGGCAAAAGATCCAGTGACATTAAATTAAAATTACGAATTTTCGTCTGCTGGTCCAACGGGGCTCAACGCAAACAATGATGTTCATTGGAAAGATAATTGGGTAACGATTTGTACCTATTTTGGACAGAACAGAGAATTTCAGTAGCCGTGCGGTTTACATTGATGTCCAATTTCAATATAAGGTATGAGCGTTTTAATTCGTTCTCCCTAGAAAAAGGTTGTGTGGTTTTTCGTAGCAAATAGAATATTAATAACCTGCCTGCCGATGTTCGAATTCCAAAATAATAATATAATAATACTTCTTGCATTTGCAACTTCTTTTGCGAAGGGGAAATCTCATATTAACACCTTTTTATATCAAATAGCTCAAAGTATGCAAGTTTCGCGCTTGCGCGTAAGTTACCATATTATTCTATTTAGGTTTACACGTTACATTCATTAGGTTTCATAGAAGATTAAATATAATACGCAGTAGCTTTGTAATCGAAGACCTTAAATGTAATTCAATCAATCGCTTCGGTTTTTTATAACTCTTAGTAGTAATTAATATTTATATAAAATTGTAAAAAACTATTTAAAACATAAACAACAGCTTGCAACATTTTATAATAAGCATAGAAAACATGTTTATTGTCAATTTGAATAATTAATTGTTATCACCAACTTTTAAGTTATTGAATTAATGTATACGTTGCAGTCAAAAGTACTTTTGACTGAACAGATTGGTCAAAAGTGGTTTTGACTGAATTTTTTTTTAAGATTCTTAAAAATATTGCTTTAATGGGTCATAAAAATAACCTTAACCTAATACAAAAATAAGAATATATTCATGTATGCATAACGCGTTTCTAACCATTAATTTTCACATTTGACCAATCTGTTTTGCTAGTCAAAGTACTTTTGATTGATTTTGCTAGTCAAAAGTACTTTTGACTGGTTATGGAGTTTTGACTGCAACATATATATTTTCGCAGGTATCTAACGTTTATGGTTATTACATATTATTAAAAAAGATTCTATAAAATAACAACATTCCTCTAGCCCTTGTCCGAGTCTGACATTCTAATCAACATAATATTTATCTTCTGATACTATTAACTATTAACCAGCTCAAAATATGAAGCTATGCCCTTGGGTTATGAGTTGCAGAGATAACGCTAAAATGAACAATTAACATCACGCCTTTTCCCCCGAAGGGGTAGGCAGAGGTGTTAAACACCCACATTTCGCCAGATAAATTAGGTGCACCGGACACAATGTGTGGCAAGCGATATTCACAATGAACTGTACATAATTTTTATTCAAACTCAGTGGTACAGTGGAACGCCTCTCAAACTAGTAGTGTCCCGTACGTCACAATTCGGCTGCCACTGCCTTTTTAACGCTTAAATAAACACTCTCGTATATTAGCATTATAAATCAGCTGTGCCGCCAGTCATGTTACTAATCCCAGCACCGTGCTGTGGTTAAATGGTATTTGATTATTTAACTTTAGTTACATTTGAAAATTCAACTATTGTACAAGCAAATGTATGATGTTGTGATATGACATCACGACCTCACACATTTTCGCCATTGGTCCATATGCAGATTGCAAGAAGCTCTTTCTCTATTACGTCACATTTTTTTCCGGACAGAAGTAATCATCAAATCTTTTCAAAATTGTATTATAATCATTTTTACTCGAAGCTTCTTCAAAAGAAAATGTATTGAATAATTTTATAGCGCGATCGCCAATAGCGCTCAACAGTAAGAGGCAGTTTTAGTAGCAGGATTAAGATCCAAGTTACCTGATGTAAGCAGATATAACTCAAGTTTCTGTTTAAAAAACATCCAATTGTCCGCTAAATTACCATCCCAGGATGAAGACGGAGGAAGGTTTATCGCCGGCAAACGCGCCAACATCTTATTCTGCCTTTCATCCGTTTCGGCCACTAGCGAAGCTTGAAACATCTTTTTCCCAACACATTTATTTACAGGAAAACTTGCTACACTATTTAGACTTTTAACTATTTTCTTACCGACTGCGCCATGTCGTGTTACTTGATAAAAATATTTAAAGAATTTTATAACATGAAATGAAACAACCATTTTCATATCTCCATGACAAGTGAGTTGACAACTTTATTCTTCTATGTGCCTACGCGACGTACAAAAGAGTTTTTACTTATTCTAATAAATCAATACAACAAACCTGGTGTGGCGCCCTGCCATGGACCCTAAGCCTTGTATAGTTTATTCATATGTTTTTGGTTCCGTAATTTTGACATAAGGAATGACGTTTGATTTATGGGTCTCTCCCGCTACAACTTCGTGACGACAACAACTCGTCTCCGGTCAACCCGTCATCTTTCATTTTGTATCCGTTGGATCAACAAACTGACCCAAAGTGCGTTTATATTTGGGTGCCTAGTAAACATTGCTAACGAAAGTCAAACGCCGTTTGACGTTTTCCACCGAAATCGATGTCAATTGTTCTTTCGATTTGATCGTAATTGTTTTCTTTCATGACAACTGCCTCTTGCTTGTCACTCGCTTTGTATTTGATCTAAGCTTTTGAAATAATTCGAATGGGGATCTAATGGCGATCTAATGGGATCTAATGTACGCTTGGCTGTACTGATTTTGTGGACGGCATTTGTTACGCATACCAATGCCACGATCAGCTTCCACCTCATTCAAACTCGCCTATTCGGATCGGAGCGACTACAGTGCAAAATGTTCTTATGTGTTTTTAGTCTTCTTGAGCGATAAGTCTATATAACCAATCTTGACCACATCCGGAAATTGTCCTGGGAGCAAATCGTCCACAATTTATGTCCATAAATCAAGTGGTCTATAATTGAAAACTGTCTGTAGACAAATCGCTTATGATTAATTATGTTAGCATTGATATTTGATACCTACAGACAAATAAAATTGTATAATAGATAAATTGCCGTAAAGTGGCGGCTCGCGAAAAGAAAACCACTTCACCATCACATCCAATGAGTACGGTAAGAGGCGACAGTTGTAACCTTGTCACTTTACAAACATACCTTTTGAAAACAGCATACTACACTTTAAACGAGTTTTTTGAATATAAAGAACTACAATAATTAAGTTAATGTCAAATATTTCTTCTAGTATAAATAGATAAACCTATGTATCTCAATTATTGTTATTATCATTATTGTATTAGTTACGCTCTTCTATTGCAGTGCCCTTGCAGGGCGTCACGTAAGGTTTATTATGTAGTGAACAAATAAATATATAAATTATTAAATAAACAGTTAGGTAATATACCTATTAGAAAGAAAGAAAGAAAATCTTTATTTGGTATCATAATACTAGCTAGTAACAATGAAGCTTAACCTAATTACAATTAACCAAAAAGGTCCCCACTCAGTACACGGCCGTGACGGCTTTTGCAGTTTGCCATGACCACTAATATTCTGTGGGGCCGAGAAGACAGTGGCAGTACATCACCAAACAAAAGGCACTTATAAAATGATGCTATAAAACTTTTTACAGTGAATACCTATAATTTATATATAACATTATTACATAGGATACATTTATTTCACAGAATACATATATTAATAACAAATAGACAATTTATTTCAATACAAATATCTGGCTGATTCCTGCTACATATTTTTTGCAAATTCAATATATACTTTTTAAACTTTAATTTAATGGTGCTAATGGTAAAGGCATTTCTTATCGGTGGTGGGATATTATTGCAGCACTTAGTAGCAGATTACTGGAAACTTCCGCGAAACGCAACGGTTCGTGATGGAGGACAAATAAGACGGTCAATAACACGCGAATGTCGCTGCGAAAACTTTAGTTTGCTAAATAAGTAGGGCGGATTCTGATTCTTAATCACTCCAAAGAGTAAGCTCGCAAAGTGTATCGATCGCCGCGATTCCATATTCAGCAGATCACTTTTATTTAAAAACGGAGTCACATGGGCTCTACGAGGGATTGCAAAGCAATATCTGGCGCAAGCGTTTTGGACGCGCTGGATAAGACGTTTAGTTCGCTTCAATATGCATCCACCAAATACCGTGCCCGCATAGTTAAATTTAGACAAAACGAGTGACTCACAGAGACTAAGGCCCGTATTACAGAACCAAACTCAAGCGTAGATCTCTGCTTGAGCGTAGTTAAAAAGGGATGGCGCTGTGTGGGATCAATAGCGCCATCCCTCTCTAACAGTGCTCAAGCAGAGATCTACGCTTGAGTTTGGTTCTGTAATACGGGCCGTATTCTTATATCCTCACTTAAATATTGTCTAATATGATATAATACTTTCAGCCTGAAAAAACATTGTCTGACTACGTTAAGTACGTGATTTTCAAATTTTTATTCTGCATCAATTACGACTCCCAAATTTTTTGCTTCAATAACTCTTTCTATATTTTTGTTCATTATTTTTAATTCAGGATTGCTATAATTAATATCCCTTATTTGTGTTTTAGAGCCCAGAACCATAAATTTGGTTTTATTAGGGTTTATAACGAGACCGTTGGCTTCCGACCACTCTCCAATACGAACGAGATCGCCGTTGATCAATGCACAATCCGTATTTGTATCACTAGGCTTAAATGATCTGTAGATTTGTAGATCATCGGCATATAAGTGATGATTATGTATTGTGGACAATTTGCTTCGTAGACAATATGCTAGTTAGACATTTTCGCAAGGCGTTATTAAAACAACTGTTGGTTACATTTTACAAATATGGACGATTTGCTTTCAAGTCTTATCTAATTGTGGGCAATTTTAGTCAATAGACGTTTGACTTTGTAGCCGAACTGATCCGAATTTGTTTTGTTCTTGATACGGTGAAATATCACGGCTCGCTGGCCGATTCATCTGAAGTGGATAATCTTCAAAAGATGTTCAACACTGTTCGGTGTGCGAGTGACGTTTACACTACCATACTTGTAAAACGTACAAGTAGTGGAATAGATTTATGTAAAATTTATTTTCATATCAAATAATGTGCGTTACATGATAAGGTAGACCATTCTAAAACATATATCTATACATTATATATTGTTTCTATATATCATTTATCATTATCCTGCCCTTTTCCCAATCTCATTTGAGGTCGGCGCAACGAGTCTTTCTCCTCCACTCTCCCCTATCACACGCCATATCAACATTCACTCCCATTCTAGCCATGTCCTCATTCACACAATCTATTCATCTCTTCTTTGGTCTTCCTCTCCCTGCATTACCATCCACTCTCATATTCATAACTCTTCTCGTTACATGCTCATTCTCTCTCCTCAAAACATGTCCACACCACGACAGCCGCTTTTCTCTCAACTTCTCTATCACTGGAGCAACTTTTAGGCATCCCCTGATATACTCATTCTTTTTCTATTGTTTCTATATATATATATTTGTTTAATTATTATTGTGCCATATAGTTTACCTTATTCTATTGTGTGGTAGGTATAGCAATTATCTACTGTATTGGTTAATTAAATAATGAATTTCAATATTAGTGGAATAGATTTATGTTATACTAGTGGTTTCCCGCAGTTTTCACTCGTGCTGTACCCGTTTTCATAGGAACATAGGGATGAAAAATACCCTATGTCCTTTATAAGGCTTTTGACTACTTTTGTACCAAATTTGGATTAAACCGGTTCAGTAGTGTTGACGAGAGAGCGACAGACAGACAGAAAGACAGACAGAGGTAACTACGCATTTACAATATTAGTATGGAAGTATTGACTAGTAAGGATTAATTTTGATAAAACAATGAGTTATAATAGACCCGTTTTATCTGTTCCATAAACTCAATGCATTGAGGTTGTAATGTAAAAATGGGGAATTTTAACAAACTTTTTAACACAAAACGATATCTTTACGACCAATCTGTCTGTAGATGTAATTTTACCCAGAAATTTGCCGTTGGGTGAAAAGGAAACGTGTTTTGTTTCGCCTGAATTACGAAATTAAAGCCGTTTTGAAAGTTTCATACAGAGTGTTGGCGAGATAAATAAAAAGCGGAGTCAAAATATTGGGCTTTACTCTCGCAAGACTAATAAAACAATAGTAGTAGAAAAACATGTCAAACGTATATAAAAAACTGATATTGTACAAAATTCAAAAACAAGTAATAGACAAATTATCAGTGTTTGGCGACCAGCTCTACGGCCGCAGACCAGTCCGCAACACAAAGGTAGCTTGTTAAGTATTGATGCCATAAATTTTGATATAAAATCCTGTACGTATCGCAACGAAGGTGTGTAAGTACCATAAAATTTATTAATTTTATTTAGTTTATATAAAGGGTAGATATACTTTTTTACACGCACAAACATGTCATCACTCCTTCTTACCCGAAGGGGTAGACAGAGTTGTTAATACCCACTGTTACTGATAGAAATAAGAGTCGACAGCTCAGAGTAAGAGAATATAATAAGTAAAATAGATACAAACGGAACAATATAATAAAGAACACAGAATATTATAATATGACCTGTAGACCTAGCACGGGCCGGTGAGAAAAGGTCCCCGGAGACAAAATTACTAATTGCATCTCGCTTCCACGCGAACGAAGAAACGAGAGGCAATGAGCATTTTTGTCTTCGGGGACTTTTTCTCTCCGGCCCGTGCTAGGCCTTCAGAAGAAGAATGACAAAAAGTGACAGAAAAGGTGACAGCTCAATAAAAGACAAAATAAATAATTAGACTAAACTCCTGGGCCGGTCTGCAACACCCACATTTCGCCAGATATTTTAAGTAACCATGTAACAGGTGGCTTGCCTGTTGCCATGCACCGGGCACAGTGACTAAAGTACTTTTTAGATACTTTGTATTGTTTTTAGCATTATAAAAAAAAATATCTCGCTCACACACCTTAGGTAAAATGTTTATTTAATTGATATTATTCATTTTTACATCTGAACTAGTGGCTTTCCCCGGTTTCACCCGCGAGGTACCCGTTCCCATGAGAATATCGGGATAAAAAGTACCTTTGTATGTCCTTTCTCAGGCTCTAGACTATCTGTGTACCAAATTTAGATTAAATCGGTCCAGTAGTTTTGACGTGAAAGAGTTACTTTCGCATTTATAATATTAGTATGGATATTCGTCTTTATATCAGAATAGATATTTAGAGTTCTGAGGTCAGAGGTGACCAATTAACAGGTTCGCAGTCGGATTAGAACAAGTTTTAGTTGGTCTAATAGGGATGTTACAGATTTAGTGTTGCGTTATTCCGATCAAAACACTTATTATTCTTCATTCTAAACAGCATTTTTAAGCGATATTATTAAACTTGCGGCATTTTGTTTTGAAAGGTAAGGTCTTCATGCACTAAATGCATAGTGCATAAAATGATCTTATCCTCCAAATCGGACGACCTCCGTGGCCGAGTGGTCTGTACGCCGGTCTCAAGGCGTCGCCATCTCGAGAGTTTTGGGTTCGATCCCCGGTGGCGGCAAAGTTTGTGTGATTAGTACAGGCGTTTGTTTACCGGTCTTTTTTTAGCTAAGTTTAGTTAGACCGAAGTCCTTTTTCCACTACGCCGAGATTTAATACCAGTTCGGCCGGACTGGTTTCTTTCGAGGTAGCGGGCCCCCCGGAGTCTTGGATGTTTATATAAGTATTGTATATTTTCTGAATATTTATATGCATATATTTACTAAATGAATTTATCCGTCATCTAGTATCCGTAACACAAGCAGCATTAGTTGTTTACAATGGTGCTGGTTGGTAGGTGTGAATGTCTGAGGATATTTATTTATTTATAAATGTAATTCTGATTCAACAAACCACAATGTGCTATATTACATTCAAAACTGTGCCTATCCGGAAGTAAATTACCAGCACTTCAAAAAGCAAATGGCAAATGGCAATTTTATTACATGACACAACTAAATGTGTCATGTAATAAAATTATTCAATTGCACAGTATAAATACAGTTTTTGATATTTCAATCAACCGCATTATTTCAGGGCAGTTCAGGGCATTGAATATGAAAATATTTATGAACGTGGTTAATTCGTATTATTGATTAAGCGTTTTTGTTTTGTTAATTGTGGTTGTGTGATTCAGCTGTCAAATTGACTGGGTCCAATGAATTTTACTATTTTTTTATGGAAACTAGCTGTTGCCCACGACTTCGTTCGCGGTTACTATGGTTTTTTAACTATCCCACAGGAACCCTTTAATTTTTCGGAATATACGTATCGAAGATGTTCACCAGGGACATAAGGTAGGTTTCACCGTGCAAAATTTCATTGAAATCGGTCCGGCCATTTCGGAGATTAGCCCGTACAAACAGACAAACAGAAATAGAAGAAATAAATATAAAAAAGGTTTTTTTGGTATTTTCCCTCTTTTTATACTTTACTTGGTTTAGAGCATTTCTTTTCTACTATGTACAGACTTTAAAGCTCTACTGTTTTATTATATGTATAAATTGGTGAAAATCACGTGGAAATAGTCTTGCTTTAAACATTGCCGTGTGACTTTTCTGATTACGTGCTCATTTTCTTTGTTTGTTAATCAATGAAATATGTATTTTTACGTTTTTACAAAAAAGCAAAGCACTAAATCCCAAATGCCTTCATTCTCTGCCAATAGACCATTAAGACAATCAGATATTCATGGAATCGACGGACAAATCAACAGATATTTACGGAATAGACGGATAAATCAACAGATATTCCGTTCTTCTCAGAACAAGGCCTCCTGGTAGTTTTGTGAACGGATGGCGTAGTTAATCGCTTTCACGAAAATTTGTATAATGCTTTTGACGTTCATAAGCATGTGCTAAGACACATCTAAATTGAATGAATGATATTGAATTTTAAAATTTTTAATTCACGGAATAGATGGCCAAAGAAATAGATTTCACACCTATTCACGGAATGAACGTTCGAAGCCATAGAATTTTGAATTCACTAGCAATAACAGAAAATCGACATAGAAACCGAAATAAACTTAAATATTATGTTTGTAGTTTCTTTTCTTGTCGTAACACCTAATTTAATTAAAATTATTACTTTTTCATTAAAACTTCCAAAAGATTTAACAGTCGAAGTGTTCGGGTCTATGTTAGAGTAATTAAAATCTTTGTCAAGAATAACTTAAACGGTTAAATTAAGTGATTATTGAGCTAATTATAGAAATGGCGCCAGCTGTGAAGAGAAAGTTATGAGGTGGGTAATTCTCCTTAATTTTTTATTGATTATCTCTCAGGTGTTTGTATGATAATCAATTTATTTTACTCAGTGAGAGGTACTTTCCTGTAGTTTAATTTTCAGATACGAGTAATTACAAAGTGCGATATGTTTATTAGATTACAGATTACGGTTTATTTTAGTATGTACCTTTTTGTATTTTTTACTGTAGTGTTTATTGACTACTCAATTTCCACTCAAGAGGATAATAGTATTGACGAGTTGATATATTTTATAAAATTTCGTATTCGTTTATAATATTTCACGGCTCAAACTTCATGGTCAATAGCGAATATTTTTGCTTTTAACCCGCACTGAAGCCGAGTGCTCTAAAGTGCCTGTGTCGATGGTGTCCAATAAACGATGGTACTTCGTTACTTCAACATTTCAAATTCTCTACGGTGTATTGCCTGAGTTATATTTGCTCTTTTAATCTATTCGAAATAATTCTTATTACGGCGTTTAATATTAAATGTGTACCTAACTAATTAAACTCTCATATATCTGAAAAGAATTCTGAATGAAATTAAGTTTTCATTACTACCAAATATTACCGTTCTAGATCTAGTGACTTTAGGATTCACTCTTTTTCTGAAAAGAACTACATCTGGTGTAGTTACAAACTAAAACTCTGCTTGAACTGTCTCAGACAATGCACCAACGCACTGGGCCATCATGGTGGTGTTACGACCCATACTTCTCATGCGTTTCTCCATGAGGAAGGCCTATGCCGGCCCAGCATTGGGATGTTTATATTAGGTTGGGGAAAAAGTCTTTTCGCATTATAGTATGTATAAACTTGTAATAAAATCTCTTTGGCTATACTATTTGTATCTGGCTGGTTTTGGTATCATTGGAAGTTTAAATTTTAAAGAACATAATTCCAAATTCAAATTAGGAAAATGTGTGATTTTCATTTGTTTTTCGTACCGCCAAGATGAGTGAATCTAATGAAGAAATTCGATACATTTTAAAATATTACTACAAAAAAGGTAAAAATGCAACGCAAGCCGCGAAAAATTTTCGATGTTTATGGACCTAGTGCAGTGTCTGTGAGAGTAGCACAAATTTGGTTTAAGCGTTTTCAATCCGGAAATTTTGATGTCAAAGATGCACGTCGCTCTGGTCGCCCTATTACAGATAAAATGGATGCCATTTTTGAAAAAGTGGAGCAAGATCGGCATGTCAGTAGTTACGACGTAGCTGAAGAACTGGGAATTGACCACAAAACAGTTTTGGCGCATTTGAAAAAAACTGGGTGCACAAAAAAGCTCGACATTTGGGTACCTCACGAGCTCACTGAAAGAAACCTAATGAACCGTGTACTCATTTGTGATTCTTTATTACGACGTAATGAAACCGAACCATTTTTGAAGAAGCTGATAACTGGTGATGAAAAGTGGATCACGTACGACAAGAACGTGCGAAAAAGGTCGTGGTCAAGGGCTGGTCAGGCTTCACAGACTGTGGCGACACCCGGGTTAACTCGCAACAAGGTGATGCTGTGTGTGTGGTGGGATTGGAAGGGCATTATTCATTATGAGCTGTTATCACCAGGCAGGACCATCGATTCTGAACTCTACTGCGAACAACTGATGAGATTAAAGCAAGAAGTTGAGAGAAAGCGGCCGGAATTAATCAACAGAAGGGGTGTGGTTTTTCATCATGATAACGCTAGACCTCACACATCTTTAGCCACTCAGCAAAAATTAAGACAGTTTGGCTGGGAGGTGTTAATGCATCCGCCGTATAGTCCTGACCTTGCACCTTCAGATTTCCACCTGTTTCGGTCTCTTCAGAATTATTTAGGCAGTGTCAGGTTAACATCACGAGAGGACTGCCAAAACCACTTGTCGCGGTATTTTGACCAGAAGTCCCAAAATTTCTATAGCAATGGGATCATGTCCCTACCTACAAGATGGCAAAAAGTTATCGAACAAAATGGTACCTACATACTTCAGTTAAATGTAAATAAACTATATTAAAAAATGTTTTGAATTTTCTTAAAAAATGCGAAGAAACTTTTTCCCCAACCTATTAGATTGAGGATAACTAATGTTAAAACAAATAATAATACAAGACATTTTTCTTGGAAACAGCTTAATCTTTAATTTACCTTCGCTATGTTATTAATGAAGCGTAATTGAAATGCAATAGACATTTAAAGCAATTCCAGCCAACAAATTTTTTGTTCCCATTCAGATTCTGCCATATTGCTTTGGAAACTATAAGTGTGATTCTTTAAAGTTATGCTGTTTATATCTGTATTACATTGTCTCATAGTTAGTTGTTGGAATCAGCTAGGATATGTAACATAATATCGACGCCTTCCTTCTTCGGGGATAACAGCGTCATGATATTTGTTATTATGTATGTACTCTAAAAACTACCAAAAGATCCGCTTCAAGATTCCTCATGGGGAGGAGCCCGGTGGCGTAGTGGTTAGTACGCTTTGGCTTTCAATACCGAGAAAAAGCGTTCTTCGCCATTCGAAAAAGCCATGGTATCATCCCGAATGCATTCCCAAAAGTGGTGTAAGTAAGAATATCGGTCTTATTTTGATTGATGTCATCAAATCCCTATGCAATACGGGGGAGTTTTCACATGTAACACTTCTTCTACTACATCTTTTTCCCACTTTACTTATTTTTATCTTGACACTATGCGATAAAACGGGTTCTCTCACTAAGGTTTCCTTCATCCTAGTGTCTTTTTCTTAAATAAGTCAGTTTAATCCACTTTTGCTATGTGCAACGTATTCATCATCGGAACTTTCTTCATCGATTATATTCATGACGAGTGTCGTCCGTCTAATTGAACTTCGCATCACAAACTGAGCTTTGGCTTAGCTCTTGGTGTGCACGCCATCTATTTCTAGCTTAGCTTAGCCTAGCTTAGCTTTGGCATAGCTTTCGGTGTACATCTGACTTTAAGAGGCAGTAAAGATACTATAAGATTAAATTTTTTATTTCAAATACTTCTTTTCTATTATTAGTTTCATCTATACACAATCATCAATAGGGTTTCTTGAAGGAAGGCAGATTTTGTTTAATAAATATTAATTTACGACCCATTACATGTAGTTTTTGACATTAAAATCTGTAAATTATCCAACAAATTTTCTTTGGAAAGCATAAAACAGTTTCCACTGTGTTTACAGTTCAAAGTTTATGTTTAGTTTCACATATTGGAACGCGCAAAAACATTGTAGACCGAACAATGAACTCATTTGCCAGTTTACCACCCTTCGCACAACGGGGTCGGCAAAAAGCCGAAATTAAAAGCAGCGAGACAAATTGTTAAAACCTCTATTGAGGCTGCATATGTGCTTCTAAGGATTGTTAATCTAATATGAACATGTTTATACTAAGGCTCAACATCTTTACATAAACAATTGCCTGAAATTTTTCCTTTAATTAATATCAGGTCCTTACCTATGAAATTGGTGTTTTGTATGTAGATTTTGGGGATGTCTGCATTTTACATACTAACATTTTATCAGTTTTCTTCACAACGACAAATCCAGAGATAATAATATTTGGCATGTATCATTAGACAAGCTTAAGAAATATGTGTGTGAACTCGCTTGATAAAAATTATTCATCGTTTTTATGTTAAGGCAAATCAAATGATGTATTCGGGAGGCAGTTAAAAATAATTGTCTTTGTGCCTAATTTTAACACAATTAAACTTACAAAAAATTATCAAATTAAATAATACGAGCTCAAATATATGGTCTATTTTTAGAAGAGGTAATTATTTTATAAGAATGTTCTGAAACTTAATAGTTACGGACAAATTGCTAAGACAGAATAAAAACACCAATTTCATAGGACCCAATATTTAAGCGTCTAAAAAGTAAATAAAATTCCGCCATGTGTATATTTTATGTGTACATGAAAGCTTAAATAAAGTCATGCAACAAAGTTTGATTAAAATATTGCATCAAAGATGTAATGGTAATTTCAAACACAAAAATCAATATCATCAATAGATGTTTTTTTCTTTCATTCTATAAAATATCCTAAAAAGTTGGAACCATTTCTACCCATGCACTAAATTTCATTATATGAGTGTGATGTATGGTAGTAGGTCTGTGCCTAGTAAAGGGGGCTATATGGCTGGTCCGTCTTAGGAATGATGTGATTCGTCAGAGAACTGGAGTCACCGACATAGCCTACTGTATTAGCAAACTGCAGTGGCAGTGGGCTGGTCATATTAGCTGTAGAACTGACGACCGTTGGAGTCGTAAAGTCCTTAAGTGGAGACTGCGACTCGGCAAACGCAGTGTGGGACGCCCTGTGACAAGATGGGATGACGATATTCGTAGGTTGGCTGGAGTGGGCTGGATGAGAACGGCCGAAGATCGAGAGCGGTGGCGTGCATTAGGGGAGACCTATGTCCAGCAGTGGACGAGCAGAGGTTGTTGATGATGATGATGGCTGGTAAGGATGACGATAATTTATTTACAAAGATTTATTTACGTACCACATCTAAAGACCTGGAGATTCGGGACGATAAAGACCTTGGCGAACGTTTCTCCATTAAATCAAAGGCGTTCTTGTGAAGGGCCAGGTCAAAAGTACCCAAAATCGCCAAGAATGTATGAGGACGGTAATGAGAGATGATGAAGCGAAAGAAATATGCAAGGATCGTATCAAGTGGAAAGATATCTCAGCCTACCCCTGTGGGGAAAAGGCGTGACTCTATGTATGTATGGAAAGACATTCGATTAGTTCAAACTGACAACCACTGTAATCTTGTTCATTTGATAGTTAAATCCAGTAACTTATTCAATTTTAGTTTGCCAGTGCAAAAATAGCCTGTGTCAGTTTAGTATTACTCGCGATCATCTCTTTGCGGCACGAGCCAGTCGCCGTCGATGAGTATTAATAAAAAAGTTAATCAACCGTGCAAAAGCCGACGCACATTTACCACAGACCGGCAAATTACTTTAAAATGACATCAATATACTGTTAAACCATAACTATTTAAGTAGCAGTGTCAGTTTTGCTGTATTTTGTGGTAAAGCACATTTCAGTCAAATACAGTTAATTACAATCGTTATTCGTTATTGGGTAACTTTTAAGCGTTATGCGAGTTGCGTGAAGTAGAAAATATTGTAACCGAAATCTATATTAAGTAAAACACATAACTACTTTCTCATCACCAGTCTATGATTGCCCATTGCTAAACATAGGCCTACTTAAATTTTAATGAATATTCAGAATGTAGTGCCAAGATAATATATAATTCGTTTTGGATTGGAAAGAAAAAAGTACATGATTGGATCGGGTTGATCCAAGTGAAAAATAATTTTTGGTTGGGCAAATTTTTGGGCAAAATCTTCTTCTAGGTAATGAAAGGTTGACTGAAAGAGATGGCTTTTAGAGATTGCCAACTATGTAATGAACTATTTATTGTATGTGATTTTACGATACTAACAATAACATAATTATTATGTATAGGTAAATCTTATATCCCTCAATGACGGTGTTAATTCCAGCGTCCGGGATATGTTAGTTTGCTTGAAGATATTCTATTGTTTGTTTGGCTAGATACATAACTCTATATTGCAATCACCATGAAATGTCTCGAACCGACAAGCATTTGAAAAACTGTATCAGTTATGTTAAGAAGAGAGTCTAGCTTTAGGTGGGAACCCCTGTACGAAAGGACCAAAATTATTTTTCTACATACAGGGACTATTTTTACGGATACTGCGCAGGTTTTTGTTGACGAATCAAAATATACCATAAAATTAAAACGTTGCAGTATAAAACCCAGTAACAGAGTCGTAAATATAAAAACAAACGCGACTTGCCCTAAATATGCTGTGTTTGCATCAGATTTAGTACGAATAAAGATGTTAATATTTTACTGCTTACAAAATATTTTAAGCGTATAAAATTCTGTACGATGCAAAAATTTATTTATCTTAGACTTCCTTTGAAAACTTTACTGCATTTAATATCCTTTCACGACGTAGCTGTTGTTGGTATTTTTTTATAATTCATCTTGTCTAAGGGTCTTAAGAACATATTTCGATATATCGTATAGTTTTTTACTTTTCTATACTGACCCATTTGGATTGATCACCCTGTAAATATACCAAGTGTTCTCTTTACCAGTCCCGTGACGAAAGCGTGAAAAAGTAGATGTTACACAATTAAATTTATCGGTCATGGAACAATGTCCTCAGTTTAGTTTGATTTCGTAAAACTAACATCTCAACTGTGAAAGAGTTTTATAATTCTCAATTTTATAGCCGATGTCATAAGATATTAATTAAAAAAGAAAATATTGTTCAATTTTATTTCTTGATTTTAATTTTTTTTCTGAGGGCAGTTGGGGCAGTCTCGAGAGACGACCACGTTCTGGGAGGCGCAACCTAGGAAAGCCCCTAAGATCAAGAGAGGGAAAAAGATCATTAGGGGAGGCCTATGTCCAGCAGTGGACGTCAATAGGCTGATGGATGGATGGATGAATTTAAATTTTTACGTCTGATCTTTGAGGCCAGTGGTGTCGTAATTTTTAAGTGTGTATTGCAAATATTAATTTATTTAAATTTATTAATTATCTTGTATCTATACCTAGTATAAGCCTTATTTATTCATCTGATTGGATAATGTTGTCTTATGCAAACATTTCGAGCAATGTTTATTGATGGATAAAACTAAAATGTTACATCTCAATTATTATTGGCAATTTGATGTATTAATTTATTTTATTATCAGAAAATGCCAAATAAGTACGTAAATTATTATTGCAACGATAATTTAGTTGGCAAACATTTTGTGCTCATTCTGCTAAGTTCATGCACCTTTACTAGCACATGCCTTAATTAGGCATTCAGTATCTGTTGTGATTTTGATCTACTTTGCGATGTTAGTTCCTTTATCTGATAATTAAAAATGTAAACAAACCGATTTGACATACAAAATATTTTTATCTTAATAATTTTTCTTGGGATTGTTTAAAATTGTCTATAGAACATACCTACCTTACCTTACCGTACCTTTATATAATATTATACTTTTCCGTATTTAGGTATGGGCTGATAGTCTGTTCAATTTGGCGAGTTGTAGAGCAAATAGGTTATTTTATCCGACAAGAAAAAAATAATTCCCATTTCATACTTTTAAACCTACCCGACAAAAGGGACAGTAGTCTATACTTTAAGTGATACCGATATGAGTTGTATCTATCTGCAATTACCATTAGGGTGATGCCTAATGGTACAGTCAGTGCCAAAAGTCTCGTCAGACGTAGAAGCCGAAGCGTTTATACGTATAGTCAAAATTATATCATGTGCGTTATTTCATATCCATGCTATCAAAGTATATTGCTCGATGCATTCAAAGTGCTATGAGCTTTAGCTTTAAAGGCTGATAATGAAACACGTTATTTTAACTTGACAGAGATACAAGTGTAATTTGAAGGGCTAGTGACAAATGAGAAGGCAATCGGGCGCAGTGCCCTAAAAATTAATCGGCCGTGTAAAGCCACCCCACGCAGCCACAGAGTTACAAGCTTAACAGATATTACCAGCGATTTTTCAGGATAATACATGTCAACGTGGGCCTTAAAATAAAGCCGGCATATTTCAAATGGGTTTGATATTGGGATGTTTCAGAGCAATGCCGCCCGGCCGCCAGCGCCGGACACGCGCGCGCTCGTACAAGACAAAATTTCGATAAAATTTGTACCAACCGGCGCAGGCAATGAAACGCTGCTATTTCGTGTAATTCAAAGCGCGCGCGCAATGACGGCGCTGGCGGCTGGCATAACTCTGAAACTTAATTTTAATTTTAATTTCACACTTAATTTTAAAAGAAAAACTTGGAGACTTGGAGAGTCACATTTATCGAATGGTATATATGGTAAATGGTATCGAATGCATCGTTAAAAAAAATTTTAACCAGTTGGTCTGCGTCCTCGCTTGAAACGGAGTTTAATTCTTATAAAGAATAGATCGGAGCAGAAGAAGGTGTAAGGTTTGCCTCCTTTCCACACTAGGCCTATTAGATAGTTGGTTACTCCTGGCATTTTGTGCTTTCCTAGTAGTAACAACTGCACAACGGTAAATAACTTTGACAGCGCTTCTTCTAAAATGTTTATTTTCTGAAGTATTAAATATCTATTGGAGAACTTAATGTGATAACATTAATACAAAATTGAATTTCAAGTCCGTTGTTTGATACGCAAACAAGCATGAGTAAATTATAACTAAAATTTGTGATATTATCTCTCACGAAGTACCTACCTAAATTCACTTTTATTAATCTTTGAGGCACTGAAATTAATTTCCTCTTTTAATTAAATAAATTATGTACTTATTTCTATTTATACCTTTTGAATTTCTAATTAATATTTACACAAAGCTCTGAGAACTGTATTCAGATTGAAACTTTACTTCTAGGGCGTTAATTTCGTACAACACACCATCCATTTAAGAAAAAAATCTGGTTGATAAATTTAAAACTCTCCTGTATATATTAAGTATGAGTTTGAACAAATATTAAGAACAATAATCACTTGCCATATTAGAGACCTAACACTATCAGGCGAAATGGGTTATGTCCTAAATTTGTGACGTAGAGGGTAAATAAGGCGCCGGTTTGACACTTCTTAATTAGACTTTAAAATAGTAGATTAAGGGAAAGGGTGAGGAGGAAAGAGTGCACGAGTGGTTAATACAAATACAAGGCCTCGTTACAATACCTGCTATCCTGGAAGAGAAAAACATATCCCGACTCACTCCATCACAATGGCCCCAGGTTGGGCGCCAGTGTGACGAAGTTGGTAATAAGAGGTCAGTTTGTAGTGGCTTGTAATGGTTGTACCGGCTGGCTCAAGAAAGAGTGACGAGCAAAGAGAGGAACGAGTCGCCTTTACAAAATATATAGCATTTCACCAGATCTCTGCTTTGTCTGGTAGATGACTGTTAGAGAGCGACATTAGTCTTTAAGTCCGCCATGTGTACATTTTCTGTAATGCACGAAAGCTTATATAAATAAATATATAGCTACAAAGTGTTAAGCAGAAAAGCTCATCTTTGGAAATACATGCGTGATATTGCGTTATGTTGAACATATATTTATTTTTCGAAAAACATAATTTAATAATATAAAATTACAGTGATCATTTTATGATATTCTTCTAATAAATGACTTCAGCAGGAGCGACTCGGTTCTGAGTCTTTTTATTGTTAGAGGTTATACCTGGCGTTTAACACAACAAGAAATTCTTATTTTGTATACAGTTTACATTAATAAATATAACAATAAATAGATATTTTATTGTAACCGGAATTATCTGAATTTCATTTCTAAACGCTCTTAAGCTTTCCGCATCACATCGTAATTAATATCTCAGCGCGATACTCAAAGGTTGTCGATATAAATATTCATCGATCTGCCTCCTCCGAGACTGTCTACATTAACCAACTAGTTAGCGATGTACATTCGTAACATCGACATCGTGAAACATTAATTTATCGCTCGCTCAATTTGTGAGTTCGCAGCTTAAAGTTCTTTAAGTAAACAGTCGTGACACTCCAAGTATACCGCTGAAACAAAAAGAGATACAAAGTTAATTTGCTTTAAACAAATTTTAAGTCGGACTCAAAACAATGTAATTAATTTGTCTTTTACGACGTTTTATGAATTAATAAACATTTAGGGAGTATTCGTCTTTCCAATTTTCGTTTGAGTTTTATTTTCATTTAAATATAAATAGAAATCTAACGGAGCCCTAAATTTTTACACGCGTTAAATTGTGTAAGTTTGTACTCTGAGTAGTAAGACTAGTGTAAATATCACCCAAATATGGAGATGAAAATATTAGCCGAAGTCACACATTAGAATGTTTGCACAAATCACATGTCAGGTTAATTCTGGCAAATTTGTTGCGATGACAAATATAACTTTATCATGTGTTAAAGTAGAATTACTTTTATTTATTTTCAGCGACTTTAGGCTTAGGGGGAAGGGAAAGTGAATCATCAACAAAGACGAATTCTAGGTACTCGATACAAGTTTTTAAATAAAACTAGAAGATAATATATAGATAGAGCTATTAAGTGTTGCGATAGCAATCAGCTAACAATGACAAAATAAATATGAACTACCAAATTTCATTAGAAAATATGAATTCGTGAATGTATTTTAAGTACTTTTTTTCGCAATTCCTAACTAACATTTTCTATATCATTTATTAGTAGTTGCGCTTATAGACTTTGATGCCTTCCAAAGTAAATGTGCATTATCATAAATAGGGAAAGAAATTAATTACATATTGAAAACCATTTAGTACTTTTTTGAGATGTTGTGTTAATAGAATGTCTAGGTACTCCAGCTCACAACTTGAAGACCCATAATTCCTGTTGAAATAATATGTTTAAATAATGTCTTTTACGAATTATTCTTTTTTCTATGCAAGTATTCATTTAAAATCCATATTAAAATTAGTTACGTAACTTAATTGTAAACAAACTGTTCTTACAAAATACCTATTCTTTTAAATATTGTCTAAGTTAATCCGGCTCGAGATTCTTGGGATTAGACTGAAACTTGGATTAAGAGCTGTAGCTGTTTTTGCATTGAGGAAATGACCAGAAAGCTAAGTCTTTTGGTAAACAAAATTCTTTTTCTTTCCATTAGAACCGAAATAATCTGAAATTCTTAATGTTAGACTAGAGACTTAGACATTTTTTTGTATACGATAAACTAAAGCGTTAGTAATACATCTGTATCCGATTTGTACTGAAACCTAAGGGCGAATTCGACCAAATTTCGATTAGATACACTGGCGTAGTAATACCAAAAATGCTTTAGCTGCAAGATTGTCATGTACGTGTACGTTCCGTCACTAGAGTGGATTCGACCAATGAAGTTTAAGCAATAATTGGTGTTCTAACCGTGTAGTTACACGGAGATTGATCGAATTCTCACTGAATCAAATAACGCGCCTTTTAAAATTTTGACCTTTTGAAATAGTGTAAAACCATCACAATGAATGAATTAATAATTATGTTTATTTTCATTGATATCAGCTGACAAATAAAAACTGTCATCATACTAATAAAAAAAAAATTTGAACTCTACACAACACAAATAATTAATGCAGAAAATAAATCCCAGATGAGTTAACAAATTAATGGCAATACCAATTTATTGGCATTACGCTAAACAAGCATTATATTAATGAAATGAAAACAGATTAATTCATTTATCATCACGAAATTGATGGACATTCGCTTTCACTAATAACTTATATATGTACTATCAAATGTTAAGAAAATATTACTCTCTATAGAATACAATATCAAAATGATGTTATTTAATACAAATAGAGGAAGATTAGGTAGGTACTTACAGTAATTTTTTGATAAACGTGGATCTCCAATCATGTCCGAGATAATAATGCTGTTATTAGAAATAGATTTTAGATTAAGTACGAGTAATATCGCAACGAGATAAATGTTTTTAATGGTTTTTCTATTTAACCTTAAAACGGAAAACTCCGTTTTTATTATCAAAGTACTTGTACCTTGCGCACTTGTACCTTTTACATCACTAGTGGTAGGTCCATTGTACTTTAATATCCACCCATCCTTTAGTACAGTATAGCACTTAAACTATATTGTTAATGATCACACGACCTGTTATCAGCTTGAGTTGTGGTAAATCTGTGAGTTTCAAAGAATAGTGTACAGAAAATGTTGTAGTTCAACCTTTAATAAATGTTTCTATTGTGTCTCGTTTTATATCATCACGCCTCTTTCCCCGAAGGGGTAGGCAGAGGTGTTAAACCCCACATTTTGCCAGATATGTTAGGTACCCATGTAACAGGTGGCGAGCCTGTTGCCATGCACCGGGCACAATGTGAGGCAAGCGATATTCACAATGAACTGTACATAAGTATGTACATAAGTTTGACGACCTCCGTGGTCGAGTGGTCTGTATGCCTGTATGCCGGTCGCAAGGCGTCGCCATCTCGAGAGGTTCTGGGTTCAATCCCCGGTGGGGGCAAATTTTTGGGTGATGAATTTTCAGAAATTTATTCTCCAGTCTTGTATGTTTATATATAATTATATATATTCGTGATATTTATATGTATTTATCTATTAAATATATTTATCCGTCATCTAGTGTCCGTAAGACAAGCAGCGTTAGTTGCTTTATATGGGACTAGTTGATAGGTGTGAATGTTTGAAGATATTTATTTATTTAAGTCTTATTCAAACTCAGTGGTACAGGCGGTGGGATCGAACCCGCGTTTCCCGCGGTGTCGAACGAGTAGTGCCCCGTCCGTCCAAACTCTGCTACCGCTGCCTAATCACACAGCTTCTAATCTTAATCTAATTTAGATAATGGTCCTACATTGAAGTATTTGTCGTTTAGATCATAATCATCCTTCACCAGATTGTTTAGGTCATTAGTTCCCAAAGTGGTCCAGGTGGACCCCTAGGGGGGTTTGTTGTCTTCACATTTTTGTCGAGTTTTGGGAATATGGTAGAAATGTAGCTGCAGGGGGTTCACCAGAATCAGATAAATATTGTAAGTGGTCTATGAGCAAAATAAGTCTGGGAACCTCTGGTTTGCTATCAAAAACCTACGTCATACCTCCCAGTACGTGGCTTCCACTCAAAAACCATTCGGCCCTAACATGACCCGCCTACTTTTACGCAAGGCACGCAATTCTTTCAGCTTTGTATTAGGTCCTTACCTATGAAATTGGTGTTTTGTATGGAGATTTTGGGGAATTCTGCATTTTCCATACTAAATTTTTTTCAGTTTTCTTCACAACGACAAATGCAAAGATAATAATATTTGGCATCTATCATTAGACAAGCTTTAGTAATGTGTGTAATATCACACTTCATACAAATTATTTATCGTTTTTAAGTGAATGCAAATAAAATGATGTATTCGGGAGGCACTTAAGAAGAGTTGTCTCCGTGTACAATTTTAACACAATTAAACTTACAACAAATCATCAAAAGAAATCAAAAGAGCTCAAAAATATAGTCTATTTTTAGACGAGGTAATTATTTTTTAGGAATACTCTGAATCTTAATAGTTACAGACAAAATACTAAGAGAGAAAAAAAACACCAATTTCATAGGTAAGGACCCAATATATGTATGCTCTTTACACACGAAATTATGCAATTGTGAGTCTTCACTTTGAAAATTCTTGAATGTACTGAATGAAAACTTTTGCAAACGAAACCATAGAAACGAAGGCATAGGTATTTACTGCATATTTTATGATGATAAATGTGTGATTTTCTATTAGAACGTCTGTAGTGACTTTCCTATTAGATCATTCACACACTTCTAAGCATCACGCCCAGATGTTATATCATATACATAAAAATTAGTTATCATATTATACAAAACTAAACAAAATTTTTTTTGTCTGTTATCTAGGCAGTGAGATGTATCGTTCCGTTGTTGCTATATAAATTATCTTAGTTGCATTAGTTTGCTATCATCCCATGATAAGTATTATTTGATTCGCCAATATTGTTTTAGGAATTTAATAGAGTATCAGAACTCATTAAAAACTACTTTATAGGCCTTGTGTTAAGATTATAATTATAAACTGTGGAATAAATTGTCACCAGCGGTATTTTTGGACCTGTATGATATCTGAGGAGCTCGATGGCGTAGTGGTTCGTTGTAACTTTCACTTTAGCTTTCGATTGAAAACAAAGCTGCTTTCGCCATGTTCAGGCTGTGGATGGGTGACCAAATATTTGTGATCTCGAGCTCATCCGTGCTTTGGAAGGCACGTTAAGCCGTTGGTTCCGGACGCTATTGCGACCGTTTCTACTTTCTACCCACCAACCCGCATTGGGACAGCGTGGTGGTGTTACGGCCCATACTCCTTATGTGTTTCCTCATGAGGAAGGCCTGTGCCCTGTGGGAAAGAGCGTATTCCCACTTAAAAGGCTGGCAACGCACTCGTGACTTTTGGTGTTGTGGGTGTCCATGGGCGACGGTACTTGCTTCAACATCGAGTGATCCGTCTGCTTGCTTGCCCCCTAACCCATAAAATGATTTATAAAACCCTAACATAAGGGCCTATAGGTAGCACTTTCGTTAGCGATTTCTAGATATTTGAAGCACTTTTAAATATTATCGACCTTTTATGTTAATCTCTATATCTATAGAGCCCTTACATACATTAATAGGCAATTTCAGGGAACGCAAGCGGAGATCTTCGATAAGTCACGTATCGTCTGTTGTCGGTTCTTGGTACAAAAAACGCCGTGATACAATTCTTGAGATGACAACGACTAGAGGTGGTATCGAAAGGTCAATGACATTTTTCTTTTTTGTTACATCAGGTTAAAATGATAATAGTTACACCTATCACTTAGCTAAAAGTACGTAGGTACGTACAGTTACATAAGTACTTAAGAACTAATAAATATAATAAGTAGTAATTAGTATTTTTGTTATTATAATAATATATTAGGTCCTTACCTATGAAATTGGTGTTTTGTATGGAGATTTTGGGGATGTCTGCATTTTACATACTAACATTTTAACAGTTTTCTTCACAACGACAAATCCAGAGATAATAATATTTGGCATGTATCATTAGACAAGCTTTAGCAATATGTGTGTGAACACGCTTGAATAAAATTATTCATCGTTTTTAAGTAAATGCAAATCAAATGATGTATTCGGGGGGCAGTTAAAAATAATTGTCATTGTGTCTAATTTTAACACAATTAAACTTAAAAAAAATTATCGAATTAAATAATACGAGCTCAAATATATGGTCTATTTTTAGAAGAGGCAATTATTTTATAAGAATGTTCTGAAACTTAATAGTTACGGACAAATTTCTAAGACAGAATAAAAACACCAATTTCATAGGTAACCCAATATATGTATATTTTTGATATATTAGATATCTTGTATGTTAAAATTTGTATTGATAATAATCTGTCTGTGTGCCTGTAAATAAATAAATAAAATAAAATAAGTTTTATTCAGATCTCGTTTTATTCGGGTCCCGTGTTGGTCTGGGACACAAAAAGAATGTGCCAACTGCTGTTTGTATTGGGTACTGGGTCGGTGAGGCGATGAGCTAGCCTCTTTCACGATCTTTCACCTGACTAAACCATATTTTTGTATGGTTAAATGTGGTCTTAAGGAACGCAGTGCTCCTTGGACTCTGCCATTTATATTATTTCGGGGATTATAGCTGTGATTGTATGCATGCATGTTTAATAATTTTCATATTACGAGTGTGTTAGAAGGAGCTCAGTGGCGTTGTAGTTAGTACACTTCGGCTTTCGTTATCAAAATCCTAGCAATGGTCAGGCCTTGGATGGGTGATCAAAATTCTCGTGCGCATAAATCTCGAACTCCTCCGTGCTTCAGCAGGCAGGCACGTTAAGCTGGTCCGGTCGAAAATGCTGTCGTAACTACCCACCAACTCGCATTGGGTCAGTGTGTAAGTCTTACGGCTCATACTCCTCATGTGTTACTCCATGAGGAATAAGGCAGTCCTACTGCTGGGCATGTGCCCAACGTATGGGCTGAGGACGAATACATTTATCAGTAATATTCTAGATCAATATAAATAACTAGAAATCAAATCTTTATAAGTGTCACCCCATCGTCAGCTCTTAGCGAAAATCCAACCCAGGTCCTTAAAGGTCCGGCGAACAGTGAATTTTTCATACAAACTTAATACCAAAATCATTTTCAATTTGAGAATATCTGGACATATTATCGATGTTATTCGGATTAAGAAAGTATTTTTCTATGTTTCTGTTTAAAAAAATTGTTCAAAATATTTATAAACTTATAAATATATGCAATTATATTTCGTAAATTTTTCGACGTTTTCGGACATATTTTCCGCTTATTTGTTTCATATTAAAACGCAATTAATCATTATGTAATTTTAACAGAAACATAGAAAAATACTTTCTTAATCCGAATAACAGCGATGATTTGTCCAGCTATTCTTAAATTGGAAATGATTTTGGTATAACGTTTGTATGAAAAATTCACTGTTCGCCGGACCCTTAAGAATGCCGAAAGTTAGTTCGTAAAAGATATCTCAAAACTACAATACTTAAATTAAATAAGTATATTGTTGTGTATTTAAAAATTAATGAGGTAATTTTTCCTAAAAAAATCTGTATCCTTACAAGTTTTTAAGTAAACCTATATTTATTTGATACCTACTTAACCATAACGAAAATGTGTGAGCGGTTTACTCTAGGCGTAATTTGCGCGGTTAATTTTTGCAATTAAAATTTTTAATAAATAGGAAAATCTTACTTTAATGAAGATTAATTTAACCTGGTTTCCATATTAATATGATTCTATAATTTTTTTGACATCTCAGGTCAAATAATTCACCTGCGCGGTCCCGATTCCGTGGAAATATTGGGATAAAAATTTGCAGTATTAGTTAGGCAGTTTTGACGTGAGAGCGAGACAGAGTTACTTTCGCATTTATAATATTAATATGGGTTCTTAGACGAACCTCTATTGCCTATAATTTTATTCCTTTCTGTAAAATCTTGTATTGTCTCAAAAAAGCAGCGTGAAATCTTAGAGCCTGTTTCAAACGGGACGAAATATTGGGTCCTTACCTATGAAATTGGTGTTTTATTCTGTCTTAGCAATTTGTCCGTAACTATTAAGTTTCTGAACATTCTTATAAAATAATTGCCTCTTGTAAAAATATACCATATATTTGAGGTCGTATTATTTAATTTGATAATTTTTTGTAAGTTTAATTGTGTTAAAATTAGACACAAAGACAATTATTTTTAACTGCCTCCCGAATACATCATTTGATTTGCATTAACATAAAAACGATGAATATTGCTAAAGCTTGTCTAATGATACATGCCAAATATTATTATCTCTGGATTTGTCGTTGTGAAGAAAACTGATAAAATGTTAGTATGTAAAATGCAGACATCCCCAAAATCTCCATACAAAACAGCAATTTCATAGGTCCTAATATTCTTAAAGAGAAAAACAAATTATAGCTGTATTCTTCTTTATTAAGTTATAAATGACGTAGATACTGTCAAATGTAATGATTTACTAGTAGAAGCGAGCTGTCGTTCCAGCAAACATGCATCCCCATGTCTTCACTTCATTTGATATTCGTTTGACTCGGCCTCCACAAGTTGACATATCAGAATTGGAACACGTACTAACGTTTAATTTGTTTGTTATTTAAGAAAAAATTCTGGGGTCCTTTTTATAATATAATTATTATCCGTCCGTCCTCAGCCTGGTCCCGCTGCTGGGCACCGGCCTTCCTCATGGAGAAACATACGAGGAGTATGGGCCGTAACACCACCACGCTGACCCAATACGGGTTGGTCAATAATATATTATCATCACGTCAAATGACGCCCAACATTTAACAATATTTGAATCGCTTTGTAAACAGTAGGTAGTACTAGTGTAAGTTATATAACTGTAAAAACTTAACATTTTTAGATTCGGTAAGAATGTCAATTTCTATGGGAAATGCGACAAACGCCCCTAGCGGAAAGTAACTGAAATCACGTTTCCCATAGAAATTGACTTTTTGAACGCAAGTAAAAAGTTAAGGTGTTTACAATGATAACTTACACTAGATTTAGGCTAGATGAGGACTGGCTATATAGCCATGCTTTGCACAGTGTAATGTATGCAATGTTTTTAAAACTTTTTTTTAATCAGCTGTCGATGTCTTTCATTAGAAGAGACGTCTTCCCAACTTCCAACCACTGTCTTATCCTACAAATCGATGATGTACGTAGACCGTAGCCTGATGATTTTACAGTTCGTCCACAGCCTACATACGTCCCACTGTTGGGCACAGGCCTTCCTCATGGAGAAACACATGAGGAGTATGGGCCCTAAACCCCCATGCTGGCCGGGACCAACGGCTTAACGTGCTTCCGAAATACAGAGGAGCTCGAGATCACAGTTTTGGTAACCCATCCATGGCGTGATCATGGCGAAGGTAGCTTTGTTTTCAATCAAAAGCCAAAGCGTACTAACCGCATCGAGCTCCTCGATTTTACCGGTCAAGTTCCTTAAAATAGTATATTTTGTATGAAGGCCAGTGCCCAGAGAACGCTGTGACGTATACCCATAAGCCGGTAAAGACCACGACAATGCTTCAAACTCAAAATCAACATAAATAATGATATGACGACAGATGTCTCCACTCGCGTTCCATTACGAGGATTATTCGTAATAATTAATAGGACAATTCGCGTACCAATATGCTCAAGTATTCTCAACCCTTTCATGAACTATTTTGGTACAAAAAGACAGTATTCTGTACATTAATTCAACATGTAGCTGAATTTAGTTTAACTATCAATTTATGTTTTCACTTTGTAAATAATATTGTTCATTTTGTCATGTAATCCATACTAATATTAATAATGCGGAAGTAACTCTGTCTGTCTGTCTTGCTTTCACGTCAAAACTACTGAACCGATTCAATTGAAATTTGCTACACAGAAGGTCTAGACACTGAGAAAGGACATAGGCTACTTTTTATCCCGATATTCCCATAGGAAGGAGTACCGCGCGGGTGTAACCGTTGTTATCAATATCTGTTCGCCCGAGTATTATGTGACATATTCCGTGAAAATGTGATTTCATTTCGAATTTAAAAGTTTCTCGGCATCATAAAAGAACGACGCGACAACAGAGTATTATCACCATGAAAAATTAATCACATAACACTGACAAGAAATGTTATTTTAATAATTACAAGTTTTAGTTCAACTATTAACAATCAATATTTTGCTAATAAGAGGTAGGAATGTAATGTTGAGCACTTTGTAGAAAAATAATGCAGTGTTAGCAAACACACAAAAATATTTTGTAAACTTTTATCGGCGCTAAATCAATAGCTACGCGAACGACGTCACGGGCACAGCTAGTTTTCTATATAATTAGTACGAATTTGTGCTTCTTTCAAAAGGGGAAATTCGCTTAGTAATTATTTTGCTGCCTTCCATGTTTTTTTTTTTTTTTTTAAACCAATTTGATATTGACAATGTTACAAAAAACCGCGCCTCTTTTCGGTAGTTAGAAATTCACTTGCTACGACCCCGGCATACATTTTCGCAAAATCTGCTCTCATGACTAGCACCAATGATGTTGTCATCCTCAGCCTACATACGTCCCACTGGGCACAGGCCTTCCTCATAGGGAAGCACTTGAGGAGTAAGGACCATAACACCACCACGCTGGTTCAATGCGGGTTGGTGGGTAGAAACGGTTGCAAAAGCGCCCGGGACCTACGGCTTACAAAGTTTTGTTCACCCATCCAAAGCTGAGTTGTAGCATGACGAAGGTAGCATTGTTTTCGATATCTACGCCACCGAGGCGAGCTCTTCAATGATATATATGTATAGAAAGACTTTGTCTAACATGCCTGTCGAGATTATTTTTGTTGTTGAGGATTTACAGGTGAAGCTCGCTTCCAACTTCGGGCCTTATCGTAACTTAACATAAAGTGAGATGAAGGCTAAGAGCTTACCTGTCATATGTAAAAAAAGCATTTCCCAAAGTCGTTAATTCAAGCTGCAAAAGTCATCCCAAGAATCGATATAGTTGCAAGTAAAACAATAAGTACAATAAACGCATTCCTGTTTCTAGGGAGGCCGGCGATTAATCGCTCGGTGAACAGACCACAGACCGCAACCTGCCATCGGGACGGTTTGGTTGGTCTTGCCATTGCTTTGTGATTACGATACCATTGACTTGAAGCTCAATACCGGCAGTTTATCGAATACATTTAACTCGTATTATGTTGGTGCCTTTAAATTAAATCATGTACACCAAAGCGCGCGGCTTCTAAGGAATTTGCGGCCATGGTTATAACAGTCCTCAGCCTGTAAATGTCCCACTGTTGGGCACAGGCTTTCCTTGTCGGGATCGATTAATAAAATATGGAGAAATTGTGCGATTTTTATATTAAAACGGAAAAAGTAAAATTTTCGCAACATAACTCTAGAAATTACATTCGACATTTTACTGGAAATAAAGCAAGCATGGCCCAATTAGGCCAATATTTTTATTTATTTTAATATAGGGGAGAGATGTGGTGATTCAGCCTTCATGGTGGCCACCATGAATATCTCTCCCCCTCCCTCGTTGTATAGATTCGATATTAAATACACATTCATGTAGACAATTTACATCTTCCTTTCACATTTTCAAACTTTCAATAGAGCTTTGCAATGTTTTGGTTTTAATTAACTTAATTGCTTTAAAAAATGTGTAACAATGGTACGTGTGCGCCATTGTTAGACATTTTTAAAACTAAATATAATTTCATGTTGTCTGTCATATAATTTTTATTTTATTTACATAAACTAAACAGTGATTATTAACAAGGCATATCATGGGTGTTCTATTTTAGATCTATAAACAAATATCCATGTGCACTTGAAGTTGCATCTCTGTATGCATCTTCGACAAATTTCGAATTCTCTGGAAATTCTTGACGTGACGAAAACCGTTTCTGAGTTATATCAGCCTTGGGGAAACAAATTTTAAGTGATATAAAAACACTTATATTTTCATGGTGACTGCCTTTAGTAAAAATATCAACAACACATCCATCTGATTCTCTCATAAGATCATCAATTATAATGTGATGAGGTTGTTCACTATCAAACATATTTAAGTGAGGAAGTCCACTATGGTAATTTACAAAGACTAAAGTATATAATGGTTGCAGTTCATCATCTTCTTTTTATTGGGTACGCTCTCGGTCATGTACGAGCGGTCATGATCTCTATGCAGTAGTAATGTCGGAAGGGGCAGACGTGATTTGTGCTTAAAGGCGTCTCTCCATGAAGCACATGACGTTTTTGAATGTTAATAATAATAGGTCTTTATCTATGAAATTGGTGTTTTGTATGGAGATTTTGGTGAAGTCTGCATTTTCCATACTAACATTTTTTCAGATTTATTCACAAAGACAAATCCAGAGATAATAATTTTTGGCATGTATCATTACACAAGCTTTAGCAATTTGTGTGATATTTCATAAAAAATAAATATCGTTTTAAGCGAATGCAAATCAAATTATGATGAAAAAACACCAATTTCATAGGTAAGGACCCAATATATAAGCGAACAGTGAAAAACTAAATGGAGCTATGGCAGGAAGGGCTGGGCTGAAAAAAAAAACCTACGTTTTATAGTCACCACTTGGTATGGTTTTCCCCTCAAACTATGTACTAACTAAAGTAACCGACTTGGCTTAACATTACATCTCAAAATGATTTTTTAGTTCAGGAACTCTGCTGCTTCAAATGCGTTGTACTGTGGATAAGTTGACCGGAATTTTACTAAATAACGCTTCTTAAAAATCTCACTGGTCGAATGCAAAAATACGCATCTGCCTCCTATCCATAGATATAAGAACGTGTTAAGTTAGTTAAGTCACGGGTACTCAGTTACTCTTTTACTGATTTGACTAACACCCAGTTGCAGAAACGAACTTTAAAATTTAATGTCGGCATTATCCCTAATGCTCCATTAAATTTATTTATTGAAGTGTCAAAAGAACACCTTAGCGTAGTTTTTACGTTGCACAAAACGACATTAGCACCCTATCAATGCTAAAGAGACATTAGCTAGAACTGTTTTGTGTGATAACCATAAATTTAATGAACTTTAAAGTTTTAATGTCTCATTAACAAATGTCGTCCTTAAAAAATCTTTGTGCAACTGAGTGTAAGTCGCGTAATCACGCGTAGAGCTGACGCTCGAGTTTTGGTAATGAATACGAGTAATTACCATGTCGCGTATTACTCAGCATTACCAAGACAGCTTTACCGTTCCCGAATACTACAGCTTTAATTAATTTAGCGGCTCCTTCGCTCGGTTGTCAGGACTCGTCATCGAGTGAAACGAAAATTGTAAGAATCTAGCATCGTCATAATGATCTGTGTACAATGTTTGTTCTGAAAAGCTGTGTATCGTAAAAAAAACTATTGGGTCCTTACCTATGAAATTGGTGTTTTTTTCTCTCTTAGTATTTTGTCGGTAACTATTAAGATTCAGAGTATTCCAAAAAAATAATAAGCTCGTCTAAAAATAGATTATATTTTTGAGCTCTTTTGATTTGTTTTGATAATTTGTTGTAAGTTTAATTGTGTTAAAATTAGACACGGAGACAACTCTTTTTAAGTGCCTCCCGAATACATCATTTAATTTGCATTCACTTAAAAACGATAAATAATTTTTATGAAGTGTGATATTACACATATTACTAAAGCTTGTCTAATGATAGATGCCAAAGATTATTATCTTTGGATTTGTCGTTGTGAAGAAAACTGAAAAAATTTTAGTATGTAAAATGCAGAATTCCCCAAAATCTCCATACAAAACACCAATTTCATAGGTAAGGACCTAATATTTTCTTCGAGGTCAGCGTCAGACTGTGAGGGACTTTATTATTACACACTTTCCCCACTCTAATTGGTTTCGTGGATTGTGACAGAGTAACGCTTCAACTTGTTGACTTGACTACGGTGCGTCATCCACTGAAAAAATAGAAGTTTTTATAGACTTGTAAAAACTTCTATGTACAATAATTGTACAGGTCAAGTCTGTAAAACTGAATTTTATTGTGTGGGAGATGCGGGCTTAGTGATAAGTTAGGCGGGTTAAGTGATTCTTCTTCTTCTTATCAATACGGGCGGTTTCCGCAACTCGACGTCCAGTTTGCGCCTGTTTTGCGTCGGAGGGTGAATTCTTGATCACTCCAGCCATCCAAGCTCCGCCAGGAAGTCACCCAGCGCCTTTACGTCGCTGATGGCCTCCCGGAGGGTACCCGGTGAGCCCATGTACTCAACCCGGCATTCTGCTACCCCTTCACACTCCACCATGACGTGGGAAGCTGTTTCTTCTGTCGCCATGCACGCCCTGCATAGCGGACTGTTTGTGACACCTATGTAGAAAAGATGTTTGTTAAAAAGACTGTGTCCTGTGATTGCACCTGTTACAAGGCGCAGCCTACATTTATCCAGCCGCATTAATTCCCTGGATAGGCGTGGCTCAACTCGTGGTAGTGCAAGTCTGTCCAGCCTGCAGTCATCCAGGGTGCGGGTTAAGTGATACTTAGGGTCACTTTTATGATCCGTGGTCAGGTTGACCAGTAGGTTAAAATATGTACCTACAGCGAAAACGTATGATGTCGTGATATGACAGCTTGTTCAATAGTCGAATTTCAAAATATAACTAAAGTTAAAAAATCTTAAACAATTTAACCAACTTATAGCTGATGTATTGTTTCGAATTTTCATCAACACATACATCAAAAATTTGTCAATATGACGTTATACGTTTTGGCGTTTTCACTGACGCTATTAGTCTAGATTTTACTATTGAGATAAATATTAAAAACTCACACTTAGTTCATTCTTAAATGAAGTACGATTGATTGGTACTACATATTCATTTTAATATTATACCGGGTCATATTAATTGGTCGAAATACTGCAAGTGCAGAAATATTTGAGCAGTTAGAATGGATCCGTAATCCGAAGAGTGCTCTGAGCTTTAAACCTGTGGCGTGGTGAAGCCGGGGATAAATAAAAAGGCCTTCCTTAGGCAAACGTTTCAACGAATAGCTTAATAGCTGCAAAGCGAATAGCTTCATCTATCTAAGTCCTTGTTGAATGACAGTTTAACCAACTATCTTTAGTGAATAATTAAATTGAGTAGTTAATTCTTTCTAGTAATGTTTTTTTTACGTTTTTTGTTTGTGAGTGTGTTTGTGTGTCTAGGCTGACAATGATGATGATAAAAGATAAAACTAAAAAAGTTGCGCTAATATATCAAATAACCGATAAATGGTTAATCAGCGAAATTTACGATAGTAAATAAAAACATTTGAGTCAAATTGATACTAGACCTAAGGGCCGCAGCTATAAGGAATATAGAAGATTAGCAAGCCTGAATCACGATGGCAGAGTTTTCAAGATAGATTACTATATTATATACAAGTTCCGACTAATAACAGTCGGACCGCGGTCTCCGAGCGTACACCTGGCTCGGCGGAAGATCTTCCCTTTTCGCTATGGGTACGGCATGCCTTCCCGCACTCCACAGTTGTAACTAAAAAAATAATAAAATTTATCAACAGTTTTAATTATTTTATCAGTTATATCATTTACAAATGCCAAAGAACTAAGTTATCTTTGTAAAAAATGACAATAAAGATTAATGGAAAATTAAATTATTACATTATGTATGGTAAATATATATTATCATATATTACATACAACTAATTACAATAATTAAACAATTAAATTACTTTAAATAGAGATAAACTTTAACAAAAATTAAAAACAGAATGTAATAAAAAATTTATCCATAGGCGTAGGTACGACACGACATTTCAACAAATATCAAAGAAATATAGATAATTTTTCTGTACAAATTTATTGTCGTTCCCATACGATTAAACTCTTAAAAATGTCGTGTGTATTTTCTGTTAATTATATTAGGTAATAGGTCAGGGTTCTTCCTAAGTCTAGGTACGTATTTCATCAACCAAACTGAAAGTTTAAATACTCTATAAATACTTTAAAGCCCACTAATTAAAGGAACTTTAGATCACAGAAGTGAAACTTTTATAAACAGCTGAATCATGATTAGTTTAATTAGTAAAAGTTATTTAACCGAAACAGATTTTTTATGCTGTAACTTGTATTTTCAACAGATGTTGTCATAGTATATGTTAAAGTAAGAAAGCATTTATTTCATCAATGATAAGTTTCCGTTAATTACTTAAGCAAGTGTTACGAAACCAAAATATAATCACGATCAGCTCAATTATAATGACTTTGCTAGTGACCAATATGTGCAATATTGTTTGAATCATTAATTATTCTAGCTTCGTCTTTGAGATTTCTCTTGGTAAAATTTTGCCAGAAAAAGCAATTTTTATATATTTTTTTAATAAAGGCTAGGTAAAATTATTATATGCTTATAGTTTTGTTATAGTATTTGTTTTACTTTCTTTGTATCTATGTACGCCAGACACCGTTCCATAGTACCCCAGACTAAATAATTAATAGACTTAAGGTAAATTTTTGATCTCTTTTTCTTCTCAAAGGTTAGTTCAAGAATCAAACTTATACTTCTTCTTCTTCTTCTTGCCCTTTTCCCACTTTAGGTAGGGTCGGCACAACGTGTCTTCTTCTTCCATTCTCCTCTGTCACTCGTCAGCTCAGCATCCACTTCTTTGATCTTCATATCATTCTTCACGCATTCAATCCATGGCTTCTTTGGTCTTCCTCTAACTCTAGGTCCGTTCAAACTTATACGTGGAAAACAAACATTATAAATATATGGAGAAGATTTTTATATTTAAACAAATATGACTTTTTCGTTCCATTGTACACCAATTATCCCTACGTGAAAGTTCACTTCATTGACAAACGGTAAAAGAATTGGTAAAGTTAAAACACTCCTAACGTCTTGTTAACACTAATCAACTTTAGCAAACATTAGTTGAACCAATTTAGTTTTGGAGACAGCAAAAGTTCGAGTTACTCGTAAAATCTCGATCAGTGTAACTATTGGCGACGGGCCAGGCGTGATCTGGCTTAATATTATCAAAGATTTCTTAAGTGAAATAAAATGCTGTAAGGATTTAAGAAATTGTTATAATGTTAAGATATGATAGTATCTAAATAATTAAGACACATAAAAACTGGACTTTGCTGAGATTTCTTTCAGTCGTTACGCCCCTTATTATAAAATTGGTTATGGTATTTTTTTTACATATTACAGTTAAGCTCTTGGCCTTTATCTCACCTGATGGTAAGTGACAATAAGGCCGAAGGTGAAAGCGAGCTGCACCTGTAAATCCTCAACAACGAAGGACCTGGCTATCTTACCTCTGATTACCAGAACACAACAAATGCTTATAACATTGTTATTATGGCGACAAATTTAGGTAAGACGGTGGGAGCTAGCTAGGCGGGGTTAGAAGCCCTACCACCAACCAAACCAAGCAGAAAAACTTCTGCCCCCATTGGGAATCGAACCCGGACCTCCCGATCAACACCCGGTGGTGTGAACCATTAGACCAAAGAGGCGGTTAAAAATGCACAGGCCGTGATGGTTTTCCACCTTAAAACCTTAATATGAATGATAATAACGTCTCGAGTTACGCATCATTATGTAAAATGAATCCTCCGCTAAAAGAAACGACAGCGTATAAATCTGTCTTTCCGCTGTCAAGTTATCGCAAAATATGGCCGCTTTAAGAGGATCTTCCTCATTTACAAAAGACTAGGTGGATAAGACACTTTATTATTAGGCTTGAAAATCAGTTATACAAGATTAAGATTTTACCACCAGAAGAGTTCCTAATAAATAAATTGATTGCACTTTTTAAATTGCCGGTTAGCGGTTATCCGGAGTTGGTGACGTCATAAATAAAAATAAAGTAACGATAATGATAATCTTAATTAAATTAACAACTCTGTTTATAGTATCATTCAAAGTTGTACAAAAGGTAATCAAACAAGTCGACTCTCCGAATATATTAATTATTAATCACATTTTTTATCTGAACATTGGCACACACATACATTATAGGTACTAATTAACTGTAGCAATGGCTGTCCCTTTCAGTTATTATTGATTTCGCTTAGGTACTGTTATTACAAAACACTTCTGAGAATAAACATTAGATTCCTTCATTTTTTTACATATGACGCCTCTTGGCCTTCATCTCACCTGATGGTAAGTAATGGTAATCCTCAACAACTGAGCAATTACTGGCTTACCTCTGATTGCCGAAACAAAAATGCTGAAAACAGTCTTATTATTGCGACAATTTTAGGTAAACAGTAGTAGCTAGCCAGATGGGCTTAGAAGCCCTACCACCAACCAAACCGAGCAGAAAAACTTCTGCCTCCGTGGGGATTGAACATCTGCTGGTGTAAATCACTACACCAGAGATGCGATTTGTTAACCTTTAGGGCAACTTTGTATGAAAGAGACTATTGAAATATTTTTTTTACCATCATCTAATGTTATCTGCTATTAGTAAGTAATTTTTTGTTCGTCAGACTATTATTAAAAAAAATATATTTATATATATTTTGTTGTATGTTGTTGTTTCTAAATACATTTTGTTTTATATTTCCTTATTAGGTCAGGTGTTGGTGTTTGTACGATCACTAGAAGCGACCTTGAAACAAATCATGATAGGAACTTCGAGCATGTGACTGTGGCAAATAAAAGCATCATGTGACTCATTTGTTATTGTCCGAACGCCGCCTCTGTTTATTTTTAGAGTCACGTTTATATATATATATATATATATATATATATATATATATATATATATAAAAATATATATATATATATATATATATATAGTTTTCCTAGGGGGGTTCCAAACGAACTTAGAAATAAATACCTCTGACTAAACTAACTGATTTTAGAGGTAGATAGTCTGGCTTTTAATAAAATGGAATATATATTATCCGTGTGGTAGCGGCTCATTAAAAGAATATTACCAACCCATCTTTTCCCTTGGGTATCGTAAAAGGCGACTGATGGACTAAAAACTGCACAACCATCCAATAGCTTATAGAGGCGACGAGCTCACCACCTGTCACGCTGAGTGCAGTCTCTGCTTGGTGAAGCGCGGACTATGGCAATGGACTGCTTTTGCGGTGTTTTGCCTAGTCTCTGACTAACCCTTAAGGGATAATATTCGCGATTGTATATATGTATGTAAAGATATATTTTTGCATTGCCAAAAATCTTGCTAAAATATATTATGCACCGAAATCAACAGTGTTTCTATGGTTTGTCCTTTAAATAAATAAATTGTATGTCGTTCATTATAATTTTTGTTCTATTATCTTACATTCTTCAGTGAGGAATTTTATAATTACTAGGGTTCCGAACTACTGTATCATAATACGTATGTCCCTCATGTTCTAATGGAGATGGCGATTTATATTAGAAAGGCTTGAATTAGATGAATTGCCGGTAAACGTTGACGAAGTATTCAAAACACAAATAAAACCATAATCGGTAATGTGTCAATCTGTCATCCATATCAATTTGGTTTTTGGCGGAAAGAAGATGTATTTTGACATATTCTTCATTTTACCTCCCAATATTTTTTGTGATGCGTAAATATGATGCCATAAATGTTTGTAGTGACAAAAAACACTTAAAAGACACGAAACGTTTTAACCGCCTCTCTGGTCTAGTGGTTGACACCACCGGGTGTAGATCGGAAGGTCTGAGGTTTGATTCCCCACGGGGGCAGCGGTTTTTCTGCTCGGTTTAGTTGGTGGTAGGGCTTCTAAGCCCGCCTGGATAGCTACCACTGTCTTACCCAAAATTTGTCACCATAATAGCAATGTCATAATCATTGTTGTGTTCCGGCAATCATAGGTAAGATAGGCAGTTCCTCAGTTGGTGAGGATTACAGATGAAGCTCGCTTCCACCTTCCGCCTTATCGGCACTAACCATCAGGTGAGATGAAAGCCAAGAGTTACTTAAAAAAAACGTATTTAAATAATATTCTCGTTTTGAATTGCCCTTGTCCTTGTTAGGGCTAGACTATGCCAACGGATATTATCATATAAGTATTTGTTTTGTTAAGTTTAATAATATTTACAAATTCTTATCAATCGGAACCACGTGATGCTTTTAGTTACTATCTTCTTAATCGAACACATGACTTTACTGTGATGAATTATATTGTTATAAAATGCTTTTCACAGAATTCAAATATAAAAAATTCAAAGCCCAAATAAAAACAAGGAATTTGGGTTGACAAAGTTAGTAGGATTTTTTTTTAATTGAGATTTAAAGCTCGATTTTCCTACAAATTTTTAATACGGCTCTTATGTGAAAAATTGACAAGATCGCGATTCAAACTAGGTTTTAAATTTTCCTGCAAGTGGCCCTTAGACAAGTAGTTAGTTATTGCCTTGTTATGAAAATGCTAAAGTTTTACCATTTTAATGCATAAAAATAAAAAAGACCGTCATAAAACGAGGTTTAGGAAATAAATTAGGAAATAAGCCATAAAAATTAAATAAATACTCAAAATTTCGAGTTTTAGCCCCGGTATATATGGGCTATTTGCGTGGGTTGCATTCGGTGCCAATAAACAAACGCTGTGTGGGAAAATACCTGTACATCTCAAGGACAAAGTGTTCGAACAGTGTGTCGTACCGGTGTTAACTTACGGCACGGAAACCATGACTCTTACACAGAAATCCGCCAAGAAGTTCCGAGTCGCGCAAACGGGCATGGAGAGAGCAATGCTGGGAATCACCCTGCGAGATCGGAAACGCAACGATTGGATCAGAACATTGCGAGAATGGACATGAGTCGCTGGACAAGACCAGTTCTTGAATGGAGACCTAGAGCGGACACTAGTGGACGCGGAAGACGCGCCGCTGGGTGGATGACATTCGACGACACGGAGGTTGAGACTGGATGAGTCGGGCACAAGATCGCCAAGAATGGAAGAAGAGGGAAGAGGCTATGTCCAAGATTGGATCACTTAAAGGCCGCCATGGTGATGAATAGTATATTTATCCCACACATGGGGGCTATAGCACCAGCACATAAGCTGCAAATTTTATAAATTAACAGAAGTATTGCAAAAGTTCTCCAATTAAATTTAATTTTTTGTTTTATTTTGATGAATTCAATATGAGTGTAGATTAAGTAGTGTAACTGCACACTGCTCACCGGCCCAACGCGGTTGCCTAGGGACCTAATATGGCTCAGCCACGACGGCTAGAGCTATCTCCTCCTCCGCCTTGCACCAGCAGATCTTGTGCGTGCCTGGCGTGGTTTAAGTTCGACTGCAGGAAGCGAATATCATTATTGCTGGCCATTGTTTGTCGCTCTTACTTCCTTCTCAGTGACGCTGTTGGCCTCCGGGACAGAAACCGGAGGCCTCGTAGGCCCTCTTCTACTTTGTTTCACCTGTATAGGGCGACAGATTCTGCTCCCCAGCTGCTGCTGACAGATTCTGCTGCCCACTGTTGGGCAGTCGCCTTTCTCAAGGAGAATCACATGAGGAGTATGGGCTGTAACAACACCACGCTGGCCCAATGCGGGTCGGTGGGTAGAATTGGTTGCAACAGCGACCGGGACCAACGATTAACGTCCCATCCGGGGCACGGAAGAGTTCGAGATCACCAAAGTTAGGTCACTCATCCAAGGCTTGACCATGGCGAAGGTAGCTTTGTTTTCGATATCGAAATCCAAAGCTTACTAACCACTACGCCTCCGAGCTAGTGTACAAAACTCGGTATTAAAACACTGTGTTAAAAACACGCCAAATCTCGTTTTTTAATATCACACTGGTGTTTTAATAACCCTTTTTTGACGGGGACAAAATCCTGTTTACGGACCTTACCTATCGCTGGCTAAGGGGTAGGCGTGTGTGGGACTCGCTCGGCGTTAGCCAAGAATACCCACTAAAACTCCCCAATAACCAGAGCCCCTAAAGTTGTCATTGTAAAAAACTTCCGTTTTCTAGTTCCGTCATTGCGTTGAATAATGTCAATTTTTATGGGAATCGTGAAAATCGCCCCTAGCGCAAAATAGTAAAAATCACGATTTCCATAGAAATTGACATTTTTAACGCAACTAAAAAAGTTGAGGTTTGATGAAAACTCTCACTAGGGATACTGTATTATGTAACAGTTACATAAACTACCATTTACATTTCAGTCAATTTTGATAAAGATTTTTTTTACCAGTGTGATTTCCATGAGATTTGCTTTACAAAGACGAGCCGAACCCTCAAGGGTTGGTTCATTCTGATGTAAAATGCATTCTACAAATATATTTTAGTTTAAAAAATTGGGTATAACCAGAATTCGATATAAAAGAACACAGAATACATATCGTCAGTGGAAAGGAAAAACTGCTGAAGCGCCATTTTGGCCAAAATGAGTTATATACATTGTTGGATTGGATTTTTTTTCTGCGTCTATCTGTATGGGTTTCGTGGCAATCAGAGCACTTTTTTGACGCTTAAGCGTTTCAAAAATTTCAACTTTTTCATAAATCTCCGACCTAGCTGGAACTAAAACGACGTGTTTTCATTGGTTTTTAAACTGATGTCCCTTAAGAATTTTTTTGTTTTCATATTATTTTTAATATCATGACATAAGTATTTTTCGCCTTTATCGAAATTCAGTTACGCTGGTACTTAAGCAATTTTCGCCTTTTGAATTTCACGATGATATGGTATTTTAGTAACAATTCATTACGTATTAGAAGCGAGTTGGCGGTTAAGCAAAAGTAGCGGGATGAAAGTTCATCACTGGTGGCGCTTTAGCATTTATCTGTCCACTCGCTGTATTAATACTTCATTAGATTAGCAAACATGCCACGCGAAGATTTGGTAAAAGAATGTGAGTTAGAAAATAATAGCCATATTTACAACATTATTAAGTATTTTAGCAAACCTAAGATTTGGTCAAAAAAAAATTTGTGGTAAATAAGCGTTATTAACGTACACTAATAAAACGCTCAGCGCTCGGATCCTGTCGGGACACGTCGTCGTCGTTTCGTTTAGTCGCCCGCCTAGAGGTCGCCTAGAAGGCACCAACAAAACAAACTAGGCAGAGGTGAACTAGTACCCCACGTTTCACCAATTATGTTAGGTCCCATGTAATAGGTGGCGAGCCTATTGCCATTTATCGTGCACAAAAGGTTACACTATTGCTAGGTGGTATAAGAGGAACGCTGCTGCCCATTCCTAATCATTGATTTATCCTTAGTCGCCTTGTACGTCACCCACGCGAGAGATTTGGGGTGGTGACAATTGTATTCTACTCTGCCGTCACCACACGGCATGGACTGTATTAATTGTCACAAATTACATACGAGTGATTTATAATTGTGATCAGTGAATTTTAAGATATAAAGCAGGGTTGCACAAAGTTATTAAGACTAGGGGCCACTCGGGCAAATCATGAACTGATGGCGCGCCGCCAGAAGGTAATTAAAGACAATAAAGAATTGATAATAATTTATTAAAATTAAAAAAGGATTTTTTAATTTGAAGCGTGGCACTGCATAGTGTTTACAATCTTTTTTATATTTGTCTCAAATTTACTTGTAGCAACACGTAAATCTGCTTTAAAACTTTCATTTGCAAGGCGGTTTCCATTTTTGTTTTACTACAATACTATACTATTATTTAGTATTGAAAAAGTTTGTTCACCTATATAGGTAGAACCAAATAAGCTGGCACATTTCAGAGCGTTTATGCGCAACTCTTTTTTATATATATTTTAATCAAATGCAGCGGTAAAAGTTCAGCAAGTCTCCTTCGTTGAATTTGTTGCGTTAATCTTGGTCGTTTTGAATGTCGATAATTATTAACTGTATTGACTCTGGCGCATTTTCAACTGAAATCGTGAAAGGATTGCTGAATATGTCAGTCTGAACAGTGGTTTCACTTTTTTAAACTCCGAAAATCTGTCTTGAAAAGATTGAATCAAAATATCTAGCTTTTCTACATAATTGAAATTAATCGCAGTTATGTTGATTTTTTCAGCCATTTTCTTATAATTCGGAAAAAGATTGTAATTTCCAGAATTCAATTGCGATCTGCAAAGTGTCATCTTGCATTGAAAGGATGATACCTGAGCGTAGAGCTGGGATAACAGTTGATTTTTGCCTTGAAGCCGTGTGTTCAAGACATTCAAATGATTTGTAATGTCAACTAAAAAATCCAAATCACACAACCAATCAGGATTTTTAAGTTCCAGAACATCCCTTTGCTTTTCCGCCAGAAATATTCCAATTTCTTCAATTAAATTTAGAAATCGCTCCAGTGTCAATCCACGACTTAGCCACCATACTTCTGTATAATACAGTAAATCTCCATATTTGCTTTCGATGTCATCTAGGAATTGTTTAAATTGCCTGTGATTAAGTCCTCGTGATTTTATGAAATTTACAGTAGAAACTACCACTTTCATGACATTTTAAAATTATTTTTTTTAACAGAGGGCTTCATGGTATATAATGCAGTGAAACTGCATGAGATCTTCAGCGTTTATGTTTTTTCTTGCAGATGCTTTTTCAGCAAAGTAACTAGCACGGAATTGACACCAATCATCGAAGGAGCACCGTCAGTCGCAACTCCCGATAATTTTGATAAGTCCAAATTAGTTTTTGAACACTCATCCAAAAGTACATTGAGTTGACAAAAAATACTAATAGAAGTAGTAGCTTCTGTGTTTTTTGTGTAATTTTTAATGTTTTTATGAGAAATTAGCAATTTTTGAAACTTGTACCTCCTTAATTGTAATCCTTTAAGCAATAATTATTACTTAAAAGTGTAATGAAACTAGAGTTAAGCAATATTTGCTTCAATTGGTTCTAAGGGGGCTGTGCATTTAAGCATATTTCCTTGAACACCTTAATGATATAGCTTCGTACGTATTTTTTTGCTTGTTTCTATCATAACTGTATTTTAGAAACAACTCTTTACCACACTTATTAAACATGAAATCATTTAGCATTTTTTGCTTACTGGGAAATCAGTTGTTACCTCTGTTTAGCACTTTTTAATTGCTCAATTTTGTATTATAAGGGAGTTTAGCAGTTTTTACCTGAATAATATTTTATTACTTTTCGTGATATTTTTGCTTAAGCGACTACTATTTCGCGAATTAAAAGAGCTTGGAACCTGCAGATACTCATAAAAATTAGATAAAAAATCAGTAATCTAGATATTGAAATATGATACAGTTTGCTTTGATAACAAAAGAGATATGATTTAATTAATGAAAAATTTAACTTTTAACCTCAACTTCAAATCCACTTTTAGAGCTTTAGCAGTTTTTCCTTTCCACTGACGATATATTTTTAACCGCCTCTCCGGTTTAGAGGTTGACACCACCGGATGTAGATCAGGAGGTCCGGGGTTCGATTCCCCAAGGGGGCAGATTTTTCTGTTCGGTTTGGTTGGTAGTAGGGCTTCAAAACCTGCCTGGCTAATTACTTGCTAGTCTTACCTAAATTTGTCGCTATAATAACAATGTTATAAGCATTGTTGTGTTTCGGCAATCAGAGGTAAGATAGCCAGTTCCTCAGGTGTTGAGGATTATAGGTGAAGCTCGCTTCCACGGTCGGTCTTATCGACACTTACCATCAGGTGAGATGAAGGCCAAGAGCTTACGTCATATTAAAAAAAAATATCTAATTTAGCTTACAACGTAATTTTGTTTAACTTGGTTTTTGCGTATCGGAAAAGTGCCGTAGTTCATAACTTTAGTAGATTTCAACATTAAAGTTGTGAAAATATTATTGTATTCTCTGCTGAATATTGTAGAAAACAATTTCGAAGTTTGGAATGAGATTCCGGCGTTGCACTTTCAAATGGTAATGTAATAATGCAATGTTTGAGTCCAGTTTTCTTCACTGCGACGCTAGAGTGACCTTTGCATCAAACGCAACTAGAATTTTATGTTCATTTTGTATAAGATATGCAAATGTCATGGGACGAGATCAAATTTAAAAGAACACTTGCTGTATAGTAATTTATTTGAGACACAGCGATATAGTATCGATAAATAATGATCTTGTTGCGAGTAATTTGTAAAAGATACCTATTTGAGAGTGTAACACATAACATAACACATCATCACGCCTATTTTCCCGAAGCGGTTGGTAGAGGCGATTACACCCAAATTTCACTAGAGATGTTAAACCTCTTGTAACAGGTGGCGAGCCTGTTGCCAGGCACAGAGCACAATGTGAGGTGAGGCAAGAGATATTTGCAGTCAACTATCCTTGTTTTCTTTAAAATTCTTCTGTACCACTACCGACGGTGGGCTCGAATCCTTGTGTCCCGCGGCCTCTCGAACGATTCGGCTCCGGCCGTTCCATTCCAACTAGGTTACCGGAGGTGGTTTTATCACTGGCTTTACACTGGGCTCTGTACCTATATGATTTCAGGAGTGAATTGTAAACCTTAACACACAAATGTCTGCCTGCAATGGAATAACGCTCTTTTTGAAAGTAGTTTTATGTTTTAACTCCGAAGGGATGAAAGACTACTAGGGGAGAGTTAAATACATCCACATTCGCCTGTCATGCCTGTTTTGGTAATAAAGAGTTTTTTTTATATAATTATTAAAACATTTAGTTGTAAATTCATGCACTACACGTGTTAGCAACCTAATTCATGTTCACACATTAGATGAAGCCTGCGAATTTAATCTTTCAGTGCTCGTTTCTATGTCATTCAGTTGGACATCGTTCCTGACTGTAAACATTATAGACCAAGAGACATAGTTTTATTTCTGTAGTGATATATTATATATTTTGGGGAGTATCATCATTTGGGCAAAATTCAAAAGACAAATTATCACATCCTAAACTATGTTTCCCAATTTCTTCGCAAAAAGCCGTTTGGCAAAACTACTCGTACATATTGCTAATTAGTCAGCAAATCTATTTTTTGTCAAATAATTGCTTGATCAAACTTCATTTAACCAAATATCATTTGATGAAATGTTTCATTGGGTACAGCTTACCCTTCTGCGGGGGATTCAAAGAACATTGCCTGAGGTAAATAATAATTAGCTCTCAAATCATATGCACAATTTTCAACTCCTTTCACGCATTTCGCTCATTACTTTCGTTTCGACAATTTCGCTTATTTCGCTCATATCGCCAATTTCGCTCATTTCAACAAAACGAAATTTTTGAATAGAAGGGATGAAAACGTTTTATAACGTCGGCCTGACTACTATTTATTATATATTTTTAAATTATTTTCAATAAAAAATATTACCTATAGATAAAATTGTATTGTTTACAAAATCTCGGTAAAATAACGAATTTACTCAATCCCGCAATTTTACTTAAATAAAATAAATACGAAATTATTAAACACTGAACTATCTGTAAAACATACATACATAAAATCACACCTTTTTCCCAGAGGGGTAGGCAGAGATCACAGATTTCCACTAGCTACGATCCTGGCACAAAACTTTCACTTCTACTCTCATTATTTGATTCATACACGCCCTTTGGTTTGAGGTGGATTTGACCTAGTCCTTCTTTAGAACGCCCCCGATTTTATCTACGGACGTTTGCCTAGGCCATCAACCTCTAGCTTTCTCATTCACAACTGCCTTATATACCTACCTCGTGAGTCTACTTTCATTCATCTTCTCAACATGCCCAAACCAACTAAGCATCCCTTTATTTATTTTGGGCACTACATCCTCTTTCAGACCACACCATTCTCTTATCTCATTGTTTGTAATCCTATCACTAATATTTGTATTAATATTATAAACCAGTGAAAGTATTCACTAAAAAAAATGGATATTGCAATTTACGAAGCCGAAAAATCTTTCGATTTTGGTCTCTATCTTAAGACGTAAAGAGCGTAGCCACTCGCCGTCTTAAAAAGCAGCAACTAATTTATATTTACACACGTTTTTGATCTAAGAGACAGTAGCCGCACGCCTATAAAAGTAAACTGTACAAGTTAGTTTCACTCAAGATAAAATTGTTATAAATGCGACGCTCTCACCAAATTGTGATTAATACGCGTCCTCATCAAATTCCGGTTGTAGCTCATTTTCAAAATTATTAGATTTTTTTATTAGTAATTCAACAATAACTGCTTAGTATAAGTTGTATTGCTGCGCGATACAGTCTTGCGGTACCTATAATCTTCACGCTCTGTTAGTGGGCTCTAAGATGGCCCCCGGGGTGATCCAGAACTCGGAGAAAATTAACAATACTCTTGATGAGATCACTGCAGGACACAGTGAACAAATTATTATACAACTCTTGTCAGAAAATAAATCCTGCGCTAATCACACAGATCAAACAAAGACAAATGGAAGTCAAGATTCTGTCAAAGAAGAAAGAAAAGCAGAAGTCAAGAAAATCCGTAATGTCATAAAACCGAAAGTGTTGAGAAATTATGAATCCAGAGAATACTTGTACGATCGACTTAACAGAGCTGATTGCCCTAGAGCGGTGAGTTCATTGCACTTTCATTAAAAATATTAAGTGTGCTGCTGCCTGGAAACAAATCATATAAATATTCATTTTTATTAGAAATGGGAGATTGGAACATCTTCCCAAAAGAATAAGAAATTTTATGCAAATTATTCAGACTGCAAATAATTACACGGCGTATTCGAATAAAAGTTCCTTAAATATGCATGATGTCTGGAATATTACTGTCGCATAAAGTTAAGTTATTCAAACTCATAATTTAACATGTTGTTCCTTTTATTATTGATGTACAAGTTTTAATAAACGTCGTTTCTGTGAAAGCTAAAACTAATAATCAGAATCGGATAAAAACAATAAATAAAAACGCAAAAGTTGAATAGAAACGCTATAACTAATTCTTAAAACTTAAAAGGCATAAATTTTCCAATTTATGCTTACTACTCGTATTGAATGATACACTGAAATCTGCAAAGAAAGGTTGCGTTGCTACTCGTTTTGAGGAGACAATATCACTACTCGCAAGAGGCCGTCATCGGTTTGATTCCCGCTAATCCCCCGATAGAAGATTTGGCACAATAGTTGGTTTAGCTGTTGAACGTCATTGGTTTTATTTATTTATTTAACTATTTATTGTACACAAAAGAAAATTTAGAATATACAACACATAAAATAAAAGAACGAGTACAAAAGGTAGGGCTTATTTCTAATAGATATATCTTCTAGCCTACCTGCTATAGGAGAGATGCTGAGAAGTAGACTGAATCGCTTGTACTAAAAAAATATATAATTATATATCTTATTTGGGCCCTTACCTATGAAATTGGTGTTTTTTTTTCTCTCTTAGTATTTTGTCTGTATCTATCAAGTTTCATTCATTTCAGTATTCTTAAAAAATAATTACCTCCTCTTAAAATATACCATATTTTTTAGCTCTTTTGATTTATTTTGATAAACTGTTGTAAGTTTAATTGTGTTAAAATTGGACACGGACACAACTCTTTTTAAGTGCCTCCCGAATACATCATTTGATTTGCATTCACTTAAAAACGATAAATAATTTTTATGAAGTTTGATATCACACATATCGCTTAAGGTTGTCTTATGATTCATGCCAAATATTAGGTTGGGGAAAAAGTCTTTTCGCATTATAGTATGTATAAACTTGTAATAAAATCTCTTTGGCTATACTATTTGTATCTGGCTGGTTTTGGTATCATTGAAAGTTTAAATTTTAAAGAACATAATTCCAAATTCAAATTAGGAAAATGTGTGATTTTCATTTGTTTTTCGTACCGCCAAGATGAGTGAATCAAATGAAGAAATTCGATACATTTTAAAATTTTACTACAAAAAAGGTAAAAATGCAACGCAAGCCGCGAAAAAAATTAGCGATGTTCATAGACCTAGTGCAGTGTCTGTGAGAGTAGCACAAATTTGGTTTAAGCGTTTTCAATCCGGAAATTTTGATGTCAAAGATGCACGTCGCTCTGGTCGCCCTATTACAGATAAAATGGATGCCATTTTTGAAAAAGTGGAGCAAGATCGGCATGTCAGTAGTTACGATGTAGCTGAAGAACTGGGAATTGACCACAAAACAGTTTTGGCGCATTTGAAAAAAACTGGGTACACAAAAAAGGTCGACATTTGGGTACCTCACGAGCTCACTGAAAGAAACCTAATGAACCGTGTAATCATTTGTGATTCTTTATTACGACGTAATGAAACCGAACCATTTTTGAAGAAGCTGATAACTGGTGATGAAAAGTGGATCACGTACGACAAGAACGTGCGAAAAAGGTCGTGGTCAAAGGCCGGTCAGGCTTCACAGACTGTGGCGAAACTCGGTTTAACTCGCAACAAGGTGATGCTGTGTGTGTGGTGGGATTGGAAGGGCATTATTCATTATGAGCTGTTACCACCAGGCAGGACCATAGATTCTGAACTCTACTGCGAACAACTGATGAGATTAAAGCAAGAAGTTGAGAGAAAGCGGCCGGAATAATCAACAGAAGGGGTGTGGTTTTTCATCATGATAACGGTAGACCTCACACATCTTTAGCCACTCAGCAAAAATTAAGAGAGTTTGGCTGGGAGGTGTAAATGCATCCGCCGTATAGTCCTGACCTTGCACCTTCAGATTTCCACCTGTTTCGGTCTCTTCAGAATTCTTTAGGCAGTGTCAGGTTAACATCACGAGAGGACTGCCAAAACCACTTGTCGCGGTATTTTGACCAGAAGTCCCAAAATTTCTATAGCAATGGGATCATGTCCCTACCTACAAGATGGCAAAAAGTTATCGAACAAAATGGTACCTACATACTTTAGTTAAATGTAAATAAACTAAATTAAAAAATGTTTTGAATTTTCTTAAAAAATGCGAAGAAACTTTTTCCCCAACCTATTATTATTATCTTTGGATTTGTCGTTGTGAAGAAAACTGAAAAAATGTTAGTATGTAAAATGCAGACATCCCCAAAATCTCCATACAAAACACCAATTTCATAGGTAAGGACCTAACATTAAATTTTGTGACTTGGTTTAGTGGGTAATATTAAGTTTTAGTGGGTTGTCGCGGTACTACATCGTGGAGTCTGAGTCCCACATACGCCTGCAACTCTTTCCCCGCTTCTGCAGGGGATGCGTAAATGCACTTTCCTTCATCAAAAAAGTTGCCTCCCTGACTTAGGGTGCCTTTAATCAGGGTGTCTCTCTACCAAGATCTTGTAACGAGGCGCCATAGCTATATTAGCGACTCGCTGCTGACCAGAGAAGAGCGCAATGACGCTCTTCTCTGGTCATTTTTCTCTTGGTTTCCGTTTTTAAATCCACCAACCAAAAGATATATTATTTAAATTAAAGTATTTTCAGCTGAAGTAGCTGGGCAGCTTTATTATTACTATATATTTGTTGTAAAGGCACTAGATATTAGTGCCTTATTTTTCTTTAAAATATACCCCAATAAGTGACGACCAAACTGTACTATCATTTATTCCTGGCCTCACCCCGTCACAATGTTTATTCTGAATATTGTCTTATACCGCCCGGGGCCGAGCAACAGGAATTGGGGTAAGAGGTCTTCCTGCCTTTAACAGCTCGTTGCCGGCATTTGTAACAATTTAGATACAAAACATAGGAGCGAGAGTGGGGCCAACCCCGGTCACCAGAACTGGCCATACGTCAAAATGTATACAAATCTCGCCGCCGGCGTTGCTCTGAAACCTTCCTGAATTTGCATAATTTTAATTCTATCACATTTATTCATAAAATTCTATCACGCTTATTATTATTATAATTATTAAACTCTTTATTGCACATAAACAAAAAATACAATGTAAAAAGCAGAAGTATACAAGAGAGGACTTATCTAATAGAGATATCTTCCAGTCAACCCGTCACAAGTGTGACGTGGTGTGGTGTGGCATATTCATAAATTTAAGTTCTATGCGATGGTTAATCACATTATTTAAACTTAAATTGCCTCTATGATTATGGGTGTAGATGTGTAAAAGGCGAATCGTGACTTAGTAAAATTAATCAACTACAACACGCTTATTCATAAACACGTTAATCAACTACTTAAGCATATTTAGCTAATCAACTTAATATGTTTTAAGCAATACTTAAGATTTCTATATTTTTTAAACAGTTTTATTTATTATTTATTTTTTACTTTGACAGCTGGTTTGGTAGATATTGCGTCAAATATAACGGCTGTTTATCGTACTCTTCTCTGTTTACGATCGTGTCCCATTTTGTTAAATTATCATACTTTTCCTGAAGTTGTTTGATTTGACAGATATGTCACATTTCAAACGTAGTATAATAATATTGTATTTTGCTTAGGGCGAATTCGACCAAATTGAGATTAGTAACACGGGAATAGTAATACCAAAATGAGCTGAAACGATTGGTCGAATCTGCCCTAAGGGCGGAGCCAATTATCTATCCTAGTTTTTTCATGTTTGGCTACACGCGAGTAATATTATTTTAACGGAGTACGCAGTTTTTCGCGCAGGAATGTGTAAATGTCTCGTTTGACATAAGGCAGATCCGACCAATCGTTGCAGCTCAGTTTGGTATTACTATTCCCGTGTTACTAATCTCAATTTGGTCGAATTCGCCCATAAACTTATAGCTTAGAGCGGCGACGGGCTCACCACCAGTCACCCTCCAGTCACCCTGAGTGCTGCCACTGCTTGGTGGAGTGCGGACAACGGCAATATACTGCTTTTGCGGTGCTTTTGCCTTGTCCCTGACTAACCCTTAGGGGATAATAGTCGTGATTATATTTATGTATGTATGTATGTTAGAATTAAATATAGCGTTTATGAATAAGGGGCTTTATTTCAACCTTATTTAAATACTCGTACCTCATTGTATATCTCATTGTACCTTGTTTTTTGTAATTAAAACCTTACAGTCTACAGACTGTAGAGTAGACTAATAAACGAACATTGATAATTTGACAGAATTTGTAAGAAGAACCAAAACATTATTTCAATACAAAACTATTAGGTCCTTACCTATGAAATTGGTGTTTTGTATGGAGATTTTGGGGAATTCTGCATTTTCTATACTAAAATTTTTTTCAATTTTCTTTACTACGACCAATCCAAAGATAATAATATTTGGCATCTATCATTAGACAAGCTTTAGTAATATGTGTAATATCACACTTCATAAAAATTATTTATCGTTTTTAAGTAAATGCAAATAAAATGATGTATTTGGGAGGCACTTAAAAAGAGTTGTATCCGTGTCCAATTTTAACACAATTAAACTTACAAAAAATTATCAAAACAAATCAAAAGAGCTCAAAAATATAGTCTATTTTTAGACGAAGTAATTATTTTTTAGGAATACTCTGAATCTTAATAGTTCCAGACAAAATACTAAGAGAGAAAAAAAACACCAATTTCATAGGTAAGGTACCCAATATTAGGTACATATTAGATCAAATAATTTGCATAGAGTCGGCAAGTATGTACTCTGTGTAGTGATAAGTACATATTTAACATGACTTAATTAGACATTAGGGGATGGTGTCGTAAATTTTAAATAAGTAACAGTGTAAGGGCGTATCCAACCGAATTTCGATTAGCGACACTGGCGTAGTACAGTCTAGTTCAAAAATATGTATGCACATTTGACAGTAAATGACTCTTATTGGTAGGGGATAAAGACTATCACCTGTCAAATGTGCATATATATTTTTGAACTCGACTGTACCAAAAATGCTTTAGCTGTCAAATACGGACACGGCCAAAAACCGGCCATGTACGCAGAATTTCGTCATTACAGCGTAGGAACTCAACCAATGAAATTTAAGCATAGTATTAAAAAAAAAATCAAATATTTATCATATACTGGAACTTATCATCGTCTTCGATAGATGTGTCGTCATGAATTTTACGGAACTGGCCCCAGAACCCGATCCAGTTCTCTACTCGACCATCAAATTGACGTAGTTCTATTGAAGGCAAACTAAACTTCCGCTTAGAACTCATAGAGTCCCGCGAACAACTAGGCTGAATGTAAATTTGTATAATGTGATATGGTATTTGTTAAAATAACAGTGCTAAGAGGAAATTTATACAGAGATTATGAACTAGCATGTGCGTTAAAATGTAAACTATTACCACGCGCTCATTAGCAAATAGTAACGCTGAGTAACCGACAAGATTCTACTAACTACTATCACTGATAGCTTGCCGGAAAATGGGCACCTACACATCTGGCGAAATGAGAGTGGCAACACCTCTGCCTACCCCTACGGGAAAGAAGGTTACGTTTTGTCTTGTTGTTGTAGGAAAATTACATAACGAAGAAACAAGGGTTTCATAACTGTAGAACTGGCTTTTTCGCAAATGGATTCCTGTACTGCTTATAATCAGGTGGTGCTATGTAAATTCTCCTAAAAACACCTTTCCACCTTATTCCTTGGTGAGGCTTTGTAAGATAGTGCCACTTACATTTGAGAAAGAAGGGAACAGCATCAGGTCAACTCTAACTTTTGTTTATCTACCAAAAAAAAAATTCAAGATTTTAATTTTCATCAATATAATAGAGTTTTGACGGCAACATATAGATTTCATGTTTTTTTTTATACAACATACACCTGTATCCCTGGAGATGTTAAAACTCGTAATCATGATCCATTTGCCATCCAATGGCACAGTGGGTGAACAATTTAGTTTCCTTTGAGTGTCGCAGAGAGTGATAATTCATAATAAACTAAACTGTACTTTACAAAATTACAGATTTAATTGCGTTAACTTGTAAATTTTCATAAAAAAAATATTGGTAACTAATAATGGACATTAATTACCACATTTATTGTTCTGTAATATTAATGGTACACTTTGTAAAATTAAAAGGTTCCGAATTCGAATACCGGTAACAGCAAACTGGATTTGTTGTGACAGGTTCATGGTTAAGAGGTTAACTTGTTTAATTGAAAATTTGATTACTACAAAACCATATTTTTTTTGTTTTTTATATTATAAAAACAACTGAAAATATTATAGCACTCCGCAAAGCTTAACCGCCTCTCTGGTCTAGTGGTTGACACCACCGGGTGTTTATCGAGAGGACGGGGGGTTGATTTCCCACGGGGGCGTGGGTTTTTCTGCTTGATTTGATTGGTGGGCTTCTAAGTCCGCCTGGTTGGCTACCACCGTGTTACCTAAATCTGTCGCCAAAAATCACAATGTTAAAAAGCATTATCGTGTTCCGGCAATCAGAGGTAAGATAGCCAGTTCCTCATTTGTTGGGATTACAGGTGAAGCTCGCTTCCACCTTCGGTCTTATCGTCACTTATCATCAGGTGAGATGAAGGCCGTGAGCTTGCTTGTCATATTTAAAAAAAGTAATAAAGTAAATTCAATTTATAACGTTGCGTTACTTATGAATGAAATATTTATAATAAACTATACATAAGTACACAATATTGCAACACCAAGTACTAAAAATTAAATAAAAATAAAATTGAATGAAAAATATTGTAATACCCATTTTATTTAAGTTTACGCAAGATATCCTTTTTCGTTTAAGTTTATGTTTTTTATGAAATATAAATTAATTATGAAAAATATTTTATTTCATTTTAAGAATATCAAATTGCCTAGCATGCACAGTTTATAACCGGTCGGCTAGGGTCTTTATCTTCCGAGATATTCTAAATTTCTTAACCGACCCTTAATTTTTGCTCGCGAGTGTAGATACTTACATTTATTTTAAAACCATTGTGATAATCTAAGTTGACACTACAATTGCGTTCGTCGCTGATATCAATGCGTTCAAAAGCGTTTCTGATTTTATTACCTAACTATTCGGTTGTTCTGACCATCCACTCGTATTTAAATAGGACTTTAAAACAATGTCAGTAACGATAATGCTTGTACAGATAAATAAATTTTACGCTGCTTATACACATAATCTTACTATAACTACAAAGCTGAAAAGTGCAGGGTTCAAAATAGTAAGTTAATAATGACATCTTTTTTATAATAACACTAGTTGTTGTCCGGGACTTCGTCCGCGGTTACTGGTTTTTAACTATCCCACGGGAACCCTTTAATTTTCCGGAATAAAAAGTATTTAAGATGTTGACCAGGGATAAGGTATCACCATGCAAAATTTCATTGAAATCGGCCAGCCACTTCGGAGATTAGCACGTACAAATAGACAAACAGACGCACAGACAGAAAATTAAAAGATTTTTTTTTGTATTTTAAATATTTTTTTTTTCTATGTACAGACATTCGACCTCTACAGTTTTTTTTTTATTACGCGACTCTTGTATGTAAGCGACTATATTCTCAAAGGGAAGGTAAGGCTGTTAGGTTCCTGTGCACCGGGCGCAATGCACAACATTATTAAGTTTTATCAAAACTCAATAGAAAAGGTGGGGTTTGAACTGGTGACCGAGAGACCGTTTTTTTCACTCATCTATTGTTGCCGAGCATTTGCATATATTAGTCTATAAACAGAATTTTATTAAGTGCCTCATTTTAACCGCCTCTCTGGTCTAGTGGTTCACACCACCGGGTGTTGATTGTGAGGTCCGGGTTCGATTCCCCATGGGGGCAGAAGTTTTTCTGCTCGGTTTGGTTGGAGGTTGGGCTTCTAAGCCCGCCTGGCTAGCTACCTAAATTTGTCGCCATAATAACAATGTTTTAAGCATTGTTGTGTTCCGGCAATCAGAGGTAAGATAGCCAGTTCCTCAGTTGTTGAGGATTGGTGAAGCTCACTTCCACCTTCGGCCTTATCGTCACTTACCATCAGGTGAGATGAAAGCCAAGAGCTTACCAGCGTTCGCTTGGCCCTAAAAGGAATAAGGACTCCTTTTAATTTAGTCGTGGGACTATTCAATAGCTAACCTGTGCTAGATCCAGTCAAAATATAAAATTCATAACCCTATATTAAAACAATGAATATAAAAGAACAAGAGGTGTTGCGATAAATGTATAATTTTTCCTTACGCCTGTTTCGGTTCTCCGCAGTTCATTTACAGTTTATTTCATAGAAGACAGGTTGTGTATGTAAACAACTCTGCCTACTCCCTTGGGAATACAGTTGGAATAATATATTTTTTTAAATTATATATAGGATCTTGATATACTTACATTTTGCTGTTTAAAACTACATTAAACAGCAAAGAAAAAGGGTCATTTGGAAAATCTTCAATATCTTCAAAAGTACTTGACCTAGCTTTATGAATTAAGGACTAAATTAAAGAATATTTAATGCTGCGTAAAATTATATATAAAACATTTCCATTTATTTTTGTTAATAGTAAAGAAATACTGAAAATGTAATAATGGTCGTTTTTCAATTTTGTAACAAAAAATTCAAATCATTTATTTCCTGTTAGTTTTAATTTTTACATGAAAAAATGTCACAAATGGGGTGTCTCTACCATACCATTTTACGTGGCATTAAATATTCTTTAATTTAATTTTTAATTCATAAAGCTAGGTAAGTACTTTGAAGATATTGAAGATTTTCAAAGTGACCCTTTTTCTTTGCTATATTACTATTCTAAATGTATGCTATTAAAAAGTTAGAACTCCTCACTTAAAAAACTCAAGAACGAATATTCTCGAGATACCGATATATTTTAAATTTTAAGTGGACGCTCTCAGATTTCTTCAGTTCAAATATTGATACATAACCTCATTGGAAACTAAACGTGATCGGTACTTAGATTCCCGATACGGTGCAATATACATTTCTCATCGTACTCTTATACTTCCCGAAACTTGGTGCAGGAAGCGCCTGCGGCTCCGTATGAAAAGTTACACCCAGTTTGAGTTCCATGTGGAATATAGCACCGGATACAGCAGTTTTAAATATAACATCGAACTTAGTTTATATTTATGGAATCTCCAGAATATAAAATGGTTGAAAAGTAACTGGTAGTTTGAGATACTAACGTTTTCTATCGATATGTGTGCGAATTCTTCATTACTACATAGTACGACAACCTCCGAGTGGTCTGTACGCTGGTCTCAAAGTCTTAATATCTCGAGAGGTTCTGGGTTCGATCCTCGGTGGGGTATGATGAAAATGATTGTATGATACAGGCATTTGTCCTTCAGTCTTGGATGTAACACAACAGCAAACAGCAAAGTGTTTAAAACAGCAAAATGTAAGTATGTTACCAACATTGTAATGTACCCACATTTGCAAAAAAAATGAAATGAATTGAATGTTTGTTGTATTGTATATTTTTAAATATTAGGTCCTTACCTATGAAATTGGTGTTTTGTATGGAGATTTAGGGGAATTCTGCATTATCCATACTAACATTTTTTCAGTTTTCTTCACAACGACAAATCCAAAGATAATAATATTTGGCATCTATCATTAGACAAGCTTTAGTAATATGTGTAATATCACACTTCATAAAAATTATTTATCGTTTTTAAGTGAATGCAAATAAAATGATGTATTCGGGAGGCACTTAAAAAGAGTTGTCTCCGTGTCCAATTTTAACACAATTAAACTTACAACAAATTATCAAAACAAATCAAAAGAGCTCAAAAATATAGTCTATTTTAGACGAGGTAATTATTTTTTAGGAATACTCTGAATCTTAATAGTTACAGACAAAATACTAAGAGAGAAAAAAAACACCAATTTCATAGGTAAGGACCCAATATTTAAATTTATATGTCATCATCAACATCATGGCGGCCTTTAAGTGATCCAATCTTGGACATAGGCCTCTTCCCTCTTCTTCCATTCTTGGCGATCTTGTACCCGACTCATCCAGTCTCGACCTCCGTGTCGTCAAATGTCATCCACCCAGCGGTGCGGTGGTCTTCCGCGTCCTCTAGTGTCCGCTCTGGGTCTCCATTCAAGAACTCGTCTTGCCAACGACTCATGTCCATTCTCGCAATGTGCTCCGCCCATGTCCACTTCCAAAATTTATATGTATCTATCTATTATTCATCCGACATCTAGTATCCCTTTCACAAGCAGTATTAACTGCTTATTACAGGTGTTTACAAAAGTATAAAACAAATTCGCTTCCCTTTATTTGCTCTGTATGTCCCTATGTATACTTAGATCTTTATAACTACCTAACGGATTTTAACGCGTTTTTTTAGAATACTTGTAGATAGCGATTCAAGGGAAGGTTTATATGTATAATAATATAGTATTGCACTCGTGCGAAGACGAAGCCGAACGGGTCGCTAGTTACAACATACTTATTTCTGGATGCGTGCTTCGCGAATCAAATTCAAATGTAAAAGTTCTCTGATCGTCGAAGTAACAATTATTAATTACTAGACAACCGCACCGGCTTCGCACGGATTTTTATATCATGTATCTATTAATATTATGTATGTATGGTTTGACTGTGTTTTTAAGCGTTCTAATCTAAAAAAAGATAATTAACTCTCAGTTCCAAGTATACACTATACAGGACAGTATATAGCACATTTTGTTTGTCATATTGATAATTATAATTGTAATAAAAACTGTAGATTAATTCTAGAGACAAATATGAGACAGGACATGACATAGCCTTGTGCAAATACGAACTTTTTGCCTAGTGAAAAGACTCATAAATTTAAAATGTTTATTCTAAAAAAGCTAGCGAGCTATTTAATTTCAGACTAACTTAATTAGTAATAACGGCACGGTGTAATATGAATAGAGCTTTTAATATGAAAATGTGAGTTGGGGCGAACTGAAATGTGAATTTTCAGTCGCTTAGGTTGTGACGTGTTGGACCCGGAGATACATAAAGGTCGCAGGTCGTCACTAATTGACATTCTATGAATTAAAACTAATTTTTAAAAGTTATTTAGACACTTTAAATAACTGCTTATTTACAATCAGCACAAATGTAATAGGTATATTAATTATAATACGGAGATTTCACAAGCATGAAAGAGAAAGGTAGTGACTGTAACTTATAACCACATTTCATTGAAAATTTTCAAAATTCAGCACCCGTAAAATAATCTCTTCAGAGATCATGATATACTTTACTGTATGTGTGTGTGTGTGTGTGTGTGTGTGTGTGTGTGTGTGTGTGTGTGTGTGTGTGTGTGTGTGTGTGTGTGTGTGTGTGTGTGTGTGTGTGTGTGTGTGTGTGTGTGTGTGTGTGTGTGTGTGTGAAAATTGCAGTTTTCACAGTGAAATACATCCGAAATTGTAACAGTAATAAATTCAATTGGACTTTCCAAGGATTTTGCCATAAAATTACCAATTATGTATAGTTTACAAGATTTTGAGGAATAATTTACCATCAAAAATTAATGTTTTTCTTATTTTTATTTAATGAAAAATCTGATTCTTGTATCAAATACTATTTGATTTAAACATTATTTTCATAGCTTTTGATATGAGTCAACAAGCATAGTGCACACCGTCAATAATTAATAGACCTATCTCTCCAATAAGAAACTTCATGACAATTGTGTTAGCATTTCATTAAACAATGCACTGTGGATACCATTGCCTACACTGTTTCAGTTTAAGTCAATATTGAAGTTTATTGTAATTGTTCTTTAATGGTTCTCTCGAATGCATGTTATGACTAAAGACTTATAATGAGTCTAACATAATAAGTTGAATTGTATACATATTTTACTTGCGACTACATTTATATTATATATGTTTAAGTGTATGAAAATAAAGTTTTTAAAGTAAAGCGTTTTTAAAAGGCTTGTCTTGCTGTTACCTATTTTATTGCGGTTATTTTTTACTCGTAATTTCGTAAAAAGGAAAACTAATCGCTTTTTTTTTTTTTATACGGGTGGGCGTCAGAATTTTGACACCTGTTGGTTAGGGAAATTTGTTTTTAGTAAATGAACATAATATATATAGTTTCCAATAAATCAGATACTAACTTTTTTTAATATGAAAGGTAAGGTCTTGGCCTTCATCTCACCTGATGGTAAGTGACAATAAGGTGGAAGCGAGCTCCACCTGTAATCCTCAACAACCGAGGAACTCGCTATCTTACCTCTGATTGCCGGAACACAACAATGATAATAACATTGTTATTAATTATGCTGCTACTTTGCTGTAAAATTTTTGAAAGATTTGATAGAATTTTATCGAATATAAAATTAGGTGCGGTGATAAAAGCGTTAGATACACGTTTTTCGATCATTTCCTTGCCTTCAGTATTTTAAGAACATTAATCAAATTGTATTTTGTTTGTCAACAGCCAACATTATGCACGGAGAAGGCGTGCCTGGGCAGTCTCATGGCTATTCCGGGCCGAGGCGACGTCCCGAGGGAACAAGAGGAGGTCCTCAACGACGCCAAGGACTTTATGGGACACTACTTTGCTTCGATAAGGAGGTTCGTATGTTTTGCTGTTTATAAAAAAGTTTGGGGATAACAGGGATGGTAGAGGACAATATTCATTCGCACAATGGTTTCTGCCCACTATACCGAAATATCAATTATCATGAGGAGCTCGGTGGCGTAATGGTTAGTACGCTTTGGCATTCGATATCAAAAACAAAGCTACCTTCGCCATGGTCTGGCCTTGGATGGTGAACAAAACTTAACCAAAACTTGTGATCTCGAACTCCTCCGTACTCCGGATAGCACGTTAAGCCGTTGGTCCCGGTCGCTGTTTGAAACAATTATACTCACCAACCGCATTGGGCCAGCGTGGTGGTGTTACGGCCCATACCCCAAGTGTTTCTCCATGAGGAAGGCCTGTGCCCAGCCGTGGGACGTATATGCCTATATATGACGAGGACGATGACGACACCATGACTGTGTATGATTCGGCCCGCTAGGCCGTTCAGACCAGCATACTCTCATACATTTTCTATTCTAAGAGATTTTTTTTAGTTAACACCGTCAGTGTAGTGGGCAGACCTTTAGAAACAGTGAATCATCATTTTTCATCGTCCTAAACACCTCCAATTAAATTATACCCAATTCCAAATTTAATTAACTCAACACACTCAACCTTAAATTTTCAAAAGAAAATCTGTTTGAATTGTAAAAACCATGGTGCACGCGCAAGAAATTTAATGCTTTTTCGCACTCATGGAATTGTAATAATTTTTAAAATCTTAAATAATGAAAATTTTAAGAAACAAACTCAACAACCTAATGAAAAAATCAGACAAAAGCTAAGAAGTATGATACATGACATAATTTTTTTTTATCAGATTTGCGCCTTTAACTATTTGAATCTGTAATTTGACATTTATTTAACTGCTGTTGTGTATACATTATATTCATTCTTTCTATATTTTTTAATATGTATAGAGCCAACACTCCAGCCCACGAGGCTCGCTGGAAGGCGATACAGGAAGAGGTCGCCAAGACAGGAACATATCAGCTGACTACCACTGAGTTGGTCTTCGGGGCCAAGCTAGGATGGAGAAACGCCAGCCGATGCATCGGTAGGATACAGTGGTCCAAACTACAGGTAAGAGTTATTAGTACCTTATCATTTAAAAAGGAAGGCATTCAGGAGTGGTCCATAATCCATATGACCTTCGCGCCAGGCTCGATACACGACGTCGCTTTGAGAAAAACTAATGGCATTCACGTAAGCAAGCAGTTCCATTTGATCATTTTAGTGTACGAATCGAGAGCACTTGACGTGTTCATAATGAAGTTTGATTGAAAAGATGAGTTTGGACGGCGTCTTTGGTTCGTGAGCACCACCATTCCGAGGACCGTTGGTTTTGGGCATTCGCTAGTGCGCCGCCTGCCCAATCACGCCACACGAATCGTCTCGGCGCGATGGATTTTCGCCAGCTAGGAATCCATCGTGCCGAGCTACTATATTTTCAGCGACAATTTTTTCTCATTTACGGACGAATTTTGGATTGACAGCATGCCAAATGGATTGGTCGTGAATGGCGGCCTTAAGATAGCGATAGCCGCGATTGAAACTACGGCAGTTCTTGCACCCGTGCACCTGTACAATTGAGATTGAATATTATATATACATTGGCGTAGTTTTTCTTTCTCACGAAATTTTGTAAAATTCTTTTGACATAGGCATGCATTAAGACGAATCTAAACTGAATAAACGTATTGGGTCCTTACCTATGAAATTGGTGTTTTTATTCTGTCGTAGCAATTTATCCGTAACTATTAAGTTTCAGAACATTTTTATAAAATAATTGCCTCTTCTAAAAAAAGACCATATATTTGAGCTCGTATTATTTAATTTGATAATTTTTTTTAAGTTTAATTGTGCTAAAATTAGACACAAAGACAATTATTTTTAACTGCCTCCCGAATACATCATTTGATTTGCATTAACATAAAAACGATGAATAATTTTTAAAAAGGGTGTTCACACACATATTGCTAAAGCTTGTCTAATGATACATGCCAAATATTATTATCTCTGGATTTGTCGTTGTGAAGAAAACTGATAAAATGTTAGTATGTAAAATGCAGACATCCCCAAAATCTCCATACAAAACACCAATTTCATAGGTAAGGACCTAATATTTGAATTTTGAACATTTTGAATATAGTTTGGCTCACACTGTTCCCGGTATAAGATAAAAGGCTCCCCGCGTGTAACACATATCAGGCTAAATGTGGGTGTTTACACATCTGTCTATGCTTTCTGGGGATAGACGCGTACTTAAACATACAATCATGACCCCATGATGGTGGGAGCTTGTGACGGACGATGTTTCGCCTTCTGCTCATGTTTTCACCAGCACGAACAAATTCATGTTCAGCGTGGCACGGGTTCTGTCGATTTTTTGCCATCTCCCTTCCTAGTGTAAACACTTTTTTGAAAATTTGTGATGATAATAAAATAATACCACACTTTTTGGCCACAGATAATAATTCTTTGATTCTTCTATATCCTGTTCTGTTCTATACAATTGCAAATGCTTAATCATCTTAAAACCTCGCTACATAATTGTCTGTCATCTCTGAAAGCAGAAACTTAGATAAAACTAAGCAACAATGATTTATATCTGCTCTTACCGACACAAACAATAAAAGAAGTGCACAGTATTTGCTGACTCTAATGGCCTTTCCGTGCTTAAAAAAACAGAGTAATTAACTGTCTACTTTGGCGACCCAATTGGTGTCTTCAAGTGCTTACACGTTGAGAATTCCATTTCCTTAAGAGGTACGCAGTAAATAAATGTATTTGAGGAACGTAAATTGGGCATATGATTTGAAGTCGTTTTTGATGTTGGTGAAATTGATTATTAAATTATCTATGGAGTGTGATGATTTCCGTTGCGGGTTACCTTTTTCACATTTAATAGCGGTTCCCTTTTTGATAAATGTTAAATTTGTCTACTATGGCGGGGGAAATTGAAGTCAAATGCAACATTTTATGTGTCCCTAGTTATATAAGATGTAGCCGAAATATTTGTCTAATCAAATAGGTAGTACATTTTTTATCAGAATAATTGCCTTGATGTTAACCTTGCTTATATTTAATTCGTCACAGAAAAATTTTATAGTGTGTATTTGTGTAATAAGTAGTTCTCATTACAAAAATCTTTAAGTATAAATTCTACAAAAACAAAATCATAGACACTAGGAAAATTTCACTCATAATAAGAATAATGATTAAACTTTATATTATTTCTTTTTTTTTATCGGCAGATTATTATCGAAACTATTTCATTTCCTTATAAATATAAAACTATTGCATTATTTTAGTAACTTTAAAATAATGCAATATTTATATAGAAATAAAAGAGACAATTCTATACACATAAATTTGTAAATGTAATTTACATGTAGTATCGTAGACCTTGTCAAAAATATGTAGTTTTTGGTCGAATGCAAATTTTTTTCTGTTTTCTAATTAAATTAGAAAATATTCATTGTTACTAATTTTGTTTTCTTCAAAAAGGTGACAAAAAAACATGATTTACGATCACCTTATCAACGTTAAAATATTTTGATGTTAAATAGTTAAATTTACATAAAATTACATTAAAATCGATTAAGGAAAATCGATAATTATGTAAAGTGAATAAATTGACAGGATTTGTAACCTTTTTTGCATATTAAGATTATATAATGATGTTGACAATTTTTAAAAAATGCGTCTTACCCCCTTGAGGCTCAGCGCGAACACTGGTGTTCGCAAACGATAGATGTCTCTATTTTTTGAGGTTACAAATAATTTAATTACGTTTTGTACTTATCTTATTTTAGTTTTCGCATGATACATATTAGTCATTAAGGGCGTCTTGCAGGAAATTTAAATCGCGATTTAAAACTAGATTTAGTAATTTTTTGACAATTCTTTTAAGGCTGAAATGTTAAAAATTCACAAAATCGAGATTTAAACTAAATTTAAAATTTCCTGCAAGTGGCCCTAAAGACATGGCTGTATGGGCTCAGTTCCTCTTGCCGTCCCTGAATAGGGAAAATTTTCCTAAAAAAATTTAATGGTAAGTGACGCCATGCACTCTGATTGGGGTTCTGATCGAGACTTATCAGTGGTTTGGTAAAATTTGTTTATTAAATATTATTAAAATCATATGCAAATAAGGAAAAACTTTGTATTTTTTTTTTGGAATTCTATCATAGAAATTACCATTTAAAATCAAAATTTATATTTTTATTTGAATAATTGTCATATTCCCATTGAAATAAAATAACTAATCAATATGAGATAGAAAAACAAGAATGATTGAATTACAATAATATTTACATAATAGATGTTTTAAGCCAAGGACTATAGAAATAGTAAACAGCTTATTTAATTTTCAAACGAACTAAAATTTTTGAGTGTTTCCATTTTCCAGTGATCGTGAAACAATACTAACTTAGTCTTTAAGTTAGTATTGTTTCACGATCACTGGTTAATATAGTCTAGTTAAAATTAGAAATTCTAGGTCATAATTATTATCTGTCTTATATAGCATCTCAGAGTAAACAGAACTGGAGTAGCCTTTGTCTAACTTTCCCCTCTGCCAAATGCACAAGCATCGGACGCTTGCACGTTTAATAAAACTAGTTGAGCCGCCATTTTGACAGCCATAACATTGTAAATGTTGCGACGAACAGAGCTCCCTTTCTACTCCAGTACTCCAGTTCTGTTTACTCTGAGTATAGCATACATAAAATAATAAAAAAGGCCATTGACTTTACACTGAAACAATCGAAGTAAAGAATGACATTACTAACAAACTTTCCCTTGAAAGCTCCATAATGAAAATAGCTCAACGATAATTTTAATTTCTCAGTATTTCACTCATTATGTAAAAGCATTGTGTAAATATTTAAAAAAATCCTTTTTATTTTCGCTTAATATTTACTTACAAATCTTTTGAGAACCCGGTACCAGTAGCAATCCTATTCGATACTTATAGATCTCGTGAATATTAGAGGAATCATTATTCTTGGCAATTTCTTTGCAGTTAAGTTGCTTTCTATTATATTCCTTGGAAAATAATTTTACTTCTTACAGTATACGTAATTGAAGCTAGTAGTCATAGAGATAACAATACATTTATTTTCAAACAAAATGTCCTTGATATAGTATTATTATTACCATCATATTATTTATAAAACCGTGCAGGATCTAGGGTGCTTAAATGAAATCGTTTCAAATTCATTTTACCATATATTTACGATTCAAAAATATTTCGAAGTGTATACAAGTGTACTTGAGGATGGCCGAAGAGGCTCGAGGCTGTTTTGCATCATTGTGACATAATAAAATCTAATGTGACCAGCCTCCTATGTAAGTTGTATTTACACTTCAGTAGTTCCATCAACTGGGCACTGTCTAAGAAAGATTAGATGTTCCCAGTTTGGATTGTTTTTATTTCATCTGGGTCAAGGGTGTGTTTCCCCAGGTGTCTGTTTCTTTTGTGAATCAGCGGTTCACATAAACACAAGAAGTGCATTGATGTTTCACGCTCTTATTCGCAGAATCAGCAAGTGTCAATATCTTTTAGTTTCATGTTGTAAAGGTGTCTGTTTAACTTGCAGTGACCAGTCAAAGTCCTAATCATCACGCTCAGGTTACTTTTGTTGAGCTTTAATAGCTCGTCAGTGTGTTTGCCCTGATAGATATTAGGTTAAGGTTATTTCTTTATGATCCTTAAAAACAATATGTGTCATCAAGATATATAGTAAACAATTTGGCAGCAGAGAAAACATGTTGCTGCCCAATGAGTTTTTTTGCTGACAAATTTAAAATATCCGCTGTACGTGCTGCAGTTGCTGCCCAATTAGTTAATTTGCTTACTTATTTAGAAATATTTGCTGCCCATAAGTTGCCGACCAATTGTATTTTGTTTCAAACCAAAATTGGAATACGTTACTAACAACCGTTTAAATAAAACCCATAAAAAAAATTATGCAAATTTTTCAAGCACGCATTTTTATAAAATATCATATTAAATACCAATTTACCAGTTTTTGTCGATTCATAAATAATTATTGTGGTAACTAAGAATAAAAAGGTAACATCAATTTTATACTTTAACGATTTTAAAACCATGCCCTTACTCAAACCAGTATGAGGGAAGGCATGGTTTTAGAAGTGACGCCATACTTATTTACTTATTAATTATTTAAATCGCTATACATACTCGTTGTTATTTGTTTTCCAGACAATATTATCATTGCTTCAACCTATGTGAGCAAAAATATTTTTTCCACCAAAAACCACAAAATCATTCTTTTCTTTTCTAAAAATTTTTTGTGGTTTTAAGATAAACCTATCAGAAAATTTTATCTCATTTTGTATATTGACTGTATTTAATATAAATTATTATATTAGTATAAATTATTCCGCATAAAAAAATTTCGGTCCACGTGATTTTTTTTGAATTTACTCTTTCAGAGCAAAAAAAAGTCCAACAAAAATCACATCCAACGACGCATCTAATCTGAATGTCAGAAATGTTTTACATAAGCTATACGAGAGAAAACACGTCACCCGTTGATAAAACTACCAGGACACCTTTTTAAGAGAAGAATGAGCAAGAAATAGTAATATTAACTTCCTTCTATTTAATTTAAAAGTCATTTACCGATTTTGCTCAACAAATAAATTTTGTCACATTTGCCTGAATTTTCAGGCTAGTTGACTCATATCAAAAGTTATGAAAATAAGGTTTAATTCACAAAGCATTCAATAAATATAAATAAGTGATTGCTGTAGAAATTCAATTTAAACTTGTTTTATTTTTACTTTTTTTTTAATCTGCCAAAAATGCTATATATCATGTTCACGCATGCGTATTGTTTATTTTCTAAAATCGTGTCCTCACCGCACAGATAATACAAGGGCGACAGCGTTTTTGCAAAAACGTAATTTAAAATTTTATTGTGTTATAGACCTAAAACAAATATAATTTTTTTTATGACGATGGTAATGAGTAATGAATCATTTGAGGCCCAATAAAAAAGGGTCAACTAGCCTATTCATAATGACACATGTTATAAAAAAAAAAAAAATAGAAAAAGAAAGTATGCAATAGTGTTTCTTAACAACATACATACATAAAATCACGCTTGTAATCCCCGAAGGGGTAGGCAGAGTCAAAAGGGCACCCACATTTAACCCATACAAAAATTGGGCTTGGTCAGATGAATAATCGTAATTCATCTAACCAAGCCCAATCGTAGCTCATTGCCTACAGTACCCAATACGCCCTTAGTCGCATTTTACGACATGCTAGACAAGAAAAGCAGTTGGTATGTACATTCTTTTTGTGTCCCGGACCAACACGCTATGATAAGTAACAACAACAACAAGATAATTAATAATGGTAGTAGGCTGGTCATATATGGCGTAGAACTGTCAACCCTTGGAGTCATAAAGTTCTAGAGTGGGTGGAGACCGCGACTCAGGAAACGTAGTGGAACGCCCCGCCAAGATGGGATGATGGTGTTCGTGGGCTATGTGGCATGGTCTTAGATGAGGAGGGCTTAAGATCGAAGCGGTTACGTGTATTAGGGGAGACGTAAACAGATCGCTGATGATGATGATATAAAAAAAAAATATTGGGTAAAAATATATCTATAATTTTCTGCATAAAAATTTGGCCACCACAATGGAACCATAATGCAATTTTATATAAAAGGAAACCTGATAGTATCGTAAAAATAGTAATTCCTCTTTAAATTAAAGATGATGCATTGAACAGTAAATCGATTACACAAAATAAATTGATTTAATAATAGTTCGTTCTTGTATTTAATTGGATTAATTTTATTGGTTAGTATTAAAATGCAATACAACGAACGTACTTCTGTTATTTATTTGGTTTTGTTGGAACTTTAATCATTCCCTGAAAGTGTCTAATTAGTCAAGTCTACAGAATTCAATCTCAAATATAAATAATAAATATGTTCATTCACCAAAGCAGCCTAGGCCAACGGCCACCCAACGGTTTACAATATCTTCCAGAATAAGGTGGAAATGGAAATCATAAAGTTTGGTCACCGATTTAAAGCGTACCCATGCCAAACGTTGCTTTGTTTACAACCATTACAAATCAAATCAATCAATCAAAATCAAATCAAAAATAATTTTATTTCATAGGCTAAACATAGACATCAAGATCCAAATCCATCAAACATGGTAGAGTCCTTAAAAACCGTTCGGTCTTAATATTTTTCTAATTAAGCTGCCAATACGAATTGGGAAAGCGTCGCGGCTGTAATGACATTAATTCATTCATCCGTTTATTCGCTCGTTTCCATTCAGTTTCCTTGCGGTTCGCGGGCGGAACGACTTAAATCAGCATTACCGGTCTTCTCTGTTAAGACCCGTTGATGTTCTAAAATACATTTTGTAATTACACAGCTTAAGTAGATTGCTTCAGTTAATCGAATCGAAATGAACTATTTATTTGAGATTTCGAGTGCATGTTCTTAGATGAGAATGGTAATTTGTATTTGGAACATTTCGTTCCTGCGAAACACATCTGTTTTTTAAGTTCATAGAATTTTTTAAATAATTCTGGTTGCTCGTACTAACTACGATTATATGGATAGTTATATTGATTATTTTCGACCACCTAGTTTAGATAAAAAAAATGTTATTTTTAAATGAATACATAATATGGGAGTCCACGGGAGACTCGACGGGGGTCTTGTTGTCTTCACATTTTGTCGAGTTTTGGGAATATGGTAGAAATGTAGCTGCAGGTGGTCCACCGGAACCAGATAAATTTTGAAAGTGGTCTATGAGAAAAATAAGTCTGGGAACCTCTGGTCTAGTCAATTGATTTTCTATTGTGTTTACAAACCTTATTACCAATTTTTTTATACAAATTAAACCGTAAACTAAAAAAATGCTTATGAATAGATTATTTTAGTCTTGGGGCATTATTGAGTTGTAAAAATAGAGAACTCGGGCTCTTAATGTTCGATTACTAAAGGCTTAGCAAGACGTTTCAGTAACAAGTCTACGTGGTAATTTGACAGTGAATGATGCGCTCACGACGATTGGCTCGTCTCAGGCCGTTTGAACTGACAACCAAATAATTAATGGCGGACTTATCGGCACAACTTTCATGCTTAACTAAAGCGAATTTGTAACATTAAAGAACTGGTTTACCTCTCAGGGGTGAGCCTAAAATTGTTTGATTCCTTGCGTAAAGAAAATGTTTTTTATCATTCTCATATTTTTTTGACAAGTTGAAATTATACTGATTTCGAGGAGCTAGATGGCGTAGTGGTTAGTACGCTTTGGCTTCCGATCGAAAACAAAGCTACCCTTGCCATGGTCAGACCAAAACTTATTATATACTCTTTATTGCACATAAACAAAAATAAACAATGTAAAAAGCATACAAGGGAGTACTTAACTGTGTGATCTCGAGCTCTTCCGTGCTTCGGAAGGCACGTTAATCCGTAAGTCCCGGTCGCTATTACGACCGTTTCTACCCACCAACCCGCATTGGGCCAGCGTGGTGGTGTTACGGCCCATATTTCTCATTATTTCTGCATGTGGTTTCTCAATGAGAAAGACTTGTGCCAAGCAGTGGGACGAATATAGGCTGAGAACGAATACTTATTAATCAGTTAATATTAGATCCTTACCTATGAAATTGGTGTTTTGTATGGAGATTTTAGGGAATTCTGCATTTTCCATACTAATTTTTTTTTCAGTTTTCTTCACAACGACATATCCAAAGATAATAATATTTGGCATCTATCATTAGACAAGCTTTAGTAATATATGTAATATCACACTTTATAAAAATTATTTATCGTTTTTAAGTGAATGCAAATAAAATGATGTATTCGGGAGGCACTTAAAAAGGGTTGTCTCCGTGTCCAATTTTAACACAATTAAACTTACAACAAATTTTCAAAACAAATCAAACGAGCTCAAAAATATAGTCTATTTTTAGACGAGGTAATTATTTTTAGGAATACTCTGAATCTTAATAGTTACAGACAACATACTAAGAGAGAAAAAAAACACCAATTTCATAGGTAAGGACCCAATAAATCATAAGATGAAAAACAGGGTAGGGAGGTAAAAAAGCGGATATTATGATACTTAAAAACTTCTCGAAAAAATTATGAAATGAAATGAAAATTTATTGTATACCATTAAAATAACAGATATACCTTATTATTTATGTAGAATAGAAATGTAAGACACCTAACTCTGTTTTTTGGCGGTTAATGTTATTAACATCTTTTTTATCAGAAAAACAAGCACTTAATGTAATGTATGGCAAGTGGAAACGATTCTGTACCGAAGCTGGGAATAAGATAAAATCTGAACATAAACATAATAACATATATCACGCCTTTTTCCCCGAAGGGGTAGGCAGAGGTGTTAAACGCGCACATAAAAAAATCTGTTAGATATACAAATATTATTTCTAAGTATATACGCCCCCGAGTTCATCATTCGGGTTTATTCCTTAACAAAAATATAAATTAAACAACTACAACTACATCATAATATATATTTCTCGATAAATTTTCTCATGAATGAATCAACTAAGTCTCACACGTCTTAGTTCCCATACCGCAGAGGTTCGTCATTAGTAAACTATGCGTAATAAATTATGCCCCTGTAAATTGAACTGTAGATACGTAGATACTATCAATTTGAACCTCTGTCGAACGTAACAAGGACTCATTGAAATCGTGGTCACCGTTCATTTAAATAAGCCTGAAGTTTCAAACACATAATTCAGTATTTCAGAAGATATATCCACCTACTTACTTTATCTATACTCTCTCTACGAAAGTCAATACTTTTTATTATAATGCCATTCAATTATAAAGAAGCAACAAATCGACATTTTTCATATGGCTATTAAATTATCGAGTCGTTGATTCGTGTCGATTTTTTACCTAACAAACTCTATCTCGTGGACTGTTGCCATTTCGTGGAATTATGTATCATTAGTGGTTTGTTACTATCGTCACCAATATTAGATAATACGGTTATATACGGTTGGCAAAAGGAATACTAGCGAAATTATTTGAATGCTTTGAAATCAATGTGAACAAACTTACTTTTAAGGTGGATTTATTTGCCTTTTTATTCAATTATTGTGGTACTGTAAGATTCTCTAAAATTGTAAAGTAAAAAAATAATGAAGAAACTTTCGCCATGTTGCTATTTATGTAAATTATTGTTCTCTAATTCGTCTGTAATACGAAAGGACCTGACCTGAAGAATTGACCTATGCCGTCAGCTTTAAATCAAAGAAAACTAAAAAGTCTTATGAAAATCGCTTGAAGAAATAATTTTCCATGTGACAGCGACAGCGCGGTCGATTACCGTGCAACCCCACTTGAGCAGTAGGGCGAAGTTTTTAACCGCAAAGGTCAAGCGTAAATCGGAGGAGGCCTAAGGACACCACTTCTGTGCCAAAATCTGTTAGGTATGGAAATCCTGGAAGCATAAGAGTTCTTCCAATTTTCCCTTTTATTATGACGACGCTCGGGCAAGGAGTTTTTATCACTACGATTGCTTTATTCCAAAACTTTTGTAGAGTACCCAATTTCGTAGGACGAAGTTTGTAAAGCTTATTGGGCAGGTAAATTTTGATATATTAGTTGATTAAATTACTGGTTGTGTTAAACTATCACGCTATCAATTCTTGTTTATTACTTACATTTTTTTTTACATATGGCAGGTAAACCTCGTTGCCTCATTAATATACTTTTATATATTTTTATAACAGATGTGAATAATTTGTGTGAATTATTTACCTTGATCTCATAATTAAGTACCAAATAAAAAAATGGATAATAAATACTTTTTGATTAAAAAATATATGTATTATTTATCTACATATAGTTTAAAATCATATTTTAAAAATAAATTTTGATTTACATTCTTTGCGTTACATTTCAAAGATATAGTTTCTGTTTCTGCTACAAGCAAAATAAATAAATATTGGCAAAATCAACTACAAGACTCGTATCTCTGTGATGCGAAGGATTCGATTTGAATTTTACATAAAGCATCACCACTGTACCCGCTGTCGTGTGGTATCTATTTTGTTTCAATCTGAATATCTAGGTTTAACTAATAATATTGGTAACATAGAGATTTAAAGAATTCTGGTTCTTATTGTTATTGTTTAGTTGCTGATGAAAGAAGACGACAGAAATCGGTAATGGCATGTTTGAAGAGTTTGTAACAAAGTAGTTAGAGGCAGGAATATAAGGCAAAAGTTTCTAGTATGGTGAACATATTATTATTACTAAATTGAGTATATAATTAAGGAAAGGCTGGGTGATCAGGAGCACCTTCTTGGACAGTAATTGATGCTATTTCCCTGCGCACACAAACAACGACAAATAATAGCTTCAGCGGTTTTTTTTTAAAGGTTTAAAAGTTTTTTTTTAAATATAATATTGCTTAGCAAATATTTAAAGTTCGTCCCGACCAGTGACAAATTAATCTTTGATCCCAACGAACAAATTACTAAGGGCGAATTCGATCAACTTAAGATTAGTAACACGGGATTAATAATACCAAACTGAGCTGAAACGATTGGGCGAATCTGCTCTATGTCAAACGAGACAATGACACATTCGTGCGCGAAAAACTGTGTACTCCGTTAAAATAATATTATTCGCGTGTAGCCAAACTTGAAAAAACTAGGATAGCTAATCGGCTCTGCCCTTTGGACAGATTCGACCAATCGTGTGAACTCAGCTTGGTATTACTATTCCCGTGTAACTAATCTTAAGTTGGTCGAATTCGCCCTTAGTAATTTTAGTGGAGCTACATACACACATTTATGCCTCTTTCCCAGAGGGGTAGGCAGAGATTACAGATTTCCACTTGCTACGATCCTGACACACTTCGTTTCCTTTATTCCCTCTCTAGTGTAAATTCTATGTAATTTATATAGCAAATATTTTAAAACGAAGTTTTTCTCTTTCACAGGTGTTCGACTGCAGACAAGTAACTACTACAAGCGGAATGTTCGAGGCGCTTTGCAACCACATCAAATACAGTACTAACAAAGGAAATATTCGGTTTGTATTTAGAAAATTTACCTATAGATACTTTTTAAAATTTTGACTTGAGACATGACCGTTAATACTTTTCGTGTACGACATAGTAGTTTTATTTAGAAGTCCCGCTAACACCAGGATGACGGTACTTACTTCAGGTTTGGCTAATTAGAAACGAACGCAATTTTTTTTTAACTGTTTAACGAATAATTAAAAACCGTGACTTAAATTTTTCGTATTTATTACTTTGATCATTTGTACCATCTACAACTTGAACCTTCACACTATGGATATAACTGATTACTGTAATTACGATATAAATACGTCATCGTCTAATGATTACTCAGCATGATTCAACACGATATATTGCGAATCAACTATTAGAGGAAAATATCAATACTTACTATGAAGAAGGTTTCACATATGAATATCACTTTCGTGCCCTGTTCCAAATCTAATTTAGATGTGCAACATAATCGTTTCTTTAATTTCTTCTTGTATTTCACCTTACCATGACCTCGTTCCCACAATCTATTTTTTCTTCCGTCTTTTCCCAACTTAAAACTATAATTACAAGAAAAGAGAAATGGGACTTTTCTGGTTGCATTCTCTTTTCCTATGTTTCGCATATTAATCATTAAAAATGATTAATATGTTCGCTTCCGGCACACGTATTCCCTCCATCGTACAACATGGGTTCCTTCAAGAGAGGTGTGAGAAAGCACCTCATAGGCCAGCAAGGTGGAGGTAGGTAGGACCGTAGGTCTGGACAAATGGACTCTCCTACTGTTTACTATCAGGTGATGTTGAGTCAATTGCTGTGCTTTAAAAAAAGTCGTATAATAAAATGATTTAAATTCCTTCTCCTCATATCGAATCTAAGTTACCCTTTTCTTTGATTTTTTGGCGCAAAATTAAAATGTACTATACCGAACAAGCAGATTTATTAAGACCCACTTTGACAATATTTCGATTACAACTGTATATTACACTTACGACGATTTTATTTAAGTTTCCAAGAAACCTGTATACAGGTGAATTTAACTTGTATTTAAATGCTTTTGATGCTGCTGCGTGTGGTAGCGGCTCATTAAAAGAATACTACCAACCTATCACTTCCCTTGGGTGTCGAAAAACGCGACTAATGGACTAATAACTGCACGATATCTAATAGTTTATAGCGGCGACGGGCTCACCACCTGTCAAACTGAGTGCAGTCACTACTTGGACTGTGGCAATGGACTGCTTTTGCCTAGCCTCTGACTAACCCTTATGGTAATAGTCGTGATTATATGTATGTAAAATGCTATGGCAAAAAGACAATATGGTGGTTCAAAAACCTACTTGTTCGATAGTAGGTACTTTAAACATGCAAATGTATGTCACAGGTCAGCCATTACAGTGTTTCCACAACGCACAGACGGCAAACACGACTACAGAATATGGAACAGCCAGCTGATCAGCTACGCCGGGTACAGACAGCCGGACGGCTCAGTTATGGGAGACCCGATGCATTGCGAATTCACCGAGGTACGACTTTATTGCTGATTGTATTTTGGTAAGCGAAATATAAAAGTTTTGTGGCATCCTATCAACTCCGGTTCTTTATTTAGTCTTAAATTAATTCGGAAATCGTAAGCCAGTGAATGTCGATATAATTTATTTTAAATGCTACAGTAATGCTTCGCAATGCATACGTGACGTACGCAACGTGAGCAATGTTACTGAACTTTTTTGCGTTATCACTATATCAATATATTCACTCACTATACTTGATTATGATCAAGATCACTATATTTATATTATCATTATCATAAAGATACCTGAGGCTTATGTAAAAAAACCATTTCATAATTACGAAGGAGATTTCTTTGTTTCTCTTCTCCAAACCTTTCTCCAACGATTGTTGCCTTGGTTTAGAGTGGTTTGATTGAGAATTTTTAAAGAAAGTAGGTTTTTTCCATTTGGATTTTAACTCCACAATGAATGGTGTAAAAATAAACACTATAGAATTTATGAATGCAGTGTAAGTAAATCACTTCACAGCTGACGTTTCCTGATCTGTCCTGCACCTTTTTTATTAATTTATTATTCGGACACTATTAAACTAACTCGGTGTATGGACTAAAGTTTTACTTGGAATAAATCTCGATTGTGATTTCGTAATATTTGACTTTTTCTTTTAAATCTTTCTTGGAAATTCCTAATGACTGATATACGTAGCTATCAAGTCGAGGGTAGGACTGCAAGCTCCTTGATAAAGCTTTGAAGAGCGATTGTGTATTCTTGTGAACTATTTATGTGATTTCTCTATATTGTCTGCGATTTTAGGAGATAAAATATCCTGAATTTCAAAGACGAATTCCAGGAGATAGGGGCTACATTCGAAATTTGTATTAATGTCTTGGATAGTACTATAATTGTTAACACGAAACCTTACAAGTGATTTCTTTACAGCTTTGTATCAAATTGGGCTGGAAGCCACCACGTACAGCGTGGGACATCCTACCTCTAGTGTTGTCGGCCAATGGAAAGGACCCAGATTATTTCGAGATCCCCAGAGAACTCGTCATGGAAATACCCATGACACACCCCACGTAAGTTCTGCACAAAATTATCAGTAGTTTTATTATCATGTGTTTAATAAATCTAATATAATCGGACACGAACATCATTATTGAGGTTTTATTGTCTTGATTTAAATCTTATATTATAAAATTTAAGTAGTTTATGATTACGGATATTTTATTTGAAAATGTGTGCGGCAGCTGCTTAAGCATCGTGATTAGAATTTATGACCAAGTACGAGTTGTTTATGTTTTAATCTCGCCATACTACACTATAGATTTTCAAATCATCAGTACTCAAAAACACTTTATTAATGGTCTTAAACGTAATCAATGTTATGCAAACAATATATTTATCGGATTTATAAAAGTATTCTATAACTCAAATATATATTTTTTGTATAAGTTTTATATTATTTATTATAAGTAATTTTTTATTTATTCTAGGTTTTTAATGTACTTTTTGTCTACTTCAATATCATGTTATTGTAGCATCATATTATGCTGCAAAAGCAACAGTCTGTATAAGTACTAAACAAATGTACTTACAGTCTCCGCCGATAGCCGGTGTGAGACAGGTGGTGTAGTTTTATTCACTCGCACGCACTACTCAACACAGCACAGTGATCGCGCGAATGTCGGTGTACGGAAAAACTTATTTAAGTTTATGTATACACCGTATATTTTTGTATACCTTAATTAAATGTTATTGTAGATCTAAAAATTTACTGCGAGTTTCTAGCTACACTTAACACTCAGAAATATCATTAGGAAAGGAAAGTTGAGCAGGAAGCATAAACTGTAGAAGAGTTTGCTACTATTGCGTTCCCGAACTTCGAAGGTAGAAAAGGTCAAACTGAGAGCGTTTTACAACGTTTTGCACCGTCTTACAGCTTGTATCCTTCCTATCACAGATTTATGCGACATAAAAAGCCGGGGAATGCATATTGTGAAAGGTAAGAGCTCGCGAATAGGCGAACGTCCGTGCATGCCGACTAAATTGCTTATCGTAAAAGCGTGGTCCAGTGATCTCCAATCTGCGTTTAGTGCCAATAAATTTGAACCTTTTCAATAATGTATACCCATTGATAATGTTAACAGGCGTAAATACGATATAAAACGTCATGAGAACTAGTAATTGAGTGTTCAAAGGCAATTTCCAAGGGTTGGAGCGATAGCCGTTACGTTCAAGCTGTAAAAGGAAAGGGCGGGGAGGTGCTCGGTTTAAGACGGTCCTTATACCCCCAGTACTGCTATAATAGGGATTTATTTCAACAAACAATATGTCTTACTTGGTTATAATAGCTTAATATAGCTATAAAATGATTATTTTACCAACAATAAGAATACTGAAGGTTTTATTCTTGGTTGAGAGAGTGACCCCCAATCAAATAAGAAAAACGTGATTGCCATTTCCCCTCTTTTTTACGTACGACAGGTCAGCTCTTGACCTTGATCTCACCTGATATTAATGACGATAAGGCCGAAGATGGAAGTGAGCGAATTAGTTATCTTTCCTCTAATTGCCGGAACACAACAATGTTTTATACATTGTTAAAATGGCGACAGATTTAGGTAAGACGGTGGAAGCTAGTCAGGCGGGCTTAGAAGCCCTACCACTAAACAAACCGAGGAGGAAAACCCCTTTCCCCGTGGGGAATCGAGCACCGGACCCCCTACCGGAATAGATCAACACCCGGTGGTGTCAACTACTAGACCAGAGAGGTGGTTGTTTTATTGTTTTTAAACTTTAACTTAAATCTTAAATTAGTGACACTAGATTTCGGGTTGGGTAGATTTCGGTGTGATGAGGAGGGATGAATATCACATTACAAGAAGGATGCTGAGCATGGATGTGAACGGACCTAGAGTGAGAGGAAGACCAAAGAAGCGATGGATTGAATGCGTGAAGAATGATATGAGAATAAAAGAAGTGGATGCTGAGCTGACGAGTGACAGAGGAGAATGGAAAAAGAAGACATGTTGTGCCGACCACCTAGAGTGGGAAAAGGGCAAGAAGAAGAAGACTAGATTTCGGGTCAGGGTCTCAATAACGGCCGAGAAAATGAGGCCTAATAAGCACCCAAATAAAATTGGCATTTGAGTTCGCTTTCGATTGCGCCAACATGCTGTTAATAGTATAATAAGGTCATTATTTCTAATGCATCTGTGCAATAAGGAACGACAATGTAGACTGCGCGCGAGTTCATGTAACTGCCGCTTTTCAATAATTCCCGGAACGTCAGTGATAGTCAAAGCCGTTCAAAGTTCAACTTAATCTTCTTCTGTAATTATTGATATCGCAACTTACAGTAGGGTCACGAATGTGAACACATAAATTTATACTTTTGATAGTAAATTACTTCTATTCGTAACTAGTTGTTGACTTAATCCGCGGTTACTATGGTTTTTTAACTACCTATCCCACGGGAACCCTTTAATTTTCCGAAATAAAAAGAATCTAAGATATTGACCAGGGATGTAAGGTATTACTATGCAAAATTTCATTGATATTGGTCCAGCCATTTCGAAGATTAGCCTGTACAAACAGACAAACAGACGAACAGACAGAGAAACAAAAAAAACTTTTTACATCCCCCTGACTTGATTTTAAGCATTTTTTTTTCTAAGTACAGACATACGACCTGTACAGTTTTATTATAATATATGTATAGATAAAGTCTAAAAAATGAGGAACAAAAACTTTCATTGATCAACAGTGTATACCTACACGTTCATGCTCGTAATACGTGTATCATTTTATAGATTTGTTAGTTCGATACGTTCTTTAACAGGTATGAATGGTTTGAAGAGCTGGAGCTTCGCTGGTATGCCTTGCCCGCAGTGTCTAGTATGAGGTTCGACTGCGGCGGGATCGAGTTCACAGCGAACGCGTTCAACGGCTGGTACATGAGCACTGAGATCGGCTGCCGCAACATGTGCGATACGAACAGATTGAATATGTTGGAGGTTGGTGAACAGTTTAAAAACCTGCAAAGGATCATGGGCACTTTTGTGTGGCATCTGGGCATAAAACCAACATAAATATAATGTGCTGTAATTTACTCTGCTGTACTTCTACTCTTTAAATAATTTTTAACCCTCAGGTGGACCGTGTATCCCGGAAAAAATCCTTAAGATTGGTTCCAAAGAAGAACTCATAATATTGATTAAAAATACTTATAATTACTATTGAACTTTTTATTGAAATAGCAATGGTAATCATTTACTATAATTATCTAATCAATGTTCTGCGCGTGCAATAAAAGGCTCGTGCTGTGCTAACTTTATAATTACAAAACTGAAACTATTTGGGCACAACTTCTTAATTATTGATAAATTTTTTGTATTTTATACAAACACAAGAAACGGCCCCCAGTTCTAGTAGCTTCGCCAATTCTGATGCGAGTATTTTAACCCTTTAAATTAAAATAAAGGCATGCCGGATCTCGCGTATATTAGAACACGCATTTTAATTGATAGAGACCGTTAGAAATGCGATAATAGACCATTACTGTACTTGTACTTGCTAACAGGCAGAAGACAATAGGATGTTTTGTAATTTTTAAGCTTTAGCACGGCACGAACCTTTCATTGCAACCAATATTTTAATACAAGGTGTCAATTCATAGTAGTTTTTAACAAATATGTGTGTTTTGTTTTCCAATCTTTGAGATTTTTTGTCGGGATACCCGGTGCGTTTTGGGGCTAAAATATGTGTGGGGGTTACAAAAATGTGTGGGGGTAAAAAATGTGTGGAAGTACAGTAGGTAGAGTAAATAACAACACATTTTATTTTCGTTGGTTCTACTTCCATTTCGCCCATAATCCTTTTTCAACACAAGATTCTGGGCCTTAATAATATTAATATCAACGTAATATCAAAGGAAACAGTTTAAATTAATATATTATTATGTAATACTGAAGAATCTATACATTATTTTTTCAAAACAAACTTATTATAAAAATGTATCGAATTGCTTTAATTTCTTTTTAATGATTTAAAATCCTCTTTTTGGATCACAAACGGAAACGGCTTGGAAATAAACTTATTAATATTTTAGTTTTTAGTATTGCGTAACGAGTAGAGGTGTTAAAATTATTGGGATCAATAAAATCCGGTACTTCTTTTCGTAGAAGAAAAATCAGAAGCTAGTATTGGATTGCGAACATCAACACGTCATTATAGACTTTAGAAAATGTGATCAAAGTTATAGCTTGCAAAATATTTTCCTATTAGAAAGTAGCTCAAAAGATGGGCCTTGATACGCGGACTCCAGTGACCCTTTGGAAGGACAAAGCCCTGGTCGAGGTGAACGTGGCTGTGCTGCACAGTTTCCAGCAGCACAACGCCACTATCGTCGACCACCACACCGCTTCTGAGAGCTTCATCAAGCATCTTGACAATGAGAACAGACTGAGGTTAGTACAGATAAATTAAACAACATACAAACAAATTTTATTACAGCGCCTTTATTTCCGAAGGTGTGAAAATCCACATGAATCCGATCAAAGTCCAGACTCTAAAAAAACCTATATTAAATACTGTTAATATTAAAATCTTAAAAATAGTTATATAAATACTAAGGCATGTAGGCTTTTAAAACCAGTATCCAAATGATGTAGAAAAAATAATCGTAAATTGATTTCTAGCCAATTTCTTGGCAATATTAAATCCAATATTATTTATTGCGAGACAATAGAATACCTTTGGAATTGCATTTGTATTACAATAACTAGTTATTCAACTAAGGTTTCAGGTAAAACTGACTTCAATTTACTTTACTGATATGAAATTGGAAATATTATAGTTAGGTGCAATAAAACTCAACATGTCAATTGGGTGCACGTGTACGACAGCACGCCTTAGAAATACTACTCGGCAAACGTTGCACCTACGACAGTAAGCTCGCTTTGGAAGGAGACGATTATATTGGTTTGAAAAGCAATGAAAATAAACTGTAGTCTATTTAATATAAGACACAATTTTAGCTAGCAAAGTAAACAGATAAAAGAATTTGAATTTGCAGACTACAATAAATAAGTAAATAATTATCTTCAGACATTCCCACCTATCAACTACCCCCATTTTAAGCAACTAATGCTGCTTGTGCTACGAATACTAGATGACGGATAAATATGTGTAATAGATAAATACATATAAATATTCAGAAAATATACAATACATACAGTAGAAATATCCAAGCCTGGAGAACAAATGCCTGTATTCATCACACAAACATTTGCCCCCACTATCTAACCGCTCAAGATGGCGACGCCTTGAGACCGGTGTACAGACAGCGTACAGAACATTCGACCACGGAGGTCGTCAAAAAGAAATATTGATTTATTATCCATACAACCTTGAATCTTGTTTGGACAGGCTTCTGAAACATCACACAATGTCGTTTTTTTAAATCATGGCGTGTGATTGTTTTGGTTTGTGCTATATTTGATTGAAACAACTTCAGTAATTCAACATATGGTAAATCGTGTGTTTAGGGATGTAGGTCAGAACATCGTAATATGAAATAACAATGTAATCATAATCATAATGCAATACGTTGGCTTAGTTTCCTTGAGATCACGGATCTTATATGAAATCAAATTTCTTAGGTCTGGATGCCCAGCGGATTGGGTTTGGATAGTTCCACCAATGTCATCTTCAATCACCCCAGTTTTCCACCAGGAGATGGCTTTATACTACTTAAAACCTTCGTACGAATATCAGGTAATATTTATTCACTTTTTAAAAAACATTTTTGGGACCGTTTTTTAGCTGGCAAAGAAGCATTCCAAAAAGATTCCGTATATAGAAATTCGTGATCACTGCTGGGCACAGGCCTTCCCAATGGAGAAACACATGAGGACTATGGGCCGTAACAGCACCACGCTGGCCCAATGCGGGTTGGTGGTTGAAACGGTTGCAATAGCGACCGAGACCAACGGCTTAACGTGCCTTTCGAAACACGGAGTTGGTGATCACAAAGTTTTGGTCACCCATCCACGGCCTGACCACGGCGAAAGTATAGGTTAAAGATTCTTTATTTTTCAAAAAAGACAAATTAATATCACTTACTTGAGAATAAAATTATACTTTTGTTTTACAATAATAAACATCATTCACGCCAGTGTATAAATTGGATATTGCTTAAACTTACTCACTTTGTTTACTTACACTAATTGTAATATTTTCAACTTAACATCTCACATACATATTCAGCAATTTTATTTTTAAATGACATATCACATTCAATACTTTTATTGATGATGGTAACTTGTTAAATAGTTTAAAAGTATACTAACCACAACCTCCGAGCTTCTCATAAAGTATTAGTAATGAAATTCGTGATATGTGATATTAATAAAATAAAATACGATACGCGGATAGATAAAATTGCAAAATTAAAAATCTTTTCTTTTCTATAGGAAGCAGCTTGGAAAACGCACCAATGGCAGAAGTCGAAGCCGATTACGGACAAAAAGCCCATAAATAGAAAGTTTCATTTCAAGCAGATTGCCCGCGCTGTTAAGTTCACGTCTAAGCTGTTTGGACGAGCTCTCTCTAAAAGAATCAAGGCGACGGTCTTGTATGCCACTGAAACTGGGAAGTCGGAGCAATTTGCTAAGGAATTGGGTCTCATATTTGGACATGCTTTTAATGCTCAGGTTATTATTATTCTGTTTTTGCAAAACTACTTAAGATACATTAACCGTGTTACGTATTTAAGACAGCTAGTCTTAGCTGTCTTAAATACGTAACACAACTAGTGCTCGCGACGTCCTTCGCGTTTTACAAAGTGCTCAACATTATATTCCTACCTCTTATTGGCAAAATGATGATTGTTAATAGTTGAACTAGAAGCTCTAATTGTCATTTGATTAATTGTTGTCATGGTGATAAATGTCTGTCGACGTGTCATTATTTTACAATACCGTGAAATTTTAAAATTCGAAATCAAATTACATTTTGACGGAATATGTCACTTAATACTTGGTCGAGCAGATATTGATAACCACGGTTACACCCGCGCGGTACCCGTTCCCATTGGAATATAGGGATAAAAAGTAGCCTATGTCCTTTCACAGGCTCTAGACTATCTGTGTACCAAATTTTAATTAAATCAGTTCAGTAGTTTTGACGTAAAAGCAAGATAGACAGAGTTACTTTCGCATTTATACTTAGCATGGATATGTATTGGTGTAAAATTAAAACAATAATTGAAAATTATTAACGTGATTCCCTAAATATAGAGGAACTCTAGAGCACAAAAAATTAATGGGTTTTCACAATTCTTATCTCTGATAAAATATATTTTTGTAGTGTTTAAAACACGAATTTCTTCTGTAGGTTCATTGTATGGCAGACTATGATATTACATCTATAGAACACGAAGCTCTTTTATTGGTTGTGACTTCTACGTTTGGAAATGGGGATCCGCCAGAGAACGGTGTTGTAAGTATGGGACAAAATAACATATCTCTTTAGAATGTAATCTCTTTTTTATATAATGAAAACTTTTGATTTCAGACTTTTGGTGAGAGTCTTTGCGAAATATTATATACTGAGCAAGTCGGAGAAGAATTAGCAGGGTAAGTATTAAATGAAGAACTATTTAATATTAAGTTATATTTTAAAAATTTGTGCTTTAAACACATATGATATTTTTTAGGAACCCAATGTTGACTCCAAAATCATTTATAAAAGCAAACAGTCAAATAGAAATGCAGCGGTACGTCACAAATAACTCCAAAAAACTGAGTCGACTTGAATCACTAAAAGGTAAATTTTCATTCGATCAATTTAAACAACTTGTGCTGAGTTAAATTTTTTTGTGGTATCAAATCAAAACTAGCTGTTTACACTAAAAACAAAAAACATACATATTGAAGATACATTATTTATGTTTTTTGATTCTATTGAGGTCGAAAAATAGTAAATACAATAATATATTTCAGGAAGTACAACAGATGCTACATCCATAGACAGTTTTGGTCCTTTGAGCAACGTCCGTTTCGCTGTATTCGCACTTGGATCCAGTGCTTATCCAAATTTCTGTAATTTCGGTAAATATGTGGATAAACTGCTTGGCGACCTTGGTGGTGAAAGAATTCATGAACTAGCTACTGGGGATGAGATGTGTGGCCAAGATCAAGCTTTCAGAAACTGGGCTTCTAGCGTTTTTAATGTAAGTTAAAGCTTAACAATAGTTAATGATTTAAAATAAAGATTCAATAAAGAAAAATAATTGTAAAAAATAAAATATCGCACTGGCAAACAATAGAATCATATTGGGTTCTAAATGTGATGTGTCTGAAAATCCTTTGTAAATTAAGGAATTTCGAGTATTGCTGGATACTTCGATCGAGCGTAAAATTGATCAAAGATCAGGACTCAGGTGTCACTAACTCCAATCAAAGTTATTGTGATTGTTGAATTGTGTAGCATAGTAAAGGTGTGAAATCTGTTTCAATTTTTTATGTAGTTAGTTTATTAGAACATATTCGTGTTTTTTATTCTTATAAGTAATTTCAAATTGCTTTTTTGCGAAGTATGCGTGTTTTGGAATCAAGCTTTAATCAAAACTTCTGTTAATGATTTTGTAGAAGACAGAACAGAGCCCCCACTAACGCCCTAATATGTTTTTACGCAGTTGGCTTGTGAGACATTCTGTTTGGATGATGATGAAACACTACAAGAGGCAAAGCGAGCTCTAGGCACAGTTGCTCTGAGCGAAGAAACAGTAAGATTCGCTCGAGTGGTCGGTAAAGCACCAACTTTGCCAGCAGCCTTAAAATCAGCGTTCAATAAGCCATTTGTAACTTGCACTGTTAGAGCAAATAAGGACTTAGGCGATGCTTCTGCTGAAAGATCTACGATTTTTATCGACATGGAACCAAAGGTCAGAAGATATAGGCAATTATAATAATAATAATAGAAAATTTGTACTCTGACATTTTGAATTATACTATTATGGGTTACTTTTATTGAAGTTACGATTCATTTATTTGAATTTTAGGATGAAATTAAATATGATCCAGGCGATCACGTTGGTATAATTGCTTGCAATCGCAAAGAGTTGGTCGACAGCTTACTTGCACGGACAAGCGATGTCGAAGATTATGATGAACCTCTGCAGTTACAGATATTGAAAGAGACACACACGTCTAGCGGTAAATATTGATGATTTCAAATTTTCCTATTTTATAGAACGTCGGAAACATTCCTAAAATAAATCTTGTTATAGGTCCAGTAAAATCTTGGGATCCACATGAAAGATTACCTATCATTAGTGTACGTGAACTATTCACTAGATTCTTGGATATTACAACACCGCCAACCACTCTATTGCTGCAATATTTAGCTACTACTTGTGACAATGAGGAAGAGGGTATTCAACTTAATCTTTTGGCCACCGTAAGTCAATTTAGCTAAATATAAAGCTAAATATTTAAATAAATATTTAGCTTTATATTATAAATAATAAGCTAATTATTTTTTAGCTTTATATTATATATATAAGCTAAATATTTTCTATCGATAAATAAAATACTAATCGATGATGCCAAAACTTTTGTGTCAACACTTTATTTTAATTTCTTAGGATCCTGGGGTATACGAAGATTGGCGTCACTTCCACTTCCCAACGTTGCCCGAAGTCTTGGAACAGTTCCCATCGGCAAGGCCTAATGCTTCAATGCTCGCTGCCTTGCTTTCGCCATTGCAGCCCAGATTCTACTCAATATCCTCATCGCCAATCGCACACCCAAAGCGATTACATTTGACTGTAGCTGTCGTGACTTACAGAACTCAAGGTCATTTTTTTTAAGGATAATAAATGAAATATTAACCCAACACTGTTTGTATAACTTTAGACTGTATCAGAGATCCATTGTTTCCTCAATCAAATTCTTACGTCAGAGTGATAACGCAAATTTTCATGGCTAATTAACACATACTACATATTCTCATTAACTAGAGATGATATAGGTAGTTAGTTGGTCAGTATATATTTTTTGATAATAGCCGGGTAGATTAAAACAATGGATATATTTTTTAAATGGGTACGCGAATTTAATGATGTCATGTCCAAACAGATGGCGAAGGTCCGGTTCACTATGGTGTGTGCTCGAATTATCTCATGGACCGTAAACCGGGAGACGAGGTGTTCTTGTTTATGCGAAGGTATTAATATAGTGAGACGTAATCAATACTTCATTTTTTTGTTTTTACTAAGCTAACCAATATATTAATTATTTTTTATAAATTTATTGTGAACATTTGAAACAATTATTTTTATGAGTACATTTATTTCAGCGCACCAAACTTCCACTTACCGCAAGAACTCTCGGTACCACTAATATTGATTGGGCCAGGAACAGGAATTGCTCCGTTCCGAGGTTTCTGGCACCACCGCAGGGCGCAGTTGAATTCTAGGTCTCGTCCCACTGGAGGTCCAGTGTGGCTCTTCTTTGGCTGCCGAACTAGAACAATGGACTTGTATAGAGAAGAAAAAGAACAGGCTTTGAAAGAAGGCGTGCTCTCAAAAGTTTTCCTGGCCTTATCCAGGGAGAAAACGGTTCCGAAGGTCGGCGATCTTATTTAAAATTCTTTTTTCTCACAATATGAACAGCTTTTATTAAATTTCATTATTGTTTTCTTGCAGATGTATGTTCAAGAATTAGCTGAGAAGGAAGGCAATGAAATACATGATCTGCTTATAAATCGAGGAGCTCATTTCTACGTGTGCGGTGATTGCAAAATGGCAGAAGACGTGAATCAGAAATTAAAAGGAATCATCAAGAAGCACGGAAACATGACCGATGAACAGGCGCAGAATTTCATGTTTATGTTAAAGGTATGATTATCATTTCATTTTAACTAGTCAAGGGGCACAAGACGAACACAACAGAAACATCTATTGTTTGCGAACACCGGTGCTCACGGTGCCCTCCAAGGGATTGAAAATACGATTGCTCTATAATACTGAGTTCTGGTAAAACTGGTTTTGGAGGCACAAGCTCTTACAAAAATTATAGCCCTACTTTTGTTACTAATTTCAATCTTTAATATACACGCTCAGCATTAATATTTCAATTGTTCAGGAGGAGAACCGTTACCACGAAGACATATTCGGTATTACCTTACGCACTGCCGAAGTCCACAACGCTTCCCGCGAGTCGGCCCGCCGCAACCGCGTCGCCGACCAACCATGACGCCGGTCCTCGCGCATCCGTCCCAACATGTTTACTTAGCCTAATCGTACCTTCAATTCATCATACCTTCAACATTACCTGGCTTAGTCATCCTACGTCATCTTGAAGGCTTTGGATTCTATAGAGGCCAGACGATTCCTAATGACTGGTAGGTTGTATTGCTTGAAAACATGTGTTGCTTGATTCTATGAACTATGAACTAAAACTATGAACTTATATGAGTGGAATATACCGCTAATAACTAATGATAAATCTTTCGAGTATAATCAACAGCTTCACTAAGGGACGTTTTATATCTACTATGGCCGATTAGATTTGTAGATTTCCATACATTTTGACATAAGCGCACGCGTGTGGCTGTGAAAAGATGTTACGGTCTCGTCATCTCGTGTAATTGTAAGAGCGTGCGCGTGAGCAGTGCTGGCGGCTAGCGTAGCTATGACACTAATCTTACATCTCTTCATGAGGTATAAGTAGAATATTTTTTTTTGTCCTAATAAACAAGAATAATGCAAATACTGCCGATTGTGAGTGTAATTTGTATCTCTAAACCCAGTGTATATTCGTATACAAATAAAATGCATAACCTAAGAAATGTGGATCTAAATATCGCTGGATTTATGGAAAATTATTATTTGGTGTGCAATTAAAAAGTAAATTAATGTTTTTTTTGTATGGAAAGTAATCTGATATTTTTGAAAATCAAATAAATATTTAAATTATATTTGATCCTACTAAGCCTAAGGTTTCGTATAATTATTGAGATTTTGATATGCAACATTTCTGAATAATCCATAATTAAGCCGAAAGGTATAATAAATGTGTTGTGAAAATTAATATTATTGGCCTATGATCTCAATTTTCTATTAATTGCAAAGAGTCAATTGTAAAACAGTTAATGTTCATAATTATCTGTCGTTTTATTTGGCGAGTTGTTTCTAAGGACGAGTCTTATTACTACTTTATGACTCTATTATCAATATTCTTTTCAGCTTCGAGCCAAATAATATAATACAGAGGTTGTAGCATGTGGGTCCTCTTGTATATAGTACTAAAACCGGTAACCTCAATACAGTTACTAAGGAAGCATTTATTTAGAACTATATTTTTCACTTGCAGGAAATCTTAATCGAGATTTAAAACTCGATTTGATTTTCATTTTTTGACATTTAGCTTTTATGTCAAAAAATGACAAAATCTAGTTTTAAACTGGGTATGATCATTTTTTGATATTTTTGTTATGTCAAAAATGTAAAAATTCAGATTTAAACTGGGCTTAAAATTTCTTGCAAGTGGCCCTTAGGGGGGTGAGTTTTTTGATCTGTAGTAATATTTACCTTAAAAGTTAAAATCTAGACATTGGAAATGTTAAAATATATGACGTCAGCTTGATAAATTGTAAAATTTGCGATGAAATTGCACCGTGTTGTAGTTAAATTGTCTAGGATTATTTAACTTTAGTTATATTTGAAAATTCGACTATTGGACAAGCTGTCATTATCACGACATCATATTTTAAGCTACTGGGTAACCTGACCACGGATCAAAAAACTCACCCTTAGAGTTTATTCAAATGTTTAAGCAGGGTGGATTTATATTGATAACGCACAAAATGCCTCGGTTTATTCACAGACCAAGGTTGATCAGCTTCGAATATGTTGATCCATTAAAATGTACTACTAAAATTACGATATACCGCTTACATTATTTAGAATTAGGTGTATTTTATTTCAATAAATAATCATCGATGTCATAATTTCTGTCAAAATATTGTCCATTTAATTAATAAATTAGAATACCTACTTTACCAATATTAGGAAAATTAGCAGAGTCGAAATTTGTTTTTTATTAGGTTGGTAAAGACAACGATGTATGTACTTATCTTAAAATTTTTTGATTGCCAAATCTTGTACAGTGTGTGCTATAGTTAAGTTTCTTTGTGCTAATGTAAATAATATTTAATTCTAAGTTAAATTGTAAGCTATCATTTTCTTTTTAAATACGTGTATTATTTAATGAAAATTAATATATTCCTTCTTATTACACATTTGAATATTACTAGTAATTGTTATAATACATTTATCAAAGTTTATTAATGTTTATGCTACAAATAAAATATTTGCTTATAGAAATCATAATTTTTACCATGATTGATTCGAATGTCTGTCTATAACAATACTATTAGTGTGAGTGTGAAATTTGTGATTCTATATGTAACTAGTCTTAAGAAATGTATTCATATTTTCTATTATTCATGTTACAAGAATTTATTATACAACAATCTTTCCTGATACATAAAGTTTCTAATATATTAATAATACAAACTTTAATAGTTCTTTACCGAATATTAACAAAATTGCGGATTTTCATATCTTCTAAATTTAATGCACTCTTTGTGATTATAAAAAATGATAAATATTATTAATTAATTCATATCACACGAGTAATGTTAAGCTTTGCACCATTTCATTCTAATAAGGAAACTGTTCGAAGTGTTAACGGAACAAAAGCTATAAATCTTAAATACATTTGTCTGTTAATGGTCAAATAAAGTTCCTTCATATTGAAAAATAAGAACCGTATTTCATTTAGAACCCCAAAACATAAACAGTGTAAATCATTCTCATTTCAGTACTTGATCAAAGTTTGGTAAAAATTTTAGATTTATTAGGTGCTTACTTAGCAATTTAAGGTAACGGGCTTCGATCTCGATAACATAAGGGCTCGTTTATGGATACGCGGTGCGTTGAGCGACACGTGCGGCGTGGCTTCCCGCGGCGCGTCAGGCGTTTTTACCGTTTATGGTGAGGCGGCGCGCGAGCGGCGCGTGAAGCGGCACGAGCAAACTCAAACATATAGACTGTCACTCTCTTCCACACACTGTCAATGTCACAAAAGCAATCAATCCTTCTTGCTTGCCGCGGTATTGCCGCTTCAGCCGCCGCCGCATCCGACGCGGCATCGCCGCATGTGACGCTACAACTCAAACAAAAGCTTGCAAAAACGCGTGTCCTTGAACGCACCAATACCTCGCCGTATGTTTGTTTTTCTGGCGACCCGTTTGGCGTGCCGCGCCGCCTGACGCCCCGCGTCTCCTTAAACGAGCCCTAAATATGCATTAGAGATGTGTTTCTGAAATTATTAGTGAGTGATGTCTACAGAACAGTTTGGGCGCTGGTGAATAAAATTTAGTAAATGTTAGGATTTCGTGCCTAATATAAATAAATCACGAGTTATGTAAGGTTTTTTATTTAGGCATATGAATTCAAATAAAAACTAGATAATAGTTTCATCCTAAACTATTTATTAATTCTCACCTTCTCACACAAAGCTAATTCGCCATGTCGACTAGTAGAGCTTTTAAATGAAAAGTTATATAACTAATACAGTTGTTACATACAATTTATTATTATTGATTCCTTTTTGTTAATTTAACTATTAACTATTGTCAACCACCCACCCACCAGTAGAGTATTTTTAACGTTATTTAGAAAAAAAAAGCTAAGACAACAATCCATACTAATACATGTGAAAGTAACTCTGTCTCTCTTGCTTTCACGTCAAAACTACAAAACCGAAATAATTGAAATTTAGTTCATAGATAGTCTAGAGTCCGAGAAAGAACATAGGCTACTTTTTGTCCCGATATTCTCATGGAAACAGGTACCGCACGGGTGAAACCGCTGGAAGCAACTAGTGTAAAATAAACAAGACAGCTCACTATTTTTACTTCCCTGATCTCATATTAAATTTCCCACGGGGCAACAGAATTATGAGGTCACTAAATTTGTCTAGTCCTGCTGGAAATTAGGATTTGATGAGCCGTATTACCATAGACTCGATGAGAAATGGAACTGTTATAAATTTAGTTGCACTCTTTGGGAATAAAATTTTAATCAACTTTTCAGATTTATATCAAGTTATTTGTTTAGTAGAAGTTCATGCTTGTGCATTATGGAAACTAGAACTATAAGAAGTTTTACCTTTCACTTAAAAACAACTAAAGTTAGCCAAAAAAAATTTCACAATACTTAGCAATATTATTCTAATTAACCATCTATCCCCTCCGGCCTTTCAGCCAAGAGCTTCTCAATACTCCAACAATTAGTGGCTTAAAAAATCCATAAGGTGTTACCATAAATGTTTTTGCATTAACAACAAACATCAACTATAAATTGGATTCCCCATTACTTATCTGATTTACTGAGTCCGGTTCAACTCGTGTTCGAGATTAACTGGGACTGTAAAAAGCGCTAGTCGTCAATTTGTCTTGGTTGTACGAATGCGAACATCGTCTCTTTGTGACTGTAACAATGGTACTGTTTGTTCTTGTAACTTGTCCTATGTAACTTGTTTTTATATTAAGGAACTCTTTCCGCGGTTTCACCCGCGTACTGCCCGTTCCCATAGGAATATCGGGGTATAGAGTAGCCTTTGTTCGTTCTCAGGCTCTAGACTATCTGTGTACCAAATTTAAATTAAATCGGTTCATTAGTTATGACGTTAAGCGAGACTGATAGACAGACATAGTTACTTTAGCATTTATATTAGTTGTCATTTCAACAATTTTTAAGTCTTACTGTTGGGCACAGGAACGATATAAAACAAAAGGTAAGGGTTAATGGTAATAATTCTAATAGAATATATACGGATATTGGATTTACGTGTTAAATCATACCTATATTTTTTCTATTTAGTGATTCTCGAAAGGCATTTTGCCTAGTGACTGAGTTGAAAAAGAGTTAGCTTTAGCTGTCACCCCTCACGTAGCCGAGATGACATGTTAGAACTGATGACTTGTTACTAAGAAATTGTATTTCTTGGAAAGAGGGCTTTCCCACTGCTGTGATTTTGAGTGCCATGTCTTAGTAATAGTGGCAATAACCCTGACGAAATTTAGTACCCTGAATTAAGGCGGTAAAATATACACATACATAAGGTCACGCCTTTTCCCCCGGGGTAGAAGGAGATTACTTCTTTCCACTTGCTACGATCCCTACATACTCGTATCTCGTTCGCTTCATCAACTCTCATCATCATTCCTCATACATGATCGGCGATTACGGGAACTCTTGACCTGGCCTTTCTCAAAAACGTCTTTGATTTGACCACCAGGTCTTCCTCGTCCCGTATCTTCACTCACACCCGATTCATATATTGGGTCCTTACCTATGAAATTGGTGTTTTTTTTCTCTCTTAGTATTTTATCTGTATCTATCAAGTTTCAGAGTATTCTTAAAAAATAATTACCTCCTCTTAAAATAGACCATATTTTTGAGCTCTTTTGATTTATTTTGATAGATTGTTGTAAGTTTAATTGTGTTAAAATTGGACACGGAGACAACTCTTTTTATGTGCCTCCCGAATACATCATTTGATTTGCATTCACTTAAAAACAATAAATAATTTTTATGAAGTTTGATATCACACATATTGCTTAAGGTTGTCTTAAGATACACGCCAAATATTATTATCTTTGGATTTGTCGTTGTGAAGAAAACTGATAAAATGTTAGTATGTAAAATGCAGACATCCCCAAAACCTCCATACAAAACACCAATTTCATAGGTAAGGACCTAATATTATTATCCATTTAGACCATCCATACTTCCTTTCTACATGACAAAACCATCTCAGCATTCCTTTCTCTATTCTTATCCCTACATCCTGTTTCAAACCACACTTCCATCTTATCACATTGTATATCCTGTCACTCAGTTTTACCTTCAGTGACTGCACTCAGCGTTACAGGTGGTGAGCCCGTCGCCGCTATAAGCTATTGATTGGTTGTGCAGTTCAAAGTCCATTACCTTCAACGTCGCCTTTTACGGCATCCAAAGGGTTGGGTGTATTCTTTTGATGAACCGCTACCACACGATTCAAAAATAAATAAATAAATAAATATAATTAAAAATCTTCTTACATAGAAACACCTGTCGAGTAGCTCAAAATAATCTTATTTTGATTATATTGAGGAAACTAGATGACAGGATATGTGTAATAGTTGTTTATGTACATAATTAAAATAAAATTTATCAGACCCAAATAAGCAGGTATATAAATATCTGTTCGAGATTAACTGGGACTGTAAAAAGCGATAGTCGTCAATTTGTCTTGGTTGTACGAATGCGAACATCGTGTCTTTGTGACTGTAACAATGGTACTGTTTGTTCTTGTATCTTGTTCTATGTAACTTGTTTTTTTATTAAAGAACTCTTGGTTTTCCGCGGTTTCACCCGCGTACGGCCCGTTGCCATAGGAATATCGGGGTCTAGAGTAGCCTATGTTCGTTCTCAGGCTCTAGACTATCTGTGGACCAAATTTAAATTAAATCGGTTCATTAGTTATGACGTGAAGCGAGACTGATAGACAGACATAGTTACTTTAGCATTTATAATATTAGTTGTCATTTCAACAATTTTTAAATATAAATATCTAAGAATAAAGAACACATAAGTATCTTGAATACAGATACCCACAAAAATTTGCATTTGAAATGACAAACGTGAATAAACGATAAACAACTTTTAAAAGTTTTCATAGGACAATTCCACATTAAACTTTTCCGGTTTGAAATCAAGATTTTGTTAATTTTAATAGAGCTTATTTATTGAAGCGTAGAAAACATTTGAATATATGGAAAAGCAGCAGTAACATATGAGTTCCTTCTTTGAGGAGAGAAGGTCTTGCAAGGTAGCCAGCAAGGTGATGGCTTAGTATATTCGGTTACTCATGCGACGAGCTTCCTATATGGAGCAATAAATGAAATGATATCATTAATTGGATAGAGATAACTAAGGAAAAGTATGACGGTCACTCTTTGTTTTATTTTACTTTACAGGTATAGCACAATGTAAATTACCATGTTCTTACGAATTGCATAAATGCTACGTGACTTCTGCCGCGGACCTCCCTACTTCTCGTTAATACCTAGTACGGATTAGGTAGTTTTAATGACTAAGCTACAATGTTAGCGCTATTGTTACAGACTACAGAACTAACTAACTAAATTATCTCAATGAATTTAGATGCTACTGTTTGCTAAAACATTTTTTTCAAAACGGTCAAACCATTTTATCGGTACCAATAAGTTGTTGTCTATAATTTTCATCGCTTCAACTATAAGGCGCTTGTATTTTAGAATTGTTTTTTTGTGCTATTATTTTTCTCTGCAATACGGTCTTTTTATCTATCTTATTTTTTTTTTATCTGACAGGCAAGTTCTTGGCCTACTTCTCACCTTATGGTAAATGACGATAAGGCCAAAGGTGGAAGCGAGTTTCACTTGCAATCCTCAACAACTGAGGAACTGGCTATCTTACCTCTGATTGCAGGAACACAACAATGCTTATAACATTGTTCTAATGGCGGCAAATTTAGTTGAGACGGCGGTAGCTAGCCAGGCGGGTTTGGAAACCCTACCACCAAACCGAGCAGAAAAACCCCTGCCCTCGTGGGTAATAGAACCCTAGACCTCCAGATCTACACCCGGTGGTGTCAACCACTAGAACAGGGAGGTGGTTATATATTGGGTCCTTACCTATGAAATTGGTGTTTTTTTTTCTCTCTTAGTAATAGGTTGGGGAAAAAGTTTCTTCGCATTTTTTAAGAAAATTCAAAACATTTTTTAATATAGTTTATTTACATTTAACTAAAGTATGTAGGTACCATTTTGTTCGATAACTATTTGCCATCTTGTAGGTAGGGACATGATCCCATTGCTATAGAAATTTTGGGACTTCTGGTCAAAATACCGCGACAAGTGGTTTTGGCAGTCCTCTCGTGATGTTAACCTGACACTGCCTAAAGAATTCTGAAGAGACCGAAACAGGTGGAAATCTGAAGGTGCAAGGTCAGGACTATACGGCGGATGCATTAACACCTCCCAGCCTAACTCTCTTAATTTTTGCTGAGTGGCTAAATATGTGTGAGGTCTAGCGTTATCATGATGAAAAACCACACCCCTTCTGTTGATTAATTCCGGCCGCTTTCTCTCAACTTCTTGCTTTAATCTCATCAGTAGTTCGCAGTTGAGTTCAGAATCGATGGTCCTGCCTGGTGGTAACAGCTCATAATGAATAATGCCCTTCCAATCCCACCACACACACAGCATCACCTTGTTGCGAGTTAACCCGGGTTTCGCCACAGTCTGTGAAGCCTGACCGGCCTTTGACCACGACCTTTTTCGCACGTTCTTGTCGTACGTGATCCACATTTCATCACCAGTTATCAGCTTCTTCAAAAATGGCTCGGTTTCATTACGTCGTCATAAAGAATCACAAATGAGTACACGGTTCATTAGGTTTCTTTCAGTGAGCTCGTGAGGTACCCAAATGTCGAGCTTTTTTGTGTACCCAGTTTTTTTTCAAATGCGCCAAAACTGTTTTGTGGTCAATTCCCAGTTCTTCAACTACGTCGTAACTACTGACATGCCGATCTAGCTCCACTTTTTCAAAAAAGGCATCCATTTTATCTGTAATAGGGCGACCAGAGCGACGTGCATCTTTGACATCAAAATTTCCGGATTGAAAACGCTAAAACCAAATTTGTGCTACTCTCACAGACACTGCACTAGGTCCATAAACATCGCAAATTTTTTTTGCGGCTTGCGTTGCATTTTTACCTTTTTTGTAGTAAAATTTTAAAATGTATCGAATTTCTTCATTAGATTCACTCATCTTGGCGGTACGAAAAACAAATGAAAATCACACATTTTCCTAATTTGAATTTGGAATTATGTTCTTTAAAATTTAAACTTTCAATGATACCAAAACCAGCCAGATACCAATAGTATAGCCAGAGAGATTTTATTACAAGTTTATACATACTATAATGCGAAAAGACTTTTTCCCCAACCTAATATTTTGTCTGTAACTATTAAGATTCAGAGTATTCCTAAAATAGTTAATAAGTTTACCTTAATAGTTACCTCGTCTAAAAATAGACTAAATCAAATCAAAAGAGCTCAAAAAGCTCGTTTGATTTGTTTGGATAATTTGTTGTAAGTTAAATTGTGTTGAAATTGGACACGGAGACAGCTCTTTTTAAGTGCCTTCCGAATACATCATTTTATTTGCATTCACTTAAAAACGATAAATAAATTTTATGAAGTGTGATATAACACATATTACTAAAGCTTGTCTAATGATAGATGCCAAATATTATTATCTTTGGATTTGTTGTTGTGAACCATACAAAACACCAATTCCATAGGTAAGGACCTAATATATGAGCTTCGCTTATGGTTATGGATTTTTCGCTGTTTCAGCTGTCCTTAGTCAATATAAGTCCCACTGCTAGGCACAGACCTTCGCCAAAGAGGAACACAAGCAAAAACAAGCAGATACTCAGTGGTGATTGGGAATGGGATCTTTTGCCTTTGCGCATGTGTAAACTGGTATAATTTTTGAGCTCTCGAATGACATTTTAGTGTTGAGTTTCAAAGTTCAGAATAAATTTAAGCAGTGGTTTTCTCAAATACAAAATCAAAATCAAATCAAAATCAAAAATAATTTTATTTCATAGGCTAAACATAGCACTTGAAATCGTCAACATTCATACATAGTCACATTTATTATACATAATGTAAATTTTTATAATAAAATTGACAAAAAATACTTAAAATTCACTGCCGCGAGCGCTTGCAGCAAGTACATCCACATAGCGCTTTGACTGTGGTTGTAATCGATACAAGCGACCGGATTCCGAGAGTAAGGCATTTCATGAGAAGAACCCGGTAAGAAACTCATGAGCCACTTTTTTTAAATAGCCAATCATACAATCTATTAGTCACAGTGTTACATTTTTTACATTTAGAAATTATATGTCAGTATATAATCAAAATAAGATTAAACGTGGTTATCTCTTATTGCATTAACTTGTATGAATGATACATGTATTACCGTCTCATTACTTTAAAGTGGCAAATTAAACTAAACATTATTAAGATTAAGCAACGGATGTCCACACATTCCTATCATCTAAATAATCCTGAACTTCGTAATATGCCTTTCCCATGAGGGTTTTCTTAATATGCGGTTTCAACCTGTGCAACGGCAGTTCAGTTACATGTTGTGGAATTTTGTTATATATTTGTATGCACTTTCCCATAAATGAGTGACTAGTTTTACGTAGTCTGAAACCTGGAACAGCAAGCCTGTTCCTGTGTCTTGTGTTTAGACTGTGACCGTCGCTGCATTTTAAAAATGTTTTTATATTTTTATAAACGTACATAATGTTTTCATACACATATTGGGATGCAACTGTCAAAATATTTATTTCTTTAAATAATTCCCGTAGTGAATCACGAGGTTTAAGTTTATAAATAGAACGTATTGCTCTTTTTTGTAATACAAAAATGTCGTGAATATCGGCTGCTGTGCCCCATAACAGCAGACCATACGACATGACACTATGGAAGTAACTAAAATATACAAGTCTCGCCGTTTTAACATCCGACAACAATCTAATCTTTTTTACGGCATAAGCAGCCGAACTGAGTCTTGCCGATAGGGTGTTAATATGAGATCTCCACTGCAAACGAGAATCCAGGGTGATCCCTAAAAATACCGTTGTATCAACACATTGAATTATATCCTCATTAATTTTAATTTTTGTACTGACCTGCTTTACGTTAGGCAAAGAAAATTTGATACACTTTGTTTTTTTAGAATTTAATAATAAGTTATTATGAGTAAACCAACACATTACTTTGGAAAGGGTAGTATTTACATCGTCAAAGTCTTCTACGTTTCTATTGATTTTAAAGATAAGAGATGTATCATCTGCAAATAATACCGTCTCACATAGGTTGTTTACAGTTCGAAGTATTTACGATCTTTATATTGCTATACAAAATTCCAGTTTATTTTTTAATTTTATTGTCTACTAGCTTTGCCCGCCGTACTAGCTGTGCCGCCCGACGTCGTTCGCGTGGCTATTGATTTAACGCCGATAAAAGTCTACAAAAAGATTTTGTGTGTTTGTTAACACTGCATTGGTTTTTTACAAAGGGCTCAACATTACATTCCTACCTCGTATTAGCAAAACGTTGATTGATAATAGTTGAAGTAAAACCTCTAGTTATAAAAGTAACGAAAATAACATGTCTTGTCAGTGTCATCTGATTAATTGTTGTCATGGTGATAAATCTCTGTTGTCGTGTCATTACTTTACAATTCCGAGAAATTTTAAAATTCGAAATGAAATTACATTTTTACAGAATATGTCACATAATACTCGGTTGAGCAGATATTGATAACCACGGTTTCATGCGCGGTACCCATTTCTATGGAAATATCGGGATAAAAAGCCTATGACCTTTCTCAGACTCTAGACTATCTGTGTACCAAATTTCAATCGAATCGGTTCAGTAGTTTTAAAGTAAAAGACAGACAAACAGACAGAGATTTTTTTTCGCGTTTAAAATATTAGTATGGATTGAAATGTATATTTTGAAAATTAATTTGAGTACGTTAGACTACAATCTTGCTTGATGGAAAGCGACGATGTGGACTAAGGTGGACGCGCAAACTGGCGAAACAGTACCTACCTGGGCCCCAATCCCGCCAAATACGAACGTATTTGCCACAACTAATTAGGCCAATGGCATAAGCTAAAAATTGCCTTGATTTGTAGATCCGGTTATTCTCTCGCATAAACAATGAGGAAATAATAACGAACGAACAAGCAGACATGCTAATTAATTGTTATTGAAAAACTCGTCGAATAGATTAGTTTTTGTCATGAGGACTTCAGATTACATTAAACTTACTGAAGAATGTTGCTTAGCGTTATCGAATTGGTCAGTAATGTTATCGAGTTCTTCCTACATAATATCAATTAAAATAAGATAAACTTAATCGTTAATTTGCTGCTTTATCCGTCTGTCCTCAGCCTATATATGTCCCACTGCTGTACGCTTTGGCTTTCGATTGAAAACCAAGCTACCTTCGCCATGTTCAGGCCATGGATGGGTGACCAAAACTTTGTGATCTCGAGCTCCTCCGTACTTCGGAAGGCACGTTAAGCCATTGGTCCCGGTCGCTATTGCGGCTGTCTACCCACCAACCCGCATTGGGCCAGCGTGGTGGTGTTACGGCCCATACTCCTCATGTGTTTCTCCATGAGGAAGGCATGTGCCCAGCAGTGGGATGTATATAGGCTGAGGACAATATTATAAATAATAAATATTAAATATTTAAATAAGAAAACAATATGACGTTTTTTGAAAGCAGCAGTAGGTAATATGTATAAGAAATCATAAAAGTAGGTTTCTTTTATAATTTCATCTACTGATCTATTTTTAACCTTATGACATAATTTTTTAAGGAACCTTAGAAATCTCTACTATACACTGTGAACTTCTTTGACTGTATCAAGAAACATGATTACTAAGAGTACAATCTAAATATAACGAGAGTGATCATGGTAGTTATAAATGCAGAATTATTGGTTTTTCATTAAATTATGTGTCACAAGCTTTCAGATAGAGTTAGGGTGAGTTTTTTGATCCGTAGTAGTAGTAAACTAAATAGTTTAAATCTAGACCACTAGCGTCAATGGAAACGCCAAAATGTGTGTCGTCAGCTTAAAAAATAGTTAAATTTGAAAGTTAAAGATGAAAATTCCAACCAATATACATCAGCTGTGCCACCAGCCACCATTTTACTAATCCCAACATGGGGTTGTTGTAAAATTGTCTACGTTTGTTTAACAAACATACATATAATCACGACTATTATACCGTTAGTCAGAGACTAGAGCAAAGTACCGCAAAAGCAGTCCATTGCCATAGTCCGCGCTTCACCAAGCAGTGACTGCACTCAGCGTGACAGGTGGTGAGCCCGTCGCCGCTATTAGCTATTGGATGGTTGTGCAGTTCTAAGTCCATTAGTAGCCTTTTACGACACCCAAGGGAAGAGATGGGCATGACACACACATGATTATTTAACTATAGTAATATTTAAACTCAACGATTGGACCACTTTTCGCCACTGGTCTATATTTTAACGTACTGGTCAACCTGACCACGGATCAAATGACCGACCCCAAATGTTTACATTATTTTGGTAATTAATTAAAATGTCTGCGTAAGGATTATGATGCAAGCCTAAATCAAATAGAGTGCTTTGACCAGAGAATACTTTGTTCAGATTCAGATTTGTTCAGATTAGCGCATTGTGAAATAGTCATTATGTCAATCAATCACCTAAACTGGTTAGAATGGGAATAATGGCGCGTCTAGACCTAGGATGCGCAGTGAACATAGAAATAATGGAGAGCATTCATGTGGACGGGCGAACATTATTGTAAATTGTAAGTCTAGGCCTTGTCTAATTCACTGTATGACTAAAAATATCATAATGCTTATTGAATTAATGTATGTCGTTTGGACTTTTAAGTTTTACATGATTTTCCCTTTACAATCGAACAGTTTTTCAAAATACCTCCTCGAAAATCGAAAAAACTTCATCTTTGACTTAAATGTCAATTGATGTCCAGACGAAATCAAGTAGAACTGCTAACGCACTTTAATATTTTTGGTACAAAATATATTTTTTTCAGGCTTTTCAAGCACGTTGTAAATGATTTATTATAATAAATGATATATGGAAATCTTGAAGCTTACATAATAAAATACTACGGTACGTGCGAAAAAAAATCCACCAGCAAGCTCCACCTTTGCGATTTCAACATCTTGCACAAGATGTTGATACCCTAATAATATGCACTAAACAGAAATTTAACTCGATCATACTTTACAAACGCATTGTTAAGATGTTTCAAACAAAAAACTGATTTCTTTTGTATCCGATAATTGATTAGTATGAACTTCAATTCTTTGTTGCACAAGAAACATCAATTATTCTTTTATGATCATCATAATATTGCTTCTATGCCAGCAATAAGCATGCAATCGATTATCGATTATCGCAGAGATTATGTACAGTAGACACCTTATTATTATGCATCATCGAGCCTGAGATTGCGTTAAGAAATTTGAGGAAGAAAAGTTTTCAGAATTATTTACATCTTTGTTGTAAGTTACCATTGTAAAAAACATCGTTTCATTAAAAAGCTCAATTTCTTTTGGAAAACGTGTTTTCGGATACTTACCGCTTGGGGCGCTTTTCACGTTTTCATAGATATTGAGATTCTTAACGCAATTAAAAAGTTGAGTTTTTTTACAATTATACTTACACTAGAGGTACTGGACTTAAGATAAATTCAAACTCAGTACACGTTGAAGTTACTAGGAGAACTAGGTACCTCTTGCGACTCAATTTTTCCCACCCGGCTATCACCTGTAACTGCATAGTGGGCTATTAGTTTGTTTGCTAGCATGTTACATAAGAATAAAAAATACGCTAAATAAATTAATGGTTATTATAATTATTTGTTCAGTGCAAATAGCAGAGCGTGAACCAATTAGGTACTTCAAAAGTATCATTCTGAATCACATCTCCATCTTTTTCTTCCTTGTTCATGCTCTGCTTCCAATTCTATTATTTGTGGTCAGCACAACTGTCTTCTTCTTCCACTCTCTCCTATCACTTGCCAAATCAACACTCTCTACTTTCCCCATCATAATCATCATTCACGAAATCTATCCATCTGTTATTTGGTCTTCCCCTCTCTTTACGCCCATCCACTTTCAAATCCACTTTCCTGGTGACATTAATTAAAAGGAAAGTCATTTTTCTCTCAGTTTATCAGCAATCGGGGCAAATTTCAGACTTCCCATGGCATATTCATGAAGAAGATGAATATCAACAATTTTTTTTTAATTTTGCTCTCCACATTCAAACAACGTTACACAATAGAAACATATTATTAAAACATATTGTACTATATAAACAAAGAAACATACGACCTCCGTGGTCGAGTGGCAAATGTTGGTGTGATGATACAGGAATTGTTCTCCAATTTGGGTGTTTTTATATGTATTGTATATATTCTGAATATTTTCAAGTATATATCTAGAGTCATCAAGAAACCGTAACACAAGCAGCATTAGCTGCTTAAAAAGGGGCTAGTTGATAGGTGTGTATTATTGAAGATATTTATTTATTTATTCATTATATTAACGCCTGCGTTCATTTGCCCTTGAAAATTTAAGATAAGTCAAAAGTCAAAAGTTTTCCTGAAGCCATATTGTTATAACTATGTCTACTTTTTACACACCACTCAATGATGATGATGAATACCTTTCAATGATGAACATCCTAGAGCAATAGAGTATTGAGCAAGCAATGTACCAACTATCATTAAAGGTTTGCATTCAAATGTCCTCAGCCTGTCCCACTGTTGGGCACAGGCATTCCTCGTGGAGAAACATATGAGGAGTATGGTCCGTAAGACCAATGCGGGTTGGTGGGTAGAAACAGTCGCAATAGCGACCGGGACCGACGGCTTAACGTGCTTAATAAAGTTTTCGTCACCCATCCACCACCCCGAGCTTCGAACAATTGGGCAAATATAAAAGAACAACTCCATTGACTTAACATAATTATGTTAACATCTAAAATTCTGCTTCAATTTTAATTTTTTATTTTCTTTAAGTTCATCAGTGAGATCTTTAAAAGGCACCTTATTTAACGCTCTATCACCAAAATACTAATATATGAACGGAACGCACTACATAAATAAGCGATAACATATTGTTACACATTGTTACTTTGTATGACTAGATAGGGATTGTTATAAACGTCCGCCATCGTTTTTTATATCCAAAAATCAAAGCGCTAAAGCGCTGACTTAATCAACTCAAGCAATCTTTTATCTCATTATAATGGTAATCAGCGCTGGAGAGGTTGATTAGGGATAATATCCGCGTTTAGTTTGAGTCCAATCGGCGATCAAGCACAACGCTTACAGTGCTCAAGAATTGTTGTAATTGCGTAATGGGCTATTAACTTTATACAAAACGAAAGCTCTTTTGAATTTTTTTTGGTAATTTCACAGTAATATATAGTTTAAATTTCCATACAGCTCTGTATTTGTAACACTTATCGCTTTGAAGTAAAGTTAACACCAACTCATGCGCATTCAGTAGAAACGTTAATAATCACGTTCGCTCATAGTCCCAACACCTCACTTTATATAACTTGCAGTCAAATTACTGCGCTCAGTCGAATCAGTCCCGCCCGCGTAATAAAGCAACCGCGTTAACTGGGTTCGATTTTATTTATTAAAAAAAATATTCCAATGAGAATAAATGCGACATGTCAAATATTTTCAATTTCTGTTGTGTAAAGGATCCGGAAGGTGCGAGGGATATTTCTAAGATGAGCACCAGGTACTTACCACCGTCTTGTCCTATGAATGGTGACAGTGTTGTGAAGTTGGAGACACAGAAGGCTGGACCCAAGCCGATGAGGCTGCGGAATCACTTGGTGCAAGGCGAGGTCTTAGACACGCTACATGCCAAAATTGACAAGGTTTACTGTGCTGTAAGTATATTTACCTTTTAGCTACTTAATTTACCTATTGGTCAGATTATATTTTTTAAAAGCCATATACTCGACGTTACTCTTACTTCCGAAGTCACATGTACTATTTCAATTGGAAGTCAAAGAACGATATTTAAAATTTTCTGTGATCAATCTGACAAACAATCATAAAATGCTATAAGACAGATAAGTTTTACATTTGAATTATAATAAGCGTCGATTTTTCTATAAAATGAAAATATTCTGTACCAACACTAATATAATGCTAAAAATATCATTAATATTATCATCATTGTGACCGTATACTTCCCTCTGCTGGGCAAAGGTTTCCTAAACGGAAGAAACGTGCTCACGTGCTCCCCAGAGTGAAAGGCGTAAGACCACCAGATTAATAGATGTTTTTTATATTGATGTTTTTTGATGTTTTTTTTGTCGTGTAGTAGCGGCTCATTAAAAGAATACTACCAACCCAACTCTTGCCTTCAGTGTCGTAAAAGGTGAATAATGGACTTAGAACTGCACAACATCCAACATAGCGGCGACTGGCTCATCACCTGTCCCGCTGAGTAAAGTCACTGCTTAGTGAAGCGCGGACTATGACAATGGACTGCTTTTGTGGTTCTTTTGCCTAGTCTCTAACCCTTAGGGGATAATAGTCGTGATTATATGTATGTTTGTTTTATTAGAAAGGTGGAGAATAAAAATAGAAAAAAGGGAGCTTAGTTGGTTTGGGCATGTTGAGAGGATGGATAAAAGCAGATTCGCGAGGCAAGTATATAGCAGATGTGAATCGGAAAGCTGGAGGTGGACGGCCTTGGCGAACGAACCTTGACCAAATCGGCGACGTTAATAATGAGAGTAGAGGAAGCGAAAGATGAGTGTCAGGATCGAAAAATCCCGAAAGAGGGATTACTCACACTTATTCAGTTCCATTCAGTGTTTTCTATGTAAAACGGAGATTTTATGCTTTGACTGAACTGACGCGGAAAGCTGAAGAACCTCCATACAAAACTGGCAATCTCTACAAACGCTGAATGCAGCAGAATATGTAAGATATATTTGCAGACATAAATATAATTTTTATTATTAGACCAAAAATCCTAAGTGCTTTCTTATTTTAAAAAAATGTGTTGTCACAGAATATAGCCATTTGTCACCTACAAGAAAGCAGTGATCAATCATAATTTTGTGGGCGTCTTTATATTCGATCTGAATTTCACTAATGATTAATTCCCAGATGAATTGTGATCTGTAGTGTTCAGATAAACATTTTGAATGGATATACTTGTTACACAAGTGCAATTATCTTGTGGCGAAAAACAATATTTCTCACAACAATTGATAAAAATCTATCTTTTTTCATAAAGTCGTTTTTGAATTATTAATTTAAGAAGTCGAACTTACTATGATTCTATCAGGTTTTTTGAGCTTAGGGTAGTGTCACAGAATTAAAGTATTACTGTTATTTTTTTTTATTACACTTGGATTTGTACGTATAACAAAAATGTTCTCAAATTATCTTAAAAATTTGTAAATTATACTTTTAAATAAAATTGGGATTCGACCATTGAGACAATAACGTTTCCATAAATTTATTTCCTATGTTATGCACTTAAATTTTAATTGCTGTACCGTATCGTTAATGTATGAGATTACTTAAAGCTAAGTCAATATTCTCTGTTTGAACATTTAGTAATATTTACAAACTTGTATCGAGTATTTTTCATATGTGTCTAACATATAAGTGGGAAGAAGGAAGTAATGCTTTAATACTAAATACAACAGAGCATATGATCGTGCTTGTACTCCGAAGACTGCAGTCACTGTATACAAATTTACATTCTACGTTTGTGTCTCTCATATTTAGTGTCCTTAAACAGACCGGACTGGAGAGCATTTTTTATCATATTTAAAATAGTGTCTAAAATCATTGCAATAAGGTTTATTGCTTTTGTTATTCGGAATGTTCAAGAGGATACGAGTATCCGAACGTGCTTAGTGTGAAATAATCGGAGGTCGGAGTAATATAAAAGATCGCTCCGATCCTCTGTCTATGTGAGCGAAGTACGAAGTAGTCCTGTCTTTTATTCCATATGAAATTTTGCGGACGAGCCGGTGCCATGTACCGGGTGCAGAGTTCAATAAAAAGGTCATAGCTCATCAGAGCCACCCGGCGCCCGATTAGTACCGACTCGTAACTCGGCGTTCACTCGTTGGCCACTGGTGGACGCCGCGTTGTCGACCAGTACGAAGGAGTGGACATTGCGTTGTAATAAATGAGTAAAAACAACAAACGTATTGCACGCGGAAAGCGTGCGAACACCGGATGGTCAACGAGTGGTCCACCCGCCGTCGACGCGTGGTAAGCCCACAGGGCGAGGCGTTCCGAAGGCAATGTAGTAAGCGTATAGCCAGTTTACAAGGAATGCCACCTGCTCGAGGCGAGCTGACAGAGTGCCGAGTGGCTGTAATGAGCTATGACCATAATCATTATTCTATCAACTGCACTAAAGTTTTATTCAAAGGTTTTATTCTCATACAGGCCGAGGTGAAACGACTCTCGTACAAGTAAACATACTTTTGTAATTTTAATTATGTTTTTAAAACGAATTAGCATGTTTATTGATAATTTAGAGCAATACATAATATACCAAAAACCAGAAGTGGGGCAGGTAATTTATTGTGTTGTCACAGCAAATGTTGAGTTTCTATTTTCCGCCTAATTTGCCTAACTTGTGATGAAAATGGTATATTATTTACATATTTTATATGTAAATAATATATTCACAGAAGTAAAAAGGCACCTCTATTGGTAATAATTTATATTCATACATTGTTTACGTTCATAAATTGACAAAATTATTATTATTTATATTTGCCAGACATTATTTGAATTTCACTAACTATTTAAACTGCATTCATAGACATTTAAATAATTGAATGGTTGAACCGGGAATCGAACCCGTTACGTTTGTCATACCGATCGAAAGGTTTAATCATGAGGATTATTTTTTGCTGAATAACGTAATATCAGAAATAAAATAAAGACCATAAATTTTCACATTTGATGTGAAATTTTCAAAAAATCGAGCCGTATCCTGAGCCAAAAGACGGGTAAATTATTTTGTCTATCGCAATGCGGCTGCCTGTTTTTTCTGAAATAATTCGAAAATGGGTTCCATTTTCAAACTTTCATTTTTTTTGTTTCTGTAATTTTCATTGTAGGATTTTTGCACTGTGATGTGATTTTTTTACTTTGTGTGAACTTTATATTAGGTCCTTACCTATGAAATTGGTGTTTTGTATGGATATTTTGGGGAATTCTGCATTTTCCATACTAATTTTTTTTCAGTTTTCTTCACAACGACAAATCCAAAGATAATAATATTTAGCATCTATCATTAGACAAGCTTTAGTAATATGTGTAATATCACACTTCATAAAAATTATTTATCGTTTTTAAGTGAATGCAAATAAGATGATGTATTCGAGAGGCACTTAAAAAGAGTTGTCTCCGTGTCCTATTTTAACACAATTAAACTTACAACAAATTATCAAAACAAATCAAAAGAGCTCAAAAATATAGTCTAATTTTAGACGAGGTAATTATTTTTTAGGAATACTCTGAATCTTAATAGTTACAGACAAAATACTAAGAGAGAAAAAAAACACAAATTTCATAGGTAAGGACCCAATATTAAAAATTATAAAATTCATGGTCGTCCCTTTATTTCTAATACTATGTTATTTAGCAAAAAATAATCCTCACGATAAAACCTTTCGATCGGTATGATAAAGATGGAGGGTAATTATTTTTCTCGTGTAACGGGTTCGATTCCCGGTTCCACCATGTAATTATTTAAATATCTATGAATGCCGTTTAAATTGTTTTTGAAATTCAAATAATGTCGTGTTTCAGCAAAACGTTCTATCTGCAATATTTAAGATACTTTCCCTCCATGCGGCAAAGCCGTGGGACGCCCTGTATATAGTCACATTATTTAGTAGGTATTTAAGTAAAGTTTTTTGTACAGTTGGAAAAGTATCTATTGACTAAATGGACCAATAAAGTATTAATGTAATATTGATTGGCATGACTCTTTATCGCTTGAAAACCTATAAATGAAAACAGGTGTTTTCACGGACTGATTTTAAATCTCACGAAATAATAGTTTATCACGTATCGCTCTACTCACATAATATATTTTAGAGTATATGTCAGTATATATTAAGTTATTATACTATATTGATTTTGTACATGGTGTCGTAAAAGGCGATTAATGGACTTAGAACTGCACAACTGCAATAGCTTATAGCGGACGTGCTCTCCACCTGTCACGCTGAGTGCAGTCACTGCTTGGTGAAGCGCGGACTACGGCAATGGACTGCTTAAGCGATGCTTTTGCCTAGTCTCTGACTAACCTTAGTTGCGGACCCTCTTGCGGACATAAAATATCTGGCGAAATTTGGGTTATTCCTCTGCCTACCCCTTCAGGTTCATGTTTTTTCTTTGGTAGATAAACAGTAATGGTTTATTGTAAATAATATAGTTGTCACTTGTACATTTTTACTTGCTTACATGTATCAAAAATACTCGTCGTCAGTCTATATACGTCCCACTACTGGACCTTCCTCATGGAGAAACACACATGGAGTATGGGCCGACCAACGGCTTTATGTCCATCCGAAGCACGGAGGAGTTCGAGCTCACAAAGTTTGGTCACCCATCCTGACCATCGACCATCGGCCTGACCATGTCGAAGCTACCTTTGTTTTCGACCGAAAGCCAAATCACAAAGTTACTCAGAGTGTTAATATTAGGTCCTTACCTATGAAATTGGTGTTTTGTATGGAGATTTTGGGGAATTCTGCATTTTCCATACTAAAAATTTTTTAGTTTTCTTCACAACGACAAATCCAAAGATAATAATATTTGGCATCTATCATTAGACAAGCTTTAGTAATATGTGTAATATCACACTTCATAAAAATTATTTATCGTTTTTAAGTGAATGCAAATAAAATGATGTATTCGGGAGGCACTTAAAAAGAGTTGTCTCCGTGTCCAATTTTAACACAATTAAACTTACAACAAATTATCAAAACAAATCAAAAGAGCTCAAAAATATAGTCTATTTTTAGACGAGGTAATTATTTTTTAGGAATACTCTGAATCTTAATAGTTACAGACAAAATACAAAGAGAGAAAAAAAACACCAATTTCATAGGTAAGGATCCAATATTATCTAGAGGAATAGGAGTAGGTGTAGTACGTACAACTGGTTGATACAAAAGTTGCTTTATATGTACCAAATAACATTGAATATCGGATACAAAAAAGTTGCGCATATAAACTCCACAGTTTGATTAATAATGTAGCCTGTAATGGGAAAAACACCAATTTAAAATTTCCATGCACCCTTGAGAATCAGTGTGTTATTTTATTTTTGAGAACAAAGAGTTACGCATGTTTTGGATTATAATGACTGTAACATAATATATTTTTTAAATTGTATACATATTGCAATTCACGATTAAATCATTCGTCTTAAAACCTAATCGCGAAACTGCTCGCTATCATAAAATGCAACAACGACGCCATTGCTTTCCTAATAGTTTTTTGTAAAAAAAACGTAGATTATTTTTTTATAAAATCATTATAACGCGGTCCTGTATAATGAGATAACATAGTCGACCGCTACGTGTGTGTGTATTGACGGGTAACAGACAATGAGTTACCTGAACTGAATGCACATTAACCAGTAATTCTGTTGTCCAATTGAACGCTATGCTTGTTTTACTCAGATTATTAGGTACCTCAACATACATTATATTTTTAATTGAAAAGTTAACATTTGGATGCACACAGCTTTACATAGTTTAAAACGGAATTATATAATTTTATTTGCGTAATATTGAGTTAAAATTATGCTCTTTGTTCAATCAGGAACCACTAGCATTTGATATTTTAACTTCTTTCTTTATCCTTTATTCGTTTACTAATTTTTTGTATCTGACCATCTTCTCAGTACTGACATAGTTTATGTTTATTTTTAATATTTTATTATTAGGTCCTTACCTATGAAATTGGTGTTTTGTATGGAGACTTTGGGGAATTCTGCATTTTCCATACTAACATTTTATCAGTTTTCTTCACAACGACAAATCCAGAGATAATAATATTTGGCATGTATCATTAGACAAGCTTTAGTAATATGTGTAATATCACACTTAAAAATTATTTATCGTTTTTAAAAGAATGCAAATAAAATGATGTGTTCGGGAGGCAATTAAAAAGAGTTGTCTCCGTGTCCAATTTTAACACAATTAAACTAACAACAAATTATCCAAACAAACCAAAGAGCTCATAAATATAGTCTATTTTTAGACGAGGTAATTATTTTTTAGGAATACTCTGAATCTTAATAGTTACAGACAAAATACTAAGACAGAATAAAAACACCAATTTCATAGGTAAGGACCCAATATTAATGTTTTAAAAATATGGATGTAGGATTATCGGTTTTATTTGCCTTTTTTAACTTATAAATAGTTATTATTGTGTGCACTGGTGTATTTCTTTTTCTATGCGTGAGCTCACACACCTGTGACGGGAGGCTGGAAGATAACCCAGTTAGAGAAAAGTCCTCCCTTGCATATTTGTATTGTTGACTGTATTTCTATTTTGTTTATGGTGCAATAAAGAGTTAAAACTCATATTTCAGTAAAACATCCGCAACTACACGAGCAATAGTTTCATCAAAAATTTCAAATCATAAATCTTTATATTGTTTATGTAGTTATTTAAAAATAAATAAAAATCAAAACAAAAAGACAAATTTTAGAACTTTATTACATTTACAAATACTTTGTCAATATACGAAGCTAACATCCCGTGAAAAGTGAACTCTGAAAAACGAAGCGTGTCCAAAAAGCTAATGTCATTATTTACGCACCTCCAGCGTCCTCTAAAGTATACAACGGCAATTACATCGGCAGTGTGTCTTCTTTAGTAGCTATTCTCTCGAACATTGAAGGAATTTTTATGTATAATGTACGTAACAATATTTTTAAGGTAATTTTTGGTACAGTAATTTTCTACACATTTTCTGTAGGTACGGTTCATAATAATTTTGCACTTTATTTTAATGTTTATCCGGTTTACACAGGGCTTATACTGGAAGTTGAGCGTTGTATTTTGTTGTGTAAATTCCGACGTGCTGTCGCTTGTACCTAGCCAATTTTTGTCCACAAGTAGTTTTTTTATTTCTTTATTCAATTCATAGTATTGGATACAGGTGATACTACATAAACATACAGTTTATACAAATTTTATATTTTACTTTTACCTTTGCTATTAATAAAATTAATGTCTCAAAATTTTGGATTAAGGCCACAGCAGGAAATTTTAAACCAATTTTTTTACATCTTATGTCAAAAATAGCCATAGTAAAATTGACATAAAAAATTATAAAATCGAGTTGAAAATCTCGATTTGAATTTCTTGCAAGAGGTCCTTAGTGTGCCAAGAATTTGTTTTGTATTGCAGTGTGATAAATTATCGAACAATATAATGCAAAATTTTGTATTATGCTTAATGACAATGGCCCACTAAGAACAACTTGAGGCCTCCAAACAAATTAAGGCCTTAGATAATAGAAACGTAATTATAACGGAATTACTCTTACTTATAAAAGAGTTACTTTGTTCCTTCGCTGCTTCATTAATATGGAACGGCCGGATCCTATTCACAAATTAGGGGTTTCAATGGCTTCCATTTTTATATCTTTCGTGGAGATCCGTTTTGAATAATTTGTTTCGTTCGTGAAATGCTTATTAACTCTTAGAATTAAAGAACTAATGATGTTGAGGTGTTTTGGAACTTTGTTGCAACAATAGCCTTTCTTCATCCAAACCTTCAAGATCTATTGTGATTCTAGCTCCATTTATAATTCCTCTTTTATATCCTACAGTCCGAGTCTAGTTCTAGATCCTACATTTTAATGATTTCTTGGGCTTTTAAGAATTGTATGCTGTCAGGATTCATGTTTTCCTAGACGGTGGATCTCACCTCGCAGACTAACTGGTTTATCTATAAGGAATCATTATCATTCTATCGGATTCTATAGTAACCATATTATTATTTACTTTTTCAGTCCCATGTGACCTTATTACATACCTTAGTCCTTTTTTATTTAATGAATACCAGATAACAAAGACATTCATTGATATAATAAAAACTTCTAAGCAAAACTGTCAAATGTCAGGTGAACCTTGCCTCTGTCGTCATATCTCGTTCTACATCCGTGAGAAGCAAGCTCAGGCGCATGACATGCTAATTTCAAAACAAAACCCCCTTGTGAGTCACGCACTATGTGTAGTAATGAACGAGTTTCCGAATCGCTTTGTTAGTGAACCTTTAATAATTTGCCGGTTTACACTATCGGCAGCGCTAAGGCCCAATTGCACGATCGAGAGTTAGCGCCTAACCCAGGGTTTGCCCATATATTTGCCCCAGGGTTAGGTGCTAACTCTCGAACGCGCAATTGGGCCTTAGAGAAATAATGCGATTACATATCAAATGAAATCATCCATCGCTCCAATTGGGCCTAAGTATGTTACCTGTAATTTGGCAAGTGATTAGACTAGCCCCCTGGCTTTACTCGTCCTTCAAAATATTTGAAGAATACATATTATAATTAAACATACATATAATAACGACTTTTATCCTTTATGGGTTAGTTAGAGATTAGGCATAAACACCGCAAAGGCAGTGCAGTGCCATTGTCCGCTCTTCACCAGTGACTGCACTTGTGCTCAGCGTGATAGGTGTGCACAGGGTGTGTGTGTTTAAAGAATACCCATAAAATATAAAACAACATTCAATACACATTAGTTTTTTATTGTACCTTGCGAGTTAGGCAGGTTTTATGTTAATATTAAAGTTGTAAGCTTTTACCAAGTTACAGTCAACAGCACATCCACAAACTGTCAAAGCATTTGCATTTACTGTCTAGCGTGTTAAGGTTGAAAAGGCCATTTTTTGAAGGTAGTTATGAAAGCAGGGGTAGCGAAAGAACACATCATTCGCTACCCCAGAAATAATCAGGATCGTAGCAAGTGGAGAGCTAAATTCTCTGTATCTGAATAGTGTGTGTAGTTCTTGCGGAGCATGTGTTCAATCATTGACAGGCAAACATTTTAATCACTTTTGACTTCGCAATGAAATCTCGTCCAGTACAACAATGATTATTTTCTCAATCAGTAGATTGATATCCCATGCATCCATCAGCCTATAGACATCCACTACTGGGAATAGGCCTCCCCCAATGATCTCCACAACGACTGGTCCTGCGCTGTCCACATCCATTTCGTGGGGTCGGTCGTCGGTCCACCTCGTCGGTCCACTTCTTACGTTGCATTGGATTATTTTATGGTTGGCAGCTTATGTTGGTACTATTGATCATCATATTGTCAAGTAGATTTCTATGTGTTGATCCAATTTAAGCCAACTTGCTAGTTCAATGTCTTAGCTCAACGGTCGGCATACAAATTTTCGTGTGTGATGCATGCACCTATAGCATGAGATGTGAGGTTCTTAGTAAATTGCCGTGTTTATTCAAATTTACCTTCCACGCTCCACTGATACAGATCACTTGAATACACACTAACAGGTATCAACATAATTGTAGATACACACAAGCTTTATAGAACATTTTATTGAGTTGATAGTGGTTTTTTTTGGTGATTTGGTCCTTTGGTCTTATAACCCACAGACAAGAGCACCCAAAGTTGCTATATTTCAGCCCATAAAATTGGGCATCATTTTTGTAGACAATAACACGAAAATTGTTTTTCTAGATAAAAATGTCATAAAAAATAGCTACTGTTGCCCTCGAGACGGTAAAATGACATATGAATAAAGATGAAAGCTACTACTGGATGTTGAAATTCGTTCGAAGCAGGAATTGAACCAGTTTATTTGTATTTATGTGTCACAATTGACGTATGAGCTAGCATAGTACGCAGCTGACTGTTCGATATAATTAATCTAAGGTTTGATATGTTACAAAATCTTATCAGTCTATTAGATCTATAAGTTGTCCAGTACTGATTGCGTAATAACCACGTGGTTATTGAATTAATTTTCGTTTTTATTTGTGGTAATTGTTGGTTAAAATTTATTATTAGTATACAGCAATAAAAATAGAGCTCGAAATCACAATGTTTGGTCACCCATCTAAAGTTGAAACACGACAAAAGTTGCATTGTTTTCAATGACAATTTCTAAGCGTATGATGTAACTGCACCACTAAGTACAGAACTTAAATAAATACTTACAGGCAATGATTACTTTTCGCATTTGCACGAGTACAGTTAGTGACACTTATAGTTGTTTATAATGTTGGCGACACAAAAGACTTTCCATATTGTTGACAACAATATAGAGACTTTATTTAAACCGGAGGAGTTCGGTGGGGCGTAGTGTATCGAAAACAAAGCTACCTTCACACTGGTCAGGCCTTGGATGGGTGACTAAAACTTTGTGATCTCGAGCTCCTCCGTGCTTCGGAAGGCACGTAAGGTCTCGGCCCCTTTTGCGAGCGTTTCTACCGACCAACCCGCATTGGGCCAGCGTGGTGGTGTTACAGCCCATACTTCTCATGTGTTTCTCCATAAGGAAGGCCTGTGCCCAGCAGTGGGACTTACATCGACTCAGGACGATTTGTACCGCTATTATTGACTTTTTGGTAAGTCGTATCTATTTACTTAAACACCCTGAGTGTCAGTACATATTTGACGCTGACTGTACAAGCACTTTCCTACCGTTGATTTTTTTTAAACTTACCGAACCTTACTAGACCGTTCTGCGTTTATATTTTAATTCCTATGGGTATTTATAAGGTTTCATATTTTAATTTCTACCCGAATTTCATCCATAAAGAAACCTGAAGCAAACCCGACCCGATAATAAAAAATAATGAGATTATTATAAGGTTTTCGTCCCCAGTTTAATTGAAATTTACATTTATTGTAGGTATACAATATCAAAGAAACTAGCCATATTTCTGACATTTTGGTAAAATTATGGTAAAATACATGAATTATGAGTTTATACTCATTATTTTGCAATGAAAGCAAAAATAGATAATGGAAAAAAATAGTAAGAAAAAAAAAATTTTAAGTAAAAAATATTTTGACCAGAAGAGTACCGTACCTTAATGAATTTGACATTCAATAGGTATAATAACAATAAATAGAAAAGCGGCCATTAATACTAAACAAAAAGAAATTGCCGAAACCCGGGATTGAACCGGGGACCTTTAGATCTTCAGTCTAACGCTCTCCCAACTGAGCTATTTCGGCGCTTAGAGTCTGCGTTGAAATTGTCAGTGTGTATTTATAAACAGATAAAATCGAGGTCTTATCAAATTGAAGTGCGGGACGGTGACCTAGTGCTGATATTTTTTTAAAGATTTATTATTAAATCTATTCAAATGATGCAATCAATAAATGTGTCTACATGTCCAGTTGCGTTCGTAAATAAAATATAATTTAGTACCTTTAGATTGTATAATACAAGGTAAGGATAATACTATATCTAATAAATTTAATAAAAATTGTTTTAATTTAACACTATTTTATTAAATACTAATTTGAATACAATTATCAATAAGGACGTCAATAATTAACGAAGAATTCTAGTGAACTCTAAACATAGCATTACAAAGATAAATGTAATTATACATAATTTCAGATCAAAGAGATAACGACTTACTGAATATGACATTCAATAGGTACATAAATCGAATTGATCAAAGAACCAAAATCAACATTCGGTTAATAAATTACCTACTAATAAACCCTTCAAATGCAATCACAACTCGCTTTTACCAAATTTGCTTATCTACGAGGGTTTTGTTTTGAGATTAGACTATCACGGGCATGTCTCCTTTATTCGATGGTTCCTTTGTTAAGATCGAAAAGGTTTTCAATAATTATGTCAATCATATCGGCAAGTGGTGTTGAACTTTCGTTAATGATTATCAATATCAGGTACTAAAAATTGTAGATTAGACGATATGACAATAGTAATTGTTTTATTGAACTTATTACACTGTTGTTGCTCTCTCATTCACTGTGATATCATCGAGCTCTACTTTGAAAACGATTCGGGCACTACCGAATCAGAAGACACACCCAAGACAGACCCAGGTGAAATAAAAACAATCCAAACGGGGAACATCCTATCTTTCTTAGACAGCGCCCAGTAGATGGTGCTTCTGTAGGGCTTACATGGAAGGCTGATCACAATAGATCTTAATAGATCGCAGTGACGCGAAACAGCCCCGTAAAACCATAATATATAATAATAGCCCCGAATATTATTGTTGAATACTACGTATCAACCAAGTTTCTATATTCATTTTTTCATAAGTAGATACTAACTTCTCTAAGAGATATCATATTCAACCAACTTAGCCGAAATCCTAGTAGTTGTATTAGGCGTAATTACGTTCCTCACGTATAACTTGCGGTAACGAAGCTGGCAATTGGTATTCGTAATGTATTGCGGCCAATGCTTAGATCTTCGGCTGATTCCGGTATTGTGTCCTCGGTCTGACTGAACCTGAATTGCCCTCAATGACCAAGACGATTCAGAACATTATATTATAACAAATCGTATCACCTAATACCAGGAAAATTATTAATATGAGAGTGGAAGGTAATGCAGAGAAAAGAAGACCGAAGCCATGATGGACCGTGTGAACCAGGACATGGCAGATCCAAAATTAAATTGGTAATCGGATAGCGAGATTATAACGATAGGTAAAGTAACATCTGTATCTCCAAAGGCTTCACTAAGTACAAAATCAATTAAAAAACAAATTTTATTTCATATGCCAAGTTGGGCACTTAAAATCGACAACATTTTACATAATATGCATTTTACAAAATTAATCAATATGTAATGATTAGAGACTATTGTATTAAAGTTCATTACGGCGAGCGCTTGTAGCAAGAACATCCACACAGCACAGAAATCGTACAAGTACATCTTTGACTGTGGTTGTAATCGATACAAGTTATATAAGTCCTATATTTTGATCCTATACATGTCCAATCGATACAAGTTCCTCGTATATAAGTCCTATAATATATTTTGTCTGAGATGTTTAGGTCCCATAGGTCTGAGTGACTTGACTAAACATTACATGATACAATGAATTATTCTAATAATAGGTCTTTACCTATGAAATTGGTGTTTTGTGTGGAGATTTTGGGGAAGTCTGCATTTACCATACTAACATTTTTTATAACGACAAATCCAGAGATAATAATAATAATATAATAATAATGATAATATTTGGCATATAACATTAGACGAGCTTTAGCAATATGTGTGATATCACTCTTCATTAAAAAAATTATCGCTTTTCAAATCAAATGATGTATTTGGGAGGCACTTTAAAAGAGTTGTCTTCGTTTCTAATTTTAACAATATTAAACTTGCAACAAATTATCAAAACAAAAGAGCTCAAAAATATGGTCTATTTTTAGAGGAGGTAATTATTTTTTAAGAAAATTCCTGAACTTAATAGTTACAGACAAAATACTAAGAGGGAAAAAATGGCAATTTTATAGGTTACCATATCCAGCATTTTGAATTTGAATTTTATTTATTTACTATATTTAAATTATTGTATGCTTAACCCCTTGAGGGTCAGTGCGAACACCGGTGTAAGCAAACAATAGATGTTTCTATTGTGTCTATTTTTCTGCCCATTGAGAGATTACGAAAGGTCTAATGTATAAAGTAGGATACAAGCAAATGCAAAGCAATAATAAGATTTCATTTCATTTCCGGGATGATGGAATGTTTTTGCAGTAGGTAGACTGAGGATAACATTTGATAAAATGATAAAATTTCATGCGTATTCATTTTTAGATTTACAGTCTTTTCCCACGTCATTTAAGACAAATTATTGATAGAAAATTGGGTACCGTTTCAGGTTTTTAGTCATGCTCCTTCCAATTTTATGTTTTATTATCACTGTTCGTAGTAGGTAGAGCTAGGTTCATTGACTGCAAACATTGATGTTAATATTGATATTCCTCGGAATCCCGAGAATACTACTCCGGAATTCGATTTTTATAATTCTTTTTATAAATAATTGTAATAAACGGTTTTTTTTTGTTTCACTAAGTAAATTATTTTATAAACGTAATTGTAATTAAATACAATTAATTTATTCTTTTCAATCATGTTTCGATTATTGAGGAACAATTAATAATAATTTGCATGAATTGCAGAATGAAAGTTAAAAGATTGAAGATTCCTGTATAAATATAAGAAATTATAACTTATCCCTATTATTCTATTAAATGGCAAGTACCTAACACACCTACCTACACCAATCACTGCTTATTATCATAATATAATCTCTTTATTCCCAAATCTAATAAATAATTTCAATGTAATTGATATTTTAAAATTATCTGTCTGAAAATTGCATAAAATGGCTACGGACATACACACGGACATAAAAATGAAAAGATGTAAATCATTGATATTGATTTCATAGTAAATTACCGTGAAGCCGGATCTGCGCAATTGTCAGCTGTCAAAAGTAAGTTCTATGTCAAGGACCTACAGTTGATTACAAATGATCACAGTCTTAATTTTCAGTGCCTCTGATGAGTTTGATACAGGTCTGATAAGATCGGATGAGTTTGGTATTACTATATTTTACTATCTTTTATATGTATAGAACTTTCCTTTTATTTTTACAGTAGAAACCTTTTTTAATAGTCAATACTGTCTTTAAGAAGATAAAATCGTTATATGTACTGCACTTATAAATTAGCTGGATTGAATATCTCAGCTGGATATTACAAAATAGAGAACAGTAATCTAGTAAAAGTGAATGGAATTGGCATTCACAATCACCAAAGAATCAAAATATTTTATACACCATAACAAATATGCTACTCGTAAAATCGAGTAAAAATCACGTTTTAGACCCTCGGTCCACTTTCATCACTTGTACTTGCATTTTATTTTGAAATTCTAATTGTAGTTTTTTTACAGAACACAAAATGCACGGAAAAAATCTGTCAGTCAAGTGTTATGGACATCCCAAGCAGAAATGCACCAAGACCAATCGAAGAAGTGTACGACGAAGCAGAATTCTTTCTGAGACAATATTTCGCCTCTATTTACAGGTCGGTAAAGTTCAAGTTTCAGAATTTTATGAACTAAAATATTATATTGGAAATAATCTATTAGGTTTTTGATATGATTCTTAGGCCCGTACCATAGAAACGAACTAAAGCATACTTAAATGCTTGAGTACAATTAGAAAGAGATGGATCTATTCGTCCAATAGCGCCACCCATACTAGGGACAAACTAAACTTGTAATAAACCCCTCTAACTGAGGGATTAAATAACAAGTTTAGTCCCTTTCTAATACTGTCCTCAAGCATAGCATATATTAAACCAAGATTGTATGTAAGTGGTGAAGAAATATTTATAATGTTCGCTAACTGTGTGACCATTAAATTTGATAGTTAATCAAATTTGATTTATCACAGATATTTCTTCCGGCACTATGCCTGTTTACTACTTGTTCAAAACGCACATTATTTCTTATTGAGATTGTATAGGTTACATCAAAGGCCCGAATCATAACAAAAATTAAGACTACTATTAGTAAAAGTCTGAAACTCTTTGATCTTCATTCATTTAAACCATTTGCTACTTTAAGCTGTTACCGTATTTGTTTGTAATTTCAATGCTTTTGTGTCAACTAATGAAAAATTACAATATTAACTGCTGACGAGAGATGTATCATTTTGTAGTACCTATCTACTTTACTTGATAATATTTAAGAAGTTTACAAAAGATCCGAATTTAACATAAACTCATTTAAAAGATATTTATCAAAATCTCAACAGCTAATCTCATAAAAGCTCTTAAATTTGAAAATAGCACGTGTACGAGTGTTACTCTCACAAATTCAACCATTTTAAATTCAAAAACAAACATTCATTTTCCAGAGAAAACACGGAAGCTCATACTACGAGGTTGGATGAAGTTATGGCAGAATTGAAAGAAAAAGGCACATATCAATTGAAAACTTCAGAGTTGGTGTTCGGGGCGAAGCTTGCGTGGCGTAACGCTACCAGGTGCATTGGGCGGATACAGTGGAAGAAACTACAAGTAAGTTTGATTCATGCTAGTTACACTACTTGTTAACTTACATCTAACTTAAAAATACATGAAGAGAAAAGATTGCAGTGGCTTATTGCTATTGAGTCTAATACGTAACTACAATCAACACAAACATGTCGTAAGTATTCGGTAAGTGGAACTTTGTTCCTTTGATCTTGATGTGGATGTGTATTTAATATTTTCGATGATTTAGCAACGCTAGTAAAAATTGAATGGGAAATTGCTCTTCCTAAGGTTAGGGTATAAAATTAGATAGAATTGATTAAATTAATGTTGAAGTCATGTAAGAATCAGACCGACGTAGAAATTGTAACGTTGATTTAATAAAGGGTAGCTAAAGATTCAAAAACACATTATGTTTTTGAATCTTGATCTTGATCTTGATCATGATGTTCATCACAATGAAAAGGGAAGATTTAATGTAACACTTAAATGTTTCCATTATCACTATTACACAACCAATCGGGAAGATAAATTTAGACTTAAATGTATCCAAGAACCAAATGACTTGCGTGTTCGGCGCAGCTTACTCAATTCTATGACCAGCAAAAAAGGCCGTAAAAGATGGGGGCTCATTACCGTCGTATACTCTGGAGAACAAAATTGGGTTGCCTACGAGATCCTGTTAAGTTCCCATTCTGAATGTAGATCTTAAATCATTCTTAAATTGTTCAGGCGTTTTAGGAGAATGGTCTTATTATGACTGTGTTGAAACAAAATCGAGATGCAAGCATTGGGATTTGAAGTTCGTGACAAAATTTAAAAACCGACTTATTTATACTAGAATTTAAAGACACGTTTAGATACAAGATTAAGTAGTAGATTAGTAGTAGAATAGTCCACAATTAATTTTGTTTCTGGTTTTGTCGAGTTCTGTCGTCAACGTCAATCCGTCATTTTTTTTCCTATCATGGCTGCTCGTCTGTGGTTGTTGCTGAGTCAGCTTCGTTAATTGAAGCTAAGGTAATAAACGTATCTACAAAACAAAACATCATAGTCTTAACTAAAATGTATGTTACATCTTAGTTATGTGGATTAGATATTCTTTTGAGTATTTTGAACTTATTATAAATATTATCTGATCAACAGCTAGATGAAAATATGGCTTTATTGTTAATTGTAATTTGTAATAGATACCGAATTAAATGAAACTTATGTATTTCCTAATTATGATAGCGAATGCTGTAACTTGTAGCTGGATTAATCAGAAAGTTAATCCTTCAGGTAAATTGTCACGAACGGCACGTTTAACGACACCAGCAAAGGTTTCCGTATACATCAGCCTTCTTAAGTTGTTTCTATTTCTTTCCACCACAGAGACCACGGACAAACTTTTAATTAGAGCTGTAGAGTTGTCAACTTTATAACGAGATACAAACGGGATGTCATTAGGCACTTTCCGTGACTTTCCAGGCGATATGTTATAATGTGGAGTTTAACTACACACTGCTGACATGTTAAAGCTAATTGAGGTTCAGTATAATCACCGTTGACAGATGATGCGTCATAAATAAATAGATAAATAACTAAGTTTTGTAATTTTACATAAATACATATTATGGGTAATATGTTGTACCTACTGTTGTAGAGTAGAATAATACGTACTTATTGATCCACAATTAGGTTAGTCACGAGCATGAACGTGTTCAATGTTCATGTTATCTCACTGATGGTCTATCTATAGAGATTCAAACCACGTCATAAGCGTACAATGTACAGCTTCGGACAAAAACCGCAAAACTTGACCGAATCTATTGTTGTTAATCTTTACAAAAACTATTATTTCTATCAACGCGACTCCGCGTATTTTCGTAGTCTGTAATTTTTTATTGGATAATAAATTGATCAATTAATTAATAAGACGTTTCTATAACAGAAAAAGAATATGTAAAGAAGTAAACTTTAGAACTAATTGTTCTATCTCGGAGTTTCTTTTAATACGTTATTGTTTTCGTTATAGTTATTCGATTGCAGAGAAGTAACTACAGCAACAGGTATGTTTGAAGCGCTATGCAATCACATCAAGTATGCAACAAACAAAGGAAACATAAGGTATGTCTGGACTTAACAGTTTTTATATAGGGGAAAATGCTAAATATATATTGTTTCGGTTGCCGAATAAGCAAAGACCAAAAATATTCTAAAAGAGTTATTGGAAAAAAAGATATTGTAATAAATTATAATAAAAAAGAATATTAGGTTAAATTATATAAATGTATATCTGGTAAAATTTATTATGTAACTAAGATTGTTAAAAAGTAGAAAACAAGTATAATTTTATGTCATAAAGTGTATGCTAAATTAATTAGTTAAGAATATGGCCAAATGTTACCTACCATTTTATGTAACGTGAGAGCGATTTTCTCCTGACACAAGTGTTTTTACACTTAAAAGGAGAAATCAAACTCAAAATTCTTGTAAACCCAAAAATGTTGCCAAATAAATAATTTTTCATTTTTTCATTTACATTGTAATAAGCTATGCAGCGTTAGTTATCGCATTGAATATATCTATCTGAAGCTTATTTTATTATGTAATTTTTAGAACAGCTGATAAGCCGGTGTTATGTTTGACGAAATGGATAGGAAAGTTCTCGCCTGGATAGGAAAATCGCCTTCAATCAAAATTCCGTATAAATGAACTGTTTAAATTTTTCAACAGCAATCTCATCCCAATACACTCAATTTATTTTCTGACACTAGCGTTGCCGCACACATTTCCATAAAACTTATAAAAGAAAACAAAGGAACTTACTCTCATAATCATAAACAACGATAAACTTCATCCGGAGCTTGATAAAAAAGGAAAATCGTTTCTCATTTTACCCTCACTGATTTTATGTTCAAAGCGTAAAGTTCAAAAGCTGGCTGTCTCCGATGCTCCTACAAAATAATTATGACGATTCGAAGTGAAAATTATTTGTGTATGGAGAGTCTTTCGGGGGTTTGGTTAGAAATATTTGTTTTTAGCTGTAGCAGGCTCGATCTCTGTATTAATTTAGCGGCTTAATTCACGTAGGTTCATCATATCTACCAAAGAGCACATATTTAATTTTGGTTTCAATATTAAAACATTCACAGGAATTCTTTCTGTTAACAATACATACACAAAATACGTTATCTAAATGGCTAATTGTGTTGACACAGGTTGCCAAGTTACAGAATTAAAAATTAAACAAAATATATTAAAACAAAGCAATCTTTGACACGATTGGACCTTGAATGGGTTGTCAATTTTATTATCTCTAACTCCTTAGAGCAACGGAAAATTAGGACCTCTTGGTCCTTGCTGCAGGGACGGTTTTTACCCACCAATCACGTAGCTTATACTCTTCATTTGTTTGTCCAAGGAAGACGTGCCTAGCAATGGGACGTATGGAGGCGGATAATAAAATTTTAATTTTATTAACAGGTCCGCAATCACCATATTCCCTCAACGGACTGATGGCAAACACGACTACAAGATATGGAATCCTCAACTTATTAGCTACGCTGGCTACATTGAGCCTGACGGCAGTATTCTTGGAGATCCATCTAAAGCAGAATTTACTGAGGTAAAATGACATGACTGATGCTCTGAAAAAGGCAAGCTATTAGTGAACTTCATTAGTGAATCTTCAAGACTAAACTGGATAAAATAAAAAACTGTTACATTATGTTCATTGTAAGAGATAATGATGAAAAAATATTTTTGAACACTTATTTCTTCTTCATTGGACGGGACAAGTCTTGATAGGACATAACTTTTTCTCCTAGATTTTTAATTAGGATACAATATGAAACAAAAATTCTTTGTCTCGTCAGGGAACTGCTCTATACCTAAGAAAATCACTCGAAGGTAATTCGCGGACCCCAACGAAACAACGATTTTTTGTTTATATTTTTGGTCGGGGTTTTTTTATTTTTTTTTATTTCTAGGTTTTTTTTTGATGTTCAAGTTATGACTTTGCATTTGATACCCCACTCGGGTATATCTCACTCTCATTACTCATATCTTTCAAATGGCTGAACCGATGTCCATGAAACTTGCTGTATCGTGTTGTTTATGTTATGACTTTTCTTTGATACTTAACACGGGTATATTTGTAGACATTTGATTTTTAATCCCTGTTTTCACTCCTTTTATCTTTCAAATGATTAAGCCGGTTTGTAAAACATATCTAAGAACACTCTCGACTAACCCATCTTTCATACAAAAGAAACAGAATAAAAATCGGTTCATTAGGAGCTACGATGGCACAGATACTCGATACTCTAGATTGACAGACACATACTCGTACACACTCCAAACTTATAAAACCCCTATTTTTGCATCGGGGGTTAATTAAATATTTTGGATTCGAAAATTTTAGACTTTAAAAATATTTGATTTAAGAAAGACTGCTTTTTACAAATTAGTTAAAAACAGAATTGAGGGTAATAACCAGAGTAAGGTCATTTTTATAATAATTATTGTTGGTGAATTTCCATCGTAATCGAAAGTAATAATAACAGCTATTCATAGCCTGGAAGCCATTGCTGAAAATAAAGAGCGTTGAATTTTATTAGTAAACTTGTTAAGCACTATTAATGGCGAAAGTTTATAAAGTCATTATTGTATCGAATAAACGAAATCTCCGCATTTGTACTTTTGTTTTAAAGTACGCACATTATAGGAATGCTTATAATTTTATAGATTTGCGTGAAACTTGGTTGGAAGCCGGAACGGACTGCGTGGGACATTCTACCGCTAGTCTTGTCAGCTGATGGCAAAGACCCAGAATTCTTTGAAATCCCACCTGATATTATTATGGAGGTGCACATGGAGCATCCTCAGTAAGTAAAAGTTTATTTTTTTTATTTGGGAAAAAAATCAACTGCAGAACAATATGTAAAACACTTATTACACAGATATCAGGTAATGTTTCCAATATAGTTAATACAAATTGAAATTAATAAAGACTCTAAGATAATTTTTGGTACTGACCAACTAACAAAAAAGTCGTTAAAAATGTTATGAAGTCAAGAGAAACGTAACACTAACGGCAACAATTTTTGTGAAGGTTCTCTTACTGGTTCTTTTGTAAAACATAATTAAATCAATTTGTTATAGCTGAAAGAAATATTTATTTTTCAAAAGTGAAAAGTGCTACACAATATAATAGGAATGTCACGAATAAACCCAATATTTGTTACAACTATGAAATATGGCTCTTACACGCGAGCATTTACTAATACAAATTAAAGTCAAGGTATCAAATGTATGCCTAATTATGGATATCATGGGGCCTAATTATGGATATCATATTAATTTTAGACACGAATTTAATTATTTTTCAATGTCATCTCGGCTAAAACAACAAGTTCGAAATGCCTAAATTATTAAAAGATGCATATTATAATTTGTGAGTTTTAAAAGTGACAAGAGACAGGTGCCGCCGGCGTCTGGCAATGATTAAACTTATTAGAGTGCCGTCGAGCTTCGATCTGTTTAGAAAAGTAATTGCCCGTGAAATGTTATTGTATAATCGACAAATTGTATTTATATCACGGATTTAATAAATAGCCATAGCCGTAGACAGTACCAATCTAAGAATATTACAGGAAAATGATGAGATTGATGAGAAACGCACACGAGAAATATTAAAACAGTAACTGTTGTTTCTTAGATCTTGTTACATACATACATGTAATCACTACTATAATCCTATAAGGGTTCGTAAGTGACTAGGCTAAAGCATCACAAAAACAGTCCACTTCCGTAGCTTCACCAAGCAGTAACTGCACATGTGCTCAGCTTGACAGGTTGTCAGCCCGTCGCCGCTATAAGCTATTGGATACTTGTACTAAGTTTATTAGTCGCCTTTTACACCAAGGGGATGGTTTCCAAGGGGATGGGTTGGTACCGTCGGTAGTATTCTTTTAATGGGCCGCTACCACACTACTCAGCTGTAATCTTACTAATGCGTAAATATTAATAGAAATTTGTAAAAAACATCTTACTTTTAACGCGACTTTATTCTCGTTGATGGATATATCGCTTGCCTCACATTGTGCCCGGTGCATGGCAACAGGCTCGCCACCTGTTACATGGGGACCTACCATGTCTGGCGAAATGTGGGTGTTTAACACTTCTGCCTACCCTATAGTATGTGTAATAACAAGCATGGGCCCGCTTCTTATTACAATGTCTAAACATTAAATTTCATTTCTAGATATGAATGGTTCAAAGATTTAGGCCTACGTTGGTACGCCCTCCCAGCAGTCGCCAACATGAGGTTTGATTGTGGGGGACTGGAGTTCACCGGCTCAGCCTTCAACGGCTGGTACATGGGCACTGAGATTGGCTGCCGTAATCTTTGCGACACTAATCGACTCAATATTGTTGAAGTAAGTACCTTTAATGAGTTTATGTAGGTATTGACTTTAAGTTCCTTCATTTATACATTCCAGATGTAGAAAAGTGAAACAGAAATTGAAAATCATTGATTTAGATTTTTTAACATATGCCAGGTAAGCTCTTGGCCTTCATCTCACCTGATGGTAAGTGACGATAAAGCCGAAGGTGAATGCGAGCTTCACCTGTAAATCCTCAACAACTGAGGAACTGGCTATCTTACCTCTGATTGCCGGAACACAACAATTGCAAACATTGTTATAATGGCGACATATTTAGGTAAGACGGTGGTAGCTAGCAAGGCGGGCTTAGATTCTGCTGCAATGTGAAATCGAACCCGGACCTCCCGATCAACACCCGGTGGTGTAAACTAGACCAGAGCGGCAATTTTATGAAGTCTGGTAATATTTTAAATTGACATGCAATGAGGTATGAGTAGTAGGTCATTACGATTATACGTTGATGTCGACACCAATAGCTAGCTCCCAGTTTTGTCTCGCCATTTTCGCTCCACAAAAACTGACGATTTAAAACTCTGTACTAGTCTATATAATGCTCAGTCACCCCACTGTAAGTTATCATTGTAAAAAAAACTTATCTTTCTCAATTGCATTACGCTCAATTTATTTGGGAAACGTGATAAGCGCCCTTTGCTGAAAGTAGCTGAAATCACGTTTCCTAAGAAATGATTCATAACGCTACTAAAAAAGTTTTTTTTAATGTCACTAGGGGTAGTTTACTTTGAGGTATTAGTGTTAACTTGCGTTAAACTGTTTGTTTTCGTGGAGCCACTGACTAACACCGTCACCTGACTGACTGGTCTGACTAACCTACTCTTTTTATATTGGTTTTCCATAAAGTTTGTGATTAGAAGCAGAAACGTTTCTAGGTTTTCCTGAAGCTCGGATTTCAAAAGTAACATTTTTCCAGAAAGTGGCGTTGAAAATGGGTCTGGACACGAATTCGTCCGCGTCTCTCTGGCGAGACAAAGCGCTCGTAGAAGTAAACATCGCTGTGCTGCACAGTTTTCATAGGGACACCGTTTCTATTGTCGACCACCACGCCGCCTCCGAACAATTCATAAAACATTTGGACAACGAGAACAAGAGCCGGTATGTGTTTTGTTTTCACAAAGTTATAGAATTAAGATCATTTCATATGCATGAATTATACATGTGTAACTGGCGCTATAAAAATATTAGCGACTCTTTGCTGTTATTGCGCTCTTCTCTGGCCATTTTCTCTTTGTTTCTGTTTTTAAATTTACTGTCTGTCTCCTTTTATCTTTCATTGTTTTGTTTTTGAAGTTCCTTGCTATCAGAGTCAGCGTCTGGAGCGGTTGGCTCATTGTCAATTACTATAAATATTTTTATATTTTAACTATAAAATGTTGTTGACAAAATTATAAATATTTGATGAAAAGCTGTTACAATATTAGCAAGTTGCAAGATTGCAAGTTGAACTATATTTATCAAGTTTATATGTTTACTAAAGGCACTATTTGTGCCTTAATATATAAATAAATATAAGTGACGTCAATGTTGAGGTGGATGTGTGGTGTGACGAGAGTGGATAGAGTGAGGAATGAATATATTAAGGGAAGTCTGAAAGTTGCCCCGATTGCTGATAAACTGAGAGAAAAACGACTTTCTTGGTATGGACATGTAATGAGAAGGGAGAATGATCATGTCACCAGGAAAGTTATGGACTTGAAAGTGGATGGACGTGTGGGGAGAGGAAGACCAAAGAAAAGATGGATGGATTGTGTGAATGATGATTTGATGATGATGTGCGTGAGTGTTGACTTGACGAGTAATAGAGGAGAGTGGAAGAGGAAGACATGTTGCGCCGACCCCAAATAGAATTGGGAACAGGGCAGGAAAAAGAAGAAGAAGTGACGTCAAGTTTGAAGTTATCTTTTATCGTCGGTCCACCACGTCACACATGGACTTACGCATACACACAAACCCTGGACACAATCTTATAAAAAATTTGGAACGGACTGCGTCTAGGTAACAAAACTCTGTCCTCGCAATTCTCACGTAAAAACAATTCGTTGTTTAGTCCCATTCAGTGCACGATGTTTTTATTTATTATTAATGAAAATTACATTTTGATATGTTCAATAATTTTCATAAGTTTTCTATAGAAAACATTCGCGCAACTACATACCACACTTTTTTGTTCAACTAGCTGTTTCCCGTGACTTCGTCCGCGATTGCTATGGTTTTTAACTAATTTTTCGGAATAAAAATTATCTAGGATAAAATAAAAAACTAGGGATATAAGGTATCACTATGCAAAATTTTATTGAAATCGGTCCAGCCATTTCGGAGATAAAAATATGTTTTTTTTTCGTATTTTCCCTCTTTTTAGGACATAAAAAGAGGGAAAATCCTGACTAGATTTTAAGCATTTTTTTATATGTAAAGACATTTGACCCCTACAGTTTTATTATATGTATAGATTAACCACTTGACCCATTGATATGCTTTGTCACAATAGTTAAGTACATTGGACCCTGACACCGGGAGAATAATTCTAGGTATCCCTTTGTGTGTATGACATTTGTATAGGGAACAAAAGGTGTAGAGCCACTTGCGTGAATTTATGGACACTAGGAAGCCAGAAAGATCTCAAAAAAGATTTACACACATTAGTGTTCGCCTTAGTTTTCTTCTTGAAATAATAGCCTTATTATACTTCTATTGTCTTCGCAAACTTAATTTTGCTTAAGAGTAATAAAAGATTTTAGAGGAATCAAATATTTGCACGCCAAAATATCAAGATGTAATTACGGATATGTTTCATAACAACAAGGATCTTGGTTTAATAAAACTCTCACAAAAAGGAGCTCGGTGGCGTAGTGGTTAGTACGCATTGACTTTCGATATCGGAAACAAAGCTACCTTCGCCGTTGTCAGGTCGTGGATGGGTGACCAAAACTTTGTGTTCTCGAAATCTTCCGTACTTCGGAAGGCACGTTAAGCCGTTGGTCCCGGTTGCTATTGCAACCGTTTCTCGCATTGGGCCAGCGTGGTGGTATTACGGCCCATACTCCGCATGTATTTGTTCCCATGAGGAAGGCCTGTACCCTTTGGAACCTATATAGGCTGAGGACATATACACAAAGAATTTTCTTTGCCTAAAATGTTCCTAGCGTGGTCATGGTGTATTAAAATAGTGTAGTGGGCAGATATCCTTAATTAAAAATATTAAAAAAGTGTTATTTATCTGTTGTTCTAGGGGTGGGTGTCCATCAGATTGGATCTGGATTGTGCCTCCAATGTCAGGATCACAAACTGGGGTGTTCCATCAAGAAATGGCTTTGTATTATATGCGTCCATCGTATGAATACCAGGTATGTAGAAAGATATGACATTGGCTTTAACTTCGGACGCCTGCGACCGTCACTTGATTAATTTGGACGACTTCAGTTTTTAAGTGCTTTTACGGTGGTTTCAAATTACTGTTTAGTAGATATTTGCGTGGCAGTTACAATAACAATAACTAGTTTCCTCATTAAGTAATTTTCTATATTTTTTTAGTAAGTTTATGTAATATTTCATTTAGAATATTCAGTTTGTATATTTTAATCAGAGCACAGGCGCTTAAGCTGCTAAATTAGGCTGGGCTAGCTATTTCAAATTTTAAGCTAATCCTTTTTAAACAGGAGCCAGCATGGAAAACTCATAAGTGGTCAAAGTCCTCGGGCAACAAGATTGGACACAGAAAGTTTCACTTTAAACAGATTGCGCGTGCCGTGAAGTTCACCTCTAAGCTATTCGGTAGAGCTCTCTCCAAGCGCATCAAGGCTACCATCCTGTATGCCACTGAGACAGGCAAATCTGAACAGTATGCAAAGCAGTTAGGAATTATTTTTGGACACGCCTTTAATGCGCAGGTAAAGTTAAATGCTAGAGAGCTGACAGAATTCACTGTAAAGTATTTTCTACTTGTTGACCATTTACTTATTAGTAAAAAATTTCACAGTAGTTTACAAAAACCTCAGAAAGCTTACAGTAATCCTATTTTTACAATAATATTCGTAATATGTTGCTAAATTGTAGTCTTGTCAAACTTTCACTTCCTTCAGCAGTGTTCATAACGTGAATGATGGGTTGACGATTTCTTTTGGGTATCTGATTTCATGTTAATATATTACTCTTTATTACGTAGAATTAAGGCTATTTTTATTGTATATACCTTTTGCCTTCTAATAGGTCTTTACCTATGAAATTGCCGGGAACTCTGCATTTTCCATACTAACATTTTTTCAGTTATCTCCACAACGACAAATCCAAAGATAATATTTAGCATGTATCATTAAACAAGCTTTAGCAATATGCGTGATATCATATATTACTTAATAATAATTACTTATCATTTTTAAGTGAATGCAAATCATATGATGTATTCGGGAGGCACATAAAAAGAGTTGTTTCCGTGTCCAATTTTAACACAAACTTACAACAAATTATCAAAACAAATCAAAAGAGCTCAAAAATATGGTCTTTTTTTAGAGGAGGTAATTATATTTTAAGAATATTCTGAAACTTAATAGTTACAGACAAAATACTAAGAGAGAAAAAAAACGGCAATTTCATAGATAAAGACCCATTAGAAAGCAAAGAGTGATATAAATATAAATATACAAATCTAGTACTAATATATCCATCTGTGTTCTCTAGGTCCATTGCATGGCAGACTATGATGTGTTTTCAATAGAACACGAAACTCTTCTTCTGATTGTGACGTCGACGTTCGGGAATGGAGAGCCTCCTGCTAATGGAACAGTAAGTGTTGACCAAGAAGCTTGTACATGGGTATACTAACAATGTGACAACTCACCAAATGTATTTTTTAATAGGACTTCGCAGAACATCTCTTCAAGCTATATTATAATGAAGCAAAGAGCCGAGAAGATCACACTGCCGATACTAACACAGGGTCAGTATTTTATAACGTTAATAAATTCCCGCAAGCATTTTCTCATAATCGAGTAATGGTGATGGTATTTTTTTATTTTTTGCAGAAACATGAGAGTCCCTACACCCAAATCTTTAATGAGGGCCAATAGCTTAATAACTTCAGGAAGTGATAAGAAACAGCTCACTAATTTGGAATCCTATAAAAGTAAGTAATAAAGTAACAAAATCTTATATTTATTTCTGAGCATGTTTATTAAGTTGATACCAATTTAAAATTTCTAACAGGCAGCATCGCAGGTTCATCGTCAATTGAAATTATTGGACCACTAAGCAACGTCTGTTTTGCGGTATTTGCATTGGGTTCAAGTGCATATCCAAAGTTCTGCAATTTTGGTAAATCTGTCGATAAGGTTTTAGGGGACTTGGGTGGAGAGAGATTGCTAGATGTGGCATGCGGAGACGAATTGTATGGTCAGGAACAACAATTTCGTACCTGGTCTTTGAATATTTTCCATGTAAGTATTTACCTTTATTTAATATTTAGGCGATTTCCTAAACTCGTGCTTAGTTTCCTTTTGATTTCTAGGTGGCATGTGAAACATTTTGTTTAGATGAAAATGACGTGATGGATGATGCTAAAAGAGGTTTTGATACATTACCATTATCAGAAGAGACAGTGCGATTCAGCAAACCCAATACAAGCGTTGCAATGAAGAATGCATTAGAAACTAGTTTTAAAAAACAGTTGGTCAATTGCAAAGTTAAAGAAAGCAAACACTTAGGTGATTGTACGTCGGATAGAGCTACAGCGTTTGTTGATATGGAACCAGAAGTAAGTTCATAGGGCAAAGTGATATATTTTTTAAATAGCTGCAGAACAACAATATATTTTTGATTATCATTTTACAGTGTGAAATCAAATACGAACCCGGTGATCACGTAGGCGTAATGCCCTGTAATCGACCGGAGATCGTAGACGCAGTATTAAAAAGATTAAACGTGGAAGAGTTTAACGAACCAGTACAACTTCAAGTTATGAAAGAAACGCTTACACCTACTGGTACGCTATCATACATAATTCTCGCGACATAATAGAAATTATTACGTAGAAGAGTAGTTGATTCATTTTGTGGAATTTTATTATCAGGTTCGCTGAAGACCTGGGAAAATCATGAGCGTTTGCCATCGGTTACAATAAGAGATATGTTTACCAGATTTTTGGATATCACAACACCACCAACCACGACAGTTTTGAAATACCTTGCAAGTAAATGTAAAGATGAATCTGATGAAAATAAAATCAACGAACTTATTACGGTAATCCTCAATTTATTCATTCTCAATTCTTATACTTAATGTGGGATATGGGATTTGGGTCATTTTTACATTTATCTTATGTTTTCGTATATTCAGGATTCAATCAAGTACGATGATTGGAGACATTTCCACTATCTTCATCTGGCAGAAGTTTTGGAACAGTTTCCTTCGTGTCAACCACAAGCATCATTGTTAGTAGCTTTACTGCCGCCCCTACAGCCCAGATTTTACTCAATATCTTCCTCACCTTTAGCACATCAAAGTAATATACATGTGACAGTCGCAGTTGTAACATATAATACACAAGGTAAATATATGTTCGAATCATAGTAAATTTAGGTCTTAGATGAGAGCATAAAGTTTTAAACCCTGTTTATTGTTGTAGGTGGCAAAGGGCCAACTCATTACGGTGTTTGTTCGAATTATTTACAAAACTCAAAAGCCGGGGATGAAATTTTCATATTTATTAGACGGTAAACTTTCACCACTTGATAACCTTAATTAATTTAAGAACTTCATGATACTAACCTCTTCCTTATTTACAGAGCCCTAAGTTTCCACATGCCAAAAGATATTTCAGCACCTTTAGTGCTAGTTGGTCCTGGGTCAGGTATTGCTCCATTCAGAGGCTTTTGGCACCATAGAAGACAACAAATTAAAAACCTGACTTCTGACAAAAAGCCGGGCCCAGTCTGGCTATTTTTTGGCTGCAGAAATAAAGGCATGGACTTGTATAAAGAAGAAAAAGAAGAAGCTGTAAAAGACGGAGTTCTTAGCAAAGCACTGTGTGCATTGTCAAGAGAAAAAGGATGTGAAAAGGTATTTATTGGATAGATTTTGATGATAGTCTTCAATTGTTCCTACACAAATCGATATAATTGAGCCTATAAACATTTTTTCCGCAGAAACATGTCCAAGCTCTTCTAGAAGATGAAGGTGCTGAAGTCACTCGAATGCTGGTTGATGAAGATGGTCATTTTTATGTTTGCGGTGACTGTAAAATGGCAGAAGAGGTGCTACAAGTACTTAAGACTATTATACAGAAGCATGCTGATATGTCCAAAGAAGAAGTTGAAGACTTTATAGTAGAGATGATGGTATGATCCGTGTTTTTTTTTCCAAATTTAAATACTTATTCATAAGTTATTAATCCAGGAATTTGTTTTTGTTAACAGGATGAAAACAGATATCATGAAGATATATTTGGCATAACACTTCGCACTGCTGAAGTTCAAAGTGCGTCAAGAGAATTCGCCAAAAAGTCCGTATTAGCGGGTAGACAGTCTATATCATAACTCGTATGAACAACATAAAAGAATCTTAAGAAAAAAGAAGTAACTGCAGATATGTTATTTCCAACCACCATAATTTTATGTTACATATTGGTGTATCATTAAGAAGATTGAAAATTCACTTTTTTTAATATATGGGGAGCTTTTTAACTTTTTAGTATAAGGTTTTGTTTCATTGTTTAAATAATTTTGCATTTACTTAATATGAAGTATATTTTAGTTAAGTTCTTGAACAAAATCATAAACTTCAATAATCTTTCCTTCTTGTGTAACACTATATCTATGTATCTTGATTGTTTACTAATACTGCGGGCTACAGTGCCTGATGTGTGTGTACTGATTTAGGATGAAGAAGTTTACTGGGTGTACCTAATTTTATTTATAATTTATCATATTCTACATAACCTTGAAATAAGACAATATGATTGTATTCATGCATTCATATTTTTCATAATTTGTTACAAAATAATTTGTTACAAAAAGAAGTGTTAGTAACGGTAACGATATTAAATGAAAAATAAAAATGTTTTCAAGAAATTGTTGATTTAATTTCCTTACATTAAATTAGTCATAAAAATAAAACAGGTGCAATAATAAGACAAAAATGTTAAAAAACATACATTGTTATTAATAAATTAATGAATATATTCAATATTTTTCACAAAAATTATCTTAAATTGAACAAGCAAACTGGAAATGGAAACTGTATAACGAATAATTACTATGTCGCTCAGCTTTTTCTTCTTACCACGTGATCGTATATCTCAATTTGAGTATACCGTGGTGAGTAGACTCGTTGCTTAGTTGTATTTTGTCCGGGGTCTTGTTGGGGATCGGGACAAATAATCTTGTGGTCATGGCGATTTTGAAAAAGCAACCCCTTCTCCGTGTCCATGACTGGCTGAAAAAGTAAATAACTTCTGAAACACACTACAGTTAGTACAAAGTGAGCTGCCTACGCACATAAGGGCTTATGAATACTAGGTAACAAAAACACAAATACAAGATTCACTAAATACATTTAGAAACTCCTTAAGGAGCTCGGTGGTGTAGTGGTTCGTACGCTTCGGCTTTCGATATTGAAAACAAAGCGGCCTTCGCCATGGTCAGGCCTTGGATGGGTGACCAAAACATGTGATCTCTAGCTCCTCCGTGCTTCCCGGCCGCAATTGCAACCGATTCTACCCACCAACCCTCATTGGGGTAGCGTGGTGGTGTTACGGCCCAGACTCCTCATGTGTTTTTCTATGTAAAAAGGCCTGTGCCCAGCAGTGGGACGTATTTAGGCTGAGGACGGAACTTAGAAACATCCGTGGCTGGAATGAAAATTTTGTATCATCACACAAACACCAGAGAGGCTACCAAGAAATTTTGCACAGTTGCTAAACATCCGAAGTATTCCGAAGTGGCACGATCATCGTTCGAACATCCTAAACTGTACCTATTACTATAAACGCCATCGTACGGTCTTAGCCACAAAAAAAAACAAAAAAAGGACGCATTTTCGTTTTCGGAGTGGCCTTTCTGCTCCCATCAAGATATAATAAGTTTTGAGTTTTTGAGTTTTTCCACGAGTTTTTTCGACATCCCATATCATTTATATACGAGTTTAAACTCTTCGACGAAACTCATGTGTCGATTTCGTGAAGTATCGAATACCTGAACACTGTTTCTAAGAATTCTCAAGAACAATGTGGTATTTGAAGCTGGGCTGCAGTCCGAGTCGATATCGGAATTGTTTCGAATAATATCTAGCTTAGCGTGCAATCTTTTTGATGGAAATATTTCAATTTGATTATGTCTTTATTGTTACGAGTGCCATAAGAAAGTGTGTCAGTTTATTAGAAGTAAAAGAATTCAAATATATTTTTAATAGAATCAAGTTTTTGTCGTCTCCATAATTCTAATTTAGCTGTGATATTATGTTTTAAATGTAGGAATACGAACAAAATCATACTTTGTGTTTTTCATATCTGTCCATTAAAATATATAATGGACTTAAATTTAATAATACACTTATAAGCCACAACAATTAAGACTTTAAAACAAGTCATGAAAAATATATCTATCTAAAATAAAACTAAAAATAAAAGAGTATCGTATTTTTTTTTTCAAATAAAAACTCTGTGAATAAATCTTGGAGCTTGGATTACCTACCTTGTAATTTCTGCTCATATTGCTTCTAACTGTACCGTGTCTCCAATGGTAGTAGCCGAGGTCAGTATCTCTAGGCCATAACATTTTGTTGGCTTTGAAAAAAGGTGCCCAGTTTTCGGATATCAATCGGTGTGCGTAGTCTATATAGCCGGAGATCTCAAATCCGCCTTTTGTGAAGTGACGCACAAAGATTATAGACTGCAATCGAAAAAACGTGTTTCATTTATCAAGGAATTTTGGAAATGTATATGTAGTGTCTAGAAGTCAGTTATAGCAGAGTTGGGAAAAGGCACTACTTAAGGTACAAGAAAAAATTAAGTATATTTTATTATGGATGTTGTTTGCCGTAATATTAGTATACTGTGCATGAATATAGGCTCGCTCCTATTACGGAGTTACAAAAACATATCAAGCGAAACGTGTTAACATCTACAGGGACACAAGAAAGATGGTCAGGCCCTGGATGTGTATTTCTTCGACTGATCCTGTTAGTAATTTAAACTAAAACTAAGCTTCGTAACGGTTGGAATTGCCGTAGTGTATTATTACCCTTTCATACTTCTCGTGCAAAAAGGTATGTGTACAGCAGCAGGCTGAAATATTTGAAACTGAAATTGCACCTGAATAATGCCCATCCTGTTGGATCTCTCCCGGTTCGCGAGCTCCCTGTTGAAGGGGTCTTCGACGTCAGCTCCCTCGCTGACCAGGACGTAAGGCTTCACAGTCGGGTACACCACCTCGTGGATCACCGCACGTCGCGTGTGGAATTCCTTTTCGGTTAGAGTATCGCCATTTGCTCTGTTCAAAATACAGTGTAACAGAATAAAAATTTTGACTGACAGTTTGATACTAATTCGAAGTTTATACTTTTCGCATCCAGATTTCATTCTGTAGTATACAAACTATTTTTAAATATCTGGGAAGGACTGTACATTATTGTCCAACGAATTGAAGGGTAAGGCGAATACGAAAAAGGGGGGAAGAATAACCTCCTCCGCAAGGCAGAAGTCTGTGGTTTTAATAGTTTTATAGATATAAAAAAACATCAGATTCATGCTCTAGTACAGCTCAATCCACATATTTTTTCACTTTTCAATATAACTCTGGTGTACTCTATTCTTTAATGCTCAAAAAACAAAGATTTTATCCTTGCCTATAGCCAAGAGCAGCAATAGTCCTCGCAGAAGTGATACTCCGTAAGTTTCTCAGATCAGCAATCTCAATCAGTGAATCCAAATACTCCTCCCATGTATCAAAGGGCAACAACCGCCGGTCCGCCTCCACACTCGGCGGGAATTCGTTTTTCTTTTCTGCCATCGCCATGATTGGTAAAAAATATCTCTAACAAGTAAATTGATCAAAAACGTTAGCTAATTTTGAAATCCTGGGTTCTATGTTGTGTGATTGTTGTGGTCATGGCGTTTGCGCTCTGACGTTGGTCACAGACAAAAATGCTCGGCTAAATTACGATTGGTAAAAAAGTTTATTATTAAATAGGTTTTATTTAAAAAAATAGCTATAAACTTTTTCGCTATTGTGCTATCCATTCCCGCTATTATGATATGCAATACCCACGAGTTTTTGATTTGCTTTCTTTACAAAACTTATTTTATTCAATTGTTTTAATAGACAGTATTATACATAAATAAATAAATAAATATCCTCAGACATTCACACTATCAACTAGTCCCATTTTAAGAAACTAAATGCTGATTGTGTTACGGATACAAGATGACGGATTTAATAGATAAATATACATAATTATTCAGAATATACATATAATGAACATTCAAGACTGGAGAACAAATGTCTGAAAATTCATCACCCAAACACTTGCCTCCACTGGGGATCGAACCCCTCTCGAGATGGCGACGCCTTGAGAGCGGCGTACAGACCACTCGACCACGGAGGTCGTCAAAACAATACATGACTACAAGAACACCACCAAACTGCCCCAATGCGGATTGGAGGTAGAAATCGTAGACGCATCTTTTTTCTTACACCCTTCAAGATATGGAGGAATTTTAGGTCACCAACATAATGGTCAGCCAGACGTCGTTGTCCAACCATGACCAAGGTATACCTGTATTTAACATCGCATGCTTCGCATTCCATGCTTACAATCTATTACGACAGTATTGTTTCATATAAAACATATAGGTTCAAAGAAAATAAATTTCATCTTCATTCGTATCCACTCTGCAAACAGAAAACCAGCCAATAAGTAATCATTTTTTAAATTGGGAACTGTACATAAAATTTCACTCCTTTATAAATGACTCCCTTCTTTGTATGCTAAAGTGGATTCGGAATTTGGGCAGACGTGATGAGAAAAAAATATTATCTGACAAAATTAGCCATAGAATACATACCAATGAAAATGCTAGTTGACCCTTTTTATTGGGCCTCAAATGATTCATTACTGTTGACCACCACCATAAAAAGCAATATAATTCTTTTTTAAAGCCTATAACACAATAAATTTTAAATTACGTTTTTGCTTGACAGGCAAAAACGCCTTCTCTCTCTCTCCCTCTTTGAATCAATTCCGTGAACCGACAGTAGAGGGGAGGCTGGCCAGATCTATGTAGGGCCTCAAGAAAAAAGAATACAGTGCTTCTTTGTACATACCTAATGGGGATCATTCGAAGCCTAGACGCCGCCGTTGGTAAGTACTAGTATAGTACAAGAAGATATAAGATCGCGGTTATGGCTCACACGAGCAATTTGTTCCGCCACTTGAATGTCAATTTCGTTCAGCGGTTAACTCCACTACCAACAAGTTATCTTGGACCTTTCGAGTTTTCAACTGAAAATCCGTAAAGGTCTTCAAACACCTTAGCATTTGATAGAATCTCTTCAATTGCTTTTTAGAAATAGGTACCTGAAAAAATTTGAACTACTTATTAACCTGTCAATGGTCAGAAACCAGACAAAATAGAAGCATCTATTGGTTCCGAGCACCGCTGTCCACGCTGACCCTCAAGGAGTAAAGCCATTAGAAACTCCGTATGTTCTGTTATCAAAGAAAGATCTTTACACCGTGTTGAACCAACTAAAGAGTAGTTTGGATTGATTGTTCTTTAAGAAAAAACGATATCCATTATGTACCCGCAACTAAGAAAGCTGATAAGCAATTCTTTTCTATATCCAATTTAAACATTATTCAAATGAGAAGCTTAAACATCAATTATCTTTGAAAGTAATATTTGCATATTCGGTAATAAGAATTGTGGGACGTGTGTCAAGTTATTTTTGGTTCTGAAAAAAACTAACCAAGTAGACCAGACAAAAAGAATCCAGCTATTCTGTATGGTAAATGAATCTACTTTCAGATTCAAATATGCACCGCAGCAGCGTCGCGTCCACGCGATATTCTGTAAAGCAATAATATTATGCATTTCGAATATTGGTCGGCTATGAAACCTTTTAAATTGATCGTATTAAAATACAGACGTTTATGAGTATAGTAAGTAAGAATATAACAGGTCTTTACCTATGAAATGGCCGTTTTTTTCTCTCTTAGTATTTTGTCTGTAACTATTATAAGTTTCAGAATATTCTTATAAAATAATTACCTCATCTAAAAACTAAACCATATTTTTGAGCTCCTTTGATTTGTTTTGATAATTTGTTGTAAGTTTAATTGTGTTAAAATTAGAAACGAAGACAACCCTTATGAAGCACCTCCCAAATACATCATTTGATTTGCATTCACTTAAAAACGATAAATAATACATGCCAAGTCTCTGGATTTGTCGTTGTGGAGAAATCTGAAAAAATTTTAGTATGGAAAATGCAGACTTCCCCAATTTCATAGGTAAAGACCTATTATTTAGGCGGTCAGGCAAAATAATGAAATATTTCTTTTATGTTAATAGGGGGCAAACGGGCAGACGGCTCATCTGATGGTAAGTGATTACCCCCGCCCATAGACATCAGGGTTACCTTTAATTCAACACCCCACAGATACGTTCCAACCTGTGCATAAAACCCACCAGTGACGTGAACTTCTTACTATTCAAACACTTACATAGCAATGCAAGTACTACTGCATTACAGCAGAAAAAGGCAATTTAGAATATGTAGACATCAAAATTAAATTCTGTGAATCTATAAATGTCAGTTTTATTAAATTAAGAATATGCTGATGTCTATAATATTAATTTCTCGTTTCTAGAAATAATTTGAGTACCTACATTTAAAAGTTAAATACATGATAAAAAAAATTAAAATTAAAATCTGTTTATTTTCCAATTATTCATACAACCTGAAAACATAACATCAGAGCATAATCTTAATTAACGATTTAGTGCACTGTTGTGAATGAGCCGTGCACACACTAGATAAAACCATGGGACGCCGAATCCTCCGATACAAAACATAGCTGATTTTCTTTAAAATATTTTTTTATTTAAATTTAATATATTTATTTTCTTTGTTCAGGAAACTATCTACGAGGTTTTTAGGCAATGTGTTTAGAATTTTCGGAAGAGCAAACGTCCATACCCTCTGTCCATACTCATTATTGGTATTCGGTACTTTATATAAAGGTAAGCACAGTAAGTTACGAAGGTTACTTGGTCTATTATACATAAAAGATCCTTAAATTTATCCGAGTATTGTGAGATCACCGCAATTTTACTTTATCATAAATATTAATTACTTTAGTATGCAAGAACAACATTTCATAGTTAGGTTTAGAAATTTTACAGAGTGCAGAATTGTCCTGTAAACTTGCGAGTAAAGTACAAACGGGTAACGAAAAACTCAATAAAGACTGGTCGTTTAAGGATTGATAATTTTTTCAAATAGGCTAGTTGACCCTTTTTTATTGGATCCCAAATTATTAATTTCTGATAGCCATCACCATAAAAAATAATACATTTTTTTTCTGAACCCCTTAACACAATAAATCTTAAATTACGTTTTTGCTTAAATGTCAAAAACGCCTTCGGTCCTGATGGTGGATGAATTATTTGTGCCGTAGCGTCACGATTATTGTAAACAATTCAATACGCATGCGTGACATAGCCGACAGTTTATGCTTGATTGGTTGCGACTGGCGTTTGACGAATTTGACCATGCGTAGTACCTAATTGTTTACATGAAGCCTTACTCAACTAATTTCACGAACATGGTGGATAGCGTTTTTGGCAATTGAAAAAAAAAGTAAAAATAAATCATATTTAAATTGAATTTCTACAGCAATCTCTTATTTATATTTATCGAACTTGGTATATTTCGTACCCTAGTACTAAATATTATGTGAATGACAAATTATTTTTATTACTTTTTATACGAGTCAACTAGCCTATTTCATGGTCTTATGTCCAAAAAGCCTTTTTTAATTCAACCGCATGCAACCCTGTATCTGGTCTATTTCTGGGAGCTTTTGACTAGAAACTTAAGGCGAAGTTACCTTGAAGAGTCTTAATTACCGAGCAGCTTCGGTCGCCTTTGACTAACGAACGTCCTGATTTCATACCGAACTAAGGAAATTTCGCCTTTTTAGGATCTATTAGTGCCTACTATACTCGTAGCTTGCTTGATTAGTAGTAAGCCGTAACGGTAAAAGGATAATAATACTTACAGTACCTATACATTTTAATTCATTTCTGAAAACTGTGTTGTGGTATTTTTATACTTAAGTAGCTCTTGCCCACGACTTCGTCCGCGTAGAATAGTTGTGATGGTATGTAGCCTATAGCCTTCCTCAATAAATAGGCTATTCAACACTGAAAGTATTCTTAAATTGGTACAGTAGCCTCAATTGGTGGAATTGAAAATATACTCCTACTCTATATTAGAACCAAACTTCATACATACACATACATACATATAATCACGACTATTATCCCCTAAGGGTTAGTCAGAGACTAGGCAAAAGCACCGCAAAGTAGTCCATTGCCATAGTCCGCGCTTCACCAAGCAGTGACTGCATTCAGCGTGACAGGTGGTAAGCCCGTCGCTGCTATAAGCTATTGGATGGTTGTGCAGTTCCAAGTCCATTAATCGCCTTTTACGACCCCCAAGGGAAGAGGTGGGTTGGTAGTATTCTTTTAATGAGCCGCTACCACAAGACTCCTCCTCCTCCTCAAAAGTTCATAGTGGCGTAAATTAGTCCTTCATTTTTCTGGGTGGCGTTATTTAAATTTTTTAACATTCACCCGCAAGGCCCACCCATGGGAATATCGGGATAAAAGGTAGTCTATGTCCTTTCTCGGGCTCTAGACAGACAAACAGACAGAGATACATTCGCATTTATAATATTAGTATGGATAATGGTTTCTGATATAGGACAATCGTACATACTTAATTCAACCAGAAAATTATAACATATGAATAGATGAACCACTGCGTTATGGATTTCAATTACTAATTTTATATTCAAAGTTATAGGAACTCCATCACGTTGAACTAAGCATGGGTGCCTAATAGGTTGTAATCTTGCAGAACGAGAAAGTTTAGACGTAGCTATTAGCTCAATAAATAAGAACCTTGAGCATATTTCGGAATGGTCTGAGCGCTATGGTGTGGCGGTCAACCCCGATAAGTGTCAAGCTATTGTGCTGGGCAGCTCGCGGCGTCATGAAAGTCTAGCTGGTGTTACTTTGTCTCAAGTGATGTTTAAGGGCAAAATTATACCGTTCTGCGACCATGTCAAGGATCTCGGGCTCATCATCGATAAGACGTTAAGCTGGTTGCCACATGTATCGGACGTAAGTCGTCGAGTTACATCGACCCTTAATACCCTATACCGTTTTAAAAACTTTTTACCAATTTCGACTAAAACACTTTTAGTACAGAGCCTTGTTTTACCACTTCTTGACTACGCAGACGTGTGCTGCTCAGAATTACGTGAAGACCAACTCAACAAGATGGAACGACTTCAAAACAACGGCATCCGATTCATTTTTGGTGCACGAAAATATGACCACATCTCTGAATATCGCTCTCGTCTTGGTTGGCTACCCATCAGACAACGCAGGAACCTCAGGATGTTATGCACGCTTTACACCATCCTGTTTGATCCAAAGTCGCCAAGCTATCTGAAGTCGAAATTTCAATTCTACGACAATACAGGCAGTCGAAATCTACGTACCTGCTGGCGCCATAAAATTATGATTCCGCAACACCAGACTGGGTTCATGTCGGATTCGTTTTCTGTGAAGGCTATAAAACTTTGGAATGACCTCCCGTTGGATATGAGGAATATTCAAACGAAATTCCTTTTTAAAGTTAAGGTTCGTGAGTATCTTCTGAGAAGTAGCAACAAATAACTATTCACATCATCAATATAGGTAGTGTATGTAGTGTATAATTATAATTATTGTATTAGTGTATAATATAGTTTATGTATTAATAATTATACGTAATTACGTAAATATGTAGTGTGTTATTTTAGCGTATGTAGCTCAAGTAATAGTATATGTAGTTTATGATTGTTTAGTTCATTATCAATCATTTTAATTTGATATTTGTTAGGATTTTAGTGCCCCCACTCTGAATCTCTGTTTGGCCCAAAGGTTGACTGGGAGAGAGCGATGTATTATCGTTAAGTCCGCCTTATGTACAAAAGTGTTTTTTATTTTGGACATTAAAGATTAAATAAATAAATAAATAAATCTTGAGTTCTTCCACGGTTTAAAAAAATGCATTTATTCGAGTAAATCGTTACATACAAATTGCCGGAGTTTCCCAGAAAGTAGTCAAGACACTTGTGATGGAAAACCTCGCTCTTCCTTCGAACTATAACATTGATTTACGTAAAATTAAGGGAGATATATGTCGTTTAGATATTACATAAAACAAAACAAAAAATAGTAGTCAATGTAGTTAGAGAAAGTACAGTTATTAAGATGTGTAAAGTGAGATTATATAATTTATATCACGTGTGTGTGTTTGTGTGTATGTATATTCGTATGGTTTGGGAGGCTTATCTCCCAATACCCTAGTACTAAAGATTTATTTAAAATGTCCCTACCAATAAACAACTCCCACATAACATAGACAACTACTTACATTTTTTGCACGTAGAGTAAATGCATGCGCATATTTTCCTCTTCATATTCCCAAACTGCGCGGCTGTTACAATATTTATTTTTTTACCTTTCTTTTTGTTCTTTACAGATATTGAGACGTTAGGTTTTGAAAGAGCATAAATTTGTAGTAGGTATTGCCTTTTTTATAAGATCAGTTTTTGTTGAATTGAACTTTGAAAAGTAACTATGTGTGATCTGTAATAAATATTGAATATTTTATTATAGATAGAAGATTTGAAGTATCTGAATAATAGATAAAGCTATTGTGTCTCGTGTCTCGTATCTGTATGGTTAAAATTAACTGACAATTAAGTAGAGTATATTGCATCTCAGAATCTATTATATGTGTATAAATCACAAAAAATTTTCGTAAACAACGTATTTGGAATAATGGCAATTTGGAATTATGGTATGCGTAAAATGCAAAACTACTATATTAACAGTTTTTATCGATGTATGACTACATATCAATAGTCTTAATTTTGCGCCATTGCCATTATTACAAATACGTTGTTTACGAAAAATTTCTGTGATTTATACACATAATTATAATAGATTCTAAGAAGCAATATACTCTACTTAGGCCCAATTGCACGATCAAGAGTTAGGGCCTAACTCAGGGTTTGTCCATATATTTGCCCCAGGGTTAGGTGCTAACTCTAGACTGTGCAAGTGGGCCTTAATTGTCAGTTAATTTTAACCATACAGATACGAGACACGAGACACAATAGCTTAATCTGTCGTTCGTTCATCTCGAGATGTCACCCGGGATTTAAAGGGAACGAGTAAATATGAAATAATACTTTACTTACCTACTAAGTTACTTTATATTCCTGAAATCCTGACTTCACATTTTTCCATTTTCCATAATAATTTTCCTTTATACTTTGTGCTGAATTGATTAAATTCACAAGTTATGCATAGTACGAGCACTTTACTGCAATTAGGTAGCAAATTGAGGTCATACAAAGTTAACATACTTCTACAGATCTTGAAATGGGATCAAATCTTATTCTTACGATGTTTAAGCTAGCAAAAATGTCTCCGTAACAGGGAGCAAACTAGATTGGCAACAAGAAGTAATTTCATATCAGAAATATGATTACACAATACAATGTTTGACACAGATACTCCCCAATTTGATAGAATACTGGTAAATTTTTTTTCTGCTGTTCCGCGATTGCTGATCTTTTTGGTATGAATAATTATTAGGTCCTTACCTATGAAATTGGTGTTTTGTATGGAGATTTTGGGGATGTCTGCATTTTACATACTAACATTTTATCAGTTTTCTTTACAACGACAAATCGTTTTAATGTTAATGCAAATCAAATGATGTATTCGGGAGGCAGTTAAAAATAAATGTCTTTGTGTCTAATTTTAACACAATTAAACTTACAAAAAATTATCAAATTAAATAATACGAGCTCAAATATATGGTCTATTTTTAGAAGAGGCAATTATTTATAAGAATGTTCTGAAACTTAATAGTTACGGACAAATTGCTACGACAGAATAAAAACACCAATTTCATAGGTGACCCAATATGTGATAAAAAGCAGTAAGTTTGTGTCTGTGTGTAAGAAATAATGTAAGGACGTGCATGTGATTTTGAATGTATTGTGATCAAGTTCGCAGAATAATTGGATGTATTGTGCAAACGACGCTATAATGAAGAGTGGGTTATATGGCGATTAATAGACGAAAATAAAAGGAGCCGACGCCGACGCTGAATCAAATAAGAAACGTTGGTGAAAACTGTACCTTAAAAACATTCATACGCTTTGTTCGTCCAATGTTGAGAACACACTTATATTTACATACCTTGAATAGGCTTCCCTATAATCGTTGGAGCGCAAACATAACCCAAACACAAATTATGATCACATCCATCAAAGCTAGCAAGTGTCAACTAGTTTTCGCTTCGTTACAAGTTGTTTGACAACGAACTGTTTTCCTCTCTTTCGCGAACTACAAACAACAAGGGGCCCAGGCGTGAAAGACCTTTTGTGAAAAAAACAAAGAAATAGAATGTATATGTAAGGTAACTACGGAACAAGGAAGATACTTAACCCATTGAAGTGCAAGTAAGGTGTTACGGACCAGGCAAGAGCCGTCCTCTTTTCTATATCTTTTTTATATTCTGGTTGTAATTGTCTTTGGTTAATTGTTCTGTCATTGATTTTCTTTCCATTTTTCTGTACTGTTTTCTTTAAATATTATAAAACCCATAATTCACTAAGCCAGCGTTTTAATTGCAGTTTCACTATCACTCGTCAACATAAGGTCTAGATTATATTATTGCTAGCTTTTGCCCGCGAATTCGTCCGTGTAGAATAGTTACTTTGAGATAGTGTGATGGTATGTAGCCTATAGCCTTCCTCAATAAATAGGCTATTCGCACACTGAAAGATTTTTGCAAATTGGAACAGTAGCCTCAATTAGTAGAATTGAAAATTTACTCCTACTCTATTATTAGAAGCAAAGTTCATAGTGGCGTTAATTTGTCCTTCATTTTTCTGGAAGACGTTTTTAAATTTTTTTACATTCACTCGCATGGCACCTGTTCCCATGGGAATATCGGGATAAAAGGCCTTTGTCCTTTCTCAGGCTCTAGACTATCTATGTACCAACCGATGTGTCAATAAAGTCATTATCAATGTTTACTGCGTACAAAGCTTGTACAAAGGCGTTGAAAACAATACTTAGACTAAAATCTAGCAACTGCTATTATTAGGTCCTTACCTATGAAATTGGTGTTTTGTATGGAGATTTTGGGGAATTCTGCATTTGCGTTGCTTAAATTTTTTCAGTCATTTATTCTGCAATTAGATTTACATGAAATACTTTTCTTAAATAGTTTTCTTCACAACGACAAATCCAAAGATATAAGATATTTGGCATCTATCATTAGACAAGCTTTAGTAATATGTGTAATATCACACTTCATAAAAATTATTTATCGTTTTTAAGTAAATGCAAATAAAATGATGTATTCGGGAGGCACTTAAAAAGAGTTGTCTCCGTGTCCAATTTTGACACAATTAAACTTACAACAAATTATCAAAACAAATCAAAAGAGCTCAAAATATAGTCTATTTTTAGACGAGCTAATTATTTTTTAGGAATACTCTGAATCTTAATAGTTACAGACAAAATACTAAGAGAGAAAAAAAACACCAATTTCATAGGTAAGGACCCAATATTTACTATCTCACTTTACAAATTAGAAAGAAAAAGAATCACTAATAAATTACATCACGAAAGAGGTTTCCTTATAAGAAATGAGTAAGGCGTGTTGCTGGAGCACGTGTTTACGTGTCCCTTGTTGTAAGGGTCTGCTCCCATTTGTCACCCTAACTATCCCACTCGTACGCTTTTTATAGACTTATTTACCTTTATAAAAACACGATATTTCTTTACGTATTTTGTGAAAATCTGAAATAAAACTTTGTAACAGACGTAGAGTTACGTAATCCTCAGCCTATATACGTCCCACTGCTGGATCACAGGCCTTCCTTATGGAAAAACACATGAGGACTATGGGCCGTATCACCACCACGCTGGGCCAATGCAGGATTGTGGGTAGAAACAGTCTTCCTAACGTGCCTTCCGAAGCATACATAACATTAATATCATCAGGTTGTAATATCTAATTTTACCAAATTAACCTGATGATGTAACAAGGGGTGTACTTGTTCTCTCGCATCAGCCATTACGTAAGATAAGCGATATTATTATAATAGATAAGCTTTATAAGTTTTTTTTTAATTACAGTGGTGCAACTTCAAAAATTTTACCGGTGATTTCGTGTACAAATAGTGCCGTTTTTCCCACTTGCACATCATAAGAAGAATAAAGAATGTCGGATAAATTTGTATTCGTCCACAATAGAATGTAGATTCATAGAATACCTAATTTTCCTATATTTTGTCAATTAATTCATTGCATACTTTTTCATTTTCTATAAAAATTCAAACAAAATATAGATCGCTTCTATAACTCATGTGCGTTATTGATCTATTTACAGATAATAATGATAAAAGAAATTTAAATTTATTTTGCAATGCCACCTCAAATATAGCTCCAATTTCGATATGACTAACTAATTAAAAGATGTCTTTCATAATTTGAGAGTTTTAAAAGTGACAAGAGACAGGTGCCGCCGGCGTCTGGCAATGATTAAACTTTTTAGAGCGCCGTCTTAGAGCTTCGATCTTTAGAAAAGTAATTGGCCGTGAAATACGTAGTTTCATCGACATATTGTATTTAAAGGCAGTTGCAGATTTAAATGATAGTACTTAGTAACAATCTATGAGTATTGCTAAAAGATTATGTATGTTGATAAACTCGCCATGAAAAAAGTTTATATACTTACAGTTTAATATTGTATAAGCCTTCAGTGTATCTTATTAAGAGATTGACACAGGTAAATGTTTTTTTTACCAGAAATGAGACTATTGCTGAGAAAAAGTACACCGTCTGTAGCCTGTAGACATTATTGATTCAAAAGGAAAAGAAAATGGAATAAGTCAATTTACCTAAACAGTACGTTTAGTCAACGTTTTAACAGTTTTAGTGTTGAAACTCTTCAAACTCGTTATGGTAATAAATTAATATACAGTTTTTAGATCTACATCACCAGGGATTTGTATAAAATATTACAGATACGAGACGTCTGTTTCTTTCATTTTTTCATTTATACTCAATAAAAAAAGGAAATTTAAAAAAAAATTGATTTAAATACATTTTGCTTTGAGGAGCTCGGTGGCTACCTTCACCATGGTCAGGCTATGGATGGGTGACCAAAACTTTGTGATCTCGAGCTCCTCCATGCTTTGGAAGGCACGTTAAGCCGTTTGTCCCTGTCGCTATTGCGGCTGTTTCTACCCACCAACCCGCATTGGGCCAGCGTGGTGGTGTTACGGCCCATACTCCTCATGTGTTTCTCCATGAGGAAGGCCTGTGCCCAGCAGTGGGACGTATATAGGCAGAGGACAGACATTTTGCTTTCAAGGGTTAAGAGTCAGGCATACAATAAGCAAACATAGTTGTCTAGGATTTTGACTTTAATAATAATATAATTTATTGTAACGAATGCAATGTCTTGGGCTTGAAGGCAGGCGACTCAGTGTTATTAAACTGGCGAGCGACAATAGCCTGTGATTGCGGCGTGAAGTGCGCCTGTCGCGGCCAATATTTGGATCCTTACTACGTGTAACGAACTCGAAAGCATTTCACCTGTCGGATCACAGATTAGAGAGATATGTCTAAAGATATTTTATTTTAACTTGACAGCGTTAATGCATAGCCTAAATTTTTTTGGCACCGGTGTTTAACAGTCGAAATTTTTTTTGTGTTAAACAGTCGATTTTTCTCGGATTCCGAGTTTCAGACCCGTTTCGGACGTTTGTGTGATGAGTAGGAACATGAAACATGACCTACGAGACTTTATCCCTGGTCATAAATGATATTATTAAAAAAATAGGTTTGTCTATCAAATTCTTTAAGACCCAGTACAAAAGAAGTGTTTACTTTCGTCGAGGCTAAGTGAGCTTAGGAAATGTTTATTTTATCTAATATTTGTTCTATTTTGTTTTGTTTTACCTATATTACGTAAATGACCTTTTATATACTAATGGGGTGACGTAATGTATCACCTGCTTTTCTTTAATTGAAACAATATTCCTAACACTAGACATGTGATACTATAAGAATTACGCCGCTAAATATTAACTAAGATCTAAACAATCAGACATAACATATAGAACGATTTTTTCAGTCATAAATTAATCTTTAAATTTTGTTTATATTTACAAAAACCCCTCGCAAACCCGCATTGGGCCAGCGTGATGGTGTTACGGCCCATACTCCTCATGTGGTACTTCATGAGGAAGGCCTGTGCCCAGCAGTCGGACGTATCTAGGATAATCTAGCCCGAGGACGGTATTTACAAAAATATGTAGCCATGTGTAAATGAGCAGAGGATCCATAGTAGGGGTAACGGCCAGCTGACTCTGATCAGACCTGTTTCTAGTGAGCCAGCACCGCAATGAACACCGCTTCACTCTGCAAATAATAAAAACTATCTCGTGACAATATAGTTCGAAAGATTGGTTGAGCAGTCTAGATAAGATGGCTCTGTAAATAATTTAAACTTATACCTATACATATAATAAAACTTTTGAGGTCGAATGTCTGTAAATAAAAAAAATCTGGATGTAAAAAGAGGAAAAATACCAAAAAAATATTTTTTAAATTTATTTGTTTCTCTGTCTCTTTGTCTGTTTGTACGGGCTAATCTCCGAAGTTGCTGGACCGATTTCAATAAAATTTTGCATGCTCATACCTTATATCCCTGGTCAACATCTTAGATACTTTTTATTCCGGAAAATTAAAGGAGTTCCCGTGGGATAGTTATAACACCATAGTAACCGCGGACGAAGTTGCGGGCCACAGCTAATTAAACATATAGTTTATAAACGTATTGGTCAAAATGTTTAATCTGCTGTAACTTCTTCCTGCCTTCTCCTTCTCAATTCTCCGTTTCGTCTCTGTCACTTCAGCATTCACCACTACAAAATTTAAACCGCAATAGCGCGGCGCGGCAGCGGCGGAGCGGCGCAACGTAATCGGCACTGCGGGAATGAACTGTGTCTGCGCCGCTGCCGCTCCATGGGAAGTTCCATGGGAAGCAGTGAAAAGAATATTTTATTTATCGCACCGCGCCGCGCCTTTCCGCTGCCGCGCCGTGAAACTGCGGTTAACCTTTATTTTTACTCATAAAACGCTTACTCATAAAAATTTTTACTCATAAACTAATCAAATTAATCGCTTTTTTAGTTATTCTCTCTTACTAGTTTAAATTCCATCTATCCTCTTGATAAGTTCACATCTATCTAGTGAACCGTCACATGAATTTGATGTTTACGTGAATAGTCACTTCAAATAATTAAATTAAATTATAGTTAAGATCTCGGAAAGTCGCTATGTGAAAAAGAAAATGAAACAGCTTGACACTTAATACACAAACGTAAAGAGAATGTTAAGAAAAAACTCCAATTCTCACGACAGATACTTATTGCAATTTTAATGCAAAATCTCTGTCTTTTTTACATAATTTTCTGTGAGTGTAGAGAATACTAGTAATTTGTAAACAATGAATAGGTAGATTAATTAGAGAAGATACTTAGGTAAAGATGCGCCTATTAATTTAGATAAAGAAATAGGTATTCGCGAAAGCAAGTATAGTACGTCTCAATCCAAGTTGCCAAAAAGGTAAACAAAACTAAGGTAATGTTTTATCTCTTAAATGGTTTGTGATGACTGTAGGTCATTGAAATCAATTGAAACGGACAACAATTGTTACCGTTAATTATAATTACGTGCCAATGTCCACGTAAAGAGTGTGATAATTGAATAACTAATTCGGTAAGTCGGCTTTTTTGTTTACCTTTTTTGCAAGTTGGATTGAGACGCAGTATAACTACTTAGCACTCTATATCTAGCTTTTTTCATATTTTCAATGGAAAATTATGTTAGTATATGAAAGCAATCTTTATCCTGCTGTACAAAGCTTCTCTTAATTTTTTAACATGCCCGGAAGCTAATTCAACATTAAACTCCCGAGTATTTCCATCCCAAATTTCAACAGACGCGAAACTTCTTTTGAGAGTTTTAAATGTGAGAATTATGAAAAGGCAGCTAACAAATTCACTTTCTAAGGAAAAAGTGGAAGAGTTTTGAATAGTTTACGATGGAAATATTGCCTTTTTTTAACAATTTGAAAATAAAACGCTATGAAGCAGCGGGTTCGGGGGTTGAACACCACCCTGTTTGTGGTATTTCAACGAAATTATTGTATTTCAAAATTAGTGTTATTTAGAAAGTCTAATATTCATACGTCAGGACTATTCAAAATAGTTTGAATGAAAAACAGTTGCAACCTTTAAGTGCGTTAATTTGCAATGATTTCTTATATTGTTAAAAAAATAAAACTTAAAATAACAAAATTGGAAGGATGTGACATAATATTCATCACAACTATATTCTTTGGGAGGAGAGAATAAAGTAGGTAATGATTAACAGCTTAACAACTCATATACGTACAGAAGACAGACACTATCCATTCAGTGGCACATTGTTCATTCCTTCAGACGAGCAATAAAATTGACTATTTATAAACTAATCGAGTGTATTAGCATAAACTTGTTAGGTTAATGTACGCTTTAGTATCTGTCGTAATGTAACGCATACGAAATGTGCAATCGTCTTAGCAATACCATAGAAGAAATATAGAAGTACGGTATCGTCGTACAAATGTACGACGCTCCCAAAATTGACAGTAAATGACTCTTAATCCCGGCGCACATTATTGGCGTCGGCATTGGCTAAGAATTTTAGGTGATAAATAGCATTATACATTAACTAAGTCATTTTCTGAGCTTTTTATAAAATAAAAAATAACTTCATGGCAATAAAGTTGACATTTCCATGATATATGGACGTCGTAGTAACAAAAATATCGCTTTGGTATGCTTGAGGCTGCTGCATCGGCGGCCTTGAGGATACTTTGGAATACTTCGGCATCCTTCAGTACGCTGCCGCCCGCCGCGCCAAGGCAACACTCAGGGGTAGTTTGGATGGTACGACATGCTTAAGGACGCTTCAGTATCCCTAAAGACGTTGCAGCATGCCATGGCATAGTTGCCGACAGTGTGCACTTCCATGTAGGGATGCCGATGGATTCCTTTCCTTGCCGTTGCCGATGATGTGCGCCGGGCCTTATTAGAAGGAAATAAAGTTTGTCAGCTCTACAATGTGTATACATATTTTTGTACTAGACAGTACCAGGCGCAGTTGGTAGAGTACAACAAGTTTAACTGTTTTACGACCTCCGTGGTCGAGTGGTCTATATACCAACTCGAGAGGTTCTGGTTTCGATCCCGGTGGGGGCAAATGTATGTGTGATGAATATATTTTCTGAATATTTATATCTATTAAATACATAATTATCCGTTATCTAGTATCCGAAACACAAGCAGCATTAGTTGTTTAAAATGGGACTAGTTGATAGGTGTGAATGTCTGAAAAAAAAAACATGGTGATCATCGAAAAGAGTACCATATTGTCTATGTCTATAGGTCTCTCTCATTCTCTCACTATGTCCTTGAATGTGTCTCTTGACTCAGTTGTTGCCTCTCTTACAAAAAAAAACAAAGGCATCTTCGCATACTTTATGATGAAAATTTGTGAAAACTGAGAATTAGATCAATTCTACTCCGCGTCCATAAACTTATAATCGTATAGATTCCTCAATTAGATTAAATATTTATTAAATTTTTAATAGCATTGCGTGACAATAGAAGAAAAGTATAGATCGAAGTGGCGTGAATTTGGGGAGGCCTACGTCCAGGACTGCCATAGGCTGACGATGATGAGAAGAAAAGTTGTAAACATAATTTTGGAGCATCGATTGAAAAGATGAAACTTTCACATTCCTTGTAAGCAACAATTTGTAACACTGTCTGTCATCTTAATTAAATGTTAAGATATTTTTATAACATTCATTTGTAAAGATATCTTTGACGTCGACTGTCCTTTTAAAAACTACACAAACACATAAACATGTCATCACTCCTTTTCCCCGAAGTGGTCGGCAGAGGTGTTGCCATCCACATTTCGCCAGATATGTTAAGTCCCCACGAATAACTACAACAGATTTAATGTGAATGTCATTTTGTAAACATTTCCTTTACCAGTGCTTTGCTCACGTCACAATGTGAAGGGACCAACGTGCCTTCCAAGCACGGAGGAACTCAAGGGACAAAGATTTGGTCATCCAAGGACTGACCATGGTGTTAGTAGCTTTTTTTTTTCAATATCGAATGCCAAAGCGTACAATGTATTACGCCATTAAGCTCTATAGCAATGCCCGCTAGAACATTCCAATGTTTTAGTCAGGTGGGTATTCGAGCCGACGGGAAGGACACGGGTTCTGCTGAAACAATTCTTTTAGGCAGGCCAAGCCGCTGTCTTGCGACTACCATCGGTAAAGTGTATAAGTAGTCCATAAAGTACTAAGTATAGGTATTTGTAATACCCAGTTGTGGTAAGTATGCAGACGAGAATGAAAATAAAATTAATGATAATATTTTGTCAAGGAATTATAGAACATTTAATTTGAATACGATAAATAAGCGCACGTTCACGGTATTATAAATGTATCCCGAAGAGAACAGGCATCGCGTTGGATTTACAATGAAACAGAGGTTGGGATTAAAATTGTTTGTGTTGATTAAAACCAAAGTTGTGGATAACGAATTCACTCCGGCCGTTCTAAGCTTATGCCATGTCGTGTATAACATGCTAAGCGATGATTACAAATAAATACAGAAATCATACGTGTAATTATATATAACACAATACTTAAATAAGATGAGATGACGATATTCGTTGATTGGCTGGAGTAGGCTGGATGAGAACGGCCGAGGATCGAGAGCGGTGGCGTGCATTATGAGACTTATGTCCAGCAGTGGACGAGCAGAGGTTGTCGATGATGATGATGACTTAAATAAGGGAGCTCGGTAGCGTAGTGGTTAGTACGCTTTGGCTTTCGATCGAAGACAAAGCTACCTTCGCCATGGTCAGAGATTGATGCGTGACCAAAACTTTGTGATCTCGAGCTCCTCCGTTCTTTGGAAGGCACGTTAAGCCGTTGGTCCCGGTCGCTATTGCGACAGTTTCTACCCAACAAACCGCATTGGGCCAGCGTGGTGGTGTTACGGCTCATACTCCTCATGTGTTTCACCATGAGGACGGCCTGTACCCAGCAGTGGGACGTATATAGGCTGAGGACGAGGACGGGGACTTAAATAAGTACTCGTGCCACATGATGTTACGAGCCGAATTGTCCTTATATTACGTCGAAAGAATTTTATGATTTTTTGACCCCCTCCTCCGTCCTTGTCACATTTGGTCATATTTGTGAGACTCCTCCCTCCCCAGTGTGACGATATTTTAGCCGTTCTGAAAACAGTATTCCAAAAAATTCATTTTATTTCCTCTTAAATACTTGGTGTGTTTTAAAACATAGATTTTTAAATGTGTCGTCACTTAATTAAACAGCCCTCACACATTTTCACACAATGTCACATTTGATCGACCCTCTTCCTCCTCCATAACTTAGATGGCCCCTAATTGATCAATCCGATGTTTTATATTGTGACTAACTTTCGCCCGCAACTTCGTCCGCGTAGAATAGTTAATTTGAGATAGTGTGATGGTAGCCTTCCTCAATAATTAGGCTGTTTAAAACTGAACGATTTTTTCAAATTGGAACAGTAGCCTCAATTGGTGGAATTAAAAATTTACTCTTACTCTATTTTAAGGAGCAAAGTTCATAGTGCCGTAAATTTGATCTTTATTTTTCTGGGAGACGTTATTTACATTTTTAACATTCAACCGCATGGCACCCGTTCCCATAAGAATATCGGGACAAAAGGTAGTCTATGTCCTTTCTCAGGCTCTAGACTATCTGTGTACCAAATTTTGGTTAAATTGGTTCAGTAGTTTTGACGTAAAATCGAGACAGACAGAGTAACATTCGCATTTATAATATTAGTATGGATTAGAGAAGTTCCAAGTTAACACCTTTTAACATTTAGTGTGGTATAGGTAAAGTTAATTATTATTTTCAGTCATCAGCCTATATTTTCAGTAATAAAAACAAACCATTATATTTTTATTTATTTTCCACATTGTTATTCTTCACCGTGTTATGTATTACAGTCTGTTAACTCTGAGATTACAGTGAGTTTACATAATTCACTTTAAAAAAACAATTATTGTTTAGTATTAATAGTATATCTTACGGCTGGCATACAGGCCCAACATTTTAATACCTCCTCTATACGGAATCTGTACAAAAGGTAGATTTGTATCAATGGTGTTCTGAAACTGTTCTGTTTATGTAGATACGACATATCTATTTTGTGTAGATACTTTGTTTGAATATTTATCAACGGATCGGCTGGGAACATTGATTGTGTGCGTAACATTATTAATAATATTTAATAATCATAAAAATTGGTGGCGAACGAGACAAATGTGTGGTTGCTAATTACGGTCAGCAAACAGGCATATTGCCCACGTGATAGTATGTGTTAGCCTTGAAATCTTGGGATAACAATTGCATCTGCTTGTGAATATGATTCAACATAAAAATCAATGCGCAAGTGAGTATGAAGGTCAAGACGAAATAAAAAAAAACAAAAACAATAAACAAAAACAACATAAACAATAAAAAATTTAAAAATTTTCAAGAACAATAATTAATGTAGTTTTGCACACTCTGTTAAATATATCATAATAAAATTGCTGAGACAACTGTATAAATATAGGAAACTCGAGGTCTTTATGTAAAATGTATTTTTATACAACTATGTACGTGACTGTTGGTTTATGTTAAATAAATAATAAACAGAATAGTTTTCAAGTAATATTTTTAAGTGCAACACATATGCAACTACATAGTACAGTCGAGCTCAAAAATATCTGCACGTTTGATATTAAATGAATCTAATTGGAAGGGAATAAAGACTGTCACCTGTAAAACGTGCATACATATTTTTGAACTCGACTGTACCCATTAGGAGGTAGATTAACAATAATATGGCTAACACCCAGTTGCAGAAACGAACTTTAAAATTTAATGTCAGCATTATCTTTAATGCTCCATTAAATTTATTTATTGAAGTGTCAAAAGAACACCTTAGCGTAGTTTTACGTTGCACAAAACGACATTAGCACCCTGTCAATGCTAAAGATACATTAGCTAGAACTGTTTTGTGTAACAACCTTAACTTTAAAGTTTTAATGTCTCATTAACAAATGTCGTCCTTAAAAAATCTTTGTGCAACTGAGTGTAAGAATGCCAATCTAAACTTTACAAGTTTACAGAGCGAGCATCCCAATCAAAACTCTGTTACAAAAGCGTTTAATGAAATAAAGTTAAACTGAGTATGTATAATTTCTGAATCATTGCATAGGCCTTCCTCATGGAGACACACGTAAGGAGTATGGGCCGTAACAACACCACGATGGCCCAAAGGGGGGTTGTAGGTAGAAACAGTCGCAATAGCTAAAAAATTCTATTACCAAGTCAGGAATGCATTAAGATCTCCATTAAACCACGGCCTGTCTCGCCAGGGGTGGTAGCCTTGATATTAAAAATTAGAGTTAAATTTATGTTTTTGTTTTCACTGAGTGCAATGTTCTTATTTTTGTATCGCGCCAATTCGTGGCTACTGTTGACCAATAAGCATGTAGTGTGTATACAATTAGGTTTTCAATCTAGCCCTTAACTACTAACATATTTACTGTTATACTAACAACGATTGTCAACTGTAGTATATACCAAATAAATAAATAAAAAAATAGCGACTGGGACCAACGGCTTAACATGCCTTCCGAAGCACGAAGGGACTCGAGATCACAAAGTTTTGGTCACCCATCCACGGCCTGACCATGGCGAATGTAGCTTTGTAATCCAAAGCGTACTAACCACAACGCCACAGCTCCTGTGAAAAAACTTATTAACAAATTTTAAAAGTGATTGTTTAAAATAACCTTTCCTATTAATTAGAAATTCCCAGCAAAAAGTAAAAAAAACTCCGCTACTAAAAATCTTTCAATTATTTGAATAAAACCTCCGCATTCGTTTAGCTGCTAATCGGGTTGTTTATTCGGAAGTTAGCTCGTTGGAAGCTAATACTCGTTACGGCTGTAATTGTTTGCAGCGCGCGGCAGTCGGCAATCATCGCCGTTCATTAGCCAGATTGTGTAACAGTGACCTCTGCGGGTTGTTAGTAACTTAATAACTGTATCAGACGTCAGGACTAACGTAACTATGGCTGATCAGATAGTCTAAAATGGTCGCGTTTAGCAACATTGCTAAAAGCAATTGCGTCCGAATTCGGGCTATTTTTTGTTATGCAATTAATCAAATACATTTACGATTTTCCATTGAAGACTCTAAAATTGGTGAATAATTAAAGAGCATTTTTAATTAGTCAAAGTGATCTGACAATTTTTCATTTAGCGATAAATAATTTGAATTATCTTTGGATATATGATATATTAATCTGAACATTTCACTTTAAATTATCTAAAAATGTATTTGATTTTAGATTTGAAACATTAATAACAGAATTAGCCTTAGATATATGAGTCAGGTGGCAATAAGACGAAATTATCAGTATAACAACTTTGCTCTTGGAAACACTTTTCACAACAATAATATTTAATTGGTTTTGTCGTTAAATAATTTCATCAAAAAACTCTTCCCCTCTGACAATTTGTTCCCTACCTCCCAACATTAAAAACGGAAGTCGCCATCTATTTTAACACAATAAATTTAAAGAAAAATTATTATAATTTTAAATAATAAACTCAAATAAATTTATATTTCTTATTATTATTATTTTAAATTACAAAAAAAATCATTTACCGTGTTGGTTCAATATCATACAATCAATCATTTTATGACAACATATCATCCTTTTAAAAGTAAACAAAATATAATTACAGATAAAGAAAAATATTATCTTACAGATAATTCAAAATCACTGACATTAAATGACAATTTAAAGTGTCAAATCACTTTGACGAATCAAAAATTGGACTATGCAAATAAAATGGAATGAAAAAAATATGACAAAAAGACCATAAAAAGACTGTTTCATGTTTTGCAATTTAATTTGTAAGGAAATGCTAATGATACCATTTTATGCCCTTAGTAAGGGAGGTCGAAGAAGATATTAACATTATATTTCATGTTCAGTGGATGACCTTTCAGTCAGTGCCATTTTTAGGGACCTATAGGCTATAAATATATTATAGCTTGCAGGGCCCTAAAAATGGGATTTTAAGGTTTATGTACCAGCCTCTATACGTCCCATTACTGAGCACAGGCCTTTCTACGTGAAACACGTGAAGAGTAAGCCGTTAAACCACCACGCAGACTTAATAATGTATGTATTTCTAATGTTCATAAATTTCAATATTTCCAAAATTAAATGAATGATTTACCTACTCGTATAATCTTTGAATAATGTTCTTGTTTCGACAGAGGTTTTGATTTTAGTTTGGTGTGGAAACTACTTCGATACAGCATAAAATTCTATTAAGTATACTATTTTTATTAAAAAAATTAAAGTGTACACAATTGGAAAAATTCATGATAACTTGGCACAAATTTGCCAGCACCGCAAAGAATTTGAATAACTCAGAAAAAGTGGACCTATCGATTCACCTTTCAGCGGAAGCCATACAACAAACTCAATAAACTACTTCGAATATGGATCTTAAGTCAAGGGGATAAGGTAAAGTGATAAACGGCGGCTAACAGAATTTAGTTTACTGACATCGGCTCTCGTCAGCAGAAACTGCTAACTTATTGCTGCCTCGAGTTTTATTGAATTGTCTTCTGCCGATTTCGGTACGCATTCACCGTTTTACACCTTGCGAAATTTATTCGAACTAATTATAAATTCCTACTTTAGATGATTTAAAGTTACACAAAATAGTAGGTATACTTGTAAAATATCATGCTCAGTCAAGAGTTTGTAATCTCGATATAAACGGTTCGAAACCTTTTAAAATTTTCTGCTGCCAATTGATTATAAATTGATTGATTCAATTAATTATAAACACGATGACAAAGTCAGGGGGAAGCTAGTCTAAACTAATTACAGTAATACTGGTAATACAATGTGCAATGCAATCAAGGTACATCAATTTCCACAATCATCAATTAAATTGCGTCCTTACTAGTCTGATTATCATTATACCTCGTGATTAATGCCGATAATGCAAGCCATCACACCAAAATAACGTGTCATTGACAGTCCAATCAGCGTATTGGCCTTCATATTAGTTTCATTGCAATAATGATATAGATGTTCGTGTTTTAGGTGATGCCTTAGACTGGACAAAGGTCACAGAAGGAATAATTCGTTGGAAAAATTTTTGCTCTCTGACGGCGAAGCAGCAGGAGAAAACGCAATTGGCGGCGGTGTACATTTTTTATTTATTTTACTCTACATTTTTCACATGTTGTGAAATCAAGCGAGATATTTTTTAAGCTTATACATATAATTATCGTGAAGCGAGGTATAACGCCCTAATTGTTGTTAACGACCGAATCAAAAGCTTTAGAAGCATATAAGCAAATCGAATTGGCGCGAGTAGGAAACTTCTACACGTAATTTCTTCTAATCTGCATCTGCAGGGAACAATGCTAACTCGCAGAACCACTCGCGACGGCTGTCGACTCAATTTGCAGTCGTGGCAGCTGGTAACCTAGCGGAATTAGAATTGAATGCCTTCCGACTCGAAACGTACTTTAGTCTGAAAATGTATCTTGATTTTGGAAAAATATTATTATCTGATTCACGAGGACCCTTCGAAAAGAGGAGACTTATTAGAAAATGATCATCGCCCGCAGATATCTTCAATACTGGCAGAGCTGCAGTTGCGTTGCCAGCCATGAAGAAGAAAAACACTGTCCTTTTGAATGACTGAAGGTTGCCTGATCTTAAGGATCTTATTTGAAAAAAAAAACAGTAGCAATTATTTCAATATTCAACAATTGCACCTTTCAAAATTAAGACGATGGTGGGCAGCGTTCGAGAAGCTACGCAGCGAATTCTCGGCTCATCTACAGCAGTATCTCGAGATAAAAGACTTCAATTCGTGCGTGTTGCCAGTGATGTCATCGATACTGAGACGTGGCCGTTTACAATGGGGCTCATAAGAAGGTTCAAGGTAACTCAAAGGGCAATGGAGAGGGTTACGCTTGGATTTTCTCTGCGTGATCGAATTTAAAATGAGGAGATTCGCATGAGAACTAAGGTCATCGACATAGCCCACAGAATAGAGAACCTTAAGTGGTAGTGGGCAGGGCACATTTCTCGTAGAACTGACGGCTGTTGGGGCGGAAAAGATCTCGAGTGGCTACCACGTATTGGAAGGCGCAACGTAGGGAGGCCCCCAACGAGGTAGACCGACGATCTGGTGAAGGCCACAGGAAGTCGCTGGATAAGGGCGGTGCAGTACCGGTCGTTGAGGAGATCATTGGGAGAGGCCCATGTCCAGCAGTGGACGAAAATAGGCTGATAATTGAAAAAATGTATGTTTATGGGACACTAATTTATTTGGTTACGGAAATACCCTAAATGTGAACGAGGACTGGTCGCCAGGCCGGTATGGAGATATTCAGATTTTAGTGTTCAGTCTGTCGGCTAAAATAAATTAATTCTAATAAAGGCAGCTCACCAGCTTCACCTACTGATTTAATAACGATGTTTACTTATAATCCCTTTTGGCGAATATTTCTAGTACACCGTTTTTAGGCTCAGTTGATGCGTAGCCTAAGATTCCCGTACGCAAAGATTCAAAGGACGGGATATAATAGGAAAAATCCCTTGAACATAGATTTGGGCCGTCTATCTGTCGTTTTATGAGCGGCTCGCTTGACACTCCACATTGCATGACCTTTATACAGAGTCGGTGTAAGGGTTGATGTTAAGTTAAAATAATAATTAAAATTTAAATGTGCAAAAAATTTTTTATATTTAATAGCATCTTGAATGGTTTGAAAATGTTAATTCGTATTGAGCATAAGGGTCTGACGGCTTATTATTTATAACAGTACCCGGAAGCCCAGATTAATAAACATTACAAGTAAGCAGTATACTAAACGATGTACTAGTGAATTAAATTGTTTCCTGATTTTCCTCTCCCAGACTTACATTGAAATGTGCAACAACCATGATTCAATGAAAGTTTGAGAAAGTTTGGCGGCAAATGACATCGGTATTCACAGTCCAGGATAGAGTAGATCACTTATGTGGTAAAAACGAACAATCACTAAAGCTCTTTCACACCATGAAAGATTATTTACAATGCACTTAGGTGTTTATTTCAATTATTAGGTCCTTAAATATGAAATTGGCGTTTTGTATGGAGATTTTGGGGAACTCTGCATTTTCCATACTAACATTTTTTCAGCTATCATCACAACGACAAATCCAAAGATAATAATATTTGGCATGTATCATTAGACAAGCTTTAGCTATATGTGTGATATCATACTTCTTAAAAATTATTTATCTTTTTTATGTGAATGCAAATTGTATTGTATTCGGAAGGCACTGAAAAGGAGTTGTCTCCGTGACCAATTTTAACACAATAAATAAATATCAATTTCATAGGTAAGGACCCAATATTTTTAAATTCATAATCCACAAAAATACACCAAATTTGTAAAATATCACAGGAACACTATTTACTTAAATCAATTTTAAAAAAGCAGAATAATATTATGATTTACACAATGTCGCATTAGTCCAGGTTTTTTTGTGGGAAATGCTTTATGCATACTCTGCGACGATGTGGGGCCGTCGCAGGGTTATGTGTGGCTCTTTATACTTACTAAAACCCACAGTACTCAATAGTGCCAGGCCCGCCGTACGAGTAAGCGCGTGGCGCAACTTCCGCGCGGCGGACAGCACCCAGGCCTCCTTGGGCCTCCATCGGGGAAAAGGATGAACATTTGAGTACGCATACTCATCGTTTCAACGCCAGGGCTGGTGATGATGGTGGATGCTAGAGCCCCATTCTAACATCCACCGCCGCGACTTGGCGGCTAGAGCGCGGGGTATTGGCGCCACCGCCTGCCAGTACTATGCCTGCGGTTAGGCGTCACCGAGGGGTCTTGTTCCCGGGCCCATTCCGCGGCCTCCTTCTGCAGCATAATATGCTCACAGAATGATGCAACTACCTCCCCGGACGCCGCACTGCCAACCATGACTTTAAAGATCTCGATTAGGTGGTGTAAATTGTGTCAAGCAAAGAAATTATCCATAATTTTCCAAAAACAAAATAGGCTTAATCCGTCCCTGTTTTAATACTATTGAATATTAGGAAAAGAGATCCTCTTAGAATGTAACGTAAAATTTATAGACAAGTAAAATAATTCCAGACAGAATCAAATAGTTGGGTCCTTCCTACAGAAAAGCAAATTGCATAGGATTTTTCGATACCGTAAGAAAAAATGCGTAGGTGTTTTTATTTACTCGTAAAACAACTTGTATATTATTTGTGAGAAAAAAGGGTTAATTCTGAAAATGTTTTGTCTTTTTTGCCATCAATAGCGACTAAATAATGTAATACCTGTGTAATATTATTGGATATTAATGGACATAGGTGACCATTTATTCAAGTGTCTGTGTCTAGCCTTACTATAATGTAATTTAAGACACTTGGGTATATAAATCTATACCTAAATGTCCCTACTAGAATTATTGATGTAATTATTATTAATGTTTAGTCGAGTAGGCATACAAAATCCTGTGTTTTTTATTAATTCTTAACTTCTTTTAATTATTACTTCCCGTGCCTCTGAAAACCAAATAATTTAAGCTCAACAGACTTTTACGATTAATCTTAACAAAAAATACCCATCTATTTGTGTTGCCCTTCTTTGGACGTGTTAAGCACTTCCCTTATGTCAGAATTGTTTCAGAGAATAAATTCAACCCGCAAGCGCTCTTACATATGCCTGGGCAGTCCTACAACATATTAATTTAAGCCTCAAGCGGCTTTACAGCTTATACCTTATGAAACAGAGTACAATTTTCGTAAAATTGCTAGTGATATATAAAGATGTGCGGTACTTTAGCCGTGTAACAAATAAAATCCTTAATGGATTTGGAAGCACAGACTTATAGCATGTCTGACGATGGTATTTGAATTCCAAGTTTTATATTCTTATTACTTTTCAAACCCTTAAATTAATAAAAACACATTTGAACTATCAAAAATATTAAAATACAAAAAATAAATATGTATGATATATATTTTATCAGATATTTTATACATAAAGCGTAGTAAAATTTCGACGATATTATTTCGTAATTACATTATTAAAATTATTTCTGAATCAAACATAAAATCAAATCTATGCAGTTGAAAAGGGTTGACGATGAATAGCTCTACCCCGAACTCAAGCAGACTTGTGTCTGGTGTCATAATACCAGTCACAAACAAACAATTTCAACAACACAATATTGGGTCAGCAACGCATTTGTGATGCTACAGATGCTGCTGACTGGTCTCTATCATTTAACTCATCATCTGTGACGTTTGTAGACACAATAGAAATTCAATTGTCTTGGCAGATTTTATCAGAGCTCTCAGACGACATGTAAAGTACTTTCATAGTTACGAAAATTATATTTAAAATGCTTATTTTATAAAAACAAAATTATCTAATGAAGAACTTATAACGTATTCACAAAATCAGTCGCCTAAAGATTATCAAAATATCAGTATAATTTTCGCCGACCGAACAATCATTTATGAAATAAGGATTATTTATGCTGTATGTTTTCTTCAAATCACTAAAATAAATATATTAATTAATGAACATTATACTAATTCAGTATTTAATCATTGTACTTATTACTAAATATAATAATTGTCTTCGAATTACTGTAACTGTATATTAAAATTGTATAGTAGAATATTGAATCTCCTAATTGCTACGAGGAAAATTCAATGGCAATAATAATAATCATGGCTTTGCTCAGACAAAACAATGAGTCAATCGTAACTCATTAATGGAATAAATTACCAATGTTTCATAATTTAATATTAACCATCATTAAATTTATAAAATCAGCTGTTACTTATACCTATAAACGCTACAAAATTATTCAAGTCATGTAGTGCTGTTGTTAAATACGAGGGGCCCTTCGGTTCGCCTAAAAAATTTAGTCTTAATATTACATGGCCGAACCGTATTGGCCTAAACTCAAAAACGAACAATTATTGTTTCGCCTAACAATTATTTTGCCACCATCATAATTTGGTCTAAGAATTTGAAACCCTTATTTTAGGATCTATACAATGTGAAATACCCTAAAATATGTGGCATAACGTTATTTTGGCATAACGACGATTTCGCTTAAATAAAAGCTCTAATTTTAGCATAATATGTAATGTTTGGCGAAATATGGGTGTTTAACACCTCTGCCTACCCCTTCGGGGAAAGATGCGTTATGATTTGTTGTTGTTGTAATATTAAATGTGCCAATTTTCTTCCAAGACAAAACTATTTTATTGAAAAAATAAATAGACAGAAGCGAATCGCTGCAAATCCGACTCCACGTAGTCTTGTCTGCCCTACCCCTAGAGTTTAATTTAAACCCATGTAGGGGAGGAGAAGCGAGACGGCCCGCGAGCTGGGGGGATGCTGCATGCCTGCTTGCATGCTATGTTTAGTATTAATAAATTAGTTCTTTATTTTTATTTTGAAAACAAAATAAATCACTTGCTGTATTAAAATGAGTAGGCGTTGTATTGTTAGCGATTTCTTATTTAGTGCGAATTAATATTTAGTAACTGAAAACTTCAGGGATTAGGAATTGTTCCGTCAAATGTCGCATTTGGTAAATAACAATGCGGTGATAAAATGTTAGGCGAAGTGAAATTAAACCAAACACGATTATGAAGAGTGAAATTATGCGGAAAAATTTTAGGCTAACCGTTTCTATGCTCTCACCAATTAGAAGTACGAAAAATAGGAAAAAGGCGACCCGATATATACCCAAAATACCTTCGTAATAGTGTGTTTGGTCATATCAGCAATTCAAACTCAATTTTCATGAATACAAAGGAAGATTCTATGCAGTTATTATATAGTTTTAGTACCCTAAAACGCCGACATAAGCTGTGCGAGGACTATGATAAAAGTTGAAGCGAAAGATATACGTGAGGACCGCTACAAGTAGAAATAAGTTACCTCCATTATAATCTCTATGGTAGGAAGGCGTGCCCTGTGGGTCCAGACAAAATGCCTGTCGAAAATAGCTTTCCTTATCAAAAAAAAAATGAAAATTACGTTTGAAAAAATATTCAAGTCAGTCTATGATTTAAAGTATAACATTAGTTTAACGATTTCGATGGTGAACATCAAAATGTCTACGGATCCAATAGAAAGTAAAACCTTAATCTTCCTGCGTCTGTTTCCGCCCAGATTCGATTTGGGGACTTTCAGGGCAAGAGTGAATAGGCACTTTTTGAGTTTGCGTGTTCCACCACCACCACTTCGGCGCTTTCCATCAGGCAAGATTGTGGTCAAATGCACTCAAATTTTTAATAAAAAAAAAGTATTGCTGTTTCAGTGTAATTACCTATGCTATCGGCAACCTAAGTCACATCAGAATAGTATAACGATAAAAAACAATGTCACTATAATTTTGTTCATATGTTTTATTGAGTCAACATATAGCACATTCTTCTTGATCAGAGTTGTAATTATCCCTAGGGATATCCAATTAGTGATTCGCTCTATTACAAGTAGAGCTCGAGAAACCAATGACTGTTGATTGGATACTAGTTTTATGTTGGTGGTATTAGTTATGTTACCTATATAATAAACAATTCTCACAGAAGGTCCTTAATAAATAAACTTTTCGAACAAACAAAATTGATCAAGACATTGTGAATAATGATCTCGTAGGTACATACATTACCCTGGAAATATGTTATTAGTACTTCTTTCTACAAGGTGTTTCAAAAACAAAAAAAAGAGCCGGAAGGGGGTTTTACGGTCCCTTAAACATAACTCATTGCCATAATATGAGGACCGTAGCTTGATATTTTTAATAGCCGATTTTGTTTATTATTTTTGCCAAAATTTTTAACTATCGATATTAAAGCGCAACTCTATTAAAGATTTAGTTAAGTTTACTATTAGAAATTACTTCCTAAATTTTCAACTCTGTTCCTATTCCTGGTAATAGGCCGTACTAAAAATTTATTTTTAGGGAGGAGTTTTGAAAAACTGTGCATATATTTCGTTTTCGTTTTATTCTTTCAAAAGTCAACTAAGATACGTTTTAAAGTTCATTAGGTTTATTATTACAATAAATTTCTACTTTGTTATAGAATCAACAAACAACAATTCAAGAACCATATAAATAGAGAAGGCATCATCGAATGGCTCCTCAAATATTTGAAGGGAGATTTCCTCGACTGCTTAACAAAGAAGAATTTCCCTTAAGAATACGATGGGAACTATTTTATTTTCAGCACTTTTAAGGCTTGTTGTTAAATTGAGCATCGTTTTAGAAGTATTAGTATTATTCCACAAAACAAATTTGAAGCTGTTTTCTTAGTATCCAATTTTGAGTTAAGCTCAGAAAAAAAACCTTTTATTTTCAAATAAGGTTTGAGATAAAGAAAAATACCAATGAAACGTTAGGTCGCCCTTCGTAAGCCTTTCAGAGAGTAGAAATGATTACAGGCATCCTATGAGAAATAAAGAAAAATTGTTCGCTACGAAACATGTTTGAAAATAACCTACTGAAATTCCTTTCCAATTTGAGCAAAAGTACGTTGACTAATTTATGATCAGTGGCAATGATTAAAATATACTTAAAGCGATTTAAGTACGTATTCATATTTATACTTTATGTGTATGTGTAACCTTTTCTGATTAAAATATATTGAATAATTTTAATAATACTTTGTATAGTATGTTGTGCTGTTGATTGTACCTACTACAATACTACACTGGTTGTATACAACAAAGTTCAAATAGGTAGGAGAACTATTATTAAGTAGTGAATATCAAATTATGGTACAGATGCCTACATAAATAGAGTTTTATTTACATACATAAAAATTTTCATTGCATACAAAAATAATTTGTTAATATTTGTTAAGCAGAGTTGATGGGGCATATATTGAAACCAATTAATATCAGTAAAGCCATTTATTTTAATGTAAGTAATGTAATACAAGTAAATCGCAAGGAGCGGTTCTAACCAACGAGCACAGCAGATAAGAAGAAAGAACGCGCGGGCAGAGTGCAGTTTACATATGCAACATACCTTATATGTGATACCATATACACAAATTACTGTTTAACAATAAGACTCTGTGATATGTTGTTATTATTTTAATGTTTTCTATAACTATAGAAACTTCAGCCAGCGAGTGCAAAAATCTATCTAGACACAATTATGGCATAGTTACAATATAAACCAGTCAAAATACACATAGTATTAAAACAAACAACAACTTTAGAAGTCCCGGTGCGGCGTAGAAATGAGAGTTCCTATCCACACTCTTGTTTACCGAAAACAACTCGAATGCACCTGCTAGTATGGGAACCGAAGGTATGCAGCTACTCAATAGTGAATCAAACGAATTTCCACCATAGAGCCAACGTTTAGAGATCAATATTGAAGGATAAGGCTAAAAGATACTTTAAGAGGTTCAGTCAAAATCAAAAATATTTATTTGTTGAACATAGATGTCGTGTTCTAAAGACGTACACATTTCTAAATAATTATTAGGGTATAGTTTAAAATTGTTAATATATTACATTATTGTCACATTATTATTAAAATATTACTCGTAAGTATAGTAGTGTTAGTATTATCATGACAACGTTTCCAACGTCATTTAATACATTATTGTTTAATAGAGTGAAAATAAAATTATCATTGAAATATTTATATTAGGTCAACACAATTCAAATTTTTTGATATCACATTATTTTCATCAACTTCATACGTAATGGGGCATAGGAAAAGACTTTTTCCCGAACCCATTATATATATGGCCGGAAATATTTAAAATATTGGAATAGGATAAATGTTCAAGGATCAAGGATCAATTCCTAGGAGATGTAATCTGATAGATATTAAGTTAAGGTTTTTTTATGACCCATAAAAACAATATTTTTGTCATCAAAACAATTTGGCGGTAGAGAAAACATTTAAGTTGCTGCTCAATTAGTTATTTTGCTGACAAATTAGAAATATCTGCTGCCCATAAGTTGCTGACCAATTAGTTATTTTAGCTGATCGATTGTATTTTTTTTTTGATCAAAATTATTTTGCTAGCCGTTTAAATATTTTTTAATAAAACTATTGTAAAATCTATAGAATAGTACCTTCCAATCACCAAGCCTCCATCATGAAACATAAAGACAAGAATCTATCTTCTTTCAAGGGAAATTAATGCAGTTTAGAAAGAAGGTTTTCTTATCACGGTTACAAATAAGAAAATTATAAAGGAACCACATTTGCTTATATAAAATAAAATGCAAGAATTGTTTGAATTTTTCCGCTGTCTATACTGAAAAAAAATATATAATCAAGAATTCACTTTAGAAAATTATAACTGTGACGAATTTACACATACTATTTTCCGTGACGAATTCCGAATTACTGTGCGTTTTTTTATACAAAAGGAAATACTCTCATACAAAGCTAGAACATCCACGTATCCAAGTGTAAGAATCGCCTTATCTCTACCTAGAATGAAGTGATTGTCAAACAACTTTTTTCGAAAGCAATATTAATTGCTCTAAGAGCACACTTTCCATCTCCATCAATCATTTCTTGAGCAATTAAAATTACCTGCATTAATTTCTGTTTACATCATTTCCATGTTTACATCGCGATTGTTACCATACGCGAAGACGTTAAGAATTCATTACGAAGTTTAGAAGTGCGTAGGAGATTAATTTAAGAGAAAAATTATGAGTGCGTTGTCACATCACATCGTTCGGTTGGCGTGTTAATTTAACGCATTTTTTCCTGCAGTAAAAGTTACCTTAAATGGTGACCAGAACATTCAGCTATCATGGTATTAAATGTAGCCAAAGTGTGTCGCAAATATGTAGTTAATTAGTGTCATGCGTGGGTAACAAGAAATTTTTAGAAAATAATAAACGGTTTAATGTAGAAAATTGCCAATATTTTTTTTTTTTTCGAAGTAATCTACGTTCATCTCTTCACATCGTGGCATTCGATGGAACCATTGAGAAAAGCAGTGGGCCCATTCTTCCTTAGGGGTAGAAGAGTCTATGGCATTTTCGTACGCTTTCACCGCATCTTCAGGGCTCGTAAAGCGAATACCTTGAAGTTTATCATTAGTTCTTGGGAATAAATGAAAGTCGCAGGGCGCCAGGTCGGGACTGTATGGCGGATGACTCATTATCTCGACACCTGCCATAATCAAATATTCAGCAGTCCGTTTTGCGGAGTGCGCTGAAGCATTGTCGTGGTGAAGGAGGATCCTGCTTTTAGGGCGCTGCTGTCGATTTTTTTCCAAGACAGGCAAACAGCGAGTGAAATACCAGTCTGCAGTTACTTTCCTTCCATCTTCTAGCATAACTGTCGCGAAATGACCATTCCGACCAAAGAACAAGGCAATCATCTTTTTTCCTTGACTTCTTCCTTTGTTTACCTTAGTTGGCCGATCCTCAAAAGGAAACACCCACTGATCTGATTGTCTTTTGGTTTCGGGTTCGTAGCTTTCATCACCAGGGACGATGTCAAATCCAGAATTTGATGCACAGCCGTTGAATTTATCTAACATTTCGCGACACTAGTCCATACGAAGGCGTTTCTGGTCGTCGGTTAAAGTATGGGGAATCTATCTGGTACAAAGCTTCCTGACGCCTAAATGTTCGTGTAATATTTTTTGAACTTGACTCATACCAATGCCTAGGCTTGCCCGTATCTGCTGATAGGTCACTCTCTTATCTTCCTCTATCATGCGTCGCACAGCATTGATGTTATCTTCAGTAGCCTGACTATCATGACTGACATTGCTACGTCCACGCTTAAACTCGCACGACATGGGGCTTCATTAAGAAATACTAATCGCAGCCTATAATAGGCTGCGATTAGTTGTTGCTTTGTTGTTGAGTAAGCCCACAACGAAAGTCATAAATAAGTAATTGACCGAAAATTTTCTCACGTTATGATCATTTACACGTGTAACAAGAGTTGTGATTTGCCGCCAATTCTCAAAAACAAATGACAAGTGAATGCAACATACTCGTATTACACTAGGTTACCAAGGAGTTCTATAATTGAAATACAAAAAAGTTTCATGAGCAATATTTCTAACTGGCCAGTTCTAAACGTTTTCAGTGTTACTTAAGCACCTCGATTAAAAGTTAAGGAATATAATTATTCAATTACCTATTAAATAAAACGACAAGGATTTTATAACAAAGGTATAAATGTTTAATAAATGAGTATATAACATAAGAATAATTTATTATTGGTCCTATTGAAGTAGGTATACAGTATACCTTAATAACTCCAAAAGTCAGGCGATAAGGAATATAATATGATGTATTAGCGCGACTGTATACGGATGATGGATAATCGGATTATAATAAAATTTTGATGAAAACAAGTGCCTAAAGAAAGCTGTGATGAATCGGGTATCAGGTACGATAACAAACTGCAGCCATTCCGTTATTTTAATAGGAAATCTGAGATGTCTAATAAAATCAAAGGGAGAAAGAAGCACGGATATTGCTTGTTATCTAACGAAATAATAACTTCTGATAATGGATAGAAGTTCTAGGTATATTTTGGAAAATTATGGTCCATACTCCGTGTCTATCTTTGTTTTCTACTTTTGTTACTAACCTATTAAATTTCATAGAATATGTATTGTTGTGACTGACGTTATTTTAAATTATTTAGTGTAGGTACTTAAATGTATATTTGCTTGAAATCTAATGTACTATACAAGTAAATTCAGAGTTAAATAATAAAGCGTATTGAATAAACTCAAAATTAATATAAGTAATACACATTGCGTCAAATAATTAGTCGCTATCAAGCTGATTGTGGCTGTGGATATTCCAACCGAAACAATAATAAGTATGTTATCGTAATTAAGGTTACGAGTTTATAATAATTGTAACTATAAATAATATAATTTAAAACTTATAAACGCTCACCGACTTCTCACACCCCAAATGTCGGTAATTGTTATACCTACTCGATTTGAACCTGTCTGTCATTATGTTTGTGCATAAACTACCTACGACGGATTTCGATTTTTGGTGTGGTGATAGCTGAATGTCCTGCCCAAGTAGCATGAGCACCGTGATATAATCGTGATATAATAGTTGTATTTGATTTGTATTTAGCGTCTTACCATATTACCAACAATTTTCGCCATATAACAATGTTTTAAGCATTGTTCTGTTCCGGCAATCAGAGGTAAGATAGCCAGTTACTCAGTTGTTGACAATTACAGGTTAAGCTTGCTTCCACCTTCGGCCTTATCGTCACTTAGGTACCATCAGGTGAGATAAAGGCCAAGAGCCTACCTGTCATGTAAAAAAAAGTTAATTACAATCACCTACTACATACTTACTTATATTTTTTATTCTCAGTGGCGCAGGCGGTGGGAGTCGAACTGGCGACCTCTTGAACGTAGTAGTAGAAGAACGTAGTAGTTTTACAACTCAGCTACCGCTGCCTTTTGCTTTTAAATTAACAGCTTTGAAATTAAATCAACAACAATAGTGATACGTCATTATTGTGGGTTAATACTGCACTTGTAAATTATATTTAGTATCATATCAGTATTTATTTGTATTGTATTCAGAAATGTGGTGCGCCGTGTGTTATTTCATTAAAATTATTTGCAAAACCAATAGATACAAAATGGTCCTATATTCTATGTTCAGAACCAAAAACTCGAAGTGAATTTTGTGCAAAACACGTGACAACTAAGTACACTGCTCAACACGTTCTCAAATATTTATAATGGCTGATAATAATATTTATGGGGAAAAATGTGCAAAAGTAGACATGGACGAATATTATGAAACAAATCACCAAGAACGAAACTTAGCAATAATCTTTAACCAAAAAGATTTTTTTCCTGAAACGGGTTATACTGCGCCTCGAGATGGAACCGACAAGGACTGCGATGACTTGGAAAGAGTACTTAACGACTTATCATTCAATGTTGAAGTGTATAACAGTGAAACCTACGAAAGAATTAGGGAGATTCTTAAAGAGGCCGCCAGAATGGACCATTCAAATAAAAGTTGCATAATAGTTACAATAATGACCCACGGAACTAATGAAAACATTTATGCCAAAAATAAAGCATTCCCTCGAAAAGAAATTTGGTCCGAATTTACTGCTGATAAGTGTCCTACTTTGAAGGGTAAACCAAAATTATTTTTCATTCAAGCTTGCTCTGGTAACCAGATTGATATGGGAACAACTTTGCAGCAATTTGACGGATTTGAATGTACGACAAAATGGAATTTTGTGAAAAACCCTGATTTTCTAATTGTACAATCGTCTGCCCCAGGATTTAAATCAGCCAGGCATCTTAATAAAGGGACGATATTCATTCAAACACTTTGTAATAAATTGAAGAGTTTGGGAAGTTGTAAAGATATATTGACGATTGTGACATATGTATTTCAAGGAGTAGCAATGGGATTTATGGGAAAACAAATACCTTACTTTACCAGTTCACTTACGCGAATGTTAATTCTGAAGCCGAAGCCAATGTTAAAATAACAGTTTCCGAAGCGGGGAGGATCCCCTATCGCCCGGGCTAGTTCATAACAAGCGCATCAGCCTCGGCCCTGGAAAATTATTGCCGAGTTGGATACGTTTTAGCTACATTATAACTTCTTTTTTAATTTTATCTCATCGTTTTATTTTCATTTTTTTTGATTCAGCTTCTATGTAGACACTGACACATATATCTTCTTATTTTAAGACCAGCCAAGAATGTCACTATTTTAGTACTTTCGTTTTTCGACATCACTTATTCCATACTAATATTATAAATGCGAAAGTAACTCTGTCTGTCTCGCTTTCACGTTAAAACAACTAAACCAATATAACCAAAATTTGGTACACAGATAGTCTAGATCCCGACATGTTACATTTTTTATCCCGATATTCCCATGGGAACGGGTGCCATGCAGGTGAATATTAAAAAAATTTAGGCCACTGTGAACTTTGCTTCTAATAATAGAGTAGGAGTAAATTTTCAATTCCACCAAGTGAGACTACTGTTCCAATTTGAAAAAATCTTTCAGATTTGAATAGCCTATTAAATGAGGAAGGCTATAGGCTACATACACTATCTCAAAATAATATATGAGTTGGTAGGTTAAATAAACAAGTCTTTGTGTATATCAATTGTTTATTACGCTCAATAAAAACAACAGAACATCTTAATATGAGCGCCTAATGTGTAAAATGTAATACAACAAGTAGCTTATTGAATTGGCCATTATTATTATGTTAATGCTTGCAAATATTGAATTCGCTTTGAGAATTAAATAATTAATCTTCAAAATTTAATCCCTTGGCGGTCACTGCGAACACCAGTGTTCGTAAGCAACAGATGTTTCTATTGTCTCGTTTTGTGTCCTTTGACTAGTTAAATTAACAAATCAAATTAAAATGATGAAATATTTAATGATTTTCGATTTTATTTCAATATATCAACGAAGTTGATTTCATTTCTGAAGATATCTATAGAAAAAATAAAATCTATAGATAAAATCATTAATCGAGATTTTTTAAAGTATTTTAAAGTTATGCATCTTTTTTTAAAAGCGAATTCAAATATTTCGCAGGCATCATTTAAATTTATAAGCATTTTAAAGGATAAGATATAGTGCTAAGTTTTGGTAGACAATAATGTACTTAAATTCAATGAAGTTTGGCTTGTGGTAATTTATACAGTCACGGAATACAGAGCCTTATTTCGGCTACGGACTTTACCATTTTGGGGCGTTTTTAATAATTTTAATTGACTAATTTTATTTGACCGTAGTCAAAATCATTTCAGAATATCGGATTAGTAGTTTAACTGAGGGGTGAAAATTACATTGAACATGTATAATTACTCATTCTAGTGATGTGCCCAAAAAATCTAAATTAAGAATCGATACATATTGTTAAATCCAGAATTGGGCTAGGTCCAATTCGAGATTTAAGTAACACTGCAAGTGAACCTAAAATCCGAAACACTCCGAATTCGTATGCGTGTCCACGAGCGTTCAGGCTCCAACAATGTTCAGTGTGACGTCTATATGCGGTGCGGTTGAAAACAACTCTATTATTATTATACTCTTTATTGCACACAGAATGAAGAAAACAATACATAAAAGAAACAATAGTTGGCAAAGGCGAACTTATGTACAGAGATATCGTCAGCGTTCAGTCTCCGTCAATGTTCGGTGTGACGTCTATATGTGTTGCGGTTGAAAACGTCATTCATAAGGTCACATTTTGTCTCACGGGAGCTGCAACGCGTAACGACAAGCGGTGTATCATGTTCTATATGATTTCAAACATTACAACGTCATGACACGTTCACGTCTACGTGTACAGATTCAGAATCTATTGTATTATGATTAAAAGGCGAAAGTGGCTCTAAATTCTCTGACTATAGTACCCTCACATTATTTTGCTTATATTTATCAGACATTTGTGTTTATATATTTTGATTCAATCATAACAATATTAGAATTAGCATATATTGAAAATAGCCTCAATCAAATTGAGATTAAATAACAGAAGCCGCTTTATTAATAAACCAAGATTAACTTTACGCCTAGTTTACGCCTTATGACGTTGAGTTTTAGGTGTAATATTGCTAAGCAGTATTTTTAGTTAAACTAGGCATAAAGTTGTTCTTAGTTTATTTATAAAGCGGTAGGAGTTTAGATCTATATCAGGTAGTATTTATATCCATATATTTCTTATCTTAGTTGATGTCGTTACATATGTGCTTTAGATTATATTTTTACAGCTTAACTGTCTTATAATAAGTTAAAAAGAAAGGATGACACTTAAAATTGTAACAAATGGAATATGATAGACTTATTTGATTACCAATTGCTGATGTAAGCTTGTAAATAATTGGCAATTTTTATAACATAGTAATTATCGGAGTGGATTTCGAGTTCTTCAAAAAAATTTTTTGAATATCATCGTACTTACGTTTTTATTGAAATACATACTTTTATACAAATATTATTTTACTAGACATAGACATAGACATGTCACATCTTGACACCATCGCCTAACAAACGTGGTTGATGATACTTACAATAAATGGATAAACGAAAATAATAATTTTTAAATAGTAAGTAATACTATAGTATAATTTCACAGAAATATTTTAGTAACCATTATTATATTATCGATGTTTTTGATTACCTACACGATAATGATGAGAAAGTTAAAAATAATTACCTTAATACAAATGCGATGCAATTTTTTTTATAAAAATGCGGACTGTCTGACACTATTGTAATTAATCTTAAACACTTCGACGCCTACTCGTTAAGTTTAGGCATAAACATAAATTGAATGTTTGACACCTAAAGCGAGGTAAGCACAATTAAAAAAATACTGTTCTGAACAATAAATTCAGTATCCTAATTAAAAATAGGTAAATACAATTCGTTATCATAGCACTTTTGAGAGTAATGAAAATTTTCAGTCATTAGAATTTTTCTCATAATATAATTGGAGACATGAATATAATCCCACGATTCACTAAAACAGTCTATGCTAAATGTGATGTTTCATTGGAAAATACATATTTGCTTCAAGTTGGAACTTGTTATAGAATTACAATAAAGCAGATTAAAAATACAAGGGTTAGAATTATTGGCCAGCTATGTCTATAACCAGAACAAATAATTACTTATTTAAAAAATATATATTTTGAGCAATGTAAACAGATTCACAGATTCGATTTATGACCTCTGATATACAGCACATACGATCATCGTTTCAGCTCTCTTTATACCAGGGATTGAAACCGGTTTAAAAAAAAAATAATAATAAATAAATAAAAAAAATGGATTAATAAGTTGTTTCATATTCCGAAAATATGAGACAAAAGTTGGTGCAAAAATTCACTGAAAATTAGACGCCTTAAGCTGATATTAGACGGCTCATTAAAATTGATTAATTTTTGAAATGAATTATGAATGATGAACGATTTGTTCTAAACTGACGTTCATCACTCCGATGAATGACAGACATCTTATTTTCAGAATTGCACCCTTATTTTGTCATAGTTTTCATTCATCACTATTCTTCGCCCAGCGCCCTTTGGCAAGCGCTTCAGGTGGTGATATTATTATATTGAGATTTGGGAGTTTATGGTAATCTGATGATCTGTTACAAGTAAGGCGAAGATTGGTATTTTATAATTATTTTCGAGGCGACACCTATATTTTAATTTAAATCAGAGATTCATGAGAAATACAGACACAAGTAAATATATTAGTTTTTTACGTTACTCTAATATTATATTTGAATTCTTGCTCAAGCTAATGTGACATATATAGGACGGCTTTTATTTAGAATTTAGATCATAAATATACAGATCCAAATGAGTCTTAGCTCAGCTACATATATATAAGTCTACATAAAAATTTCTCAAAATAATTATACTGTTTAGCAATATAACATCAAATATTATATTTTATATAACAACTTAGTAAAGTTTGTGTTTTAGAAAAAGATCCCATATAAGTCTTATATGTTAAACTTATATTAATGAAAACATTCTCAATTGTACCAATACATTATAACAAGGCTATGAAACTTATTATAATTAATATTACCAAATCCTCAGTTTTACTTCAACAAAACAAATTCAAAAAATATGAACATTAAACATTTGAACTGTATAATTAAAAATAATGCCTTACTGCCAGTGTATAGTAGTTGGTATAAAGCTTTTTTAGAACTTTAGTAAAGGCCTAGGAGTCCCAGCAAACACTTCTTGTAATGTCCGGAACAATCACCCTGAAATTTAAAAAGAAAAACTTATTTAATTTGGATTAGAAAACTTATATCAACAGTATACATATACGGACAAATAACTCCATCTCGCCTGATGGTGAGGTCGAAAAGGAAGGGTAGCTAATGCGTTAAAAAGATATCGTATCCCCCCCCCACCTTGTCGGCCTCCATACTGCCTTTTCATACATACATACATATGCTCCTATGCATATATACAGTGCTCCTTGGACTCTGCCAACCCCTTCTGAGATTACAGGCGTGATTGTATGTATACATACATATAATCACGACTATTATCCCCTAAGGGTTTGTCAGAAATTAGGCAAAAGCACCGCCGTAGTCCGTGCTTCACCAAGCAGTGACGGCACGTACTCAGCGTGAAAGGTGGTGAGAACGTCGCCTCTGTTAGTGGATGGTTGTTCAGTTCTAGTCCATTAGTCGCGTTTTACGACATCCAAGGGAAGAGATGAGTTGGTAGTATTCTTTCCAGTCTTGGATGTTTATACAAGATGTTTCAAAAACAATAGAAAAAGCCGAGAGGAGGTTATAGGGTCCCACATAACTCATTGCCAAAATATGAGGACCGTAGCTTGATATTGTTAGAAGCCGAAAAAAATATTATTTTTGCCCATTATTTAACCACTCGAGAACCTCGCTGTGAACATGTATTGTAACGAAGCACAGTATTAGCGACTCTTTGCTGTTATTGCGCTCTTCTCTGGCCATTTTCTCTTTGATTCTGATTTAAAATTTACTGTCTCTTTTTATTTTTCATTGTTGTCTAGAAATTTATTGAGTCAACTGGAGAGATTGGCTCATTGGAAATTATAATAAATATTTTAATATTATAACTATAAAAGCAAAAGTTACATTGGTTGTATACTGATGAACTTTATAAGTTTACTAAAGGCACTATTGTAAGTACAGCACTATTGTAATTACAGCACTATTGTAAGTACAGCACTATTGTAAGTATTGTAAGTACAGCCTTTGATAATATCTTTTAGTTTTATATACAGTGATCGGTGAAATTTACCTTTTTTTATAAAATTGTTCCAGTGTGCCTCAGTTTCCTAAATAAACAATAAGTGATGTGAGTTGTCCTGTGTTGGTCCATTTTCTTGCCTAGCATGTCGTAAAAGGCGACTAAGGGCGTATTGGGTACTGGGTCTGTGATTATGTAGGCGATAAGCTAGCCACTTGTCACTACTCACTCTTTCACGATTTTTCATGTGACCAAATCCAATTTTTGTACAGCAAAATGTGGTCTTAAGGAACACAGTACTCTTTGGACTATGTCTACCCCTACGGGGATTACAGGCGTGTTTTTATCTATGTATGACGTGAGTTGGAGTTTCATTTTATCTCCGGGTCCACCGCGTCATAGTATATCAACTGACCTCGATCCAGCTCTGCAGAGTCTCGCCGTACTTGCTCTGGAACATGTCGGAGATGTCGCCGAGGTCGACCTCGCAGCGCGTCACCATGACGCGGATCAGCTGACGGTCGTTGGTGCCCAACCCCTTCATTGACTTGTGGAGCCGCTCGGCGAAGAATAGCGGCTTGTTGCGAACTACTTTCACTGAAAACATTTTTTACATTCACAACTTCAATTAACTATAACACATCTAGCTTTCTAACCGCCTCTCCGGTCTAGTGGTTCACACCACCGGATGTTGATCGGGATCGGGAGGTCCGGGTTCGATTCCCCATGGGGGCAGAAGTTTTTCTGCTCAGTTTGGTTTGTGGTAGGGCTTCTGAGCCCGCCTGGCTAGCTACCACCGTCTTACTTAAATGGTAAGATAGCCAGTTCCTCAGTTGTTGAGGATTACAGGTGAAGCTCGCTTCCACCTTCGGCTTTATCGTCACTTACCATCAGGTGAGATGAAGGCCAAGAGCTTACTTGTCATATGTTAAAAAAAAAACAGATACAGCGTCACAAACAAAAACAGATCTAAAATAAGGTCAAATCACCACATCATTAGATGAAACAAAATTTACAAGCTTTTACAAGTTTCGTCTGGCGGTGATGACTTGGGCCAGTTTTTAGAGTAATTATCAAATTACTCAGAAAACTGGCCCTACTCTAAAAAAACAACCAAATAATACGGTTTGTTTGGACGGACGGGGCAGTCGGGGCACTACTCGTTCGAGAGGACGCGGGAAACGCGGGTTCGATCCCACCGCAAGTATTCCGCACTGAGTTTGAATAAAACTTATGTACAGTTCATTGTGAATATCGCTTGCTCCACATTGGGCCCGGTGCATGGCAACAGGCTCGCCACCTGTTGCATGGGGACCTAACATATCTGACGAAATGTGGGTGTTTAACACCTCTGCCTACCCCTTCGGGGATAGAGGCGTGATGATATGTGGGTTAATACGGTTTATTCTTGTGAGACTGTCGTTCCTAAATCAAAGCAGATAATGTGTCTGACAGGATCGAAGCGCGTGGAGTCTACCTTGAGCTAGCTATGTCATCTATCCCAATGAGATAAAAACGCCAATTTGTGTGAGTGTTAATACTACTAACCTATAGCCCTGAGAGCCTTCTCCACGTCACCAGAGAACTCAGCTTTGATAGCGTCGTCGATGTCGTGCCCAGTGAGGAACTGGTACTCCTGGAAGATGGACGTCAGTTGCGGGAACGAGCGCGAACACAGCACTGCGTTAAACACCGACTCGTCCGTACCCAGGCGCAGTTCACCTGGAAACAATAGCATACCATTCGTCAAGAAAAAAGAAATCACAATTGCGGTTTGAGTTTGTGGTACGGTTTAATGAGAAGTTTATTCTAGTGTGTTGAAAGAGTTTTAATAAGCTTTTTATATAAATTCGGCGCTATTCGGCGGGGTGTTTCTATTTATAAATTTGTCCGTCATCTAGTATCCGTAACACAAGCAGCATTTAGTTGCTTATAATGGGACTAGTTGATAGGTGTGAATGTCTGAGGTTATTTATTTATTTATTTTTTATTTTATTTATTAAGTGGAAAAAAAGAATGCCTTGCCGCAAAGTGTCAATTAAAATGAGCTGAGAAAGATAATTTAAGATATGTTTTGCATTTAATTACATTTCCCATTAACAAACAAATAAAATAAATGCTCCACTGTGGTGACCGATGGGATTCATTCGGCGCCGACAGACTTCACCACAATGTTTGTATCTAATGTGAAGTTTACCACAATTTTTTGTTATCAATTCAACTTGTTCGAAGGTTCACACGTTCACTGTCCTCATACAGAAACTTGGTGATTGATATTTTAATCTAAATTTACGACTCTTTCCATACCATTGATCTATTCATTACTCCAAAACAATACAGTAAGTTCCACGGCTTGTACCACTGAGTTTGAATAAAACTTGTGTACAGTTCATTGTGAATATCGCTTGCCTCACATTGTGCCCGGTGCATGGCAACAGACTCACCACCTGTTACATGGGGATCTAACATAACTGGCGAAATGGGGGTGTTTAACACCTCTGCCTACCCCTTCGGGGAATGTGATCATATATTATGTAGTTTTTCAAAAAATCAAACCCATAAACAATGTTCAAAATTGTATAGACACCGTGAACCAAATGGTTCACGGTGTCTAAACGTGTGGTATATTACCTCATATTTTGTTGAAAAACCTATGAGTTCTAAAATAGATATTAATAATAAATGAATAAAGGTTGCCTACAAAAATGTGCGTCATATGACGCGGGGCGGTGAGTAACCAAATGGTTCACGGTGTCTATACAATTCCAGTTTTATCGTGATCATGATTCATTAAAAGATCACTCCAGTAGCAACAGTAGGTACAACAAAAGTTAAACAATCCGATATTATTTTAACGATATCGCTACGTAACAATCAGTTGAAGTGTCATCTTGGAAATAGAATTACACCTTATTGAATGAATCAACGACGAAATGGTTTTATTGCGTTGTTTATTAAATAATGTCGTTAAGTGAGTGTCATGAATCATGCGGAGAAGCAATCATTGATAAGTAGCCAAAAACAAAGAGTGTGTGACTCAGAGGAGGTCATACTCTATGACATCAGCGATTCGACGTATATGTTCACCAAAGCATTTTCAACAGTTTTTTGAAACACCTACATACTTTAATTTTCAAAATATACATATTAGTTTCCATAATGAAAAGTTTTTACATTACAAAATATTATTTCGATAACTTATTCATTTAATTCACAATACATCAGTCTAAATACTGTCGAAATTCTTCGAATGATTAACAAGTTTGAAACATAGGACATAGAGTGCAAAAAATATTGACAATTGACAGTCTGTGGTAATCTAACCAGCTTATTGTGTGTACTATCAGATTTAAACACGCTAGTTGCACAAAAGTCTACAGGGTGTGGTTTTAGTCCGCCTGCATACATTGATAAAGCAATATTGTAGTATGAGTATAAAAAATAATAATTACCAGCTTGAAGTAGGCTCCTGGCGTCTTCTCTCGCTCTTTCTTGGTCTATGTGGAAATCTTCAGAGCGGTTACCCTTAAAAAAAGATTGGCATGAGTTAAGAATATCCTTCAACAATATTTCCATTTTTTTTTTATTTAATTTTATTAGAAACAGATCTTTCTGTGGAAGGAATAAGAGCAATTTTAGTTCTAGTACCTATAAAAGACTTGCACAGACAAACTTAAGATAATAATAAATAATCCAATCAATAAGGTTTTGATTAATAATTATCTATATCATTGATTATTAGTTCGTTTTTTTTATTGTTTAATAATCAAATTCACCTTGCTTCGAGTTGACTGGAAAAGATCTCTATTCAAACAATCCCTCCCATGGTTGCAACCAAATATTTTCTTTTATGTTTGTATCATTTTTTATTTGTAATAAAAAGTATAACAATAATTTGTTACAACAAAAGTTACTATATTATGTTAGACAATGAAGTGTCTTACACGTTACACGTCACGCCTATAGACGTCATAATAGCATCTCATTAATCATTCTACACGACGAATCCTATTGATTCACTGATGTTATGCAAAATTACTCACCGCCCCGCGTCATATGACGCACATTTTTGTAGGCAACCTTTATTCATTTATTATTAATATCTATTTTAGAACCCATAGGTTTTTCAAAAAAATGAGGTAATATACCACACGTTTTAAGATGATACATTAAAACAACTACCAAGCACGTGAGACTACAAAAAACTGTTAAAATTCCAGAACTGATTTTCAACTTAAAGGATGTATATTGAGGAAATTTGACAATTTTTGGTAGTTAACGGCCGAGCTGTTGATCGTACAAGCTAAAAGAACAGTGATGAGACTGATGAGTCTATACTTACTTACTTATAGCTCGGCAACTATATCTTTGCCGGCAACTGATAAATCGTCTAATATATACTAAAGCCCTTATTACAAAAACCCTAATAGTTATGTATACAACCCACACCACACAGTCACATAGTGCGATCTCTTTCTGTGGCCTGTAGGTATACATAATTTTAATAAAATTACTGTTTTTTTATCAAAATATTAAGGCTTTATGAAAAAATTTTTGCAAAAAATTTTACCTACAGGTAGGTATTTTACTTGCGAAAATTACATTTAAAGACCTTTTTATACCAAAATAGTGATAGGGAAGAGTTAGAAGTTATATTATGTATTTTACGTAGGTACGGGATAATAACGAGGAAGATGGCTAAATATATCTTGTCCTGTTGTCTAACGATGTTACTACGAATCAATACCACAATGTGGAGTTACTCACAACGCACAGTGACGTCATTAGCCGTTTGAAGTTCCCAGACGTGTCGCCGCGAAGGTCGTCCTCCAAAAATGTACCATAAACTGTAAGTAATAAGACATAATTTCAAATGGATTGTCGAATAATGCTCCAAATACATAATATTATGCACCTACGTAGCTATGTACTTTAGTGCGCTTTTTACGACTTGTTCGCTATGTGTTATATTTGAAATGTATTAAATCCAACACTAGGTATTTGTTTTGTAAACTTATCACACCGAATCAATAAAAATTTAAGCCTAGCTGTCGTAAAAAAGCGACTAAGGGCGTACTGGGTCTATGATTGTGTAGGTGATGAGCTAGCCACTTGTTACTACTCTTTCACGTTTTTTGATCTGACCAAACCCATTTTTTTATGGCTAAATGTGGTCTTAAGGAACAGTGATCCTTGGACTCTATCTATCTTCAAGGATTACAGGCCTAGTTGTATGTATGTACACACAGAAGGTACTTATTTATTTACTCAATTGATGATTTCCAATCATCGACAAAATCTTGATAGGTAAACCTAGAAATCAATATTTACACTATCATTCACTGCAATCAATTCATTCATGATAATAAAATAATATAAGCCCAATGACTCCAGTATTGGGTCCAACGTTTGTAGCAGAATACGGAGAATACAAAATTGAAATAATGAGCTATTTTAACGTCCACACATAGTCGGAAACAATTCATTAGTCGTTCACAAGATCTGTCTCTCAAGGATGATATTCCAAGAATCATCATATGTTTTAGTTTGACTTTAATATTCCATACAATATTACATTGATTTTGAGTAGGTTCTTGAGTAGTTTTGAGGTTTTCCCTAATCAACAAAATATTAATTTAGATAGTGCCTAATCATTCATTATGACATTGCCCATTTCATATAAAACACAACTCTCTATTGCTTATTTTCCTTCAAATTTTATTATGTATGATTCAATTGATTGATTTCGTTTTATTAGGATTGTTTAACAACCTAAACCAAACTATGTACGTAGTCTTATGTCCTACAATGTACATGATTATATAAAACATAGGTATAAAAACAATAAAAACGTTACAAATATATAAAAATTTTAAAGGCATCCAACTGTAATTCTTAAACTATAAAAGTACAGAGGCTTTAGTGTAAGTTTTGGAGTATAAAATACGTTACTATTGTAGTTGCGTAAAGAGTCCAATTTGTATAGGAAACGTGAATAGCGCCTCTCTAGCGGAACGTAACGCATACTAAGTTTCCCATACAAATTGAGCTCTTAACGCAACTACAATAGTAACGTATTTTATACTAAAACATACACTTTAGCCTCTGGAGTAGGTACAGTTGAGTTCAAAAATACGTATGAACGTTTGACAGTAAATTACTCTTATTGAAAGGGAATAAAGACTGTCAACTGTCAAACGTGCATACCTACATATTTTTGAACACGACTGTACAGTCACTTGCAAAATATGTAATAAGTAAAATATGTAAATATGTAGTAAGAGTCATTTACTGTCGAATGTGTGTATATGTTATTGCAAGTGACTGTACCTACTAAGAAACGCTTTGTGTTAGTCTTTTATCGTTTATCTGCTCAATAAGTATATACTGATAATAAGTTTAACGGGAAAAGGCCATAGACATAAGTAATTAGTAATACCTACAAATACCACAAGACAATTATATCAATATACCTAATAATAACCATGATAAAATAAACTTTATTGTATTGATAATAATTTATCCATAAGGCAATAATATGAATATAAGAATATACCATGATAAAACAAACAATTATTAGCCATTCAATTTGTTATGCGAGGCTTGCTGCATGAAAAGCACTCGCATCGAAGGAAGTTCAAAATAATCCACAAATAATAAAAATATAAAGACTGGCTGTCTTTATATTACAGATATAAAAAATGAAGATTACTGATGTAAGTTGATATCAATTCTTCATATCAGTCTAGACATATTAAAAACAAGATAATATTGACAATAATGTAAATATTTACATTTTAAAATAGTATTGCACAATCTTATCACAATCTGTGTACAATAGTACCAAAACATAATGTCACTATAGCGAAAATAGATGAGTGTATTGCGTTCGCCTAGTTACATAATGAAATTATTTTTGTTCTAATATTTTCTTAGACTGTTGCAGATTCTTTAAATTATTTCGCATGCAGTGTTTGGGTCGGCAAGATCGGCAGATTCTACGTCACTCCTACGGAATGACTCGAATAGGGATAACTATAGTCTATCCATTTTGATCTGAGACAAAAGGTAAACAAACCATAAAAAGGGTTCTTTAAGATGTCATTACTCATTGCCGAAAGGTTTTATCAAAAACATTCGATTATTTAATATTTTATTGTTACAATATTTTTAAATTATGTAAATTAAGTAATTACTTGTCACCTACAATAATTTTTGGTATGTTTACTTCAATGTTATATTTTTAACGTAATTTTAGATTACTAAATTAATCGTTGCTACTTAAAAAAGACCTAAAACGCATAGTATTCTCAAACTTTTATTATGAGAATAGAATACTTACAAAATATCATGGTTATGACACCTTGAATCTACTTTGAATTTAATTGATATATTTCATATTGAGTATCATTTGGATGATAGCAATTATAGCTTGTTTTTAAATACACTTAACATACCTAAGACTCGTAAAACATTACTTAATTTCACAAATAAATAATGTTTATATTCAATGACGATATTGGTATATTATGGCAAAAAAAATTAGAGCCCATATTATTTTGTCCCAGAATTGAATCAAAAGTTTGAGAACCACAAATTCTTTGTTTACCTTTTGTCTCAGATCAAAATGGATAGAGTATAGTAATTTTAATTTTGAACTCCCAGATTCACTGGTAGTGTAAATCCATACTTCCATACTAATATTATCATAAATGCGAAAGTAACTCTGTCTGTCTATCTATCTGTCGGTCTCGCTTTCACGTCAAAACTACTGAACTGATTTATTCGAAATTTGGTACACACATAGTCTAGACCCTGAGAAAGGATATAGGCTACTTTTTTCCCGATATTTCGATGGACAAAAAGAATGAACCAACTGCTTTTCTTGCCTAGCATGTCGTAAAAGGCGACTAAGGGCGTATTGGGTACTGGGTCTGCGATTGTGTAGGCGATGAGATAGCCACTTGTTTACTACGCTTTCACGATTTTTCATCTGACCAAACCCAATTTTTGTATAGTTAAATGTGGTCTTAAGGAACACAGTGCTCCTTGGACTCTGCCTACCCCTTCTGGTTTTACAGGCGTGATTGTATGTATGTATTTCTATAGAAACGGGTATCACGCGGGTGAAACCGCGGGAAGACACTAGAAACCTATAAAAGGGGTCTGGTTAGTGGTTAATATTAATAGACACCTAATAGGGCGCATTCCGTAGGCATTGAGTAAACTATCTTAGTAACTATCTTATCTTATCTTTATCTTTATAACTGACGACAGTCAACTATAAGTATACAAAAACTAAGTAAACTAAACTAACTAACAAATAACTATTTAAGATGTAAAATATCTAAATCAATCAATAAGAGATCAAGAAACTTCGTCTTTTCACCCTAACACCAGTATCGCCAATACGGTGCTTTAAAACTCACTACCACACCTTGATGACGTCATTACACATAGTATAATCGTCACTCCCAGGGGATATCTTGACCTCATTACTATTTTGTGGAACACTAAATTAAATTAAAGATGGAAGATATTTTCTACCTACTAAAATATTTTCGTATATATCTTATGTCCCAGAATGCCAACACAGTAGATTTTGCTATTGTGTCTCGCTCCCGCGAATTGAGTGGTTATTTATTGTAGGTTATATGATCGACTTGCATGTACCTATAGATATTCAACAACTACCTAACCTTGATAAAAAAGAGACATTAAATGGAAAATAATAAATTGGGCAGATATTTAATGATTTGGTCAGAAAAAAAAATCTGTCGAAAAATAATTTGGGCAGCAAACAAATACTTTGTCAGCTATATAATAAATTTGCAAAGTAATTATTAAAAGTAAAGCTTTTCGTATAAATTTCGGTTTATATCATTGGCTATAGTTTAGCTTTGTGTTTTCAAGAAATGTATGTGTCGAAAGTGTCTATTTCAATTTATTATTACTGTAATAATAAAACTACTTTAATAAAATTGCTAAATGGATCCAGTAGACCAAGGTACGTTCATGTAAAAAAATGTTGTATAATAAAGTCTTTATTTCTGTATAAAATACAGAGCGTTGAAAAAAACATTTTAAAAAAATAAAATTTTTAAGAGACTTTGTTTATTAATTCCGCTTCATTTCGTTATAAAATATTTACGTCAATATAATTTTAACCTTCTACATATTATAAAAACAAAAGTTGCATCTTTTCGCAATATTTGATTTAATGATTAAATGTTTCTTATAGGGCGCGTGGTGCAGTTTTCACTCAACGAACTCGGTTTATCATTTATAATTCAGAACACATGAAAGTCTGGACCAAAAAAATGTAAACTTATTAATAAAATATTTAACAACTGCCTACTACATTATCAAAATAAATGAAAACATAAATTTTCAATATTTTGTCCCACACCAAGTCTGTACGACGACAGGCTCACCACCTGTCACGCTAAGTGCATTCACTGCTCGGTAAAGCACGGACTATGGCCATGGACTGATTTTGCGGTGCTTTTGCCTAGTCTCTGATTAACCCTTAGGGGATGATAGTCGTGATTATATGTATGTGTAAAAAAGATGTACCGAACAAAAAGCCATCGTGCTAGCTACGATTGATGTATTGATCAAGATTACTGCCTACAAGAAGTCATAGGGGAAAGTTATCATAAATTAATGTAATTTTTAAAATTTCAATACGATGATATGCAAAATTATTCAAGCCTTTCGAAGCACTAACAGAAAAGAACAGAAAGAGTACTCACTTGCCGTGTACGCCTGTTTGATGACCTGAATTTCATGGTTTGACATGGTGCACATGACTTCGATGAGAACATCCTCGTCAGTACCGATGCCCGAAATGGCATCGTGAAGTTCCTTAGCGTAGAACTGTGGTAGGGGCGTCATCAGGGCGACTAAGAGGTCCTCGAACTTCCCGCTGGTTTCACTCTTCAAGTCTGACACGAGGTCCTATATGAAGGAATGGTATGAATGATATACATTTATTTACCTATACATCGACAATTTCATGAAACGGAGACCAGAACCCAAACAAAGGGATTATACGAAACTTTATCTTCCCAAAGATCATACAATTAATTTGACGACGTCCGTGATCAAGTGGTCTGTGCGTCTCAAGGCGTCGCCATCTCGAAGGTTCCGGGTATGATACCCGGTGGGGGCAGATGTTTATGTGATGAATACGAGCATTTGTTCTCCAGTCTTGGATGTGGGTCCGGTATTGTATATATTCTGAATATTTAATGTGTTTATCTATGAAATATATTTATCCGTAACATAAGCAGCAGTTGCTTCAAATGGGGCTAGTTGATAGGTGATAAGTATGTGATGTCTGAAGATATTTATTTATTTTATTTATTTACCTTTCCATACAGAGTCTTGAATTCAAACGCGATCCTAAGTCGCTGTTCATTACTCCGTCTGGTGAGAACCTGTATGATTGACTTCTCGTCAGTGCCGAAGCCTTTCATAGCCTTCCGAAGGACGGCGGCATCTTCGCGGGGATCGAAGGGATTTGCTGGCGCTACGGTTGGTTTGGACTGCAACAATTAAAATCATATGAAATATTGCCTTGGCTGCTAATAGCACACGAGATATAAATTACTTAAATAATTTGTCAAGCGTATTTTTCGTGTTTTGGCCTCAATAACCGAGATTTAAGATTTTGTATGGAGAGGGTCAAATCTGCTAATACTGGCAGATCTTACTTGGGATAATATTTTGGATTTTATTAAGTAATAAAATATTTTGGATTTTTTTAGACGACCTCCGTGGTCGAGTGGTCTGTATGCCGGTCTCAAGGCGTCGCCATCTCGAGAGGTCCTGGGTTCGATCCCCGGTGGGGGCAAATGTTCGGGTGATGAATTTTTCATTATATATATATTATATTATGTATATTCTGAATAATTACATATATTTATCTATTAAATATATTTGTCCGTCATCTAGTATCCGTAACACAAGCAGCATTCTGAGGATATTTATTTATTTATTAACATCTAGTTTGTAAAATAGACTCATAGACCCTTGAGATCGTTTTATTGGAGTCATAATTTTGCCAAATATGGTGTTGACATTTAGATTAGCGCCTGTCTCCTGGCAGAAATAAATAACTGAGAAGATTTGATACAACCAGATAAAACTACAACGAACGCAGTTATCGTTGCTAATATTGCCATTATTGCTTGAAGATAGATTTAAGAAAGTTGTTTACAGCACAGAAAGGGACATCCATTGATGTTAAGTAAATAGAAACCCGACGAGAAGTTATTTCTTTATCTTCGTGAGTTGAATGGAGCAGTACCCATAGAATAATAATTCACTCAAGCGGTTTTGACCCAGATCATGTAGAGATTGGAAACGCATTGAAAGTGTATTTCACCATGCCAAGCGTGATCAGTTTACTTTTTTGATATGTCATATTTCAGTCTTTGATACGCACTATTTAAAATCATGTCATAATAATAGCGAGTGGATATAGGGGTGCCTACGAGGGTATGTCCAGCACTAGTGTAGTACTGAAGTGGACTGAACATAATGATCGAAAAAAGCAGTGCGAAAGAAAGGGAGGTAGAGAAAACCCAACGTCGAAGAGAACAAAATCCATACTAATATTATAAATGCGAAATAACTCTGTCTATCTGTCTGTCTTCACGTCAAAACTATTGAACCAATTTAAACGAAATTTGGTACACAGATAGTCTAGAGCTTGTAAAGGACATAGGCTACCTTTTATTCTGATATTCCTATGGGAACGGGTGCCATGCGGGTGAATGTTAAAAATAACGGCTCCCAGAAAAATGAAGGACAAATTTACGACACTATGAAATTTGCTTCTAATAATGGAGTAGGAGTAAATTTTCAATTCCACCAATTGAGGCTACTGTTCCAATTTGAATAAATCTTTCAGTGTTGAATAGCCTATTTATTGAGGAAGGCTACATACCATCACACTATCTCAAAGTAACAATTCTATGCGGACGACGTCGCGGGGAAAAGCTAGTTAAATAATAAAACTATGTAAATTGTCTCTTCCATTAGTTATTAATTAATACTTAATAGATACCAAATTAATAAGTAGTGTTCTCCATATTGACACAAGTGTGGAGGATATCTACGAAACAGGTACTGTATCAAAAAAAAATGCGTGACAAGAAATGGAGCAGTCTTCTAAACTTTTCTATCAAATACGTTGAATTGGAATTTTATCGTCATGGGTAGGTATTACGACTAATCAGTACATGTGTACGACTTTATTTTGAAACGACTTTATCTACTCAAAAGAAACAAGTTGACCAACTACGTATTTAAGCCTACCAAGCTATGTCACCTAAACAAACATTTAGACAGAAAATCAATTTTACTATCATTAATCAGGACCTATTTAGGTATATTATAAAGTAAATAACAGTAAATTTCTACTGGTAAAAGTTGAATTAACAATGGATTTGCCACTTACAAACGCGATTAAAAGTTTAAACAATTACAAACCGTATAACGAAACGATTTGAATCCACGCCGGAGACCAATTGTAGCTCTGTAGGCACTGCGCATACTTGAATTCGATGTTACAGAGGACATATTAATTACAAAACCGAATTCACACAATCGAACTGTTTTGGCGATACAACGCAGTCACATTACTGTATGTCTTTTATAACTACATGGGGTGCTTCAAGGCGCGGAACAAAGGTGACCAAATGGATTTCCCGAGAAGTCCACATCCATTTTATTGTAGACCAATGCGAATACTGAATTGCTACTGCGACAGTAAGAGGCGAAGTGACCATAATAATGTAATTGGCTCAAACTGTTCCTTGAATAGTCACTGCATTTAGGTACCGAGTCAACCTCCTATGTCTGTGGGCTGGCTGACTGTGTATTATTTACCTAGTTACCGACAGCGAGGATATAAGTATTAGACATTTACTAGTTGAATCGGTCATAGCTTCTGGCATATTGTTAAGCTAATGCAGATCTTAAGGTCAAGGTCTTTATTATTATGATGAGGAAAAAAGTTTCCAAATAAAATAACACAATACAAGAATTAGTAAGTCAGACAGAAATAAAATAAATGGTGCTAAATTTTCACTCATTTGTCGCAAACATAAATGTGAAGTTTGTAACCATAATTTTGTAAAATACAATTCTCAAAACAACTGCATAAAAGAGGCGATAAATGGCGGTTTATCTTTTTTTTTAAATAATTAATATGTCATTAAATATTAAATCATAAAAACACATGTGTAATGAGTAGAAGTATAGAGACTGGCAAGCTATTGTTACTTACTATAATATATTATATTTGAACAGACATTAAATTATTCATAAAAGTAATATTTGACAATATTAAAATACACATTACATTCCTACCTCTAATTAGCAAAATGTTGGTTGTTATTAGTTGAACTAAAACCTCTAATTATTAAAATAATAAAAATAACATTTCTGAAAATAACAAAATAGTTAACATATAATAGATTAATTGTAGTCATGGTGATAAATCTCTGTTGACGTGTCATTATTTTACAATGCCGAGAAATCCGAAATATATGTCACTTATTACTCGGTCGAGCAGATATTGATAACCACGGTTACACCCGCGCGGTACCCGTTCCCATGGGAATATCGGGACAAAAAGTATGATCAAGGACCCGTTCGCCCCTCATACCATAAATGCACCTGTTCACCCCTTGAAATGCCTATGTCCTGTCTCAGGCTCTAGACTATCTGTGTACCAAATTTCAATTGAATTGGTTAAGTAGTTTTGACGTGAAAGCAAGACAGACAGAATGACATTCGCATTTATAATATTAGTAAGGATAAAATTTTTTGGCTATGATGGCGAATTGCTTCTGCAGACCCGGGTTACCTCCACAGAAGATCATGGAGGCAACTATCGGGGAGTTTTGGTGGGTGTTCTCGGCAAGTAGCAAAGTCCCACACATGCCCACTGCCTAGCCAGTGGTAGGTAAGGTATGTAAACAGGGTTTAGTCCCCGTCAAAAAAGGCCCAGAAGGAACTCATACATCACGACAATAATTACGGGATCATAATCACGACTATTATCCCCTAAGGGTTAGACAGAGTCTAGGCAAAAAGACTGCAAAAGCACTCCATTGCCATAGTTCACGCTTCACCAAGCAGTGAATGCACATGCACTTGCACATGCCTGAGTGACAGGTGGTGAGCCCGTCGCCGCTCTAAGCTATTGGATAGTTGTGCAGTTCTAAGTCCATTAATCGCCTTTTACGACACCCAAGGGAAGAGGTGGGTTGGTAGTATTTTTTTAATGAGCCGCTACCACAATGCTACCAGAAGGAACTCATTTTACACAATGGGGATTGTCTCATTTTTTTAAATTGTTATAAAGTGAAAACCATTTCGAGGAATAAGGTTGCTGATCGTAGTCTATTAGTTAGAATGCGAAAATAATCATGGATTATTAATATTTTAGCCTTTAAATGAAAAACCTTCATTTGCCCTTCAAATGACGTCACTGTTGGCTGAATATCAGTAATGTGTTTGCTATGACATCAATGACAGAAATGACATTTACAAACACAAGTGTCATAAGTCACAAACAACAAATTATAACCTTACATTGTAAGGTAAATACGATTTGTTCTTTAATAAACAAACGTTTAATAATTATGGAATATAGAAAGTGCTTTGTTCCTACCTGTAAGGTAATTATTATCAATGTAAGTTAATGAACCAAGAACTCAAACTCATAGCGTCGGCTTCACTTCGTAAAATTGCTCAAGATGCAAGCGAAGACTGTTCAGAATTGAACAAGTTACTTGAACAACCTACAAGCAGTAGCAGACCATTGAAAAGAAAACGTGAGGAAATAGTAATACCCAGTACTTCTACGTGTCCTACCATGCCCACAAAGGTAAAGTATATTTTACTGAGAAAAACAATGCTAAAGAAACAGTATAATTAATAGTCGCGAAAATATTTTTATATCTCTATATTATTGATAAATAACATTAACGTTTGTTTTACAGATGAATGTTGCAACACAGTACGAAATAAAAATGGTGCATAAGAGCACTAACTATATAAGTAGAAAACCGCTAACTAATATTGCTACAGTGGAAGTGATATCTTCACAAGACACATCATCTGTGACCACTCCTTTGTTTGGATGTACAACAGAGACTGAGGAATCTATCTACAGTGCATGAATCAACTAAGAGTATCTTCCCGTCTAGAAAAAATATGTTAGACAGTATTTAAGAAACCAAAAATGTATTTAGGATGTTCATGTAGAGAGTTATTAGACGTGTAAGAGAGTATGCTTTATTTAAACCTCGCTCTGTAGTGAACTATCAGTTTGTACCATATTTGGACGAAATAGTCATGATAGTAAGTGGACTAATCAATTTACAAGGAGAAATAATAAAAAGTTATTGAGTAAAAATTTTTTTATTAACACACTTTCTTTTTTCTCTTTCTAGATAGAAAATATTTTAAAAGATTTTTATTTTTTAACACTATCAAGTAATTAAAAAAATTAATAATATGTAGGCTTCAACAATATGGATGTTCTTGGTGGTTTCATATAAAGGATCAGAAACACAAAATAACCCCTCATTTTTATTACAAGGCATCATTTACTTGACTTGTGTTCTAATTTATCCGTTATTTCCTCATTTTTCATGTATGTGCTAAAAACTTTCTCTGAAGCTATTCTGTACTGTTCACTTCAAGTTTTTGGCTCCTCTTATTTCAGCAAGGTTATGTTGGTTATTTGTAGACATATATTCCAAAATCATAACATTCTCTACTTTCGGCAGATTCCGTGAGTCCGCTTTGACAAAATTATTTCACGACATAGTAGTTTTTTCACGAAATAATAAGAAAACTGTTAATTCGCGTCGCTTGTGGTATTTTTACAGTAAAAAAATAAAAGAATGAGTGACACATGAGTGTTGACATTTGTTTGACGGCATTTTTTTTCACCTTGAAGCAAAGGTCTTACACAATGTTACGCCAACAGTGACGTCATCGTAATAAAACGATCCCGTTTTTTCAAAATTCCGTATAAAAGTTATTACTTTATAAATAACGAAAATATTGAAATTAGTTTCTCAAATTGATCTATTTTATCCATTTCAACTATAAAAACAGCATGTCGAAAATATTAGACAATCCCCATTCATTGCATTATTTAAGTACATTAAAACATTATACTGTCTATTTATTAAAAGAAACTTACCACTAATGAGTTCAAACCAATTCAAAGCGTAATCATTTATTCAATTGAGACATTTACAAAATAGTATTTTCAAAAATGCCAATGTTCACAAATTATCAGTAACTCCGGAAACATTGTTCTATGCATGGAAAAGAAATTTTGGAAGTTGATCTACCCTTAACTTTTTTTTTGTAAATTTATGTAAATGTCATAAGCTTACAAAATAGTTTTGATATGTTGGTGTGTATGATATCTGTTTCAAGTAAATTTTTTAACTAGTCAATGGTAAGAAAACGAGACACAATAAAAACATCTATTGTTTGCAAATACCAGTGTTTGCAGTGAATGCCAATGGGTTAACTACGGTGAACTTAAAAGTTTAGTAACAAAACCGCAGAAGAACCAGCATTAAAGAGAAATAAAAGAAACTATTAATTTCATAAGTCAGAAAAATTATTAAAGAAGAAATTATTACTTTTGTGAGCCATACATAGTCAAGTGCAACACAAATGAACATAAACAATAACAAGCATCAATGTAATGCTTATCACAAAATAACAAACCATTGCCCTGATAAGTTAGCAGATACAAGTTGTTCGAAATTTATGGGAAATATTGAAAGGGAAATGATAATTGACAACATTATAATAAAATTTTATAGTAATTTATTTCAAATATTTTGTCGGTTATAATTGGTTTTCAATAACCTCATTTATGTATGTGGCAGCAGTTGTTAAACAAGAAATACAATACAATGTAAACTTTTTTTTAAATATTTTTTTATTAGAACTGTGCAATAACATTTGCTTTAAGTGCAATGCAATAAGTAGTTATCACAAAATAAATTTACAGCATAATATATTGTTAATTACAAATAAGCCAATAACAGAAACTTCAATTCAATTCAATTTCCAATGTGATAGCTGTAATCTAAGTTTGTATTTACATGTCAAGTCAACAAAACTAAGATGGTATTTTTATTTTTAATAGATTGTAACTAATTTAACATTGTCCTTCAAAGATAAAACTAATAATACTCACTAATTCAATATTTAATGTTGTCAACTACCATAATATGGAAAAAATTAGGATGAAGTGTATTAGAAAATGAGAACATACCTTTGGTGTGCTAGGTACAGCAGGACTTGACACACTGTATGCTTGGCTTTGAGCATAAGCTTGGCTCTGTGGATAGCCTTGGTACTGATTTTGTTGAGTGTAGCCTTGGCTGGGTTGGGCATAGCCTTGGCTAGGTTGTTGATAGCTTTGAGCTTGTGAATATGATGAGCCACCTTGATAACTTTGAGCTGAAGGGTAGGTTTGAGATGGGTAATTTTGAGCAGGATAACCCTGACTTGGATAGCTCTGGGGATATCCAGAGCTTGGCGGCATCTGATAACCGGCATTCGCCTGTGGGTATGCACCTGGGTAGCCCGTTTGAGGTTGAGGGTAACCCATAGTAGGGAGCCCGGGCATTGGCATTGGATTGCCGAAAGACTGCGGTGCTGCGTTGTTAAATCCAATGTTATGCATGTACTGCTGTTGTGGGTAGCCCGATTGGCCCTATGGAACGAAAATGACAATGATTTACGAATATTCTTGTGATAAACAAGACATTGAAGTCGGGATAATAAATTAAAGGTTATATACTCGTTTAAAATTAACTAAAATTAAAAACACATACCTGTTGGTAGGGATTCATATTTTTATCTGATTGGAAACTTTAATAACTCTAGAAGTATACGTGTGCGAACGCTGTTCTAAATTGTATTACTGCGGCGGATATAGTATATACGGAATAACTAACACCACTCGAAGTATGAGTCAACCGGGTTTTTAGAAATCAAGCGTTTGGTAGACGGGCTTGATAAAAGAAACGTCTATTTGATGACGATGACGAAAGCAGTCTTCACAGATTAGAGAGATATGTCAGTCTTTCGCGAGTAAAAATTAAAAAGTTATTTTTTTTTTGTTGTAAAATTCTCCCATGTAGGGAAGGCAAAGGGAACGGAACCCACACAGCCAAGTCTTCAGTATTTTATTCTTCATTAGTTTGCATTGAAATGCTAGTGTAAAGCATTTCAATGCATCTTGGGAGAGTTCGACGTCAAACGATCGATGGCAGACACTGTGGTGCTACTTGGATGAGGTGAATTACCACGATAAAAAACTCATCACTTTTCACACCACTTGACGCTTATTTCGATAATCCTAAACATTGCACATCATCACAGACAGTTATTACACAAAACTACACTGATTTTACGTAACAATATCCACTTCGAAACAATATTACAATTATCGATATAAAAATCACGTCCGCCATTAGTCAAATGCCGCCAAACTCTCTATTTTTTTTTTTTGTAAAATTCTCCCGTAGTGAAGGCAAAGGGAACGAAGCCCATACAGCCATGTCTGCAATATATATATCTTCAGTAGTTTGCATTGAAATGCTAGTGTAATGCATTTCAATGCATCTTGGGAGAGTTTGGCGTCAAGCGATCGATGATAGACACTGTGGTGCTACTTGGATGAGGTGGATTACCACGATAAAAAACTCATCACTTTTCACACCACTTGACGCTTATTTCGATAATCCTCCACATTGCACATCATCACAGACACTTATGACACAAAAGTACACTGATTTTACCTAACAATATCCACTCCGTACAATATAACTATCATCGAAATAAAAATCACGTTCGCCATAGTTGAATGCCGCCAAAAAAAACCCTATTTTTTTTTTAAATTCTCCCATGTTGGGAAGGCAAAGGGAACAAAGCCCATACAGCCAAGTCTTCAGTATTTTATTTATTCAGTAGTTTGCATTGAAATGCTAGTGTAAAGCATTTCAATGCATCTTGGGAGAGTTTGACGTCAAGCGATCGATGGCAGACACTGTGGTGCTACTTCGATGAGGTGGATTTCCACGATAAAAATCTCATCGTTTTTCACACACCACTTGACGATTATTTCAATGATCCTCCACATTACTCATCATTATTGACACTTATTACACAAAACTACACTGATTTTACGTAACAAGATCCACTCCGAAACAATATTACAATCACAGAAATAAAAATCACGTCCGCCATAGTTGAATGCCGCCAAAAACTTCTTTTTTGGAAAATTCTCCCATGTAGGGAAAGCAAAGGGAACGAATCCCATACAGCCAAGTCTTCAGTATTTTATTTCATCATTAGTTTGCATTGAACTTTGAAATTATTAGTGTAATGCATTTCAATGCATCTTGGGAGAGTTTGACGTCAAACAATTGATGGCAGACACTGTGGTGCTACTTGGATGAGGTTGATTACCACGATAAAAAACTCATCACTTTTCACACCACTTGACGCTTATTTCGATAATCCTCCACATTGCACATCATCACAGACACTTATTACACAAAACTCCGTCCGCCATAGTTGAATGCCGCCAAAAACTCCACACAGATTAGAGAGATATGTCTTTAGCACAGATCAGAGAGAATACGTCTAAACTCTTAGACTAACGTCAGGTTAGGTTATGAAAAATCCGGAAAGTAAAACTATCCACCAAAGGCGAATAATGACGTGACACGTCATTCATTTCATGACAAACAGGGATAGGCCGTTATCGATATTATGCAATTGCTATGAGTCGATACCGTATATCAATCAAATCAAATCAAAAATAGTGCAAGTTTTAAATTACAATAAAACTTGTATTATAGAGCAGAGACGATTCACAGCATCTGTGAGAGTGCATCGACTTCCGTTCTAACAATTTCCGGAAATTGGCTGGTTGCCATTACACTTTTCCTGCTAAAATAGTGATTAAATTGACTTACTTCCGTTTGGCGCCATTTTAAGTCACCTTAGGAGTTGTTGCGAGGAGCGCCTTCATAGAAGTCTCTCACCAGGAGACCTTATTGGGATGCTGTGAATCGTCTCTGCTCTATAATACAAGTTTTATTGTAATTTAAAACTTGCACTATTATCGGCATGTGACGATTCACAGCATCTGTGAGAGACGTGTTTGTTAGCTCCTGGTGACCTCATGATGACGCTATGTGATGGGCTAAGACTAGTTTATGCCTGTAAAAATCTTATGCAATATAAAGAGGGTTGACAAAGAAAAAAAAAAAAATGAAAATCAGTTACAATTAAGCTTTTATTATTACTTTCTCAATTTATTATAATCAATCACAATAATCTTTATATGAAATAATAAAATAATAGATGCATTTTTAATGTCATTAAATTGGTTGGAAACTGTTATTTAGAGCATTACTACCGGATTGATTAATAGAATGATCTTTTATTTGTTTGCAATAAAATTTTGAAAATGTTTTTTCGCTGCGCCAGTTACCTCTGGAGAGGATGTCGTCTATAGGCAAGTTATCCCACCAATTTAATGACGCCACAGCGGAGCGCACGCTGCCTGGAGACGCCTGAATGCCAGCATCCCTAAATACAGTTTTAATCCAGTTACCAATAAGAGTTCGAGTGGCAGCTTTTTGTTCACCTGCCACAGATACAAAAAGGGCGCTGTTGCACTCCACTGTTCGTCTCTGCTCTCCCAGTTTCAGTACTTTACGTAGCCAAAATACCGGACAAATATTTTTATTTGAACATATTGTTAGTTTCCAACCTGATTGCCTATAGCTCGCGGTGTCTGTCTTAGAACCAAAGATTGGCCACAAAATTATATGGTCTCTCATGTCATTAAAATGGTCTGATGATACCTTTAATAAAGTTAGATCATGTACTCGTCGGCCTGATGCTAAAAGTAATATACAAGCAAGTCTACGAGAAGCTTCGAAAAGATTTATGTTAGGCAAGTTAACACTAAGCCAAGCAATCAGATCAGATGGATTCCATATAGGGGGTTTGCTAACTTTAGGTTGATCTAAGGAAATAGCTTTGAGTATATGTTTAACAAAAAAGTTGGAATTCAGATTATCCTTAGTATAACCCAAAGTGAGAATAACCGATTTGTGTAAAAGAATTGTCGCGTAAGACATCTTTTCGCATAAATGAAGATAAGCTAAATATTTAGATAGAGATTTACTGTTAGGACATTTAAAATCACAGTCTGAGGTCTTGCACCATTTTACCCATCGGAGCCAAGCTGGTTTGTAGGTTCTTAAGGTTGATTCCCTCCAACTACTTTTGAGAAGAGATTTTTCTGATTCACTCCAATCCATTATCGAATCCGCCCACCCCCAATTTTCCATACTAAAAGAGTCATTTCTTGGACTCGAGGAGGTGGTAGCCCGGTCGTCCGGTCTATTAGTACACGATGTAAATTTCTTATTTTCATCGGGCGGTCCAGGGCCCGTCGACGAACGTCGGGTAGCCAATACGCACGCTTCCACAGTGGTGCCACTAATAGGTACGTGCCTTGTGCTGTGTTCAGATGATGTAGTACTCTGGGTATTAGTGAGGGGGGCGGGAATAGCCAAGCTAGATTGAAGGTCCATTCTCTGCTGAACGCATTGCAGAAAAGTGCTAAGGAGTCTCTCGAGTCTTTCGATACATACGTTGTTACAACCTTGGTGTGACTCGATGCGAACAGATCTATCTCCGGTGTTCCTAACTGCTGAAAAATGTTTCTCACAGCTTCTGGTTTTATGTACCATTCTGCAACTTTCTTGCCCCGCGATAGACCATCTGCAATTTGGTTGAAGCGTCCGGGGAGATATTCCGCCGTGAGTATTATTTTCCACCGATCTAGGAACTGAAATAGTTTGTGTGTTAGATTCAGTAGCGGTTCCGACTGCGTCCCCCCTTCGTTGCGAATATAAGCAACTACGGTTCGATTGTCGGACTGGACAATAACGTGGTGACTTTTCATGAGATGTTTGAAATATTGGACTGCTGATATTATTGCAAACATTTCTTTCATGTTGCAGTGCCAACCGTGTTGATTCAGTGTCCACTTGCCTGCTACCGTATGATCGTTTAATTGTGCTCCCCATCCGTGATCTGCAGCATCTGTTGTTAAGAAGAATTTGGGAGGGATCTCGTGTAAGCGACTGTATGTTAGACCTTGTTCCACGACATAGTGCCACCACTTTAGGTCTTGCCTTGCCCCTGGTGTAAGTGCAATCACCCGCTCTCGGTTCCGGTTTAGTATCCGACAGAGTCTTTGGAGATGACGACTGTGAAGCCTGCCTCCCGACGTGACAAAGCTGGCAAAGTTCAGGGTGCCTAAGAGTTGCTGGCATTTTTTCAGGTTTACCATGCCGGATTTCATCATGTTGTATGACAGTGTCGAGATGCATTTTACTTTCATCTGCGGGAGTGCTTTCATATTCTTGTTGGTGTTCCATGTGATACCCAGATATTCCAGTTCCTGGGTCGGTTTCATAACAGACTTTTCGCGATTTATATTCCAACCTAAGTCTATTAGTAGTTGCTCTGTCATGAAAATGTCCTTCTTCAACAGCGTCTTTGATTGATTTGCTATCAGAAAATCGTCGAGATATACCAGTACTCTGATACCTTTCTTTCGAAGTACTGAAGCCACCCAATTGGTTATCGTTGCAAAATTTTTGGGTGCACAAGACAGTCCGAATGGAAGACTGGTCATTTGGTACACTATGGGTGATAGGTCTGCAGGTCTCTGGTAAATCAAGCGGAGAAACCTGCGGTGGCTCTCTGCTATTGGCACGTGGAAATAGGCCGAAGAGAGATCTATTTTTGCTAGCCAGTCTTGTTTTTGTAGAAACTTTGGAATCTGGAAATGGGAGATCAGTTGAAATTTCTTGGGAATGATGTACTGGTTCAGACCCTTTAAATTGAAGATCGGCCTGTGTGACCCGTCGGTTTTTCTGCGTAGAAACATTGTTGAAAAGAAACACATACCCATTTGATTCGGATCCTTTTCTTCGAGAACTTTCTGTTTTAGGAGGATCTCTATTTGTTTCGTCATTTCCGGAGATTGGCGAGTGCGGAAACGACATAGATTGGCCTGTGTTGGTAGGACAAGCACAGGTCTGGAGGTGAATGGCAGACGCATCCCTGATAACATGTTCAGGATAGCCTGCGGAGCCTGATGCCTCTGCCACTGCTTCCGATACGCTCGGAGGCAGCCCCCGTAAAAGCTGGGTGGTGTTAGATAGTCATTTAAATTTTTTCTTATCATTTGATTGCCCTTCTTTACGGTAAAATTTTTTGAATTTTGGGTTATTGAACTTATTTCCCGTGAAAGGTTCCACTCTGGGGGGTTTTTGTGTTTGTTCTGTACGAAATGGCTTGTAGTTATTGGAAGATTCAGTTGAAGGACCCGCTTTCGGGATGGGTCTCTGATTAAGTTGTTTAGATCTATCACTGACACTAAACCAAGGTCTGATCCACTTGTCAGTGCCCCCGGTGCTTTGTATGTATGATTGTAAAGCAGAGCTACCAAATAAAAATTCTGAACTAGGTGGAATTCTGCGTAAACCATTACGTAAATGTTTGTGAGGTATTTCCGCTAAAATACGTTCCCGACGTGTTTCAATACACTCAGCTCGTTTACCGCAAACTATTTGCATGATGTCTTCACTGGTTTTATGAAACTTCGATTTTGAATTAAATAAGTCTGTTATTTTATCAAAAATATTTGTAGGCGTAAGTTCTAAATTGGGGGTAGCCGCCCAATTGACAAACTCTTGCAGCTGCTTTTTAAGTTCATCGTGTTGGGACAGTAATGCGTTTGATATAGCCGCTAATGAACGTTCTACAGGGGACATGTAGTCTTTACCTTTTAAAAATTGACGAAGTTCGTCATTGACGCCAAGTTCTATAAAACCAGGTTGAGCACTGTGCAATTTTAGCGCTTCCGAATAGCGAACTTCCTTCCAACTAGGTTTGTTAAAATTTTGTAATATTTCTAATCTTTTAACCTTGCAAGGGTCCGAGCTTGACACCTTAGGATCTTTTAATAATGTATTTACTGTACCGATATTTAACTGCATATTATTTTCAATTGCAACAGGGCGTTTTAAAAACGATTCGTTGTTATCACGTTCTATGGTTTCACTGCTCTTGGTTGAAAACTCGCTATTCGAATTATTCATTAGTAGTTTTGTTAACACGTTCATTTGATTTAGAAGACAGTTAAAATTATTGACATTCACAGTACCTTGCTTCTGCCGCTTTACCTCCGAATTTGAAGAGAAGTCGGAACTCGCTTTGCGCTTTTTATGCGCATGCGGGTCTCGATTTTCCGCTATAGGTAACGGATTCTGCTCAGGAGCAGAATTCGTTGCTTCGCCTTCGTGAGGGTAGTCATCGATTTTGTCATCGACCACCATTACGTAAACCTCACTGTCACTTGATTCACACTCACTCATATTAATTTGAAATAAAAACTTTAAAAGGAATAATTAAAATCACTTCACTTTTAAACAAAAAAAGAAAAGATACTTTCGGGGTAAATTCGAACAGAATTTCTGCTTATGATATTGCTAGCACGAAAGTTGACGACGCTATGAAGGCGCTCCTCGCAACAACTCCTAAGGTGACTTAAAATGGCGCCAAACGGAAGTAAGTCAATTTAATCACTATTTTAGCAGGAAAAGTGTAATGGCAACCAGCCAATTTCCGGAAATTGTTAGAACGGAAGTCGATGCACTCTCACAGATGCTGTGAATCGTCACATGCCGATAATATCTTTATTTTATAGGCTTGATATACAAACACTTAAAAACGTCAATTTATGAATAAGTGAATCTACCACTCGCTCGGAACGCAGACATCCCCGAGAAGAGCGAGCCAGAAACTCGAGGGTTGCTCTTTTTTCACATTTTTTACAATTCTAGTTTTATAAAAATGTAAGGCTAGTACAATCAAGTGGGTGAACATAGATATTATGAACATAGGTTTTAGCATTATAATCAGGAAGAATATATGAGCACTTGAAACAATGAACGCTGTTGAAGTGCAATGTGGAGGATCATTGAAATAAGCGTCAATTATTATTTATTTAAAGTCGCCACATTTCCAATAATAAACAAATTAAAACTCTTAGAAGTAGAACCATGACTGCACCAACATCGTGAACTATAATGTTTGTTTTATGATGTACTTAAAGAGAACTCTTAACAATGAACAAAAATTATTCATTCATATATTATTATTTCAGAGTGGAATAAAGGTCACGTGGAAACTTATAAGATCGGTAATAATGGAAAAAAAAAATGAATATCATCAATTTAATATGGCAAGTGGAGTGTTGTCGAATAGGTATTAAAAAATAATAGTAGTTTCCTTTCATCAGTTTTCGATTCGAGTGACATAAATAGTCAAATTAATAATTATTAACAAAAACTTAGGCCATCACGTAAAAACATGCCCCATAGGCATAGCATACCCCAGAACCTGAGATTTTTGTAGTATAGTTTTAAACTAAACTTTATTATTATTATTATTGAAACTGACAACAATTGTTACCCTTAATTATATTTACGTGCCAATGTCCATGTAAATAGATTATTAAAAAACAAATTCGGTAAGTCGGCTTTTTTGTTTACCTTTTTGGCAACTTGGATTGACACGTTCTACTCGTATAGTACTAACGCCGATAAGAATGCCCGTCGTTATAATAATTTTAAATTAAATAATTAAAAATTAAAAAAATTAAAAAACCCGACTGCGTAAAAAGGAAACCAAACTTCTTACCTAATAAAAATAAAACTGAAAATAAAAAAACAAGTAATGTAGTCTGGAAGTATGAAGAATTACTATCAATGTAGTTACGAGTAAATAAAAATAATTTAGGAGTTTTTGGCGGCATTCAACTATGGCGGACGTGATTTTTATTTCGATAATTGTAATATTGTACGGAGTGGATATTGTTACGTAAAATCAGTGTAATTTTGTGTAATAAGCGTCTGTGATGATGTGCAATATGGAGGACTATCGAAATAAACGTCAAGTGGTGTGAAAAGTGATGAGTTTTTTATCGTGGTAATCCACCTCATCCAAGTAGCACCACAGTGTCTGCCATCGATCGTTTGACGCCAAACTCTCCCAAGATGCATTGAAATGCATTACACTAGCATTTCAATGCAGACTACTGAAGAAATATATACTGAAGACTTGGCTGTATGGGCTCCGTTCCCTTTGCCTTCCCTACATGGGAGAATTTTACAACAACAATAAAAATAATTTAGTCTATAGTAACTTAGACAGTCGGGAGCGGGACCCGTCAAAATCTAGAATGGCTCAAAGTCCAATAATGGGTCCCGAATAGTCCCGATAGTTATTCTTCATACAAAGAGTATACAATAACTACGTATGTCTTCATACTTCCAGATTACATTACATGTTTTTTTCTTTTCAGTTTTATTTTTATTAGCTGTGCGGTAGTTTGGTTTTATTTTTACGCAGTCGCGTTTTTAAAATTATATTTTTAATGGAATTATTTGATATAATTTTTTTTTTCATAAAACAATCAGCTATAACTTGGAACCACGATGGTAAGCGTAGATAACTCCATAACGCGGGAAGTCGCTGAATGGGGCGGCGCAGGACCGGTCATTGTGGAGATCCTCTGGGGAGCAGTGGCCGTTTCTAGGCTAAATGATGACGAAGAAGAATTATTTAATTTTTGACTAAACACAAATTTGTTTTTTTTATTACTATCTCTGCTAACTCCGCCTATCGAATAATGATAAATAATCGCAGATTTTTTCTTCTCGAGGCTTTGTAATCCCAAATATTTTGAAATATTGTAAAATAACTTTTTGCGGATTATTTACCTTCTTTCTGGCGATCTAGACTCTTAAGGTGAAAATCAAATAAAAAAAAACCTCAAAAGAAGTTTTATTCGAATAGGTTGTCTACTAAACACGTGCTGGCAGGAAAGAAAACTAGCATAATAACCGTTGCCCTTGGTGAACTTCCACTGAACGCCGAGAATCATTTGTAACGTGGCACTGTTTATATAATTACACTTATGTATGTAATTATTTGTATGATTACTACAGTATCCTATCATCGACAACCTTTAATACTTTTGTCCTCAGCCTATATACGTCCCACTGCTGGGCACAGGCCTTCCTCACGGAGAAACACATGAGGAGTGTGGGCCGTAACACTACCACGCTGGCCCAATGCGGGTTGTTGGGTAGAAACAGTCGCAATAGCGACTGGGACCAACGGCCTAACGTGCCTTCTGAAACACGGAGGAGTTCGAGATTACAAAGTTTTTGTCATCCATCCACGGCCTGACCATGGCATAGGTAGCTTTGTTTTAAATTGAAAGTCAAAGCATACTAACCACTACGCCAGCTCTGCTCCTATAATATAATACTTTTAGATTTTGATAAAAAGTATCAATACTCGTACGTGTGTTCCGACCATATTCTCATACATTTTGATAAAATAATATTTTACGCACTTGCAGCGTTTTTAGCACGGTCATGTTTATGGTCATGTGGTATATAGTAGACAGAGATCATTACACTAACACGAACCATTTTATGAATTTTCTCACAAGTAAAATGCTTAGTACACAGGATTGGTCCTGGGTTGCTAACTTTATTCTTCATGTTTATCTACCTACATAAAATAAAACTGTAGAGTTCGAATGTCTGTACATAGAAAAAAATGCTTAAAATCAAGTCAAGGGGATGTAAATAGAGGGAGAATACAAAAAAAAATTGTTTCTCTGCCTGTTCGTCTGTTTGCACGGGCTAATCTCCGAAATGGCTGGACTGATTTCAATGAAATTTTGCATGGTGATTTCGCACCTTATATCCCTGGTCAACATCTTAGATACTTTTTATTACGGAAAATTAAAGGGTTCCTGTAGGATAGTTAAAAAAACTATAGTTACCGCGGACGAAATCGCGGGCATCAGCTAGTTAGACATAAAAGTGCATACTGGTCACACTGGAGAATGAACAATATTCATAACGCTTCAACGAAAATTAAGTTATACATGGTAATTATTGAACTGGCGACCTATTTGCACTATTGGAGTTATTTTTCCAACTCAATCAATAGTTGAGATTTGAAATGGGTATCATTTTTCCTCAAAAATTACCTAGGAGACACCTTAAAACCATTACTTCGTAAAGACCTACAGTTTGGGACATGTAATCGTTACAGATATTCTCTGTGCAATAACAAATTCAAACTAATTATAAATAGTTAGGGTAGTAATAATAGAGTTAATTAAACATATATTAAATAATATCTTAAATTTTTTGAAATTGCATAGATTAGGGATACTTTGATATTAATGGAATGTTATATACCTATGTCATGTTAGTCATGATGATTGGCATAAAATGTAATTTTTCAAAATTTATTTAATGTAGAAAACCATCTCTTTTTTTAAATAAATCTTAAGGCTCATAAACAATTATGGCTTATGGCTATTTGGGAATGGTTATAATCACATAATTATGTAATTGATCACCTTCATAATAAGACTCCGCGTTCGTTGTATTAGACATAACATCTCTGGTAGCTGTAGCGAACACAAGTGTTGTGTGATTAGTTATTAATAATATGTACGAGGCCAAAGATAAAGTATTTTTGATTACTGGTGGGGTGGCAGGAATTGGAAGAGGGGTGGTAACCGCTTTTCTGGAGGAAAGGGCTAAGGTTGGTATTCTTTTATGACTTTTTTTTTTAGTTTTAACCTCTCCAGGAATATTAAGCCACAACATTAAATAGATCTAATTTAACGATACGGTTCAAAAGAAATTTCGATATTTTAGTATTATCTAAAAAAAAACATTATTTGTTGATTATAGGTAGGTGTACTGGCTAGTAAAACGACATTTAGAAGGTTTTCAAAAATAAAAATAAAAATGTTTTGCTAGTGATTTAACTTTTGTTTTAGAATATTTTTGTTGTTACAAACATAAAAATAAATCTGTGTTTAGTTATTTATACAGGCGAACGACTTGGCGATCGACTAAAATTTTTTAGATAGCTATATTATTTATTATAACGGGTACAGTTAAAAGATATAAAATAGATTAATAATATCTTTCGTTTTAATATAAACGTCATATTTAACGATATCGTCAATATCTTTTAAGAATACCGCATCCATAATAAGAAAAATGTAGGAAAAATCTAATTTGCATATCTTTGACTGTACTTTATTGTTGGTTATTTTTTAAACGCGTCTTGCTAAGGCAATCTGGGTTGATGTCATTTTTGTGGAATGCATAGAGGCTGAGAACGTGTATATTAATAGCACCATATAAACTCATTTACATATATATGAAGATCATATAATTTTAAAGTTTAAAATTACTATTTTTTTGAATTATTTCCATAGTTTTCCCATTTTCGGTATCTTTAAATTTGTATAGACAGCGATAGCTGAATTGTGAAAGACGTAATTACACGTGCAAATAGTCGCCGAATCTATGCCGTCTGTACCATTTCGTCTGTTCGTTCTGAGTTCAAATAAAACACAGCTTTCGTCGGGTGCACTGTGCCCGGTGTATAGCAACGGCTCGTTTCCCATCACATGGGGACTTATCAAATAATTATATCAAGTGGAAAGTGGGTGTAAACACTTCTCCCTACACCTTTGAGGATAGAGGCATGATGTTATGTATGTATAAATTCTTATTTTGCCCAACCCGTTAAACTCGTTAAATTTCGATTTAAATTTCCTCCAAGTGGGCCTTAATATGTCATGCCAACCACAAACTAAAATAGTAAATCGTTAGTCTCAAAACATAATAGTTTTATATGTTAGTTCAATAAAATGACGTGATAAAATTGTTTGCTTAACTAGTTATATTTAAATAGCTAGGACAATTAAGATAAAACGAAATTATAATTTAATTGTGTGGCAATCAAATTAGACATCAAAATAAAATTTTTGGCACCTACACAGATTGTGACGAGATGTAGTTATTTTTATTAAAAATTTGTGCCACTCCAACCTGTCCTACAAAATATCAACATATACAAAATTTGGTAATAAAAAATACAGTCAAATTGAGAAACCTCCTTTTTTGAAGTCGGTTAAATGCTGATGTTACTGTTGTATTTTCTACATTTAAAGATTTGATAATTATTCCCTGTCCAAAATTATAACTAAACCGATTATTAATTCCAGACTATCGTTATAAATAGGTTTTTTTTTATAATTCATAACATTAATAATAATTAAGCTCGAGTACACTGAACCGTTTCACATTGGAAAAGGTGTGAGACATGGATATGTGTAGCATCTCCATGGCTGTTCAACTTATTCATGGATGAATGCCTGACAAGTTGCAAAGAGAGCGATTGCATATTAACGAATGAATGAGTTACTTGACAAATGCCTACTGTAAGCTGATGACCAAGTGGCATCATCAGCCAGTGAATTGTACGACTAGCAGTGCATGACGGTGTGCTGGTCCCAACACTGATTTACGGGAGCGAATGTTGAGTATGGGAGAAGAGACACGAAAGTAGAATAAATGCGGTAGAAATGAGAGTTTTGAGAAGTATGGCTGAGGTGAAACTGTGTGATAAGATATACGGGACGAGGAAGACCTAGGCGAACCTTCTCGACAAATCAAAGACGTTCTTTAAAAGGGCAAGGTCAAGAGTACCGAGAGTAGAGAGAAGAGGGAATGTGATGGCAGTTGATCAAGCAAAAGAAATATGTAAGGATCGTAGCAAATGGAAAGAAGTAATCTCTGCCTACCCCTGTGGGAAAAAGGCGTGACCTTTGTATGCATGTAAGATCGAGAATAGTATATAGGAAAATTCGTAGCAATAAACTAACAAAAACAACATACACACAATCACGCCATTTTCAGTGAGGTAGTCAAAGATGACAGATCTCTAGTACTTGCTACGACCCAGACACGTGGATTTGACATGGCATAAAATTTATTATCTTAAAAAATTTGGTTTATTTCAGCACGTTGCCATTCTAGATATCGACGTCAAAGGAGGAGCTGCAGCAGAATCCGAATTGGCGTCTAAATATGGTGCGGATAAAGTGAAATTTTACAAATGTGACGTCACAACTAATGAATTGACTGCAGCGTTTGATAAGGTCGTAGAAGCACTCGGCTACATCGATGCTGTGGTCAACTGCGCCGGCATTATGAATGACAAAGTCTATGAAAAATCTATTGCTATCAATGTTGTAAGTTGCGTTGAATATTTATCATTATCGTCGTCCTCAGCCTGTAATCAGCTAAAAATAGCAAATTTTAATGTTACCCTCAGATATTTCAAATTATTTAACCCTTAATGACATTTGCGTATATACTTCCCACTACTGGGCACAGTGCTGGGCACAGTTCAGCACGGAGAAACACATGAGGTTTATGGGACGTAACACCTTCACACTATAAACGCTTCTGTGTTGGTAGGTAAAATCAGTTGCAATAGCGACCATGCCTTCCGAAGCACGGAACAGTTCGATATCACAAAGCTTTGGTCACCCATCCAAGACCATGGCAAAGATAGCTTTGATATCGATATCGAAAGCCAAAGCGTACTAACCACGATCTACTTATGAAATGTATAAATCACTGTTGAGGAAGATCGACAATTATTATTATTATAATACTCTTTATTGACAATTCGATCGTGGCAATGCGTTCTTTAAAAAAAATACAAAGTCAGAGCAATCAACAGCTCTATTATAGCTCGAGATCACAGGGTTTTGGTCTCCTATTCTGGGCGGTAGTATTTTGAATATGTATTTCGTATAATCAAGGTGATTTTTTGGGCAAACATTTGGCTATGGAAATCATATTTCTTTACATAGATTTTATCGTGTATGTAAATATGCCATTTGTTTTGCTCAAAAAAATATTAGGTCCTTACCTATGAAATTGGTGTTTTTTTTCTCTCTTAGTATTTTGTCTGTAACTATTAAGATTCAGAGTATTCCTAAAAAATAATAACCTCGTCTAAAATAGACTATATTTTTGAGCTCTTTTGATTTGTTTTGATAATTTGTTGTAAGTTTAATTGTGTTAAAATTGGACACGGAGACAACTCTTTTTAAGTGCCTCCCGAATACATCATTTTATTTGCATTCACTTAAAAACGATAAATAATTTTTATGAAGTGTGATATTACACACATTACTAAAGCTTGTCTGATGATAGATGCCAAATATAATCTATGGATTTGTCGTTGTGAAGAAAACTGAAAAAAATTTAGTATGGAAAATGCAGAATTCCCCAAAATCTCCATACAAAACACCAATTTCATAGTTAAGGACCTAATATTTACAACTTTTTTAGCATTAATGCTAAAATAAAATTTTGGTAAAATACATAATAGTAGTAGGAAATGGGTTGTTTTACTGATTAAGTATATTTTCAGTAGAAACAATTAGATTTGCATAATTATTCAATTTGCATATCCTCACAGATAATTCCTGACATTAACTCAAATAGTAAGTAAATAAATGGATTCTGAGCTACTCATGTGTTTCTCCAAGACCAAGACCAAGGCCAAGTGCCCAGCAGTAGGACGTATATAGACTGAGGACTGACCAACGAACTAACCCAGAGAAAGAAGATCAAGCGCTTTATAAGTTCTAGGCGACGACGGATGAATGAATTCACCATAAAAACATTCGTCTACACCGAAACTCCACCGAAACGAAGTCAGAAACTTTGAAAAACACCACACATCATCTGCGAATAATCTAGATTCTACAATTCCGAGCAAAATCATTATACTATTTTAGTGCCTTATCATTTTAATAGATTACATTACAGATGCGCCACAGCAAATATTTTTAATATACTTTCAATATGAGAGAGTACTAAAATACTTAGGTAAATTTTTGTTGCTCGTGTTTGTACCTGTGTACCTATTGTAATGTTGTATGTTGATGTTTAATTCAAAATGGAGGTAACGAACTGAGCGTCAATAAACATTTTATCAAAAACATTAAGGCAACGCTATATCATTGATATTGTTTGATTATGTTTAGTCTCTTCGTAAATCCCATTGTAAAATAATAGTATAGGTAACATATTAAATAACAACATTTGTTCTACGACTTTTACCATAACTCAATACATTAATTAAAAATGATTTTACAAGCTTATAATGCACTGTTGTGACATTAGTAAGTCTATGGTCACGTGCACGTAGCTAAGAACATTCAGAAATTGATATTTATTTTTGTATGAAAGTAAAATGTGTCAAATTACTAAAAGCCGTAGAACAAATGTTGTTATTTATAATGTAAGAGTCTATCGAGGCTGTTGATTTATTATAAATAATCCTGTATAGCCTACCTACAATTGATTTTTTATTTATTTTTATATTCATCTAGAAACCGTAATTCAAGAGCTATTAGTTACATAAAATTGATAGCTGTTTGATAGGTGTGGATTTTAGAAAATGGTATAGCTACAAAGAAATAAATATTATGTAACTAGTTGTGCCCGCGGCGCCGTTCGCGTGGCTATTGATTTAACGCCGATAAAAGTTTACAAAAAGCTTTTGTGCGTTTGTTAACACTGCATTGTTTTTTACAATGTGCTCTACATCACATTTCTACCTCTTATTAGCAAAATGTGGATTGTTAAAAGTTGAACTCGAACCTGTGATTATTAAAATAATGCAAATAACATTTCCTATCAGTGTCATCTGATTAATCCTGATTAGTCCTGGTGATAAATCTCTGTTGTCGTGTCATTATTTTACAATGCTAAGAAATTTTAAAATTCGAAATGAAATTACATTTTGAAGGAATATGTCCACGGTTACACCCGCGCGGTACCCGTTCCCATGGGAATATCGGGATAAAAAGTAGCCTATGTCCTTTCTCAGGCTCCAGACTATCTTTGAACCGAATTTCAATTTAATCGTATCAGTAATTTCGACGTGAAAGCATGACAGACAGACAGACAGAGTTACTTTCGCAGTTATAATGTTAATATGGATTATTTCTACCTATACCTTTTTATCAATAATAATTCAATTCAATTCAATTCAATTCAATATATTTATTTGCATGAATACGAGTAGGTACAATATGGTGTTACATAAATTTTTTAAGTAAGTTCTGAGCATATTCACCCATTACAGGCGTGCAAAAAATCAAATTTAACCAATTGGAATATATAAACATGTCAACATTATTATTAAATCTAATCAAAAAACATATTCTTTAAATTTCAAAATCGTACTTTTTGGTCAATCATCAATCTAGTTGGGTTAAAAAAACATATCAACTTATGTTCAAATGAGGAATAAAGAAAAATAAAACATTTAAATTAATTACAATTTGTCAGCAATTTGTTAACAATGTTTTTCAGACTGCAGTGGTGACCAGCTCTTTTAAAGCATACGAGTTAATGCGGAAAGACCGGGGTGGTAAGGGCGGTACCATTGTGAACATAGCTTCCATCGCAGCCTTGAAACCAATACATTTGTTGCCCGTCTACAGTGCTACCAAGAGCGCTGTGCTCTCCTTCAGTATGACTCTTGGGGTAAGTGTATGCAACTTATATTAAAGAGTGCTTAAATAACAACATCACAATTTTTAATAATTTGACACATTTTACCTTCATACAAAAATAAATATCGATTTCTGAACGTTCTTAGCTCTTTGCGAATACCGCGCGCGAGCGTCGCCCTTTCGTATGAACCGAACATATACTTTGTTTTTATTACTGATATAAACATTACATAACATATCAGGTGTGTGCGAAATGTGGATGTTCGCTCCTCTGCCTTCGGAGAAAGGCGTGGTGCTTTTTTTTTTTTTTGTAAAATTCTCCCGTAGGGAAGGCAAAGGGAACGGAGCCCATACAGCCATGTCTGCAATATATATATCTTCAATAGTTTGCATTGAAATGCTAGTGTAATGCATTTCAATGCATCTTGGGAGAGTTTGGCGTCAAACGATCGATGGCAGACATTGTGGTGCTACTTGGATGAGGTGGATTACTACGATAAAAAACTCATCACTTTTCACACCACTTGACGTTTATTCACGTCCGCCATAGTTGAATGCCGCCAAAAACCCCGGCGTGGTGCTATAAGTATTTGGTGTTGTTGTAAAATTCTCTTTTTTTTAAATATTCAGTTTTACGGCTCTGGTTGCAGGACCTTTTGAGCTACACGTTAACAGTAGAATACTTTTCTTCAGTAGTTTGCATTGAAATGCTAGTGTAATGCATTTTAATGCATCTTGAGAGAGTTTGGCGTCAAACGATCGATGGTAGACACTGTGGTGTTACTTCGATGAGGTGTTACTACCATGATAAAAATCCCATCGTTTTTCACACCACTTGACGATTATTTCAATAATTCTCCATATTGCTCTTCATTATTAACCCTTATTACACAAAACTACACTGATTTTACGCAACAAGATCCACTCCCAAACAATATTACAATCACTGAAATAAAAAAAATCTAGTCCGCCATAGTTGAATGCCGCCAAAGACTCCTGTAAAATTCTCCCATGTAGGGAAGGCAAAGGAAACGAAGCCCATACAGCCAAGTCTTCAGTATTTTATTTCTTTAGTAGTTTATTACCACGATAAAAAACTCATCACCTTTCACACCACTTGAAGCTTATTTCGATAATCCACCACATTGCACATCATCACAGACACTTATTACACAAAACTGATTTTACAAAACAATATCCACTCCGAAATAATATTACAATTATCGAAATAAAAATTACGTCCGCCATTGTTCAAATGCCGCCAAAACCTCGTATTAGGTGTATAAGAATACCTAGTCCGTGGTAGTTATTCATCATCTTTACTTGTCACGTTTTCTTTTATAATTAACAGAGGCTGTAGAGGTTTAGCTGGTATTATACCCCTTTATTCTATTATTGTGATGGGGTTGAGATAATTCAGGGCACTTCGACCGTATGGGATCTTCTGTGCTGGTATACCCTAGTGTAGAGACACTTTTTTATGATCTCATATAACAAATATAGCATGGACTTATTATATCAAGTAACCTACATTTAAAGTTGTTCAACTCAAACAAAATTCTTCAGCTGCTTGGGCCTTGCATTTTGCTTATCTAATATTTACTATCTAGGCATATGTAACTACTTACGCTACTGTTTACATTTTGTTTATCATATTTGGATCTTTTATATATTATTATAAGATAAAATAGAAGTGGTATAATTTGGATAAATAATAGGTTTTTATACGTTCATTTGTAATTTAAGAAGGGATATCCGATCTTTTATTATTTTACGTTCAACGACCTGTTTATCGACTTAGAGGAGGCAATACCATTTTAAAATGTTTTTTATCAGTGCGAAATCGCTTTTAAATTTTCTTCACTTTTGCTATTTTTTGGGTCATCTTTATATATATTTCATTCAAGAAATACCTCACAATTAATAAAAAAATACGAGTATTTTGACAGTTTTAATTTTTTCACAACCACGACAGCATGTTAGGTAGGTAGCCTAATTTTATTGTCCGCCAGTATATTTTGTTTTTCTTGAAATATTTACAAACTAATCCTTCTAAACTTTTACAGCATGAGCCTGTGTACTCTAGGACGGGGGTTCGGGTGATTACACTATGTTTCGGATGTACGAATACTGAACTTCTGAATACAAAGCCTGATGTATTCGATTCTGAAAATAAGGACACATTGTTTAAAGCTATTGCGGTTACTCCGATGCAGAGGTGAGAATACAAACTTATTTACACCAACTACCTAGACCAAACATGCGTACTGCCAGTTTGGCAACGAAACGTGGCCACTTACATTGGGCCTAATAAGTTACCCTAAGAATCAAAATCAAAAAGAAATCAAATCAAAAATAATTTTATTTCATAGGCCAAGTTTGGCACTTAAAATCGTCAACATTTTACATTATTATGCATTTTACCAATAAATATTTAATATTAATTTATTTTAAAATTACAGTATTAAATTAAACCATTGTATTAAAGTTCATTACCGCGAGCGCTTGTAACAAGTACATCCACTGGACAGTACAAGTATATCGTTGACTGTGGTTATAATCGATGCAATGACAAAGAGTAATGTAGAGAGTTATGCATGGTTTCTCTTCGCGATCGAATCAGAAACATAGAGATCCATAGGGGAACTACACCGACATAGCTTAAAGAATTGCGAGCCTTAACTAGTAGGGCACAAAAGAAGACACAATCTTTCTATCTATAGATCTTTTGTTTCGAACACCGGTGTGCGTGGTGCCAAGGGGTTAAGTGTCTGTGTGCAGGCGGCGGTTTCGAGTGGCGGCCACGTACTAGGAATGGCAGCGTAGACCGACGTGATGGACCGACGATCTGGTGAGGGTCACGGGAAACCTCTGGCTGTGGGCAGCGCGGGACGGATTCTCAGGGAAATCTTTGGGGAGGCTTACATCCAGCAGTAGACGTCATACGGCCGATACTGAAGATGTTGATGATGATGAGCTAGACCAAAAGTAGTAGCTTACTCGCTTGTGTCATGAATACTGCTTATTATAAAAAAGGGTTACTATACAGTTCAGGAATATTTGGACGATAAAAATGCGTGGACAGATTGACACGTCTTTATGTTACATATTGACTCCTAATGTGGGATGTTGCCCGTCGCTTTTTAATTAATTAGTTTTTATCTTAATTGCTTAGCGAATTTCAACATCGTTCTTTGTATTAAGTGCTTATATATTCTGTCTGATTATAATGCTAAAAATGTATGTTTATAATCCACCCACTTAATTGTACTAGCCTAACATTTATAGAAAACAAAAGAATTGTAAAAAATTTGAAAAAAAGAGCAACCCTCGAGTTTCTTCCTCGCTCTTCTCGGGGATGTCTGCGTTCCGAGCGAGTGGTAGATTCACTTATTCATAAATTGACGTTTTTAAGTATTTGTATATGAAGCCTATAAAATAAAGATATTTTTGATTTTGATTTTGATTCGTCGTCTATACCAGTCATACGTCCCTCGGCTGGGCACAGGCCTTCCTACCCGGAAAAACACATGAGAAGTACAAACCGTACAATCACCCCGCTAAGGCGGGATTGGTAGGCTGGCAAAGTGTTTGTAAAACACCTCTGCCTGCTTCTTCGGGGACAATGGTGTGATGAAATTGTATGTATGAAAATGTACAGATGGAAGAAAATAAAAGCTGTTAAGAGAATATATACAACTTTTTCAATTACTTATTCAATTAATCAACGGGACCTTAATTTTATTTTATTTATAATATTTTAGATTACTTACATTTGTAATGGAAAATGTGGTAAAACTGCAGAATATATAGCTCAGATATTTATTTATTTTTTCTTCTAAAACTTCAATGACGTTGTAGCTTATGACATTTAAAGAAAAAACAATGTAAATGTAGGATAGAAACTTGCTGAGTTTCTTCTCAGAACAAGGCCTCCTGGTAGTTTTGTAAAATGCTTTTAACGTTCATAAGCATGTGCTAGACGCATCTAATATTGAATTTTGATTTTTTTTGTTGAGAAGAATCTAGTTATTTCTGAAAGCTTTAAATTTTCTGTGTTCTTTACAGGATTGATTCAGCGGTGAAGGGGCTGATGGATGCATACAAAAAAGGCAACAGTGCGTCCACGTGGCTCGCTACCCGTGATAGGCCGGCGCAAGACATCTCAGAAGATATTACTGAGGCATATAATGTTATGAGTAGAAAAATGTAACTGCACTTTATTCAAGACATATTTTATGCATGTAGATGTAGGTATAATTTAAAACAGAAGTATTATTTGTTCTGACCATACACTCATTTTTGTTGCTGATATTTTTCTTTGATTCTATTATAAGTAAAAATAATTGTTTTAATGTCATTTGACGCTGTAAGTGTATATATTATTGTTATTTAGTTTAGTTTATATAAAGATTTGGAATGATTTTTTTACTGTAGTATAATTATTGACCCACTAGTCCTTTCCCTGATATAATTATTATAATATTGAAAATGGGGATGACAATGATATAAATAAAACTGCGGAAAAAGGAGACCCTCCTTTTTTGAAGCCGGTTAAAATATAATACACTCATTAAACAGCCATATTTTTAAGACAATTATTTATTTCATTCAGGGAATGGATTAATACTTGCTATTAATCTAAAAGTGGATCGACCTGTTTAGTATCTTTAGACTTTGCCGATAAATGTATCACGTTACTCAAGGCTACGAAAATGATGTTTAGGAGATGTATGAAACCCAGATTTATTTAACATTTTGTAAATAAAACAAAAGTTACTGCATTAAATATTTTTATTTCAAAAACCTCTTATATCATCATAACTCTTTGTTATCATTGTTTTCAAATTGAAATTAATTATCTCTGCTTATACAGCTATTATCCGTCATTATTGTCTTCCAGGATAACTCGTGTTCTGGTTATTTATTAATTTCCAATCGTAATTTCAGTTTAATGTTGATATGGTATAAAGTCTGAGAAATGAAACATGGAATTTATCGTACGTAATGGAAGACGATGTAAACTTCAACTAACCAGTGAGACTATAATAATATTACTTATATCTCTTATAGTATTCACTAACAAATTACAATTGCACCTATAAATGACCTTAAAATGAATATCAATAAAACAGTCTATGAATTTAAATAAAACCATAAGAATTATGATATCGAAGAACACTTTTCGTCTTTGATTATAGCTAATAATATTATTATTTTTGGTATTACCTATCTAAAATTCAAATACCCGATTTCTAGTACATACTATTTATATTCAGTTAAATGAGATACAACCTCACTCAGACAACAAAACGTTATCATAATTAATTTTTTTATATAAGATCCTTATTTTTTTTGTCCATCTCAGCAACATGAGCCAATACATGATAAACGGTTATTTTTTATTCTTCATTACACTTACACGTTTAAAATTACCTTATGATTATTCGTGACCGCAATGGCAGTGTTCGTTATATATTTAATTCGCCGTCCATTACAAATTCAATCTGCATTTATTAAAATTTCTCTATCATCCATAATAGTTGCAAGTTGTTCTCATTTAATTTGAAATATCTACATTTTCACTAATAGTTAACGCGATATAATAAACTTTAATAATTTCCTTGGGAAACAAACACTTATCACTTTAATACATCTCTAAGATATGAATAGGTTTTTAATCTATTTACATCGCAATTATTCGGATACCGCATTAACGTCCGCTTAATTTGAATATTTAGAATAATTTTTCATTATTACAAATAGCTTTATTAAACAATACGTCGATAAATATAATAAGGGCAAACCAGGCCATCGAGTAAAAAATGCCACAACTCAATTATTAATCAAAAACAAGGTAAGTAAAAAAATTACAAAATTTTTAACTCTCTAATTTCGTTACACAAACTCGAAAAGATCTTAGAAAATGGCAGTTTAATATCACGTATACGAATTTAGAGTAACATTGGAACACAGGTCAACGCTTCGATTAATTTAAATAAATTTATTGCCGCATCGTAAGTCTAACACCTAAAGTTAAGTATGTATACTAATTTAATTTATAATGGTAACGAACCTGGAGTAAACACTACAAAACTTAGTTATATACAACTTCTCCAATCACAATCAAATGTTACTCGATTTGTGCAACAAGTCGATCGGTCAAATACACTTGATGTAACATTGTGCGTTTACTCATTACCTTAACTCATACTGCAATTTATATTTCTTATGGGTCAAATTATTTGTATCTAAACAATTTTTAAATAAGCGGAGTAAATATTGTGAGATTTTTTTTTTTGAAATTTTGAATATTTAGAAAGCATTAAACTCGTAGTAGCTGTTGTAGAAGTAATAAGGAAAGGGGTTAAATAATTGACGATATATCTTCACAAAATAAGAATGGGCAATTAGCACATCAATTGCTGTTGGTTTATTAGAGATTAGACGTACCCCAGTTAAATTTTGTTCCATTTACGTTACATTTGTCGTCTTATTCTAATTCTTTTCTTGTCTATAAATTTGCACAATTATTGCGAGTTAGTTTTAATGTGGGCGCCAATTTTTTTAACATAAACTCCAAACTCTATAAAACTTCTCACTTTATACTTATGGGGGTATCTCCTGTGCAACATTCATACTTTTATATTTAGCAACAAATTCATCTTTTTGGGACATACAGAAGAAATATCTTAGAATTTATTTTCCGCTTGAAAGCTGACGTTGTTCTAAAAGTAGCTTTCAACAGAACACTTAGGGTACATCATCATTTTATTACAACCTATTAAATTGCAAATTAAAAGTTATAGTTAAGATTTGGAAATTCAAATAGTGAATTATTTGATACTACATATTATTATTTAGTATCAATAGTCTACTATTTAGTAGACTTCTACCTAATTGCAAAATACTTTTATTGCTAAGTTTCACAATTCATGAATACATCATATAAGACACCAAATTTTTGGTTGAAATATTTTTTGGCCACCGATCGACTGCGCTTGGTCCGTTATAATATCTTCCGCGCTAAATTCTACTACAATCGCAATGCTAATAGTATTTACAATAATCAAGATTATTATAACCACTGTCACATTATAATACAATTCATTGTAAATAGTTAGTGAGGATGATTTTCTACCTACTTTTGATAAAAAACGAATCAATAGTTATATTGCCTGAATATTATTTACATAAATGAAAAAAAAAATTAACAAATTGCCGGCACACCATTTCACATTTTGTCTTATATTCATATTTTATTAAATAATGTGTTTCTTTGAAATTAAAGCTTATTTATGTAGTAACTTAACTCTGTTTTGAGAGTTTGAACATCAGAACTAAGATTTTATTGTTATTCGTCATTACATCTATCTGTTTCTATCGTCAGTGTTTCTTCGGTATTCTCAATTCCTGCACCGATTTCAACAATAAGAAGTACCTACATATTGATTTACAGTCCTCAACATAGTAGCTTCGGCAAATCGTCATCAACACTTATATAATATACTACCCAACAGTCAGACGTAGGAAGGACTCCATGCGGGCCGGTCACACAGTGGTGACGCGGTCAATTTCCACGTACCGCACGGAGTCCTCGCTGGGTCAGCAAATCACTTCTTTTTCGTCAAAGATCGCGGTGTCGGATGAGAGGCTTTTGAGCCGCTGCTGAAGCGCTGACCGCCGTCGGCGGCACGAGCGCGTTACTGCTATCTGTTAAGAGAATGATAATTTTACTATTCGTGCAAGAGATCGCTAGGTCGATCTCACCACCTAGAACACACTGAATTTGAAGAAACCTTAAGTACACTTTGTTGTGTATATCGCTTGCTTTACATTTTGCCCAGTACATGGCATCAGGGTCGCCCCTTTGTTACACGATACTTAACATATCAGGTGAAGTGTGGGTGTTTACACGTCTGCTTATCCTTAAGGGGATATGTTTTTGTTATGTTAATTTTAATGATAATATTATCGTAAAATTAAGCGATATAGATGCAACAGACGTGTAATTTATGAGACACAACTTTACGATAATAAATATTGACATTTACGTAAATATTTTTCAAGTAAATATTCCAATATTTCTTTAGTACATAGATAAAACCAGACTTTTGAACATGAACATATTCCAAATACTCTCCGCTGCTGAATGGTATGGTAATGGTACCTTTAAGTGCTTGCTTAAAAACGAAAACCATTAATAAAAAAACTATTAAAATTAAACTACTTTAGACAAGAAGCATGACTGGATTAGGGCGGAATAGCAAAATTACTTTAATTATTGCACAATCATAATTTGCGGGTGTTGTGTCCGGTTTTTCATTACCTTCAATTAATAATAATAGTTTAGAAGTAATACGTACTACTGCAAACGCAGTTAGGATAGTGAAGGCTAGTATGGCCGCTGCGTAATGCGCCGGTACCCGAAGCAGCGCGGAGCATTGCGCAAGCCGTTCGTCCTCTCCATTAGGGCACTGCGCAACACCATCGCACCACAGCGCAGGCGAAATGCAGGCGTCCAACGAAGCGCAGCGGTACTCACATTCTCCTGACAGAGCAAACACTCCACCTCGGGGGTTAGGGTGTCTGTAATCACAAATTTTTAGGACATAAGTAAATCATCCTAATAAGAACATCTCCTTCTTGTTTTTCCTGCCCTGTTCCCAATTCTATTTGGGGTCGGCGAAAATAAGAACATAAATAATAAAATACCGTTAAAACTAAATCATGACTTCAATTTAAAGACCTTTCAGTTGCAAACTAACAAAGATAATAAACTGAAGATCCACTAGTCTATAATATTAAGTACTCGGAGTTCAAGTATTCAGTATTTATTGGAGTGTAAACCTCACCTTCTAGAAAGTTCAAGCCACGAGATGTAGTAAGTACCGGTGTCAACAGGTATGAGTTCTACGGAAAGTGACCTCGGCCAGTCGAGATCAAATCGGTCAGGGGAAGGTGGTGGCGCCATCACGTGGCGGGCCAGGGGATCTACTTCCTTCAGCCAACCATCAGAAAAAACTTCAACTGCATCTTCATTCTGAAAATATATACCTTTTAATCACATTCATGATTCGGTAAGGTAAAGAACCGTAGTAATAATTGTTAGGTATCATAACGGCACTAACATTGAATATTTCCAAATCCGATTTACATGTGTATTATTGCTAGTAAGCGGTGTGTTGCATTATAAAAGCACACCAAAATTGCTTCCGTGACTAGAATTAGTTGATACTGTACAAATTGTGTAAGAAAAACACCGAAATGATATTTTTCAAATAATCACCTGATCATCGGGAGGATCTGGACAAATAAAAACCGGAGTTAGTCCCCCCGTATAAACAGCAAGTCTATTTTGGGATCTGCAAAGATGCCTCAAGTCTGGAGCCACTGTAATGTTGTTCAGGAGCGTGAAGTTATCGAGATCTGGTTCTTTGATGACACTACCTCGTATTTGAAGGTAGAGGTAGTGGCCTGGAGAAGGGTCAATCAGCCAAGGTCTACGTTCGCAGCGATCCTGAAACGATAGTGACAAATATAAATTGGGTATGAAATATGGTATACCTATGAAATTGGTGTTTTTTTTCTCTCTTAGTATTTTGTCTGTATCTATTAAGATTCAGAGTATTCCTAAAAATTAATTACCTCGTCTAAAAAAAGACTATATTTTTGAGCTCTTTTGATTTGTTTTGATAATTTGTTGTAAGTTTAATTGTGTTAAAATTGGACACGGAGACAAACTCTTTTTAAGTGCCTCCCGAATACATCATTTTATTTGCATTCACTTAAAAACTATAAATAATTTTTATGAAGTGAGATATTACACATATTACTAAAGCTTGCCTAATGATAGATGCCAAGTATTATTATCTTTGGATTTGTCGTTGTGAAGAAAACTGAAAAAAATTTAGTATGTAAAATGCAGAATTCCCCAAAATCTCCATACAAAACACCAATTTCATAGGTAAGGACCTAATATTACTTTTTTAAAAACATAGCAATCAATACAAATATTTAATTTGAAAGACTAGAATCTAGATAGACTGTGACAATCCATTAGTTTAAGACATAGCAACGTTTTCATATTATCATTTTTAGATTTTTATATAAATACTCACAACTTCAGGTGAAACAGGTTCTGATGTAGCCAATCTTAACTCTCCGCTTGCACCATAAACTCGATGTGAGCTATCACAGGTAGTGTCCAATCTGACGAATTCTACAGACGCTTCAAAACCAAAAGATCTAAAGTCATCTGTTGCAGACATGTTCACAACATCAAATTTCAACTCTGCTATTGTCGACGTTGATGTGAACTCGTAGTCTCCAACATCACTAGAACATGATAAATAATAAAAATATTTTTATAACTGAAAATTCAAATATTTGGCTGTGACCGATTATTATTACCTGCACAAACAGTCTCTCGGAACTCTAGGGCCACTGTCTTTCCAGGGTTTATCGAAAACCCTCACAGCAGCAGTAATATCACCCGCGCATCGAAACCAAGGGGAGTGGGCCGAATGAACCGACCTGCACAAGCGACCGCCACTACGGACTCCCCACACACGGAGCCTTACAACTTCTCCGGGATTTGCTTCAAAACGATAGGTGCAACTGGAAAATAAAAATCCAATGTTACGACACCGAAATGAGGCAGAAAGGTACTCGAATGTATCACCGAAAATTACTTGTGGAAAACCCTGATATTTATTTTACTATGGTTACTAACTTAACAAAATGAAAACCGATGATGAGTAAATAATTATATCTAAAGTCCATACCTTATATTCCTTGAGCCGCCACGTCCGTATAAAAATACGTCTCGCGGAGACGAGAAGGTAACTGGTGGATCTGATGGTGCTTCAGGAAAAGAACGGGAGGAAAACCTTCTGGAACATAAGCCACGGCCCCATTGCTCGCCGTCTTGGTGAAGGTCTACAAACTCGTAGAGGGCTTTGAAGAATACCGGCCTGAAATTTATATTTTTTGTAAAAGGAGCATTTATTAACAATTCTGTAGATATTATCTGTTATTATCAAAATTAAAACAAACTTTCTGCCTCTCTGGTACATTATTTATTACCAACTTTCTAGTGGGTACGAAATATGGAAATTGATTTCGCAAATCACTATGCAGATACATTTCGGATCGAACTTAGTTGGGGTATTAAAAACAAACAAACTTGTACCGTAGTGTGCAGTCACGAGCACTAACATGTATTCAAATATGAACTTTATTGCATACCGATAAGAACAAAAGTGTATACATTTTATTGCAAGAGACAATTGCAACATCCTACTGTACATCAGTAATTGTTTTGCTTTTCATTGAAGATTATGTCATTTATTGGACATGCTTTTGAAATATATTGGGAACAACTTTAAAAATTTACTGAATAGTGCATATAAATGTAAAAAATAAAATGTAAATTTATTTCTCACTTAAGAGCTGTGCCTTGCGTTAGCTTCAATTCCAGAGTTAAAGAGTCTCCCTTGGACAAAAAGCTTTCAGTCCTGGCGCAAGCTCTTGTCTTCCGAAGTAGTGCATGTTCACAGGTTCTCGGAGCGCGTTCTCTGCAGAACCTAGCTACCAGGGTAGCATTGGTCGGTGGACGTCCAACGATCACTGACTGGGCTGAAGTAGCTCTTGACATTTGAACAGATCTTTCTTTGTCACTGAAAGATAGAGGAAGGTTTGAGAATTTTGTGATCAGATGCCATGCCATATAATTGAAGAATAAAAAAATATTTACTTTGCGACTTGTTTTTAATCTAACCTAAACACATTCAAATAAAGATATTCTATCTCTATACTATATTAATGTCATAATGATTCACAGCATAGTGTCCAGATACAAAAACATCTGCACATGATAATATAGACTAATTTCCTTTCGTGTGGTAGCGGCTCATTAAAAGAATACTACCAACCCATCTCTTCCCTTAGGTGTCGTAAAAGGCGACTAATGGACTTAGAGCTGTACAACCATCAAATAGCTTATAGCGGCGATGGGCTCACCACCTGTCACGCTGAGTGCAGTCACCGCTTGGTGAAGCGCGGACTATGGCAATGGACGGCTTTTGCCTAGTCTCTTACTAACCCTTAGGGGATGATAGTCGTGATTATATTTTTCATCAGCCTATATAAGTACCACTGCTGGGACAGGCCTTCCTCATGGAGAAACCCATGAGGAGTATGGGCCGTAACACCACCACGCTGGCCCAATGCGGGTTGGTGGGTAGAAACGGTCACAAATGCGACTGGAACCAACAGCTTAACGTGCCTTCCGAAGCGCAGAGGAGCTCGAGATCACAAAGTCTTGGACACCCATCCATGGCCTGACCATGGCGAAGGTAGCTTTGTTTTCTATCGAAGCCAAAGCGCACTGACCACTACGCCACCGAGCTCCTGTGCGCCACCGAGCTCCGTGATTATAATACCTATGAAATTGCCGTTTTTTTTCCCGTAGTATTTTGTCTCCAACTATAAAATTTCAGAATATTCTTATAAATTAATTATCTTTTCTAAATATAGACCATATTTTTGAGCTCTTTTGATTTGTTTTGATAATTTGTTGTATGTTTAATTGTGTTAAAATTAGAAACGAAGACAACTCTTTTTAAGAGCCTCCCGAATACATCATTTGATGAGAGATGATGAGATGAGAGTGATATCACACTTATTGCTAAAGCTTGTCTAATGATACATGCCAAATATTATTATCTCTGGATTTGTCGTTGTGGAGAAATCTCAAAAAAATGTTGGTATGGATAATGCAGACTTTCCCAAAATCTCCATATAAAACGGCAATTTCATAGGTAAAGACCTATTATGTATGTATGTATGTAATTTCCTTACCTTTTTCTGTAAAATTTTGAAAGTCAGATCAAGAATAAGATTAATTGCTATAATCTCAAATAAGTACAATTCTTTATCTGTATTTCAGTAAATGTGTTGAAGTAAGTGAATAAGCGTATTTATTGAGTAAATCACCATACATTCATATTGGATAATCTTGTAGGTCTAAAGGCTTACCAAAATATATCACTGCATCCAGGCGATATTCTCATCGGGCCGTCCCATATATTCAAATGGCTCCCACAGTATTCGTCCTCGGGCAAATTCGGATTGAGGGCATTGGTTACATAAAATTTGAGTACCGAAAACCACACTCTGAATCTAGGAGCTGAGAATGATGGTCTTCTGTAGATAATGTTTCTGCCAGACGGGCCGGAAGTATCGATTCCTTGCATGTGGTAGAGGCATGTTGTGTTCGGAGGTAAGGAATGTTGTGGATGCTCTAAAATTCCTCTCCCAGTCCCTCTAATCCAAAATTCGCAAGCTCTTTTGTTCTTTGCGTATGTGGGCGACTGTTGATCTACGAACCGGACCTGAAATTGATTAATTACATTACAACATGATCTATCAAAAAAGCTAATGGCAGTGCGACGATAATATCTCATTGTTCCCTTAGCTCAGTATCAGCAAAATCATGGATATAACTTTATCCAAATGGAACCTAATTTCTGAACCTTTCTGAACCAGTAACGGTATACATTGAAAAGTGCGTTGGTCATACTTCTGCAGTAAAAAAGGATCGCGCCCTAATTTCGTAAGTTGAAACAATGTGAGCTCTTGGCTCCTTCATTACTGTGACCGAACCGTGCGAACCTTCAGTACTAATTATACTTTGGCAGGGACCCAAGCGAGGCCTCCAGGGCACTACTTGATTTATTATTGTTCAGTGAGAATGAAACACTTTAAATAACACTCCAGGATGATATATTGCTTCATTAACCCAATTCAGAGTCATGTCTAAAGATTTAGTTATAGATAAATGCGCATGAGAAGGAACCGATAGCATAGTCAATGAGATTAATTTGAATACCGAATATTTTGTTTCATAGATCTTAGAAGATCTTCGATATTGAAAATCTATACCTACTGTACTCTGCTTATAATCAAGCAAATGCCATATCTAAAGAATTTTGCATTATTACACTATTTTTATTTAATATAATTCTAGATAGCGTCTATGCATCTATAATCTATACACGGTGTTTCAAAACTCATCCCTAAAAATAAATTTTAAGTTTCGCCTGGTAATACCGGGAGTAGGAACAGAGTTGAAAAAGGAAGTAATTTCTACTGATAAACTTAACCTAACCTTTAATGGAATTGCGCTTTAATGTCGATAGTTTAAATTTTTGGAAAAAAATCGGCTATTAAAAATATCAAGCTACCGTCCTTATTTTGGCAATGTATAACAGCCCTACAACCCCCTTTCGGCTTTTTTTGTTTTTGAAACACCTTGTATACAGGGATAATAAAAAGGTGAACACTTTTACCACAAAATTCCGACATCAACAATATAAAGCGGGGCAATAAACGACGCCCTGCACGTCCTCCGCCCTAATGATAATAAATTATCTCTGGAACTACTCCCGAAGAAATTGAGACGTCAGAAGACTGCTTAGAAACTTAAGGATATTGCGCAAAAAGGCAAATAAAGAATTATTGCCAATATTCTGTTACTAGATTAAGTCTGCGGCTCTTTTAAGGTACCGAATTTTGTTACTTTTAAAGATACCTGACCAAATATTTTTCTCTTAAGTCAGTATGCTGGTTCTGAAATTATCTTATTATAATGCGATTTTCGTATGCTAATGACTCTCGACCATTGCGAAGAATTAGTTCAAGCCAACTTTTGCTTTCGCTTTAAGTTGAAAACTGCATTAATTAGCAGTGTCTAATGGATATCATTCCACAGAAGTAGAAAAGTAATTATGAAACGCTTAGTTCTCACCTCGACTTCAAGTTGGAATCCGTGCAATGATTGTGATGTTGCGGGTTGCAAGAATGTCCCAAATGGTGATGTCGTGAATTCCACTAACAGCTCGGGTCCGCTTGAAATGGCTTCTGGAACCGACACTCCCCCTCCACAAAATCTCAAGACGACAGGATCTCTGGTAGTATAGCCGTCGTACACAGTTACGTAGTCTTGTACCTCGTCACATTGCTGCCAGAATTTCAATTCCCTGCCATTGTTTCCTCTCTCTTGCTGCGCTGCATACAAAGCTTTTTGGCTCCTAATCGAAACTAACTGGCCATTTGGCTGTTTTACTACAATTAAAGCGTGTTTTCCTTGAGGCACTTCATGTTGTCTTACAGCGTAATAGCATGTTAGGTTTCTTGGATAGACACCGGGAAAATTTGGAGACTGTAATCTACAGTTTTTACGATCGCAGTCGCTAAAGATACGCGAGCAATATGTTCCTGAGATCAATTCCCCGAGGTAATACTCAGTCGTTTTTGTCGCCTTCACAACATTCGTATCTTCTCCGCGTGATATATTTACGGGATACAGCGGAGGTCTCATCTTGAAAAAAGGACGTTCTGGAAATAACGGACAGTAATTTGTTATCACAAGGTATATTTTGTGAAACCGTGTGTCATGTGTCATAAAAGTAATTTTTATTCTCAAAGGCAGCTGTTATAGAGAGTCACTTTAAAAATGTTGTAAACATGCATTACTATAAGCATATTGTGTTGTGTTTTTAGTATTGTGTCTGTCTTAAATGTTTTTAGCGGATCAAAATTTGTACAAACCTATCAGGAATAAAAATAATTGATTTACGAGTAAAAATGTTTTTTCTGCTGGTTTCTGGAAGTTCAATACTTGTTTATGTTGTAAATGTTTAAAAGAAACAAAATAAGTATGGTGGAAATAAAATGTAATAAGAGAAACTCTTGAGAATATCTAAGACAGCCAGCTAGCACTCCGCGTATAAAAAATGTGAGAGGAAAATCCAATAGGGAATCATTCGCTGCCTTTTATCAGATTTACATACCCGATGGCGGTGTGCCTCCGTATCGAACTGTGGCGAATTCTCTTCTTAAGACTTTATATGCCATTCGGAAGTCGAAGTTATAGTTGTTCTGTTCCTTCGAGAGGTGTAAAAGTCTTATAAAGAGGGTGATTGATTTAGTTTCGCTGTAGTATATGGAGGGACCCCATGAAGTGCCACACCATGATCCTCCGACTTGCGGCCTGCTAGCTTCTTGAATCTGCATGTACCCATCTGGGCAACCATCTTCGGTGAATGACGCGAACTTCCCCAACGTAAAGCTGTCGAACAACACCTGTAAAGAAAAAAAGTCGATTTAAGACTTGGTGAAAATTATGAGGGAAGCAATGCAATTTTCTGACAAGTTCTTTTTGAATATTATACTGTTCTCTAACTGTAATAAGGCGGATCCCACATTGAGCCGCACGAACGGGGCGTTCGTGCGTTGATGCATGTTCTAATTTGTATGAAGGTATCTCTTTTTGTGTATAGAAAAAACGCACAATACAATACACTTGTGACGGGGTAAAGCCGGGGATAATTAAAATGCAGTTGGGTCGTCACTTAGGTATCGTATATTTATAATGAAGATTTAAGGCACAAAATAGTGCCTTAGAGAAAAATATAGTCTTTGTTATAAATTAGAAACTGATAATGTGGTTTGTTGTATCTTTGTTTCAGCTTATAAAAATTGATTCACTTTATAAATATATACAATTATTGTTAGAAGGGAGTCAACCGCTCTACGCACTGACTCTCGTAAGAATGAGCTTCGAGAACAAAACAAATAAAAAGAGACAGACAGCAAATTTAAAAACGGAAACCAAGAGAAAAATGGCCAGAGAAGAGCGCAATGACAGCAACGAGGCGCTAATATAGCTATGGCGCCTCGTTACACATCTTAGTTACACACTGAAAACGCACGCGTGAAGATGCGTTTCACGATGCCTACATGCGGAGAAACAACGCTCCTACATGCGTGGGTGCGGCAGACGCAAGGTATAGCACACTAAGTCGTGCGTGAAATTCCTAACTGTTTGTATGACATGAGTCAGAGCCGTCTAAATTTTATGCGCTTAAGTGCGTTTCGGTGATGCGATCGCCGCACCCGCTTAAGCGTGTAGGTGCGTTCGAAGACGCATCAACGCACAGCTCCTCACAATGGGAACCCCTTACTTTCTCAATTAAACCAGAATATAAATGAAAGCGCAATTTAGTGATCAAGTCTCTAAACACATTATACAAATTGAGATAATAGATTACGCACACTATAGAAAATGCACGATATTTATGATAGATAAATATAATACGAGGGTGGATCGAAATATTCGCGGCCTAACACAGAAATACTTGAACTATTTTAATTTAATTGACCTCATTCGATTTGCTAACTCTCTGGTTGTCACATTGTAAAATTCAATCGCAATAGCATTATCTGTTTTTATATATTATATAATATAAGTTTTAGTATAAGTCTCGGAACCTATTTAAAGTTAAAAGAAAATCTTCGAGCTAACAAAATAGGGCTACAATGTCTATTGTATCGAGCTCTCCAAGGCCTGTGGAATAAAGTGTCAATAAGGATTGGCCTATCCGGAATATATTCCTTCATTCAAGCTTTAAAGGATTCAGTTCATATTATTTTTAGAATAGAAAGGTTTCGTCGCCGTCTAAAGCGTTAGAGAATATTTTACTATTGGCTCGAAATGTTGGCAGAACTGCGTTATATTCGCAGCAGTCTTATTCTTGAAATGCAATTTATTCGATGTACATACCTGAATATCAAGAAAATCGCGAAGGACGTTGTCTGTTTTTTACTTTTTTCTATTTCTTAGGGCTCGTTTAAGGACACGCGGGGCGTCGAGCGGCGAGTGCGGCGTGGCTTCCCGCCGCTTCACCCGCTGCGTCATCCGCCGTTTCACCCACCGCGTCACCCGCCGCTTCATCCATCGCTTAGTACGTAGCGTTATACGTAACACTGAAGTTTGTAGCCGCGTCCTTCGCAGCGTCGCCCTCCGCTTCACCCGCCGCGAAACATGCCACTTCGCCCACCGCCCGCCTCGCGGCACGCGCCGCTCCACGCCTCGCTCGACGTCCCGCGTGTCCTTAAACGAACCCTCTACCCACGACGCGATTGACTAAACACACTTACGATACAGACGTGATAATGGCTTATTTTTTAAACCCTTGGCGATCACGGCGGACACCAGTGTTCGTAAACAACAAATGTTTCTATTGTGTCTCGTTTTCTAACCATTGGCTAGTTAATCAAAATGTATGCAATCAAGCTACTTGTTGGGTGCTGTTGTGTCTTCCTCTTTTATAATTCTTAGGAAGAAAATAAGAAGAAAAGAAAAGAATTAATGACTTTAAAAACTAATATAACGTATTAACAGGATAAAGCTATCATGTGAGACACCCCGATTCACTCAAATGAAAAATACAATTTTGTATCGCAGACATGTCCCGCGGGTTCCTGATAAAATATATATTTATGTGAGATTTACTGGTGAGAACGTGTTGTGGCATTTCAATTTATTTATTCCTCATACCACCCTAAAACATTCTTTTCAGGCAAATATGTGATATGATTTTAAAATGAAAAATTTTATGGTGTAAAATAATACACAATTCTGACGAAAATATCTGTATTTGTTGATTTTATATAGTCCTAAACAAGTATGCTCGGACTACAGATTCTATTCTTTGCTTGTAAAATTTATCCTGGCTGTTCGTTTTAATTACAGAGTGGTTATGGATATTCTATAGTGCCCGGGAACGGCTATAGGCTTGCCCACTATTCCGCGGGATCAACGAAATTAGGGCAGTAATTTCGTGTAAGTGTGGGTTTTTAATGTAGGTACCTCGGCATAACGTAATGTATATAGACGAGAAAAATTAGGATTTTAAATTGAGATAATCAAACAATTACTACTTGTTACTTTTAATAATTTTCGGTATATTTTCAACAGTGTTATATTTTTAAGTAGGATTTAGATTACTTTAATATTTGCTATTAAAAGACCCAAAACGAATGGTATTCTAAAAATTTTATGCATTTAAAATACTACCAAATATAGATGAAAGATCATGACATTATCATGACATCTTAAACTAACATTATCATAATAATAATATTATGAATTATCTCATAGTTCTATTTCCATTTATATTTAGTATCATTTGGATGATAGCAATATAGCTTGTGTTTAAATACTCTTTACGTAATACACCGTAAAACATTACCTACTTCATTTCAAAAATAAATAATGTTTATATTCAATGACGAAATTACTATAATAATTTTAAGTACACCTTTTCCTATTTTTTTAAAAATTTGAGCTTATTTTTTTTTGTCCCAGAATTGGATAAAAATTTTTAGAACCACAAATTCTTTGCTTACTTTTTGTCTCAGATCAAATTGGATAGAGTATAGGTATAATGATGTTACTAATACTATCATCTTTACCCATTACAGTCAGTCTTGCTTTAGCTTTTGAAACGTCAAAGCTCACAAATTATACAGCTTACTCAAATATCTCTAGCTCAAATCTAGTCAGTCATATGTTGCACAAGCTGCAAATACCATGCCGCTTTACTCAACTTCAGATCAGTATTTTCTGAAAATGTGCACATTCCCGCATATGCTGCACAAGTTCCGTGACAATACACACACTAACAGAACAGCTGTTAAATTAATGGAAGTACAGTGCTTTGCGTATTAAATTCAGGCGACTCCTTAGTTAAATTAGTCGGCGTATGCTCGAGTGCAGTGTTTGTGCTACGCCACAGCCTCCTTTGTTTGAAGATCCCACTTATGCAGGGCTATTTGAATGCGGGCTTACAGTGTCATGAAGGAAGGAAGATTATATTACTAGTTGAATTAAATGAGATGTCTTATTATGGTAGCGAATTATTATATTCTGTCGTGATGTTAGGAGTGATAGATTAATTATACATCATTGGATTAATATTCACGCAAGACCTTGTCACATCGTCGAAGAGGTAAGAAAAGGTCTTAATACTCTCATTTCACATGATATGTTCAAGTCCCTATGCAAAACAATGCTCCCTATGTAAAAGTGTGCTCAGAGTATCTCTAAAGGATAAAATCCGCAACGATGTTATCCGACAGAGAACCAGGGTAACCGACATAGCGCATAGAACCAGCAAGCTGAAGTGGCAGTGGGCGGGCCATATCTGTCGAAGAACCGACAACCATTGGGGTAGACGTGTTCTTGAGTGGAGACCGCGGCTCGGCAAGCGTAGTGTGGACGGAGTGATGATCTGCGGAGCGCTGCAGGCAAATGCTGGATGCAGCAGGCCGGGGATAGGGTAAATGATGCACATTGGGGGAGGCCCATGTCCAGCAGTGGACTAATGTGGGCTAAAGAGCCCCCCCCGCCCCCGCTATTCAAGTCCCTACGTAACAAGCCTGTTATGCACCGGGCACAGTATAAGGCAAGGGTATAAACCAATTAAAAGGACTCACAGTTTAAGTTAAAATTCGTACGATTAGAAAAATATTCTTATTGTTAGAGTGTAGTGATATATATTTTCTCCGGTTTACTCCGTAGAATAACAATAAAGCGACAAACAATAATCGTACATTAAAACTAAAAGTAGTAAATGAACAAATGTTATCTCCTCCCCATAGTTATTTAGACTGGAATAAAACCTCGTCCACAGTAATTCAAATGCTAGGCACGACGTCTCCAACATTGCTCTAGTCAAATTAAGGTTCGCTGCAGCTTTTGTGATTGCACCCATCTATTTGAGAATTCTATTAGTGGGTCATTAACCCCATGTTTTTACAGAATATAAATCTTAATATGAAAACTGTAAACTTCGAAAATATCTCAATCGAAAGACGCTCGCTACTGGACATAAGTTTCCCCAAAGTCTAGATATGCCTCTCGCTGCCCATGTCCAGTTTTCTAGTTAGACTCGTTCCACAATATGGGGAAATATTTTTTAGGGATATCCTGTTACGAACCTATACTAACAACTGGCGATGTTAGCATATAGAAGTGTGTGAGATTCACTAAGCGATCGATTGAGATGGCATTAGGGGGGATACCCTCCAAAATTCTCCGATATGCAGTCGAACCCTTCCGTGGAAGCGATTATCTTCTATCCGTTCTGTCATTTCAAATCCTTGTGATTATTCTTTGATGGGTATCACCACTAAGCTCATGTTTAGACGTAGGTACCGAGCGATATCTGGGTGTTTAACACATTGATGATATTGTTATGTATGTATGTATTTTTTCATATAGCTGTGCAGGAGATATTTAACTCTATAAAGATAAGAATACACAATAGAAATATATTTTAACTTTTGTGGACAGGTCGAGATTATTGTCCACGTTATAAGGGTCGGAACCTATTAATACGTGTCCAGATTTAATGACGTAGACCGGTTATGTTTGGGCCAGAAGCAGTTTATGAATAAATGGATCTCGTGTACGAGTATATAAGTATAAAATATTGTAACCCAGAAATACAATTGAATCATTGTGTGCAGAACAACGAGAACGAAGTCTTAGAAAAATCTTTCGATTCTTAATCACTATAGATAAAAATGCCGTTTAATAGTCGCTAAAGTTAATGATGTTAAAATTACGAAGTCCAAGTCCTATGCGTTGTCAATAACAGTAACTGAACAGCATTTTTCTAAGGAGGCATGTTAATCTTTAAGAATTCTCGAAAAAATCTATGTCTGGAAGTATTATTAAAAGATCAAGTGAAAGATATTTGTAAAGGAATGAAATATGCATTATCTGCATAGGACTGGAGTCGAGACGATATATTTTATTCCAACCTTTCCGCGACAAAGGCGAGATTCGGTCGGAAGTACAGCCGTGTCACGTGCAGAAGAGTAATGTGCACACGACGATTGAGTCTGTTATATTTTACAAAACTTCTGACGTTTATATCACGGCGAATCTAGTTGCCTTAAGTGTTTTATTTCAGCAAATGGGTTGGCAAGATGTACTAAATTTGCGGGCATAAGTCATGGTATTTCTATAATTCATGAAAGTACTTTTCATTTGAAATAATTTGACAAATGCATATCATATTTATATTCCCTATATTTACAGTTTTGTGATAGAATTGGTGTTGTTTAGGTGCTAAGAAATGTTTATAGGCTACGGTTATCCATAGAAGCTCGTACCATCTTGTCTCTGAATTGATTTGTAATTTATTTTTATATCTTGTGTATGTTGGCTAGAATTTATAGGGGCATTTTTACGTTGTTAACAAAGATGTTTAACAGTAAATCCGTGAAAGTTCATCCTGATGTTGCAATTCTAAAATAAATCAAACTTATTTGGAAATTGTTTGCTTTTTGGGAGAAAATTAAATAGAGCTTTCGGATTTTCTTGTTTTTCTATAAAACATAACAAAAGTAAAGAAAAAGTCTTCTCACGGCACGGCAGTTAAATTCCTTAACGTGGCTCCTAGTAGGAATTCTCGAGTCTAGACTTTTTCTATCCTAGTATCCTAACTGTAGAAAACATCTTCAAGAGAAAACAACAACAACATATTTCAAACTTTTTAAAAATAATATTTTAAAAGGTATTTCGTTAATTGTTTTATTGTTGAGCAACACAATCAACATTTTTTGGTGGTCGAAAGGAGCAACGAAGCCATTGGGCACGAGTGGTCAGATGATATCGTGAGGTTGACAGGATCCAAATGTTGCTGAGAGTTAGCACAACAGACAAGTGGCCTATACCCAGCAGTGGAGTGAAGTCTACTCCACACCTCAATCCCTGAAGGGTAAGGCTTAGGTGTTAATACCCACATATCACCAGACATGTTTAAGGGACTTCTCATATATTAGGTCCTTACCTATGAAATTGGTGTTTTGTATGGAGATTTTGGGGATGTCTGCATTTTACATACTAATATTTTATCAGTTTTCTTCACAACGACAAATCCAGAGATAATAATATTTGGCATGTATCATTAGACAAGCTTTAGCAATATGTGTGTGAACACGCTTGATAAAAATTATTCATCGTTTTTATGTTAATGCAAATCAAATAATGTATTCGGGAGGCAGTTAAAAATAATTGTCTTTGTGTCTAATTTTAACACAATTAAACTTACAAAAAATTATCGAATTAACTAATACGAGCTCAAATATATGGTCTTTTTTAGAAGAGGCAATTATTTTATAAGAATGTTCTGAAACTTAATAGTTACGGACAAATTGCTAAGACAATAAAAACACCAATTTCATAGGTAAGGACCCAATACTTATATATTCGGCGTATGTTAATAGTAGACGCCAGTTCCGAATGGACCTTATTCAGCCACGTAAGCATCTCGTATAAAATCGTCGTTCTATACAGAAAAACGCTGAATGGACCCAAATTAGTGAAAGTAGTCAGTAAGACCCCATGTAAAAATCGCTGCTGATTAGTTCAAAAGTTTGACGGAGGGAACTCAGCGCAGACTTTGCTACTTGAATGGTAAAGAAAGCTTTCGCGCAGAAATCTTTCTCAAGTTGTTTCCTTCGTCAGCCTATATACGTCCCACTGCTGGGCACAGGTCTTCTCCATGGACACAAACACTTAAGGAGTATGGGCAGTAACCCCACCACGCTGGCCCAATGCGGGTTGGTGGGTAGAAACGGTTGCAATAGCGACCAGACCAACGGCTTAACGTGCGTTCCAAAGCACGGAGGAGTTCGAGATCACAAAGCATTGGCCACCCATCCACGACCTGACCATGGCGAAGGTAGTGTTTCCAATATCAAAGGCCAAAGCGTACTAACCACTACACAACCGAGCTCTTGAAGTAGTTTATTTAATCGTAAATTAGACATACCGTCTGAGAGTTTCTCTCGTCACGTGAATGCTTTACGTGTTTCCGTATTTCACATCAAGTGGGACAAAGCGTGCCTCTTGGCGGCGGTCGAGAATTTGTTTGCGGACAAGGTGAGAGTAGTGTAGACGCCCCTTTGGCCCGGGTTCACAGAGCATTGAGGTTTTTATGTTTTACAATTTGCTCAACATTTTTTCAGAGGAAAGCAAAGTAATGCGCCCTTATTTTTTGTAGTAATCTTTGTTTGATGAGCACTGAAAAAGTGTGAAGATTTCTTGTGGCTTACTGTTGTGCTCTTTTTCATTATAATATTGGGTCCTTACCTATGAAATTAGTGTTTTTTTTCTCCTTAGTATTTGGTCTGTAACTATTAAGATTCAGATTATTCCTGAAAAATAATTAGCTCGTCTAAAAATAGACTATATTTTTGAGCTCTTTTGATTTGTTTTGATGATTTGTTGTAAGTTTAATTGTGTTAAAATTGGACACGGAGACAACTCTTTTTAAGTGCCTCCCGAATACATCATTTATTCACTTAAAAACGATAAATAATTTTTATGAAGTGTGATATTACACATATTACTAAAGCTTGTCTGATGATAGATGCCAAATATAATCTTTGGATTTGTCGTTGTGAAGAAAACTGAAAAAATTTTAGTATGGATAATGCAGAATTCCCCAAAATCTCCATACAAAACACCAATTTCATAGGAAAGGACCTAATAGAAAAAAAAATTGATTGTTTTGTTACTCCAAAACAATGAATATAACAAGATAGTATGACGTATAAAGTAAAATTAAAGTATGCAGGAAGTTAAAGTAATTTATAATCATATAAAATATTCAATCCCTTAAAGCTTTCTAAACCAAACTACTTCAATGTTTTAATAGTGCTATTAAAAGTTGCGTGAAATAATTAAGATAAAGTCAGTATTACTGGTAATAATACGTATGTACGTTCAAAATAATTGTTTCTTGATTGTCACGAGTATTTAGTAAAGATATACCTAAATGGACAGCCATTTAGAGGCGGCTGCCAAAATAGAGGCGACTTTAAATCTATTTTTTAAGGTTCATGTACAACCTGCACATATAAAATTTTTTGTATTTAAATTTTAAGTAAGTGTTCGATGTGGTAGTCGGGGCCAATGCAAATTTTTTTTTAACAGCCGGGGCTAAATCTATAGGTTCATTAGTGGCTTATCAAAATAGTTGTGTCTATTTTAGATATTCTTTACGACGGACGATTAAAATAAAATAAATCCATAATTACTTACATATTATTATGGTATTATTAAATTTATAAATATTGACCCAATATCAATTCAAAAGTTATTTTGACACAGGGTGTTGGGAATGGAAATGTAAAGCCCTCTGAATATTTACTCAAGCCTTTTAACCTGCCGATGCGGCAGCATATAAAACTTTTTCCTTCATAAACCGGATATACAAAGATTTTTCATTCGTGGAAACAGCATACAGGCTATTTTCACGCGTATCTCACAAAAAGGTGAAAATTATGGGTTTGATGCGGTAGGTGGTGTGAGATTTTGCTGCGCCATTAGACGAGAGTGATACGATGTACTGACGCTCCGAACACTGAGCTATTTTTAACCCGAACCTGTCAACCCGACGCACATAGCCAATACATTCTTTGTTTCCCACGTTCTGACAGAAAAATGATTGAATATTAAAGCTAGGTTAAGGTTTCATATATATCATAGTTAAGGTTTATTGTGATAAAGGCCTCAAAAATTTATATTATTTTTTATGTGTTGGTTAATAGTAATGAATCATTTGGGGCCCAATAAAAAAAGGGTCAACTAGCTTATTACATAGATGACGCAAATGCATGTACTATCTAAATGGCTCTGGTACAGTCTAATAACATACTGTATTTCTGTATGGGGTGGTGCAACGAAAATAATTTGTTTAAATCTCGAGGGCCAAACGTGCTATGTTAAAGTCAAAAGTCATGTACTTTAAACCTTTCAGATATGCTACAACTGATATTTACAGAATAAGCGATCTCTTGTCAGTCAGGAAGCAGTACCCTCAATTTGATACTCAAAATTCATGGGGCATTGCCCTTCAACCATACTCAGCCACGAAGGAGACGAAAGGGCAAGGTTGCCTTCTGCCACTTAGTACGTACGTAAATTTGCAAGGCGACAACTCAGCGAAGATAAAAACGTGCGCAAGTACCGCAGAACTTAAAAACTGCGATATGACGTTGTTTATACATACATCAAATATCATCACGCCTCTATCCGTAGGCAGATCTCGTAGGCAGAGGCGTAAAACAGCCAGATTTTGTCGTTGTGACACCTACTTTTTATAATCATTTTGTAAAGACATACATACATATTTTATCACACCTATAGTTGGGGCTATTGTCGTTACCGAACATTAAAGAAAAAAGCAAATTCTAATAGCCACGGTAGATGTTACTAAATAACATCTCTGAAGTCCGAATACAAGTTTCGTATTGAACATCTAAAAATGTCATCCAAGTATTATTTTTCATTATGTTTATTTGTTATAACCATACCAGAACTCTTAAATTACTGTCTATTTTATGAAAGAATTATTTTATATATTTTATACGCCTTCACTATCGTAGTTCTAAAGTATAACCCAGTTTTACGTCACTCCGCTGCCTTCGTGACTTGGCAGATATTTCGTCCAATCATTGGCTCGGGATTTTCAGCCTTCCTGTTGAACGAACAAAAAAATTCTTATAAAGAGTCTTATTTTAATGGATCGGCTGAGAGTCGAGCCGTTAAAAAAAACCTAGGTATTCTATCTTTTGCTGAGGTATAGGTACATAAATATAGTGGAACTATGATTTTGATTAAGAATCAAATTTACACTTAGGAGGAGCGGTGGCGTAGTGGTTAGTATGCTTTGACTTTCGATTGAAAACAAAGCTACCTTCGCCATGGTCAGGCCGTGGATGGATGACCAAAACTTTGTAATCTCGAGCTCTTCCGTGCTTCGGAAGGCACGTTAAGCCGTTGGTCCCGGTCGCTATTGCGACTGTTTCTATCCACCAACCCGCATGCGGCCAGCGTGGTGGTGTTACGGCCCATAGTCCTCATGTGTTTCTGCATGTGGAAGGTCTGTGCCCAGCAGTGGGACGTATATATACGCTGAGGACAACAACACTTAAGTTATTTAATCGTTGTTAGAGTACAATAATGTCTTTTTTTTAAATCTCATTTTAATAAAGGGACAATAATGTCTTCCAATGAACTGTAAACACTCATAATCTGTATATGGTTCAATCACTACACAGTGGAACACAGAAAGCTGCAAAGAAGAATATTGCAACTGAAGATTATATTCTTCTCAAGATTACAAGAAAGCTTTAGTAGCTTTTTGATATAGCGAGCGAAATTTATTAATAATACAATATATTAAATGTTTTTTTTAATATCCGTAAGATCTACTAAAGTATAATATAATAGTTACTTAGTATCTATGATGCCTTTATGTTCGTTTTATTTCATTCATGTAAATATTTACGATGAAATATTTCTAATTCATAAGTTGTTAATTTATAAGTTGTCCAGAGCTAAGTTTACAAATTTAATACAATATTAATTCAATCCTATGCTAGCAGAGAGAAGTTAATAAGTTAAACTTTCATTAAAGTTAAACAATGGTTGTAATTCATTGTTTAATCTTTGGAAATTCAATGACCATTTATTAATAGAAATAGAAAATACACAGTAATAGATCACAATGTATAAATAGATCATGATTTGAGAAAATAATTATTAAAACAATTACGACATAAACGAAATATTTTCACACAAACATTGAAGGATTTGTGATATGTATTTGTGTATTTGTGATTGAGAGGCGACATATACAAGGACATGTTATTATATATTATACACTATAGTCATCATTACCAGCATAAATACGTCACGCTGTTGGGCCCAGGCCTTTAGGGTGAATGGGCCGTAACACTAACGTAGCTGCAATTCGGATTGGTGGGTAGTGAGTAGTGAACCAACGTCTAGATGTGCTTCCAGAGGCAATTCTTTGGCTAGTCATGCAATGTATAAGTATGGTGAAACATTCTCTACGCCATCGAGCCCAAAATACTTGTACTAAATATAAATAGGGAAGTAATTAATTGGGCAGCCATTTAATTATATGGCAACAAAATTGTCTGCCGAAAAATCATTTGGGAATCAAATAATTAGTTGGGCAGCAATATATATAAATTACCGGAAATATATAAAATCTAGGAAAAGGATCTATGAAGGATCAAGGATTAATTCGTAGGAAATGTATTCTGATCTGATAGATATTAGGTTAAGATTTATTTTATGACCCTTATAAACAATTTGGCAGCACAGAAAACATTTGAGTTGCTGCCCAATTGGTTATTTTGCTGATAAATTACAAATATCTGCTGCCCATAAGTGGCTGCCAATTAGTTATTTTGCTGGCCAATTTAAAAATATTTGTTGTCCATAAGTTGACCAATTAGTTATTTTAGGCTGACGAATTGTATTTTTTGCTGACCAAAATTGGAATATTTTGCTGACCGTTTAAATAACGCCCATATAAATATGTCTATAGGTATCGAACGCAGGGTCATAAAAATGATACACGTTAAATCCAGTGGTCAGAAAGGGACTAAGCCATGAAGGTCGTCGAGTTAATAAAATCACATTATTTAATATAATAACGGTTGATGCCTTTAAACGTTAAAACGCTTTGATAAATGATATAAGATGTTAAATAACACCGAACACCACGTTATTATTTCAAAATAATTATCATTGCGAGGACGTGACTAATCTCAGATAACTCAAATTAAACAAAATTACAAGTAAGGTTAACATTGAATAAATATGTACTATAAATAAATAACAATAACAAATAAAATAACGTTAAAGATAAAAAATCACACACACAATTCTAAGTAAATTTTTATAACATCAAGGAAACATAATAATGAAATATAAATTGTAACAATCTGTTTGATTCAGTTAATTAACACGAAGTATTTTGTTTTTTGTCGAACAACAACGCCTTTCACTGTCTTACGGCACACCTGAGTACAGCAACATCAGCAAACAAGTGACTATTTGCCGGTGGGTGTACATTTACATAACCGGTTCCAGAATAGTTTGTTTTGCACCAGTTCGCTTGCGCTAACCGGTGTAACTAGACGAAACGCTGTTAAAAACTTATAATTTAATATCAACATAGTCGACTAAAAGTATTTTTTTACGATTGGTTTATAGAGTGGCGTCAAATTGACGTTATCACTTCCTCGCACCTAATCAGTGCGACAAAAATCACTTTGTAGTACAGTTGACATAACCATACTAGTGCGAACACACGTAACTCGGTTAGTCCTTATCAATTGATAACGTTATATATTGCGACTATCAAACTCCCACTGCTGATTAAAAACTAAGACAGCGAGGCAGTGTTTTTAATTTACCGATAAGACGAATTATCGTGATTGAAACGGATTTGGGTGTGATTTTAAAGTGAAATATTTTGGTGATTTGTGTTGAAGTGAAGTCAAAATGCCGCTTGAGGAAGAAAGGAGATTGGCCCATGTTCATGATAAAGTGTTTTTGGTGACCGGCGGAGCCGCTGGAGTGGGAGCCGGGATTGTCAGGGCTTTATTAATGGATAACGCTCGTGTAAGTAACTACACAATCAAATATACTTGCTATTTATTTGGAAATAGGTTTAAATTGGCATAACGTATTAAGGCATCGACTATAATTTCAATTTAAGTACATAATACTCCGTAATGTATTATGTACCGTGAGCTATGTGGTAGGGGCTCATAAAAAGAATACTATCCACTCATCTCTTCCCTTGGGTGTCGTAAAAGGCGACTAATGGACTTAGAACTGCACAACATCCAATAGCTTATAGCGGCGACGGGCTCACTGTCACGCTGAGTGCAGACACTGCTTGGTGAAGCGCGGACCATGACGATGGAATGCTTTTGCCTGACTAACCCTAAGGGGATAATAGTCGTGATTATGTTATGTGTTTATGTTTATAGTACTCGAATTTCATTTCTAAATAATTATATTTTTATTGCAAAGGTATGATCGGAATATTCCAAATAAATTTAGCTATGGCCAGGTTCAGAATTTAAAAGTCATTTCTATTCAAATTAAATTATAATTGTTGTGATTAAAATTCAGAATATCAAAGGTTATTGGATTCATTATGGAACAGATAGAATTGATTAACCAGCCAATGCCAAGGTTATAAAGGTTCATGTTACGAATAAAAGAGGAGACGAAGTCGTTTTCTTTTGAAAGTGTTAATTTACTAAACCACACTTTTCAAAGGTTGGATAAATAACAATGCTTTAATAAGTGAAATTTAAAAGAAACGTACTTTCGTAGATAACCTAAAATTGTAGAAGTAGATTGGTACACTACGAATGACTAATAGTAAACATTTACTAATAATAGACGCAACATACAAAACATGCGGCCCATACTCCTCATGTGTTTCTCGATGTAGACATGCCTGTTCCCAACAGTGGTATGAGGCTGGTGATGAAATTACTATTAACTTTAATAATAATAATACACTATATATTATAAATAATAGACATCGCTGTACACGATAAAATTAATAAAGTTGCATACCTAATCGATTCCCAATACACATAACTTGCAAACAACTGTATCAGAAAAATTTGGTAAATACCAACAGTTAGCTATGGAAATAAAGACACAATGGAAAGTTAAAACAGTTCATTTCTTTCCAATAATAATGTCATCCACTGGCGTCATACCAAAACCCTTGTAACATAGTCTAGAAACATTAGAAATGCCACCTTACATTCTAACCCTCATGCAGAAAGCCGTCATCCACAACACTTGCCGCTTGTATCACTCGTAAATTTCTTACTTCCTCGGCACTTTCGTCTTCAGACAAATTTCAAAAACCCCTCTCACGCTTGGCCTCGGTCCGTGTGCTAGGTGTATTCCCTCATCAAGAGGAGGAAAAAAATAAGATAAAAATAATAATAAATATTTAATTCGGACTTTGGTACATCCATGTTTGATTAGTATGTTGTACTACTAACTATATAAGTATTGTTAGTATCAACCTAAAACATAAAACTATTGTGTAAAACACACAGCAGTCTCAAGCCAATACCGTTGGATGGGGCAGTCAACCCTGGCAGCAATCTCCTTCAGGATGCTGTTTGAACTAGTACGTAAGCGTTGCATGAGGGAGGCCTTTTTTTCTGCATTATGGCATGAAAGCCGTCGGTACGTATATCAGTAAACATTTTAGATGCGCTGCAGCGCCACGGCAGTCCCAACAACATCCTAAAGGCGTTATTGTACTGCACTCGCAGGGCGTATAATATTTAAACTATGCTAATAAACCTCCTTATTCATAAACGCTATTTAAGTTTTAAGCAACAATTTTACTAAGGTTAAACGATTGCTTTAAACTCAAATAAGGTTTATGAATCCTTGTTAGTCTACAATGCTTTAATACTCGTATCATTATCCAATTTAGAATTCGAAAACATTTTATTCAATTAAGATGCGTCTTAGCATGCGTATGAATGTCATAAACATATTACAATGTTTCGTGGAAGAGAATAACTACGCCATCCATGACTTATTAATTAAAATTGATTATAGCATTTCCATAATCCCTTTATAAGGATTTTACCAGTAAAATATTGTTAGTAGTTTCTTCCCTACATAACACTGTGTTAATTAGTAGTTTCAGAAAGGTGTAATTTGGTTACATACATGCGAAATAAGTACATAAACACACACGTAACTATGCGAACACGAGAGCCAACTTATTATAAATGAATAAAAATAATTCATGTACACAGATGATGTGTGGTGCATAACATGAGATGTCCTCATGTCAGATACGTTGATTTAGCGTGATTCGCACATGATACGCTCATATAAGCGTGATACGGTGCGTGGTCTGTTCGTATACGAAAACATCACGGCTTAAAATCTAATCCCAGATTGGGCTTTGCTAATGCGGTTCTTCTACATATCACAGTTCCAATATTGGGACAAGCATTCATACACGCAAAAACAAACGAGGAGTATAGGCCGTTAAATGAACTCATATTTTGTTTTGTTTTCGTATTTAAATCAAATCTACTACGCCATTAAGTTCCGTTCTATAGGAATCGAGAGAGAGTCTAACTATCATGAATGATTAACAGTATTTCTAATAGGTCATGTTTTTGTTATAGTTATGTATGTATTCGTCACCTAGTAACGTGATAAAACTGCTTAAATAAGATTAGAAAAGTTAATTAGTGTTAATAACAACATATCACACAAGCGTGATAACAAAAACAAATAGGTTTTGTTAGTATTAGCTGTATTTGTAGGTATTGTGTTTATTTTCGACTATTACACAAAGAAAAGAATTTAATAATTTAAAACTAAAATAATATTATTGGATAAGAAATCTAAAAATCCGATGTTTTTAAAAAGAGCAAAACAACAATAAACAAAAATGCGAGGCCGAATGAGGGGAAATGAATCACTTAAATGCCGAATGAATCACTTAAAACGTATCTTTGCGCATCTTTGCACTCACGATCTATGCATGCATTATAATACAGGGGTTTAATTGGTTTATATGGCATGCATAAATCGTATCGTAAGTTACAAAGATGCCCCCCACGTTTTGAGTGACCTCTCATTCAGCCACGCAGTTTGTTAATTATTATTTTGTTATTTTTAAAAACGTGGGATTTTTAATCTTATATTATTATTTTATTCTTTTTAACTACGTAAAGCGCCATCTTTTAATTGGTGATTTAACACCAATCAATAGATGGCGCTGTGCGTAGTCTCTCTATACAAAACCTTAAAGTTGTTGAAATTTCGACCTGAAAGTTCTCGTAGAAAGTTGAAAGTAATTGCAAGTTGCATTGCCACCGTGTTCTGAACTACTCCTAAAGTTTCAGTCCGATAGCGCCTCAAAATTCAGTTACAAACTTTTTTTTTCAGTGCGTCGCCTTCCTGGATGTAGCAGAACGAGAAGGAACCGCTCTGGAATCTGAACTGGCAACCAAATTCGGGGCATTAAAAGCTAAATTTATAAAATGTGACCTCTCTGATGATGAGCAACTAACTGCAGCGTTCCAGCAGGTGTATGATAAGTACCGAAGACTGGATGTTATTATAAACAACGCAGGTGTTTTAAGTGCAGATGATACTCACTATAAGAGGATAATTGACGTTAATGTTGTAAGTTCCTTAAATATTTATCAAAGTTAAAACTTATTTTGATTTTTTCTCCTTTATTGAGGCATTTACTTCTAAACAGTTGGAATGTACCTACATACCTTCTTTATTTTTCTTTCTATTTTTAATGATTAAAGGTAAGAAATAATTTATCCATTAGGATAAAACAATAAGATAATCCATTTGGAAAGTTAGGAAAAATTATTATCTTTTTAAATATCTTAATAAAAAAACTTTTAATTAAAAATCAGTTTAGAAATCCCTTCTCTGCTGCCAAACAATCTGTAACGCACATTTTATATTCTCATAACATTTCATATACCAAGGCCTTTATTCGGCTACGGAACTACGTCAGACCTTTATATATTTTTTACTAAATCCGCCGATTGTAGCCTTGAAAACAGATAGGCTCCAACAAAGACTTGTTATTGTTCAACGTTCATAACAAAGAACCTGTTTCCCAATTAGGTATAATATATTTAAATTCAGACCACTTTTAGCGTGGTCTGAGTTTTAAGTATTAATACTTGATAATGATTTACTGACTGGTCAGTACTGCATACAGCGGTAGTAATAAGTAATTTGTTCACGTCCGCAAGATCGTTATAGGCCTCCGCACACTACATCGGCGCATGACCATGACCGTATCTGGACTGTTTTAGGGAAATATTTTTTTTTGTATTAATGTAATAACGAGCACATTAAAAAAAGTGTACGTGGTAATTTTCTAAAGAAAATCTCAAAAACAGTTGAGCGTATGAAAAAAATTCAGGAATAAAGAACAAAGACCAGACGTATGTAATCGAAAACCTCTTTTTACGAGTATTAATTTCACGTTATTGGTCGCTGGGTACGTTTCACCCATTCTCCTTTGTCACAAATTTTTTGCTCTAGAATTCTTCCATAAACATTTAAGTAATTGGAATGATAGAAACCGAGTTAAAAGTGCAAATCAGATTTTTTTGACATTGGACCTTGAATGAAACTCATGACGCAAACATTTATTAGAGTTTTGAGACTACTTTTAGTATACCAAGAAATGTGTACACAGCTTTCCAGCTTATCATCTCTTGTCGCGGTGTGACAGCACGTCCACTTGCCATCACCGACCGGCACATTCTCATATTCCTTTTCAAAGATTATTTTACGTGCCTGAATCGTTTCTAGCATATACATGGTATCTCTAGTGTCGTGGACAGCGAACTTATATGTCACTCTTCAAAGTCTATGTTAATATATTTGAGTTTCCGATTTTCGAAACTCGCTTTCAAGAACTTTGAAGTTAGGGCCTTTTGGTTCGGTAATTTGATTATGTCCCCAATTCCCTCATGCAAAACTAGTTGCTATACTTATAGCTATAAGATGCTTTAAATTGAGTTCCGTCTATCAAAGGCCCTGTTCGAATCGATTTTGGCATATTAGAATAAACGTGAAGTTTTATTTAATGATATTTGATAACTAGTGAGGTGGACTGAATGCTAGGATGAGGGTATCACCAAAAGAGCTGTAGAATCTTGTAAAATGGTATATTATTTTATAGAGAAACTATTGATACAACCACGGAATAGATAAAGAATATCTATTCCGTGGACAACCACTTAGAAACTTCAACAAATCAGTAAGACAAAGAATGTCAATACAAAAAAAGGCCTTCAAAATCAAAATCAAAATCATGTAAAAACAAAGTATAAAAAGGAGATTGATGTCAGTCAGTCGCTAACTAACAATATTGTTATAGCGCTTTGTTTCTATTTCTCAATTATAAGAAACCCCATAAAAGTCAATTTTGTTTTTTCTGGTTTCATAAAACATGAATTTCAATCTGTTGCCGAAAATTTCACTAAAAATTTCCTTTCTCACTTAGGCGAATTCGACCAAATTGAGATTAGTAACACGGGAATAGTAACACCAAGCTGAGCTGAAACAATTGGTCGAATCTGCCCCATGTCAATCGAGACATTGACACATTCGTGCGCGAAAAACTGCGTAATCCATTAAAATAATATTACTCACGTGTAGCCAAACATGAAAAAACTAATAGCTAATCGGCTCCGCCCTTAGGACAGATTCGACCAATCGTGTGAACTCAGTTTGGTATTACTATTCCCGTGTTACTAATCTCAATTTGGTCGAATTCACCCTTAATATTGTAAATTTCATGCTTCTCCAACAACAACGTAATAGGAGCTTTATTGTAATGGAATTAAACTCAATTTCAGACGGCGACGATAAGTAGTTCCTTAAAAGCGTTTAATATGATGTCTGCTGAGCAAGGAGGGAGTGGAGGGACCATAGTCAACATATCTTCGTTGTTGGCGCTAAAGAGAACACCGCCGCTGCCAGTGTATACGTCGACTAAGCTTGCAGTTCTTCAGTTTAGCAATTCTCTTGGAGTAAGTACTATTGCTTCTATTACTTCTTCTCTGTAGCGTAGTGGTTCGCACGCTATGCCTTCGATATAAAAAAAAAAACAAAGCTACATTCGCTATGGTCAGTCCGTGGGTGACCAAGACATTGTGGTCTGCAGTTCTGAAGGTATGCTATTGTAACTGCTTCTACCTAAAATCCGTACTGGGCCAGGTGATGGTGTTACAGACCATATTGCTCATGCGTAAGGAATCCCTTGTCCAGCAGTGGTACGTATGTAGCTGGGTAATGAAGTACGAATTGTCTTAATGACATTTCTTTACGAATAATTACATCTTATCAAATAAAATCAAAATATATGTGTTCACTTAGTTGTGAAGGATAATTTGTGTACATAATTATTTAAAAAGAATTTATAATTGAGTTATATACTCGTATAAATATATTTTTGCCCTTAAGATTTTATAAGATTTTAAACTTTCGCGTTGCATTGTATATAGGTAAAAGTTATACTAACGGGACTATACGCGACGTTTCGACTGGGTTACACCAACCGTGGTCACGAGCCGAAACGTCGAGCAGCAAGTAGTATCTATATACTACATAATGTACGTCGCGTGTAGTCCCGTCAGTGTAAATCTTAAGATTTTATTTCGGATATTAAAGAAAAGGAGACAAAACATTGTGCTTAATTGAAAGTGTGAGTCGAAGATGAAATGTTTTATTGGACATTCTTAAATTGGTTTCTTTTCACGTTATTAAATCATTGGACAAGTTATGATCCAGTTAATTAGTCGACGGGCACGAAACGAGACACAAAAAAAGCATCTATGTCTGCGAACACTCGTGTTCACAGTGCTCACTATTGGGTTAAGTGGAAAGTTCAAATAGTTCAAGACTACAAAATGATAGTTACTAATCCCAAATTCATCTATCAATGTTATTTATTCAATGCCTAATTTGCATTTTATCAACTTGTAAAACTTTAAACAACTTTTTCGAGCTTCGTCATCAGCCTATATACGTCCCACTGCCGGGATAGGCCTTCCTCATGGAGAAACACATGAGGAGTATGGGCCGTAACACCACCACGCTGGCAAAATGCGGGTTGGTGGGTAGAAACGACTTAACATGCCTTCCGAAGCACGGAGGATCTCGAGATCACAAAGTCTTGGTCACCCATCCACGGCCTGACCATGGCGATGGTAACTTTGTTTTCGATCGAAGCCAAAGCGCGCTGACCACTACGCCACCGAGCTCCTTTCGAGCTTAAGTATTATTTATTTCAAATTTTCAGGCAGAAAAATACTACTCGAAGTCGAAGGTACGAGTTTTAACAGTATGTCTTGGACCAACAGACACAGCCATTTTGCAGAAGCCAGTGATATCCCAGTTCGATAAAGATTACACCCAGTGTCTGACGTCAAGAGCTGATATAAGGCAAAGGTAAGAATTGTCTGAAACTAAACATACGTAAGCTAAACAAAGCTAATTTCTTTACAATTTTAGTGGATTTTACAGGGATAACAAAAACATTTTAAAATTAAATAGTTAGTTAGTTTTTATAACTATTAGTTAGTTACATATTTTATTTATGAGGCAAGTAATGAGAGTTGAAAAAGCAAAAGGTGTGTGCCACGATCGTAGCAAAATTTGCAATCTTTTATAAAATCATACACATAATCACGACTATTATCCCCTAAGGGTTAGTCAGAGACTAGGCAAGAGCACCGCAAAAGCAGTCCACTGCCGTAGTCCGCGCTTCACCAAGCAATGACTGCACATGAGTTAAGCTTGACAGGTGTTGAGCCCGCTGCTAAAAGCTATTGGATGGTTGTGCAGTTCTAAATCCATTAGGCACCTTTTAAAACACCAAAGGGAAGAGATGAACCGGTAGTATTCTTTTAATGAGCCACTACCACACGACTCTCGCGTAATTATATATATTTCTGTATTATTCATATAGATATAATTTAAATTTTTGTATGACCAAATGTTGTCTTAAGGAACACAGTGCTCCTTGGACTCTGCTGATCCCTTCGGGGATTACAGTGGTGAATGTATGTATATATATAATTTCATTGATAACCCAGCAACATACCGAAGAAGTACCCATCGCTATACAATACTCCTTATAGTCTATCCATTTTGATCTGAGACAAAAGGTAAACAAACCATAAAAAGGGTTCTTTATGATGTCATTACTTCATTGCCAAATGGTTTTGTCAAAAATATACGACTATTCAATATGTTATTGATACAGACTTTTTAATAAAGTTAATTAACCAAAATGGATGGACTATAGATACGTATTAAATTTTTTTTTGTATAAAGCAGATCCTATATTAATTACGCTATAACTTTAATGCCATTTCTATGCTCGGCATAATCTATGTAGAATAGAATATCAATCTTTTTATTGACACCGCAAAGAAATACAATACAGCGTTTCTCTTAACACGAAATAGAATAGTTTGCGGTCTTATCGCAAGGCTAAGTATGTCAGCATTTTGTCATGTATAGACGAGCTAGATAATCCAAAACCTTTGTATGTGTAGTTTTGCTTACTCATTTACATTACAATTGCATAATTCTCAACGGGATAAAAAGATAAGCCAGTAGTAAGAAACCTTTGATCGCATTTACTATCATTTGCCATGGTCATGACTGTAATGTAAATAATATTAATATAATAATAAAAAGAGGAGGTTACTAGAATCTGGAGGCAAGAAAAAGTATATGTAGTCCTGATAGTATTATCCACTACCGGCATCATCCCCAAACACCTTCACCATAGCCTTAGATTACTCAATTTAGACGAACACATGTATATTAAGATACAGAAAGCAGCAATATTAAACACATGGAGGATAGTTAGAAAATTTATGGCAATAGAAGAAAACGAGATCACCCCTCACAACAACCCAACACCACACTTAACTGTTTCAACTAATTAAACACTACAATGTTATTTACTTGGTCAATACCCGTAAATAGCATTACACCGGTCGTAAGGCCGAGGATAAATAAAAATTTACAAAAATAATAATAATATGCTTTATTAACAGGTATGGTATTCGATGTTAGATGTTACATTATATATATTTGACGCATATTCTGTTGATAACATCAACGTGTAAATAATATCAAATAAATATAATAAATTAATAAAATTATCACTACGACCAAAAACTAAAACTATTAATACGTTATTAATAATATAAATGTTAAATTAAAAGTAAAAAGAAATGTGTGTGTGAATCTGAAGATTTGTAAACTTAATAGGTAAAGAAATGACCGGAAACACTTAAATTATGGATGAGGAGGGTTTGTAGTACCGAAAAGAAGGAAAATTTATTCTGAAAATAAGAATAAAACGATGGAGATGTCATGTAAAAGAAATAATGAAAAATGTTCCCAATGTAATTGGATAAAATTATCACTGGAGGTGTAATAGATTTTTAAATTATCGACATTTTATCAATGTAAAATTAATAACTTTGTCAATAAATGAAAACTAAAAATTAATTTCTAATAGGTAACTAACCTTGTCGAAAATTATCGAGCTAAGTTATATTTGACGACCTCCGTGGTTGAGGGGTCTGTACGCCGGTCTCAAGGCGTCGCCATCTCGAGAGGTCCTGGGTTCGAACCCCAGTGGAGGCTTGGATGTTCATTATATATGTATAATCTTATATATAATCTAAATAATTATGTGTATTTATGTATTAAATATATTTGTCCGTCATCTAGTATCCGTAACACAAGCAGCATTTAGTTGCTTAAAATGGGACTAGTTGATAGGTGTGAATGTCTGAGGATATTTATTTATTATTTATTTACCTAAGTTTTTCTAATCGAGTTTAGTTTACCCCCTGGAGGGCACCACGAACACCGGTGTTCGCAAACATTAGATGTTTCTATTGTGTCTCGTTAATATTATTTTCGATAAAAAAATCGTTACAGAACTGTCTTCACCTGTATACACACTTGGAGAACATAATGTCAATATTAATGAACAAAGGATGAAAGAGTATATTTAAAGGCTGAAAAGTTAAAACGTGGGCGAAAATGTGCTTTAAAAATGAGGGGCTATATTTCGGGCCAAAGTAAATACAATATTCTGTACATTCATGCTCATTTTGTCGCTTCGCTGAAACGTAGAGGGTGAATATTGTAAAAGAAAAAAAAAGAATGGCTTTATTGTGGTTTTGATCTTATCCGTCGCAAAGAAGTCACTCTAGACAAAGAGGAGTCAGCTGTAAAATACACTGAACAGCAATGAAAAAGGGTCACTTAAAAATCTTAAAAATCTTCAATATTATCAAAAGTACTGGACCAAGCTTTATGAATAAGAGACTAGATTAAAGAATATTGATGCCGCACAAAATGATATATAAAACGTTTACGTTTCCATTTGTTTTTGAAAACTGTATAAAAACTGTCAATGTATAATAATGGTCGTTTTTCATTTTAAGTTTCCGTGGTGTATTTCTATGGATCTATCTGACATTTGTTTTTTTGTTTTCGATATCGAAAGCCAAAGCGTACTGACAATAATGTCATCGAGCTCCTCATTATATTCAGTCCATATATGGTTAACGATATATTTTCTTTACAGAGTTGATTCAGCTGCTAAAGGTATCATACACGTTATCAAATGGGGTGGGAGCAGTTCCACGTGGATGGTAGCGGATGACAAGCCTCCAGTGGACATCAGTGACAACATATCCAAAGGATTCGATGCTATGTCTTCGGGAATCAACCTTGATGATTGATCACTCCAGCCCCTATAATATACAGTGTGTCCCACGGCCATGCCACATGAAGGGAAAGTATATTAAATATTGAAGGTAGGATGTTTTACTGAAAGAAGACATCATTTTATTTTTTATAATAAGTGGAACCGCATTCATAGATTTATTAAAAATCGCCTGCCTCTACCGGGAATCGAACTCGCGAAATGTGGAAAATAAAATCACCAGTATTTTATGACCGTCGAAAGGGTTAATCATACGTATTATTTTTTCCTAAGAAACATAGCATCTTCAATGAAAGGAAGATCATGAAATTTAAAATTTTATTCAAATTTTCGTTAGGAAAATTTCGTGATCGATGTCTTCTTTCAGTAAAACATCCTACCTTCAATATTTAATATACTTTCCCGCCATGTGGCATGCCCGTGGGACTCCGGTATAAGAGAAATTGAAGACTTATGCTAGAATTACGATTTGCTTCAAACGGCAATAAGTCGTACGATTTTTTTATAATTATTGCTTGTATAATGGTGTGTGTAATGAAAACAAAAAAGTCTTGTTATTGCTAAGTGGACAATGAAAGTATTATTTCTTTAAAATGTACATAGTAACAATAAAATTTCCTTTCACAAGGGAGTTCTGTACGATAAAGTGCCCTCAAAATATTTTCTAAGTCCTCTGCAAATTATATTACCTTTAGTTCTACGGATTTGTCTTGAGAACTTAGAATAAATATCGTATATTTAATATCTATGTATTTTAATTTACGCTTCTAAATATTATAGTTAGAGCTGGGAGCAGATTGTGTATTACCAATATTTTTTTTGTGATTTTAAAGGAGATAAGATAGGTATGCGTTGAGTTTTTAAGATAAATCAAAAAGTTATTCATTTAACATTTTTATGTAATGTTGTGTATTTTTCGAAAAAATGTATTTTTTTTAAGATAGTGTTCTTTTTGTGATGGCGGATCTTCATAACGTGAAGTGACTAGAACTTTGTCAAATAAATAGAGTTTTGATGTTTTGTTTGATTTGTTGTTTTCTTCATAGCAACTTACAACAATATTCAAAAATTTGTCGTTATGCCTAGGGATTCCTGGATACATTTTTTGATAGAATACATGTATTTCAACGATTTCAACTGTCCTTAGCGTTTTCAAAATATTATACAGTAAAACTGCAACGCAAAAACTTTCAAGAAATTGTCTATGTATTTTCCTCAGCAAATTAAAAATACACATACATACATATAATCACGACTATTATCCCCTAAGGGTTAGTCAGAGACTAGGCAAAAGCAGTCCATTCCCATCGTCCGCGCTTTGACTGCACTTAGCGAGACAATTGGTGAGCCCGTCGCCGCTATAATCTATTGGATGGTTGAGCAGTTCTAAGTCCATAATTAGGCTTTTACGACACCCAAGGGAAGAGATGGGTTGGTAGTATTCTTTTAATGAGCCGCTACCACACGACTCGGCATATCAAAGCCAGTTTAAATTTAAATGTAGTCGCACAGATCCATTGAACGTATTAACGGCTATAATGATCATTCATGGCAATTAAGGCCCGAATTATGATCGTTATTTAGTGGGCATGCGGCACTTGGCACTTGGCTACCAAAATTTTGCTTCACATCATTATTTCTATTTGGATTTGTTACTGTGCTTGGTATATTGACGTATATTGACGAAAGTATACCGAAGTATGGACGGGATTCGGTAATTCTTAAAACAAATATAGATACATACATACACATACATAAATCACGCCTATATCCCCGAAGGGGTAGGCAGAGGTGAACTAGCACCCACGTTTCGCCAATTATGTTAGTTCCCATGTAATAGGTGGCGAGCCTATTGCCATTTATCGGGCACAAAAGTCGCAGTACATTGCTATTGCTAGGTGGTATAAGAGGAACGCTGCTGCCCCTTCCTCATCACTGATTTATCCTTAGTCGCCTTGTGCGACACCCACGGGAGAGATTTGGGGTGGTGACAATTGTATTCTAGTCTGCCGTCACCACACGGTATAAAACAAATATACGATGCGTAATAATATAATTACTAGATCTGATTTACGAGTATATTTATACGCTCTTGCGTCTGTTTATGTCAGCCCAAGGGCTGCCGATTTCCCAAATAAAAAGTCGCGATCTAAAACTAAAACAAAAACACAAATAATTATTCAATGCTTATGACGTGCTTATGACAATATAGGCGAAAGACTCCATTGTTCTCTATACTAAATGAACATCAGGAGAGATGGAGTCCTCAATCCGTTCTTTCATTCACTAGAAAAAAATAATTAGTTACTGTTTACCTATTAATCTTTTATTTGACTAAACTTCCTATTGCGATTACATCGATTCTGTAGAAATAGTGCAATGTGTATTTACTTCTTTACAAATAGTGGCTTCCCGTGGTTTCGCCCGCGCGGTACCCGTTCCAAGGCAACATCGGGATTAAAAGTAGTCTATGTCCTTTCTCAAGCTCTAATTAGCACACCAATCTCTCACCAAACTCTGTACCAAATTGGGCGACTGACAAACAGACAGAAAGACAGACAGACAGAGTTACTTTCGCATAATAATAGCTATGAAATTGCTGTTTTGTATGGAGATTTTGGGGAAGTCTGCATTTTCCATACTAACATTTTTTCAGATTTCTCCACAACGAAAAATCCAGAGATAATATTTTTTGGCATACAATGTATCATTAGACAAGCTTTAGCAATATGTGTGATATCACTCTTCATAAAAATAATTTATCGTTTTTAAGCGAATGCAATGCGAATTTAAATGATGTATTCGGGAGGCACTTAAAAAGAGTTGTCTTCGTTTCTAATTTTAACACAATGAAACTTACAACAAATTATCAAAACAAATCAAAAGAGCTCAAAAATATGGTCCATTTTTAGAGGAGGTAATTATTTTATAAGAACATTCTGAAACTTAATAGTTACAGACAAAATACCAAGAGAGAAAAAAGCGGCAAATTCATAGGTTATTAGTATGGATTATGGATTTTGTAAGCAATAACGTACACATGTAACATTTGGAGTTCGTATTATATTATCTCGGTAATACAGCTGGTTGAGAATTTTTAACATCAAAGGCTTGAGCGAGAAACCATTTTGATCTTGTACGCAAAGCTATCCTTTGATCGTTAATACAACATTGGCCGATTACACCATGACAAGAGATATTAGTGGCGTAATCCATCATTCAAGGAATTTCGATTTACGGCAAAGGTACCTACTACAACCTACCGAAAGTGGAGCTAAAAAAATGGCAATATATTGTTTTGATTACATTCCTGTCATTCATCAACTTTACATTGGTTCTCGATTGATTCTAAAATTCGCATTTGATGTATGTATATCTTATGGCTTCTCTTTTTTATATCGGACCGGTTTAAAGACACCATCTTTTGACCTGAACACTCGCTATGGTATATACATTATATCACGCCTGTAATCCCCGAAGGTGTAGGCAGAGTCCAAGGAGCACTGTGTTTTTTAAGACCACTATGGCGCTATGGTATATGCTTGTAATTATAATAAATAAATAAATAATGTCTGGAGATATTTATCTTCAGACGTTCACACCTATCAACATTTAAATATATTTAATAGATAGAAACATATAAATATCCTGAATATAAACATCCAAGACTGGAGAACAAATGCCTGAATTCATCCCCCAAACATTGCCCCCACCGGGGATCGAAACCAGAACCTCTTGAGATGGCGACGCCTTGAGACCGGCATCCAGACCACCCGATCACGGAGGTAGTCAAGTAATTTGTGTGCGTGTGCCTCGTTACTAACGCACCTTAAAGTCTTCAATGATTTGGGTCGTCGGATCTATTCAAAGCATCGTGTAATACATTATACCTACTCGTAGAAAGCCCATGAGACTAAAATTGGATAACTAAACTCGTTATTTGCAAAAATTATACATACACATACTTCCAAAACAAATATAAGAAGAATATACACAATTCTTCTACATTACACAAAAAATACAATAAACATTACAAAAAAATAAACAAAAGGTAAGTAACATGTATCCCATAAGAATGAAAAAAGGTCGAAAGCTTAGCTTATGGTATGCTCAAAGAGCTACCCTCTGATTTCCACCTTTTACCCAATAAAAAGGAGAAAGGCGAACCCAGCGAATAAAAAATGTGAGCCCTAACTTTACATTACAAATATTGAATAAATAATATTAGGTCCTTACCTATGAAATTGGTGTTTTGTATGGAGATTTTGGGGAATTCTGCATTTTCCATACAAATTTTTTTTCAGTTTTCTTCACAACGACAAATCCAAAGATAATAATATTTGGCATCTATCATTAGACAAGCTTTAGTAATATGTGTTATATCACACTTCATAAAAATTATTTATCGTTTTTAAGTGAATGCAAATAAAATGATGTATTCGGGAGGCACTTAAAAAGAGTTGTCTCCGTGTCCAATTTTAACACAATTAAACTTACAACAAATTATCAAAACAAATCAAAAGAGCTAAAAAATATAGTCTATTTTTAGACGAGGTAATTATTTTTTTAGGAATACTCCGAATCTTAATAGATACAGACAAAATATTAAGAGAAAAAAAAAACACCAATTTCATAGGTAAGGACCCAATAATATTGTAAAGTGTTAATTATAACAAGCGATTCAGCAGGTTCATTACTAATGTAATTAAGTTTGGCACGCGGGGGTCGCTTTTGGCAACAATGCAGCCCCTACGATGAGTCCACTGGGATCCGTCTAATTTATAATGTGGATTAGTCTTAATCTCCAGTCTGCGCCTGCGTGTAGCCTTCTAAAGACGGATAAAGACTAAATGTCGCTGATCAAAGCCGTATTCATGATATAAAAGAGCATTCAATGTGAACGATCTGTTATTAAGACATCTTGTCTTAGCGTGCTTCACAATTAAACACGCAGGTCGGAGATATGGCATTGAAAAGATATCTATATATATTATAATGATAGAGAGACGTAAGTATATTCAAGAATAACGCTGCAGTTGTATTGATTTCATAAACCGATCTATGTCCAGTGGTGGAACATGTATCGCAAATAATCATAACATGCACCTCTGTCACCCTAAGTCCCTAAAGGGAGGAGCTCCTAGGCGTAGTGGTCAGTGCGCTTTGGCTTCGATCGAAAACAAAGCTACCTTCGCCATGGTCAGGCCGTGGATGGGTGACCAAGACTTTGTGATCTCGAGCTACTCTGTGCTTCGGAAGGCACGATAAGCCGTTGGTCCCGGTCGCATTTGTGACCGTTTCTACCCACCAACCCGCATTGTGCCAGCGTGGTGGTGTAACGGGTCACACCCCTCATGTGTTTCTCCATGAGGAAGGCCTGTCCCAGCAGTGGGACGTATATAGGCTAATGACGATGGGCGGCGGTAGTTGCTTAACATCAGGTGACCCGTCTGCTCGCTTGTCCCCTATCCCATAAAAAAAAACATTGTAATGAGAGGACATAACTTGCTGAGTTTCTTGCCCGTTCTTCTCAGGTCGCTAGTGAACTGTTGGAATAATTTGACATTCATAAGAGTATGTAAATACCGAAACAGCTGAATAAATGCTTTGACTTTGACTATTTCTATGGTCCATGCACCAGATATAGTGTAAGGCAGTCGATTTTCAGAGAAAACGATACCATTTTATGGGTTGAGGATGTAACGAGGCGCTATATCAGTGTTAGCGACTCTTTGCTGTTATTGCGCTCTTCTCTGCCATTTTCTTTTTGTTTCACATCTCAACATTTTTGTCTTCAACTCTTTTACATTGTTTTTGGTCTCCATTTTTCATTCCTATCAGAGTCAGCGTCTGGAACTGTTTGCTTGACGCCTAAATATTGGGTCCTTACCTATGAAATTGTTGCTTTTTTTCTCTCTTAGTATTTTGTCTGTAACTATTAAGATTCAATGTATTCCTAAAAAATAATTACCTCGTCAAAAAATAGACTATATTTTTGAGCTCTTTTGCTTTATTTTGATAATTTGTTGTAAGTTTAATTGTGTTAAAATTGGACACGGAGACAACTCTTTTTAAGTGCCTCCCGAATACTTCATTTTATTTGCATTCACTTAAAAACGATAAATAATTTTTATGTAGAATGATATTACACACATTACTAAAGCTTGACTAATGATAGATGCCAAAAATTATTATCTTTGGATTTGCCGTTGTGAAGAAAACTGAAAAAATATTTGTATGGAAAATGCAGAATTCCTCAAAATCTCTATACAAAACACCAATTTCATAGGTAAGGAATAAATATATTATCTATAAACTGTTGTTGTAATACTACTCCGTGCTTCGGAAGCCACGTTAAGGCGTTGGTCCCGGTTGCTATTGCATCCGTTACACCCACCAACCTGTATTGGGCCAGCGTGGTGGTGTTACGGCCCATACTCCTCATGTGTTTCTCGCTCAGGAAAGCCTGTTGTCAGCAGTGGGGTGTATATAGGCTGAAGACGAGGCTAGCGTCATTATAAATTAAATTACATCTAAACATTGTACACACAGCTTATTGTTTTAGGATGGAACTTTCAAAAGTATTTAACACAAGTCCGAACCGCAACGAAAACAATACGAAATGGTTTGAATTTAGGCATCCTGATCTCAAACGGTATTTCGCTAAACAGAATAACGCTCGAAGCTCAGATAACGTATTTATTTAAACAGCTCTTAATCTCGCTACCACACCCGTGGAAGTAAATTGCCATTACCCCGCACTAGGACTTGTAATTAATAATTAAATGGTGCTAAGTCCGAACACATCTGACGTTGGTCACTCGAACATTCGCTAAATCAGCGAACCTCTAGAGAAGGGATTCAAAGTAAATTCGATAGCTAATTCTGTTTAAAGCTTGATTCTTTATTGATACGTTTACCAATAGGTCGTTTGAATTCTTATTTTGCAATGTTGCTATTTTAGTAGGTATAGTAGTATAGTAGTATACTGTTATATCATTAATTTTAACTGTATTTCTACTTATTTAGTTTTAATAAACACAATTAGTTTAGTTAATCGGTGAAGTAGTTTACATATTATCATTCTGTGACTTATTGAGTAGTAAAACTAAGATTAAATAAATAGTCGTAGACACAATCTAATAAGTAGGTCTAACAAAGTTAAAATCCTTGTGTTAAATAGAAATATACTAATACAACACCACGATAAGGAATTTAGCGCTAAGGACTACGAGAAAAATAATATTACAAGAATAAACTACCTCTATGTTGTTTGGCTATAGCGTGTAAATTAAGGTTTGCGCTTTCTAAAAGAAGCTATATACGAGTATTTTGTAGACCTAAGAGTAGCCTACTTTTGGTACCAAACTCAGATATGTTCTAATCTCATTAAGTAGAGCGCATGACTTAAGAAGTGTTATAGTTACATATATACATGCATATAATTAACTATATACACAATAAAATAGTTAATTAAATAAAAACGCAAGAACACGAGTATATCGAAGTCTCAAACTAAGAGAATCGCTTCGCAAATAACCAGGAATTGGGTCAGCGGGAAAACTAAATCCAAGGTCAAAAGTAAGCAAACAAATTCCTGTTATCGGAACATCACCTATCTCCGATGCTCCGTTAAAAACAAGAACATAAAATTGGCCAAAGTATAAGGTATTCGGTTACTGCGACGCACGGTCCATTTCCGAAACCGGCGGCCCCGAAAATTACATCAAATTACGCCATGAGAACCTAAAGTAGGGGTTCCCGAGCCAATGTTTCGAAATATATTTTGTAGATGAAAAATTTGTCTAATAAATTCCCAATCTTTTTTCATTTCGGCGCAATGTTTAGTTTATTGGCTGAGAGCCTTTTTGGTAATTCTTGAGCTGTTGTTTTTGTATTGAAATTAATTTGGGTTTTTGTATTTAAGACTTTGAGTTCGTTTTTTGTAACAATAATCGAATTAAATAACTAACCGCATTATCAAAAGCTATTGCCAACAAGTTTTTTGCGTAAGCTGCCTTGTCTTTTGTGGTAATTAATAATGAACTCAAACAACGGACTTTTATAAACTATGCCACCTGCGTTAGCATTATCACATCATGTAGGGAAATAGTTAAAAGGAGTTACCATCCTGTCCATCCACACCTCAACATCTCATCAACTCAAAGCTGGCTCAATGGTCTCGGCTTGGCCCAAAGGTCGACTGGGAAAGAGGGATATGCTTTATCCTCAAGTCCGCCATATATACAAATTTTTATACTAATTTATATTTGGACATTAACGCTAAATAAAGCAAACAAGGATTGAAATATTTTTTAGGAACTTTCACGATGAAGATTCTGTTGAATTCAATTTATGTACTCTTTGCTGACCCATAAGAAGGGTAGCATAATATTTTGTTTTCCGAATAATTTATAAGGGTGTTTAGATTTTAGTTGCGCATTTTTTCCATCTTGCAAAACCAATATGAATATAATAATATCGTTTTCGAGCTTAATAGCCACAAACTTTTTTCCAGGTTTATTAACTCAAATCCTACAGTCTCGATTAAATGATTTCCTTTCGGCTGATAATTAACCTTTATCATCATTCCATATTAAAATGTAATTTAAATTTGGCAAACACTGTTTGAATCTGTAAAGCTTAGACGGTCACGTGTTAACAATAGTAAAGCCTCGGGGCGACATAAACGCCAGGCAACGAAATCAGGTCAGGCGCACCAGTCGCGCACTGACCGGAAATTGTTTCTTCGGCTCAATAAATTTCACTTAGGGATTTTTAGTGACATGTGTTCTCGAGTGGAGTTGGCGAACAATTGAATTATAGGATGCCATTCGCGAGAAGTGATGACGTATTCTAGTACGTAATTTGAGGACCTATTCTAAGGAGATGGAGTAAGGACCAAACACTTCTTGCTTAGTATGTTCAGTAGTAGACTAATGTAGGCAAATTGATGATCAGTACCATTATCTCAGCAAAACCAAGCTGAATTGCAACTGGGGACAAAATACTACTACTTGTGTACAATAAATAGTTAAATAAATACTTGGGTGAGTGTCCATAGAAATTGGGAGTCTCTAGTGTAGTGAATTCCATACATTAGTATCGAACATAACATATCGTGCAATCACGACTTTATCCCCATGTAACAAGGGCGAGTTATTGCCAAACACTGCGTCACAGTGTGAGGCTGTTGATTTTATTTGTCGAGGTACAAACGCAACGGTTCCATAATAAAAGTTTTTTATATTCATGAGTAGTGCCCCTCAAAACGGAAAAATTACTGTGTAATATGTATAATTCGTCAATTTACCACATTGAACTTGACAAGCGAAATTATTGCACGCATAATTTCCACAATGTGACATTGACACGGCAGCCTTAAATGAAAGGAGTAAATCTCGCTAGCACTAATTTCTGATAGGTAATTTCGCATCGCCCACCAAATTCATCGCATCGCTTAAAGTTAATATCATCCCGTAGTGTTCATAGCCTGTACTTTGCATTTTGTGTTATTTGCTAGACTTTAATCGGGGGGCACGGGAGTGCCCCCGCCAGGTCGAGCAAAAAGCAAACACTGCCGTACCATCCTTTACTGGAACCATTTCGCCACATTTTCAGGCCCCTATTTGAGAACCTTTGGATAAGACCAGAACGCAGAAATTTTCGGCATCTAGTAAGCTATAATCACATACTTTAAATCCAAAGTTAAAGGGACATACGTTGAAGGGAACACATTGTACAAAACCAAGTGCTCCATGACACCATTGCACCAATCTGTCGCCAGAACCGCTACTCATTGACGATGGAAAATTGCCACTTGGAAAACGTTGATTCGATAACCAGTCAATTGTAGGCTTGACAAAGCCACTTACGTATAAAGAATGTTCAACGGCCAAGTCACACAACATTAACTATAATAATAAAGAAATCGCAGTAAGGAATCTTAGACTTGGACGACACGACTTTGTCTAGATTTCATTACTTTTTAGAGATAAACAAGCAGCTCCATCGGGACATGGCTAGTTTTTTACAGAATGTTTTTGGTGGAATACGTCTTACACTTTGGAAAATAATTTTCCATTTAATCTTCGGTCTTATAAGAAATGAAAGGACTTTCCTTCCATGCATCTGCCGTAACAGGAATCCATGGGCGGCGATTACCATTCGCGTCAGATAAACCGCCTCATGTTCATTTGCCTGTTTTTGAATGAATAATCTGAATAAAAATGTTTACAACCATAAATGGTAAAATTTAAAAAGTAAACATAAATTGCATATTTATTTAAAAATTTGATTCCCTGCGTTAATATTAATTGTGAATGTACACAATAGGTTAGTTCACCCTTTTTATTGGGCCCCAAATGATTAATTACTCAATACGCATGCGTGACATAGGCGACAGTTATGCTTGATTGGTTGCGACTGGCGTTTCGACGGATTTTGACCATGCGTAGTAATTGTTTACATGAAGCGTTACTCAATTAATTTCACGAACATGGTGGATAGCGTTTTTGGCAAATGAAAAACAAATGAAAAATAAAACATATATAAATTAAATTTCTACAGCAATCTATTTATTGAATTTGGTTTATTTTAGACCCTTGTACTAAATACTATGTGAATGACACATTATTTTCATGACTTTTGATATGAGTCAACTAGCCTATTATCGGAAGCAGGTTTTAAACCTGCAATATTATTCATGAGCCGAATTTTATTTCAAATTTTGGTTAAAAGTGAACACAATAGTATAATGAGCGGAATGCAACAATATTATACAAGCTAACTTTGCGGGAGCCGCACGAAACTGACGTTTTACACGAAAGTTTACATCAGTTACAGAGGAAACAAATTAGTCGAAGCACATTTTAACTACGGGCGAAATTATGTGTTGTTAAACTGTACATAATGTACCGTGGACTCGTTTGCTGATGAACAGCACAATTTGTATTCTAACAATAATAGCTTTGCCGTTTAGAGAGTTTACACAATGCTTGACTTTATATACATGCACTGAGCGGATGAATGCCTTGTGGAAAAGTACAAAGAATTTGATCGCTAAATAATTAATTTTCTTCATTTATCATACAGCAATAGGGTTCACAAAGGGACCATGTTTAGGCTTTCTGTAGTAAATTAGATTAAAATCAATAAGGATAATGTCTCACCTAAAGCAAGAGTTAACGAATGAAAATATTTGGCTATACCATATTAATCTCAGCATTTCATATTTTTAACAATAGCAATAGGAGGGTCTCGGCGGCGTAGTGGTTAGTACGCTTTGGGTTTCTATAGGAAAACAAAGCTACCTTTGCTATGTTCGGGCTGTAGATAGGTGACCAGTGCCTTTTACCGGATGTACCACGGGGAATGTTCTGAAGAGCTTTTTAGCCTTATCCCACCCTCCCCTTTTCTGCTAAGGAGCACGCGTGCCGGATTGCGGAGCCACGCATATACGTTGACCTCTTTGCCCGTGCGTACTAATAGGTTAGGGAATCATACTTTGCTCGTACATCCAGAGCATATAATTTTCTACCGGCACACGTGTTCCTCTCTACAGCATGGGTTCCTTCAAAGGAGGTGTGAAAAGGCATCTTACGAGACAGCAAGGTAGAGGTCGCTAGGCCTGAATCTTCGCATACGGACTTATCTACTGCTTACCACCAGGTGGTGTTAAGTAATTTGCTGGGTTGATTATATAAAAAAAAACTTTGTGATCTCGAACTCCTCCGTGCTTTGGAAGAAACGTTAAGCCGTTGGTCCCGGTCGCTACTGCAGCCACTTCTACCCACCATTGGGCCAGCGTGGTGGTGTTACGGCCCATATTCCTCATGTGCTTCTCCATGAGGTATATAGGCTGAGGACGAGAAATAGAGAAATAGACTAATAATTTAAAGCTTGATACATTAGCCTATGCAGATTCTGGAAATGTATTTTGTTCCAATGAAATTCTACATTCTTCGTGAAAGTTTATCCAAGAAATGTCATTTTCTTCCATCAATCATTCTATCGCTAACTTTAGTTGAGACATTAGGCTTCTAAACTTTAGCGCTTGCTGACGGAAATAATTTTAATCGCAATTTAGCAACGATTTTCTTTTAAAAGCTCCGTCTGTTGTAAAAACTTATATTTTTTGAGAAACATTGAAGTGACATGGCACAAGGCCTAGATGATGGCCATTGATTTTAAGGAAGTAATTTGGTCATCTAGAGTGTACACATTTATTTTTTAATAAATGTTAGTCCATTGTAATATGTTGAATGGCACAAGATGCATGTTTTTATTCTGTCTTAGCAATTTGTCCGTAACTATTAAGTTTCAGAACATTCTTATAAAATAATTGCCTCTTCTAAAAATAGACCATATATTTGAGCTCGTATTATTTAATTTGATAATTTTTTGTAAGTTTAATTGTGTTAAAATTAGACATAAAGACAATTATTTTTAACCGCCTCCCGAATACATCATTTGATTTGCATTAACATAAAAACGATGAATAATTTTTATCAAGCGTGTTCACACACATATTGCTAAAGCTTGTCTAATGATACATGCCAAATATTATTATCTCTCTATCTTTATTATCTCTCTTTAATATTATTATTATAAGCCCTACCTTTTGTACTTTTGTCTTTTAATGTTCTCCTGTTCTGTATTTTGTGTACAATAAATTGATAAATAAATAATAAATAATATCTCTAGATTTGTCGTTGTGAAGAAAACTGATAAAATGTTAGTATGTAAAATGCAGACATCCCCAAAATCTCTATACAAAACACCAATTTAATAGGTAAGGAACATTAAATATTGAGGCCATCGATTGTAAAATCACTTTTAGAAAATGTACTATCGTGACTCACGCTATATTTGCATTTATGCAAAATATTATAGTTAGTCACCGTCAATCGTTTATGGGATTCTTACATAATCCATTATATGCATGTTATAGAAGAAAGCAAAATTAAAGCTTTTTTCCTAAATTACTTAATATTCCTCTTACCTTACCTATACTTACAGAATCACAGATTTATAATACTTTAACACATTATTGCAAATTACAACACATATTTCAATGCTAGCGGATGCTAACGAATAGGTAGTATTATGGAAAAAACTTCTGTTAGTTTATATTGTATTGCCGGATGTTAGAAAAATGATTGTATTTTTTTATAAATAATTATAACAATAAATAGGCAAATTGGACAAATATTGGACACACTTTCAGCCTATAAACTGCTTTTTAATGAAACCACAGTCTATTAGAACAGTAGAAAAATTCGGGTGTTTCCCGTTTAACCGACGTCCGCTTTTATTTTATTGTATTGCACAGTACAAAATTTTTGAAATGATATGTTTACTCGAGCTGTCCTATGTTTCAGTTGACTTAACAACATTTAGAATAATATTTATATTGCATAATTTCAGGTTGTCTAATTTTTGGTTCATATAATAATTATTTGATATATTAGGTCCTTACCTATGAAATTGGTGTTTTGTATGGAGATTTTGGGGAATTCTGCATTTTCCATACTAAAATTTTTTCAGTTTTCTTCACTACGACAAATCCAAAGATTTTTAGCTTTAGTAATCCTAAGAGCTTTAGTAATATGTGTTATATCACACTTCATAAAAATTATTTATCGTATTTAAGTGAATGCAAATAAAATGATGTATTCGGGAGGCACTTAAAAAGAGTTGTCTCCGTGTCCAATTTTAACACAATTAAACTTACAACAAATTATCAAAACAAATCAAAAGAGCTCAAAAATATAGTCTATTTTTAGAGGAGGTAATTATTTTTTAGGAATTCTCTGAATCTTAATAGTTACAGACAATATTAGTAGTTAGTTCGTTTCTCTCTTAGTATTCTAAGAGAGAAAAAAAACACCAATTTTATAGGTAAGGACCCAATAAAAACGATAAGACTAATGTTTAACCGCAGGAAGCCGAAGCTGCGAAGGAGAGCATGGGCGCCTGTGCCTGGTTACGCCAGTGTCGCCAGTTAACCGATTGATCGGCGAACCGATCGGACCAACGGGAAACGCTGAAAAATCTAATTTACGTATTTGGCTTCTGTTGCTCTAATAAAGACCCCCACTCTTTTTATTTATTTTTCGATATCACTTGAGTACCAGATATTGTTACAATATTATCACAGAGTAAAGATTTTCTTTACGGCTATAAGAATTCCTAAGTTTATTCATTATCTCATATTTACATATTTATATTCATTCCTTAGTGGATACATACTTTTCAATAGTTATTTATTTCTCGTTTTGTGATACATTTGAAATAGAAGTGATTTTACAACATTATATGATCTTTAAATACCTACGTGTCCATAATTTGCCATGAAAGTCCAAGACATGTCTGTTTTCTTTTTGACTTTTGTGGTGGAATAACAAGAGAGGCACAATTGCGTGCTATTTTCGTGGGATCTGTAGATTTATTATTATATTATATACGCTTCGTTCATCGTTTCGTAGCATCGTCTCAGGGTACTAAGCTCTCAGGCATTGTCTTACGATAATCGTGTACGTGATTCGACGCGTCGAGATGTCCAGACCGCTCAGCTGGCATTTTTGAATACATTTTAATGGTATCCAAAATTTATGATAGAAGGTTTAAAAACGGTATAATTTTTTTTGTCTTTTCCTATATTTATATCCTATTACCAAAGTCTTTTAACCCCCAAATGATTTCGGAAGCAAACAATTCAATATTTTCTTTAGAAATATTTTGCTTTTGAGCTTATAATAAGAAAAGCTTCACCGGGATTTGTGGATCACATCGAATGAACATTTTATGGTACAAAATGTATGGGGAGCATGACATTCAAACGCATTCTATATTATTTGTTACAATATTGGCTTATTTTAATTATTTTAGTCTATTTCAGTACTCTATTTCTAATAAAATAAAGTGAAACTTTTTCAACACACAAAAATATGTACAAAATAAGAAACGGTGAATTAATTAGGCCAGATTTAATAATAATTTTATGGTAGAACACTTTGATCGAACATGCTAAAATAAGGTACACTATTAGAAAAGGTCAAAAAAATAAAGACTTATTCTAGGTCTTTTTCATATTCTTATTTTTATTCTGAAACGTAAAGTAGTACCTACGTAAGAAAAATACTTTTACTTTTATAGTGTCCACAACGAGCATTCACCATTTTTCTTACTTGACTGGCAATATTCTTTATTGACCCCTTAAAGCGTTAAGCCATTAACATTAGCAGTTAAATAACCGTAAAAGAAAACAAAAAAAATAATTCTTTTCATACCGATCTATTTTTAACAAAAGGACTCGCAAAGGTCATGTTATATTATGTACCCCTGTACAGCTCAAAGGTGGATATGAAATGGCTCTCTGACAGAGCATTTTTCATATTCCAACCATCCCGACCCAGAAAGGCTCAACTATATTTCCCTCCCTTTCTGGCCCTCGGCAGTGCCATGGCGTGGAATAATTCTAAAAAGAGTACGTTAAATCTGAAGAAAACTTTGTTACATATCATTTTCAGCACGTTAGTTTAATTTAATTTCAATGTTGCTCACATTCTGTGAAATAGGTTGAAATTAAGGGACATATTCTTATCAACATCTCAGACGTTTAAGGTTTAACATTTATACAAAAGCATATTATTTTCGTCCACGGCACTACTAACCCGTACCGTTGGTTATTGATATATCAACTGTATAATAATGAAAGAAAATATGTTTCAGTCATCATTAAAACACTAAATTGTAAAGGACTGAAATTATTACTGATGTACCTATATGTTGTGCGCGATCTTTTGGGCATCTTATAAGGGGCTCACATAAGAACCTTTTAAGGGCCTCATCCCTCGAATAAGTGGTTTACATAGCTTTTTTTATATAAAGTGGGCTGAAAACGAGCAGCCGGTTCGTCTGATGGAAAGTGATTAGCCGTCTATGGAAATTTGCAACACCAAAGGGGTCACAAATGCGTGTGTTGGCTTAGGTATTCCTGCATGGAAAATAATAAATACTATTTACACCGACCTGAACCAATTCTCCATGGATTCCACCAGGTGCTGTGATGGTGATCAGACACACGTACGGCACGAGGTCCTCTCGGGGTCGATGCAGCTCCAGCTCGTATGTGCGCCCGATGTCGCCATAGTACGTTCTATTGCAGCCTGAGGACAAACAAATAACAGAACAATTATTTATAGACCAGATTTTTTATTACAGCATAAGAATACACAACACAAAAACATTCATCTTTTCTATATACCCCACAAGGTAGCCAGAGACGGTTACAAGCTGTAAGTGAACCAGCGACCGAAGTAGAATAAATTTGACTTGGATTTCACACAGGTAAAATCCTGGAAAGTCAAATTTATTCGACTATGAAAGCTAGCACTGAAATTCAAACTACATAAACTATAATACTAGGTATATGAAAAGTTTCGCCGAACTCCGTAAGATTACATAAATCACTGCAGAATATCAGAGCACCATAAAATATTTCCAGACGACATGCCTTATTTAGACAAAGGGATGTTCTGTTTCGGTTGGTGTACGAGATGTAGAAAGTTCTCCCACTGCGAGCTTTCAAGTTGATTGCCCAAACAATAAATACTTGTCTCAGACTTGAACAGCGCATCTTAAATACGGCCCGAGTAAAACGCAGGAAAATACAAAAAATTCTAACGCCTGCGTAAAGTTTTAAAAAAAATTATAAGTTATTTTCATCATCAATTTATTGTTTAAGATTGTGTCCGATGATATCAACTATCTAAATAAAATAGGTATTTACAATAACTTGAAAAGTAAAATTTTGAGTAAAGGAAGGCGGCGGATCAGCGAAAGAAAAAGTATGGGGAACGATTGAAATCAGTGAAAATGAACATAAAATACTGACCAATGCAAGTGGAATGCTCTAATAAAGAAAGTGTGTGATAATATCATTACTATAAGATGGGAAGCAAACAGTGCTCTAGAGATATCTTGCGCTTTAAGACTAGAACTCTTCATTGAGAACATAATCCTATCAGGATTCTGTTCGGAAAATGGTCGCATGTGGTGGTGCGGAGAAAGCTCTTTTAAATATCTACTCACACAAAAACTGGACAGAGATTGTGTCTGTATAGATGTAACACAAACTCTTTAATTTTCGTCAAGCTTAAGTTCTGGTCTCTTAAATGAAGTTAGGAGATGTATAACATCTCAACATATTTGAAATTATTACCAATGACATTTTTTTATGTCATTTTAAATGTCATATTATTATGTGAAACCCAAGACTCAATAACACCTATAAACATTTTTGTGCTAATCGAAAATATATTATAATCGCTACTTACTATAATAGTCTACTTCAAAGAAACTTGCTTGAGGAGCTAATATTAATAGCCATCCATCAACGCCTTGTTAGCCTTTAATTTCCACTATGCCACCGACACCAATAGCTTTACGTGTCAATATATAACCAACGGGCCATAAAGATATATTATTAGCTTCCGATTATAGCCGGCTGCGTCCACACTGCTGAACTGGCAATTAGCAATTTTATATCGTTTCATTTATTTAAGACCTTTCACTAAGTTTGAGCAGATTGTTGACTTTACGTTAAATACGTGTGCTAAATCTGAAATATTAATGTGGATAGGTATTGGAGGAGAAAACTGTACAACTATTGAACAAGGTATTCCCGATATGGTTTTTAGCAAAAACCATTATGATTGTGTAAATTATTGTTTGCTTTTGGAGTATGTTAATCTAGTAATGAGAATTTTATGTTTTTTTAGAAGAGTCCCTTGGTTCCTCCTTTTTTAGAGTTATTTAAAGGATCATGGGCAAAATGAGCGAACAAACAGAAATTAAATGGGTTGTAATATACTCTACTGTACTTCCTAATAACTTCTATGTAATTTTAAACCCCAAAATGCACCGGGTATCCCAGAAAAAAGATACAAAAGATGGGCTAATGAAACGCACATACATGTTAAAAATTGGTATCTTTAATCAAATATCAACGTTATTCATCAAAATAATTGTTCTGCGGGTGACATGAAAGGTTATTTAGAAGTACAGTAGAGTAAATTACATCACACTTTATTTCTGTTGGTTTTACGCCCAGATCCCATACAAAAGCGCGCATGATCCTTTTCTGAACGAAGTTTAAAATTTCATACCAAGAGAATCTTGAAAGGTTTAAAAAATGAGACCTTTATACACATCTATTTTAAGCGGTCCTTCCAAATCTCAGAGTAAACAGAACTGGAGTAGCCTTTGTCTAACATTCCCCTCTGCCAGATGCACAAGCATCGGATGCTTGCACGTTTAATAAAACTAGTTGAGCCGCCATTTTGACAGCCATAACATTGTAAACGTTGCGGCGAACAGAGCTCCCGCAAAAATGCCTGCCTGTGCTGTTTTTTGTTGTAAAAATAAATAGAAAACATCGAGTATGCTAAAAGATGGTGTCACCTTTTATTTGTAATTATAATTTTTAAGATTTCATGATTATTTACTTCATTATTTCATGTTTTAGAATTCTACGATTTCAAATTTCGAGCGCTAGTCTCGTGGGGAGTGCGGCTGTGACGTTGTCAAAACGCACACCCCACGTGACTATTTTAAGCGTGTGTGTGCGTGAAATTTAAATTTGTGTGTCGATTTATGCATGTGTGCATTTGTAAGAACGGCTGGCTTTGAGTGTAGTGGTAACCTCACCCCCCGCAAGAAATGGCAGAAAAAAATGTTTGAGAAATTGACTAATGGCTACTCCAGTTCTATTTACTCTGAGTTCCAAATGGAAAAATGAATTTAGATCTCTTTATAAACGTTATCAATCAGAACGTAACAAAACTAAATAACGCAGTTTAGAGTAGAAATTATTATAATAGCAAAACATTTTTCGTATATACACTCGTATTCGATAAATATGCTCGCTCGCTTAATTTCAGAATACTAAAGACACTTAAATTTAAATTGGCCCAAATTCGTACGGATAGTTAACACGTACAACGAATGCAACGTTGAAAATTTGGTCATCATCGACGGTAATTATTTGCATCCCGCTCATTACCGAACACCGCATGCCCCATCACGGGTCGCAGAGTGGAATTATTCGTTACACTGAAAATTATCAGCCCGCACATTCGACGACCGCTGTGTTAATCGTTTGCTAAATTAAAGACATTGTTTTGGTAATCGCTTTCAGGATTCCAAGCTATTCCGATTAAACTTTGTCTAATGTTTAGTTTTGTTATATACAGGTAGTCATGTTCTTTTATTTTTGTTGTTAGTATTTCTGCTTTTTTGTCTTTGGCAGAGTACTCGTATTATGAGTTTGTGAATATAATCAAATTATGTCTTGTATTAAATCAAAAATATTATAAAGTGCTAATGAGGCAGGGTGTTCATGATTCAAATTATTAATTGTCATCAAATTTAAATTCAAAAATATATTAATCATGTACGTAAAAGTAGTTACACTTATGACGCGTCAAAACATTGCGAAAAAAAACATACTTATATTAATTATACAATTCCACTTGTTCACCCCTAAAATTGTCATCTCTGCCCACTCCACCAGTATGAAGGCGTGAATATGTGAGACAGAGATAACATTACAATGTAGAAACTAAAACTAAAGAAGAATTAATTGGAACACTATTTCCATTAGAGAGGTACTATGGATTAAGATCATTGTCCCCGTTACAATATGGAACAAAGAAGCGGAACTTTCGGGATGCATCGTTCTAAAAGCTCTCAGTTTGATTGCAGCATGATACTCGCCAGTGATACCGCTTTGAGATGACAGTGCACTATGACAGTGTGTTGTTCGTGGGATGCGCCACTTGGCAGCGGGAGGGACTTGTGGTTGATGCATTTGGTACTCGAGTCTTCCACACTTTCTTGTGACTTGCACACTGTATTTGTGGACGGATATTGATATTAATGAGGCAGATTTACGAGTAATTTTGTCGCTTTTGTCTTTGTGAGTCTATTTAGTTAATATGTGTAGCCTATAATGTTAATAATCGTATTAACACAATTACGCCTAGCAATGTCCGAAGTAGGTGTTGGAGTTAATGATAACGTGATTATCATTCTATAAAAATTATTACACCTGAACATTCAAAGTTACAAAAAGAAAGGTAGGGAAAAATTCGATTCTTGGACTTAAAATTACCAAGTCAAAACTGTACCGCACAAACAAACCTAGTTTAATTTCAGCCAATAGCTACTCAGCGTGGATTCGGTCGGAAATCGGAATGTTCTGTGAGTGTGTATTGAGTCATGTTTACCCGCCAACAGATCTCGACTCAAACACAATACCTCACCGCAATATGTTTGACGGCGCACCTTCATATCGGACGAGCCATCCAATGATATTGTTGCTAGGAATTCAGTGGACATTTTATTGAACTTTGCTGAACCAGGTTTGGAACTGACAATAACGAAAGACGTGTTTCATGCTGTTTGAAATGCCACCGGAATATTTGGCGATTTCTACAAAGTTAGTGCTACAAGTAAATATGAATGCAATTTTGCTAAAAACGACAATAGCGATATGTTTAACACATGAAATAGATAGTTTTCTGGAAATAATCCAATTTTAACTGATTGGAGTTTCATAAGTGAACATTTTAGCTCGAGTATAAACGGATTAAAATAGTACGAATATTATGAGAAAACCGATTTAACTCTTGCTTCGTTTTTAGCTATTAAGCTGTAAATTACTCGCTTTATTGATATCGACATTGACTTTTTTGGAGTGAAGTAAACATTGAATTTATTTTAATTTATCCAATTGCCTCGCATTTTATCACAAGCCAACGTGCAGAAGATATTACCCGATATTCATTTTACGGCCACGGTCCCAATTCGTCTTATCTTGGCGGGTTTATAGGAGCCTGTAATGGTGTTTACCAAAAGGAGAGCCGTAACCCCGGGTCGGATTTTTTATTTATTTGTATAGTATCTTTATTTCCCACCCCCCACTGCTTATTCCACGACGCAATGACAGTTTTATTTGACGTAGAAAATAAGTCTATTTCCATTACTTGTCTATTTGTTTGTCTACGCCATTTGAATTTCAAGGTAGAAATATTTATCAGATGTAGAGTTTTTCATAGTATTTGATCAGCCCCTTATCACTCAGTGCAAAACATGTAGTATGTAGTATATTTATGGATATTCGTCAACTACTAAAAATGTTGATTTATGAGTACCTACACTGTACTTTTTCTGTTTATTTTTATGCATTATTGTTAACATTTGTGGGTTTGCCATTAGGTTACCAGCCTATATACTAATGAAAATCAGCGTCAGAATATCTTGTTCTGCGTAATGCTGAATTGGGTCTCCCATTCCATGCAGTTGTGGGGCTTTTTTTTTAAATGTGCACTAAGCTTAAGTTCTTTTGTTTCTTCTTTCTTTCTATATACATCCCACTGGTGGGCAGAGGCCTTTCGACATAGAGAAACACAAGAGGAGTACGGGTCATAACACCACCACTGCTGGTCACCACCTCCATGCGGATTGGCCACCACCTCCATAAATCGAAGCTATCAACCTTATGAGGAGCTCGGTGGCATAGTGGTTCGTACGCTTTGGCTTTTGATATCGAAAACAAAGCTACCTTCGCCATGGTCAGCCCTTGGATGGGTGACCAAATATTTGTGATATCGAACTCTTGCGTGTTTCAGAAGGCACGTTTTGCAGTTGGTGTCGGTTGCTATTGCAACCGTTTATACCTACCAACCCGCATTGCGCCAGAATGGTGGTGTTACGGCCCATACTCCTTATGTGTATTTCCATGAGGAAAGCCTGTGCCCAGCAGTGGGATGTGTATAGACTGATAAAAACCCTTTAGCGAGCTCTTCTGCATACAATATTACGGTCCATACATTTCGTGTCATATCGGATTTGCCACTTATTACTTTTTAAACCTGTGGATTTTTTAAAAGTTTATGACAGAGATGATTGATACACAGTGTAATTACCACGAGTGACCCGGTTCACGTATCTTTTATTGAAGTTCGTGATTGATGCGTACGTTGTTCGCTGGTTAGTCGAAGCGTTTCCAATCAATCCACAGTAAAGTTGCAATTCGAGGTGGCTAGTATTATTATTAACTATTTGAATATAAAAATATTTGAGCAATTACAATATTTAATTCCATAAATAAATACCTGTGCCTCTGTACTTTTCGAAGTTTTTATCTATGACAAAACTTCTATACTCGTACCAGCTGCAGTAGTAAACGGAGCTCTGAGCATACTAAGATGATTTAGCTTTGTCCGCTTTGAACATTCTAAAGAGCATCCCATAGCGAACTTGCTGTCGATTTTGCAAATTTAGATAGAGAATAATGTACCTTAACGACTTGACTAACGACCCAAATTGGAAGGTAAGTAAATTTAGGTGCAATATTAGTTTACTTTAAGATTATTGATTATCGTCTTTCGCAGACTTGGGGTTAAATTCATCATCATAAGAATTAATACGTAATACCCCGAGGTAACATAAAAGCATTGCTTTTTAATTTATAATTTGTTAAATTTAAAAAAAATTGTCAGCTTCAATATTTCACTGAGACAGCCTCGGTAAGCAATAAAAAACGCGTGTTGGGAACGTCTCGCTCTATCCCAAGATTAAATTATCTAAAAATACAATAAATATTTAATTAGTGTTTTAAATTTACAAGATCTCATTATAATAATTAAGATAACAATTACGCACCTGTAGGTATATGTATGTTGTGTACGTGCATCTAACTATCTGCCACATCTGTAAATTTAATTTCAGTATCGCTTGTCTATTTATTTTAATTTTAATTTCGTTAGGATATTTTCAATTTCATAATAAGTAGTAGAGTGTGACCATTCTGATAAAATTTGTTTGCATTTGAAGTTTACTATACCAACGCCTGTAAAAATGTGTAAATTATTCTTGACTTATCAATACCTAATGGAAATGATTTTCTTGAGTATACCTATAATAATATATGGAAAAATAGCCTTCCCCCTTATTTAAGAGGCAGTTGTATTTATTACACTATTTTATTATTGTATTAAGGATATTATTACATTAATAATAGCTTTTACTTTAATTACAATAAATCTCTTATTTACACGCAACATTGAACTTGATTTCAAAGAAATGAAACCCCGACTTGTTAATTAATTGCAGAAAACAATTGTGAGTATTGGAAAGCAAAGATAAGACCTTTTCTTTGGTACAAAAGGTTTCACGAATGTGTCTATAATAAAAGATCAAACGAAGCTTAGCTGGAAGCTTAAAACAACGAAGGTCTGACAACGACGTTTGACAATTTTCTTAGAAGATTTTAATAGTGTGATCAAACATAAGATCCGGACATAAGGGTGCCTTTCCAGTAGAACTATGCCATATAGCCACTATTTAGCGTGTCACGTGAAACGAAGTATAATCCAATTGGTCTATTTTTTTCTCGCACACAGCATAGCTATTTTTTTATACCAGTAAGGTTGTAACGAGGCGCTATACCAATATTAGCGACTCCTTGCTGTTGCGCCCTTCCCTGGCCATTTTCTCTTTGTTTCTGTTTTTTTTTAATTTACTGTCTGTCTTTCTCATTGTCTTGTCCTCACATTGTCCTCATAATTATTGTTAAGTATATTTATAAACTGAAACCGATTCATTGCATTGGAAGAAGTCTGGCTGTGAAATTGAAAAAATCTTTTTTATCTTATTTCTATAGAATTGTTTTCATAGGCACTTTTGTAAGTAGCCCTACTTTTATAATTAACTGCTAGTTTTATGTTCAGTGTTTTTGTTATTTATCTTTTATAAAATTTGTTCCAGAGTGCCTTAGTTTTATATTTAAATATACCAATATACGACTCGAGGCTTTTATTTATCCCCGGCTTCAACACGTCACACGTCATACGGTCCACCTGACGGGAAGCGGTTACCGTAGCCTATGCACGCTTGCCACACATGTATCACCTGGGCGCTGCCGACCCTTCAAAATCTTTTTTACACCCTTCTTGAAGAACCCCATGCTGTAGTCCTGAAGGGAAACCCCGGCAAGGAGCTCATTCCACAGTCTAAGCGTACGAGGAAGCGAATTCCATTTAAAGCTCACAGTACATAGCAACGACAGAGCTGCACACGTTTTGTTTTATTCAACATGCCTGAAAAAGTCTGATCAATGAAACACAATAATAAAACTACACTGCTACAAACACGTAAAGAATTAAAGTGAGGGTTTTATACAACAACTCTTCTTCTTCTTGCCCTTTCACACTCTAGGTGGGGTCGGCACAACATGTCTTCTTCTTCCATTCTCCTCTGTCACTCGTCAGCTCAGCATCCAACTCTTTTATTCTCATATCATTCTTCACGGATTCAATCCATCGCTTCCTTGGTCTTCCTCTCACTCTAGGTCCGCCCACATCCATGCATAAAATGAATAAGAATAATAATTCTTTATTTTGCTTAAAATACGGTTTAAATGATGTTACATTACATTATAATAAGCTAATGTCTTGCTACTTTTAAACAGCATGCAAAATCTAAGTAACTTTGTAATCCGAATACAATGCAAATATGTCAAGATTAGATATAAATGTAGTATAAGTACATAAGTTTTTATTTAATCTCAGTGATACAGTGGGCTCAAACCCACGACCTCTTGAACGAACAGTGTCGTCGTGTAAATATTCTGAATAACAAAATAACAGTGGTTAGTTGTTAAGGAACCAATGGTTGATTGTCCTATCTACAGTATATCGGTCCTACCCACAGATATACCTTTACATATATAACGCACGTAACGATTTGTATTGAAACCAAGCGTGTCAACTTTTTAACGTATACTGTGACGTCACAGCCGTAATTTTGAGACGGGGGATCCAAACTGGTTGATAGTTACCGATGCCTCTCCACTTGTTATCTCACGAGGCATTTTTTTAGTTTTTGCAGCCATTCGGACGCGCGCAGACTAGTTAGCAGCAGCCAACCCCGACGTTTTGTCGGGGTTTTCGGACACTCACAGTACAATGCATTTGCGTCATCTATGTAAAAGTACATCTGTGCACCTACCCTTGGGGATATACGAAAATTTGTCGACTCGAGTCAATAGAGTCAATAAATGATAAAAAATTAATTGCAATTATGAACTTAATTGCTTGCTAGCTAAAGTAAGTATTGGAAAATATACTCAAATATTTGTTTGTTGAAAATAAATCAGGGCCGTTCGAGAACTTTCCGGGCAGTTGTTAATAAGATCTTCTTTCTGTTGAAATTGTCCACTCCGCTGTAGGCGCGAGTCGTCCAGAATTTCAATTTAACTTGTAATAAGTTGAACAACTCGCCAAAATTGACTGCAAGGGAATTCTCGTCGCTATAAAGGGCTCAGTAAGGAAATTCATTAGAAGATTAATGTTTTGAGTGATTTTTGGCTTATTTTTATTTTGTATTAATTTATTCGTTTTTATTCTTTTTATGTACCCTCAAAGGTGAAGTGGAGGATCAATAAAAACTTGTATCTGTTGGGTTTATAAATCAGAACTGAGTATACATATAAATATGTAAACAAAAATACACAAGAAGTGAGGATGGCAAAATAAAGACACTAAAGTTAATTATTTATTCTTCTTCTTTGTGTGCCATGTCCTCATCGGACGTCAGCGACCATCTCTCGGAACTTATCCCTATCCTGTGCCATTCTGCTCAGGTTGGCAGCGTCATTAATGTTTGTCCAGCTTTTAATATTGTCCATCCAGGCCATCCTCCTTCTCCCCCTACCCCTTTGGCCCTCCATTTTCCCTTCTAGTATTCTTCTTAAAGTTTGATATTTATTGTTACGGTAAATGTGTCCAAAATATGAAATTTTCCTTTTCTTTACTATTTTCAAAAGTTCTAAACTTTTCTTCATTCTTTGCAAAACTTCTGCATTGGTTATTCGGTCTCTCCACGATATCTTTAGCATTCTTCTGTAGAGCTACATTTCAAAAGCGTTTATTTTTGCCTCTATGGTAAGGTATTATTTATTAATTTCTTTTATAATTAAAAATATAACATAAACTTCGTCACCGACCGGAAGACCTTGAGGCGGTTGGCACTAGACTGAATAGGCATAACAGAGGACGAGGAGCAAAGGGCGTATATCGCCTGAAATGATAATGAATAAATTATGTATGATTGAAAATAATACATAAAAAGAAAAGAGCTTTCCCACTTAAAAGGCCGACAACGCACTTGTGACCCCAGTGGTGTTGCGAGTGTCCATGGGCGGCGGTAGTTGCTTGACCCGTCTGCTCGCTTCACCAGTTTTTAACGTGGTAATACACCAAACGACCAACCCGCATTGGGCCGGTGGTGTTACGGCCCCATACTCCTCATGTGTTTCTCCATGAAGGTCCGTGCCCAGCAGTGAGATGTATATCTATATATAGGTTGAGAAGGTACAAACCACATACCCAAAGGGTTACGTGGAGATGTAAACATTCACGTCTCGCCTAATTTGTTTAAGTGCCAACAGAACAAAGGTACTGTAGTGATTCGGCCTTCATGGTGGCCATATTAAAGTAAAATAAGAACCGGCCAAGAGCGTGTCGGGCCACGCTCAGCTTAAAATAGGGTTCCGTAGTTTCCCATTTTGTAAAATTTATCAAAAACTGTTCAACCCATCAAGTTCAAAATAATTTTCCTAGAAAGTACTTATAAAGTTCTACTTTTGAGAATTTTTTCATATTGTTTGAAGTTATGGTTCAAAAGTTAAAGGGGGGGACACATTTTTTTAACTTTCGGAGCGGTTATGTAGAAAATATAAATTTTATCGTAAAATAATGTTACAAAACCCGTATTCATTTTTGAATAGCTATCCAACGATAAATTTAGGTCCAGAGGAAAAAAAATCTGTCCCTACATTATGTGTGTAGACACCCCCCAAATTTAATATTTTATTCCACTTTTGATTTGTGCACTTTGTCGGCGTTATAAATATACATATTTATACAAAATTTCAGCTTTCTAGTGCTAACGGTCACTGAGATTATCCGGGGACGGACAGACAGACAGACATGACGAAACTATAAGGGTTCCTAGTTTACTACGGAACCCTAAAAAGAATATTGTTAATCGGGTAGGCCATGTTTGGTTTTTGTTTCTGGGGAGATGTAAAATGTAATTTGTAGTGTGGTCTGAAAATTTTACTTTTTTAAATATTGGGTCCTTACCTATGAAATTGGTGTTTTTATTCTGTCTTAGTATTTTGTCTGTAACTATTAAGATTCAGAGTATTCCTAAAAATATTTACCTCGTCTAAAAATAGACTATATTTTTGAGCTCTTTTGATTTATTTTGATTATTTGTTGTAAATTTAATTGTGTTAAAATTGACACGGAGACAACTCTTTTTAAGTGCCTCCCGAATACATCATTTTATTTGCATTCACTTAAAAACGATAAATAATTTTTATGAAGTGTGATACTACACATATTACTTAAGCTTGTCTAATGATAGATGCCAAATATTATTATCTTTGGATTTGTCGTTGTGAAGAAAACTGAAAAAATTTTAGTATAGAAAATGCAGAATTCCCCAAAATCTCCATACAAAACACCAATTTCATAGATAAGGACCTAATATAAAAATCGCACATATTCTCCGTATTTTATTAATCGATCCCGACAGTACTGGTGCCATGTACAATACGACAAGCGATATTCGTAAAATAAACATAGTATAATCAAATCCCTAGCATTGAGAACAGACGTCAACCCATCGGCCTTGACCTGGTAATGCAGCCTCCCAATGTAGCGGGATCAATAACGATGACCACCTCACGACCGACGGCAGCGACTAGCAAAACAATGTTACACAATAATAACGGGTAATTCTTACTTATTTAGGTACTAAATTGCTTGAATAAAGTTTACAAAGTAATAAAGCGGATTTTTTTGTATTTCTAATTACTAACTTTTTAAATAAAAATTGGGGTTCAGTGTTGTCGTTGTAATCAAAATAGGCCTTTTTTATTTATTGATTTCTACCGGTAATTTAAGGAAAGATTACATTCTAGAACTTATTTCTAGAACCAACAGATATACCGTAAAGCAAAATTAATAGCGAGTTGTATTTTTGAATTACATGATAATTCTGGGCCACAAAATCAAATCCTTTGTTTTTGTCCAATATAAATTTAAATCATATGAAGGCTTTACATACCAGCTTTGCGTAACAAGTTTGAGGGGCTATAGCGTACATACCTACATATAATCACGACTATCCCTTAAGGGATTGTCAGAGATAAGGCAAAAGCAGTCCATTGTCATAGTCCGCGCTTCACCAAGCAGTGACTGCACTCAGCATGACAGCAAGCCCGTCGCCGCTATAAGCTATTGGATGGTTGTGTATTTTCTAAGTCTATTAGTCGCCTTTACGACACCCAAGGGAAGAGATGGGTTGGTACTATTCTTTTAATGAGCCGCTACCACACGGCGGCTGTAGCGTAATGAAATAAATTATATCACAATGCGGAATAAGACAGATAATAAATTGAACCAGGCGTGGCTGAATGAATTCTTAATCTAATTGTCATATTGAAAATATGGAGAGAGACGTACTCATTTGGTGTAAACATTTTACTGTCAGGTTTTATATTGTAATACCATCTGTCTCATCATTTCTTGCCATACATTCTATACTAGACGTAGGCTTACTTATATGGTAAACCTACGTATCCAAACCTGAAAGTATGTTAACAGCCACTTCTAGGTTAATCGGTTGTAATTAGTCCCAAGTCATACCGTGATGTACTGGGGCTTCAGAGCACTGCAGGCAGCTTGGTAAAATATATCTAGCACAGAGCACACTAATGTTTAGCCAAGCTTTGGATATTTTCTGTCTGAAGTCCCATATTGTACCACCACGAAGGTTAACGCATTTTATTTCTTCTCCGAAAAGGGAGTCTAAAATGGCGGGGGTCGCTTGCAGTTACACATAAAATGAGCGATTCAAGAGTAATTTCGTGGCTGGGTACAAAACATCAAAATTTACTCCAATTTCTTTTCCGCAGTCCATTATTCCTGTTTATTTGTGGAGTGGAACACTCTGTAATAAAGATACAGTCAGAAAACAAATGGAAACTGAACGCAACTAGGGAATTGAAAACTAACTTTCGCAAAGTAAATATTTTCCTAGATTGAAAACGGGATTAATTTTAAGTGAAAACTGAATCAATACTCTGAGCAGCTGACGCTGATGTAACTGAATGCCATTCCATTTTTCATTGTGAATTTTATGATACTTTAATTCCCCATTTTCTGAGATGTACGGTTTATGCCTCAAGGCTTTTGTGAGCCTATCGAGGCTTAAGCAAATTTACAAAGAGAAAAGGATTCGAAGGTAAGATTCTGTTTTACGTACCTCATTCTTATTTTATTCTCGGGAGCGGCTCGTTTAGCTGCTTATTCGGGCTTGTGTCGTTACAACAGCTTTAGAATTAAATCAGTGCAGTATTTGGAGCTCCCAAAATATATTTATAGACTTAATCATACCCTCATTATTATGTTTGCTTGTTGCCTATACTATTATATATTCGGTGAATAATTCCAAAGTCCAAACTCATTTCACGGGTATAAGGAACCTAAAGCAGGCAATACTTGTGTGTGTCAACACTTCTGCCATATTTGCCATCCTTCAAGGCGTGATTAACGTTAATATACCCAGAAAATATTTTGCAAGAATGTTGAATACTATGGATTCAACAGTACAAGGGCCACTGCCGCACTCACAGTCTTTCATTAACTTTAATGGTTACTTAGAACAACAATTAAACACTTATTCCAATACAAATACAGGCGATTTTTAAATTCGATCATGAACATTAGCTTAAATGACGTCTCTGAGTACGGCCGTCAGTACCCATTTTTATCGCCATAGCTAACACAAGCGGAACTGCGAAATAACAAATGATTTATATTACAAGCAAAATTTTACGACCTTCGTGACCGAGAGGCTTGTATGTACGCTGGTTTCCAATCCTGGTGGGGGCACGTTTGTGTAATGAATAAAATAGTTTGTTCACACATCCCAGCATGTCAAGAGTTGCTTGATTATGCCTTTTGAATTGAAGGTTATTTTTACATACAGGTAAGCAGTGACGGGTAAGCTGACCTTTAACTCAACTAATGGTAAGTGACGATAAGGCCGAAGGTGGAAGCGAGCTTCACCTGTAATCGACAAACTTTGGGTAAGGTGGTGGTAGCTAGCCAGGTGGGCTTAGAAGCCCTACAACCAACCAAACCAAGCAGAAAAACTTCTGTCTCGATAAGGAATCGAACCCGGACCTCCCGACTAACACCCGGTGGTGTGAATGAATCACTAGACCAGAGAGGCGGTTGAAAGGTTTACCAACTTCTACGTAACTGACGTCTTATGACCCCAGTTAATCATGCTCAGACCTATTACAAGTATGTCTAATAAAGAAATTCAAGTAAATTGCCTTTCTTGGCCCGATTTGCCCTAATTTGTCGATTGGATCAGAAAATAATATTATCTTTCATCAGTTTTTCTGTAGCTTGAACTTCACGTAGAGCAACAAGAAGCATTAGAACTGAAGCGAGGCGAAGTGCAAAGTAAAACGAAGTTGGACTTCCCATACGAATGATGTTTCTAAGACCAAGTTTCGAACAAGTTCCCCTTCTAAGTGAGCTTGCTTTAATAATGTCGGGTTAGGATCTTGAGGGAATACGTAATACGTTCTTAATACATCTTTAATTAATTACAGTATCGCGTTGCTCGGCTGCGTGGTTACCAGTGATCTCACTTGATGAACCAGTGCTCAGGTTAAATCCCAATAGGGGAAATTGTTTGATGGCGTATTAATTTGAGTTTCAGTAATATAGATATATGTTAAAGATAGACACCAAAGAAAAACACTTATAAAGAATAAATATGCGTGTATTCACAATGCACAAATAGTAAGTCACAATGACAATGTGAAAAACGAAATAATATTTAAAATACAAAATTATAAAAAAGGAATAATTTAAAAGCAGCCAATCTGCAACTAATACTATGACGTTAGATGAGGAACATTGCAGTTTTAAAAAACTTGCTGTTTTATATAACTGCAATGTTTCGTGCGTGCCAGACGTTTCTTTATAACCTGAAAGAATTTTAAACATAGGTTGTTCCGCATATCGTTGAACTAGCAATATATCATTTAAAACCCAAAACCAAAGCACTTAATACCATGTATTCGTTCAAAAATTATCTGACATTTTATAAAGTCTGATTTACAATCGCAGTTTGGCATAAACTGTTAGCATAAAATGTTTAAATGGGTCTGGAATTATGGACGAATCTACATAAAGCAGCACCGAAAAGTTAATTTTAGTTTGAATATTACGGTGGCTTCGTTCAAGCTAACCGCGCCGTGAACGATATTTGCTTGTCGGAAAGCATGATATGGGTAACGTTTAAAATATTACGTGGCGGGTGCGAAAATGGCAGAAATATTAAAATTTACAGCCCGTGAAATGATGCTGGAGTATAATAATGTATTCAAATGTAAATACAATATGCTGTTTTAATGTGTGTTTAAAATTAACACATGACACTTACCTACAGAGAAACAATAAATATGAGCACGAATAAAGATATCTGTCCACTATACTGGAGTATAACGGACAGATACTTTTATCCGTTGTACAAAAAACAAGCACAAATAGGTATAGACGGACAAACATAAAATAGTTGAAGTTTAAAATTAACGCCTTAAAGCCATACGCAATTCTTTATTATTGCTCGCTAAAGAGACTACAAAATTACCAAAAATTGTTGTTTCGTATTCCTCTTCTCCAATAAGATATGAAAACGACATTAAAAAAAAAATCAAAAATACTCTATTAACAAAAAATCTTTAACAATTTAGTAATCAAAGATACTTATGTTGGGAATGCCTCGCTTTTCATCCACAGTTTTTGTCTGAATATGATGGTAAATAAAAAAATATTAATTGCGTTAGAGCTATACCATCCACGGGGAAAACAAGTTTGTATGGGAAAACCGTCAACGTTTCCCCTTGAATATTATAACAGGACAAAGTTATGCATGAGTTGTAGCTGATAAACTTTCCAGATTTTCTTAGTTAAGAACTTAAGCGTTTATTAATGAGTCTTAACAGTCGCTACGTCAAAAGAGACCAAGCTAGTGGTTGCGGTTTCTTTTGAGAATTATACTCGTATTTTATTCATTTGTATTTCAGAAATGGGTTTACTAAGTAAATCAGTTATTTGAATCGTGAAATTATTAATGAATTCTACTATCGTCATTAAGTTGTTGTTAAGATGTTGATTTGTCTATCGCTATCCGTTAAAAGTATCTACGTCTCTGAGGTCTAAGCTTTGAGTCCATATTGGAGGTGATTGTTTTTTTGTGTTCATTTGTTTTCAAATCGTGGATCTTTACAATTTATTTATCACATTTGAACATTAATTTTGTATTATTATTACGTATAGATATTCATCTCTCATTACGGATACCAGGATGCTAAGAAGGTCAAAAGTTATTTATTTATTTTTCTTTCTAGCCTTTTGCCTTTGGTATGTTTGACCCTGCCACTATTTAATCTTTAAATAAATTATTAAAACAATTTGATACTTAAGTACAAAGCATCAACATTATGTAACATAAAACCGAAAGCTTTGGCGTAAAACAAGAGAAGAAAAGCTTAATTTTTAATAAAAATAAAAGCATATAAGTAGACGTTTATGGCCGAGATATCCAAAAGGGTGTTGAAAGTTGGAGAGTAGGAATTTAAATGGAAAATTCCAAATGGAGCAACGGGAAAACAAAGGGTAGGCGTGCAGCCTGACACAGTTTTACATAAACGGACAGAGATACGAACAAAACCCGACCTAAATTTAAGCATATTGGGCTAGCCACTTTTAGCCAAACATTTGATTGGATGATTTCGATAATAATAAAATGGGTGGTAAATTGCAGCACACGTCGGAAAATATACCGGAAAAAAACATAATAATGTTTATAATGGTTTATACCCTAACAGCTGAAAAAAAAATTGGGTTGAAAATATCAATGGGCCTGGAGGCTTACTACCTTAAAATTAAGAAAAGCTTGATTTGCATAAACAAAACATACTTTTGTTTTAAAAAAGTAACAAAACTGCATTCTCAGATTACTCAAAAAAGCTTACACAAATTGGACAAAGAACGAGATCAAAATTATAAAATTAAAAATAAAAAATCTCCATAAAATATTAGACCCAACCCGTGTATTTCCTACCTAAGAATATCTTGTAGGAAATACGAAATATAAATATTTAATTAAATATTAGATACACGAGACGTTTAAGCATCATACCTAGAATTGGTCATTTTCAATAAATAAAATACATTTGCCCTATAGACACTAGGTCGGGGCTTGCACCAATGGGGGATTTTCCGAGCATATGGAAAGAGCTAGTCGGTATTAACCGACTAGTCCTAACTACCGATTATCTTAAAATTCATTTCCGAAATACACATTCATTATTCTAAGATAGACCTCTAGGCTGCAGTAGCCTTTCCTCACCCGACCTTTGCGGACCTTTTGTGATTATAGCTCCGGTATAATTCCTCCTTAAGTCCCAGATCCTGCATAAATTGAGGGGTTTTCTCGGCTTCTGGGCGTGTTATATTGGCGGGAGTCGTGTTGTGTTTACGATAACTTCGTCAGTGTATGCCTCTAAGTCACAGACCTACGAGTACCTATGTCACCTTTCAATTTACGGGTGACTCAACATTCTCTTCGAATTTTAAAGTTAATAGAGATAAAATGAAAACTGTTTTTCATATTCTCACTTTTTTAGATTTCTCAAATATGATATTTGTAAGAATTCGAAATTACTGTTTTAATCATAACATAACACAATATACGCCTACATCACGCCTCTTTACCCGAAGGTAGGCAGAGGTGTTTAACACCCAAATTTCGGCAGCTATGTTAGGTCCCCATGTATCAGGTGGCGAGCCTGTTGCCATGCACCAGGCACAATGTGAGGCAAGCGATCTTCACAATTAACTGTACATATTATGTAAACTTATTAAGTTCTATTCAAACTCAGTGGTATAGGTGGTTTCAATCAACCTCTGATAATTTCTTTCGAGGTTAAATATTAGATACACGAGACGGTTTCGGCTTAATCGATGGTACAGTCGAATACAAAAATATGTTTAAGAACACATTTTAGAGATGACAATCTTTATTTCCGTCTAATAAGAGTCATTTACTGTCAAGTGGTTACATTTTTTTGGAGTTGACTGTACCTATTTCTAACAGTTCTTATTTAAAAACTTTTGATCGTATTATCATATCGTGCTTTATCATTGGTTATTTATGTTGAATTTGACGTTATGTCGAGAGCTGTCATCTCTGAGCACAACACGGAAATTAAAGTTAGATTGTGAATTTCAAACAATATAGCTTGCCCTGTATTATGTTCTAAGTTAAACTGATGTGAATTTTAAGCTTTCTTGTCCTGTTTCATATTCTAAGATAGAAGAGAATGGGTGTTATTTAAACGGTTAGCAAAAAAATTGAATTTTAATCAGCAAAAAAATACAATTGGTTAACCAAAAAAAAATTATTGGTCAGCAACTTAAGTGTTTTCTCTGCTACAAAATTGTTTAATATATTACGTTTTGATGACACAAATATTGTTTTTATGGGTCATAAAAAATAACCCTAGCCTAATATCTATCAAATTACATTTCCTAGGAATTAATTCTAGATCCTTCATTGATTTTTTTCCTAGATTTTAAATATTTCCAGTTACATATTATATTGTTACCTAAATAACAATCTTGCTGCCCAAATAATTATCTTGCCACCCAAATAATTATATTGCTGACAAAATATTTGTTTGCTGCCCAAATGATTTTTCAGCTGACCTTTTTGTTGCTGACCAAATAATTAAATGGCTGTCCAATACATTACTTCCCAAAGAGAATCGACGGTCAAATAAATTATTTGACTAGCAAAAAGATGATGAGATGGGACTTTCAGGACAGACTAATTGGGACTTTATATCGTTAGGGTTTACACCGATTATGAAACATCAAGATTAACTTAACTTTTTGTTGTATGGGGTACAAAAAATATTACTCGCACTGAAAGCCGTGTCATTCACGGCTTTCAGTGCGAGTAATATTTTTTGCAAAGTGGACTCATGAAATTCGCATTCCGATGAAAGCAGTTTTATTTTTGTTGTTTGACCGTTTGACTCCCACACTTAAAACAAATATTATTTGTTTGGATTTCCGAAGCTTTTTTATTGTAAGTAAATAAAAGAGCAGCGTGTTTACTCCTAGTGGATTGAACAGTTCTTTTTCAAATAGAATCTTTTAATGTCAATACTATGAAACAGTATATTGGTTACTCTGAGATCGAGTAGTTTACGTTGAAGTCAATTGCCATCAGATTGGCTGTCAGCTTGATATAAAATGTTGTTGAAAGGTTGTTGATTGGTTCATCTTATTCTTCCTTACGATGATCTAAACATTAATTTTGTTATTCTATTATGTGTATACTTGAAGGTATATTTAAGCTCATATTTATTACATGTTCTTAATATACTGTTTTTGAGAACGTTATGAACTCTTTGATACTACATGCAAATTAATAAATAAATTGTGCAAAATTAAGGCCATATTATTTTAATAACGTCATTAACATCTCATAACTTTCTTCTTAGTCACTTGCCAATCCGATGAAAGTTGTTTTTCCCGGTAATCTTTACATTAATTATTATTAAAACTCAATTTAAAACAAAAGCCATTATCAATAATTAGAACTATTCTGTAAAATTTTCAGAGCACGTCTCTTTTCATTAACAATCAATGAAACAGAACTGGTGTTACGGCTCGCCCCCGTTATAAAAGTATCAAATACCGCCCCGTATAGGCGATCCAGGTCACAGGTTCAAATCCGTGAGAGTAATCCGATTGTGAAGGATCTGAAGAACGCTTTGTAGCGGGCCGGTCGCGTGTCCCTCGATAATTTAATTACCGCTGACGATGACCTAATGGGTCGAGTACAACAGCTAATATGTGTGAAACGCTTTGAGCTAGTAACAGCTCCTGGCTTCATCGCCTTTTGTTTCACTATGAAATGGGTGATACAGCGATCACATACAGGTGATCGTATATTTTTATGGTACTCCGGAGATCGCGAACAATACATCTTTCTAGCCATAGAGAGATTAGGAGCTACGTTGTGTAGTGGTTAGTACGCTTTGGCTTTCGATAGCGCAAAGCAAAACTACCTTCACCATGGTGAGACCATGGATGGGTGACCAAAACATTATGATATCGAACCCCTCCGTGCTTTGGATGGCACGTTAAGCCTTTGGTCCCGGTTGTTATTGCAACAGTTTCTACCCACCAACCAGCATTGGGCCGTGGTGGTGTTACGGCCCATGTGTTTGTTTCCATGAGGTAGGCCTGTGCCCAGCACTGGGACGTATAAAGGCTGGGTACGAGATTTTAAGACTTTCTTTCTTTCTTTCTTTCTAGTAATTTCAGCCATGGGTTTTGTTTACAAAAAGCGATTCGGTGCGAGTTGTCTACGTGGGTATTTCTAAGTAGTTGACGTTGACTGCAATGCAAGCAGCATTCCTGAGTTCCTGAAAAATATACGCCGAAATTCTTCAAAACGTTTAATTTTGCGACGAAATTTTGAGATAATTATGTTACGAATTTGTGGCATGTTAACCTAAAGTGCTAAGAGTTGACATTCATGTACTTATTTCTTTTATCTTTGCTTTACGTATACTTTTAAGGAGCACTTTGAAATCTTCTTGTTTTGATGCTTATACAATATAACATGTGTATTTCTTTAACACAACGTTAAACGTTCATACTACATTGATTATTATTAATTATATAATCTCGTGGTGGAGTGGTCTGTACGCCGGTCTCAAGGCGTCGCCATCTCGAGAGGCTCTAGGTTTGATTCCCGGTGGTGGCAAACGTTTGGGTGATGAATCCAGGTATTTGTTCTACAGTCTTGGATGTTCATATATTACGTCCTTACCTATGAAATTGGTGTTTTGTATGGAGATTTTGGGGAATTCTGCATTTTCTATACTAATTTTTTTTCAGTTTTATTCACAACGACAAATCCAAAGATAATAATATCGTACGTATACGCTGTTGGCCAGGGCCAGATGCAGGCCTCTGGTGATGGCAGCGAAGGAGGCGGCAGAGCGCACACGTAAGGAGGACCTGGGTTCACGCTAGCGCGCTCAGGGCGAGAAGGGGGAGGAGACGTCGAAATACCAGACGCCTCCCTCCTCTGGGCTTCGTCGTCGGCATTGAACACGGTGCCTCCACTGCAGGGTGGCGATGACTCAACTCTCCAGGCTATCGTCGCACCAGCGTCGGGAGGGCTGTTGCCGCGCCCCCCAATTAGGGGGGCTCCGCTGGGGAGGCTGACTGGGTAAACCTTGGGTCCCGGTCTCCTCTCCACTCCGCAGATAGGAGAGTCGCTGTGGAAAAAGAGCCAGCCGCCGGCGTGGCTCTGAAACTTACTTCATAATAAAGCCTTGTGGTTTGAGGCGGAGAAAACTTGCTGACTGGTGGAGACAAAAAAGTTTAGTTAAAAGATTATTTTTTCATAACGATAAGGACTATAATTCAGCGTCTTTCACTTTGAGGCTAGATTAGCTACGAGCTGTGTAAAGGAAAAATTGGTATTCTTTATCCGCTAGTCTTTTGAATACTGGCTCGAAAGAAGCTACGGTCTGAAATGGAAAAAAAAATTGATTAGCTCGATAATTCGACTGGGATCTCTTTATTTCCGTATTTGTTATATTCCAGATTTTTTTACAATAATTTTTCAAGTCACAGATTCAAGCTTTATGAATTTCAGGCTTCATGAAAGTAAGACGTGTTGATAAAGTCATTGCGTAGACTCAATTTTTTTTTCTTGTTTTTTTTCAGTATTTTTAGATAGTTGGGATCTATTTTATAACCCAAACAATAAATTATTCAGATTATTGAAGAACAAAAAGCCAAATAACTGTGTTTTCATAAAAAAAAGTTTATGCTTTATCTTCACTTAAATTTATAGCACTAATAGCAAAATATTGAATAAGAATTAGCTTGGCCATTATTACCAGCGGACGCTGTAAAAAAAAAATTAAACAGAGACATGTTTTTAGATAAAATAATATAAAATTACTATCTGAAATGTGTTACGAAAAGTAATGAACTTTTTTGAAAAGCTATAGGCTACGTCTAAAAAATATTGAGTTACAAGAAATAGCTTAAGGTCGTAAAAAAACACTTTCCCCGGCCCATATAATAGGCCGCGTCAGATCGTAAACTGTGAAGTTGCCACGGAAATATTTCTGTTTTCCAACTGGGTTTTACGGCTGCCCATAAGATTATCGTAATCTGCGCGATTAACTTTGAACTTTAAAGTACTGTATTTAAGGATAAAAATGTTTTCTTGTTTACCGTGGCTTATGTGACCTACAATGAGAACGTCAATGTGTTGTCAGTAAAATTAAACAACTTGACTGGTGCTATCAGGGCCGCGTTTCTCGAAAGATCTTTATTATTACATGTAACAATTAAACTTAATGAAGACTTGTAGTAATTAATTATTACGATACTTGTAACAATTAACTTTATGACTTGAACTTAGGAACTAAACTCTGCTTTATATGAAAATTTCACCAGGTGATTTTGGTAGTTTTATAAATATGTATAATATATTTTTATTATGTTTTTAATAATACTTCGAAGGGCATGAATAAGGTTTCAGGTTGGACATTTCATGATGGAGTCCGAGTTCTCGAGGGAAACGAAAAGATAAATACATTTAAGATAGTATTTTCGTGACAGTAATGGACATTTTGAGTGAAAAGTTGAATATTATCGGCTAAAAAAAGTGGAAAAAAATCGGCTAGCTAGGTTTGTACGGGAGAAATAAATACAGAAAGTAACGCCATCGAGTGAAAATGCGACCAATTATTATAACACCTTGTACCCAATAAATTTCACAAAAAATACTGTAAAATGAGGAATTAGAATTGAGGTAGTTATTACCAGACGCGGTCATCTGTCGGTCAGGTCCTGTTGACTAAGATGAATATCTTCGTATCGTTTCAATAAAACGATACCAAGACGTTCTTATCAGACAACAATGTTTCACTAAAAATATAAGAAACAAAGAATAGGCCGCCACCCTGGCCGCGAGCTCAGGCCGCGTCTGTCTGATAAAGGCCTAATGTGGATTATGAATAAAATAAATTGTTATAAGCTTTGTTGTACAAAATTCTGTTTTGGAAAAACCAAGCAATTAAAAGAACCAACTAGATAAGCATTTTCAAGATAACGCTATTCTTATTAAAACAACTTCCCTTGGAATATTTTATTCCGTTTCTGGAGTTAGATTTTACGGTAAGGTTTTTGATTTTATTACAAACTTTATTCTACTGCATATAAATAGTAATATTATTCCATTTCCAAGAGTCGAATGGAAATATTAAGTCATTACCAGAGTCGGGATATAAGTCAAAATGAGAGTAATCGCTCGTCCGCACAGCACCTTGGCTCCTAGCCAAGGGTTCAGTAAAAGCTATTATTCTTTAATACCTTTATCGTCAAACTTAATACATGAAACGACCAACCGTGCAGACTTTTATAGCCTACAGTGCAAGTGATAGTGGCCCTTATCAGCGAGTTTAAAAGTTGAGTACATTGAGACTGTACTTAAAATACAAAATTTGTTATTTTGTTAACATTACTTGTAATAACAGAACTAGAACTAGCAGTTAGAACTACAAGGAACGGCATTCCAGAAAGCAGTAACTTTTGAAAATAGATTAGTTCAATGCAAAAAGGATTAATAAACGTTTAGTTAAAAAGTGATTTGTCACTTGCTTTCTTATTTAGATTTGTGTTTAAAAGAAGAAAACAAAACATCCCGTAGGTAACTAAAATAGGTTTATTGACTTTATTATTTTTTATGAATAACACGGTTATTTTCTATTAAATGTTTTAGAAGCAGTAAACAATTGTCAAATCTGTTGTAAAATATTGTCTCTTTATCCGACCAAATTTCGATTATCTTTACTGGTGTAGTAACACCAAAAATGCTTTTAAATCAACAGCTGTCAAATGCGTACACGGCCAAAAATCTGCAGGACTCCGTCATTACAGCGGATTCAACCAATGAAATTAAGGCATTTATTGGTGACCGTACCCCGTGTAGTAACACGAATTTGGCAGAATCCACCCTAATTTACATAGCAAATTAATCTTGTACCGTATAGGTCATATTTGTATGGTTTTCCACAAACAACACCTTCAATTCAATAATCGAGTCAAGCTAGTCTAGTTACAAAGCCGATTGAATATCAACACGGCGATATGTCTCAAGCGGATTAACCGGGTTGTGAGCCGTTTACCGCTTATTGCGAAGGTGTGGCGACTTCGATATTACCTAGATAGTCTAGAACAAGATGTTTATAAGAATAGTTCATACTTTTCGGTGTTCTTCATATTTTCAGACTGAGGTTGTAACGAGGCGCTATATCAGTATTAGCGACTCTTTGCTGTTAATGCGCTCTTTTCTGGCCATTATCCCTTTTTTCTGTTTTGAAACTGTGGTTGTGGCTATCATGGTAAAGTTAATAATATATTAGAATAGTATTTTCAAAGAACTTAAATAGCTTTTCCAAGGCACTATTGTATGTAGCCCTACATTTTCTAATCTTCAAGTACGATCTTTAAGTTTTGTGTCCAGTGATTAGTGATATTAGCTGTGTACCTTTTATAAATTGTTTCAATTGTGCCTCATGTTTTAAAATATACAATTAGTGACACGCCGAAGCAGTTTTAATACATTGCCACCAACCACGTAACAAAGTTAGCTTAATTTCAAGCATTCATTCACTGAGACTCCCATATCATTTAGACTTATCTTACGTGTGCGAGAGTGATCAGATTTGCTTGAAATGGATTTGGGTTGTGGAAAATCTTAATTATTATTTTTTATGCCTGTATAATTATTTATCTCTGTCAGTATGTTCTATGGAAGAGGCTTTCTAGCGATAAGACCTCGTAGTCCTCAACTTAACTTAACATGGAACAAGGACAGATTTAGAATCCAATTTAACATAAAACTTATTTGGATTTGTTCGATAAGTTCACAATCAAACCTTTACAACTAAACCGTTAGTGCTGCTACGACTAAACGGCAGTTCTTTAATATACTTGTACTTAATATCAGGCGAAATCTGGGTTTTAATACTGCTGCCCGACCCTACGGATTTAACAGCGTGATGATTGTAATAGCATCCCCATTTGGAAAAAGTACTGTAGCGAACTCCTTGCTACTCGCGCGTTGTCTCGGGGTCGTTGAAAAAAAAGTAACAATTTGAATTTAAAATAAAATATTCGATTGTCAATGGAAGACAATAGAAGCATAGGAAAAAACAGTGTATGTCGGTCCGTGGTTCGTGAAAGTGCGCGTCGTCTTCGCGCTCATGTTGTAACGAAGAGTCCTGAAATAAAGTGAACTTCAAGCAGTACATGTGTTTTCCTGTTTCGCCTGCTCAATCCTGACTGTACTGTTAAACCCACATAGACAAAATACATGACTGAAAGACGGCATCCCGGTGTACGCATTGTTGAGCACATAATCATATATATCATCACGCCTCTTTCTCTGATGTGGTAGATGCCAACATCCACATTTCGCCAGATATATTAAGTCCCTAGGTAGGCAAACGATATTTACAATCAACTGTTACATAAATTATAGTCAAGCTCAGTGGTACAGGCGGTGGGATCACCCAGGATTCCCGCGGCCTCTCGGACGAGTACTGCCCCAACTCTGCTATGGCTGCCTATTAACATTGCATTGTTAAGAGCTTAATAAACGGATGACAAATATAATCAAAGTAATCAAAATAAACAATTGCCAACCCTTATCCATGAAGTAGAAGATAGGCATAGTTTAACGCCTCCGCATATCGCTCAGCTGTCGGCTGAACAAAGTTTGTCTGACGTTATCATGCTCACGCGAAGGTAGTTTCCAAACCAATCAAGCGAATGTAGCGATCAGAGAGTTCACCTCTGTATCGCATCGATACTTGTTAGTAAAGAAGTTTGTGTGTTCGAGTTTAGGTTACGGTACTAAGTCTATTTGAGATTAAGTTTGAAATCGAATGGGAATACCAATCCTTCCTTTATGAAAAGTATAATTCTGAAGGAATATCGTATGGTTGTAGATTTTTGGTGTTATTTTCATTTCGCAAGAACAAATCGAATTTTCTAGGTTGATATCCACTAATAATATAAATGCGAACTCTGTCTGTCTATCTGTCTGTCTGTCGGTCTCGCTTTCATGTCAAAACTACCGATCCGATTTAATCGAAATTTGGTACACAGATAGTCTAGAGCCTGAGATAGGATAAAGGCTACCGCGTGAGTGGAACCGCGGATAATAAATACTTATTATTTATCTAAATGTTACAATCTATTATCTCACCACAATAGGTGTAAAATGAATAGGGTCTCGTCCAATACAAGCTGTGTCAGTCCAAGGGTTAACTACAAATTAATGATTTCCAGAAATACTTAAAATATTATTTCACAAAATAGATAATAATGCGAATATGAGTATCTTTCATCAGTGCTAAGCTTTTTCTACATATTATGATCCCAAAACAAACTCATCAATAAAAGTTCACATAACACGTCAATTAAAAATCCAACATCAATTATTTTTTTAAGTATCAAAGCTTCAGAAACATTTAAAATACAACACGCCAAATTCTGTTAACGGATATTTGGAGGAGTGAAATATTATTTATAACGTAAGCAATTTTCTGAAAGAAAAATCTTGTAAAATTTTGCTTTTCTCGTTGAGAATAATTTATGTTATTAAGTTTTACTTAGTAAGCAAATAAGCGTTTATTTTATTATAAGTCTAGATTCTGAGAGCTTTAAGTTTAAATATAAAATTAATTTCGGTTTATCGTTTTCTTTATTAAAATGTGGATAAATTTAAAAATAACTATGAGGATTAAAAATTTACATAAAAAAGAAATAATATAAACTGCACCACTAGTGTAAGATAACATTGCAAACAAATTCTATGGGACAATTTCTATGGGGAACGTCCCTAAAAGCGCCCCTAGAGGAATGTATCAGACGTTTCGACGGATGTTGTGACCATCATGCACGCCGTTTGCTTGTTTGACACTTAAGTGACGTCATCACATCATCATCAACTCACATTAGTCCACAGCTGGACGTAAATCCCTCTAATGTAAGGTATATTGGTGCACTAGCACCAATGTACCATTACTGGTATTAAAAACCCGCTTATGAACGCAATTAATTAAGTAATAACGCTTTTGCTTCATTAATTTTGGAAATCTAATGTCAAATATGTTCTAACTGAAGCGAATTTTCTGACCAAAATGTTTGTAGTACCAAAAATAATGTAATTAATTTGAAACCAACATAGTGGTATTGATGTGTGTTGGTTCCAAAATAATTATTGTTAGTATAACATCTGTACCAATTACAACAATGCATATTAAAATACTTTGGCTCAGAAATTACCATAAAATTGAAGACTTACCTAATAATATGAACATAATGTAATTTAAACGGAAATTACATCCACGATGAGTTGTGAGTCTGCGCGTCTTGAATTACATTACGTTGTTTTGAATTTTAATGAAGATAGATTTTAATGATGTAAAACTTAATAATTGTAATTAATTTTTCTAAGTTTAATAATAAAGATTTATTAAATTGAAGACAGTCAAAAAGATTTTATTTGAGTGTATTTTTCTTTTAAATTACCACTATATGTACCACTTGAACAAGCATATAGAGAAAAAGTAAGGCGTGGAAATAAAAAAAACATTAGTATTTTTTAGCCTTTTTGTCTAACAGATAACTTTATACTCATCGTTAAAGCGTTATCGTTACAGTTACCGTAATATATTATCGTTAACATGAAATATTTTTAAAACATTCTTTTTTTACGTTTTTAGGGTTCCGTAGTCAAATAGGAGACTTATATAATAGTTTCGCCAAGGCTGTATGTATGTCCGTCCGCGGATAATCTTAGTGACCGTTAGCACTAGAAAACTGATATTTGGTACCAATATGTATATTAATCACGACGACAAAGTGGTAAAATAAAAAATGGAAAAAATTTTTTTATTAGGGTCCCCTACACGTAAAGTGGTAAAATAAGTACGTAAAATAAGTATTTAAAAGTCCAAAAAAAATTTTTTTGATAAAGTTAATATTTTCGGAAAAATTGCTCTAAAAGTAGAAAAAAACGGACATATTTTTTTTTTGCCCCTCTAACTTTTGGGCCATAAGTCCAAAAAATATGAAAAATATCCCAAAAGTACAAAGACTTTATAAAGACTTTCTAGGAAAATTATTTTCAACTTGATGGGTAGAACAGTTTTCGAAAAATTTTACAAAATAAATTTTAAAAAAGTTTATAGTTTAACCGTATATTCAAGCATTTTCTTTATCTTGGTTTACATATTTTATTATTCCTAACGTGTCTTCTTTCAAATTATAAAAGAATTATTAAAATCTGTTTCTCGAAATCCAAAATTACCTAAAATATAATCAAAAATCGTTGTCTCCTCGGGGGTCCATTAAGTACCTTCGTGTGACCTTGTTAGGTATAGAACGGTCCACCAATTTTTTTAACTCATATGTTGGGACATTTAATGTGACTGACGGGTAACTACGGAACCCTACACTAAGCATGGCCCGACACGCTCTTGGCTGGTTTTTCATATTTAAACCAATGGGTTGAATAATGTATGGGGTCACATAACATCACTCTAAATACGTTCTACCTAAGGGTCAGAATACACCTAGTGTGTGTTTTTGTCGTTGTAAAAAACTTCTCTCTTTAAATGTCAAGAAAGAAAAGCATGGGAGACGTGAAAAGCGCCCCCAGCGAAAACTAGTTGAAATCACATAATATCTCATATAAATTGTCATTTTTGACATTTCTGAACGCAACTCAGAGTGAGAAGTATTTTTACAAAGAAAACGTACAGTGTCATTTGTGGCCCAACACATACTTGCAACTAATAACTATTTATACGGACCAATGACGACTCGAAGTGTCTTTCGACGCATGGTAGAACTCGAGATCTTAAGACCTTTGAAATAATATGTAGAAACTATTTTTCATAACCTTATAAAAATATTATAGCTAGTTGATAGAATTGTAGTTGATTATACCGTAGATATAGCTACTCATAACGTAGACATAGTACTTCATGTTAATGCTTAAGGACCTGGCATATGTCTGACAGACCCCAATGATATTGCAATGAATATTTCAGCGCTTGATTTTCCAATTGGTTTGCTCTTTCTTGTATAAGCTGTCTAAGTTAGATTTTAAATCTGTATTTACAGGCTAAATTAAACAGATTTTCCTAAGTGCCCGTAATACGAAACTATCCACCAGTTAAATACTGCAACCTTCAAGGCAAATTAAGCAAACGCTCCTTTCGCCGTAAACAGTGGGCAACTTAGGAACTAATAATTAAATTTCATTTGAAGGTATAGTAGCAAATTGCTGTAATAATTTACTCCTTGCCAACAGCTGCAATCTGAGTACCTTCATCTTCATTCCAGCAGTTTCTAATTCAGAGTAGAGTTTTTATATGTTTCGTTTTTTCTTTCAATCGTTTATTTGTGGTTTTGATGTTGCCGCAAAGGTTTTATTTTGATGCGTTAAAAGTGTTGTAAGCAGTGCTTTAGTTTTAATTCGTTAATTTTTATTTTTAGTTAATATTGTATCGATAAGTTTTGATATCCATCAAATTAAATAATACTATTAATTGCCGACATCAATGGCTAAACAGAACTTCTTTGATTAACTTCGGAGCTGAGCAGTTACGTTTTCATGGTAACTATTTAGCGCCGTATTTACGATTGTTTCGTTTGAGTTTGAAACTTTAACAATGTATCTATTCAGATGTTGTGCAATTAAACTTTGCCGAGTCATATGAGTTGGGGGGACACGCAGACAATTAGATGCAGTTTTACCTGAAATTAATACTCAACATTTGTTACTGAGTATGAGATTATATGAAGTATATGAGTCATTTTGTCATGGGTACCTTGTGACATCTTTTAATTTATTCGATTTCGACTTGTCTGTAATTTGTATATTGTATAACGTAAGACAATTTTATGTAAAGGGTGGATAAAACCCTTGCAGAGTTTCTTGTCTGTATCATCTCTTGACAAGGCCTCCCGGTAGTGAACAGGAAGAAAAATATGTTGAGGTGAACAAATAGAATTGAATAATTTGTTTGTTAATTTTCTAATGTTTTTGACGCGTCATAAGTGTAACTACTTGTTACCTAAATTAAATAAAGCATTTCATTTATTCTGTGTCATCGTAACTTAATATCTAGTACACATAATACAATAAAAATGTGCCACAGAAATGGCTACTACTCAGAATATTGTCGCGAAAACGTAATATAGAAAGAATGAAAGATTGAAATAAATTTTATTAAGAACCATGATACACTGAATATAATAATAGATTCGACATATTGTATACATCACGATACTTAATAGGTATCTACTCAGCATAGTCGATGCATCTGAATAATGCTCCGACGCTGGTCTTCCGTAGATGCCAAGAAAAAAAAAAAGAAAAAAAAAGAGAAAAAAATATGAATGTACTTCAATTCTAGATAGTGCACTGCTACTCTCATACACCATAAAAGATAAAAATACCTTTAGCATAAAGACATAAAATTATATGCCTACACGCAATAAATAATCTAAATAATATTTAAAGTTATTCAATGAATGTATTGTGTACAATAATAAGTGGCAACATACATTAAATAATATAATATATATTACATATAATATGTGTATTATATAGTAATATCCTCACAACACTGATCTTCCGTAGAAGGCAATATAAAATGTGAACAGCGACACTATGGCACGTCAATACATAAATTGACTTAGCTTTAAAAACTAAAAAATTCATACAATCAGCTTCATCACGCCATCATCTCGTGGGGAAGCCAGAGGCGTAATCATATACGTCTCAACTCAAAAAATAATAAAATACACAGTAGCAACACATGAAAAATAACCAGACTATTAATCAGGAGAAATGAAAGCTTTTACACACAGCAAGATTTGTAAATTCAATAAATATTTTTTAAAGTTATAACAAAAGGATCGTATATTGCATGTATGAAGTTTAAAAAATAGATTTAATGATTCATGTACTCGATGTTGATTTAAATTATTTCTCGATATTGTCTTGCGTGAATTAGATCATCACCATTCAATCTAGAGGCGCGGTCCATTGCTAAACATTAATTGACATTACATACCCTGGAGACGGCCTCTCCTGGATAAAGGCCTTCTCTAAGGATTTCTACAATGATCAATTCTGCAACTTCCCACAATAAAATTGTGGCGAAATTAACTACTGTATCTAAAAAATTATCGTTAAATAACTAAACCACAAAAAGTTTGTTATGGAGTAGAATATATTACTGATGTAAAGTGTGGACGGATCCCTTGCAGAGTTTCTTGCCTGCCTTTTGGCAAGACCGCCTGGTAGTGGACAGGCAGATTTCTTTTGTAGTATTATAAATTTTTTAGGGAATAATTTTTAATGTTTTGTCTTGTCATAACTGTATTTTGATGATACCAACGTGACAGATAGATTTTTGAATTGAATCGTTCGGATCGGATCAGGTCGGATCGGGTTGAATCGAATTGGATTGAATTGAATTATATTTATTAGGATTGCTTCGTGAGGTCAATTGGATACACAGGGTAGCCTACATACATACAATCACGCCTGCAATCCCCGAAAGGATAGGCAGAGTCTAAGGAGCACTGTATTCCTTAAGACCACATTTAGCCATACAAAAATTGGGTTTGGTCAGATGATAAACCGTGAAAGATTAGTAAAAAGTGGCTAGCTCATCGCCTACACTCACAGAACCAGTACCCAATACGCCCTTAGTCGCCTTTTACGACATGCTAGGCAAGAAAAGCAGTTGGTACATTATTTTTGTGTCCCGGACCAACATGGGACAGGGTAGCCTGGTTGAGATAATAAGGAAAGTAAAAATGTTAACTCTTTAAACCCTTGGCGGGCACCGCGTCTTGATAATTAAAACTAAAAGGTAAAAATAACATAGGATTAATATTTATGCTTCTGGAAATAAATAATTCAACGCCCTTTGCAACTAATGTATCAGAGTAAATCTCAGCCGCTGTAAACAGGCGGTAATGGATTTCCCGAGCCTCTATCCCTTCTTCGGGCCCCGTATGGGAAAATAATAGCGCAATTAATCACTATTAGGAATGATGTATAAGGAAGGTTTCACAATTATTCCATTTGCAGTAGAAAGAACTCAGTGAAAAGAGTGAATAGAAATGTTTCGTCCTCGGCCTATTACGTCCCACTACTAGGCACAGGCCTTAACCGTATGGGCCGTAACCTTACAACGCTGGCCCAATACGGGTTGGTGGGTAGAATCGTTTCAATAGCGACCGGGACCAACGGCTAAGCGTGCCTTCTGAAGCACGGAGAAGTTCGAGGTCACAAAGTTTTGGTCGCCCTTCCAAGGCCTGATCATGGCGAAGGTAGCTTTGTTTTCGATTGGAAGCCAAAACGTACCACTACGCCTCCGAGCTGAATAATGTTTAAGGGAATCTATTTTTTATATCATACCCTCAAATTCTAGAATTTTTTTGATAATATAAATTTTATACGTATTTAAGAGAGATAGGGGTGAGTGGTTTATTTCATCTTACAGAAGAAAAAGTAACAAACACAACTCAATAAATATGTAAGGATGGAAGCTAGTAGCAAGATGTAATTTCTGCCTCTTTTTCTCCTTTTCTGGAGAAAGGCTTGATTTTATTTATGTATGTATGTAACGGAGTTGGGACGGCCGGGGCACTACTCGTTCGAGAGGCCGCGGGACTCGCGGGTTATATCTCACCGACTGTACCACGGAGTTTGAATGAAACATATGTGCAGTTGATTGTGAATATCGCTTGCCTAACACTGTGCCCAGTGCATGGCAACAGGCTCGCCATCTGTGAAATGTGAATGTTAACACGTCTGACGACCCCTTTGGGAAAAGAGGCGTGATGAAGAGGACTAAAATTTAAACTAAAATTTCATTTTATTGGGCTTGAGATCGCCAGCAGGTCGCCAGAAGTAATAGAGATACAGTTGAGTGCAAGAAGCCTCCTATGCTATTAAGATAACGCTTTCCTTTGATTTTTATAGAAAACGAGTGAGTGAAATACAAAATAAAACGAGAGAGAGAGCAATAAAAGAGAGAGAGAGAGAATAATAAGAACAATAAGTGCTAAGCGCGCATATAGGCTTGGTGTATTATTTTATACTAGTTTTTCATTCTTCGATTTCAAAAATTCTTTCTCCATTGGGAAGCTACACTATCCCCAGTATATTTGACCCGATATTCCTTCGGGAACGGGTACCCGTTCCCGAAGGAATATCGGGTCATACGGCACCGGCACCCAATACGGGTGCATATTTGCATGTGATAATGCAGAATTAAGAAGCTCTACCTCCTACTAAGGCTTATTCGTTAGTGAATAGCTGTAACATTTAGTAGCTCTAGCCCAAAGTGGTGTCAGAGGAGAAACGGCTAATAGCTTGAATGAGGCAGCTAATAAGATCACGTGGTTCATTAATTTAGCCCGCCCGCCCTAATTTACAAAAGGTGGGGCGAACTTTAAATTTAATAATAAACTTTAAGCCCCTTTTCGTTTCTCCTGTCTAGAATCGACGCCATAGCTGGACTTATAATTAACGCAAATAATAGCTACTTTCCCCGTTTTTAATAAATTGAGTTCTCCTTGTAAGAAGTTTAATATAGGTGCGGAATAAGTTGATAGGTTACTGATATTACGGTTACTGATTTACAGTGAACTTTGTTATACTAAGTTATGGGAAGGAATTCTTGTAATCTTTGTAATTCTTGCAATGTTCTATTCTATATAAAGGTAATAATATGGATAGTTTTCTTATAAAAGCTAATGGTTTCCTAAAGATACAGGTATAGCCTTGTTTGGGAACCTCTGTCTTATTCCTACAACGCGCTAATTAATATAGATCAAGAACCTTACTAAAATTAAAAATTCCCACGTATATTGTGTGCAATAAATAATTATCTATATTTATTCATTTATTAAAAGATCGAATGTCGGTACATAGAAAAAAATGCTTAAAATCTAGTGTAAAAAGAGGGAAAATACCAAAAATGTTTTTTTTTGTTTCTTTGTCTGTTTGTATGGGCGAATCTCTGAAATGGCTGGAACGATTTTAAATTTGTATGATGATATCTTATATCCCTCATCATCATCTGAGATACTTTTTATTCCGGAAAATTAAAGGGTTCCCGGATAGTTAAAAAACTAGTAAACACGGACGAAATCATAAAATGATGTCAGAAATTGATTGTTCAGAAATCAATTCCTTCCTTCCTTTCTAGAAAAAGGTCTAAACAAATCGAGTCAATACTTTCTGTGTAGGGAAAGGACAATATATAAGCCTTGTCGAATAATACAAAGTAATTCCTTGTGCATCCAGAAACGCATGCAAATTGCGTAGGTAAAAATACAACTTAACAACGCAGTGGTTACAAAGAGTTTCCACATTTTCACAATAAACACAACTGAAGGGAAAGCAACGTTGAATCCACCATTATTAAGTTTTAATGACGGCGACCACGGACTCGCCCCTGGAGACGATAAACAAAGGATAATGGTCGGTATGTCCTTCGTAATAAGATAAATAACAGGGCCGGCAATTTAGCGCGCAAACGGAATGTAATCTCGGGCGGTAGGATTTAATATGAATACAGTTGTAACGAATTGAAGGCGCAGATGTTATGCAGATCTGACATAAGAATTGCTTCTTTTGATTTAGTACACAAAATATTATTTTATATTTATAACCAAGCATAAAAATATCAAAATCCTTAGATATTGGATAGAAAAAGTGATCAATTTTCTTTTATTTTGAATAGGCATTGGTGCAATTCAAGTTATAGAACCCGCATTGGGCCAGCGTGGTGGTGTTACGGCCCATACTCCTCATGTGTTCCTCCATGAAGAAGGCCTGTGGCCAACAGTAAGACCACCACGCTGGCCCAATGCGGATTAGTGGGTGGAAACGGTTGCAATATCGACCGTAGCCAATGCGACGGCTTAACGTACCTTCCGAATCACGGAGGAGGTCGAGATGACAAAGTTTTGGTCACCCATCCACAACCTTACCATGGCGAAGGTAGTTTTGTTTTCGATATCGAAAGCTGTATGCTTTGGCTTTCGACTACAAACTACAAACACAACCAAGGGTAGTTTAGCTTAGGATCTAGTCCATCTTTTTTTTTTTGGTTAAATTTTTTTTTAAATTTCAATTCAGAGCTGTAGAAGGGAAGTAATTACTTAGTTATGATGTGCAGTTAAAAGTTGTACGTTCATAATGTGAGCTACTTAAGTGTCGGCACTTTATAAGAGTTATGTGCAGTCTAGCGGTTAGTAAATATTTGGACTGCTTACAATGTTAGTTTTTAGTGGTAAAATATGGCTCATTTTGTACTAGTACCTTTATTAAACCACTAAAGTTATTTAATTTTGAATATTTAGTAAAGAAAAATTATGTTAAGCTTGTTCTTTTCTTTTGGCTTTTCAGTCTGTAATAAGTAAACGATCTATAATCCGATATATTTTCAATAATAAAATAAATAAATATCAAAAATCAATTCTTTCGAACCTTTTTTCAATATTATGCAAACTTTGTTATTTAATTTTGTATTTTGGTAGCTACAGAAAAATCAAGATATAGAATTTTTCAAATTCGACTATTAACAACAGTTTAAGGTAGGTTTCATACCTAATGTCAAAAAAAGTGACATGAATTATAGTACTTAGTAATAAAATTTGTTATTATAGTAAGGTAGCAAGTGGAGGGATATAATCTCTGCTTACCCCTGTGGGAAAAAGGCGTGACTTATGTATGTATGTAGTAAGATCCTGTCGAAATTACGCTTTACATGCAAAACAAGTGTATTTTCTTTCGACCGCAGATGCGATATTTCTTGTTTGTGCTCGTGCTTTATAAACTTGGCATCAAGTTGACGTCGTTCAGGATTTAGGCCATTTGCCGCACTGCACCAGATGCAACGGTTTGCAATCTCTGAACGTAACAAAGGTTTATTAAAATTGTACCAAATACGTATACAAAAAAGTTTTATTAACAACAACATATTTATTTATGAATAACGTAGTTAATAATCATCAAAAAATGATCGATTTGGGAGAGAAAAATGAATAAAAAATTGATAATGGAATAGTAGATTATTAACCAAGGGGATAAAGCGGTGTCTTCTGTCGCGGGTGACGTTTTAAATCGCGAACGTACCGAAGGACTCGAGGTTTACTCCCGAGCGTAGCGAGGGTGTTAAAAAATTCCTGACGAGACAAGTCCTGAGTGTAGCGAGCATTTTATTATTCGAAGCTATGGTCCAATTATTGATAGAGAGAGTTACATTTTTTGTTGATGAGTTGATTTGAGTATTTCTCTGTTCTTGCGTCTGAGGAACTTGCGTTTCATTGTAGATAGTATACCGACAATTCACTGTCACTACTGTCTGCTGCACTGTCGCTTTCATTTAACATCGTAACGTATTTTTAGAACTTTAACTTATTTATAAAAACAAATTAAAATAAACTTAACGTTTATGTATTTGAAGAAAACAAAAACGCGGCAAATTCCTAGGATAATATTTATTGTCGAAAAAGCAAAGGCATCAAGCTCATACGGTCTCGTCGGTTTTCGTAATTTTATTTAATAATCATAACTACACAACAAATGTGTATCCTGTTACATACTAATAATATACAAATATATTTAATTTTATGTAAGTTTATTATTGCAAACAATGTAAAACTATAATTTATATTTTATTATATTTTTCCTTCATGCCTTGTTCTTCCTTTACACCTACTTTCCTGATCTTCCGTATTTCCAAAAATTTATTTTGCTAACTCGTTTCCCTACCTTTTGCTTTGGCTGTTGCAGAAACCGTGCTAGCCATAAAAAAAACAAATGCATATTCCTTTTTCAAAAAGATGTATACGAGGTGCGGCTAGAAAAAAACCGGACTGATGCTGGAAAAAACATTTATTTACAATTATTTACAATTTCATGTTATCTCCTTCAATGTACTCTCCTCCTCGGTCTCTACACCGCTCCATACGAATTTTCCACTGTTCATAGCAATGCTGCAGATCATTTTCGGTAAGTCCATACATTACTTCCGTCGCTTTTTCTTTTACTGCTTCAACAGTCTCAAATCTAGTTCCTTTCAAAGCTGACTTGACTTTAGGGAAAAGAAATAAGTCACAGGGGGCCAAATCAGGTGAGTAAGGTGGATGATCTAAGATGGGAATGTTGTGTTTTGCCAAAAACGTCTTCACTGACAACGCACTGTGAGCTGGGGCATTGTCTTGGTGAAGGATCCGTGACTTTTTTCTCCACAAATCGTTCCGTTTTCTCCGTACTCGCTCACGTAGGGTAGCCATTCCCATCTTAGATCATCCACCTTACTCACCTGATTTGGCCCCCTGTGACTTATTTCTTTTCCCTAAAGTCAAGTCAGCTTTGAAAGGAACTAGATTTGAGACTGTTGAAGCAGTAAAAGAAAAAGCGACGGAAGTAATGTATGGACTTACCGAAAATGATCTGCAGCATTGCTATGAACAGTGGAAAATTCGTATGGAGCGGTGTAGAGACCGAGGAGGAGAGTACATTGAAGGAGATAACATGAAATTGTAAATAATTATAAATAAATGTTTTTTCCAGCATCAGTCCGGTTTTTTTCTAGCCGCACCTCGTAATGCTTTGTATACAAACGCAATGGTGTAAACACAGATGTAGTTCAGTATCAATTTCGGTAAGTATTCCAAATTTAAATCAATTCTCCCCCTAGAGGATGAATGAAATTCTGTACAATTTTCTTTCCCTGTTTTTAACAGATCAAAAATGACTATTGTTATGTTCACTTTTTGTGGCATAGAATGTCACTTTTTTGAGCACGTGGTTCGAAAAAGAAAATTTATTACTGAAAAGTGGAGTGTCATGTAAGAAGAGGAAGGCCGATGTAAAGAAAAGTTTAATACGATTACAATAAAAGAGTTACGATATTTAGTGGAAAGGAGCGAATATTTCGAGTGTGAGAGGAGAATTGAAAATAAAAACGAATGGTGCTGAGTACGAAAATAATAAATGTCCTGTATACATATATTATTTTCATAGTCCATGATTTTCATGCACGAAATTTTATGTCATATACTTCTCACAGGATAATGTCAGTCACATTTCAAAATGCCAATTACAACCGACGTGACGAACGGTTAAGTAATATTTTTATAGACCAGATTCCAGAGGCAGCAGACCTACGTCATTTTGCAAAGCTGAAATTTTGAGGATTATTAGTATAATGTCTCTGATAAGAGGTAAGCAAAACCACTAGCTTGAAAGTGGGGCCATTTACCAGGTAGCCTGTAATAGAGGTACATATACATTTGCTGACCTCCGTGGCCGAGAGGTCTGTACGCTGGTCTCAAGGCGTCGCCATCTCGAGAGGTTCTGGGTTCCATCCCCGGTGGGGGCAAATGTTTGGGTGATGAATTTCCAGGCATTGGTTTCCCAGTCTTGGATTTTATTGTTATATATCTCTATTAAGTATATTTATCCTTCATCTAGTATCCGTAACACAAGCAGCATTAGTTGCTTAAAAAGGGGCTAGTTGATAGGTGTGAATGTCTGGAGATATTTATTATACTAAAAGCTATATACTAACCTACTTCAAATAGCAAGGTATTCATATGTTCCTAAGAATATCGTATGAAATTCAAATGCAATATTGACAGACACTTTCCTGGGGCCATTACTTCTGCCAGACGTCTTAAATAGTCCAGTAATTTGACAAGTGTTTGGCAAGATAAGGCAGAGCGAGATGGTAATGATGCAAAATTACTTTGATATATAAGAACACATAGAACAGTAATAAATCAGAGCATAAACAACATATTAAAAAAACTTACCAATTCAATAACCAAATACACATGCAAACATTGTCTCTTTCAACGCTGGCTTTTGCGGTCGATGGCTTACATTAAAATTTACATGAAAGCTATTAGTTATTAGAAAATGAAAAACATAATTTTTATCCAACATCAACTTCAGAAAGTTTTAAAAAGTTTAAACGCAAGCACGTAACTGACGGGCGGAGTTGAAATTAGTTTATATTCTCCCTCTATTGACAGTCTGCAATATTGTTATTTAAGTATTACAAAAGCTCAGAGACTAGTTAGAAAATATATTATTATTATTTAACGGAGAGCCTTGGGAGGTCAAAGTCCGACAGTTGGCGGCTCTGGGTTGAATGATGATTGATAATATTGTAAGACGCCTTTGCAGGAAATTTTAATCAAGATTTAAACTTGGTTTACATTATTAGGTTTAAATTAAAAACATGCATAAAGTGCGTTACATTTACATGTGTATAAAATTAAACAACAAGTAATTAATGTTTTTGGATTATGAGGAACTAGTTTCAACTTTTGGTGGCATATCTTGAATACTGCCTTGTTCTCTCATAGCTCCATAATCCTTATAAATGTTATCATATTTTAACCATTAAAATTTATTTATATTAAAAATTTCTCTCTGTATTTCAATAAAACGGAGCTAGAATCAAATAGTTGTGTACCACTGAACCGTGTATTCGCACTAAGTGAATTACAATTCAGTTCAGACGATTGTCGCACGTACTAAGGCTGGTATCTGGACCGCTTGAGTGGGTTAGCAATATCCTATTATAGTAAGCGAGACGGCTTATAACGACATGGCTCGCTGCTTAAAGTTTTAGCCGTTGGGATTTAATGTCTGGTTTGTGACAGACGGCGTCCGCAGCAGCACTGAACAATTAGCCGCGCATATGCTTGAGCGTAGCAGGGAAGTATATATTAGGTCCTTACCTATGAAATTGGTGTTTTGTATGGAGATTTTGGGGAATTCTGCATTTTCCATACTATTTTTTTTTCAATTTTCTTCACAACGAAAAATCCAAAGATAATAATATTTGGCATCTGTCATTAGATAAGCTTGTGTAATGTGTAATATCACACTTCATAAAAATTATTTATCGTTTTTGAGTGAATGCAAATAAAATGATGTATTCGGGAGGCACTTAAAAAGAGTTGTCTCCGTGTCCAATTTTAACACAATTAAACTTACAACAAATTATCAAAAAAAATCAAAAGAGCTCAAAAATATAGTCTATTTTAAGACGAGGTAATTATTTTTTAGGAATACTCCGAATCTTAATAGTTACAGACAAAATACTAAGACAGAATAAAAACACCAATTTCATAGGTAAGGACCCAATATAAACAGTATAGTTTATATTTACTAATAACATAATGGAGAACTATCAAGATTAGCCTACACTGCTTTTGGAGATGCGTATAGGCAGCGGTAGCAGAGTTGGGATGGATGCCCCTACTCGTACAAGAGGCCGCGGGAATAACGCGTTCGATCCCACCGCCTGTATCACTGAGTGAATAAAACTTATTTAGAGTGCATTGTGAATATCGTATGCCTCATATTGTGCCCGGTGCATGGCAACAGGCTCTCCATCTGTTCGTGGGGACTCAACATATCTGGCGAAATGTGGGTGTTAACACCTCTGACTACCCCTTCGGGGAAAAAGGCGTGATGATGATACGAGTATGTTATGTGATTACCACTCTAGTTTGATTGCCCGACAGAGGTAACCTTATACATTATATTAATAGGTTGGGGAAAAAGTTTCTTCGCATTTTTTAAGAAAATTCAAAACATTTTTTAATATAGTTTATTTACATTTAACTAAAGTATGTAGGTACCATTTTGTTCGATAACTTTTTGCCATCTTGTAGGTAGGGACATGATCCCATTGCTATAGAAATTTTGGGACTTCTGGTCAAAATACCGCGACAAGTGGTTTTGGCAGTCCTCTCGTGATGTTAACCTGACACTGCCTAAAGAATTCTGAAGAGACCGAAACAGGTGGAAATCTGAAGGTGCAAGGTCAGGACTATACGGCGGATGCATTAACACCTCCCAGCCAAACTCTCTTAATTTTTGCTGAGTGGCTAAAGATGTGTGAGGTCTAGCGTTATCATGATGAAAAACCACACCCCTTCTGTTGATTAATTCCGGCCGCTTTCTCTCAACTTCTTGCTTTAATCTCATCAGTTGTTCGCAGTAGAGTTCAGAATCGATGGTCCTGCCTGGTGGTAACAGCTCATAATGAATAATGCCCTTCCAATCCCACCACACACACAGCATCACCTTGTTGCGAGTTAACCCGGGTTTCGCCATAGTCTGTGAAGCCTGACCGGTCTTTGACCACGACCTTTTTCGCACGTTCTTGTCGTACGTGATCCACTTTTCATCACCAGTTATCAGCTTCTTCAAAAATGGTTCGGTTTCATTACGTCGTAATAAAGAATCACAAATGAGTACACGGTTCATTAGGTTTCTTTCAGTGAGCTCGTGAGGTACCCATATGTCGAGCTTTTTTGTGTATACAGTTTTTTTCAAATGCGCCAAAACTGTTTTGTGGTCAATTCCCAGTTCTTCAGCTACGTCGTAACTACTGACATGCCGATCTTGCTCCACTTTTTCAAAAATGGCATCCATTTTATCTGTAATAGGGCGACCAGAGCGACGTGCATCTTTGACATCAAAATTTCCGGATTGAAAACGTTTAAACCAAATTTGTGCTACTCTCACAGACACTGCGCTAGGTCCATAAACATCGCAATTTTTTTTCGCGGCTTGCGTTGCATTTTTACCTTTTTTGTAGTAAAATTTTAAAATGTATCGAATTTCTTCATTAGATTCACTCATCTTGGCGGTACGAAAAACAAATGAAAATCACGCATTTTCCTAATTTGAATTTGGAATTATGTTCTTTAAAATTTAAACTTTCAATGAAACCAAAAGCAGCCAGATACAAATAGTATAGCCAAAGAGATCTTATTACAAGTTTATACATACTATAATGCGAAAAGACTTTTTCCCCAACCTAATAGATACATTGTTTTTCATTTAGGGGTCTTTATTTTGGGAGTAGGGGAGCTTCTACCCGAAGTGATGATGATGACCTACCTGTGATGAGAATAGATGAAGCGAAAAAAATTTACAAGTATGGTAGCAAATGAAAAGACCAATTATAGTATGTTTTGTTTTTCTATCTATATAATGTGCTTATTCATTAAACCTACAATATTCTTATAGTAACTAGAATCATTAATAACTCAAGATAGTTTATGAGATTACTCACCAATCTCCCCTTTATCTATATTCAATAAGAGATAAAACGGTATACACGGTGTAAGTATATCAATCACGATAAGGAAAAATGAAAACGAAGGTAAGGCCTGCAATATCCTTCGTCATAATTACGAGCAAATATAACGGAGATTTATTTATATGTATTATATTTATGTATATCAATTACTACGATAGGTAATGAGGTTTGTAGAAACATTCGATTATTGCTTGATTGAGGAACCTCATCATCACTACTAAAATATATTAGCTTATATTCTTAGGAGATAAATGAGATCATTATTTTTAGTTCCTTAGGCTCTGAAGAAAAATATTAGTTAATTTTATTGCGGCGTGACTAGAAAGATTATAATAGGTTATTACTATGAAATTGCCGTTTTGTATGGAGATTTTGGGGAACTCTGCATTTTCCATACTTACATTTTTTCAGTTTAGCAATATGTGTGATATCACACTTCATAAATATTATTTATCGTTTTAAAGTGAATGCAAATCAAATGATGTATTCGGGAGGCACCTGAAAAGGGTTGTCTCCGTGTCCAATTTTAACACAATTAAACTTACAACAAATTATCAAAACAAAAGAGCTCAAAAATATAGTCTATTTTTAGACGAGGTAATTATATTTTAGGAATACTCTGAAAGTTAATAGTTTCAGACAAAATACTAAGAGAGAGAAAAAACGGCAATTTTATAGGTGTTTTTGCTTATATTTAGAACTCTGTAAATAATACGTAGTGTTATAAATGTTAACGGGCACAAAACGAGACGTATTAGGAAACATCTTTTGTTAACGAACACCGGTGTTAGCGGGGCTCACCAAGGGGTTAATCCTTAAAATGTAATCTTATAAATACATTCTCGAGAATCTGATGAAAAACTACCTAAAACGCGACAACACTAATAGGACCATTTTCAAAAGGGTAAAGACTGCTTACGGTCAAAGAGTTCATGCAATGTCAGCACTATATTAAATAAGAGACTAGACCCAGTCGGTTGTCGGAAATATAATGACAAAATCATTTTAAGCTCATTGTGTGCCGGCGAAGGAGAAGGGATTTCGGAACAAATCTTACTTAGAGAAGCTGGGAATCGAATTGTGTCGAGTTCGTGTAGTCGCGGCACCTAACTCAATTACTCGACACTCTTGCGGTGATGCGTTGAAGGCTGTTAGGGATTAATCGAGTAAATCCATAATTTTAAATACGTAAATACATAATGTCTTTAGTCAGGAAATAAGACTTAAATTGTTTTAATTGCTCAAACACTGAAAAAGTAGATTTTCATGGAGTGAATCTCTTTTTACGTCTTAAATGACACAATACGAAATAGATTGTTAGACCTTTACCATCATGGAATAGAAAACAATTTTTTTTCTTTATGTGGTTGCCACCAATTCCTATAAAATTCCTTTTGAAATCCACGACCCAAATGCATAAATATAAATTTAAGTACACGTTGTCGAGGAAGTTCCTGACTGACCAGTTATTTTTTTCACCAATCACTTCCTATAAAAATAGGAAGCTAAAGTCCTTTGCTCAAATCTTAGGCTCAAATAGAAAAAAAAGTTTAATTATGCTGTTTGTTTTTTAGAAACATTTTGTTAAAAACTTATTGATTGACCGTGAACTTCATCGACTGATCCAATAGAAAATTTTGACTGTTGATACTCATCATAATCGAAAGCTGTATATATTTACTTGTTCTCATTCCAATTACCACACAACTAATTACCGAACAAATTGAATCCTAAATAAGTGGTACTTTCTTAACAATAAATTATCCTTTACTGCCGTAACAATAATGAATAATTGAATACAATCGGACCCATAAACTCAGAATAAAGCCGCCCAGAAATGGGCCCGGAATCGAATTGGGCCGAAGTTCGTGTCGTCGCATTCCCAAACTCAATTATCTGCGCTCCCGCTTTGCGAAGGACATTTATTTGAGACTCCCCGAGGCATAAGCAGGGATCGCGGGTAGGGTTAGAGTAAACTTTGTTTCTTAGTATTAGCAGGCCTTGCACAGCTTAGCCATGATAATAGATCTATGAGAGCTCATCGAGAACAACTTTAAAAAATACCTTTTTATTCCTTACTTTTATTAAATTATTTTATCAAATCATTTTTGAAAGTGGAAACAAAGATTAGTGAAAACAAACTTTCAATATCGAAAACAAAGCTACCTTCTCCATGATCAGGTCTTCGATAGGTGACTAAAACTTGTGATCTCGAACTCCTGCGTGCTTCGGAAGGCACGTTGTGCAACCGTTTCTACTAACCCGCGTTGCGCCAGCATGGTGGTGTTACGGCCCATACTCCTCATGTGTATTTCCATGAGGAAGGCCTGTGCCCAGCAGTGGGACGTATATAGGCTGAAGACGATAAGAATTTGATAGTTAAGCCAATTGAAATTTTGAGAGAACCTTGAGAGAGAAGAAAACAGAGATCAGAGTTTTATAAATATACCTATAATTCTATCTTAGGTTGAAATGTTGTTTTAAAATATCTGACCTAAGGTTCTTCGATTTGAACCTGTGATTTTAACTACGTAATTTCGAAGAATTTCGAAGAAGATACTATAGCAACCTCTTTGCTATACGCGCGTAGACTTGGGGTTGAAAAAAGTAATAATTTGAATTTAAATTTTTTCTTGCCCTTTGAAGATCATAGAGCATAGAAAAAAAATATGTCGGAAAAAACTATGCGTCGAAAGTTGTTAATGAAAAGTTGTTTTTTTAATATTCATATATAGTGAAAAGTTTCTCGGTTTTTCTATTCAAGAAAAATCCCCTAAATATCCTGAGTATACAAATCTTAAAATAGCTTAGGCATAGAAATCGCATTTTAACGTCCAATTTGTATGAAAGCTTCTCATGATTGGCTGTAGTCTTATATCAAGGGACGCACAAAGCACAGAGACACTGAATAAATCTTCGAAATGGCATAAGGCATCTGCAAGCATTTTCAATAAAGAAGGCAAGTCGAGGGGCTATTTCTCTTGGGACGATTCCTTCAATAGAGGTCAGACGGGTCGGTCAGGTGTAATAGCAAAGAAGCCTTAAAGGAGGCTGATTTAATAAAATGAACGACCCTGTGATACGAAGCCTTTTAAGATTTTCTCTAAAGTAAAACTGCTGTGTCACTCATGAATTACATCGTCCTATTTCTTTGCCTTCCTGAAACTATTTTTTAAGACTAACTTTATTTTACAAATTAAAAGACAAAGATTACAGACCTCCATTTGTGTGCTAGGCATGGTAAAATGGGGACTTGTGGGGGGAAACGTGTGTTTTTTCGTCATAAAAGGCGAAATTATATATGAATTTTACACAGGCGTATAGAAGAGCAACTTTAAACTTTATAAAAGGTTTTGAAACAATATTTTATATAATCCCTTTGTGTACACTTTGACAAAGCAACATATCTCGGCCAGTTTCATAAATCTTCGCAATAAACGAGACGGTAACTCCTTTGTTACTCTATTGTCAAGAACCAAAATAAGCACAATTGAAACTTCACTACCATTTATAACTAAGGTGGAAGTTTTTAAAACTCTTCCCTTTAAACTGAAATAGGATACCGCTCGCAGAATATACTCCGTCTTACGGGTTGAAACCGCTAGATAAATCTTGGCTTTCAATATATTTAACTTTCCTTACAAGTATTTTCTATGTGATGTACCTTAAATATACTTTGATGTTTTTCGCAATATTCATGGGAAATGTTTTGTATTGCGTTATTGTACTACTATTATTAAAGTCACTTCATTGTATTGACATTCACATCGCAAAGCTAATATTACGTATGGTTTAGTTAATAGCTTTTCAAAAGATATTAAACAAACTTAAAGATGTCGAAAAATCCATATATTTAAAATATTTTTCAAAACACTAACTTTTACACAAATAAAAACTTAACTGCTAAAACACGGATATAGTTAACAAAATAATATGCATTTTTTTTGGTTCGGGAATACTATTATCACATTTTGGGTAAAGAAAACTATTGACACTTTAAAGAAGGCAATGATAGAAAAAAGCGAAAATAATATTTATATTGATATTGCCATACAAGATTTCTTATGCCAAAATTGACGAGCGCTACCCTTGGCGCAGCTGTTGTTGGAAGATATATGATTTTATAAAAGAAAATATTTCGACACGGTCGGCGTTACGAGATTTCGGGCCCAAAGAAATTGGTATTGACATGACGGCTCCAATACAACTTTTATTGAAATTAAACTGATGGTAATGTTATTGTTATCTGCAATGGTTTCATGCAACTTGATTGTATTTGACATCACTAATAAAATTGGCTTTATACATGTACACATAAACAATAGTGTATAGGTAGCTATGAACATTAAAATCCTTTAAACGTCATAAGAATATTCCTAAAGTAATTAAAACATTCCGCTCACATTCTTTTTGTAATTAAAACAATGTTATGGTTCAAGTATTTTAATTATGAAATTAGCAGGAATATTTTATTTGACGTGCGAGATGCTAGGGCAGAACAATTATGTTTTTCGTTGTAACATTCGAAACTGCAGCGTAACTAAGCGAGGCTTAATTAACTAACATCTGAAGAAAGCAAGAAAGTTTTGTTGCAAAGAAAGAGGAATTAATTACTTTCATATCCAAGGAGACAATATTAAAGTTGGACTCCAAAGAAGTGACATTATATTTTTTTTTAAAACTACGAATAAGATTCCAATAAGTTTTTTAACATTGACAGAAGCAAGATAAAGTTTTTATAGTTGTGGAACAAAATAAACCACTGATATACATCAACATTTACGTTTAGTAAAAACAAAAATATATTTAAAATATGAGTATTTCGCATCCGGTCATTAGTATAGCAAATCCTTAGACCAGTTGACCCTTTTTTATTAGCATAAAAAATAATATAATTTTTTTGAGGCCTTTAACTCAATAAATTTTAAATATCAGTGTTTCTTGACAGGCTAAAACGCCGTCATGACCGACATGATGGTCTATGAAGTATCTGTGCCGTGTGGTAAAGATTTTGGTAAACAATCAATATGCATGCATGACACAAACTAACACAGCCTGGAGACATGCATGATTAATTGCGACTGGATTGGAACGAATTCTGACCATGCGTAGTAATTGTTTACATGACGCGTTACTACACCAATTTCACGAACATGGTGGATAGCGTTTATGGCAGATAAAAAAGAAAAGTAAAAATAAATTGAATTTCTACCGCAATATCATATTTATATTGGGTCCTTACCTATGAAATTTTCTCTCTTAGTATTTTGTCTGTAACTATTAAGATTCAGAGTATTCCTAAAAAATAATTACCTCGTCTAAAAAAAGACTATATATTTGAGCTCTTTTGATTTGTTTTGATAATTTGTTGTAAGTTTAATTGTGTTAAAATTGGACACGGAGACAACTCTTTTCTCAAGTGCCTCCCGAATACATCATTTTATTTGCATTCACTTAAAAACGATAAATAATTTTTATGAAATGTGATATTACATATATTACTAAAGCTTGTCTAATAATAGATGCTAAATATTATTATCTTTGGATTTGTCGTTGTGAAGAAAACTGAAAAAAATTTAGTATGGAAAATGCAGAATTCCCCAAAATCTACAAAACACCAATTTCATAGGTAAGGACCTAATTTTTATCGAACTTGGTATATTTCGGACCCTTGTACTAAATACTATGTGAATTATTTCGTATTTTCATAAATTTTGATATGACTATATGACATAACTAGCCTATTTTCAATAATCTGCTAGTTCCGGCCTTAATGACACCGACATATTATTATTATAATTAGATTTTAACTTCAGAGCACTTTTTCGGTACCTTTTTAAATTCACTAAAATTAATTGAATCATATCTGAGCGACAGAATTCAAACAGTTATTATAAATAAAGCTATATAGGTTTTCAGGGACCCCGATGTTGATGGGCTTACCTCGGGGGTCAATATTAGGACCTCTGTTATTTTTAATATTATATAAATGACCTGGCCTACTTTACAAATGATTTACGTAAAACGATTCTATTTGCAGATGATACTTCATTAATATTCGACGTGAATTGAAATGACAACAATTATGACGATGTTAATAGCACCGTTAGTAAAGTGATCAGCTGATTCAATAATAACAACTTATGTTTAAACGCGAAAAGAACTAAATGTATAAAATTTATTATTAAACTCTTTATTGCACCAACAAAAAGAAACAAAACAGAAGCCCTTAAAAAGCGAATTAAAGCCCTTTATTAAACAAACATTAATGAAAAAAGCTATTATAAAATCTTACATTATCTGGAGAATAGACTGGTGTGGAAATAGTTCGATAGAAATAGCATGTACTTTTGATGGACGAATAGAAATTAATAAAATAATGTAAAAACATATTTATTACTGACAATAATTATATGATTGGAAATTTAAAAAAAGTGGCTCATGAGTTTCTTACGGGATTCTTCTCATGAAAAGCCTTACTCTCGGAATCCGGCCGCTTGTATGGATTACAACTCTGTGGTTGTACTTGCTACAAGCGCTCGCGGTAATAAACCTTATTGTAATATACTTTTTTATTTAATTATATAAATTGTAAATTTTTAAATATTGACGTTTTTGAATGTCATGCTTAGCAAAAATAAAATTATTTTTCTTTGTTTGTTTGTCTGATAAATGGCTAAAAACTGTATCTGTGTTTTTGGTGCAATAAAGAGTTTGATATTAGAAAAATATATTTTTTTTTTTCAAATGGTAGGTAAGCTTTTGGCCTTCATCTCACCTGATGGTAAGTGACGATAAGGCCGAAGGTGGAAGCGAGCTTCTCCTGTAATCCTCAACCACTGAGGACCTGGCTATCTTACCTCTGATTGCCGAACAATGCTTATAACATTGTTATTATGGCGACAGATTTAAGTAAGACGGTGGTAGCTAGCCAGGCGGGCTCAGAAGCTCTACCACCAACCAAACCGAGCAGATAAACTTCTGCCCCCATGGGGAATCGAACCCGGACCTCGCGATCAACAACCGGTGGTGTGAACCACTAGACCAGAGAGGCGGTTATCAATATTAACGATATTCTTTATATAAACAGAGAACAATGTAACAGCTGAAGTTAAGAGCTCAAGTGTCACGATATGGTCACGATCTTAGTACTCACGTGTGCAATGCCTCGGCTCGTCGGACGAATCGCCGCAGTCATTATTGCCATCGCAGAATCTGTTTATCGGTATGCATTTTTTATTTGTACACAGATATTCTGAAATCCTACATCTTGTGTCGTTTCCATGCAAGACTGGTAGGGACTCCGGTTCTGGTATAGCGTTGGATATAGGACTGTCTCGCTGGTAAATTGATGCTACGGTCTTCTTCGGTATATCGGTCACAGCATCGCAGTCAGTCAGGTGGAGAATTGTAGAAATGAAGAGGCCAATTTCAACGAAGACATTGCCTGTAAAAGAAAAACGTTATTAATTTTGCTGATTAATTGTTGTAGATATAAAACTTTCTTTAGTTTACTTAATTGTAGATGGTATCACGCTCATGGTGCCGAACGGGTTGAGCGATTATTTTAATTACAAATAAAAATCGTTGTTTCCGATTATTTCAAGCTATATTCTCCCATATGCTGAATCAGTAAACAACAACTGGTTGACATTGAAGATTTAAAAATGTTCTTATGCACACTTACATTGTCTATTGATATGGGGAGGTATCTTCAGTATAAGAGTTTTTTCATAGGCCTTTAAATAAGTAGACTCTAACATTTGATAACCATCAAGGGCTGAATATCTGCATATTCTTGTGTAGATAACGTTCGGATTAAATCCATTTTCATTCGGGGGATGACAAAAAGCTTTCATTGAGCATTAGGTCCCGGTACAATGGAGACATTTTCATTAAACTATATAATGGCGTCCCTATTAATTTTCACTCTACACTTATATGGATGCTTAGATTCTGTCAGTGACCGTATTGGGGTTTTGAACACTATTCTTTGGTAATTAAGATTATATTTGTGTATTTTATAGGTTTTTTGAGGCGAAGATAGTTAAGCATAATATGCTCGCACAAGAGAAACGAAGAGACCGAGATATATTTTTTTACAAATGGCATTTGATTACAACTTACCAATCACAACGCTCTACAGCCTCTACTACCAATTCATAATAGCTCATATCTTGTATTTTATACGAAAACTTATAAAAACACTAAAATAGATCGTTTGTAAGAAATGGAGTCAATTGAAAATATTACGTGAAAACAACATCACTAAGTACCAAAACGCGTCATAATCCCTCAACGTTAAAATCAGAATAGCAAATTCAAAAATTTACTACTAAATACGGTGCCAAAGACCTTTATAACACTTACTCATAGAACGAGCTTATAAAACCGGGTACATATGAGTACCTAATTCTACCATTCCACTACTTTTAACTAGCAACACTTTTTCTCAGCCATTTATTAGCTGTGAACGTTCGAGGTAAAACAGTCATCAATCTTGCTTGGTCCTGTCTCAATGACATCTTTTCATGCTTTCCATCCTTCTTTATTGAGCTCACTTGAATAGGGACTGCTAATAAATTTATAACGGGGAAATTGAAAAGACCACACACTTTGATATTTTAGGGAATTTTGCGGATTTTTCGTTTGATTGATTAGACCGCAGGTTTTTTTATTGATTCATGTTGTTATTCATGCTTTTTTATGTGTTTATGTACTTATCTGTTTCAATGTGGATCCTATTATTCGTTTGTTTTGCATAGTTTTATACTACACAGTATACTTTGTTTTAAATTAATATTTGAATCTATAATCGTTTTCCACAAATTTAAACGTAATATTAGTTTGACCTAACAACGAAATTTTTAAAAACCACAGCATTGAAAATAGATACAAATTTTCAATATATTTACCAAGTTATTTCTTTTTCGTTTGTTTTTTTTTTCAAATAATGTAATATATTCGATGCTATATTTTTATTTTACTTACTTTACTGGAATATTTTTTAAATGATCCATTGTGGGGAAATACCTGCGTAATACCTATATTTATAATCTATAGCTAAAACCCTTATGTGAGATTTTTATTGTTTCAAATATCTTTATAGGACAAAAGCTGCAAGCATTTAGCCTAAATATTTATAAAACCACTGGCACTTCTCACCCGCAAACCTATATGTATAAATCAAGAGATGGCGTTTTGTTGACATATAGGACTCGAGCCCCCTGCTGGCCCTGCTCTGGAGACTCCCAATAGTATAGGGATGTTGTTGTTTCTATAGGGCCTATAGAAACAACATAGTGCTATTTACATAAGCCGCGACCTTTATCGTATGACCACATATGACATAGATGCTACCGCAGCCAGCGATCAAGATTCGAGGGACAAATACCATTAGACCTTTCTTAAAACTTAAAAATGTCTATAAACTGTACAATAAATTTGTTGGATATGTATGTGAAAACGTATTATACGATTACAATCCCCATCAATGAAAATCCTTCCAAGCAATATTGTTACAAAATCAGCAAGTTTTGAATGACACAGTGTTTAGTTTCCTATTGATTTTATTAGCACCTGCGTCGTACTCACTCCTCGCAAGTGTCCAAATAAGGCCGGTGTTGGGACCCTCGTCAGTCTCGATCTACCGATAAGTCACCCCCAACCGATCTTCGCCGTAGGGAAATTTATTCACGTGGAGACAGCGGCTTATCAAATAAAGGACGGTTTGTATCATTATTACACTGTTGAAATATTTGGATTGGTTGACAGTTTGATTTTGCTCGTTCTTTTTAAAAATCATTTAATGCAACGTTATTATTATAAAGCCGAAGAGAATGGATACTTGATACTTGAAATGCAATGCATGCAATGCAGCTCTTGGAAGGGTCAAGTCCCTCAACAGCAAATCTTTCGCTTTGTATGTGCTAGGATATTATTATGAAGTGAGGAGTGTAATTAAGTTTTCTATTAATAATTCAATGCATATTTAATTATTTATAATGTAATTGGGCAGTGGTAGCCGATTAAAAAAATCTTAATGAGATGGATGGAAACGTTAATAGGTAACAGTATATTTTTAATAGCGTTTGTCTTCCTTGTCCCTGGCCAAAGAAAACATGTCTCCCGGTACACTTGGACCTAAACAAACATATAAAACGGTTGCGTTAACACCTCTACCTGCTCCTTTGGGATACAGGCATGATTATACAAGCATGTCCTCAATAAAAAAAAAGTAAAACCCCTACACAAATTAAGCTCCTTGTCTGAGCTTACTCCTGATTTGGCACTGATTGTTAATGCGATGAAGCTATAGTCATTGTCAGCCCATGCTGGCCATAGCTTATATTAGGTCCTTACCTATGAAATTGGTGTTTTGTATGGAGATTTTGGGGATGTCTGCATTTTACATACTAACATTTTATCAGTTTTCTTCACAACGACAAATCCAGAGATTATAATATTTGGCATGTATCATTAGACAAGCTTTAGCAATATGTGTGTGAACACGCTTGATAAAATTTATTCATCGTTTTGAAGTTAATGCAAATCAAATGATTCGGGAGGCAGTTAAAAATAATTGTCTTTGTGTCTAATTTTAACACAATTAAACTTAGAAAAAAAATTATCAAATTAAATAATACGAGCTCAAATATATGGTCTATTTTTAGAAGAGGCAATTATTGTATAAGAATGTTCTGAAACTTAATAGTTACGGACAAATTGCTAAGACAGAATAAAAACACCAATTTCATAGGTAAGGACCCAATATACGTCCCACTGCAGCGCACAGGCCTTTTTTCTCACGGAGAAACACATGTATGGGCCGTAACACTACCACGCTGGCCCAATGCGGGTCGGTGGGTAGAAACAGTTGCAATAGTGACCGGAACCAACAACTCAACGTGCTTTCCGAAGCACGGAGGTCAAGATCACAAGGTTTTGGTCACGCATCCAAGGCCTGATCATGGCGAAGGTAGCTTTCTTTTCGATATCTAAGGCCAAAGTGCACCAATCACTACGCCAATGAACTTCACATGCTAAAGCTATCAATCAGAGCAAATCAGAAACCTTAATGAATGATATTATGATCCATGAAGGAAATCCGTCATGGCTTTCACACCCGGTATATACTAACCAATCTATCAGCTGTTTTGTTGTGACATATGAAACACCTTGACTTCACTAACATGCCACAAATCGGTTCAACGACATACAGATTAATAGATGCTAGTATTTGCTAGAACTCCGAAGCAGTATTGGTTTGAAATGTTGATTGTGAACTTGATAGGCACGTATTCAGTCCTGTCGGACATTTAATAAAGCAAACAGGTGAAACGCTTTCGTATTGAACAGCTGTCCGAACATCAATTTCGCTATTTCTGCGTTTTAGTTCAGACAAGAGTTGTCATTGAGTCGCAAAACAATGTATTTGGCCGCTTATTTCTGTGCGTGATCCATTTCGGAAGCTTATCCTTTTTATTGTCTACATTTTTTGTGTGACTTTGCAAATAATAATAAAAATAAATAATAATAATATCCTCAGACATTCACACCTATCAACTAGTCCCATTTTTAAGCAACTGAATGCTGCTTCTGTTACGAATACTAGATGACGGACAAATATATTTAACAGATAAATACATATACATATCCTGATTATATATAAATATATATAAACATCCAAGACTGGAGAACAAATGTCTGAAAATTCATCATCCAAACACTTGCCTCAGGGGATCGAACCCAGGACCTCTCGAGATGGCGACGCCTTGAGACCGGTGTACAGACCACTCGACCACGGAGGTCGGAAATAAAGAATTCTATATTCTAATTTCAGTATATTTTTTAGAATAACTCGAAGCAATCAGCAAAAGAAAGACCCCATTATAGTTCAGATTCCTGTAATATTTTTTGATAATGTGCTATTTTAAATACAAATCAATCACAAGAAAATGTCATAAGATCGTCAATTAAGGGTCCGGCGAACAGTGAATTTTTCATACAAACGTAATACCAAAATCATTTTCAATTTGAGAATATCTGGACATATCATCGCTGTTATTCGGATTAATAAAGTATTTTTCTATGTTTCTGTTAAAAAAATTTTGTTCAAAATAAACTTATAAATATATGCGATTATATATTTCGTAAATTTTTCGACGTTTTCGGACATATTTTCCGCTTATTTGTTTCATAATAAAAACGCAATTAATCATTATGTAATTTTAACAGAAACATAGAAAAATACTTTTTTAATCCGAATAACAGCGATGATTTGTCCAGATATTCTCAAATTGAAAATGATTTTGGTATTAAATTTGTATGAAAAATTCACTGTTCGCCGGACCCTTAATGCAAGTTACTGATAAAGTGTTGCGTATTCATTTTGAACTAAAAGAGAAAAAAAGATTGAAGTGTATTATTTGCAACTTTAAAAAAGAGAAAATGGATAGGGTGAAAAATCGTTAAGGAGGGAAAAAAAGTTTCGGTCATTCACTGTGTATAAATAACCGTACTCGATTCTCGATGAAAAGAGCAATGAATAGGCTTCAGATAAAGCGAGTGCGTGAGAATTGACTGTATCTGATACCGTTATTGTTCAATCATACAACTATTTTTTCTAAGACTATACTACATCAATGGTCTTCCTTACTATGTGATCTACACTTTTTACTGCATTACATAATATTGTATTGACTATATTTTATCTATTTATTCCTTCAATTTTTTGTAATAACTAAATTATAATTATACTATACTAAATGTGAGTGTCAATATAATGACTAACCCCTCAAGGAAACAAACGTGTGATGCATTTCTTCAACACCTGAAAATTTACTTATCATAATAATATTAGGTCCTTACCTATGAAATTGGTGTTTTGTATGGAGATTTTGGGAAATTCTGCATTTTCCATACTAAAATTTTTTCAGTTTTCTTCACAACGACAAATCCAAAGATAATAATAATATTTGGCATCTATCATTAGACAAGCTTTAGTAATATGTATCACACTTCATAAAAATTATTTATCGTTTTTAAGTGAATGCAAATAAAATGATGTATTCGGGAGGCACTTAAAAAGAGTTGTCTCCGTGTCCAATTTTAACACAATTAAACTTACAACAAATTATCAAAACAAATCAAAAGGGTTCAAAAATATAGTCTATTTTTAGACGAGGTAATCATTTTTTAGGAATACTCTGAATCTTAATAGTTACAGACAAAATACTAAGAGAGAAAAAAAACACCAATTTCATAAGGACCCAATATTATTATTTATATTCAGTATATTACCTATTTTACTTGAAATTATTGAAACATATATTTTTTATATTATTCTCAGTCAATTAAAACAGAATTGAATGGATTGGGCAAAAGCTGAGTAGGGGGAAAATGCTATGAATAGGACAAGTTTTCATTCTTGCTCAAAACTTGCTCAAAATCTTTCGGTATGAAAAATTGTCCCATTCATGGCAACTCTCCCCTACAAGTTATAATCATTTTCATTATTTTACATCTCTCATGTTCGGTAAGTAGGTCCTTTATACCCCCAGATGCGGGTTGTAAGTGATCAATTACCGCCCTAAGTTAATAATGTAGCTAGAAACGCCCTAGGGCGGTAAGTAATTAAGAAAAAAACCCTTTCAAAAAGTTCGCGTACATCTAACCATCTTACTCGCACTAGACATCATGCATTCAGCCCAATGACAAAAGAGGTCGCTTCGCTATTTTCATCAATTTTGAATATCGAACGGCGAAGCTAAATTTAGTTCTTGAAAATAAATTTATTTATTCTTGTAATGCCTTTTTTTCCACTTACCTCACAATCGAGATGTAAAGCAGAGTAGTTAGCTCGGGTGTAAGCATCAATTGCACCCTCGAACTATAAGCGCCCTCGCTGCGCTCGTGCGCCTAAATATCTCGGGCTACAATTGATGCCTTACAGCCCTTGGCTACTAATCTACTATTTCATCCTGTGTAAAAATGAAATCACTTTTAGTTGTTGAATACAAAGTTGAATAGCTATTTTTTTCCGCTGTGGCTCCAGAAATTGCGAACTGCTCCGAAGCTCTTTGCGTGTTGGAAATAATTATAAATGCTTTACAATGGTAACCTACATTGTGGTCCCAGTTTAGCTCAGTTACCGACTTAAAGGGAATCAGTATAACATTGCATTGTTCTGTACTGTGGTGAATATATTTAATTAAGTTACTGTGAAAGCTTTGAATTTAAAAATGGTTGGTAATATTGAGAGGTCCCGCTACACGGCACATGCCTTGCCACTTAGAGAAACGCTCATAATATATATTAGGTTGGAAAACCCAAATAGAATATGCCGTCTTCTCCAATATTTTTCTGTTACCTACCTATCATTCAAATCAATCATGCAATATATAGTTTTATTATTAATTTTCTGAAATAGCTCGAGTGCCATTTTTTAAATAATAAATGAGATTACTCTTGTCATTAATCTGAGCCACAGCTGAGATGAGCGGACAGCAGCTTTCCCTGAAGGTGCCATCTTATTTTGAAATACTGTGGGTTAATATGCCATCGGGAACACCGAAGCCGGCAATGTATTCCACTCCACGACCGTGCGCATCACAAATGAAGGCTCAAAGCGCTTGTTCCTGGTAATGGGCACATCGGCCACAAACGGATGGTAGCTATCAGTGCGTCTTGTGTTGAGATGTAGGCATGGGAATGGCTGAATCAACTAACCGAGTACATGCAATTCATTTTGATAATGACACAAAATTCGCTTTGGTGTAGGTGTACTTACGTCTTACATGCCGACAGTATAACGTTATGAAGATAACTTAAAAATATCTCTTCCTACATTAGTAATCACTTTAAAATATTTCTTTGTATTACAAACCCAAACAAAAATAAGCTATCACACGTTTTGAGAGACCAATAACACTTTTAAACCATTCTACCAATGTAAAGTTCTGTGCAAGCTCGTTACAATGCGGGCAGGTTACGTGGACTGACCCAGCGAGCTTTGTTCAACCACCGTAACGTTTCATGTTTTGAATTCATGAAATTTCCAGGATATTTTAAGTGCTACGTGAGATTATGTTGACAATTTTGCTTTGTAATAGACTGCGAGATTTCGAGCAATCTGCAAAAGTGTTTACCTGCTTTAGAGTAAATAGGATTACATTTTAAAGTCGTATATTGGTATTCAATCTTAATTTACCTTTGTGACATTATGGAGTATCTGGAGTTTAAAGTCGTTGGTCCTGGTCGCCTTTGTAACCTTTTCTACCCACTGACCCGTATGGGGCCAACGTGGTGGTGTTACTGCCTATAAAAAGGCTATGACGGTCTATATATATGCTAGGACAGACGGACTATTATTCAAGGATAGCTTTTTGATAAAAGCTATTCTTATATAGAAAATATAATATTGGGTCCTTACCTATGAAATTGGTGTTCTTTTCTCTCTTAGTATTTTGTCTGTAACTATTAAGATTCAGAGTATTCCTAAAAAATAATTACCTCGTCTAAAAAAGACTATATTTTTAAGCTTTTTTGATTTGTTTTGATAATTTGTTGTAAGTTTAATTGTGGTAAAATTGGACACGGAGACAACTCTTTTTAAGTGCCTCCCGAATACATCATTTTATTTGCATTCACTTACAAACGATAAATAATTTTTATGAAGTGTGATATTACACATATTACTAATGCTTGTCTAATGATAGATGCCAAATATTATTATCTTTGGATTTGTCGTTGTGAAGAAAACTGAAAAAATTTTAGTATGGAAAATGCAGAATTCCCCAAAATCTCCATACAAAACAACAATTTTATAGGTAAGGACCTAATATTACGCTACACATCATTATTCCATCATTACATGATTAGTGTCAGTCCAGAGGTTATATAAAGAACTAACTAATGTACTATTACAGAGCTGTTCATACATTAATCTAGAAATAGAATGTCGACTTAAAAAGATCAACAGTACACTGGCATCTTTGAGTTGCAACTGTCTGTCCGATAACCGTTGTAAGAATAGTTATTCACTGTAATTAAATTCAGAAATAAACAAAACTTAATATTTTGAAATCCTCACGGCAAATAACCTACCATACTCATAGACAGAGCTTAAAATGCTATTTCTTATTTCAGTGGCTTCAGACACGTTTGGCTTAACTAACTTCAAGCGAACAGGTCCTTAAAAACTAGAGTTCTCGTAACGAGTTGAATTAAACAGCTTGGCTCGAATTAACTCCCATTAAACAAATTGGATGCTAATTTAAGCACGTACGCTGAAATAACGTGAAACTTGCCTCATAGAGTAGGCGCGGCGGATACATACGAAAATACGCTATTTGTAAGTAAATGTTATATGTAAATTTCTGTTGTTCCTTATAGACAACTTAGCTGTACGTGGGTGCTAATTTGTTATTAAGAATTTTACTGTTTTCAATTGATGTTTTATTCTTTATTCAAATACAAAATTTACACATAAGGGTTCTACCGTTTTATAATAGGTATACCTAATACATAAGTATTTGTCAACCTCCGTGGCCGAGTGGTCTGTATGCCGGTCTCAAGGCGTCGCTATCTCGAGAGGGTCTGGATTCGATCCCCGGTGAAGCAAAGGTTTCGGTGATGATTTTTCAGGCATTTGTTCTCCAGTCTTGGATGTTTATATATATTTATATATAGGTATTCAGAATAATTCTATGTATTTATCTATTAAATATATTTATCCGTCATCTAGTGTCTGTAACACAAGCAGCATTAGTTGCATAAACTGGGGCTAGTTGACAGGTGTGAATGTTAAAAAAAAAAAAAATTGAATCCATAACGATTACAAGGCTGCTGGTCTACTGGAGCGGATAGGAGAATCGAAACTTGGGCTGTGTCAATATCATCCAATGGCATTGCTTCAAATCTCGGTTTTGTTATTCCAATATCTCGATAAGTCAATAGCAACGCTAAAAATCTCCGCTCCGCACCCTTGCTCCGCGTTAGTGGACAGACAGCCTTAATCATCAGATTTAAATCTTTATTCATATTTTACCACGATAACAACCTCAAATTAAAAAACACTCTGTTAAGACATTAAGCATAACCAAAAGTGCTTAACGACAAAACTGATTACAAAGAAATAAAAACGCGTTATTAACTCCATACACGCGATTCTATACTAAAAGTCACTGATGATTACAGTACTTAAAACTTCAGCGGTTCCGTTGACTTATGAAGTTTTTCAATATACTTTATTGGATTTCCTTTGCGTAAAATACTTAAATAATAACTTCTATTCATAATTTTATTCATAAGCTTTGCCATTGTGCGCGAATACAATCGAGATAAGGCAAGCGATAGCAATGATCAAGTTATTTTGTACAAACAAAGCAGGACCGCACAAAGAAAACAATACAATTGCCTTAATGGATGGAAACTATTTCGAAACCGCAGTTCAAATCAAATGATTCTTAGATATAACATTAGACTTAGGCGATTAGATACCTTAATAATGCTTTTACAGATACTAAACATAAGAGATTAGATTACATGCCGAAGTAGCATGAGCAGCGTAATATCATTTTTTTCACGCCGATTTTACAAATTCCAAAGCACTTGGACAGTTGAACGTGGTAAGAAGGCTGTTATCCATTAGGTAACAATAGTGTAAGGGGCTAGGGGTACTCAAAGGTTGTGGGTTAAAAACGCTGTTGACCTTTCTTACAACCAATTATAGCAAAAAGGTGAATATAGCCTTGACCTACAACCCTAGGTACCTATAATTTAAATGGTAGCTTCTAAAAACAAATGGGCATGCCAACAAGGAGAGGTCAACTGATGTGGCTAGTTTCGCCTATTTACTCTTGTATCTGGATAATGTCAGGTGAAATGGATATCAGACCAAATCTGGCCCCACCCACCCTTCCCTTTCCTGCTAAAGAGCACGCGTGTCTGATTACGAAGCCACGCATTTACGGTGACCTCTCTGCCAGCACGCAGTAAGAGGTTCAGGGAATCATACTTTGTTCTTACATCTAGAGCATGGAATTCCCTACCGGCACTCGTGTTCGCCCTTCCTTCCCTCCCTTCCTTCCCCTTCTGTAACATGGGTTCCTTGAAGAGAGGCGTGAAGAAGCCCCTAATAGGCCAGCAATGAGGGAATGACTATGCTGTTCTCTGGGGCCCTAGCTATCTCTGTATATGGGCTCTCCTACTGTTTACCATCAGGTATTGAGTCAGTTGCTGTACTTCTCATAAATATTTGTTTTACCCAGTCAACGAAATTTAAAAAAAATACTCATTGCTTCTCGCTTAGAAATGAATAAAGGAGCAAGAAACAAGAACAATTTTTCTTTTGTGAATTTATGGCTACAGTCCGTGCCAGAAGTACTATTAGCTTACAGAGGTATGATTCTTAAATGCTATTAAAAAAGTAAACTACTATTTAGGTACTTACAATGTTGATCGTCAGTTCTATCTATTCCTCGGGGTTGTGGTTAATAATATTTCAAAGCAGTATCGCGAGTAATCCCGTTCGAGATTTAGACGTTTTATTGGAAACTTGTCAGCGTGAAACGACGCGGAAATGTCACATCTACAAGACATCTGTCTGCGCCGTTCGAGTGACCCAGTTATCGGGATGATAGATAAAGTTAATTTTTAACTCATGTTCTTATTATGTATGTCTTAACTCATTGAAGGTAAAGCGTTATTAACGCATTATTAAGTGGAATGTAGTAGTGGGTGGGGACGATGGTTTTATTGAAAATCATACTGCCCCCATTCTTCTTTTTCCTGCCCTGTTCTCAATTCTATTTGGGGTCGGCGCAACATGTCTTCCTCTTCCACTCTACTCTATTACTCGTCAAGTCAAAACTCACTCCCATCCTCATCAAATCATCATTCACACAATCCATCCATCTTTTCTTTGGTCTTCCTCTCCCCACACGCCCATCCACTAATCCATCCATTGCTTGCCCAAAATAATTTGATCTCAATTCTGCCCGTGCTTGTCACCGTCTCCGTGTTCTGGTCGCAAATTGCAACTGTTTCTATCTAACAATCCGCTTTGGGCAAGCGTGCTGGTATGTTATGCAGCGGAATTTATCTTTGGTGTTGAGTGATAGCTGCCAATAGCTGCGCATGGGGTACTGACGTGGTACGAACTAGAGACGACGAACGAAATACGACTAGAGAGCCAATCGGGAGGGATGGGATGATATACTGAGCGCTGATTAGCTAACACCAAAGCTATAAACCAGTACTCCTCATGTGTTTCTCCATGAAGAAAGACCTGTGCCCCACAGAGGGCTGGTGATGAATATGTTGTGTAAGCGAACATCTAAGGTTTATATTTATCCTAATATCAACGTAGGTTTTATTGTAATGACGTAAGTATTGCGGATTTTATAGTAGCTGATCAACTGCCGACCGAACTGCCTTTGACAGATGACAGCGGCAATTGATTTGACGTGGGTGTTTAAAGTTTTTATATTTTTAATAATATTACTAATTCAATATTGGCCGTACATGTTGAGCGAAACCTTTAAATATATTAATAAAATATTTAGCCAATATAACGAGTTATATTGCTTTTAACTTACTAGTGAAAATCACATATTGTGTACTTATCAAAAAAAATAAAAGCTTAATGTAAAAGAATTCTTCTTCAGATTTTTAAGCGTATATCTAAGAATAACGAATGAGAGTTTTAAAGGACAGATCAGATTGTTAAAATTTTGTAGTGAAAAGTATATTCTTAATATAGAATTAGGTTAAAATTATTAAGTGTGAAGCATCATAAGTGTAATTGAAAGCCTACGATGAAGCTTTAGCTTTATCGCGTGATAAAAATTTAAGACCTAACTGTGAAGTTGCGGAGAAATTTAACATTTAAAAGTTTGGGGTACGGTTTACGGTTTAAAGTTCTAGGTTGAGTATTTACTGGATAAACTGAAAATCTAAATTTCCTTTGCGATGTTACAGACAGCGCTAAACTCTATCGTCTCTGTCAAGACAATAGCTTTAGAGGGAGACAGTGGTATGTGTTCGATCCAACACATTGATACAACAGTTCATCGTGAATAATAGCTTAGAATTCAGTCATAGTTACCACCCACACTTAGTTTAGAAACAAGATTTGACGTCACTTGAACTGATTCAATTTATTGATATCAATCTGTCCTTTGCTTAGCTAATAATAGCTCGGAATATAATTTCAGTTACATCATCCCTCTAGAGTAGTAGTAGAATAATGTTACAACTGTAAAAAATAAGTTTTAGTAGAACGCTTGAACGTAATGAAGTAGGTATTATTACGTTCAGATCATTAGTTTATCTAAAAATATAATAAAACTGTAAAAGTCGAAAGTCAGTACATAGAAAAAAAATGCTTTAAATCAAGTCAGGGGGATTTAGAAATAGAGAAAATACCAAAAATTTTTTTTTTATTTCCGTTTCTTTATCTGTTCGTCTGTTTGTCTGCTTGTACAGGCTAATCTCCGAAATGGCTCGATCGATTTCAATGAAATTTTTCATGGTGATACCTTATATCCCTGGTCAACATCTTAGTCACTTTTTATTCCGGAAAATTAAAGGATTCCCGTGTGATAGTTAAAAAACGAGTAGCCGCGGAAGAAGTCGCGGGCAACAGCTAGTTGTTTATAAGCAACAAGACAAACAATATTTGCACCAAGAGGAGTACAGTGTGTATCATTTTAGCCTATGACCTTATACACAGAAAAGAACACGAGGACATGAGGGGTACCTATGGGCAGTAACATCACCATGCGGTAGCCAGGATCAATGCCTTAAACGTGCCACTCGAAACACGAAGAAGGCCCGTATTCCGGAACTAAACTCAAGCCTAGATCACTGCTTGAGCACTGTTAGAGAGGGATGGCGCTATTGATCCCACACAGCGCCATCCCTTTTTAACTGCGCTCAAGCAGAGATCTACGCTTGAGTTTGGTTCTGTAATACGGGCCGAAGAAACTTGAAATCACAAAGTATTTGTCCCTCAAAGCACAACACAAAAGATGTTTCCTTTTTATGTTTCTTAAAGTACTTCTTTTACAATTTCCTTAACCCTAGTCTACATTCAACTATATTACGAATGTATTACGTTCATACCTCCAAGATTAACTTCATGCATGGTTACTGTGTATAAAATATCGTGGCAATATTCCGTGGCGTGAGCTGCGTCGACCGAGTAACGCGACATTTGTATAAGTAATTCCAAGACCGAGTGTGGCGGCGGAGTTTTTTTATTCATGCGTAAAATAATACGGTGCATTGCTATCTACGTTGAGGGTTGTCAAGCTACAACTTCACATCCATACTGAAATTTCGTTGGACTACGTATTGCCGTTACTGGGCACTAGAAAATCCCATAACCACTCTGTAATTAAAGCCCAAATTCCAACGGCCAGGACTGAATTTACATACCACTAGACAGAAACCAAATCCTTCCATCTATCAGCCTAATAACGTCCACTGCTGGACCTATGACAATAATCCAATGCAACTTACTTAATACTATAAGTCCACAAATAAATTAAATGACCTTAAAGACCTTAAACTTCTCTTTGACAAATTGACGAAATTAAGTTCTTGGGATTAATGTTAGATAAAAATTGCAATTCATATAAATTATGTGTGCAACACAATCTAAATAGCTTTGTCCATGCTCTAAGGCAAATACGGAACACAATTGATTTGCAAATAAATCTTACCCCTTACCATGGTTATGTCGCGCCAGTAGTCAGGTATGGCCTCTTATTGTAGGGAAATTCGTACAAAAAAATATATCCTCGCTATATGTGGCATCGGACCGTAGACCTCATAATAATATAGTAGACCTTTATTTAAGGAGTTAGGAATATAGACGTTAACTAATTTAGGGTGAATACGACCAAATTGAGATTAGTAACACGGGAATAGTAATACCAAACTGAGTTCCTGCTTTAGCTATCCTAGTTTTTTCATGTTTGGCTACACGCGAGTAATATTATTTTAATGGAGTACGCAGTTTTTCGCGCACGATCGAGACATTGACACCAATGTCTCGATTTACGTAGGGCAGATTCGACCAATTGTTTCAGCTCAGCTTGGTGTTACTATTCCCGTGTTACTAATCTCAATTTTGTCGAATTCGCCCTTATACATATTAGAAGCAGGAAATTTTGTGAGAGGACACTGTCATTTGTTTGAAAGAGTCTCGAACAATAGTAAACAATGCCGAGATATTACAAAACTTAAACACCTTTATAGTACAAGCTTCGCTTTATATGAAAAACTGTTCCATTGCCACGGTAAAAATTTATAATCACATTCAAGGAACCATTCGGGAACTTCAACTTCACTATTTTGAAAGAAAGTTAAAAAATCTTGGTTTCTTGAAAAGTGATTCTATATCTTAAATGAATTCCTCACTTGACCTTGTGTTTGACATGTCTTGTACTATTGTTATTTTTATCGTATCGTTAACTACACTGATTTAAAAGTTGACATTCAAATTTTTTTTTATGAATACCTTCTATATTATTTCAACATGGTAACATTTTTAATACTTTGTAATAAATTGATATCAAATTGTAATAATTTAAATATTATAATTTTCATGTTCTTGTAAGAGTAGCATATATGATACTTTTAAATGTATTTCCGACTGTAACATACTATGTTCTTTGCAAATAACTCTATGGTCTCCACAACGACCGGTCATGCCCGCATTTAGCGAGAAATCTAATTTGATAAATTAATGTTTAGTATCTAATATGCAAAATCCCAAATTTTGATATCATCGCTAAGCTTACTTTAAGCTAGATATAATGCACCGAAGTGTTGCGATGCTAATTAATTAATTATAACGAAGTGTATACAATATTATTTCGATAACATTCCATCCGAATATCAATTAATCACTAATAGGACTTGGAGATACTTGGACTTATTTGGAGATAAAATTATTGCATTAATTAAAATTGACGTCCATTATTTTGATTTAAATTTTTTTTGTTTCTTCTATAATTGTGATCGTCATCCAACATATAAACATCAACTGGTTATTTAGACTAACAATGAGTTTTAATATTTGCAAAAATATTAAATAAAATTATAGTTCGGATTAAAAGTATTGTGTTAACAAAACATCGAAAGAGAAAAACTTATTTAACTTATTTAATCATATAAAAAATTGTTATGAGAATCTGAAAACTATAAATTGTCAACCCTGCGGCTATCATTTTTCACCCTCGCGCGTCCGTAGTGTGAGTTTTATTGAATATCTTGGCTTGCATATATGTTGCTCAATTCATTGTGCCTCCCCACGCTAAAATTTAAAGCCTCAATTACTCGGATGCTGCGTTATTTACAAAACCGAACTCGGAGCCTAAAGAGCGAACGTAGTTTATAGCTCATAAATAATATGAAGACAATAGTAAAAGTAGATTAAATACAGTAAAAAGTAATAATAGTAAAATACTATATTTATACTATATTTATTTTAATATTATACTATATTTATAATAAATAATATATTTATAATAATAATAAACTATATTTATATTATTATATTAATATTATACTATATTTTATTTTAATATACATTCGCAAAAAATAGTTTTAAATTAAAAAATTGAGAATGAGCATAATAATTTTCACATACTTGTATTTTATTAACTGATATTAATCCCCTTACCTTAAGAACCGCAGCAATGAGCTACGAATCGTAGCAATGAACTACGTAATCAACTCAAACCGATTTTCGGAATAGACTGGATCAAAACTACAGTATTTCCTATAAGGAAAACACCCCTTAACTATTAGAACTTTCCAGGATAAACAAGCTTCTTCTGGCGTCTCTATAGACTTATCTAGTTATACATATACTCATACAATATCGCTCGCTTAGTTTTAATCTAATGTGTCAGTTAGGAGTAAGATGAGAATCGCTATAGATATACATATTATTATTAGATGAAACTCACAAATGAACTATATCTTTCTACTTAAGAGGTACAACTTTCTGCAACGTGGAAAGAGCAAAAGAGAGGGTAAGTGATGCGCTACACGATGAAAAATTTCTTAGGTGATAGAAAAATTAATATAAATATCTTCAGACATTCTCACCTTTATTTTGAGAGGGAAAAACCCTTTATATACCATGCGGGGGTCAGGGTTATGTAAGAATCTCCGGGTCTCCGGTATACTCACTAAAAAACCCCCCGTGTTCCGTCGTTCACTAGTAACCTTGTGCGCCCTCACGGGGAACGTAGTAGTCGTCCGCAAGGTGCACGTAGCGGAAAACGTGACAAGGCCATTACCTCGAGGGTTGAGGACATCCTCGGAACACGTAGGATGTCCTTGCAGCGCTAGGGTGTGTGATGTAGGTGAAAGAGCCCATTCTGGCACCCACCCACCCAATTATGGCGGGTGGAGCGGGGCATGGAGCCTCCTCCTTTGACCCGTGCGCCTACATCGGCACGGTTCCGCGAGAGGGTCTCCCTCCCGAACACGCTCTGCAGCTTCCTTCTGTTGCATGACATGCTCACAGAAGGAAGCAACAGCATCCCATGACGTCTCGCTGTGGACCATAGATCGAATGATGGTCGAAAGCGTGAGATCTCGACCAATTACAGCCACGAGAACACGGCGTTGTTCCGCCCAAGCTGGACAGTTTAGCAGCGTGTGCTGTGCCGTGTCCTCGTCGTTTCCACACTCGTGGCACCGAGGACTCGACTCTCTCGCTATGCGGTGCAGATAGTTGCCAAAAAAGCCATGTCTCGACAATATCTGAACAAGCCGAAAGGAGAGGGAGCCGTGTCGTCGGCCCACCCACTCCGCCAGGCTGCCCCAAACTCCGATAATGATTCAGTGGCCTGCTGACGGCCTCAAGCCTGCACCGTCAAACATTCACACCTATCAACTAGCCCCATTTCAAGCAACTAATGATACCTTGTGTTACGGACACTAGGTGACGGATAAATATATTTTTTCCCATCGAGATAACGACGCTTTGAGACCGGCGTACAGACCACTCGACCAAGGAGGTCGTTACATTCGCATTCGGGAATGGACCAATACGGACATTTGTTTTTACATGACAACGAACTGACGCCTGCAGAAGTTGACAGACTCAATAAAATAGAGATGAAAATCCGATCACAAACCTATTTGCATAATACGGTGTTATGGATTACCAATTCATTACCACAGCGTTTATAGCAAATGCTGGGATTAATTTAAGTTTCCACGAATCTATTTAATAACATTATCATGTTTTCGTATTGCTGCAATTGTCAATAGATTAACTATGTACGTAATGAGGAACAAACCCTTTGTTTTTTTTTTCTGAAATAAATCCTACTGGTAAGAGTGAAATCAGTGCCTTATAATGATCATAAATGTTTCTTTTTATTTTATTTAATCCATTGGGGTTAGTGTTCCCAATGGCTTATAACTCACAGTAATTCAAGGTAAGGCTGCGTTGGACCCTTCTGAAAAATCTTTCATGGACCTCATCCTAGATATGTTTAGGGCACCGAATTTTTTAGTTTTGTTAACATTTTAAACTACGCATTATCACAGCAAATATGGTTAAAATGTACTTAATGAAATTTAATACCAATTTCATTCCTCCCACACTTATGCCAACTTAGTAATTAATTAATTTTCTAAAAACAAAGCTGCCATTTCTCCCCACTTGTTTTACTTTTAATATCCGAAAATAAACATAAACCGGTAAAGTGCGTTATTTCTTTTTAATTACACAAACATTTGGAAGCCGGATAAATAACCAAAGTCTACAAATAAAAAGGACAATAAAAAGTTCCTTCCTGGGCCCGAAATGTTATTTTGCAGGATGAATTTCGTTTGTTTTTTGGAATCGAGAATTTCATAAAAAACTTTGTCAATGAACGTGCTACAGGAAAATTTTGATCTAAATGAGTAAAATAGCCAATGTAATGAAATTGTTCGATGTTATTCTTTTTAATTATGACAGTTTCTGTTTAATTATGTCGAAAATTTGTTTTTTCAGAGAGAAAAAAACGCTTTATGATATTTAATTAATACAGTAACGGTTTTAGATAACATCAAAATCATTATAATAGGTGTGTTAAGCTCTACATTTCACATGATTATGTATAGATACTCATGTAACAAGGAATATATAGCCTGTTGCTATATGAGAGGCACAGTGTAAGGCTAATAACGACATTTAATACAACCTGTGCACAGTAACATTGACAGAATACCGTTTTTAAATAAGCTAAATACAAATGTTTACTTGTTTCGTACTCAGCCTATATACGCCCCACCGCTGGGCACATGCCTTCCTCATGGAGAAACACATGAGGAGTATGGGCCGTAACACCACCACGCTGGCCAAATGAGGGTTGGTGGGTATAAACGGTCGCAATAGCGACCGGGACCAACGGCTTAACGTTTCTTCCGAAGCGCGGAGGAGCTCGAGACCATGAAGTTTTGTTTTCGATCGAAAGCCAAAGCGCACTAACCACTACGCCACCGAATTTGCAAGTATACAATGCAATCAATTTATACCTTAAGAATATTATAAATTATAACGGATTTTAAAATAGGAATAATGTTAATCCTGTTTAATGTTAAGATTACAAGAGAGCCAACATAAACTGGGTTAAATCATACATACATATAATCACATCAATTATCCCTGTACGGGCAGACCGCGAGCGGTTGTAAGGCGACGCGACCTGCACGTGTATGATAAGTTGACGTTAGTGGAGGCTACCCCAGACAGTAGCCCTGGGCGGCAGCATGATGGGGTTTGAGGAGCTACCCCAGAGAGTAGCCCTAGGTGGCAGCGGGAAGCGGAAGTGAGACCCAACACGGACGGTTGGAATCTATTGTTGCTGATAGTACTGTTTAAGCTAAGCTTAGCCTTAGGGGATAATAGCCGCCTCAGAGACTATGCAAAAGCACCGCAAAAGCAGTCAATTGCCATAGTCCGCGCTTCACCAAGCAGTGACTGCACTCAGCCTGACAGGTGATTAGCCCGTAGTCGCTATAAGCTATTGGATGGTTGTGCAGTTCTAAGTACTTAGTCGCCTTTTACGACACCCAAGAGAAGAGATGGGTTAATAGTAATCTTTTAATGAACTGCTACCACAAGACTCCATAATCATGATTAACGTTTATTAAAAATCTGATTAAAATTTTTCCTTGTCTAGCCAAACACAAAATTATAATTCTAAAACAGTTTTTCAGAATATTACAACCGTTCTTAATGTTTATTCTCTCTAGGGAATCATAATGAAAACCTATAACAATTGCCGTGAGCAATGGAAACGACCTTTGTAACGACTACGATGTTTATTAGGTCGTTAGGTTATGCACTTAAGTGTTACAGCCGTGAAATATACTACTATGACCAGGTTTATGTTGCAGAGACATTCAGGGACGATTTAGCTAAAATTTACCACATCGGCGTAGGATAAATTTGCCTATTCAGTGAAGCCAAATAATAAGATATAAAAACAATAGTCGATAGCCAGGCCAAGTCGGCTTGACCCCTTGGCGTTGCGTAGAGATGTGGCCTCATTATGCATCCTCTATCGCATTTATTATGAGGAGGGTTTCGAGGAATTGGTCGGTTTGATACCTGCCGCTACTTTACGTTATCGTTCAGCGCGACATGCTTGGTTGTATTCTACTATGCGCTTCTCCAGGAACTTCCTACCCCGCACAACTAAACTGTGAATTGTCGCCTGCGGTATTTCCGGACCAGTCTGACATGTAAACCTTCAAGAAAAGAGCGTATGCCCACTTAAAAGGCCGGCAACGCACTTGTGACCCCAGTGGTGTTGCGAGTGTCCATCGGCGGCGGTAGTTGCTTACCATCAGGTGACCCGTCTGCTCGCATGCACCCTATCCCATAAAAAAAAAACAAAGACAATAACCCCTTAGCAGTCACCCCGAACACCGGTGTTCACAAACAATAGATGTTTCTATTGTGACTCGTTTTCTGACCATTGACTAGATAATGGTTGTCAAGAAAATAACTTTCTGATCTTCTACTTTCTGAAGAATTTGTAACATTTTCATTATTTTTATACCTCACTGCTTATAAAACAATTCAGAGGCAGACTTTAATCAAAAGTGATCTGTAGTTACTCAAGAGATTTTCAGTAAAAGTGACAGAAAATTAGGGTCGGCGTTGAGGATAAAGTTAACTCGATGACGCCCGGGAGATTTCTCGGAAGCTCGAGGTAGCAATCGAAATTTTCTAAAGTGAGTCCCACTGTACTTGATAGCGGTGAAGGTTGTTAGATAAAGATGGTCAGTTTAAAGTAAAATTTATGTGAATGTGCTATTTTCCGCCTATATCTACTGTATATACTGCGATATATAAGCGATATTATTATCAAATGCCTAAATTTTTTAAGAATATTACAACATAAAAATATTTAAAACAAATAATCTACGTGAACTTGGGACCTCTTGTTTTACAGTCAAAGCTTATCTGACAACTCAAAAGTCTTCTAAAATTCATCCATTCTAATAATATCTCCAACGTTTTTAGCATTTTGCAGAATCCTTTAACGACTGTCACAAATAACAAAGAAAAGAGAAACGTTGTCGGGAATCTCGTGTGCTGGAATACAAAGCTCACAATTTCTCAAATGTAAATAAGAGTAGTAAACATGAGAAAATTTATAAAGCAACAGTAACATTTAATGGCGTTGGTATTGGGGAATTGCTGTAAGTAAGTAGGGGCAGTCACATTAGATATATTCGGGTCGCAGTGACGCGCTAGGGCCTTACCGGCCCTGGTTGCCCCTCTTATAAAAAAACCATTTAATGGTTGGCACTAAAGCGGTTTGCTCTCAGAATCTGTGTGATGTAGACCTAGATGGACTAAACTTACTTGATCTAAAGAGCACTTTAGAAGCTTTAGTGAAAGTGACAAGAAATTAGGTCGAACTTTAAGCTGGAACAACTTTATCCGATGGACGGATTTTACGCTGAAGTTTTGGCGAAGATATTGCGTTAAATGACTATTTCTATCAGGTATTTTCCTTTACCTGTAGCATAACATAACACATCATCACGCCTCTTTCCCCGAAGGAGTAGGCAGAGGTGTAAACACTCCATTTGCATGACATGTTATGTTGTTAAACTTAGAATATTTGACACATATAAATAACTCAGTAAATTTGCGGACTTTTTCGTAATTAATGATGAGTGTAACTTAACTATAATACCCACTTTTCACCAGATATGTTAGGTCTCCGTGGTCTCCATGTAACAGGCGGCAAGCCTGTTGCCATGCACTGGGTACATCGTGAGGCAAGCGATATTCGCAAACAACTATATTTATGTTTAATTCAAACTCAGTGGTACAAGCGGTGGAGCCTGTAGACAAGTTGAAATTGCTATAATATAAAAAATACAAAATATATTTTAATAATAAATGACTCTTGTTATTTTACAGATACTTAGTTATTATTGTATTACGTCCTTTAATACATATAAATATTTAAAACATGATTTATTATTTTTAGCCTCGAAGTATTGTACACACCACACATAGACATAAACATATAACATAATAACTTATCATCACGCCTCTTTCCCCGAAGGAGTGGACAGAGGTGTTAAACACCCATATTTCGCCAGATATGTCAGGTCCCCATGAAACAGGTTGCGAGCCTGTTGCCATACACTGGAAAATATGTGAGGCAAGCGATATTCACAATGAACTGTTCATAAGTTTTATTCAAACTTAGTGGTACAAGCGGTGGAATCGAACCCGTGTTACCCGCGGGCTCTCGAACGTGTAGTGCCCCGTGTGTCCCAACTCGGCCACAGCTTCCTAGACTTTAAATAAAAATCTAATTCCGTGGTATTAATGATAGCGACGCCTCGTAATGCAATAAGGTTATGATAGCTATTAAAATTCATATTCATGTCTTCCTCGGGAAATTTTGATCAAATCAGACCACCACACGGTTACGCTACAGATCTGTGCATATTCGAGTCACGCCTCCCCACGACAATAAGGGCACACCCTCACGAATAAGTCAAAATATTTGCATTGTACGGACCCGCTTTATTTAGATTAGTCTCGTTAGACGACGCTCTATATTCATGACATCACCCACCGACACTTACGGTGATAGCTTGGATGCTCCGATCTCAAAATACGCATAATTTTGGAATTTGAATTATTATCTTAGCACATGATATGAAGAGTTACGAGGAGTTCATAGCAGTCGAAGCATTGGCAGTCTTCCTTAATAGCTGTTAGATCTAAAGTTTATGCATGTATTGTTCTGAGTTAAATGGGATCTGAAGTTACATAAGTGTTAACATTATCAGCCTATATAAATGTCATTGCTGAGCACAGATATTCCAATTTGATAATACAGTTTCAGACATAATAATGATAACTTTATCTCAGTTTAATTCCACATTCACTGATCCACTCTCCACGTTAAAAAGATTCTATAATGCGGTGGGTATCTACGGTCCACGTCTACAGAAAAAGGTGATTGCTCCACGTCAACAAAAAAAGTCCATAAACGACGCAAATTTTAATCGCTGGTACGTTGCGTAGCATTATCCGTATTAATTTTGCTCTAAATATAAAAAAAACGAATTTTTAATAAGGCGTGACCATTTTGACAAAAAAGAAATTACACTGAACAGTAAAGAAAACGGGTCGGTTAGAAAATCTTTGAATCGAAAATCTTCAATATCTTCCAAAGTACTAGACCTAGCTTAATGGATTTAAATCTAAATGAAAGAATATTTAAAGCCGCATAAATGATGTACAAAATATTTCCATTTGTTTTTGAAAATTGTATAAAATCTGATAATGTAAAATAATGATCGTTTTTCACATTAAGTTTCTATGGTGTATTTCTACTTTTGAGCCATTTGCTTGTCCTAATGGCCTTAAATTTGCTTCAACTAAACGCCGCTCTGCTGTATCCGAACTTAGATCGTTACGTTTAACTCGTAAATGGCGATTTTTATACTTCAACAATCGTGAGAAAGCGATTTCTCAAAACTGTTGACACCATACTCGTATAGCTATCCTCCCACGTAGTCATGTACCTTGTTCGGCTTATTTCTGGTCGTCCAAGAGTAGGTTGGTGTTTATGGAAACGATATAATTCTCGTCAAACTCAAAAACCTAGAGTTTTCGAGAGGTATCGTCAATGATGGCTTAAGAAGAATATAATTTGTAAGCCAAGGACACCACATAGATAGTATTTTTTATTTGACAACTAAATCTAACGGGTAATAACTGATTAGATATTATTTTACATTTTCAGTTTTTTATAGAATTTTCAAAAATGTCAGAAATGTTTTATAAATCATTTTATGTGGCATTAGATATCCTTTGATTTGGTATGTAATTCATAAAACTAGGTCAAGTACTTTTAAAGATATTGAAGATTTTCTAAGTGACCCTTTTTCTTTGCTGTTCAGTGTAATTATAAATAACTGAACAAAAAAGCATTTTACCTGAGGAAAAGGGGGAAATTTGTAAAAACGTAGGATAATGTTGACGAATAGCGTTTAGTTTGTTTCTTTTAATGAAATTTAACCTTTTTAATGCCATTTAAACCTAGGCAAAGATATTTTATTACCAGTATACATTTACCATACGGCCGACCTAATATGAACCGTAGCTGGACCATTAGGCGAAGCCGTAGCATTAGACGGAACATTTAGTGGCAGACACTGACAAAGATAAGTGTTGTAATAACTGCAATAACTAAATTTACATGGCGAACGATGAAAAAAAAAAATTCTATCAACAAAACATTCAGATTAGGGCACACGTGTTTCCTCCTTCCTACAGCATGGGTTCGAGGCGTGAAAAGGCATCTTATGAGCCAGCAAGGTCAAGGTCAAAAATGCTCTTTTGGTGCTGCCCTAGCATCCTTCGCAAGTGGACTATCTACTGCTTTCCATCAGGCGGTGTTGAGTCATTTGCTGGGCTGATTATATAATTTTTTTATGGATTTTCCTACTTTGTATATAGTCGAGCGTATAGTAATCGCATGTCTTTGACCTGTATTTATATCTCGTTAGATTAGAATACATTAAAAGACATAAAGGGCAAAATAAGGGAGTGATGACATTGAGAGTTTTTGAATGTGAAAATTTGGTGAACTAAAACATCGAACCCTTACTAACATACCTCAATAATGCACTTTTGAGAGCAAGCAAAATAAAATAAAGTTCCATACTTCGCTTTGGACGACCTACGTAATCGAGTATACTATAACTATTGTGTATATATTTTATTGTTATCTAGTTTCCATTGCACAAGCAGTATACTGCATTATTTGAGTAAATTTATAGTGCATGTTAGAATGTTAGAAGATATTTAATTATTATTCATGTTTTCTGTGTGAATGTGTTTCCTAAAAATCATGCCAGAGTATTTTTATAACTGAATTACACTCGTATATAAATAAGCATCCTTCAGGCGTAATATATATGTAACGAATGTTACGCTTCAATGGTTAGAATCAGAGTTATTTCACAGTAACTACACACGGAAAGCATTCGGAATACAAAACAAGATACTTTTATGAATATCTATCTGAAGACTTACTGTTATTACGAAAAGAAACGTAAACATCTACACTCAACACCAAAGAAAAAGGGTCACTTACAAAATCTTCAATATCATCAAAAGTACTGAAATTAGCTATATGAACTAAAAACTTAATTAAAGAATTTAATGCCGCTTAAAATGATATATAAAACAAATCCATTCATTTTTGATACTTGTTTTTCAATTTTGTATCAAAAAAATTAAATCATTTATGTATTTTAATTGTCATATCAAAAATGCTATAAATGTGGTGTCTCTGACTTACAAATAATGTTCTTCTTAATTCATCACCGACTTAACCCTTGTTGAATGTACAAGATCCTGACAATACTTGAAGATAGGCGCAGTCTGCAAAATACAATGGAAAGTCCTGGTGCGACTCTTTTAAAAGTTTAACGAGAACTCTAGCGTTTTCATGAACATCAATCCAACCTTGGAAGACCAAGAACAAACTGAACAAAGTGCAGAACTGCGTGGGAGGAGCGCTGTAAGGTGTCGACAATTTTGAAAAATTACTTTCTTGCGTTTGTTGAAGTAAAGAATCTTCATAATACGAGTTAAAGAAAACAATCTTAGTATGGATACAGTGAGGCGGCATCTAGTTGAAACAAATTTAAGGACGATTTTTTTACATCAACAACCGTAAGAAAGCGATTTTTCAAAACTATTGACAACATAATAGAGATCCTCAACACGCATTCATGTACCTTGTTCGGCTTGTTCTTGGTCTTCCAAGATTAGATTGGCCTTCATGAAAACGCCAGAGTTCTCGTTAAACTTTAAAAAGAGTCGCACCAGGAGTTTTCGCTGTATTTTGCTGACTGTACCTATCTTCAAGCATTGTCAGGATCCTGTAAATTCTACAGGGGTTAAATCGGTGATGAATGACTTAAGAAAAATAAAATTTGTAAGTAGACATCACATTTAAAGCATTTTTGATGTGAACATTAAAATTTCGGTAAATAAATGATTTGAATTTTTCGATACAAAATTCAAAACGACAAGAATTGAAGATTTTGTAAATGACCCTTTTTCTTTGCTGTTCAGTGTATATAACAGCCGTTTTAATTTTTAAAGAATGATAATATCGTTTTCTTTTATACAATTAAAACACAACACGTACACTTTTGCTTTTTTTTTAATTATTTTTCAAAATCAAATTAAATATAACATTTCGCAACCTACGAAAGCACAGGTATTATAATATTTAGCTCATCCCTTGAACAAATGAGGTTAGAAATACGATGACAATGTTCGTAAAGAGCCACTCAAAAAAGATAGGACTAACAAATTAATATGCTCGGGAAAATAATTACAATATCTATATCTATTATTATCATAGAGATTGGAACTTATTAACTTATTTTAATGTTGGGACCGACGGGGCACTACTCGTTCGAGAAACCGCGGGAAACACGGGTCTGATCCCACCACCTGTACCACTGAGTTTGATAAAACTTATGTACAGTTCATTGTGAATATCGCTTGCCTCACATTGAGCCCGGTGCATGGCAACAGGCTCGCCACCGTTACATGGAGACCTAACATATCTGGCGAAATTTGGGTGTTTAACACCCCACCTACACCTTTGGGGAAAGAGGTGTGATGATATGTTATGTTTTGTAATAATCGAAAATTTTTTATTTATTTTTTTATTAAACAGTTTATTGTACACAGAACAATTATACAGAACACATAAATTAAATAAAAAGAACAAAGGGTTGTGGCTTATTCCTAAAGAAATCTCTACCAGCCCACCTGCGATAGGAGATACTATAGCATGAAACTTAATTGTCGCGTATACACTATAAATACATGTAAATACTATATTATATATACTTAACATAATAATATTATATTAATATAGAATATAATATATAACATTTTGTTGATAAAAGTTTCAAGAGTATGAATGAATGTTGCTAACACACATTGAGCCACCTTATTAGCCACCTGATTTAGTTTTTTTCCCATTTTGAGCATGTTTGAATCGCATCAGCGAAAGTTCCTTATACTCGTAATGTGCCGACTAAACAATATTAAATTTTGTCGAGTTTTCAGAATTTACGTGAGCCCTTTGCTGTCATAAATCAGTGCCCTGCAAAGTAAGGTAGACAGTGGGGTCCCGTAAGGATCTTTCTTAAAATAAAGGATGAAAAATTAAATTCTATTCTCTTTTATTATTCAACCTTTGCCCCTGAATTTCTTCCTTCAGGTGAAGTGCCATCTCACAGTCAGTATGTCATTTTCAATATCGATAAATATACTAACAAAAAGTTTGAACATGTACACCCGAGGTACTCTCATGACTTATTTGATTGAATTTTGCACAACATGAACTGTTTATATTTTTTTTTGTTTGGAAAGGATTTGGATAGAAACATCCTAAATAACGTCAATTTATCTTGAAAAGGTATTGTGCAAAGGTGTGAAAGGTCATAATAATATAGGCAAAAACCGGAAACGATGAAAAACTACGAAAAACTTGTCAACGTCGTCCAATTTCCCGTTCAACCTTGAATAGAATCGGTACCAAGTTAATTATTCGTTATCGTTATTGAATTAACGTTAAGTCTGTAAAATCTGTTACGCAAGAAAACTCTAGTATGTAGGTAACATTATTCGAGCCCCTGCTATTTATAGTTAGTTCTGATAAATTGGCCGATAAACCAAAAGTTTGTTCAACTTCCAGTCGTTATTTATAAATTAGTTTAAATCCAATTTGATTACAGTACAGGCTTAAATTTTCAACCAAAATATTTTTGCCACTTCAACTTTACGGCGAAACCATCCTGTTCAAAGTCTCGAAGTGATTTGCCGATGTTGAGGGTATAGCAAACTTTGATAATGGCCTTCCAACTAAAATAAATTTTATGATAATATTATAAATGCGAATGTAACTCTGTCTGTCTTGCTTTCACGTCAAAACTACTGAACCGATTCAATTGAAGTTTGGTACACAGATAGTCTAGAGCCTGAGAAAGGACATACATAAGGCAACTTTGTATACCGATATTCCCATGAGAACGGGTACCGCGCGGGTGTAACCGTGGTTAGGTATATCAGATATTATGTGCCATATTCCGTTAAAAATGTAATTTCATTTCTCATTTAAAATTTTCTCGGTATTGTAAAATATTTTTATTTTGCCATACAAAAATTGGGTTTGGTCAGATGAAAAATCGTGAAAGATTAGTAACAAGTGGCTAGCTCATCGCCTACACAATCACAAACCCAGTACCCAATAGGCCCTTAGTCGCCTTTAACGACATGCTAGGCAAGAAAAGCAGTTGGTACATTCTTTTGGTGTCCCGGACCAACCCGGCTTTTTTTAGGAGTACCTAATAGGCTTTTCCTCGTTATTGTGGATGGTTGTGTTATTTGTGGTTATAGTTGTGAATCCATTAGGTATAAAGGTCTAGAACAGCATTTTCCACATTGAACTATTCTCAAGACTGAATCTGATCATATCCACATATTCTTTAGTTCTCTTTCATAATTTGTATTTCTTAATTCATTTTGTATCTGAGTTATGTAAAATGTTGACGATTTTAAGTGGCCAGCTAATCCTATGAAAAAATAAAACACAAAGTTGAACGCATTTCTGTATTCAGAGAACAAGTAATGCCCTTGTTCTACTCCTCTACTAGAATCAATAGCAAGAGCAAGTAAGTTGTACAATCTGCAAGACAGTCACTGAACGTAATTAATACGATCCCCCCTCGGATAGTGGATCTATTACATTAGAGCGAACACCTGCCCTCTTCACTATTGCTTTTATAGCTTTTCATTTTATCTGTGACAGTGAGTTATTTATCATGAAAGGAGGAGAAAACCTTACTTAATCCAAGGAAGAAATTCTACAAGCAACAATATGTCTCAATACATAATATATCTGTATAGGTGTATGAAGTGGACGAACCTAGAGAGAGAGGTAGACCAAAGAAGCGATAGGTTGAATGCGTGAAGAATGATATATTATAAGAATAAAAGAAGGGGATTCTCAGCTGTCGAGTGACGGAGAATGGCAGAAGAAGACATGTTGCGCCGACCCCACCTAGAGTGGGAAAACAGAAAGAAGAAGAAGAGGTATATGTATACAGAATAGATATAATTATGGAATGTACTACTTAATGTAATCTGTCGATAGGCTTGCTTTTATTTAACTGTGAATCCACAAACAGACACAAATCAAAAGACTACAAAACCTTTTGATTTCTTTGAAGCTAATGTTATTAGAAAATTCTGTTTTACAAGAATATGACTGAAGTAATATTGTTATTATGAAAGCCCATACATTGTACCCCGGCCAACATTGTTCAACCAAGTTCTGAATAAATAAGTATAGGTAACAATCGCACCCTTTTAGTACGGAAAACCTTTCCGACCCTCTCTCCCTACAATAAAACCAGGCAAATAAGTAAGGGAGAAGAAAATCTGTACCTATCTCGCCAAAATTATGGGCAAGGCAAACATAAAATCTAATTAAATTAAAATGTAGCAATATTTTTTGAGAGGGACTTCTAATATTTGTAACAGTATTTGTTTAACAAAAAATTACAGAATTTCTCTTGTTCATTTTAATTAAGGTAAAGATAATTTTACTTTTAAGGTATTTAAAGAAACTAATTTAAAACTTGTTTAAAAAGCCATTTGTAAAATAACACTATTTGAAATTCGAAGATGAATAAATTTTAAGAATACTTCCAATACATGATGATTAAATGGTTAAAATCCTCCCACGTAAAGTCCAAAGTAGACTCCCACGCAATGAAACCAGATTAAAAAAACAAATTATACGCAAGCCACTTTATCTCTTTAATATAAATAAAGGAGAGGTATATTTTTATCCGTATGAGGACAAAAGGCGATTTCATCCGTGAAATTTTTACTTGAAAACAAAGACTTCGAAGCACCACTCATGAATATGGAGTGTTACGAGTGTAACTTTTCATAATTCATATAAGTTAAATTGCTCTCTTTTACTACTTAGATAGCGTGAGTAATATTTTCTTCTGTTTAACCTATTTTTAATTTCTCAGGATTTTCAGTTCACTTAAGAAAACCTTGATATCTTCCAAAAATTTTCCGGACCCCATTGTGATTGCCTGTATTCGAGAGAGACGTTTTAATATAGTCAATTGAACCCAAACAGCGGTAGCCGAGTTGGGACGGACGGGGAATACTACTCGTTCGCGAGGAAGCGAGAATCACGGGTTCGATCCCGCCGCACTGTCTCTACCACTGAGGTTGAATAAAACTTATGTACAGTTTATTGTGAGTATCGCTTCCCTCACATTGTGCCCTGTGCAAGGCAACAGGCTCGCCACCTGTTACATGAGGGGTGCTAAAACCACTGACTACCCATTCGGGGAAAAAGAGCGCTGAATTGACATTAGCCTCGTGTATGGCTGGGGCAGGGAAGAAAGAGATAAAAACAAAAGCCAACGGAACGTGAGTATTTCGAAAATAATGCTTTAAAAGCTTCTTGCTCTTAGACTATCAATAACCACGCAACATATATGGGGGAGATTCAGGTACCCCTTAATATAAGGCATAAAAATTTTCTTTGGACGTCTACCGACTGACCATCGTCTATCCTGTATATTGCAAATAAGAATTTTCAATATTTATACCTCACACACTTTTGAGGTAATCAATGTTTTTCCTACACTATCCGGAACTTCTGCTGTAGTTCGCTACAGGGACAACCAATACGACTTGGGTACACTATGAATTTACTACGGTGGTTCCCATCGGCTAGATTGATGCCTAATGAGAGTTTACCACTGAACATCGACTAACGGAACTGCTAATCTGGGCAGATTGACATCACGGGCAAACGAATGGTTTTTACATTTGCTATAGTTATCGTCAAACGGTACGGAAATTGACATGAGCGTTCGCCAACATAATAGAGTAAATGTCAAATCGTACACATATTCTATTTACATTGCTACAAATTTATCTGACCTTCGCTACGAGCATAGAACTTTCGTTAAGCCAAATTTGACGTCTAAGATCGACAATTGTCGATAAATTCGATAAATATGACAGATAATACTAAGGAGTGAAAAATACGGATGTATTCGTCGATCAAATATGGCGACTGTCGAAGTTCTATGCTCGCACTGCTAGTGGCGGGGGTCGCTGTTGTCGAATTTAGTCGCGAAAAGCAACTCTCAAACAATAACATTACTTGACGTTTACAATACAATTATATTGGCGATACTTAGTTGTGATTTTGGCCACCGATTTGTGGCACTGTATTTGACTTTAAGAGGAGGTGGGCCGTCAATAGTAGGCTCCAAGCGCATGTGCAAAATGCATTTCGCGGCTCTTTGGTGTAAACTCATTTGACATTCACAATTTACACAATGTTGCCTGCTGGCGCCCTAAAGAACCAATGACGACCAAAGTCTAAATACCACACTATCAATGTCGTAGGGGATGGGCAAACTAAATATATGTTAGACGAGTCGTAAACGCAGGGCCTATTGATCAACTTTCATACAAAACTTACAGATGCGTCACACACAACACAAAACATCGATAAGCCGAGACGATTGCGCCCTATTCGAAATCACACAGAAAAAGTCACGCACATACAAGTCGCGGTTGAAATCATCTTGATATTGGTCTGGCCACAGATGCACCTCAAAAAAAAAAAAGTACCTACGCAATATTACACTCGTAAGTCGATACCAAGACAATTAACATAATATGCATCAAGGAAAATAACTACAATTTTAAAATTTAAGTTGGTTAAAAAAAACATAAATATTATTCACGATGTGTGCTTTGTTAAGCTATTGCATAGCTTCTATCGCGGGCCTTGAGCGCGGGGACCGAATCCAGAAATTCCGTAACGAAAAAACCTCACGCTCCCCACCACTCCGATGCGCAAGGAGGTGTGGCTTGAAGGCCGTGCATGTTAAAACCCAAGGTGGTTACCAAAATGAAACACCGTGTCCAAGGCGAATACAAATTTTAATTACCATCGGTTTGACCATATAAGTCTATGAGAGTAAACAATAGTGCGTTTTAAAGGATAGGTGGCGCCATCTAGTGATACAACAAAGAACTAATTTTAACAAAGACGCCACTTTGGTTTTATTTATAAGCTAACTATTACACATTGTTTATTATGAGTTTTGTTATTTTATTAATTAGTTTATTAACATTTATTTTAGATAATTATTTTATGATTTAATTTACTTATAAGTGATCCGAACGAAATAATGTATATGCAAACTACCAACAGTTTATATAATTTGTTTTCTTATCGGTCACCACGCTCAAAAAGTGTAACTTGAATTAATATCAAAGAAAAAGAAATACTGCATGAATAAAATAAATAAATAAAATTATAATTGCATAAGTTGATACAAAATGCTATGCAATAGCTTTACCGCGGCAGTCCCCGAGTGCCACACGTCCTTTATTTTTTATTTATTTCGACTTAGTTCAATTCCTGGTTAGGTGTGAGTTAAAAATTTTTTTTAGGCATTATTAATTTATCCAAAATCGATGTTATGGTTCCTTACAACAGATTTTGCTATCTCTCATAGTTTCATATTTCTCCCTACTGACTGCAGACGGACATGCAGGAGAAGCAGAGTGTTCATTACAGTGAGTATTCATGAAAGTTTTATTACATTACTGAAAAACATTACTGTTTATTGAAAAATTCAAAATACTAAAACCAATCTATATCCGAAATCTCCGATCCTCTAGATCACTGACTCTCTCTGTGCCTTCTCAACACTCTGGCTTTATTGCTGACTCATTCTCTTGTCTGGTGATTGAACTTTGGAATTCTTTACCATTGAACATTAGAACTGCTCCCTCTAAGGTTTTGTTTAAATCTAAAGTTCGAGAATACTTCTCAAACATGTATAATGCTAGTTTGTCTGTTCCTACTTAATGAATCATCATCTTATTATATATTTATGTATAATTATTTATGTAATTATATATTGCATATGTATGTATGTTATACAATATAATTTATTATTAAATTTATGTATCTGTTAATGTTAATTAAGCCGCCACCAGATCTCTGCTTTGCCTGATGGTTGACAGTTAGAGAGCAACATTAGTCGTTAAGTCCGCCATGTGTACATTTTCTGTAATGAACAAAAGCTTAAATAAATAAATGAATACATATAATAAAACTGTAGAGGTGCAATGTCTGTACATAGAAAAAAATGCTTAAAATCATGTCAGGGGGATAAAACAGGGAAAATACCAAAAAAAAATTAACTATCACCTACCTACTACTTTCAAACTACTATTAATTACAATACAGAACAAGGTCAAAGAATCTATCTGAGTTTGGCGATATACATTAAGTCCATTACCAAAGTTAGACGTAGTGAAGTTCACTTATTGGCGAAGACTGTTTTATTGAGTTTCTTTCATCGATTGTACTCAACTAAGTAGTCTATGTCAGTGTGAAATGGCATATTGGGAGTAATTCGAGACGTCATGGGATGCTGTTACCTCATTCTGTGAGAATCTCATGCAACAACTTACCAATCTGTGGATAACGGTATGGGCTTCACAATGATTAAATCTATTGTAATATTTCTCTTGAAACTGTTGTACTTAAAAGTTTTATTAATATTTGATTGTGTTAGCTGTTTGTTATTCCTAATTAAAAAAAAAACAAGAGAAGGTTGCGGAGCGGATTCGAGAGGAAGAACCACTCGCGGAACTTTGCCGACGTAGGCGCACAGTGTGACTTTAGAATCACCATTGTTTTTTATTCAAATTATTCAACTAAAGTAAATGTCTCGTTTGCTGACTGGACTCCTGGAGTCCGATGTGACAATCGGCTAATTTTAAAAGACGCTCAACCAGATTTTGAATCAGAATCAATTATTACAAGACAAAACTGGACTAATAATTTTGTTAATGATAGCTTGTTGCTTGTTAGCTTGTGTGACGATAAAATATTTATATAAACTGTCTTTTAAAACTTAAGAGACATCGTAATTCTAATAACACGCGCTGTTAACGTGCGGTTAAAAAAGAACATCCAAGAAGTGCGACACAGATGCACCCATACTCATGAGGAAGAACCACTCGCGGAACTTTGCCGACGTAGGCGCACAGTGTGACTTTAGAATCACCATTGTTTTTTATTCAAATTATTCAACTAAAGTAAATGTCTCGTTTGTTGACTGGACTCCTGGAGTCCGATGTGACAATCGGCTAATTTTAAAAGACGCTCAACCTGAGCATCCCATGACGACAAAATATTAATATAAACTGTCCTTTAAAACTTAAGAGACATCGTAATTCTAATAACACGCGCTGTTAACGCGCGGTTAAAGAAGAACATCCAAGAAGTGCGACACAGATGCACCCATACTCCTCATGTGTTTCTCTATGAGGAAGGCCTGTGCTGTGTGACGTATATATAGGCTGTAGATGAACGAGGACGTAATAGGTATATCAATTACATAACATATCTCATACAGTTTATGTTTTTCAGGTACTTGGATAATAATCTTCTGAATTTCATCTTATAAAAAGTCAGATCGTCCACCTTTAACTGTATAAATTTACGAGTCTTACGAAATTAAATATCTTCTCGACACTGCCTTGAAAATGTATTTCCAATTTTACTCAAACTTTTTCAATTAAGATGGCACTAAAATTCTCCTCAACTTTAAACGTGAAAAAGTCTACAGCGTCCATTACTGCATGTATACCCACGTCTGGCTGCGCACAAAAGGTTAGACGAAGGTGATCCTTCGGGGTCGAGAACCCAGACATTCATTGGACCCCTCTTTGTTTGCTGTTGAACCTCAGCGAACCATGTCACAGAAATTTGTCAAACAATAATTTAATATCGAGTTTCCAGTAAACGTTACATGAATCACATTTAAAAATATAAACTCTATACTATTGAAATAAGATATTCCAAAATATAAATTTAATTTTCTACAAATATAATATCTTTATTTATAATGGAAGTTTCCAGCGTATTGCTTTTCATTTCGAAAGATATTGAACATTCTCGTTGAATATCAAGATATATTGCAGAACGTTCTTTGATTCGATTTAAATATAAGGATAAAAAATGTTGGAGAATTATCAAGCAGAAAACTTTTTACTTTTATTTCTGAGGAGACCTCGGCATTTTCCGGGGCGAGTCCCTGTTCGCACCTCCCACTTTATACGTTCGCGTATTAAATACTAACGATGAGCCACGCACGTAAATCTGTACTAAGTATAGATTGAAGTCTGATAATATCCCATTTTTTATATGATAAAAAATGTCGTGTGGTAGCGGCTCATTAAAAGAATACTACCAACCCATCTCTTCCATTGGGTGTCGTAAAAGGCGACTCATGGACTTAGAACTGCACAACCACGTAAAAGCTTATAGCGACGACGGGCTCACCGCCTGTCACGCTGAGTGCAGTCACTGCTTGGTGGAGCGGACTATGGCAATGGACTGCTTTTGCTGTGCTTTTGCCTAGTCTCTGACTAACCTTTAGGGGATAGTAGTCGTAATTATATGTATGTATGTAGAAAATGTAAATCTATTTGAGGCTTGACTCTGAATGGTTGCCAAGGTAGGTATATCAATACACCACCAATCACCGTTAGGATCACCATTTACTATTGAAATCAGCTTTTTAGACAGTGTGCTACAAAAGATTCGACTCATTTCATGAATTTATATGGTGGAACTAGGACCTGCTGCTGAAGGATGTTCTCTATAACTTTATTTCAGAGAGAGCTGTTGCCCCGAGGAGGATGGATGTACCAAAGTACCACTAAACACGGAGAATGCGTAAATACATTTTAGCCCTTGTAGCTAAAGGTTTTCTTTACATATATTATTATGAGGCTAGCGGCGACAAGATTATCACAAAGCTTAGTCAAAATTGTCCTCTTAATCCCTGGACTGACACAATCCTGTATTGTGTCTGCAAACATATCAGGTGAAGAGATAATTAGTTGGCATTTGTAGTAATCGTGTCATTGCAATCATATTCTTGAGCTATTGACTAGCTAACTTTTATAATCCTTACTCCCCCCCAAAGTAAGATTAACACCTCTGGTAATAGGAGCATGTTCTAAGAAGAAAACCAATTTTCCCTATCGATTTGCAAAGTCTTTACAAAACTTCGCAAATGTTGAGAATCTTTCATGTTCTTTCTCTGTTGGTGCAAAAAGTACTTACGTCATACTCAAATCATAGAATTGGATATTGTGATGAGGTGCATTGCTTACACTCGATTGTCGAATTAAGAATGTTTTCAGCTGCTTTATGTAATATAGAAGAAATAGTCATAAGCCTGAGGTAACCCAAGGTTAACATGTAAGGGACCAAGTGTAAGCGTTTAGCGACTCCACTTAGAAATTCGAGGTAGAAACTTTGTTATTAGTGGCAATAGTTTTCATTATGTTTTCCTATTTTAATGTAGATACTTTTTTTTAGATTATACTTTAGACTATCTCCGTACATGTTTGTAATGAAAAATGTGGTAAACTGCAGAATATTACTCAAATAAGATATCTATCTTTTTTATTTTTAAACTACAATGACGTTTAGTTTATGACATTTTTTAATGTTGCTATGTAAAGTGAGGGTAGAAACTTTCTGAGTTTCTTGCCCGTTCTTCTCAGAACAAGATCTCCTGATAGTTTTGTGAGCGGATGGCGTAGTTTTTCTTTTTCACGAAATATTGTAAAATGTTTATGACATTCATAAGATGCGCTAAGACGCATCTAAACTGAATAAATGCTTTTGATTTGGATATTAGTTCATATTAGTTTATACCTTTTTTATTTACTTCCATTTAATAACTCAATGATAACTGTATAAAAAGCAATAATATATGTCGTAGGGTGAGATTTTCTATTCAGATTACATCAACATAATTCAAATTTATGACGTAACTGACGCGAGACCCGATGTTACTTGAAAGATATCTCCTCCATCGCCAGCTATAAAAGTTATAAATACGAAATAACTTTCCCAACATTGTTCCTTTTGATCATCCTCTTTGAAGGCCCACAAAATTTCTTTGATGGATTTAATATTAGGTCCTTACCTATGAAATTGGTGTTTTCTATGGAGATTTTGGGGACGTCTGCATTTTACATACTAACATTTTATCAGTTTTTTCACAACGACAAATCCAGAGATAATAACATTTGGCATGTTATCATTAGACAAGCTTTAGCAATATGTGTGTGAATACGCTTGATAAAAATTATTCATCGTTTTTATGTTAATGCAAATCAAATGATGTATTCGGGTGGCAGTTAAAAATAATTGTCTTTGTGTCTAATTTTAACACAATTAAACTTACAAAAAATTATCAAATTAAACAATACGAGCTCAAATATATGGTCTATTTTTAGAAGAGTCAATTATCTTATAAGAATGTTCTGTAAATTAATAGTAACGGACAAATTGCTAAGACAATAAAAACACCAATTTCATAGGTAAGGACCCAATATTATCAAAGAACATGGATATCGCATTCATATCTCATGCTTTGTTGTGATTATCTGGAAAGAAAACTTACTGCCAGAATGAATTGATTATTTGAATTAATTACCTTTTAATACTTTCATTTTTGCAGCTCCAGGTCCCTTCAGCCAAGTGGTCACAAGTTCATCATGATCACAATTTATCAACTTTACTGCCTACTAATATACAATTATATCCGAAAATTTCTAATTTACTAATTTCACTCATATTTGTCTAACGTAATCATTAGTGTTTTAAACCTACTCATTTTCATCATCATAATTTCCTAACTCTATACGACAACTAATTCACTTATCTTAAACTTTGTAATATCCTTGCGGAGCTTTACACTAATTTTCCAACTACCGCTAATCAGTAAAAGGGCACTCTTTTGTGGTAAATGTCAAGAGAGAGTGCAACAAAAAACAAGGTGGAAACGCTAGCGCGGGAAATGGTGTCAAGGTTACTTTCTGCTGGCACTTGAATGAAACGCGTGGAACACTGCAATCAAACCGCATTCAGCGACATGCTTATAAGTATTATTTTTAAATCAATTCCGAATATATTTTTCGATACGGTCCATATTTTTAAATCGAAGAACTAAACCTAACCTACACACAACACATTCGCCGCGTCAGGGTCCGCGCACACGCGAGCCGCACGGGGCTCAGTCACGCTCACCACTTTCAAACTATTCCATTTTCAAATTTTTGACGTCCCGTACACGGTGACGGTTCGCGCGATGCAACATCCCTCCTCGGAGCTCCAATCGACTGGAACTGCCGGCAGAGGCCGCCGCTCGCAAAATTGGCGCAATTTTAACGCATGCGCGATGCATCCAAGATCCGGCGGGACTCGGTCTGACCCGACGCCCCTCGCTTGATAGAAAAATCGAGGACGTAATGTGACGTCAACCTTGTACACAAATATATGGGTTAATCGAGCGAAACATAAACATCTCGTGAAATTAATGAGAACATTTGGCGAATTAAGAGAGTTTTATCTCGGAGTTACCTATGCTACGGAATTCTAAGTCACTCGGGGTAATTAATGCTCGTAGTGAAAAGGTAAATTATTGCGTTACTTCCTATCTCCGTATCCTTATCTTTCTCTTCGGTTGCTTCCATTATTCTTGCGAGAGAAAATATACAAATCTCCTTCTTAATCCCTGTGGAGTTGGAGGGAGATTGTTTTGAATATTCGTTCGGTGTAGGCTCTTACCAGTTTGAATTTTCGCTTTTCTCACGAGGTATTTCACTGGCGTTCTTTTGTTTCATATAAATGGCGCCCTGGGGATAAAGGAAGGAGTTTTTGATATTTCGGTCAAGTCGAGTGTTGAAGCGTTCGCAAGTTGCTCACGTGCAACTCAAATTGTATTTTCAAGTTCTTTGTACACTTCATAAGCTGAGCCAGATATTTCCTAGAATTTAGTAGTTGTTTACAACTTTATTTAGTTTATATAATATTGGGTCATTACCAATGAAATTGGTGTTTTTATTCTGTCTTAGCAATTTTTCCGTAACTATTAAGTTTTAGAACATTCTTATAAAATAATTGCCTCTTCTAAAAATAGACCATATATTTGAGGTCGTATTATTTAATTTGATAATTTTTTGTAAGTTTAATGGTGTTAAAATTAGACACAAAGACAATAATTTTATCTGCCTCCCGAATACATCATTTGATTTGCATTAACATAAAACGATGAATAATTTTTATCAAGCGTGTTCACACACATATTGCTAAAGCTTGTCTAATGATACATGCCAAATATTATTATCTTTGGATTTGTCGTTGTGAAGAAAACTGATAAAATGTTAGTATGTAAAATGCAGACGTCCCCAAAATCTCCATACAAAACACCAATTTCATAGGTAAGGACCTAATATTAAATATAGCTTGTCTAAACGGTGCCTTACCCTTGTTACGTGGGGATCTTAACATGACAGATGAAACGTCGGTGTGCTACCCCTTCGTTCATATAATATTAAGTTATTTTCAAGGCAACAATTATGATACGCATTAACAACTGCCGCCTTGCGTTGTGGATCCTGTTTCAGAATTACATGCAATAAATACGGCGAATAATTGATTCATTACAAGCGAAGAGCTCTATTTTCCAGTCAATTTATACAAGATCAGGTCTGTGAAAGCAATTTTTATTTTACATACATATACATAACCTAACATCATCACACCTCTTTCCCCAAAAGGGTGGGCAGACGTGTTAAACACCCACATTTCGCCAGATATGTTAGGTCCCCATGTAACAGGCGGCGAGCCTGTTGCCATGCACCGGGCACAATGTGATATTATTATAGCAAGCGATATTCACAATTAAGTGTACATTACTTTTATTCAAACACAGTGGTACAGGCAATGGGATCGAACCCGCGTTTGCCGCGGTCTCTCGAACGTGTAGTGCCCCGTCCGTCCCACCTCAGCTACCGCTGCCTACATACACACATATAATCACGACTATTGTCCCCTAATGGTTAGTCAGAGACTAGGCAAAAGCACAGCAAAAGCAGGCTACTGCCATAGTCCGCGCTTCACCAAGTAGTGACTGCACTCAGCGTGACAGGTGGTGAGCCCGTCGCCGCTATAAGCTTTTGGCTGTTGTGCAGTTCTAAGTCCATTAGTCGCCTTTTACGACACCCAAGGGAAGATATTGGTTGGTATACTTTTAATGAATGAGCCGCTACCACACGGCTCGTTTCTTGTTTTATTTTACACTTCTCCTAAATTGCGGAAAAATATTTCGTTTAATTTTTGTTTCTCTCATTAAATAAAGAGCCTTGTATACAGTATGTTTCTCCATGAGGAAGGCCTGTCCCAGCAGTGGGACGTATATAGGCTGATGACGATACAGTATGTGATGAAAAATGTGGTTACTGCCTAATCTCTGTAAGTAAATCAAAAGACTTATGGCAGTCACAAAGGCTGATGGGACTCACCTTCTTCTTCTTCTTGCCCTTTTTCCACTCTAGGTGGGGTCGGCAAAGTCTTCTTCTCCCATTCTCCCCATAAAAATGAAAGGGTTGAAATTCCCTCTGTTGCGCGTAAAAGTAGTTGAAAAGAAACACTTGTAGTTTTTATACACTGTTTATCATAACACAGCAGGTTTATATACACAGCAAGACAGAAGAACAGAATTCGCGGGAAAAACTTTTTATGTCACGACAGGTTTTGTGTCAAAGATTCAAGTTGTTGTAAAATTCTCCCATGTAGGGAAGGCAAAGGGAACGGAGCCCATACAGCCAAGTCTTCAGTATATATTTCTTCAGTAGTTTGCATTGAAATGCTAGTGTAATGCATTTCAATGCATCTTGGGAGAGTTTGGCGTCAAACGATCGATGGCAGACTCTGTGGTGCTACTTGGATGAGGTGGATTACCACGATAAAAAACTCATCACTTTTCACACCACTTGACGCTTATTTCGATAATCCTCCACATTGCACATCATCACAGACAGTTATTACACAAAACTACACTGATTTTACGTAACATTATCCACTCCGAAACAATATTACAATCATCGAAATAAAAATCACGTCCGCCATAGTTGAATGCCGCCAAAAACTCCCTCAAAGATTCAAGTTTTTATCCTTTCTAATGACATCCGTGAGGCAAATAGGGTTGATGTGTCATTCTACCACAGAGTCTGTTTTGTTTTGGGAAGTAATTAATTGGGCAGCCATTTAATTATTTGGTCAGAAACAAAAAGGTCGGCCGAAAAATCATTTGGTCAGCAAACAAATAGTTTGTCGGCATTATAGTTATTTGGGCGGCAAAATAATTATTTAACCAGCAGAATAATTGTTTCAGATAATCATTAATTGGGCAGCGGGATAAATATTTGGGCAGCAAATTAATAGTTAAGCAGCAAAATAATTTTTTGAGCAGCAATATAGGTATATGTTGCCGGAAATGTATAAAATATCGGAAAAGGATAAATTCTTTATTTACTCTTCACAATTAGTAAAGGAGAAAGTAATATAAAAGAGTTCTTAATTACTAAGTAGTATTTTATAAATGTTATTTGGCTATCCTTCTCAGAGTAAACAGAACTGGAGTAGCCATTAGTCAATTTCTCAAACATTTTTTTCTGCCATTTCTTGCGGGGGGTGAGGTTACCACTACACTCAAAGCCAGCACAACGCACAACGTTTTTACAAATGCACACATGCATAATTCGACACACAAATTTAAATTTCACGCACACACACGCTTAAAACAGTCACGTGGGGTGTGCGTTTTGACAACGTCACAGCCGCACTCCCCACGAGACTAGCGCTCGAAATTTGAAATCGTAGAATTCTAAAACATGAAATAATGAAGTAAATAATCATGAAATCTTAAAAATTATACTTAAAAATAAAAGGTGACACCATCATTTAGCATACTCGATGTTTTCTATTTATTTTTACAACAAAAAACAGCACAGGCAGGCATTTTTGCGGGAGCTCTGTTCGCCGCAACGTTTACAATGTTATGGCGGTCAAAATGGCGGTTCAACTAGTTTTATTAAACGTGCAAGCATCCGATGCTTGTGCATTTGGCAGAGGGGAATGTTAGACAAAGGCTACTCCAGTTCTGTTTACTCTGAGCTATCCTTTGACTCATACTTGTAGACTTTGTAAAGAGTCTAGTCCCTGAAAAGGTCAGACCTAAGGATCATGGATCTGTTCCTAGGAAATGTATTCTGATAGATGTTAGGTTAAGGTTATTTTTTTATGATCCTTAAAAACAATATTTGTGTCATTTGGCAGCAGAGAAAACATTTGAGTTGCTGCCCAATTTGTTGTTTTGCTGACCGATTTAGAAATATTTGCTGCCCGTACGTTGCTGACCAATTAGTTATTTAACTGAGCAATTTAGAAATATTTGCTGCCCAGAAGTTGCTGACCAATTAGTTATTTTAGCTGACCAATTCCATTATTTTGCTGACCAAAATTGGAATAATTTGCTATCCGTTTAAATAACACCCTTTTGTTTTGTTCTAGTACGGTCGGGGAAGTTGGCGGTCGACTCATTACCTCTCGCTTCCGCGCGGACGAAGAAGCGAGAGGCAATGACGATTTTTGTCTCTGGGGACTTTTTCTCTCCGGCCCATGCTAGGCCTTCTGTAGTTCATTTGGGAAGCATTATTGAAAAAAATAAGACAGTAATTAAAGTTTATATCATGCAAAATAGACAAATTAAAGATGTTTCATTTATATTATAAATTACTACTTTGACTCTATTACTTTTTTAAATAATTCTTCCCAAATAATCTTTACTGATCGACCGCCAAATTCCCCGACTGTACTTAATTTTTTTTAGGTATTTATTGTTTAAACAGTTTATTGTACACATAACCATTATTCAGAACACATTCAATTCGCTTACAGTGCACTTGCCATAGGAGATAGTATGGCATGAAACATAATTGTCGCGTGTACAAATAAATACATGTAAATACTACATATTTACATGTATTTATTTTGTACACGCGACTTTTGTACTCAAACAGTTAATTTAGTTAATTTTAGTTAGAACAATCTTGTTAAACCCTTGCAATGTAGAACTAGCAAAATCTCAAACTCGCTCAACCGAGCTGGGTCGTTTTTCTCAGTACACCGCATTACGGCTCCAAGCTTTCAAGAAAAGTTTGTTGCAGACTGGAAATAAAGTTAGTTACGTTGCATACCATAGGTCTGGAAGCGTTGGGATTATTTTCTAAGTGCGAGGCGAGAGCTCTTCAAGCACCAGAGTTTGCATAATGTGTACATGCTGCTGATCTTGTTGGGTATCGGGGATGTAAAGCTATTATTGCTACACACCGCCACTCACTCTCGCCGTCGATACGTTTACTTGACGTTACATACATTTAACGTCTCTGGGTTGGAGCTTATTTTCACCCTGTCTATGTGAACGGTAATGTTGTAACGTTGGGGAATGCCGGTGATAAGTAAAACCCAGAGATGTCGTCACTCATTGGTATATAATATTAGGTCCTTACCAATGAAATTGGTGTTTTGTATGGAGATTTTGGGGAATTCTGCATTTACCATACAAAAATTTTTTTCAGTTTTCTTCACAACGACAAATCCAAAGAAAATAATATTTGACATCTATCATTAGACAAGCTTTAGTAATATGTGTAATATCACACTTCATAAAAATTATTTATCTTTTTTAAGTGAATGCAAATAAAATGATGTATTCGGGAGGCACTTAAAACTGAACATAAAACTTAAAGATATTATCAATGGTAGGGCTACTTACAATACTGCGTTCATAAAGTTATTGAAACTTTTGAACAATTATTAACGTTATAGTTTATTTATAAATAATTTTATTACTGTCACTTAATTTTATAATATTTTCATGCTCAAATTATGTAGAGTTAAGTGTGTATAATGATAATTTATGAAATAAAACCTTTTTAATAAAATACAAAATATGATAAGAGTTACTGAAAACCCGAAACTATTGAGTATTATTAAGTTTTGTCTAACGAGTTCCATAACGGATAAATTTATGATTTATGGTGAATAATTAATATTGGGTCCTTACCTATAAAATTGGTGTTTTTCTTCTCTATTAGTATTTTGTTCGTAACTATTAAGTTTCAGAGTATTCTTAAAAAATAATTACCTCCTCTAAAAATAGACTATATTTTCGAACTCTTTTGATAATTCGTTGTAAGTTTTATTGTGTTAAAATTGGACACGGAGACAACTCCTTCTCAGTGCCTTCCGAATACATAATTTGATTTGCATTCACATAAAAAAGATAAATAATTTTTAAGAAGTGTGATATCACACATATAGCTAAAGCTTCTCTAATGATACATGCCAAGTATTGTTATCTTTGGATTTGTCGTTGTGAAGAAAACTGAAAAAATTTTAGTATGGAAAATGCAGAGTTCCCCAAAATCTCCACACAAAACGCTAATTTCATATGTAAGGACCTAATATACGTAAAACAACATTTTAATAACAATAGTTAACTTTTTATTTTAACTGTAGTCAACTTTTGTACTTTCGCTTATTCAAATTACGGCAATGAAAATACTTAGAAGGAAATCAATTTTCACTCTAATAGATCAAATATAATAATCTAAAGATTCATCATCGAAAAGTGATAGTAAAAAATTAATTGATAGAACCTCGCCTCATTGTTTATTTCAATTATTGTGACAGGATTCAACTGTGTCCTTATCAGGGAGTGTCTATCAAGGCACTACTCTTAAGGTAGCGATTAGTCTTCGTTAATCTCCGTATATATCGGCGTATCGAGCGTGTGGATCTGTTTGCCCCACTCTATTGACAAATAGTCATGACACAGCACTATTAATCAGAACTACTTGTGAAAGCAGTGTCTAATGCATTGAAATTAACTATAGTGCTGCTGAGATATAGATTTTAATGCTAATCTACGATTTTCGCTTTTGATAATCGATGTCACCGATATGTCTTACTCTAACACCCTTACTAATAAACGAGGTATAAGGTTGAAATAGTTATTCAGTTTTTTGTCTTTGTCAGACATTCAGAAGACAGTAGTTGTCAGAAAGTGACAAAACACTGAATAACTATTCCTTCCTTATAACTCGTTTATTAGAAAGGGGGTAAGTATATAACATACCACATTTAAATTCTCAGTAATCCGAAAATTCTCAGTAATTTTCGTGCCGATATTTTTGTATAGTTTGTCTCCGGCCCGTTATCATATATATTACTTATAATAATAATAATAAAATAATAAAATCTTTATTTCTCTCCACAGACTTAAAGATAGCTTATAAAATAACTTAAGTTTACGTGCACTTATTTCGTCTTAAGTCTATAGGAGACTGGTGCCTGAATTAGGTATCCGAAGAACCTGTGTTACAGGTCACCAGGCCCCTACCAGATTATAATTCAAGTAGGACAACTTTTAGTAAACATAATTAACGAACAAATATTACTAACTCGGTACATGCATAAATAGAAACTAGACTTAAAGTTAAATATGAGAGATAACCGCAAGTGTATGTGTTGTGTAAAAAAAAAGAGTGTGTGAGTGACAGTGTGTGTTTGTAGTGTTTGAGATTGTGTTTTTAAGGGGAAGCACTAAAGTGTGCGAGGATGCTAGAAGAGAACTCTGAGTAGAAGTTACTTTAAAACAGTAAGTACACTTTCAGTGGCTGCATAGTCAAGAGTGTTTAGAAATGCAGTGACAGAAGCCTTACAGAATATTTTTTTTTTAATTTTAATTTTTTAAAATTTTTACCTTTTCATTTAATTATCTGACAACTTGTCTATGTGTGCTAAAAGTATATCATGCTGTGTGTACTCGTTTTTGGGTTACATGCTAGTGTGTTAAATTACTACTATTGTATGCAGCGTATAATTGTATGTAATCTGTTGTGTATACCTTAATAAATAAATACTATTACGAGTATATAGTTCCTGTATATTGGGTCCTTACCTACCTATGAAATTGGTGTTTTTTTTTCTCTCTTAGTATTTTGTCTGTAACTATTAAGATTCAGAGTATTCCCAAAAAATAATTACCTCGTCTAAAAATAGACTATATTTTTGAGCTCTTTTGATTTGTTTTGATAATTTGTTGTAAGTTTAATTGTGTTAAAATTGGACACGGAGACAACTCTTTTTAAGTGCCTCCCGAATACATCATTTTATTTGCATTCACTTAAAAATATTATTATCTTTGGATTTGTCGTTGTGAAGAAAACTGAAAAAATTTTGGTATGCAGAATTCCACAAAATCTCCATACAAAACACCAATTTCATAGGTAAGGACCTAATATTTTCTTCTCGTGTGGTAATTTTGCACCCGCTTTGATTAAGAAACCCTGATGTTGTGGCATAATTCAGATTACGTGCTCATACTTACCTTTTGAAGCAAGGAGTACCTAACTAAGATCACAAAGTTAGGTCTTCTATCCAGGGTTTAAGCATGAATAAAAGATTGCTTTGTTTTGCCAGAAAGCGCTTCGCAATCAGAATGAGCAGAACTTTACTTTTATATAAGCTCATTTGGAATAGATAGAGTTGAACCAGCGGAATAAGTAAAGCCTTAGTCGTCGACATACACTGCCGGGCACAGGCCTTCCTCATGCAGAAACGCAAGAGGAGTATGGGCCGTAATACCACCAGGCCCAATGCAGGTTGGTGGGTAGGAACATTCGCAATAGCGACCGGGACCAACGGCTTAACGTGCCTTCCGAAGCACGGAGGCGCTCGAGATCGCAAAATTTGGTCACCCATCCACGGCCTGACCATGGCGATGGTAGCTTTGTTTTCAATCGAAAGCCAAATAGTACTAACCACTAAGCCACCGAGCTCCTCCGGTAAAACCTAACAGCTATGAATAATTAATTATCTATACCTACCAAACCTTCAAAATCATTTTCAACGCAATTTCGGAGTGCATAACAGTAACTATGGCAGTAAGATAAATCTTTCTGGTTATTTATTTCCTCAAACACAAAACTTCTGATAAATAATGAAAGAAATAAGTCGTAAAATATTAGCAATATTTCCCCTGCTCGCTAAATACAACGTAACGTAGTAATACAAAAACGTCCATTCAGGATTTCAATATGATTTGTGTGAAGTTCCCGAGTTACGACGCGTTTGTTATACTGGGTTAAATAAACTTGACCTTTAAAATAATTCCATTAAAGTCCACAATCAACTGTTTTGATATTGACCTGACCTTTGTTATAGTAAAGTTTCGTTCTGAAGGATACTTCATCATCGTTTTTTTATTTTATTGTGTGACGCAGCTGATGACTGCACTCTGCCTGATCTTAAGCAGCACATGGAGTCCAAACACGAAAGTAGCTAACACTCCGGCCAGCTGGTCTAAAAGATGCTTCTTCAGGCTGTTTTGATAACAGCCTCGATGTAGTTCTTTGGATTTAGGTCGCTACGTAACTCCATGCCCAGCAAGGTTATGCTGCTTTGCATCACAAGAGTAGTGTTCTGAAGAGAGGGGAGGGATAGGAACAGCGACTTCTTGGTGGAGAACGCGCAAGCCTGTGTTTTCTTGGCATTAAACTCAACAAGGTTACTGGATCCCCATTCGGAAATGAGGGTCAGCACGTTGTTGAGCTCAATGATAAGATTTTCTCTCTCTCTAGCGGTTTCGGCCCGCCCAGCTGCTGGACGACCATGATACCCGTGCACTGTACTGTCGTCTGCATGGCAGTGGATACGACCTTATGAGAGCATATTATTGATATGCAGAAGAAACAGTGTGGGGGACAGCACAAAGCCCTTTGGCACACCAACGTTTACAGACTCGAACCGCGAAGCACATCCATCAAACAGGAGACGGATTCTTCGCTCGAATAGGAAACCAGACACCCAGTTGCAAAACTGGGCAGGTAGTCCGTATGCCGGAAGCTTGGACAGAAGAGCCTTGTGCCAGACCCGATCGAATGCCTTAGCGATGTCGAGGCTAACTGCCACCGACTCACCGCACTTGTCTTCCGCCTCACCCCAGGTATGGGTTAGGTACGCTAAGAGATCACCCGTTGACCGGTTTGGACGAAATCCATATTGTCAGTTGTTAATTAAGGAGTGGTCCTCCAGGTATCGGATCAACTGGTTATTAAGGATCCGTTCCATAACCTTACAGAGTAACAAGGTGACGTCTATTGAACGGTAGTTGGCCGGATCGGATCGATCACCCTTTTAAGGGACTGGTTGCACATTAATCTGGAATCTTGGAGAGAAGCCTCTCCAAGATCCCGGACACAGCCCATGGAAAGAGAGTACCGGTTCAGGCGTACAGGTTCAGCACAGGAGTTAACTCAGCTGCACACTTCCCTTTTCTCGTAAAACTGAGATGAATATAACTGTCTCAGTTTTGATTAAATAAATAAATAAATAAATATCTTTAGCCATTCACACCTATCAACTAGCCCCATTTTAAGCAACTAATGCTGCTTGTGTTACGGACACAATATGACGGATAAATATATTTAATAGATAAATACATATAAATATCCTGAATATATATAAATATATATAAACATCCAAGACTGGAGAACAAATGTCTGAAAATTCATCACCCAAACATTTGCCCCCACCGGGGACCGAAAACAGAACCTCTCGAGATGGCGACGCCTTGAGACTAGCGCACTGACCACTCGACCACGGAGGTCCTCAAATGTGATTAAGTGCATGATTTGTGTAAAAAGTTAGATTCTAACAACATAATATGATATGAAATCACTTATAAGCTACGAGTGAATATTAACTGTGATATAAAAAACCTTCAACACTGTCGTTGTTTTTATGCTAGGAAAATGTGAAGCCTTAAAGCAACCCCATGAGCCTCTCACATTAACCATTAACACACCGACGACGAAGTGTTGCCGAATTGAATATCTTGTATACTATTAGTACAAGACTTGTAAATATTACAAGAATTGTTAATTATTATGAAATGATTATTTATTTCGTAATAATTTAAAATTTATTGAATAGCTTTTTAATTTTAACGGGCATAAAGATTGAACACCAATACAAAAAGATAAGATACATTAGTTTCTGTAATTCTCATAAAATTATTCTTAAAAACTATTTATAACGCCGTGAATCTTGTTTCCTTTTACATTTATTATCCAAGCTATCATACTATATCAAGCAGCAATAAACAAGACAGCTAAAGATGATTAAATCTGATGATAATTCATTTGCCTACCGGTTCTATACTCCCGTCTCATGATAAAGAAATAGATAAAGGTATTATCCGTCAAATATCCTTTTACTGTCACACTCGTATTTTAACGTCTGCAGCACAATAGTAAATTCAATGATTAATAAGAATGATACGAAGAGTTCTAAAGCCATTGATTCTGCTCTAACGCAATAAAATTTAATTACTAAATCAAGTCCCGTCTCATCCGGGCTAATCCGTAATTTATAGGCGTCACTGGCTCGGCGCGTGGGCAGATTAAAGTCAAGAAATAAGGCAGGTACAGGGACTTTGAAGGTTTTGCCTGATTCAATTGTAAAGTGAAGAGAAAAGTAGTAATGAAGTTAAATTTAATGAAGTTTCAATTCAGAATACTGCAAGTACGCTGCCTTAAATTGACGACTTACAAGTAATGAGAGGTGTTGTAAGCGGTGACTTCGGCAAGGCAGGCCACACGCTTGTCTGTAAAAAACATAAAAAAATTACAACTTTACAGTACAGATATGAGAAACATGTTATATTGATAAACATACATATATACTTATAATCACGACTATTATCCACTAAGGGTTAGTCAGAGACTAGGCGAAAGCACCGCAAAAGCAGTCCACTTCCATAGTCCGCGCTTCACCAAGCAGTGACTGCACATGTGCTCAGCGTGACAGGTGGTGAGCCCGTCGCCGCTATGTGTTGTGCAGTTCAAAGTCCATTAGTCGCCTTTTACGACACCCAAGGTTAGAGGTGGGTTGGTAGTATTCCTTCTTTTTCTCTTTTTTTGTTTTGCATGTACGTGATCAATAAATGTTTTTATTACTTTCATTCATTAAATATAAGTATATTAAAGAAGCTTTTTAAACTATTTTAGGTTTGATTTTTTTTTTTATATCATATTATTTCGTGCGTGAAATCGCTAAAACTCGCTATAAGCTGAGTTAGTCTATGGTAAGTTGGGCTGTATAATGGGTGTGTCACTATTGAGATAAAGGTTTCATAACTAGAGTCTGATTCAGGAGTTGGCAGCATTTCGATCAAAGAATTGGTTTGGCAAATTAATGCTGCTTTTTGGGCATTTTGCCATAGAAGGTATTATATTGATGATATGCGTATTGTTAAGGCAATTTCTAATTAGAATATTAATTTTAAATTTTGTGAAGTAGGAAAATATGTAATTAACTTATTAGACTCTTGGTTTTTTCTGTTGCAATAAACATTTTAAATTGTAAACATTTTTATTAAGACTTATTTAAGAATTAAAAATTTTAATGACACGGAATTTTAATCTACTAGTTACTTTTGTGAATGTAATAATTAATTTAGGACTACTTAAGACACATACATGTTAATAATAAAATACACAAGATAAATAATGCATTTAATACTGACATTATAATAGCACATTACTATTTCACGGCTAATACGAATGTGTAGAGTCAAAACCAAAACACATCACCCTTTATCTTCATAATCTAGCATATTAAACAATCATTAATATCTATAACATAAATTATTTTCAATTCAATGCTGCGGTATATTAGATTTAAAGGGCCAATGAAAATTTCAATTCATTTTAACTGCAAGTGATTTTAAGTCATTTATAACAATTAACTCTCCGCTATTGTAACTACTCATATTATTCAATGGGGGAATACTTAATTGATTACGTAGAGAATATTTTTATTTTTTAAGAATTTCTTCATATAAAATGACCTTTGATTTTGTTTCATTTAAACAGTAGTTAGTAGATTTTTATTTATAAGTCAAATGCACTACAGATTACGCCAAAATGTCCAATTGCAAGAAAATGTATAGTTTACACTTTGAAAGGAGAATTAAGTTATCATTTGTCCGGTTTTGTACCTAATTCCGCATACTTTTGTGAATTGTGGCTGTAACTAATATAAAGTAACATACATAAACATGAACATATAATATAAAACATACAAAGAAATAAGTGAACCGTGTGTACGTAATACTTTTAGACAGAGATCTATTTACAGCAATGGACAAAAGATAGAAAGATTAACAATTTATTGCACAAAAACAAAGTACAGTCACGTGCAATGAAATGTATACATGGATAGATTTTCAAATAAATGTTCACACAGAAAATTTCAATAACAAGTAATCACCTTAACAATACATACTATATAACCATCACAGTTTCTCGCAATGATGTACACATTTATCGCAAAAATATGTACACAAATTGTTTTCAGAAAGTTGTATACATGTTTATACGCAAAAACATGAAGCCAATATGAATAACGATAATATGTAAACGATTTGATTTCACAAAATTGTAAACAATACTATTTCATTACAATGTAAACAATCATGACTGTGATTTTTTCCATAAATATATATACACATTTTTAAAACAAGCAATTTTCACTATTTTGAGAAATATTTATAAATTTCAATAAAATGTATACAATGTAGTTTGCAATGTAATGTAAACGTTTATTTTTGTCTTTTTAAACCCGCAAAGTAAAAAGAGGGGCGTCATAAGTTTGAAGTGTGTGTATGTATGTCTGTCAGTCAGTCTGTCCGGGGGATCGTAGCTCCCAGGCGGATTAACCGATTTCGATTCCGTTTTTTTTTTCAAAGACGGGTTAGTCGAGTGTTCTTACTCGTAGCTATGTTTCATAAAAACCGGCTCGGTCATTTTAAATATATGAGTAGTGAAAACAGGAATTAAGAATCTCATGTTTGCAAATATACCCGTGTTGGGTATCAAATGAAAGGTCATAACATATTCATCTCGATTAGGCAAGTTTCATGGAAATCGGTTTAGCCATTTGAAAGATATGAGTAATAAAAGAGACAATGAAACATCTAATGTTTTCAAATATACCTGAGTGGGGTGTCATAAGCAAGGTAATAAAAAGCATAACTCACAAAAAAAAAAAACATAAAAAATGCATGAAATTAAAAAAAAAAATTATAAAACCCAAATAATTGTTGTCTTGTCGGGGGACCACTCTATACCTAGGAAGGTCTCACGAAAGAACTTTGCGGATCCCGACGATTTTTGTTTAATATATTTTTATTTTGGTCGGGGGTTTTCAATAATAATATTATTATGATAAGAAGGTAGCCAAGACGCGACGCGGCGGGGGCGGTAGCGTGGATTGATTTATCGGGTATGCTTTTCCTGTCTACCCTCAAAATATGTGTTTCATTGGAAATATTAGCCAGCTAAAGAGAAGTGCCTGATAAGTAATGTGGATCTTATCCGAGCAATGTATTTCAAGACTAGTACACACGTCCGTTTAGCTGTTGGGGCCTACTGAGGCTACTGAGGAGTTCGGTGTGGCAGTTGGCTTGCACCGGGGATCGGTGTATAATCCCTACCCCTTTCTTCTAGTAATGGATGGCTCTGCCATTGGCCCTACAGGAGGGTGCAAGAACGTTGGCCTGAAAATCGAAAACCGAAGTCATGTACTGCGGCAGCGGGATTGCAGCGGTCTCTCCAATACTTTAGCCGTTGCACTCTATGGAGAAAATCTTCCAGTCTGTTTGAAATTTCATTACCTAGGATATCTACTTCAGCAAGATGGAGATATTGACCGAGACGTCAAGCGAAGGATTAGCTCAGGATGGATGAAATGGCATCAGGTTACGGGAACTGCTTGGGACTCCCGTATTTCCCTAAGATGACAGAAGACTTGACAAGACTGATGACCTGTCCTTAAAGATTACCTGAATGTTGGCCTGTAAGGCGGAAAAACGAACAAAGATTGCTTGTAGCTGAAATGCTCATGTTGAGGGAAATGTGTGGTGTGACGAAAATGGATAGAGTGAGGAATGAAGATATTAGGGGAAGCCTGGAAGTTGCCCAAATTACTGATAAACTTATAGAAAAAGGACATTCCTGGTATGGACATGTAATGAGTAGAGAGGTGGACCATGTCACCAGGGAAGTTATAGATTTGAAAGTGAATAGGCACCCCTCTAGGCGGGTGCCTATTCACTTTCAAATCTATAACTATAGAGCAAGACCGAAGAAAATATGGATGGATTGTATGAATAAGATGAGGTTTCTACCCACCAACCCTAATTGGACCAGCGTGCTGGTGTTATGGCATATACTCTTCATGTGTTTCTTCTCCATGAGGAAGGCCTGTGTCCAGCAGTGAGAAGTAAATGGGCTGAGAACGACCCACAGATATACATTAACATAGACAACACTTACGATTCGGAGACGATGTCATAATGGCTGAAACCCTGCAGGACTTACAGGAGATGGTAAACAGCCTAACTGAATCTTCCGAACGCATCGGTCTCTACTTGGTTTACTTGAGGCAAACGCTCAAATTAGGCAGGAACAGCTTCGAGAGAAAAGACAATAGCAGAATTTAGCTGGTCTGGGCCGCATGTGAAATGCTGCCTAGTTTCGTGAAGTTTTCTCGTCGCCCATCCCTCAATGTCCAAGTAGAAATTCTTCGACCAATCCGCCCTTTCAGTCATAACCTACGGTGCCGAGAGGTGGAAACTTACGGCTTGACTAGTCCACTAGTTCAAAGTCGCTCAGCGAGTTATGGAAAGAGCTATGCTTGGAGTATCTCTGAAAGACCACATCAGGAATTATATGATCCGACAGAGAACAAATGTCACCGATTGACCGTTGGGGTCGTAAAGTTCTCGAGCGGAGACCGCGACGTATACGTAGTGTAGGACGCCCTGTGATAAGATGGGATGACGATATTCGTAGGCTTGCTGGAGTGGGCTGGATGAGAACGGCCGAAAATCGAGAGCGGTGGCGTACATTAGGGGAGGCATATGTCCAGCAGTAGACGAGAGTAGGCTGATGGTAATAATGATAAAAGTTAACGCAAATAGGATTATTTGTATTGAATCCCAGTATGTTAACCTTTTAACGTCTACTTTGACGTCACAGCCATAATTTTGAGAGAGGAGATGCAAACTGATTGTAAAATACCGAACTCCGCCAATTATCACATAACAAGGCATTTTTTTTGTTTTTGACGACGAAGTTCCGTCGCGGTTTCGAACACGCATTTGCGACATCTATGTAAATGTATATCTGTGGAACAACCTATATGATTTAAATTTTAGGGTGTTTACATTGTTTTAAAATTGCATTGTGTATATGTCAAAGATATTGTCACATATACATAATTATAAACTTGGAAGTGTTTAGAATGCAATGACAGTGTTCTGTATACTTCACTATGAAGACAGTGTATACTTAATTTTGACCCAGTTTGAAGAATACATAGTATTGAAAACAAGACGACATACTTATTTTTGAAATATCATTCGTTTAGATATTTTTGCAAATCCATCACTGTATACATATCAGTGCACGTGACTGTACATAAAAGATAGTAGCACTATATATAGTATTTTCTTTCTTATTGTGTCTGTTTAGTCTAGCGCTCTCTAAAAAATTCCATCCAATAAGAATTTCTGGGACCAGATTCCTTACTCCCAAACTTAGGAACGCGAGGAGGCGGGCCGGGCCTAGAATCTGAGACATTCGGCCATCAGAGTGGCATTGTTTTAAAAATATTATTATGAACTAGAATGGTGAAAAACTTAATTGGCTTAGAGTTTGCCTTGAAAGATGTTTCGGAGGAGACGCCATTTTTTATTCAGGTATATTTTAAGTTTTATAAATAATTATCGGTATAATATATTATAGGAAAAGGGCGTTAACTTATTTTCTTAAACATAACGTTTCCATTTGATACGAACCTTAAATATTATTTTTCATTCGTTTTCTTTTCTTACTGTCAAGTTAAAGCTTCTCCCATTCCAGTTTTTCCATAGACCAAAATATGACTCCTCACCAAAAATTATAACAAAACTCAGCTCGCTGGTAACTTTCTTTTTCTTTTGAGGGTTTCCAACTTCAACATCAAACAAATAGCCATCGTCGAATGTACTTAATGTCATCACAAATTATATAATAGACAATTAGGTAACAAATCATGTTGACCGTAAAACGCAGGCGTATGTTGATTTGATGAAATCCTATAATTAAACGAATCCAGTTGTAAAGTTGAAAAAATTGATAGTTGGGAATTAACATTAAAAGCCCAATAGAACTAATGTCCAAATAAAACCGTCCAATAAATCTTGTCTATTATACATATATCGTAATGCTGAACTAAGGGTTTCCTCAAACGATCGCCTTTATATGTAAGAAGACTTCTATAAAAATGCCGTACCCTAAGCGTGTGGTGGATATGGCCAGTTTCCTACTGCGACCGACTTCAGATATTTGACCACCCAGTAGCATCAAGACGCCCATATGTGGGGGACCTAAAGCCAGGAATATCCCGCAGCGCGAATATCTAATTGATACGCTTTAGAGAACCCAGTGGGGCTCTAGAGTTTAAGTCACCTTTCACTTTAAGCTCAATTATTCAATAGTGGAAAACGTTTTGTTTTGGATATTTTATGGTTACGGTTACTGCATTAATTTGGAGGCACCAATGACCATAAACAAATTGATAGATCCATTGTTAAATTCTATGAGAAAATAAAGGCAACGTATTACGATTAATGAGGAAATTTACCTAAGTGAAAATTTGTTTAAAATTCATTATACTTTACGTCTCATTCTTTCTAATAATGAGCGCATTTTAAAAACATACAAATATTTGAATTTAGTACTTTCTCTCAGCAAAAACCAAAATGGTTACGATATAATGCAAATGACATAGTAAATTTGTAAATACTAATAGAGCCAAATCTCAGAGTAAACAGAACTGGAGTAGCCTTTGTCTAACATTCCCCTCTGCCAAATGCACAAGCATCGGATGCTTGCACGTTTAATAAAACTAGTTGAGCCGCCATGTTGACAGCCATAATATTGTAAACGTTGCGGCGAACAGAGCTCCCGCAAAAATGCCTGCCTGTGCTGTTTTTTGTTGTAAAAATAAATAGAAAACATCGAGTATGCTAAAAGATGGTGTCACCTTTTATTTGTATTTATAATTTTTAAGATTTCATGATTATTTACTTCATTATTTCATGTTTTAGAATTCTACGATTTCAAATTTCGAACGCTAGTCTCGTGGGGAGTGCGGCTGTGACGTTGTCAAAACGCACACCCCACGTGACTATTTTAAGCGTGTGTGTGCGTGAAATTTGAATTTGTGTGTCGAATTATGCATGTGTGCATTTGTAAAAACGGCTGGCTTTGAGTGTAGTGGTAACCTCACCCCCCGCAAGAAATGGCAGAAAAAAATGTTTGAGAAATTGACTAATGGCTACTCCAGTTCTGTTTACTCTGAGAGCCAAATCAATGGTAGGTACAAAGTTATGATTAGAGGAAGATCAGTAATTTCTAAATCACGATTTAAAATTTTCCAAAATAGAAATGGTTAAACAAAGAACATCAATCTGTACTTTCTATTCTCTCTTCTTAGCCTGATGTGTTGAGACTCCATGAATGTAGTAACTGCACTCGCTCGATAAAAAATAAATATTAAACGAGCCGTGGCTATCGTATTAACCGAATTATGTCCACATAATTTCATCCTAAAGCTGCATTCACATCAGCTGTCAAACAAATGTCGTATTACCGTCACCGCAGAGGCTGGATAACGAAATCAGTCTTGATTTTTTATCGATATCAAACTGGATTATACTTAATACGATTAAAATAATACTCGCCTGTATTAGAGACTCAATGGTGATGTTATAAATAACTGAGATATACACTTACATAATTATTTTCATGTGTTTGTGAACTGAATTAACCCTAGCCGCCATGTTATATAAATAATTGTAAATAGTTCTTACCTAGATGACTTTATTTTATATTTTTAATTAGCATTATTATTATCATTTTCCCACCTTCTATTACACAGCCCTTCATTGGCTGTTTTACCAATATTTTTAAAAAGCTCAACAAATGACTCAACTCCACCTGGTAAGCAAAGCATGTAGATTACTAAGGTATGGGCGATAAAGTTTTCCAAAGCGAATTCGATGATATCAGTTTGTTTGACAATGACGTGCGACTATTTTGTGATTAGTTTTTGTCACAGTTGTAGGCTAACTAAAATTTACATATGAATACCGTCTCCTTAATTTATATCCTGTTAATACAGAATTAATTATTAGTTCTGCTCTGCTAATAATATGATTAATTACTAATGGTGTTATTTGAATTACTAATCAGTTAGGCTATTTATTGTATTACGTGCAAGCATGATTTAATTTAATAAATTCTCACACATTAAAGCGGCAAAATTTAAACTGTCCGTCCCACAATTACGTATTGTTTTTAATAAATCCCTTAACACCTAAATATGTACTAAGTATAAACTTTTCTTAAAACCTCTTTATTGATTACTAAAACACAATATCATAATGGTTTTTTTATAATATGTATATTATCCATAAACTTTATATTTTACTGATTGGATCCCTCGTTCTGGTTCTTTTCATTCCACTTTCCGCAAAACTCGTAAATAATGCCTTAAATTCTCGATGTAAAATATTGGAGCATTAAAAAAACTAAAATAATATTGACCCTTAAGTTAGAACATCAAAATTTGCTACAGACATAAAATCAAAGTTTCAATCAGATAGAGGTCTACACTTAAATAAATATATCCAATTGACTTTTAAATAGTCCACGACAACTTTGGTAGTCAAAATAGAAGGATAATGAAGTTTGATAGTGGTGTTAGTCACGAAAATAATTTATTCTTCCGCCACTGAGGCGTGGCTTCTGACACTTTATCGTTGTTCAGACGCAATGGGTAGGTATGTTATATTAAAAAAGAGTGTTATCTGTAGAAGTCGATGGTTTACTGGTATTGGCGAGCATAATGAAACAGACTCGCTTGGCCGTATAAAAAAAACGTATAAAAATAAAAAATATATTTGTTTTATTATAAAAAAGTATGAAGAAGAATTTGGAGGTTTTATTGAGCCAAAAGCCAAAAGAAGGGCCAGAGGCCGTAGCGGTGCTTATTGATAACTGGTAAGAGAGTAAGACACCGGAGGTACTGAGATAACTAGAATACTGGACTAATGAAAACCAGAGGAGAAGAGAAAGACAGGTGCGGGGTCCTAGAGTGGGATAATACTTGAGTTGATGTATGAAGAAAATTCTTCATAAGAACCAAATCGTGGACCTATTAAAAAAGGGCCAGGTCAAAAGCAAATGACGGGCGTGCATGAAGACTACTGAATGAAGTTTGTATTATCGTAGCAACTGGAAGGCTGTACCTACCCCCTTGGGATAAAGACGTGAATTTTATCTTTCCTGTTCTTTTTTCACTTTAAGTAAGGTCAGCACAACAAGTTTCCTTGTTCCATTCTCCTCTGTCACTCGTTAGTTCAACACTCACTTACTTTCTTCTCTTAGCAAAACTCACACATTCAATCCATCGCTTTCTTGGTATTTATTCTTACTTAACATTCTTCTTGATATGTGGCTTTCATTCGGACCATAAGTAGATGCGTCGACTTTCCTAATGTGGGATGATTCTTCGATATGAAGAATATTATGAGGTATCCTCAGCTTTCTTCGAGACTAAATTGATAAACTGACGTCATCACCACATACTCACCTCTTGTCAATTGGATAATGGCGCGACACGCCTGCGCCGGACGCCACCAATCTGTGCCGCAGCCACAGTGCTATAACTACCGAGTGTAATGTCCGCCTTAACGGGTTGATGGACAACTTCCGAACGGGATTTTCTCATAAAAAGTTGTCAGTGCAGGCTTAGGATCAATCAAGTGAAAGGGGACTAATAGATTGCGCTTCAGATAAATACTGTAAAAGAATGACTTTCCTCAATACATAAACAAAATTTAAATTTCTAATAGCCTTGGCGCGAGGAGGGGGTCCCAGAAATTGTATAAACAACCATAACCACCCCCACTTGGCTGGCCCATGCCTTTTATGGCTCTTTTGTTGTAGTTTGGGGGATACGTATGCAAATAGAGAATTCCATATTTATTTAGCCCAAAAAAAATGTTAAAAATATTAACTAATGTAGGCTATATAGAAGTTACTGTGAGCGTAAGTAAATGTACAACTTTTATTAATTTGCACTGCTTTTGTACTTATCCAAATATAAATGTGAACTGTTTCTGCTGTGTCTACATTAAATACGGTGTCCAATTTAATTTATTCACTCGACCGTTTCTCAGCGCATGTTCGGACGTTGTTCTCGAAACGATTCAATTATTTTGCTGTCCATTTAGACGAAGAAATTAAGAGTGAAGCCGAGGCCTGATAATAACGGCCAAATGGACCTTGTTTCACGCACTACTGGCTCACAATATCTCAGTTTTGACTCATGAGCTGGCCCCGATCTTAATTATATTAACAAGAGTCGACAGTTCAGATATAACATATCTTAGTTGTGTTATTGTGTATTTGATTTCAAGTTTTTATATGACTGCATTTGTGACTGCTTGTAAAATATTGTTACAACGAAATATCAATTTAAGCCATCTTATTTATACTCATTCATTCGGCGTTCATCTTTATATTTATCTACGCGTCATAAGTAATCTTCTGATAAGGACTTTCATTCAACACATCGATTACTTTGATTTTTAATATCACAATGTCTCTATATATTCAACTAAACAGGACAATTACTTTATGGCTACGTATGAGGAAAAATTTATAAATATTTTTTTTAAATACAAACATAAATAATAGTAACTTTGATAACTCACAAGCGAAATGTGGAGGAGATGAAACAGAAAACGTCATCAATTTGTAGTCGGAAATGTAATGTCGTAATCACAAGATGAACCAAATTTGTTGTTCGTGCTCGAAAAATACTGTGAAGTGTGAAGTTTTGTTATTCAAACAATAAGTATCCTTGTGGAAATATTACATAATTTTCAAAATACTTTGCAATTTCTATATCATAATTGTCCAAAGCATGTCTTAAGGGCTCAAAGGTGATATAATGCGATTTGATACGGTTTTGGTTATTCTATAATGTTTATTTTCAAAAGATAAGTTGTGTCTGTGTATGTGTATTGTAATATCTACAATGGACTACACATTTTTTTAAATACAAGCATAAATAATGCTACTATTTTAGCACTTTGTCATTTTGAAATCATAAGTGTCTAGTGCCACAGAAGCAAATATTTTACTAAAACCCTAGAGTGACAAAGTGCTGGTTCATCTCTTGACTGTACAAAAAATAGTTGATAAAAAACATAGAAAATATTTTGGTTCACTTTAATTTAAACTTTAACTTAAAATATTGTCAAGGAGCAGTATAGGAATTTAGGAATCGACAATACAGACAATAATTTTAAACTTCACAATGTAAACACAACACCTGTTTTCCTTCAACTGTGTATTGTTCTTACAAAACGATACGTTCAATTTCTGAAGACAATAAATACGTTTTTATCTATCGATAAGCAATTTGTAAGAATATATAGCTGGTGTTATGGAAATTCAAAATGTTGACCTCTTCTTTTTCTTCCTGCCCTTAACCCACTTTAAGTTGTGTCGGCGCAACATTATCTTCGTTTTCTGTGCCCCGAGTATGAGTTTTGATATGTGTGTCTTCAACTTGATAAAATAACCGTCAGCGTAAAATCGCCATACATTTGCCACCAGCGCCTCTATCGGAAATTATATAGAACTGACGAAAATGTATGGAGAAAGAAGTTTACGATTGTCTAGATAGAATACTCTGCAAACTCAGACTAGGGAAACTGTTATCTACTGTCACTCGTCAGCTCAATATTGAGTAGTTTTTTTATCAGACACGCATTTAATTTAAAGCTTGGTCTTCCTTCAATTTTAGTTCATCCACATACATACTCTTCTTGTGTTATTCGTCGAATCACCACCGTGTCCGACTCACGCAAAGTTTTTGGCCTCACGATTGTTCCCACGGTCTGCGTATTGGCGTGTGCGATCCCCATTACTCCATGCTTCCGCAATTAGCCGATACGGTTTAGCTTTCTCGCTACTAACGCTCGATTATTAGCTACCATATCCATGGCACTTAGCAGGCATTGCCGTAGAGTAGATTCGTTCACTGACAACCGATTCTTGTTGTTTTGTTTGAGTGCAACTTTCTCTTTTACCTTAGTAGGAACATTAGTTATCGCTTTAAATCAGATTTATCTGTATTTAACTTAACATGCCTCGGATTTATAGGGAAAAAGGAACGTAAGTAAGCGGCAACCGAGTAAGGAAAACAGCAGTACTCGCAATGGAAAAAACTTCAGTATATTATGAATGTTGCTTATCTTACATAGTGCCTGTTGGTTTGATGATATGGTTTATGTTGTTTTCGTAATATATTGTAAATTAATGTGTTGATTTATATGTGACTACGTTCTACAGACAATAAACATTAATTACCTAGTCTTATTGTAACACCAGAACTGTTAAAAATGAACGCACGAAGTAGCCCAAAGCAGCTAATTGAAAAAAAAAGCGTCGATCAATAAACTAATCAATAAAAGTTACCCCGTTAGACATGCATCAATCTATCGATTCTTGCTGCAACCGATGTAAAATTCTAATTAAAAATAAACCTGGTACATACGAACCGATCGTGATCCAGTTTGAAGTGATTAGACATGACCAATTTTACTACCGATTCTCGAGTCCATGATGGGAACGTTTGAATTAATGATTGAATATATTAGTGAGGCGATTAATGCGAACTAATTAAAGGTGGAATAGTTTATTTAATTCAGTAGCATCAAGACGCCCATATGTGGGGGACCTAAAGCCAGGAATATCCCGCAGCGCGAATGTCTAATTGATACGCTTTAAAGAACCCAGTGGGGCTCTAAAGTTTAAGTCACCTTTCACTTTAAGCTCAATTATTCAATAGTGGAAAACGTTTTGTTTTGGATATTTTATGGTTACGGTTACTGCATTAATTTGGAGGCACCAATGACCATAAACAAATTGATAGATCCATTGTTAAATTCTATGAGAAAATAAAGGCAACGTATTACGTTCAATGAGGAAATTTACCTAAGTGAAAATTTGTTTAAAATTCATTATACTTTAAGCCTCATTCTTTCTAATAATGAGCGCATTTTAAAAACTTACAAATATTTGAAATTAGTACTTTTTCTCAGCAAAAACCGAAATGGTTACGATATAATGCAGATGCCATAGTAAATTTGTTAATACTAATGGAGCCAAATCAATGGTAGGTACAAAGTTATGATTAGAGGAAGATCAGTAATTTCTAAATCACGATTAAAAATTTTCCAAAATAGAAATGGTTAAACAAAGAACGTCAATCTGTACTTTCTATTCTCTCTTCTTAGCCTGATGTGTTGAGACTCCATGAATGTAGTAACTGCACTCGCTCGATAAAAAATAAATATTAAACGAGCCGTGGCTATCGTATTAACCGAATTATGTCCACATAATTTCATCCTAAAGCTGCATTCACATCAGCTGTCAAACAAAAGTCGTATTACCGTCACCGCAGAGGCTGGATAACGAAATCAGTCTCGATTTTTTATCGATATCAAACTGGATTATACTTAATACGATTAAAATAATACTCGCCTGTATTAGAGACCCAATGGTGATGTAATAAATAACTGAGATATACACTTACATAATTATTTTCATGTGTTTGTGAACTGAATTAACCCTAGCCGCCATGTTATATAAATAATTGTAAATAGTTCTTACCTAGATGACTTTATTTTATATTTTTAATTAGCATTATTATTATCATTTTCCTACCTTCTATTACACAGCCCTTCATTGGCTGTTTTACCAATATTTTTAAAAAGCTCAGCAAATGACACAACTCCACCTGGTAAGCAAAGCATGTAGATTACTAAGGTATGGGCGATAACGTTTTCCAAAGCGAATTCGATGATATCAGTTTGTTTGACAATGACTTGCGACTATTTTGTGATTATTTTTTGTCACATTTGTAGGCTAACTAAAATTTACATATGAATACCGTCTCCTTAATTTATATCCTGTTAATACAGAATTAGTTCTGCTCTGCTAATAATATGATTAATTACTAATGGTGTTATTTGAATTACTAATCAGTTAGGCTATTTATTGTATTACGTGCAAGCATGATTTAATTTTATAAATTCTCACACATTAAAGCGGCAAAATTTAAACTGTTCGTCCCACAATTACGTATTATTTTTAATAAATCCCTTAACACCTAAATATGTACTAAGTATAAACTTTTCTTAAAACCTCTTTATTGATTACTAAAATACAATATCATGATGGTGCTACTAAAACACAATATCATATAAAGTTTATGGATAATATGTATATTATCCATAAACTTTATATTTTACTGATTGGATCCCTCGTTCTGGCTCTTTTCATTCCACTTTCCGCAAAACTCGTAAATAATGCCTTAAATTCTTGATGTAAAATATTGGAGCATTCAAAAAACTAAAATAATATTGACCCTTAAGTTAGAACATCAAAATTTGCTACAGACATTAAATCAAAGTTTCAATCAGATAGAGGTCTACACTTAAATAAGTATATCCTATTGACTTTTAAATAGTCCACGACAACTTTGGTAGTCAAAATAGAAGGATAATGAAGTTTGATAGTGGTGTTAGTCACGAAAATAATTTATTCTTCCGCCACTGAGGCGTGGCTTCTGAGACTTTATCGTTGTTCAGACGCAATGGGTAGGTATGTCATATTAAAAAAAAAAGTGTTATCTGTAGAAGTCGATAATTTACTGGCATTGGCAAGCATAATGAAACAGACTCGCTTGGCCATATAAAAAACGAATAAAAATAAAAAATATATTTGTTTTATTATAAAAAGTATGAAGAAGAATTTGGAGGTTTTATTGAGCCAAGAAGGAGAGCCAGAGGCCGTAGCGGTGCTTGTAGATAACTGGTAAGAGAGTAAGACACCGGAGGTACTGAGATAACTAGAATACTGGACTAACGAAAGCCAGAGGAGAAGAAAAAGACGGTGCGGGGTCCTAGAGTGGGATAATTCTTGAATTGGTGTATGAAGAAAATTCGTCATAAGAACCAAATCGTGGACCTTTTAAAAAAGGGCCAGGTCAAAAGCAAATGACAAGCGTGCATGAACACTACTGAATTAAGTGTGTATTATCGTAGCAACTGGAAGGTTGTACCTACCCCCTTGGGATAAAGACGTGAATCTTATCTTTCCTGTTCTTTTTTTCACTTTAAGTAGGGTCAGCACAACAAGTTTCCTTGTTCCATTCTCCTCTGTCACTCGTTAGCTCAACACTCACTTACTTTCTTCTCTTAGCAAAACTCACTCATTCGATCCATCGCTTTCTTGGTCTTTATTCTTCCTTAACATTCTTCTTGATATGTGGCTTTCATTCGGACCATAAGTAGATGCATCGACTTTCCTAATGTGGGATAATTCTTCGATATGAAGAATATTATATCCTCAGCTTTCTTCGAGACAATATTGATAAACTGACGTCATCACCACATACTCACCTCTTGTCAATTGGATAATGGCGCGACACGCCTGCGCCGGACGCCACCAATCTGTGCCGCAGCCACAGTGCTATAACTACCGAGTGTAATGTCCGCCTTAACGGGTTGATGGACAACTTCCGAACGGGATTTTCTCATAAAAAGTTGTCAGTGCAGGCTTAGGATCAATCAAGTGAAAGGGGACTAATAGATAAATACTGTAAAAGAATGACTTTCCTCAATACATAAACAAAATTTCAATTTCAAATAGCCTTGGCGCGAGGAGGGTGTGCTGGGTCCCAGAAATTGTATAAACAACCATAACCACCCCCACTTGGCTGGCCCATGCCTTTTATGGCTCTTTTGTTGTAGTTTGGGGGGATACGTATGCAAATAGAGAATTCCATATTTATTCAGCCCAAAACAAATGTTAAAAAAATTAACTAATGTAGGCTATATAGAAGTTACTGTGAGCGGAAGTAAATGTACAACGTTTATTAATTTGCACTGCTTTTGTACTTATCCAAATATAAATGTGAACTGTTTCTGCTGTGTCTACATTAAATACAGTGTCCAATTTAATTTATTCACTCGACCGTTTCTCAGCGCATGTTCGGACGTTGTTCTCGAAACGATTCAATTATTTTGTTGTCCATTTAGACGAAGAAATTAAGAGTGAAGCCGAGGCCTGATAATAACGGCCAAATGGACCTTGTTTCACGCACTACTGGCTCACAATATCTCAGTTTTGACTCATGAGCTGGTCCCGATCTTAATTATATTAACAAGAGTCGACAGTTCAGATAGAACATATCTTAGTTGTGTTATTGTGTATTTGATTTCAAGTTTTTATATGACTGCATTTGTGACTGCTTGTAAAATATTGTTACAACAAAATATCAATTTAAGCCATCTTATTTATACTCATTCTTTCGGCGTTCATCTTTATATTCATCTACGCGTCATAAGTAATCTTCTGATAAGGACTTTCATTCAACCCATCAATTACTTTGATTTTTAATATCACAATGTCTCTATATATTCAACTAAACAGGACAATTACTTTATGGCTACGTATGAGGAAAAATTTATAAATATTTTTTTTAAATACAAACATAAATAATAGTAACTTTGATAACTCACAAGCGAAATGTGGAGGAGATGAAACAGAAAACGTCATCAATTTGTAGTCGGAAATGTAATGTCGTAATCACAAGATGAACCAAATTTGTTGTTCGTGCTCGAAAAATACTGTGAAGTGTGAAGTTTTGTTATTCAAACAATAAGTATCCTTGTGGAAATATTACATAATTTTCAAAATACTTTGCAATTTCTATATCATAATTGTCCAAAGCATGTCTTAAGGGCTCAAAGGTGATATAATGCGATTTGATACGGTTTTGGTTATTCTATAATGTTTATTTTCAAAAGATAAGTTGTGTCTGTGTATGTGTATTGTAATATCTACAATGGACTACACATTTTTTTAAATACAAGCATAAATAATGCTACTATTTTAGCACTTTGTCATTTTGAAATCATAAGTGTCTAGTGCCACAGAAGCAAATATTTTACTAAAACCCTAGAGTGACAAAGTGCTGGTTCATCTCTTGACTGTACAAAAAATAGTTGATAAAAAACATAGAAAATATTTTGGTTCACTTTAATTTAAACTTTAACTTAAAATATTGTCAAGGAGCAGTATAGGAATTTAGGAATCGACAATACAGACAATAATTTTAAACTTCACAATGTAAACACAACACCTGTTTTCCTTCAACTGTGTATTGTTCTTACAAAACGATACGTTCAATTTCTGAAGACAATAAATACGTTTTTATCTATCGATAAGCAATTTGTAAGAATATATAGCTGGTGTTATGGAAATTCAAAATGTTGACCTCTTCTTTTTCTTCCTGCCCTTAACCCACTTTAAGTTGTGTCGGCGCAACATTATCTTCGTTTTCTGTGCCCCGAGTATGAGTTTTGATATGTGTGTCTTCAACTTGATAAAATAACCGTCAGCGTAAAATCGCCATACATTTGCCACCAGCGCCTCTATCGGAAATTATATAGAACTGACGAAAATGTATGGAGAAAGAAGTTTACGATTGTCTAGATAGAATACTCTGCAAACTCAGACTAGGGAAACTGTTATCTACTGTCACTCGTCAGCTCAATATTGAGTAGTTTTTTTATCAGACACGCATTTAATTTAAAGCTTGGTCTTCCTTCAATTTTAGTTCATCCACATACATACTCTTCTTGTGTTATTCGTCGAATCACCACCGTGTCCGACTCACGCAAAGTTTTTGGCCTCACGATTGTTCCCACGGTCTGCGTATTGGCGTGTGCGATCCCCATTACTCCATGCTTCCGCAATTAGCCGATACGGTTTAGCTTTCTCGCTACTAACGCTCGATTATTAGCTACCATATCCATGGCACTTAGCAGGCATTGCCGTAGAGTAGATTCGTTCACTGACAACCGATTCTTGTTGTTTTGTTTGAGTGCAACTTTCTCTTTTACCTTAGTAGGAACATTAGTTATCGCTTTAAATCAGATTTATCTGTATTTAACTTAACATGCCTCGGATTTATAGGGAAAAAGGAACGTAAGTAAGCGGCAACCGAGTAAGGAAAACAGCAGTACTCGCAATGGAAAAAACTTCAGTATATTATGAATGTTGCTTATCTTACATAGTGCCTGTTGGTTTGATGATATGGTTTATGTTGTTTTCGTAATATATTGTAAATTAATGTGTTGATTTATATGTGACTACGTTCTACAGACAATAAACATTAATTACCTAGTCTTATTGTAACACCAGAACTGTTAAAAATGAACGCACGAAGTAGCCCAAAGCAGCTAATTGAAAAAAAAAGCGTCGATCAATAAACTAATCAATAAAAGTTACCCCGTTAGACATGCATCAATCTATCGATTCTTGCTGCAACCGATGTAAAATTCTAATTAAAAATAAACCTGGTACATACGAACCGATCGTGATCCAGTTTGAAGTGATTAGACATGACCAATTTTACTACCGATTCTCGAGTCCATGATGGGAACGTTTGAATTAATGATTGAATATATTAGTGAGGCGATTAATGCGAACTAATTAAAGGTGGAATAGTTTATTTAATTCAGTAGCATCAAGACGCCCATATGTGGGGGACCTAAAGCCAGGAATATCCCGCAGCGCGAATGTCTAATTGATACGCTTTAAAGAACCCAGTGGGGCTCTAAAGTTTAAGTCACCTTTCACTTTAAGCTCAATTATTCAATAGTGGAAAACGTTTTGTTTTGGATATTTTATGGTTACGGTTACTGCATTAATTTGGAGGCACCAATGACCATAAACAAATTGATAGATCCATTGTTAAATTCTATGAGAAAATAAAGGCAACGTATTACGTTCAATGAGGAAATTTACCTAAGTGAAAATTTGTTTAAAATTCATTATACTTTAAGCCTCATTCTTTCTAATAATGAGCGCATTTTAAAAACTTACAAATATTTGAAATTAGTACTTTTTCTCAGCAAAAACCGAAATGGTTACGATATAATGCAGATGCCATAGTAAATTTGTTAATACTAATGGAGCCAAATCAATGGTAGGTACAAAGTTATGATTAGAGGAAGATCAGTAATTTCTAAATCACGATTAAAAATTTTCCAAAATAGAAATGGTTAAACAAAGAACGTCAATCTGTACTTTCTATTCTCTCTTCTTAGCCTGATGTGTTGAGACTCCATGAATGTAGTAACTGCACTCGCTCGATAAAAAATAAATATTAAACGAGCCGTGGCTATCGTATTAACCGAATTATGTCCACATAATTTCATCCTAAAGCTGCATTCACATCAGCTGTCAAACAAAAGTCGTATTACCGTCACCGCAGAGGCTGGATAACGAAATCAGTCTCGATTTTTTATCGATATCAAACTGGATTATACTTAATACGATTAAAATAATACTCGCCTGTATTAGAGACCCAATGGTGATGTAATAAATAACTGAGATATACACTTACATAATTATTTTCATGTGTTTGTGAACTGAATTAACCCTAGCCGCCATGTTATATAAATAATTGTAAATAGTTCTTACCTAGATGACTTTATTTTATATTTTTAATTAGCATTATTATTATCATTTTCCTACCTTCTATTACACAGCCCTTCATTGGCTGTTTTACCAATATTTTTAAAAAGCTCAGCAAATGACACAACTCCACCTGGTAAGCAAAGCATGTAGATTACTAAGGTATGGGCGATAACGTTTTCCAAAGCGAATTCGATGATATCAGTTTGTTTGACAATGACTTGCGACTATTTTGTGATTATTTTTTGTCACATTTGTAGGCTAACTAAAATTTACATATGAATACCGTCTCCTTAATTTATATCCTGTTAATACAGAATTAGTTCTGCTCTGCTAATAATATGATTAATTACTAATGGTGTTATTTGAATTACTAATCAGTTAGGCTATTTATTGTATTACGTGCAAGCATGATTTAATTTTATAAATTCTCACACATTAAAGCGGCAAAATTTAAACTGTTCGTCCCACAATTACGTATTATTTTTAATAAATCCCTTAACACCTAAATATGTACTAAGTATAAACTTTTCTTAAAACCTCTTTATTGATTACTAAAATACAATATCATGATGGTGCTACTAAAACACAATATCATATAAAGTTTATGGATAATATGTATATTATCCATAAACTTTATATTTTACTGATTGGATCCCTCGTTCTGGCTCTTTTCATTCCACTTTCCGCAAAACTCGTAAATAATGCCTTAAATTCTTGATGTAAAATATTGGAGCATTCAAAAAACTAAAATAATATTGACCCTTAAGTTAGAACATCAAAATTTGCTACAGACATTAAATCAAAGTTTCAATCAGATAGAGGTCTACACTTAAATAAGTATATCCTATTGACTTTTAAATAGTCCACGACAACTTTGGTAGTCAAAATAGAAGGATAATGAAGTTTGATAGTGGTGTTAGTCACGAAAATAATTTATTCTTCCGCCACTGAGGCGTGGCTTCTGAGACTTTATCGTTGTTCAGACGCAATGGGTAGGTATGTCATATTAAAAAAAAAAGTGTTATCTGTAGAAGTCGATAATTTACTGGCATTGGCAAGCATAATGAAACAGACTCGCTTGGCCATATAAAAAACGAATAAAAATAAAAAATATATTTGTTTTATTATAAAAAGTATGAAGAAGAATTTGGAGGTTTTATTGAGCCAAGAAGGAGAGCCAGAGGCCGTAGCGGTGCTTGTAGATAACTGGTAAGAGAGTAAGACACCGGAGGTACTGAGATAACTAGAATACTGGACTAACGAAAGCCAGAGGAGAAGAAAAAGACGGTGCGGGGTCCTAGAGTGGGATAATTCTTGAATTGGTGTATGAAGAAAATTCGTCATAAGAACCAAATCGTGGACCTTTTAAAAAAGGGCCAGGTCAAAAGCAAATGACAAGCGTGCATGAACACTACTGAATTAAGTGTGTATTATCGTAGCAACTGGAAGGTTGTACCTACCCCCTTGGGATAAAGACGTGAATCTTATCTTTCCTGTTCTTTTTTTCACTTTAAGTAGGGTCAGCACAACAAGTTTCCTTGTTCCATTCTCCTCTGTCACTCGTTAGCTCAACACTCACTTACTTTCTTCTCTTAGCAAAACTCACTCATTCGATCCATCGCTTTCTTGGTCTTTATTCTTCCTTAACATTCTTCTTGATATGTGGCTTTCATTCGGACCATAAGTAGATGCATCGACTTTCCTAATGTGGGATAATTCTTCGATATGAAGAATATTATATCCTCAGCTTTCTTCGAGACAATATTGATAAACTGACGTCATCACCACATACTCACCTCTTGTCAATTGGATAATGGCGCGACACGCCTGCGCCGGACGCCACCAATCTGTGCCGCAGCCACAGTGCTATAACTACCGAGTGTAATGTCCGCCTTAACGGGTTGATGGACAACTTCCGAACGGGATTTTCTCATAAAAAGTTGTCAGTGCAGGCTTAGGATCAATCAAGTGAAAGGGGACTAATAGATAAATACTGTAAAAGAATGACTTTCCTCAATACATAAACAAAATTTCAATTTCAAATAGCCTTGGCGCGAGGAGGGTGTGCTGGGTCCCAGAAATTGTATAAACAACCATAACCACCCCCACTTGGCTGGCCCATGCCTTTTATGGCTCTTTTGTTGTAGTTTGGGGGGATACGTATGCAAATAGAGAATTCCATATTTATTCAGCCCAAAACAAATGTTAAAAAAATTAACTAATGTAGGCTATATAGAAGTTACTGTGAGCGGAAGTAAATGTACAACGTTTATTAATTTGCACTGCTTTTGTACTTATCCAAATATAAATGTGAACTGTTTCTGCTGTGTCTACATTAAATACAGTGTCCAATTTAATTTATTCACTCGACCGTTTCTCAGCGCATGTTCGGACGTTGTTCTCGAAACGATTCAATTATTTTGTTGTCCATTTAGACGAAGAAATTAAGAGTGAAGCCGAGGCCTGATAATAACGGCCAAATGGACCTTGTTTCACGCACTACTGGCTCACAATATCTCAGTTTTGACTCATGAGCTGGCCCCGATCTTAATTATATTAACAAGAGTCGACAGTTCAGATAGAACATATCTTAGTTGTGTTATTGTGTATTTGATTTCAAGTTTTTATATGACTGCATTTGTGACTGCTTGTAAAATATTGTTACAACGAAATATCAATTTAAGCCATCTTATTTATACTCATTCTTTCGGCGTTCATCTTTATATTCATCTACGCGTCATAAGTAATCTTCTGATAAGGACTTTCATTCAACCCATCGATTACTTTGATTTTTAATATCACAATGTCTCTATATATTCAACTAAACAGGACAATTACTTTATGGCTACGTATGAGGAAAAATTTATAAATATTTTTTTTAAATACAAACATAAATAATAGTAACTTTGATAACTCACAAGCGAAATGTGGAGGAGATGAAACAGAAAACGTCATCAATTTGTAGTCGGAAATGAATGTCGTAATCACAAGTTGAACAAAATTTGTTGTTCGTGCTCGAAAAATACTGTCTCGTATTATGTTCCAAGTTTTGTTATTCAAACAATAAGTATCCTTGTGGAAATATTACATAATTTTCAAAATACTTTGCAATTTCTATATTATACTTGTCCAAAGCATGTCTCAAGGACTCAAATGTGATGTAATGCGATTTGATACGGTTTTGGTTATTCTACAATGTTTATTTTCAAAAGATAAGTTGTGTCTGTGTATGTGTATTGTACGATCTACAATGGACTACACATTTAAATAAAAGCTAATTTTAAATACAAGCATAAATAATGCTACTATTTTAGCACTTTGTCATTTTGAAATCATAAGTGTCTAGTGCCACAGAAGCAAATATTTTACTAAAACCCTAGAGTGACAAAGTGCTGGTTCAACTCTTGACTGTACAAAAAATAGTTGATAAAAAACATAGAAAATATTTTGGTTCAAACAATACTGACTTTAATTTAAACTTTATCTTAAAATATTGTCAAGGAGCAGTATAGGAATTTAGGAATCGACAATACAGACAACAATTTTAAACTTCACAATGTAAACGCAACAAGTGTGTATTGTTCTTAAAAAACGATACGTTCAATTTCTGAAGACAATACGTTTTTATCTATCGATAAGCAATTTGTAAGAATATATAGCTGGTGTTATGGAAATTCAAAATGTTGACCTCTTCTTTTTCTTCCTGCCCTGCCCGGCGCAACATTATCTTCGTTTTCTGTGCCCTTAGTATAAGTTTTGATATGTGTGTCTTCAACTTGATAAAATAACCGTCAGCGTAAAATCGCCATACATTTGCCACCAGCGCCTCTATCGGAAATTATATAGAACTGACGAAAATGTATGGAGAAAGATGTTTACAATTTGTCTAGATAGAATACTCTGCAAACTCAGACTAGGGATACTGTTGTCTACTGTCACTCGTCGGCTCAATATTGAGTACTTTTTTTATCAGACACGCCTTTAATTTAAAGCTTGGTCTTCCTTCAATTTTAGTTCATCCACATACATACTCTTCTTGTGTTATTCGTCGAATCACCACCGTGTCCGACTCACGCAAAGTTTTTGGCCTCACGATTGTTCCCACGGTCTGCGTATTGGCGTGTGCGATCCCCATTACTCCATGCTTCCGCAATTAGCCGATACGGTTTAGCTTTCTCGCTACTAACGCTCGATTATTAGCTACCATATCCATGGCACTTAGCAGGCATTGCCGTAGAGTAGATACGTTCACTGACAACCGATTCTTGTTGTTTTGTTTGAGTGCAACTTTCTCTTTTAACTTAGTAGGAACATTAGTTATCGCTTTAAATCAGATTTATCTGTATTTAACTTAACATGCCTCGGATTTATAGGGAAAAAGGAACGTAAGTAAGCGGCAACCGAGTAAGGAAAACAGCAGTACTCGCAATGGAAAAAACTTCAGTATATTATGAATGTTGCTTATCTTACATAGTGCCTGTTGGTTTGATGATATGGTTTATGTTGTTTTCGTAATATATTGTAAATTAATGCGTTGATTTATATGTGACTACGTTCTACAGACAATAAACATTATTACCTAGTCTTATTGTAACACCAGAACTGTTAAAAATGAACGCACGAAGTAGCCCAAAGCAGCTAATTGAAAAAAAAAGCGTCGATCAATAAACTAATCAATAAAAGTTACCCCGTTAGACATGCATCAATCTATCGATTCTTGCTGCAACCGATGTAAAATTCTAATTAAAAATAAACCTGGTACATACGAACCGATCGTGATCCAGTTTGAAGTGATTAGACATGACCAATTTTACTACCGATTCTCGAGTCCATGATGGGAACGTTTGAATTAATGATTGAATATATTACTGAGGCGATTAATGCGAACTAATTAAAGGTGGAATAGTTTATTTAATTCCAATAAAATATCAAGATTCAATAGTTAGCATCTAATATAGATATATTCATATAAAGGAGAGCAAAATATATTTTCGTACTTAAAGATATTTTATTTTTACAAATATTAGATGTGTAAATTTTTTTTCACTATTGACACTGCCAATATTTTATAACGCGCATTTAGACTGTATGCAGGGCAAATTAGGCTAGAATACTAACTTTTTCATGGATAACATTACAAAAAAAATTATTATTACCAGTGATGTTTTTTACATTTAAAAACAAAAAAAAAATCGCTCTTTAGGATAATGATTCACTAGAATTAGAGCCTTTTTAGGGGAAAAGGTGCTATTAAATAAAATATCATTACTTTGAAAAATATTTTCAACTTCACAATTACAGAATCCCTAATGCTTATACTTGGAAACAAATTATGCTTACCACGGATGAGCAGTTAGATAAACTTTTTGGTGTTTCGGAATAACGCTATTAATTCTAAGCTGCAAGCAATTTCATCTCTTATTATCCAATTTAAGTGGAATTTAATGCAACAATGACTAGCTTTTAATTTCATTACCTCCCACAGCCTTAGAGCCATGGCCGCCTTTGGTCCTCTAACAAAACCGTATTGTCCACCAATGGAAACAAATTAAGACGATGACTATGGTAAATTCGAGGATGAATTACTGGGCAGATATCGTGTTGTTTTTTTAATAAAGAGAGACTTACATCTTAATGAGATATCAGGTATGTTAACCTATTGCTTTCAAGTGTGCGAAATTCTACGTGTTTTCGCCCTTATAAAATGATTTTCAAGAATATTACTTTAGATACAAAAGAATCAAATATTTTACAGACACGTTTCTTATAAATTATTTTCGCTCGCTAAAAAAGTCGCTAGTAATACACCATTACATTTACATGGACACCACCAATTACATGGACTTTTATAAACTTCTATGCAATGGTTGGGGTACTATTTCAATCGTATGATCTGTAGTGATGAAAAGGTTGGAATGAAAAAAGAATACTAAGAAAAGATAAGAATGTCCTTAGAATAAGAGAAAGATCAAAATATAATCGGATAATTTTTTGAAAGTAAGGAGCACTGAATAATGATGAGGTGACGGAAATGGAAGCAGATGAGTGTTTTACCAATCTCAGTTAAAATAATGGCTGAGACTGTATAAACACCCATTCCATAGTGAGTAACTTTTATCCCATTACCTACTCACATCAGGAATTAAGTTCTGTATCGTACTGTACTCGTGGGAGTGCACTAAAGTCACTATAAAATTAAACTCTGCTATTAATATCACTTCTTGAAGAAATTAATAATTATAGTACATAAATGTCGCCATTAATGAAATATAGTCTTGTGAAACAAATTTTTTTAACAAGCTACCTACAGCAAGACTCCCGAAAAAGAAAAAAAAAATAATAAAAAAGTTTGTTATAAGTAAAGAAATTCGTAATATAGGTAAGAGCTATAAAAAACCACAGTGACAAAAACCTGTTAAAAAATAATAACACCTCTTTTTCGATTTCCAACTTTTTTACCTTTACTCTACTTACGTCGAATTCAACAATGTAAACACTTGTGCATGGTTTTGTATTTTCAAAGTTGTTTGGAACAATTACGTGAGCCATTGACATGAGTATCGCTGCCGGCAATGATGCGGCGGCAGACCGTCGCACGCGCAGGTAGTATCGTCGCGCTGACAGAGACAACGATCGGACCTCTTTCTCGCACATGGTGGGGGTGGTGGACTGTTCGCGCGGGCGTATGTTTGTGGCCTGTGCTACATTTTTATTTAGTTTGTAACCGTTCGTAAGCGCGGGCGCACTGCGTCACTCGTACGCGGCTGCATCGGCTGATTATCAGTGTTTTGATTATAAAAGTTCAACAGATGAGTGATAAAGTGTTAAGACTTTTACAAGCTTATCGGTGCTCCGGCGCCACCCGGCTGCGGCATGGGAGGGCGCAAAATGCTTAAAGCAGCAGCTGCGCTGATTGCTTTAGGCTACTGTAGTTTATTGGTGTACCAAGGCGGAGTAACTTTCAACTTCCAAGACAATCGCCCTGGAACAGTGCAAGTGGCGGATCTTTCAATAGAACCAGTGACAAAAACAAGCATTTACGATGTTGGACAAAACAAAAACATTACACTTGATAATGTATTCATTAGTGTTAAGACAACTAAACATTATCAGTACACAAGATTACCGATAATTTTAAAAACATGGTTCCAGCTCGCGAAGGAACAGGTATGCTTTGGATTCATCAAGTTATTGTTAACAGTTGATTTTTTTTATGAAATCTTTAAGAATGTTGATTTATGTTATCTTGACATGCAATGAAGACGAGATTTAAAACTTAATTTTGTAATTTGTTTACAAATTTACTATGGCTTTTATGTCAAAAAATTACAAAATCGAGATTTAAACTAGGTTTAAAATTTCCTGCAAGTGACCCTTAAACAAGATTTAAAACTTATAAGACCCAGTCATGAATATTAAAGAGTAATTTCCACGTCCACGTTGAAAATTATAATAATCCCTCAAATTATTATCAATGTCAAGTAGTGATAACGTTGCAATTGTATTTATTTACAAGTAATGAAGAAATTAGAACAATATCATCAAGTTATCATAAACAAACAATGTCAAGTTAATATCCCAGAAAACAATATTCAGCTGTGCGACCTTTAAGTTTCGAAAACTGCATTTGTAAAGCATAAATTACCATTAAACTTTATATCAGAAGTGCAAATTTTATTACGGTCTTATGCAAAATATTCTTTGTCTTTAGTTCTTGTGGAATTTAAACTCGCTACATTTGTATTCTAATCCAGTAACAAAATACCCATGTGGAGTCCTTTTAGTCAATGCGTTAATGATAAAATATGGTGCTATAAACGGGTTACCCGCGGTGTTCTGTTTTAATAGCGTATTGATAAATGCCCTAGAAAATGGTCGCAGCGGGATTCTTATATCTTTATAAGGTCAATATGGCTATTAGTTACATCTGAATCGTCTAACAAGAACGTCTCAATGTCGACCGATTACGTATATTTATGCCTACATAGACATAAATTTAATAACATCTGGCTCCTTAAGTAGATACATACTCTGATGAATAAATTAATCTTGTCCTTCCAAGAACTAGTAATGAATATTCAAATGTAGATTTAAATGATTGTTTATGATTTTCATCAATTAGATTAATAAAAACAAAAAAAACTCTAATAAGAAGACCTTGAATTTTGAATTAACTATTATGCAAAATAAATTTCAAATACATAATTATTAAAATGAAGGCCAAGGGAATCTGTATGTTATTTAGAAAACCATAGTGATTAATATGGGTTATTGCTAATTAATGTCAGAAATCTAGACAGCTGCTTGTTTTCCATAAAAAATTTGCGGACTAATTACCATTCCGCTCTCATCGTTATGTGGACAGCTTGTGCATACTAAAATATGACTGTCTAATCTCAAGGAAATTGGGCTTTTTTTTGGTTATATAACATAACTTGTATAACCTTCTTTTGCCATAACTAGATCGTAAACGATTAGGTGCGGTAGAATGACGTCTGAAATGTTTTATTTGATACTCAATTAAAATCGTGTTAAAACTTACTTTATTATTTTAAAGCAAGATATTGACATTTTAGTAATTTTTTTTCATGTTGTACATTTCAGAAGATAAGAATTTACATACATACATACATATAATCACGACTATTATTACCTAAGGGTTAGTAAGAGACTAGGCGAAAGCATAGCAAAAGCAGTCCACTACCATAGTCCGCGCTTCACCAAGAATTTAGAATATAAATAAATCCCTACAGGTTCCCAATAGATATGAATTTAGAATGGCAATGGGGGTGCAATTGACTCTTAAGTCACTCCCCTTAGCCCATAATTACTTACAGACATGGTTTGAAATTTTTTTAATAGAAATTACTTTCTGAAACATTGTGCAAGAATTACTCTTATTTTCATAGCAAAATCACTAAATCACAAGATTCTAATTACTTGTAAAATAACATTTTAGCTAAAATGATGTTCTCAATATTATTCCACTGCAAAGATAATTGCAACGGAAAGTAAATCCCTTTCCATGGTTTTGCTAGGTTTTCAGATTATTTTATATAGATATTAATAACTCAAAGCTTAGAGAGACGTAAATTGTTGCACGTAGTAATGTGACCTTTACTTATACGATACTATATTTACTTTGCTACGAACGATACTAGTTTCACAAAGTTCATAAATCGTACAAAAGCAAACAATAGAGAGGCCGAGCCCGTACTGCCCGTTAAAGCGTTTCCTGAATCTGGAGCGTGCATAATCAACCGTTAATCCGGCTCGAAGGACCAGTATAAATAACTATTGTGCGCCGGGTCTGCGCACGCGCGGTTATAGGCGCGCGCCGGTCACGTGGCTGGCTGGGCCCTTTTGTGCTCGGCAATGTTCACTCAATTTTGATTTGTGGTCAACATTTTACCCATGGGTACGCTTTTTGTAATCGCATACTTCGTTTTTTGTATCTTATGCATGACATTCGAATGTCATTTCAATTAGGATTTCTTAATTCAATAAATGCATCAACCTCAAAAAAGTGTGTATAAAAATACTCGGGAAGTCAATTGACTCCTATACATTAGATTCGTAGAATCTTGACCGTAGAAGATATAATTATTTTTTTTGCGTTTTGTAATAAAAGTTTCTAAAATTTGGCACAGATACCAGAAGGAAAAAGGACGACACTATAAATAACTATAATATAATACTATATAAATATTATTGTATCGCTTAAGATTACCTGGCAGTATACTTCTTCTGAACTGTATCTAACGGACATTTTTATATTTGCTAGAACATGTTTTCACTCATACCGTTCTTATCTGTAACCAAATTCTTATCAGGGCAGTTTGAAATTCCCGTAGAACCCAAATTTCGTTTCTTAGAAGCCAACAACTTTAAAAGTCGATGTTCTTGTGTAACAACGCCCATCCTGTTATTGTTATCGTAACCCGACCTCAGAAAAGAATGACCATAAATAGTTTCATATAACTATTTTTGGTCACAGTTCTCTTTATTTTAGATTCAAATCAGTCACGTAGCAAAGCACATATTATTATAGAAAGATAGTAAAATTTGGGAGAATTTTACTAAGAAATAAAAGGATAAAAAATGGAATGAATCTCCCCTTAGCCACCGTATGCGAGAATTACAAAAACAAATAATTATAATAAAATGGATACTTAGTACTATTGAAACTCGTTCAAGAAAGAAGCAATTTCTAGAACGATTTGCTTGCAAAAGTATAGAAGAAGTTTCTCAAAAACTTCGATTACTAAAGTGTGCAAGGTATTCATGTGAAATAAAAGTATGCTCCATTGAAACAGAGTTCTATTTACTACATTATAAATTTTCTTTCACATACAACTTATTTCGTTTGTTCGATTTTTTGGAAGATATCAACTTAGGTCTATTATCTTTTTACGAGTGACCTGGAACGTTTGCTACTCAGGTTATAAAATTTAAACGTTGAAATAAAATTTAAAACACATAAGGCCACTTGCAGGAAATTTTAAACCTAGTTTAAGTGGGTCTAAGATCGAGATCGAGATTTAAACTAGGTTTAAAACTGTATGTGTAATTTGTTAATCATACCAAAGTCAATTCATAAATAAAAAAGATAATTTTCTGTAAACGCTTAATAAATATAATATGTAAATAATAATGGCTATATTAAGTATACTACAGCACATTGGAAAAAAAGCGTTCTTGATATGATAACGCTTAAAATGTTAATTTTTATAATTTGTGTCCTATACCGTTTATAAATAGTTCTATCTACATGATTAAGATATAAAACGACCAATCAAGCAATGCAATTTATATTTTGATTTTTTTTTACTTGTAGTTGTACAATAATTTCCGCCCCTGTTTCTAAACAAATTGCAGAGTTGAAATGCTTGATTTTATAAAAAAAAAATATTTTCATTTTATACTCTAAATTCCAAACCTCAATTTCTCCAAACGTCATTAAAGAGTAAAAAGAGTCACCTATTTGTTTCCGATTGGCGTGTGCCAGGGTTTTATCTTTGGTGTAGGCTATTTTAGTACGTAATCAACCCTCACGTAAGCCAAACACGTCGTGAACAAACCGGGGTGTGTCTAATGCTATTTGCTGATTTAGCTTTACAAGCTTAACTAGAAGAGGCATCTAGATTAGGAGTACCTACTTTAGTATTCTGTAAACTAGCTCCGTAGTTTTTGCAAGCAGTCACGTACCTGGTTTTAAGGATTTATATTATGGTTTCTCGTCACGTTAGCATATAAATATTTCAAAGACATCTGATGTCATAATATAATATATTTAAGAAACATTTGTAATCTTAAACGAAAAACTTGATTCTTAACGCCTGAATAGAATATCTATAACTTGTAGTAAATGTAACATTTCCTACAGCCATATTAATTAGACTAGCTCACAAAGCACTGTAGGTTGTCTGAAGAAAAAATCGTTTTTAAACCCAGAATTTTTTCTTCCAGGGGGGAGCGGGTATTGTAACGAGGCGCTATAGCTATATTAGCGACTCTTTGCTGTTATTGCGCTCTTTCCTGGCAATTTTCTCTTGGTTTCTATTTTTAAATTTACTGTCTGTCTCTTTTTATTTCTTTTGCTCTCGAAATTCATTCTTACAAGAGTCAGCGTTTAGAGCGGTTGACTCACTGACAATAATTTTAAATATTTTTTCAATGTATTTAGTATTGTGTTAATCAAGTTATAAGCTTATCATAAAAAAGTTACAAAATCACAAGATTCTCGGTTATCAGTTTCAGCTAATTTATTAAGTCCATAAGTTTAATTAAGGCACTATTTTGTGCCTTTAATCTTAATATATCTACCTCAATAAGTGACGGCAACTGCCTTTTTATTAATAACGACCTCCACGTCACATGATGTACTGCACGCGTTACTTAAATAAGATGAATTCATTGAAGTATTATATTAAACAGGGCTTGAAACTAGAGATAAAGCCGGAGTTACCAGAGACTCCTATATTTTTATACGATATAAAGTAAGGACTATTATGCTGACGACTGGAGTTCGTTCATATTAATTTCTTCACGTTACTGTTTAAAGTAATTACTTTAAGTAAACTTGACACTGTCATTCCCAGAGGTTAAGCCTCTTTGTATATTTACACGTTACAGGTATTAGTTGTAGGGTGTGTTGAGTCAACACACGACATGATTGTGGCGACACCCTTATCGTTAATACTCTGACAACCATTCACTGGAGGTGGCTGGGTTATTTTATTTAAAATTTGGTGACAATATTGTCTGGCTATGGTTGTTAGCGAATAACGATATTTGTGGGTTGCATGACTATTTAAATCTACCACCTTAACATTAGTTTTGTCATCATCACTTCAGCTTTTATAAGCCAAGAGACACATGATTGTTAGCGACAAACGTTATTTTGTGGGTTGTGTAACTAACTAATAAAACTTACATTTCACTATTAACTTTATTAAATTTTTCATTATTATATCAACCGACAACCACTGCTGAACAAACTCTTTTGTATTTTCAACAATAATGTAATGTGTAGCTATAAACAAATATTGATAATTCTAATCTCTGAATGGTCAGAAAAGTAGACACAAGAGAAACATCTATTCTTCACGAACACCGTAAAAATTACATACACAACAGAAGTGACACGATGAGTACTAAGAGTTGATATTTTTAAATTAAAGATTCGGCAAAGAATATAAAGTACAAGACGATAAAATATTCCCAAAACTTTTAGGTATCCCGCTATACGCAATGAGAAACATTTACACCAAACATTTTCATGTAAATTGAGGGTTTTTTGAGCAATTCCTTTTCGCATTTGCCTGAGGGGATATTAAAGACGACCTAACTTGATATTTCATAGAGGTGGCAATACGTCGACCCTTTTCAATATAAAGGAAAAGTTGATATAGGGAGAATCACGATCTATTTATATACATTTTCTTTCTGAATAGTTTATTTAAGCTTTAAATGTTTATTGGACATTTCAAGAATTGCTTCTCTACCATATATAACTTCAATGTAAATCTTTTTGATTTCTGATCAAAGAAAACGTAAATTGTAATTATGTCATTTGGTTTAACATTTTCTAAATACTCGTAAAATTCGACATTTGCTAAAAGTTTCTTTTGGGCTTCCGTTGTAGACTATTTACCTCAGGTATTTTTTACCTCCGACACAGAGATTATAGTGTTATAAGTGTTTACTATTGCTACTAAAATTAGAAACTGTATTATGTTTTGTCGTGAATAAAAGAGGAGTGTTTTAAGGCACAAAGAAATATCCAAAAACTACTTTATATAATCTATAGTAGGTATTGTTTGAAAGAATATGGTCAATATTAATAATTTATTCGTTGTCTTTGTTTCAGATATGGTTCTTTACAGACATTGAGAACAGGCAACACCAAAATCAGACGAGTAAGTTGGTTAAGCTTTCATTGTTCAAAACCCATTTTACCTCCTCGCGTTCACAAATATTTTGATCTCATTCTCTAGAAACTACAAACTACGTAGATATTAAGTTACTTCAGAGCATTTCAGACTCTATATATTCTGAGATAGATTATAAATTCTTTTATCAAAATAAATACACAAAAGTTTTTTCGGAAGACTATTGTTTGAACTAAGGCTAGACAAATTCATTTTCAGAATTTTGAGGTAAAAGAAACTGAAAATAAACGGAATGTTTGAAGTAGCTGTGAAAGTTATAAGTAAATAATATTAATTACTTATAACCTAAGCATGGTGATATGTACAGTAGGTATCTGATGCAATAAATAAATCTATACATAAAATAAACCTGTAGAGGTCGAATGTCTGTACAGTCAAGTGCATAAATATGTATCTAAACAAACGTGTCAAAAGTATATATCAATGAAAGTTTATTAAGAAAGTATCCAATCTAACTGTCGTAGATATGTTTGCAGAAATTGATCAAAAACATGTATTCATTAAAGGACAATTTGTTTTGTATCGAGTTTTTTCGTTTTTTCGAGAAATTTTGCAGTATTTACTTTCTCTGTTTCATAGCAGGAAACAATTGTCAACATTTAATAGAAAAGAAATTCAAAATTTAAATTAATGTCAATAGTGTCAAAAAATACAAAGAATATTTACTTTTATTTTTTATTGTCTCATCTATCTATACAAACCTTTTGAGCGACATATAATTGCTCACTTAGTTTACACATTTTTGGAACAAAACCGAAGGCATAATACCAACATAATACGAAGAGAAAAGTGTCACATATATTATGATACCATAATATAGATAGATATATATTATTGCACACTTAGTTACTTACATATTTATGGAACAAAAGCGAAGACATAATAACGATAAGTGTCACATATTTCGTGAATCCTTAAATACATACATGATATTGTAATGGTTTTCAAGATACATATTTATGCACTTGACTGTACATAGAAATATGCTTAAAACGAAGGCAGGGGGATGTATATACTCTTTATTGCAGTTCAAAAACAATTACATAAAATAGGTTGTTAACATATGTTTGCAAGGACGGACATATCCCTAAAAGAGATCTCTGCCTGTCAACCCATGAAAGTATGTAAATGAAGACCAAAACATTTTTTTTTTGGTTCTCTGTCCGCGCTGTTTGTACGGGCTAATCACCGAAATGGCTGGACCGATTTCAATGATATTTTGCATGGTCATACCTTATATCCCTGGTCAACATCTTAGATACGTTTTATTCCGGAAAATAAAGGGTTCCCGTTGCGAAGTCGCGGGCAACAGGTAGTTGTAAATAATAACCTTCTTATGTTTTTAATAAACAACAGCTAGTAAATAAATATTTTCACTATCCAATTTAAAGAAATATTTGCTGCTTGTAATAAGGTTCATATTTGAATAAGTTTGCATACATGTTAGAGCTCGTGATTTTTATGTATCCTAGACAGAGGTGTATAACACACCGCACTTTGCCAGTAATTTTGTTAGTCCCTTGTAATTGGGGGTAAATTTAATTGAACTTTCTTATTCCCTCGAATGTCCAAACGCCAAATATAATACTAGCTGTTGCGACTTCGTATTACTGATACTGACTTATCACTGACTTATTAACTATCCCCTTAATTTTCAGGAATAAAAAGTGTCTTTGATATTGACCAGGGATATAAGGTATCGCCATGCAAAATATCATTGAATTCGGTCCAGCCATTTCGGAGATTAGCCCGTACAAACAGACGAATAGAAAGAGAAACAAAAAACTTAAAAAAAATATTTTTGGCATTTTCCCTCTTTTTAAAACCCCCTGACTTATTTTAAGATTTTTTTATATACAGACATTTGACCTCTACTTTTTTATTATATGTATAGGCAATCTGGATGCCAAACAATTCATTTGTCTTGCTCCGTACACTTATACGGTATTTTACCATTTTTTATTTTAAAAGTAAGCAATTTTACAAGAAATATTCTGTCTAACAGATGGTCATATGGTGAACACGAACTGCTCAGCGTCCCACCAACGCAAGCATCTCTGTTGCAAGATGTCTGTGGAATACGATCACTTCCTGGAAAGTGGGAACAAGTAAGTACAAAATAACATATAACACGTATTAACACTAGTACAGTCAGCGTCAAACAGTTAGTGACACTCTGTGAGGGTTAATGTGTAGTGGAAGTCCAGATAAATACAAGATAAACTGAGTTAAAGAATTAAATAAATAGATACAAAGAACAAACACGTTATAGCAATTTAGAAGAACAGACATTAGTGTTATTCAGTTGCCATGGTTACATAAAACACGTATTCCATATTTCAACACACACAGGGTGTTCAATTAAATAGACGATACCAAAAAGTCAATGATATCGGTACAAATAAAGTTTCCATATTGTTGATAACACAAAAAGTTTCCATATAATATTATATGGACTATCAAATTGAACACCCTGAGTGTCACTAACTATTTGACGCTCACTGTACACGCTATCCTCACACTGTGCCTGAAGGCCTAGCACGGACCGGAGAGAAAAAGTCCCCAGAGGCAAAAATCGTCATTGCCTCTCGCTTCTTCGTTCGCGCGGAAGCGAGAGACCATGAGTAATTTTGTCTCCGGGGACTTTTTTTCTCTCCGGCCCGTGCTAGGCCTACTGGTGAATGGTTATGTTATATTAGAAGTAATATATTGATACATATTGTGTTTGTAATATATTAGGAACATTCCAAGAAAACAGACTCCCTGCTGTACTGCTGTAAACAATAGGCACACCGTCAGCTACATTATAACTCTATGGGACGCAAAGAATGATTCCATAATTCTAATAATTTGTCATATTTAAATGAGTTTTTTTATGATAAATACACTAAATCGGTTCCTTTTACAATAGGAACGTAAAACATGTCAAACAAAATGTACATTGTATTTTAAAAATACTTATATCAAAAAAATTGTTTCAATGGCATTTTATTTATAATAAAATTACAGTTGATAACAGCGATACATTAAAATATATATACTTATACCAACTTAACAACCAATTTTTATATTAATAATTTTATGAAATGTCAAAGTCAGCTAAAGAACAAATTATGAATAATATTAAATAGTACTTCAACATTAAATTCATACCGTGGAATGCTTTAAACAAAATTAAATACATTTCAATATTTTAAAATAATAATATGCTGTGCTTTAGCATTTTATTAATATATTCATCCATTCTCTAAAATACCAACCATTTTATCTTTTCAATTAATTTTTCTTCTGTGTTGAATTACACAGCAGACCCTCACCTTAAGCTAAAGAGTTTGTAATTTAATTTTCTACGTCAAAATAACTTCCTGCTTAACGACTACCAAGAGGTGGAAAAGCCAACCAAGATAAAAAGGTGCTGTTTTCTGTTACCTTAACTATCAGCTTACACTGATCCACGTGGGATACGATGTTTGATTTGCCGTTCTTTTAATTAAAAAATAAACCTATTTATCAAGATTTTTCTTTGAGTAAGTCAAATCAAACTTCATGTTCTGCATATAATAAGCAACTAGAGCAAAATACTCATGCCACATAATTACCCACATCAGTGTTGCCTAGTCCATCAAAATGACAGATCTCAGCAATTATAACGCAATCAAAGCAGTTCGTTGTGTATGAAATGATGGATGTTTATTAATAGTCCCTGTTATTACGAACGGATTTTACACTACAATTAGGTAACAGGAAACGATATGGATAATCTTTAAGTCTAAGAGAATGATTCCATTGTTAACTGCATTCATAACATAAGTTACATATCAGCGAGCAATTTTGCTATCGCGTTTCTTGTGTTTTAAAAATTGCGTTGCGAAGGTAATCATATATTGGGCTATGAAATAGGTGTTTTTATTCTGTCTTAGCAATATTTCCGTAACTATTGAGTTTCAGAACATTCTTATAAAATAATTGCCTCTTCTAAAAATAGACCATATATTTGTGCTCGTATTATTTAATTTGATAATTTTTTGTAAGTTTAATTGTGTTAAAATTAGACACAAAGACAATTATTTTTTACTGCCTCCCGAATACATCACTTTATTTGCATTAACATAAAAACGATGAATAATTTTTATCAAGCGTGTTCACACACATATTGCTAAAGCTTGTCTAATGATACATGCCAAATATTATTATCTCTGGATTTGTCGTTGTGAAGAAAACTGATAAAACGTTAATATGTAAAATGCAGACATCCCCAAAATCTCCATACAAAACACCAATTTCATAGGTAAGGACCTAATACAATACATGTATCTACTTTCCATGGCTCTCCATGCACTGAAGAGGTTTTTGACATCTTAAATCTCGCCCCTCTACTGAATGAGAAGTGGGTACCGACATCAGTACTCACTAAAAAGTACAATATAAATTTGTCGTAGCGTACAATGAGATAGGTAAAAGCAATCATTTATTCCACATCCAAATAATTCGGAAAACGTAGTATTAAGTGGTTTCTTCAAAACAGGAGTAAAAATGTTTCTTGGGCCTCCAAGAAATATCGTATTCATTTGTTATATTTGCTACTTACATCAAGTTCAAGTTCAAAACAATAAATGCGTACTCTAAATGCACATTCTACATTTAAGTTTTTTTATTAAAAACTCAGACTGAAGGTAGAACTCATAAAACAACCAAAAAAATTAATCTGATTGTGAAAATGGGTTGAAAATCGTGTAAAATTATGGAAATATCTTTATTTTTCGATAAAGCTACGTTTATTATAGTGGATGTAATATACATCGCAACCTTTGGTCGAGCCCCCGAGCGACAAGAGCTGTAAATCCTATTATTCGACGACCTCCGTGGTCGAGTGGTCTGTATGCCGGTCTCAAGGCGTCGCCATCTCGAGAGGTTCTGGGTTCGATCCCCAGTGGGGGCAAATGTTTGGGTGATGAATTTTCAGGCATTTGTTCTCCAGTCTTGGATGTTTATATATATATTTCTATATATTCAGGTTATTTATATGTATTCATCTATTAAATATATTTATCCGTCATCTAGTGTCCGTAACACAAGCAGCATTAGTTGCTTAAAATGGGGCTAGTTGATAGGTGTGAATGTCTGAGGATATTATTATTATTATTATTATTATTGCACGATGATAAATCAATTTGTATGAGTAACAGTACCCAACTTTAGCCCTAAAATAATCCGTAAGTCAATGTGATAGATCTGATTTTGGCGCATCGATAAAATTTTGAAAGATTAAAAACATTATTTTGCTTCATTATGTTAAAATACGGGACTAGCCATCCAAACCGGCTAATCATGGGTGCAATTTTATACCAAATATTTTTTTATAATAAAAGTGGTTTTGTAGTCATGGATACTTTCCAGCAGAAAAAGAAGTTTAAAAATCGAGTCAGTTGTACCGGAGAAGTTCTTTTTACTACGTTTTTTTTAAATATTAAAAAACACAAGGAAATGTCTATAAACAGCTGTTCTTACGCTTGACTGTCATGTAAATTCCTTTAATTCTTCAAATCGTCTTACTAGGCAAGCCTTCCTTTTGTCGTTGTGTAACATCAGACACCTTCCCAAAAACTGTTTATCTCGCTAAGTACACAATACATCCGTTCTAAAATAACGTTATATAAGGAAACATCAGCTCTTTGCGTGTTGTTGTTATCTAATTCGTAAAAGTTGTACGTTACTCCTTAATTTTGTATGTTAGCCCGAATATTTAAGAGAGATAGGTTTCCAAGTATTCCTCCTCTGAATGTTCCATGTTTCTTTGATGTAAAATTTTAAAATATCTATTTTATATTTAGAACGCATTTTACACATTTGGTATCTATACAAATATTATAAAGCTCAAGAGTTTGTTTGTTTGTTAGTTTTATTGAACGCGCTAATCCCAGGAATTATTGGTACGATTTGAAAAATTCTTTCAGAGTTAGATAGCCCAATTATTGAGCCTAAATGCTATACAACATCACGGGTTAAAGCTATTTCAAATAATATAGGAAAAGTTTCTTCCACAGGACTACCAAATTAAAATAAGTTTATACAGCAAATTATACTAAGATTAGTTTGATTCATTTGTACGTTTAATACCCGTATAAAGAACAAATACTGACGAAAATTTGATATGAGGCATTTCTCTCTTTCTACGATTTTCATCTTTTGTGTGTCGAAAGACAGACGTGATTATTATCGAATGCGCCTGCCATGTACAACAAACTAAATTTTTATACGGTCTTATTAAAAATATTTTTGTTCAAAGCTGAAACTCTTTGAAGAAGTGTATTTATATTAAAAACAAGATGCTCTTAACTCCTGTTTTTAGAAGCTCGTCTGTGTAAACTTACACGATCCTGTTTGACCATTTTAATGATCACATTATGGGTCGCACGGAATTGTGTGAACACAGATTTTGTTTGCGCAGCTTCACCAAGCGCTCTCAGATTACCATTTTCATGATATTCAATATTTTCTACGTGGTTTCGTAATGTGTGTTTTTGGATGCAAACACAAGCAAAATTTTAAGCTTATTTGGAAAGTTTTAGGTTTAGTTTAACGATGATTTTTTACCATTAATCGGTTTAGTTTCAGTGTAATTAAAACAATAACACCTTTATTCATAAAAGCTACTTAAGGTTTAATCAAGCGATTAACCATAATTTATGAATAAGCGCAAAAATATTGCGCAAGAATCTATTTAGTAGATGACGTTAATCGAAATAGAAATTCTGATGTCAAATTGAAACACTTTAAATAATGTTAATCGGTGAAAATCGAGCGTTTGAGCTAAATATTTGAAATCTATCTACCAGCTGAAAAAATCTCAGCTGACATCTTATGAAAATATTTCCTACATAGTTAAGATTGCCTGGTACTTTGTTGGAAAAATAGATATTTATACACACTATTCGCTATACACTATCATAATATTTTTGAAAAGTAAATCACTTCTACTGAAAAATATGTACTTGCTTATTTTAAATGCAAAGTATACTAAGTCAAAGAGTATTTTGTTGATTCATTTTGATTTTTTTATATTTGTTTAATTGTGCCTGTACCAACTTATATTAATTTACGATTAGTAAAAGTTTCTAACAACTGTACTTTTCCTTATTTACTAATAAGGGGCGAATAGAACCGTTTTATATTTCAATATAGTAAGATATACGTAAATTGTGTTCCAATCTTATTCCAAGCTACATTTTCCATTTTATTGAGACGTTATGTATACTGCACGAGAACCGCCCTAGTCAGTTCATATTTAAACAGCTTTAAATAATTAATCGTAAATATGTTTATAATTCAAATTCGTGCCCGCTAAACCGAATAATCCGATTAACGGCATGTTCAAAGAAAGTTAAAATAATTTTTTCGCCGAACCTTTTAAACCAGACCCCACGTACAGATTTTTTCAAAGGTTTTTAATCTGTGGACTCCAGCGGCCCATGGGGACACAACAGACGTAATGGTTTTTGAAGAGCAACTCCAATATTATGTTGGGCCAACAATGATTTTCACGCGTTTACTCAGGGCGACGAATGTTTTTGTTGGACTTTTCTTGTTTGTTCCAAAGAGCTATCTTGTTTTTACATCTAAACTTGGTGTTATATGACGAAGGTAATCAAATAAAGGAGCTTATTAGAAGCCTTTCTCATTAGGCCAGTTCAAAAACAATACAATATTATTATGTTATGCATTTATATATAGAAACAAAATATTTTAATCAAAGTTTATGAACATCGGTCAACATTTATTGTAAGAATTTCTGAATAAGGTTTTGCTTTGTTAGTACGCATGAACTTTTCATTTGTTTTGCTATATTTTTGAGCAATATAGCGCGCGAACATTGTGAAACTGCAAACACATATCAATTTATTTTCAATTCATCACCTTGTCGTCCAATCATTGGTTTCGTGTTGCAAATAATGAAGTCTGACATCAGCATGTTTTGTTGATTACAGCATGAATGAAACATTCTACATTAAAATACAACAAAAGGTAATTACGCAATAAATTATTGAAATTAATACTGAAGGTGGGTTTTTATTTGCGAAGAATTCTACTATTTTGATACAAAAAAACTAATGAAACTATTTGATCATTTTTTAAATATAAACTATGGCTCAATGTTTAACCATATTTCATATAGGTAAACTTTTTTCCTATGTACAAGTAATGTAGCTACTGAACAATTTCAGCGTTGAGGTCCTGTAAAAATGTAAAAAAATTGATCAAATTATATAAGTGGTGAAGCGGTAGCCGTTTTTGGACGGACGGGGGACTACTCGTTCGATGCCGCAGGAAACGCGGGTTCGATCCCACCGCCTAGCTTGTACCACTGAGTTTGGATAAAACTTATGTACTTACAGTTCATTGTGAATATCGCTTACCTCACATGGTGCCCGGTGCATGGCAACAGGCTCGCCATCTGTTATATGGGAGCCTAACATATCTGGCGTAATATCGGTGTTATCACCTCTGCCTATCCCTTCGGGAAGAGAGGCGTGATGAAATGTTATTTTTTGTGTTTATTTTATGACCGAGATGTAACAATAGTCTTTTATCCCGTGATAATGCTGCCTAAACAAAATCCAGTATTAAGATGTCCCTAAAAAAATTTGGTATAGATACATATACCAGATAAAGCATTTAGATATGGGCCTTAAATCTGAGCATTAAGGTCGGTCGACTGGCACCGAACATTCTCTTTATTGCTCCCAGCGATCTGCCTGGATTAAGGACTCGGGCCATAGAAATAAATGTAACTGGAAGCCTTCGTTAGTGAGCACGAATGTAAAGGGAAATATTAAAAAAGTAAAACAACGCAAAATCGTAATTCCTTTTGAACAGTGTTTTGATTGTAAAATACGTCAATTCTATTAAAAAAAACTAGATTGGAAACCGTTGTTAATGACAAGAAAACAAACATGAATTATTTAACATACCTATACTTAGGATATTTTTAAATCAATGGAATCTTTGTTAATCAATACAATGATTAACAAAAATATTCCTTGAATTTAAAAATATACTACTTTGTAAGATATTGTACCTTTTTAAAGACTTTTTAATTAATTATATTTTTAAACTGGTTTCAAATTATACGCTGACCTTTTCACAATTATCCATCGTTTTATCTACTGAAATATAACACTCGTTTTATGGTAAAAGTAGAAAAACCTACACATTTTTTCTTAATATTACCAATTACCTACATCTACCTCTTCCTTTACCTATCTCTTCTCTTGGGTGTCGTAAAAGGCGATTAATGGACTTAGAACTGCACAACATAAATAGCTTACAGCGGCGACGGGCTCACCACCTGTCACGCAGAGCACATGTGTAGTCACTGCTTGGTGAAGCGTGGACTATTTCAATGGACTGCTTTTACGGTGTTTTTGCCTAGTTTCTGACTTAACTTTAGGGGATAATAGTCATGATTGTATATATGGATATTAATTGCATTGCGCTGGTCAAATGTGGATTCTACGGTACAAACGATCACATAAGCAACCAGAATTAGCGTGAGCGGCTTTACGTGCCTTTAAAAGCACTGAGGAACACAAACTTCTTGATCTTCAGAATGTTCTAGTCACCTATTGCAAAAGTTGCTTTGTTTTCAATCGAAAATTCAAGCTCCAAATTTCAAGACTCCAATGTTGTGAATTCGAACTTAATCTAGGTTATAGTAATACCTTCTACAGTACTAAGTCTATCAATCTATAACTTCACAATTCTCTCTATATCAACGTAGACCATTTTATAGCGGGTTTTATAAAGTATAGGCAGACTTAGAGCTGGCATCGCCCAAGGATAACTCGGCCTGTTAATCCATACCCAGGTATTTACAACCAGCCCGATGACGTTAACGGCCATCTTAAGTTACCACAGTATTTTTAAGGAAGACCTTATTGAATAAAAGAGGGTTTATTGAAGCCATCTCCGAAATTTACGGCTCAAAAAGTTATATCCTCTGGATAATTTGAATCAGCTATAAATATGTAAATAATGTTAAAGGTCCTAGAATTTGTGGCATATGTACGGCAACTCAACAAATGCTATACAGTGCCAATAAGGGATTGGCTTTTTAAAGATTTTTTAAATTGTTGTCCAAACTTAATGAAGACACCAATTAGAACATAATTGACATTCGCGATTTTCTCCTTTCAAAAATCTATTTGATAAGGAGGCTTTTTACTAGTAACCTAAATCGTATTCATAAAAGACAGCGGCGGCGTGACAAAATTCAATTAGCAGCTCGAGACGAACGATTGCTTCGTAATTGTTTTTCTTTAACATCTGTCTTCAAAGCCATTTGTTCTCCGTCAATATTACGCAAACATAAACTCGGTATTCAAAAGCCTGATCGTACGTCGGTGTGTAAAGTCATTTGTCGTACGCTATACTGCAATATACTCAAGACGCAACTCCTGTTATTTTGCGCCGAGCGTAATGCCTCTAAATTATACCACGACAATAATTATTACCGGCACCCGAAGCAAAACTCGAACAACGACGGCTTTATAAGCTGGTACAAAGTTGCAATTATTTTCTTCATATGTATATCGCCATTGAAGCCAGCTGATAACTTTCAAGTTTTTTCATGCTCGTTTTGCTGGAGACAGATGAAATTAATGGTTACTGGCCCTGGTGGGACGTTTCACGTTATTTTCTGTTCGGAGTTTTTTGTAATAAACTATTCCGTCTTAATAAGCATTTTTTTTTTCGCAGGTGGTTTTGCCATTTCGATGACGACAACTACGTGAATGTTCCCCGGTTGGTCAGCGTTCTGCAGAAATATAATCATCAGGAAGATTGGTACCTTGGTCGGACTTCCATATACGAACCCGTCAAGATTTATAAGAAGCCTACTAATAAGGTAACAACAATACATAATTACAATAGTCGATAATATTACAAAGTACACTAAGCTAAATATCACGTTTTTGAGCGAAGACTTATAAATATTTTAACGTATAACAGCACTATATTTATAAAGTATCGCAGCTATAAAAGCTTACAGCAACAATTTAAAAAGTAATGAGTTTTAAAAATATGAAATAACGAGTCCGTTGTTAAGCCCGAAGTTATAGCTTTCGTACAAGACGGATAATTTGTAAACATCAAGCAACATACTGATAATCATTTTTTTTCAGCTCATGTTCTCGTTTTGGTTCGCCACCGGAGGAGCTGGATTTTGTATAAGCAGGAGTTTGGCGTTGAAAATGCTACCTGTTGCGAGGTACCTTTTAACTGTTTATTAATAATAATAATATGTTATTATTGTAAGATGAAGTGACGATCTGCGAAGCGCTGCCTGCAGATGCTAGATGCAAAAAGATGAATTACGGGTAAAATGGCCCACGTCAGTGAAGGCCTGTTTCTAGTAGTAAATAAAGGCGGATGACGATGATTAATAATTTGATAATTAAAGAATAGATAAGTATTTATTGGTAACTCAAGTAAAGCTTTCATAAATCGGATTAAAGCTAGATGTTACAATCGGCTGCCTTATCTCGATCTTGAGATCTTGAGACAATTAAAAAGCCACGTTTTACATTTTGACCACTCAAACTGTAAATGTTAATAATTATTTTTATTGCAGCGGCGGCAGGTTTATCAGTATCTGCGAAAAAATACGGCTGCCAGATGACGTGTCCATGGGCTTCATAATTGGTAAGATAATTGTTTTACGATTCTGCCTCGTAAATATTTTAATTGCTTATCCCATTCCGTATTTGTTATAAATAGTAAGTTGCAGAAAAAGGAAACGTTGAGGAGTTTTTAATTTTATAATTATAAATAGCCATAATTCTTAAGTAAAAAAAGAAAGTAATCGTTTTGAATAAGCCGACTAGAAAAATATGAATTGTTATTATTTTGGTTTTAGAACATCTAATGAAGAAGAACCTAACTTTGGTCCCCGAATTCCATTCTCATTTGGAACAAATGAAGCTTCTCCCGCAAGAAACCTTCAAGGAGCAGATCTCATTCAGTTACTCTAAGTCCAAGGAAGAATGGAACGTTGTCAACGTGCCTGGCTTCGATACCAGATACGATCCTAGTCGGTAAGGAATCTTATTTTATTTGACATTTAGATTTTTTATATTTAACATTTGTATGTGTACTCTATCTGTAACAACATCGCACTCCATATTCAACACTTCAATTTTTTTATTATTATCTTCAAACCAAAAATAAGAGATTTTTGCTATACTTAAGCGCAAGTTAACTGATTACTTTTATAAAGTAAGAATAAACAGCAATGACTTGCTTTGTAGGGGAGAGTTTGAAAAATATTTGTTCGTTCACAGATAGCGCCTATGCTACTGTGTCTGATGACTATTTTCTTTTAACTTGTATACTATTCAGGTCTCAAGTCACCTGTAAGCGAATGACGCGTAGCAAATTGTGACCGCATTCTAACCCCACATGTAACTCGCGCGATGACTCTGTCTAGAGTAGTCTAGACAGTTTCGTTAACCTCATCCATACATGTTTTACTTTGTGGTGTTGAGTGATTTTTTAATGATATTTAAATACTCATACTCATATAACATATTTACTTATATAGACGCTCAAAGGGATTAAGAGCATCGTTCAAATCGAATCGCAAGTTGTCAAATACGCATTTTATCATTTTCACGGAATTGACTCGAAAAGAACAATATTTGTTTAATTTATAATATTGGGTCCTTACCTATGAAATTGGTGTTTTTATTCTGTCATAGAAATTTGTCCGTAACTATTAAGTTTCAGAACATTCTTATAAAATAATTGCCTCTTCTAAAAATAGACCATATATTTGAGCTCGTATTATTTAATTTGATAATTTTTTGTAAGTTTAATTGTGTTAAAATTAGGCACAAAGACAATTATTTTTAACTGCCTCGCGAATACATCATTTGATTTGCATTAACATAAAAACGATGAATTACATTAATCAAGCGTGTTCACACATATATTGCTAAAACTTGTCTTATGATACGTGCCAAATATTATTATCTTTGGAATTGTCGTTGTGAAGAAAACTCAAAAAATGTTAGTATGTAAAATGCAGACATCCCCAAAATCTCCATACAACACACCAATTTCATAGGTAAGGACCTAATAGGTACTTCTCTTGATGTTTTTATAATAACGAAACAAAGAATTAAGGTCTATTTTTTAAGTAAATTGTTTTTGTTTCAGGTTCCTTTCTCTGCATTGTTTCCTCTTTCCACAATTCAAGTTCTGCCCGAGATAGCAGCGGCACCCGTCTGCAATTAAGTAATCCATTTTGTGTCCATAGTTGGTGGACCTCCGGGTAGTTACAATCCGTAATGAACGAGGCGTAATCGCAGAGAAATCTTGCAAAGACAGTGCAATCTATTAAGAGTAACGTGAACTGTCTCAACACTATCATAAGCCCAGAGACGCCCGCTGATGGGGTGGCTTCACAGATCTGAAATGCACAAAAAAGTAGAAAAAAGTGTATCAGATTGAACAAAATCGTAATTCACTTTAAACAATAACAGTGTTGTGACTGTAGCAGTTTTAGTGATGTGGCGTCAAACGTACAATAATGGTGCTCGATTGAGAAAAATACTGTGCAATTATAGCTTTTGTGCTCCAGAATCATTTATTACAAATCGCGGTGCAAAATATTTTTTATACGTAAAATACTTAATAGTTCTTTGATATGATCAAAATTTTCGTTGTATTTGACGTACCGAAATGAAAAAGTAAATTTAACGTCATTACATTTTTTCGTATACAATGCTTTTATGATTTCGCAAACCAAAGAATATTGCGGAATAATTGGTCTAAATTGGTGCAATATTTTTTGTGTAAATAACCAGGTTTTGTAGTTATTATAACTTCACTGCCATACCATTGTATGTTTACCAGTGATATGTAATCAATGTTAGCAAAATGGACAACTGTTATTAGGTTGTGATATTACGGTAATATGTAAATGATGGCTTAGAATCTGTTGTAAAACTATAAAATTATAAAACTTATAGTGAAATTGAAAGGAAAGGACATTGATTCTAAAAAATTTAGCTTTTGTTATTGTTATTTTAATTGATCTGTGATATTAGAATAATTAGTGATATTAGGTATGAGCGATGTGCTATTTAATCGTTGTATTTAAAAGTTCTCCAGTCAGGTGTTGTGACGTTGTTTATAAATTAGTTTGTTTATAAAATAAACAATTACATTTAATTGGTCTCTTATTATTTCACGCCCTTGTCCGAATCGAATTGGGTGCTGCCCACGCCATACATGGTTTTATGATCTTGCTTTTAGGTTCTTTTATTATCTTTTTTATCTTTACCTTTTACAGATAATAAAACACACTATTGAAAGTAACTTTATCTCCCTTATTCATAAACGCTATTTAAGTTTTAAGCCAGACATTAAACAATATGTGGAAATATGACTTCAAGGTTTAACCCTGAACTTTGTTTAAAATGTGGCATATATGTCAAATTAAACCACCTCAGGAAAAGTATGCGAAGCATAAATGTACTTTCATGAGAAAAGGGTGGTAAATAACAAAAAAAATAATAGTTTAAAAAACTAAAAAACACGCTTTTAGCACGCACTAAAAATTACAAACAGAAAGCGTGGTTTTGTCCAAAAAAAATAAGACTACATAAATTTATACTTTTTAGTATTCTTATTATTCAAACTTAATTAACTACTTGTAACGGCCGCCATGTTGGATTTAGGTCACGTGATAATTTTTTTCGTATCCCATTCAGCAAACCCTTTAATACTCATATCATGGGGGTGGCTTTCAAACAGCCAGTCCGCCATCTTGGGGAGGCAGCCATATTGGATTTGTAATGACGTTTCTAAGCTAGTCATGTAGTTATTGTCATCAGAACTCAGAGCGTGTGTAAAATTTCATCCTAATCGAAGACCTGGATGTAGGTCAAATTAAGATTACAAATTTTGACGCAGACATACAAAGTTAAATAAAAGCGTGTAAAATGGGCGACATAAACAGCTGTTATTTTTGCTTGGGAAGATTATAAACTATCGAACCAAAATTGTATAAATGTTTATGCCTGTGTGTTTGTGCCAAAGTGCTAAAATAATGAATGGTTCGGGATAAAAGCTGATATTAAATGTTGGCGTCTGTGTTCTTACTTTTGAGTCAAGTTTATGTAACAGCCATGAGTTATCAAACACGAGCTGGTGTTTATAAAACAAGCCTTGCCGAGTAAATAGAAGTAACTGTAGTTAATACATAATATATAAAAACATACAAAGACATAAATCAATAAATAAATAAGTATATCCTCAGACATTCCCACCTATCAACTATTAAGCTCCATTTTAAACAACTATTGCTGCTTGTGTTACGGATACTAGATGACGGAAAAATATATAAGAAATAAATATATACTTATTAGTATTCATAAAATATACAATACTTATATAAATATCCAAGACTGGTGAACAAATGCCTGTATTCATCACACAAACATCTGTCCCCACCGGGGATCGAACCCAGAACCTCTCGTGATGGCGACGCCTTGAGATCAGAGCGTACAGACCACTCGACCATGAAGGTCGTCGAAAATATCTCCAATCTCACTCTCTCCACGATGTGACAGGCAGAGAAACACTCATACACAATGGCAAAAACATATGCAACATATCAAACCTCTTTCTTTATTTCAATGGCAGTGTTCGGAGCTTGGAATACGTACTTTAGCTAAGTTTGATAGTTCCTTAATTAAAAACCAAAATACCTACAAAAAACCTATACATTAAAAGGCCTTGTGAATTGGTGCAGTTTTTAATGGAATACTGGGCAAATTCTGGGCAGAAGTATTCTAGAAACAGTATAAGTAGGTATTTTTGTTATACATTAATGTAATGGAGGGCGAAAGTGTAATTTTTGGTACTTAATAAAAAAAACATATTTTATTTTAATTATAAATTAAAACAAATTAAACGTCTCAATCATAATACCTATATCTACAGCTCGAACCGTCTAATTTAAACATACCTACATGGTTGCAAATGCATCATGTGTTCTAGATAACTGCCCGTGGGTGTCGCGAATCGTCACCGCTTGTCTGGGCGTCACCTTACAAGGTAACCGCTTACACCACATTCAAGGAATGCAGGGTTAACGTCCTACAACGACCCGCTCCAATTTCAGTCTTGCACAAACTCGTTAGGGTTCAAAATTGATTGTGACCCACCTGACAGCTAGTCTAGTTTAATACACATAAAACACCCATTCAAGAGAATGCCATCAATAAATTCACACTTTGTTGACAAGCAAAACGCTTTTCTATGCGGTGTAAGACGTATGAATACGACGTTAAAATAGTAAGACATCTAACGCTTGTAAACGAATTAATGTCTAAGAGCTCGGCTGCAGACCATAAAGGGTGCTGAAAGTCGCGCTGCACGATCTAAGACTCCTTAAAAGACTATTTTCAGAGATAATTTGATGTAAGAACTATCTATAATCTACCCTGACATTTGGTACACACATATCGACCGATACAAATTATGCGGCATCCGTTCATGGGGAACAAATGATAATAGTAAAATTCATCATCACATTAAGACAGGGGCACGTAATTTATGGCCAGGGGTGGAAAAATGTGGCCAGTCGTACAAACCCGGGTCTCATAGATGGCGATACCTTGAAACGGGAATACAACCCATACAGCCACAGACAGAGCTCATCAAAACCTAAAGCTAAATTTTTCCCACATTTTTTCGCAACGTGGAATAAAGTTGTCCTCCTCAGCCTATAAACATGGAGAAACATATGAGGAGCCACACTGGCGCAATGTGGGTTGGTGGGTAGAAACATTCGCAATATTGACCGGGATCAACGTCTTAACGTGCCTTCCGAAGCACGGAGAAGCTCGAGATCACAAAGTTTTTGGTCACCCATCCACGGCCTGACCATGACGAAGGTAAGGTAGTTTTGTTTTCGATCGAAAGCCAAAGCGTACTAAACACTACGTCACCGAGCTCCTCGAATAAAGTTGGACTTGATGTAAAACTGACGATGGCACTTTCATTTGCTCTGAGATCGACAAGGACAGTCAACTCAAATCGAAATAAGACTCTTAATGCTTAAAAAACGAAGCAACTAGATACCCAGGCAAATGTTTAGCGTAAAATACCACTTAGGATCAGGTAACACCGAAATCGGGTTAAAGATCACGGGGGCGTTGACAATGCACCTTAATAGCATTGAACCTCTCAAATGACAAGGTGTGACCATACCTCGTGGGAACGTTTTACCAATTTTTATGGAACTTCGTTATAATCAGTTTGAATGATTAATTAAGTAATTGACATGCTCCATTCGTTCCACTGCGGAGGGTCCAGTTTTCATTCGGAAGCACCTGGCATTAGGCTGCTCTTCTTTTTGATCGGTTATTACTGCAGAGTCACTTTACGTAATTGGGTTTCGTTCAAATTTGTTCTGCCGCAATAAATCCTATTGCAGCATGAAGCGAGAATTTCGACTGATTAAGCTCCTTTATACAGATGTCGCATGTCTTGGAAATTTCAAACCTTATTAATTTAATTGAAAGAGGCATTATTTATTAGCGTGAAGCTGATTTTTAATCATCATACATATTTCTCAAATCATCACATCTTAAAGAAAAAGCTTTGTTAAATAGTTAACGGGCATAAAACGAGACACAATAGAAACATCTATTGTATTCCGAACACTGGTGTTCGCGGTGCTCGCCAAGGGGTTAATAGATTCTAACTTTAAAAATAATTAAACGCGTATATTCCTAATGAGAAGAGGGCCTTATCACCCATATATTGCCTGCTTTCGCATGTATATAGAGATATAGTGTTCATAGAGTGTTGAAAATAAACTTTTTTAATACAGTGTTACCTACAGTCACGAATTTCGCAGTAGAAGTCCGTTCAAAAAGTTTATAAACCTTCATAGTAAAAAATAATAATGTAAAAGCACTAAATTACCATGTCAGTAAAATATCTAATATTGATATTAAATAATATGGTAAAAACTATTGACTTTTCTAAATAAATGCTTTCTAAAAACTACTCGTAGACACCTCTTCAAACTTCTCGACTCTAAATTTTCCATTGGACTATGAAAGTTTAGTTTCTTCTGTCTACGCTCAGAGTTAACACCCTTGGCTGCCCCTTCGGGAATATAATCGTTTAATTTCAATTTAAACTGATCTTTGAATAAAAATAAATAAATATTTCATAGGCCAAGTTTGGCACTTAAAAACGTCAATAATGTCCATATCTTATACAAAATGAGTTGAAAAAAAAAACACAAATTAATAATCTTCATTATCGCGAGCTAGGTGGCATAGTGGTCAGTGCGCTTTGGCTTCGGTCAAAAAAAGGTACCTTCGCCATGGTCAGGCCGTGGATGGGTGACCCAGACTTTGTGATCTCGAGCTCCTCCGTGCTTCGGAAGGCACGTTAAGCCGTTGGTCCCGGTCGCTTTTGTGACCGTTTCTACCCACCAACCCGCATTGGGCCAGCGTGGTGGTGTTACGGATCTTACTCCTCATGTGTTTCTCCATGAGGAAGGCCTGTCCCAGCAGTGGGACGTATATAGGCTGCTGACGATTACCGCGAGCGCATATAGCAAATACATCCAGCAGCGCTTTGACTGTGGCTGTAATTGATACAAGCGGCCGGATTCCGTGAGCAATCCGGCCTTTGATGAGCAATCCGTGGCTTTTCTTGAGGACCCGGCAAGAAACTCATGAGCCACTTTTTTAATATCCAAATCCAATCACATAATCCGCACCTCTTCAAATATCGTCGACCCACCTAGCTGGTTATCAGCCAACACTCAAAACTGTATAATTATTTTAACTGCATAACTCAGACTTCGTAATTACTCCAGTGCATGTCTCTTATAATCTTAAGATTAGCAACCTCCGCAACTTGGAGGGTCTTTTATTTGGTCGTTTGAGGACATTACCCAGACGTCATTATTCCCTTATTCCAATGTGCAGTAGCACTAAGCATTAAGGTATCTGCCCACTATACCACAGCGTGTTAGGGTCATTGCAGAAAAAAATATTCTTTGTATAGAAATATACGAGAGCCCACTAGATCGTTCTGACACCGACCGCCACATTCGCAATTATTTATTTATTTTAACCTTCATATCCATAAAGGATATGATAGAAGTTCGGTGGCGTAGTAGTTAGTACGCTTTGCTTTCGATCAAAAACAAAGCTACCTTCGCCATGGTCAGGCCGTGGATGGGTGCCAAAAACTTTGTGATCTCGAGCTCCACCGTGCTTCGGAAGGCACGTTAAGCCGTTGGTCCCGGTCGCAGTGGGACGTATATAGGCTGAGGACGATCCATAAAGTACTTTTTACATAAAGGGGACTTAACGACTACACATCGCAGATTACAGAGTGGGGGCACTGCAGTCTAAACAAACAACTATCAAAAAAAGAATAAGTTACGTATATTTTTCGATACTTAGAATATTATACGTGCCTGAAACGGTCCTAGATCCTTCATAGTTTCATATTAAGCTCCAGTGTAGTGGGCAGAGGCCTTAAGCCTCGTAAATACTCGATATATTACAAAAACTTTCGAATGAAACTACTCGTAGCTCGAAGCAGAACGATTAACAAAACTACTCCACGAGTTAATGGCTTCGAATAAACATAATTAAGCTTTCAAAGAAAGCCGATTGATCCTGCGCCCACTACTTTGGGAATGACACTTAATTAAATACAAAGGTCATTTGTTTTAATGTCAGTGAATAGTTCTTGTGTTTTTCTTCTAAAAACTTAGTGGGCCCAGCCAGTGTTTGATAAGTTTGATAACGTAATAAAAGCTAATGAATATTCATAAACATTTTTGTCATTTCAAATTAAAAAATATCTTATTCGAGTTGATGTAAGCTCCAAAAACACATACTTCTATTTTTTTGAAAGTTTAAAGAATTAGTCTTTAATAAATCTTTAAAAAAACATCCATGACACACGAATCTGCTCTGGGATTCGAATCTGGACTTACCAACTTTGAAATCAACAAACCACTCGGCCACGACGATCGTCATCATTCATGACATTTTATTGAAGTTAGCCTATATGGAACTCAAAAGTGTAAAAATAGTTAATAAAAAATGACCGGTCGGGTTTATTAATCCTCTTAATTAAAAGTGTCGAAAATTATGATAATGGGTGGAGATTTTCCGTGCAAAATTAATTAGTTCCCAGTAACCGGTTGTTTGTCATTCCACACGTAAAACAACAATCGTTATGTGAAGCCCTTCTGGTTTGACCACGGACGTTGTTAATACCTCAATTATATGGATTTGGTTTTAAAAAAGTGCAATCCAAATTGTATTTATGGGTCGGTTTTTAAACCTAGGCTATCTTATATTACTATTTTAAAGTTAATGTGTGTCTATAAGATGTATACAAATCATAAAAATATATATTGGGTCCATATCCTGAACGGGCAGGCAATAAGGTGTTATCGCCTCGGGATGTTGGGGCTTCGATATGTTTATGAATTATACCTTTATACGTATTTAAGTTAAGACAAGCTATATTTAGAATAAGCACTATTTCAGTTTCATTCAAACTCACATATCTACATTTTCTCGACGCTGCCTGGCTAATAATAAAGTTCAAAATATCATAAATATAATTTATTTCATATTAAATAAAATAAAAATAAAAAAGCCTGGATTTCTCGCAAGTAATTAAGCATTATTACAAAATTTGATAATAGTTTCACAGTTATTTCTGCAAGAACCCTTTTTCTGGTAAAGGTCTCCCCCAATTTGAGCCAATCTTGTCTAGAGCCCGCAGTTCGCATCCAGTTCGTCATCCCATCTTTTACGGGGTCTGCCTTTTTTCCTTTTGCCTGCCGGACCTCACCTGGCTGCGACACTGTTAGTCCACCTCTGGTCCTGGAGACGCGCTACGTGTCCGGCCACTTCCATTTCAGAGACAAAGCTTGAGCCAGACCGTCCGTTGCCCCGATGTCACATCTTATTTTTGAATGACGAATCTTTTGTATTTTTTTGATCCATCCCGCGTTGGCATGTAACAATTTTGTCTTTGTCATTTTTGTTAAAATTCCATGTCTTTCAAGCATAGGTCAGGCATGTTATAAGGCATGAATTCACTACTTTGGTTTTTAGTTTAATCGGCATTTTGCTCTTAAATATTTCTTTTAATTTATTTCATATCCCATATTATATCTGAACTATTCTAAAATTTTTGAATGACACACCACGAAAATTGCATCCGCGCTCTACTTAAATCTCCTTGTTAGCCCTGCCTTATAATCAGCCGCAGAAGTAATAATACTTAATTTCTATAGTGGCATTGCCAGACCAGTTGAAGTCAATTAAAATTACCCTCGCCTCGAACTAAATGATCAAAGACCGTTCCGTGCAAATGCAATTTAATGCAATCTTGCTCTTAGTTTACTTAATTGACTTACCTATAAAAAGTACTCGTACTAAAAACTTGAGCTAATTAATCAGCAAAATAAAAATAATTTTTTTTGATAATTGGTTACAGACAGTTTCTTTACATTAGTTAAATATGACATTTAGAGAAATACAAATACAAGGTGAACCAAAAACAGTTTCCCGCAGAGAGAATGAGATTCTGGTAAACCTGCATAATTATGTAACTCCGTTGGGGGCATTAACTTAGAATTAAGAGAATTCTTTTGGTTATTATTTTCGACATGGATAGTGTGAAAGGTTGCACCCAAATGATTTGACTAAATTGGCTCTTGAGTGAGGCAACCTTCTTTTTTTATTTACTATACACCTCCTACACGCCCATAACGTCATACAGTCTCAGGAGCAACGTGCGACCCTAGATTGCCATTAAGCATAAGGGGGGGTCGCTGCACTGAGCAGAGATGCGAATGTTGCAATGGATGTGTGAAGTCACAAGAATGGACAAGATCAGCAATGAGTATATCAGAAGAAGTTTGAAAGTAGCACCAGTGACAGAAAAGATAAGGAGCAAAAGATTAACGTGGTATGGGCATGTAATGAGGAGGTATGAATGTCACATTACAAGAAGGATGCTGAGAATGGATGTGGACGGACCTAGAGTGAGACGAAGACCAAAGTATGACAAAAGAAGCGATGGATTGAATGCGTGAAGAATGTATGTTCATAATATCTATGTTCACCCACTTGATTGTACTAGCCTCACATTTATAAAAAACATGAATTGTAAAAAATGAGAAAAAAAGAGCTACCCTTGAGTTTCTGGCTTGCTCTTCTCGGGGATGTCTGCGTTCCGAGCGAGTGGTAGATTCACTTATTCATAAATTGACGTTTTTAAGTGTTTGTATATCAAGCCTATAAAATAAAGATTAAAAAAAATGATATTAGAATAAAACAAGTGGATGCTGAGCTGACGAGCGACAGAGGAGAATGGAAGAAGAAGATATATGCCGACCCCACCAAGAGTGGAATAAGGACATGAACAAGAAGATACACGTCCCACAGATGAACACAGGCCTTCCTTCCTGCCTATAAGTGGTGCATAAGCTGAACACCATGATGCTTGTTGATAGAAACGGTTGCAATAGTATCCCGAATCAGTTTTATAGTGCCTTCTAAAGCATGTTGCCTCACAAAGCTTTGGTCACCCATCCAAAATCTATCCATGACGAAAGTTACTCAATTGACAATATATATTGGGTCCTTACCAATGAAATTGGTGTTTTTTTCTCTCCTAGAATTTTGTCTGTAACTATTAAGATTCAGAGTATTCCTAAAAAATAATTACCTCGTCTAAAAATAGACTATATTTTTGAGCTCTTTTGATTTGTTTTGATAATTTGTTGTAAGTTTAATTGTGTTAAAATTGGACACGGAGACAACTTTTTTTAAGTGCCTCCCGAATACATCATTTTATTTGCATTCACTTGATAACGATAAAAAAAAATTATGAAGTGTGATATTACACATATTACTAAAGCTTGTCTTATGATAAATGCCAAATATTATTATCTTTGGATTTGTCGTTGTGAAGAAAACTGAAAAAATTTTAGTATGGAAAATGCAGAATTCCCCAAAATCTCCATACAAAATACCAATTTCATAGGTAAGGACCTAATATATATATATATAACAATATACCAAACCAAAAGACACTGAACTCCTCATATATTTTGTAAAAAGTTGCGTATATCTCAATATATTTAGGTAATATATTTACATCTGAGCGAAGTGACGTCCAGTTTCCTTTTACAGTAGGACGTTTTACTGATGGATATGAAAGATATAATAAATAACTACAACCTGTCCCCGGCTTCACCTGTCCCAAACATGGCAATATTGTAGTATCTGTCCATTTTATCACGAGCATTTTGTTACATAGGCGCGCCTGTTAAGGAAGGGTCAAGATATGTCAGTGGATATTCTAATGCAGTGCTTAGAATATACTGGATTTAAATTACATTGTGTTAAGAAATAGTTGTGAAGTTAAAAATTTGTTTAGGTATAGAATAATGCATATTCATAAAATTGAACCCATTATAAAAATATTTTATTTAAACATAACGTTTGCCACATTGTTTATTTTTTCTGAGTCCAAGCAATAAATTATTCTTAAATATTAGGTCCTCACCTATGAAATTGGTGTTTTGTATGGAGATTTTGGGGAATTCTGCATTATCCATACAAAATTTTTTTCAGTTTTCTTCATAACGACAAATCCAAAGATTATAATATTTGGCATCTATCATTAGACAAGGCTTAGTAATATGTGTAATTTCACACTTCATAAAAAATATTTATCGTTTTTAAGTGAATGCAAATAAAATGATGTATTCGAGAGGCACTTAAAAAGAGTTGTCTCCGTGTCCAATTTTAACACAATTAAACTTACAACAAATTATCAAAACAAATCAAAAGAGCTCAAAAATATAGTCTATTTTTAGACGTGGTAATTATTTTTTAGGAATACTCTGAATCTTAATAGTTACAGACAAAATACTAAGAGAGAAAAAAAACACCAATTTTATAGGTAAGGAGCCAATACATTAAAATTCTAACAATCTAACTTTAATTGCATTAAAGACATTAAAATACAAAACAAGCTTCAAAAGAGGCGTGAAAAAGAATTTTTTGGGCCGGCAAGGTGAGAGCCTAGGGCAGTATGCCAGCATGCTGCACTAGCTATCTTCACATATTTACTCATGTAGAGGGGAGTCTTTTTTTGAGCTTTATTAAAAAAAAAACCAATTAAAAAAAATATATTTTTTAAATATTTTTGCACGTGCATTACCTACGCATGGGGTCGATGGCATTTTTCACCGATTTATTACTGCTAATCTAAAATACAGGAATGAATGAATTTTAGTAATAGTAAAAAAGCAGACCAATGGTTAACACATTGTTTGATATAGAAACAATGCCTAAAAAAACCCTTGTCTCTCACATCTCAATCACTTACAAGATTAAATTCTGAAACCGCCTTTTTCTGTCGCGATATAATCGCAATTACACAAGCGCCGTGTCTATTGTTTAGAAATCCGTTCGTATTATCATATCAAAGGCAATATGGCGGCGAGATGGCGATCTGTGCCGGTAGTTCATTGGAACGGGTGTGGTGGGTCACGATTTAACTTAGTCGAGCTAGTGTTGCCAACTTTTAAGCTTTGCTACTTATGCAGTTTACAAATCATAGAAGTGTACCTATATTGAGTAAGCAGGTAGCATGTATTGGGTCCTTACCTATGAAATAAGTGTTTTTTTTCTCTCTTAGTATTTTGTCTGTAACTATTAAGATTCAGAGTAATTCTAAAAAATAACTACCTCGTCTAAAAATAGACTATATTTTTGAGCTCTTTTGATTTGTTTTGATAATTTGTTGTAAGTTTAATTGTGGTAAAATTGGACACGGAGACAACTCTTTTTAAGTGCCTCCCGAATACATCATTTTATTTGCATTCACTTAAATCGATAAAAAAATTTTATGAAGTGTGATATTACACATATTACTAAAGCTTGTCTAATTATAGATGCCAAATATTATTATCTTTGGATTTGTCGTTGTGAAGAAAACTGATAAAATGTTAGTATGGAAAATGCAGAATTCCCCAAAATCTCCATACAAAACACCAATTTCATAGGTAAGGACCTAATATATTGGTTTAAATGGAAGAGTTGCGATTAAAGTATTAAGTTTTTTTTTGTAATGGAAGATGACATAAATATTTATAGGTGATGAGAGCATCTGAAAATCAAGGGCATTGTTCAGCAGGGTGCTATTAGACAAACAGTAATCTAACGATAGCAACACACAGACATAGGACTCTTCCAAGGATACCCACAGTGACCATAAACTCCTCATGTTTGTTTACATGAGGAAGGCTTGTGTATATGGTCTGGGGATGGATAATTTTGGGGGAATTTGGGCCTTATCCCATACTTGCCTAATCCGGGTAAGTGGGGAGCGCTAAAGCCTCTGCCAACTGGCTATGATTTCATAAATGGGTCATAAAATTAAATGCAAAAGTTGACTATATTAACTCAAGTGTCTTAGTGTAAAGTCTTTAAGGTCTTGGTGTCACGTTAGTATACATGTCACCGTCGTTAGCTCAGTCCCCGTTTTGGAATAAGACAGATCATAGCATAATGCTAGGATATTATAATATTTCACTTGCAACACTGCTTTAAGTTTCACCCTTGAACGCGCCTTGTCCACGTCGCCCGGTGAAAGGAAACAAATGATTTAAATTATACATTTATTTATGCGGCTAGAACGTTCTAATTTATCAAGTAGTAATTGGCTTGCAATGGCATGCAAATTATCTGGTTTGCTTTTAGAAAGCCGCTTTGATATGTCACTAGAACCTGTCATAAAGGCAGCGATAACCGCTGTAAAATGAGCCGAGAACGAAGAGCTATCAATCGCCGCCTGAACTACAAGTTTATTATGAATAGCACTAGCTTCACTATGGCACATGGCATCAGATTTGCCCCCTGAAATGGTTCCTACACACAATTCCGGCGACACGGACGCCGACCTGCCGCATGACAAGCAGCGAATAGCGAATGCCCGTGATGTGCTTATAAGACCGCTTTGCCGTACAAAAGAGCAGCCGCCGGCATGACCGGGCGCGTCGCATGGCAAAATCTGCCGGCAGTACCGCGCATTTGTGTAGCAGCCATAACATAGTCTTTAACTTACTAGACGATATGTGGGTTCCACGTCGTCGTCAAGGCGTGATGAAAATATTTGCTTACAAAATTACATACTTACATACATATAATCACGACTATTATCCCCTAAGGATTAGCCAGAGACTAGGCAAAAGCACCGCAAAAGCAATCCATTGCCACAGTCCGCGCTTCACCACGCAGTAACTGCACTCAGCGTGACAGGTGGTGAGCCCATCGCCGCTATAAGCTATTGGATGGTTGTGCAGTTCTAAGTCCATTAGTCGCCTTTTACGACACCCAAGGGAAGAGATGGATTGTTAGTATTCTTTTCACCACACGGCTCAATTAAAATTACAATGATTTTATTTCATTTTACGTTGAACGGCAATGAATTTACTTAGTTCTATATTCATTATTTGAAGTTCTGATGAAACCCAATTACAAATAATTGGAGTCGGGTAGGTACGTCTTGAGAGTCCTCCATCCCTGTCAGTCAGTAAGTGGCCAGAAAGGGACGGGCACTCTTGAGTTGCGGTTTCTAATTGAGTGTCACGGTGTGGGCGTGTTAATGAAGAGCACTAAAAAACGAGGCAGATGTAATCGAATAATGCCTAGTAAAACATGGGTTTGTAATTTTAAGGCAGCGGTAACCAAGTTGGAACGGACTACTCGTAGTGGGGCACTACTCGTTCGACAGGCCGCGGGAGTGGCGGGTTCGATCCCACCACCCCTGTACCACTCAGTTTGATTGAATAAAACATAAGTACAGTTGATTGTGAATATCGCTTGCTTCACACTATGCCCAGTGTGTTGAAAGAGGCGCGTTGATAAGCCATGCTGTGTTATTTTTCCCTTCGGGGAAAGGGGCGTGTAGATATTTTATGTTATATTTTATGATGTCATGTCATAGACAGTGCAAAAAATCTATGAATAGGTATTTTTTTTGTTTATTGTTCATGTCCATGGATACAGAGTCCTTCAGTCGTATACATTGTGTGTGATCTAGTCTTTAGTAGTATTAAGTCTTCATTTGCAACAAAATGCAAGTGTAATACATTTCAATGCGTCTTGGGAGAGTTTGGCGTTAAACGGTCTATGGCAGACACTGTAGTGCTACTTGTATGAGGTGGATTACCACGATAAAAACCTCATCACTTTTCACACCACTTGACGCTGATTTCGATAATCCTCCACATTGCACATCATCACAGACTCTTATTACACAAAACTACACTGATTTTACGTAACAATATCCACTCCGAAACAATATTACAATCATCGAAATAAAAATCACGTCCGCCATAGTTGAATGCCGCCAAAAACTCCCAGTAGGTAATTATATGATCTGAGCCACAGAATAAAGTAGATTCGTTCCGTATTGACGACATTCGTAACCGAGTGGCTTGTATGCTACCGAATTCAAGTTATCGCCATCCCCAAAGTCGAGTTCGAGTCTCGGTGAAGGCAAATGTTTGTGTGATGAATACGAGCATTTAATTTTGTAGGTTCCTAAGGAATGATAGATCGTTCTCGTGTGTCATTGCAGGTAGGAAGTGCGCTTGTTTGCAACAAGATATTAAATCAAAGTATTAAAAAAAAAAATTTTTTATTATTTATGTTAATTTTCTTAGGGTGCATTCGACCAAATTGAGATTAGTAACACGGGAATAGTAATACCAAACTGAGTTCACACGATTGGTCGAATCTGCCCTAAGGGCGGAGCCGATTAGCTATCCTAGTTTTTTCATTTTTGGCTACACGCGAGTAATATTATTTTAACGGAGTATGCAGTTTTTCGCGCACGTATGTGTCAATGTCTCGTTTGACATAGGGCAGATTTGACCAATCAGTTCAGCTCAGTTTGGTATTACTATTCCCGTGTTACTAATCACAATTTGGTCGAATTCGCCCTTAATAAAATATAATATACTTCGCCAATATTCCTGTATATGAAATATAAAATATTTACGTAACAAAACGTCACACCCGAGCACTGAATAATGACAACAGCGCAGACATAAAATATCCACGACGTAGAATTATCATTACGTGAATTGAAAGCGATATTTTTGTAGCTTTTAATAGCAATAACATTTGAGAGACTAACCAAGTCTAAAGACAGTACGTGACAATAATCCACACGCTTTCCTAATGTCGTGGTATTCGTATTCATCTATTAGCAAACATATTTTTCTAAAGAAATTAAAAAAGACTTACATTATTATGTATTTGGCTCATGCACATGATTGCGTTATGTGATACGAAATTTAAATTATGCTACAACACACGATATTAAAATCATTCAAGGACAGATTAAATAGATCTCATTTAATAATAATTTTGCCCGGTGCATGGCCACAGACTCGCCCCCTGTTACATGGGGCTTATAGTTGTCAGGGGAAATTTGGGTGTTTAACACCTCTGTCTGGGTGTTTAACACCTTTGGCTGCCTTACAGGTCGTGACGATATGTTTTTTAATATCTGTGTTATTTTCACGTTAAGGTTTCAAGTCTTTAAAAAGAAAAAAAATCTTTGGTCCCTTCAAAATATTTAACGGTAGCTCAGACATACACAACACAATTTATACCAGCATACATTACACGCTTGTGTTAAATAGACCACAATATTTACATGAAATATAAAGGACCGGTTAGCCAGCTCATTTCTCATTACTGATACGTAATCAAGTTGGACTGCTTTCGATGCGATCTGTGGCAAAACGATAATTTACAGCAACACTGGCAGGTGGGCAATATTATAGGTGGAGTAAGCTAAAATATCGAACGTCGTTGGGCAAGGGAGATTATAGCAAATTACAGAACGCACTAGTCTTACAACGCCGTTATTTACAGACTCCGTGATTATATGGTAGTGGTAGTTTTAATTGCGATTACAAACATTCTTACATGCATGTTCGAGGCTTCGGTGACTTTGTAGTTATTTGTTTTCTTTGGTATTTAACATATCAAAATTATTCTTAAGCTAACAGAATAGAAAAAATATGACATCAGCAAGGGCTACGTGCAGCTGTGGCGTCCATGGTTGATATGGTGACGATGATAATAATTAATGTTTTAGGTAATTACCGATTTACTATAACATTGGTTGTCTTAATATCGATTGTTTCAAACCAATTGTTATCATAAAAGATTCATTCGACTATATTTCTTTACTGAGAGCAAGTAAGTACTTTTGTTATGAACTTTAAAATTAAAAGTTTCTTGCTGTTAAATAATAATTATCAAGTAATGTAAAAAAACATTTAAGCTTAAACAACATAGACGGGTAATAATTACATTAAGGAGTCCAGTGTCAATATTTATTTATCATAGTTACAAACATTTTTCAAAGTAAGCACAAATTGTGGATTAACATTGTGGTAGAAGGTGAATGAACCATACACAGCCTTTTGGGTAATTGGGTACAATTATTGGATATAATTTAAAAATGATGTTTGTTAATGAAATGAATTTGTTCGTGAGGTGAGACAAAAGTATCTTAATATACAAAGCATTGCCCAACTATCGTAGAATAAAAATTGCTTTTGCAATTTTCACTATTCGCGAATCGAACTTTCAAGGAATTTAATATACACAGCTTGAATAACAAAACTATGCCATGAGTTTGCCCAATATAGAATAGAAAGCTTGGTAAAATTTAATACAGCGCCAAAGTGCGCCTGCCATGAAAGATGTATTTTGCTAAAATAACTAAATCTGCGGCGTAAAAGTGTACCAGCCTAATATAAGAGAGAAAAGCGATTGAACTTTAATTATTGTCAAAATTGTTTTTTTTTCTAACGGAAGAGAAACGTTATTTCAATCGTAAAAACGCAGAAAGAATATATAAAAATATGCTTTTTCAGTTTTCCTTTTTCTGTTTGCGACTAAATAACAGTTATAATGAGTGTATTAATGTATCAATGTTACTGCTAATTAACAAAACACAACATCGCAAACAGCGTTAATAGGCGCAAATATTGAATACATATCTTACACATACGAGTACACACATCTCTTATACGTACATATCTTTGCAACATAGTACAAAATGTATATTATACATAGTACACTTGTGTTCTTATTAGCATCCAATAAGGTTCATATTTGAATGAGTATACTTATTATTTCTCGTGATTGTACAGTCACGTGCAATGAAATGTATACATGGATAGATTTTCAAATAAATGTTCACACGGAAAATTTCAATAACAAGTAATCACCTTAACAATACATACTATATAACCATCACAGTTTCTCGCAATAATGTACACATTTTTCGCAAAAATATGTACACAAATTGTTTTCAGAAAGTTGTATACATGTTTATACGCAAAAACATGAAACCAATATGAATAACGATGATAAGTAAACGATATGATTTCACAAAATTGTAAACAATACCATTTCATTACAATGTAAACAATCATGACTGTGATTTTTTTCATAAATATATATACACATTTTTAAAATTAGCAGTTTTCACTATATTGAGAAATATTTATAAATTTCAATAAAATGTATACAATGTAGTTTGCAATGTAATGTAAACGTTTATTTTTGTTTGTCTTTTTAACCCCCGAACTAAAAAGAGGGGCGTCATAAGTTTGAAGTGTGTGTATGTTTGTCTGTCAGTCTGTCTGTGGCATCGTAGCTCCCAAGCGGATTAACCGATTTTGATTCCGTTTTTTTTTTCAAAGACGGGTGTTCTTAGCTATGTTTCATAAAAACCGTCTCAGTCATTTTGAAGATATGAGTAGTGTAAACAGAAATTAAGCATCTCAAGCAAATATACCCGTGTTGGGTATCAAATGAAAGGTCATAACATATTCATCTCGATTAAGCAAGTTTCATGGAAATCGGTTTAGCCATTTGAAAGATATGAGAAAAAAATCTAATGTTTACAAATATACCTGAGTGGGGTATCATATGCAAGGTCTATCTTATGTAAGGTCAACTCACAAGAAACACAAACATCATAAAAAGTGCATAAACTAAAAAAATTAAATTTTAAAAACCCATTAAAATTGTTGTCTTGTTGGGGGACCACTCTATACCTAGGAAGGTTTTACGAAAGTACTTAGCGGATCCCCGACGAAACAACGATTTTTGTTTAATATATTTTTATTTTGGTCGGGGGTTTTCAATAATAATATTATTATGATAAGAAGGTAGCCAAGGCGCGGCGCGGCGGGGGCGGTAGCGTGGATTGATTTATTCGGGTATGCTTTTCCTATCTACCCTCAACAATGTGTTTTATTGGAAATATTAGCCAGCTAAATAGAACGGAGTGCCTAATAAGTAATGTGGATCTAATCCGAGCAATGTATTACAAGACCAGTACACACGTCCGTTTGGCTGCTAGGGCTACTGAGGAGTTCGGAGGAGTTCCCCACCCTTTTCTTCTTGTATTAGATGGCTGTGACATTGGCCCTACAGGAGGAGGCACCCTAGTACATGCTGTTTGTCGACGAAATCGTCCTCGTCGATGAGGAGGAATCTCGGGTTCAGGACAGGTTGGAAAATTGGAGGCAGAAATTGAAGAACGTTGGCCTGAAAATCAGCAGATTCAAAACCGAAGTCATGTGTTGCGATTGCAGCGGTCTCTCTAATACTTTGGCCGTTGCACTCGATGGAGAAAATCTTCCAGTCTGTTCGAAATTTCATTACATCTCTACTTCAGCAGGATGGAGATATTGACCGAGACGTCAAGTGAAGGATTAGCTCAGGATGGATGAAGGCGTCAGGTTACGGGAACTGCTTGGGACTCCCGTATTTCCCTAAGAAGACAGAAGACCTGACAAGACAGATGACCTGTCCTTAACGATTACCTGAATGTTGGCTTGTAAAGCGGAAAAATGAACAAAGATTGCTAGTAGCTGAAATGCTCATGTTGAGAGGGATGTGTGGTGTGACGGGTATGGATAAAGTGAGGAATGAAGATATTAAGTGGAAGCCTGGAAGTTGCCCAAATTACTGATAAGCTTATAGAAATGGACATTCCTGGTATAGACATGTAATGAGTAGAGAGATGGACCATGTTACCAGGGAAGTTATAGATTTGAAAGTGAATAGGCACCCGCCTAGGGAGGGCAAGACCGAAGAAAAGATGGATGGATTGTGAAATAACATGAGGTTTCTACCCACCAACTCTAATTAGACCAGCGTGCTGGTGTTATGGCACATACTCTTCATGTGTTTCTTCTCCACGAGGAAGGCCTGTGCCCAGCGGTGAGAAGTAAATGGGCTCAGAACGACCCACAGATATACATTAACATAGACAACACTTACGATTCGCAGACGATATCATAATGGCTGAAACCCTGCAGGACTTACAGGAGATGGTAAACAGCCTAACTGAATCTTCCGAACGCATCGGTCTCTACTTGGTTTACTAGGCAGGAACAGCTTCGAGAGAGAAGCCAATAGCAGAATTCAGCTGGTCTGGGCAGCATTTCACATGCTGCCCAGTTTTGTGAAGTTTTCTCATCGCTCATCCCTCAATGTCTCAATTCGAAAGTCTTCGACCAATGCGTCCTTTCAGTCATGACCTACGGTTCCGAGAGGTGGACACTTACGGCCTGACTAGTCCACCAGTTCAAAGTCGCTCAGCGAGCTATGGAAAGGGCTATGCTTGGAGTATCTCTGAAAGACCGCATCAGGAATGATGTGATCGGACAGAGAACTAAAGTCACCGATTGGCCGTTGGGGTCGTAAAGTTCTCGAGCGGAGACCGCGACGTATACGTAGTGTGGGACGCCCTGTGACAAGATGGGATGACGATATTCGTAGGCTTGCTGGAGTGGGCTGGATGAGATTAGCCGAAAATCGAGAACGGTGGCGTACATTTGGGGAGGCATATGTGCTGGACATATGCCTCCAGAAATGTAACAGTAGACGAGAGTAGGTAATAATGATGATAGATAACGCAAATAGAATTATTTGTATTGAATCCAAGCATGTTAACCTTTTAACGTCTACCTTGACGTCACAGCCTTAATTTTGAGAGAGAAGATGCAAACTGATTGTAAAATACCGAACTCCGCCAATTATCACATAACAAGGCATTTTTTTTGTTTTCGACGACGAAGTTCCGTCGCGGTTTCGAACACGCGCAGTACCTACATGCATTTGCGATATCTATGTAAATGTATATCTGTGGAACAACCTATATTGTTTACATTTTAGTGTGTTTACATTTTTTTAAAATTGCATTGTATATATGTCAAAGATATTGTCTCATATACATAATTATAAACTTGGAAGTGTTTAGTATGCAATGACAGTGTTCTGTATACATCACTATGATGACAGTGTATACTTAATTTTGATCCAGTTTGAAGAATACTTAGTATTGAAAAAGAGACGACATACTTATTTTTGAAATATCATTCGTTTACATATTTTTGCAAATCCATCACTGTATACATATCAGTGCACGTGACTGTACATGCCACAGATAGATCAAAATATTCAGGAAAAATTGACCATTTTTTTTCACAAAGTTGTAAGCTTATTTGAACAAATGTTCTCACAGTTATCTTTGTAATAATCCTTCCCAATCTTAACTTGTCCCACCGGCAATAAGTATGCAAATAGCTATCAAATTTAATGCAGAGAAACTTTGGGCGTGGCGGCCATTACCGACCCAGTACACTTGTTCAATTAAAAGCACTATCAGAATCCTAGTTTCGAAACTTGCGCGGCTTGAGTTCAATTAACGCCAACAAGAATTTCAAACCTTTTAGAACAGTGTGATTGTCTTTTTGCGTTTCGTTAAAAACAACGATGAGAAAGGAATGTACGGGGATATTAAATGTGTTGCTGTTTTCTACTAAGTCCAAATTTGCCTGTTACGAACCGGCCGTAAAGCCAAGGAGTTTTGTATGTAATACTTATTTTGTCTATTATTGATCTGTCAGTATTAGTCATTCTTGTTCTTGTCATATTGTAATTTTCTGTGCTCTATTTTATATAATTCCGTTTGTATCTATTTTAACTTATTATATTCTCTTACTCTGAGCTGTCCACTTTAATTTCTATCCGTAACATTGCCTATTAAATAAAAAATCTTCTACAAGTAGAATTTTGGTTTTAATAGGCAAATTAGTGTGTACCCATAGAAAGCTTCGAACGAGTTGTGTAAGGGATACTATAATACGTACCTAAGTATATTTTGGTTAAAGCTCATTGTCTAAAGTACAAATGCAGTTCATCATAAAAAAACTGCTCCAACTAGAACTCGAGCCTCCTTAGAAATGGAAACTTGAAACAGAACGACAAAGCAGAACACAAAGGCCACAGAGGTCGTCTATCGATATTAATAGTTATAAGAATTGGCAATTAGAAAAAAGTATTTATTGTGGACTTATCTCTGAACTATCGATATTAAATTTCAAAGTAGATTTAAGTAGGTATATAAGTATTTCAAAATGGTCCCAATTTCCAACACATTTTATATTAAATTAAACGTTAGTGTTACAATATCATCATTATATCATGTTTCGGTGTTCATGTTACAGGGGCTCGATTGAAAGAAACACATGAGGTGTATATTGACTTTTATCATCACGATACTTATCACTAATTGCTATAGCAACACGGCTGTTCGTGCCTTCTGAAGTACAGAGGAACTCGAATACGAGTAGTGAAGTCCACCATGGCAAAGAATACATTCTTAGAATGGTGGCAACACATCTCGATATTTAGTAACAGAGAAAAGAAAAAAAATCTTTTAAATATGACAGGGAAGCTCTTGGCCTTTATCTCACCTGATGGTAATGGACGATAAGGCCGAAGGTAGAAGCCAGTATCACCTGTATTCCTCAACAACTGAAGAACTGACTATCTTAGTATAAACGATTCTTTCTTTCTTTCTTTCTTTCTTACTTTCTTACCTCTAATTGCCAGAACACAAGAAAACTTAAAACATTGTTATTATGGCGACAGATTTAGGTATGTCGGAGGTAGCTAGCCAGGCGGGCTTACAAGCCATACCAACCAACCAAACCGAGCAGAATAAAACCTCTGTCTTCGTTGAGAATTGGGCCCCGTACCTCTTGATCAATACCCAGTGGTACCACTAGACCTAATTGAATAAACGTCAATTTAGTTTATCAAAACATTTCAAGAGCAAAAGATACCAACTTAATTATTGGAAATGAGATTAAAAGCTATTTTATAAATAATTCAAAGTCGATTAGCATGTAAGAAAACTACGGACCACCATTAGTTATCTACATTTCAATGGAATCGTTGATGATATAAATAATCTTTGTTTATAGGCCCACAGATCCATCATTAATGTAAAAACAAGCTGGAAAAAGGCTTCTAAAACGTATAAAGATTAAATACTATTAAATGTATTATCATTTTAGTTTGAAAATTGTTATTATTTTACTCTCCAATTCAAATCGTATTAATCTCTGTACTGAATATTAGAAGAAGAGAGGAGGAAGGGGTCATAAAAGTAGAGGAATTGAAATACTCGTATGTGTGCTAGGGTCCCTATAAAAGCTTGGGTACTTTAAAATGCATTACGCGAGGGAAATAGGGCCGACACTTTTCTTTGCCGCATTAACTAACTTTGCATCTAAACTCTTACTACTCGTACAACGATTAATACAATAAAGTGCCTTCTTTTAAATAACAAAAGCAAGGAATCGAATGGTTCTTTACAGAAAGCAAATAGTACGTTTTTCATAGAGACCAGCGTTCGTGCCCTGTTAATCGCATTAATTCCGAAAATTTGCATTTGTTGTATTATGTCGATAACCGAAATCTTTTGCCATTCGGTCAACGTCTCGCGATATCGAACTACTTTATTCAAATGTCAGCTCTGGGAAAATTCACAATGATAATCGTCGTTTTTATTAGTAAACTGGTTTTATCAAAGGCATTTATTACACTATCAAACAGATTGTTGTTTTTATAGCACCAAATTGCTGGCATTGAATTACTAAAATATCCTCTTGCAGAGTTCTAAGAATTTTTATCTGATTTTACTTGTAACTGTATAGAGATTCATTCACAAAGGTTATTGCACAAAGAATGTGGTGAAAAATTAAATATAACAACATAAAATCTTCTTCGACTTTTTAAAAATATTATCGGTGACAGATTTACGCCCTATTAGATAAATTTGCATGAACGTTTTTCAAGCTATTTACATAAATTTCAAATAAAAGCCACAATTAAATTAGTGTCGTTTAAATATAGTTAAATATTTCATAAATATACTATGAGAACCTGTTAAGGTATCAAGTTTTCATATTATTTCGTACTGTTCGTATATTTTAGAATGTATGTAGCATGGCAAATCGTATAGCATAATTTTCATTAGTATTACAGAAAGACTTTAAAGGATTGTTATTAATCAATAGGTAATGTTTTCATTACATACGGGAGATTTTAGATCATTCACACTCATTTGAGCTGCCCCTTATTCTCAACTGTCGGAAGACAAACTAATCACAGAATCTCTATTCTAAGCTGTCTGATTCCGAATTGAATCCGGGAACCGGGACAGTTGAGAATAAGGGGGCTAATGGCCGTAGGGGTGCAAAGGTTCTCTAGTGGATGCCATGTGCTGGCAAGAGCATCGTCGGTAAGCGGAGAGTCTTAAAACCTTGCTTCTGCCAGCACAAGAGTTCGACGATATTGTAAATGTTATATAAGGACATTGTAGAACAGGCCGATCGGCGTGGAGATACTTTAGGAAGATCTGTGTCCAGCTGTGAGATGATGAGCTGACCAAATACCTATATCAAAGAAAAACTAGCAGGTAAGTGTATATTATCAATTGTTTTATATTAAAAAAGATGATAGTATTGACCAAGATTCATATAAAAGACACGTTTCTTTTTTCTTTCAGCAAAATAAATTACAAATGAAAGTCAATTGTGTTAATCTCAATTAATTTCAAACGAACTTTGGCATTATTCAGAAAATTCAGGCTTAAAACTGTGATTGTGTGTCCATTAAAATGTCGGACTACAAAAATTTGTTCATTCATTACTCCGCTAATTATTATTATTTTTATTATATTATCAACATAAACAAAATGAACTGAACATGAACCAAAATTAAACAATTTTTTTTACTTCCATTTGCTTTGAGAAGACAAGGAAAGCATCAGTTTCAATTGACAAATTGAAATGTTACTTCTTAGTTTATCACAGATGGACTGCTATTTCCGCTAATGGACATCATTATAGCTTACCATCAGGCGGTGGAGAGTAGTCTGCTGTATTTTTTATAATAAAAAAACATACATAAGTTCTCCTTACAAAAGTAAACATTGAATAAAAGTAAATAGAATGAGGTACCTTTTAACGTTGCCTTATAGGCTTAGAATTATTATTATGCGAAATTCAAAATCAAGAGAACGAAAATCAACTTTGCGCTACCAATGCAAATGACTATTCTAATTTACTACAAAACCAGTGTATCTAATCTCAGCGACGTGTACTACAAGTTACACTTTAATCTGCCGCTTTTCAAGCTGCCTGGAACCACTTACGTCGCTAATGTAACTATCAACTTATATGGTAATAGCATAAATGTTAGTGTTGGAAATTGTAATATATGTTACGTACCGCGACACGATCCATGATCGGTTCGAACTAAATTGACCTAAAATTTCTTCCATGTAACTCAATGGAGTATTAATGTCATATATATTTTTTCATCTTCAAACATTTACACCTATCAACTAGCCCCATTTAAAGCAACTAATGCTGCTTGTGTTACGGACACTAGATGACGGATAAATATATTTAATAGATAAATACATATAAATATTCTGAATATATATAAACATCCAAGACTGGAGAACAAAATGCCTGAAAATTCATCACCCAAACATTTGCCCCCACCGGGGATCGAACCCAGAACCTCTCGAGATGGCGACGCCTTGAGACCGGCATACAGACCACTCGACCACGGAGGTCGTCAAAAAAAATATTGGTATTTACTTTACATGAGGTGAACCGTCTATCCGTTTGTCTCCTCTCATATTTCACTCATGATTTTTTAATAACAGCCATTAAAGTAAATCAATTTGAATCAATATCAAATATCGTCATTATAGGTTGTGGTATGGACATGTAATGAGGAGGAATGAATGATAATCAAGAAGGATGCTGAGCATGGATGTGGACGGACCTAGAGTGAGAGAAAGACCAAAGAAGCGATATGGATCGAATGCGTGAAAATGTAATGAAAATAAAAGAAGTGGATACTGAGCAGATGAGTGACAGAGGAGAATGAAAGTAGAATACATGATCTGCCGACCCCACCTACCTAGAGTGGGAAAATGGCAAGAAGAAGAAAAATGAATGAATCTTGAACCTACAGTCGTTCACTGCTTCACTTGTGAACTTGTCATTTTTCTAATGTAATAATTATGATATGAGGTCAAGAGAACTCTGGTCTCCCCTAGTCTCCCCTAGTCTCCCCTAGTACTTCATTTTTTTGGAACATACACCACGTTTGGTTCTACCATGGGTATATAGTAGCTTGGTTTTTAATGTAGAAACGAACTTCCATGCTAACGAGCTCTTTGATTAAATTTTTTCGACCAATCTTTGATTACGATCGATTCAAATTTCCAGGCGTAAAAATCCGGGGTCGAGTTGGGTTGTCAGTAAAAATCATAATAACCATAAATTAAAAATAAAAATTCAACATTCTGTATATACTTTAGTCTATATAATGATTTATCAGGCACTTACTTAAACTCTAAATATTAGTGCCGAATGTTTCGCAGTAGACCGCTGAAGCCAGTTAACCGAAGCTAAGTAACTCTATCCGCCGATATGGTAATGGCTGAGCACTGGAGCTGCGGAAATTATTAAAGGCGTTAGTTTTAATGCGACACGGCTACGCTGTGTCGACCACTTCAGGGGAATGGTTATATACAGGCCGTTGCTTTTCAAAAGCTTAAAGAAAGTAATTTTTACTATGTATGGGCAAATGAATGTCTAGAAGCTTAAAAATAAGATCTAGATTAAGATCTTGTAAATAACAAGTGGTAAGGAAATAAATTAGTAATAAAATAAACAAATAAATTACTCTAACACTCACAACTAGCCCAAAGTAAGCAGCTTATGCGCTTGTGATATGAATACTATAAAAAAAACTTTTTCTCCATGTTGATGGACAACTTATTAAAATATTTTATAATTTTTTATTAACTCTATTCACAAAATCACTACTCACATTTTTGTTTCCAGTCGAATGGTCAGGCGTTCTGATTGGCTAGGTATTCAGTGAATGGTAATGAAGATGTTACACCCTGTATCTGTGTGTTTAGTGACCTCTAATAGATGGTAACTTGAGATGGAGATTAGACTTTGTATAGAAAGCGCACCTAGTACTATCTATCACCTAGGATTAGAACCTTAATTTGATGGAGTAAGAATAAAATAGGAGTAGCAATTTGTCAGTCTAACACAAAAGTATGTACAAACAATCACGCATTTCTTTCATAGGGGCAACCAGTTACTTCTTTCCACTGCTTCTTCCTACGGTTAATGCATGTTATAAATACCTTTAAAAAATACCTAATAAAAATAGCGTACTTGCATTTGAAAGAGTTCTGATGTTATACATATAGGTGTATTTACTTTTTTTTTATATTAAAATAAATGATATGTCGCTGGACCAAGGACGTGGACCGACGATCTTGCATAAGTCACAGAAAGTCATCGCTGATGGATCGCTATGGATTTCATGAAGAACGCGTGTGTCCCTCTGAAAATTATAATTTGTAGGAAACGCAAGACTGCTCGAGATGGAGAAGACTTGAATTCATTACTGCATGAATATAGCATGACGATAGTAGCGACGTATTTTAAAACATTGTGTATTAGCAATATCGTGACGTGACAACAAACTAATATTCAATATCGACATACATGACAGACATAGGTACATCAATAATATAAAGCTATATTACTATTGACATTTAATATTGCCTACGAGATAGGTAGGCACGTAGCATTGCGTAAGCGGGAGCGGGAGTAATGAGTCCCTGCATGAGTCAGCTAATTATAATCTCATGACAGAGATTATAATTAGCTGACTTATGTTAGTACCTAGTGAATATTGCTATGTATGGCTAAAGTAATCAATTTCAGGTATATACGATAACCCTATTGGTTGTCATATTTCCAGAAGCATATTGTCAGGCCCGCCAATTTTAATATAAAAACCTGCATCAGTAGACGCATCAATATTTACGTCCTCAGCCTATATACATCCCAGTGCTGGGCTCAGGCTTCATCATGAGGAAACACCACGCTGGCCCAATGCGGATTGGTAGGTAGAAACGGTCGCAATAGCGACCGGGACCAATGGCTTAACGAGCCTTCCGAAGCACAGAGGAGCTCGAGATCACAAATATTTGGTCACCCATCCGCGGCTTGACCATGGCGAAAGCAGCTTTGTTTTCAATCGAAAGCCAAAGCGTACTAACCACTACGCCACCGAGCTCCTCATCAGTATAAACATGTATGGTTTATTCGAAATCTTATTAAAGTCCATGCGTCAATCGTCACCAGCCTATCCATTCCACGAGAGTATGGACCCTGGACCCTGGAATGGACTCGAAAAATCACTTCGAAAAAACCCGAGTCGTTCCCGTGATAAGGCGCGAAGTTTTAGTGGGTATTCTCAGCAAGCAGCTGAGCGAGTCCCACACAAGCTTTCCGCCTAGCCAGCGGTAGGTACGATCCGTAAATAGGATTTTGTCACCGTAAGCAAAAAAGGACCTTTCTATATGGATACATATTTGGTAAGTCCATACTACTACCACAATGGTGGGTAAAAATGCACTAAGACTTTGATCTTATTTGAATGAAAATTTTAATGTAGCAGTCTATGAGTGAATAATGTAATGATAAAATGAGTTTGTAACAGACAGATATTTAATTTAACAAAAAATTATAAAAAATATGAGCTTAATTATACCTGAAGGTCGTAATAATAACCGCATATTATTCATTCGATTATAAATTGTACAACGTCAAGAAAACGTATTTAAGTGTCCAATTCAAGGCCGTAATATGACAAACAATTTCAAAGTCCCACTAAAAATATTTACCGCAAAATGCATAAAAGCAAAAGATATATTGTGGCGTTCTGTAATTAAGATAACAATGTATGTTTATTACTTAAACGTTGACGTTCCAAGTACAGCTATGTAAATGAGTAATTTGGAGTCCATAAACATTCTAATTGATACTAAACCCAATGACCGTTACTTAGAATCTGAGAGAACCATTTTGACTGCTTAACGCCCAACAAAAACGTAACTTTCAATCCTCTTTAAAAAGGTTTAGTATCCCAATAATTCGATCAGTGTATCTACCCGTCTCTCTTTACCGTGAGCTGTTAAACAAAGACAAATGGTTCCAGAAATGGTTATTTAGTTATTGCTTTTGAAACGGTGGGACATTCGAAAACCACAGAGCATGTTCCTCTTTCACTTAAAACTTTTTATCTCCAACCGCATCTTTGAAAGTTCTACTCTAAAACCACTAATAGTCGGTGTGGTTTTGGAAACTTCGCTATTTCACTGAATAATGCCAGGCAATTTCGTCGATCGAGGGATTATTTGCGGTTCATGAAAAAAACATTATTAAGTTCTTCGTTAAATTCTTTATAATTTCCTTGAAAAATTATGTTTCTGGTTTATAGACAGCCTTTTATGCTGAAGCTAATAAATGTGAGATATAAATTTACAAATTGGTAACAATTATTTCAGGACATTGGAGTAAATGTATGAAGAAATATTTGCTTGCCGACAAGCTAACGGTAATTTCAAGTGTCTTGAAATTCAACATTGAAAGGTCATTTAAAGAAGCAAGCATAAAAATATTAGATAGTCTAAAATTGTCAGGTATTACCAGGCTAAGTAATATTGTTGCAATTTTATGCAATTACAGTCATGTTTGCAACTTTTACGAAACGGTTATTAATCGATATTTCATAAAAGTTTAACTTTTTTAGTAAAACATGCCCGCAATTGCATAATATGCTTTTATTTTACCAATAGATGAATAACCATGTTTTTTTAAATTTGAAGGAAAGTGAATTTTCTCTATACCAACAACATAATTGCTTATTTTATTTCCTTTCACACAATTTGAAGTATAAAAGACGTATTTGAAAAAAAAAACAGATTGGCTGTTTTACATTAACTCTAGCTTGTCTGTTCAAAGCAACCGAATGCTCGTACATTCGGAATACGTTCGTAATCAACAATACAATGAAGCTAAACGGTACATTTGATCAGAAGACGTAAACTAGACAGCAACAAAATGTCTCATCGTGTGGGGCCTTACACATAGTCCATTCATTTAAAAGCAATGCGCCCCATTTACATGAAAGAGATAACGTCACGTATTCGTCTACCAATCAGTGAACCGAAGAAACATACATGTAGATCTAAACATGTTGGAAAGTACATTACACTGCCAAATAAAGTTGAAGTTAGACGGTTAATCAATTTGTTTTTCGTTTTTGGTATAAATTGTGAATGATGAACATCAATTCAAACATTTCATTTTCGGCATTTCATTGATAATGAATCGAAAATGAACGCAAAAATGAACCGTCTTATTTTAGCTTAAGGTCAAATTCGTCATTTAGATACTTTTTAATACACTTATGTCATTTACTTATTAAAACAACTGCTAGTGAAACCAATTTCTACCTAAATTGAAAATCACATTTATTCTACCATTAAAGCTCGGCGCACATTATCGGCATCGGCAAGAAAAGCAATCCTTCGGCATCCCTATATGCAAGCGCACACTGTCGGCAGCTACGCCTTGGCATGCTGCAACGTCCTTAGGGATGCCGAAGCGTCTTTAAGCATGCCGTACCGTCAAAACTACCCCCGAGTGTTGCCTTGGCGTGGCGGGCGGCAGCGTACTGAAGGATGCCGAAGTATCCCGAAGCATCCTCAATCACACCGAAGATTTCTTTTGTTACTACGACCATATATCATAGAAATTTATACTTAATTGCCATGAAGTTAATGTATAATGCTATTTATCACCTAAAATCCTCAGCCATGCCGATGCCGATAATGTGTGCCAGGCCTAAAGCAGGAAATCAGCCATGCTATGCATGCTGTTTTGCATTATAATAATACTAGTATGAAAACCACTTTACAATAATATTAGTTCTAATCTACTACGCCTATTATTTCATCGTATTACCTAAACATTGACTCATTGTTATAACAGATGCGAAATTCTGTCATGTCATATCTATTGTTTGTTTAAATTCCCATTCCTTAATAAAATGTATAATTTACATTATCGGCGTGAAAAGCACAAATGGACTTAAAACTACACAACCATCCAATAGCTTATAGCGGCGACCGGCTGACCACCTATCAAGCTGAGTGCTGTCACTGCTTGGTGAAGCGCGGACTATGGCAATAGACTGCTTTTGCAGTGCTTTTGCCTAGTCTCTGACTAACCCTTAGGGGATAATAGTTGTGATTAAATGTAACATTATTTTTTTAATAATCGTCCCGATTGTAGTTAGAAGCTCTAGACAGCGTCATCTGGGTTTTGGAAGGTGATATGTTTTTAAGTTCCCTGACCTGCCTCCTGAGGCCCTTCGCACTCGAGGCGTAAGCGTAGGCGTAGGTAGTGTAAGCGTATCGTATTCCGGGCGTCCAACGAGATCAATTCAAGCGCTTATATTTTTAAAGCAGTCCACACTTGAGGCGGTGTTGCAGCGAATCGTATGAAGCATAATGCCATTACAGGCGTAGCGCACTGGCATAACAAGTATTCAGGCCGCTTACCAGCCTGTAACCACGGAGGTTGCATACCACTAAAAAAAGGAAAAAGTTCCCGCGCGGCGCGCATGAAAAGACAATCGATTCACTCACGTTCGCTGGCGCTTACGCCTCATGTGCGAAGTGCCTTATTATCAACTATCGGTTCACGGATTCAATTCAGAAAGTTACGTCCTATCTCGCTCTAATTCTATTGTATATTATACGTATATCGCGTATCGTGATATAGGTATAATATACAATAGGGGTTCAAGAGAATATTTCTGAAGGGAAGTAATCGGGACATTGCTACCAGAACGTCATCATAACATTCAAGTCATTATGATGCCTGTTAATGAACGCATGAAAAACTATGAATGCACGAAATAGACTGGTCCGAGTGGAGCCAATCGAACCACATAGCCCAAGGGGAATTTCGAATCGTAAACTCGTAAACACATTATTTATTCCTTGGCTATTAATATTTTGAATATTTTCACATCACACATTGAATTTAATTTCTCGTAACCAACCTTTGTCTACAAACAATAACCGATTGTAAGAAACGAATAATTAATTTCAAATTCAATAGCTTCAATTAATCAGCAGATATCACGCTGGGTTTTAATGATAACGGACGATGAAAGCTTCGAATTAGTACGTTTCATCATTAAAATCATTAGCTTTAATACGAAAGGGCATAATCTTTAACATTGAATAATGATGCAGTACTATACTTTGAACATACAAGTGAAATGGTTCCCATAGGATAAGTTTTATTTATTGAGCTTACGTTTGGGAAGTAATTTATATTTTTACATTTTATTCAACAAACGACTTTTTTAAATACTTATTTCTAAAGAAAGAAAAATAGTGCGTACCATGCTAGGTATCAAGTTGATAGATCGCGTGCCTAACGTAGAGATCCGACGAGGACCAAGGTCCAGGATATTGGCAAGCGTATCTTGAGACTTGAGGCAGTAGGCAGGACACTTGGCAAGGTATAAAGACGACAAAGTAGGACCTTAACTGAATGGTGACAAAGGCAAGGGAAATAACGACGAGGTCTATCGTGCGATAGACCGACGACATCGAAAGAGTCGCTGGCGGATCACACAGGATCGGAAGGTTGGTACATGATGATTTCTTAAGTACTGAGATCTAATTATAATTGATTTGAATCATTTGGTAAACTTTTTTTGTGAAAAAACTTTGTGGAAAAAGAAAGATTAATTTGTAGTAGAAATTTCCCTTATTAAATTTCATAAACCTAAATCTCGCATCGAAGTAATAATTAAAGAAATGTTCAATTTATTTTCGACAGCCTAGCTGTTGTAAAGCACAATCTGATTGGCATCTACAAGCGAACGCCGTTTAACCAAACGTAACTGTCTATAACAGCGGGTGTTATTTACCTAATTAACATGGCCATAAAGTATATATTTCAGTTATTTAACACTCACACTGACAACCGTCACCTCGCGATATAGAATTACTAATTTATACCTAATTATCTTTCCATGTAGTGCCATAAATTATGACAACGATGAGCGTAGATATGGAATGAACACCGTTTGATTTTTTTCTTGAGACGACAACATTCGGTTTTGAGTCTAATAGGCAATTAAGTTCTCTTTCACACGATTTAGTGAGGTCACGTCGAATACAGTGAAATAATTGCTTGTGCGTGGGTGTTTGGATGCTATTCAAATGTCTTTAGTAGCACGAACTAAGAAAACTATGACATTACAGAGTAAGATCTGTCAGGAGACGAATACTTTCTGACAGTCTTCATAAAGCTATAGCCATGAGACAAAATTACCTCGAAGCAAAGATTTGGGTAAACTTTTAGATGTATCAATATGTAGGTATCAAGTTAAACTATGGAAATATCTATTCAGTACTTTCTGAGTTTCAAAGTCTCCTGATCCTGTTTTCTTAAACTGAAAATAAAAAAAAAACTTTTAACTAAAAGCTTAAAATGAGAAAAACTTTTAAGCGAAAGTCCGCATCAAAGATTTTACTACCGACGACTCCTTAGAAATCAAAACGTAAAATAGGGACTAAATGAAGTAGAAAATTGTAAATTCTGATTTTCTCTTGTACTTTTTTAGAAAATGTTTTGAGCGAACTAATAAACTATTGTTTACATTCATACAGACTTTGTTATGTCTAGAGAAAACTTTTATACAGCATTGTAGACAAGAAATCGTTTTGTCTATACTATAATCTACTTTACACATCACAGTATAATTCAATATTTGTTATATATGTATTCTGTGTAATAATTTTATATATTGGGTCCTTACCTATGAAATTGGTGTTTTTATTCTGTTTTAGCAATTTGTCCGCAACTATTAAGTTTCAGAACATTCTTATAAAATAATTGCCTCTTCTAAAAATAGACCATATATTTGAGCTCGTATTATTTTATTTGATAATTTTTTGTAAGTTTTATTGTGTTAAAATTAGACACAAAGACAATTATTTTTAACTGCCTCCCGAATACATCATTTGATTTGCATTAACAAAAAAACGATGAATAATTTTTATCAAGCGTGTTCACACACATATTGCTAAAGCTTGTCTAATGAATGATACATGCCAAATATTATTATCTCTGGATTTGTCATTGTGAAGAAAACTGATAAAATGTTAGTATGTAAAATGCAGACATCCCCAAAATCTCCATACAAAACACCAATTTCATAGGTAAGGACCTAATATGAATTATATGTATTCAATGTAAAAAGTTTTATAGCATTTTTCAAGTGCCCTTTGTTTGGTGATGTAGGGTGATGTACTCGTACTGCCACTGTCTTCTCTGGCCCCACAGAATATCAGTGGTCGTGGCAAACTGCAATAGCTGTCACGGCCATGTACTGACCTTTTTGGTTCATTGTTATTAGGTTAAGCTTCATTGTTAATAGCTGCATTAAGATACCAAATAAAGAGTTTCTTTCTTTCTTTAAATGTAAAGCTGTCAATTAAAATAAGTAATAAGGTGAAATTAAAACAAGACACAATTCTAAAACTAACTCCATTTGCACGATCGAGAGTTAGCGCCTAACCCAGGGTTTGCCCATATATTTGCCCCAGGGTTAGGTGCTAACTCTCGACCGCGCAATTGGGCCTAAGTGTGACTTCAGACTTGCAATTAGTAAAATAGTTACGCATTATTCAAATTTAATTCTTATCACAAAGGCAGGTGCGTACAAATTTAAAACTGCGGAACAAGAGCACGTATCATCAAACAATTTGACTCAGAAAAGCGGTTTTAATGAAAACGTGGCGGCGCGCGACCGCAGGCAAGTAGCAATTACGCAGCGTAAATCGAGGGTGGATCCAAACAACGACCTATGTACTGTCAACACCACGTCAGACTATACCAAACTGTCAAAATAGTTCAACGAATATTCAAGCTTAGAGCTAAGATATTAAAGCTCAAAAATGATTGAGGAATATTGACAGTTTGTGGTAACATGAGGGTCTATTGTGTGTTCTTACGACAGCTATACAGATAGATGAGCGGCACGTTGATAGTTACCACTTGAACAAGCCGCAATTATAATTTATATAATTGTAAAATAAAATAGTTAGAATTCTCAATTCTCAACACACGCACCCTTCCTCTGGGTGCGTGAGTTGAGGGAGTTCAGTGGCGTAGTGGTTAGTACGCTTTGGCTTTTGATTAAAAACAAAGCTACCTTCGCCATAGTCAGGCCGTGGATGGGTGACCAAAACTGTGATCTCGAGCTTCGAAAGGCACGTAAAGCCGTTGGCCCCGGTCGCTTTTGCGACTGTTTCTACCCACCAACCCACATAAGGCCAGTGTGGTGGTGTTACGGCCCATGAGGAAGACCTGTGCCCATCAGTGGGACGTTTATAGGCTGAGCATAAGCACCCTTCCATGTTCTGTTAATTTTATGTTTTTAAATCCCTTTTTTAAACGGATAGCTATAATTTTATGCCTATTTCTATGATCAAAGTTAGTTAGTCTACCTACAGAATCCTATAAAATTAAAAATAATACGTTATTCATGTTGAAAAACACTTTTTGTTAGAAGTGTTAAAAGCCATACATGAAATGGAATTTAATTGACACGTTATTGTCAATTCGAGTTTATTACTCTTTAGAATAAGAGGTGGCGAGCCCATTACAATTACAACACTATCGTGAACTTTTTCTGCAGCAATCAATTAGTGAGCAATTTATCAGCTCTTACTATGAATCTATAAAAAACCTTTTTATTTCGTGTCGTTATTACGGGACGATTTCTTTTAATTTTCGGACTTTATACATACATAACATACCTACATATCTTCACCATAATAAGATAAGGTTAACAATAATCAGACTTTAGTTTTAAATACTCTTAAATTTCAAAAACTCTACTTTTAGGCCTATAATCATATTATAACAATAATTCGTGAGATTAGAAGTTGACGGAAAATTATGAAGTAAACAAACCATTTAGATATATTTTATAGCTATTTTATTAGGTAGAAGTACATAGTAGGTAAACGGTTTGTTCAGTTCACAAAGGAGAATTGTCACGACCCATACAAAAATTTACCCAGGCTCAACAAGAATAAGGAATGAGAATGAGGGTTATCTATTTTTTTTGTTAAGTTTAGTGCATCATAAATATTGGCTCCTTACCTATGAAATTGGTGTTTTTTTTCTCTCTTAGTATTTTGTCTGTAACTATTCTATTAAGATTCAGAGTATTCCTAAACAATAATTACCTCATCTAAAAATAGACTATATTTTTGAGCTCTTTTGATTTGTTTTGATAATTTGTTGTAAGTTTAATTGTGTTAAAATTGGACACGGAGACAACTCTTTTTAAGTGCCTCCCGAATACATCATTTTATTTGCATTCACTTAAAAACGATAAATAATTTTTTATGTAGTGTGATATTACACATATATAACAGAAACATAGAAAAATACTTTATTTAACCGAATAACAGCGATGATTTGTTCAGATATTCTCAAATTGAAAATGATTTTGGTATCACGTTTGTATGAAAAATTCACTGTTCGCAGGACCCTTAATTAAAACTTGCCAGTGTTTTGGCCGGTCCACATACAAACATTTCACCGTACATCGCACGGTGACATTTGTTAGTGTGGACGTGTTTGTGGTATTTTGCCGAACCGAACTTTGTTAAGGAGAAGTCACACACGGCAACTAGAATGTATAATAGGCTAGTTGAGTCGGTGACTCATTATAAAAGTTTAATTCACACAGTATTAAGGGTACAAAGGTCCGAAATATACCAAGTTCAATAAATATAAACACTAAATTATTATAAATTAATCAATACATCGTCTCATGATATGATATCTTTTCAATTCTTAATCTTAACTTTACAATACAATTTCCCGCACCACAGTCACATTAACTAATATATTTTATCGATATTTAGTTTATTAAAATCATTATGTACTTCCTTTAAAAAAATGTTATTTAACATATCGCTAGAGGCGCTAAGAGCAATCTTTTTTAATGATAGTTGTTGTAACAAATCAAGGTTATATCCGGATTGTATGTGTGAACTCTGTGGTTATCTCAGATCATCTGTGATATAAATTAAAGAAAATAGTGCACAGTAAAGTAATTAGCTACAATATTCTTTTGCATTTTTTTAGCTAATGTACTCCTACTTGTACAAGTAATCGGCTAAGTTGACCCCTTTTTTTTGCCCCAAATGATTCATTACTGTTAGCCATCACCATAAAAATTCTACTTATTAGTCTGCTATTATAAATAAAATCTTACATGATGGTGGACATAACTACAAACTTTTTGCTACTGGACATGTTTGACACGTTGCGTAAAATTAATTTAATTTTCAAATTCAATGAAATTCATGGTACCGACACATTCTACAAATAAATAAAGAGTAGACATAATTTGTTACCCTGCCTTAGTCTGCTCCGAAAGATATATTGCCTCCAACAAAAGGGTTAAATAGGTTTTCCATGAAAAAAAAACAATGTTCAACATCGTTGTTTAGGGAAAAAATGCTGGTAATACATGTTTAAATGTTTCTCATGAAAAGCCTTACTCTCGGAATCCGGACGCTTGTGTCGATTACAATAACAATCAAAGCGCTGTGGTTGTACTTGATACAAGCGCTCGCGGTAATGAACATTAATATTATGATTAATGATTAATATTTAAATTGTAAAATAATGATTTAAAATGTTAAATGTTGACGATTTTAAGTGCCAAGTTTGGCCTATGAAATAAAGTTATTTTTGATTTGATTTGATTTAAAACAACCTTTAGAAATGTTACTTTGTGCATGGCTTGTGTTCTAAAGTAGATACAATTCATACGCGTCTTTATACATAGGCTTATTACTTATATTATATATATTACTTTACTTATATTACTTATATTATACTATTAAAATGACTACAACGGTATCGCTTTGTGCATGGCTTGTGTTCTAAAGTAGATACAATTCATACGCGTCTTTATACATAGGCTTATTACTTATATTATATATATTACTTTACTTATATTACTTATATTATACTATTAAAATGACTACAACGGTATCGCTTTGTGCATGGCTTGTGTTCTAAAGTAGATACAATTCATACGCGTCTTTATACATAGGCTTATTACTTATATTATATATATTACTTTACTTATATTACTTATATTATACTATTAAAATGACTACAACGGTATCGCTTTGTGCATGGCTTGTGTTCTAAAGTAGATACAATTCATACGCGTCTTTATACATAGGCTTATTACTTATATTATATATATTACTTTACTTATATTATACTATTAAAATGACTACACCGGTATCGCTTAGCATTGAGTTTGTTAGGAGATGCTGAGTAATGATTTATTAAACTCACCAGGAAAACGGACGAAGAAAATACACGTTTCTACATAAAAACTTGTAATAAACTAGCAGAGTTTTAAAGCGTTTTTTAAAAGCAATAAAGAAGTTTCAATAGAGGCCGGTAAATCAATTGAATTTTTAACCGCCTCCCCCTAGTGATTGGCACCGGGTATGCACAGTGAGGTCCGGGCTCGATTCCCCACGGGGCTGAAGTTTTTTTGCTCACGTTGGTTGGTTTTAGAGCTTATAAGCCCGCCTGGCTACCACCGTCTTACTAAAATCTGTCACCATAATAACAATGTTATAAGTATTGTTGTGTTCCGGCAACTAGAGGTAAGATAGCCAGTTCCTGAGTTGTTGAGGACCTGCAGGTGAAGCTTCCACCTTCGGCTTTATCGTCACTTAGAGATGAAAAGAAGGCCAAGAGCTTTCCCCAATGTGTAGAAAAAAAAATACAAAAATAGTAAAGAGATTAAGACTTTTTTGAATATTACAACGTAAAACTTAACATAAAAAAATAATGTCGGCGATACGCAAAGCAAAAGTAAATTCAGAATTTAATTCCAATATCTGAATTTAGTTTCGAATAATAAATTCTAGTTGGAATATTTCCACACTTCACACCATCGTTTAACGAGTGTGGTCAGCAAATAAATCAAAAGTTGTTACGAAGCTTTCTCTGAACAACTTTATTGAACCAGTTTGCAGTGGGTACTCTATCTAAATTTTATGTGAAATGTAAAACAATGCATAGATATAACGTAATGGCATTTGGTATTTAAGTAAAAACCATATTTTCAGGAGCTCTGTGGCGTGGTGGATCGTATATTTTGTTTTCGTTTTACGGTTTCAACCCACCAATCTGTATAAGGCCAATGGTCCACACTCGTGACACAAAGCCCAGCAGTGATGACGAACTCTTAACATCCATACGTATACATAAAACAATTGCAATATCCCAAACTCAAACACTTAATTTTAATGAATTAAACTCTGTACTGGGAAATTCTGTAACAACATGTAATGGTTCTCACAATGGCTCGTCGCGATTCTCATTAGAATTCTAATTATCAACGTCTGATGTAAGACAAAGCACGAAAATTGTATTGATGCTATCAGGTTCTTTTGTGCTCCGTTTTGAATTTAATCAAGACAATGATTTGCGAATCTCTGTGTAAATGGTAAGCTTTATTATTTATTAAAAGCCCAGGTGACTTTCAAAATGATCTTTGTAATAGATAGTATTATAACAATTAAATGCGACATTCGGTTACTTTTTCATTTGTTGTATCAAAAGATTCTAAGTTTAAGATGAAACCGAGCAACCAACAATAGATTTTAAAATAAAATGGAGCATTGAAATCATTCTATATACCCGAATACGGTTTCAACGTTTTAAAAGTAACAAACAATTTATTGTAGTAATAAATATTTGATCCCTATGGATAGCACAGATGGAGAGAATACGTGTTTGTTGTACCGACCATACCGAAGTAGCAAAAGAATTTACTTCAAATAATTATACAAGTATTTTTTTAAATCCATTAAAAACAAGCTCTAAAAACTTTGATTATTTACAATAAAATGAAATATTTATTTATTTTATACAATTAAACCACAACCTATTATTTACCATAGAAGATATCTTGACAAAAGCGATTGATAGCTAAAAATGTCTAGCAATTATCAAACAATAGCATTGTTTCAAGCATACAGTTATCAACCTACAATTGACTTAAATATGCGTGTCTGGAACATTTACATACTAGTATAAAAACAAAAGAAGCCCTTCCCACGCCGAGCAACTGTGACTATCTACTCATTTGATCGCGCTTAATTATTTATTATTAATTGGTTAACAGATACAATAACATTGCAAATTGTTTTTCATCTTTCGAAAAACCTAGAGAGATTCTAATTGTTAATTTAATTGAATATAGGATAAAATTTATATGTTATTATTCGGCGAGATAGAATTATATTTTGCAAAACGCTGTTAGCATGTATGCGATAGGCCGAATACAGGCTGAACACTTTGAGGGTCATAATATTAGGTCCTTACCTATTAAATTGGTGTTTTGTATGGAGATTTTGGGGAATTCTGCATTTTCCATACAAAATTTTTTTCAGTTTTCTTCACAACGACAAATCCAAAGATAATAATATTTGGCATCTATCATTAGACAAGCTTTAGTAATATGTGTTATATCACACTTCATAAAAATTATTTATCGTTTTTAAGTGAATGCAAATAAAATGATGTATTCGGGAGGCACTTAAAAAGAGTTGTCTCCGTGTCCAATTTTAACACAATTAAACTTACAACAAATTATCAAAACAAATCAAAAGAGCTCAAAAATATATTTTTTTTTTAGACGAGGTAATTATTTTTTAGGAATACTCTGAATCTTAATAGGTACAGACAAAATACTAAGAGAAAAAAAACACCAATTTCATAGGTAAGGACCCAATATATCGAGGCATACGTATGTTATCATGAAGGAAGCAACGCTTTTCTTTTTAAATCCATGTATGTAATAGTAGGCAGGTCATGATGATAAAGGTATTCGTGTATGAACTATTGTTACTATTATTCATAATAACTAATCGTCCCTCCTTCTCACTGAATTTCAGCTACAAAATGAAAGGGGTGTTGTAACATGATCCGTAAAGTACTAGTTATTTTACGCGTTCAGATACACCGAAAATCTGTCGGTTGTAAACTGAAGCACCACCTCAAAAAATAATTAAAATCAATGTTTTTCCTTACTAAAAGTGGTTTTCTAGTATCCTACACACAGAAGAAGGCACGAGGTAAAGAAAACATTAGCTTTACACTCAAAAAACCATTAAACCATTGAGACGCACTTGAAGTTGTTTTAACTTTACGTATCTGAGTAGGTAAGTTTTAAAATAAATAACCAATGATGTTCTTGGGTATTCCGGGAATAACATGTCATCTTTAACTTACTGGCTTTGAACTTGGGCTGGAAATTTAGAATAAATATTAGCAAATATCTTATAAAACCGTGAAGTAAACTAAGCTTCAGAAATTATCTTAATTTTATGTGAACATTTATTTTATAACGTACGTTATTTATTTTTGGCTGCTATTTACGTGAAATGAGTAATATCTATTTATTTAATAAAACTGTAGAGGTCGAATGTCTGCACATAGAAAAAAAAATGCTTAAAATCAAGTCAGGGTCATGTAAAAGGAGGGAAAATACCAAAATATTTATTTTTTTAATTTTTTGTTTCTCTGTGTGTTAGTCTGTTTGCACGACCTAATCTCCGAAATGGCTGCACCGATTTCAATAAATTAATAATAATAATAATATCCTCAGACATTCACACCTATCAACTAGCCCCATTTTAAGCAACTAATGCTGCTTGTGTTACGGACACTAGATGACGGATAAATATATCAGATAAATTTTGCATGGTGATACCTTATATCCCTGGTCAACATCTTAGATTTTTATTCCGGAAAATTAAAGGGTTCCCGTGGGATAGTTAAAAAGTAACCGCGGACGAAGTCGCGGAGACTAAGACTATACAAACATAGAGACAAATAAACAAAAAAAAAAAAAAAAATTTTTGACTTCCGTTGACAGTTGACGCTTTTTTAATAACCATAATTACACATCGATCTGTTACAATTTTAATATACGCATTTAAAAAAGGATGAAAATGCCTATATGACATACAAAAACTTGTATTCAAAATAAATCTAGGATTAAAATGTAAGACAACACAGATGTTAAAATTATAAAACACAAAATTACAATGTGCGAACATAATCAACTTTAACCATAAATATTAATTATATTTTTACTACTCACCAATTTTAATAATATTTATTACCGAGATAGAACAACATGTTTTATGATAGGTATTTAGTTGTATTTTCCAGTTTGAAATGTTAATATGGAAATGGCCTCAAATGGAGGCTGTCTTCGAGAGGTTGTCATAAAAAATATAACGGGCGTTCGTGCCCGCCCACTCGGTGTCACGCCTCGTAACAAATTACGGTGTTTAAGACTATTTTATGCTTAAAACTATTGACAATTTTATACTTTCTCAAGTTAAAACCATATTTATTGTAGTGTTCTGCAGTTTATCAGAGCTCTAAATGGTGTTTCGCTAAAATATTGACCCAAAATGATTATTCTTTGACAAAGATGATTCTTTGAATTATTCTTTGAATTCAGAAAAGATAAAGAAAAAATTCAGCTATATTTAGGTTTAGGGTGCATTAAATAACTTTTGATAGACGCTAAATCGCTAATAGAACCGAATGAAGAGTGAAATCTAGCTTCACAAAGACAGATTTATAGAAAAATAAATGCCACCTAACCAAACTGACCACTTGCTTAATTTATCAAGCCAAAGCCAATTATTTCCGATGTGTTATTGAGAATGTCTTAAAATTGTTCCGTTACATCATAATACAATTCAATATCATAAAAAAATGTAATAATGAATAAATTCAACGATAATCGCTTTATAAAGTCGCTCGGGGCTACGATCCATTGTAACGAACTCAAAGTGTGTAATTTACAAAATTTATGACTAAAAGTTAGAGCAGTGAGCATGCACATAATAATATATTGTCAGTAGCCTCATTTGAATGCATGGTTGTAATTTACAGTGATAATTTAATTAGAGACAGAGATCATACTGGAATTTGATTAAAGTGTTTTTTCGTTCCAGTCCAGTATTAACAATTGGATTTATTAGTACCATGACTAGAAATACTTTATAATTGCGCGATTAAAATTTTGGAAAACTAGGCACAAAAGAAACGTCTATTTTTTTGTGAACACCGATGGTTACTTGATCCTCAAGGGGTTAAAACAAAATATTGGAGTCTGTATTATTAATAATTATTATTCTAATTCTATGATAGGACTAAGGTAAGTAACTCTTTTGTGGATGAGAATACTCAACGCATTTTGAACCTATGAGATCTTTTGCACTTCCTTTTCCGTGTCAAAACCTAAAAGATCTTCTGGGCAAACGTAATGATGCCAGCAACGGGTCTATATTTCCTCCTAGTTGAGATAAGCCGTTCGTAGAATCCATAGTTGCCTGTTGCCTAGTACTGCAGATAATAGCTTAAATAACAAATAATCCATATACCTACTGGTATATACTGGTATATATCAGCTATACCGGTTCTTGTGAAGTTTACAAGTAATTGGCGAAAACTTTGTGTAAATGAAATATTTTTGTCGGAAACGATGTAAAAAAAATTATCAATTGGAAAGTTATATAAATATGTTTATGGAATCCTGCTACATTCATGCTACGGAGAATTAGAAACAACAGCATAGTTTTTACGATGTATAGATTACAAATTTTTGACGATTTGGAAACTTTGAAAAGTGATGTAACAAGCCATTCTATTTGAGGGCCTTGCTCTTTTTTACTACGGACAAAGTGGAACGCTTTGTAATCCATGGAATATCGCCTGTGACTCCCCATTTGAGACTTCAATTCGGAGCATTTCATTTTTGCCGCTGCGAAGTTATTGGAATGCCTTTGCCGAATCGATTATTGCTATTCAATCTCTGAAAGCAATAGAAATAAAATCAAAGGAGATATGCGCGTCTTACACAATAAACATTGAATTGTAGAGTAAAATAACCCTAAAGTAAACAAAACATAAGACTCATTAGCACTTCGTAAATAATTTACATAGATACTAGCGTATAGATGAAGCCTCACAAGATCCCTCAGGGTCGAAATGCTCAACATGAGTTTTGAAGAAGAATACCAACCTAAGAATAATATCAAAATATCTTAGCGCCATGCCTAATATAGCAACATAAACAGCAAAGTGAAGTAAAATCTATTATTTTTTAACTGTTTTTGATTGACATGTCGTCTCAATACAGCAAGTAAGTGGTGGAGTAAGAAATTACAGAACGTTAAAGTATACGCGAAACCAAATTGTTAAAAAAATACGCATTTTTCAAATCACGAAGTGCATAAATAAATGATAACATTAACTGGCTTAATAAACATCAGGATTTGTGACTCCAAGTCACAAAAATGTTCTAAAATCAAATAAAGCCTGCCAAACGAGGGCTCCCTGGAGCGGACATTTCTGCCTGCTCCAGAAACGTTTAAAGTTTAACTTTGATATGAAATTTTTCAACTATAGTCATTGCAACGGGCGAAACTTTACAATGAAATTTTGTATTCATTATGAGATGTTTAAGAATTCATTCTATGCCACATTTTTATGTTGGTTCAAATAAAAACCCGAAGCATATTTATATTATACTAATTAATGAAAATAAATTCTTATTAATGTATGTACGAGAGGTATTTTGTTAAAATTTATAATGTCGGCACTTCATTTGGTTAATCGTATTCGCGTAGCTTTATCGGTGTGTTTGCCCGAGTTTGCCCAAATATTAAAAGATTTCTGTGCTCGCATTCCAAATAACCCATCCGCACATGGATCGTTATCGGACAAATAACTCAAACAATCCTTTGATTTGTGATCAAAAACCGAGAAGTGGACGGAAACACATGTTCGCTATTTGCGTTGTTTGCAGCATTTATTCAAATACTCTAATACACCGACCACACATGGCCGTTTTCGGACAAATATAGCAAATACGCGAACAATATACGCCATGTGAAGTGCCGCCATAAGAAGAAGGCAAAAGAAAAACAACATAACCATGAAATCCGAACCCGTTACATCGATATAGAGGTAGGAAAAGGAGAAACATGTTTCATTGTTGAAAAAAAACTTATGTAGCTTTTTAATTCTAAATCTATTATATTATACTAGACACACCTAGGTGTGTATTTGAAACAGAGGAGACTACATAAAGACTAGATGACATTCGTAACCATAGTTCAAGATCGCGAATTCGCTAGCATATTCAGATATAAATCAAGCCTCCGACTTACAGATGCGCAAGCGCCGTATTTATTTACGTAAAGCGGGCGGGGCCACTCACGATGCGAGCCTGCCTTCGGCTACCAATACGATATTCTGATTCATAGTTGTTAGCGCACACGTGGTACACTTGCTTAGGAGGGGTATCTTCATAGGTTTAATTGTTATTTTTCAAAAAGTGATAAAGTAAATGGATTTTTATAGAAAATGTTAGCTAAAACATTCCCAAAATACAGATGCAGGTATTGGTAATGTTTTAGCTAACATTTTACATGAAAATTGTTTTTAACGTCTGTTGTAGATAATATCTAAAAAATATTAATTGTTAAATGCAAAATCCACAAAAAATGCTTATTTATATCTTTGTTTTACCAAACGAACCAAAAAAAAGAAATCTGGGAGATAACCATTTGACTAAGCGAAGGCAAAGATTTACTTTCGTTCCTGATTTTAATCCCAGGACGCACATTGAAGTAATCCAAAGTGTTTAATCTCAGTCCCCTTATAAACAAAGATATATTCTACGTTGACTCAGTTGTAAATAATGTGAACTTACCCTAAACCCTTCCATGATACTGTAGAACAAACAAATAGCAGGTCTCAGTATACAGATTCTGTATTTAGACTAGCCGGTGTGAATAAAAAAGTATGTGCATGTCAGACAGACACAACTGAATCAGACTAACAGACAAGCCATATATCTGCCAAGTAAGTATTTTAACAGAAAAAATCTGCAAAACTAAAATATTCTCACTATATTAAAAATATATTTTGTATGTAAGTAGAAGAAATAACCACTACCCATTTTATGTATAATACATCTAATACAACTCTGACTATAGTAAAAATACATTAGAAAAGATGAATAATTATTGGAGTTCTTACATGTTCATACTACACGCCCAATAAACTATTGGCCGATTAAAAAGTCAGAATCAGAATCAGTCGAATCTTTCTCCTACAAAAACTTTTAAAATTATTGACTCTTTATTTGTAACGCCAGTTGTTGTTATTTGTGTCTGCAATTTTCACATAATTAATGATGTGATTATACATAGGTATTGGTAATCTGATTTTGATACTTCTTTTATTGTTAGAAGGTCTATTTATTATACTTAAGTGATAATAGACTTGTTCTTATTTTAGATTAAATACTATATATACAATACATACAATACATTATACACAACACTATAGAACAACCCGTGTTGGTCCGGGACACAAAAAGAATGTACCAACTGCTTTTCTTGCCTAGCATGTCGTAAAAGGCGACTAAGGGCGTATTGGGTACTGGGTCTGTGATTGTGTAGGCGATGAGCTAACCACTCGTTACTACTCTTTCACGATTTTTCATCTGACCAAACCCAATTTTTGTATAGCTAAATGTGGTCTTAAGGAACACAGTGCTCCTTGGACTCTGCCTACCCCTTCGGGGATAACATGTTGATTTTTTGTATGTATGTATGTATCACAAACAATTTATCGAACTCATGGCGTGAGGCGGGTGTCTATGTAATAAACATAGTTGCTAGATTTGAGCCGCCTAATATGAAAACTTCAAATATTAACGTTATAAAACTCCATGAGGCTAGCAGACAAAATTGATGGCTCTCTTAGGTAACTGAAAATACTCGTACTAATGCTATATCAACAAGATTTATTTTAATCGGAAACATCATTAACGAGATCTGACATATGAAACGCCGCGAACTACCGCCTGCTGTTCAAGGGTAGAGGTTAAATCGACTCGCTAATCGACACGATAATCGCTCACAGGAACTCCGAACGATTTACGATCAGTCAAAAGCACGGTCCTCGCCAATTAATATCGATACAAGAATCCACGATACACTCGAGATGATCGATGCTGACGCGATGCGTCAAATTTAGCTGATCGATTTATAGCGTTTGTTATTCAGATCCCACTGGATGTTCGCATTCTTTTCTTTTTTAATAATAATTAAATTTTTCTTTTTTTTTCTCCTCACGAGAACACGAGACGTAGCTTACTTAACGTATGTTTTAATAACATAATTACAGCACGGCTAATATAACTGATTGGGGTCAGTTAGATAGAGGTGTCGACAACAACGTTATTAATGTATTCGTTAAGGTACTGTATTTCAGGGAATTTTGGATTACTGTCGAATACAAGTCAGTGAATAAAAAGAATATGGTTTGCACTTACCGCTGCAGATTTTTTGGTGAATCTATGAAAGTTCTCCAGAATTACACCGTCACACACATCACGTTTTTTCTAGAGTCTATATTAGCAGGCAACCCTGTTGCATTAGAAATTTTCACTATGGCGGCTACGAGTACTAATCAAGAGACCGCTCCAACTGTCCATCGCAATGACAACACTTTTCCCGAAAACGTAGGTAGGTTAAAAGAATATTTGGATGCATTTTGAATAAGGTATGTCAGGTATATCGTGTGTGCAAAGGCGTAATTCCGTTATATTAAGATATCAAAAAACTTCAAACTAGTCCCGAAATTTCGTTACTTACTTCAAAAACTTGTTGAAAATTTAACAAGAAACTTAATTGATAAAGAAACATTAATGCTATTTCACCTGCGTAATAAATAAATTGACAGGCACCAATATAAAAAATGTTTATGTTTCTTAAACCGATATTTTTTATGAACGACGAATGCTTTATCGAATCGTTTAATGGTTTCGAGATTGATGAGTATAGAAGACAATAACGCAATGGGGAAAACGCGATTGAACTCGGGGAGGAGAGAAATGGAGCGTGAAGAAAAGTTTTTCTTAGACACCGTTCCTCTGTCCAGGCGACTTGCAGAGCCTAGATTTTGTTCGAATACATCTTTTTTCATTGACAAGGAAAAATTAGCAACACATTTTTCTTTACTTAAAAACTAGTAAATAAATATCTTCTAACATTAACACCCTTCCAAATTCAGCAGCTTGTACCTAGCTTTTGTTAAGGAAAGTAGATGACGGATATTTTTTTTTCCATATTTTTTTATATTTAACTCATTACTTTCAAATATGAACATCCAAAATGATGATTTGTATCATACAAATATTTTCTCCCACTGGATATCGATTTTAGCAGACCGTCTTGAGATGGCGACGACGCCTTCAAGCCTGCGTTCACATCACTTGACCACGGAGTTTGTGATATACTGGTAATATATGGTATTTATATCGCCCCACATCCCTATATTCTTGAAACCTATCTCGGTTTCGTTATAAACAAACTGCGGGACGTTTTAGAGCTGACGCGGGACGTTTTTTTACGCCGGCGGCCAGCGCTGACGCAGGCGCGCTTACAAGTCAAAATTTCGATACAATTTGACGTACAAACGCGCGCGCATACCGGTGCTGGCAGTAAAACGCTACTAGCTATATCGTGTAATTGTAAGCGCGCGCGGGTTGTCGGCGCTGGCAGCCGGCGTGGCTATAAAATCACCCTAATCTTGCCTTCCCTTGCCTTTCCAATGCTTCTTGTAAGAAAAGAATGGAGTTTTTAGGAGTATTTGACCGGTATCATACCTATCAATATCAAAATCAAAGACAGACCATTATTCCTTCATCACTTTGACTCATTACAAATGCTATGTACTTATTTCTAAAAAAGGTAGGAGCTCCTACCATTAAAATGGCATAATAGTTGATACTGATACTATACTCTATCTATTTTGATCTGAGACAAAAGGTAAACAAAGAATTTGTGGTTCTCAAACTTTTTATCCAATTCTGGGACAAAATAATATAGGCTCTAATTTTTTTAGCCATTCTTAATATACAAATATGAAGGTGTCATGAACATGTTATGATCTTCATCTTCTTTTGGAAGTATTCTATACTCATAATAAAAGTGTGAGAATACTATGCGTTTTAGGTCTTTTTTAGCAGCAACGATTAATTTAGTAATCTAAAATTACGTTAAAAATATAACATTGAAGTAAAAATATCAAAAATTATTGTAGGTGACCAGTAATTACTTAATATACATAAATTAAAAAGTTTGTAATTATAAAATTTTAAATAATCGTATGTTTTTGATAAAACCTTTCGGCAATGAGTAACGACATCTTAAAGAACCCTTTTTATGGTTTGTTTACATTTTGTCTCAGATCAAAATGGATAGACTATAATAGGGTACCAATTGTGAATTCTTAACATCTTAGACAACAATTTGAGACGACCCACTAGTCTCGCACTCGTTCAGAGGTCGGCAACAATTTTCGCATACTGAACACTCGGAAATTGAAAGGCTAACCACGTCATACGACCCGCATACACATGACATTCAACCTTATTCCCATTACACTAAAATGAAAAGACTGTGTTACTAAATAAAAGAATTGTACGGCAGGAGAATCTTAATAATGCATATCGCAGAAGCAGGCCGCCTCACCGCCTGGCCCATCTTGGATGTCAGGCCATAATCCGACCAAACTGCGAGGCTTTATATCTATATTACTTACTTACGGTAAGCTCATGTTTTAATTTACCAGGTTTATCTGCGGCCGTCAGAATAAACAATGCCGGAAGACGGTACAGACTTTATGATCGCCATTTTCCTGCTGAGAATTTCAGTCTGCTTACAAATATCAAATTACTTTGAGAATGTTTATGAAGATTTATTTTATATATTGTATTAAATAAGTTGTCTCTTACTTATTACTAGATCATCATCAGCTATAGAGAAATATTTGACCATCCCAGACACAACTCAATACGTCTGAGTCTCTAAGGCACGGAGTTAACTATGTCTAAGATAAACTCAAATGTTACAGCTTGTAAATAAAACATTAAGGCCCGATTTTTCAATCCTCAGATAAAACTATCTGTCAGTCAAATGTTAGCTCTGTCCCTTTTCTTTTTATGACTTTAGAAAGGGACAGTGATAGTTTTAAATGGCGGATAATTTTATCTGAGGATAATTTTATCTGATAAATTTATCTGAGGATAATTTTATATAATTTTTTTATGTTAGTCTCAGCCCCATTCAATTTTTATATTTTTTCTAAGAAAAATTTACAAAACTAACAAATCCTTAACATTATTTTAATTACACAGATAGGACATTTTGAATTCGCAAGGAAAATAATAATATTATTCTGATAAAGATCCTCTCTAGCCTTATTTTAATTTACTTCATAAAATAAAAATGAAAAGGTCATATGGGTACATTTCAGCTCAACTATCGAAAAGCTATCCGCAATTTGATTGTAGGTACAATCATTTTAGCTCCGTTCTTCTAAATTTATAGTCGTCTTAGTACCTATCAAGTTACCAGAGATGAACTTAATACAGTCTCGGACCACCGTCGATTGAACCGACCGAGTATTGTGTAACTTAATCAGCTCAGTGCCCGAGACTTGACTTGCCAGGTTTTATAGCTCTGATACATTATTGAAAATCTGATCTTACCAGTGCTATATTTTTCTGAATAAATCTGCTAGAAAATGTGACATGAATCTTGCGAAGTAATCCATTGTTTAAAGAAGAAACATCTTTTAATTTTTATTGTCTTGGTATGTAGGTATGTAATAATTTGGTAACTACTTGATGATCTGATTAAGAATTTACCAGTTAATCAATAAAGACTCATAGGCCGAGATTATTCTCCAAATTGCGCCAACGATCCGCCGAAGAAAGCTTTGTATTAGATTTTACTCAATATATTATAGACCATGCATAAATTGCATACCGTGCCTTACCATCGCCGTTCATTACCACATACATGCATAGATACGATTATCGCTTTAGGGTTAGTCAGAGACTAGGCAAAAGCACTGCAAAAGCAGTTCATTGCCATAGTCCGCGCTTCACCAAGCAGTGACAGGTCACTGCACTCAGCGTGACAGGTGGGGAGCCCGTCGCCGCTATAAGCTATTGGATAGTTGTGCAGTTCTAAGTCTACTAGTCGCGTTTTACGACACCCAAGGGAAGAGAGGGGCTGGTCTTTTAATGAGCCGCTACCACACCGCTCCACACATTCATAACCAATTTAAATATAATGACCCCACTTCACTAAGGTCAAACTTCGGCGAATGTTTAAATGTGGAGGGCTATTCGTCCACACTTGCCTTACTTCGTGTATATTCTCCGCTTTGTGTAGCAACAAAGCGGTAAAAGTGTAGACGAATAGCCTTCCACATTTCAACATTCACTAAAGTTCGTCGTAAGTGAAGAAAGGTTCGTCGTAAGTAACAAAAATGTCTGCTCCTTACATTTTTAATTCAAGGAATTAATTGATGAAGGTATCTCTGCCATTCTCATAGACTCGAAATTTGTTGTGATATAGTTTCAGTAATACAGCTGAAGATGAATTTCTCTATAAGGCTATGTCTAGCAGTAAGCCTGCCGTTGACAATGGCACTAGCGTACATGTGTCTCAGCTGCCAGCGCCTTATGTTAACGCCTAACAACACGCGTACAAGTTTAGTAACCCTTTTCATAAATTGTTTGAGACTCAGAACAAACAGTTTTAATACTTAATGGTACTTTAAAGTATAAGATAAGAGTTAAAAAATATCATTCACTCTACTGCTACATTTTGTGCCTAAATCAATAAGCATTCCATAAATTTTGTATTCAAACCCTAAGACAAGCAATTTCTTCTATTTGTTCCAATATAAACGCCACGCGAGACTTTTGACTCAACCCGCCTTCGCCTTCGCAATTAATTTACAATGCCGACAGCATATCGTTCAAAGGGACGCACATTAAATATTTACGCAGTACAGTATTTGCGTGCTGACAAACCGTACTTACTTGCCATTAAGCAAGCCGCCCTTGTAATGCTTTAGACGACGGGTGTAAGTGGATCTGCAATCGATTATTCATAATAGGACTAACTTAGAAGTATATTGTCATATTATGAGGTACGAAGAATATTCTGCTGAAGTTTTATACCTTCACAGTAGAGTCAACGCTACACAAATCGTTCGCACTGAATGTCATAATCAGTATATAATTTTTTTCCAATCGTTTTAAAAAAAGAATGGCTCTATACTAAAATTGTTGGTATGTATTACGATTTGTCTTCCTGACGGATACAGGCCTTCACGCATGGCTTTAATCACATGAGGACCTTATGTTCGCTAAGGAATTTGTTTTCATATTAGTTTAATTCACATAACCTACATTGTATTACGAATGTCTAACAAATTGGGGATGACTCACTTGTAAGTGAACTAAGGCCCAATTGCACGATCGAGAGTTAGCGCCTAACACAGGGTTTGCCCATATATTTGCCCCAGGGTTAGGTGCTAACTCTCGAACGCTCAATTGGGCCTAAGTGCTCAGCCGGACTGGAAACGCGGGTGCGACTACGGACAGTCGAATAAGATTACATGTGCTTGAGTACGACGAAGCGCCGCGCCCGCACCGCGCCCGCACCGCGCCCGCACCGCGCCCGCACCGCGCCCGCACCGCGCCCGCACCGCGCCCGCACCACGCCCGCACCGCGCCCGCATGTCCAGTCTGGTCGAGCACTAAAAAGCCCCAGAGCTTCTAACAAGACGATGTTCGAAGCTCTGCTAGCAGAGAGCGCCTTTGCGCTAAAATGAAGATAACTGAAAAGATTCACAATTTTAATAAACAGTTTCGGTTGATTTATATGATTAAAGACTATCTTAACACACACAGGTTCAAAGGAGATTGAAGGCTTAAAAATCAAATTGGAATTTAAATGTGAATAATTTCAGTGGACTTCGTGACTAACAAGCTCATTAGGCTGTAAAATAATAAAACAATTCCTATGCGTCTTCTATATAAAAATAACGTTCATTAAAACGAAAAACGAATAATGTCGTTGGGAGGTTGTCGGCAATGTGAACCCACCTTTACAATACTTGTTTTTTTAGTATGTTCGCCATAAAATTAATTTCAAAGGCGGCTTCTCAAACAAAAACATTTATTTCAATCGACAGTTTTTATAGTGGCTATTATTGCCCTTAATGAAAATTACACCGGTCACAATGATCACCGGATGATGTGATAATATTTTTAACTTTTATGACAATTATGTTTTAGACTTCTTTTATAGACCGTAATCTGTTAATGTTAGCCAGACAGTCCATAGACATTAATTCAACAAGACCTCAGAATCATCCCATTAATCAAAAATTAAATTATAAGGGGAATTAAAAAATTATGTTTTCTCCCTCAAAAAAAGGTCAAGTACCTGGTAATGGTTAAGTACTAGATAATTTTTTTAGAATCAAGCATTTGTATAAAAATTAAACCTTGTGATCGAGTGGTCTGTACGCCGGTCTCAAGGCATTGCCATTCGATTCCACCTTTTTTTTAGAATCAAGCATTTGTATAAAAATTAAACCTTGTGATCGAGTGGTCTGTACGCCGGTCTCAAGGCATTGCCATTCGATTCCACCGGGAATGTTTGAGTGGAGTACAGTACTGGAGTACAGGCATTTGTTCTCCAGTCTTGGATGTTTATATATGTACTGTTTTCTGGATATTTATAAAAATCTATTATTAATTTATTCTTTTTGTACAAAAGTACAATGGCGGACATAATGCCATAGGGCATTCTCTACCAGTCAACCGGAAAGCAAAGTGAGGATAGCTAGAATGACGGTGCAAAACAGTAAAAGAAAAGAACAAAAAAAAACAAAATAAAGACAAACATTGTAGAATATGATGATATACTTATAATACACGTTTATTTCATTATATTATAAATCACATATAATAAATATACAACATTTAACAATAATATAAATAAACTACATATTAAAATAAATATAATATAAATATATTACATAAACGTTAAATATCTCTATAATGAATGATGGATAAAATACACTACTTAGGATTTGTCAGACATTATGAATTGACGAGCTAATCGCTTAAATGACATTTTGTTGGGCGCTCGATGAATGTGTGCAAGAAGAGTATTCCAGAGTTGAGTGGCTTAAAATGAGAAAGAGCTTAACATGATAATCATAATTATATTATTTATCCGTATGTTTTATTTATTTATCTCTATCACAAACAGCATTTCTTGCGTAAAATAGGGCTAGTTGATAAGCGTGAATGTGTGGAGATATTTAAATTTATAAAAATAGAAGGTGTCATTTCAACTATAGTAATGAATTTTCATAGGGAAAAATGCGCAAACTAACTAACTTCCAACTTCTAACTTTTTTGGCAAATTTTGTCTTTAATTGCTAAGTTGAACAGATTTTTTTCGCTGATGCGAGTGCCCATAAAGTTAGATAAACCTTCCTGATTTCTTAACTATTTATAGACTAATGTCCTTACCAAAGCTCCTAACATATATCAGTATTTTCAATCTATTTATCAAAATAACTGTCTCATCCAATTTTACACCATACTTTCCCTAATCTCAATGCCGAAACACATTTTATGACTTCCATAACCCATATCTCTATCTAGATAAAACTTCAATATGGAACACTAAAGTAGGAATTGGCACGAAACAGCCCGATGCCGAAGGTGCGAGAAAAGAAATAAAACATTTTGTTATCTGCCGAACGCTGAAAACTTTTGGTTTTTTTTCTTGCTTTTTTATCTGTGGTTGGTTTGCTGTTTCTACACTGCCAGCTACGATGTGGGTTAAAGTATTAGGTATAGGAAATAAATGAGAGTTAAATGTACAAGATAAAAAAACGTAAAATTTACAAACAAATTGACAACTTTTCGTCGTGCTATAAATGAAAAGTTTTGTCAGTGTCAGTCCTTTTGTGGTAAGACTACAGAATTTCCAGATAGTATTTGAAATATCACGTTACTCAGTATTTAGAATAGTTTGGAAGCTAATATGTAAAATATAGAGAAAATTATAATTAACTATTGCATAAATACAGACAATTACCCACCATGTGAGTCATTGTCATTCAATACAAAGTAAGACCTTTGTGAGTTGTTTATTCTTTTCCAAAGTTAATTAAAATTTAAAAAAAATCTCCACATTTGTTGTCCATTCAAATAAAAAATGGTAACTTTTATATTTTAATACAAATAGGTACTTGCAGGAGTTTTGGAGTTTAATTTTACACCAAATCCATTTTATTATTCAATTAATCCACCTCTTATCTAACTACAAGACAGTCATATTAAAAACAATACAATTCCTTTCCTAATAATAGAGTAATACCTTTCAATTTATCTCACAGAATGGGAAACTTATTCAATAGCTCAGATAACAAGGTCCTTTCCAATAATGAGCTAACAGCACGTGTCGACCATTTGCCATATGTACTGTGTACGTGGTGGGACTTCTGTTGCGTTATTATATTGAGTATATTACAAATAATTTCTTATATATTATGTGCATTGTATTATTGTTATTCGTAATGAATGACAATATATTAATATGATCGGATTTGACACCTTCAAGAAACGAGCGTATTCCCACTTAACCTGTCCATAGTCAGAAAACCAGACACAATAGAAACATCTATCGTTTGCGAATACCGGTGTTCGTGCTGCCCTTCAAGAGGTTAAAAGACCGGCAAGGTAACTTGTGACTCTTTTGGTGTTACGGGTGTCAATGGGCGGCGGTTGCTTACCAGCAGGTGACCGGTCTGTTCGTTTGCTCATAAAAAATGTGTGATCTTTACATACATACATACATGCAATCACGCCTGTAATCCCTAAAAGGGTAGGCAGAGTCCAAGGAGCAGTATATTCCTTAAGACCACATTTAGCTTCGTGAAAGAGTAGTAACAAGTGGCTAGCTCATCGCCTACACAATCACAGACCCAGTACCCAATACGCCCTTAATCGCCTTTTACGACAAGCTAGACAAGAAAAGCAGTTGGCACATTCTTTGTGTGTCCCGGACCAACACGGGACCTTTCCTTTTTGTGTTATCTTTTGCAGCTGTAAAACACTCGTTGGTACAAAATCACAAATTAAATGTATAATTTTCTATATTTATTCTTTTTTCTTTTGAACACAACAATATATTGTACAAAATCCTGATGTAACTTATGTTGACTTCTTCTCATACCACTTACACAATGCTAACTCTAAATGTAATTTTTGGGTAGCTACAAAAACAGGGATAAAACAAATAGATCCTGGTAATAAATGACAGTAACAGGAAGAAGCGTTTACCTTAATCTCCTTAATTCAGGGTTGATCCAAGGTTAATTATGTTATTCTGTGCTTTTACAGGGTAAGAAGAAATTGACAAAATGGTATGTTATTATATTACTGAAAAATAACAATTTATTATAGAGGTATATGAACAAATAATGAAGTTTAATATCCCCCTATCCAGCCAGTCCAGCCTTCCGTTTCGGGGAAAGGGGCGTGATGATATGTATATTGTTGTTCTAATAGTTAAAAATTAAGTCACTCATACTTTTGGACGACGTTGGCATCTGTCATTCAGTTAATAAACTAGTACAAATACCATCGCTTACCATTATCTGCAATTTTATTGTCTCTCTTTCTTTTGTGATAATGTGAAATAATTTTAAGAAACTTAAAAGTTTTAATGAAATAAAGTATTTGTATAAAGTTATTATTAATTCTGTGTTTCGGCTTGATGGGCAAGACCGGCTTTGAAATTACTGACTACTTAGTATGACTTTTCATCCTAACACAGTTTGGCAATATCAATGTGATACCTGTAATAATACTAAAAGACTTTATTGGAACCACCATTTAACATGTTCAAAAAGCGAATCAAAGATATATTAATCTCAAAAGATAATTATTGTGTAAAGGATTTTTTAGATGACGAAACTGTCTGGACTGATATGTAAATTTGTTTCTTTTTCCATTTTGTAATGGATGATGTTACAGTCTGTAAAAGTCTTTGTTTATTATTGGCACTAGCAATTTCTTTGCGCACTATAAAATCTTTAAAAATATATATTTTAAAGGGAGGAAACAACTTGCTGAGTTTGTTGCCCGTTCTTCTCAGAACAAGGCCTCCTGGTAGCTAGTGAACGGTTGGCATAATTTGACATTCATAACAATATGTAAATACCGAAACTGAATAAATGATTTGAGTTTGAATAATAAGAAGATGCAATTCGTACATCGGATGTATTCTTCTAATTATCAAGTTACCGTCTGCTTCAACAAGCGAATCGTTCTCAGCCTACATCTGGACACAGGCCTTCCACATGAAGAAACACACAAGTATGATGGGTCGTAACACCACCACGCTGGCCCAATGTGGGTTAAAATGGTTGCAATAGCAACCGGAACAAAAGGCTTAACGAGCCTTCGGAGTTCGAGATCACAAAGTTTTGGTCACCCATCCAAAGCCTGACCGTGGCGAAGTTAACTTTGTTTTCGATATCAAAAGCCAAAGCGCATAATACACTACGCCACTGAGATACCCAATCTGAGTTCTTCATCCTGCTCGTTAAATAAAAAAGCTATTTTGCTCGTTGCTAAAACATTAGACCGTTTTTTTGGAATAATTAGACATCACACAGCTTAGTAGATTATACCCGTCCACTATGTGAAGATTAATTATCTCGAAAGCGAACCGCGTTTAAAGTTATAATTAAAGCGCCCTGATGGCGGGCGGTTTCACGGGATATTAGCTAACGGGAACAGACAAATAAACTGTAAGAACACACCGTATTTCATACTAAGCCGGAGATGATATTTCGCTCGTATCAGAGAACATTAGCCTACCACTACTATTCTGTAATTAAGTATCTACGTCATCTAGTATATGTTTATTTATTATTCAACACAACTGGCAAACAAGTCGTCTGTTTACGTATGTAGACACTGAAGCCTTGCAATTACAATAAGCATAACATAACATACATATCATCACGCCTCTTTCCCCGAAGGGGTAGGCAGAGGTGTTAAACACCCACATTTCGCCAAGCATGTTAGGTCTCCACGTAACAGGTAGCGAGCCTGTTGCCATGTACCGGGCACAATGTGAGGCAAACGATATTCACAATGAACTGTACATAAGTTTTACTCTTACTCAGTGGTACAGGCGGCGGGATCGAACCCGCGTTTTCCGCGGCCCCTCGAACGAGTAGTGCCCCGTCCGTCCCAACTCGGTTACCGCTAATGACAATAAAGGTTGCAGAAAATGGCTCATTTTCTTCATTAAGGAAAAAAGTATTGTAACTAGGCGCCATAGCTATATTAGCGCCTCGTTGCTGTCATTGCGCTCTTCTCTGGCAATTTTTCTCTTGGTTTCCGTTTTTAAATTTGCTGTTTATCTCTTTTTATTTGTTTTGTTCTCGAAGCTCATTCTAACGAGAGTCAGCGCGTTGAGCGGTTGACTCCCTTCTAACAATAATTGTAATATATTTATAAAGTGAATCAATTTTTATAAGCTTAAACAAAAGTTACAACAAACCACATGATCAGTTCCTAATAAATAACAAAGACTATAAGTCTCTTTAAGGCACTATTGTAAGTAGCCCTACCCTTTCTATAATATATTTAAGTGTTAAATGAGAAATTATTTTGTGTTCAGTGTAATTTACCTTTTTTATATAATTGTTTCAGTTGTGCCTTAATTCTTCATTATAAAATATACGATACATAAGTGACGACCCAACTGCATTTTCATTATCCTCGGCTTCACCCCGTCACAGTATGAGGCCACGCAAAAGACTGAGAGACGAGTAACTCTCTCGAAAAGCTGATCCATATGTTTAAAATTATGATATTTCAATTATTTTTTCATAACTAATACTTATTACTATAAATTTCATTATTATTAGTAATTCGTTATTATTATTTTCCTTAATAATAATAACTTATAGCGGCGACGGGCTCACCACCAGTCACGCAGAGCACATATGCAGCCAATGCTTGGTGAAGCGCGAACTATGACAGTGGACTGCTATTGCGGTGCTTTTGCCTAGTCTCAGACTAACCCTTAGGGGATAATAGTCATGATTATGTATGTATGTAATACTTATTAGTTACTATACTTTAGTAGTTACTCTAAATTCCTATAAATGGTGCTTTGTCGTTTTTAAACCTATTCATATCGCTATCAATACAGTGTTCCCTTTCTACAATGCTACAAAATAACCGGGAAAAAGTGTAGTTTTGACCGGGAAAGTGAGGACCTCGATGTGGTGCTCTACCATAGTGGTTCGTACGCTTTGGCTTTCGATATTGAAACAAAGCTACCTTCGCCATGGCCAGGCCTTGGATGGGTAACAAAACTTTATCATCTCGCTCCTCCGTGCTTCGGAAGGCACGTTGGTCCCGGTCGCAATTTCATCCGTTTGTCCCCATCAACCCGCATTGGGCCAGCGTGGTGTCAGTTCCTTGTAGAAAGGTGCCCAGCAGTGGGACGTTACCATAAAATTCATCAAGTGTATGTGCTGCTCTTCCTCAACAATAAAAAAGTTGCTCGCATCCAAGGACTGGCCATGGCAAATGGAGCTTTGTTTTTAATAACAGAAACCAGTGTGGTTACTAGGCCAATGAATTCCTCGCTTGATCAATTTATTGAATTAAGGAAAGTTTCAGATGATCAAAGGCATGCATTGTACAGTGTAATAAATGGTCGGAGCCGCCTCAAATAACGCCGCAAACAACAGAGCTATTTGATCTAATTGTTTCGTTTAAATCTTTCTTGTCAAACGACTACGAACAAAAAGAGCATTAAAACGGTATTATCAATCACTGTACACAAAACTCTGTACATTCACTTACACGGATAATTTCAATGAAGATAACGTCTATGCATAAAATAGAATTAACACCATTCTAAAACGAAACGTGTTGTATGTATCATCATATTTATTTAGCCTAGAGATGCCCACTGTATGCCTAGGGAGTAAGAACAGTCGAGTTCAAAAATATATATGCACATTTGACAGGATAGTCTTTATCCCCTACCAATAAGAGTCATTTATTTCAAATTTATTTCAATGTATATATTCTGAATATTTATATGTATATATTTATCCATCATCTAGTATCCGTAACACATGCAGCATCAGTTGCTTAAAATGAGGCTATTTGACAGGTGTGAATGTCTGAAGATAGTCATTTATTTATTAATGATTTTTTCTTATAGTGTTGTAATTATTACGATGTCTGTGTGTTAAATTTCAATATTATTTCAAAATATTTACGTTAGCATACAATAGTTTAGTTAAGTTTATTGTTGCTACTGAAATTGTATAAGCTGATAGCTTCCCTATTGATAAACAGAGAATTCCGATTTGCTCGGCGTGTAAGACACAAATATTATAACTACATCCCAGAAGGCCACGTTATTATATTCAATGTTAATTTACTTAGAGCGTATTATTATCATGTGACACCAATACATTCTAAGAACTTAATAAGGACATATATTAGTTTATTGAATAAAAGTCTTACCGGTATTTATAGAAATATATCCAGTCGTTTGCCATGATGAGACAAAGTCACACCATGTCAAACGACCACTCACCACCATCACTTACCATCAGGTGAGCCGTCCCCCGTTTGCCCTCCGTTTACTTATCCAATGGTATGTCGGCGGCCATCTTGGCCATTAAATGCGCATGTGTCAGCTACTTCCGTACTAGTTCCGGTTTACTTCCGGCTATCGGTAAAATTACGATTTTCATGAAATTTTGTATGAAGACTATATATAAAACTTATATCATAAAAATCTTTATTAAATAAGCTATCCGGATATGTATAATAAAGTATAGTTTTATGCTACATCAAATTGGCAATTAAAGGTGAAAGTACTTTTATACTGTTTTCTACATTTAGTGTAATAATTATAAATAAAAGCGTCCAGAACACGATTTTTTGATAAATGTACATACAGAAATACATTCTTGACAATATTAAACACACAGAATTAATCTCTAACTTTCCACTGTGAATTAGCGCCCAAAATGATCATTCCTCATTAGTGGTTGTACGATTTTAAAACTAAATGCTTCGTTAATTATTTGTGTTTTGACACTTTTGTAGCGTTATAGTTGCGTCTTTGTCCCACTTTAATAATAAGGCAAAGTATAAAAGAGATAGAAATAGCTTAAAGGGCCAAATTTCGATTATGAAACTGAATGGGAAATCGAGGCCTCCAGGAGGCTTTTGACACACAGGGGAAAAAAATGGCAGAACCTCCAGGAGGCTTCTTAACACACAAGCGGATAAAAAAAAGTTACCCATGACTCTTATCTTGATTTTGTGTCGCAAAGCAGTAATGCTTGTTCTGCTGTGGCTTGGAAGATCAGCAGGGAAATTGTTCGGTACTGTGGTGAAATCTTTTGTTAGTCTTTGGTTTCCAAGTACTCGTAATATTGGGTCCTTACCTATGAAATTGGTGTTTTTATTCAGTCTTAGCAATTTGTCCGTAACTATTAAGTTTCAGAACATTCTTATAAAATAATTGCCTCTTCTAAAAATAGAACATATATTTGAGCTCGTATTATTTAATTTGATAATTTTTTGTAAGTTTAATTGTGTTAAAATTAAACACAAAGACAATTATTTTGAACTGCCTCCCGAATACATCATTTGATTATATAATACAAATAATTTTTATCAAGCGTGTTCACACACATTGCTAAAACTGGTCTAATGATACATGCCAAATATTATTATCTCTGGATTTGTCGTTGTGAAGAAAACTGATAAAATGTTAGTATGTAAAATGCAGACATCCCCAAAATCTCCATACAAAACACCAATTTCATAGGTAAAAACCTAATACATGTATCATTTATTGAAAGCGATGCCCAGTCTAGCCGAGATCCCTAGGTACTGGGAGTTTTCATCGTTTAATTACTGGATGTCAACGGACAATCACGATGTTATATTACAATAATAAATGTCTATTGTGAATATAGATTTGTTGCGAAGTGCAGGCTTCAGAGACAAAGTTCTATGTTGTATAGTATACACGTGACTGTTCACTGCCGTCCGTGTAAGAGCAAATGCAATTGTTACAAATAATATTGTAATCTTTGAGAATGTGGCCACTTATCATCAGGTAAGTAGTCAACATGTAAAAATATACAAACGATTTTGTCCCTTGTACTTTACGTAATTAGGATATTTTACGTAAAGATCCAACCTGCTTTATTCTATCTATCAGCTTTCATAACATGAATGTTTTCAAACAAAAACTTATCATCAATTTATAAGGCGAAATTCGATCGGCCTATACCTATCAGCAACGCAAGCGATCGCCAAGAGAATGCTCCCGCATGACCCTACGTCCGTAATATCGGTGGGAACGTAGAACACGTGTTTATCTGTCCCTCATGTGAACGAGACAGACCATTGTTTAGATGTTTCACTCCTTTATTTATTAATAAGCTTGTTAGCTTTGAGGAGCTCAGTGGCGTATTGGTGAGTAATTTAGCTTTCGATTGAAAACAAAGCTTCGCCATGGTCAGGTCGTGGATGGGTCTTTTTCTCACAAAAAATAAAGTATTTTCGCTCTTATGATACTGGAAAAGTGATATTATTAACATAAATAACGTGACAGGACTAATCACAATTCTTATCTTTTTTTTATCCACAAAAAATGTTTATTCATAATAAATGACAACGGCGGCGGATAAATGACAACGGCGTTTATTTAAAGCGAAATGTTCAAATTCCAAAAAGTTTAGTAATTATACAAGATTTATGAGCCATGTGAATTCTCACACATTAGATGTGTCGACTAGATAATTTTGTAGGTAGGTCCATCATTTAAAAAAATATTAGTTAAGGTGCTAGTAAGCAAGAAATTGTTGGTAGAGTAAGAGCCGAGATACGAAAACAGCACAACTCGGGGAACACTTAAGTACAATAAATTGTAACTAAATATCACTTGCCCCATATTGCGCCCGCTGTATGACAAAATTGTCACCCTCTTTTTGGACAGGTAAGCTCATGGCCTTCATCTCACCTGATGGTAAGTGACGATAAGGCCGAAAGTAGAAACGAGCTTCGCCTGTAATCCTCAACAACTGAGGAACTGGCTGTCTTACCTCTGATTGCCGGAACACAACAATGCCTAAAACATCGTTATTATGGCGACAAATTTAGGTAAGACGGTGGTAGCTAGCCAGGCGGGCTTAGAAGCCCTACCACCAACTAAACCGAGCAGAAAAACCCCTGCCCCCCAGGGGAATCGAACCCAGGACCTCCCGATCTACACCCGGTTGTGTCAACCACTAGACCAGAGAGGCGGTTGAAGGTCTATTACATAGGACCTAACATGCCTGGCGAAAATTAGATGTTGGGAAAACACTACTCCCCTTCACCTGTGTATATCGCCGTGATGACATGCTTTGTAGGAAATCGTTAGCAAATTATAGGTACCTACTGATTTCGCAGCACTTCCCTTATACTGGAGGTTGTAGATATCTGGAAGCAAAATGCGCGGTCGTTACGATAACCGTAGATGAATAGCACAACCAAGGCGCTGCATCGTGTAATGATAATGGTTATGCCTTACGGCAGCCAGCCTGTATTATGGAATGTCGTTAAATGTTTCTGAATTCCATAGGTATTTGTAACAAAATAGCATCAATGGAACCTTGACGTAAAATAACATACTTAACATATCATCACGTATCTTTCCCCGAAGGGGTAGGCAGAAGTTTTAACACCCACAGGTGGCGAGCCTGTTGCCTTGCACCGGGACAACGTGAGGCAAGCGATATTCACAATCAAAAGTACATAAGTTTTATTCAAACCTAGTGGTACAGGCTGGACCTCTTGAACGAGCAGTGCTGTCGGTTCCAACACGGCTACCGCTGCCAACGCAGCAAACCTGTAGTATCGAATGTCGTTAAGTATGTCTTAATTCCTAAGGTATTTGTAATAAAATAGCATCAGTGTAACCATTAATATAAAATAGTTTTGTTTGTTTTTTGTTTGTTTTTGTTAATCAACAGGACGTCAATCTCCCATTTTTTTTTCAAACATTGCAACAAAAGCGTGTACTATTTGCCAGTGTCGCTCACCTACTTTTATACCTTTTTGTTTTCAATTTATATCTAACAGATTATTGTAGAAAATCTGAATATGAATTTTCACAGTTTTGTTCAGTCTAACGTTTCAAATTCTTTAATTTTTTGAGAAATAAGGTTAAGCTTGCTCCCATCTGCGGCCTTATCGTCTCTTACCATCAGACAAGATTAAGGCCAAGAAATTACCTGTCATAAGTACAAATCTGAATAGCCTATAGGTGTATAATATTTAATCAATAACAACCCCCCATACAACCGTTTAGTACTTCGCTCTGTATCAGTCTACACTTTCCCGGAGCCCCCTGTAGTGTAGGTATTTATTTTCCTATAAAGTAAAGTTTTCCAATATTTCTACGAGCAACTTGGCTAATTTGCGCTTTAATCCAGTTTCCAGGCGGCCAAGTTTCAACAACCAAGTTAATTGTTGCGACTTGGAAAATTCTCAATAGCGAGATCTCTCAATAGTCTTTACTGCAATTTTCTTCGTTAATACAAATTCTAAACCATTTAACATATTTTAAGAGCTGTTCTGTAGAGCTAGTTCTGTAGAGCCAATCGCGTTATCGCCTAAAACATTAGAATAACAAAATTGTGCCTAGTAGTGATTATAACATCACAGAGATGAAACCTTTCGCCTTCCCTTATCTCATTGTCTTTTCAAATGCTCTTTGGTTGGTGGTGGATTTGACCTAGCCCTTCTTTGGATCGTACCAGATTTGATTATCTACCTCTATTGTTACTCTTAACATGTCCGGACTAACTTAAATTTTCTTCTGAGTGGTCTCAGAACCACTCAGAGCACATCGACCCTTTGAGATCTTTGCTTAAACTTACTACTCATATCTCCCTCACAATTTCGATCTCTCAAGGACTACACAAAATACCGTAACGAAATAGGTTTTAAATACCAATAACTTCATTTTCTTTGTTCCCTTATATAGGGAAGAACTGATAAAAAGTTTAATAAAATAATAAGCAGAAAAACTGGCATCAGTGCTTCAATAATTAATGCGACTGAATTTACTCACAAAAACGAGATGAGTCTGTGTTCCTTTAACTCGGGAGTGCAACTCCAGATAATTACGTGTTTGTTCCCTAAACACGTATTCGAAATATGAATTCCGAAACCAGTATGATATTAAAATATTATCATGTGGAGTTTTTGCACGCAAGCGCAGCGAGTTCTGTCTTTGGTTTGGCCATGATTTTGTTTTGTAAACATATTGAACTACCAAATTGAGATAAATGGATGTTTAATTCAGATATTAATAATCATAAAGATCTCTTTGTAGATACGATGTTCAATTTGAAATTACAATGATGTTAACAAAACACTTTCATAATCTGTTTAGATCGGATTGATGCAAGACAATTAATTAATTAAAGTAATAAATAAAAATTTTGATAGCTTTGTAGGTAGACCTGTATATGTGGATGAAAAGGGTGAGTTTAATGTAATGAAAACGAAGAAAGTGAATGCTGATCTGAGAAATGATGTTGATTTGGGAAAACGATGTTGGTTATTGAACAATACACCACTTAAAGTAGGACAAATACAGGATTAAGAAGTATTAGAACATAATCATAACATATCATCACCACCTCTATCCCCGAGGGGTGCTCAGAGGTGTTTAACAGATGTGTTTAAGCCCACACATAACAGGTTACGAGCCTGTTGCCATGTACCGGGTACATATTTGATGCAAGCGATAGTCACAATGAACTGTATATAAGAATTATTCAAAATTCATTGGTACAGGCGTGAGATCGAACCCGAGACCTCCCAAACAAATAGTGCGTTTTTCCCAACTCGGCTACTGATGCACTCTGAAATTTAGAATAGTGGTGGTAATGAGTTATTTGCTATGCTTTTAGTAATGAAAATTTTAACGTCCTCAAAATCAATTAAAAATTAGAAACATCTGCGTATTAATCTAAGTATTAAGGTCAGCGTACCATTATTTGGAAACATTACGCAGAGCCACAGATATCAGAACTAAAGATATCACACACATGGCAGATAAAAATGAATGTATAAATCACAATTCCATTATTCTTTATTTCGACTTAAATGTGTCACAGATGTTGAATGTAACATCAGAATATTGTTTCAGTATGCCAAAGTGCTGCCCTGACAACTATAACAAAGTTAATTTATATCCGGAACGTAGGGAACGCGATTGAGAATCAGATATAACTTAAACGGTAACTTTGAAACAATATGAAGTAAAAAACTAAATACATTATACATAACTACTTCAAAGCTTCGAATCTGAAATTGGAATCGATTGGACGGAATGCGATTTTTAACATTGGTGTTATATATTTACCTAGCGACGATTGTTTCTTTTTAAACAAATAATACCATAATGGAACATCAAATACTCGTTCAGTGTATAATATATGCTTTTCCGAGTAGGGTTTTCGCTTGGGGAATGCGGTACGACATCGCCTTACATAATAATACGTTATGCTGCGAGTGAACCCTGTCGCAAGTGACATGTGGGGGGCTGAACACTCGTGCTCTGACAGTCTTGATAAATATTACCTATTCACTTACAAGGTAGTAAGTTTTTTATGGTTTAAAAAATATAACATTGTAGATTTTTCCTAATTATTTCGAGGCGTGTGGTCGCGGCTTATTAAAAGAATACTACCAACCCATTTCTTACTTTGGGTGTCCTAAAAGGCGACTAATTGACTTAGAACTGCACAATCTAATAGCTTATAGCGGCGACGGGCTCACCACCTGTCACGCACAGCACATGTGCAGTCACTGCTTGTTGAAGCGCTGACTATGGCAGTAGACTGTTTTTGTGGTGTATTTCGGATTGAAAAAAAATAACATACATTTTGAGTAAAAAAAGGTAAGAAAGGCAGGCACAATAATAAATTTATTTGCCAAGTTATATCGACGTCTGTGCCTATGTCTCTAGCATATTGTCTACGGTATCTCATGATTGTGAACAAAAAATACTGTATATTTCACAGGACATTGGCTGAAAATAAATTAAATCAACAACTCTACCATACCTAACGTTATGTCGTGTTACCGATGTTAACGGTTTCTCCAAGAGGCCACCGACCGATAACATAACCCGTGTCCGTTATCAGTCGGCATAGATCGACAGGGCTTATCGAACAGGGAACATTGAACATTGAGCAGAACGATTGTGAAGCACAGGTGTGCAAAACCTGCGCCTGAGATTATATCTGGAAATGGGATGCGAACGTCTTGGAATTTTTGTCATGGATTTGAATGGTATACGAATAAAACAATTCATTGTGTAAAATAATAAGTCACGTAATTTATTCAAGATAGATTAGACATAATATTGGTTTCAAAAGTCCCATTATTGACATGACAATGTGATTTCTTTGAGATATTAATGATCACATTCGTTGAACTGGAGGTAGCCAAGCAGTCAACAATTTAAAAAAATACTGGTACTCACTCACCTCATTATTCGCATCTAAGGAGGCCCCTGTTACAGAACCAAACTCAAGGGCAGAAGAAGGACACCGCGGAGCCCTGTGTTAGGTCGTTAATTGCTCATTGCAGAAAAAAACTTCTTCATTTTGTGCCGTACTATTCGGCGTTGATGCTGCTTTGGTCTCGAAGCGGAATTGAAATTCGGTACCCCGTCAATGTGAAGAAACTAGCGATCAAAATTTGCCCTGCGCTTCTCGATCACTTCACTTTTGTAGGAGTTGGTTCATTTTGAAACAGCCAAACTATCGACTGACGCTTTGTTTCTGAATCGTATTGATAAATCCAGGATTCGTCACCGTTATTATAATATCGTTAACGTGCCGTTACGATCCTGCCATCAAATTTTTGTATCGTATCACGGCACCAATCCACACGGGCCTGGTTCTGAGCTTCGGTGAGGTTGCGCGGCACCCAGCGGGAAATTATCCTCCTTACGCGAAGGTGCTCGTGCAAAATCTTGTGAACACTTCCAATCTGCAGAGTATGCTGAATCTCTTCGTACGTAATTCGTCTGTTTTCTTGAATAAATTTTTTTACTGCCCAGTGCAGCAGCACACTTTCTTCGGTGACAGCCGTCGAAGGACGACCACTCCTTTGTTTATCTCCCAAAGTTAGGCGACCGCGTTTGAACTCGCTATACCAGCGGTAGATAGTTGCTTTTGAAGGTCCTTCATCCACATAAGCAATTCGAAGTCGATTAAATGACTCATCAGGCTTTAAGCCACATTTGAAATCATAAAAAATCATAGCACGAAAATGTTAATGAGACAAGAAAATTTTAATTGGCTCTCAAAAAAATGCGGAGGGAAATTTGAAAATCGAACAGTGGTATTTTTACTTTTAAATAATCGAAGTCTTTAAAATAATTACAAGTGGCCAGTGTCTAATACATAAAAACTTTCTGAGTGTATTTGTATTTGGAGAGCGAGGAGTCATGGGAGGTGGTCAACTCCTTCTGCGTCAATGTCATGTCGCAAAAGGAAGCGGCGGAGCGCGCCAGGGAGGACGATCCCGAGGCCGATCCGTGCCGCCACAGAAGGGTCGGGCGGAGGAGGCGGCAATTCGCCCGCCTACTTCCTCCTGATGGTGGCCTGAAGGGCCCGGGTCCGGGAAACCCGAGTCCTGCATTGCACAGATCACCATCAGTCGTCGATGCCCCTCACGTCCGGGGGGGTCGCCGGCCTCTCCCTTTTGGGGAGGTGAGAGGGGCTCGGCTTAATAGGCGAGCCGTCACCGGCGGGGTTGTGGATGCTTCCGAAAGGGTTCCCACGACCTCGTCTGGCAGCGACAAGTGTATGCTCGTCGCGTCGTCCCCGTCCGACGAGGACGGCGATGGCACAGCGGTCGTGCGCGTGCCAGCGCCAAGGTGACAAGAGAGGAGCGTCGCTGGTTTTTAGTGGGTAGGCCCTGCACTCTGCGGGGAGAGTCCCACATAACCCTATGCCCTCCCTGGTAACGCATTTTCCAGGTGCGTAACGCATAGGTGCGTAACGCATTTTCCAGCGTAAAAAAAAGGTTATATTCCTTTATGCAATAAATACTGTATCTGCGTACTTCCTGTCTACTTATTCAGCGGATCGCGCTGTCGAAGTCCTTATTTTCCAAGCCAAGCCCCTTTACACTTGTGAATTTTTTATCTTACAATGTAATATTTTTCGTATATTACAATTCTTTCTGTTATAACATCCTAAATAAAAACAAAAATAAGCAAATAAAATTTGTTCCGTGTAAAATTAACTATGTAACTGTAAAAGTTACACAAAACATCATACAATAAAATATAATATGACACACCTACTCGTTATTCCAAAATAGTCCAAATTACGAATATTGTCAACGTCACATTTTATAAGCCTTGATAAAATCGCCTATACAGACTTATTTATCGTCCGTAAATTTGTATTAACTTTCTGGGTTATAGCCGATGAGATCTGATGCTCACATTTATATTCGAATATCTGAACAACACTATAATATATGGAATTATAAATAACGATAAAAAATTGGAATGTAGAATATTAAGCGCGTTGAAACATGTTGCTTATAACATAATCCTGTTAATGTGTTAACACGTCTTTTGAAATAAAAGTTAACGTTAAAGATATACTTAATAGTGTTTGTTAAAGATTTTGATAATTGACCCCCTTAACCTAAGACCTGTAACATTTGAATATTGGTTGTGTCGATGTAATAATCATATCTCTCACATAATATGTGTATGCATAATCTAACACCTTTTGAAATCTCAAGTCATTTTCGGAAACATAACTTTTTATGGATTATTGACTATCATAGAACGCGATTTAAAATTAAATAATTTATTACCATCACAGCCGTAGAGATTAAGAGCTATTTAACATGTTTTGCCCTTTTTTGCATTATGGAAGTACCTAGTGGTTAGTGGAAATCTGTGGGTTAATTACACTAATAAGGCGATTGAGTCCTGCGCGTACTCAACAATAATGTATTCAGGATAATGTTGGGGCTACCTAATTTTTGTATCCCTGACGCGCAGAGTGCAAGATAGACAGCATCCTGGTGGTCCTGGCCGATAGGTAGACCTCACCGCTGTGTAAGTGCTTTGTCTGCTGAGTCATTACGAAACCGTATGTATTTTAAAAAACTTTTGTCGTTGTCTTAGATATTACGAACACTAATATAGTATTTAAGTATCGTTGTGTACTAACCCCTATGGATCTTGTTGTCAGCAATAAACAATATTTAATTCAAAAATTTTTAGAATTCAAACATTGTAATGCTTGTACTGTTTTACGTTAGAATGTTGTTTATCATGGTATTTTTGTATTAGCGTTTTGTCGTTTAACTTACTAAATATTTAATTTTGTAATTTGAAAATTCATAATTTTTTAAACTCTTTTTTATACGTATTTTGACTAGTAGCTCAATTAAACCATTTTAACAATTTATTTAACTAACTCTTTGTGTAATTTATAATAATTGTATTTTAATTTTCATGCCACCGCTGTCGATTGAAGGAGTTCCATTGTTATATAAAAACCTGTAATGTGTTCCTCAGTCAAGTGCAAATAAATAATTTTCTATTCAATTTTTTTTGGGCTTAGTTTGATAACGTTTTCCAGCGTGAACTTCCGAGTTAATAATCATTTACAGCCACCCAACCAAGCATTCACGTCTACAGGTTCGCAACGATTTCCTTTAAATCTCTTATTAATGAAAATTGATGTTTGGAAATTGAATCCTGTTGGATTGATTCTGGCTTCGTGTCACAATTTAACATCACAGAAGTATGTTAACTTACACGTATTTGTTGTATTATTACTACTTCTATTTACTAGAGAAAAGTAATATAAATAGAAGCATTTTAATATGATAATAATTCCAAATCAAAAAATTTTATTTGTCCCTTTTTTTTAGTAATTTTACTAGGTTTTGCCTGCGAGTTCGTAAGTAGGTACTCGTGGGATTGAGGGTCAAAATTAAATAATAAAAGGTTCATTTTAAATTTTTTAACTCCTAGCAGTTCAATACTGAAAACTTAATTAGTACCATGCAGTATTAGCATGATGCGCATACAAACTATAGCCTATTTTAGCAAACATTTATCCTTTCTCAGCTCTTGATTTAAAACTTGTTTTTCAAAATCTATAGAGTCATTACATCGGCCTGTAACAATGCTGCATGTAAAGATTGCCTCCCTTACCGTTATCTTCTATCTGTGCCAGGCAAACGGTGAAATAATGCCCAACGGCCTCTTTGTGCTATTATCCTAACCTCACCTAGCCTACTACTTCACAAATAGCCACATTGTGCTGTTTCAGAGATATTCCAGCGGACACTTAGTTGTAGAAATGCCGCAGAGGTTCTCCCGGGAGACTACAAATAGGTAGCTCAAGTATACATGGGTATAAAGGTGTTATAGAAAACCAAGGAGGAATTGAAATGCGTTAAATAATAATATCCTCCATAGAATATTACGTGATTCTGTGACATTCTAAGATGCGGACAAAGAATAGTGCTCGGATCAAGTCATGAGTCAAATAGAACTTTAATAAGTAAACATATAAATACATATTGACGACCTCCGTGGTCGAGTGGTCTGTACGCCAGTCTCTAGGCGTCGCCATCTCGAGAGGTTCTGGGTTCGATCCCCGGTGGGGACAAATGTTTGGGTGATGAATTTTCAGGCATTGGTTCTCCAGTCTTGGATCTATATATATCTTTATATATATTCAGAATATTTATATGTATGTTTATCTATTAAATATATTTGTCCGTTATCTAGTTTCCGCCGCAGCATTAATTGCTTAAAATGGGGCTAGTTGAGAGGTGAATGTTTAAAGATGTTTATTTATTTATATATAATAGTTTATTGATACACTTCAAATATCAACACACCGAAATGGTCAAAGTTTCAGGTTCAGGTATTTTCCATCCTTTGCGTGTCGTCGGCACAAGCAGACAAAGAGTTTGAGAGTTTCAGTTTAACCCACATCTGTATCAAGATATATAAGTGAATATTACCTTACCTAAGTGTTTTTGTGATAGGTTGAGCTAGGAATTACTTAGGGGTGAATAAGGAACTTAAAATTGAAATTATTGCTTGGGTTTGAGTAAGGAGAACAATTAAAATTGAGAGGAAAACATTTTAGATGAATACGGAATATTTCAAATTTGTCGCCATAATGACAATGTGTTCCGCCAATCAGAGGTTAAGATAGCCAGTTCCACAGTTGTTGATGATTTACAGGTGATGCTCGCTTCCACCTTCGGGCTTATCGCCACTTACCATCAGGTGAGATGAAAGCCAAGAGCTTAACTGTCATAAAAAATATTGTAAATATTGTATTGTTGCCTAGCATAGCGAGCGTTCTCCGTCTGTTACCTTGAGCTCGTGTATTAAAGAGCATGAATCCAGGATCATGCGTAGTTTGTTCTATAACCCCTCTAGCCGAGTGGCTTGTATTATACAAGGTTTTGCCATCTGAGATCCTGGGTATTAGTCCTGATGGGGCAGATGTTTGTGTAATGAATGGTTCTCTATTTTGTCTCATAAATTTTTTTATCCATAATCTAATGTGTCATAATGTTTTGTGACCTAAGCATCATTTGTCCGAATGATAAAAATCCCGAATTTGATGACTCATAATATCACTTACCCTAAAATCGAAATCTCTAAATATAATTTGTCCAATTTTTTTTGCTATAAATATTAATCTATAAAATTTAAAAGACATAAAAGCTTTTCTATAACAGTTATAAGTCCTAACGTTGTGTGTCATAATATAACGTGCCCGAAAGTATAAAAATTTTAATTATAGAATGTCTTAAAATCTTTTGGTATAAATATTACAATCCATAATCTTAAAAATGCATCAAACACTTTTCTATGATTGTTACAAATCCTTTATAGCAACGATTGGTACGCATGCTCTGGGTAATGTAATGTTTATCTTAGAATTAATTTAGAAAAATTAGCTTAGAAGTATGCAGCATTCAGGCAAGCATACAGTATGCAGTATGCAAGCACGCATGCATTTAGAATTGCGTGTGCTCCGGCGCTACGGGAAGTGCAGCCCCTCCGCCCTAGCGTAACAAAGTAGAGGCACCCACGCTCTCCTTCGCAGCTTCGGCTTGCTGGTCGCCTTTGGCCTCAGCCGCTACGGAGAGCCCGGGCGCCTGTACCTTGTCACGGCGGGCGCGGGCTGCCTCCCTGCGCGCCTCCGCCTTTTTGAATTACACTCTAGGGGTAGAGCAGACAAGTTCCACGTGAAGTCGGGGTTGCCTTCGTTATTTTTACCTTTCGGACTAACATACATTATACAATATAACACTTAGGATATGTGACTTTATAGCAAGACAAATTAGGATATCTAATTATTGTAGCACCCGATATTATGCCAAAAAAGTTTACGAATTATAGATAATTAGGCATAGTAAAATTTCGTATATTCGAACATTATGGATAGTGATAATTAAAGCAAACGCGTTAGGGATTTTGTTTTTCGGACGAACGTTTTTCGAAGAAGAACGGGACTCCCGTAATGAATACAATCATATAACCAATGGATGCTTAATTGCTTATAGTATCTTTCGATCAAAGTTACCACCGAATTTTTTAATAAATAATCACACTTTTTACATGGACTTTGGTAGTTTAATATGATTAATTGTAACAATAGCCGTCCGTTTCAATTGATTTTACTTACATATTGCCATGACAAAATATTTAAGAGTTAAAACACTGTCTTCGTTTTGTTTGCCATCTGGGCAACATTAACTAGTCAACGGGCACAAAACGAAACACAATAGAAACATCTATTGTTTGCGTACACCGGTGTTCGCGGCGCCCTTCCAGTGGTTAATTAAAAGATACTTTATAAGTTTGTTATAAGGTAGTAATCAAATAAACACAAACTCGAAAACTTTCTTTGGACTGGTTTATAAACAAGATATTACATTAATATCAGTAATAAAAAACTAGTAAAGATCCCTACTGATCTTCTATGGTGACTGTGAGCAACGTTCGTAGTCGCGCCCCGTACGGACAAATCGTTCAACCGTCATTGCCGAGAGACGCGTCGCGAATACGGATTCATACATCCTGAATTCCTGACATATATTCAGAATTCACGAATGCTCAAAATTGTATGAAATCTATTTTAATTGAATCAAAAACACACAACTAAATATTTCGTCTTCAGAATGAAAAAATTGAAGGCTCTGGCAATAACCGGTATAAAAACGGCTTTATTACAAGAACCGTCAGTGACGAAACAATTTATTTCAACTGTCTTCGTTGATTTAATTAAGGCTGGAACTAAAACAATGCCAAAATATTGAACGGATTGAATTTCTTTTAAATAAACTATATTATCTAACCAATCCACTTGTAATATTCATAAGTGCTTGGATACATCAGATGGTATATTCAACGTCTAGGTATTGATTGGCTTAACCTAAGCAAAACCATATCATAATCAGCCTTGAAGAAAAGTCACCGGACAATCCGATTTACTGGACGTTATAGTATCTCTAAGCTACCAGAAAACATGGTTACATTATGGTGTTTGTCGGAAACATACATAATATATCAATTGGTGTAGGTGAGTTCCTACAGTAGCATAGTAAAGTTAGTTAGAATTGCTTGTCTACCCTGCAACTATTAAATGTAAGTTGCATAATCGTGACAAAATTCTATTAAACTATAATGCAATACATGTAAGTATTAGTGATTCATTATGATAAGGCAGATAAATGAATTGGCTTATTTTCTGCGAATAATTTACATTGTTAATTTTTGCAAGTATTCGAAATTCTCTGAGTAAGTTGTTTTGCAGAGAATCATTTGATTTGATGTATCCAACTCTTACAAATGGTACTGAAGTATGTAAATTAAACTTAAACACTAAAGTCACTGTGCTTCACTTTTAGGGTGGTTTCATAGGTGGGCAGGCCTACAGCGCCCGCCGTCGAGTATTCCACACATTTTAACGTGCGCGCATTACTTGCGGCTGTTAAACGATGTTAGGTATCTCTTCTAATTGTAAAAGCTCGCGCCTGGCCAGCTCTATCGGCCAGCCCACCTATAAAACTACCTTTACAAAATAAAATATATCATGTGACTCATTCTATCCAACGTCACAGGATTTCAGTATCTATCTTACTGCATTTTATCAAAAAAAGGATAAATAGAACCCAGGGAGCCCTGGTAAAGATTAACGAGTAAAATTGATGAGAAGCGAGACGCTTTGTCATGAGAACTTTTCACATCAATTGTTATTGGGATAAAATTACGGATTTCATCGCCATCCATCAAATTCGAAACGCTGACGGGAATTTAGCTGGCTCTCAATTATTGAGACGGGAATTCGACTTTTGCGGTATCATTTCTGCTATATATTACACATGTAAATGTTTAGGTACGGTAAGAAATACTCCTCGTTTAAATTCTTGTTGATCTTAGTAAACCAACAGTTATATTCAAGGTTTACTAAAAAAAAATCTTACTTTCAAGTCAAGTTAACATAAACAATTTTTATTTCAAATGGTTAATTGTTGACTGTGGATATCTTATATTTTTCTGATTAAAAACAAAGAAAAATCATACTGTAATTGTGGCTGCAACATTTTAAATGTCTTCATAAGCATTTTTATTAATATTGCTAGCGTCCCTCCTTCCTCTCTTTAAGAGCGTCTATACATAATTTTCTAACACACGCCTACGTTGACCATAAATATATCATCTCAAACACAATTAAACCCTCCTACGCATTCCACCTACGGTTCCGAAATTTTAATTGAAGTATTTATCAACAATGACCGCTCCCGTTCATTGTAATACCATATTAAGTTTCAAACCTGCTACCGAGATTAACTCCACCTATTTTGTTAACTCGTTAACTTTACCTCGGATTTATAATGGAAGAGCTAAAGTAGTTCATTTTAGTGGTATTTCTTACTAGGAGCTTCGTGGTGGAACTTTGTTGTAATTAAAATACATGCAGATAGAATAGACATGATGTTAATAAGGGAATAAAGTATCAAGATAAGGCTTTCTTTGTGTAAATATTAACACACAACACATAAGATTTAGTTTACAGAAAAGTAGATGTATATGAAGAAATAAACCATCTACAATTTCCACAAACATTTCAATCGTAAATAAACATAAAAACTATCAAAGACACATTCCATCGCTCAATCTAAATCATCCAGCTACGTGATTTGGACCAACTCAAAAAATGCATGCGCGGAAAAAACGTTCCTATGGGTCGACCAACAAAAATTGTGGCACGGGACACATTGACCGTTCCATTGTCGTTTTATTGCTGAGAGCTAAGCGCCCGTACGTTTCGTTACGCCAAAACGAATCCTTTAACTTGCCGTGTTCGAAACTAAATTCTAAATTGAGCACGATAAGAGTTAGGTTTTATGCGCCTGAACCAATATATTAGATGTGTCTTTGAACGGAGTCGAAACGAAAATGATCTGTGTTGCTGCGTGATAAAGTGAGATGTCGCTTGAGAAGTAAAGATTGGTTTTTATAAGGGTTTCTTGTAGATAGGCTCACAGCGCACCCGCTCGCTGTCACGCGCCGCGTTTTGTCGACCGCCAGCAAAAACGCTGTAAAAAATGAATTAAAACTCTAAAAACATGTACCTATAGAATAAAATGATTTCGACCTTAGTTGTTGATGAAAGCAACAGATATGCTCGCAGAAGAAGCATGTTTTCATCTCAAGATATTTCGAGACATGAACGTTTAAATAAAGTTATCAAATTTTGAATAACTTTCTCGAGGCGAAAATGAAATAATTGTGTTTTATCTTTACGATGATCTCAACGCTGCCAGGTGAAGCCTGTTTTAAATAAATTATGATAATTCAATTCCGGAGATAAATACCACAACGATAGTTTGTTACGAGTTGAGGAAATATCAACTTTTATTTTAATATATTCATAGCATTTTTTGCGTACTTCGTTTGAAACTGTGTAAGCTTAATATTTATGAGAGATAGAAATATAAAAAATAGAAAGAAGATGATTTCCATGACTTAAATGATAACTAACTATAAATGATCATGTCGCATTAAACTTACATACTCATAACTAGAAAATTGAGTCATCTAACCAAACCAATATTTGATTCTTTGATCATCACATTTAAATAACCAAAGATTCGTTTTAATCGTTTCCGTTCTTCAAATTTGAAGTGAATAAACTAGCGGTCCGCCCCAGCTTCGCACGTGTAAGTAGGTATTTAATAAAATAATTTTTGTTTTCATACAGATCCCTTTTTTAAATTTTCTGTTGCCTTTATTTTACGCTGGATTAATGAATGTACGCATACCCTAGCGGGATGAGCAGCCGCAGCTGCTCTTGTAATCATCAATAGTTTTCGCAGCGCCCGTGATGTAAAGAATATTTTTGGTAAATTTTTACACCTTTTTGGAGTTTTAGTGCGGATCCTAAATTTTTTTTGAAAATATGATATAGCCCTTTCCAACAGTGAAAGAATTTTTCAAATCGGTTCTGTATTTTTAGAGCCTTTTCTATGCAAACAAACAAACAATCAAACCAACACATTTCCACATCAATAATAATTTTTTATTGTATCAATACAAGCGAAAAGTCTTAAAAAATAATGAATTATCGAACTTAAGTTAAATTCGTAAATTCTGTTGAACATTGTAAGTTTACGAACGCCTTCAAAACCGACACAATGATAATTACTAGGAACGCCTCCGTTTGCTACTGTGAGCAACAGTTCGTTATTAACAAATATATTGGTTATTTCACCACGCACAGTCAAAACAGATCAGAAAAGTGCTCTTGTATTTACTTAATTATTTACTTTGTGGCCCGGCTTCGCTGTCACACCGGCGATTTCCATACATTTTGACGTGTGAGCGCTCGCGTGTGGCCGGCGCTGGCCGCCGGCGTTGCTCTGAAACCACCCCGAAACAAAAAAAAATAATCCAAAAAAGAGAGGTTGATTAAATAAGTGCCGGATTAAATGTGTAAATGATACGAGAGAAAAAACAGTTGTGCTAATTTGTGGCAAAGGAGAATCTTACAAGGAAGACAGCTGTGTCGAAAACACTATGTAAATCTCTGCCTGAGTTCAGTTAGAAATACATATTTTGCCATCAGTTTTGTTTTAGAATTCGACCTTAAACTGGCGAGAGAATGATAAAAAGATGTTAAAACTTTCTGACTCTAAAAAACTAATTCAGCAAAAATTGTCAGTGGGATAACTTCTCGGTTACCTAATTTTACTATGGCATCGTTAGGCCGTGTGAGGTTATAGTAATTAAGTACTAACGAATACTGTGCTGTAACATGTGGGAGCATTTGCTTAGGCATTTAGTGGTAACGTTAATTGCTCCAGACTAACATCTTAGACACCCATACTCTACTAAGATCCTATTGTTTAGTTACATGTCAATTTATCATGGTAATGTTGTTAATCTTCACTGGTAAACATTATAATGAAATCCTTAAAAGGCATAACATTAATATCTTCATAGGACCGCGTGATTTCTTATCATCGTCATCCCCAAATGTAAGCAAATGTAAACACCCAGATCTGTGCGTGTCCAAAACCCCGAAAAAACGTCTGGGTTAGCCGCTGCTAATAATTTTTTTTTAATATTCAGTTTTACGGCTTTGATTGCAGGACCTTTTAAGCCACATTAGCCGCTGCTAACTAGTAGCGCGCGTCCGCATGGCTGTAAAAAAACAAAAAAAAAATGACTCGTTGTGTGTAAATTGGCGGTGGGGCATCGGCGGCATCGGTATCTTTCGGCGGCTTTTGTTGTTTTGACGACCTCCGTGGTCTAGTGGTCTGTACGCCGGTCTCAAGGCGACGCCATCTCGAGAGGTCCTGGGTTCGATCCCCAGTGGAGGCAAGTGTTTGGGTGATGAATTTTCAGACATTTGTTCTTCAGTCTTGAATATTTATATATATTCAGGATATTAATATGTATTTATCTATTAAATATATTTGTCCGTTATCTAGTATCCGCATTACAAGCAGCATTGAGTTGCTTAAAATCGGACTAGTTGATAGGTGTTAATGTCTGAGGATATCTATTTATTTATTATTATTTATTATGTGGAATGTTTAAGTCCCTGTGTAAGAGGAGACGAGTTTGATGACATATTCTAAAGTACACCAATTTTGACCGATATATTTTCATTTAATTTTTATTTAAAATTAGATCTGGTTTAGTGTAATTGGTGTTGACGATGAATTGACGGCGATGAATTAAAGGCTAAATCAACAAAAAGGGACTTTAATTAAAATGCCAAGAAGGTTATCTCTGACAAAGCCTACGCAAAGATAGTAATTAGACCCACAAAATGGTTGAGCTTTGGGAAAGGTGTAGCAGTATCTCATTACCAAAAAAACTGCGCCTGATTGATAAAGCATTATCATTCAAAACAATGCGACACCCAAAAAGATTCTTAAAAAGTTTAAACTTGGACTTTAATTCAACCTTTTTTGATACAAATACGAGTATTTTAATTAACAAATGTTATGACATCAATATCGTGCGTTAGTGCGTCTAAAAGCAACACTCTGTATCGAGGTTCTCTGGCCATTTTTCTCTTGGTTTCCGTTTTTAAATTTGCTGTTTGTCTCTTTTTATTTGTTTTGTTCTCGAAGCTCATTCTTACGAGAGTCAGTGCGTAGAGCGGTTGACTCCCTTCTACCAATAATTGTAATATATTTATAAAGTGAATAAATTTTTATAAGCTGAAACAAAGTTACAACAAACCACATTATCAGTTCCTAATAATTAACAAAGACTATATGTTTCTTTAAGGCACTATTGTAAGTAGCCCTACCCTTTTATAATATATTTAGTGTTAAATGTGAAATTGTTTTGTGTTGAGTGTAATTTACCTTTTTTTTATATAATTGTTTCAGTTGTGCCTTATATCTTCATTATATATTATACGATACCTAAGTGACGACCCAACTGCATTTTAATTATCCCCGGCTTCACCCCGTTACAACTCTAACTATTTGTGCTCACTTGTGAGCTTTTCTGGCTGTAACCTGCTTATATACGTCTCACTGCTGGGTACAGGCCCTCTTCACTTTTCTAGCGCTCACTTAGAAATTGAGCCACTCATTTTAGTATAACTATACAAAATGAAATTCACTTCATGCTTATTTGCCTGCAACCAGCAGGTTGACATGATAAGGGTGACTGGTGTTTTAACTACCTCAGACACACATGTATTGCCTGAACATGGAGTAATAACAAGGAATCTAAAACTAAAGTACAACGATAAGAATAGAAGATTCAAAACCCTGATGTAGTGTGGTAATATGTGTGTAGAATGTTCTTCAAACTGTCAAAGGCTATACCTATCATCATAATAATAATTATAAGGAATAAAACCACGTAGAATACATTAAAGCAAATGCTGATTGAAAGTTTTCAATAGTAAACACTGCCCCAAACTCTAAATTAAACTATTATTGATTAGAAACACCATTAGAGTTATCGAAATCAATATAATTAAATTAATCGACAAAGAAAGTTAAAACTCTTTATTAATTCTATATCTCAATAAACAACGAAACTTACTTAAGCCTATCAAAAAATCGATTTCTCAATGGATCGATAAAAGAAATTATCTTGTGTGCTTCAAACTTATCTCTAACTGTCACGCTGTAGACTTATTAATTAAATCATTAAAAACAAAACCATGATTCCTTTATAAATTTTGATAGGAACCCTTTTTTCCTCAGAATTAAAGCAATATATTAGGATATTTTTTTTCAACATAATTACAAGCAATTTAATTGGTTACCGTAAACCAACCAACACTTAGTCAGCCAATTGGAGCTTCATTAATAATGTAATGTTACAGAGGGTTAATTGAATGAGTCACGAATGTGAAAAGTAATATGTTATTGATTCTTACGGACAAAAAGATACGGATTTAAATTATGAACTTCATTAAAATTCTTATTATGGTTTTAACGTATATTTAAAAGCACGAAATTGGGATGATGCGGGCCGGTTCTGGGACCTAATTAAGAAAGCAATTTGCAAGTTATTTATGACCTATTAAATAATACAGACCCTGAATATTCTTATCTGACTCAGTTGGTAGCCTTAAATCGTGTACTTTATATGAGAACGATGTTTCGCCTGATGTTATCTGTGCGAATGTTAGGAAATTAAAGCATTTGTGTTTGAAGTTTTCATAATAAAATATTGGAGTTAATGAAAGTCTCCAAGTTCCTTGTACTAAGGAATGCTTAAGAAGCTGTTGTGATAACATTGACCAGACTCACTGTTATTGTGGGGTGTGGACTGATGATGGAAAATACTACCTATATTAACTTTTACAGATCTTTACAGTATCGAAGTGTGTCAACGAATAATAGAAAAGATGGCAGATGACATGACAGAGTAATAATTTTATAAAATGTATGTGGCGACCAACCGGCCAATTTCCAACACTCACGTTAAATTAATTAATTAGCAAATATTACCATTATTTTAAATTAGCTTCAGTGGAATAATATCAGTGTATTGCTTATGACGCAATTTCGATTCCCAGGATCAACTATCAAGTGCTTTTTGATTTAAATTCAAATGACTATTTTCATGAATATTTAAAAATGCCAAATTGAGATACTACTAGTTGATTTTTATTTATTAATGTTGGACTTATCTACAAAAAATTAACTTCTCACTTTCGTCTTAAGTATTATGAAAAATTTATACAAAATAATTTAAGAAGTGTTTTATGAAATAATTGCTTTAACGATTAATTAAGATGTAAGTAGGTAATAATTTCAAAGCTTGAGAGCATTGAGGCTTCATCATTATCCCAGATTATGAAGGGCCCTAGATCAAAGATTTTTCTTCGATACTGTTTGCATTGGAATTACCTGTTAATGACAAGTTTTACATGTTTCAATTACCCCTTTTTTTTTGAAGGTTTACTGGATAATTCTTTAATATTCGGATATTAATCATATCTAAAAAATAAATAAATACTTAACTACGTACGTGCATAAAATCTAATATGGAGGCGCATAACAAAACAAAACAAAATACTCATGTAAACTTACATAAACAAGAAACAATAATTTCTAAATAAAAATATACACCATATAGATCTTTAGCCAATATCAATCTATTCTAGCTAATCATTCATGCTGGACACTAGACATAATAAATAAAATTCTAAAATAGTTCGCTTCAAACCCAAGGAATTAAAGCCACTATCGATAATAAACCTCACGAAAGCAGCAGACAATAGAGCGTCGAAACAATGAGAACTTATTGTTATACATCAATGCATGCAACGTATTGTGTGACAATTTATCTACTCCAGTATAAAACAAAGCCCGTGGCATAACTTAGATACACCACTGTACGAAAAAACTTTAAGCAGTGATGTTTGATGTTCGATAAATTAGTACACCGATTTATTGAAGAGTAAAGTTTTTTTACTGTAGATAAATGTGATGAAGTGGCAAGGAAAAATTCAAAAAACTTAGAAATATAGGCAAGTTGATTGACTATAACAGGCATAATATAGACAAGCGAAATAAACCAGGATGTACCAGTCTGGTGAATGCATGAACAAATATTCAATACTTTAATAATAGTACCAGTCGATAAAATTATTGACTGACATCAGACAAACAGACAGGCGGCAACATACCAGGGTAGGCTTATTTTCCTGGTTCACGGGAGTCGATAATACAGCTTGCACACAGCTGAGTTTGGTAATTGAACAAGCGTTATAAGAATTAATACAAAACTTGTATCGACAAAGGTAGATTTCGAAACCACATCACTAAAAACGAGTTCGCACGAATGATTTATTGAATTCTGGTAGGTACAACAATAAGCCCGTATCGAGCGCCGTTGGCCATGATTGAATATTTCATGATTTGTCTGCTACACCAAATTAGCTTTCCCCACGATAAATAGTCAATGGGTCATATAGGCTCGCCTAAAGTTTTTTTTCCGAAATTTTTAATCCGAAGTATTCGTATTCCGAATGATCGGAAAAATTAGGAATAAAAACTTACAGAAGTTTTTATTCCTAAAATGTATAGTACTACAGACTACAGATATTCATAACACTCATAATTCCGAAGATTTTAATTCATAATATCGCAAATGTAAATGTTTTTCAACTCCTAATTTTGTTTGTCATAACTTTTTATCCCTAAACATGATTTTCATGTTTTAGTTTAGTTACTGTTGGTTGGAGTGAAAATTCGTAGATGATTCTAAAGTCGGTTCTGGCAAAAATATTTTTTTATATTTTTCCCGGAAATTTATGAAATCCATTGTTGTATTTATTTATAACCCCTAAAACTAATATTCATAATGATTTCAATTTTGACAAAGTGATTATTGACACAAATATTGTTTTAAATGGTCATAAAAAATAACCTTAACCTAACTTTTGAGATAAAGAATATGAATTATGTCTTTGAATAGTAAAATAAAAGAAGGTTGTGTTGAGAAAATATAGGAAAACAAATAATAGGACAATAGAGATGTTTATTGCTACCGGAATTATGAAGTTAAATGATCTGGAACATGCCTATCAACTACTTTGTTCCTATGTTAACATTAGGAATAAAGTAGATAATACGCATAGTGATTGATATGATGAAAAATTTTTGGCGTTCGGAGTTGTAATTTTCGGAATTGAAATTTTCGGCGAACTGTACGGTACGGCGACCCATAGTAAATATAGGTGGCACTGGACTTCCAATTAACCCTTGTTTCTGTAATCAATCTTTTATTACAAATGCTCCAAAATGCTATTTCGACTATTCTCAAAAGTATTGCAATTAATGACTCATGAAATGACGCTACGGTAGTGATAAGCAGGTGAAAATCCTTGCGATGGTAGTCAGGACAACACAATAAAACAGGCAGACATAGTAACCTCTACCTAGCATACTCATATTAAGGCCAGGCCTTTGGTCTTGGCCTTTTTCAGGTATTTTATGATGAAACCCACGTAGGTGTAGGGAAAACGTAAGGTGGTAGAAAATGTCATCCTCTGGATGTGCGTATAAAAAACCACCTCTATTCGCCTTGACTTGATAAGTTCTTTGTATATTATGAAGTTACGAGTGCTTCTCAATATACAAAGAACTTTTCAAGTCATTATGAAAGATCTTACAAAGAAATATAATTTTAAATGATTTATAACCTAAATCTGGTTATGAATATTCATTGATCTGCGATGACATCTCAAATTAGTTCCAGGGACATCAATTAAATTATTCGATAAATCATTTCGGTCCATTAATATCGGTCTGTGGATTTTGGTTGATTGTGTAAGGCTTACCGTTGTGACCCTAGAAGCTCAAATATTGAACCGGGAATTGGAACTATTTAATCATCTACCTGACTGATGTAGAAACAATATATTTCATTAATCGCTTCAAGCCCATTTATTAACTAAGCGATAGACAATGTTAATCGAATGTAAAGTTTGTCGTGTGGATATTATTCTGTAAAATAGAACAATCGAACAAACTTAGTTAATCGCGAATAAAAACTCTTTGTATTCTTGTAATAGATGTTTTTATTTTTTTTAGGTTCACCCCTAGTGTAAGTTGTCATTGTAAAAAACTTTACATCTTTAGTTGCGTTAACAATGTCTATTTCTATTGGAAACGTGAAAAGCTCCCCTAGCGGAAAGTAGCTGAAATCACGTTTCCCGTAGAAATTAACATTTTTACAATGATAGCCTACATTAAGAGGTACTGTACTATTTTTAATATCACCTTCAAAATACTCTGCCTGTAACTAGTATCATATTGGCAACAGACTCCCCCCCCCCCCCCTGTTACACAGGGACTTTAAAATAATGGGAAAATTTTGGTGTTAACTTAATCTTACCCTATTGGGATATGTTTTCTAAGGTTATTTTAAATCTTCTGTTACCTAAAACTATTAGACTAGATGAAAGGTATTGGTAGCTCTAAGAATTTATTTACACCTCTGCGTAATAATGTACATATCTTTATGCTCACAACCAACAAGCGTAAACACCTGCCTCTACCGGAACTCTTAACTTATACCAGCTTCTTTAACTCACAGACTGACACAGCGCAGCATCGTTGCTTTTATTTACATATACAAGCTTAGAGCGAAAGAAATAAAAGACAAGAAGCGTGTAAAGGCACCTTGTGAGATTTTTTTTTAACGAGGAGGAATCCATTTCCCGGCCGTACCTACCGGTGGCTTGCCGGTAGGCGTGTGTGCGACTCACCTGACATATTGGCACTACCCACTAAAACTCCCCGATATACCCGTTCCTGCCCTTCTGTAGAGCGACCAGAGGTCTGCCGGAACAACGTTCCCAGGGCGTCCCGACCTCAACGAACACTAGGTCGGGGTTTGCGAGGCACCTTGCGGGGCCTAGGAAGTGGTGACTAACCCAATAGATTTCTGTTGTCCTAATATAGGGACGGAATGCCGACTCATTATCTCTAACTTTTTAATAAACATAAAATGTTAAATATGTGACTATCAAGGCAAATTAAGAATTCATAAGTTAAAGTGTGCTTGCAAAGTTAATAAACGGAATAAAATAAAATAAATCAGTTCAATCGTTGCAGTTCGCAGTTGAGTTTTTTAAGGAAGCCTTTCTTAAAAAAGTAAGAATGTTTAGTTAATAGTTTTCAGCATAAAAAGTAGAGTCGTGTGGTAGCGGCTCATTAAAAGAATACTATCAACCCACCTCTTCCCTTGGATGTCGTAAAAGGCGACTAATGGACTTAGAATTGCACAACCTCTAATAGTTTATAGCGGCGACGGGCTCACCACCTGTCACGCTGAGTACAGTCACTGCTTGGTGAAGCGCGGACTATGGCAGTGGACTGCTTTTGCGGTGCTTTACCTAGTCTCTGACTAACCCTTATGGGATAATAGTCGTGATTATATGTATGTATGTTTAATATCGCTTCCGAGGAACATTACTGGTCGACCGCGAACCTCCTTGACTGTACGATACGAGTATGGAAGTTGTGTGAGTATAGAAGCTGGGCACATGCCTGGACACATACCTGGACGCATGCCTACCTACATGAGAAACATAGACGCAAACCCAATAAGGCCAACGGCACGAACTTAAAATATAGGCTCCATTTTACTACCTGAAATAAGTAAGCAAAAGCTAATTTCAAAATAAAAACAAATTTCATATAAACTAGACTACTTTTCGTTCGAATACGCCATGACCACGAGATCGAATCACGAAAATATTCTTGCTTCTAATTATGCAAGCATTTAAAACATTTTTCTTCTTTGCCTTATCAGGCCTCAACATCAGTGTAGCAAGAGACAAAAACCGCTACTGGCCGCCTTATTTGAATACCAACTCTTTCGTGATGGTATCATCTGACAGGCGTATTTACTCCACCAGTGAACCAAAGAATGCCTAGGCTTGCCGGCTTTTTATGTCCAACAAAGACAGACCGAATATTAAGGATTCCGCTGCCGGAATTTGTAGGTCAATAAAACAAGATTCCATTCAAATTTTAATATTTCCTGTTAAAAGTAACACTCAATAATATTATGTTAACGTTTATTTTAGTATTTCTTAAAAAATTATATAAATATTTGATCGAAAAAATCAGATTATTTTTTGTTAAGATTTTGTACCCTTTACCTTTACCCTATTAACAGGTAATCAAATTTCCGTATCCTGATGAAAACTTACATCCACATGATCCGACACTGGTGTAATTAAAAAGTTTGTCGTAAATATTACTTAATATCGATAATTATGTATTTAATGGGGATTGTCTCATTTTTTTTAAATTGTTATAAAGTGAAAACCATTTCGAGGAATAGGGTTGCTGATCGTAGCCTATTAGTTAGAATGCGAAAATAATCATGGATTATTAATATTTTAGCCTTTAATGAATAACCTTCATTTGCCCTCAAATGACGTCACTGTTGGCTGAATATCAATAATGTGTTTGCTATGACAGCAATGACAGAAATGACATTTACAAACACAAGTGTCATAAGTCACAAACAACAAATTATAACCTTACATTGTAAGGTAAATACGATTTGTTCTCATTGTTTTAATAAACAAACGTTTTATAATTATGGAATATAGAAAGTGCTTTGTTCTTACCAGTAAGGTAATTATTACCAATGGAAGTTAATGAACCAAGAACTCAAACTCATAGCGTCGGCTTCACTTCGTAAAATTGCTCAAGATGCAAGCGTAGACTGTTCAGAATTGAACAAGTTACTTGAACAACCTACAAGCAGTAGCAGACCATTGAAAAGAAAACGTGAGGAAATAGTAATGCCCAGTACTTCTACGTGCCTTACCATGCCCACAAAGGTAAAGTATATTTTACTGAGAAAAACAATGCTAAAGAAACAGTATAATTAATATTTTTATAGAAGATATTTTTATATCTCTATATTATTGATAAATAACATTAACGTTTGTTTTACAGATGAATGTTGCAACACAGTATGAAAAAAAAATGGTGCATAAGAGCACTAACTATATTAGTAGAAAACCGCTAACTAACATTGCTACAGTGGAAGTGATATCTTCACAAGACACATCATCTGTGACCACTCCTTTGTTTGGATGTACAACAGAGACTGAGGAATCTATCTACAGTGCATGAATCAACTAAGAGTATCTTCCCGTCTAGAAAAATTATGTTAGGCACAGTATTTAAGAAACCAAAAATGTTTTTAGGATGTTCATGTAGAGAGTTATTAGACGTGTAAGAGAGTATGCTTTATTTAAACCTCACTCTGTAGTGAACTATCAGTTTGTACCATATTTGGACGAAATAGTCATGATAGTAAATGGACTAATCAATTTACAAGGAGAAATAATAAAAAGTTATTGACTAAAAATGTTTTTATTAACACACTTTCTTTTTTCTCTTTCTAGATAGAACATATTTTAAAGATGTTTTTATTTTTTAACACTATCAATTAAAAAAAAAAAATATGTAGGCTTCATTGTAATCCACCCAAACAATATGGATGTTCATGGTGGTTTCAAATAAAGGATCAGAAACACAAAATAACCCCTCATTTTTATTACAAGTCATCATTTAACACATGACTTGTGTTCTAATTTATCCGTTATTTCCTCATTTTTCATGTATGTGCTAACAACTTTCTCTGAAGCTATTCTGTACTGTTCACTTCAAGTTTTTGGCTCCTCTTATTTCAGCAAGGTTATGTTGCTTATTTGTAGACATATATTCCAAAATCATAACATTCTCTACTTTCGGCAGATTCCGTGAGTCCGCTTTGACAAAATTATTTCACGACATAGTAGTTTTTTCACGAAATAATAAGAAAACTGTTAATTCGCGTCGCTTGTGGTCTTAAAAAAAGGATGATATAGAACTGACATGCTTATGTCAATGTCAAGAGTGAACAAGCTAGTTAAACAGTGTTTTCCTAAGTGCGGTAGAGATAGGTATACTCTGTCCTTATTAGAGTTCGTGTTTTTATTTGTCTGACACGTACCGTATGTGCCAAACAGTAATGTGTGTTTCTTTGTGTCGTCGTGAAATATCACGTTTTGGACTGTGTTTACTGCTTAATCATACTTGTATTTATTGTGTTTTACTCCACTACCTTTATAAGCAATGGTACAGTGTTGTATTATCGGCTGCAAAAGTCGCAGTGAACGAAAACACGAAAACATAACGTTTCACACGTAAGTCCCATATTTCATCGTTTTATCTAAATCACTAAGTGTACTATTAATAGTTACCGCTTATTTACATTAAATCGTGTACAAAATAGCGTAAAAAATACGATAAATAGCTAATGAAAATTTGTTGCTTTATCGTATTTGCCGACTAAGAAAACATGTCACCGAAAGTCAAGGGAGGCTGCCATTTTAAGTGTTATCTGAATTTAGCCGGGTTTTATGCGTTTTAGGGATACCTGTCGAAGAAAATGTAAATTACCCATACTTAAAGGGAAATATTTAACATTAGTTATTTTAAATATTTTTAATAGATTACCTGCCATTTTTTACAATTTACTTGATTTATATCGCAAATAATTGTTTAATTGGTAAATTCTGCACTAAGTCGCTTTTTGAAACATGACTATCTTAGATATTAATTAGCCCCATTTAGGTTGTTTGTGAAATTGCATATTTATAAATTAATCCTGGGTATGATAAGAACTCCTATGGATTCTTTAAGTAAGATTACATTTGGGTTATGCCGGACTGTTAGAAAAGTATTTAGTCTATGCTTATTATTCAGTATATTTTTTAAATAACAACAAATAATTGTAGATTTTCTACGTTGCACGTTTTGCACACTAGAAACATAGCCTGGTACATTAAAAATATTTTTAATCTTTATTTTGCCACTAGGCGGGAATCGAACTATCACCGTATGCTGGACTGCACCCTAATACAAACATTATAATGCTAATATTATTTATCTATATTGAAGGTTCCCTAACGATGAGAAAGTGCGTGATGCATGGGTTAAAGCGACTGGTAGGCTAAATTGGAAGCCAACCGCAAACACGCGCATATGCTCTAAGCATTTTGAGACCCGATTCTTTCGTAAGACCCTACGCAAAGTATTTTTGGATAAAAGTGCATTTCCAAAATTGTGGACTATTTTTTTTTTGAAAAATAGTTTAAAATAAATTCTTATGTATTTTTAAACAAAGAACTAAAAATGAACTGAATATATTTTGAATTCTATGTCTGTTTTCTGATTTTCAGAATTATGATGATAAAGTACTAAATGAACCCCAAGCTGTTCCTGAAGACCACATTTAGCCATACAAAAATTGGGGTTGGTCAGATGGAAAATCGCGAAAAGGTAGTGACAAGTGGCTAGCTCATCGCCTACACAATCACAGACCCAGTACCCAATATACGCCCTTAGTTGCCTTTTACGATATGCTAGGCAAGAAAGAAAAACAGTTGCTACATTCTTTTTGTGTCCTGGACCAACACGGGACGGGACGGGATATATACTTATATTTGTTCATAATACGTCTTTGGCATGATTTTCAACTTAATTTGTGGAGAATGTTGTGGGTTCCACAATCGCTTTTTTTATATGTATTTTAATCTTAAGTAATATTATTCTACTGTGATAATGTTTATTCTCCCAAGAAAAATAAAATAAAATAAAAAATAAATAATAACAACAAAGTGGTTTTATTTTTCCAAATATGTTACTGCTTATTTATTAACATTGTGATTATTGGGAAAATGTTTATTAGCATAGCAACATAGTTTTGACACATACTTTATTTCTATCCTTTACGGGTGTACGCGTATGTATATTCTCTATCATCCTTTTTCTAAGCTTGTGGTATTTTTACAGTAAAAAAATAAATGAATGAGAGTGACACATGAGTGTTGACATTTGTTTGACGGCATTCTTTTTTCCCTTGAAGCAAAGGTATTACACAATGTTACGCCAACAATGACGTCATCGTTATAAAACGATCACGTTTTTTCAAAATTCCGTTTAAAAGTTATTACTTTAAAAATAACGAAAATATTGAAATTAGTTTCTCGAATTGATCTATTTTATCCATTTTAACTATAAAAACAGCATGTCGAAAATATTAGACAATCCCCATTGACTCTTTATTGCATATAGCAAAAATAAATTATACAATAGAATAGTAAATGATACAACAGACCGAATAAAAAAAAACAAAACATATTTCTTAGACCTTTTTTACTTGACGATAGTCCTACAAAACATATCCTCTGCAAATTTTTAAATCCAATTTTACAAATTGGATTTTCCAAATTCAACAAAAAACATTGTCTCAAAGAGCCTTGTAACTGTAATTGTTTTATTTCATTTGTTACGAAAGCGAAATAAGTTATCTAAGTTATCAATTCTCCTGCTTATAACTGTCCATTTGTTTAATGGTCCACTATAGACAGGGTAACAGCTAAATGTTATCAGAAGTTGTCAATCTATAGGTTTATAAAGTAGCCGCTCATATTCAGTATTAGTAGAACGCCACAGAATTGCGACAAGTGAATACGACAGTAAGCTAAATCTCAATGATCAATATTTTTTTAAAGGTTTCCCCTTCTTGTTTTAGATTGTCTTTTTGATAGCTTCTCAAATAATTAAGTTTGTAACGTGTAATCTGCATTCAAGTCAATCTTACTATTATACTTGTAACCATCCATTATTTAACCAAAGATTTTTATTGTTATTTCTGTCGATCGAGACATGCCCACGCTGCGACCCCAAATTTAACTACATTTCTTACTCTGCCTGCATGATTACTGTAGATTCAGACAGTGCTGATTCTTGTCTATTTATCACAGCACCTAGAGACGACCTTACCTTGTAGTGAGAGCTCCTAGAGAAATTCCTACCACAGAGAAATTCTCCGGTATAGGCTCGCATAAAGAATAGAGGACTCACCAAATTTCTCGCTACCCGCAAGCAATCCGTTTGAACCAACGGATTTTTGAGGGGCCAAAAGGGCCCTTATAATCTGATTCAATGCGGCATTTCGAAGGTCAGATCAGACATCCACAGAGATCAGAAATGTCGCATTTTTGTGGCACACCCAATCACGCAGTACAAAAGTTACTGTAGTTTTTAATACACGTCATACCGTTTGTACATACGGAATTCGAACTGAGAGATCAAACTTCGCGATTACTGCCTGAGACTAATGGGCCGGATAGAATAAATGTTTTGATCCCGCGGTTCTTTGTCACGTATTGTGGTCTTGTGGTCGTATCTCTGAAATCAGTAGCGGGCGAAATAAGAATTTATTAAGTAGCAATAATATCTTATTACTTAGTTACAAAACAGTCTCAAAGCGTGTATTTATTAAATAGGGAGTCGGGACAAATGACTTCTCACCTGATATTATGTAAAAAAAGTACAGTCGATGCGGGGAGAGTCTCCCACAAAACCCTACGTCCCCCAGACAGGGTATGCGAGGCTTTAACTGACTACCTTTTCACGTCACTTTTTGATGTTCCAGGATTATTCTACATGTATGTACGGTTATGTTTTGGATAAATTGTGCGGGTAAATAAACTAAACATTAGGTATAGTAAATCGAATAATCTGTTTAATAATTAGTTCTGATGTAACTGACTGAATTTGTCGCCATAATAACAATGTTATAAGCATTGTTGTGTTCCGTCAATCAGAGGTAAGATAGCCAGTTCCCCAGTTGTTGAGGATTACATGTGAAGATCGCTTCCACCTTCGGCCTTATCGTCACTTACGTCAGTTTACTTGTCATATTAAAAAAATATATTGATAATATTATTAAATTTCTCGGGATTAAGTATCAAAACACTCTGGAAACCAGACAAGTTTAATAGATTGATAGTCTATTCCATTGCATAATAAACTACACGTCTCTAAGACAAAGGATAAGCACATGGACTACTCAATCACAAACAAGATAAAGGTTTAGTCAGTCAAGCGCGGGGTGGCCCGCCAGAGTTAGATGTTATTGACTCGCGCGCACCAGCCAATCAGCGGCGGATGCACGCGCAGGTGCGCGCGCCGATACGCGGGAGCGCACCGCGAGCAAAAAAACTGGTAAATTATGAGCGAGATGAGAGGTAGACATGTTGGTTCCGTAGAAAAGTACATCTTATTATATTGCAAATAACTACAAATGGTTAGTGATTATTTTTTCATTACACGGCCTACCTACTGTATGTCACATTACCTGTAGCATAGATAAACTAAGTAGTATAGATCGCTATTTCCATACATGGGTTTTTAATTCGTCTAAAACATATTATTGTTGCTTATACCCCTTCGTTCGACTTATTACGTTAGGTGGCGCTACTATACTAGCGGAGTCATAGATAAATTAAATAATTCCGCTAGTATAGTAGCGCCACCTAACGAAATAGCCCATGTATGGAAATAGTATATTACTTATTACTTAATTTATCTATGCCTGTAGTGTTGAAAAACATGGGATGTCGATATTGATAGGTGGGCTAGAACAATGGCATGCATTAGGTCCATCAGAAGAATTACTGTGTGTCACATAAGTCCAAACTTCTAACTCTTGCTGCTTTGCGTACAATTATTGTATGTTATTATAGTTTCATTCCAATTTGATTACACAAGATCCTAATACTACCTACGTCATACTTTGACCACAGTAAGTATCTTTTCAACTATTTTTTTTTTAATATTCGGCTAATTCAACCAAAATTCATTCATCTATTAATTAGCAAAGTAGGTACAAAGTTCCGTTCATTATGTAACTAAGGCCCAATTGCGCGATCGAGAGTTAGCGCCTAACCCAGGGTTTGCCCATATATTTGCCCCAGGGTTAGATGCTAACTCTCGACCGCGCAAGTGGGCCTAACAGTTGTAAGCTGTATAATTAACAGCTGGAAATATAATAACAGGGGCAGTAAGCAAATAAAAACAATATAGGAACCAAAATATATGTCAGATAGGGATCACTTATTTTAACATAGATGTAATAATAAGATCGGACCATCCGATACGGAACCCTGATTACTAAACGAACCGTTTATAAATAGCCACACCGATGCCTGTTACCCTTTCGAGTAGGATCGAGTCATAGTGAGAATAAGCGAACTTGAACAACTTGTTTACAATACAAGCAAAGTAGCACCCATTAAGAAACTTTACTTTTATAGATTTTTATTCAAGTTGCTACTTGCAAACTGAATAAATATGAGACAGGTATATTCATTCATACTTTATGGATGGCGAGCTTTCTATAGGAGAGCTTGCAAACAAATGGTTCCAAAGATAGGTACAGTGCAGTACAAACATATGTATACACATTTAACAAGTGATAATCTTTACTTCCTTCAGTCATTTACTGTTCAAAACTGTTATAATGTTTCTTAGTCATAACTGGCCAACTGAAAAACGCCACTACTCGTGCAAGAGGTACTATTGTACAAATAAGCTATTATTATTGTAAAATATAAAATACTTTGAATTCACCGGGCCAACGTAAATATAAATATCAAAGTCACCAGCGCCCTTTTGGTTCATATGTGCAACTGTGTCTAAACATCAACTGTGTCAAGAGCATACATACTATCAGAATTGTTAAAGATTTAATATTCCATTTTGTTTAGTATTTTGCAAAATCAAGCCCAAATTCAAGCCTTGGGGGTTTTTGGCGCCATTCAACTATGGCAGACGTAATTTTTATTTCATTGATTGTAATATTTTATCGGATTGGATCTTGTTGTGTAAAATCAGTGTAGTTTTGTGTAATAAGTATCTGTGTTGTCGAGCAATGTGGAGGATCATTGAAATAAGCGTCAAGTTGAAAAAAACGATGAGATATTTATCGTGGTAATCCATTTCATCGAAGTAACACCACAGTGTCTGCCATCGTACGTTTGACGCCAAACTCTCCCAAGGTGCATTGAAATGTATTACACTAGCATTTCAATGTAAATTGCTGAAGACATAATTACGAAAGACATGGCTGATGGGCTCAGTTCGCTTTGCCGTCCCTTTATAGGGAGAATTTTACCGAAACAAACAAGCCTTTTTCATAAAAAAACCTAATCACAAATCAAGGAATAATTATTCTGCGGTTATTAAAATATGCTACCACAAAATAAACCCTTTACTCCAGTCACAGAACTTATTCCAAACTAACAAAATAAAAAGCGTTCGGTTTTCTCACGCACGTTTATTGCGGATGCGTCGATTCGCTCCATCTTGCAATTAAGAATAATTATCAGCAATTGAGTTTTTGCGTTAGAAGAACGTTCGATCACAAATGAACAATAATTACAAGAAACTATAATCACAGTGAGTGGAGCTAATGGGTGTCATTTGAGAATTGAGGGTAGGTTAAAAGCTTTCCGTGTATGTTAAAACTGTATTTCTCTACTTGTACTTCTAATACTTGGTTACAAGTAACCAAGTATTTTTAAAGTTTACAATATTGTGTGGTAACATTTCTGGTAAGTATATACGAGTAATAAGCCTGTATTAGGAAGTTACCGCTCTTCCATTTCACTTTAACGAGGTAGGGGTGTAATTGTTGGCTCTTTTACAAAATTAAAGTTATTATTAGAATAATTACCGTAGAATTTTTAGGTCATTATATGTGTATAATATTATATTATATACATTATATTAAAAGTTATTATTATGTGAGAAGTATTCTTATACTTCGTTACTAGTATCAGGGACTTGTTCTTCTACATTATTTAAAATTTAGACAATTCTTAAGTATTTTACTCTAGTATTAGCTAAACCAACATAGATAATAATTTCCTCAAATATTATCCTAGTCCAGAGGGATCAAGGCAAACGGATAGACATTTTATTATTACGAATTGATATAATATATATAATATTAACAGCCATGACCTTGGTACAAGAACTCGTTTTCTCATATTTCTTTTCTGTCCCTATTGGGACTCAAACATGAAACTCAGAGATACCACTAGGCTATATTTGGAAATTTAGTATATATTAATATTATGAATATATCGTCAGCAATACAGGTATGTATGTGCGAATTTATATGTATTATAATTCAAATCGTGTCTAATATTATAATCTTATTTTACGATTTTCATCAAGATTAAACTGCTAGGAAATGGTTTGTCTTATAGAGCATAAAACTATTATATTATTACATTTGTTGTCGTACGCCTAATAGTTATTCCCACACTTTCGTGATAAATGAGATTTCTTATGAGTATGCAATTTGATTAGTCCTCATAATGGAGGTTTTTATTGAATTCGTGACCGGTGAGAATGACTGTAACTGATTTTAAGGTGATGATGTCCGCGCACAAAGCGAGATAAGCCTTAATACTTTAATATACCAAATATTGACTAACTCAGATAATAATAATACAGATATTATCCTATCAGAAGTCTTAGACAAAAAACATCGCAGCAATATTGTGAAACTGATTAAAAAAGCTGCCAAGTCCCAACGCAATTTTGTACTTCTAAGAGAATTCCCACAGGTTGCGCAAATAAGGAGCAAAAGCGCTTACATAAAAAATCAAGTGCCTTCAAGTCTTCAGGCCCTTCTGGCGGAGGACAATACAACACAAAACGGTAGGCGCTGACACCGTATTTCCCCTAGCCCTAATCCAACTACTTACGCTATTGTCCAGCAAAAATCAAACATCAACGACAAAAATGAACCTTCCAGCCTAGATATCAGGACCTAAATTCACAATGAGAAATTACACCTTCAAATTATCTCTATATTTATGCGGACGTTAAGCTGTGTCTGCTCGACACTTTAAATTGGCCTTTAATACGACAACACGAAAAGCTTTTATCGCGTGAAGGTATTTGACAGGTGATTTTATTTTTTGGTGAAAATGTTCCAGGTTCCAACACCCTACATTTAAAAATAATGATACAATGAAAAAGCTAAATTTGTCGTTGCGCTTACGAAGGCTTAGATAAACCCCTTTTTCGTTTTATTTTTGTGAAAGGGTAGTGACGCACTGCTAGGCACGTGATGAAAATAAACGTGCCATCGTGCCTATAAACAAAGCTGCGAAGCGGCGGACCGCTACAAAAACAGCAATCTCTAGATTAAAATATAGATGAACGGTACATTTTACCTGAAAGATTTATTAGATACGATGCTGTGACAGCTCTATCTGCAATCTCGACAAATGAAATTGTGCAGTAATGTAAGTATACCAAGCGTGTACTACCAAGCTGTCTTTTGAACATAAATCAGTGTATTCCGTGTTTATTTAGTTCTGCGCATCGGTATGTAAATAGTTAATAATTGATAGGTGTGCTTTCACTTAGGTCGGTAACAGAAATTCAACATAAAGAAGAAAGAAACTCAACTCCACGATTCAATTTCCGATCTTTGTTTATGAATCATGTAAGTTCTTGCAGGAAATTTAAAACTAGAGTTTGTCCTTTTTTCACAAGTGTACTATGTCTCTTATGTCATAAATTTACAAAATCGAAATTTTAAACTAGGTTTAAAATTTCCTGAAAGTGGCCCAAAATCATCTAAGTTTTTCTGTCGAAACTCCTCTATAAATTTTGCAATTTAACGCCAAAGTTTTATACTTCGACGACCCCCGAGGTCGAGTGGTCTGTACGCCGGTCTCAAGGCTTCGCCATCTCAAGAGGTTCTGGGTTCGATCCCCGGTGGGGAAATATTTTTGTGTGATAAATACAGACATTTGTTCACCATTCTTGGATGTATATATATTTATATTTAGGATATTTATATGTATTTATCCATTAATATATTTATCCGTCATCTAGTATCCCTAACACAAGCAGCATTAGTTGTTTAAAAAGTTAGTTGATATGTGTGAATGTCTAAGGTTATTTATTTATTTTATACTTTAATAGAGGATGTTTAAAAATTCTGATCCAGATCTCATTAAAAATTCAGTCCATTATTTTCACCTTTCAGTAGGTATACGGAAAGAGCTATCAATTAATTTCACTTCTCTTTGCGAAATCTTCAACTAATTAACTCATTATTGTAAATTAACAATGTTCTTACCTTTCGTCGTCGAAATAAATAAGGCTTAATTCTAAGAAAATTCTTCCATTGAGACTCATTTGGAGCAATAATGTAATAACAATTTAAAGCTAATTTCTATTGCTATAAACCATAATAAAAATGACATGGCGAAAATTTTTGTACATTTAAGACAATCGAAATCAGAATTCTTCATTTACGTGGCATATTGTTTGAAAAAGGCCCTTTTAAGGGAGGTTTCATAGGTACGCTTATTGCCAACAGCGCCGGCGAGACTCGCATACATAGTAGCTCCTTGTAACTACGCACGCTCGCACGCGTGTAGCCGGCGATGGCGCCCAACGTATCTATGAAACCACCTAAGTAAGTAGCATTACCAATATCTCTATATTCATTACCTATAATCCCTTCGTTGATTCATATGTCTAGACATATGAATAAAAAAACCCTGGTAAAACAAATACCATGTCAGTTTATTGATTAAGAATAGCAGTGTAGTAGCAATAAAAAGTGTTATTTACTACAAATAGAATCGAAAATTGGCTTGGGTTTCAATTTCCTTTATGTATTTTCGTTTCAAATAAGAAAATAAGTATCCGTCAAAGAAGATCGAAAGTAGAAGGGTCAACGTAAATAACATCGAATTTTCTTTCAAACTTTGCTTTGTAAACAGTTCGTCCAAAACAATTTTTTCCAGGTCCACTTTCAAGTCATTTGCAAATGCTTGCAAACCGTGGGAATCTACCAGTGTTACTGTACTTGGAGTTCAAGTGAACCCGAATGATTCACGGTAGTTTAGTTGTATACAATGACAGGAACCAGCTCGTTCGTTCCGAACATTTGTCACGGAGGCCGCGTATGCTTTGTCTGCCCAGGTTTTGTCTCATCATTGTTCTGAACAATCGTCGCCTCATAAATAGATGGAAATTAGTTGCCCGTGAAATCGGAAAATTGTGTGCTATTAAGGTGATTAGGTTATATCTTAAACTGCGAAAGCGTGGTAATTATCTTAATTCACTTGAATCGGTAAGAATAAAGGTGATGGATTTCGACATATATGGTTTAAGACATTTATTTCTTACAAAGAATTTAAAAAAAATATTCACTCATCGTAAGATAATTTAGAGTGGACTATAACGACTTATCTACAATATTGTGTTGAAAATCTATATTTAGTTCGATAAACTCAATGTAGGTAGTTATAATATAAAACTAATGTTCGTCAGTAATGTTTTTTTTTTTCAATATTTTAAAGAGCTAACACATAATCTTGATGGATTTTTTTAAAAGGAACAAAAAGGCAATCTTGAGCTTATATGACTTCGGTCTTTTTCGTCAATAACAAATTTCGAATTCTCGGTCTGCAAAGGTACTACTAACATTTGTTTTTCTATAAAATGAAAAATTATAAATTCACAATGTAACTTTTTCTATCTTCGGATGTGAACAGAAATTTTAATTTTAGAAACGTATGTGTTATATTCAAAATATTCAACAAATATGGAATAGAGGGCCTTAACACGCATTCATCTATAGGTACTCGCGATTGTAATCTAAAAATAAATCATGACGAGAAGAAAAGAATTTGAAATGTGTTTAGTGAAAGACCAATTGTTATCTATTATAAGTTCGATGTAACTGTACCGGTTGCTAAACCAATCAATCGTAAATACATATATCATGATGCGAATCGAAAACAATAACCTTTCACCATTGCCATTACACGCCGTAATAGATCGAGTCTTGAAAGACAATTCAGATCAATCAAAGATTTGCTTAGATACGTGTCTGAGATTTAAAATTGACCAGAAGAAGTAGATCTCTCGATATTAAAGCGATTATTGTGTTTAATGAAGAGCCGACGGCTTATTTTAAACTTGACATGTCACACGCAGATGGATCTAGTCGCATACGTGCGCACCAACGCGAGATGCAGCTTAGCTGTTCAAAGGATATTATCTGTTGTTGTGTAGGCGTATCGCTTATTCCAGATGCTTGGTGGGTGCTAGAAACAAACAAAGGGGCTGTGCCAATCACATTATATATAGGAACATAAAACTTACGGCATACACTGAACATTCTTCGAGTTCAAATAATTATCACCTTGAAGAGCTTAGTAATTCGTATGTCCGAAATTTAAATCTAAGCAACATTTGCTTTGGTTAGAAGCAAGGATGGTTGACCAAACTGGGTGAACATAAGGGTTTTTTGTTCTTTGGAACAATTTTCGTTATTCATTCATCAAGAAGTCTAGTGTACATTCCTCAAAAAAAAAATAAAAAAAACCAAATTGGTTTCATTAGACAGCTTCTAAGTTTAAGCCGCTGAAGAGCCTTATTTTCCTTCATGTTTGTGACGGTCTAGAGTGAACTACAAAGATAAAGTAACTTCGATACTTCAGTTACAGGCGAAGCCAATGATAAGACAAGTTAATGGAAGTCTGTTATTCATTACTTTTTAATTGAAGCTAAAAGGGTCATTGTAGAAAAAGACAGAGTCAATGAGCGTGGGAAGCCCTATACAGATACTACAGAACACACATGTTACTCATGAGTATACTTTAGACGTCTTAACTTTTTTCTCATATAACGCGGTGATAATTTTATGAGCATCTTTATTCAATAAATCATGTGTCAATAAATAGCCGATAATAATATTTTCGGAATTTGCAAATTATTTTCTTCAATTGAAATATCTACTCGTAAAGGTAAATTTGAATAATATTATTTAAAAAATCGTTCGTTAAGAAATCACCAGAAAATCAGGCCAACAAGAAACTCTATTAGGAAACTTTGGTAGAGTTCCTTGCTGGCGTTGTATCATAATTATTTGACAGGTTTTTTTCAGCTAGTTTCTGATGTTTCGACGCCTTTGCAAAATGTATTCAAATTTGTATTTTTCTTTTGATCATGTGATCCCCGTAACTTGTATAATGATCGTAAAATTCAGCAGATATTCCATTTTTAAAGTTTTTAATTATGTGTGTTATTTTTGTATCAAAGACCTTGACCAGGTGCTACTGTTACCCATATACTCGTATAAAAATAAATGTCAATAATTCTCGCAGCCTCGTAAATTATGCGCTGCAGTTTATTTACGTTGCCGTCTCTAGGACGACTTATTGATTTGTCTTTTTTCATTGCGAGTTGCACCTTGCGACCACTGCAACCGGTGATACGGGTTTTGGATTTGATTGAAATTAGCTTCTCTCTCTTCAATCGGTCCCTCATTGCTGAGGATCGTGACTCCGTTTGATGCCGTCAACAAGCTGTCTCCATCGGTCAAGTTCTGTTGCTTGGTGGAGTGCATTGCTTACGGGCATTTTTAGTTCCTCCGCAATTTGATGGGACCACCGTTTGGGACTTCTACTTCTAGGTCTTTTCCCTTCTATTTTGCCAGTCACCATAAGACGTTCCATGTTGCTGGCGTCCCTGCGTGCAACAACCAAAGTTTTGCAGTATTCGCTGTAGGCAGGTAGTGGATAGACGTTAACGAAATTAGCTCAAGTTACTTGTATTTTTTTAATTACTTCAACTGGAGAAACCGAATAATGATGTATCAAGTTATTGATAAAACAAAAGTCCAGTTTTACCACGGTTTTACCTCCCACTGCTTGATGTAAGTTGCGGTCATTTGGAATTACTTTAATGGAAGTGATAAATAACGTTCGAAATATTTACTCGATTTTTAAGCTTTCAATACTATACCATTTGTTTTATTTTAAGTAAGCATTAGTGTCAATAAAATTGTGGGAGTTATCTGTCAAGAGCTTTATGGCTGTCGGTTATTTAAACATTAAATAGACTTAACGGAATCACTGAGTTCAATAGTCAATGCTTACAAATAACTTTTTATTCAATCTAAGTTTCACTTAAAATACTCTTGTCGACGTTAAGAATATTTTTCAAAACTTCGTTAATTACCAGGGGGCCTTGTTTGATACGAATTATTTTTTATATTGTCGTATTGATATAACGTGAAAAAAATAGCTACATATTTATTTTAATTCTGTACTATAAATGTAGTTATTACAATTATAAGGGTTAAATTTAAAAAAGGCGTCAAAAGGTGGCCAGATCAGCTATTTCTTGTTGCTCTTTCAATCTTCGCTTATGAACTCTTCTGTTTATGATCAGGTGATAATTTTTTAGCTTTTTTTTTCATGGTTAACCCCCTTTTGAAAATCAAATATTTATTTAATAAAATTTCTTGTAGGTTCATTCAATTTATTGTAAAAGTATTGGTTTAAGCCGTAATACTAGTATTTTTTTTTTTTTTCAAACACGTATTAAACTAGTAGGTACCTATTTCCGCTTATGCAGGTTGATATAGATCAAGAATGTTGCATTTTATTTCAAATCTTCAAGAAAGTGCCATTTTTTTTTCTCCGTTGCTGTACCAGTAGAGTTCATTCATTTCATTATAAAAATAAAAGTTTTCCATTGGTTACAGTCGCAATATTAGGTACCAGTAATTTTATTTTTACACACGTATAAAACCAATAACCATTTCCTCTCATGTGGGTTGATTATACTAGATCTAGACTGTTGAATCTAGATTGCTAAATTGTATTTCTCCTTTTCTGTACCGGTAAAGACATATTGGTAGCAACGGAAAAATGGAGAACTGGTATTTGAGTCATTCTTGTCCCATTTGAAAATTTTACGAAACAGTAGAGATGTCCTTTTTAAATGTTGATGAAGTCACCCAGTGCTCGAGTTAGGTCACCCAATTAAAGCACTACACGCATTCTCATCGCGGGATTCTTATGAGAGTTTAAATTAATTAAAATTCCATCCACAGGCCCATCGGCCACAGTGGACATGAGAGCAGTGGGATGATTAAGCCAGATGTGTCAATATTGTTGTGCAGAACCGAACCTCGCACCTTTTGATACTACCTCTTTATTTTAAAGCCTTTCAATTTTGCTGTCTATTTTTATCAAATATCAAATTAATAAAAGTCAGTTGTCACCGTATCTATCCTTCATACTTTTAATAACTTTCTTGGTTATAGGCAAATTATATTGAAACTCTTTAAATATATGTTTGTATACTGATTATTATGATATATAAGCTTCGCTTACAAAAAAACTTTATTCAAAGCACGGTAGAAAACATTAACGTTATTTTATGATTTTTTATTAAGCTGATCACAATTATACCCACAATTTTTCGCCTTAAAATTGCATAGTACAAACAACAAATCCACACTCTATAATACAAACAGGATAACAAACATTATTGTTGGCATAATCCCGTATTGTTGCAAAAGATGGGCGACGAACGAGTCAAGTTACTATGCCGAAACCGGAGATGATACTAAATAAACCTTATTGACTGTGGCAAATATTCCCAAATAAGAAGGAGTTGAACAAATATTTTGGAAATGTTTCAGTAGATATCGGAATCTATGGGAGCGTTGAGGAATGCCTTAATTAAATTAATGGCTTGCGATTTTGATAAGACAAATAAAAAGGCCGATATGGTCTGACACTAATGAGAATATATTGCCTTTATCTTTGATAGACTGTGGCCATTGATGGTATAAAAATCTTAGTTTTGGAATTATATATTTTATTATACTATTAACAAGTTGATCGTTTAATGAATATTTAATTATTTTATTGAAGTATTTTTATTGAGAAATTAAAATAAAATATCGGTGTGATACGTTTGAACTTCTAAATTTAACCATACGAACGATTTTAGTTTTTATTTGGTGTTATTTAGTGTTATAAACCAATAAATCCTTTATGGGTTTATAAATTAATTGCATCAACAACATACTGGATTTAAAAATAATTTTTTTTAGCCCTTTTTAAAATATTCACATTATTTCTTTGTATAGAAAATTATTTCGTAAATATTATCATAATTTTAGTATTTATTTTATTTTATTTAACTCTTTATTGCACCAAGAAACACAAATACAGGTAATTAAAATAGTATGCAAAGGAGGACTTATCTCTAATAGAGATCTCTGCTAGCCAACCCATCACAGGTGTGTAAGATTAGTATTAAAAGGGAAGAAACGCCAGATTTTTCCCTATTCCCAATTTCTGAGTTATTACTGACTTCATTCTGAGTTCGGCGCCTCATTTAGTAAATAGCGGATCTTAATATGAAATGAAATAAAATGCTTCATTTATTCATTTAAGTAATACTACTCCATATCCAGATCCTATGGTGTTTTAACAACGTAACTCCGTAAAAGTACATAATATATGAATGCCTACAATACGCATATTACACTAGAAGACGACCGTTCGAAATTCACACAAAAGTTGAACCACGGTCATATTCTTAAGAGCCACTATCAGAAGTAAAGTACGTTCTGATAACGTTACGTAGACATTAGTGCAGACACGATTTGCTGCGGGCTTGAACATTGTAACCAGGATTGTACGTTGGACTGCAGCCAGCCTTCGTAATTTGAAACGAAAAGTTTAATTCAACAATTCGTGGGCATAGACGTGACTGGAAGAAACTGAAAGACGTTTGGCAATTTGTAAATGTAGGACGTGCAAAATAACGTCATTATATAGGTACATAGGACATACCTACGATTAATTTTGATACCTACTTTACAAAAAAACAGGGATAATTAGGTATATGATGGTGGGTGTTTGTTGATCTTCTCAGAACAAGACCTCCTGGTAGCTGGTGAACGGCTGACATAATTTGACATTTATAAGAATTAAATACCTAAATTGAATAAAATATTTTTGATTTTGTTCAGAAATGAAAGACGAAACATGAAGTGAGGTTGTTAGAACATAGTCGAATGAGCTCACGAGTTTGAAAATTTACTACTTTATGAGTTTTTGTTATCAGTTTGTGTTTAATTATTTTTAAAAAATATTAATATTATTAAAAAAAAAAATTTACTCTTTACTATCAACATCACCTAAAATTTTGCGGCGGTAGCTAGGTGGCGTGGTGGTTAGTACTTTTTGACTTTCGATCGAAAACAAAGCTACCTTCGCCATGGTCAGGCCTTAGATGGGTGACCAAAACCTTGTGATCTTGAGCTCCTCCGTGCTTCGGAAGGCACGTTAAGCCGTTGGTCCCGGTCGCTATTGGGACCATCTACCCACCCACCCCCATTGGACCAGGCGTGGTGGTGTTGTTGCCCATTTCGCTTTGAAACCAATTCTCATTGCCAAGTACAGCTCAACAACGCCCAAATGCAGATCATTTGACGGTGACGCAGTATTAATAACGGTGGTTGACGAGCAATTAAAAATTTTCGCGTCGCTTCGACCATGAGCAATCCGTATTAAGCGTAATTGCGCTGATTGGCTCAATTGGATACGGTTTATTAGTTAAGACGGTGGATGTAGGACACACCAGCTCAATTTGAATGGTCAATTGATTGCGCAAGAACTATGAAGTACTTTTTCTAAGAAACTTGACGAAGAAATGCGTAATCAAATATTCTCAACATGGCCTCAACTTTCAATATAACAGCAGTGCTTTATATCTTATGAAGCAATATTTCCAATTATTTTTGTTTCATAACTCTTCGTCATGTAAACAAAGATTTTATTTTTTGATTTCTATAAAGGTGACGCTTTGATGAAAGCTTATTTATAACTAGGTTTTGCCCGCCACTTCGTCCGCGTAGAATAATTACTTTGAGATAGTGTGATGGTATGTAGCCTAAAGCCTTCCTCAATAAATAGGCTATTCAACTCTGAAAGATTTTTTTACATTGGAACAGTAGCCTCAATTGTTGGAAATTTTCTATCTCTAATTATTAGGTCCTTACCTATGAAATGGGTGTTTTGTATGGAGATTTTGGGGAATTCTGCATTTTCCATACTAAATTTTTTTTCAGTTTTCTTCACAACGACAAATCCAAAGATAATAATATTTGGCATCTATCATTAGACAAGCTTTAGTAATATGTGTCATATCACACTTCATAAAAAATATTTATCGTTTTTAAGTGAATGCAAATAAAATGATGTATTCGGGAGGCACTTAAAAAGAGTTGTCTCCGTGTCCAATTTTAACACAATTAAACTTACAACAAATTATCAAAACAAATCAAAAGTGCTCAAAAATATAGTCTATTTTTAGACGAGGTAATTATTTTTTAGGAATAATCTGAATCTTAATAGTTACAGACAAAATACTAAGAGAGAAAAAAAACACTAATTTCATAGGTAAGGACCCAATATAAAGTTCATAGTGCGTTTTGTCCTTAATTTTTCTGGGAGGCGTTATTTAAATTTTTTAACATTCACCCGCTAGGCATCCGTTTCCATAGGAATATCGGGATAAAAGGTAGCCTATGTCCTTGCTCAGGCTCTAGACTATCTGTGTACCAAATTTCGGTTAAATTGGTAGTGTTGACGTCAAAGCGAGACAATCAGAAATACAGAGTTACTTTCGCATTTATAATATTAGTATGGATAACTTGCACATAAAGTAAATGGATAAACTATTTACTCAACATGATGGAAAACGAGCACACTGCCCAGTGCCCACTTGACGGCTACTACTTAACGGCAGAAAAGGTATGATAGAGTTACCTATGCAAACGCCAAGTCCTATGTACCTTTTTTTTTTTTTAATTGGCAGCTATTTAATACCGAAAAAAAAAAGTCCTATATACCTATCAGGATAAATTTTATGCCTGAATGTATGTTAAGTATATATATACTTTTGTCGCCAGCAACAGCAGGTGAGTCAAGGACAAGGCTACCACCAAAGCACTGGAAATTGACGGAATCATTAGCGGCAAGACTTTGATCAGACCGTACAGCTCTTTTGTCTTACACTGCATCTCAAAATTTATAAAAATGAAATCTATCCAAAACTATAAGAAAACATGAAAATATAAAACTCAGAAGCACCCGATTACAATTTCAAAAAGAACTGGATGTAATAATGTTATAACTGCATTGCGAAAAAATTGGTTAATCCATGCAACAACTGCAGTTGAAATTAAATGTGTACTTTCTTTGTGTAGTTCCCTGCTTGTGACCAGCAACATTGTAAACGCTCCAATCTGTTAAACTTGTAAAGCAGGTGGAAACGGTTCCAAATTTGAGCGGAAACTTAATTATTTTGAGGCAGAGAAAGTTTGAGTCTACCTGCTACCTTCTGACCGGCATAGACTAGTCCAACTGCAGCAATGTTGCGGGACAATTTCACTCCCAATCGAGATAAAATTTGCATTTGCGTGCCCAGACGCGGACCGGTGCTGATTTAAATGGGGCGCTTTAGCTTCTAAAGCTGACGGCCCAAATTACAGGCTTGGGACTGTTTTAATTCCAATTTTAAATTAAAGGACTTGTCGAGGGGCTGATGACATGACATCAACGCTGATATAATTACATGAATTTACAAGATATCTGCTGGGACTGTAGGTACTGCGATAAAAATTTATGAGCGTTGTTATTTGCCAGCATGTTCTATAAATTGTAGGTAGAATTCCTACCTTTGTATACTTGTAACTTTATTGAAATAAATCTCAACATTGTTGATAACTACAATCAATTATTTATGAATGATTATTATTTTTAATAACTTAAAAAATTCTCGTAGGAAAATAGATTCCTTCTAGCATGCCTATCAATGAACTAACCTATGCGGTAAATAAACGATCCCGCGACGACTGCGATAAATTAATGATCCTTAACACAATATCTGTGCCCAGCGGGAGTCAACCCGCTACCTCAGAGACAACTTCACCTTGAATCCAGCGCAATTCACTTGGCCACGGGAACATTATTTATTTATTTTTATTTATTCATAAATAACATAGTAGACATACAAAACGTTTGCACAATGGCGGCCTTTTAGCTAAAAGACAACCTTTTATCCTTAAATACTTGTTTCTTATAGCAGTTTTCTAATAGCTATTACTAATCCTTTAACTTGACCCACACAAAGGTATGTAACAGCTGCTCAACCTCTCGTTATCAACCTTTCTAATGCTAATAGAAATCCTCGGACAGCACGCTCCAAACAACAGATCTTAACGATAACTAATGTAGGCACGGGCTCTGATCAACGATTGTCGAACTGTTATATTTGTACATAGGTATAGGTAAAGACAGAGGATAGTGATATTAAACCATTAAGATGCGGCTGTCAAAAAAAAAGCTATTTTAAATCTATTTGGTTTGGTTTGGTTTGCTTGCTTTTAAATAAACTAACCTGACTAACCGAAAATACGTGCATCTTACAAGCGTCGTCATGCGTAAGATTTCATTATCTGTGCATAGGTGGCGTAGTTTGAAAAAAAAATCTATCTATCTTCTTATTATATACCACAAATCAACTCCTCTTACGCGACCATTTCTTTACAGAATTCCATACAGACCCATGGATGATTTCCTTAGGCAAAAGGAGAATGGCAAAAAATGTATGGGCTCCGTCCCCAACACCAACAGAAATGAAACCCGTCTCAACTGATAGACCTTGACAAAATGACCTTTTTTAATAAGGCGACGTTCCCTAAATGCATGGGGTTCTCATGGTGTACCCATAGTTCAACAAATATTTAGACGACTTAATATTAACTTAAGTATATTTTGACCTATCATTTAAATGGTTACTTGGCAGCCGACTACTAATTAAACATAATATATAATTAATTTTTCATATACTTATAATCCACATTAATAAATCAGTAAATTAATTCCTAAAATTAAGTCTTAAATGGACAGCAATATCCTGAGGCATATTCATAGCAACTCCAATTAAGTTGATAATTATTCGCTATAATGGCAACATAATTGAAAATGAATCTATCTTTGGAATAGGTACATTATAAAAATGTCTAAGGAATAAACTACAGGATGTTTTTTAACATGCGCTTTTTATTCAGAAAACAAGCCAGGAAAACCGCTTAGTAATAGGAAATAATCAATTACAAAATTCAGTCTTCAGTTGGTCTTCTAGTCATCAGTTTACAAACAGCATGCAGAAAAATTATAAGCAATTTACATAAATAAACTGATAGTAAAATTTTAACGTTAAGTTATTTTAACTTTACCTTATTAAAAATAAAAATGTTAAGGTTATCAATAATCAATATAATTAAAAAATAACTGAAAATAAATCATCATCACAAACAACCATGTTTATAGTGAATTCAAGTAACTTTCTGACAGTGTACTCGTATCTTATGTATTATTTTAAAGGATTTAATCTATAACCAATATTCATGTAAGTCCCTACTAAATAGAAAAAGTTATAAAATATGTATATGAAATTCATTTAAATTTCATTCTAATTTGGATATCAGCTTTTTAGTCATTTACATAAATAAAGTCATGATATAATTTATTCAGATGACGGTTCTATATAGAATTGATATTATATTAGGTCCTTACCTATGAAATTGGTGTTTTGTAAGGAGATTTTGGGGATGTCTGCATATTACATACTAAAATTTTATCAGTTTTCTTCACAACGCCAAATCCAGAGATAATAATATTTGGCATGTATCATAAGACAAGCTTTAGCAATATGTGTGTGAACACGCTTGATAAAAATTATTCATCGTTTTTATGTTAATGCAAATCAAATGATGTATTTGGGAGGCAGTTAAAAATAATTGTCTTTGTGTCTAATTTTAACACAAATAAATAAATAAATTAAATAAATAAATAAACTTACAAAAAATTATCAAATTAAATAATACGAGCTCAAATATATGGTCTATTTTTAGAAGAGGCAATTATATTATAAGAATGTTCTGAAACTTAATAGTTACGGACAAATTGCTAAGACAATAAAAACACCAATTTCATAGGTAAGGACCCAATATATAGTTAAAGAATAAAGGCCTAAGCTCTGATATATTATAACGAAGTCCCTTATAAGCCGTTGGTGACCTAAATCACATAGTGAGACTATTAATTCAAGAAATTAATTTGCATAGTAACCGATCTTATCAGATTACCCATTAGTATTCGTGATTTATAAATATTTTGATAAAACCTTGAAGCATAAAGATCTCCTTGTCCTTGAGACACGTAGTCTTTGATGAAAAATATATCATTATTATAAGTATGTCGTCATCATTGCCGTCTGTCGTTATGCTCGGACTGCAAAGATTCTATTTAGTGGTAAGTAACATCTGTCCTGTCTGCTGGAATTCGGGTTTGAATGACAGAGTAGTTATGGATTTTCTGAAGTGGGTTGACCCTTATTTACATGTGACAAGTAAGCTCTTGGCCTTCATCTCAACGGATAGTTTTTTTTTAACCCCCATTTTAAGCAACTAATGCTGTTTGTGTTACGGACACTAGATGACGGATAAATATATTTTATAGATAAATGCATATAAATATCTTGAATATATATAAATACATATAAACATCTGAGACTGGAGAACAAATGCCTGAAAATTCATCACCTAAACATTTGCCCCCATTGGGGATCGAACCCAGAACCTCTCGAGATAGCGACGCCTTGAGACCGCAAACCACTCGACCACGGAGGTCGTCGATAGTAATAGTAAGTGACGATAAGGCCGAAGGTGGAAGTGAGCTTCACCTGAAAATCCTCAACAACTGAGGAACTGGCTATCTTACCTCTGATTGCCGAAACACAACAATTGCTTATAACATTGTTATTATGGCGACAAATCCTGGTAAGTCAGTGGTACCTAGCCAGGCGAGCTTAGAAGCCCTACCACTAACCTAACCGAGCAGAAAAAGGTCTGTGTCCCCCCCCTCCCCCTGGGAATCAAACCCGGACCTCCCGTTCAACACCCGGTGGCGTGAACCACTGGACCAGAGGTGGTTAAAACCTGACCAGACCAGAGCGGCTGTTACGTGAGATCAAGAAAATCTCTGGAAAAGTTCAGACTTCTTGCTGCTGGTTTCTGGATGATCTAGGAGGCTAAGCTGGCCAAGAATTACATACTTCACACCACATTTTTTCCCTACATCCATGTCAGCAAGATGGCCTGCAGCTGCAATTATTCGTTCATTCTTGACTTTAGTTGCTCTTATAAATTAATCAATGTCAATTCTATTCAATTAAAATAAACCGCGCACACGCAACGTATATTTTCCTTCTCATGACGGCTATGAATCGAGAACCCACTCGATTGTCCATCGCAATAATAGCAGTTTTATGGAAACAGGAAGGTAGGTATTTTTATTTGCAAAAATAATAAAATAGGTATACACCTTTCAAAGGATCTGAATGTGTTTTTTAAAGCGTAATATCTATTACGCTTTAAAATACACGTAGTCGTCTTTCAACTGCCCGTTTAATGAATGTTGCCACAACAAAATCGTTATATCCTTAAATTACTAAGGACGAGTCGGTGTGATTACCTTTAGGATAGTCATCAAATGACAGCCACCTGTCTTCACGAGCGGCCATAACTATATCGTACAGAAGTAATGTACACTTAATATGCATAGTTTAAATTAGATCGGTGTTCTCGCATTTTACAAGAACGAGATTTGAATAACTCGCCGTAGCAGGATATTAAAAAAATACCAGAAGGCTAGCAATAAAAACAAGTATAGCCTCCAGTTTAAAATCTGACAGTAACATTTTATATTGAGCTGGTAATAATTCATAATTGTAATTATCGCTGGTCCAATTTGTTTTATGATCTTTTTGTTCAGTCTATAAATTATAACCAGGTACCTAATCATAAAATTGTATCGGGCTGATGTCCCTACATCAACGGCAGGTTAGACTTCACAAAACACAGTCCCTTAATAAATTTTAGGCTTATGACATATGACATACCTACCTAGCCTAATGGCTTATAGAGAACGTTTTGATTTGGTCGAGAAACGTTCTCCAGTTTAATGTCGCAGGTGTCTGTCTTGATTCTTACCTCACGTCACGCCTACGAAGCTGCAGGGAAAAGCTAGTCACTTATTAATTATATTTTATCTGTCATTATCTTCACCTGTCTCTTGCTGGCAATTTGTGTAGGAGGTAAGTCTCGAATGTAACATAACGTTTTAATAAATTCGTCAATCAAACTTTTTATGCTATTCCAATGGTCTGAACAGTACTAATGATCATAAAATTTATCTTATCGAATTAAATGAACTGCAGTTTTCACGCGGGATCATTAATTTTTTTGTTTGACAAGTGGATTTTTTTTTCCTATTTCGATGTTAGTTATTTCTATGTTAATGTGTAGATATAAAACCCACAGACCAATTTTTATAATTATATTTTTTATACAATTTTTGTATTATCATTATAAATTTATAAAGAGTACATACATATCATTTCTATATTGGGCATAAACATACATTGAAATACCTAATAAGTTTCCAATATCGAGACTTGTTAATTGAACAGCTTTCTCTACAATTAGAATTCTAGATTCAGATTTATTAAATCAAGTCGGGTTTAACACTATTCCATGTTTATTTATAGCAAACTTGGAATTGTCTATTTCGAAATCGATTGCCAATAAATGGTAATGTTACTCAATAACTCATTTACCAATAACGGTATGAAATCCTCCTAGTGGTCGGAGGGTTACATCGACAGAACTCGAGTTGTTCCGGCGGCAGAAACTGGGTATACCGGTGAGTTTTAGTTTATACCTAGTACCGGGATTTCTGGTAATTCCACTCACACCCACTGCCCAGCCAGCGGTAGATGTGGTCTGTAAATTGATTTCTCCTCGTCAACAAAATATGTTCTTCCTCGTCATTGTCGTAGAGAGTAGTTTCAGAGCAACGTCAGCAGTAACCCCGAGAGCGCGCTTCTACATCATAATGTATGGAAAGCTGACCATTGGCTCCAGCCGCCAGCATTACTACCAAAACCACGCTTACTACGGATTCATAGATCTCATTATTCAATTTACTTTCATCCAACCTTTACACATGACCACAGACCACTCAATTTAATCCTGGAATAGCCGGTGCATGTTCCAATTTTGCCCCATTCGGAGAGATTCCGAATCCATTAAGAAGTTGTTGTATGAGTACTCCTTCAAATTACCTTTTTTTTCTACGCCAGCATCTCTACATTTGAATTACTTAACGAATCATCGTCTTCGTCACTTAGAGTGTTAAAATATTTTTTACGAAATTTAACGTATATTTCATTGTATATATTTTTATAATTATGGTGTAACTCCTAGTTTAAATAATAATTGTTAATAATACTAAAAAAAAATCTAATCGGTTATCGCGAAAAATTTGTCGTCTATTTACATAAAACATTCGCTATCGAATACACAAAATTCACTAATTAATGACTGTAGTCTTATCACTATGCAAATGGAACATTATAAATAAACCACCGCCGGTTTTTTATTACTTTCAGGAACGACCGCCGCTTGGCAAAATGTGGTATTTTACATTTTTACTCTTAAGTGTCGTTTTAGTAATACAAGGGAAAAGTGGTAAGAGCCTTGATGTGCTTTTGAGTTATTCTCGTAACGGTTTAAACTGGCTTATTTTTTCAGGAAAGTTGGCAAAAATAGTAATGAAATATGATCATCTTTTAGTTATTATTCCTTAGTACGGAAAACACGTTAAGCTGTTGATCCGGGTCGCTACTGCGAACGTTTTTCTACCCACCAACCTGCTTTGGGCTAGGTTTGGGCGGCCCATACTCCTCATGTGTTTCTTCATGAGGGAAGCCTGCGCTCAGCAGAAGGACGTATATAGACCGAGGACGATCATTTAGTTAATAAGATGTTGAATCAAGTCAGAAGTCATTAAAAACTTAAAGTTTTCAGTAAATTTATCTCTACTTAAACGGAAATGCAGTGGCTACAGCACATGTCATTACATTTTGAAAACTTAAAAAGCGATCTAAACTTACTAACAATAACAACTAAAATTAAATAACTTTTTTAGTTGTAACGAACGATGACGAGCCTTCGTTAGAATGGCCGGAGAAATACTCTTTCCAAGCAATACGCATATACCTGGAAGCAGGTTTCTCAGAAGACTATCAAATGTGGTAAGTTTGACTAGACTTAAAAATAATCCCGAATTAGAAAAGAAAATATTAGGTCCTTACCTATGATATTGGTGTTTTGTATGGAGATTTTGGGGAATTCTGCATTTTCCATAATAAATTTTTTTCAGTTTTCTTCACAACGACAAATCCAAATATATTTGGCATCTATCATTAGACAAGCTTCAGTAATATGTGTGATATCACACTTCATAAAAATTATTTATTGTTTTTAAGTGAATGGAAATAAAATGATGTATTCGGGAGGCATTTAAAAAGAGTTGTCTCTGTGTCCAATTTTAACACAATTAAACTTACAACAAATTATCAAAACAAATCAAAAGAGCTCAAAAATATAGTCTATTTTTAGACGAGGTAATTACTTTTTAGGAATACTCTGAATCTTAATAGTTACAGACAATATACTAAGAGAGAGAAAAAAACGCCAATTTCATAGTTAAAGACCCAATATTATGTTATTATACTAATAATATCTCTTCAGGAGAACGCCAGTGACATCAAGAGTGGATTACAACTACGGTGCAGTCAAGTCAATTGTAGATTTAAAAAAGAACAGATTGGGATACGCGTACAAGGTTAGTGAAGATTGCCTATTTTTATTTGATTCAATTTAAGTTTAAGACACTTTTTTATCACTAAGAACTATCAAAATTCGGTGGATAATTAATTTTTCGGTAACTCTTCAATATCTGAGCGCAAAAGCCGTTTTTACCCGCTAGAGGGTAAAGTATTTACGAACCCACCAAAAACATTCTGTAAAAATCTAGCCAAGTCTCGTTGGAGCTGCTTATCTCTAAAAAGTAATGAAATCTAGGCAAAGTCGTGCCCAGTCTAAGGTTCCTTACTGCGATTTCTTTATTTATTTATTTAACAATTTATTGCACACACAAAAAAACACAAAAGCAATACAAAAAAAAACAAAAGGTAATTTAGTACAAAAGGTAGGGCTTATTCCTAACAGAAATGTCTTCCAACCCACCTGCGAAGGAAAAATGCTGAGGAGTAAACTGAGTCGCGTGTACTTAACAATATATACATATGAAATAATAAATGAAATAATATATATAAATATAAAATAAATAATATTATACCGATATATAAATAAGTAACAACACATAATACATAAATAAAATTTTATGGATGTGACAAAAACGATGATCGGGGAACGTAAAATAAATATAAGACAAGTTAAGTAAACAAAAAAAAAAAGTTATGTTGAATTGAGATAGTATTCCTTAAGCCGTGCCTTAAACAGTGAGAGAGTCTGACAATCTCGTACTGATGGAGGTAATGAGTTCCAGAGATTGGCCGCGCGAACCGTGAAAGAGTCTAGGAAAAAGTCGGTGCGAAGAGGCTGGGGTGGTAGCTTAAGTAGGGAACGGAGATGTGATCTGCAGGGAACGTCTGTTGGGCGAGCATACTGAAATCGCTCACGAAGATATGAAGGGTAGGAAGGGTTATGCAAAATATTAAAAAGCAACGAAAGAATGCGGGAATTTCTTCGGAGGCGAATAGGTAACCACTTAAGTTGTGATCGGAATTGTGAAATGTGGTCGTATTTGCGGAGTCCAAAAATAAACCGAATACATACATTTTGCAGGCGATCTAACTTATTCAACAGGTCCTCGCTAATGTCTAAGTAGCAGGCGTCAGCATAGTCTATAATTGGCAGTAATAATGATTGAGCCAAGGAGATCCTCGTCGGTATGGGTAAGAAATACTGGAGAGACTTAAGTGAGTGGAAAGAGGCAAACACCTTACGACTTACTTCTTTAACATGTGCTTTCCAACTCAGACCGCTATCAAAGATGACCCCTAGGTTTTTCGCTGAATGCGATATCGGTATAACAGATCCATTCAAAAGGACAGGTGGAAGAGTAGTTGAGTTAATCCGATCTAGCATGTAACGGCTACCCAGGATTACTGCCTTAGTTTTAGTGGGGTTGACAAGAAGACCGAAAGATTTAGCCCAGTCGTTGACCCGCTCCAGATCCTTATTTATGGCAACAACAGCACCGTCAAAATCAGATGCAGCTGAATGGCGATAGATTTGTAAGTCATCGGCGTACAAATGAAAGCTTGAATCAATTAAACCGGTCACAGTGTTGATAAAACAGGAAAATAGAAGTGGCGACAGTATACCACCTTGAGGAACTCCAGCTGATAGATCACACCACTCAGACTGATTGTCACCATCGCGAATAGATTGGGACCTACCGTGAAGGTATGACTCGAACCAGGACAATGCAGAACTAGAAACACAGTTCTTTATTATTATAGTTAATGTTGTGTGACTTGGCCGTTGAAGGGTACACAAGAAGACTTAATATGATTTAAATTATATCGTGTGCGCTGAGTTTGTGAATTCAAAACATCATTAAACCTATTTACTTTTACCTCAATATTGTGCCAAGCTTATCGTACAACTTTTTTTCATTTGTTATTAAATCTGTGATTTTTATATCTCAGGTTTAGAACTTTCTTGGTGTACTTTTTTTACTTGCTTTGCACGCGCCATTTTATTTTCACGTATTTTGATTTATCTATTTTATTTAGATTACCGTCCTGTTTGTATACCGATTTTTTATCATAAATTAAAGAGATTTGCCGCAAGCGCTTGCGACGCATCTACACGTTTGCGAGTTTGTAGAGGTTTGGAGTTTGCGGCAAGTGCCAAGCGTGTGGACGCGGCATTACCATCAGTCTGCTTGTTTAGCAACATGCACATTACAAAAATGTGAAAACTAAATAAAATTATTCAATTTAAATGATTTTTTAGATTCATCCCGAGGCTGATGAGAATGGTGATTCAAAAGACGTATGTGAGAAATCTAGAGGACGAACCTTCTCGAAACTCCATCTCGAAAATATTTTGCCCGAGGTAGATGCATTTAAAAAAGTAGGTGAGTATAAAACTAAAAGCTACATAAAACATAATATTTAAGTATAAAATATTAACCATACCTTGATATTAAAGCTTGATACCAAAATCATGGCAACTAGAATACAAGAAAGAATTAAATTATTTCGTTTTGCTACTTAAAGCTTAAAACGCTCGCTCGATAAATTCATTCGCGTTATTAATTGTTCCTCATCAGGTACCGAAATCCTTGGTGATGTTGAAACCACAAAATTTTATTCCGTTGACACTTCAACGGCGGATAATGAAAAGCGAGAAACTCTATGGGCTACTTACAACTCCAACAATAAAGCATGGGAGCCTAAAAGGTAAGAAAAATACTCTATTTTACATTTTCTCTAAGAGCAATTAGCTTTCGAGTCCTTTGACTCTGATCAGTGTAATAATGGTAGTTTATGTAACTGTCACATAATATAGGTGATTAAAACACGAGCGTAGTTTTTTAATAGTATCACGCGAGTGTTTGTGCGTGTTAAAGAAAAATAAGTGTTGCATAATGAGTCCAACCTGTTGCATAATGGCCATTATGATACAGTTTCCATTTAAAATTTTCGTTTTTTATCATCTGTGTTAAAAAGTGTGTCATTATGAGTTCGAGTCAGAGCTCATAATTCGAACATTAGAACATAAAGGTAAATAAAAGAAATTACACGCTGGCCAAAATATGAAAATTTTATTCAATTAAAAATAAATTTTAACAGGTACGAGATCGAGAATTACAAAACTTGGTTCGGAGCTCAGGACAAGCATGAAATATGGGAATTCAGTAATTTCAACACAGAAGTAAATGAGACGTTTTTTGATACTGACGAACGTAAGTACACACATGCAAACAAATAATCACGCCTTTACCCCATAGGAGTAGACAGAGCTATGTCTTTCCACTAAGTGACGTAAGTTTAAAGAACATTTTTTTATGTTAATGAAATCGATACAGCGGAATATGTTAATTGTCCACACAATTGCCTTACTTTTCTGTAGCCATCTATACATATAATAAAGAGGCCGAGGTAGAGGTCGAATGTCTGTACATAGAAAATAATACTTAAAATCAAGTCGGGGGAATGTAAGAAGAGGGAAAATACCAAAAATGTTTTTTTTTTAGTTTTAGTTTCTCTGTATGTTTGTCCGGGCTAATCTCCGAAATGGCTGGACCGATTTTAAACAAAATTTCGCATGGTGATACATTATATCCATGGTCAACATCTTAGATACTTTTTATTCCAGAAAATTAAAGGGTTCCCGTGGGATAGTTTAAAAACCATAGTAACCGCGAACGAAGTCGCGGGCAACAGCGAGTTCATTATAAACAGTCTCTATATGATAATGTTTTATTGTTACTTTGGAAAAACTAAAACAGCAAATTTTTGTGTTCTTACAGTATGCAAGGATGCAAAAAGTATTTCGTTGAAGGATGACAGAGTTACAAAAGACCTCCTGTTTATGGACCCCGATAACGAGGAGCATGTTGATCATGTATTTAAAAGGTAACGCAATAAATAATACATTAATAATTAATACAAAATACGAACTTTTTAGCCTCAAGTCAAAATCGAACCAACATAGCTTAGAGATATGAGTATCTCTGAACAAGTAAATTATTAACAAGATTTTTGTGAATTTGTATTTCAATATATCAACAACTGTAGGTATAGCTTCTCAATAATAAATTTAATATCTAAAATTGGTTTTTATAGCTTCAAAAAGGCATACAAACGAGTATATGACGTTGATGGTGAAGAGGCCCTGAGGAGAGATGTCTTCAGGCGCAATATGAGGTAACTAATTAACTATCCTTAAACCAAGATTCAAATTTGATCATGATTTTAAAGAAATATTATAAACATGAAATTTTTATATTTCAGGCTCGTATCTCTAACGAACCGACTTAACCTAGGCTACAGACTGGCCATCAATAAGTTCTCGGACGTATTGCCTCACGAGATGAAAAAGTTCACTGGAAGGCAGCCGCGGCCGGCTGGCCAAAAAGGCACCATCGAATTCCCATATACCGCTAAACAGTTGAAGGAGGCAGTTGAGACGTTGCCTAATGAATATGACGCGAGATTGTATGGACTCGTAGGGACGGTGAAAAGTAATTTTTCAGTTTCTTACTTTACAAGCTGAAGCGTGGGTCATCTATCACACTGATTATACGGAATAATACATATATATAATATTAGTTAATATCAGCCTTCTATTTTTTCTCATGTTGGACTTAATTATTTCAGACTCATAGTATTCAAACACCTTAGCCTACTGGTGTGTCTATTTTAGTCCATAACGTTAACGATGATATATTTCGCAAGTTATCTTTGTGATTGATTTTGAAGCATTGGCAAACCAGATTATTTCTTGTTGTTTACAAATCTACAATGTGGCTTAGAAAATATTCAAATTCCTCAGATCAAGCGGATTGTGGATCATGTTGGACTTTTGGCACCACAGTCGCTATGGAAGGCGCAGTGGCACGATCTAACCTCGGCAACTTCGTCACCCTCAGCAACCAAGCCATTCTAGATTGTGCATGGCCGTAAGTTTGTCTTCTAAAGATGTCAACACACTAAAGCCCCCCCCCCCCCCCCCCCCCCGGACCTTTACAAAATTTAATAAAAGCCACTTTTACTCAATACGCTTCGATAAATAAAATGAGGTTCACCAAAAAGTTGTTCCTGGACTAAAATATTAAAGTCAATGTTTAATTTTTCATTTTTCCGTACTTGAGTACTCCTCTATAATTCAATGTAATGAAAAGTGAGATATAAATAGAACAGGCCGTATTAGAACCAACTGAGAGGAAATATACACAAAAATACTGCTTACGTTGGAAAGGAAGGGTTATCAAATTGGTAAGTATTATGCTAAACCAATGAAATATTTGGAAGATATATTAAAGAATTTAGTGCTTTACCACAATGGTAAAATATTCACCACTCAATCTGCGGAGACAGAGTAGCAAAATCTATTACGTTGGCATGCCAGAATGCCGACTGAGTCTCGAAGAGGGTCTCTTTAACCCGTTATGTCAATAGAATGGATGTTGATCCATTTTTACAGGGTAGGCAACACTTGATCAATGCCCAAGTTGCTAAACGTCTGTATGCTACGATAACCGCTCACCTTCAGACCGGGCGGTATGTTATATATGTGTATACCCATCGTATAAAGAAAAAGTAATTTATTATTTGTATCACGTATAGTTTCGGAGGCAGCGGCTGTAACGGTGGCAGTGACACAGCAGCATTTGGCTGGCTTATCGCAAATGGCTTGCCCACTGTAGCAGAGTACGGCGGTTACGCTAATAAGGTATTTTTACTACGATTTTATTATGATATGAGAACTAAGTTCACCGGTAAAGTATATATGCGCGGCGGTCGGTACATACATACATATAACCACGACTATTATATATAATTATATATATTCAGGATATGTATATGCGTTTATCTATTTAATATATTTGTCCGTCATCCGTAACATCCGTAACACAAGCAGTATTTAGTTGCTTAAAATGGGACTAGTTGATAGGTGTGAATGCCTGAGGATATTTATTAATTTTTTATTTTATTTATTATCTCTTATCGTTTAGTCAGAGACTAAGCAAAAGCGCGTTTTACCGAGAAGTGACTGCACATGTGCTCAGCGTGACAGGTGATGAGCTTGTCGCCGCTACAAGCTATTGGATGGTTGTGCAGTTCTAAGTCCATTAGTCGCGGGCGGTACGACCATTTCATTGCACCGTCAAGTCATTCTCCTCCCATGTCCGCCCGTATCGAGCGAGCAATGAAAAATAAGGATGAAGAGATAATTACCCGGCTCACCGCCTTATGTGACAGTAGGCAGGGCACATTGTTCGCAGAACTGATGGCCATTGGGATGGAAGGCTTATTTTGGCAACATATGTGTGTATTGTGATCACAATACACACATTGCGTGCTGATGCGAATTCTCCAACTATCACAATATGTAACATGCGCCAGTAGTCCGTTATCATTATGTTATCTGTTTACTTGCTGGGAAACAAGTTGGATAAAATTCATATATTTTTTTTTCTCAGGTTCCCACAACTACAAATTGGGAATACAAAAGCAATTGAGTTTTCCCAATATAATCTCTTATATTTTTTTCTGTATCCACAGGAGGGACGCTGCAACATAAAAAATATGACTCATCTCTATAAAATTAAAGGTTTCGTGGACGTCGCACCTAACAGTGTGGAAGCACTAAAGGTCTGTTTCTTGTTCATCTTAACATTTTTACATAAGCAAAGTTGAAAGGATAGAGGAATAGATCAGTAATTGAACAATTATTATGTATATTTTCCCCTCTGCCTATCGAGGCGTGATTATATTGGGTCCTTACCTATGAAATTGGTGTTTTTATTCTGTCTCAGCAATTTGTCCGTAACTATTAAGTTTCAGAACATTCTTATAAAATAATTGCCTCTTCTAAAAATACACCATATATTTGAGCTCGTATTATTGAATTTGATAATTTTTTGTAAGTTTAATTGTGTTAAAATTAGACACAAAGACAATTATTTTTAACTGCCTCCCGAATACATCATTTGATTTGCATTAACATAAAAACGATGAACAATTTTTATCAAGCGTGTTCACACACATATTGCTAAAGGTTGTCTAATGATAGATGCCAAATATTATTATCTCTGGATTTGTCGTTGTGAAGAAAAATCGTTGTAAAATGCAGACATCCCCAAAATCTCCATACAAAACACCAATTTCATAGGTAAGGACCTAATATTGTATATTATATATGATGATATATGTATGTTGATGCATATTATGGAACAATCAAAACAAGAAGATAAAGGAATAGATATTGCATGACAAACACACAATGAGAATAATTTTAAATTCATATCAAAATTAATTAACATTTCAATTCATCAGGTGGCTCTAGTCAACCACGGTCCCATGAGTACATCCGTCAACGCAAACGATGCCTTTACGCAGTACGCTGGAGGGATCTTCTATGACCAAACTTGGTAAATTTGCACATTACTTAGTTTTCTAAATAAACTTAGCTATCTATTCTGTTATTTTTTGGGAATGTTGATTTATAGAGCCTTGACTATTGTGGGCTAGGTTATCATACTTAAAATCAATTTATAACCAGTTTTAAGTTAATCAGTAATACGTATTAAGCCCCTGGTAAAGGCTACGAAACTTTTGCTCGAAACATTAACAACGACAATGTTTTGGTGCCCTTCTGTTAACTCCTTCAAATTCAATCTTAAAAACCTTTTCTTGCGATTGATACCAACAGCATTTAGGTGTATTTTTTTTATCATTTTACATTATCGACTTTTTGTTCTCATCTGTATTAGTTTCTCAGTTTAGGCATAGTATTATGTATTTATTTTTATTTATTTCTATTATTTGTATTTATATTTTAGTGAGTTTATATATTGTTTAATTCTATATATCATTTTATTTGTTTAGTAATGGATATGTTTGCATATATTTCTATTTTGTCTTGTGCACTGGTGTCGCTCACATCATAAGATCTTACACACCTGTGACGGGTTGACTGGAAGATATCCCTATTAGAAATGAGTCCTCCCTTGTATACTTCTGCTTTTAATAATGTTTTTATTTTTTGTTTATGTGCAATAAAGAGTTGGTTTAATATTCATGTCGGAGAGACAAGAATGTTTTGATGTCCAGCTGCGGGTCCTAACGGGAAGATTTCAGTAGCGTTGTCCCTTTTCCTCGATATCCTCTAGTACGAAACAGCAGGAATAGACGAGATGAAGACGTGAGTAATAAACAAATGCATTAATATAATAATTTGTTTTCAGTGACCCGTCAATCTTGAACCACGAAGTAGGTCTGGTTGGGTATGGAGAGAAAGATGGCGATACGTTTTGGATCATCAAGAACTCTTGGGGCCCTGAATGGGGCATTAATGGATACATGCACATTTCGTCGAAGAACAACGTGTGCGGTACAGCCACCGAACCATCTTACGTTGTTATGTAAAGAAAAAGATGTATTGAAAAAGGTCATACAGGATGATGAGAATATAAACAAATCTTTCTTCGAGATAATACCATATAATGTTAAACTGCAACAATATTCAAGGCCAAGCCCAAATCTTTCTTTTTTTTCTGTATTATAAACAGTCAAACTTCATTGTAATGAATATTTGCCTTATATAATTGAAATCCAAGCTCTAAAATAAGGTATGTTTGAAAACATAACACATCCTGTGTACATCCTGTTTGCCTTTTACAACATAACTAATATGCCTGAACATGGTATTCGAGAAGTTTAAATAGTTGATTGTGTATTAAATTTGTTAAGGTTTGCACGTGGAAATAAATAATTGCAAGATAATTTGTTTAATGTTTTCTTTTAGTTTTATATTATAAGAAAAGAGCAGAAATAACGAATCTCCTCTTTCCTAAGAACTAGAGAATCTTTCGTTTGATATATTCTTCTTCAAAGCATACTTGAACTACGTAAATGCATGAAAGTTACCTTCTATTTGTTTACTGCACCATCCAATGGTTGACTGGTAGAAAATGCTTTTGGCATTAAGTCCGCCATGTACACCAAATGTACTAAAGTTTTAAATAAATAAATAATATAGTTCACTACCCGATAACAAAATTTCTTCACAGCTCTATAACAGTACAAAACAGACAAATCCATACTAATATTATAAATGCGAAGGTAACTCTGTCTGTTTGTCTCGCTTTCACGTCAAAACTACTGAACCAAATTTACGTCATTATGAACTTTGCTTGTTGGAGTAAATTTTCAATTCCACCATATGACGGTACTGTTCTAATTTGATAAAATCTTTCAGTTTTGAATAGCCTATTTATTAAGGAATATTATAGGCTACATACCATCACACTATCTTTAAGTAACTATTCTACGCGGACAAAATCGCGGGCAAAATCTAGGAAATAATATATTTTTATACTCCACATTTATCATTTTTAATGATTTTTAATGTCAAATTCTAATACGAAAATTTTCAAGCCTAGTCTGAAAATACTTACTAATAACTAATAACGAAAATACGCTATCTACATGATTGGTTGCTTATGTTCTAAAATATTAACATAAAGTTTAGAAACTGATGAACTAGTCACGATAATAATACTAGTATCTCACAGTGAAAGTACCGCGACTCAACGTTGCTACTTTCCCGCATCGGATCAGATAAGACAGCAATTAGAAGCATTTGTAAGTACATTATCTACTATCAACGGCAAAATTCTCTTCTCACCGCTTGCCTTTGTCTAAAATTAATCTAATGCACTACTGTGACATGCATATTACAAAGTAGACATATCAGCTATACTAAAAATATCTTTTAATATCATCTTACGATAAGAAACAACAGATTTTAGTTTGGGTCAGATGTGTGTGTGTGAAGTTAATAAGCATTGCAGATAAGAAAAAAGATTCAGATTAGATGCGTCTGACTGCTATAGAAGCGTTTTCGTCATCAGCCTTTAACGTCCAACTGCTGGGACAGGCCTTCCTCATGGAGAAACACATGAGGAGTATGGACCGTAACACCACCAGGCTGGCCCAATGCGATAAAAAATACAAATTTATACAAATGAAGACAACGCCATCCATTCACAAAGCTTCCCGCAATCCTCATTCTCAGAAGAACGGGCAAGAAACTCAGCAAGTTTTCACCCTACCTTTACATTAAATAATTCAAGAAAAATCCTAATTATGTATGCATAATGTAGCGAGCATTTGAACCTAAATCATTTCAACCTAAAAGGTCCAACCGTTACCCTAATCCGTAACAAAAGCCTTAAAGTGCTATATTGGGCTAAACTAATTAAAAAAATGTTTCTAATAAAACGACCGTAAATAAGAGTATTATAATATCTCCATAAATTCTCTAGATCTTCCAATGAGCTTGAAAACTCAAGTGACCTCACAAAGCGTGTCTTGTATAATTGCCTGAAATTAAAGACGCCTAGTTACGCTTCTATGATTTGGAAACAGCCAGAGGCCAGCATTTAAGGCCGCGTTGAGTGCTTGAGCATTGGCCAGTAATTATAGCCGAAGGCCCGAAGCTTAAAGCCTTTGTGACATTCGGGAAGTCTTCAACAAAATATTGAACGTTAGTAATTAGGTTTAGGCGTATATCATCTAAATTATACGCTCTCACGACTTTTATAATGATAAGATTTTAATTTTAATGTGCTGTTGGAGGTGCAAACTGAAAGATTTGATGTACAATTATAGAATAACAATGACAATCATGAATTATGAAACTAGTGAAACTTTCAATTAAATCATGCTAAAGATGTTGTGAGCTTGAAGCAAAATCGTTCGATAAGTCTGTTACTTACATTTCATTTTATTAATACATACATATACTCGTATACAATCACGCCTGTAATCCCTGAATTGGTAGACAGAGTCCAAGGAGCACTGTGTTTTTTAAAACCACATTTATCCCTACGAAAATTGGGTTTGTTCAGATGGAAAATCGTGAAAGAGTAGTAACAAGTAGTTAGCTCATCGCCTACACAATCACTGACCCAGTACCTAATACGCCCTTAGTCGCCTTTATGACACGCTAAGCGAGTAAATCAGTTGGTACATTCTTTTCTTTTATAATTATAATACCCATTATACAGATATAACCAGCTTCTTTCAGGATTGAAGTTATCTTAAAGTGCATGTTTGATTTCAATTAACTTAAATGTCTTTTTAATTAACTCAGGGTGTTTTGTGTGGCCATGTAGGGACGCAACTATTATCCAAATGTCATTATTTTTACAAAATAATTGTCAAATATTTTGCAAGATTAATTTATTTATCCTTAATATATGATACATACATATAATCACGACTATCATCCCCGAAGGGCTAGTCAGAGACTAGGCAAAAGTACTGCAAAAGCAGTCCATTGCCATAGTCCGCGCTTCACCAAGCGATGATTGCACATGACATGTGCTCAGCGTGACAAGTGGACAGCCCGCCGCCGCTATAAGCTATTGGATGGTTGTGCAGTTCTAAGTTCCTTAATCGCCTTTTACGACACATAACGGAAGTATTTGACGACCTCCGTGGTCGAGTGGTCTGTACGCCGGTCTCAAGGCGCAGCCATCTCGAGAGTCCTGGGTTCGATCCCCAGTGTCGGCAAGTGTTTGGGTGATGAATTTTCAGACATTTGTTCTCCAGTCTTGGATGTTCATTATATATGTATAATATTATATATATTCCGAATAATTATGTGTATTTATCTATTAAATATATTTGTCCGTCATCTAGTATCCGTAACACAAGCAGCATTTAGTTGTTTAAAATGGGACTAGTTGATAGGTGTGTGTCTGAGGATATTTATTATTTATTATTATTGGGTTGGTAGTTTCTTCTTTTGTATTCTTTTAATGAGCCGCTACCACACGACTCAATAGATGATACTTTAATCAAAATTCATATTTTATACAAATTTCATTATTTCCTGTCGGTATTCAAATTATTCAAATGTTTCTCACAATTTACATTATTACTGTACAACACAGATAAATTGGTGAACAAATAGCATGACTAAACCCAATAACCATATACCACAATACTATAAAAAATATACACTCACTTGTTCGTTGAATTGATGATGTATAAATTATACATAATTTGTTCATAAGGCATACACTGTTTCCTATAAGTTTGTTCATTTAAACAAAATCCAAAAAGGTTTGACTGGACAACATGCTGCGATCATAAAGAATATTCTTATTCACAACAGCGATAGTGTATAGAAGAAACGGCAACATTCATGCAAGAGGTCGCCGTCCGGTTCAATCCCCGCTTGAGATTTAATAAAAGCCGAGTTGGTTTGACGGACGGAGCACTACTCATTCCAGATGCCGCGGGACTCGCGGGTTTGATCCCGTTTGTACCACTGAGTTTGAATAAAACTTATGCTCAGTTGATTGTCAATACCGCTTGCCTCACATTGTGCCCGGTGCTTGGCAACAGGCTCACCACCTGTTACATGGGGACTAAAATGTCAGGGTTTTACCACTTATGCCTACCCCTTCGGGGAAAGAGGCGCTATGATAATTATGTCATCATTCACCGAGCACAGTTTAAGACAAATTATTTTTTATACTAGAAAACTCGCAAACATTTTCATTAGATGTAGGATTCTCTATCGATTAGAATTTAGCTTCGTTTATAAGTCCTTTTTTAGTTATACTTTTACATAAGTCTTTATTATTTTTTTTTGTTACAGGAGGATATTGATCTAGCGATCCCTTCACTTTAGTATTTTCGTATCATAATTTTAATAATAATTTAATATTGTACATTACTTAGAGTGAAATAATGGGTAGCCTAAAATACGAGCACATATTGCTCACGGTCATGCAAATATCAGTTGACTTTATATCTACTCAGTAACACCAACGTCCGTTAACAAATGACACTCATCTTTCACTGGCATCATTAGTTTAACAAAAACCAGTTGAACAAGACCTTTTGTATACCCTTCCTTTCACAAGTGATAAAAGGGAGAGGCTCTAAAAGTCGAGTGTCTGGTAAAAGTGGTCAGTATTTGCTACGATGTAAAAATACAAAATGTTCTGTCTACTGTTCTCTTAGGATATTCGAGTTGCAAACTAATGAAGGGTCCTACGTATGGACACGTGCGTCATACCTGTCAATGTATTGTTGAAGAGTACTTGATAATGAATGTCAATTGGGATCCACTTGATGAAGGCATTCGTCTAAAGCATCCAGCAAGTCGCTCTATGATGGGCTGAAATGTAGATGAAGATTATATTAATCTTATTCATGGGAATCGAATCTACACACCAGCCATCATCTGGCTGGTGGCAATAACTAATTAGTTATTACTGCAAAAAAATCTTATAATGATTCAATGGTAAAGGATTATACTAATCTGTCTAGAAAATTGGCAAATGACTTGCATGACTAATTTTGGTATTTTGGTTGGTGGTCGGCATGAAGGTAGCCGAAAATGTGTAGGGGGGTACCTACATTTTCTGTACATACATTTTTTGTTTAAAAGCCATGGTAATGGGAAACAAACTACTCGTAGGATCATAAAAGTTTGTGTACCTAGCATAATAATTTTAGATAATAATTCTAGTACTTAGATCAAAAATGGGTAATTTTGAACAAGCGCTTTGCATAAATACCTACTATAACATTACTTTAAAATTGTATATAATTATGTACAACGTGTTACAAAGAAACCATACAAAATGTAAAAATACAATCAAAGCGCGTAAATATTGTCAACCCGTTTGCTATTAGTTATTATACAGTGATATTGCAAGTGAACTCTTTTTAAGGGACCATTTAACCCCTACCGGTATTTTTGCAGCACCGGTATTTACATCCCTATGAATACACTACGTTAAAACTACAAAAGCCAATTTTATTCGCCAAGTTACAGCAATTTTTCGCGTCATGCACCTCCGCAGGTTCAACGCGGCGCCTGAACGTGCTCCACCTACGAAATTGGGCTCATTTATTCACAAAATTCGCATTTTACGCTGCTACATTTTATAAATTACCTTACGCAAATAGAGATTAAATTTTTGTGACGTTTTTGAAAAGTAAAATTGTTTTGAGTTAATCTGAAAGTTGGTAACATTTTAATGTTTAGCCATTAAGAATTATCATTTATTATTGCATCTGAATATCATTTTAGGCGCCAGATTTTTTTTTCAATATTAGGTTCAGCCTCCCATTAGGTACTTACGTGTACCTACGACAACTCAATTCGCGGGAGCGACACACAAAATCTGTATATAGGATATCATTGCCAGAATGCCGTCAAGGACACGTCTTTATCTTTTTTAAATTTAAGACTCATTGTAAAAGAAAATATTTTCTTTGATCAACTACTGAGACTCGATATGAGAGAGAAATTATGGGTCTTCACAATGGATTTTGAATTAGCCTTTATGTTATATATTTTTTAAAAAGGTTATTCTATTTTATTTTATTTTTATTCAGAAATTAAGAAAGTTTATTTTAAAATTTAACAAATTCGGTTTTAATGGAACAGAATGAGTGGTGCCGATAACAACAAACTTTGCTCCGTCTCGCCTGCAGTGCTCATATCGCGAGATTGCAGACTCCAATGGCCAACGTCGTTGCATCTACTCTAATTCTACGTTGCATAGACCACTGAAAAGTTAGAAGTTAAAGTAAGATATACATTTTTTATTTATGTGCAATATTTTATATTCGATTTTTTATACCATTAAGGTATGTTGTTATCGTTGCATATGGACGTTTGCAACAGTCATTGCCAATCCTTTAAATCCGTTGAAGAATCCCTGAAGAGAGATGCTGTAGATTTTCTGGAACGCCTCGGCAGGAAGATCATTCCACAATCCTAATGCTAATTATTTACTTCCACGTGCATACACGTGAAAGTAAATTATAATAATAATAATCTTTATTGACATATGGTAAATGCTTACACAAACCATTGTATTACAAACAAATTATTAAAGGTAGGTAGAAGAAAAAACACTTTTAACAGTGCACGCCTGTACGCGCACCAACCGTTATCACTTCATAAATAAATTTCGAACCCTGTGAATGTGACTGTGACTGTGTGTCGATTAAATTTATTTGTCCCAACTCTCCTTGCGGTTTCCTACTTATTTTTTTGCACTGTCGGCATCAAAACTGTCGATGGCACAAAATTTCGCTTCACTGTACGTAAACTACAACTCATATTGAGTCCTTACCTATGAAATTGGTGTTTTTATTCTGTCTTAGCAATTTGTCCGTAACTATTAAGTTTCAGAACATTCTTATAAATAATTGCCTCTTCAAAAAATAGACCATATATTTGAGCTCGTATTATTTAATTTGATAATTTTTTGTAAGTTTAATTGTGTTAAAATTAGACACAAAGACAATTATTTTTAACTGCCTCCCGAATACATCATTTGATTTGCATTAACATAAAAACGATGAATATTTTTTATCAAGCGTGTTCACACACATATTGCTAAAGCTTGTCTAATGATACATGCCAAATATTATTATCTCTGGATTTGTCGTTGTGAAGAAAACTGATAAAATGTTAGAATGTAAAATGCAGACATCCCCAAAATCTCTATACAAAACACCAATTTCATAGGTAAGGACCTAATATTAACTGTGGCTCAGATAGGTCAGGAGTAATCCTATTTTTAGAATATATTGGAGCCTATGAGATTTGAGTTCTCTCATTCGATTTGGAATTTTTTTTTTTTTCTAACTAACATTTAAAAATTGTTTCATGGACTTGGGAAAGGGCAATGCTTTCATCGTCATTCGTAGCCTGTCTTACGTCTAACAAAGCAGTATAAATTCCCAAATTATCTGGTGTCTACTCTATAAATCAAAAGTAGTCTGTGCAAGCCGTCATTCAAGCTAGGAGCGTAATAATGGACGCCTGGAGGGACTTTAGATTGCTGTTATGTGGAGCTAAATGCACATTGAAATTGGTTAAATCTTGCCTTCTATGTTCACTTCAAAGGAGCGGGTTGCCTTAGGTACCTCTAATTAAACCATGATAGGCTGGATTCAATCTTGATGTCGTGTTTATAACTTAAAAAAAAGGCATTTCCGTTAGCTGATATACCAAACATAAATTTTTGAAAAATACCTTTTTTTTAACCATCATTCTTTTTTCAAATGAAAAACGATTTCCAACATAAACAACATTGATAAAATTACATCCTGTCGACTGTTTGTGTCTTATTGTAATTTTCCGGTCTTCAATCACACGTGAGACATGAGACAGACATAACAAAACAAAAACTATGACTACATATAATTCAAGATGTTAGTTCCGCGTGCTTGCTTATATGTTTACAACAAAACAAATCATCACGCGTCTTTTCCAGAAGGGGTAGGCAGAGGTGTTAACACCCACTTCTAGCCAGATATGATATAATGATATCTAGTCTGTCATAAATGTTTAGGTTCTTGATAGTACCGACTAGTTTTCAACTGTCTTTAGCAACTAGTTTACTATTTAAAAATACATAATTATCATTTATTGAGTGCAACCTATTTCATTATGTCAACATGGTCACATTTGAAATGTTTATTTCCATGAATGTCTATAAAAACATATAAATACTTTCTTTTACTACATATTCCAAGAATACTAAGTTTAGATCAGAATGTGCATAAATTAGGTCGGTTTGCTGACAATTGGTACTCTCTTTAGAATAACTTAGCATACGTAGCTACAATGTATCCCAATAACAGCTAATTTTAGTCTCTAATGAAAATAGCATAAAGTTGAAACTGCCAGGTCGCTTCGAAGGATTGATGATAGATTCACACTTACCCCATTTGTTATTCAATGTGAACGAGTAGCTCAGACATGGACCACCTAGGTTACTGTACCTGTATGGCACTATAGCTATATAGTATATTAGAGAACGTGCATTGTTTTTATAAAACATTACAAAAATGCCATCATAGATGTTTTACGGTAATACTTTATTGTATGTAGAATAAGGTTCAAATTTAAACGCAATTAGCACAAGCGATAACATAATACACCATTATAAGAAAGTGAGAATAAATCCATGTTCCACCTGTTTTGTTCTATTCTAGATGATGCAAATGTTGTGTTATTTTTAAAGTAACTTTATTATATTTTTATTCGTAATTGCTAGATATATATCATTCCTACAAATCGTTTTATTATATTCATCACATGAGGTCCAAAATTTGAATATAACCACTAACAAACAAAAAAGCTTTTAATTCGATGCCAACCAACGCATTAGGGATGATATCATATAATTTGTTGGGTTAAATATTAACTTTCTGTTGCCAAGGCAAGAAATTAAGAATTTCTACTCAAATTTAAGAATTTATAATTTTCGGTAATTTCATTCTGAACATTATATGCACAAAATACGCGTCAGCTAAATACAGCTTTTAAATTAAGTCAATCCCCTTCTCACGATGCGAGGGGTTGTTACTTGATAGAACTTTGTCAAAAGCTTCCTATGGGAACCGCCCGTTCCCAAATCGGGAACAAACAAAAGACACGCGCTTCTATTATTACTAGCGAGTTTGGACATCAATGGGCTTAAGTGTACAACAATAGTGTCGAACATCAAGATACTAATATTAAAACATAAATATAAAATCAAATGCGTTTTCTCACATTGTATGTACAGTCACGAGCAAAGAGTGTACCCTTTTTAGTACTTTGTGATCAATGGTTATATCTATGCAGTATATCCATACTTATAAAATAAATGCGAAAGTATTGTTGTTTATGAATATAGTGTATATCATAATTTGTCAATAAAGATTATTATTATTATTATCAACTGTCTCGCTGTCACGTCAAAACTACTGAACCAATTTAACCGAAATTTGGTACACATATATTCTAGAGCCTGAGAAAGGACAAGGCTACCATTTATCCCGATATACCCATTGGAACGGGTGCCGTGCGGATGAATGTGAAAATTTTTTAATAACGTTTCCCAGAAAAATTAAGGACAAATTTACGCTATTATGAACTTTGCTTCTAATAATAGAATAGGGGTAAATTATCAATTCCACAAACTGAGGCTACTTTTCCAATTTGAAAAATCGTTCAGTGTTGAATAGCCTATTTATTGAGGAAGGCTTTAGGCTACATACCATCACACTATCTCAAAGTAACCATTCTACGAGGACGAAGTCGCGGGCAAAAGCTAGTATTTATATATACCTACATTACCTAAATTTATTCTAAGCCTAGTACCTATTACACTAGCTTATGAGCTTTTTGGACTTTTAAAGGTGTTTTCATTGACGGTCAGCCTGCGCTGGCCACAATAATAAGATTACAAGAAATACTACCTAACATTTTTTTACAGACACGCGCGCGTTACGTTTTACGTACATATGTAACGTCCCGTAATAGTACTACATATGTATTACGTACATATGTAACGTAATAGTTGATAGGTGAGATTGTGTTTAAGTTATCCGGTTTTTATTGTTGTTACTTACTCTAAACCAAAAAATGTAGTGATATCTCTCCGTCTCCTTTATAAGGTTTCTCCACGGTTTTTCTTTCTTGCAATGAAGTATTAAATTTATCCAATGTGTCACCTGTAAACTTGGATATTTCATAGGTTTTTTCGCTGTAAATAAGTACTCACATCTACGATCACACCACTCGTTTAAAATATTAATCGCATTGTTTCAGGAATACGAGAATCGTCCAATCGTCCGAAAAACACATGCATTTTAACTTTTCACATTTCCCGTAATCTGATATTTTATAAAAAACACTCGTAAAATATGATGGAATTTAAACTTATTTTTAAAATACTTTTTGAATAAGCTCTGATATTTTTCCTGTTATTTATTGCTTCAAGTGTATTCTGATTTCAGAATCATTATGTCTTGAGGATGCGAAGAGCTCGGTGGCGTAGTAATTAGTACGTTTTGGCTTTCGATTGAAAACAAACCTACCTTCGCCATGGTCAGGCCGTGGATGGGTGACTAAAACTTTGTGATCTCGAGCTCCTCCGTGCTTCGGAAGGCACAAGGTTAAGCCGTTGGTCCCGGTTGCTATTGGGACTGTTTTTACCCACCAAACCGCATTGGGCCAACGTGGTGGTGTTACAGCCCATACTCATGTGTTTCTCCATGAGGAAGCCTGTGTCCAGCACTGTGATGTATATAGGCTGAGGACATTGACAGTCTTCACTACGTTTAGAGGGTTACTGGAAAGTTCTGAGTATAAAGTATTACTGAGTAGTAAAGGACTTTATTCTTCAGGTTATTTCTGATGAATCTGTTTCTACCATAAGGTGTCCTAAACATAACCATTCTGGAAATAATGAATTTCAATTATTTTTTGTGTGTATTAATTATTTTATTTGTATTTTTTAAGGTTTGATAGTGTACAAGTCAATTAATAAAAATAATTACAATAAGTTTTACCTTATAAATGTTCTGATACTTAGTACTGCACAATTTGAAGAGCTTTGCCGAAAAAAAATTGTGTATGCAGATTAAAAATGCAGTTTTAAAAACTTCTTTCTACATCTTTTTAGCTTTTCAAAAAGGTAAAAATAACACTTGATATTGATTAGGCAAATATTAACCAAAAGAGAACAATTTTAATTTGAAGCAAAAGGAGCTAAAATGCGGAAATAAAACAAAATACATAAGAAAATATAGACAAATCTCAGTGGCGTATATTGGTTTGTTCGTTTAAGCTTTTTAAAAAAATCTTTGAAATTCGTAACCTCCATAGTGGTCAAGTTTAGGACTCATGATAGAAGTTAATCAATCAGAAATGACCTAAAAAATAACGTCCTTTAATATTCAGTACGACTTTCCCAGTAACCCAGTATTTGTAGTGCTCTTTAAAATCTATGAATAATGATGACATGTCATTGATACTTGCATCAAAGTAACACTAAAATGTTTTACTATTATTATATGACTGGATGCGACTATTTCCATTTTACGTTATCATATTATGCCCAAAATAAATTTTAATAAGTATTCAGTCAATGTCCCAGTCGTCTTTGAATAATGTTTCTTAACATTATATCGATAGTACCATTCTATGATCACAATTTTGAAGCAACTAAGTTACGTGTTCATATTACTAAGAGGCTCATAAAAAAGCTATTTTCTAGTACACATTTTTCCTTCAAATTGCGTGAGCGATTCAGCCATGAATCAACTTTCTAATGTCAAAGGACTGCGCCAATGGAACTTATTATTCATTTTCCTTATGTGGAGCAGATTATTCACAGAAAGTATAATTTTAGATTATTAGCATCAATCTCTCTTCGGTGAGTATTTTTCTTCTGTGGCTCTGGGTTCGAATCATCGGAACAGTAGATGTGTGTGAACAAAACGAGTAAATTATTTTTAACTATCCCAAACCCTTTAATTTTCCGTAATAAAAAGTAGATACGGTGTTCACCAGAGATATAAGGTATCACTATGCAAAAATTCATTGAAATCGGTCCAGCCATTTCGGACATTAGCCCGTACAAACAGATAAACAGACAGAGAAACAAAAAATAATAAACCCTGACTTGGTTTGCTTTAAGCTTTTATTTTCTATGTACAGACATTCTCTACAGTTTTATTATATGTATAGGTAGATATGTATTTCTATAAAAATATTCTCTAATTCGTATTTTTTTACGGCACTTTAGATCCCTATTACAAGTCTAGTTTGAATGTAAGATATAAGATTTTTCTTATTAACTACGTTCCACTACAAATGAACTTTAAATATACCTTCTATATAAAAAGCACTAAGTAATATGGAGGTTTTTATAATTACTCAAAATTTTCATCTGAGTAATATCCTGCGCCCCGCTACACCGTGTAAACTATCTGATTAAAAAAGGACTCGCGTGTTTTCCATCATATTCCGCGCAACGCATGCATACTCCTTTTAATTAAATCAGCGCTGATTGCTCGGCTGAATAGTTCTGGCGCGCGGAAATGAAACATTTAAAAAATTTTGAGGGCATGTGCGCGGCGATGCGGCGTTTTATTTTGCTGACTGCTACCTGATTTTTTTATGAAAAGAAGATGTATTTCTATAGAGTTGTTAGAGACATTACTCTCAATTCTGTGTTAGACAGTAGATTGCAGTTTTTACTGAGCTCGTGTGTAAGAACTTCGCTCTGTTTATTAAGTGTAAAACCTGTACCTAATATAAGTCTCATTAAAATACCTACAAACAATATGTATACAATTTTTATGCAATCCGTTCTTCCACGGGTACGAATATAGTTTTCTTCCACCATCTTTTCACCAAGCGTCGAATGTACCTAACAGTCAAGACTTACAAACTTTTCTTTAGCATTTTTCCATGTGTCTGAAGAAGCGATCCAAAGTGTCTAAAAATCTTATCGCCTTAAGACATAATTCCACCGCTCGCGCGCCTCGAAGACAGAATAATATCATAAGCTTATGGGTCTCTGCCCACTATACCGGAGCATAGAACATCGTTTTACAAACAAACAAACATATCATCACGCCTCTTTCCCTGAAGGGAAAGAGAACTGAGGAGTTGGCTTAAAACATTGTTATTATGGCGTCAAATTTAGGTAAGACGGTGGTAGCTAGCCAGACAGGCTTAGAAACCCTGCCACCAACCAAACCGGTATAAAATATAAGATACGTAACACGAAACATTTTAAAAATTTTTTGGAGAGTTTGTTACGTGTTACGGCCTATATTTTATTTTCTCATTTAATGATCTGTGATCAAATCAAATCAAATCAAATCAAAAATATCTTTATTTTATAGGCTTGATACACAAACACTTAAAAACGTCAATTTATGAATAAGTGAATCTACCACTCGCTCGGAACGCAGACATCCCCGAGAAGAGCGAGCCAGAAACTAGAGGGTTGCTCTTTTTTTCACATTTTTTACAATTCTTGTTTTTTAAAAATGTTAGGCTAGTACAATCAAGTGGGTGAACATAGATATTATGAACATAGATTTTTAGCATTATAATCAGGAAGAATATATGAGCACTTGAAACAAACGATGTTGAAATTCGCTAAGCAATTAAGATAAAAACTAATTAATTAAAAAGCGACTGGCAACATCCCACATTACGAGTCAGCACAATATCTAACATAAAGACGTGTCAATCAGTCCACGCATTTTTATCGTCCAAATATTCCTGAACTGTATAGTAACCCTTTTTTATTAAATTTTGTTTGACATAGTTTGAATTTCTGTAAAGGCAGTTCAGTTAAATTTGGTGGTGGATCTTGTGAAATACATTGTCAGAAAAATGATATACAAGAATTTTCTTTAGTGCGCTTCTTTGTTTTATTAAAAGTTTATTCCTGCAACACTATACATACATACTTCACTCTACGCGACTCTTTATTATCATCACTTTATAATCGCACCTGTAGGGCTCTGAGGTTTAAGGTCCGTATTACAGAACCAAACTCAAGCGTAGATCTCTGCTTGAGCGCAGTTAAAAAGGGATGGCGCTGTGTGGGATCAATAGCGCCATCCCTCTCTAACAGTGCTCAAGCAGAGATCTACGCTTGAGTTTAGTTCCGTAATACGGGCCTTAGTCAAAGGGGTCAACAACATCCGCATTTCACCGGATATACTTATGTCCCAATGTGTCAGGAGGCGAACCTTCATAACAGTGCAATGGGTACTTTGTAAGGCAAGCTATATCCAATTCTGTAATATACGTACTATTATACCTCTATTATATAATATACTAACCATATACTCGTATTAAGCCTAACAGTATTTAGTCAAATCCTCATTTAAACAGTATAATTTAAACAATTAGGTCAATATCAATTTATAAATGAAGCATTTGTATATGTCATCACGGCACATATCTCCATAATCAGATTCCGTTTTGATTAATTCACGAATCACCGTACCAACCTAGTTCCAATGTTTCCGATAACTATGAAACATCTTGTTACATTATTTTGTATCGTAATTTAATTTATAAAATTACGTTTTATCATCATGTTACAATCTTAATACTGGAATGATAATTACTTTTAAAACAGGTATAATTCAAAGAATAGTGTAAAATATTATTGGGTCCTTACCTATGAAATTGGTGTTTTTATTCTGTCTTAGTATTTTGTCTGTAACTATTAAGATTCAGAGTATTCCTAAAAAATAATTACCTCGTCTAAAAATAGACTATATTTTTGAGCTCTTTTGATTTGTTTTGATAATTTGTTGTATGTTTAATTGTGTTAAAATTGGACACGGAGACAACTCTTTTTAAGTGCCTCCCGAATACATCATTTTATTTGCATTCACTAAAAAACGATAAATAACTTTTATGAAGTGTGATATTACACATATTACTAAAGCTTGTCTAATGATAGATGCCAAATATTATTATCTTCGGATTTGTCGTTGTGAAGAAAACTGATAAAATGTTAGTATGTAAAATGCAGACATCCCCAAAATCTCCATACAAAACACAAATTTCATAGGTAAGGACCTAATATTAACGGTTGCAGGTATTTTTTTTTAAATAAATTAATCTACATATTTTAGGCATTTACATGTCGCCTTCTTGATGGGCGGATTATCCCATTTATTTAGTCTGTGACAAACACGACCTGAAGGAGAACGAGAAAAAATGTATACGACTAAAGGACTCTGTATTCAAGGCCATGAACAATAAACAAGAAAAAAACAGAAGAGCGCAGCACTGCGTTCCAAATTTGAAAATGCTGCCAAGCCATGATTACATGACCTACTAGTTTTCCAATTTTCTTTTGTTACACCGCTAATTATTTTCGTTGTTTACCACTTATTTAATCCGCATTTCTATCGTACGAATTTTTCGCGTGAACAGTGAGTAGATTATTATGTGTCTTCGGTGAATACAAGAAAAAAGGACGACTTTATTTTGTAGATTTTTCAAACGCAGTAACCTTCTTAGAGCGCTTATCCGAGCCTATTCATAGGCTTTGGACCATCATACCCTTGCCAGGACTTCTGCAAGTAAGTGTTTGCCACTTACAACTCTATTTTTAATGTATCCCAAAAAAAATAGCAACGCTAGCCAATTGAGAACCGCCATTATATAAACTTCATTTTCTCTCCGTAAGCACGGACTTAGAATCAACTAGGTTTAATGGAGCTTAAAAACATTGCAATAAATCGGTGATCTAAGGGATAAGACAAATAAAAGCGGCGAGGCGCGGGCGAGGCGTGGACGAGACGCGGGCGAGGCGTGGACGAGGCGCGGGCGAGGCACGGGTGAGGCACGTGATGTAAGACAGAAAAAAAAACTATTGTTTTATGTATAATAACTGTAATGCACAAATGAAAACTATTTTGCTCGCAAAATACAGTTGGCTAGACTTCGTGGTAACAAACTACTATGGCTTAGATAGAGATAGCACTAACGCATGTTTGTATTGCATGTCCGCGGTAATAAACGCCTAGGAACGTGTAATAAGATAATGCGGCACCCAACACAGGGGTGAACAACACGAAATCTACAACATTACATAACACATCAACACGCCACTATCTCCGAGCCAGATTTGTTTCAGTCACAAGTCATTAAATTAATGTAATTTTATTCCGCTATAATTCAATAATTTAAAAGTCAAATTGAGAACCTCATCCTCATTTTGAAGTCGGTTAAAAACACATATAAACATATCACAGGTTTTAGGGATCAGATCAGTATCTCATTTTTTATTATTTAAGTAGAGTAAAAATTTTCAAGTAAATAGACGCGTCTGTAAATAAATTAATAATAAATAAATATCCTCAGACATTCACACCTATCAACTAGTCCCATTTTAAGCAACTAAATGCTGCTTGTGTTACGGATACTACATGACGGACAAATATATTTAATAGATAAATACATATAAATATCCTGAATATATATAAATATATATAAACATCCAAGACTGGAGAACAAATGTTTGAACATTCATCACTCAAACACTTGCCTCCACTAGGGATCGAACCCAGGACCTCTCGAGATGGCGACGCCTTGAGACCGGGCGTACAGACCACTCGACCACGGAGGTCGTCAAATATATTATTTCGTTGAGTACCAAAACAATGCACACATAAATTATACGTACTCAACGAAACGAAATATTCCATCCCGTTTTGTTGAGTAATATATAACTTTGCGGATGTTTTCTATAAAATATTTTAGACAATGGTTAGTAATGCTAAAATGCTAGGTTGCGCACCCCTGCCTTAGGTCAAACAGCCCGTTCCATTTTAATGTTAACGACCTGCGCACGCGACTCGGCAGCCGCGCGAATGTAAAACCCTTTTAAGCCCTTGAAAATAGATATTATTATTCTTATCAATACAGGACAATAGTTTTTGAGTTGTATGTACTTTTGTTTATGTTATATAAGGGAGCTTATCTATTGTTTGTCTCAGACGAACTTTGCAATTTCACTAGATTATTGGAGAAGTTGAAGACTTTGGGCACCTTATACCGTTGGCAAGTGGCATGCCACCGCTGGATGATTTTTCTCTGGTAGTCAAACTCCTAGATGGTCCTACTAGAAAGTCCCCAAGGCGTTCAAGTCGGAAACGGAGAGCGACAGAAATTCTGGGGGTACGTACCTCTATAGGCACAAGTCAAATCATAAAATTATATTTAGTGACAAATCTTCGTACCTCGGCTCTGGTGAACTGTGTGATGGACTTGTTGTTTCAAAATTCTTTCTCTAAAGAAAAAGGAAGAGTTCGTTCAATACTACCACGTTTTTTATGTTAATTTTTCATGATTTTATTGAAATGTGGTAGCGTGTTTTCAATAAAAGCTCAATGTTTGCTTAATGAATAACATTGCTGTTCACAGTAGATTTCACTGGTGCGGCGAAAACTCACAATCACACTAAAATGTTTGTTATTTTATGTTTTTATATATTGCTCACCGAAATTTACATGATTTCCAAGAAAAAGATCAATGTCGCCATAATATTTTGATATTTAAAAACACAATTATAATTCGAATAAATATTAAAAAGGTGACATATTTTTAAAAAAGAAAATTTTTCTTTATGCATTTTTCCACTTTAAGTAAAGGAAGGAAGGCACAAAATGTCTTACATCTTACCTCTCACTTGTCAGCTCAACATTCACTTTTTTTCTACATAATCATTTCACACACACAATCCACCGCGTTCTTAATGTTCCTCTTAACCATCCACATTCATACTAAGCATTATTTTAGCTTTATTACATCCTTACTTCCTTATTGACTTCATTTTTTATATATATTGATATATTTAAAAACCAACCTGTATATTTAAAGATTTTATTAGGAGCGACCATAGCTACCTTCTTTATTACAAACATCTCTGTTAAAAGTTTAAATTATAATTACTTTAAAATGACGCGTAATATAACTTAATTGACTATTTCCTTCTATTGACTTTCAATTCATATTTATTGAACCTAAAACAACAAGCCGGGAGAAAATTTTCATATTTGAAAACTCTCCGTTTTTAAATCAATATTCAAGAGTTGCTTAATTAAAGGTCTCCAGTCTATTGTCCTTTCATTAATAAACAAAAAATTATATTAATTGGAAACGGCAGTTTTAGTGCCCTTTGATCTAATGTTTACAAAAATGAATATACTATCGTAAAAACTTAAAAAATTAGATGAATGTTTCAGCATTTTACTTTTATGTATATTTTACCCATCAAATTCTTCATTTTTGGTTACTTATTATGTAGAATAACACGTGATTCCTCTGATCCAACTGATAAACATCCTTGGCTTTTCATTACTATAGGATGATACAAAGTGATCCGCCTGCTCTTATACTACCCTCCATAGCCATAAATAAGTTATGTCCAAAACTATTTTTTGTGTCATTGTGTAACGTATGATTTCCCTTTTTTTCAAGCATCTGATACTCTTTATTCACCTGACCGTCAATGCATTTTGAAATAACATAAAAGTAAACTCCATTGTTTAATAATAATCATTTTCGTTTCGACATAAAACAACATTAAATATATATGGAACATGGAATATTTTTTTTAATCAATGTGTGAAATATCTGATATCCCTGTAACAGCCCGCGTTCTAAAAATAATGAATTGGTAGCAATAATGCAAAAGCTCAAATAGAAGCCGAGAAATGTTTGTTCTTTTAATTTAAAAGTGCTCATCATACAAAGACGGTACGGGATATTCAGTAATCAGTACCTACTTGACGCCTTACCTCGATTCTAACAAACCGCATTAGTGTGAAGCGCGCTTAAATTTGTTTGAACATTTGCAGCGAGCTCCATCTTACATGTTTTGTTTATTACTGCGTTCATTTTCATTCCATCGCGATGAAGATTGTACGTTCGTGTACATAATCCAAATTGATTAAGTTCAACAAATGCTGTATATAGTCACGGTATAATGGTATGCTAATATTTGAATAGGAATATTGCTTGTATACCTCCTGTATCTTGTACTTTTATGCAAGTACGAGTACTATAATTGTAAAGGGATGTTATTAATAATACTGTTAAAATAAAGAAAGAATTAAATGAGTATGTCCTAAGTAGCAAGTAGTATGCTCCATGTCCCTCTCATGTTCCATAGAAGCTTTGAAAAGCCTTCCCGTAAGCGATCTTTTAGTAAGTTTGACTGTTTCTTCTCGCATCCAATTTGGAGGAACTAAATTTAACCTACTTAATAATAAAATTTCATTAAAATTGTCAAAAGTTTAAACGTTTAATTGTAATTTCTGGTATACATACAACAAACATGCAAAGTTTCCCCTTCAGGGTGGTTTCATTATCATGCCGGCGGCGCGGCGGTCGAAGTGCAACATTTGAATTAAACGCCCGCGTTTTACCGGCGCCGGCTGCCGGCGTTACAGTGAAACTGTCGGAACACGGATTCCATGTGTCTCACTTTGACTGCTCGGAATAAACAGTGTTGGTAACTGTGGTATAAAGTTGTTGTTCGGGTACTTTTATGGAGATATAACGCTCATGTAGTGCCGAAAAGATACCTTCCACACTGGATGATCGAGAAATAATGTATTACTACTAATATTGTTTTTTTAACTTAGGAGGCTGGTCATAATAGATCTTATTAGGTCGCAGTGACGCGAAAAAGACCCGAAAGAACACAAATAAAAAAAATATTGTATTTATTACTATGTATACCAAAGCTTCACTACCTACATAATACTATACATGGCTACCGAAACACGATAGTGTATCTCATAAGTAGAAATAAACTATTTTACTTCTTCCCATACCATTACCTTAATATCTAGTTCTCAATATCACATGGAATAAATTTGAAGCCTACATATAAAGGTAGTAAGTGATCGTTAAGTGATCGTGTGTAAGCATTATTATACGCGTTCCCACTACCATTAACAGATCAGTAGCGTTTCTTGGTGCATAAATTAGCGATGGACTAAAAACTAGTCAATTTTATCGAAAGGCTGTCATTAAGAATTTGCATAGTTTTATGATTTTTCACTAATATCTAAAAAAATTATTACCAATGTTGACACAACCAATATATTTACTATGCATTCGATGATTTCATTGATGTAAAGCCTTTTTTCAATCCATACTAATATTATAAATGCGAAAGTAACTGTGTTTGTCTGTCTCGCTTTCACGTCGAAACTACTGAACCATTTTAACCGAAATTTGGTACATAAATAGTCTAAAGCCTGAGAAAGGAAATAGGCTACCTTTTATCACGATATTCCTATGTAAACGGGTGCCATGAGGGTGAATGTTAAAAAAAATTAAATAACGCCTCCCAGAATAATTAAGGACAAATTTTTCAATTCCACCAATTGTGGCTACTGTTCCAATTTGAAAAAATCTTTCAGTGTTGAATAGCTTATTTATTGAGGAAGGCTATATACCATCAAACTATCTAATAGTAACTATTCTACGCGGACGAAGTCGCGGGCAAAAGCTAGTCTTATAAAAGTGGTAATTTCCGAAGGTTTCTATGTTTTTTGTTACATTTTATTCTTAACTAGTTATGAACATAACCATAAGTTGTATATCATCTAACTTTTGAAGACTAGGTAGTATTTAAAATATCAAGAAATCTTTTTCTGAGCATTATAAAGCAATATTCGCAAGTCGCATTCGTTTCATAATATAATATGACAGTCAGTGAAGAAATCGCACAGTATAATTTGGGCGGTACGGAAACTAAAAGTAAAAACGAACGGTGTTTCAACAAAATTTCTAAACTAAAAGATGCAAGAAGACAGATTGAGCCCTTCGTTGACCATATGTTTAGATCTCTCCCAACATACCAAATCGATCTAGCACCTGTCAGCATCCAGCGGCGTCTCGCAACCTCCAAATCATCGGTCCGCCTTGATGACTATTATTACCAAAACTACGATACTTACACTATTACTTTTGTCCCAAATGGCCGTAAATTCTGCCAGCAGTGTACACTGCTCACTGTCACTTGCTGTTAGCAATTCTTCGATCTATTTCTGTGATTGTTAAAAACTCTTTTTGGTCCTTAATTTTTTGTTGTCTAAAGTTTTTGTCTACGAATACATGTCATCTGCTGATAAAGTCGTTTTTTCCCCACTTTTATTAAATTTTTCACGTTCTCACGCATTTTCTACAAGTGGCGACTGTGACCGTTATTATGGTAGAAGCTAAAAAAGAACGTGCTAATTTACGCCGGATATTTACCAGAAAAATCAACGAAGTAACAAAACTATTGGAGAATGAAGATGTCGACTCCGATAATGTGGTTGCGATCATAGAAGTGTTGGAGCCTCGCATCCAAGCTATTTTTGATTTCGACCAGAGAATCAAGAGCTAAGTTGTTGCAAAAACTGAAAGCCGATATAAAAGGACGTTTCACAAAAGAATATTTAGCCAGTTTGGTTCATCGCTTCATCGCGGGCGGAGGGCTGCTCGCATGTTGAAGGTCGGCGATTTAGTTATTGTAAACGATGGCGCAAAGAAAGCTGCCTGGCCTTTTATTTTGTTTCTTAATTTTTTGTTCTCAAAAGTTTTTGCCTTCGAATAAATGTAATCTGCTGAGAATGTCGTTTTTTTCCCATTTTTATTATATTTTTCACGTTCTCACGCATTTTCTACAGTGATCTTAGTGCTCCTGCAGATCAGCTCATATCGGTAGCCTAAGATCCCCTTTATTCTCCTTATTTCGTATATCATCTCTCTCTATTGCGATTTGGGTGATTTTTAACAGACTTCAAAAAATTATCAATTCGACGAAAACTTTTATGAATATACCAAGTTTCAGTACTGCCTAAACACGTGTACTGTGGCGTTAACTACATATAAATTAAATGTACCTGCCGTGATATTTCATACTGCATAAATAGGGCGAGTTCTTACAATGTAGAATTTAAATGGTAGCAATATTTACTAGGCAATGGGGCAGAATAATGTCTAAGAATATTAAACTCAAAATAAATTGCGACACTCAAAGGACAAGGAAATAGTCAACAAACGAAAGGAACGAGTCAAGTTCGCATTTATTAAATTCAAACATATTTTTAAATATATTAATTTTCGATTTTGACTAGGTTTACCCGTCGTGCAGTTATGAACCAAATAGTAAAGCGGATATAATAATTTAAATTGCCATTTGATAATAATAAAAAACAAATCCCACTGCTGGGCCTCACATAAAGTAAGGAGGAATTCGAGGTCACAAAGATTTTGTCACCGATCCAAGGTCCACCCATAGGGAAAGTTGCTTAGTGTCTTAAGGTGCGTACTAAATATGTATATATATATATAAACACATATATTATATCTAAAAAGACAATAAAAAAATGGGTATAATATGTTATGTTAAATAGTTTGTATCACGTATCCACCGAGCTGCATTAAAACAATAATACTATTTAGTAAACATTTAAAATAAATACAGTTGAATCTCTCGGCAGCTTGTTTAGTCTTAAAAACTATGAAACATAAGCAAATCTTTTACAATATACAATTACGATCGACGGTATAGTTTGGTTACACACATGGTATGTGGCGTTCCCTGATTGTTTGTTCAGGGGAAACCATATGGCTTAATGAACTGTCTTGTGACGACTATGGGAAATTATTTTATGTTCTGCTATGCTGATTATAAATAATTCCGTCAGAGATTCTATTTCTGTTACGTTTTTTTGTAATAGTGAATTTTAGTGCTTTCTTGCAAACGAATATTATTGAAATGATGTACTCGGAGACTTTAAATGACTATTAATTATTACATTGGGTTGATGTTGGCAAACTTTAGTGTTGCAATGCAAGAGAAAGATTCTCAATAACTAAGATTCTAATTTCAACAAGTTTTTTTAAAACATTTTTTATATTTCAAACATACACAGACTTCGCTCGTCTTATTTGCCATTTGTGTGGAAAATAGTGGCTACTTAGAGTATCTATATGTATTTTGATGCTTATAATTAAAAAATTACCTGTATTTTTATTTGTGAGTAAATAACAATGTCATCTGCCACAATATCTTATTTTTCTTTAATGCAAAAAACATTGTTTTATTCTATTATCCCAATATTTCACGGATATTCCTAGCTCCAACAAATGTTAAAGGGTGTTAATCAAAACTTTCTGGCAATATTAACCGAAACTATGACCTGTCTATAAAACCATCAACGTTTTTTGTTCCGACCGCTGAAATGGAAGCCAGTCCTGTGGAGTCTCGCCTCATTAAAAATGAATCTTAAATCTTAAAGAGCTCGTCATAAAATCAAATAATATTATGGCAAGCCCTAAAATCTCGTTCGAAAAACTAGATCCAATGGAGCTTACAAAATCATTAATTATACAGAAATGAAGACCATAAGGTATTGTATAATTAATGATTAATGGCAAAGACTCGCATGGAGAGCGTTCAACAAATATTTCATTTTTGCTACTTTGGAGATAGGTTGTATATAAAATTGAGAATGTTTCGATACAAGAACATTTTTCGTTTACTACGTTTATTTAAATAATAACGCAGTCTTTATAAGCATCAACTAGTTACACACATATTTTTTCTTATCAAAAAATAATATCATAATGAAAAATATCTCAAATTTGATGAGTTGAAACAGTTGCAACAGCAACCGGGACCAACGGCTTAACGTGCCTTCCGAAGCACGGAGAATCTCGAGATTAAAATGTTTTTGTCACCCATCCCAGGACTGACCATGGCGAAAGAAACTTTGTTTGCCAACCAGTTTCTACAAAACAAAATATACATGGACAAATTAGGATCCGGCATCAGTAAGTATAGACTACTTCAGGCTGGGCATAATCAAGTCAGCCCTGAATGAAATGAAATGAAATCATTTATTCTGCAATTAGATTTACATGAAATACTTTTGCACGTCAATATATTTTTTCCTACTAGCACTTCGACGTGAATTGCCTGTTGAGGAGAAGTGCCGCAAGAAACTCAACATTTAGCCTTTTTCAAACAGCCATAATAACAAAAGGAAGGAAGAATAATCTATCTATTACATGTTACGTAAATAAGGAGTGATGTACACATTTATAAGTATGCTGGTTATAAACTTCTTAAGGGATTATATTTATTTGCGGCCAGTTTTCAAAACAGACGCGGGCGCGACGCAAAATTTTCAAAATTCTCGACAGAAACTTATTGCTTTGACCGCACCGCCAATTAAAATACCAGCGAACTGGGAAAACAAACAAAACCGAAAATAGACTACTTATCAAAAAGAGAAGGAGTTCTATCGTTTGTCGTTTTATTTTTAACTAGCTTTAGCCCGCGACTTGGTCCGCGTAGAATGGGAAAATATTGGCGCCTTGTACGAGTATTTAGGGTGTTATATAAACGTTTAGCTAAATATTCAAATTTTAGTCAGCAAAATAACTAATTAGGCAGCAACTTATGGGCAGCAGATATTTCTAATATCTTAGCAAAATAACTATTTGGGCAGCAACTAAAATGTTTTCTCTGCTGCCAAATTGTTTAATATAATGATACAAATAATGTTTTTAATTTTTGTCATAAAAAATAACGTTAACCTAAAATCTATCAGAATACATTTCCTAGACATAGATTCTTGAACCTTCTTTGATCCTTCTTTTCCTAGATTTTATACATTTCCGGTAACATATATATTACTGTCCAAATAATAATCCTGCTGACCAAGTAATAATTTTGCTGCCTATTATATTGCTGACAAAATATTTATTTTCTGCCCAAATTATTTTTTGTCTGACCTTTTTGTTGCTGAAGAAATATTTAAATGGCTGCCCAATTAATTACCCAAATATTATAGATTGAGATTCAAATTCGTTTATTACATTTTATCTCAATAACACATTTTTTTAATGCACTGGAAAAAATGATCGTCAACAATAATATACATTTGATCGCACATATCTAATAGCAAAAAAATTATACGGCGTATTCATTAAAATAGGAAATAATTTAAATAATGTCAATTATTAATGGTATAAAAGAATTCATAAAAAATTTATATAGTAAAATTAAATGTCAAGATATTACAAAAATATAATAAAATATGATTACTCAGTGGAAAGTCATTAATTAATTTATAAAGGTCAAAAGAAAAAATAATTGATAAGTAGAAAATAATGATAATAATTTTATTACGCATGTCAATTCATATTATTTTCAATTATTTGTTATACAAGAGTGCAAAAGGTTTTTTTAACCGCGTGCTCAATTTTGATGCCCGAGCCAGCAAAGGATTATAAAATTTCATCACTCCCTGCGCTCGTGATAAGATATTAGAATCCCGAGCCTCAGCCAGGGAATCAAATGAGCACAAGGTTAAAAATCTTTGCACTCGAGAGCAACACTTAAGGGTCCGGCGAACAGTGAATTTTTCATACAAACGTAATACCAAAATCATTTGAAAATATCTGGACAAATCATCGCTGTTATTCGGATTAAGAAAGTATTTTTCTATGTTTCTGTTAAAATTACATAATGATTAATTGCGTTTTTAATATGAAACAAATAAGCGTCGAAAATTTTACGAAATATAATCGCTTATAAATATTTTGAACAAATTTTTTTTAACAGAAACAGAAAAATACTTTCTTAATCCGAATAACAGCGATGATATGTCCAGATATTCTCAAATTGAAAATTATTTTGGTATTACGTTTGTATGAAAAATTCACTGTTCGCCGAACCCTTAACTTTTCATCCCACCTCAGCGAGGACATGCCGAATTGCATAAAACAATATAAAATCACAAGATATTTTTATTTCAGTTAAAGTACATTATGATAGGTAGATATTATTGAATAGACAATCTTTAAAATAGTTTTCGCTCCATTAGCCAGTCGCCACTAAACATATCGTATTGTTTCAAATACTTCTCGCGTGATTATCAACAAATTAACGATTGTTGAGGGAATAAGCTCATTTGCGCATTCATAACTATTTCAATCAATTCAGTTGGCGTCAAAATAACTTCATTTTCGCTAGAATAACTCATTATAGTTGGTTTATTTTAATTGTATTTAGCTTATTAATTAACAATAAAACGTGAAAAAAATGGCACGACGCGCGCATAGTAAAGAAAAGTAACCAAGAAGGTTCCAAATTTGAATTTTTAAACAATTAAAAAATTCACAAACTTATTTTGTGCGCATTGTATACGATGTTCTAAATTCAAATTCACTTAGCCGCTCAAGCGGATAATAAAAGCTTTTCCACTCAGATATCGAAGAGCAAAAATGCTCATTCCGAGATGGTGGCATGAAAAATCTTTTACATCTCTCATGTTCGGTAAGTAGGTCCTTAATACCCCCAGATGCGGGTTGTAAGTGATCAATTACCGCCCTAGGTTAATAATGTAGCCAGAAACGCCCTAGGCGGTATTTAATTTATTTATTCTTGTAATGCCTTTTTTCCACTTACCTCACAATCGAGATGTAAAGCAGAGTAGTTAGCTCGGGTGTAAGCATCAATTGCACCCTCGAACTATAAGCGCCCTCGCTGCGCTCGTGCGCCTAAATATCTCGGGCTGCAATTGATGCCTTACAGCCCTTGGCTACTAATCTACTATTGTTGAATATAATATACACTGAATATACATCATTATTGCACTCTTAATCTTTTTTTGCTGCGATAATATTTTAAAACTGGGATATAAGTAAACTATGTTTTCTAGACTGTCTGGGTCTAAATGTCTGGTACAAGTCAGGGTGATTTGGGATGATGCCCCCGGTTACAAGGTATCATCTGAAACTCATACTACAGTCCAACCAACAGTAATTCTCTTAACCCGAATTTTTGTTATTTTGGCTGTAATATAAACACCAGATGATAACTTCTTAGCGTGGGCATTATCTCGAAACATCCAGACTTGAGACAATCAAGAAAAAAATAGTTTATATCTAATTTTTTCATATAACGCCTGAGGAAAATACAAAGCAGCATATTTATGTGTTAGCTACTAATATTGAATACATATTTATGTTACATTGAACATAATAAAAAAAATTGATAAGTCTCATTCTAAGAAATAATGGCTTGATGGTATTGGTTTATAAATATTTAGATACAAGTATTACAAGAAGTGAATGAGGGGGCTTCTCCTGCATTTCTGCTAGCAGACAATATTGCTGTGATATCAACGCTAGGTTCATGCGCTAGGCCTGAAATTGTAAAATGTATTATGTTTCTTGTATTATTACAATAACGAGTAAATTCATGTAATTTATAATTTTCATTTCCTTTTGTACATACAAGACTGGGCTAAGTACTGAGGAAATTGTGTGTGAAATCGAGACGTGCAAAACTTTCTGACTAAGAATAATCAAACAGAAAGAGGATTCCAAGATAAGGTAGAATGTATATAAAACGATTTTAAAGTGCCCTTGTGCCTGATTTTTTCAACAGCTTCAGCTCGAGAAATACAGATGAAGACAGATGAATACAGATGAAGACAGATGAATGAAATGAATATATTTTTTTTACCCAGGGCTATTGTAGGTTATTTCATCGTCCACAATAATAGCTCAGATTAAATAAATCAATGATCGTTATATCTATAGAACAGAACAAAATTTTAAAGTAGAAAATAGTTTCATATACTTGTTCATTAGTAATGAACGTGCCAGAAATTTAGCTAGCACGTTATATGTCGTATATTCCACACAATAAACTTTAATTACAATTAAGACTTTTATTGCAGACTAGTCATTTACGTGACCATTAAAATAAACTAGTAGTAAAGCAATTACAAAAAGTACAGGCTTTTACGCAACATAGATTTCACTCCTGATAACTTCGTTCCCTAATTTACATTATTATAAGCTCTGAAAAAGCGATTTCATTCGTAAGAATATTTTCGATGATAATTCTGCGTTACTTTCGCGTATCAATCAGCAGCTTGCTAATCACACACACAACTTGCCATTTAAAAAACATTTGGCTTGAAATGACCACGAAATTTTTACAATATCATGTACCCCCAGAATATGTAACGAAATAGCTTTTGTAACGATTACATTACTTTCGTATACAATAATAGTGATTTCAACCATATCCTCGCAAGTATTAATGAAAAACACTGCTACAACACTACTCGTATTGTAAAATCATTATCTTTGTTTGCATAATATTAATAAAACTGCGACCAAAAATACAAATCAACAATTCCTACTTTTTGATCAAACTTTGGGGCTTCTACTTAGAAAATGGAAATATTAAAAGCTGGAATCTAGTACATAAATGTATTTTTTGATACAGAAATACATCATATGTAAAAATTTCAAAAATCTTAATAAATCAATTCATAATAGGATTTCTTAGTACGGGGTACGGAATCCTAAATATCATATCTGTTGTACCTATAGAAGCCCGTTGATATATTCATTTTATTATATTTTTTTATTTTTGTAGTTATAGCGGCAACCTGTATAAATTTCTATTTTTTTGTCCAGCTAACATGGTATATGAGATACAGCCCCGTGACAGACAGACAGACGGAGAGCTAGCGGATTCTTAGTGATTGGGTCTGGAAGGTTCTTTAGGCATGGTAAATAACAGTAAAAAATTTAAATATCTGTTAATTATATTCTTACATAGCAATTAAGATAGCAATAGAGGTCAGGTGCAGGAAGAGCTAACTCTACAAAATTAATCATTAAACATCCTCGCCTGGTTTGGGTACCTATTTATAAAATAGAATTATTTAGTTAGGTACAAGTGTGCGCTTAAAAATGCACGTTATAAAAATTCACGAATAACATTTAGCATAAATGTCAATATTTGTTTCTTCAACATGAATAAAATGTGTACATCGATAATAACTCATTCTCGCTTTTATTTTTGCTATGAATAATCTAAAATCAAAAACTAACTATAAATTGGGTAGGGCAAAAGAAGAATGAGAGTAGAATAAATGCTGTTCACTAAAGGTAGAAATAGTACAGATGCAGGTGTAGAGCTGATAAAGCAAATATTTGATGCTTGGGAAAATAAGCAGGATGTTTAAGGTGTTTTCTGTGGTCTGTCCAAGACCTTCGATAGTGTACTCGTAAAGCATAAAACATTATTAGGATAATTACAGCACTATGGCGCCTCATCATACGCGATAAATATAATAAACTCATATCGAGTGGTGTGATTTTGTGTATGTATGTATGTAAAAACTATACTCGTAGTAGTTAATGCAGTACGTAATGTTACGGGTAATTGTTGTCATCATCAGCCTATGTCTGTGCATAGCTGGAAAACGGCCTCCCATACGGCCACCACTCTTGATTTTTGTCTGTTCTCATCCACCTAGTGCTTTTTTCTCATCACTTCTTATTCATGTATACATATTATGTTTCTCATTAACTCTCATACCTACTATTAAGCTCTCGTTAAAATTGAGATATGTATTAGAGTCTAAAAAATTACGCGACAATTAAAGTACACCATTAGTGAAGCAATTACAAAATATACAATTACTGGTAGCTTGTACGTCATACAGATGTATAGGAACATCAATCATAATTTCACTCAAGCTTGTCTGAAAAATTATTCCATTCGTAAAAATTATTCCGAAAATAACGCTTCCCAACTATATCATAGTTTGCTAATCACATGTATAGCTTGCAATGCGGAAACTTTCATTCGACATTAAAATAGGAAAGTAATTAATTGGGCAGCCATTTAATTATTAGGTCGGCAGCAAAAAGGGCAGCCGATAAATCATTTGGACAGCAAACGAATATTTTGTCAGCAATATAATTATACAAAAAAAATATTTGGTCAGCAGAATAATTAATCAGGCAGCAAAATAATAAGCTGCAAAGTAATTTTTGGGCAACAATATATTGTTACCAGAAATTTATAAAATGTAGGAAAAGCATCAATGAAGAATCAAGAATCAATTCCAAGCAAATATATTCTGATACATATTAAGTTATGGTTATTTTTTATGACCCTTAAAAACAATATTTGTGTCATCAAAACACATATTTAACAATTTGGCAGCAGAGAAAACATTTTAGTTGCTGCCCAATTAGTTATATTGCCAACAAATTAGAAATATCTGCTACCCATGAGTAATTAGTTAAGGCAAGGCAAAAAATTTTGATAAAAGATATAAAATAAACATGGACGGTAGAATTATAAATAGCGATAAAGAGGTTGCAAATACATTCGAGTCTTTTTTTTTCTAACATACATGTTAAAATTACAAGTGATCTAAATTCGTGTACTTATAAATCTATAAAGTTATTGGAGTCATGTGTTCAGAAATGTGATGAAGTTTTTAATTTCCGAAAAATAGATACTAATACTCACTAAACATAAAAATCACTAAACATGAAAAATACAGAAGACATGTGGTCACAATCTGTCACAATTAAATCTATAATAAATGTTATAGCTCCACTCTTGACTCTTATCTTTAATAACTGCGCTGATGAGGGAGTTTTCCCAAATTTGATGAAATGTAGTAAAATCTTGCCTCTCTTTAAGACGGGAAGTAGGAGTGATCCAACAAATTTTCGACCTATCTTAATTCTACCATCTCTTAGCAAAATATTCGAAAAAATTATGCTTAATCAGCTATTAGCTCACATTACACTAAACAAATTGTTTCATAATTCACAGTTCGGATTCACTAAAGGTAGAAAAACAACAGATGCCGGATTGCGTTAATAAAGCATGTTTTTGATGCATGGGAAAGTAAAAAAGATCTTCTCGGTTCTTCTAGGGATCTTCTGTGAGTTGTCCGAAGCTTTTGACTGTGTTGACCATAAAACTTTATTATCTAAATTAAAACATTATGGTGTTTCAGTAAATTCACTAAAATTAACAGAGTCATATCATTCGCGACAGAAGTCAAACAGTTGTTATTAATAAAGCTAAGTCTTTGGGGGACCCCAATGTTGATGGGCGTACCTCAAGGTTCAATACTCGGACCTCTGTTATTCTTTATATATTGGGTCCTTACCTATGAAATTGGTGTTTTTATTCTGTCTTAGCAATTTGACGATGAATAATTTTTATCAAGCGTGTTCACACACATATTGCTAAAGCTTGTATAATGATACATGCCAAATATTATTATCTCTGGATTTGTCGTTGTGAAGAAAACTGATAAAATGTTAGTATGTAAAATGCAGACATCCCCAAAATCTCCATACAAAACACCAATTTCATAGGTAAGGACCTAATATATAAATGATTTGGCGTATTATATTAAAGATCTATGTAAAACGGTACTATTTGCAGATGAAACTTCACTAATCTTTGACAATAATAGGTATGAAAAAAATTCTGACGATGTTAATAGCACCGTTAGTAAAGTGATCACTTGGTTTAATAATAACAACCTATGTTTAAACGCGAGGAAAACAAAATGCATAAAGTTTTCATTACCTAATGTAAGACAAGTCGATACAATAATAAAAATTAATGAACAAGTGTTAGAGTGTGTTGATTCCACACTATTTTTAGGAATTACGCTAGATTCACGCTTCCAGTGGAATCCGCACATACTGACCTTAGCAGAAAGACTTAGCTCTGCTGCCTTTGCAGTTAAAAAAATCAGACTCTTATCTGATGTCGAAACGGCAAGATCTATCTATTTTAGTTATTTTCATAGAGTAATGTCATACGGCTTGTTATTGTAGGGGTCAGAAGCTGATATTGAGACTATCTTTATTCTACAAAAACGAGCTGTACGAGCCATCTACAGACTTAAACCACGTGATTCACTTAGAGAACTATTCATGGAAATTGACATATTGACTGTTGCCTCCCAATACATCTATGAAAATATTTTATATGTTTATAAACATAACCACACGTTCATGAAAAATAACGACTATCATAATGTAAATACTAGAAACAGAAATAAACTCGCTGTGCCTGTTTTCAGACTGCGTAAAACAAATCGGTAATTCATGGGGAAATGTATGTAATGTAGTTTTATAATAAAATCCCACCAAATATAACAGAACTGCCTTTTCATAAATTTAAACCTTATATTAAAAAAACTTTAATGAAAAAAGACTATTACAAATTCCAAGATTATCTAGGAGATAAAATGATGTGGAAATAGTTATGTACTACTGTTATCATAAGCATGTTATTTTGATGGACTTATAGAAATTAAGAAAATATGTAAAAATATATTTAAAAGCGACAAAATTTTTTATGATTGGCTATTTAAAAAAGTGGCTCATGAGTTTCTTGCCGGGTTCTTCTCATGAAAAGCCTTACTCTCGGAATCCGGCCGCTTGTATCGATAACATCCACAGTCAAAGATGTATTTGTACTGTGCTGTAGATGTACTTGCTACAAGCGCTCGCGGTAATGAACTTTAATACATGGTTAAATTCTCTAATTTTAAAATAATTTATAATAAGCTATTTATTTTGTAAAATGCATAATATGTAAAATGTTGACGATTTTAAGTGCCAAATTTGGCCTATGAAATAAAATTATTTTTGATTTTGAGTTATTTTGCCGACCAATTTAGAAATATTTGCTGCCCATAAGTTACTGAACAATTAGTTATGTTAGCTGACCAATTGTATTTTTTTTCGGCCATAATTGTAATATTTTGCTAACCGTTTAAACAACACCCATTAAAATACCTAAGAAAAAACAGTAGTCGTGTACTCTTAGAATATTTAGAGAAATAGCTTCATGTAACGCTGTTATATTACTTTTAATTGTCTTTATTGTAGACCATTAAAATATTATAATAAACTTATAACAAAGTTTGAATCTTGTTAAATTTGCTCAGTCATTTTACTTTCTAAAATAGTAGGTATAACAATATCGTCGAAAATAAATTCGTGTATTATCGTTCCTAAGATTAAATTAAAAAAGCTGTCCTTAAGAAACATCCTTTATCACATACTTCAAGAAGGAATGCATAAATTAATACAATAATTATTGGTCCTAAAGGAAACTTTCATTATAATCATATCCTCATATAATCATCATCATATAACAACACATACTGACAGTCGGCTATAACCGCCCACAAACAGAACATAATTAAATAGAACATCATATTTCTATGCGTAGTCAGGACTGCAATGTTTATAACCCACCATTATATGTGCACCACTGTCACACACCTTCACAAAATATATGCGACTGCCCAACTATCCTTAAAACGAATACCTTCAAATACCTTGGTATCACAATAGATGAAAATCTTTCATTCAGACCTCACATACAAAATTTAAGTAATAGGATTCGCAAATTAATATTTGTATTCAAAAAACTGCAGTCAATAGCAGATGCGAAACTAATAAAGCGGGTGTACCTGGCCCTAGGTCAATCATTAATTCAATATTGCATCACCTCGTGGGGCGGTGCGCTAAAAACTCTTTAAATGCCACTTGAAAGAGCACAGAGAGCGATCTTAAAAGTGGCCCACTCTCTTCCTTTCCTCTTCCCTACGCACCAATTATATGAAAATTGTAAGGTATTGACAGTACGACAACTTTTTATACTATTTTGCATATTACATTAAAACAGCATAGAATAATACCATATAACTCTAATTTCACTACGGCGTAAAGATATTGTCTGCATTCACCACTTGACCTCGAAGTATGCTTTTACACATAGATTTTTTAAATTTTTGGGTCCATTATTATACAATACGTTAAATGCAAAACTTGATATATACGTGATATATAGTTCTTGTAAATTTTTATTAATTAGTTATTTAAATAGTTTAACCTATGCTGAGACGGAGGAATTCATTTGTATCTGGAAATAAATTCCAACTTTATAGGCTTGATAATTATTATAAACTCCTTTTTAACTCATATTTAATTTTTAGCTCATACTACACAGAACTGCTAATCTGGCAATTCTTGAAAAGCTATTATAAAGTTATCAAACATAGATATTGTAATAATGCTATTGTCGATTATTTACTATGTAATGTTTTTGTATTGTAACTAGTTAAGTCAGCACCTTTTCTTCACCAAGATACAGGTTGTTATGTCAACCTAGTTTAGGTATACATTTAGTTTTTGTTCTATAGTTCAATATAAGTATTAATTGTATTTTGTATTGCACAATTTGAAACAATAAATTATTATTATTATAATATAGGTAATAGTGAACCTGTCCATAATCCTGCTGATTAGCAATCAACGTTCCAGAACTCCTGTCAGCAAGTTCTCTTTAATTAAAATTAAGATTTGAATTCCAGAGTAGCAATTTACGTTGCCATTAGAATATACCTATAATTAGTGAAGCAATTACAAAACATACAATTAGCTTGTGTACGTCATATGATTGATAAGAACACTAATAATCGTAATTTCACTCGAGCTGTGATATTAAAAATATCAGAAAAATTATGACATTCGTTAAAATGATTCCGAGGACAATGCTTCTTTACTATCTAATAGTAGTCAACAGTTTTCTAATCGCATATATAACTTGCAATACGAAAAGATTAATTCGACATAAAAATGCCCAAGAAAATTCAACAATATCATGTACCCTTAGAATATTAAGCGAAATTACTTCGTGTAACGATTATATTACTATCGTATACAATAAAAGTGATGTCAACCATATCCTCGCAAGCATTAATGAGAACCACTGCTACAACACCATTGTGAAATCAAGACCACAACGTGATTGGATTACCTACAACGGAATATATTTTATTGTGTCTGAAAATATATCTGAACTAAAGAAATTGATGTTTGGATTAAAAGCCGAATTATTTTGGAATCCGAATGCGCGTTTTCTAATCGGAGCTCATAATGTTATACGCGACGAAATTCAGGACCTTTTTGAAATACTTTTGATTAATAAGGTTTATGATGTCATGTTAATGCAAATAACAATTTCAAATGTATACGTTTACACCTCCTTTCCTTTTCAAGATGGAAAATGTGGGAACAATGTAGTTGCTATCAACATTGGATTTTGTAGCAACATTCCAAGAAATACAAATTATTTTGAAAGAAAAGTTCTTAAAGACATCCATAATTGTTCCATTACAGCTGTGAAGTTTACTTTTGCAGAAGAGGTCCAAATAATGGAACAATATATACTAGACACTTTTATTTCAGCTTCTAATGTTCCAGTATCATACGTAAAATCAATACATGAAATAGAATTTGGCGTTGTGTTGCCAAATGGTACCGTTACTGGTATCTTAGGCTACCTTCATGAAAACAAAGCCGAGATAGCTGTTGCTAGTACAGTTTTGATGAAAAACCGAGCGTTGGTATTTGACTACATTTGCGGCTACAGTTTTGCTAGTTTTAAATTGTATAGTTCCGCTGTGGGATTTCAAAAATGGAAGACTGTTTATACAATATTTAATGTTCAAACCTGGTGGTTAATTCTGGCAACTTCTTGTATTATGATTTTTGTTTGCATAATATTAATGAAAATGCCCCCAAAAATACAAATCAACTATTCATACTTTTTGATCAAACTTTGGGGCTTCTACTTAGGAAATGGATCTGAACCTTACGCAAAATCACATAGACTAAAAAGAATAATAATATCATGGATGTGGTTTACATTCTTCATTAGCAGTTTTTATAATTCTCATATGTACAGCCTAATAACTACCAATACGACTCACAAACGAAAGATTAGTCATGAAGCTCTAGCTGAGATTCCTTACAAACCATGCATCGCCTCTATCATTCGAACTTTTTTTTACTTCGCGTATAATTGGGATTTGCCAGAGAATGTTTATGGGATCGAATGTGATGCGTTAGACGACGCAATGAAAACAGTAGCATCTAGTGAGGATATGTATACAATAAAAATGGTGTCATCTTACTCAACCAAAGAAAGTGAATTTATTGATGAAGATGGAAATATAGAATTGGACACTTGGGAGTTTTCAGCTGACTTTCCTTTTGGCTTATATTTAAACAAAGGTTTTCTGTTGAAAGAACGTTTACAAAGGCATATTCAGTACTTGTTTGAAACTGGACTATTAGACGATTTCAGCAAACGAAACAACAGAAAACATTTCCAGTCACAAGAAAAAAGAAAGTACGTAAAATTAAAAATCGGCGACTTTACAATTCACTTTGCTGTCTTGTTCATAGGCTACTTGATAGCATTGGTCACATTTTTTATCGAAGTATATTTACAGCGAATTAAAATTCAAAGCAAATTCCATAATACTTATTGATACATTGAGAAAGTAGTACTTACTACTTATTAAAAATAATTAATTGTTTTTTTTTCTTTCATTCTTTATAAATAATAATTAAATTATTTTGCATTAGAAATAATTTTATAATGAAATAAAGAAATACCACAACGATATTTGAGTCATGCTGTATGCATGCATGCATGCATGCCGCTAGAGAAATCCAAAACCATAGAAGATACAGGGAAACGGCCATAGTATTTTTTTTTTCAAGCGAAATGAGTCATTTTCTGCTGCTCAGATTTTTATCGTTCGATATAATAAAATATTCCTTAAATAATTTTTTTTTTCAAAATGACATATTTCTATGAATAACCAATAATATTACTATATCAAATTTTTTTTCACAAAAAAATAATAAATATTTCCCAAGGCCGTTTCCCTGTATCTTCTATGATTTTGGAATTCCCCATACTGACCCAGTTAAAAAAAGACTGTGTATGTTGTTGACTGTGTATAAAAAAATGTCTGAATGTGTATGCTGACTGTGTATAAAAAAAGACACATGCATGTGTAATTCATATTTTGTTTAAGAAGAACTGTTAATATTTTGTAGATTAATCCTGAATAAAATGTGTGCATCAATATCAATAAATGTGTTCATCATAACCCATTATTCCTCGTCACTTTGGTAACCGTGTTATAACTCAGATATACCTACTTGGTTAAAATCCTTATTTATCTCAAAAAAATAGCATCCCTCTTAAAAAAATGTAAATGTAATGCCTTCAAAGTTCGACATGACTTAAACCTTTCAGATACTAAGGGTTCGTTCCTGGAGAAGCGACGCGTTTTCTTTCTAGATTTTATATAATTTATAGCACAACCATGGTGAAAGTTGCTTCTTTTCAAAATCAAAGATAAAGCGTATTAACCACTACCGATCAAAGTTCCTCGTATATAGAAATTGAATTAGAAATAACAAATTATTAAATAAAACTACCTATTATGAATAGACCTAAAATGTAATTACATTTAGTTTTACCTTTTTCAAAATAGTAATGCAATGAGTAGTATTAACGTCGTGTGAATATGCAGATTTTTTATCTTACAGTTCTTACCAAAGAAGTGTAAAAAATATACTTAAATATGACTATAAAAGTGCGCAAAATTGCGTGCTCCCTGACATGGAGCACATCCCATCAGGGGATGTGTGGGTGCCCACACACCAGACATGTACGTGTGATATTTTTTATTTCCTTGGTAGAAACCTAAGTGGGTATCCGTTTTTTGATTTGAGGGCGATTCTCTTGCTGTCGTAAATAAATTTTTTAGGGGTGTTTTTGGAAGGCTCCACGCGATACTTGCTCAGTAACTTCACAGCGCACACCGCAGTCTGTACCTTGGCGAACCGCATACCTGTAGATAGAACACATAGAAAGTTTGAACTAATTTGTTAAAAAATAATCAAAATTTAGAAACATTTGAAACTAAAAAAAATAATAAAATAAAATAAAAATTCTTTATTGTAACTTATTGTGCACGTAACAATATTAAAACTTATGCTACTAAACTAGGACAAGTCCTGTATTTTAGTCAGCAAACTACATTATTTAAAATCCACCGGTGGCTGTATGACTGAAAGGTTGGTAAACTACTATTAAAAGCTCAATATTACATCGAGAGTATTTATCTTCTATACTTATAATAAATCTTTAGAGTTCAATTCTGTACATGAAATATATTTCCAAAATAACTATCAGGGGGTGATTAGTGATCGATACTGATGCCAAAAATGCAATCAGTAAAATTTTTGTCTGTCTGTATGTTCGTTATAGAAACAAAAACTACTCGACGGATTTTAATGAAACTTGGTACAATTATTCTTCATACTTCCTAGGTAGGTTATAGTAGATATACTTTTCATCACGCTACGATCAATAGGAGCAGAGCAGTGAAGGGGAATGTTCGGAAAACGGGAGAAATCATGTATGACGGAAATGTTCTCCTTTAATTTATATAAAAAAATATCCCAGAACAGTATATGTTTAGCTTTTATGGTTGACTCACAATAACACGTGTAATTCCCAATAGCTTAGCAGTTCGGAGCTTTCTGATTATAATTGTCTACTCTTACGTTAATGACACTCTCACTCATCCCTTATTAAAAAAAACTTCCGAAAAATTAAAGGGTTCCCATGGGATAGCTTAATAACCATAGTTACCGCGGACGAAGTCACTGGCAACAGCTAGTACCGAATACATCATTTTATTTGCATTCACTTAAAAACGATAAATAATTTTTATGAAGTGTGATATTACACATATTACTAAAGCTTGTCTAATGATAGATGCCAAATATTATTATCTTTGGATTTGTCGTTGTGATGAAAACTGAAAAAAAATTTGTATGGAAAATGCAGAATTCCCCAAAATCTCCATACAAAACGACAATTTCATAGGTAAGGACCTAATATATAACGCCTTATGAATATATGCATGCAACAATATTGCGTGTGTGAGTATTGGTGCGAAGGCGACGCCGGCAGGAGTTGGTAAATTTTTATATTAAAACAAATATAGGTACACACCATAGTGTTATTATTTTGTATATAAAATGAATAGAAAATGTGTGGTTTGTGAAAACATGTACAAAGGAGAAAAGGGAAGGCGAAAATCACGCATTAGGCAGAAAAAAGCGTTTTATTTTTATATTGTGACCCTACAAGTAGCGTTTTGCTTAAGAAAAAAAAATGTTACATGTTTTTATCATTATTCCCAGGTTTTAAGTGAATATTTTTACTTGAAAATAAACAACCTAATTACAAGCAAAAACGTTGAGTAATTTAAAACTCGAAGAGTGGTTCCCATTTCGCCATTCTCCTTTAGTGGACCCATAGAAATTGAGCTTTTTAAAGCAACTTACTTTTACTTTTTGTAACTAGGAGGCACAAAACGGGACACAATAGAAACATCTATAGTTTTTGAACACTGGTGTTCGCGGTGCTCTCCAAGGGGTTATGTTTCTTAGGGCCACTTGCAGGAAATTTAATCGAGATTTAAAACTAGATTTAGTGATTTTTTGACATTTGAGCTATAGTAAAATTGTCAAAAACTGACAAAATCGAGTTTCAGACTAGGTTTAGAATTTCCTGCAAGTGGCCCTTACAGTGATAACTTACACTAGGTGTGCTGTAATCTGCCTACTCTATTGGGAAAACGGCATTTTTGTATGATGTATAATGCGTGGACACTTACCGTCGTATTTATAAAAACTTTATAGGAATCAAATAGCTATTTAGTCTTTTGTCTTCTTTTCTCAAATTCTAAATGACGTTTGTGTGGCAGTGACAAAACACTAAATAACTAGTTGACGCTTATAAAGTTTTTATAAATACGGCCCTTAATAAATATAATATAAATAATATCTTCAAACATTCACACACCTATCAACTAGCCCCATTTTAAGCAACTACTGCTGCTTGTGTTACAGACACTAAATGACCGATAAATATTTAATATATAATAACGAATAAAAATAGATAAATAGATATGAATATCCTGATAGTATAGAAATATATATAAACATCCAAAGACTGGACAACAAATGCCTGAAAATTCATTGCCCAAACATTCGCTCCCACCGGGGATCGAACCCAGAACCTTTCGAGATAGACACGCCTTGAGACCGGCATACAGATCACTCGACCACGGAGGTCGATTATTAGATGCTTAAAATGGGGCTAGTTGATAATGTGAATGTTTGAAGATATTTATTATTTCATTTATTTATGTGTTTTGATCACACAAATATTGTTTTAAGGGTAATAAAAAAATACCTTACCTATGTATCAAATAGGTAAGGCTTAAAACGTTAAGTATCAGAATATAAATACTAGGAATTGATTCTTGATCTTTTATTGGTGCTTTTGCTAGATTTTAAACAATTCCGGTAACCTATATATTACTGCTGCAATAATAATTTGTTTGAATAATATCACTTACCAACACAATTTCGCGGTCCTAATCCGAAAGGCATATAGGCACAAGGGTGTCTTGATTTTACATTGTCTGGGGTAAATCGATAAGGATCAAACTTATACGGCTCTGGATAATACTTTTCATCATAATGTATACCCCGCACTGATACCCTACAAACTGAATCTTTTTCAATCGTTATATTTGTGCCAGGTAATTTATATGCTTCCTTGGCTTTTCTAGTCAATGGATCTCCAATTGGGTACATTCGAAGAACTTCGTCAAATACTTGCTCTAAGTAAGTCATTTCCTTCAAATTATCGTATGTCAGTTTATTATCATGTTTGGCGAGCACATCATTTATTTCAGTCACAACTCTATCCTGGATATCTTGGTTTAGGGCCAACTCGTGCAGCATGAAGGACAGCGTGCTCGCGCTGGTCTCATATCCACCGCCAAAGAATGCTGCTGCCTGTGCTGATAATAAATCGTTGGTTATTTTTACTACCCATTCTTCCTCATCTTCGCGTTTCTTTGAACCTTTTGCATCTCCAGCGTTCTTCATATCGAGCAACAAGTCAATAAAGTCCTTTCTATTGCTGGGCATTCCATTACGCTTTTTTATTACCGTTTCGATAAGATTCTTAAAGAATTTATTGATTTGTTTAGGAAAAACTTCAATATTAAAATAATCTAATAAGCCAGGAAACAAATGACTTATTTCAACTATTAAATGCGTGGAGAACAATAAATTATCTAGTATTTCGTAAGTCTCTTTTTCATAATTATTCAAATCAATATCAATGCCAAACGCACAAGCGCTTATTGAAAGAATAGTATACTTTTGCATGAGCGGATTCGCATCTTGGTCCGGAGATAACATCAATTGTGGCGCAATGTGCTCTAGAAAATAATCTCCACGACTATCAAGTAAATGGAACATATTCTTTAATTTACCGGAACTGAAAATTGGTCTTAAGCGTGAGCGCAAAACTCGCCAGTTTTCTGCACGTGCCGTGAACAAGTTTAAACTGATACCTTTAGTACCGAATTCGTGCGTCCCTCTGTCTACAAAGTTGTCGAAGTCCTTGATAAAAATATGTTGGATCAGATCTAGATCTCGCACCAACAACATTGGAGATATCATTCGAAACAAACCAATCACTTTTTCGTTTGGGTAATCCTTGTAATACGAACCAAACTGCTCGTTAATCGTCGTACGTCGTAGTATAATATCCTTGAAGCTACCAAAGAAAAAGGTAGGTTTTGGACCTAAGACCCCTTTCTTTTTCCAATAACCAGAATTACGCGTAACTAAATAATATATCAAAGTTACTACCAAAATTAATAATAACAGAAATATTTGGACAGACATTATTTTACACGTTCAGTGAATAGCTAAGACTGATTCCATATACGGCGACCGTCATATTTAAAGGCAAATATTTTTACAGCGCAAATATTACTATCGATATTTTTTTACAAATGGATAAGTACAATAAATAAGTTTTTGTGTATGGTTGTGTTTTGCAGTATACAATTGCTTTCCGTCCAAAAAAAATTTAATCAGTATTAAGCACACACAAACATACTTTTGACCACGAAAGGTAAGTAATCGTAGTTTAACCCTTCGTGTCCCTGATGGCATGTCAAGATTTATAATTACCTATTACTTATGACTTCACAAGAAGGATTCAATTAAAGTTATATAAATACAGGAGCTAATCTTAAATGCTCTAAATATCGATGCCAAAAAGTAACCGGTAACATTTTTAAATTCTCATGAAAAGTCAGTGTAGTAATAATATACTCATGAAAATCAACATTGAACTATAACTGCCTGCGGTGGCCAATTAAACAATATAACAGTGGAAGAGTAGAGAACCGTTAGAGAATATTGAATACATACGGTTATTAATATTATCAAGCCAATATTCCCAAAGCCTTAGGCAGAGGTGTGCATTACCCACACATTACGATTACTAAAATAATAATTAAATGGATAAAGTGTTTAACAGAATTCAACAAATCTCAACGTTGACGTATCTTATTGGAAAAGTTACTTTTAAAGCACTTTATATTAGTAAAAAGAAGGTTACTTCAAAAAGGAAGTTTTAAAAAGGTAATAATAAAAATATCACATATGATGGCAAACGGAGAGTAAAAACTAGTTAAGTTTAACTAGGTCCAATATTCTTACTCATGGAACATCTAGAAACTAGAACATTTATTGACTGAGTAACAATCTCTAGTATTTAATATCTAGAAATGGACGGGTACAAAAATGGATCAAGATCCTGTACAACATAATGCGTTTGAACCACGAGAATTTTTGACTAGCAAGAGCAATATGTTAACCACTTTGCAAACATCATGAACCATAAAACCAATTTTCTTTGCGAATGATAAATATGTCATTGGTAGTCACGACAAATAAACATAAAAAAATAATATTATCGATCACGATCAACATGTAAATGACACATAAGCGAAAGTAACAAAGTAATTTTTTACCACCTCAATGTATATTATGGTTTGCAATAAAGTTATTTAGTATTGAGTAGGTAACAAACTGGCTTATGTGTAGGTATTTACAAATATTATATACTATTTACTAATATAACAAAACATATTTTACTATTACAATAATTAACAGACATTATTACATAACTACTAATATTGTTAGAAAATTATTGGAAATATTGATTAGAAGAAGATGCCGCATATCCAACATTAACGAAACCCCTTTTATGTAACACACTAAGTAGGTAATTAAAAAATCCAAAAACCACCGAACTGAAATTGGCCGCCGAATACCCCATCGTATACACTGTTTTAAGCGAACACACACTTTTAGTTCCTTTATAGAACAACTAAAAGCCTTCTATCTCCCGTAGCTTTTCCATTATACAGCATTGAAACATTTATTTTGCATTAGCACTATTAAGATTTTACGGGCCGATTGTACCTATCGGCAGTACCGATTGTACTCCTATCGTAATGTTTGAATTAAAAAATAAATCCGATAACAAAACTAAACAGCACTCAAAATAAAAAATGATTACTGCCCTCGTAAATACGTAAGTAACTTTGCTGTTGGTACAATTAATTTAAATAAAATTAAGAAAAATATATATTTAAATTTAACAATTTATGAAGTCGGTGCGCAGCCTGCATCTGTGCTGAGTGGAGTTTTCTTCTACATCCCGTCAATATCGCCATCGTTTTGCAATAATGATCTTAGGTACCGGATATCAGAGCAAACAGGTAGGTATACACCACCTAGGGTCATGTCCGGATAACTGGAGGCAGAATAAGTGCTCCTTATACCGACCCTCTCCATCCTACTCTACGATTTTTCCAGTCTGCTCTGGACCTCGGATACATTTTCTCCGACAAGAACAATGTCGTCGCCGAATAGTATACACCAAGGTGCTTCCTCCTGTATGTCTACTGTAAGGGCATCCATAACAAGAAGAAACAGGTAAGGGCTTAAAGCCGACCCCTGGTGCAATCCTACAGCCATATTGAACCGAAAGACAAAAGAGAAGAACCTATAACTAACAGTATTTGTATTAATTTTAATTGAAATTTAAGAGCGCTTGCCCCACTTGTTGTAGCGATGCAGTAGCGATACTGTCGCGCGTCTGCATCGATACAGTCGCAAGCGGTCGCTAGCTATGTGCCCTCGCCCACGGGGCGCGATGCAAACTCTATACTGTCGAGCTTCTGTCGCGATGCAAGCGCAATTCAGTGTTGAACTTGCTCGGTTCTCCACTCACGCACCAGCCTCCCTCTGTTCTCATCCCGATGTCGGCGGTCGCGCGTTTGCATCGATTCATCGCGATGCAGTAGTACGATGGCATCGCTGCTGAATGACGTTGCAAATGCCTCTAACAGCATCGCTACAAAAAGTCGCAGTGAAGTCGACCAGAATTAGAGCCTGTTTATTCAACGGTGCAGTACTGGAGTCTTAAAGGCTGTTCACACTGGTTAGTTTTTAGATGAATCTACCTTCTTTTTCGTAATATTGCTCCTTTAAAAAAGACAATCTACGGCGTAAATGACAAGGGAGCATGAGTTATTAAAAATCATATATAGGTGCACAGTTTTATTCATGATATCAACAACAATTCTTATAGTAATATCAAACAACTTATAGTAATAGGTAAGAATATTTTGCATAGATTTAAAAAGAAAATGTGTCACCAACGAGGATGCATTGCAAATGAACGTTATTTTGTATGGGAACCGCGTGCACCAATCTTGAGGGCAGGTAAGTCTGAAATCTTAATTTTGCGGCTCTGCCACTCAGATCGCAAAAGTATATATTAGAAAGAGATGAAATTGTTTTGTTCTTCTTGCCAGCCCATTAAAAATTTAGTTAATTTGAAAAAGAACATGACTGTAAACCCATTTGACATTATTAGAATTCAAAATTTCATTGCGATTAGTGTTGTAGTTTATAGTTTCATAGAAATCGATAAACTACATATTTTTATGCAATAATTTGGTAAGAAAAAAAATATATAATGTTTCGTAACATATTTACTAAACTAAATATTTACTTTTTTTATAAATTTAAGTATGGTATGCAGAACAGTACCCCGTAGCACGAATCATTTGACGTTTCATTATCGCAATCGTAAGTGATGTTTAAATAAAAATATAGGAATTCTGTTATGCCTATCTCTATATAATATTACGTATTTTGTCCACTTCGTATTATACTGACCCACAAACCCTTATAGATAAAAAATATTGTCTCTAATGAGAATTTTCGATTCAAAAATTACTTACTATAACGATAACGATACATCAAATGATTCGTGCTATGGCGCTCAGAATAGAACCACCTTCTTTCTGTGGAAAAATAGTTAATTTAAAAATACATCAGTTTTATGCACTATTTTATTAACATGATATAAAATATGTCATGCACAGGGACTGGTATTTTTTTTGTTAGAATAAATTTTTCAACATTTTACAGCATTTTTAACCTTGAATAAGATTGTAAAAATATATTGGTTTTTCTATTACACAATTTAAATATTAAATTTTCCTTAAAATAATTTAAAAGTACCAATACTTAGTACAATATGAAATTTAGTAAAAATATGAAACATTAATGTAGACGAAAGTGATGGTGAAATATTATAAATGGATTTACTGTTCAAAGAAAGCCTTAAGTCATAAGTCATTGTAATTAAATAATAGTACATTATGATAAAAGTGCGGTAATTTGAAAATTACAGCTGAGGCGATATTGCTAGCCCGAGCCGTTGGTGAGGCAGAGGCTATAAGAAGACAGAGGCTGTAGGTAATTATCAAACCGCACGTATGTCATACGACGTTTTATAACACATTTGCTAGGAAAAAAATAAAACTCAGACATTCTTACACCCAGTTGCAGAAACGAACTTTAAAATTTAATGTCAGCATTATCCCTAATGCTCCATTAAATTTATTTATTGAAGTGTCAAAAGAACACCTTAGCGTAGTTTTTACGTTGCACAAAACGACATTAGCACCCTATCAATGCTAAAGAGACATTAGCTAGAGCTATTTTGTGTTCCAATTTTAAATTTAATGAACTTTAAAGTTTAAATGTCTCATTACTAAATGTCGTCTTTAAAAAATCTTTGTGCAACTGAGCGTTAAACTAATAAATCTTTAATCACTTCTTAAAGCTTTTAAATGAAATTAAAAAATTAAATGTTTATTTATTATATTTCATCTCCCAAAGGTAATTTTATTAAGAAAATGTTGACTACCTTTCTGACATAAAAACTCTTTGCTAAGATTTAAAAAAGTATCGTTCGTTTTAAGACGGAACGGTAAAATAAGAGACCCTTTACGAGCAAATGTGTTATAAATTACAATTCTAAAACAACAGATTCTAATGTTAAGCTACTTTCTCCAAACGTGGTTCGAACTCATTACGGGATTTGTTTTGGGTTTTATTTCTCATAAGACAAACTTCGATAAAAAGTGTGATCGTTGATATTATATACCCAAATACCAGGACTGCAAAATGAATAGAGAAATCACGGATTTTCAATTTTACGTACTTACTTTGTTCCCATGGTTGTGAATTGTTACCGTAAGTTGGTTTAACATAATCGTCCAATAATCCAGTTGCAAACATGTACTGCATGTGCTTATGTAAATGTTTTTTCAGTGCAAAACCTTTATTAAAATACAAACCAAAAGGAACATCACCTGAAAACTCCCAAGAGTCCAATTCTACATTTCCATCTTCATCCAGAAAATCCCTTTCTTTGGGTGTGTCGGATGATACGATTTGTATTGTGTACATACCTTCACCAGATGCTACTGTTTTTATTGCGTCTTCGGCCGTCTCACATGAGCTCCCGAAAACATTATCTTCTATAACCCAATTATAAGCAAAATAAAAGAATGATCGAACGACAGAACATATACATGGTTTGTAAGGAATCTCAGTAAGCGTTGCATGACTAATCCTTCGTTTGTGAGTCGTATTGCAAGTTATTAAACTGTACATATGTGAACCGTAAAAACTGCTAATAAAGAAAGTAAACCACATCCATGATACAATTATTCTTCTTAATCTTCGTGATTTTGCATAAGGTTCAGATCCATTTCCTAAATAGAAGCCCCAAAGATTGATCAAAAAGTAGGAATAGTTGATTTTTATTCTTGGTGGCATTTTTAGCAATAGTATGCAAACGGAGATCATCACACAGGAAGTTGCCAGAATTAACCACCAAGTTTGAATATTAAATATTGTATATACAGTCTTCCATTTTTGAAACCCCACAGCGGAACTGTATAATTTAAAACTAGCAAAACTGTAGCCGCAAATATAGTCAAATACCAACGCTCGGTTTTCCATCAAAATTGTACTAGCAATAGCTATGTCGGCTTTGTTTTCATGAAGGTTGCCCAAGATACCAGTAAGGGTACCATTTGGTAAAACAACACCAAACTCTATATCCTGTTTTGGTTGAAAATATGTTAAGGTAACATTCGAAGCTGAAATAAAACTGTCAATTATGTATTCTTCCATTATTTTAACTTGTCCTTCAAAAGTAAATTTAACAGCTGTAATGGAACAATTATGGATGTCTTTAAGAACTTTTCTTTCAAAATAATTTGTATTTCTTGGTATGTCGCTACAAGACCCAATGTTGATAGCTATTACATCGTTTCCACATTTTCCGTCGTCAAAAGGGAAGGAGGTGTAAAGGTATACATTTGAATTTGTTATTTGCATAAACATGACATCATAAACCTTATTAAACAAAAGTATTTCAAACAGGTTCTGAATTTCATCGTGTGTAACATTATGAGCACCGATTATGAAGCGTGCTGTGGGATTCCAAAATAATTCGGTTTTTAAACCTAACATCAATTCCTTCAGTTCAGATATATTTTCAGACACAATAAAATATATTCCGTTGTAGGTAATCCAGTCACGTTGTGGTCTTGATCTTACAATAGTGTTGTAGCAGTGGTTCTCATTAATACTAGCGAGGATATGGTTAACATCACTTTTATTGTATATGAAACTGATATAATCGTTACACGAAGCTATTTCATTTAATATTCTAAGAGAACACAATATTGTAAACTTTCCTTGGGCATTTTTATGCTGAATTAAGTTTTCCGTGTTGGAGGTTGTATATGTGATCAACAAATTGCTGACTATGAGATAGTAATATACCGTTAACTTCGGGAACATTTTTACGAATAAATTTATTTTCAGGTATATTTTCACCCTATCGTGCATCACTCTATTATAAAGGCTGTATCATGATAATTGGTGTTCAATCTGTATGGCGTACCACCTAATGGTACGTTTTGTAATTGCTTCATTAATAGTCTATTCTAATAGTCGCGTTAATTACTAGTCTGCAATATAAATCTATATTTTCATTAAAGTTATATGGGGAGGATTAGACGAGAGATAACGTGCTATCAAAACTTCTGAAACGTCAATTAACTGTACTGATATAAACAATTTCTATTGCCACTATTATTCTTTTCTGTATATCGATGTGTATCATCATTTTAGAAATAAGCAATTCCTTTTAATCTTTGAGATGGACTTTTGCTCTGTTAAGAATTAAAAATAAATCATCCATTCATCAGCCTATAGTCGTCCACTGCTGGACATAGGGCTCCCCCAATGATCTTCACAACGACCGGTACTGCGCCGCCCGCATCCAGCAACTTGAAAATAAAAATAGGTGGGATAAAATAAATTTTCGCTCAAAACAAACCTTACCCAGAACTCCAGCGATTTTATGTGGGTGGCAGGATAGGTCCGAAAGAGAACCTCTTGGGCCTGGGCAGTCCCAAGGCTCCGGCGGTGGATGGTGAAGTAGCAGCTCCCTCACACCCAAATTTTGCCTCCTCCTTCCTGCTATTTATTACCTCGCAGTGTGCAAGTATGTCGGTTTCTTTCAAATTCAAATGCTGTCCAGACTCGTCTGAGTTGGCAGCAATAAGCCTAATTCGTGGCTGTTCTCATCATTTTTCGGAATCAACTCCTCTATGTTACTCTCACCTCAAATTCCATCGCCCGACTATCTGGATCTTCAGGTACCATTTCGGTCGTTCTTAAAAAAGTTTACCTTTAAAATGCAACAATAATGTTTATGTTAACGTAACGTTATCTAAATTCTGACTTGCGACCCTTCTGAACGTGGAATATTTTTAAATATACTTAATTTAGTTCAAGCAATCTCAGTAGGTACTTGCAAACTCCAGTACCCATTAAAATTTCATCTTTGAATATAATTTAAAAGTTATAAGGAATCTCGGTTTGCAGTGTATAATAGTTGAGGTTCCTCGCTTCTCTAGGCTCATTCAGTATGCGGCGCGGTCTGTATAACGCCAGATAAGTAGCGTGAAACGGCGTGTTCTGCTCGAAGGCTTGGGTGTATGAAACTGAATTAGCTACAATAATGGCTAGTTTGAATTTATACGAAGCGCATTTGAGGCAAACTGGACAGTGACGGTTGAAGATTGAATAATAAATATTAGTTATATAGATATAAACATAATATGCATTTGTTTTGGTGATTCTGGAAATAAGCTAAATTCTCGGTACTTTTATTTTATTTATTTGAAAACAACCCGATCATTGTGCCCGGTGCATGGCAACAGGCTCACCACCAGTTACATGGGGGCTTAACATATCTAGCCAAACCTCTGCCTACCCCTTCGGGGAAAGAGTGTGATAATATGTTATGTTATGTTATTGTTACGTAAAATCAGTGTAGTTTTATGTAATAAGTGTCTGTGATGATGTGCAATGTGGAGGATCAGTGAAATAAGCGTCAAGTGAAGTTTTTTATCGTGGTACCTCATCAAAGTAGCACCACGGTGTCTACTATCGACTATTTGGCGCCAAACTCTCCCAGGATTCATTGAAATGTAGGTATTGCATTTAAATACAAATAAAGACTTAATAATACTACTGAAGACTCGACTACACACAATGTATAGGACTGAAGGACTCTGTATCTATGGTCTTGAACATTAAACAAAAAAAAGTGACGTTTGGTTTATATTTAAACAAAGGTTTTGTACTAAAAGTACGTTTACAAAGGCATATTTAGTACCTACAAACTGGGTTATTAGACGTTTTCTATAAATGAACAAATAAAAATCATTCGCAGCCGCCGTAAAAAAGGAAGTAGGCACGTAAAATTAAAAATCAGTGACTTCACAATTCGCATGTTAGTAGGTTACGCGATATTAATGATCGCACTATCGAAGTTTATTTAAAAACAAGACAAACTCCAAACAGAAAATAAAATCTACGGTAGAAATTATTATTTAAAAAACATTATCTATTTAGTGTGAGTATTATATTGCCATTAATCATTTATATCATCATTAGCTTCTACATAGATGTCCAATATTTTCACTGAACTCCAGAGCATAGTTTATACTTGTCAATCATTTTATGGAAAATTATGATGTGGATAGAAATATAAGTTATACATATCATTATTTATAAAAAAAAAATTGTATTTCTACAAAACGATCACGCTCAATGTACTTTTTGTTTTAGGCCAGAATCTTCCAAATCGACCTGTTTTTGGTTGAGTTTAAAGACATCAAATATTTTCTTTTTTACAGAAAAGATATGTATTGTTATTCATGAACTGTTCTTGATTATCCTCAAGCTCGAAACATGATAATTGTGACTTTTCTCGATCGTAAAAAAATGCAAAGACCAATACGTTTTCTTTATTTGGTTTTTATTATTTTCTAAAACTAAAACAGGCGCACACGCTATCGTCAGTCACTCGCCAGGCATTGTCTATCCTGCCTTAACCATAAAAATGTACCAAATGGCAATAGTAACTGTAGTATAGTAAGTAACTCTACTCACGACTTCAAATGCCTGTTCTTATTAGTAAATGGAGTTCCTAAACTATTGACATTGTATAACCTGCTAGAGGTTATTCAATGTTACTATTTCCCAAGGACTATTCCCCACTTAAATACATACATTGAACATCAGATGTTTATATTATTATATATTTATAATTTACGCTATCATTAGAATATACCATTAGTAAAGCGATTACAAAAAGAAACAATTAGCTTTCACGTCATACAGACTGATAAGAACACCAATTATTATCACAAGCTCAACACACCATATTACAATATCTAAAAATGTACTTCACTGGTAAAAATGATAGCGAAGATACCACTCCATTACTATATCATAGTAGTCAGCAGTTTGCTAATCAATCTAGTCACGTATTCAACATGCAATACAAAAACCTTAATTCGACATCAAAATGCCCACAAAAATTTGACAACATCGTGTACTGTCAGAATATTAAAGGAAATAGCTTCGTGTAACGATTATATTACTTTCGTATACAACAAAAGTGATGTCAACCAAATCCTCGCAAGCATTAATGAGAACCAATGCTACAACACCATTGTGAGATCAAGACCACAACCTGATTGGATTACCTACAACGGAATATATTTAATTGTGTCTGACAATATATCTGAAGTGATGGAATTGATGTTAGGATTGAAAGCTGAATTATTTTGGAATCCTAAAGCACGCTTTTTAATCGGAGCTCATAACGTTACACGCGATAAAATTCAGGGCCTGTTCGAAATACTTTTGATTAATAAAGTTTATGATGTGATTTTTATGCAAATAACAATTTCGAATGTAAACATTTACACCTCCTTCCCATTTAACGATGGAAAATGTGGTAACGATGTGATTGCTATTAACATTGGGTCTTGTAGTGACATACCAAGAAATATATATTTTGAAAGAAAAGTTCTTAAAGAAATTCGTAATTGTAATATTACAGCAATACAGTATTCAGTTGTTACAGATGCCGTCCAAATGATGGAACAATATATTCTAGACACTTTTATTTCAGTCTCAAATGTTACCGTGTCGTTCTTAAAATCAGAACATGAAAAAGAGTTCGGTATTGTTTTGCCAAATGGTACCGTTATGGGTATTTTGAGTTATCTACAAAATCACGAAGCTGACATTGCTGTTCTTAGTACAGTTTTAACTAAAAACCGAGCGTTGGTATTTGATTACATTTGTGGCTACAGTTTTGCTACTTTTAAATTGTACAGTTCGGCGGCAGGATTTCAAAAATGGAAAATAGTTTATACAATATTTAATATTCCAACTTGGTGGTTAATTCTGGCAACTTCCTGTATGATGATCGTTGTTTACATAATATTACTAAAGTTACCACCAAAACAACAATTCGACTACTCAAACTTATTAATCAAACTTTGGAGCTTCTATCTAGGAAATGGATCTGAACCTTGCGCAAAATCCCAAAAATTAAGAAGAATTATAATATCCTGGATGTGGTTTACATTCTTCATTTGCAGTTTTTATAATTCTCATATGTACAGCCTAATTACTAGAAACACAACTCATAGAAGAAAGATTAGTCATGAAGCTCTAACGGAGATTCCTTACAAACCATGCATCGCTACTGTCGTTCGAACATTTTTTTATTACGCGTATAATTCGACTTTACCAGAGAATGTTCGCGGTCTTCCATGTGTTGAAGTAGAAGACGCAATGAAAACAGTAGCATCAAGAGACGATATGTATACAATACTAATGGTCAAATCTTCTTCAAACGAGGAAAGAAATTTTCTCTCTGAACACATGGCCCAGTATATTTTTGATGAAGATGGCAATGTTGAACTGGACTTTTGGGAGTTTTCAAGTGCCTTTCCTTTTGGTTTATATTTAAACAAAGGTTTTGTACTAAAAGAACGTTTACAAAAGCATATTCAGTACATGTTTGAATGTGGGTTATTAGACAATTTCGATAAACGAACTAATAAATATTATTCGCAGCCGCGGGAAAAAAGGAAGTACATAAAATTAAAAATCAGAGACTTCACAATTCACATGGGTGTTCTGTTAGTAGGTTATGCGATATCAATGATTACACTTTTCATCGAAGTTTATTATATGGGAAAAAACTGAAAATAATAGACTAAAAATTCTTATTTATTTCATTGCAATGATTTTTTTTTTTTTTGAAATCCTGTTTGATACTGTAGTGTGACTGAACATTAAATTTCCATATTTTTTACCATCATTAGCTTCTGCAACACCTACTTGTCAATCATGTTATGTAAAATCATAAGGAAGATAGAAATTTTCAATATGTAGCTAATTATTTATATGTAAAATATAAAATTCTAATAGATGACCAAAATTCCTAATTAGGCATCCTTTTCGGGCTAGGTAGTGTCTCTGTGTCTCTTCTCACATCTTTTTGGCATACACACATGTGGGAAAAAGCACAGTGTGCGTGTTCTTTTATTGTGTTAGAATAAGAATTATCTTTATTTGTATTTTCATTATGAATAAAGCGTGTGCATCAATATAATTCATTATTATTTTTTTCCTCTTAGTAATTTTTGCTTTATCGTGATACTAACCTCAGTTTCTACATTCAAATATGCAATTCAGGAAGGCGATTAAATCATTAGACACTTTCTTAAGGCATTAAGAACGAAGCTACTCGCCATCATAAAATGCAACAACTATATCTAGTATACAACTCAATGGATCAGACAGACACAAATAGTACGTCTCAATCCAAGTTGCCAAAAAGGTAAACAAAACAAAGGAAATGTTTCACCTCTAAAATGTTTTGTGGTGACTGTAGGCAATTGAAATTTATTGAAACAGACAACAATTGTTACCGGTAATTATATTTACGTGCCAATGTCCATGTAATAAGTGTGAATATTGAATAACAAATTCGGTAAGTCGGCTTTTTTGTTTACCTTTTTGGCAACTTGGATTGAGACATACTATTCATACTCAGACTGAGGATGTGTGTCTAAGCCCCGATTTTTCAATCCTCAGATAAAATTATCCGCTATTTAAAACTATCACTGTCACTTTCTAAAGTCATAAAAAGAAAAGGGACAGAGCTAACATTTGACTGACAGATAGTTTTATCTGAGGATTGAAAAATCGGGCCTAAGTATGTTTATTTTAAATTTTTAAACGTCAAAGAACAATGCCCAATCAATGACCATATAAAATGAGATCCTTTTTTTGGCGTAATGTTGTTTGGCATAATATGACTTAAGCATAATTTTCTTTTTGCACAATATTTATTTCGCATAATTATAATTTAGACAAAGGTAAGTATCCATAATACACAATCCTCATGTGTTTCTCCTTGAGGAAGGCCTGTCCCAGCAGTGGGACGTATATAGGCTGCGGACGAAGTATCCATAATATTATTCCGCATAATGGTTCACGGCATAATATAAAGTTGATTTTAGGTACGACGACGAGCGAAACGAGGAGTGAATAGTTAATTATGCCTTAGGATGGTTATGCCATTTGTAATTATGCGTAAGTATAATTAGTGTAGATTTCATTATGCCAATTCATATTATGTATGAAAATTTTATGCACACATATAGGGAACCAATTAAAATATTTATTTTTTTGTTTTATTTAAATAAATAAATTTGCATAGATAAAGTAGTACCATGTTTTGATTAACCTGTATAGTGATGTCACTTTATACACATTATTGTTTTTTAAACTATTATAAGTGTAGTGTGCTATATTCTAAATATCAATATCATTAATTGTAATACCCTGATAATTATGAATTCATAAAATTGTAAAACCATTTCTCAATTTATTTCCAAATGCATATTTAAAATTAATTAATATTTTTTTATTACATAATAAATAAGCTTATATTCATTTCATTACACAATTATTCAAATAAAAACAGCAATTCAAAATATTATTCTTCTTAAAAGCAAACACAATATCAATTCTTAAAAATAATACTCATAAACACTAATGTACCTAAAACACGTACTGCAAATGATTCTCCATTCCATGAAATAATTTCACCTTACAAAATAGAATACAAATAACGTCGAAAATATTATAAATGCGAAGATCGCCGTAAGTAAGACCTGAAACACAAATACACTTAATATTGTCTGGACTGTAAAAAAAAGTTATGTATAAAATAAGTAGTGGAACTAAAGGAAAAATTATTGAAAACTTGCAAATTTCATGCTGATTTCTCATTTTTTTTTATGACCAGATACTATGACAGAACTAACTGCCACTTAAGGTTCGCAATTTTTCTATGTCTGTGGCCTTAGTTCTGTGGATCTTATCGTTTCTGATTCGATCTCGAATCAGAAAATCTCCAAGTATTGCCCTCCCCATTGCCCTTTCAGTGACCTAGAGCCATTCATGAGGCCCATTGCTAGCGTAATAATAAAAAAGCAGGTTTAGCTTTGCTAGCCTTTTCAATTTTTTTTTAATCAAATTTAAATCCAAGATCTTGAGCTCCTATAGGGACAGTGTACTTCAGCAGTGAATTTCATATATTAGGCAATGTGTTACACTCAGTTACAAGCGAATTCGTTAGCAAAAACTATTATTAACGATTTCTATTTTTTTTTCTTTTTACCTCACCTTGTTTTGCCAACGTCTGTTTTCAACGCATTGGCTATAGGGCATTGTGCTGAACGTGACAGAATTATACAATGGTACCCAAAAGTTGGGAAATGCCCAGAACACTAGATCATCAAACGCCTTACGAATTCTATAAGACGGACGCGTTACTAAATCTCTCATCTGGAAATAAAATAAGTATTAAGTACTTATGATCTGATGAAGGCTTATGATCAAATTCATTCAAGTTTAAAATTTTTTTTTTTTACTGTAGGCCTAACACGGACCGTGGAGGTAAAGTTCTTGGAGATTACTAGATTACTATTTGCCTCTCACTTCAAAACAAACAAAAAATCAAGAGGCAATGAATTGATTATGAATTGTCGCCCGCGGTATTTCCGGACCAGTATGACATAAAAACCTTAAAGAAAAGAGCGTATTCTCGCTTAAAAGGCTGCCAACGCCCTTGTGTCGATGGGCGGCGGTAGTTGCTTAACATCAGGTCTGCTCGCTTGCCCCCTATCCCATAAAAAAATGAGCAATTTAGTGTCGTCTTCGGTCCGTGCTAGGTCGTCAGTTTAGGCATTAAGAAACAATTCTTACTTCCATATAATTATACATTGCCAAATCGCTGATAGCATAAGTATCTTGCCACCTGGTATTCGAGAATTCCGTAAGAATTGGTAGTAAGTCATCGTCATATTTTTGGAATAACTGATCTAAGATTGTGCAGTCCTCAAAGCCAGCGTTCATGCCCTGTCCGTAAAACGGAACTACTGCGTGCGCCGCATCACCAATAATTAAAGCCTTATCATCTATGTTATACGGACGACACTGCAAAATAAAGGATTTTTGGATTAATTTTACTTATTTATGTAATTTTTCTTGAAATGTATAAAATGTGGCAGCATCAGGTTTATAACAGTCTCCAAAAATTAACCAGCCAGTGCCAGTGGTATAAATTTAATGACACGTGTTAAGTCATTTTTGCAACACTGTCGCTGATAATCTAGAATACTTATAAAAATTACCTTTACAGAGACTAAGGGAGATGGAGAGCCACCAAAGAAGTCCTCAATCAATTTCTTCTCTCCAATTAAAGATATTGAGTCCGGAAAAAATGATTCAAAAAACTTCAGCAACTTTTCTTCAGAATCTAATTTCTTGAAATTGGTAAATGGCATAAATAGTGTGACTGTCCACGAACAATCTTGATTCGGGAGTGCAATCATCATAAAAGTTCCTCTTGGCCAAATGTGTAAATAATTGGGTGGCATCTGAAACTATAAATCAAAAGTTGTTTGACGCTCGCGAACCATTATTATTTATAGAAATACAGTTTGATGTTACTGCTATTAATGTCAATATAAGGATACCATCAAGTAAAATATGAAGCATATAAATTGCCTTTGAAAGTCGTTACAAATTTTAAAAAAATGACATTAATTTACAGTTTCAAACAAGTCCTGTGACACAATGTTCGTGCTACGGATTTTTTTGTATCATTTATTTTTTACTTTAAATTGGTATAAATCTAATGCTTCTGTGGTTGCAATTTCAGCAATGAGTAATCAGTCTGACCACGTAGCTGATCATTGTATTTTTGAAACGATGAAACGTCGTATTTCATGTGGTGCGATAGTTACTGTAGTTTTTTCAAAAAGTGATAATGTACATTGGATTGAGAGATTTCATAACAAAAACTGTTTTACGTTATTTGTAAAGTCTCTGGCAAAATATACTTGTCTTCAGACCACTGCTTATGTGATCCTTATTGAAACTGTAAAAGATTTTTCAAAGGCAATGACTGTCATCTCTGGAAATGTTTTCTGGGATCCCCGAGCGCCTATAATTGTGCTATCTGACCATAGATTCAAAGTGAACACTACCCTTCTTTATAATATTCTTTTAAAATACAGAGTATATGATGTTATTTTCATTGACAGAAATGGTGATGAGATGGAAATATTTACTTATTTCCCTTTTAAAAATCTAAATTGTGGACAAAAGTTTGATGAAGTGTCTAAAATCGCAACGTGTACCAATAGTACAAAAAGTTTTGATTACTTCCCTAAGAGAGAACCTCCGGAGATTGAATTAAGGAATTGTTCAATAAGAGTAATAGTTTCTGAAGATATTCCTAATATTATTTTAGAGAAAGACCGAAAATATATTGAAGTATCTGGCGTAGAAAGCTACCTTCTAAGTATTATGGCTGACATTGTGAATGTGTCCATAACATTTCAGGTGCATGGACCGTTAGAAAGTTTTGGCATTGTTTTACCAAATCGTACAGTGACTGGACTACTAGGGCGTCTCCAGAGCAACATCGCAGATATAGCTGCATGTGGATTTGTCTTAATAAAAAATCGAGCAGACGTATTTGATTACATCCATGGATACAATTTTGCTCGTTACAAATTGTTTACAGCCGCAGTAGATGAACCGATCTGGATGAAACTCTATAAAGAATTTGATACAACAACATGGATTTTAGTTTTAATATTTATATTGATTGTATTTGCTGCATGTTCTGTAATCCATATTTTAATATCATTTAATAGTTTAGATTCCATAGACTTAAGTCTAAAATTATTTGCTTTTTTCCTTTTGGGAAACAGTAACAATAATCTAATTCACAATCATTATTTAAGACCTGTACTTGTGTGTTGGATTTGGTTTACATTTTTCATTAGTAATTTTTATACGACAGCTTTATACAGCTTATTAACAGCACATGTTAGTAATGAAAGAATTATCAGTGCTGATCATATTGATTCACTACGATTGAAAGCCTGTATCAGTGATCCAATTCGTACATTTTATTTATACGCTTACAATCAAACATTGCCTGCAAACGCACCTATTTACGATTGCCATTTTGTAGACCGCACACTAAATACTGTAGCGTCTAGAACAGACCTCTTTGCTATTGAGATGGACTACACGTACTCTGCCACAGAGAACAAATACATAGACACAGATGGGAATAACAAATTAAATATTTGGTATTTTTCTGAAGACGTAATTCTTACTACGTACGTAGCAAGAGGCTTCCCATTACTAAGCAAATTTAAGACACACGCAATTTACTTATTTGAAAGTGGATTGCTGAACCATTATCGTGAGTATAGGTTGTATCAAACCAGAACTGCAATAGCAAGAAAAAAAAGCACTTACAAAAACATCAGCTTGTTCGAACTGAAAAACCATTACATAATTTTAATTTTTGGGTTTGTTGCATCTGTTGTATGTTTCATTTTGGAACTTTATTCAAAAAGCATAATTTCTTTTTTAAAATATTGCAATAATCATTGTTTTGGATAACGAGGACAAAAAAATTAATGCGTATTTTATTAATATCTTACAACAATTAGATAATAGGACAGGAGAATTATACTCACTCCTCCATTCTTATTTGCTGGTATACACAACTCTAGATAGCCATGCTCAATATACTGCTGGCTGTAATCGAACAGTGGCTGCTTCATCATTGCTTTACGAACTGTTGAAAAAGCGCCGTCTGCGCCGATAACCAGATCAGCGGTAACTGGCACCTTTTCTTTGGAATCTGTTCTGTAATATGCATTTTTATAGTCTTAAATACACATAATATAAATATTAATTTATATTACATGGAGGTTATCATTATAGCGTTATTACTTTGCGTTTTCGAAATATACCACAACCTTACGTTGCTGTGTTCAGGATACACATACAGTGAAAATACAATTACCTTATGAATGTTATTAAGCCCTTCTTCAAATCAGCTTCGATAAGTTTACAATTAAAGTTGATCTCCAAATTATTATAATTCTCCGACTCTGAAACAGCAAACGCACCTATTTACGACAGAAAACAATAATATGTGTATAAATCCTTTTCGTAACATACGGTAGGTAAAACAGTTTTAAATTGTGCATGTTACGTTATAAAAAGCACTCGGGCGGTTTTTTCACATATTCGATTTGAGCACTGTTCGTCTTTTTTCGCCCTAAATTGGAGCTCCAATCTCCAGTCACTTGGAAAATCTAGTATGAAAAGTCGAAAAATATTCGTATATTTTAAAACGTAACATTAGATCGCGCTTGTAGGGCCAGGATAGTTTTGAGAGTATTTTGTAAAAAAAAACTAATTAATTTTATGTTTATCAAATAAAAAGCCAAGTAGAAATGTTAACAATATCGATAATAAATTGAAGCAATAAAAGGCTTATTAACCAAACGTGTTACTACTACATACCTTTCAACAGGAGACCATTAAGATAATTCCTTCCGACGGAGTAAATGCACTGTAAAATAAATAAACTCATGTGTGAACTGTACTGTGTTTCATTCTCTGTGTCCAATTTTAAAAATGAAACTCGAATGTTTTATATCAACATCTATCTTCTGTCGAACTGGTCGACACTTTTAATGTCACTCGATACGTTGTAATTTGATACAGGTAGCTTTATAAGTGTTAAAGTTACCGGCTTAAACTGTAAGCAGGCACAGTTACTGTTAGCGTACCACACAAAATGTTATTTGAAACTAAAACCTGTGCCTCACATATTTTTTAATGAATTCGTCGACTAATAATCTCTAGCCTTTGTTTAAATGCTGACAACAACAATTAAGATATGTGAAATTGTGACGTGAATCTCCTCTTCCTGACTTTTTCTACTCTACAAGCGTACGGCATAACATGACTTTCTTTTCCACTCTCCTCTCTTGCTTGTTCACACTTCAGTTCTTCTCTTCTCATATCACATTTCACACATTATAAAGTAATTCCCTGATCTTTCTTCATTTTAGGTCCATGTGTGAAAGTGTCACATCCATACTAAGATTTTTTCTAGCTATTTTCATCCCTCATCTCAAGTCCACGCTACCACGCCAACGTATTAGTTACCTACTCCCCATTTTTTCAGCTACTGACGTTTCATTCACACTTCCTTTCGTGTTATATTAAACATTCTTATTACACGCACATAAATGTCAACTTTCAATTGAAAATACAAGTGTTATTTCCATAATATATAGCGCACCAGACGTAAGAAAAGGATTGAGAAATTCAAATACAAACTTGAATTAGCGCTCGACATGCTATCAACGCTTTTCGCAATATCAAACAAATATTTCCAACGATCATACAAGATAGTTCTTTGTATAATTATTTATGTATAACCTCGTGGAACTAGAAGTCTGATACAAAAACAACTTAAACTTAATTAACTTTGTGTTATTTTAATAATTTTTTGGGTAGATATTATTGTTACCTGATTAGTTCTAGTATCGTACGGTATCTCGTACGTAGTGCCATCCAGCCTGTGGATCATGCGGCCCATCATTGGAATGCCATGGTTCTCAATCATGTGCTGTTCCAATCCCACATCCTTAAGCGCTCTCCGGCCACGGATAGACAAAGCCAAGTTGATCGACCTGCCCCTTACCAGAGGCGTTTTTCTTATGTCTGAAATGAATCGTAATTTTTAAGTTCAAAATAACGGAAACATATGCCCTGTCTACTTTAATATCGGTAACCTTAGTTGAACAGCAAAATCTTTTTATTTATAAGAGGTGAGGAGGATGTCGGAGCTCAATGGCGTTGTGATTAGTGCTTTTTGGCTTACAATATCGAAAACAATGCTAGCTTAGCCATGGTCAGGCCTTGAATGGGTGACCAAAACTTTGTGATCTTGAACACCTCCGTGTTTCGGAAGGCACAATAAGTCGTTAGTCGCGGTCGGTATTGCAACCGTTTCTACCCACCAACCGCATTGGGCCAGCGCGTTGGGCCATACCTCTCATGAGTTTCATAATGAAGAAGACCTGTGCCCAGCAGAGGGACGTAAGCTGAGGCCGAGGAGGCTGTTGCACTAGCCAAAAATAATTGACCATACAACAATCAGAAGCACCTACTCAATATTAAATGAAAATTCTGTTTGTTCTTTCTCGGACGGAAATACGATGACACTTTCTCCGAAATATAACTAATGTTTAGGGATGGGCCGAATGTTGTTTGAACCGAATACGAACTTCGGCCGAACATTCGGTAAAAGTGAAAAATTCGGCCGAAGTTCGGTTCAATTTTGCCGCGGTTTTTTGTTGTTTTGTTAAATTGAGTAAGTAAAATTTTATAAGACTGGTATTACTGATATTACTATTTCAATTCTACTAAACGATTATTTATGTGTATACCAGGCTTATTTTATCATTCTTATTTATTTATATATATTTTTTTTAAACAATATCTATTATGCTGGTGCAAATATATTTTGTACAGAATGTTCGGCATTATAACCGAATTTCGGCCGAATGACGAAGTTCGGCTCGAGCTGCCGAAATTCGGTTAAACCGAATGTTTAACGAATTTCGGCCCATCCCTACTAATGTTCTCTAGGTACAACATCGCTCTTAGAAATAATAGGTACTGCACTTAAATTATAGGTGCTACGATGATCTCAACTTATCGTAGCTTAAAATGTTTTCTTTTTGTGCTCCAGGAAAAGCTAGGTAGGTATTTCGATAAGAAATGTTGTGGGCTTGAGAGAATTTGCCTAACGGAAAGCAACGATGTGGAGGTATAGCAGGTAGGCTAAGACGCATATAATGCCTGTTCACTCTTGCCTTGACATTCTCAAATTATACCTACATAATCGGAAACTCGGATGCAAGAAGATTTATCTTTTCGAAGTTTAGAAAACTCGCACTTTTATAATCAAGGATCGCAAAATTTTGCGTCATTACTCGTCATAATGTGGATATGACTCCAAAACTAATCAAATTATAATCATTTATTCATTTCTGATTTGAGATTGAACGGGTCCCTACATTGCATTTTTTTGATATCTAAATAAAAAAGGAAAATACAGATTTTTTTAATAAATCTATGTTTTAACAACATAAAACATAACATAACATGATCACGCTTCACAATGCAAACCTGTGTATTGACTAATAATCACAATGAAATCTCAAATTAGTTAATGGATTCATATCCACATTATGACGAGTAATGACGCATGATTTTGCAATTCTTAAAAAAATCAGGAGTAGTAATGAGGTACCTATCATAACAGATCATCACGCCTTTATCTCCGAAGGGTTGAAGGGGGGAAGGGGCGAATCTCACATTTGAGGTAGCTAGTTCAGTATAAAAAAGATAAAAATATGCCATATGGTAGAGGTACCTATTACATAATTTAGAAAATTTAGATATTCTCCGACGAAATTTAGATCGATGTTGCAACGAGTAGTAGGTATACTCTTCTTAAGGGTAAGGGTTATCTTAAATTATCGCATTTTTTTATTTGAGCCCTATCCGTTGTGAGTCAGAGTTAACTTCTAATTTGATAAACATTTTCTGACGTGGTCATACCAGAATAATACAATGCGTAATATTGTGTTAGGTATGTTACAAAATAATTGTAATACAACAAATCATAAATCAGTTTAGATGATAATTGTAGAACATCGAGGGTTAATGTTGAATAACGAGTTTGATTAGTTCTAATTAAAAACAATCATTTTAAAACGATAAACCGCGGTAGTTCTAATCAATTGGAAGTTCAATTGTCAATATTAAGCGTTAGTGAGTGTTCCAATCGATAAATTCTTCCATAGCTCACTTGACTGATATGTACTATTATTAAATATATGACGTTTTGTATTTTCATCACCAGTTATCAGCTTCTTCAAAAATGGTTCGGTTTCATTACGTCGTAATAAAGAATCACAAATGAGTACACGGTTCATTAGGTTTCTTTCAGTGAGCTCGTGAGGTACCCAAATGTCGAGCTTTTTTGTGTACCCAGTTTTTTTCAAATGCGCCAAAACTGTTTTGTGGTCAATTCCCAGTTCTTCAGCTACGTCGTAACTACTGACATGCCGATCTTGCTCCACTTTTTCAAAAATGGCATCCATTTTATCTGTAATAGGGCGACCAGAGCGACGTGCATCTTTGACATCAAAATTTCCGGATTGAAAACGCTTAAACCAAATTTGTGCTACTCTCACAGACACTGCACTAGGTCCATAAACATCTCAATTTTTTTTCGCAGCTTGCGTTGCATTTTTACCTTTTTTGTAGTAAAATTTTAAAATGTATCGAATTTCTTCATTAGATTCACTCATCTTGGCGGTACGAAAAACAAATGAAAATCACACATTTTCCTAATTTGAATTTGGAATTATGTTCTTTAAAATTTAAACTTTCAATGATACCAAAACCAGCCAGATACAAATAGTATAGCCAAAGAGATTTTATTACAAGTTTAAACATACTATAATGCGAAAAGACTTTTTCCCCAACCTAATATATTATTTTTTGGTACTTAGTATATAGGCCAGTTTATGAGTTAAACGTTTTCGATACACTAGGGAATGAACCACGCTGCGCCCCAATTCCACTACAAACTTACAATTGCGTAACCAATGGGTTTGAAGAAAGAATGCTTAGCAGAATAAACATTGATGACTGAAATGTAAGATTTTGCTTTACGTTTTTGATTTCTGTAAAATAGCAAACCGAACGTAAAGCAAAAGTTACATTTCAATCATCAATGTTTATTCTGCTAGGCATTCTTTCTTCAAACGCATTGGTTACGCAATTGTAAGTTTGTAGAAGAATTGGGGCGCTGGTGATTTTGATTGAATGACTTTTGGTATGAAAAATGAAATAAAAAACTCACCCTCACGATATTCATATAGTCTCACTCGGTGTCCTCTTTTAGCTAGATATAAGGCTTCAAGAGAACCAACCTGAAAATGAATATAACATATTGCAACAGTGGTAGCGTAGTGATTTTTTTTTTAATTCTATGTTATTATGTAATGTATGTGAAATAAAACAAAAAAGAACAATAGACTTCAATTAATTAATTAACTTTCTTAATTTTTGAATAAATAAAACTTACTCGTAGTCAATTCAACCCCGGACTACGGATTACGGGTTGACCTTTTGTTACGAAAAAATTAGATTTTTTGAATTAATAAAGATGCTTGATTATGATGGCCTACTTGAAGGAAATTTTGAATCTAGTTTAAAACTCCGATTTTCTTTTTTCAGCCCTATTAGAATTGTCAAAAAAATACTTTTCTAGTATTAAATCTCGATTTAAACCTGCAGGACCGCCCTCTGTGTTACAATGATATTATAAAAACAAGACGCTGTGTTATAAATAAAATTTTGCAGATTTTCACTTATCACAAAAGTAATAAGAACAAAATTAATTTTACAGCACTAAGCATCTGTCAATCTTCGTTCTTTTATTTCAATTTGTAAACAATAAAGTAATGTGGGTAATTAGACGAAAATAACTAAAAATAGCTATAAAAATTTACAAGAAAATTTCCCGAGGCAAAGCCGTTACTGTAGAGGTTTATGAAACTCATTAGGAATGCTAGCGGCAAAATATTGGAATAAAACATAGTGAAACTTTTTTGAAAAAAATTAAATCCAATAAAAAAATTACTTACAAGTCCCCCTCCAACGACAAGAATATCCAATTTCTTAGAGAATCCATTTTGGTTTATCATATTAATAAGATTTAGAAATTCTGACTAAAAACTAAAATTAACTAATTTAAATATTGTAATACACAAGCGATGCAAGCTCGCCTGAGACATCCAGTCTACTAACAAATGATAAACGTACCATCGCTTCGTATTGAGTAGCAGCGACTATACGCATCCATTGAAAGGTTTACATGAAATTTAATCCAGAAACCAATGGATTAGATGACGGATACTTTATTGAATAGAATTATAGGAAGTAATGTTTCAACCGATTGAAATATAATAATACAACTGTCAAAATACCTGCACAGTTTATAAAAAATGTAGGTACATATATACGATACAGAAATACTGTCATTCAGGCTGATTTCTGTGAGTTCTTTACCCACCAAAAGCATGTTTTAACGTTTGAATACATCATACTTTGTTAATAATAGAGGGGCTGGTATAAAGACTTATAAATATAATCGAGTATAATCGACGCATAATGAAGCTTGTGTTGTAAATATCCTAGTTATTGGCCTAGTGGTTAGTGCGCTTTGGCTTTCGATCTCGAAAACAAAGCTACCTTCGCCATGGTCAGGCCTTGGAAAAGTGACCAAAACTTTGTAATTTTGAACTCCTCCGTGCTTTGAAAGCCGTTGGTTCTACCCGCATTAGGTCAGCGTGGCGTTACGCCAGGCCCATATTCCTCATGTGTTTTTCCATGAGGAAGACCTGTGCCCAGCACAGGGGCGTAGGTTGAGGACGATGTTCTATATTCTCCAGTCATGGATGTTAATGTTTTTTATAGTAGATAATAAAATAAATAACTTGTTAAACAAAAACCTGTTGTTTCTACAACTCAAAAGTCTTTTGCTATATTATGTGTATGTGATTAATGATCATAAAATAATATATGTTTGAGTTGGTACCAATAAGAAAATGTGCGTGTATGCGTTATACATACGTACACGTGTGAAGATTGTTAGACTTCACAGATAATAAATACGTCACGACTGCTCATTATTTACAATATTTAAATGACATTGTAAACATTTTATACAAATAACAGATAATTCCAACGTTTACTCACGATATTATAACATTAATTCGATATCCACCTTCACTTCCTTTCTCGATAAGCAATATTATCTTTTTCTTTGGTAGTAATTTCTTTACATGTTAAATAACATCGAGTTCATTAAACAAGGTGATTCCTTTAAACTCATTTTAATGTTTTACGTCACAGGATAAAATTCTAATTTCCTGTGAGTAGAGCAGGCACCATTTTTTTAGGAGGAAAAGGCATTTATTTACACGCACTCCCTTCAGCAGTGGAGATTAACTGCAGGGATAGTGCCACAGTGTTCCAGTCTCGGCATCGCCAGGAATGAAGGGCATAGGTAGGTAGTACAGTCAGCGTCAAATAGTGACACATAAATAGACGCTACCAAAAAGTCAATAATATCGGTAAAATAAAGTTTCCATATTGATAAACACACAAAAGAATTTCCACGAATTATAATATGGAAACTGTTTTGTGTTGTCAACAATATAGAAATTTTATTTGTACCGTTATTATTAATTTTTTGGTAGTGAATATTTAATTGAACAACCAGAGTGTCACTAACTATTTGACGCTGACTATACATCGATGTGTAGATGTTTTATTTTATTCATAAACTTATCCGATACTTTCTGCAGCACTCAGTCTTTCATTTATATTATTGGTTACCTACTTGGAACAAAAAATAAACTCTTATTTCAAGACACATAATTACAATTTTTAAATTCGATAATGAACATTAATAAATGACGTTTTGGAGTCTTTCGAGTGCAGCCGTTAGCACTATAATGTTTTCGTATTTAATCGAATACCACAGTACGATTGGTACTGCTCACTTGGACGCTTCCGTTCCGGAAATGATTTGCAAAATGTAGGTAGTCAGACAACCACAAACTGTCAAGTTTCATTATAGAAAAATGAACTTTATGTCTGTAGCTTTAACATTAGAACTCTATACGGAATTTAACAGTTTTGTATAGTTTATACACCGCAGTCGCTTGTATACTAAAGTAGATAACGACGAATTAAGGCGATTGACCTTAATAAATTAAGATGTCGTATCAATTTTCAAAGAAGTAGGTACGATACTTGATAATCTTTAATTTCTAATTTCGCTCTTATAAATTGTAAAATAAAACTAAATAGGCCTTTCGCCTGCGTCATTGTAATTATAAACCGTATAGAGTATTAAGAGCAGAAAGGTAATTTGATCTCTTCGGGTTACCGACCTAAAGAAAACCGCGGTTCCGTCTTCAGGTATAACACAATCGATAGTAACTTACCAAGGAACCTACCTACTATCGATTGACTATCGATAAAGTGAAAGTACATACCTATCATAACACACCAATACGACCTTAATTTTTTTTAAAAGAGAGTGTATTCCCTCCTTAATGTTCGATAACGTATCTGCAACTCCTTCGGTGTTGTAGATGTCTATGGGCAGCGGTAATCACTTACCATCCGGAGGTGAGCCGTCTGCCCGTTTGCGCTGTTTACATAAAAAAACCTAACCATGCACCAGGCACAGTGTGCGGCTGTCGCTGCTTCATAGGTATGTCACAAAAATAAAAAAGAGAAAAAATAACAAAAGGACAGACAAAGTATCCACCTGAGGCTCGAAGCTATTGTCGGATAGAATACAAGTGATAGCTGTAAAAAGTGCATCTGCTTTCCATTACTTACAGGGATCCGAGTATACGTTGAAAACAAGTGGATGCACCTACCTACAAGCCACAAGCAACTTCTCATCCAATAATTTCAATGAATAATTGTTAATTACCCTTCAAATTGAAACACTCACCGATGCAGGCACTGCTTGCTGTTTGCGGCATTTAAACAGGTATGTTACCTAAGTCACAGATTATATAAAGGTAAGGAATACTATACGAAGTTTTTTTTTGTAAATTTATTGATCCGTGGTCAGGTTGACCAGTAGGTTAAAATATGGATCAATGGCGAAAACGTATGATGTCGTGATAATGACAGCTTGACGTTTTTAAATATAACTAACTATAAATAATCATAGAAAATTTAACCACAGCTGGTGTAATGCTTCCAATTTTCTTCGCTTCGAATTTGTCAAACTGACGTCATACATTTTGGACTTTCCATTGACGATATTGGTCTAGATATCTATTGAGGTGACTTTTATTACTAATAATTTATTAGGCACCTACTAAGGATCAAAAGCTCATATGTAAAATTTGTAGATAAATTATGTAGGTAATTGTGCCGGTTTCCCCATCACCATATATAACAACTACTTACAGATAAATTCAGAATGGAACATGATTCGGGCGTAATTATGTGGCAGTTAATTCATGAACTTTAAAATACCTACTTTAAGCTTTGTCGTTCCACAGACGATCAAAAATGGTCTTGAAAATTTGTACGGGGGCATTTTCTAGATATGTTTAGATTTAAGGATCTCCCTAGAAGAGGCCAGGCAATAGGCTAGTTGACTCTTATCAAAAGTAATGAAAATAATGTGTCATTCTCATAGTATTGTACAAGGGTCCGAAATAGACCAAGTTCGATAAATATAAATAAGGGATTGCTGTAGAAATTCAATTTAAATATGTCTTATTTTTACCTTTTTTTTTCATCTGTTAAAAACGCTATCCACTATGTCCGTGAAATTAGTTGAGTAACAATTCATGTAAACAATTAGTACGCATGGTCAAAATCCGTCAAACGCCAGAACAACCAATCAAGCATAGCTGTCGGCTATGTCACGCATGCGTATTGAATTGTTTACAATAATCGTGACGCTACGGCATAGATAATTCACAGACCATCAGGGCTGAAGGCGTTTTTGACATTTAAGCTAAAATGTAATTTCTAATTTAAAATTCATTGTGATAAAGGCTTCAGAAAAAAATTGTATTATTTTTTATCGTGATGGCTATCAGTAATTAATCATTTGGGGCCCAATCAAAAAAAGGGTCAACTAGCCTTTTATGATTCAAGTGAAAGCTTGGTAATATTTGACGCACAGAACAATAAAAAAGGTTTTTTGACGAGGGTGATTTGACGTATATATAACATGACTTATTATTTTGAAAGAATTCTGCTTCAAACTGTTATACCTATTTGTACTAAAACAATTCAAACACTGTGTGATATTTTTATCCGATAGATAGTAGATATCTACCTTACCAACTTTTGATACGTAGTCAAGATCAAATAGCCCATAATCGGGACATAAGAATTATTTTGGGATCACGCGATTAAACTCGTTGGAGTAAAATTGTTTATGGCTTTGCGTAATCTACCCAAGCCCTATAAGTGCTTAAATCGATTGCCTTTTCCGGGTCGGACACTCGATGAAGCACCCTCGAGCCTACCTAAAAATTATAGATACCTTGCGTATAGTAAAACCGATAGGCTGAAAAGTTAAGTATTAACCGTAAAATTTAAATAAGATTGAAATATCCTAACTTTTCCTTTCTTGACCAGGAGGATCCATTTATAGACCGTGCCTGCGGCTAATTTTGGACTACCTGAAACTATAGTCAGCTCTAAAAATATTGTAATCACTTTTGACAGTAATGACTGTTGATGAAATAAATGATGAAAATGTGTATACATATTTGGAGATATGAAAATGGTTGTTTGATTTCACGTTATAAAATTATTTAAATTATTTTATTAACTGACACAACATGGCGCAGTCGGTAGGATTTAGTTAAAAGTCTAAATAGTGTAACAAGTTTTCCTGTAAGTAAAATATAAGTGTTGGGAAAAGGAAAAAGATGTCTCAAGCTTCGCGAGTGGCCGAAGCGGATGAAGGGCGAAATACGATGTTAGCACGTTTGCCGGCGATAAACCTTCCTTGATATTTTTTATCTATAGTAAATACATACATCTCAAGTTAACAACAATAAGTAGCTGTATTGTTGTTAACTTGAGATGGGAGAGAGAGTGGTTGTCATTGGTAATAAATATTTTACATAAATTTTCTTGAAAAATACCTAAATATAAACTAAAGGAGTAATGTAATAACTGCCTTTATTGTCAAGTTGTCGTCTTACACATAACCGTTCTGGTGAAAAAAAAAAGTGTTGACTGATTTGATTGGTTTTTTAAACAATTCTTATTCGTCGGAAAAAAAATAAAACATGTTTCAAAATAAAATTATATTTATTATAAAAAACACTTATGTAGTCTGTCTTACAAACTAATTTTATAGGGCGCATCATTCTACCCATAAGTACGAAAAAGTTATCATTGCATTCAAATTCCAAAATATTTGAAACTACTCGGTTTGAATCATAAGCTGATTTAACATTTTTTTATAGTTTGTATAGAAAAAATATTTAAAAAATATTGATATTTAGGTCACTCAAACTGAACAATTTCAATGAGCTATTGCAAAAGATGACAAAGATCAGAAAGATCTATTTCTCTTTAGTCTTTATTACTTGATTGCCCTATAATCTTTATTATAGTTATCCTAAGTCTTAAAAATTCAAAAACTCATATTGGTTGGCATAGACGAGATATCTTCAGAGGGACTTTGACTTGAGCTAAAGGAACTAAGTGTTTCCCTAGTCTCCTCTTTGATCTTGAGGTGTTCTGTGCTCGACGGTGGTCTAGACAGCGACTTGTCTCTATCTTTATGCTCCTTATCTTTGGACTTCTCCTTACTGCTATGTTTATGCTTATGCTTATGTTTGTGCTTCTTTTTGTCTTTCTTTTTCTTCTTGGCCTGGCAAAATACAAAAGAGTTAGACTATAAAACTAGTACACTAATAGTATCTACGAGTAATATTTTCTTCGACAATTTTTTTTCATTTTATTTGTGCATTTAGATGCCACAATTATTAAAAATTTGTCTAGTTACCTTAGGGGCCCCCAAATCTTCCTTTGAGTCGTGTCTGAACATGCCAGGCTCGAAGCCTATAGGCCCAGAGGAGCCCGGAATGCCCGGCAGAGGCACCGCATTGTCAGATATAAATTCACGTTTGGTGTCACTCTGAGAAAATAACATTATTGTTATTAAAATAGGATATCACTGTATCAGATTTTATACAAATAATGTAGAAGTAATTTTTTGTATGAAATAAAATTGAAACAAGTGCATTTAGTTAAAATATAATAGTTATAGCGTACATTAGTGGTTGTGTCGATTTACTATTCTCTGTGATGATAAAATCAAATGTTGTTATGGGAACTTCTTGTCGTCAAAATTAAATAATATACCAGGAATATTCTAGAATCAGAACACTTGGTAAGGACAAAGTTTACCAGGAGCCTACTGTGCTTACCCTTCCTGGCCCCGATTGCGCTAAATACGAACGTATTCATTTACCACAACAGGCACTTTTTTTTCCTGCTGCTCCCAATTCTATTTGGGGCGGCGCGACATGTCAACATTCACACCCATCCTCATCATATCTTTCACACAATCCATCCATCTTTTTTTTGGTCTTCCTCTGACGCGTCCATCCACTTTCAATTCCTGGTGACATAATCATTTTCCCTCCTCATTACATGTCCATACCAAGAAGTCGTTTTTCTCTCAGTTTATCAGCAATCGGGGCAACTTTCAGACTTCCCCTAATATATTCATGCCTCACTCTATCCATTCTCGTCACACCACACATCCACCTCAACATTCGCATTTCAGCTACATGCAATCTTTGTTCATCCATCAGTTTTACAGGCCAACATTCCGATCCATACAAGACGACAGGTCTTATTATAAATTTTTGTGATATATTATACTATATTTAATATTTATAAAGGCACTATATTTATAAATATTTAAGCAACAAAAGACTTGTGATCGTTTTACAGTAATGTTTGTCATTCCTATACTTAATTCGGTATGTTTTAAAACAATTTACCTGAAAGTCATTGGACATGTCATGCACAGTAGTGATGTCCACTTTGATGTCCTCTTCCTTGATGCTCGATATCGGGACGGGCAGCAAGTCGTCCCGTGGCTCCGGAACCACAGAGGGCAGAGGCTCTAACGGAGGAGGATCCGTCTCGATTTTTATCTGATAAATAAGTTTTAAGGTGAGTTATTTTATGAAATCTTAAAATTAAATTAATGAAAATACCTATTTAAAGCTGTCTGTCTATATCAGAATAGAGTACCCTAGTGTAAGTTATTATTATAAAAAAACAAACTTTTTTAATTGCAAGAAATGAAACATAGAAGCTCAATTTCTATGGGAAACGTGAAAAGCGCCCCTAGCGGAAAGTATCAGAAATTTCGTTTAAGATTGAGCTTCTTAACGCAACTTAAGGTTAAGATTTTACAATGATAACTTACAAAAGGGCAGCAGACACATTACGCCCATTTAAAATTTTCTAATAAGTTTACAATGTTGGCTAATGCATTATCACAGAAGGTGGGTAAACTATTCTCAACATTAAGTACAACTCAGAAAGTTGATAAACGGTTGATTGTAAAGACTTAACATAATCTGTCAATTGTCCTTAATAATTTTTGCACTTATGTCTAACGATTTAAGGTTGAAAATTGATGCAGGAATTAATTGTATAGTCTGACAAGCTGTTGGCGATATAAAACATGAATAGAAAGATCACATAGCCATTATCAGCAACTAACTAACTAACCAAAATCATATTTTGAAGAAAATAAAATAATACACTTACCTCATCGATTTCTTGTTTGATAACCGGCTTAATTTCTAACTCCTTCAGTCTCTCTTTCTCCCGCTCCCGTTCGCGCTCCCTCTCTAACCGGTCTCTCTCTTTATGGTGCATCTGCTTCATCATAGCCTGTATCTCTGCTAGAGGCACGCAAATAGGCCTTTTCGGTCCGTACAATGTGTAGTATAAATCTACGAGATCAGATCTCAGTCGGGCGTCATTGGACAAATGGCTGTTCATGTTGTTCCATAACCTAGAAAATCAAAAAGGTTACATTAACTAATTGACGACCTCCGTGGTCGAGTGGTCTGTATGCCGGTCTCAAGGCGTCGCCATCTCGAGAGGTTCTGGCTTCGATCCCCAGTGGGGCAAATGTTTGGGTGATGAATTTTCAGGCATTTGTTCTCCAGTCTTGGATGTTTTTTATATATTTCTATATATTCTGGTAATTTATATGTATTTATCTATTAAATATATTTATCCGTCATCTAGTGTCCGTAACACAAGCAGCATTAATTGCTTAAAATGGGGCTAGTTGATAGGTGTGAATGTCTGAGGATATTATATTATTATTAATGGTTTACTAGCCATCAATATGTAGTAATATTGTGTTGAGCAGAACTTTTTGGTGAAGATAATACAGACGGAAAATATTTCTTTTTTATTCTGTGTACTCTTTTCACTCGTTTTTTTTAAATGAATATCATCATCATCATCTTAATTTTTAGTCCGTGATTGCCCACGGATTAAATAAGCGTCTACGTCCAAAAGGCTATACCAATTCATGTTATCGGCACGTCTATATTCCCGACAACCCAAAAAATACCACAAAAAATATCAAGCAGCAGACATTTCTTGGAAAGGTTTCACTTCAAAAAGGTCTGAACAATTTTCTTATTAATTTAAGTTTAACTACATTGGTATGGCATATATAAGTCCTCAGCCTACATACGTCCCTCTGCTGGGCTTAGGCCTTCCTCATGAAGAAACACACGAGGAGTATGGGCCGTAACACCACCACGCTGGCACAATGCGGGTTGTCAGGTTGTCGGGAGGGATATGTAAAAGCCATTACTATTAACATACCTATGCACCACTGCCTCAGTATCCAGTCTATGTCTCTGAGCACGTTCAAAGGGCGGGTTGTTTATAAGAAGTCTTGCAAGGCCGTGCCTCACGCAAGGGTCTGGGTCGCTCTCGACCGTCGTCAGAAGCGACGACAGGTCTTCGGGCTTGCCGTCCACGCGGACGAAGTCTACTAGACACTCGAACGCGGCTAACCGCACGTCTGAAGACAACATTTTTATTTTGGAATGCCAACACAATTTATTTGGGTATTGTATCTCGCTATTGTGACTTGGGCGGTTAAACAGTCAACTTTTTTACAGAGGAGAAAACAAAATCTACCAGTTTAAAAAAATATAATTATTATTCCATTCGCGAATTTAAAAAATCTCGAATTCACTGAAACAAGTATTGGACTTAACATGCATTAATGGTACTAATCAAAATGATCAACCGCTAATTGGATGTCTGTGAATTAGGTGCATTGAATTAAACACGAATTGAATAAAAATGCGCGTAAATAAAAAGCGTATAAAAGTGTGCCCTTTTGTCATTTTTACATTTGTTTTACATTGTCATATAAAAGAAACGGGGTCTTCATACTTTTTATCATATTAACCTCTTGAGGGTCGAAAAGAACGCCGGCGTTCGAAAAGCAATCTTTTAATGCCAAAAACTGCAAGAACACAGAGAAGCAAAGACAAGTTGATTTAAAGTGCCAAATTTTTCCGGCATTACGATTTGTATTATAAATGAACATCGAGTGGGAAATATGAGGATTAAATCGTGAAAATTGTGATAGCGCTTTAAATTTTTTTTAAATTATATACTTAATTTCCAATTTAAAACCACTCACCAATATACTGTCCATATTGCGCGTAAGCCCTAAACACAGTAGGAATACTAGGCAGATGCCCGCACTGCTGCAGGCGCCGAATCGCGCGCAGGCAACTTACTGACACCGTGTTCTTGTAGCAGGGCAGCACCTTCTCTAAATTTAATACCCTTGTAATTTCCTCCAGCACTAACTTTGTGTCTGCTGATAGAGAGTCTACTGTTATAGGTGCACCCTGCAAAATCCATAGACAATTTATATTACCCACACAGATAAGGTTTTTTTTTATTTATTTATTTTTACATACAAATTAATATACATTGCAAAATTTTCATTTTCCCCACATGAAAACCTTTATCATTTATCATTTACTCTCATACAGTTCTTATAATTCTACACAGCAAGGAACATATTTTCTAAAAAGTATTTTTTAAGTAAAGTATTATAAAGTAAAGTATTATATGGATCTAACCATAGCACAATTAAGGTGACGTCGTTTTTTGAATATAAAATCATTGATTCTGTATTCAAAAAACGATGTCACATGCTTTTGTCACAAGTATTGTTAATTTGTGTTTTAGTACAGGTATATACCCAAATGAACTAAAACCAGCTATTGTTAAGCCTTTATATAAAAAGGGTGATAAAGAGAATGTTGAAAATTACCGATCAATTGCACTTTTATCAGTATTTTCAAAGATTTTTGAAAAAATTATTTATAATTTATTGTATAATTTCCTTCAGAAGCATAACATATTACACAGTGAACAAAAGGGCTTTCGTAAACATGTTTCTATAAACACTGCTATCTATGACTTAGTGAAAAAAGCCATCCTTTGTATGGATAGAAGAATTGCGTCATGTGCCATTTACATGGACATGACCAAAGCATTTGATAACGTTGATCATAAAATTTTATTAGAAAAATTAAATCGCTATGGAGTCCGCGGGAATGCTTTAAATTTATTGACATCTTACCTTCAAAATAGAACGCAGCACACTGAAATTATTCAAATTTGTACAACTAGTAGATCAGAAAAAAAATACATGTCCAATTGTAGGCATATCAAGTGCGGAGTACCACAAGGTAGTGTACTGGGGCCCTTATTGTTCATTATCTACATTAATGACATAATTAAAGCAACCAAGTACCCCATGATTCTTTTCGCCGATGATAGCACTGTTTTCATACAATCCAATGACAAAAATTACGAAAATTATGAATATGACATTAATGCTACTCTCAGGGATATTATAAACTGGTTAGAACTTAACAACTTCAAAATAAATTTAGTCAAAACCAGCGTTATGAACTTTGCCCAGAGAATAAATAGGCCAAAAATTACAATTGACTATGACGGTAATAAGATAGAGGAAGTAAAGACGACGAAGTTTTTGGGAATTTTTATAGACAACAACATGTCGTGGGAGACACATTCTATAGAGGTGTGTAAAAAGCTATACAAGCTCTCCTTTGCTCTATATAAGTTAGCCAAAGTAGCTGATAAAAGTACGATTTTAGCTGCATATCATGGTTTCGTTGCTTCAACCCTTCGCTATGGGGTAATATTTTGGGGCATCTCTAGTTATCGGGAAATACTTTTCAGAGCACAAAAACGTTGTGTAAGGGCCATATGTGGGCTGAAGGGTACTGAAAGCTGTCAGCCATATTTCAAAGACCTAAAATTGTTAACATTACCTTCTTTGTACATTTACGAGCTATGTTTATTTGTAAAATCTAACCCAGATTTGTTTGAAGCTGTAAAGCCTGTACCAAACCTTCGACCTAAAAACTTTAAAATAAATAGTGTTACATGTACAACTGCTTTAGCATATAAAAGCATAATTGGAATGGCACCAAGAGTATTTAATAAACTCCCAGAACCACTAAAGCACTATAATACAAACAAATTTAAGGCTGTGTTGTTTAAATTATTAATTGACAAATGTTATTATGCTTTAAGTGAATTTTTTGATGATATTGACTTGTAATTTTAATTATTGATGAATCTTGTTACGAATTAGATTGCTATTTGTAATATAATTATTGAATTTGTTGAGTTATTGTGATTATCATTAGGACAAAAATTGTAATTAAGAATGACATGGAATCTTAAGTGTAACTCTAATATTTTTCAATTATTTTTTTTTTTCACTCTTTTGTAGTGATTGAGTCATTTTGTGATAGAATGACCACTTGTAAATTTGCATGCCGTATGTTACAGGCAGTATATGGTGAAACTAAATGTATATTGTGTAAAACCCTCCGTACAACCCATCATACGCAAATAAATGATTTGATTTGATTTGATTTGATTTCATACTAAACGCGCCTGTCGTTACCTCCGGCATATATAAATAAAGTAGTATAGATCGCTATTCCCATATATGGGTTTTTAGTTCGTCAAAAACTTATTATTGTTTCTACCGCTGCACGCTGTTGTAGTCCGCTACTTTGGTAGCGGAATCATAGATAAATTATGTAATTCCGCTAGTATAGTAGCGCCACCTAACGTAATAAGTCGAACGAAGGACTATAAGCAACAATAATAAGTTTTAGACGAACTAAAAACCCATACATGGGGTATGGGAATAGCGATCTATATATATACTACTTTATTTATCTTTGCCTCTTTGCCTCCGGTTACTATATGCTCCTTGATTACCTATTCATCTACAGGCTTTAATATAAACAGGGATCGCCAAATTTTGAGTCATTACTAGTCATAATGTAGATATGACTAAAAAATTTATCAAAAAAATTAAACATTTTTTTTTATTTCTAACTTGAAAACTTGGGCGGCTAGCAGTAGTAGACGGGGCACTACTCGTTCGAGAGGCCGCGGGAAGCGCGGGTTCGATCCCACCGCCTGCACCACTGAGTTTGAATAAAACTTATGTACAGTTCACTGTGAATATCGCTTGCCTCACATTGCACGTGCATGGCAATTGGCTCGCCACCTGTTCCATGGGGACTTAACATATCTGGCAAAATGTGGGTAACACCTCTGCCTACCCCTTCGGGGAAAAGGCGTGATGATATGTATGTGTAATATGTTTTAGACCAACAACGAATGTTAGGTGAAAAATTTTAATAAGGAGTTATCTATAAGGAACATCACCGTATCCTAGTTTTATTTAGTATAATATTAGTGACACCTGTAGGCCTAGCACGGGCCGGGGAGAAAAAGTCCCCGGAGACAAAAATGCTCATTGCGTCTCGCTTCTTCGTTCGTGCGGAAGCGAGAGGCAATGAGCATTTTAGTCTCTGGGGAGTGTTTCTCTCCGGCCCGTGCTAGGCCTTCTGTATAATACTTACCGGCTGTAAAACTGATATGACCGGCGTTATCGTCGCCGCCAATGCGTCCACCAGCGCGGCTTTGTAATAGTTGTCCGAGAAGTGGTTCTTTGAGTTGTCATTATACTTGAATAGGTCTAACAAAAACCTTACTACCTCCGGTGGGCAAATACCGTGGATATTGCGTAGACCTAGAGAAACAAGGGAGATTTTATAACATTTCAAAATCATAATAAATTGAGTGTGGAGTCCACGGCACAAAAAACAGCAAATAATATATTTAATAAAAAATGCTCTTGAGATCGCAAGGTATTGTATAACATGTTATATTTATATCTGTATATTTTTTGTTTCGTTTATTGTTATTTTTATTTGTGGAAACATTATTAGTGCATTAATTAATAATTATAATAAATTGTTTGTTTCCTTCCGATAAATAAGTATGGAAAATTTTGGTTTCGGTAAAGATTCATACCAGCCATGGCCACAGGTATTGTCCTTTGGAGAAAGTAATGCTGAAGATTATCGAAGTTGTTCTGCTTTATGATGTGAGGTGCAGAAAATGATCCGAACATTTTGCGGAAGATCGTCAGCATCGCCGGCGGGCCCGCCCATGAACTTATCATTGAGTTGGCTACCTAGAAATAAAACATTATTATCCACACTCATGTTATAATGTTCGAATTATGAACTCAGACTCGAATTCATAATGACACACTTTTTAACACAGATGATAAATAAAAAATGGAAACTGTAACTAATGACCGTTATGCAACAGTTTAGACTCATTATACAACACTTTATTTTTCTTAAAAACGCACAAAAATATGGCAAATGTTTTCCAGACAGCCAACAATAAATGAAATTAATTAATTTTTTTGTTTTATTTCTTTGAATAATGAGTGTAGATAAAGTAGTGTATGTAACTGCACATAACTCGGTATTAAAAACTCGCCAAGGCTCGTGTTAAAACCACGCTCGTGATTTATAATCTATATTATGTGACAGTTACATAATATACTATTTTGTACATATGCCAGTCGGGGACAGCACCAAACCGGAGTACTTAAAGTACGCAGGTTTCATGCTGTCCTCGACTCAGTAAGGCTAGACCACAGAAACATTAACCTGGCAATGGTCAGAAAACCAGACACAATAGAAACATCTACTGTTTGCGAACACCGGTGTTCGCGCTGAAACTCAAAGGGTTAAAAGATAAAACTATTAATTGTTATGAACTGTCAAAATACGTAATGAAAAAAAATCTAAAAACCAATCAGAGCAATGAGCCTGAAATTGGTACAGTTTGTTTTGCAGAGTTTACAGCAAGAGTCCGTCTTCAGTCTATTTTTCGTTTCGAAGCACGGTGGAGTTCGAGGTTTTGGCCACCCATCCAAGGCCTGACCATGGCGAAGGTAGCTTAGTTTTCGATATCGAAAGCCGAAGCGTACTCATCACTACGCCACCGAGGTCCTCGCGGTCAATGGCACAGCATGAGTATGACGATAAAAAGAGAGAATGAAGTTACCCACCTTAGTCAAACAATGAGCAGCCCTGCATCTAATCCTGTAGAACGTCTGTTCGTTCTCAATGGTGTCAGTGAGGGCCTTCCTCGTGGCAGCTTCGGGATAGTTGTGTAACGCATCTATAGCTTCACTCTGAGCCGTGACGTCACGCTCGTGACGCAGCTGGTACTGCCACTGGTAGTCCGGCTGGGATATCACGGTGCTTCGCAAGAGAGATATCTCGGGGTCGAGACGGATCCATAGCACTGGGGAATCGCTGTAAGGTATCAAGGAAATTTTTTTTTTTTTTTTTTCGTGTTTTGGCTTTCAATTCATACATACGTACACATACATAAAATCACGCCTGTAATCCCAAAAGAGGTAGGCAGAGTCAAAGGAGCACTGTGTTCCTTAAGACCACATTTAGCCATACAAAAATTGGGTTCGGTCAGTTAAAAATCGTGAAAGAGTAGTAACAAGTGGCTAGCTCGTCGCTCATCGCTCATCATTTCAATTCATACACATTAATTACAACACGCTTTCTGTAAAGTATAAAGATAATTGACGACCTAGGTGGTCGAGTGGTCTGTTCGCCGGTCTCAAGGCGTCGCCATCTCAAGAGGTTCTAGATTCGATCCCCGGTAGGGGCAAATGCATGTGTGATGAGAATACATGCATCTGTTCACCAGTCTTACATACATACATAAAATCACGACTATTATCCCCTAAGGGTTAGTCAGTGACTAGGCAAAAGCACCGCAAAAGCAGTACACTTCTCCAGTCATGGATGTTTATATAGGTATTGTATATTTTCTGAATATATTTATACGTTGTTAGTTAGTTGCTTAAAATGGGGCTGGTTGATAGGTGTGATGTCTGAAGATATTGAAAAACAGAGAACTATTTTCAAACATTTACAAATCTGTAAAACATACAAGAAATAAAATTTGCTTGAGATCTTTTATTACATAATTATGAATATTGTGTTCAATATAAAACGTAAATTAATAGTGTGAGAAATTACATAAAATAGCTAATGGTCCTTCGAGCCGGATATGCACTACCAATGTCATTGATGGGCATTTTTTAACATATTAAAAGAATCAGGTCTACTTACTCCATAGCAGATAGATCCATATCGACCTCCTCCCCAGTACAAAGGGGGATCTTTTTCTTTTTGTTTCTCCTACTCTTGCTGTGGCACGTGATGTCCGCTTTCACAACAGTGTTTTCAATCTGCAGCGTATGCTTGAACGGACCGTCCAACTCTTGTAGCTGAACTAACAGCGGACCGACGTATTTTCGTATACCACGTTCGTGTACACAGTCCTGGCGGATTTCGAGCTCGAATGTATTTCTGTGAAATAAATTTTAAGCAATTCTTGATGTAGCATTAATTCCAAATACAACGCTTCATTTTTTACGTTTGAAAATAGTATACGTTGTAAAAGCGCGTAATAAACACTTCAAGATTACAGTGGCGTGGCGTGAAAAAAAAAGTTAGGCAAGCCGCAGTAAAAATTAGGACCCACAAAAAATGGGTAATTTGGTCTGTGTATGTAGTGCATGTGTTTGTGTGTGTGGACGGGTCTACAGTGTGCGATAAACAAAGAAAACACATACCATTTACAATACTTTAACAGTACCACGATTATCCGAATTTACACTTTCGTCGTGCCCGCGAAACGCTAATTCTAGTTTACCTAATAGAACAACTGTGTCGAAGCGTTAATAACAGATTTCGATTACGTTCGACTTTGCGGTTATGAGCCTCAAAATTATTGTTAAAATAGTTTTCTATTATACTATTTCCAAATTCATGCAACGATAAACAACTACGTATGTTTCTCACTTTGAACATGTTTTTTTAGCAGTTTGATAAATTATTAACATCAAAAAATCCCTTCGATTCCAAACGTTGCTTGAATCAGAAAACAAAAGACACGGAAAACAAAACATTTTTTTAATAAACGACTGCCTGCAAGCCAACTTATTTATCATAAAGAGAAATGTGGAAATGCTTGAAAAAACCGTCCCTACGCTTGTAATCTATTAACATGTTTGGACGAGCTCGACCTTACTGTATGACATATTTTTTATTTTCAAAGGACAACTTTGAAAACTGCTTTCCTTCATTTACCAAGAAATCGGTAAGATAACAATCTATGTGCATCGAAGCGGCCATTATTGTGCCGAGAGAGAATAAACCAAAATTAATTAAAAACTAAAACCTACCAAATTAATCCCTGCGGAGCGACACAATTCACAATACACCTTTAAAACAACAACACACAGGCTAGTTAAATTTTACTATTTCACTGAATTACTGCTAAAAATACAATAAAACTAATTAATTACGTTAAGTTTATGTGAGTGCAAGCGAATTTCAAAACAAAATAAACTAATGTTGCCAGAATGAGACGGTAATATACCGGCTAAGTAAGACAGAATATCTACAACTCGGCACGGCATTGGTATAAACCGCAATTTCATAGCGAGGCTAGAAAGAGTGATCATTATAAAACTGGCTGAGTTAGAAAGAGAAGGGCGATACAAGCCGGTCGGTGGCAGCCTTTCAGGCGGCGAACGGTCGCGATATTTAATGAGTTTCACGAAAGAAATTCCGCACTTATGGCTATTGTCATAAGATAAAAAATATTTACTTCTTAAATTTGCATTCGAAACGTATGTGAGAGTTTATTACTAATGTGTGCGTGTGTCGTAGTGTATCGATGGATAGGCTCGTAGGCCGCGAAAAGCCGGCATGTTAGGCAATCTTTAGGTACTATTTCTCTATTGCCTGCGCCTATGAGACCTACACAGACGTGACAAGAGAACGCTTGTCTGTGTGCGTGTTGTATCGCAGGCGTCCACAACTCGAGATCTTACGAGTTAATTGAAGGAATCTAGAGAGCGGGAGCGATGTGTGAGTGATGTGGAACTTGTGCGTATTGTTTCGCGCGCGTGTTTTACTGTTACATGATAAGATTTAATTGATTTTTTTTTGTTTATAAAATGGTTTTGTACCTTCATTATAGTAATGAAACAAGACAAATTTTGCTTATAGTTAGGTATTTTTTTTATGCTCGCTCGTTTGGTACGGCTGTTGGGAATCGGGTTATACGGACGCTCCGCCACTGCAAGATTATCAACTTACTCTCCAACTACTAGACATAACGAATATCGTCATTATATGTTGCAGCAGGGTACAGCTTTGTATTTGCATAATATTTTGTTTTTACATATGACAGGTAAGCTCTTGGCCTTCATCATTGGTAATTGACGATAAGGCCGGTGGAAGCGAACTTCCCTGTAATCCTCAACAACTGAGGAACTGGGTATCATTCCTCTTATTGCCAGAACACAACAATGCTTTAGCGTTATTACGGCGACAAATTTAGCTTAGATGATGGTTGCTAGCCAGGCGGCCTTAGAAGCCCTTCTACCAACCAAACCGAGCAGAAAAACTTCTGCCCCAATGGGTGATCGAACCCCGGACCTCCCGATCAACACCCGGTGGTGTAAACTACTAGACCGGAGAGGCAGTTAAAATGGTATTAAGGGCGGTTATTACAACTATATTGAACTTTTATGAACTTATAATTAAATTTTTCTACAAAAAGTAGTGTGTTAAGTTATTTATTATTTTAACGACCACCGTGGTCGAGTGGTCTGTACGCCCGGTCTCAAGGCGTCGCAATCTCGAGAGGTTCTGGGTTCGATCCCCGGTGGGGGCAAATGTTTGGGTGATGAATTTTCAGGCATTTGTTCTCCAGTCTTGGATGTTTATATATATTTATATATATTCAGGATATTTATATGTATTTATCTATTAAATATATTTATCCATCATCTAGTATCCGCAACACAAGCAGGATTAGATGCTTAAAATGGGGCTAGTTGATAGGTGTGAATGTTTGAAGATATTTATACATTTTATTTCACTTTAAATGCTGAGCAATTACCAACCTTTTCCTATTGAACACAGAGGTGAGTTGAAACTTAGCGTGGCCGCCGGTGCGAACCCATTGATCGACGAACACAGCCATATGTTTGCCGGTGACAGTGAATATGGCCTTCACAAACGAATTGGTGGACAACAGCAACTGGCCCCAGAGGCCATTGCCAATCTTTGTGTTGGCGGCGCTGGAGGCGAGAGACAGTTGTTTGTTGAACACTTGTAATAACAGCTCTTGACCGATTCGCTGCTCCAACATTCTCAGCACCAGATGAGACTTTTTTCTCATCACCTGTTTAGAAATATGTATAATAATTATATAATAGTTCATGATGTTTACATTAACTAGTCGGTTAAATCTAAGAACTTCTTTTTACTTATATATGTAGTAATATAGCTGCTTCGCACAAATAAAGACTTTGAAAGTGTTATATTTTTCAAAAATTGATGTTACCTTCGAAAGTAGGTATGAAATTTGGGGCCCATGTTTAAGTTATGAGCAATCAAAAAGACAGTATTGTATGTTTTTTTTACATATGACAGGTAAACTCTTGGCCTTCATCTCACCTGATGGTAAGTGACGATAGGGCCGAAGGTGGAAGCGAGCTTCACCTGTAATCCTCAACAACTGAGGAACTGGCTATCTTACCTCTGATTGCCGGAACACAACAATGATTATAACATTGTTATTATGGCTACAGATTTAAGTAAGACGGTGGTAGCTAGCCAGGCTGAGAAGCCTCACCACCAACCAAACCGAGCAGAAAACCTTCCGCCCCCATGGGGAATCAAACCCGGACCTTCCGATCAACACCCGGTGGTGTGCACCGCTAGACCAGAGAGGCGGTTAAAATTATGTAGTTGTATTTACAACTACATAACTACATATATTAAGACTTACAGAAATATTTATGAAATCTTACCTCGATGTATCTAGGGGACATTGTATGTACATTCCGCACAGGAAAGTAAAACATATCTTTTGATTCAACTCTAGCGCCATTTGCTGGTGGCTGCCAAGGATCAAGGACTATCCCTCCATACTGTTCCTCATAACCTACAACCTAAAATTAAAATATGCATTGAAAATTGTCTTCTTGGAGCCTTAGATTTATAAAACCAACTATCAGACACATACATATATAAAATCTCGGCTATTATCCCCTAAGGGTTAGTCAGAGACTAGGCAAAAGCACCGTAAAAGCAGTCCTTTGCCATAGGCCGGGCTTCACCAAGCAGTCACTACTCTCAGACACACTTCATTCAATTTAGTTTACCATTATGTTAATATCAAATAAAGTGAGGCAAGTTTAGTATTTCACTTTGGTTTTGATGTTAAGAACAAATCAACTTTCGCTATGGCGGATCAAAAGCATATATTGATCTTGCAATCTTTGTATTGGATTGATAATGCAATCTTTTCAGCCTGTTGAATTCACACTATATTATTATGTCCACCTACATAATATGATCAAATCTACGTATTGTAGATAGTATATAAACTAAAATGAGAAAAAAAAATCGGAAACTTAAAATTGTATAGGGTGGATTAAGTATAATGTACCTCCTGTAATTCTTGATGTATCCAATACCTATATTCATTATTCCCAAAACACTTTTTTGAATAGAGCCCACACAAGTAGTCCGGTATTCCCTTCGCCAGCCACAAGTCTGACCAATTCTGCATTGTGATGAAACAGCCAAAGAACTGTTCGGCAACAGCTTGCGCCATTGCCTTTCGACTTATGTAAGTTTGGTCTATGATGGCTATGGAATGGAGCAAGTGGGTATTTAGAATAGACATTGTTGTATAGGCTGTGACATCATCTTCGGTCTGTAAAATAATCGCAAAGGGCACAAATTTACCAATTTATTGATAATACAAACAATTTTTATTAGAAAAAATTATAGTGTCTGTGGAAATAAGGACCACCAAAATGGTTGTCCCAAATCCATACTAATATTATATATGCAAAAGTAACTGACTCGCTTTCACGTCAAAACTACTTAACCAGTTTAACCGAAATTTGGTACACAGATAGTCTAAAGCCTGAGAAAGGACAAAGGCTACGTTTTATCTCGATATTCCTATTGGAACGGGTGCCATGCAGGTGAATGTTAAAAAAAATAAGGACCAATTTACGCCACTATGAACTTTGCTTCTAATACAGTAGGAGTAAATTTTCATTTTCACCAATCGTGGTTACTGTTCCAATTTGAAAAAATCTTTCAAAATCTTTAATCTTTCTTTCAATCTCTCTCAATTTCAGTAAGGGTATAGGCTCAGTAGGCTACATACCATCACACTATCTCAAAGTAACTATTCTACGCGGACGATGTCGCGGGCAAAAGCTAGTCTTAATTAAATGGATGAATCTTCATTTTATGTATTGAATGGTTCTGTACTTAAAAATTGGTACTGAAGAATACCAATTGTTAAGAGTTAAATAAGTTGTACTGAACCTAAGGGTCTAATTATATGCGTCCGCGCGACATGGTCCTTGCCGCTGTACCGCGAAATTACAAGCAACTATACTATATGCAACTATTTATTTGAAAGCGGCACAGCCACTACTTGGTTTTTCATACATGTAATTTTGCGGCGCACCCGTTGGACCACTCGATGCCGCAGACGCATATAACTAGATCCTAATAATAATCCAAATGGAAATGTTAATTATTATAATATAAAGTTTTATAAATTACCTCATCCACAAATACTTGCTTGTAACAAGGGTATGGATATCTAGTATTCAAAGTCACTTCATAAAATCCAAAAGCTTCATGTAGATACCTAACAGTATTTTTAAGAATCTGCATTAAGTTTGGCAGGCAATAATGTGTCACTTCATTCATGTGAGGGTCAACATATGTTTCAAATGGCCTGTAAACACAATAATAATATCAAATATGTCTAAGTTGACATGTAAAATTTGTTGGATCAATAATTAACAGTATTTACATAGGAAAACTAATACAAACAACAAACAATCAAAAGTAACTTTACTTCATAGGCCAAACCTAAGTAATATTGTTACATAAATTTCTGAGCAAATTCATATAATTTCAGTACTATATTTCATTTGATTAATTGTAATTCTTAGTGATTTGTATAATTTATGTGTATCTTACCCAATAGCCAAAGCAATGTTTGGTGCACAAGCAGGAGTGTTGACAACATAATGGAACGTCTTCCTTCTGTGATCCGGTGTGTATACCACATCAACCAGTTCTCCACAAGATACTGCCGTCAAACACTCATCCACAGTAAACTCAAGCTTCCAGGTGCAAGGCTCAGCATAACTGTCCACACATGGAAACCAGAGCCTTGCTGAGTGGCCATAGGTGAACATATGAGCAGATTTCTAAAACGAAAAAGTATATAACATATACTTATACCTTAAAATACATATTTTAATGTTGGATGTTGATGAAAATCTGTTTATTTTGGTTTCATTGTACAATATTTTCCAAAAATAATCAAATAATAGAAATTTCTGCAAATTTAAATAGAATACTACAACACATCATAAAATTAAAAATAATTATAAAATTTTCTAATGTAAGACCAAATAAGAGCTTATAAAATTACTAACATTATGGGGAAGAAATAGATAACACAAAGTGAACCATTTGTAAATAGCATAGTTTTATTTTTATAGCTAACCTACATAATAAAACTAAAACTATAATAAAACTTAAACTACCTCAACTAAAGATACTTCTCCTTCCGGAACAACAAAATGCAGCCCTCCCTGTGGCGACTCCAAGGAGAACTCAATTCCAATTCTAAGGCCACGGCCCTCTCCCACCAGGTGAGCTGCATCATCTGGCACTTGGATGTGCAGCTCTCCTGAGTTGTGATCGGGGTCAATCTTCTGAGCAGCTGCTAAATGGTACTGGGAGAACACTTCTAAGGACCTCCTAAAAAGAAACATTTTAAACTTATTATAATGTAAACTTAGTTATAATGTCATAACTCTTTATTACTGTTTAAAAAACTTGACAGATTATACTAATATATAACATTTGTTTGTAATACAGGCAGTAACATTTTGATATGTATAGGAATCATAAAATATTGTGTCTTTACATTATTAATTGATGAAAAGACTAAATAAAAGAACTTCGAATATACATATACATTCTTCATAAGTATAAAATAATTCTTATAATTTGTTACACAGTAAATACATTAATGCCCTGTCTATTGTTGTACTTAATTATGTGTTTTAAATAAACACTATATCAAAAATATTTTGCATTATTGAGCCTAAAAATCAATAATAATATTATTGTTAGTTAATAAAAGTACAAAGACATGTTTACGTACGTATTAGGGTCTGCCTGACAAATATCCAAGAATGGATCACAGTATTGAAAGTTGGCTTCATATTGGTCATTGAGACATACACGGTAGATACGACATTGTTTTGCATTGAGGCGAATATACCTCAAATTATCCTTTAGTGGGACAACAGTTAGTTCTACGAATCCCTGAAATCAAGATAGTTAAAAATCAAACATTGAAATGCATCTTATCAATTTTCACCGTTTGCCACTTTACTTACAATGATACTCCTCCTTTCAAAACTAATTCCAGTCAAGCTCAAAATTTGATGAGCTGTAAAGTTTTAAGCAATTATTGTTAATTTATTACAAATAAAAACAATAACACTACTATCATCATAAAATACTTATAATTTAAAAGGGCGGCAATTGTCGCCTGTTCTTTCCTTCTTCATTTTGAAAGTGCATCAAATTGTAAAACTAAATACATAATACAAGTAGGATTTTAGAAAATCACAAAACACGAAACGAAAACCCTTAATTTATTGCTCTTTTTTTTTTTTTTTTTTTTTTAATTCTCCCATGTAGGGAAGGCAAAGGGAACGAAGCCCATACAGCCATGTCTGCAATATATATATCTTCAGTATTTTGCATTGAAATGCTAGTGTAATGCATTTCAATGCATCTTGGGAGAGTTTGGCGTCAAACGATCGATGGCAGACACTGTGGTGCTACTTGGATGAGGTGGATTACCACGATAAAAAACTCATCACTTTTCACACCACTTGACGTTTATTTCGATAATCCTCCATATTGCACATCATCACAGACACTTATTACACAAAACTACACTGATTTTACGTAACAATATCCACTCCGTACAATATTATAATCATCGAAATAAAAATCACGTCCGCCATAGTTGAATGCCGCCAAAACTCCTTATTGCTCTTTCTTTGACAGTTTTGACATTTTTTTTGTTGTAAAATTCACCCATGTAGGGAAGGCAAAGGGAACAAAGCGCATACAGCCAAGTCTTCAATTTCTTCAGTAGTTTGCATTAAAATGCTAGTGTATTGCATTTCAATGCATCTTGGGAGAGTTTGGCGTCAAACGATCGATGGCAGACACTGTGGTGCTACTTGGATAAGGTGGATTACCACAATAAAAAACTCATCACTTTTCACACCACTTGACGCTTATTTCGATAATCCTCCACATTGCACATGATCACAGACACTTATTACACAAAACTACACTGATTTTACGTAACAATATCCACTCCATACAATATTACAATCATTGAAATAAAAATCACGTCCGCCATTAGCCAAATGCCGCCAAATTCTCATTTCTCTTTTTTTTTTATTGTTATAAAATTCTCCTCTGAGAAAATTCTCCCATGTAGGGAAGGCAAAGGGAACGGAGCCCATAAAGTCAAGTCTTCAGTATTTTATTTCTTCAGTAGTTACTTCGATGAGGTGGATTACCACGATAAAAATCCCATCATTTTTCACACCACTTGACGATAATTTCAATGATTCTCCATATCGCTCATCATTATTGACACTTACTACACAAAACCACACTGATATTACGCAACAAGATCAACTCCGAAACAATATTTCAATCACTGAAATAAAAATCACATCCGCTATTGTTGGATGCCGCCAAAAACTCTGTAAAATTCTCCCATGTAGGGAAGGCAAAGGGAACGAAGCTCATACAGCCATGTCATCGGTATTTAGTATTTGTATTGAATTGCAAGTGTAAAACATTTCAATACGTCTTGGGAGAGTTTAGCGTCAAGCAATGGTGATGGCTCAGAGTAAACAGAACTGGAGTAGCCATTAGTCAATTTCTCAAACATTTTTTTCTGCCATTTCTTGCGGGGGGTGAGGTTACCACTACACTCAAAGCCAGCACAACGCACAACGTTTTTACAAATGCACACATGCATAATTCGACACACAAATTTAAATTTCACGCACACACACGCTTAAAATAGTCACGTGGGGTGTGCGTTTTGACAACGTCACAGCCGCACTCCCCACGAGACTAGCGCTCGAAATTTGAAATCGTAGAATTCTAAAACAAGAAATAATGAAGTAAATAATCATGAAATCTTAAAAATTATAATTACAAATAAAAGGTGACACCATATTTTAGCATACTCGATGTTTTCTATTTATTTTTACAACAAAAAACAGCACAGGCAGGCATTTTTGCGGGAGCTCTGTTCGCCGCAACGTTTACAATGTTATGGCTGTCAAAATGGCGGCTCAACTAGTTTTATTAAACGTGCAAGCATCCGATGCTTGTGCATTTGGCAGAGGGGAATGTTAGACAAAGGCTACTCCAGTTCTGTTTACTCTGAGGGTGATGGTGATGGCTACAGTAATTAATTATTTGGGGTCCAATAAAAAAAGGGTCAACTAGACTACGAGTATTAATAAAAACGTAGTAAAATAATATGAAGGAGCTTACACAAATATCATAATACATGTTTTTCTTTCGTGTGGAAGAAAGGGACAAACACATTATTTTGTTGGCATGTGGACAGACCATAGACGTCAGCATTGTACATCTATGGGACAGACCGCCCGCTCAAGCGCCTATTCCCTTTGATCCGTGCTTAGAAAAAGGATCCGTGATATTTGTGCCTAAGTTTGTGCCGGACGCGACGCATCAACCTACCACAGACTCAGACCACAGATGACCAAATCACCCCCACTACACGTTAGTGATCACGCCCGTCAATGCGATCTTCAGACGCACCTGTCTACGTGTAGACGAGGCACAAGTGGAAGGACTATGCTTTAGCTCCCATTGCTTTCTCCATATTTAAAAAAAAATTAAAAAACAAAGAGAAAGATCCATTGCGATTGTCGCGATTGAGTTTATTATGAATTTATTGCTCCCTAACATTGTATTCTGTTAATTTTGAGTAAAAGTTAATAAACTAACTATATGAGAATTCTGTTTTCATGTCTTTTACAAGACAAAAGTGACGAAAATGTGGGAATCGCCGTATTTGTCATGTTTGGTTCTGTACATATTTTCGTTTCAAATTATTGCTACAAATTCTCGCACTTCTAATATTTGGAAACTTAATGTCGAAGAAGACCTAATAGTAGATGGAACGACCCTACCGCAAGTTAGTCAATACTATTTACTTTACTTATTATTTGTTTCATACATTTTTAAGCATATTGTTACCCTAGTTCCTTACATCAAACGTACCATACAATATCACAGTGCCCTTATGGAACGCAAAAATAGCATATTACTAAAATGCAGTTATCTTTTAGGATGAAAATGATAAGACTAAAATGAGTGAAGAAGATTCCATTTTCAACATAATAACTTCGACTGTTTACTATGGAAACACTTGGACTAAACATGGTTTTGATATGTTTTGTACAGACTGTCAGATATATGAACAACAAAGGTATTGTTTGTGTCTACAATAACATTGATTTTTATTTAATAATTTCAAACTGAAAGAAATTTTAGCTATGAGAATCATCTTTAAATGTTTAGTTTTTCATTACAGTATAAAAGCTGCAAGCTTTGAAAATAAGTCTTAATATCTCTTTAAAGTCAATATTAGAGCCCTTCTGATATATATGACATCAATAAATAAAAATTGTTTTAAAATATGTCAAGCAGTAGGTAAAATATATTTTTGACTGTTTCAGGGCTGGTACTGAGAATAATGATGAGACAAGTCCATCAGAGAGTAATGGAGACATTGACAATGAGTACCTGGACTGCGGCAAAGCAGTGAATTTCACTTACTATGATAATTTAGTTGGTGTTGCACGGCGTCACAGACATCCTAATGTACCTGAACCACAGGTTGTATTAAATACAAAGTATCATAATAATTATGCTAAGCATGTTTTGCCTACTTAAAGGTACCTTTAGGTAAAATACAACACATACACTAAACTGATATTCTTAAGACTAGATTAAACTATCTGTGGTCCTGTCACACAGGAAATGATCTGTGAAATAATAATTTCAAAATTCACAGATATTTGTTTAATTTTTAGACAACACTGTCTTATTAAAATTCAATTCTATTTTAATGTAAAAATATCATATTTTTGTTCAGGTTGCACTTATTTTTACCAAAAAGAAGTCCTACAAAAATGGGGTGACAGAGTTAGATATAAATGCTTTGGAGAAACGCCTCAAAAAGGCTAAAAGAGAGAAGCCAAAATCAGTACAATTGTACAACCAAATTGGTAACTTCTGGAGAATCAAAGGTGACACCCGTCAGTCTATTGAATGCTTTAGAAGGGCTCTTGCAGTTTCTCCATATAATGCAGAGGTATGTAATTAATTAAAACCTTTTTGTTTATTTTAAATAAAGGAAAATTTTATTAATATCTAAACAAACTATTACTCACAAGTTAGAAATTTGTATCTGAAAGTCTGTTACGTACAATACCATATAATGTAATGTTTTCCTGTTTTAAAATATATTGCATAATTGTTAAATAGCCATTTATCATTAAATTATACTTGGTGGGTGTTGTAGAAGCTTTAGTTATTTTATGTCTAAATGAGAATGCATAAAATAGGTCCATATGAGTAATCAAGATAATACAAGTAGAAATAATTTTGTAATAATATGTTTTGATACAGATGTGGTTAATATGTGGTTAACTTATACAAATTATATTTTACCTTATTTAATTTTGTAAGTATTGAAGCCTAATTTACAGATAAAAAAAAATTATGAATAGTACATATATGGTAAACTAAATACAATAGACAAAATGACTTTTTTTAAGACAAAAGTGAATAGGCATTTCCTGTGTTTGCATTGCTCTTTAGGCTTCGTAGTTGCTTTCCATCAAGATAGATTGTAATCAAATACACATACAAAAAAAATCTATCCTCTTTTCTTCTCTTTCTCTTTAATGATATTTTTATTGCTGTCATTAGGTGTTGCTGAACCTTGCAAGGGTTCTGTTTACCCTGCAGTACCTGGATGATGCCATCTACCTAACGCGACGATCACTGGAGGTACAGCCGCCAGACCGTAGCGCATGGCAGCAGTATTTTACGCTCGGCGAAATTTTCAAGGCATATGGACATTATCAGGTATTACTTACATAATTTTCTATTCTTCACAATTGACAATATAAGTTTGATGTTTTTACTTTCTATTTCATGTAATTGAGCTAACAAAGTGCTTATTTCGTATGTTACAGGAAGCAGCAGTCCACCTGAGACACGCACTAGACCTGAGGCCAGACTTTGAGCCAGCACTAGCTGCACTAAAAGACATAGAGAACATACCGGAAGCCTCTGTGCATGTCTACACTTTACTTATTATTGTGTGTTTGGTAAGTGTCAATTATACTTGCTTGTAAAATTGCACAGATTGTTCTTTAGCATGGAGTAGACTCCCACAAGTGGCCACAAAAGTGGCAGCTAAAAACACCAATCAATTTAAAAACAAACTAGACAGATACATTAAGAAAAATAAAGAAATTTAATAAAGTAATTTAGATACAGGGATTATCAGTTTTACAATAATAATAATATCATAATATTGTATCACACTAAGACCCCTTTCTGGACGGCAGCGGGCGCCAGCTCGACTTGATCGAAGTGCATAGATTTGTATAAAACCGCCCGAATTGCCTACGGCGTCCGATGACAAGTCCGTGTGACGCAGCGACCAGCGAATTTTCATTTTATTTCACCCTCAATACATTTGTCCCCCCTGTGCGCTAGTATCAAGCAAGTAATGAAAAGAGAATTCGTATCCGTTGCGCGCCAATACAGAGGCTGATAAAGGCGGCTCCCCTACCAAAACCCTTCAAGTTGTTTTTGTCAGCTTTTTAATACTTCTTGTTGCTAAAATTTAAAAAAATCATCCTTCACAATTTGAATTTACATAACGTTTTAAAATTACTATTATTTTTATAATCAAGTACCAAAACAACTAAAACTAATATTTAAGAATTTTTGTATCTACACCATAAGGAGTAGTCCTATAAAATTCTCGTTGACTAATCGAAAGACAAAAAAAATAGAGATTCCACATAAAAAACTATGTAAAAGACCATTTTTCGATTTTGGTGACAATTTTCATAAATTCCGAAGGAGCGTCGCGCGAGGTGTTAGTAAAGAACAAAATCCTCAAGGTCGTTTGCTAGAGTGCCCATGCAATTTTTAACTTTTAGAGTAAAATATTTTTTTTACTATTATATAATATTATTATATGTACGAGTTATACAATAAAATCAATTGGTAATTTATATGACACCAAAAGTGTCTCGTAATGTGGGATGTTGCCAGTCGCTTTTTAATTAATTAGTTTTTATCTTAATTGCTTAGCGAATTTCAACATCGTTCATTGTTTCAAATGCTCATATATTCTTCCTGATTATAATGCTAAAAATCTATGTTCATAATATCTATGGCATTCCGAGCGAGTGGTAGGTTCACTTATTCATAAATTGACGTTTTTAAGTGTTTGTATATCAAGCCTATAAAATAAAGATAATTTTGATTTTGAATAACTTTTTAATTTCCAGGTGATGGGGGTCTTACTAGTGATCCTGTCATCAGTGGACAGTGGCAACGAGGTCGAGGAGCACAAAACGCAACGGCACTTCAACCGTGCTATGGCGATGCGCTCACTCCGAGGCGTGGCTCTGCCCGGGGCGCGCGGCCGCAAAAAAGGCGGCAACTAAACAACTACCCGCCTGAGTTTTGATCTCTGCAAGTAATGTCCATAATACTTAATACATCATTCACTTAAATTTCAGTTCCTTCCTTGATAAGACCTATAGTAATGGTATGGAGTACAAAACTTCCAATTTATTCTAAGACTCTGTTGCAAATATAGTTCAATAATTTGAATTTAATACAAAGTCTACCCTTTTGGTACTGCTTGTATCTAGGAATAAAGTTTACAAATTTTACTTGTGATGTGACCAATACTTAACTTTTACTGAATTTGTTGATTCGGTTATAAAACTATGTTCCTCAATTATTTATTTTTTTAAGGATAACTTATTTTATGATAAACTACAACTCTGCAAGATTTGAAACTCAGGCAAAACTATGAACAAGAAAATAATATCGCTTAAAAATGCAAATTACGCGTGATGTCAATAGATATTTTAAATGGTTTCGAGTATTTGCTATTGAAATCGCTTGTGAATTAATGTATGAGGTACTGTTCTATTTCTTAAATATTTGTTTTTAAAAATGTGACTCAATTACTTTTTCTGATAATAATTAGGTATGGATATGAATAAAACTTTAATGTTATCACAAATTGGTATCTGAGTAATTAGTATTTTGATTATCAGACATGCAATGGCTAAAATCTGCATAAATAAGACCTACTACACACTTACTTTTATTCCAATTAAAAATATTTCAAAAAATTAAGAATAACCAGATATTGATGAAAAAGGCATAGTAAAATTGGGTATAGCAGAGGAAGAATGATAGTAGAATAAATGCTGTTGAAGAGCGTTAGGAAGCATTTATACGGGCTGTTTGAAGGGGCTATCTACACAGGTAAATACAGCAAATGTATAGAGGAAAGTTGGAAGTGGACAACTTAGTTGAACATGCTAAACATGATGTTCGAAATAACACCACCGAGAGGCATGTAAGTAGACATTCATGAAAGAATCAAACGAAAGATGTGTGTCAAGTTTTTTTATACATAGACTAGCAAAATGACCAAAGATTGTAACAAAGAGAACTTTAAATCTCTGCCTACCCACCGGAAAAGTTTTAAAAGGGCATTATCGTAATTGATTTGCGAAATTTGCAGTTCAAGTCATGCATGTACGGTAATACTTTCCTCAGTACAAATAATACCAAAATTAATTTCATAGAACAGTACCGAGTAGATTAATGTACAAAAAGTTGGATAATCCGGCCGGTTTTCGGTCCTGCCATTTCTAATTTGATCTCTGCTTTGTAGTCTTCTTCACCTCATGAAGTGTGGTGAATTAGCTGTTCAAAGACTAATTTGTTATTTACAATTTTTCCAATAATCTACATTTATCCTGTTTTAGGTATTTATACCACAAACTTATTGAAACAACAATAGCATGTTGACTAAAATTTAAAGATCCTTAATATGTAGCTAGTTATAGCATTGAGTGCTCGAATTTTAAAATTATAAAGTGTTCTAAAGATTTGTGCAAATTTTAAAACAGCTAAATGTAGGGAAGTGAATGCAAAGCCCTCAGTTGGGATTCATCAGTCGGTTATGGCATGCCAGCCTCTATTTGCAACCTAGTCATTCACTTAGACAAGTTGGGCTAATTTGCGCCCCGTGTGTGTTTGGTAAAGTAGTGCATGCAAATAACTTGTTAAGTGTTCTTAGCGTCTAAGGATTTAAAGGAGGCAAGTAAATTTCGAGATTGGTAAAAATGTACCTGTTTTCAGTGGTTCTTTTGTTAATTTTTGACTATTTATAACTTAATACATGATTGTCTTAGCATTAATTTCTGTGTTTTATTCGTAGATACCTATTTATATTTCAATAAACAGGGTTTATTAATTCAAATGAAAGAAAATATTTAAAAAATTATATGTCATTTATTTATAAACTGTATACATGTAACTGAAGAGTCCGCCATTTGACTAAGCTGGTTTATTGTAAGCCAATATCAATGCACAATACTCTCCACAGCCCTAGCACAATATAGCAGGGTACATTAGACACAGTAAAAAAATATTACAAAAAAATCTAAAGTTCATGTTCTTTTATGACTCATTTAATCTCATGTCTCGACCTATATGTGCTAGGTCCATCTTGTTTTACTTTTGAATTTACAAAAACAGTCATTAAGATTGTACATTTACTTACACCTAGTTAACCAAAACAAGAGTTGACAATGCATTGACCATATTATTATGATGATCTTGTTCAATAGGAAGGAGATTATTTAGTAATAAATATTAAGCAGTGTCGTGGATGCCTAGACGGAATATATCGTGCTGAACAAAGAATGAGTCTGCAAGAGGCTTCAGTACGAATGTCTGCATGTACGGGTGTGGACGATCCTCATCACACTGAAAAATTATAAAAAGGAGTCATTAGTTATCAAACTTTTTTAAATTGGTTATTTGTTGGCTAGAAGTTGAAACTGCCAAATGAAAATTATATTACACAGAGAATATTGATACAGTCGGGAGAAATGTAATACAAGCATCTAGAACTAATTAACATGATGCATTGTAAACAAATTATTAGAATTTCGCTCCTAGATATAAGTTTTAACATGCAAACTTCTAGTTTCATATATCAGTTCAGCTCTGACTACATTCAAATCAGCATTATGTTCAAGTCTGTTGCGAAAATGTATTTTGAATATTTTAGAACTGCATGGAGTCCATTCGCTGAATATCGTAAAAAACTCTTCAATACCACTATAATATATATATAAAATTATAACTTCGAGAGAAATAGGGCCCACTGTGTGGCCTCAGTTTGGAAACTAAATTTTCTACAATTTTCAAAATTTTCCAAACGTATTTTAACACTAGAAAGACCTCTGTAAACTTAAGACTCACTTAAATATACCTCTTTGACTTTTAGTGCTTTGTATTACTAAATATAAAGTTCTCAGCTCAAGTAAATGAAGAAATGCAATTACCTAATTAAAACACAGACCATTATCTTTATAAAACGCAACTCATCGTAGGTACAGTCAACCAACAAATTTCTTATAATTATCAAATAACAGACAAGTGTATGTCCTGCCTAAGTGGTAAGCATCCTGCACTGTGGATCCTACTCCCTTTCTCTATAACACCTTGCTCACCAACAGAAATGCAACAGCACATGATTTATGATTCCAAAATTTTTAAAACAAATTCAAATATATGAATCCATAATGTAATAAATAAATCGCCTTGCTTTTATGTGACTAAGAATCATTTTCTGGGAAATAGTGATGACTATGTGTTTTTCTGTCATTCTAATTATAATTTCATAAGATGGTGTTTGTCTTGATAGTAGGTAAGATGTAAATCCTGGATGCTGGTCTTTCTAGTGTTAAAGCTACTGAAACATTCTTTATTTTTTATTTAAAAGGGAAACAAAGACTGCATTATTATAAATCTTTTAAATAAACATAATTCTGTAAATAACATGCTCATTGTTCATTTTTATATAAAAAATCATTTGCATGTGAAGTAGGAAGTTAAATATTGTTAAAAAATTGTCATAAATTATGAAGGTATTTTTATTAACTAGGGATTATGACAGACTTTAACCCCTTGGCGGGCACCATGAACACCAGAGTTCACAAACAACATTTGTTTCTATTGAATCTTGTTTTGTGCCCATTGACTAGTTAATATTTAGAGACAATTATGATCATTTTCTGTAAGTTAACTTTCATCTATAAAAAGTTATGATGCAATGACCCTTACTATTTAAAAGTCAAAGCAGTGTAACGACATTCAGGAAATTATACAAGAAGTCATGTGCAACAAATCATAATTCTAGCACTAATACAATAACGAGGTAGGTAAGGTAGCTAAACATTTTTTCACTTTTCATTTTTTTTGGTAATATTAATTACCAACATCCCATTAGTTCATTATGTTATTTTGAAAAAGAATTAAAATATTTGTAAACTACAAGACAAAACAAACACTGGTAACTAATTTCTGCAAAGTTTTAAGTGTAATATAATAAAATCTATTTAGGTCTATTTAAGTTTTTGATTGGTTCTGAGCTTAGTAACAATAATGAAAGTATATAGTTAAAAGTCTTTTATATTATATTAGTGGTATTAGTATATATTGAAATGGTTTAGTAAACATTCTATCATACATGTATGTTACAGGAGACCAAGTAACTATTGTGAACATTTGCCGATATCCAATTATGGAGGTATTAGCAAACTTAAAGTGAAAGCAGTGCATAAATGCAGGTAGGTACACTATTACACATATGGTTCCTTACTTTGCCTTTGTAGTTTAAATTATTCTTAAACATCATGAAGTGCCAGCCTGAATATGTCGTGCTCTACATAGAATGAGTTCCCTATTGGCTTCAACACAAAGGTTTGAAGGTATGCATGTGGCCGATCTTCATCTGTCTGTTACAAATGTAACATTATATTATATATTATTATAGAAACTTAATTGCTCATTCAGATAAATTATTCAAACAGAAAAAGGGATTCAAAATACTCTGAGCTGAGGAAAGAAAGTTTTGTCATAATTTTGATAACATAAAGATTTTATTTTTATTATTTTAAAGAGTTTTTTTTAAAGTCTACATACCTGAAGTCTTCCAAGGACATTAATTAAAACACCTCCATCAAACATTGGTTGTGAATCAACAGATGTTATTAGTCTAACAATTTTTTGAAATTGCAAACTCTGGAACAAGTATATTTTTTATAAGGGGCAAGATCTATAATGTTTATTGTCTAAATCAATTGAATTTTTAGAACACAACATTTTATGTCACATATTATGAGGTAGACAGGTATACACACAATTCACTACTGTAAAACATTGAATTTACTATTTGAGTTATCCGTAAATTATAAATATTTATGAACTTACATTTAATTTTTCCATTATTTTAACAGCACCTTGAATTTGAACTCCTTCAAATGTCATAAAAGATGTTTCTACCTGTAATTAACATGATAAAATATTGAATTGTCATCGTCATCAGCCTATATACGTCCCACTGCTGGGACAGGCCTTCCTCATGGAGAAACACATGAGGAGTATGGGCCGTAACACCACCACGCTGGCCCAATGCAATGCGGGTTGGTGGGTAGAAACAGTCACAAATGCGACCGGGACCAACGGACCATTGAATTGTCATAGTTTTACTTATACTAACAATATACTTAATTATCAAGATTTCTTAAATGTATAATAAAATGTTGCAAATTTTATCAGCATTAACCCTTTAAATCCCTGATGGCATCTTAAGATGCCACAAACAATAGATTATGCTCACATTTGGTATCTGAGCAGTTAAAATGTAATGCAAAGGTAGTTAATTCTAGCAAATGATGAAGTAACTAAGGTCCTTGCTATTCCTTGAACATGCATCATCTTCCCTCCTTTAAAAATAACCTAACCTAAATATTAGATTTTAATTTGAAACAGCTATAGAATAATGTAGATATTTCAGAAGTTATTACAACTATAAATTTATAACTTGTTAAATTAAGAAGACAATTGAATCATGGCAACCAAATAGAATACTGATAAATTCTGTAAACATACCCAATACAATTTTATTTTGTGATAATAAGATAACCTATAAGTTTTATATTTAAATGTAATAAATGGTCTATTTTCAAAAAGGAATGAATAAAATATATTCTTGTACTACTAAAACAACTCACATTGTACATATTTGCCAGATTTGGCCGTTGCGCCGGATCGTCGAATAGTGTGTAATATTGTTGTACGAAACCTTTTCCAATAGCATCATATTGGGGATTGAGCGCCATTTAGGTGATGTATGTGATTACTAAAATAATAATAAGATGACCAGAAAACACTTCAAAAATAATTAATCTTCGGCCTTTCGTGGGCCCCGTTATATCCACTCGCTACTGTCGCTACGAAAAATGGCACTTTAGTGATGCATAACTGCAAGTGTCAAAAAAATTGAACATTTCAATTCAATAATAGGGTGGTGACAAGTGAAGTTGGCTTACTCGATTGCAATGCAATTTTGTGATAATCATTTTAAAAGTTCAATCATTGACAAAAAATCGAAATTGTGCATTTTAAAATGTAAGTATGTCTGGTAGCTCCTGTTGCTGTAATGCACGTAGACAGATGCGTCAATAGTTGTCGCGTCCGCCGCCGTGTACAGTCTGAATAATTTAATAGGTGGTTTTTGAAAGTTATTGGTAGTGTATTCTGACATTTGTTTGTAGTAAGATTATTCGATTCGATAGGTTTCTTATGTCTACGTGTAGAGGACACGTAGACAGACAAATTCACAGATATCGGTTGGTACGGTCGCGGTCAGAAAATGTTTATCAGTTTTCAAATTAGATTCTTTATCACTCTGTTTTCAATAAAGTCTATGACATATCAAGTTACTTATTACCCTTTGAAAATTAATAAACAATATGAAGTATGGAAAAGATAAATAAAGAAATGACAGTTATCAAAAATGATTGTTTGAACGTCATTCGGACAAAAGTGAAATTATAATCAGAAATTTTATAAAATAAGATGACAAAATTTTATTTAATAAAACTTGTTTGAGTTTATTTTTTTAAATTATTTATAATTAAAAAAAACTGAAATATTAAAGAAACGTTTTCTTTAAAAAGTTATCGATACACTTCTACATGTCGTCGAGACATTTCGTGATTTCGACTTTTTTGACGCAAGCAATTTTGATACTTAGGGTGGTAAACATTATCTGACCGCGACTGTACTGTCCACAAATGGATCAGCACGAGGCGTGACCACTGGGCACTGACCAAATCAACTCCTATAAACTTCGTCGGCGGACGCGATATCTGCAGACGTGTCTGTCTATCTGGCGCAAATGCGTTTCTTTTCGGTTTTAATGCCACGGATCAAGGAGATTTTTTCGCCGTGTTTATTTCGTTCTTTTGACTAACAAATATTAGCAAAATTTACATATTACTGGAGCTGTATAAAATCGAAAACATTTGGAGTGCGGACGTGTTGCGTCCGCCGAGCACCAACATAGATTGATAGGCCTACAGAAGTTTGTGTAGAGGAGGCATAATAACAAGTTCGTTGCCCATTACACAGGTGGTCATGCATGTAAGCATGCATATATGGATATCAACTTGTTGGATGTTGATTGGGTATTGGTAATCAGTGCAAGGTAGGGAGAGATAACAAGGAACCTCTGTTGGCTGGAAGGATTGAATGGTGCTTGAGTCCCTTCATGAGGAGCGTGCCAAGGGCTTCTCGTTTATTTATTTCATTTAATGATGCTGAGATTCATTGAAATGATCGTATGATACTGTTGGTGTCCTGACGTTGGTATAACTGATTAATTCAGTAAGTATCGTTCGAATAAGTATTTTTCGGCAGAAGGCCTAGAAGCCAGGGCCGTTTAAATAAATTAAACTCGCAACCACAAATATTTTATATCGATGACGGCTGTATGAACTAAAACTCTTGTCCTCCCTAAAGAAAAAAGTTTTCTGCGTTTCGATTCTTTGTTTCACAAAATTTTGACAATCCATCCACAGATTAGAGAGAATACGTCAAGGATGTGTGACAGATGACAAACAAGTGATTGATAAGTTTGGTTGGTTTTGTGCTGTTTTGTGGACTTTTGTTAGTTTTGTAAGCTTAAAACGAAAACAGAAATATGTCTCTAGCTGATGAATTATTAGCCGATTTAGAAGAAAATGACGATGGAGAACTTGAGGCTATAATCGAGAGTAAAACTTTAACCGAAAATTCCCATGAATTTGCTGTGCCCTATCCTGTCATTCCAAAAGAAGAAGAAATAAAAAATGTTTCCATTAGAGAATTGGCAAAATTAAGGGACTCCGATCGACTTAAGCGTGTAAGTAACATTTTACGATTTCTCCATATCGCTTGCATTACATTGTGCCTAGTTTATGGCAACAGGATCTCTGCAGGAACTCTATTAGGAACTCTTAACGTGTCAGGCGCACTTTGGTTGTTATATCTCGATATCTAAGGTATAAGTGAAAAAATTTATTTTGATGAGTTATCTGGTATAATCTTCAAATGTGTATCTGACCTGTATATGAGTTGTTCTCTTAGAATATATTTCTTGTTGTTCAGTAAGATTAGCAATCACTATAGTTATTTCAACTGTGTGTTATTCATTGTTTCCAGTCATTGATATAGGCTTTACTGAGCTAATTCAAAACATTGGTATTAAAGCATTTTAATGATTTTAGGTAATCACGGAAATAGAACTTAATGTTGGAAATAACAGAAAGAAAATTGAAGTGATGGGTCTTATGGAGTCAGATCCAGAGTACCAGCTAATTGTAGAAGCAAATAACATTGCTGTAGAAGTTGATGGCGAAATTGGTTAGTATCAAGATTTATATCATTAATGAAATTTTATTTTAAATCACAATTATAATATTAATGAGGATTTATTTTTCATTGTCTATGTTTATTATTCCTTACTGGGGGAAAGGAATCGTATTAAATATAACCAGTTGTTATTTTATGTCATATTCATTGCTACTTTTTATATTAAATAGAAATATCAAATACAAGATGAAAATAACATGATTTTTTTTTTATAAATGTATTAAGCTACACCATAGTTACAAACATAATGTTGATATTAAAAACTAAATTGAAGAGATTTGTGTTCACAAAAAAATTCTAAGGTTTTACTTTTTGTATATCTGTAGTAACAATCATAATATACCATTTTTTCATAGTATTTTGTTAGGTAAGTTGTGAGCAGGTACCCTAAATATCACTTTCCAGCTATTATCCACAGATTTGTACGAGACAAATATCAGAAACGGTTTCCTGAATTGGAGTCTCTCATTGTAACTCCGTTAGAATATATCCGTTCAGTAAAGGAACTTGGAAACGATTTGGATAAAGCTAAGAATAATGAGATCCTGCAAAGTTTCTTGACACAAGCTACTATTATGATAGTGTCTGTTACTGCATCAACTACTCAAGGGTTTGTTTATTATTATTTTTTTATTACAATGTTCTTTAAAAATGTAGGTCCTTTACCCTCTCTGCAAAAATACAATTTTATCATTTTAGTTAATTGTTAAATATAGTATAATTTGAATGACCTATATAGTTTTGATTTAATTAAGACATTTTAATAAGTGGTAATAATTTAACATCTTTACATAATTTACTATTAAAATAAAGTACTTAGTATTTATTGAAATTGTCAACAATAAAGTTGCACATGTTTGTGTTTTCTAGTAAAAATATTTATTTTCTCCAGGAAACATTTAACAGATAATGAATTGGCAGAAATATTTGAAGCATGTGACATGGCAGCCGAAATAAATAACTACAAATCTAGGATTTTTGAGTATGTGGAGAGTAGGATGACTTTTATTGCACCAAACATCACAGCTATTGTTGGTAAGTAGTTGGTTAACTGGTGATTGACTTTAAAAAAGATGAATAAAGATTTTTTCAAATTGAAGTCACAACTTTCTCTAATAACTCAATTATAAACTAAAAATAATTATCACCTTATAACAAATATTTTCATATTAGACTTTATTTAAGTTCAAGGCGCCACATGCATTTGCTTAGTTAGAAAGTCAATTTTAAATGAAGTAATACTTTAGTCGGCACTCTATTTACCATTTAAAATGCTTCCTCTTGACGTCATTATGCGCATATGAGAGTATATTTTAAATACAGCTCACAATAATTATGTTCTTTATTTCTAGGCGCGTCAACAGCCGCAAAAATATTGGGTATTGCTGGAGGTCTAACAAAGTTGTCCAGAATGCCAGCATGCAATGTGTTGACTCTTGGACAACAAAAGAAGACTCTCTCTGGGTTTTCTCAAGCTGCAGCATTACCACATACTGGATTCATATATTTCTCACAGATAGTTCAAGATACAACACCTGTAAGTAGGATTACTGTCATTCCAGTTGAAAAAACTATTAATATTAATTTAATCAAAATTAATAAAAATCTCTTGTTGTGTCACTCAAAATGTGGTTTGTTTGACTTCTTTTTTATAAAAATTTTTTTACTTTAAAATTCTGACTTCATAATTTAAAAAAAATATAATCATGTGTATTGCCTTGATTAAGTATACTAAACTTAAAAACTAAACTAAAATCAATAAAAATAAAATAAAAATAGGATTGCTTTTGTGCTTAGAATGGTTTACAATTTTTTTCAAACTGAGGAGACTTTACTTCTTGGTTTGTTTCTCTTCCCTTTACTTTAAATATACATTAATAGTATTATAACCTTTATGTTTCAGGAATTAAGATACAAAGCTGCAAAGCTAGTGTCCACAAAGTTGACTTTAGCTGCCAGAGTGGATGCTTGTCACGACGCCACTGACGGCCACATCGGTCGACAGTTGCGAGAAGAAATTGAGAAGAAACTGGATAAATTACAGGTAAAATGTGAACTCACTCACGATGTGTTGTGTATGTTGTGTTTATGATTAAATAAGCATCCAAATAACAACAAAACATTTATATTAATTTACGCGTGTTATTTAACTGGTTAGCAAAATATTAGAAAATAACCAATTGAGCAGCAACTTATGGGCAGCAGATATTTCTAATTTGTCAGCAAAATAACAAATTGGGCAGCAATTCAAATGTTTTCTCTGTTGCCAAATTGTTTAATATATGTTTTGATGGAACAAATATTGTTTTTAAGGGTCATGAAAAAATTACCTCAACCTAATATCTATCAGATTACAATTCATAGGATCAACCTTTTCTTAGATTTTATCATTTTCGGTAACATTTATATTGCTGCCCAATTAATTATTCTGGTGACCAAATGATTATTTTGCTGCCCAAATAATTATATTGTTGACAAAATATTTCGTTGCTGCCTAAAATGATTTTTCGGATGTCTTTTTTGTTGCTGACCAAATAATTAAATGGCTGCCCAATTAATTACTTCTCTTTATTTATTAAAGAAAACTTTTTCTGTGTTTCAGTAATTGCTTTACCACTGAACTCCAAAAAGACCAACGAAAAACTGTATGATAAAACGATATAAAAAAATCATTAATGACTGTCAGAAATACCAGAAATCGTCGCCATCTTGATTTTGTCTTATCATATCGGGTGTTGGTTACGCGCACAGCCGAACTAGTTGTCCATTGGCCACTCCTAAATCTGTATTAATAAATATGTGCTTCACCTTTAGGACTGTAAATTTTTGAGTTATAGTAAAATAGATCTACTTAAAATTACGTCCGTTAATATCAAATAAACTTTTCCTTGACACAGGAGCCGCCGCCAGTAAAATTCGTGAAGCCTCTCCCTAAGCCGATCGAGCAGAGCCGCAAGAAGCGCGGCGGGAAGCGCGTGCGCAAGATGAAGGAGCGCTATGCCATGACAGAGTTCAGGAAGAACGCAAACCGGCTCAACTTCGCCGACGTGAGTGTAACGTATTTACGACATACAATTCATTTTATATAAAGTTTATTCTGCTTCAAGTCAATAGTTAAATAAGAGGAATAAAAAAGAATAAAATAATAATTCTCACACTAAAATCAATACGAACATATCAATCTCACACACTAGCAATCTAAGCGATCGAGATATAATTAAAGACGCTTATCCTTGATTAAATTTCTTTTTTACTTGTTACCTAAGTAAGATTTAATTGCGCCAATTTTCCGAGAGCAGCGGTAACAACATCATTCGTATACAACAATCACATACAAAACATATAATTATCTCATCGGTGCTACTTAAAATTGATCTTTAATGTTATGGCATTACGGTGTTAGTAAGACGCTGATGTATCTCCGATATAAATGTGACGTGACGGTTGGACGCAGCGATGAATTTCAAATGGTAGTAAGTGGCGCGTTTTTTCACGTGGCCCAAATAGACCGGAACTCGACCTGGTGGAGCGCGCGGACGTCCGTGCGGCCCGTTGCTTGCGCGTGCGCCGTCTGCCAAGTGTGCGGTGACATACGACTGGCAAGATAGGCGAATTTGGATGTTATTGGTAGTTTATAATGATTGATTCTTTATCCGTTTTTTAACAGAAATGTTCTATACTAAGGACTCATCAGCCAACATATTGTTATTACAGTATTCATTGAGAAAACTAACACAACTATACGCAACGAGTTATGGGTGGACTTGCATGTAATAAAGATCTCTTTCAGCCAACACTCACAACACAGTACAGTGAGTCTAATTAGCCTACCTACTTTTGAACATACCAAATAATAGATAATGTAATATTCCCCATTTCAAGTGACTATTAGCTGCTGTCTGAATTTACCAAAACTGAGCGAAAAATAACAACGCGGCGGCTTTAATGTTATTAATTAGAATCATATAAATTATATTGTTTTAAGAGCTTAATTTCATAGGTAGGTTATACTGAAATTATTTATTATTGGACAAAAGAAAACTAAGGTAAATAATCTATGATTTAACGTAAAACTTTCTGTAGTATTACAAACATGCTCCACAAACTACTATACAGTGTGTACGCGCAGCCTAATGTACAGATTAGCTGAATGGTGAGCATGCCTAATAGGATCGCAAACATCAAATGTTCGCGAAATTATAATGAAAGTGTGTTAATGTTCTGTAAATGGCGCAAATGTTCTTATGAACAGTCTTAATATCGTAGTTTTACACGCATATTAATAAAAACACGTTAATCAACTACTTAAGCATTATTTAGATAATCAACTAATTAAGATTTAAGCAATGCTAAAGATCATATTCATAAAACAGTTTTAATTAGTGCTAGCAGTTGCCCGCGACTTCGTCCGCGGTTACTGCGGTTTTTAAGTATCCCACGGGAACCCTTTAATATTCAGGAATAAAAAGTTTTTAAGATGTTGACCAGGGATATAAGGTATCACCATGCAAAATTTCATTGAAATCGGTCCAGCCATTTCGGAGATTAGCCAATACAAACAGACTAACAGACAGAGAAAAAAAATTAAAACAATTTTTTATGTATTTTACCTCTTTTTACATTTCCCTTGACTTGATTTTAAGCATTTATTCTATGTGTAGTTTTATTATATGATATAGATTTATCTTTCACTTTGACAGTCCATTTTTAAATAATAATAACTGTTTATCGTCCCCCGTTTTGTTATTTTGCATATAATTCCCTGAGGTTGTTTAATTAAACAGATATGTTACATTTCAAACGTAGAATTAGGTTTTTTGAAGTCAAACTTCCTTTGACATTGTTGAAAGTCTTGCTTAAATATAAATAGCGTTTATGAGTAGGGAATGTGTTTTTCTTATACTCGTAAACTGTAAATTTTTCAATTTGATCTAACCTCATGGTGATGATAGCTCACTTAAAATCGCACTTAACGTATATGGATTAACATATTATAGAATATTAATTTGTGTCTCGGCAAAGAAGTAATTTTTTTGGTTCCTGTTGTCATTGCATTAACTCATCAACACTTATCGGGTCCAAAGTGTTTGGACTCGGACTACTATTTCAATGCGTGACGTTTATTTCTAAAATTATTAAAATCTCTTTGGTACAATCGAGTTCAATAATATGTAGCCCTTCCAGTGAGAGTCATTTACTTATATTTATGATCTCGACTGTACCAGAAAAATGTATTATCTAAATAACAGACGAAATTCTAAAAACTATTTTGTTGTCATATCACTAATGGTATGCAATCTCTTCGTAGATCGAAGACGACGCCTACCAAGAAGATCTGGGTTACACTCGCGGGACGATCGGCAAGTCTAGCACGGGCCGGGTGCGCCTGCCGCAGATAGACGAGAAGACCAAGGTCCGCATCAGCAAGACCCTTCAGAAGAACCTCCAGAAACAAAACCAGCAGTACGGCGGCGCTACCAGCATACGGAGACAAGTCTCCGGTACTGCGTCTTCGGTCGCTTTCACGCCTTTGCAGGTTGGTGCTTTTACTTTATGGTATAAGTTTAGGTTTTACATGACATTACGGTTCATGATCTCTGCATAAGCAGCAACTGCCGCCTTTCACCTTAGGCTCCCTGTCCAATACCGCGGAGCGAGGGTGCGGAGCGGAGATTTTTAGCAACGCTATTGGCTTATCGAGATATGGGAACAGCAGAGCGGAGTTTAGAAGCAATGCTATTGGTTGATATTGACACAGATCAAGCTCCGCTTTTTTTCTCCACTCATTTGGATAGGCAGCCTTATTCTCAATTGCCGAATCACGGAGTTTCTACACCTACCGTATCTTTTTATTGCGAGCGACACTTGAATTTAGGTGTCCTAGAGGTAAATGACTTTAGTTGATTAGAGGTTAGAAAACATGTGAATACAGGATTTTGGTTGGAAGAATTAATCACAGTGCGCTTGCCACCGAGTGACAGAGCAAAGCAAGTTATAGAACCCAGTTATATCACTTCTTAACAAGCAATGCTGTTTTGCGACAGCAAAAGATAAGATACGGGCGCACGTGCATATGTATTACGACTTTAATCCTCTCTATTCCAACATTATGGTCTAAGGGGCCATCCATAAATTACTTCACACGTATTGGGTTCTTACCTATGAAATTGGTCTTTTTTATTCTGTTTTAGTATTTTGTCTGTAACTATTAAGATTCAGAGTATTCCTAAAAAATAATTACCTCGTCTAAAAATAGACTATATATTTGAGCTCTTTTGATTTGTTTTGATAATTTGTTGTAAGTTTAATTGTGTTAAAATTGGACACGCAGACAACTCTTTTTAAGTGCCTCCCGAATACATCATTTTATTTGCATTCACTTAAAAACGATAAATAATTTTTATGAAGTGTGATATTACACATATTACTAAAGCTTGTCTAATGATACATGCCAAATATTATTTTGTCGTTGTGAAGAAAACTGATAAAGTGTTAGTATGGGAATTGCAGAATTCCACAAAATCTCCATACAAAACACCAATTTCATAGGTAAGGACCTAATATTTCACAATTTTTGGACTCCTCTCTCGTCCTTGTATGAGCTTGTTACATTTGTGGGACTCCCCCCCCCAGTGATACGTCACATTTTTCGCCATTTTACCTCTAGATATTATTGAAGTTCCGAAATTATTTTTAATTCCCTTAAAATATTTTCCTTAATATGTCACATCACGAAATCAAAGACGACTCCCACCCCCTTGTCACACTATGTCACATTTGGTCGACCTCTCTCCCTTCCCCATAATGTTAGCGGTAGGTAATTTATGGATGGCTCCTACCTAATGTTAAATACCCGATCGAATACAATTTTTGATTAAAATATTGGGCTTCTACCCAGCTCTAGAATAAAATTGGTGATGATAACGAAGATAATTTTTATCGCATATTCAGTCAAATTTTAAATAGCGCGTATTCGACCTATTACTCAAAATTTCATAAAATAGAATTATCAATAGTTTATTATTTAATTGGAACAGCTACGTTTAATCAAAGTGTAATTGCACATGACACTGGCTTTTTACTAGTCCATTAATTCCGACCACACGAAGTTAAACACCCGTTGCGATTGTTTACATTAAATTATAAGATTACATAAACACAGGTTATTCTCTTGTAAAAAATTGTGCCGATGTACCCAGTTAACAAGTTTCATTGTTGTTGTGAATTGTTACTGATCTGATATGGAAAAGAAATTATGTGGAATCCATGTTACTGAGTTCACTGAACTCGTCGTGACGAATCGAAATGTTGTCTTTGTTTTTCCCGGCATCATCTAATTGCCATCACACAAGACGTGAAACTAGACTATCTAATCTATGGCATAACTTCTTAAGACAGGTTCCGTTATATCTTACGATTTCAAGGAGACTGTTGGTAAAATCTGTTTTCTTTTTACATATTTTATTTGTTTCTTTAACAAAAACAACAAACGATAGAGTTGTCAATAGGTTTTCATCATTATCATCAGGCCACTCCTGTCCACTACCTGACATAGGTCTCCCCTAATGCACGCTGCCTCTACGGTTTTCAGCCGGTCTCATACAGCCTACTCCAGCCAGCCAACTTACGAATGTCGTCGAACCATCTTGTCGCAGGGCGTCCTACATATTATAATTAAACATGCCAGAGATCGGATATATTTGAGAATTTGAGGATAAAAGTTGAGAATTTCTTTACTGAAATCTTAATCGCCTATGTAATATTTCCATTCGTTAAAGCTAAAACTGCTTTATAAAAGTTGTACAATAAAATTTCATTTATTATCCAGTGTAATTAAACTTTTAAGAATGTTAGCACATTAAACGGAATTCATTGCTACAATGTTGAAATTCATTAATGAAACACATTATACATGTTTATTGTCGGTGGGTATATTATTAGATTTGTTTACGTAAATATTAAGTAAAAATATAGTGTTTTTTTAATTATCGAAATTTAGAAATCAAAATTGATTCATTTTTGCAATGAATTGTGAAAGATGAGCGATGTTCTTTTAAATTGTCGTTCATCACTCGACGGATGTCAACTTACGCTAAAATCAGACGGTTCATGAAAATTGATTCATTTTTAAATGAACAGTGAATGATGAACAGAGTTGTTCTCAAAGGACATTCATCACTCCGATTAACGTTAACTCAGACATTTCATTTTCAGCATTACATCGATGATGAATCGGAAATGAAAGCAAAAATTAACCACCTAATTTCAGCTAGGTAACCATGTTTTAAATTATGCATTTTTCTTGTAATGTTTGGTTAGTAGTGGTAAGAATCGATTTATAGCAGTCGACGGAAGTAGACAATCTACACACATTTCTAGTCGTGCCTGCAACAAAAATACGTAATAAGTTTGAGCCTCTTCATGTGGTGCTTGTATCTCACGTCGATCTCGCCCTTGAGCGGTGCAACTGTCAATGTCCAATGTGCAATCCTCGCTGACATCCCATTACTGTCAATGTGACAATCCGTTAGATTTATGATCATTGGGCAATTCTTGGGCAACTTACAAATATATGTCCTAATTCAAAGGACAAGTTTGATGATTAAAATGGTACAAATTTCAAAATATCATTTACTATATTTAACAATGTTAATTATAGAGTGTAACGGATACCAGTCATGATATAGGGTGATGTTTTCAATCTGAACTGTCACTTTCCCCAGTCAGCTTATGAGTTATTCATTATGGGGGTTGACAACGTAGTTAAATATCCTTCTATTTTGTAACTTTAGAATAGACAATTGTTATATACAGCGTGCTATTATTCTTGGGAAAGTGACTATGAAATATCTCAAATAAATTGCGTTTGTTTCATTTCTAAATACACTATACAACTACTATAAATTCTGGTTGAACAAAATGGTGGAGTGTCCAGGTGTAAAGTGAATATTTCTAGGGGATTGGCGACCTCCGCACCAAACATGCCTCCACCAAACGCTAGCATTATGTCGATCTGTAAACGTGTTCTCCAAGTAAATATGGTATCAACGGCTTACACAAAACTTCTAGTTCTTACTATAATATAAAGTAGCAGTAACAATAATTATGTAGGTATACCTAATATTGCAAAATTATAAAAATAACTGAATAGAATATTGAATGTATCAATTTCAATAGTCAAAACTATTTAATCTTGTAGTGAACATTTTAATAAAAGTTACAAGTTTACAATTTAACTCACTCGACTTCCTCAATGTTTGCATCGTGACTACTGTTTGACTTTTATTGCATAACGAATATTTTATTGCTGGGTCTGAATTGTCTTACTTTTGGTGATACCTACTATATGAAATATGTTGGATGTGCGATTGGTAAAAAACTTGATTCACGTCAAAATCTCGGGAATCGTCATTGTAATTCGTAAGATAGAGTTCCAATGCCTTTGAAACTTTCATTTGACTCTCTTCGAGAGAGAATTTACTGTTTATCTTATTTACTTTGAGTTGGCCTTGTCCGCATTCTCTAATTAGCATTATGCGTCTTTGACATCCTGCATCATCTAAGCAAAATAATGAAAATCCCCTCCATACTCGTTATTTATAGTAGCTGGAATAGTTGTCGTAAATACAAGCATATACAAAGCCTGTCAAAGTGGCCTCATAAATAGCCCGACTTTAAATGAAATATATCTCCTCCACACTGAGGGAAAGTAGAAATTTAATTTAAGCCATACCTTCCTATGGGGCGCATATTTTTAGCGCGTTCGTGTTGGTCGGTGCAATGGCGTTTAGGAGTTGCATGTAGACGGCAAAATTACCCATTGGTATTTCAGGTGATCTTAGAACTTTCTCTTTGTTTGGGATAAGCTAATATTTCTGCTTTGCTTGTTTCTGTTACCAGTTTTACGTGAGCAATTGATCACGATAAGCCATCTTATTAGCTACCTTCATAGAATATTCATTTTATTATTATCTCGATTTAGTTGTTTATTAAAGTTACCAAATATGTATCTATAGGCAACTGTTCACAATAGGGCGTATTATATGCTACCTTCGTAGAATATTCACTTTATGTCTATCGGTACAGCTCTCTTCCTTTCGACTCTCTGCCATGGATCCGCCATCTCGCCCCGTATACCACGTTTACCCAATACCTGGGTATTGGGTGAGCCGCTCACACTTACTGCTAAGTGGGAGCGGCTCGCCTCATCCTCCTACCACACCGGGTCTTCCGAGCCAGCGGGAAGGACCTAATTTTAAATTTTCAAGTACTTAATGAATCGTGCCGTAACTAGTGTGCCGTCCTTAATCTAGTGTCTTTTTTATCATCGTTACACCACCGCAAACATTTATGACCCAAAAACATAATTACTGCCTCGTTATCTAGGTTTATCAGTGGCATCGTAGCCGGCTAACGAGTTAAACGTTGTCTAACATAGGTAAATGTAAGGTGAAGGCGAGGTTATTACAGCCATGCCCTCGACGGCTGGCTGTCATCCAGAACCGTTAGTAGATGCAATCTTGGTATGTCTGTAGTCTGTAAGTCTGTAGCCGAGGCATTTGTGCCAGTACCATTTGAGAGTGTTTTTGTTTGTCTATTTCTGCAGGCGGTGTTTTTAAAAAAACTAAAATAATTTTATTTCATAGGCCAAACATGGCAGTTAATATCGTCAACATTTTAATTCTTTACCATCATAATTTATGGCGAAATATGGGTTTTCGATTATCTGCCTACTCTTGTGGGATATTGATGCGATAATATGTTTATTACACTTTATTTTTTGCTATCCAACCGTATGTCGAATCAGTGGCTTGTCCACCTAAACAGGGAAGTTAAGCAGTAATTACTGAAACCACTTTAATTCTAGTTCACAAACCCATCTAGAAATTCCTGACCAATACGAGCAACAGGAAATTAGACTACGCGCTCCTTATCCGAGAGAGCGGTTCGTTATATCAGCAATGGTACGGGTTTAATCTAATATTACCAATCGTTTCTATTAATGATACGCAATTAAATTAACAATGTGTAGTTTCGTGCTGGGGTTTGAAATAAATCTGAGCGCCTTACTTGTGTACTGGGTATGACGCGCGGCTAAATACATGGTGAGCATTATGAACGTAGATATGACGTTCGCTAATAATAGTGTAAAGTGTATTATATGTAATCCTCGCTTCTTTTCACTGAAGGCAGAGGTGTTAACCAGGGCTTTATAACTGTTTAATTTTTTAACCTAAATCACCCACAAGTACGTATGGAACGTTTTAAAAAGGTTTGGCTCTACCGTAACCTTAAAGAAACCGGCTCTACCAATAGACCAATATTTAAGGGTTTTGAGTTAATAAATCGGTTTATATAGATTTGATTCGATCTTATAATAAAAAGGTGTAAATAATGCGTTTTCGTTTACGGCCCATGGCACTTGTTTACTTAAATTTTACTTTTATTTGATAAATGCAATGAATAAACTAATAAGGGAAGCATGGACACTAAAACTAATTGAAACCTGTGACGTGGGCTTATTATACTGTTGGCAGAGTTGGCTTAAACCGGTTTATTTAGGTTTTTGAAACGGTCTTTTCTTAAATACGCTCCGAGTGAAACCTTTAATAAAAACCGCTAAAAACCTTTATTAACCGGTATTTTTGAAACCGGTTGCAAGCCCTGGTGTTAACACTCACATTTCGCCAGATATGTTAAGTTCCCAACTCGGTGGTACAAACCGTGGGATCGAACCCGCGACTCCCGCGGCCTCTCGAACGAGCAGTGCCCTTTCCGTCCCAACTCGGCTACCGCTGCCTCCTACCATTACTTTACTATTTTTCATTAATTCGATTTCTTTTATTATCTTGTTTTACGGTGTCCAAGAATACTAAATCACGCCTGAAGGTGAAACACCCTTGTTTCGCCTAGTATTACTTGGGCCCTAAAAATATCGTAAGTCTATTCACATAGAAACTGGATATGTGCATGACATTTCCTATTAGTGTTATAAAGCTATTTGTGTCAGCTTAATATCCCAGAGAGCCTCGTCGTTTATCTTGCGGGGTTACTGCAACTTTGTTTCTGGGTTGAATTTGTATTTCGTATATTAGGTCCTTACCTATGAAATTGGTGTTTTGTATGGAGATTTTGGGGATGTCTGCATTTTACATGCTAAAATTTTATCAGTTTTCTTCACAACGACAAATCCAAAGATAATAATATTTGGCATCTATCATTAGACAAGCTTTAGTAATATGTGTAATATCACACTTCATAAAAATTATTTATCGTTTTTAAGTGAATGCAAATAAAATGATGTATTCGGGAGGCACTTAAAAAGAGTTGTCTCCGTGTCCAATTTTAACACAATTAAACTTACAACAAATTATCAAAATAAATCAAAAGAGCTCAAAAATATAGTCTATTTTAGACGAGGTTATTATTTTTTAGGAATACTCTGAATCTTAATAGTTACAGACAAAATACTAAGAGAGAAAAAGAAAACACCAATTTCATAGGTAAGGACGCAATATACTCGTACATATATCCGTGGTTTGCAACTGCTAGTCCATAAATTTTGTACTTATTGTGTAAAGGTAAGATTTGCTTTGAAGGTAGCCATTACTCATGTACCATGTATAAGTACCTACCTAAAAAATCGATTCCGGAGAAATTTTGTTTGGTTACTTTCAAAAATTACAGTAGTCATTGTTCTTACCGAATTCCTTAAGCAATTGGTATTGTTTACCTTATGTTCTTACGTATAAGTCTATTTATTGCACAAGGAAACAATAATTTCAGTTACAAATGTAATAAGTTGAGAACAATCTACCTATCCAGCGATATTTGCGAGACGTAGACACAGACAGACGGAAACAGATTTACTAATGATACTTATCTGTTCTTAAGGCTGCGGAAGATTGCAATTGTTTTGAAGTAATGGCGAATTTATAATTCACTTTTAAAATTGTTGTCTTTTATTAACCCTATAAATCCCGGATGGCATCTCGGCATCTAATTAAGCTATTGCGTCTGAAGTCTGGTACCTGAAGAGTTAATTTTTGCACTTTCTCCTTCAAATTACTTTTGGTAAAATTATGCCTAAAATGTGAAGCCTAGACAGTATTTTATCTTGAAATATAATAAATAAATCAAAATTGACCCTGTTTATAGACATATAGAAATTTCAATGCTGCATTGCATGCTTTTTCGATTTGAGGAGCAAGTGCAACAGTAAAATTATTTCGGACTGTGACTTATATCATAGGTATGTCGCCGGTTCAAAACGCACACTGTTGATCCATCTGATTCCTGTAGTAGTTACAGGGAGATACTTTCAAGTATCACACATGTACAGGAGGAGCTCGGTGGCGTAGTGGTCAGTGCGCTTTGGCTTCGATCGAAAACAATGCTACCTTCGCCATGGTCAGGCCGTGGATGGGTGACCAAGACTTTGTGATCTCGAGCTCCTCCGTGCTTCGGAAGGCACGTTAAGCCGTTGGTCCCGGTCGCATTTGTGGCCGTTTCTACCCACCAACCCGCATTGGGCCAGCGTGGTGGTGTTTCGGCCCATACTCCTCATGTGTTTCTCTATGAGGAAGGCCTGTCCCAGCAGTGGGACGTATATAGGCTGATGACGAATCACACATGTATTCAAGGTGACTTACCACCGTGAGCAGACTGCTTATAAAAAAAAGTTGTTTGCTTTCTAATACCACTTTCTATGAGAAAAAAGTTTAACTTAACTAATATTATTTAATTGCTAATAAAGTGGTGCTTGTGGCAAGCCCTTGCCACAAAAAGCAGCCAGTCTACACTCCTTAGAAAACTTGACATATTATTAAATGCACTTTCTCCTATTTACCGATATTACGAACTTTGCAGTTGATTTACCGAATAGCCGATATTGATAAGGGTTGCATAATGAACTTTTGATAATATAGTACCCGTTAGCATTTCAGCGGTTCTTTGGATGTACTTTCCAGATATGCTTGGAAATAGTGCTTAAAGGAAGTGATTAGGGTAGAGTGGTTAGTTTATTATACTTATTTGCATCAACAGTGAAGCCCATATCTGTTGAACAACATTCACCGTGCTTGCGTGCATAAGTATTATACGGTTATTTGAAAATTGAACGCTTAAATCTTGGAACCACTTTAACCTTTTTACGTTGTTTTTACTCGTCTCCAGTTACATGGGGACAAAAAAAACTTTTTTGACAAACGTAGGTGTTAATTAACACCTTTGCTTATCCTTGGGGATATAGCTAGCTAGGTACGACGTCATATTATCACTAATATGACGTCGTTGTTGTCCTTTACTTAATGAATATCTTGAAGACTATTACATATTTAGTAAGGCTTTCTTTTTGCACCATACTCTACCTGTATATTTACAAGCAAAAAGATGTCATCCTAACAGTACTTTGACGTTTTGTCATTATTTCTGAAAAAGCTAATATTTTATAGATATTGCATTCACAATGGCGACTAAACCATTCGACTTTAGACTATCTTAGGGCGTCAAAAGCGAAGCTACTCGCCATCATAAAATGCAACAACTGTTCTAAGCTATGACAAAAGAAGATGAAATAAACGCAGATGGCTTAAAGATCTTTTTGCTCGTGACTGTGCACATATCTCTCTCTCTTTCTATAATTTTTTCCCAAATTGCTGGTCTTTAACATAAAATATTTGTTTTAGGGATTGGAGATTGTAAACCCACAAGCGGCGGAGACGAGAATCAACGAAGCAAACGCGAAATATTTCTCCAACACTTCGGGCTTCTTGTCGGTGGGAAAAAATGTAACCTAAGCTTAAACTGACAAGTGTGTTCTGACAGTAATGTAGGTACAAAATGTGACACTGTGATTTTGGATTTTTAATTGTAATAAATTTGATCTTCAAATTACTCTTAATTCTTTAATTTTCTTTATTATTTTAGCCCCATTATCATCGTATTTTTGTATATGTAGGTGATTTAATTTTGTGATTTCGTGTAATTTTTACAGCTTTAACGACACGTAAGTATTATCTTTTCATTGTCAATTGTAGCCAAATGTATGGGTGTCCATATTACATTCCTGAAAAGGAATGCATTCAGAGTTAAAAAAAACATTGCTGTTTCATCATTTTAAATTGATAGCAGTGTTCGTACAACTTAATCTTTCTTTAATGAAGCGATATTAAAGCCAAGTTATGGCCAAGTTAGCAGTAAGTTGGTCAGATGAGAAAAATGCGTTCACATGGTGCGATTTCACTCATGCAAGACAGATTACACTTCACCCGATGTGACGTACGCTCTAGATTATAAAATGCTGCAATCATAAACAATTGCGAGATTGAAGGTAAAATATGTTTATAGTATTAATAAGTAAGAGATATGGCTATTAAAAGATTGCATTTATAACGAGTGTACTGTTTACATTTACATTAATTGTTCATGATTAAAGATTATGAATTAGAATAGCGTAATAATTGTAAGCTTCGCTTAAGTGTATTGCATAATCTACTGAAGTTTTACGTATTCAATGTTTTTTTGAAGATTAGTAAAGAATTAAGACTTACCTTAATGCCTAAGTACTACTCTTTGTTGTCTTTTTTTAAATATGACAGGTAAGCTCTTGGCTTTCATCGCACCTGATGGTAAGTGACGATAACGCGGGTGGATAGTAGGTACGAACGCACATCCTTCGTGAAGGAGAGCTTAGGCGCAGAGCGCGCTTCTATGGTCAGCTTTCGCTGTCGAGTCTCGGGTGTTCGGATTGCAGCCCTACGACTAATATCGACTTTTAGCTCCCTGGAGCTAAAAGATACGCGAAGCCCGTGTTAATAGTTTCACATGTGGAGCTACTTATGGTGGACAGAGTGCGTGCCGCTGGACCTTTTTTGGGTAAGATCGTTCTGAGAACTGTTGAGCAGAGGAGCCCCACATAATCCTAGAGCGGCTGCTGCGGCTGCTCATCCTGCTAGGTTATGCGTAAATGCATTATACAAAAAAAAAAAATTGAGATTTTTAAAACACCTATCTACCCGTGCGAGGGTGGGGCGGACCGCTAGTCGTGTATATAGGTTAAATATTGTTTTCACGATGTTAATATCAATGTTAAACACGTAAGAGTTACGGTAATTTACGGCTAATTGTGTCACGCTTCACTTGTAGGTGATATTTAACACTACTATGGCGTGAAAACGTTCACGTTGTCTCTTCTCTATATTTCGGATCGTTTCTCAAGTAGCGTATGCTCTCGAAATCAGTAAGCTTTATTTATGTAATCAATGCTAGTATACGATGATGAATTTGAATAGTTTCGTTATTTAATCTTTTTACAAGTGTTTTATACTTACCATTTAATTTATATTTCCCGACATCGCTTTCCTGAAAATGATGAAGTCAAATGATTCTCAATTCAGTTTTCTCAATTTCTTGACTGCACAGGTTTTTGTTGATTACTTATAACGTTTTCGACTGTGATTTGATTGTCTTGTCCTGTTCCACTCGTCGGCTCAAGATCCACAACCAATTATTTTAATGTTGTTATCGCTAATGTAAACTGTAATTGTTAACATTAAAAAAAAGAGCAGTACTTAAGCAGTAAAAAAAAGAGGAGTACTTTAACAGTTGTCTCGAATCTCAAATATGAGATGATGCGATTATGAACCGAAGAATAAGAGAAGATCAAAGAAGCCATAACATTGACTGTGTGAACCCTGATAAAACATAAGAAGAAAGAAAGTGCAGCTGATAAGTTGCTGAGGAGAATGGAAGATGAAGACAATATTTCTGAAGACTTACGCAGAAGAGGAGAAGAGTGTCGAGTGACAGTGCTTAGTCTGATGTTATCGATGTCATACAGTCACGAGGCGATGACTAGCTGTTTAAAATTTTGCAGAAAATCCAGCAAGAAATAAAACTATTGCAATCAACATAAAGTGCGAGCAATTCAGGATGAAATAAAATCTGGAATCTTGCGACATTTAAGATAATTTTACTGCTAATCGATTCTCAACTTATACTGTTCAGCATGTATTACAAATAAGCTGTCTGTACAATACCTACTTTCCGTATTGCCGTTTTGTATAATCATTGATTGAGTTTGATATATCTATCAATTGTAAGAAAAGCGTGCTATAAAAACGTAATCAGCAAGTACCGTAAGCGAGTGATCACTGAGATCTGTAGACCATATTCGTTATAATTCCTCAGTTCTTAAATATTCACTTGTTAGTCAGATTAACATTCCTATATTAGAAAAGTTGTGCGTTCTACTTCTGACATTTCCTGGTATTTCAATCTGGATTGCGCAAATTGAGATGCACCGGCTTGGCTTGGTGTTACTAAATACATTGGCACACGCGAAGGTAACATTCTGCCGTTCTTTACTATTATATCAAATGATTTAACATTAAACATTTTAGAGGGAACTTATCTTTTATATTAACCGCAGATAATAACGTAATAAATTTAAAAATTACACGCCATAGTTTCTCAATCACGCCTGAAAGTTTCAAGAACAATGTATAACGTCGTAGAATTGAAGCCTCCCACGGCTTGATTCGTTCCAGCATCTGCACTGTATCTGCCTACAATTATGTTTGAATAAAACTATTATGTGTGCTTAATCGGTATATTGTTAGAATTAACAAGAATTATCAGATGATTGACTGGCAGGCTAAGCGGAACAGTCTTCATAACATGATTGGAACCGCTAAAGTTTATAGAACGATTATGTAACAACTGCTACCAAAGATTAAATTTTTTGGTGCTATAGTACCCATAGTACATAAGCTTCACACGCTGTTAAAATGAACATTCGCCTGTGTGTTTTTAATTTGCAGTGACTCAGTCAATATTTCTTCAAGCGCACGGAAAATTAATGTCAACAGGTGTTGGCTGGTAAGATAGAAATCAAACTTCAATTACCTGCTTAATATTGGGCACAGGCTCGTTAAAAACAGTTTCAGACATAAACATAAACATTATTAAAGCATTTTAATAGACGTTTTGACTGCGATTTGGTTGTACTAAATACGTTTTTATTAGGTCCTTACCTATGGCATTGGTGTTTTGTATGGAGATTTTGGGGATGTCTGCATTTTACATACTATAATTTTATCAGTTTTCTTCACAACGACAAATCCAGAGATAATAATATTTGGCATGTATCATTAGACAAGCTTTAGCAATATGTGTGTGAACACGCTTGATAAAAATTATTCATCGTTTTTATGTTAATGCATATCAAATGATGTATTCGGGAGGCAGTTAAAAATAATTGTCTTTGTGTCTAATTTTAACACAATTAAACTTACAAAAAATTATCAAATTAAATAATACGAGCTTAAATAATACCATATATTTGGTCTATTTTTAGAAGAGGCAATTATTTTATAAGAATGTTCTGAAACTTAATAATTACGGACAAATTGCTACGACAGAATAAAAACACCAATTTCATAGGTAAGGACCCAATATTTAGCGCGATTGGGGCCCCGTTTCCATACACATGCTCAATGCATGGTAACAACTTCGCTCCGTTCATAGAACAAAAATAACTAAACATATCCAGCAAAATGAGTTAAACCTTTGCCTGCCTCTTCGATGATATTGACGTAATATTATAAACGTTGTTGTTGTTAAAGACATGCGGCTGTAAACCGGTGCAATTCTAATGGCAATAATTAATTCGGTGAAACATAAGTAAGTCTACCACTGTTCCTTTAGTGCTCATACACATGAACGGAAATTCGCTAACTGCGGAGAGCTGTCAAAACGTTGACTGTCTGTAGTAACAGTTCACTTACTGACTGCAGTCGACACAGATTACAGTAGTCGACTGACTACGAGGAATATTCCCAATATGTCCAGTGGAGCTTCTATTTCAACTATTTTTATTAGAGGACTAGCTGTTGCCCGCGACTTCGTCAGCGGTTACTGGTTTTTTAACTATCCCACGGAAACCCTATAATTGCCGGAATAAAAATTAAACCAGGGATATAAGGTATTACCATGCAAAATTTCATTGACATCGGTCAGCCATTTCGGAGATTAGCTCGTACAAACAGATGAACAGCCAGAGAAACAAATAATAATTTATTTTTTTGGTATTTTCCCTCTTTTTACATCCCCCTGACTTGATTTTAAGCATTTTTTTCTATATACAGACATTCGATCTCTACGTTTTATTATAGATAGGAGTTACTTTGTGACGAGTAATAATAATAAACCACAGGGAAACACGCATTCATTTCCAATTGATGGACTTTGAAAAAAATACAATTTTCTGCCCCTTTTTTCCAAATTCTCTACGTCCACTAGTGAGGGACGTTTTAATGGACGTTCTGAAAAATCTGAATGGAACAAATTGTGCCAGCCCCGTACTTGGGAATGGGCGCCAGGTAAACGATGGAGGGTCTGCGATGCCCCGGCTTGCGTTGCTTCACCCAAAGCGACTTAGCGACTTATCGCTCGTGTGTAAGAACACTTACTTCTCTCCACCTACATGGGCTACATGCAATTGGACGTTCGAAACTAGTCCGCTGCGTTGTGCATGCCCGTGTTACTCCGGTTCAAGGACGCCGTGTTACGTCGAGTTTTTTAACGACTGCGTAATGGATTAGGGACGGTACGATCTGATTCAGCGTGGGCCACATAACAGTTCGTTGCGCCAAGGACGACTTAGGCAACTGTTTATAAATTTGCATGCCTAATCACATTTATTAAGGTTTCTTTATCTACTTTAATGATATAGAATTAATAGTATGGAAGTAATAGGGATGGAAATTTTTTGTGGGTTCTGTAGGGGAAGTACCTTAAATATTTAAAATAGCTTATTTTACATAAAAGAAACACACTTTTATTTTTAAAAAGAAACATAATTGCATTCTCAGTTTTTCTCAAGAAAAGCTTACCCAAATTGGGAATCGCATAAGGAATAAATCTCTATGAAATATTAGGTCTTAAACATGTGATACGTAATAATAATAATAATGGGCGATACTCAACACGTGTAGTATGGTTCGCCGTTTTTTGCAGGATGACCTATCTAACCCACCACCTCAAACATAACTGAAATCAGATACTTGGCGTAGCCCGTAACTGAGTTCTATTCACCAGCCTTGAGCTGAGAGAAAAAAAAAGAAAAAAAATAATAATAATATCCTCAGACATTCACACCTATCAACTAGCCCCATTTTAAGCAACTAATGCTGCTTGTGTTACGGACACTAGATGACGGATAAATATATTTAATAGATAAATACATATAAATAACCAGAATATATAGAAATATATATAAACATCCAAGACTGGAGAACAAATGCCTGAAAATTCATCACCCAAACATTTGCCCCCACTGGGGATCGAACCCAGAACCTCTCGAGATGGCGACGCCTTGAGACCGGCATACAGACCACTCGACCACGGAGGTCGTCGTAATGAAATCTTACATTTATATTTTTTATCCCAAACCGGTTTTGGGTAAGCTTTTTTTTAAGAAAACTAAGAATGCAGTTATGTTTATTTATAAAAATGAAAGTTAGCTTCCTTTAAGTAAATTAAGCAATTTTAGCTCGAGGGCCCATGAATAATTTCCATCCTGTATGAAGAGTTTCATTTAGAACTTGTGTAGTACTCTAGTTATGGATACACCTAAGCACCTACTTTTTTCAGTACCTACTTAGTATACCTGTTTAAATATCTAGACTAAGATAATGAAAAGTGTATGACCACAAATATCGTGACGAGAATCGAATACGCAACCTAGGGTGCATTGCTTATGTTGCAAATTGCTTGGTAGGTACGGTACGTAGGTACTTTACCTTTATACGTAGATACCTATTATTTCGCTTGCAATTATGTGTGCAAATAAATTATTATGTACACAGAAACACTCAATTTTCAGCAAGAGAAAATATACACAAATTTTTTACACAAGTACGTACCATAAAATATGTCTTGTCAACATGTCTTGTTTATCTTTATAGCGCTTTGTCTTCTCAATCTATAACTTCGTGATTGGCACCGAAGACAATCATAAACTATAGCAAATTAAATAACGAACTGGTTTTTCAATTATGATTGATTACGAGTTTACTCTTGGATCTCTCATAATTAAGCCTTGGCCTATAAATAACTAGCTTTATCAATCAATTGTTAACTACTTTATACAGATTAATGCGATAAATATAACTTAGCCAATACTATGGCTCCGTTATCTGATAATATATTTTCATGATGTGGCCAGCCACATGATTAGGTTATTGAACTTTAGGGCGTTTTTTTTTGGCGGTATGGCATATTAGTTACGAATCTATTTATTTCTAATATTCTATTGCCATTTGGTTTTAAGGAAGAAAACCTGGTACCGACAATCGAATCTCTAGCTTGACATGTAAATTTTTTAACTGCAAATATTTAACCTGGTCAATTCTAATGTATGGGCACGACACATACTGTTCGTACGACGGACTGGACGCGGAATAATTACCTAGCTATATACATTTAAATGTAATATAATTATAATATACGCGTAAAATAGTGTCTATCTTAGACTAAATCTTTAAAATTTCTAAAAGTGATTGTAAGAGATTAGCACCATTACAAGAATTACAAAATGCTAAGTGCATGCAGATATGCATAAGTATTTATTTAATTGCTAGAATTATAGCTTTTAAATGACGGAATTATATCTCGAAATTCTGGGAGATTTGTGCGATAAAATTAAGAGAATATAAAGATAGGTACAGCATCAAACAGTCATAAAATTTTTATTTAATTTGTTTATTTAATTCCGCGATGGCATTCTGGTAATTACAGTTATAGTGGCGAAATTTTATTATACTTAATGTTTCATATTGATGCACTTGACGTAAAATTTCTCTTTATTTAAGGGAGCAGACAGAATCTATAGATTTTAAATAAAAAAAACTAATAAAAGAGATCTTTATTAGAGTAATGGAAGCCAAAAATAGGTACAGATTTTCGTAATTATGTAAATTTATACAGACATCACATAGAAACACCGCTATACAGTTGGTAACTTGGCGTAAATATATGGAATACTTAGTTATTCAAACAAATCATTAAAAACGTTAAAATCGAAGACTCATTCGAAGATCATCGTGACTCATTTCGAAGATTAGTCACCGTTCCATTGTGTTTTAGAATCTGGCTGAGAAAAATTAAAGGCAGTCGTAATTTTGCAGTTATCTTTAACGTTGACTACGGATTAAAATTATCAAAACATACATTACGTGAATCTCTTAGAATATGCATGACACAATAAATGAGACTATTATTCTTCAAAGGTTCTCAGGTATGAACGTGGGCTTGCATAACGACAAACGTTGACGCCTAGCTACGTGCCTCGCTGGGCCGCTCTGACGCCCATGTTTATGTTAATCATGGGACCCAAAGACTTCTTCAAGTATGTTTGTGTTTCAGAACATACGATTTCCACATCACGGACAATCACAGCAGTTCTCGATTGTGCGAATTCAATGCTGGTTACGTGATGTTTGTCTGATAAGACACACCTCAGAGCTTTTAACGGTTCATCGAAATCGAAAAAGTGGACGTTAGTAAACGAACACAGGTTACTACGAGACCCAGTTGTATCAGAATGTTCTGCACGTTGTACAAAGATCGCTCCGTATACATCGCTCTAAATATTTCCGCACCGCAGCCAGCTGTGTACGGCGATCGTGTCTTTTTTCCATTTTCCTTTCCAACCGCGTATAGGTTTACAGGCGAGGAACAGGTTCCGAAGTGCCGGCGACACATCTCGCGGCCGCGAAGTTGCCGCAGTGCTTCACCGGTCGCTCACCTGCGCGCGCGCACACGAACGAACGAAACGCGGGAACACCTGCCGCTGATAATCGAATGATAACAACTATTGCTGCCTTATACCAAGTGGACCCTTTGAACGTGTCTTGCTCTGTTTATGTACATTTGTATCATAATAACTGGTTTTTGGTGTAGTGCAGTGGAACCGGCAATTCGAATGCCCGTTTGATAGAATGTTACGGTGTAGACTAGCTGTTTGAGTGGGTGTAACATGGCGAGCTTCGAGGACCTCGCCTTCGACTGGTCGTCCCTGTGCCAGGAGTGCACTGAGTGCTGGACAGAATCAGGTGAGTGACCTTGCATGGTGTCCTTATATGACGGTTTGTTCCAAATTGACGTAATCTTCCGTTAATAGCTATTCGAAAGGACATGGAACTAGGACATTTTACAAAACTACCTTCGTTTTAATTTCGTTTGATAAGGCTTTAAATTAGCCACGTGTTTACTAAAGTGTAATATATGAGTGTATAGTATAGCATGTATATATGTATGTGTATTAAAATATAATTTTATAAGTAGTTAAGGTTTTTTGTACTTAAATTTTTTTACACTTTACATGACTTAGGGTTTTATGACTGAGGATGAGCCATAAAATAGATAATGTAGGCATAATAGTAAACTAACTATAAGTTACCCAAGAATATACCTATTGTTTGTACCAGTTATGTTGACATTGATTATGAAACACTCGTAAATGAAAACAATCAATTGTAACTGCTCGTTAATTAATTTATGTAGCTTGTAGATACAGACTGGAATCATGGGTATACCCAATAGCTTCAGAACAAGCAACCATTCAGTGCTACTTATTTTCATCACATACTTCATTATTAAATGAAATATATCTTTCAAAGCATTTGGATATTCATAAGGTTTTCAGTGAAACAAGTTCTAAAATTAGGTTATCAATTATATAAGTTAATTAACGTGTAAAAAAATATAATAAAATAATATATTTAGGTAGGCGGATTCCATATAAGAAGGAACATCCTTAGAAGTATGTTTTTTACAAAACTATTATGACAAAAATACATATAGGTATGTACCTATTCAAATCGATGATATGCAAATACTTATAATTTTATCAATGAAACAAATATTACAATCTATCTCGATTTATGTTTAGGTACCTTCTTTATGTAGTTGATTTCCAATGGAACATAAAACTTGTCATGTCCACATCCTGTGCGTACACGCCACTCTATATTTATAACTTTTACGACATTGGCATGCAACATAGGCAAGGTCTTAAAAAGACGTAACATAAGTTGGTATTTATTTTGATAACATAGAAAGCCGACTTAATTTTCGTAACTAAATCATAACTTAACCTTGATATTTTTCTGCAAAAGAAAAGCCAATTCAAAATTAAATAAAATTTATTTTATTGTAAAGCGTTTCCATGGTTCGGTGAAAATCCAAAATCACACACTTTCACTGTTTTCAACGATATACTTCTTTCATAAGAAAAATATCTTCTGTAATTACGAACATCTTGTTTTACTATTGTTTACGTGACATTTCTTTAAATAGACTGACAATTTTCGTTTTTTAAATTATAATTAATGTAATTGTTGCTTTCTTAAAACAGAAAATATTCTTAATCTTTTGTTATGAAAATGATCGGCACGCAACGGACATCTTCCACATTACTAACATTACTCAATGTTTGCATTTCATGTTGACAATTTTACGCTTTCCTGCTAACTTGTTGTTACAATACTATTTTTACGAAAAAAAGAACACCAGAGAATAAGATTGTGTAATATGTTAAGACCTGTTGTATGTACATTATGATGCAATAAATAAATATTCTTGAATTAACAAAGAAAATAATGTAGTAGGTAACAGAAGTAGAATTTTATATTCTTGGTTAACTCTGGTGGATTTTAATAAATTTGGTACCTATATAACTGTTTCTTATTGTTGTATTTTTTGCTACGGTTTTTAAATTACGCTTGGTCACCATCAAAAATGTTTCAATCATGTTTCAAATTGTATGTACGTAGTTATTTACCTTAGATTAGAGCATTAAACCTGTTTGGTTTGAGGTAATTACACATTGAGAAATGGACTGGCATAGTTCTTATAAATTATTTAGATAGTGTTTACTTTTAGTTGCACTTGGTCATCATGAAAACTATTCCTACTAAAATGATACTTTATTATGCGACAAAGTCAAAATATATAACCGAACGGATTCAATCATATTTAACAAAATCTACTAGCAAGAAACTGGCTGTATGACACCTTAAAGCTAATGCCACAAACAATAGCCTTATTTACAAGTTTTGAATTAAATGAGCTAGCCACTTGTTACTACTCTTTCACGATTTTTCATCTGACCAAACCCAATTTTTGTATAGCTAAATGTGGTCTTAAGGAACACAGTGCTCCTTGGACTCTGCCTACCCCTTCGGGGATTACAGGCGTGTTTATGTATGTATGTATGTTTGAATTAAATCGGCTGTCATGCCGCAGAGTCAGCCAACTTGCCACAAGAAAAGTTTGTTGATATCGCCAGTAGGAATGTAACTAGACAGAAGAGCAGTTTACACTAAGAATAAATGTATAATTATATCACGATAAGCGTCTTTCCACGATCACTATACAGAAAAGTAGCTTTCGAACGTAACTGTCAAATCCCATACATTTCCTATTTAGTGATAATGAAGGCATTATCGAAAGGCTATCAAAGTATATCAAACATCTAGGGAATTGATAGATGCTATTGGTATATTAATTTCTTACTTATTATATAAAATGAACTCTGCTCATCCGCTGTATAATAATGTTCTATTGTATACAATTTTTTGTTTAGTTCTGGTACCAATTTCTATTGAATTAATTCAATCTAAATTTTAAAATTGTAGTTATGCTATAATAAAGGTGAAGTAATTTCCATTGTATAGAAATCTTAGTTTGTTAATTGTCCCTAAAGCACCAACTCTTCACTTTCATTTCTCACTTCAGAGGAACAATTAAAATGCGATAACAAAACTAGCTGTATAGCTACCAATTTAGCCTTTATTGTCTTAGTTAAATGATTTGATCGGATAAATTTGTCTAGCTCACGTTCTCACGGTTCTAATAGTTATTTGTCATTGACCTCGGTCCAACCATCTTATTCGGTATGAACAAAATCACACAAGTTAAAATTTAATAAAATAACAATTGCTAAATCAACTTCCACATTTTTCTAATATATCTTTGGTAATGAAAGGCCTGTAATTTACTTTGCTATGCTAATTCTATAACAAATGAACAATACAGGTAATGCTTAAAACGGTTCTTTACATTGATATAAAAATAACTATGTTATTTGTCAACAGAAGTGAAATTTTACTGCCTTTTACCGAAGGTGCTTACTGTTGTTATGATATCGTCATGAAGCTAATGGCATGGTTACTATACGTAAAGCATTCAAAACAGTTAAGTATAATATAATATATTAGATAGGTGTTTCGTTAGTAGATCGTCCGGGGACCAGAGTGTCACTTGAATAATAATCATGGTGTGGATACAGCTTAAACAGTTATAAGTTCCCGAATTCTTGGACCGTTCGACCTAGTATATGGCTGTGTGCTTCAAATATTTGCATTTCTGTTAGTAGCATTGGAGCATGAAGGCAAGAAGACTATCAAGGCTTTATAACTGTTGCAGCTATGCAAATACTGATGCGTGTGTAGTGAAATTTAAAAGTTGTTTTATTGTTCTTAAATTATCTTGACCAAACAATAAAATTTGTCCTTTATGAATTCGTAAAAATATATTAGGTTTCTTATCTTTCGAAATACTTAAATAGTGGTTGCTGTCGCCATGTCGCTGTCTAATTAAACGGTAATAGAACTGTTACTGAAAATAACTGTTTAGTTGTTAGATAAACAATTGCTGCCAATATTATTTGGCTACTTATTTTCAATTTATCTTTCATTATTTCGTAATATTAATGTTCAATTACATTGGGTGATTGTGTACTAAAACGTGGTTTTGCGCCATTACCTACGAATATGGTTTTAGGAGTTTGTCAAAATTACAGAAATAGCTTTTGTGTCGGTTCCCACGTATTGGAATGTGGGTGAACTACTTAAATATATCTATCAGCTAGTTACGGAGATAAAACTCTGAATTATGTTTTAAACTAGTCAAGGTTTAATATGAACAAAAAAAATGAATTATTTAAAAACGTAATGATAATGATACTTTAAAGGATAATTTTACATATCAATGAACTTCTTTTTATCAGCATCGAAAGTAATTCGGACTAAAATATTTCTGTGGGATTCGGACCAGCATGACACTATGATTAAAGTCATCATTACATTTGATATTTTCAATAGGAGTCCATACTGATATATTTTTGCAACAAGCTCAACTTGGCTATCGTTAGTTTCATCATAGTGAACATTACCATTGAATTCAAAATTGACAGGTTCAGTTGAGCAACAAACTTGTCTTATTGTTATATGTTTAATTAATCATTTGTTAGCTGTCTCAAATATGGTAATCAATATGGCTGCAAGCTTTTGTTGAGATCTCTCTGAATTTGACAGGTGGACATGCGATTTCTTTCATTGCACTTTAGTTTGGGTAGCCTTTAAGAACCCTTTAATTTATATATTATACAAAACCAGTTTTTAATATTTATATGTATAATATAACATAATATCACTTACCTACTCCCAATGGGAAGGCAATGGGAAGCCCCCATGTACAATATTTATGATGTACAAACAGTATAAAAAAATGTTCTTCATTTCGTCGTAAAGTAAACAACCAACTGTACAGACTATGTTGATAGAAAATAAACTATTTTATTCTATTCTATTTTAATATACTAATCATGATCGTGTATCATGGCACAAAATAGTTTACCGTTTTCAAATACCTCAAATAACTTGAATTAAAACTTAACCATGTATTGCTAATTAATTTACTGGCGCTTTTATTATCTTGGATATTTTACAGTTCTTTTCTCAGGAATTAATTAAACAGTTAACCTTATTAAAATTTTTATTTGCAATGTATTCATTGCATTGAATCTGGATTTGTGTAAGTTTTTTAGATTCAGTGTACGGAAATTGTAAATATCCTAACGGAACCCTCAATCAACCCCTTACTTAGTTCAAACCCTATAAGGGTTTTCGCGATCCCTACGTATATATTAAAAACCAATTTGTAAATTAAAGTTAGAAATAAACAACTTACATCGCAAAAATGTATGCGAATTTGCAATTTTGTGCTATGTTACGCATAAACCAATGAAAGTTTATGTTCCTTCACAATCTGATTGTCCGGACTCAGTGGTTGGAACCTCAAAAGAGATTGTAAGTAAAAAAGGTAAAAAGCCTGTGTTGTCTATTGTTAGATTAGTAGCTCCTATAGGAGAGCTCACGTAACTCGAGTCTGTGATCTCGTGAGATCCAGGTTTGCGCGGGCGGCGGAGCGCGTCGCGCGCATGGTGTGAAACCACACACGAGTCAATGGCCACTGTTCTCGTTGTAAACTAGGAATTAAGGATGTTTTAAATTTGTAACCAAGAAATGTTTTTCTTCTTTTCATAAATGATGTGAATATTTGACTCCTCCTTAGGATTGTTTTTCTTTTATTCATGGATTGTTAAAATTTTTCCTTCAATATTTGTTGAGTTCCTTATATATTTTCTCGAGTTCAGTCTTTAAGTAGAATGCAATATAGAGCGACTGTAAGCCTGGAGGTACCGTCAACAGCTTATACTTTAAAATCTTCAAATCTTTGACAGATTTGTATAGTGAGGTATGTTGTTGGCTGTACCAATATAGTTAGAGCGGACGCAACCAATAACGCCGACGCCTCGTTAATCGAGTCCACATTCCAACGAGCTCGCCATGCTGCCGCCATTATACCATGCTATGGTATACAAAAGCCGTGAGCGATGACCGAGTGGGAAAAGGACAGTGCTCGTTGTGGACGTCGTGGGTTCAATCCCCGACTCTACCGCTGGGATGGAAAAAAACATTGATTCATCTTTTTTAAATATCGCTAGCCTCTGCATACTTAACTGTAATTTTGGGTAAACATATAACCAAAGTGAAACGTAATAGGTATATCTAAACATGTACTTATTCGATAACGTTACGCTTTTGTTCTAGGAGTACGAGTATAAAGAGGTTATAAACCAATTATCTACATTAGCCCTAATGCGTTGTTAAAAGATGTTGCCATATATGTACATTCACACATGCATGACTTCTGCGTTTATACTAAGTGATTACTGTGCGTTATACATAAGAGATAATACAGAACAACAAAAAAGACTAATGGCCAAATTGGTTTAAAATAACATAAATAAATGTTTACATTTTAGAATGTAGAATTAAAGCATTTAGTCAGTATGATTGTAACATCTAAAAATGGTGACAGCAATCTAAGCGGTCATGTTACTTAAGTAAAAACTAAAAGGCAATGTAATAGTCAGCGTGATTTGAACTTCATTTGTGTGGTGTTGCGTACTCGATAGATTATTTTCTCGTAATCCAAATATGTAATGTTAAGTAACAAATCATAAATAGCGCGATTATCTTGCTTAGGTTTAGGCAAAAAAGAAAATCCTAGGGAATTAAACTCTTTGGTGCAATTTTACAGTAGATTATCGTAATCAAAGATTTCTTCCAGCTATCCCGTCACTAGCTGCAATGTTGTGAAATTTCTTATGAAATTTCTTTCTCGGGTCGAAAACTCAGATGAAAGGAGAATGGGCGGTTTTGGATCCAATTATGTATCAAGTAGTAACATATCATATAAAGGTCTCAACAATAGCATTATTTTATAAAGCACCAATAGCGTAACTCGAGCAGAGAATTAACTATATTTTTTTTAGTTTATACTGAATAATGTATAATGTTACTTTAAAAAGTTCATTCCATCCGTGAGTTTGATATTCGTACACAGTGTCACACACAGTGGACGTCTGTGGGCTGAGATGAGATGATGAAATCTGTCCATGGCGGTCCTAAGTAGCAGGGAGTATAGCAAAAATAAACATGAATAGGACATTCTATAGTAACATTATATATTATGCAGTATAAACTAAAGAAAAATCATAGTTAATTCCCCGCACGAGTTTCGCTGATAGTGCTGTACAATAAAATAATGCTACGGTTATGACCTTCTAAAAGATTTATGTCACTATGTGATACACCCTAGGTTGGGCGGCTATACAAAAACGCCCATTCTCTTTTCTTGTTTGACACTGATAAAAATATATGGCGTGCGTGGAATCATTAATTATTCAATAGCGACTTGTAAACATTACATTCTTACATTATTAAAATGACAATATTATTTCAGTTTAAAGATACAATATTAAAAGTTTTTTTAAGTACCAGAAAGAATCCGTTGATGTCTTTTACTTGGATACAATTTAGGGTATTTTTTCACAGAATTCCAGTGATACTGAACGAAGCATATTTTGTTTTAACTAATAGGTAACTACTAAGGTTTTTTAAGGGTCGGCAACGCGCTGGTGATGCCCTCGGTGTTGCAGGCGTCCGTAGGCTACGGTGACCACTGCCTATCTGTGTGGGCCACCCTGGTGCCACCTGGTGGCTTGGTGGCCTGGTGGCCTGGTGGCTTGTTTGCCACCCTGGTGGTATAAAAAAAAAATACAAACCACTACGCCACCATGCTCCAAGACTGGCTTAGGGACATGTCAAAATAAGGGTATTAATACCTCTATGTGTACTCTTTTGTCATGAGGCGATATATCTATAAAAGAAGTAGCTGCGTCTTAATAATGTGTACTTAATATATGTATAATTACTTCTATTATATGTATAGAAGCTCAGCTAGCTAACAGTAATAGGTAGCTTCCTGTATAGTTATCCGAACCGAAGCGTATCTTATTGGAGTCTAATGACTTCAGGTTAAAGTTCACTTTCATCGGAGGTGTAATCATGAGTGATGCCTTTCATAGATAAACTGTTTAATTGGTTTCTTTGATAAATGTTACGCTGTTTATGATTTACGAGAAGACGAGGGATTGAAAAGGTCGACAACAATGCCTCTTAGTTTGGATCTGATTGTCAAATTTCGCTAGACCGTCAACACTACATTAACCCCTTGGCAGGCACCGCGAACATCGGTGCTCGTAAACAATAGATGTTTCTATTGTGTTTTGTTTTGTGCCCGTTGACTAGTTAAAACTGTTATCGTTCTATTTCCTCGTTGCACTTTGTTGTCTTGTATTCTTATATGACCCCCGCTCCAGGGAATTTTGAGAATATTTTAACAGAATACAGCCCCTTAAAATCAATAAATAAATTTAATTACTAGTTGCTCGACTGCAGGTCGCTAGTGTTCAAATTATACACTTATCTAAATAAATAAAAACTCATCTAACCTAACTTGCAGTTTTCTATGATTGATCTGTGTTTCAGTCAGTTTTCAATCCTTTTATTTGTGCCGTTATTCGTTGTGTCATGTTATCGCCTTTACCACTGAATTTGAATGAAACTCATGTACAGTTGATTGTGAATATCGCTTGCCTCACATTGTGCCCGGTGCATGGCAAAAGGCTAGCCACCTGTTGCATGGGGACTTAAGGTATCTGGAGAAATGTGGGTTAACGTCAGTGTTAACACCTCTGCCTACCCCTTCGGGGAAAGCGGCGTGATGATATGTTATGTTTATTCGTGAAAAAAATAAAAAATGTGACATCATTCTCTGTGCATTGACAAATCTTTGAGACATCATATCAAGGCATCATATTTTCAAGGATACACATGACAGCACACAGTAATGGCGGAGTTGTGAAATACCCCCAAAATCTCGATAATTCACCTATAGTCCAGTCAAAATAATTTAAAAGTCACATTAAATCCTACACACAAAATTTATTTTTCTGAGCATTCTTTGCGGAATTTGGAAGTCCACCTTGCAGTTTTCCCCCCTCCCCCTGTTGAGCGTTGTAAGGAAACGGGCCCAAAACCCTCGTTCTTTATAACTCCTGCGGATAAAATTCTACAGTGGAGATTTAAGTAGTATTTAATTTGTTTAACTATCCTTAGCTTTAGACTCAAAAATCACCATAAAATTTTTGGAGCTTTCGGAGAAAAACAATTTTGAACGTTTTTTTTTCTTTAAGCTCCTAAAATGCAAGTTAAAAAATCGTACTTTTGGTGAAATCTTCAGAATATATTCCTAATGTATATCCGAATACCTTAGTAAGTTTTCACCCCGGTGACTAAAGAAAAACTAATTAATTTTATGTTTTTTCTCTTTTTTATGCTGTACATAATTGGTACATTAATTCTACACAAATTTTTTTTGGGTTTCTACAATTATCACCTTAATTAGCATGCGCCACAAAAAAGTCACCATTTTTTATGAAGAGCTTCCCATGAAATTTTACTTTATGCAAATTTCATAGGTGTTACTCGTTCCCCGTCGCCCGCATCTCACTGAGTTTGAATATGTTATAAATATCGCTTGCCTCTCAATGCGCTCTTTGCATGCAAAAGTCTCGCCCTTGTTAATATTTTTGGCGAAATGTGAGTGACACCTCTGCCTATCCCCTCGGGGATAGAGGTCTGATGGTATGTGAATTGCTTAGAATTATTTAAAAATACTTCGATTACGCGAACTCAGAGTAAATCAAGTAAAAACGACTATCCAGACAATATTTTTAAAGTATTTTTAAAAATGATTATTATTATTTTATTACTTACTTACTTATTTTCGCACTTCTTAAGTAAAAAATGGGTATAAAGACAAAAATCTGATCGTTACCGATTACTGGTGTTGGCAGAAAATTCCCTGTATAATATATATAATATTTGCCTGGGCATAATTTTAAATAAAATTTTCATTTTAGTTTATGAAATTTTACGATAAATAAAACTTCGAAAATTAAATTTGAAGATATTGCAATTTACGAGTACGCTACAATCATTTGAATTAATATTCTATCTTAGGGCAATAAGAGCGAAGCCAACCGCAGTCATAAAATGCAACAATATGACATAAAAGTTTATGCACAAGATTTCAGTGAGTCGCCTACAAGCTAATTTTTTTAATTATATTGAATTTAATTGTATTGGTCATTAGTTTCTTTATCGCAATCACGTATACAAAGCCGTGTCAATAAACACGTTTATTGTATAAAAAACAATAAAACTAACAACAAATTATATAACGATAGAACTATAACAAATTATATACATACATACATACAATCACGCCAGTAATCCCCCCCGCCTGTATCTATATTACGGCTTTATCCATCTTACTGCGACATATATACAGCAACGATATTTATGTCTTAATAATGATTTCTGCTCGTTTTGTAAAAATAGTATTTTAAACAATTGCACGGAAATCTTAAAGCTCTTTGATTCTGATAAACCCGTTTGTTATAATTTGGAGAATCTACTTTGAAATATAGGTGTTTCGTTTTTTTTATTATACATATTAAAATATCTTATATTGTCAACAATTGAGAATATATAGTAAAACAAAAAAAATTTCATGGTCCATAAAAATTCTAAATCGTAATAAATATGGATTATAAAACGCTGGTAATATCGACACTGTACCAGTAATCGTAATTTTTTAGAAAACAATGTACATATTTTTTTCTTCCAATAGCAAAATTTTAATTTTTAATATTTACTTACAATATTGGGTACCTTACCTATGAAATTGGTGTTTTTATTCTGTCTTAACAATTTGTCCGTAACTATTAAGTTTCAGAACATTCTTATAAAATAATTGCCTCTTCTAAAAATATACCATATAATTTGAGCTCGTATTATTTAATTTGATAATTTTTTATAAGTTTAATTGTGTTAAAATTAGACACAAAGACAATTATTTTTAACTGGCTCCCGAATACATCATTTGATTTGCATTAACATAAAAACAATGAATAATTTTTATCAAGCGTGTTCACACACATATTGCTAAAGCTTGTCTAATGATACATGCCAAATATTATTATCTCTGGATTTGTCGTTGTGAAGAAAACTGATAAAATGTTAGTATGTAAAATGCAGACATCCCCAAAATCTCCATACAAAACACCAATTTCATAGGTAAGGACCTAATATTATAGGTACGAACTTTTAATATAAAAATAATAAAATAAAACTTGAAGCGGCTTTTGCTTGATTTTGATTGATGACCATAAAAATAGGTAATTTTAATATTTATTATATGGCAATAGTAACACAGTTAGAAATGTTCAAAGTATTTCCAGTTTATTAATTCTATAATCTACAATGACGGACTCATAAACTGCATCAAAGTTCAGGATTACTTTGAAATGAATTTTTATAATAAGTATACAAACTTTTTAGATTAAATTATATAAATATGGAAAGACTGGCTCTTAATCTCAAAAAAAAAGAAAAATTGTACTGCAGTAAAACAAATGAATATAGGCGGGAAAAGAAAATTTACTCGTAGTATCAGATTTGCGTGTTATTCATAGCAAAGTTTTAAATTGATTCTCATTGATTTTTTATTCTTTTGTCAATTGAATTATTGTTACCAGCAGAATTATTTGGTTTGTTTTTTAACTCATCGAGAGTTTTTGAATCATAATATGGATGCTTCGTCCGAACAAGCGGCTCAAATTGTAGCATTGGTGCGGGATTTCCAAAAAAAAAATCTTTAAATTTTTGTATTTTCTTCAAAAAGTCTTAAGGTCCTTTTTAGTACCCAAACTTAAACATAAGGATATGACCCTACGCCTCCCTACGCTGTTTTAAAGTTCACGAACCAATCTAGAGCTTTCAATTTAAATCTGTATAGAAAGTTTGCATACATGGGAAAAAATAGTTATTTCAAAGTCGTCTATTACATTGATGCAGTTCATGTGTCCGTCAGTTTATATTGAAAACTTCCAAAGTTGCTGGTAATTTTGGAAGTTATTAAGAAAAATTCCGATAGTTTTCCTGACATATTAAAAAAAATTAGGAAACATTCCAATGTTTTCACATCTAATTATAATCGTCATTATAAGAATATTGTTTTCATAATAATAATAATAATAATAAAATCTTTAAACTGCTCCATTCATCCTGTGTGATTTTCATGATGTTAAATGAATAGTATGAGCGCAAAATACTAAATGTGTAGAAATATATTAAAAATGTCACAAAACTTTTTTGAAGTATTCGGTGTAGTAGGCGGAGGGCCATCTAAAAAGATTTTTTTGACAGCCGGGTCTTAAGAAATCGGTTCGACCCTAGATGTGTGTATCAGCTTTCGATGTTTTTGTATTAAACTTGTAATTTCTCGGTAAAATTATTAATTAATTCCTGTTACTAAAATATACACACTTACTTTACCTTAAACTGAAAAAATATTTTATATTTATCCACTAAGCTAAATATCTAACTCATTTTGAGAAAAATTAAATTTATTTGTACATACAAAATTCTTTATTTCGTAATTTTTTATTTGAAAGAATGCACACATAAACCTGGTTATTGGATCCGCAACAATATTTACATTTTATCACATGTCTTATAAGTAGTCGCGCCATTCCCCGCCCACCCATTGAATTTTGCATATTAGAAAAAATGCTCCAATAATTCCTTGGGGATTTTTAAAAATTTAATATCTAATAAATTAAGACAATACATGCCGAAAAACTCTTTAGTGTAGAATTAATGCGTGGGGTCCAAAAACACAAAAATGTTCATAAAAAAAAAACTATTGAAGTCACCATGGTGAATATTTCTATTAATACTTGTAGACATATAAGTCATATTATAATGTAAAATCACCATTTGTTTATTTTTTGTTTTGTTGTTATTCTTGTTTTTTCTTAACATATTTTTTTTTCCAAACCCTTTGCCACCACGGGGGTGACTTTTTAAATATCGTGTTTATTGAATAAAAGGAACACTTACATAAAAAATCACCCATGTAGAATTTAATGTTTTTATGATAGACGTGCTATAAGTTTAAAACCTTTTTTTTTTAATAAGCTCCAATAAAATTTTGGGGAAAACTAAAAAATTTTTATTGAATTCTTATTTCTAATCAATAATTAAAATAAATTTCTCTGTAGGAATTAATGTGATTTTTTCGAACAAACGAATTTTCCTTGCCTAGTTCTTTCCTGGCCTGGTACGACACAAGGAAAGGAAAAGCGCTATTAAGGGATTTTCTGGGAATATTGGACATGACTTAGCCTTAGTTCAGGTACGGGTAGAAAGGAATGTAAATAATAATATGGTTTCGCATGAAACTTAAGAAAAAGAAACTATAAACCTTCATTCAAATTACCCAACTAAGTTCACTCTGAAAGTCTCGATTCACTTTATTTATTTTCAAATTACTGTGAGGTTATAGAATATTGATTGAATAAGCATTGCATTGTATGACTACTAAAATTGATGTAAATAAAACGAAACAATTTTCAAGATATAATTAACTTTTGTTTAATAAATCTTGTGTGACGCTAATAGAATAGTGACGTAATAAGAATACAATAGCATTGCGTATGACATAATAGTTTCAATTGGATTGTCCACGATTCACACGATAAGTTTTTTAATCATATTAGTGGTATATTTAAATCGTTATCGGCCCGGTGCGATTGTCTATGACTCTTAGGTTTAGCCTGAACTTCTTTCTGGGCATGTGACTAGAATCTTTGAAAGTCAAAGACAATATTTATGCCGGGTAAAAAATAATGGAGATAGTGAAAGATGCTTAGGTGTTACGTTATATAGATATAGATATCATTTATAAGCGATTTCAAAAATGAAGGATTTTAGTATGTGCATTTAATGAGAAGAGAGAATGGACATGTGACTAGAAAAGTCATGAATATTAGATTAGATTGGTTATGCAGGGAGAGAAATCAAATCAAAATATACATAAAGCGTGTGATAAAAGAGTATGGAAGTAGAATACATGCTCAGATGACCCCAAATATAATAGGGCAATGGTTAGGGAAATGAGGATGATATTTTTATTACTTAATTTTAGATTTGGCTACGGTTTGTAGTGGTGTGGTACTTTATTATTCTTGTCTATCAACATAAGATCTAGTTATTTGGTGTAGACGACAGAATATATGTAAAAGTTTTAGTATTAATACGAGCATATCCATTGGTCACTGGTTCAGATCCGGCTCGAAGGAAAAGATTCTAACAAGATATATTTTTTGTAATTACATACCAATAATTGGTACATGAAGTGGACGTGTGGACTCTAATTAGTAATGTGAGAATCATACACGTGACACGGCCATATTATTGAAATGCTTCAAGGCTGGCCTGCGTGTCAGAGTTCATTGGAGCAGATCTATGTATTTGTGATATCAAGGTGTATTTAACTGCGTTTGATACACTCGTGAACAAAACAGTAATTTTCATCTAATCTCAATGTCCAAGTTTTCCAGGAGCCATATTTATCCAAAATGTGAAAGTTTCAAGGAAGAACAATCAGTAAAAGCGAGTTAATAATTAAAAGAAACAGAAAGAACTTAAACGACTTAAACACTTTCGATTTTACCACAGAATGCTGTTATGAACTATCAGTGGTATCCTAAAATACTGTTAGTAAAGGCAGGTAAAGATATAATTTGATGTAAAGTATAATACTTACCTATATTAAATCAATAGACAAGTGTCTTGTCGCCACATAAATTAATGTACAAAACACAAACACATTTATCTCTTTTATTTATGGTTGAGGAACATTACATGAGGAGCTCGGTGGCGTAGTGGTCAGTGGGCTTTGGCTTCGATCGAAAACAAAGTACCTTCGCCATGGTCAGGCCGTGGATGGGTGACCAAGACTTTGTGATCTCGAGCTCCTCCGTGCTTCGGAAGGCACGTTAAGCCGTTGGTCCCGGTCGCATTTGTGATTGTCTACCCACCAACCCGCATTGAGCCAGCGTGGTGGTGTTACGGCCCATACTTCATGTGTTTCTCCATGAGGAAGGCCTGTCCCAGCAGTGGGACGTATATAGGCTGATGACGACGAACATTACATTGAGAACATAGTTTATTATTTGATATAATATTAACATCAGCGGCAACCCTGTTATCTAAAGCATGAATGTATAAGAACAAATGGTCAATAACATTCACCGTTACGAAGTGCTCGTCTGCAGCTGCATCATTACTGCCATGTCGATACGCCAAAGGTGTAAGAAGAAGGTTAATAACACGAATAACTCAGTTAGATAGTGTCAATTCTAACTCATTTCAACATTCCTCATTCACACAAGATTCTATTTCGTTATAAAATTTACTGAGCACATTACTGAGCGTTAATCTGCTTAACTTACGATGAAAAAGTATAAAATAATAGATATTGAAGTAAAAGTTATTTATTGCACGCATAATTGTTTTGAAAAATATTTTGCAGGGTTTCGTCGTATGTCACATTGAGCCTAGTCCATGGCAATAGGCTTTCCACCTTAACATGGCGAAATGTGGGTGTTAAACCTCTGCCTACCCCTTCGGGAGACGAGGCGTGGTGATATGTTTTTTGTTTTATTTTCTATACTTCGGTCGTGGTGGCGTATATTATGTCAATTTAATGTTATAATCATATTTAAATACCAAGAAATATTCTTAGAATTTTTATCAGAATCCATAAAAATATAAAAAACTTTTATTGTCACTCACATCAGTTTTTGTTGTTACAAAAAGGTAAACTTTATTTGAAAAGGTACACGTTTAGATTTTAAATATCTCAGGGCTTTATCTCTGTTTGGCTTTCTGCCTTTATCTCCATTGCTCCCTTTATCTCCTTTGCTCCCTTTGCCTCCTTTGTTTCCTTTGCCTCCTTTACCTCCTTTACTCCCTTTGCCTCCTTTTCCCTTGCCTCCTTTCCCCTTGCCTCCTTTCCCCTTGCCTCCTTTGCCTTTACTTGGCTTTTTATTTTCCAATTCTTCATATTCTTCTTCATCGTCTTCCTCATCGGATTCCTCTTCTTCATCATAGTCGCTGTCGGAATCGTCCTCTTCGCTGTCTTCTTCTGTCCCTTCACACGGCCCGGCATGTTCGAGTCGAAGAATCGGATCAAACATTTTAGCTAGTTTGTATTGACAGATGTTTATGTAAGTCTCTCCATTTACCGAACATAGCTCCTCAGGCTCCAGTAAATGGGTTGGCAGTGGACAGTTAACAGTAAATGTTGCATATGTTATAGTTAGTAATGATAAAAATAATTGACCTGCAATTAATATCTGAATTAGATGTGGATCTTTGTGTGAATGGGAGACTTCATCATGTGTTAGAAAAAAACCATGAATCCTTAATGAAGATGTTTTTCATTAAGAAAATAAATGGCATTATATATTTAACAGTGTATATTTACAGTTAAATTTACAGTTATATACTGTATAATTTACAGTTACTCTACTAAATTGGAAATCCTTAAATTTTCCTTAATTTTTTTTTGACATTCGACAGGCAAGCTCATGGCCTTCATCTCACCAAATGGTAAGCGACGATAAGGCCGAAGGTGGAAGCAATCTTCACCTGTATTTCTCAACAATTGAGGAATTGACTCTCTTATCTCTGATTGATTAAACACAATAATGCTACGAGTATAACATTGGCGACAGATTTGGGTAAGACGGTAGTAGCTAACCAGGGGTGCTCAGAAACCCTACCACCAACTAAACCAAGCAGAAAAGCTCCTGCCCCCGCCGTGGGGAATCAAACCCCGGACCGCGAGATCTACACCCGGTGGTGTCAACCACTAGACCAGAAAGGCGGTCAAATTAAATTAATAAATCAATTAATTTGATTAAATTGAATTTATCAACATAAGTAGAATAAAAAATAAGTATTTTACCTACTAAGTGTATTTTCATGGCTGGTTTATATCCACATCACTTTTTTCCAATAAATGTGGTCAACTACTGCATCCGATGTATGCAGGCGTGAAAACAATCTTTAATTGTATAATTAACTAAGACCATTGCGTTTATTTGCTAATGCTGAATTATTGTTAAGTTCTACAATGAAAACATGTACTTATTATGATGACATTTATTGAACAACACCCATTTTAGTCACGGAAAAATTGGTGATTATAAACATAAATTCTTAATTATTAGTGGCTTCCCATGGTTTTATCCACATGGAACTCGTTCGCATAGAATTTCTCAGGTTCTAGACTGTGTACAAAATTCCGCTTAAATCGGTTCAGTTGTTCAGGCGTAAAAGCGAAATAAACAGAGTAAAAATTAGTATGGTTAACCTGTTTATGATTTACATTGAATTAATCAAATATATAGGGTAAATAATAGCCGTTGATAAATAATAACCATCTAAGAGTACTTTTTGTTTATTATTTTGTGTTTAAGAATGTGTGTAATCTTTCGGACTGCTATGAACATTGCACACATAATACTGGTATTATTATAATCCCAAATATCATTATCTCCAATAGATATACGCCAAAAAACTATTTATTTTAGTAGTCAACTGTATTCGGACTGATTTGCACTGGGTAGGACTTTACAGTTATTGGATATGCAGGGCTGTTATTTTCATTTGGACTTTTATAATACCACGTATTTTCTTGGGCGGGTTTTTGAGATCTTTTTTATGTGTGTACCAGGTTTTTTAAAGCCATACACAGTGGGGTCTTCAATTTTCTACAGTAGTTATTGTAGGTGTTGTAATTCCGTTCCGAATGCGGCGACTGAGCTTCGATTGGTGATATATGACGGACACGCATGGCGGAGACGCAGGCGCTGGCCTTGGTATCATTTCTATTGGTAGCAATTGCCGTGCGAAGTTTTGAGCTAACCCTAGTACAATTACGCCTGAAAATGTAATAGTTAATAGCTATTTGTTTAGAAATAAATAAAAAGCATTTTCCATATAATGCGAACCACGTATTACAATATGGGTTCCTTTAAAACAGGCGTGAAAAAGCATTTTTTGGGCCAGCAAAATGAGGGTGGCTAGGGCAGTATCTCAGCATGCTGCATTAGCTATCGATCACATATGGACTCCTCTTCTGGCTTATCATGAGGTAATGTGGAGTCATTTGCTGAGCTTTTTATAAAAATATATATATCTTGAAAATTACAAAAAAAAAATTAAAATTTAAGGTTCTGCAAATACTTGGAGACTATTTGTTTTCTTTACCTCAACCTCCTCTACCTCTTCAATAAACCGTATGATCAGAATAAAATGTTGGGTTTATAAAAATATCTTACCGACAATTTTGACGCACATAGCACTGTTTTCTTCTTATTAATATTTTATTACCTACAATACGACATAACAAATTAAGTTTCAGTTCATTGTAATAAAATATCCCTATTGGATATTATGCAATTTGTTTGTAAAAACAAATAACAATTTGTTCAATATTATATTGACCGTGTAATTTTCTGTGTGTACAATAAATACAATAAAGGTTTTCAATAAATATTGTGATACGCGCAATTGACTTCTTGAGGATAAACGATAACGAACTAATCACTAAAACTTCAGTAAGAAGAACCTTAGTTTTATATTATTAAAAACACGGCAGACAACAAGATTAACCAGCGGTAAGTGACACAGTCGGTTAAAATAGTATTTGCTTGCGACTACTACAGACTGGCGGTAGCGTAGTGGTTAGTACGCTTTGGCTTTCGATCTCGAAAACAAAGCTACCTTCTCCATGGTCAGACCTTGGATTGAGCAAAACTTTGCGACCTCGAACTCCTCCTTGCTTCGAAGCATAGTAAAGTCCAACTTTATGTAGTATAGTAAAGCATAGTAAAGTCCAACATACTCCTTATGTGTTTCTCTATGAGGCCCAGCAACCGCTGAGGACTACAACAGAGTATGTTGCCAACTTGTTACTGAACAAAACCTCTATAATGGTCATACATAACATAACATATCTCCTCTCCTCCTCTTTCCCCGAAGGGATAGGCAGAGGTGTTAACACCGACGGTAACACCCACATTTCGCCAGATATGTTAGGTCCCCATGTAACAGGGGGCGAGACTGTTGCCATAGACCGGGCACAATGTGAGGCAAGAAATATTCACAAATGAACTGTGCAGAAAATTTATTCAAACTTAATGGTACAGGCGGTGGGATCGAACCAGCGTTTCCCGCGGCTTCTCGAACGAGTAGTGCCCCATCCGTCCCAATTCGGCTACCGCTGCCTCATCTGTAATGGTCATAGCTGCGTAAAATGGTACACAGTAGGTAGTGTAAGTTTTTATGTGTGTGTAACTGTGTATGTTGTGCATTGTATGTAGGTACAATAAACAGGTCTCTTATTTTATTTTTAAATTCTGTGTAATTATAATATTTAGACATATAATCTTAGAATTGTGACAATTATCTTCTATGTTTATTTCTTGGTCTTTTTGGATCTTAGAATTTATCACACGTGGAACACGTTATGTACGGCTTGCGAGTTGAGTAAATCGGTGACAAGAAAAATGGTTCTGTTGTAGTTTTTAGAAGGTTGTTTTCCGTTTTTATTTCAGAGTTAGAATCGGAATAAGGATCAAAGTCAGATTCAGATTCTATGAAAGGAGGGTTCTGATGGTAGGGTTCATCTTCGTTTGAAGGCAAACTCGATTCTTCGGAGTTAAATGGATTTTTATCACCAGAATTATTTGAATGTTCACCATTAGGGTAATTTGGATCATCGTCTTCATTTTCAGAATCATGACTATTAATCAACGTTGTAGACCTGGGTCTCGATCGAGTTGTATATCGTTCTGGTAATCTACTCCACCTTTCATCATATACATCTCTACAGGACCCTAGAAAAAAAAATACTGCATGAATAAAATAAATAAATAAAATTATAATTGCATAAGTTGATACAAAATGCTATGCAATAGCTTTACCGCGGCAGTCCCCGAGTGCCACACGTCTTTTTTATTTGTTCACCACTATCATTATAATTTTCTATATCTTCCTTAGATTGTATATGTAGCGGAGGTTTTGGGGTTGGTTCTATAAAGACATGTGTAGATTGTGTAGTTGATTTTCTACGCCTCGATTTTGTTCTCTTAGGTCGATTCGTGGTTTGTCCTTTAGTGCAAGGGCCATCATGTGCATATTTAATTTTTGGATTTCGAATATGAGCATGTTTGTACAAACAAAGTGAGTCGTACGTCACACCATTAGTTGCGCAAACGGGATTTGCTAGTTCATCATGAGGGCAGTTAAAAGACCAATAAGTTCCCTGAATAGAATTCAGCGTAGTTAAAAAAAATATTCCTGTAAAAAAATAATAACCAGTAAAAAAACATATTTTTGAAACTTAGGATTTTTATACACGTGGTGCAATGTAATAATTTTCAATACCTTTAAACTCATGCCTTATCTTACCTAAATATAAAATCCACATTATGGTCATCTAAATTTATTTATTTAATAACATTTGACTGGGCGCAAACGTCATAAAAGAATACAAATTTTTAATACCTTCCCAGTGTAATATCTTTTAACAGCAAAGTTATAATGGAAGTAATGCTTATCATTTTTAAAGTTAATTATCTGATTTGTCATGGTAGCGCCCAGACTGATTGCAATGTTGTACAATGTTGTAATAGTTTATGAGTTGTGCTGGTTTTTTCTTATTTTTTGACATTTGCATCTTTAAACTAGTCCAAAAATAAAATTACTATTCCTATTTCTGAAATGCTCTTCTTTTACACGTTACTTTGTCACTGTACAGTCCCCCGGTATATGGAGCGAAAGTATATTTAAAAATATGAAAGGAATTTAATTTTATTTATTCACTAAAAAAGATGTCTTTTTATTTTAATTTTATTTTTATAATAGGTAGAACTGCATTCTACAAAGAAAAGTCGCCTTCCACAACGTGTGATGCTAACCAGCACGACCACGGACGAATATTAATTTCAATGTGGTAACTATTATTCATGAAAAAAATTCAACTCTAACGTACCATAGATTAAAAAGTAATACCTCACACTTTTTCTATTACAACATAAAGCCAAATGAAGACTTTATACTACTAAAGACTAGACTACACACACACACTTTATAAGACTGAAGGACTCTGTATCTATGGTCATGAACAATAAAATAATAACTTGTAATAAAAAAAGTGCTTTTCTGTGTTAATATTAGATTTTACAACTTTTTAAGGCAGAAAGACTGCAATTTTTTAAATTGGCATTACATTTGAACCTGACAGAATACCTGTGAAATTGGCAAGACTAATGATTAAATGCATTTTTCTTAAACTATTATTCTACGAACTGAATCTGACCTCGGAAAGGTATCTAGAAATAAGTTCTAATTATTTTAGGTGTTGACATTAATAATTTTCTGATGCAAAACGACGGAACCTCATTTTCCAGCAAGATAGGGTCCGGCTCATAGCAGTGGGAGAACAGCCGAGATTCATAATGAACACTTTCTTGCCTGGATCGCTACTTATCTAGAAATGAGACCTAGATCTCCAGACTTCAGAAAAAATCCAGGACCATTTAAGACACTTGATTTGTTTTGGGGGTTTAGGTTAAAAAAAATTGTATTTTGTCTCACAATATCTATTTATCTTCTTTTAATTAATTAATTTATCTATTTATATTCAATTCATGAATTGTGAACATAATAAATATAATGACATTGTCTTCTCTTGTCATTTCTCAAACCTTCTCTTGATTAGAAACTATGAAATGTTTTCGAATTTATTTTTTATTTCTCGTAGATTCTCGGAAAACATGGTTTGTTGATTTGAGAGAGGACAAACGCCCTTCTCCGCCCATGGGCGGGAAAACTTAACTGGAGTCACTCAAAAATTAGATGTACAAAACTATATGTATGTTACTTTTGTCCTTGTAATTGTTTTTCGTTACCTACATCATATTTGTTGGTTACCTTTTAAGCCGCTGTCTGGACGGGCGGCGGTAGCGAGCGGCGGAGTGCGCTGAATCACATGGATTGATGAATAAAATTCCATACACTTGTAATTTTGTATGAAACCGCTCGAATCACTTGGCCGCGCCGCCGCCCGCTGCCACCGTCGAGAGCCTTGCTTGAACTGTTTATTTAGGGTTTTAATTGCAAAATTAGTACTAACTAGGAATAAAACGTTGGTTGGTTATAATGTTTTCAAGGCAAAAATATTTTTCATTTGATTATGATGTTTTTGTTGTTATTTTTTTGGGAATATCACTTTACCTCTACATGGTTATTCTTAATGAATCAACAACTGGGACAAAAGTCTCTTAATTTTATTAGTTTAAAAGGCGAGACGCGCGAGCGTCGCGCGTCTCGCCTTTTCGTATGATCGGAAGTCGGAACATAGACTTACAAATATCACGACAGTACAATAAATGCTTAAAAAATCATTTTAAATTAATTTTTTGAGCTTAGTTAATAGTCTTAGAACAAGTGTTTTTATTTATGATGTTAGCTACGAGTACCTAGCCTTGTGAGGTTGTCGATGTTTTAAAAATATATTTTATATATTTTTACTTTCCTCGTATGCGCAATTTAAAGCCTTTTGAAAAACATTGTGTTACAGGTTTATCTTATATATCCAGCACTTTCCTAAATCGTTTCGGTGTCTCAATTTAGGTCTACGATTAATAACTATATTTTGAGCGATTATTATTTTGAGCGTTATTCTCGATGTATATACCAAGACCTCCTCCTTTGCCGCCTGAAGGTCTACGTGGTTTTGGTTTAGGATTTGGTTTGGGCGGTTTGGGTTTGGGATGCGGTCTGCGTGTGTGATCAGGCTTAGGATGCGGTCTGCGTGTGTGATCAGGCTTAGGATGCGGTCTGCGTGTGTAATCAGGCTTAGGATGCGGTCTGCGTGTGTGATCAGGCTTAGGATGCGGTCTGCGTGTGTGATCAGGCTTAGGATGCGGTCTGCGAGTGTGATCAGGCTTAGGATGCGGTCTGCGTGTGTGATCAGGCTTAGGATGAGGTCTGTGTGTGTGATCAGGTTCCATCTCATGATGCGGTCTATGTATGTGATAAGGTTTCGGCTCATGATGCGGTCTGTGTGTATGATCAGGTTTTGACTCAGGATGGGGCTTGCGTGTGTGATCAGGTTTTGGCTCATAATGCGGTTTGTGTGTGTGTTCAGGTTTCGGCTCAGGATGCGGTTTGCGTGTATAATCAGGGTTCGGCTCATGATGGGGTCTGTGTGTGTGATAAGGCATCGGCTCAGGATGCGGTCTGTGTGTGTGATCAGGTTTCGGCTCAGGATGCGGTAGGGGTGTGTGATTAGGTTTCAGATCATATTCAGGGTATGGGTTTGGTTCTAGTTCCAGATCAGGCCCTTCAACTCCTATATGAAAGTTCAAAATAGATTCTCTGGAGCTAATTGTTTCTTCAGTTCTATCAGAACCACTTCCACCTTCATCACCATTATCATTATGATTTTCTGAATTATCTTCAGGTGGTATATCTGCTGGAGTAGTATCCTCTATAATGCAAGGGCCATCGTGCGCATACTTAATATTTGGATCACGTGTTTTAGCATGTTCGTACGAACAATGTGAGTCGTACGTCACTCCATTAGTTGCGCAAACGGGATTTGCTATTTCCTCGTGAGGGCAGTTATTTTAACTGCCCTCACGTAATAAGTTCCCAATAAGTTCCCTCAATAGATCAGCGTAGTTATAAAAAATATTCCTGTAAGAAATACCAAACAGCAAGAATGTAATCTATTTTACAAACTAAGGAATTTTATACATGTTTACACATGTAATAATTTTCAATAACCTAGCCTTGTGTGGAAGTCACAGTTTACTTGTGTAATTTTGGCTGTGTTTTTGGTTAATAAAGATTTATTATTATTATTACTTTAATCATATCTATTATTACCTGTCTATGAAATCCACATGGTCTTTTAAATTTATTTATGCGATAACATTTGTCTATGGTGATTGCCATAAAAGGTCATAAACTTTAATGACTTTAAAGCGTGACACTGCTCAAAAACAACGTTATAATGGAAGTAATGCTTATCATTTGTGAAGTTAATTATATGATTTGTTAAGGTAGAACCAAGAATTTTGTACTGTATGATGGATGCCAAACTCCCATACTATAGCATGAGGCAATGTTCTGTCTCGATCAGTAGGTGTTCCTTCTTCCTGATTGCAATGTGTTATACAGGATGGCCAGTTGATAGACGTCTAAAAAAAAAAATTGATGTCTTATGCTAAGGAGTACCTGAATCACCCCCATGAACTTCTTCTGCGATTATTGATAGCTAGAAGGTTTTAAAGCGTTTCTTTAAATTTTCCCTTTTCATTGGTTTTTAATTTTTTTTCTGTTTCTTCATATAATTTCCTGTTGATTTTCTTTGTGAAATTGATTGGCGATAGTAGCAGCTACCGTCATTTCAAAAATTTCAGTTGTAGGCATTGTAGAACTTACAACAAAATTTGTCAAAAGCTTGAAACATAATAAGTTAGGAGTACTAGAAGTCTGTTAATGATCTTAAAAACTTTTAAGGTCCTTCAAGAGAAAAAATAGTGAAAAAATTTGACCTTATGAGGGGTTTATTTCCTGTAAACCAGCTTTGAAGGAAATAAGGGATTTTTTTTGTTTTTGAACTTTCGCCTTGAATTGTGTATAAAAGTTATACTAACAGGAAATATATAACTAAACTATTACTATATAACTACTACTATATATGTTATACTAATACGCGACGTACATTATGTAGTATATAGATACTACTTACTGCTATATGCTTTGTATATTTATTTAAATAATATTAAGAAATAATGCACTATGCATTATTTTATTCTTATGTAATAAGTGCTAAGAGAGTGGAAGAAGAAGACACGTTGCGTCGACCCCAAATAGAATTGGGAACAGGGCAGGTAAAGGAAGATGTAGTTTGTGTATTTTTTTAAAAATGTAAGAATTGTATAAGAAACTAAGAACAATAGAAAAGTAAAAATATAATTTAGACAATTTCCTTCTGATATGTTTCTTTTGTCCCTTTAACGATTTCTTTAACTACATCATTTGCAGGTGTTCTCCAAGCAAACAAACAAAAAAAACTTTATTTCATAGACCAAACCTGGCACTTAAAAATGTCAATATTTTACTATGTAGAAATTTATGTTAATAAATAAACAATATTAAGGTTCATTACCGCGAGCGCTTGTAGCAAGTACAACCACAGCGCTTTGTTTGTGGTTTTAATCGATAGAAGCGGCCGGATTCCGAGAGACAGGCTTTTCATGAGAATTCCTCTAACCGTTCTGAACGCAGTGGGCGACGAATCACGCGGTTTGATCAAACTCCGATTTGTAATTTTGTATATAACCGCTTGAATCACTTGCACCGGTCGCGCCACCCGCAGCTTTATTTCAACAGAATGTACATACAAGTCCCAGAGGTGCATAGAAAAGCAGCTGAAGAGAATTTTAAAAATGGTGCATAAATTAGAGCACAACAATGTAGGCATCGAGTGTAGAAAGGAGCGCCATGCGGAATACGTGAACAATCCCCCGCTGGGGAATATAGTATAAATATTACACCATGTCCATAACCCAAAAAAGCCTATGTAGCGTGAGCAACTCGATATGATAGTTATCACGGTTTTATCTTATCCAATTCTCAAATTCATAGTACTTTGACTGTTTACCGTGATAAAACATACACACATATAATCATGACTATTATTCCCTAAGAGTTAGTCAGATACTAGTCAAAAGCAGTCCATGGTCAAAGTCCGCGTATCACCAACAGTGACTGCACTCAGCGTGACAGGCGGTGAGCCCGTCGCCGCTATAAGCTATTTGATAGTTGTGCAGCTCTAAGTCCATTAGTCGCCTTTAACGACACCCAAGGGAAGAGATGGGTTGGTAGTTTTCTTCGAATGAGCCGCCACATGGCCAAAAACGCACGTGATAAAAAGTCGATATAAAGCATCTGTGAATATCGCTTGCCTCACATTGTCCCGGTGCATGGCAACAGGCTCGCCACCTGTTACATGGGGACTTAATGGGAGTTAACGCCTCTGCCAACCCCTCTGGCGCAAAAGGAGTGACGAAATGTTATATGCTTAAAAATCATAATGAGGTGTTCTAATGGGTTAGTGTGGAAAAGCTTGAATCTAATATGACAGACGCCTCGGCTTCGATTTTAGATAAAATAATAATGGCACATTTTTTAGCACATTTTTTTTCTTCTCACATACTTAACCGGTAATCGAACCTGGTAAAATTTTCTGCAAACAATGTTGTAAATTTTTTCATTGTCATTCGTGTGAATCATGAGTCACGAGGAACGCATTTATAATAAAATCCTGTTTAAATAAATATGAACAAAAACATTTTTATTAATGTATACTATCCAAACGGGTCAGTGTAGAGAAGCCCAAAACAATGAGAGATAGCGAAAACGTTCTTAGGAAACATGGCGTCGATGCTTGATTTAATAATAATTCAACTTTATTTACAGCTCTCGTACGTAGCTGGGAAATGAACCTGGTTTGAATCTTCGTAAGCAACGGTGTAAATTTTTCGTTGTATATTACATTAAAATCTTGTATAGTTATTACATAAAATCAATCAGATTTATCTTAAATATCCAGCCCTTTCTCAATAAATCGTTTTGGTGTCTCAATTTATTATGTCCCAGATCAGCGTTATCCTCGATACGTATACGAATAACTTTTTCTCTTACTCCTCCTCCTCCAGCACCTCCCCCTCCCCCTCCTCCACCACCACCTCCTCCACCACCACCACCTCCTCCTCCTCCACCGCCACCTCCTCCACCACCACCTCCTCCTCCTCCTCCACCACCTGCACCACTACCTCCCCATCCACCACCAGCACCACTACCTCCCCATCCACCACCTGCACCACTACCTCCCCAACCACCACCTGCACCACTACCTCCCCATCCACCACCTGCACCACTACCTCCCCATCCACCACCTGCACCACTACCTCCCCATCCACCACCTCCTCCTGTTGCTCCTGCATACTTACGTGTAGTTGCTATTATTTTACCCTTCGTTGTCGTTCTAGGTGGTGCTTTCGTTGTTTTAGGTTTCATGGTTTTGGGTGGTTTGGTGGTTTTTGGTGGTTTTGTAGTTTTAGGTGATTTCGTGGTTATAGGGGGTTCCGTGGCTATAGGTGGTCCTTCTTCCCCTCCTCCTTCATAGCTACCACTATCATAATATTCAGAATTCTTTGTCGTATCAGGTGGTGGTATCGTGGTTTCGGGTTGTTTAGTGGTTTCTTCTGTAATGCAAGGGCCTTCATACGCATATTTAATATTTGGATTTCGTGTTTGAGCTTGCCTAAACATACAATATGAACTGTACGTCACGTCATTAGTTGCGCAGATGGGCTGTGATAATTCCTCATGAGGGCAGGTGAAATGCCAATAAGTTCCCTCAATAGAAATCAGCGTATTTAAAAAAAATATTCCTGTAAAAAAATATTTATCAGCATAAATATGTACTGTTCCTAATTTGGAAATTAAAAAAAAATGATACATGCGTAGGTAGGATGTTATAAACCCTGTAGGGTGTGACGATTGGAAGCGAAATATGAATTCTAGTATGTATTTTCATTTTAATTATTTATTTTAAGAAAACTCACAGTATACAAAACAAACAAAATAATATATAAAAAGTTAGTTAAAATATAAAAGTTTCTACCGCTAAATAGATAAAGTACAATATGTATTTATACTGAATTTAATTAATTTTCAATGATCTTAAACCTATGTCTTACCAAGATATGAAACCCACATATTTACAAAATTTATTTATTTCATAGCATTTGTCTGGGCACAAACGCCAGGATAGAATAGAAAAATTTAAGGACTTTCAAGCGTGATATCGATCAATGAAAGTAATACTTGTCATTTGTAAAGCTAATTAGGTAATTTGTTATGGTAGACAAGGACTTAAGCAGTCCTTGTCTGTCTGATTATCATTTTAATCAATTTTAGATCATTCAGAAATTTGTCACTACTCGTGCAACATGCCGCCAGCCACCGTCCAAACCGTCCAAACCGTCGGATCACGGATTCGATTCGGAAAATAACGTCCCGTCTCGCTCTAACTTGTCGCAATAAAAAGTGACAGGTAAAGAGATACCGTGATTCGTTTCTTTTCCGACAGATTAGAATTAGGGTGCAGATCCATCCTCCGCCTGTTCCGCTGACCTTATAAAACTTAAGTACCTACAATGCCTACAGTTTGTTCTACGGAGACTAAACATGTCTGGCAAAAAATTTTGGTAGGTATTGCTCCATAGATTCACAACATTCGCGTTGCATTGTATATAAAAGTTATACCAACGGTACTACACGCGACGTCAGCAGCCGAAGCGTCGAGCAGTAAGTAGTATCTATATACTACATAATGTACGTCGCGTGTAGTCCCGTTGGTATAACTTTTATATTGCTCCATAGGCCGCTGAAATCAAAATTCTCTGTACCTATATGTTATAGTGAAAACCAGGTAACGAATGAACCCGTTCTTCCTAGATAAAACTAGGTTTATCTAAATGATTTTGTTAAAATAGAAGCACCTAGTCAAAACTAGAATTTACCATGATATATTTGATTCTCAGATACAACAAGTCGGTAAATTCCATAAAACTGGTTTGTAGTAGCTAATAAATTAAGTAGCTTACTACAAGGTCTCCGTTAGGTACGACGAAGAGCGAAATAAGGAGTGATATGTAGTAATGCGACCATAACGCACGAGCCGGTAGCGAGCGGCCGGCAAAGAGCCGGAACCGAACATAATTTTTAACTAATACTTACCTAATTCATGATGAACCATTCGCTATTTTAGAAACTAGGTAGAGGGCAAATATGAGGGCTATTTTTATTAGAATTTTCTAAAAATAACAGAATAATTTACGATCTTTAACCTAGGTCGCAACAGTTTTTACTGACTCGCTTCGGAAAACCGCATTTTATCTAGTAGGAACTAGTTTTATCTGACATACAATTTTACATACATACATATACTCGTAATCACGACTATTATTCCCTAAGGTTTAGTCAGAGACTAGGCAAAAATACCACAAAAGCAGTCCACTGCCATATTCCGCGCTTCACCAAGCAGTGGCTGCACATGTGCTCAACGTGTCAACAGGTGGTGAGCCCGTCGCCGCTGTAAGTTGTTGGAAATTGTGCAGTTCTAAGTCCATTAGGCGCCTTTTACGACACCCAATGGAAGAGTATTACTAGTATTATTTTAAAGAGCCACACGACTTCAATTTTGAACACTCATTCATTCTAGTTATAACAAAGGCATTTAGTAAAATCTAGTTCTATCTGGAGAAAATGCGTTATACATATATAAAAATGGTTTCAACTGATATAATATACATTTCTTCATTATTTCTGGGCCGTAAGCTTTTTATTTACCCACGTCACCTCATACAAATTTTTATCTCATATTTTTACCCTCTTTAGGAATAAATTTTGGCAACTTTTGCTGTATTTATTTAAATGCATCAAATCAAAAGCCAAAATAAACAATAAACTTACAAGCTTTAATGTTGACGAAATTTGCATATAAATAAGGAGGATCTACCCCTATTTCAACCCTGCCTTTTATGCACATTGAAAAGTTTTCCCTGTTCGTCAGCTCCAGACTATCTCTGACCCAAATTCTGATTAAATCGGTTATATTGTTTCTTCACTCGTAAATTACGTAAGACTGAGACAAGCAGAGAGAGAGAGAGAGTTACTTTCGCATTTATAATATTATAGGACAATGAGGAAGGTGAGTTAAGGATAGAAACTATCATAACTAATAGAAGTTTTTTTGAAATCACAAGCTTTACACTTTTCGCGCTAATATTATGAAGAAGTCTATAGAATATGTATTGACATATTTATTATGATAATATTATGTCGTTGCCATATCGTAGATTTCATTCATGAAATACCTACCTACTAAAGACAAAAACATTTTTACATACAAAGATCAAATTTTACGTTCATGAAATGATCATACTTGACATTATGGCTACGCACATATATAAATTACATAAAATGTATTGATATCTATATAACGATCTATAGATACGTCAGATTTAACTTAAATACCAGCCCTTTCTCAATAAATCATTTTGGTTTCTTGATTTATGTCCTCGGTTAAAGATTATATGATTACTATTTTTAGTGTTATTCACGATATATATATTTTGGTTCAGTATCATAGTCAAGATAAGTTTAGTGTTCAGCCTGGTTCAGGTTCTTCTTCAGGTTTTGAATCCGATTCCGGCTTCTGTTCAGAATCAGAGTATGTAAGATAAAGTTCTGAGGCAGATTCTTTGGAGTTATTTGTTTGTTCATAAGTATCATAACCACTTTTACCACCACCACCCCAACCAGGTCCGCCATCAGCCCCTCCGGCCCCTCCGCCTCCTCCACCACCCCACCCAGGTCGACCACCACCACCTCCGCCATCACCCCAACCAGGTCTACCACCACCACCTCCTACCCCTCCACTTCCTCCACTACCCCACCCAGGTCGACCACCACCACCTCCTCCAGCTCCCCCTTCACCTCCTTCACCACTAACATCACCACCTTTAGGTCGTTTCGTAGTTTTAGGTTCTTTCGATGTTTTAGGTCTTTTCGTAGTTTTAGGTCGTTTTGTGGTTTCTTCTGTAATGCAAGGCCCATCATATGCATATTTAATCTTTGGATTACGTGTATGAGCATGTCTGAACATACTATTTGAAATGTACGTCACGCCATTAGTTGCGCAAAGAGGGTTTGATATTTCCTTATGGAGACAGTTATGTTTCCAATAGGTTCCCTCAATAGTTATCAGCGTAATTAAAAATAATATTCCTGTAATTAATATAAAACAACAAAATAATTAATTGTTCCTTATTTTTGAAAATTAGAATTATTGTATGTACAGCTAAAAATACTTAATAAAGTACATTAGGTATATTGGAGTACCTATGTCTTACTAAGATATGAAGTCAACATCTTAACAAAATTTATTTTTTTGATAACTTTTATCTGGGCACAAACGCCATAAAAGAATATAAAATTTTAATGACCAGTCTAGCGTGATATCGATCAACGAAGTCATTGTAATACTTGTCATTTGTAAAGCCAATTAAGTAATTAGTTAAGGTAAACAAAGACTTGATAATCATTTTAATCAATTTTAGGTCACGAGAGAAAATTTTAGACGTGTATATTTTATGAGTTGTATTGTCTATTACAAGTTTTCTTAAGCACACTGCTAATACAGACTAACACTCTTCCTCATTGTCAATTAAAAAAAAAGTTATGACATTCACACCTATCCATCCATCCAACCATCCATTTTAGACATAGGCCTCTGCTTCTGCCAGCGTCGCTCCCAGAAGGACGACTATACGACGACTGGGTTATTAATTTTGATCAAAAACCTAATTAGATGACCTACAACGAGAGATTTTTATTAACTGCAAGTAAATAATGGCGACTTTTTTATGAAACATTTAACAGGGCTATTTAAAATATAGATGAGGTACTAAAATCAATCGATATTATTTGTGGGATATCAAATATTGTTTCACTTATCTTCTTCTTCTTCTACTCTGTGAAATGTTTTTCTTTTCCCAAATTCAATTTAATTCATTACCGTGTTGAATGCCATACGGATATGAAGTTACAATTAAAATATTTTTATCCCGAACACATCCCCGATCTACTCATTCGCACCTGAGGTACTGCAGAAATATAGTAACATCTTTGAATTGGAATTGATTCCTTCCCAGCCTTGTTGATTAGTCTAATATAGGGGGGCACGGGAGTGCCCCCGCCAGGTTGAGCGCGAAGCAAACACTGCCGAACCATCCTTTACTGGAACCACTTCGCCATATTTTCAGGCCCCTATTTGAGAACCTCTGGATAAGACCAGAACGCAGAAATTTTCGTCATCCAGTAAGCTATAATCACATACTTTAAATCCAAAATCTGTAGGCCTTTTAGTTCCAAAGTAAGCGAAAGCAAAGTTTCGCATTTACGACACTCACTCACTCACTCACTCACTCACTCATAATCATCAAAATAGAACTAGTACTTCCCATATACTCAGAGAGCTGAAATTTGGTACAGAGTTAGGGTTTAATGGCCACATAAAGGGAAAACTATAAAAATTAGGATAATCGAAGATCTGGAGACTTAGACTTGGCACAACTTTGTCTAGATTTCATTACTTTTTAGGGATAAACAAGCAGCTCCATCGAGACATGGCTAGTTTTTTACAGAATGTTTTTGGTGGGATTATATTTACCTACTCAATATAAAAACAATTTATCATACATAAAAAAAAGACTTTATTATTATGTTCATAATAAGCCTTGCCTTGAGCTGTTCCCAGAGAAACACATCATCAGGAACTAAATAAAAATAAAGATGAAATAAACAATTCAATTAAGTTAGTCACACAAATTTTAAATTGCAATAAAATATATCAAAGACTGCATTAGTGACAGGCTGTTACAGAAAGGTTACCTATATGACAAGGTAAACTAACTAAGAACCGGTTATCAATATTAGTGAATAATTAAGTTTCTTTTGGGACAATTTTTACTGTTGCGATTGTATAATAAAAACAATTCTTACTACTATGGGCTTGGGTATGACAGCCATTCTGGCAAATGAGTTTCCTCGTCAGTATGAGTCAGTGCTCATACACAACGGCCGTAGGAAATAAAATGTGGCAGGATGTAAGGGTCATCGGCGACCGATGGTGACCTGTGCAATGCAGGACTTGAGCTTCCCAGGCCTAACCCAGTAGTCACTGTTGGTTATGACAATAAAGATGAGCAGCTATCATCTTAAGCATGATGTTGCCGTTCGATAGGCATTCCCGCTTATCTTGTTGGAGTGACGAAGCAGTTTTTTTTAGAACGCATTTTGCATCCCAGTGCAACTTGATTACATGGTATGTAATCATAAATATTCCACCATTATAAGTACAACGTAGTACAATTAGATAAATAACTTGATTGAAATAATATTAAGTATTTTAAAAATACAAATGATTAAAAATTCTTTTGTTTTAACTAAGGCGTGAAAATTTTCCGGAGTCTCAATTTAGACCTATTCTTAATAACAATTTGATTATGATTTTTAGCGTTATTCTCAATGTGTATACCAACGCCTTTTCCTTTGGGGTTTTTACTTTTTGGAGGCTTAGGTACAGGTGTATCTAGTTCAGACCTGGATTCGGAATGTGATTCCGAATCTGGTTCTTGTTTCCAATGAGATTCCGATGATCTGCTTCAGGTTCAACATCAGCTTCTCTTTCCGGTTCGGAATTAGGTTCATCGGAATTGTTAGAGTGTTCATCGTTTGGGTATTCATGGTCATCATATTCTGTAAAAGCATTAGAATTTTTATCCTGATCTTCCGTTTCCTCATTATAATAATTTTCTTCAGTAGACTTGTCTATTGGCTTTTTTGGCTTCTTCGGCTTTTTAGGTTTTTTGATTGGCTTCTTTAGCTTTGAATTTGAGAGATGTGGTCCTTCTCCATTGAGCTGATTCAATGGTAATCATGAAAAAATATTTGGAATTTTCACGGATATTTCAAAATCTCTTGGACGGCAAGAACCATCGTGTAAAAATATAATTCTTGGATTGAAAGTTTGAGCACCTTTGAAGTCACAAAGTGTTGGATATGTTTTTCCATTAGATGCGCAAATACTACTACTTGATATTTGTTTGTATGTCCATTCGGTCAAAGCCAATGCAGTACAAAGAGTAACTCCTGTAAAATAAATGCAATGATAAAATTTTGCTTTTAAATAAAAAAATCAAACAAATGCTGTTGGAGTTGTTTATTTACCTTATATTTTATACTCTTATTTGTTTTTCTATTTTGTGATCAGTTAATAATTTATTAGTTTCTAAATGCTGTAATGATTAGTTCCTTTCAGTTATTCAGTGACAACGATCAATTATATGTTTATTCAAACTCTTTAGTTAAAATAAATACATCATTAGTAGTAAACATTTTTATATGAATTGTTCATACGAGATACGAGTATACCATAGAAATTTCAAGCTCGCACTTACCAATCAGTGTAAACGGCATTGCAGAACGTTAGAATATTTAATAAAAACTGAATAATCTAGCTACAAATGAAAAACCATAATCAGTAATATATCTCTATTTTTAATGCGAAAAACTAATAGCAGTATTTTTACCTATATTGGAAAATTTCAAATTACTTTAGAGCAACATTAATTCCTCGATTAGGCTTGGTAGACTATACTCGCTGAACACAGTTAAAAGTTTTTTTTAGATTTAATAACCTGCAGTGTACAACATTGATGCGATTTTTTTTGCTGATGTTAATCAAGCAAATATTGCGCATTTCCACAAAATTTGAAAAACCTGATAAGTAATTAATGCTCGGCCTAGTAGAACATGAATCTGTAATTAGTTTTTTATGTGTTGTAGGAATTTTTTTATTGTTTAGTTGCACAACAAATCTTTGATTGTGACTTTTAGTTCACAACAAAAAGAAAAAATTTACAACATTGATAATAAAAAAATTTACCAGGGTTCGATTCCCGGTTTTATTAGGAATAAAATAAAACTAAATGCCATTATTATCTCTCCTTACATATATACATACATACAATCACGCCTGTAATCCCCGAAAGGATCGGCAGAGTCCAAGGAGCACTGTGTTACTTAAGACCACATTTAGCCATACAAAAATTGGGTTTGGTCAGATGGAAAATCGTGAAAAAAGTAGTAACAAGTGGCTAGCTCATCGCCTACACAATCACAGACCCACTACCCAACACGCCCTTAGTCAAGAAATGCTAGGCAAGAAAAGCAGTTGGCATATTCTTTTGGCATCCTGTACCAACACGGGACCTGACATATGTGGCAAAATGTGGGTGTTAACACATCTGCCTACCCCTTCGGGGAAAGAGTGATGAGGATATGTATGTTCGTACTGTATAATTGTTCTGAAATAAGTGAATTAACTTGAATAAAATGTCCTTCTCTACATTTCTTTTTGGAATGATATGTTTATAGTAAGCCTTGCATTCATTTGTTTTAGGTACATCACTAGAGGGTCGCCCCATGCAGGCGTAGGTAATATGACATGTATAAAACAGCCTTTTCAACACTGGAAACTTCGTATCCTATGTCTGGGAGGACGTAAGATGATGGTGACCTGTGCAAAGCGAACTTCAGCCTCCCAGGCCGAGCAATGCAGTCGTCATTGGATCACCCTCCTCAACTGCAGCAAGCAATCATCTTTAGTATCCGTTAGTAAGGCGTTCCAGGATGCTAGGTTGTTGTGATGTAAGAATTTGTCTTAGAAATTTTTGCATGTGCATTGATAATAATAATCGACAAGCGTTTCTTTTTAATGACCTTTATTGAATATGTGTTATATACCTACATTATCACTGTGGCTTTATCGCAGAAACAAAGGGATTGTGAAGTATTGCAGATATAGAAATGCGATAAAAATTAGGCTAAAGGTTTGATTTATTTTGATTGTATTTCTTATGACCATATAAATACTATACTAATTGCATAGAATAAATAATTGCTTGCTTGCTTTATAACGCCATAAAGTAGGTAGGCATATCCTATAAATATAAAATTCTACGATATGTCTACGTCTCAAACATTTAAATATTTTTTTCTAATATTCCACAAAGTGTGTGATATAATACAATTTGATATTATACGTAAATTGAATATGCCTGCTATCTTCGGAAAATACAAATAATATTATATAAATTCTATAATTTTAACCTATAGGTAGGTACATGAATTTTTTGCGGAGTCTCATTTAGATCTAGTTTTAATTACAATATTATTATTGTTTTTAGCGTTATTCTCAATGTGTATACTAGCGCCATTTCCTTTACCTTTTGGAGGCTTAATACCAGGCGTATACTTCAATCCCTCATTAAATAAAGTATTCATAATCAAAACATCAAATATCTAGGCTAAAAGCATTATCTCGGTAAAGTAGTCCATAGGTACCTACATGTAAAAGTCGTCTGTCAACCATTTGCTATGAGACGTAACCTACTGAAGCCAATTTCAAGTAAAAATGTAGTTATGTCGCAAGTCTGCTTAATTATTATTTTAAGCTATTGCATAGCTTCTATCGCGGGCCTTGAGCGCGGGGACCGAATCCAGAAATTCCGTAACGAAAAAACCTCACGCTCCCCACTCCGATGCGCAAGGAGGTGTGTAATTTACTTATAAGTGATCCGAACGAAATAATGTATATGCAAACTACCAACAGTTTATATAATTTGTTTTCTTATCGGTCACCACGCTCAAAAAGTGTAACTTGAATTAATATCAAAGAAAAAGAAATACTGCATGAATAAAATAAATAAATAAAATTAAAATTGCATAAGTTGATACAAAATGCTATGCAATAGCTTTACCGCGGTGCCCGAGTGCCACACGTCTTTTTTTTAATAACTTTGAATAATAATATCATAAAACTTTCGTTACTTAAAAATTCAATAAGCTAATGGTAATCGTCCCACGTAACAGGGAGCACATTTATTGCCGTTACAGGGCACTATGGAAAAATCCATAACCTTTTGTAATTCACACCAAAATTCCATTAACGGACTGTATCTCTGCATACATAGTACCGATTAGAATCTCTGCAGTTCCAGCATCTCCAGTCTATCGTCCATTAAATTATTTGTGTTAATTTAGAAGTTGTGTTAACCTTTTTTAAAATGTAAACATATATTTTTCTTATTAATATGCATATATTTAAGAGGTCAAAGCTCTCTCCTGGTTTGACATTAGAATCCTTGGCTTTAGGACTTTTTTGTAGTGTAGCAGCGCGTACACATAGAACGTCGGTTTTACAGGTCCTTTTAACGTATATGTTATTAGCGTATGTAGTTGTATATGCTAGTTCACACAGGATACAGTATTCCGGATCGTGAAAAAAATACCGATTCGACAAAATAAGCAGCTATTCGCTTTACAGGTCCACTTAAACGTATATGTATGTATTAGCGTATGTAGTTGTATGAGCCAGTTCACACACACGACAGTATTCCGGATCCAATAAAAAAACCCCACACACCGGAAATACTGATCCGTTTTATCGGATAGGATCGTAGAAAATAGTCAATGCACTGAAGATCGAAAGTCCAGTAAAGTTTGATCTGTTAAAATCAGTTTTGTAAATGCTGTGTGAATATTACCTCCAATAGCGACGAATAAGTAAAAAAGGAATCTGTAAAATCGGACGTTCTATGTGTACGCGCCCTTAGTCAACATTACACCATAACACGCTAAGAATCAGGCGTATGCTTAGTTGTGGAGTTAAATTCAATAAATGAATTTATATTTTTTGTAACTGTTCTACCTACATACATCGTCCTTTTAAAGTAATATTTCCAGCGAAAAAAACTCTTCGCTTTAGACATTACAACAATATTTCTTTATTTATAAGAGTAAATTATTAATTGATTAATTTAACTAAGAGCGGGGGTCAACTGGTCCAGACGCAAGGGTAACTGGTGCGACCAAAATACCGCTCAGTTACCCTCGCTGTCAGTTGGCATAATGCTTTATGTCTAGATTAAGAATGTAGGATTTACCAAACAAACAAACGTCAAAATTACATGAAATGTTTTAATACAACTGTCGTAACGTAATCTCAATTGTATTGGAATTATCCGCATTATTCTTCACATTAATCTTACCACCTTTATTTCGTGTAACCCATTTTTTTCCACCATGATTATCGTCACATTCTCCCTCGTGGTTAAGATGTACCTGACTAATCAATGTTTCATACAGTAAATGGCATCTGTTTTTATAAGTTATCCCGTCAGAACCACATACTGGATCGTGTCGTCTTGTACAGTAGTATCTGTCCAGATCAAATGCTTTCTTATTATTCACAACTGCGGCAGACGTTTTTTTATCATCTTGATGCTTTTCATTTACAGGATACTCTTTGTCATGTTTTAGTGGTTTAGGGTCAAAGTTACTTAGTGGTTTAAGTGGTATAGGGTCATAGTTACTTAGTGATTTACTTCGCGGTCGGCGAGTCACGATCTGTTCGCAGGGACCGTTGTGGAGAATCTGCAAATCAGGATCTGTCAACTTGGCAATGTTCAGGTGACATATCGTTTTGTAGGTTACGCCATCTGTGCCACACTCTGGCGTGTTCGAGATACACGGTGTTGCATTTATGACAACACCTATTTCTATTAGGGCGACCAAGAAAATCCCTGTAGAAAAAGTAAGACACGTTTGTATAAATCATCGATGTCCATAAATCGTCTTCCGCCTAATACGTCTCACTACTGGGCACAGGCCTATCTCATTGAGAAATACTTAGGAATATAGGCCGTAACATCACCACGCTGGCCCAATGCATCTCTCATAAGATAAATAAGATTATTAAATTAAAGACGGCATATTTTTATCTCTGCCCATCATAAAAAAAACAAAACATTTCTAAAAATATAAAGTTGGTTGCGCATTGGGTCAACGTGGTAGTGTTATGGCCTATACTCCTCATGTGTTTATTTCCATGAGGAAGGCCTGTGCCCAGCAATGGGACTTATATAGGCTGAGGACGAGGGCAACAAGTGTTGATAGAGCATAAAGATTAAATTTTGCTTGACTTTGATCTAAGCATGATTGTTAAAGGATAAATAATTAAATAATTTTACATAATAGAGAATTTCAGTAAAATATTTAAATAATACCAACTTACAAAGCATGTCTGACGCGGAGTTCGATTACGCATTAACTGAATAAATATTCGCTGAAATATTCGTTGATGTTGTTGTAGGAATGTGTTATTAGGATAGTTGTGTTTTAATCAATAACTGCATAGCTAATATTTTATTAAGGGGCTGTCAAATTGTTGCGTAGAAACGAATTTATTATCAAAATTGTTAACACAAATATTTCCACTTTAATCTTAAAGAATCGCTCTTAGGAATGCCTATTGATTTAATTTTCGCATTTACTGTAAGAATAAAAATAAATTTCACTGATCACTATTAGTACTACTAGTTTACGCGCTATTTTATATATTAATATTAAGAATAATACATTTCTAATAAAAATCAGCTTTAAGCAATTAAGCAGTAATTTAAGCTTGTGGATTAGTATTTCTATTCTGTACGATAAATTATAGTTCAATTAAAATGAAAACTTTATACAAACCATTCGTGTTTCTAAAAAATTAGGCAGCCTAAAAAATACATATACTATTATTTAATTAATACATAAATATCCCCAGACATTCACACATATCAACTAGCCCCATTTTAAGCAAATAATGCTGCTTATGATACGGATCTAGCATCCGTAACATAAGCAGCATTAGTTGCTTGACGGATAATATATTTAATAGAAAAATACATATAAATATTCCAAATATATACAGTACATATACAAACATCCAAGACTGGAGAACAAATGTTTGAATTCTTCGCGCAAACATTTGCCCCCACCGGGGATTGAACCCAGAACCTCTCGAGATAGGCGACACCTTGATACCGGCGGCGTACAGACTAGTCGACCTAGATTCTATAACAGCAGCGTAATCGCACTTGATTAATATTTTTGTATTTACATATATTTTATATTCTTACATTAGTAAGCTTGAAATTCTATTATTGGAAAAACTTTAAAAATGTTATTTAAAAAAATTTAAAGGGTAAAAATAAAATATTATTTTGCTGTTGATGAGATGCACCTTAATTTAAACAACTTCGTAATTGATTTGTAGATTGTTTTATTTGAGTGCTTGTTCTCTAAAAATTACAAATTAAAGGATAAAGAGTTTTCATTATTACACAGTTACCTAATAATTACTTTCAAATTTTTCATCGCATTCCTAATGGAATCCATCTTCTATTAAAATTAAAGATCGATTTAAGTTTTTAATTATTTCACAGTTAATGTACAATTGCAGAACTTTAGCTGTATGTATAATTACACATTTTTGTCTAAATAATTAAAATTTCCTTAAATAAGTACAGTAAATTCAAATGGTTATACCCTTTTGATATAAAACTTTTACATCAATCTGTAGTAGCCTTTCGTCAGTCAAGGAAGCAAGCGTGCTTAGCATAAGTATCTGTTCAAGCTTATACGCTACGATATTATTATGTGGTTATCTCACAAGACTCTATAGTAATTAATACCTTCTCTATTTTTCGTCATGTTTTGGTAAAAAATTTGCATACATATTTTATGTATGCAAGATTTTTACAACATAACAAAATGAATAATCTTAAATATTTCAATTAATTATAAAATAGTTCAACAAAACATTGTATAACCTATTTGAACGCTTTCGATTTTAGGATGTGCTATTCTGAATGTCATCGGCCATTACATTGCGAAAATATGGGTCGAGTTGAGTTTTATTGAAGACGCAATGTTATACAACCTTTGAGCCCGGCCTTTAAAGACCACGATTAGCCATTTCTGAGTGCTAACGCCGTTTGCAAGAATTATGAGAGCAATTTATTGCTAAACCATGCAATCACGATCCACCGCCCCTTGAAGATCACCCATGTCCTGAGAGCGTGCGAAGTCCATTCACAAACGACGTGAATTGACTTTTTGTTAAATGCAAGTCACATTATCAGCCAGCGGGCGGGCAACGAAACAAACGAGCATCGTTTCACCTCTTCTCGTACTTTGGTCACACGAACTACAGCACCCCTAGCATTATTTCTTTCCTATGACGTCACATATCTTAGGAACTAATTTGGTGTATTTCATCTCGTGTGTGTGTATATGGTATAATATACTATACACACACACACACACGAGGTATAATATGGTGAGGTTGGTATAATATACTTGGTGTATTTCACTAAGCTTTGTCGTCACACCCCCGCGCCCCTGTACCGCGCAGGCGAGGACTCAGTTAAACGGTCTACCTATAGTTATCATTGTAAATACAAATTTTCTATGGGAAACGTTATTTCTGATATTACCCGCTAGGAGCGCTTTTCTCGTTTCCTATAGAAATTGAGCTTCTTAAGGGGGTGTAGAGCAAAGCTACGTCAGCGATGTGAACGAAACGAATGAGTTAATATTCTCAAACATTTCCCCCTATGAACTAGTCCCATTCTAAGCAACAAAATGCTGCTTGTGTTACTGATACTAGATTACAGATTAATATATTTAATAGAAATAAAACATATATATGTTCAGTAAATATACCATACATATTATAAACATCAAAGACTGAAGAACAAATGCCTGTATTCATCACAAAAATATTTAACCCACCGGGGATAGAACCCAGAACCTTTCGAGATGGCCTTGAGACGTACAGACCACTGCACTACGAAGGTCGTCATTTTACTTTGTTCGCCAAAGCTTCGGTTAGTTTGTCATAGAAAGCAACGCTGTGCCCGCCCGGCCGCTGGTAATGTGGCCTACGTTTTAACTTCGACATATTCAAGATAATAAACACTTAAGACTCTTCTCCATGAAGCGGGTGACTGGCAGACGCGGACGCGTCGTTTTTTCATTTGATGAGGTTTAGAAAGAAGTAAATGTCTTTGCCGATTGTTGCGAATCCAACCTCTTTTTAGGTTTATTATATTTTTATATTTTTTTTAATATTTGATTGATGTTTTTGATATGACGTTGTCTCTTTTTTTCCATAGTTCTGAAAATATATCTTTTTGTGCAAATATTAGTTTATTTTGATTTCTAGCCATACAGTCCACTAGTTTCCTACATCGATTTTTTATGTATTTTTTATTTTTATTGTCATTAATCTTCAAATAAAACTGGAAAATAAGTCAAAATGGAAAGTCGGTGACATCAATATTCAACCAATGTATTCAACACTATTTGTTGACTCCCTGGCTTTCTTTGAGAAAAAAATCTATTGTTTCCCTAACTTTTCTATCAAGTAAAGATTTTTTAAATCTTATTTTAATAAAGGGACTTTTATACTAAATACGTGTCAGTCCCATTGTACCCTTACCTTAAGTATCTACACAAACATTATCACAACTTACAACTTCTTCTTCTTCTTTTCCGGTACGCTCTTGACAGAGCGGTCGTGATCTCAATGCAGTAGTAGTGTCGGAAGGGGCAGACGTGATGCGCCTCACTACGTCTCGCCACCGCTGCCTGCTCGAGGTCATCCTACTGCACTCGTTCAATGAACCTCCCACCGCAGCCTTGATCTGGTCAGTCCAACTTGTAGGGGACTTCCGCGCGGTCTGGTGCCTTCCAACTTCCCTTGGCCAACTTACAACTTACGTACTATGAAGTCTGGGTGGCGGAGCTGGCGAGCATGATGGATAGATAGATAGATAAACTCTTTATTTGCAATAATTACACACACACATACTTACAAACAAATATAGGTATAACATACAAATTTCTTATATGTGACACATAACAATAAAAAAATCATTACAGAACAATAAACAAAAGGTGGTAAGTAACATGTGTGCAAAGAATGCAGAAGGGCGATAGCTCAGATTATGGTATGCTCCATGAGCCACCCACTGATTTTCAGCTATTACCCAATAAAAAGGAGAAAAGTCTGAACAACATCTCTGCGTGCGGTAAATTTGGATATGAGAGTATTTTATTAAAGTAACCTTATCTGTGCTGTGCAATCCCAACCTCGCCAACAGAGGCTCTGTTGGCGAGGCCAACCCTGCCCTGGCCTGTCGATAACGAACACACTCCGTCAGCAAATGTTGCACATCTTCAATCGTGCCACATGTGTCACAATTTGGGCTTTCGACCTTCTTCATTAAGAACGCGAACTTATTTGACGGAATATGCCCAGATCTTAATCTGTGAGCCAATACAATAAGTTTTCTATTTAATTTACTAAAATTTGTCCATGGTATACACGAAGGTTTCGGCTGCATCGTTCTATACCATATACCTTCTTTATTTTGATATTTCAATGTGAAATCCTCTTTCCACTTCTCACTTAACATTCTGAAGCAAAGAATTGAAGCGAAAGAAATAATTTTAAGGATAATAACAGCTATTTAATTAGGAACCTACTATTTTATCAGCAGGCAGACTGTAGCAGATGTGCTTTTTTATATGATTGAGAAAAGTAACAAATATCGCGTTTTGAGCCTGAGAATAATCAAGAACCTACCTTACTCTGTAACGTAATGTTGACAAATCAATATTGATTTAATGCAAAGTCAAATGTCATGTCCTTTAATAATTACAAAAAAGTGTTCGAAATTATAGAAATCCAATTCATATCCATTGAAATTAGGTTAGAGAGTAGGGTAACTGTTCATTAATAACAATAAAGGTATATTTTTCTGAATAAAAGAATCCTATTTGATGCCTTAAAACGCAACCAAAAGTTGATTTGGAAGATCCTGGCCTTAAAGACATTGAGTAGCCTAAACGATTAGTAACAATACAATAGGGTTATCTTTGTTACACAATGTTTATCAAGATCGTGTGAGCTGAGATCAATCTAGTGAAATCAAAGATTTTATTTTGCTCTCAACTTAAGTCCATCTTTTCTATCACGATCTAATCTAACAAATCTACATTTTGATAGATTGCAACCAAGTGATTAACATAACCTATAAATATCATTAAATATATAAATTTCAATATACGAGTATCACCGCGTAATTGCTACCTATAAATATCATTAAATATTTATATTTTCGATATATCACCGAGTAGTTTCCAATATTCGATTTTCCGAAATTTGTAGCATTTTTTAACACAATTTTACAGAACGATCCAATTCCAGTTTCCAATTTATCGTTGTACTTAAAACCTTAGAACTAGAATCCGACGCCCTTTAACAATAGTCTAGGATACAATGGGAATTTATAACTTACTGTGAGTATGGACAGTTAAGCTTAGATACTGTAAATTATTAGACTGCTGGTCTTTGACATAATAGCTGACATTTAAACTAGGTACTACCTACTTTATTATATATTGCTATGCACAGACATAATAGATGCTCAAAGTTATCACAGGAAAGCTCGTGACGGTCGAAAGGGAACTGATCTCATTTGGTCACGATTTACTGGCGCCGTAACCTTAACGATGTGCGCAGGCGCAAACGAAAGTGAACGAACGCCATTGTTCGAGGAGCAGGTGCTATTGATCTAAAGATATGACCACTATTGCGAGCAATAGATTGTTTTAATTGGCTTTTCAGCGTTTGTACCTATAACGTTAGAATTTAGTATACATACAAGTAAAAAAAGTAAAAAATAAGCATAAAAGTACCCATTACAGTGCTTTGTAATTCTAGGGTTTTAATACAATATTTGCTGTTTTGATACTAACTCGCACTAGACACTAGTGATGTCAAAATGACAAAGTATTTAAATGGTAACATGCGCGTGGTTGTACAATCAAACAAATTACAATAATATAATAAAACAAAACACGCATTTTCCCGAAAGGTTGGGCAGGTTCTCAAATAGGGGAAACGTAAAAAGAGACAGAGAGTTAGATAAGCCACAAGGTTAACCAATAACCTGGAAAAGATCACAGGAATCCGCAGTGCGGTAGGAAAAATCTTTAGGAAAGATCCACGGAGGACACTTATTTCCGGAAATGACCGCCACTTGATCTAGAAAATAATAATAAGGAATCGAGGAGTTTCAATACCTTTCACACAGCTTATAATAAATTGTTATTAAAAATTGTAGACAATTCTACAATTTATTTAGATAACAACGCCAATGTTTATCGATGTTAATAATTAGAAAATTTAATGAATGGGACGCTATTATTTTAGAGTACGCCCACATTCAAGTACTGCAATGGACATACAGACTCCCACGCAGCTTGCGCGTAACATACGTAAGTGGGGTCGCGCCTAATTTAGATCCTTGTCTGCGCGTGCGTGCGTGTTGCCGGTACTTGACAAAAGTAAAATAAATGAAATTGGAGGGTAGCTGTAAAATTCAATATTTTAATAAACTCTGATAGTTTATTTATATATGGTATGATATTACTCACAGTTATTGACTAACACACTTCAGAGATGTAGTTCTCCACACTTCTCCACTATAAAAATAATACTAATAGTATTCTAGCTAGAGATATTCTACGATTACGAGAAACAAAAAAACTTTGCGCTTTTTTGCGCTATTTTTTGTGAAAAAAGAAAAAAACAGCTTACCTTATACTTGATATTATATATATTCTTGCAATGGGGCTGAGATAACTCAAGGCACTTCGACCCTATGGGATCTTTTGTGCTTCCCCTTTCCTATTCATCCCTCCCTGCCATCACCCAAAATGTCTTGAATGAACGTTATGATGTTGGCTGGGGGCATGCCTATAAATTCCTCGGGTTTGGGATAACCCGCCCCTAGAAACCGTAGTCGTTTGTTCCCTAGAGCATCGCATTCACATAATAAATGCTCCATGCTTTCATTGTTTTCACCGCACAGTCTACAGGTGGGGTCATCAGCTTTGCCTAAAGTATACAGGTGTTTTCTTGTATTAAAATGGCCAGTCAGGGCACCCATAAGGCAGCGGATTTGACTTCTGCTGAATTTCCCAAAGTTTTTAAGGTAGCCTGTGTGTGAAGACCCTAGAAATTTTTTCGAGTGTGTCAATTGTTGTATGCATTTCCAATAGGTTTGGTGCATTCTTAGACAATACTCCTTCAGTGCCAGTTTTATGGTACATCTAGGTAATCCTACAAAGGGCTCAGGCCCACTAAAGTTGTGGGTCGATCCTTTCCTGGCTAATTCATCAGCCCTCTCGTTACCTTCAATCCCTACATGCCCTGGTACCCACACTAGCCTGACCCGGTTGTTTGTACCCAATTTATTTAGTGTGTGGACCGCATTCAACACTAGCTTAGAGTTAATTTTGTAGGTAGTTAAGGCCTTGAGTGCCGCTTGGCTATCGCTGAGAATATAGATGGTCATCCCTCTGATGTTCATCTCAATGTTCTTTCGAGCGCAGGCAATTATTGCATAAGTTTCCGCTTGGAAAACTGTTGCATACCTACCCATGCTTTGGTGATATTCGTAACCTTTGGCATAGATTCCTGCCCCTGTACCTGTCTCCATCTTGGATCCATCTGTGTACCATATAAGATTTTCCTCTTTAGGAGTTTTTAGCCCTCGCTTCCATTCCTCACGTGTGGGGATATGAATGCTGTATGACCTTTTAGACACCCACGACGGTGGCTGCTCTGCATCGCTTATCATTGCCGTGATGTTATCTAGGTCCTGATCTTTTCCGAAGGTGGTGTGTCGTGTCCTCAGCTGTGACTCCTTCCATGTTCCAGATACCTGTAATCTATGGAGAGTGTCTCTTGCTTGTGATTCAACGACTATGTGCAGCGGTGTTAAACCAAGAATGTTTTCCATGGCTGCTGTTGGTGTGGTCCGGAACGCTCCAGTGATGGCCAAGCAAGCCACTCTCTGGAGTTTTGTCAAGTCATTCCTGCAGACAGACAACTTAGTTCTGGGCCACCATGCTATACTCCCATATGTTATCATTGGTTTGATTATCATCGAGTACAGCCAGTGCATCACTTTGGGTTTTAGTCCCCATGTTTTACCGTAAGTAGCTCTACACAATCCGAATATCCTTTGGGCTTTCTTTATTGTGTTGTCTACATGGATTTTCCACCTTAGTTCCTTGTCTAAGGTTACTCCTAAATACTTCACTTCGGAAGACCATTGCAGTTCTGTCTCATAGAGTGTAAGCGAGCGTGAGTGTTGTACTTTCCTCTTTTTAGTGAATGGTATCAGTACTGCTTTTTTTGGGTTTATAGATAGATGGTGGTCGTCGCACCATTTTTCAACCCTCAGGAGGGCCTGTTGCATGAGCGTAGTTACTGTACTCATGAACTTTCCTCTTATCATAACCACTAGATCATCCGCATATCCTACGGTGTAGAATGGTCCATAGTTTAGATCCGTTAAAAGAGAATTTATTACTAAGCACCACAGTAGAGGAGACAATACGCCTCCTTGGGGGCATCCTACAGCTGTTTTTATTGAAATATCCTCTCCCATGAGTGATGCTGTTATTATTCTCCCTTTGAGCATGTTATTGATCCATTTTCGAAGTGTTGGCTCAATACCGTGGCATTCAGCAGCCTTCTGGATAGATTCATGCATGGTCTTGTCGAAAGCTCCCTCTACGTCTAGAAAAGCCCCAATGCAGATCTCTTGTACATCTAGGGTTGCTTCAATTTTGTCTACCACCAAATGCAAGGCCGTTTCCGTCGACTTACCCGGTTGGTATGCGCATTGAAGCCTATGGAGAGGTTTTCTTTTCAGTGGTTCCTCCCTAATATATCGGTCGATGAGCTTTTCGAGTGTCTTAAGTAGGAAAGACGACAAGCTGATTGGCCTGTAGGCTTTCGCGTCCTCGTAATCGCTCTTTCCTGGCTTTGGTAAGTACGTTACCCTCACTTTTCTCCATGCTTTGGGTATGTACCCGAATGCAATGCATGCCTTAAATATTCTTACAAGGTGCGGTATAATTATATTCGCTCCTTCTTGTAGTATGATCGGATAGATGTTGTCTGGGCCAGGGGTTTTATATGGTTGAAAGCCTTTTATTGCCCATCTGATCTTCTTTTCATCTACCACCCTCTTTGCGACTTTCCAATCAGATCGTGTGGTACGTGTATTTTGTTCCTCTTCACTGATTGGTTCGTCCTCGTGTCCATTGACTTGATTTGATCCAGGAAAGTGAGTCTTAAACATTATGTTTAGTGTCTCTATGCCTGTTTCCGTAAGTTCTCCGTTTTCCTTCTTAACAGAGGAAAGTGGGTTTGCCTTAACCATTGACAGAGCCCTAAAGGTTCTCATTCCCTCAGGTACGGATTCTATGGACTGACAATGCCTTTTCCACGATTTCCGTTTTGCTTTGCGTATGGCCAGATTGTATTCTGTTAACTTCTTGGTATAGTCTTTGAAGTCCTTTTTGGCTTTAGCTTGATTGAACGCCTGGCGTGTTTCCTGTCGTAGCTTAGCTAGTTCTGGTGTCCACCAGGGTTCCCTTTTGCCTATTACCCGATTTTCTGAACAGTTATCCGTCCAAGACGAAAATAGGGCCTTAGTTATAGTGTCCGCTGTAAACTCGATATCTATAATGGAATTGAATTTACCAGTGAAGCAATCTAACTGTGTTTCTAGATCCCTCCTAAATTGAGCCCAGTTGGTGTTCCTAGGGTTCCTTTTCATGTCCGTGTTCTTAATCATTCGCATATTGTACCTGAAACATATGTATCTGTGGTCAGAACCACTAATTTCGTTAGATACATGCCAGTTCGAGATTTTTGAAAAAGCTCTGTTTGTAACTAATGTAATATCAATTACCTCTGATCTAACTGAATTTATAAAGGTCGGTCTTGATCCTGTATTAATAATTTGCAAGGGTGAACTTACCAGAAAGTTAAGCAATTTCTCCCCCCTTTCGTTGACATCTGAGCTTCCCCAGATGACGTGGTGTGCATTTGCATCGCAACCGATGATAAGCTCTAGGTTCTCCCGGTTGCCATAGTTGATCAACTCTGCCCATTGTGGTGGAACTGGCTCCTTATTTTCATAGGGAAGGTACGCGGATGCAATTAGTAGTGAAATTTTTTGGCTCCCTTCTACCTCCACTTGGATCTTAGCTGTGGTTAGATCCCTGTAACATAAAGAACGCATGATCATGGCGTCTATGCCCTTTCGAACATAAACGCAAGTTCTTGCGTCATTAGTAGGACAGTGATATAAAATAGTTCCCCCTGTACTACCTAATCCTTTAATCTCCCCCTTATACTGGTAAGGTTCCTGAATTAAAGCAATGTCGAATTTGTTCATTTTAAGCTGCCTAGCCAGAAGGGCAGTGGCAGCCTTTGCTTTGTGTAAGTTAATTTGTACACACCTGAGTCCCTCCATTTTGTTTCTTAATGGGTGTTTGTGTCCGATGGTTCCCTTATTGGGGCCCATCATTCACGACGTCCTCTTCCATCTCCTGCTCGTCGTCAGTGGTCAGGAGAATCCCGCGCAGCTCACCCAGAACATCATCCGTCCCAACCGTGTTCGGTGAAGACGGCCGACTGCTCCGGGCCAACCCCGACGGGACCTCCCCGTCCACCTGTGACCTACCCCCTGGCCCGTGTTCCATATTCCCTCCCTGGACACGGTTCCCTTCCTCCCCAGCCTCACGCTCGTTCAGTCTCTTTTCGGACGTGTCCTCCAGGAGTTTGAACGAGCAAAACTCAATGCCACCCGGGAGCACGTAGTCCGACTCCGCGATGACTCCAGCGGACACCCTGTCCATGAGGACGACGCGACGGATGTGTGATTCCTCTACCAGAGTACTCACGACCTTCCAATCGTTCGTCCTCAACGACGGGCTAAACCTCTGAAGTAATCGCAGAGCCCTGACGTTATCTGTCAGCGCCATGTTGCGACTCCGGTAGGCCATTTTTATGGGCTTAGGGAGTTCTGTCGCCCTAACGACCCTAATTTTTGTCCCCCCCAGTTCTAACCCCCCAACTGTGGTACGGACCCATTGTGCAGCGCTATCACCACTACAGGCCACCTCAATGGCACCCATAGTGGTGGTATGCCCCACCGTGAAAATCGGTAAAGGATCCGGAGCCTCCTCCAGCCTCTCGGTAATGAGACGCTGGAAAAGCCTAAGGTCCTCCACTTCTAGGTAAGTCCCTGGGTAGTTATCAGCCACGACCGCGAGTTTGGTAGTGGCCACCGCGTCCCTATAGGAGCAAGACCCAGTCTTACACCTCTTGGGAGCGGCACCACCCTGCCCCGACTCGCTGCTGAGAACCGCCCTGGGTCTCTTCGAGGATGTCCCTACTGCGTTATCATCCCCTTCTTGAGCAGCTTGTTTACGCAGCTTCCTCCGCCTACGTTTGTCGGCCCCCGATGGCTTGTGCCTGCTGCCCCCGCCGGCCCCCACTGCGGCCCCGGTGCTCGAGGCGGCCACCGCCGTCCCGAGCGGCGGTCCCGTCGTCCTGCCGGCACCGCTGGTTCCAGCAGTCATTGGTCCCGCCGCTGCAGTCCCGCGGTGGTCGCCACGACCCCGATTTCCTCCCCCCGCGTGGCCCCTCCCTCTGGCCCCTCCTGCGCTCATTGGTATCGACAGGCCGGTCCCCGATTGGGTCCCGGCTGGTCGCTCCCAGCGATCGCTGGAGGTTCCGCTGATCGCATCTCTGCCTTTTGAGGGCCCTCCCGAAGGTGGTCCCTCCCTGAAAACTGTCCGCGAATTTTTGCCCCCCCCAGAGTACGAAGGGCAGACTGACGCCGTTTTGGCCCCGGTCGGGGCCAAGACGGCGTCAGTGAGGGATTCTCCAACAGTGACGTTGGTACCCTCCTGGGGTATTACCTCTTTTGAACCCGCGTTTTTCATTTTAAAAAAGATAAGTTATTGATGCTCTTTCCGGAGATTTTTAGTTCCCCGAGGCCAAATGCATCGACCTGGTAGTGGATATACCGCCACGGGTTCGGTGGTAGCTATTGGCCATCCCTAGTGAGAGGAGTCCCAGTAGGTATCCACTCAGCCTTCGAGAAGTAGTCAGCGGTATGTTTCTCTGATGGTTCCCTTGCGGTACCCAACAGAGACTTCCCACAGCGACCAATCTCTCTAGCGAGCAGTATCCCGCTGAGGTCCAGTAACTAGGGATGTTGCCCGGATCACGCCGTTGCAGATGGTTACGTTCTCCACGAATCCAAAAGGATTTTTGGAGAGGGCAACCCTCCACACACACTTGGAGGCTGCTACCTGGCGACCCTAAACTTAATTACTTTTTAAAATTATTATAGTCCAGACAATTACCAGTCAAATATGTATACATATTTTGCACGTGACTTTACACAGAGTGGCAGCACGTGGCAGTGTTGATTTTTAAATCTATCTACATTATCCGTTACATTATATCAATGAGGAGATGAGGAGTATTATGCGATGACAGCTGTAGTTGGATCGTTGCCGGCGGTAATCACAAATTAAATATTTTTTCGTAAAAAAGAATCCCAAGTTTTCTTTAAAACGGTGATTGTATTTTCTCTTTATATTTTTCGATATTGTTATCTTTAAAAAGGTCCGTCTAAGAGAAACCGTCTAAAAGTAGTGTATAATAAATTAAGTTCAGCTGTTAGAGGCTAGATTTAGTGGCGAAATCATTAACAGAAACTACGTGATCATTTAATGACCATTTATTCGTTTCCTTTTAGCCCCCATAAAACACCTGACCCATCAAGCAAAGAGAACTTTCTCTACGCTGATAACCTATGAAAGTACTTAGCTACCAAATGTTAATAGAGTGATTTGCATACAACATATCATCACGCCTTTTTCCCCAACATACCAACCGTAGCAACAAGTAAATAGTAGTAAAAACAAGAGAATTCATGATAATCAGGTTGGTCGTGCTCAATCCAAATCACGTTGGCCATAGAATTGTTACTTTCCTTTTTTTTTCAAAAATAATTATAACTGCCAAATACAACCCAACGACCAAAAGCGACCAAAACAACCAAAAGAGACAAAAGCAACCAAAAACTACCCAAAGCGGCCAAAAGTGGCCAAAAGTAACCAAAAGCAACCGAAAGCAACCAAGACAACCAAAAGCCACTGAAACAACAAGCAACCAAAACAGGCATAAACAATCAAAAATTACCAAAAACAATCAAAAGCGACGAAAACAATCAATAAAAACCTAAATCAGACAGAAAAAACTAGAAACGACCAAAAACAGCCCAGACAGCAAAAAAACTGCTGTTAAGAACAACCAAAAACAACAGAAAACAATAAAAAACTGCAAGCAACCAAAAACATGATGTTAAAACGCAAAACAAAATCAAAATTCCAAATACAAATAAAAAGGTTATATACAAACGAACAAAAAAAACTCACGCATTAGTAGGCAAGTTGACCCTTTTTTATTGGGCCCCAAATTATTCATTACTGTTAGCCATCACCATAAAAGATAATAAAAAAAGTTTTGAGGCCCATATCTCAATTTTTAAGTTTCATATTAAGTTTTTGCTCAACTTTGTAATCAAGTCATAACTGTCCAAAAAAAACAGTGCAAATCTTCTCAAAAATGTTTGAGATTTATTCAGGCCGTTAAGAGTTGAAATAAATTTAAATATAAACCGTGTTTCATTAAAAAAATATACGTTTATTTTTGTTGATGTTTTGACATTCTAAATACTAATACTTTTTTCCCTAGGAAATCAAATCTTGCTTGTATACCCCGTATACAATAAAAAATTAAGCGTGCTGTTGGTTTGTGCAGGTGGTGTATAACGATATATTACATTACCTGCTATGTGTGTGATACATTAGGATATCTTAAAGCTGTACATCCCGGGATGTAATATAATCTATTAAGGTTACCTGTACATTGTTTTGATTATGTGTGAAATTGTAACTATATCTTTTTCATTAAATAAATAAATAATAAATAATATTAATGTATATTACAGCTCCCGTCTGCGAACAGCACTGAACGAAATTTAAATCATGGTTTAATACTAGATAAAGTAATTTTTTGACAATTCTTTTATGGCTGAAATGTCAAAAAATTACATATTCGAGTTTTAAACAAGGTGTAAAATTTTCTGCAAGTGGGCCTTAATCGTCAATAAAAATTAATAATTTCTTTTCTTTAATTTTTGCTACGCAGTACAATATAATTTTTAAAACTTACCGCCCGCCGCGGCACAAATAATCATTTTGAATATCGAACTTACTTTAGTACGGCACTGCTTCCATAATTTTTAAAAGAATTTCACGCATTAGCATTGTCTCAGTTTCACTTTCTTCTATACTATTAACACAAGAATTGACCCGTTATTACGTTATTAGCAAAGTTTAAGCGGCACTTAAAACCGTATTGCTACCATTTTAACAGAACAGTCATTATTGTACGAGTATGAAAGCGAAAGTGTTCTTATTTTAAAAATAAAATGCTAAGTACAAATAAAAATGAATATGTATGTAAGGTTTTGGTGCGGGAATAAGCTCAATTCACACCTCTTATGGGGTTATTACAAAATAACGCGATATTGGGAGTTTTTAGCTACTTAATTGAATACTTTACGTTGTTAGCTGTAAATAATAATTACTGAATTGAAAAGTTCTTTTCCTCTTCTAAAATATTCATAGAGAATATTTCAGATAACATGTTTATTTATTCAACAATAATTCTTCTGCACTAGTTCCTACATTTAGGAAAAATTAAAACGAGACCTCTAAATTGCGAATTCCATTGTATAGATGCCAAAATAAAAACCAAAACTGATATAATAAATATTCTTAATTTTAATAATGATAAAATTCATTTTCATAATAATGCTTTAACAAAAAAAATCTTGTCCGGAAATATTTATTATTTTAATATAAAATTATATGAATCAACATAATGTTTAGCTGTTGCTTAGATAATGAACGAGCTTCCTGAGAATTGCTGAATAAATAAACATGATAACTTTTATTGCGTCAATTATTATTTTAGAAGAGGAAAATAACTTTTTTATTCAAATACCTAATTGTTTATTTATTTAATAACATAAAGTATACAATTATATCAATGAAATCTCCTGATTTAACTTTTTTTTGTAAAGGACCTGTCATGATAAATAAAATTAACTGAATGGTATTGAGAAACACGACAGCATGGTGGTTCGTATACCTACGTTAGTTATTGAAAACGAAGCTACTCTCGCAATGGATGGGGCTCTCTCTTGGGTACTTCGTGATCGCAACTGCTTACTTAACTGATAAAACATGCGAATGTAGATGCTTTAAAACTGTATTCAATTATATTTCACCTTCAAACATAGACCGGCACAATTAACAAGTGTCAGATTATTGACAGGTTATGTGTTTGTAATAGTATAGCATCTATGTTAGCATTTGAAAATATTGCTACAGCGTATGAAAAGCAACGAATTGTAGTTAACTGGATTATTTAAACATAAAACATTTTCTATCATATATGCGTAAAAATTTTTATAATTTACAGTTTAATCTTGCGATTTGAATTAATAATTGTAAGCTTAAAACATTCCTTCGTTCTTTCCTAGTAGATAACTAAACGAACAATGCCTATATTAGGTAAGGACCTATGAAATTGGTGTTTTGTATGGAGATTTTGGGGAATTCTGCATTTTCCATACTAAATTTTTTTCAGTTTTCTTCACAACGACAAATCCAAAGATAATAATATTTGGCATCTATTATTAGACAAGCTTTAGTAATATGTGTAATATCACACTTCATAAAAATTATTTATCGTTTTTAAGTGAATGCAAATAAAATGATGTATTCGGGAGGCACTTAAAAAGAGTTGTCTCCGTGTCAAATTTTAACACAATTAAACTTATAACAAATTATCAAAACAAATCAAAAGAGCTCAAAAATATAGTCTATTTTTAGACGAGGTAATTATTTTTTAGGAATACTCTGAATCTTAATAGTTACAGACAAAATACTAAGAGAGAAAAAAAACACCAATTTCATAGGTAAGGACCCAATATTAATAAGCTTTCAAAAGTCCGGTGATGAAAAGTGTCTGTATGAAAATCTAATTTAAAATGTTATGTAAATGTTTGCTGGACAGAGGTCTCCCCTAATGCACGCCACCGCTCACGATTTTCGGCCGTTAACATCCAGCCCACTCCAGCCAACCTATGAATATCGTCAATTTTAAAATGTTTGAGTATACCAAGTGTACTGAGCAACTGTGTGTTTTAGATGAACACATATTTGGATTTCGTATGGATTTTTTGCAAGAAATGCGCAATTGAATTTTTACGCCAAGGTCAATAGTAGTCAATACTATACATTGCTTTATCGATGGTAATATTGGTCTTAGTCAATTTTGGTCGGATACGTGAATTTGGCCGAATAATATTTATTCGTAAATAAACTATTTTCTCAGGTTCTGCTTACATTTTAACAAATCAGTTGAAAAACCTTGTAGAGGTACTGAGAGTGTTTTTGGTTCAAGCCAAATTTAAGATCTAAATTACCTTGTTTTTTCTTGAAATAAGATCATTACAACATGACGTCAATTAATATGAATAGCTGAATATTAAATTTCGTATTGACAGAAATAATAAGATTTGGTTGTCTATCTTACCCACTCTATACGGTAAACTGATACCGTATCGTTTTTGCATGGACTGTATAATATAAAATAATGCTAGTGGAATGAATTTAGAAGTAAATAGTAAAATGAAACTCATATTTCAGCCAGGATGGCGCCAATGAATTTAATTCCATATTATTATTCAGTTTATTAGTTTTTACGTGACGCGAGTTCTTATATAATTATTATCCATATTCGGTCTGTAAAATGTGTGTGTGGGATGAATGTCACATTACAAGAAGGATGCTGAGCATGGATGTGGACGGACCTAGAGTTAGAGGAAGACCAAAGAAGCGATGGATTGAATGCGTGAAGAATGATATGAGGATAAAAGAAGTGGATGCTGAGCTGACGAGTGACAGAGGAGAATGGAAGAAGAAGACATGTTGTGCCGACCCCGTCTAGAGTGGGAAAGGGGCAAGAAGAAGAGGAGATTCGGTCTGTAAAATGTGTATTACTCGTTTTAAGTAGATATAGACATAGACATGTGGGTACACTTAATCCACACAAAATTACTTGTAAGTAATAATACATACTATTTTTATTACTTATATAGTGCTTGTCAATAATGTACCTTTCCCCAATTACTTTCTAAAACATATCGTTCTAAATAACGACCAGCAAACGGTCGATTGTGCTAGGTCTTTGACCAGAGCCTAAAATGGCTAGGAAAGTCTAGAAACAAGTTTGAGGTTCGCAAAAGGGCTATAACTCATAGAGATCTTAAATCGACATCGAATTTATAGCTACACGAGTGGGCGAGTAAAAGTCATTTCTCCTTGATTCGGAAAGCTTGACCGAGGCACAATTAGAACAGTACAACTTGATAACTATCCCATATGATGGCCAAGTGAAACGAAGCGGAGAGTATGTGGACTAAGACTCATTCATAATTAATAAAATATAAATGAACAATACGGAAAATAAATATTTTTTTAAAATAATAAACTCAAATTCAGTAAGCTATTTATGGCTTCCCGTGTTGGTCCGGGACCCATAGAGAATGTACCAACTGCTTTGCTTGCTTAGCATGTCGTAAAAGGCGACTTAGAGCGTATTGGGTACTGGGTCTGTGATCGTGTAGGCGATGAGCTAGCCACTTGTTACTACTCTTTCACAATTTTTCATCTGGCCAAACCCAATTTTTTGTTTGGCTAAATGTGGTCAGTGCTCCTTGGACTCTGCCTACCCCTTCGGGGATTATAGGCGTGATTTTATGTATGTATTTATGTCTACTTAGGGTCAGTTTTTTGTTCCGTGGCCAGGTTGACCAGTAGGTTAAATTATGGACCAATGGCGAAAACGTATGATGTCGTGATATGACAGCTTGTCCAATAGTCGAAATTTCAAATTTAACTAAAGTTAAATAATCATACACAATTTAACCACAACACGATGCTGGAATTAGTAAAATGCCAATCGGCTGGCGGTACAGCTGATGTAATTGCTTCGAGTTTTCATCTCGAATTTAACAATTTGTCAAGCTGACGTCTTACCATTTGGCATTTTTGGGAGTTAGATGTCTAGATTTTAATTATTACGGTAACTACGCAACGCGGAACGCAACGAACTTAACTATTTCATCTTTACCGACATCAAAAAAGGAGATAACACTTTAAGAAAAAATGTAAAAGCAATAACACATTTTCGTTAAAATAAACGTGAGCAAACTAACCCCCTTATTTTGACGATTTTTTTTTATTCATGTTGTTTAGAAAACCTGTCGGTCAGAGTAAGCCAACTAATGTAGGTACGTGTTTCTAGTCTTTATGAATATCACTGTAATAATCGAAATATTTCATTCTTGCAGGTAAATACACACATGGCCGAGTACCCAGTTCCTAAGATAATTTGATAGGTAAGTAACTCCTTATTTAATATTCCCCGAGACAGTGAACGGCACTTACATCACTAGACATTTGACGCCCATCAAAGTGTTAATGGACCGGAGACACGCAAAGGCGCTTGTGTTTTTTTTTATTTAGCAATACACGGCTAAATGTTAAAATAACCAGTAATATAAACAATCAGATATTCACGTGGACTCACTGAAAAGACTGCAGTCAATTGCACAGGTAATTATTGTTCAAGACAGTTTTTAAAACCTCCCGTCATGATTAATTTTTTTCTACTTTCAACATTATTATTTTGTTTGCAAAGGTGCTGAATTAAAAACTAGCATTAAATTAACGTTTAATATGAATAATTCTTTATTGTGTAATTTTATAAAGTAATACGTGGGTATAATCGATTTAAGAAAGTAGAGATATTTATTAAAACAAGTAGAGGTGTGTAATTCATTTAAAAGTGAGAAATACAACATTTCTGTGGGTACCAATAACTAATTTTCAAACAATTATTTTTAATGGTGATTGCAAATGGTGATTTCGTACAACAAAGTCTGATGTTCAACATATGCATGGTATAATAGGGTATATCTTATTCCATTCTCCGTCACGCAATCTTTAATTACCTGTCAAGTTCACGGAACTCGCCACTTGTCACTATACCCCTCAGAATCAACCCGTAGGACATCGATGAAGGGAAATACGCAAAATAGGTCCGCTGCAGGATGTTGTAATTTACTAGCAAATTTAGCTTCTGCAAAGCATAAGCAGCACTACTTTGCCTGTCACACAGTGTGCCTACGTAGGACTTCCAGTTTAGGAACGAATCAAGGTGAAGGCCCAAATACTTACATTCTTCCCTATCAGTCGTGTGTTGGATAATGTGCCAACTGCTTCTTTGCCTAGCATGTCGTAAAAGGCGACTAAGGGCATATTGGGTACTGGGTCTGTGATTGTTTCACAATTTTTCATCTGACCAAACCCAATTTTTGTATGGCTGAATGTGGTCTTAAGGAACACAAGGTGTCAACATCGTAAGTTGCTTCTTGGACTCTGCCTACCTCTTCAGGGATTACAGACGTGATTGTATGTATGAATGTATGTTCCCTAACTGGTTGTTATCAGGGAAGATATTGGATGTGGTACAGTATTGCCAGTAAATAGTATTACATATGATTTGTTGTCATATAAAACAAGTCCATTAGCAGTGAATCAATCTCCTAGCTGTTTGTATACACAATTTATTTTAATTCTTAATTCTGTGTATGAACGCGCTCATACAAGAACAGTCATGTCGTCAGCGAAAAGAATTGTGAGACCATCTGTGATCTACGATGATAAGTCATTTACAAAGGTAAGGAACAGTATTTCCGAGGGCCGATCCTTGTGGTATCCCTAATTTTACAGACTTTGATTTTGACTTAAGATTCATATCATTAATGTTTATATTGACAGTTTGCGTTTTGTTGGTCAGGAAATAATCCAGCAGCTCACGAGCAGTATTTTTAATGCCATAATATCCTAGTTTTCTAATAATAATTCATGCTTTATAACATCGAAGGCCTTTGCGAGATATCAGAACAGACCTGCAACCTTGTATTTGTCGTTAATACCCGTCAGGATACAGTTTATGACCTGTTGCGTGGCTGATGTAGTTGATTTACCTTTACGGTACGCGTACTGACCCCGGATTGCACTAAATACGAACGTATTTACCACGACTAAATGTCTGTCGAAAACGTTATACACTCCATACTCTCGTACTCGCGTTCCCTCGTGTCGCTTCGTATAGTGTAACTGGGCCGTAACGTTTTCGACTGAGAGTTGGTTGTGATAAATACGTTCGTATTTGGCGCGATCGGGGCCCAATTTTGGAGATAAAAGTAATTTTTTTTCTAAATGTTCCATAATTTTTGCAGGAACATTGACTCCACAAGTTTTGATATATTTTGGACAAAATTTCTGTTTGCATACGAATTGAGATTCTTAACACAACTAAAAAGTAAGTTTTTTACAATGATAACTTATACTAAGGGAGCTCGGTGGCGTAGTGGTCAGTGCGCTTTGGCTTCGATCGAAAACAAAGCTACCTTCGCCACGGTCAGGCCGTGGATGGGTGACCAAGACTTTGTGATCTCGAGCTCCTCCGTGCTTCGGAAGGCACGTTAAGCCGTTGGTCCCGGTCGCATTTGTGACCGTTTCTACCCACCAACCCGCATTGGGCCAGCGTGGTGGTGTTACGGCCCATACTCCTCATGTGTTTCTCCATGAGGAAGGCCTGTCCCAGCAGTGGGACCTATATAGGCTGATGACTAAGGGTGCTGTTTCGCAAGAGTTTGCACTATTATAATTTGGCTTTAATACACATATAGTTTACCAACCATTACTTAATTTTTTAGCAAAGCTGACGCCGCACTGGTTTAGGAGTAACTTAATTAAGTATGTACTCGCTTAAAACCAACATCAAATGTATTTTCACTTGAAGTAAAATATTGTTCAACAATATTATTTAATTCAATGTAACTTTTAAATCATGTTATTGGTTGTTAATGTACTCAATAATAATAATGTTGTTTTTGCCTTAAATAAGGAAACACAAACATTTAGTAACTTTCTCAAACGTTATGGTATTCTAAAATGGAAATAATAAGTCTAATGGAATCTAGGCGCGCCTCTTCCAGGCATTATCAAGGCCAATGGTGAAAGACCAAAGGTTGCCCAAAGGTTACATTCGTTCCATTGAATTCAAAAGCTTAAAAGCTTTCGGATTATCACAAAAAGAAATTGAACCATTTATTTCGCAAGAACTATTTGAAATATTTTTCGTTATTCATTTGTCACTCTCTATATTGTGGTATAATTCCAGATAGTAAGGAAGGTAGGTGCGTAATACTTCCTATTACGCACCTACGCATTCGAGCTGTGAAATAGCTTCGAATAATGATTATGATCATAATAATATCGTTATTATTCTCATTTCCTTACAGCATAGAAACTCTAGTAGTCAATAGCAAAAAGTACCTTAGTAATAATACTACCTCGATTTTCAGTCTTGACTAAAATTCATAAAAAAGGTTATTGCTCTAAACTACGAGTATGCAAGACTTAAGTTCATCTAATAAAATCTACTTTATGTATATTTGTTTATTTCAATATTTCGAGATATTATGTTCATACTCTCCTTCATAACACATACAGGTTTAAATGTGCCGTAGATTCAATGTAATCTTACAATCACCGATGGTATTTAAATGTACTGATGGTACTAGTTCAAGATTCGTGACAAGATGGCCCCACTGACCGCCCCTCACACCTGGTTACATCTGAATACAATAGACAGGTTTGAAGCACAGGACACACTGCGAGCGGGCGAGTGAGCGAATAAATCGAGCCTCGTTTCACTTGTACTCAAGTGTAAGTTATCATTATAAAAACTTTACATTTTACGTTGCGTTAAGTAGCTCAATTTCTATGGGAAACGTAAAAAGCGCCCCTAGCGGAAAGTATCAAAAATCACGTTCAAATCACGCGCTAAAAAACATTTGTTTTACAATCACAACTAACACTAGGGATGTGGAGCACACCGGGAACTAAAGAGCTAAGCTACGTTAGTGATCCGAACGAAACAAATGAAAAACAATTCCAGCGAGGTCTCTTTTTCACATAATTCGTTAAAATTTTTCGCTTATTTTGTCTAAGTTTTATATTCCTATGCTTGACCCGACAGCCTACTCGCCCGCTCGCTTGCAATATAGCCTGCTACGGTTCGTCCTTTCGCGAATGTTTTGCCGTGATTACTTAATCTACATTTCGTGCACCCTAGAGCTTATACCATTAGTAAACAATTTGATTAACTCAATTAGATCCAAGGATTATCAACTATTAAATCGTTAATACAAGTCGCTCTTTTGTTACATGCTATGCGCAAGGTCAAAAAGGCTCTTATAAAGGCAGCCTCGTTCGACAATTTGCTGGTTGCTAACACCCCTGCCTAGCCGTTATGGATGGCGTGATGATTTGTTTGTGTGTTTAATTTTATATTTTGAATATTTCCATGTCAGTAGGTACGAACTGGATTGATAGAGTGAAGAATGAGTATATCAGGGGATGCCTGAAAGTTACTCCAGTGATAGAGAAGTTGAGAGAAATGCGGCTGTCGTGGTGTGGACATGTTTTGAGGACAGAGAATGTTACGAGAAGAGTTATGAATATGAGAGTGGATGGTAATGCAGGGAGAGGAAGACCAAAGAAGAGATGTATAGATTGTGTGAATGAGGACATGGCTAGAATGGGAGTGAATGTTGATATGGCGTGTGATAGGGGAGAGTGGTGGAGAAAGACTCGTTGCGCCGACCCCAAATGAAACTGGGAAAAGGGCAGGATAATGATGAGTAGATACGAACTGGACCGGATCCAGATCCGAAAATTCGACTATTGGACAAGCTGTCATATCACGACATCACACGTTTTCGCCATTGGTCCATATTTTAACCTGCTGGTCAACCTGACCACGGATTGAAAAACTGGCCCCAAGAGTCGTTCACCACCTTCAGATAGCCACTCTCCAACAGACCAATGCAAAAATAGACGAGAATTCGTATTGAATTATCTGTCGGTTATTGAAATGGGCACTAAATGACAAACACAGCTGATTATGAAAATACTAGCTATTAATTTAACGCCGATAAAAGTTTACAAAATGTTTTTATGTGTTTGCTTTGTTTTTTACAAAGTGCTCAACATTACGTTCCTACCTCTTATTAGCAAATTGTTGATTGTTAATAGTTGAACTAAACTCTTATTATTAAAATAACAAAAAATAATATTTCTTGACATTGTCATCTGATTAATTGCCATGGTGATAGATCTCTGTTGTCGTGTCACTATTTCACAATGCCGAGAAATCTTAAAATTCGAAATTAAATTACATTTTGTATTAAGTCACATTATACTCGGTCGAGCAGATATTGATAACCCACAGTTACACCCGTGCGGTACCCGTTCCCATGGGAATGTCGGGATAAAAAGTAGCCTATGTCCTTTACCAGGCTCTAGACTATCAGTGTATCAAATTTCAATCGAATCGGTTCTGTTGCTTTGACGTGAAAGCAAGACAGGCAGACAGAGATACTTTAGCATTTATAATATTAGGTCCTTACCTATGAAATTGGTGTTTTGTATGGAGATTTTGGAGATTTTCAGTTTTCTTCACAACGACAAATCCAGAGATAATAATATTTGGCATGTATCATGTATCATAATAAAAATTATTTATCGTTTTTAAGTGAATGCAAATAAAATGATGTATTCGGGAGGCACTTAAAAAGAGTTGTCTCCGTGTCCAATTTTAACACAATTAAACTTACAACAAATTATCAAAACAAATCAAAAGAGCTCAAAAATATAGTCTATTTTTAGACGAGGTAATTATTTTTTAGGAATACTCTGAATCTTAATAGTTACAGACAAAATACTAAGAGAGAGAAAAAACACCAATTTCATAGGTAAGGACCCAATATGAGTATGGATAGTAAGGGTATATATCGACACAAACAAACAACAGATGACACAACAGGTGTTACGTCCGTATGGTTTCTTTTCACTTCGTTGCTACTCGTATTAATTAACACGAGCTATCAAATTGATGCGCGTCTACTTTTTGTTGGAGTAACTATTGGGTCCTTACCTATGAAATTGGTGTTTTTATTCTGTCTTAGTATTTTGTCTGTAACTATTAAGATTCAGAGTATTCCTAAAAAATAATTACCTCGTCTAAAAATAGACTATATTTTTGAGCTCTTTTGATTTGTTTTGATAATTGGTTGTATGTTTAATTGTGTTAAAATTGGACACGGAGACAACTCTTTTTAAGTGCCTCCCGAATACATCATTTTATTTGCATTCACTTAAAAACGATAAATAATTTTTATGAAGTGTGATATTACACATATTACTGAACCTTGTCTAATAATACATGTCAAATATTATTATCTCTGGATTTGTCGTTGTGAAGAAAACTTATAAAATGTTAGTATGTAAAATACAGTCATCCCCAAAATCTCCATACAAAACACCAATTTCATAGGTAAGGACCTAATATATTGATATTTTAATTTACATCCCGGGAGAAATCTATAATAGTTTATTTACTGGTTCTTAATTAAAATGTGGGCAATATGGTTTTTTAAAACCTAATTTCCACGGTGCAAATATTCTTACTTAATTAATATGGATAGATTACGCAAACACTGATAAATTTGTTTGACAGATATTACAAACATCAATAATAATCTAGCTGACCCTTTTTTTTATTGGGCCCCAAATAAATCATTATCTACTGTTAAACACCGCCATAAAAAATAATATAATTTTTTTTGAGGTCTTTAACACAAAAAAAAAAATACGTTTTAGTTGACCGGCAAAAACGCTGTCAGACATGATGGTCTATGAATTATCTGCACCGTGAGGTCATGATTTTGGAAAACAATAAATACACATGCATTTAATTGCTTAAAATGGAACTAGTTGATAGGTGTGATGTCTGAGGATATTTTCTTTTTTTTTATACGCAGGCTGACACAGCCGACAGACATGCTTGATTGGTTGCGAATGGTGTTTGACGGATTTTGACCATGCGTAGTAATTGTTTACATGACCCGTTACTTCACCTTATTTCACAAACATGAGGGATAGCGTTTTTGGCAGATGAAAAAAATGGTAAAAATAAAACATGATTAAATTGAATTTCTACAGATATATCTTATTTATATTTATTGAACTTGGTATATTTCGGACCTTGTACTAAATACTATGTGAATTATACATTATTTTAATGACTTTTGATATGGGTTAACTTGCCTATCGTCATTATTATTGTATTTTCATTAAATCAATCTGATATAACATGAATAAACTTGTTTATAATCCACTTTATAAGATTTGTTTAATTGACATGCGAAGTTTTTATAATGTTTTCTATAATGTTTCTATAATGTTTCTAACAACTTTCTATAATGTTTAGTTAACGTATAATTATGTTAGTTGTTCTAATGAGATCTCAAGTGATATTTGCATAGGAGTAAATCTTCTCTTATTTCGTATAATTATATAAAACAGCTACAAAGATGCGAAATAGTAGGTGTTGGTGACTGGCCATTTTGATATCAATTTTTTCTCTCTTTATACGTCATATAATATGTTCTTAATGTTCCTTCTATCACTCTAATTTAAAATCATGTTTTGAATCGGTAGTACTTGTGTGTATTTCGTTAACAAACTCCTGTTACCATTATCTGGTTTCTGTTGTCCTCCACATCCATACAGTCCACTCACACGCTCTCTAACAGAAGGAATTTTGCCATGTGACAACACGTCTCTTCTCCGACGTTACTTGATGTGAAAAAATGTTTTATTTCTCCGTATTCTGCGTGAGTTTTATTTAATTTTCAAATACTGCATATATTGCTACACATATTATATTGAAAAAAAAACTAATACAATAGACATTTTTTAGCAACAAAAAATTAAAACAAAAATGTTTTAATTCCATCGATGTGGATGTCGGACTGGCTTAAAATTTGGGCTTATTGAGTAGTTTGATTATAAATTCTATACGAAGTCTCAGATAGAAGCTAATCTTCGAAACAAATTCCTTATGGCCATTTATAGCGGCAAATACGCATAAATTAATGTACAGTCGAGTTCAAAAATATGCATGCACGTCTCACAGTGAATGTCTCTTATTGGAAGGGAATAAGGACTGTCGCCTGTCAAATGTGCCTTCATATTTTTGAACTCGACTGTACTACTCGTAAATGCGATGTATTTAAGGGCAATCGTCGTTAGATCTAGGCCACACTATCAAGAAGCTTTGGATTCGACGCAAGATTTGCATTTGCATTGAGACATGCCAGGGAAAGTCTAAACAACGACCTCCGCCTGCCGCCGTCCTCCTTGAGACTTGCATATTTAATGTGTTTTTTACAATGCACAATTGTAAAGAACCTGTGATGAAACCAATCGTAATATTGGGTCCTTACCTATGAAATTGGCGTTTTTTTTCTCTCTTAGTATTTTGTCTGTAACTATTAAGATTCAGAGTATTCCTAAAAAATAATTACCTCGTCTAAAAATAGACTATATTTTTGAGCTCTTTTGATTTATTTTGATAATTTGTTGTAAGTTTAATTGTGTTACAATTGGACACGGAGACAACTCTTTTTAAGTGCCTCCCGAATACATCATTAAATTTGCATTCACTTAAAACGATAAATAATTTTTATGAAGTGTGATATTACACATATTACTAAAGCTTGTCTCATGATAGATGCCAAATATTATTATCTTTGGATTAACGACAAATCCAAAGATAATAATATTTGGCAGTGTGAAGAAAACTGAAAAAATGTTAGTATGGAAAATGCAGAATTCCCTAAAATCTCCATACAAAACACCAATTTCATAGGTAAGGACCTAATATTTGTTACAAACGTTTCCAGAGTGTAAACAATCTCAAGCAGAGAAGTCATTTAATTTTGAATGCCTCCTCCTTTCTCTTACCTTGTTCCCAATTCTACGTACCTAATTGAGGTCGACACAACAGGTCTTCTATGGTGAATAAACACATCTTCTCAATTTTTTTATCCTATTGACGTGAAAATGATAGTCATGTTGACGGCTAATTATCATGTCCGTATGAATTGAGGAGCCACCTTTGTATCCAAATGAAATTAATGTAACATTTAGTAGTACATTAAAAAATAATGTAGGTTCAACCCTCCATTTGGTAGAAAGTTATATCAAAGTAAAAGTGACTCCTCAATCTAAACATCAGAATTGTTATCGAATTATATCGCTACCATAACGTATAACGACTGTATACGACTTATGAATAATTTTAGGATGTTAATCCTCGCCCATCAAAAATAGTTCAGTTTGATTTTATGTAAAACTTTACTGTTAATTTCCAATGAATTTCTAGTGATTACAGATAAATTTAACAAAATAGAACATCTAAATATTATGCTGTATCTTAGTAGAGAAGCTTTCGTTGGATTTTAATTAAAGTTGCCCGATGTAATTGCAAGACAAAAGAAAATGAAAGTTGAAAGCTAAGGTCCTAGCCATGTAATAACTATTTACAGATAAAGGGCGTGTTTTACAATACACATTTATTATAAGCTAACTTCTCTTTGTTGCAAATCAATTCAAGAGTATTCTATAGCACCAAATCTCTATTACTCGTGCGATTATTTTAATAATTTTGTGTCTTGTATAGACTTTTTGAAAAGCATTATACTACCATTTGTGTTTTTGTTTTTATTGTATGAATACTTCTCACTTTGAATTGCGTTAAGATATGTCAAAAACGTCAATTTCTATGAGAAATGTGATTTCAACTAGTTTCCGCTGGGGGAACTTTTCACGTTTCCCATACTTTTCATTCTTGAAATTTCTTAACGCAACTCAAAGTGAGAAGTATTTTTACAATGAAAACTAAAACACTAAGGTTAGGGTTGGGGTTTTTGAGTTAAAATGTTTGGTATTTATTGTTCTAGTTCTTTTCTCACCTTAAAGTGACGCCGGTGCTCGGTACACATTTTTGTTATATAAAATTATACTCTATTACAAATGTTACATGAAATAACAATACATTATTCAACAATGGGCGGACTACAGATCTTATCCGGCCAACCCACAAAGTAGTTTAAAAGCAGAGAGTTTGCTTTACACTGATCACAAATAATAAATAAGCAAAACTATATAGGTCTGATATAGGTAAATTTATTGGCATATCATGCTTCAGGGTCAGGGAATTCTTAAACCATTTTGGTCAAGAGATACGTCAGACCTTTATAGTCGTAAACATCTCGTCATGACATATACGTATGTACATGTAAATTTTAATCTAGTATTTTCTTATTAATACAAAATCCTTCACAGACATATTTTTATTTTTAATCCCTGCCAAATTCTTCCATTTTAATAAATTTCGTTTGGTTTTGCGATGCGAAGCGACATTGACCATTTTGATATATAGAATCCCTGTTAAATATGTGAGACGTTTGTTTCACTATGATATATCTTTATTTCTCGACAGTTAAGTCTCTTCATTAAAGTCAGAAATCATTGCTTGTTAAATTTAATTGAGCCAAACAGAAGTTAACAAGGCCTATCGCAGTTATTTATCGGGTCTATTTGTTAACAAATGGCGTGGATTGCGGACTTTCAATATAGGCTGAGCCGCGAAACTTTCTTACGACTGAGGGCCGTACAGTAATTGAATAATTATTTCTAAGGTGTTCGGAGATTTAATTTTGGGAATTGATCCGCTTTTTCGTACATTTCGTGGTTGCAAAGCCTTTTTTAATTGAAGTGATCATGATTTTATTTCATTTAACTCTCTAGATACAAAACCCGCATTGGGGCAGCGTGGTGGTGTTACGACCCATATCCTTCATAAAGAAGGCGGGCACAGGCCTTCTTCATGAAGATGCATCGCACAGCAGTAGTACGAATATAGGCTGAGGACGAACTATCTAGATTATAAGATTTCATGCATCGAATCTTTTCTGTTAATTAAAAAATTGTGGCATGTCCATACTAAATACCTAACCTACAAAAGTTTTATGTTACATAAATACTAATAGGGCTATCAACTTTCATATGACACACGTCATACTACTTCAATATGAGTATATTCACAATGTATTATTGTAACTATTGTAATTGCTTTACAAAATAATTTCTTAGGTTTTGATTAATAAAGGCCAGCCATTTTTCACTGGTCATAGCTTTTAAAATTTTGCTTTAATTTGCGCACCTGCCATATAAATTTACTAAGTAAAGGTTGACAACCCTATCGTCTTTTCATCGTATCTATTCCAGCACGCGCCGAGCACAGTACAGGTTAATATGCAAAACGTGAAATTCCAGAGCCGAACAACCCCAGTTTTGCTCTACAACAATGTTGCCCGTTATTTCTCGCCATATAACAACTATAAATATATAATGCTCGCAGATCTGAGATCAGTAAACAAAAAACTCTTAGTAAGCTAAAAGCAGGTATTACCGCTGTAGTAAAAAATCAGCAGGTATCCACTAAGGCATGCAGTTTTAAGCAATTACAGGCATATTTACTTAAAAAGCTTAACTTTTAGAAAGATCGATCTATAACCATTTGAATGAATCAATGGCGCACTGTACATTTGTTGATTAATTGCTTAAAAACTACAATAATATTACATTCCTCGGTAATAACTGCAGATTTTTGACGTGTACCTTAGTCTTTCCACAGTAAAAATATTAATATAAATGGCGCGTATTGAGCGCTTCAAAGGAAGTTTCTAGCCGCGTAGGTACGCTACAACTGTGAAGGATCCCATTCTATTTTTCAAGGGTCATTTTTCAAATGACGTAAAACGTATTTAAGGTGCTGGCTACGCCTCCGGCTTCTTACTTGAGATCTTTTCGTCTACCTTGTGGTTACTGGCCACTGGGAGATGCATTATCTATCCGTATTTTTTATATTCTTGACACAATATCTCGTATGCATCTAGTAGTACAATAATGTATAGCTTCGGCTTCGAGGATGCTTCCAAAAGTTTGATATCAAGTAATAAGGTTAAAAGAGAAAAGTCTAAAGCTAAAAATATCAGTAAAATTTTAACCGTGTCACTATGTCCATGTTAAAAATAATGTATCCCACCTTCTCAAATATATATAACTTAATTAGTCAATGATTTAGCTATAATTAATAAATCCGTTAGAATTCTGTAAATTTTTATGAGATCTCTAACAGCGTCTCCGCCCTACTAATAAAAGCCCTTTCTACATAATTATGCACAACGGCAATCTAATAAGACGAATATTTTTTTTTAATCCTTAACAAAATATTCATCTTTCATCATACAGAAATACAAGTTATAGAAACACAAGTTATTTAATTTTTTGTTCGAAGCACGTTGACGTAATTTGTTTCGGATGAGATGAGAGAAATAAAAATATAATTGCATCTCTCCATGCAATCTCCTCCGCGGGATGCGCTCGGATGTAAGCACGAAGACGAAAATTATTCCTGGCGTGTCAAATCGATTCCCGGGCTGCTACGAGTCATCGTAATAATCGATTCGATCGCAGGTTCATGAATTAGGGTTGCGCGAGTCAAAAAATTACCAATAACGAAAGATTAAATAAGAAAAGGAAATAAGATGAAAAAATACTGTATTTATAACGTTCAAGATAAGATAAGATAAGATCAGATAAAAATGTATTGTCATTCTGTGTACAATGGGTGTTACATTTAAAATTCGTATCAACAGATTGCCGTTTTCGGGCGTACAATATTTAAATAAAATCACATTACAATTTTAATAGAATTAACATCTGTCGACTTGTGAAATTACCTAAACTAACTGCATAAAATATCTCTTGTTGTTTGTTATTATTCTCATCTCGTCCATAAATGTTCCGTAGGTCACCTACTACGGATTAGGGTCATGTGATATACTACCTTAGGTACGAGTACCATAGGCCCTTGGTTCCTGGCGAGATGCTGATTCTGGAACACTGGGGGTTCTAGTGAGCACGTACGCGTGATTAATTTATAGAATTATGTACCTAAAAACCCTCAAATAAACAAATAAAGAAAATAAAGCTTACATTACGAGCAAGTGTGTTGAAAAAAAACTTCACTTTATTCTATGATTATTTGATAGGAAAGTTCATCGATATTTTCTTCATAAACATTTAATCCAAAACTTTGATAAGTAGGCATAACAGGCTTAGTCGTGTCCGATATATCCGTGTCCGCTGCCTGTGGTTACTCTCCTACGAGCGATAACAACGCGGGAAAGTTGTGGGAACGAACTGTGATCGCATACAAAATGACGAGGATAATATTCATGGCTTTCTTCTCGTTCCATGTTAATGTAATCGCGCTGAACGGGTAATGGGGAAATTTTCAAATATTACTATAGAAGATTTCTCGATAACATTGAAGGTATACGAGTACCTTCATTTTGTAGGTTAGTGTACTTAAGGATTACACCAACTAGTACTATAACATTCTTATGATGATCCATAATCGATTCTATATCAATTAAAAACAACAAAAATAGTATGCTATTTATTAAGCAATAAGTAACACAGTTAAAGATTTCATCTATATATTGTATAAAATATCTGTTTTATAGTATAAGCGGTATTGTAATTTTTCTTTCTGGTAATTGAATTTTCTTTTCACGTTTCTAAAAGACGATTCTAATACGAACTCTACTGGTAGTCCTCGACTGTATATAAATAAAATCATTAACATCATAACATTGTATATAGTTATAACTTATATAATTTTGTTTAAAACCTGTTAAATAACACAAGGCTTAAGATGCAATAATATAGCCCATACAGTTTTTTATATATGTATAACAATGGCATCAACATCGATAACTTACTGTAGTGCTAAGTATTAAGTAATGGTTCTTTAGTCAAATATTTTAAATAACTGCTCCTGACATTTATCACACTCACCACGGTAATGATATAAGAAATAATCTCGTAACGTGACATTTATTTAAGGCAGACTCGTTACGTATATGTAACACGTGGATACCACTTTCGATTAAGCTTAAAATTCATGTAGGTATAGCTAATCATATCAATATCACTACTTATGTAACGGTATGTCTCTAAATGTATATCATTAGTGACAAGTACATTTTGTGTGTAATCAATTATGAACAGTACTCTAGATGGAGGCGGAGATTCGTTTAACATATGACCACTAGCTGTTGCCTGCGACTTCGTCCACGGTTACTATACTTTACGTGCAGACATTCGACCTCTACAGTTTTATTATATGTATCATAGATTATCATAACAGTCAAGGAAGTTTGAGGTCGGCCAATAGCGATTAAAAAAAAGCGTTACTTGAAATAATGTGGAAGTAAGGTAAAGTTTATATTAAAAAAAATATTCAAAAGAAATCTTTTATTTACATAATTTTAAACTAACCAAAGAAGAAAATTCGAGAGCTTGATTAAGTATAATATTTAGCACAAATCAATACTTATAACAATATAAACAAATAATCGAAGTAGAAACATCAGAAACCTAATGTGTTGCAATCAAAGTTATAACAGCCGTTAGATTGGCTCAGATAGACATCAAAACAAATAATTTCCCTTTCTCCCAACAAGAAACATACAAATTGCAACTGCTCGAATGTAAAACTATCTGTCTTGTTATGAACCTGCCTGCAATCGTGGCGGGCACAAATCAACCCTCAGTCATTTATTGTTGGCAAGATTTATCTGCCTATTAGATTGTTATGAAAATTATTGCATAAGAAATATATCCAGACATTATTGAGAGCCGAGAGCATTTAATGGGTAGACAACATTATACTGAACTAAACATTACCTTGACATGTGATAGCTCGTAATAGAGGGCATTAGGCGAATGAGTATAGATTTTAACAATCTAATATATGGTAAGCAAAAGGAAATTACAAGGCCTGTAGCTGAAACGATACGTAGACACATCATGAATTTAAATAAATATTTAGATAAATGTACGCAAAAACATCAAAGCATAGTTTTTTTATTATTAATTCACTAGCTTTTGCCCGCGACTTCGTCGGCGTAGAATAATTACTTTGAGATCGTGTGATGGTATGTAGCCTATAGGTAGCCTGTAGGACGGCTGTCCTCAATAAGAAGGCTATTCAACATTGAAAGATTTTCTCAAATTGGAACAGTAGCCTCAATTGGTGGAATTGAAAATTTAATCATACTCTATTATAAGAAGCAAAGTTCATTGTGGCGTAAATTTGTCCTTCATTATGAGGCATTATTTATATTTTTTCACATAGGAACATTCACTCGGGAATATCGTGATAAAAGGTAGCCTATGTCCTTTCTCAGGCTCTAGACTATCTGTGTACTAAATTTCGGTTAAATTGGTTCAGTAGTTTTGACGTGAAAGCGAGACAGACAGACAGAGTTACTTTCGCATTTATAATATTAGTATGGATAACTGCTACTTTCTTTTGTTTTGGAGGCAAAAGACAAAATGATTGAATTGAATATAATTCACTAACCACATATCGGAGTATTTATTATTTTATGTGCGTATGTATGATTGAAAATATTATTGTACAAAATAAATGCAAATTAATTTTTCATCACTTCCTTCATAATATAACAATATTTTTAAAAATATGAGCCCGCGACTTCAGTCTCGTAGAAGACTCACTGATTCTTACGCCGTTCATTTAGTCAACATTTCCAAAGAGATGAGAAAATCTTCACGCATCGGGTAAAAATTTTGCAATATTAAGGCCCGATTTTTCAATCCTCAGATAAAACTATCTGTCAGTCAAATGTTTGCTCTGTCCCTTTTCTTTTTATGACTTTAGAAAGTGACAGTGATAGTTTTAAATGGCGGATAATTTTATCTGAGGATTGAAAAATCGGGCCTTAGAACACTGAATAAGTTTAACCAATAACATATAATAAATTATATTTATATAAATGGTATCCACCTGCTTATCAAAAGTTCATTGCCGTGGAGTTGCACTTGACTGGAGCACTTTATAGTTGAACAATTTCCTTATATCCGCATGATGGTGTTTTTTGTAAATAATCCTCACAAGTTTTTTGTAAATGAAACTATAGTTGCTGTCTCGCTTCGTTGCTCGAGCGGTGTTAATAAAAAAACGATATAAAACTCTTTAGAGTATTTGTAAATTACAATTAATATTTTACTATGATTATTATTTTTAATAATAAAATAGTAAAAGGTGGATAAACATAAATAAATGTAAATGCTATTTCCTTCACAATCATAACTAATGAAATTTTAATCTGCCTTGTGTCATTTGATGTTCAAGTATCCCTATTTTAGATACAATCTAATGAATTTTATTTATTATCATTTATCATAGAATACCGTTTTCAAAAGGTGAAACATTACGCCCATTTACTCAAGTTAATATAAAAATGTAGTAAATGCTTGCATCAAACAGCTCGGCTTTGATTTATTTCGTCCTAATCCTATATACGTATACGTCACACTGCTGGGCACAGGCCTTCCTTGTGAGGAAACACATAAGGAGTATGGGCCGTAACACCACCACGCTGACGGGTTAGTGGGTAGAAAAGGTCGCAATAGCAACCGGAACCAACGGCCTTCCGAAGCACGGAGAAGCTCGAGATCACGAATATTTGCTCACCCATCCGCAGCCTGACCATGGCAAAAGCAGCTTTGTTTTTCGATCGAAAACCAAAGCGTACGTACCACTACCCCACCGACCCGTCTTGATTTATTTATTTATTTTTAATGCAGATCTGACAAGGGTAGGCTATGATTATGATCAAATTCTCGGAACACGTGTAAAGACGTTGTTCATATTGCACTAATTTCTATTGGCCAATTCGCATTGAGGCATTAGTGTTACAGCACATATTCCTATTCCTACCTACCTATCTCTGCTGACCCATCAGGCCCACTTTACGCTTGTTTTGAATGAGCTCACGTTGTATAGAGCTCACATGTTTCTTTCTACATGATATGTCATGTAGAGAGAAACATATAATCTCTATACATAGATAAACTGTTGATAATGATAATGCTCATCTATATTTATATTAGGTCCTTACCTATGAAATTGGTGTTTTGTATGGAGATTTTGGGGATGTCTGCATTTTACATACTAACATTTTATCAGTTTTCTTCACAACGACAAATCCAGAGATAATAATATTTGGGATGTATCATTAGACAAGCTTTAGCAATATGTGTGTGAACACGCTTGATAAAAATTATTCATCGTTTTTATGTTAATGCAAATCAAATGATGTATTCGGGAGGCAGTTAAAAATAATTGTCTTTGTGTCTAATTTTAACACAATTAAACTTACAAAAAATTATCAATTTAAATAATACGAGCTCAAATATATGGTCTATTTTTAGAAGAAGCAATTATTTTATAAGAATGTTCTGAAACTTAATAGTTACGGACAAATTGCTAAGACAGAATAAAAACACCAATTTCATAGGTAAGGACCCAATATTTCAAAACTTAATATCGATCATCATCATCTTCATCCAGTCCTGTTTACTGCTGAACATAGGACATAGAACATGCACGCCACCGCTTTCGGCTGTTCTCATCCAGCCCACTCCAGCCAGCCTACGAGTATCATCATCCCATCTTGTCACAGAGCAACGGTTACCGAGTCGCGGTCTCCACTCGAGAACTTTACGACCCCAACGGCCGTCAGTTCTATGGCTAATATGTCCACCCCACTGCCACTTCAGTGTACTAATCCGGTAGGCTAGGTCGTTGGTTCTCTGTCGGATCACATTATTCCTGATATGGTTTTTCACAAACACTCTGAGCATAGCAATTTTCTTTCCTTGATATCGAATCCTGGAGAAAATATGCTCTTGCTTATAATATAACTCTTAGCTACTCGTATAATGTTTGGAACGTGCATAAACTGAATGGAATAGCGCATGCCCTAATTTATTATAGCAACGGCCGAGATCGTGGTCAATTGAATTTCCTACCGGTGATTACTTTCCTTCCTAGGGTGCGCGGGCGCAGTTCCGTACTTCGATTATTTATCTGTTCTTTATGTAAAACAATGCTCTAACTTTTATTACCATAAGTACTTTTATTTTTGTCGATACGAGTATTATTATATTATATAAATACTATTAATATAATAATATAATCTATAACAAAAGAACATTCTGTCGATAAAACACGCATATTCAAAGACCGATTTATAACGATTTTATGTAATAGCAGTATCTAATTATTATTAGAGTAAAAAAACGAACAGTTTATAAAAGTATGCGAAAAATGTAATAATGCTGCTTTTCTCACATAAAATAGTTATTGCAACCCATCTATTGAATAAATACAGTGATTGTTACGTGACGCCTGGGAGAGCAATTAAGCCGTATAGTATACTCATGTATACTACATAATTAGACTCGACATGACGTGCTAATTGCTGGATAAATATATCTTTAAAAATATACACATGAAAGTACACTACTACGAGTATTCATAGGTGATAGTTCAACGCGCCTATTTTTAATTCTTAACTTAAAGAAATCACTGTCAGTTCAAAATTTAAGTTTTCGAGCCTTAATTAACATGGAGCGTAGCCCCTATACAATAAGCCTATATCTATCGCTAAATAGAAATATATACGATTTGGCTTTTACGTGCTTTAACGGTTGTTAAATTAACAATTTCTTATTTCGAATACTGTACATTTTTTGTTTGACGATAACGACAGCGAACGTTGGATACGCCGTCGTACCTACTTTCATGACAATGCGGTATTGGAAGGTCCCCTAATGATGAACCGAGGTAATCTAGGTACCCTCTAGTGTATTATGTCCAGCCAGTGGGCATCTCTCAGCCAGGTGATGATACGAAAATATTCTCATTATAAAACTAAACCAATAAAGCTAGACAGACTAAGCTTACAAAAATAATGATAATCTAGATCTTAACTATACTACTAAATTCAATCCGGTACCAAATCAATAACATCATAAGATAATACACAAACAATTAAATAAGAAAAAGACAATGTCGCTGTTATTATATGATCTACTTGCAATATAGATTAAAATACACAATATCTACTTTTATTAATTCATTATTGAATAACTTTCTATTAATATTACTGCTCAGTCATAAAGCGATGTTTTGTAGCTCAATAGTTGCTTGTGTACGCTCACAACAATGATTTCTTTATAATTTCAATTTATAATAGTGTTCTCTGATAAGTGCTTCATAAATTGCAGAGTCTAGGAAAGAGTCCTCACGTGCTACAATTTACAAGTTTACATACAAGTCTTTGACTTTTCCGCTAGGAATAAAAACCTGAATCGCGTGCATTTCCCAAGAGATGGACATAATTATAACCACTCAGTTATATAAGACAACGAGATTTTTATACAGTCGTCGACCCGAACATTATTTTATAATATTCTTATTGCTTACATTTCCAAAGTCTATAGGAATATTTTAAAGAGGTAAATTTTGTGTTTCTGACGTTGTGGGGAGTTATCTCTGGACTAACAGAACCGATTGAAAAGACTATTTGTATTGAACCGATTGAATAGACTTTATTTGTATTCTTATCAAAATAAATTACGTCATTTTTAAGATTTAAACCTTTTGAATTATTTACATCGGACAGAGTACAATTGGTAAGTACATACATGCACAGGAACAGCAAAGAGTCAAGCCCCAGGTTACCTAGTCGCTGACTAACCCATAGGGGATAGTCGTGATTATATGTATGTATGTGAGAAGAAAGGAAATATATATGTTGAATTAACGATTGACAAAGGAGAATGGAAGATTAATAAAATATGCTGTAGCCTGTTGCTGTGCTGCCCTTCTATCCTACATTTAAAGTAGAATAAGGAGAAAAAGAAAGTTAAGTATAAAAACAATGTTTCAAACTTGTATTTTCTTTTTCAGGTACATTTTAATTTGTCGATGGAATATGGTGTAATTGGTGAGTGTTTAAACTATGATTGAAGAAATACTCCAATCACTCTCAAAAGGAATGTTGTTTAGTGTGTGCGACAAATTCTAATCTTAATACACCTGCGCACGAGGTTGGTTTAAGACCTTATGTTGTTTATAGGAGCGGCCGTTCACGTCTCGTAAAAATTCCTACGAGGCTACCTTTTAAATAATTGCCTCGAGCTGCATTCACCGCCACACTCCGACGTGTAACGGTGTGACCGTATTCCACACCTCCAGCTTCCTGATAAATCATGTTACTGACAGATAATTTTACGTGAATTCTGTTGCATTTATTAAATTATGTGCTGGATATTGTGGGTATCCGGAGGTGGTGAAATCGGTATTCAATCTACCGCGAGGGAATTAATAAACTGATAAATCATTCAGAAAGAATCACCAGTTTATAAATTAAACAAAAATATGTATTGTTAAATGATGCTTCAATTATATTATATTACATAATATTATTTACATCATTATTACATAATTTGGGTTCCTTCGTAGTCCCGGGTTCTAATAGAAAATCGATGACGGCTCTCAGTTTGATTCTATTTCTCCATACACTATGTTTCTTTCTTTGTTGATGATTATACGAGTATATTTAATCGGAGTAAATAAATTCAGCTCCTCATGTGTTTCTTCATGAGGAAGGCCAGTACCCAGCAGTGAGACGTTTACAGGCTGAGGACTAAAATTCAGCTTTTAAACGTAACTCGAACATTTGTATGTACATAAATCATATAGATAATTTATCTCTAGTTTTTGAATACATAAAGATAATAGGTAGGAATTGAAACACTCCATTTGCCAGCCAAAGTTTATGCAAGTATAGATCTCAACGTAAGTATACAATTCAAGATTTGCTTCAAGGAAACGCTTTCCCAAGTTAAAAGAAGTCAGATAATGCCTCACATTGCCTGATGAAATGAGAGCAACGTTTCCTCCTTATTAATTTGCGACATGTTTAAAAACAAAGACACGACCAGTCATAGGAGAATGCCACCCATACATTATAAATTACTGTAATCTATCATTACTGGACACTACTTCCGTGTCTTCATAATCGAAATTTAATATGGCCAAAGAAACCGGGTTAATTACGCAAGCGAGACAAAAACTCCTGTGACAAAATAGGAGCTGCCCGCCAATTGAACCTGCATAACTTCTTTATTTTATTTGCACAACTTTTGAATTTTTTATCGATATAACAATAAACATAGGTCATAGCCATGAGAAATGTAACTACTTACTTCACACGTTCGGAGCTTACTCCGAATTGCTCGGTGTTAGATTGGCGATATTGGTAGAGGCGCTGCCGAGTTGCTAGTGCCGATGTTGCAGGATGATAGATATATCCACGATATATCCGTAATATACTTATATACTGGAACATAGTTATACTATAGAGATTCATTACTACCAACAAGGAATATCATTTTCTAAGCGACCCTTTTTCTTTGCAGTTTATGTAGATTGACCCGCATTACACGCAATTATGTCACTAAGCTTAATCTAGAAATTATACTTTAAAGACACACACACACACATGAACACACATGAACTGTATTATAGCAACGTTCCGATATATTCCTAGATATTACGGATATAACTATCTTACTGCGACAGCGACACCACAACAGTCGTGGCTATTCAGCTGAAAGCGAACGAAACTCGCCCCCCCGCCGGTAAGTGCTTCGGGGTAGGTTTGTCTTTCTCAAGACAAGCCCACCCCAACCACTGTCTCCCAGTGGGGCTAAGGCCTTCCCTATGGTCAAAATTTTGTTTTTTTTTTCAAATCTTATAAACTCTTCGTCTACAACCTAGCGTTTTCCCGCCCAGAGTCCGCATTCCTACTATGCCTTCACCACTTTGCCCGGTCTTCGGCATCCTCGTGTAAGGTCTTTGTCCCTCATCTCCGCTTTTACGACGACGTTCAACTGGCGCATTATATAATATTGAATACTAGCTGCGCCCGCGACTCGTCCGCGGTTACTATGGTTTTTTTATCTATCTCACGAGAACCCTTTAATTTTCCGGAATAAAAAGTATCTAAGATCTTGACCAGGGATATAAAGTAAAACCATGCAAAATTTCATTACAATCGGCCTAACCATTTCGGGGATTAGCCCGTACAAACAGACAGAGAAGCAAAAAATTAAAAAAAACTCAACAGTCTTATTATATGTATAGATATGATAAATATTGCCTGCCTTAATAGGAACATGTTACATTTATCACGGCAGCAGTTGAGATAAAATTACGAAATATAACTAAACATCATACGCTACCCCTACTGCTATAGAACAAATCGTTCGCATACATTCAACTTACTGGTTATAGTATAATTATATTTAAATAGGCAGTATGACCAAAGGCAGATACGTGGGGTACCCATACGTGTAATATACGAACCATATTTGAAATTCCGTTTACTAACGAGATATACATATCAAACTAGCGTGGGTTTGACACTTAAATTACTACCGGTATACTTGCAAAATTAAAATTGTGTTAATTCTAAAATTGCCAGATGAATAATTAATTGATTGCCTTCAACAATCAAAATTCAATTAAATACCAACTTATTTTTGGGTTAAAGTTATAAATGTATAGGCATAATAATGGTGTAAGTAGAATTTATCTAGATATATTACCTACTATGGAAGGGAAGTATAAACCTAATTAAAACTTGTAACTAATGGTAATGTCGATTTATTGGGGTCGGTTTTTGATTCGTGGTCAGGTCGACCAGTAGGTTTGAGACGATGGTAGCTAGCCAGGCGGGCTTAGCTGCCCTACCACCAACCAAACCGAGCAGAAAGTCTCCTGCCTCCGAGGGGAATCGAACCCCGGACCTCCCGATCTACACCCGATAGTGTCAACCGCTAGACCAGAGAGGCGGTTAAAATATGGACCAATGACCAATTGTCGAATTTTCAAATATTACTATAGTTATATAATCATAGACATTTTGACTACAACACGATGCTAGGATTAGTAAAATGGCGGCTGGCATAGCTCGAAGAGATATATATATATATCCTGTCAAGTTGACATAAGCGGTGGAGAGAGATGTTTGTCCCCGTGCCGTGCTAGGCCTGCTGGTGTATATTATTTTCATGACAAACTTAACAATTTGTCACGCTGACGTCACACATTTTGGCGTTACCATTGACTATCTCTAGATAGATGTCTAGATTTTAACTATTGAGGTAACTATTACTACGGATTCAGTAACTTGCCCATCATGTTTTGTATTGTATTTCAAATATTTTTGAGGACAATCTGATGATTAACAATTGAAAGATGTTTGAAATTAAAATCGTGTTCGTGTACAAAAACATACTTTCTTTATAACATCGAAATAAGAGAATTTCAAAAAACTAATCATTATTATAAAATAACAAGTGCACTAATGTACGGAAGCTGTCCATATCTATCTCTAATAAGTAAAATTTTCACTGTAAAAGGTAAAGGTCACAGTATTAAATTTCTCAGTCTCACACCTCTTTGGAACGATAATTCATGTAGCAATCATCATGTATCATTATCTTTATTACGAGTATAATATACACGAAATTGAATAAAGTAATCATAAATTGACAGGCATACGGTTTTTTCTTCAGATATTCCTCAACGCGGCGTTCCGTCTCATTAAAAGATTGCTGCCAACACATCTCTTCCCTTGGGTGTCGTAAAAGGCGACTAATGGACTTTGAACTGTACATGCAACCATCCAATAGCTTATAGCGGCGACGGGCTCACCACCTGTCACGCTGAGTGCAATCACTGCTTGGTGAAGCGCGGACTATGACAATGCACTGCCTAGTCTATTGCTTTTGCCTAATCTGACTAACCCTTAGGGGATAATTGTCGTGATTACATGTATGTATGTATTTCTCAACATCCTGTAATCATATCTATCTTAATCAAATGATCATAAAAATTGTTAATGCTCAGAGCTAAAACGGAAAGACATTATAAATCACAAATTTACATCTTGTATTTACCATCTCTATATTGCAGCTTTAACGACATAATTATATTTATCTCAAGAGAAATATTATAGGCATAATAAATCAGAGTAAAGAGCTTTTTCATTTTACAGAAATTTTAATATACATATAAAGAAACAAGCCAACCAATAATACCTACAAGTCGTTGCTTGTTTGAATTTCAACATAATAATGTATCTTCCAACGTCAACCACGATGCTTATTTAAATAAGGTAGAGATTCTTATTTTTAGAAATGAATTCCTTAGATATTTTAAAAATAAACCTAAACTAAACTTGAAGTGACGGTAGACACTATTTAGAATAATTTCCGTTTCCTACTCGGGTGTCTTATTTTCAAAGTAAATCTTTTTGGACATATTATTTTTATTTTGTCCAAGAGTCTTTTGATCTAATTATGTTAATGAAGAAAAATATCTAAACCATTAGTTTACATGGAAGTAAGTAATTTAAGGAAGATTGAACGTAGGATGAAATTTAGTAGATATGCTATTTTAAACTCAGGTAGATCTTAATACTGGTTTAATAAAGATAAAATTTTTCTTATTTGGAATCTCATGTTTCTCGAAAGTTGACCTTGAACACAAACGATTAAAGTAAGCACAATTTAACTATTATTCACACCAAGAGTAAAAAATTTTGCTGTATACTATCTTATCATATTCCGTATCTATTACATACATACATACAATCATACCTGTAATCCCCGAAGGGGTAGGTAGAGTCCAAGGTTCACTTTACACCACTTTTAGCCATACAAAAATTGGGTTTAGTCAGATGAAAAATCGTGAAAGAGTAGTAACAAGTGGCTAGCTCATCGCCTACACAATCACAGACCCAGTACCCAATACGCCCTTAGTCGCCTTTTACGACATTCTAGGCAAGAAAAGCAGTTGGTATTCTTTTTGTGTCCCGGACCAACACGGGTATCTATTACTAGGTACTTAATAGTGTGTCATAGCATGCAATACAAATACGGATGTATTTGTATTGCATTAAATATATACCTAATTAGTAAATATATACTTAATATATACACATACATAGTAAATATATACCTAATTGTTTATTCGTGACTTATCACCATCATCTTGATCACAGAACAATAAAAAAGGTTAGAATGATAACGCATCCACATTAGTACTAGGACCGCGCGAGCCAGTTCTCACACATACAAGAATTAATAGTTATTCAACACACAGAGAGCGCAATGTATTCATTGGCTAAAAAAATTCAAGCAAAAGTAGCGAATTGCACCTAAATAATAAGGGTTATTTTACTGCAATACACAGGTATGTGTTACCAGCTGTTGTACGGTACCATTTATGTTGGCACAATGCATTTTGTTACTTCGAAATTTTACAGTTCAAGCACGGACTGGTAAGATCATTTATATACAATCATTTGAAATACGTTTTTAAATATTATAATCTATAATACGTATAATGAGACACGTTAAATATCTTTTTCGAATTATTGTGGAAAAACATGTACACTATCATGACAGCACTGGACTAGTGTAGTGCACAATTTGATGTCGATAATCAAGTATTATTCAAGTATTAAGTAACAAAATTATGTATTTTATTTATATATCCAACTTCGTAATTAAGGAGAATATTAATATACAGGTTGGTTTTTTTAACTCCACAAAGGAAACACACTATTATTTTCAAATAGAAACAAAACTGATTTCACACTTTTTCAAAAAGCTTACCCAAACAGGGAATCAAACCACCTCAAATAATTCTATTTCGTGGTGGTTTTGGTCGCTACACAAGCAGCATTTAGTTGCTTAAAATGGGACTAGTTGATAGGTGTGAATGTCTGAGGATATTTATTTTATTTCACTAATTGATTTAGTTATGGCTAAAAATACTATTTCTCTATGAAACATTAGGTCTTACGCATGTAAGACATAATGAAACCGTACATTAATTTATTTTTTCCGGGCACATTTGGAAAATCTGTAGCAGCCGGTGGAATGCAGAAGTAGAGATGGATATCTTGTATGAAATACGAGTGTTTCACATTGTATTGGTTAATAGAATAAAAAAATAACGAAAAAATTTTTAGCTGGTTCTATTCCCGGTTTGGGTAAATTTTATTTGGGAAAAATGAGAATGCAGTTGCTTCTTTTTAAAATAAAAGTTCGTTTCCTTTGTGGAAATTAAAATATTTTATTTAGATAATGTACATCCCCTCTTGGGCTCCTAAAGAAATTCCAACCAATTTCAATACTATACAAATTTAATGAAGATAAATATTTTGTAGTCTGTGATTTAGTTTTCTACTGAATAAATACTAAAAAGACAAGAGGTAACAGTTTCAGGTGGATGTTTCTAGGAATAGGTCACTGACTATAACAAAAGATACACTATCGCTATAGTTGGCTTGGCAATGAGAACAACAATAAAGAAAAAACTGCCTTGCCAGTTTTCCACCAGTGAATAATAAATAAAATAATTGGTAATGTTATGAGCTGGGGTTGCTCTCAGTAAAGAAACAGCGGTTACCAACATACACTTTTTAATTAATTAACATTAATACTGGTTGATCACATTTTTCTCGTCACCCATCCCTCAATGTCTTAAGTCTATCAAATAAAGTCGAAAGTCTTCGACTAGTGCGTCCTCCCGGTACTGACCTACGGTGCTAAGACGTGGACACTCACTGCTCGACTAGTCCACCAGTTTAAAGTCGCCCAGCGAACTATGGAATGGGCTATGCTCGGAGGGCACTGTCTTTATTGCCTATTATAATTTTGAGTTTTCGCTTTCTTTGTGAACTGGCATTTGAACAGGAAGGCGAACTTGATTTTCCTGCAAACAAAAGTAAATGATTTCAAAATTCTCGCTTATGAGATATTTGACATCATGAAATAAATTTCTTTTGAGATAAAAAAAAAATAGAAAATAATCAACAAATTAAAGTCCCTACTAATTTTATTCAATCGTCACTCATTCACATGCGCAATATTTCTACCCTGTATAATCGAAACGACTGATTTGGCGCAAGGGTAAGGATAACTGCCTTCTGTGGCAGACATCACGGGTTCGATTCCCGAACAAGACAAATGTATAATTTTATAATAATATTTTGTTTTCACTGTAGACAGATAAAATATTCATAACATTACCTGTACGCAAATATCTATGTGAGGTACTGCAGAAGATTTCAAATGCCTTTTTTTGAAACTTGTAGGAAGTCATCTTCCGTAAAATGCTACGAGTAAATGCTACTGCTTTTAGTAGGAAACCATTGATCTTTCCTGCCAGTTGCGGATATCCATTTTTCTTTTATATCCGGATTTGTAGGAAAAAACTGAAATATGTAAATCTTTATAAACAGAATATTTATGTCTTATTTAAAAATTAAAGAGATATTTAAAACTTAGATTTGATATTATGTCCATATAAATTACCACATCATAATGTCTGAGCACAAGGAACAAAAAACTCTATCGATAAAACTATCGATAACATGCAAGCCCTATGATTGCACAGAATTTGGTACGAATTATTTTCGTGATTGATTATGCTTCCATATTCAGTTATTTCCAAATATTATTACTTACCGATGAAATATAATTCCTCCTTTTTCCAGATTCACCTTTTCACTTCGCAAAAGGCACGAAATAATAGCACAACTCGGCATCTTTTTGGGTTTTGTACTGCGCCGAATACACGTCTGACAGCTACGCCATTGTGCAATACACTGCGAGCACTTTTGACGTTCATATGCCCGTTTGCTCATATGAGCGGCTCGTCAACCACGCCCACTTTATCATTCTAACCTTTTTTATTGTTCTGTGATCTTGATAATGAACAACACACCTATGTAGTAATTATTATTTTTAATTATTTGTTTACAATAAGAAAGTTATTTGTTTTTCGCTTCCGGTTCATTCCTCTAATCATTTAAGTTGATTGACAGAAACGCTTCCAAATTCGATCTTATCGAGTCACGCGCCATATCGATTTAGTTACGTTACGATTCTTACGATCCTTATATCTACAATACCTGTCATTCATAATACTCATTGCTTACATGAGTGCGTACTCGATTTGGGTTAAGATAATTGAATTGCCATAAAATTTTGACAGGTTGTATTTTTCATGTTGTGGTGAAGAAATTATTGAAACTTATGAAATATTCGATGTAAAATAATCTTACTGTAAGGCCTTTCTCAAACCTTTGCGTAAGATTTCATTGTAAAAAAAGAGTTTTTGTGTAAGTTTTCATTGTAAAAAACTTCCCTAAAAAGCGCCCCTAGCGGAAACTAGATGACATTACATTTCTCAATTTCTCACAGAATTTGACATTTTTGACATTTCTGAACGCAACTCAAAGTCAGAAGTTGCATTTGCCTTAATTCGTATATTTTAAACGCTTTGTGTAGCGACGAAGCGGCATAAAATGTAGACGAATAGCCCTTCACATTTGAACATTCGCCGAATTTTGTCCTAAGTGAAATTAAAAAGTAAAATTCCGCTCATCGCTTACTATTTATTTTTGTGTCTACCCGAAAAATCCGCATTGGACTAGTGCCAGCGTTGTAGTGTTAATATATTTCTCGTGTTTTACTTCATGAAGGAAGACCTATACAGAGGGTTATATCTGTATAATTATGTGTACTGATGAGGAATAGTGTTGTATGAAACTCAATTTTGTTCACCATGTCGGTAAAGTATAGATTCCGCACCTTGACATCTGAGTGCATAGGTGCTATTTTTCGTGTGTCTTTTTATTTGTTATAAGGTCGTTTTAGCTGTTTTTCTTTTTCCATGATCTAAAGAGTTTGAGAACATTAAGGCTCGGCGCACATTATCAGCATTGACAAGGAAAGGAATCCTTTGGCATCCCTAGATGCAAGCGCACACTGTTGGCAACTATGCCTTGGCATGCTGCAACGTTCTTAGGGATGACGAAGCGTCCTTATGCATGCCATACTGTCCAAACTACCCCCTAGTGTTGCCTTGGCGCGGCGGGCGGCAGCGTACTGAAGGATGCCGAAGTATCCCGAAGCAACCTCAAGGCCGCTAATGCAGCAACCTCAAGCATACCGAAGCAGTATTTTTGTTACTACGGCCATATGTCATGGAAATTTCTACTTTGTTGCCATGAAGTTAATATATGATTCTATTTATCACCTAAAATCCTGAATCGTGCCGATAACGTGCGCCGGGCCTAAAGCTTTATTTTGAAATCTTTAAAAACTTCTTTAATTTACTGAAAAAAAATATGACTGCATAAGAATGGCGTGCGTAAACATTATAGAAATAATACCGATCGATAAAATCAAAAATATAGTTAAGCACTTAGTGCTTTCTACAGTATTTTTTTAAACATGCGAAATGAAACTAAGATAGTTTGTTATGGCCCTGTGTGGCTTGCAACACACAAGTAGATAAACCCATTAATTAAGCTGCAAGCTCTTAAGATAATGAGTTAATAACTTAATACGAGATTGAATTAGTATTTAAATTTTATTTGCAGTAAATTAATTATGCCCATAAACAACAATTTCACCGCTATTAAATAATCAGACATAGTTATTATAGAGTTATAATTGATATTAACTCGTTACCAACATAGTTGCTTTTCTTTTTATGATTATGGTGATTTGGAAGTATTAATTCTTAATATTATCTATCATATACATACAATATTTTGAAATCTTTATCGAACATCCTAATACACATTAAAATAATGACCCAATTTCTTCTAATCTTATCGTGATTATTTTCATAAGGTACTGACATTCAAAATATATATTTTAGGATAGATAAAATTTAATATTGAGTTAATTCTAAAATTAACTGAACAAGAATTTAAATACTTAATTTCTATTGCTATCTACGAAAGGATTCTTCCTACGACCATAATTACAGTAATTTATAGCTGGTATTCTAGTATCAGTTATTTCATTTATCGGAACTAAGTAGGTATTACATACTTAATAATAACAGTATTGAAAATATGGATTTTTATTCTTTACGTAACACCAATAAGTTTAATGTTTTCTAGCATTCAATTACAAATGCAAAATGATACCTACAAGACATATCTTCGATAGTATCGCTGTAAGAATCTTAAACAACAAGATTTTTGTCCGATTCTTAATTGATTAGAATCTATCAAAATTCCCAAGTGACAATCTCTTTTGTCTCCTACACAACGGGTCTATTCATCATAATGTCTTAAATAACACAAGTACTTATATAACGACTGTTACTCGTTAGTAGTATCCATTGACCCTCTTAAACTGGTGATTAATAGGCCGCATTTAACAAAGACTGCATTTACGCGTGGTATTTACTTACAAGCGATTAAGCCCGGTTATTGATTATTTCACATTAAATTTGGTAATAACACCTTTACTATTTAAATGAATAACGTACGCTGTTAGTATTGACTGTAAGCTTGTTGTTGTGGGAATAGATGCATATAAGACGCAAATGCATGTATCTACTGTGCGTGTTCGAAAACTCCGATTAAACGTCTGGCCGCGGATAACTACAGTCTGCGCTGGTCTGAATGGATGCAAACTAAAAAAAATGCCTCGTTGTATGATAATGGGCGGAGGGGCATAAAGGCATCGATATTTTTCAATCATTTCGGATCTCAAAATTACGGTTGTGACTAGAGTTGCCACGAATAGTGATTTGGCCGAATACCGAATACCGAATATTCGGCAACGCTGTCGGCCGAAGCGCCGAATATTCGGCCGCCGAATATTCGGCACAAAATACCTACATACGAGTCGAATGCGTAAAGAATAATACGACAGGTTGCGACCTGTCCCAACGCGCGCAGGCGGTGTGAGGCTATTTGACTGTTTCAATTTCAATTGAGACTAACTAAATCGTACGTACACGGCACGCATTGTCATCATTTAAATAATTAATATAATAATAATTAAATGAAACATTACGATTTTGCTGAAAAGTTTGTTCGTTAGTTCATTTTCAATTGTTTGTTCATTAAAAAATGTTACCAATTAATAAAAAATCGGCCATATGGGAATATTATGAGATTTGTAGCGAAAATAATAAATTGGCTAATTGTTTGCTGTGTAGTAGCAAGATTTCAAGAGGTGGAGAAGGAAAGAAAGCAAGTAAGTAAAAACTTGAATTATTTAATAGCTCGTTCACACGATATTCACGTCATTGACGATTCGTCTAAAATCCGCTGTTAAAAAAGAACAATTCGTGAAAAAGATTGTTGGCGAGTGAAAAAGTTGTAAGACGTTAAAGAAATTGAAATTTAAAGGGAGACAAGCGAAATGAAATAATGTATAAGTACCTAGGTAAATCGATATAAGTGAATAAATAAATAAATAATCTTTAAGTAAAAGTTTCGTTTTTTGTAGTGGATAGAAAATGTTAGTGCATAACTCAGTTAGCTACTTGGAATTTATTTTAGTTTTTTTTTTATTTTCAGCTACAACTTCTTTAAAAAACCATCTTAAATCCAAACATGCTGAACAGTACGCTACTTTAACGGCTGTACCCTCGACAAGTGGCAGCGGCAGCAATAAGGGCGGTACTTCTACTTCCACCGATTCCAAGATACCTGCAGTACCTGGAACGTCCAGATCAAGAGACCGACAGCTGACCCTACAGGAAACAACTGAAAGGAAATTGCTATGGGACATTAATGATCCGAAATCAATAAAATATCACTACTTGATAGGTGAAATGATTGCATTGGACAACGAACCATTATCACTTGTTGAACGGGTCGGATTTCAGAGGCTTATGGCAACGGCTGTGCCCCATTATAAAGTACCTGGTCGAACTTACATGACTGAGAAAGTTATTCCTGATATTTACAACAGAATCTGGTCTAAAATAGAAGCCAGTATTTCGCAGGCAACAGCATTATCAGTGACATCTGATATATGGACATGTCAGTACAATAACGAGAGCTTTTTAAGTTTTACAGCGCACTGGATATCTCCAGAGTTCAATCTGGAACATGGCGTTTTAGCTATGAAGCCGTTTCACAGCTCACATTCTGGTACGAATATTGCAAAAGAACTTAATGCTATTACAGAAATTTGGAATATTCCTAAAAGCAAGATCCATTTACTTGTCCACGATAGTGGGGCTAATATGTTAAAAGGTGTGCGAGATGCAGGATACGATTCAGGCAGGTGCTTTATTCATTCATTGCAACGAGCTATAGACGAATCGCTTAAATCTCAACCTGAAGTACTACAGATGGTAGCTGCTGCTAGACGAATTGTTACTCATTTTAACCATTCAGGGTTGGCAGAACAGAAACTTAAATCCATTCAACAAGAACTTAATTTGCCTAATCACCAACTAGTGCAAGACGTGAGCACACGGTGGAATTCAACGTATTATTTAATGGAGAGATTATTAGAACAAAAGCGAGCTGTATCCTTGTACATAACAGATCATGAAACTTTAAATAACCTAACACATGCACAATGGGAATTAATGGAACAATGTATCAAACTTCTTAAACCATTCGAAGAGATTACAAAAATAACCAGCTCAGGTATCTCCTGCATTTCTGAAGTCATCCCACATGCAGTAACTTTATTAAAATATTTAGGAAAAGCAGAGACGGCTGAGAGAGTACCAAATTTAGTGACAATGAGATCTTCACTACAAGCTGAACTTGAAAAGCGATTTAATTTTGATGAAAAAAACAAATATCTGGTCGCTACATTTCTTGATCCCCGCTTCAAAACAAGTTTTCTAGGTTTAGTTCAAGCAGAAAGAGCAAGACAAAAAATTCTTCTAGAAGCTCTGAAACTAAGTTGTAATGATGAGTCTAGTAGTACCGATGACGATTCTTCTCCACGTCGTAAGAGAAGAAACTTGACCGAAAATGATAAGTCATTTGAAATACACGACAGTTTCTGGAACTGCTTTGAGGAAGTCGCCAAAGATAATATGCGAAATAGTAATGACGAGGAGAACGTGGAGAAGAATACTGTGGCAAATGAGATGGATTTTTATTTGAAATCAAATCGCCTAGATCGGAAAGCTGATCCTTACAAGTGGTGGTCAGCTAATGAAAAACAATACCCAAACCTCTCGAAATTTGCTAAAGTTTATCTTTCTTCTCCCGGGAGTAGCGTGTATAGTGAGAGGTTGTTTTCTGAAGCTGGTATCATTTACGACGAAAAGCGTAATCGTTTGCTACCGTCTAATGCTGAAAAGCTTGTTTTTATCCATCACAACTTACCGCTGATTAATTTTACTTATTAAAGTACTGTAGTTTGATAATAAATACAAATCTTGATTAATATGATGTGTCTTTTTTTCCATGATTTGGTATTCGGTATTCGGCCGAATAGTACCTATTATTCGGCCGAATACCGAATACCCAGAAAAGTGGCCGAATAGGCCGAATACCGAATAGTAACCGAATATTCGTGGCATGTCTAGTTGTGACGTCACAGTAGACGTCAAAATGTTGACATGGTTCGTTTCAATAAAAATACTTGCGTTATATATGTAAATGTATATCTGTGGTGTAAACTTTTATGATTTTTGATACTAAAGTTTTAATAGCTTGTAGCCATGCATCGACTGATCTGGTGGTAAATGTTTACTGTAGCCACGACCGTAGCAGAGAGAACCGTAGCCTATACTTACGATACGATAATCGCAGTTTTTATTTTCATACCTTTATTTACGGTTAACGTAATTACCGCGGTAGTCAAAAAGGTATTACCGAGGTAAGCTTATTTTTACAGTTTTATCCTATTACAGATATATTTTTACATAAAAAGTTAACTTTTATGAAACGGTTATTAATCGATCTTTTATATAAGTTTAACTTTTTAAGGAAAACATGCCTGTAACTGCATAAAACTGTAATAATATTACTTACCTCCGTAATATCTGCATTCACCTTCCAGCGCCTCTACATTATATAGATCTGAAGCAAATGTATGGCAAAAAAATGTCTGCGACTGTCGTATACTATCAAAATTTATGCCAGAGGCACTGGACGATTGCGGAGGTAACACTCAGCGATCTTTTTACTTACGTAAGTACATATAGTCTCCTTTAACAAATGTGATACTAGTGAAAATTGCATCTACTTGCAATGCTTGCTAACTATTGAGCTTGATTTCTGCTCCTAACGATAAAAGCAGGAAACATATAGAAAGCTCACAAGGTATTATTAAGCTCTTCTACTACATGGCAGACCTCTTATGCTTAACAGTTATTATAGTAATTAAAGCTGACGCAAATACCAATACTATTAATTTGCCTAACATATTGATAGTTAACAAACAATCGCTATTGAAAGTAGGCTGCCTACTCTTTGGTGGATTTCCATAAGGTGCAACGCAGACGACATACTTTTTGTGCGATCGAGTGCAGCACACAAAATGTCGGTATAGCGCGCAAAAGATCCTACGCGGATTTTTCGCACGTCATATGCCTTACTGCTTATAGTTAATAATAATAATAGTTTATTGACTCAAACACAATTTACAAAGTTACAACATTTAGTTCATAAAGTTGTTATCACTACATAATAATATTGAATATAATTTTGTTAGGTAGTCTGTGACATTGGCTGAATTAGCCATAAACAATTGATCCTCTATTGAGTCTACCGACGCCATTTCAGATGTGTTAAAGTAACATCTATCTATCTATCAGCCAATTGTCGTCCACTGCTGGACATAGCTCAATGATCGCCACACCTCGCGGTCCTGCGCCGCCTGCATCCAGCGACTTCCTGCGACCTTCGTCAGATCGTGGGTCCACCTTGTTGGGGGCCTCCCTACGTTGCGCCTCCCAGTACGTGGTCGCCACTCGAGAACCTTTCCGCCCCAACGGCCGTCAGTTCTACGAACAATGTGCCCTGCCCACCGCCACTTAATGTCCGCAATTCTGTGGGCTATGTCGGTGACCTTGGTAAAGTAACATATTTCATATAAATATTCACATTATAGTAAGTACTTATTTGTTACTAATTATGATAAGGCAATCGTCACATTTATGTATTGTAAATAAGGTACAAAGAAGAACTTACAATTATGTACAGTAGTCCCAGCCAAATACTCACTATCCTTACATTAGATTATTTTAAGCACTAAACATGAGTTACAGAGGCGGTGCGGCGTAGTCTGTCAGATTTCAACGGATTTTGTGTGCGGCGGACTTTTTGCACGTCATGTGAGTTATTGCATATAGTTTAATATGTTCTATTTTAACGGACTAAAAAGTCTGTCACGTATAGTCCGTTGTCTGCACCTAAATGGGGTAGGCAGCTTAGTTTCATCCATAAAAACATTGATCCTTCGATCCATAAAAACAAGCTATATAGGCGTGATGATATATCTTGAGGAGCTCGGTGGCGTAGTGGTTAGTTCACTTTGGCTTTCGATTGAAAACAAAGCTACCTTTACCATGGTCAGGCCGCGGATGGGTGACCAAAACTTTGTGGTCTCGAGCTCCTTCGTGCTTCGGAAGGCACGTTAAGCCGTTGGTCCCGGTCGCTATTGCGACTGTTTCTACCAATCCGCATTGGGCCAGCGTGGTGGTGTTACGGCCCATACTTCATGTGTTTCTCCATAAAGAAGGCCTGTGCCCAGCAGTGGGACATATATAGGCTAAAAACATATGTCTGCTGTTTTTTATGGATCAAAGACCTTAAATATATTATTGTAAAATTCATTATTTCCACCACATTCTACGAACTTTACACACTTTCTATCCTAAAAGAAAATCCTACTACGCGTTAAATATTCTAATTTTCTACTTAAGGATACAAGTAAATTAGCTTTCAAAAGTGAAAACTACCTTTGCTTTTCATACAAGTCTACAATTTACATATGAGACGAGAACGACATGAGAACTTAAAAGTAGCACAATAGACATATAGACAGAGACAGCACGCAACGCAACAAAAAGACACAAAGATACAGATGTTATCAGTAACTTCTGCCGGGAAAATGTATATAAGCCTGTAATCAGTGTCGTATTAGTGTTGTGATGTCACGCTAGTGTGCATGTCGAAATGTCAGGCTGTTACAGAGTATGAACTAGATGCTAGTAAACGAACAGATTGTGATTTCGATAGTAATAGAAAATTGTTTAATATCCGTGCTTATTTATATTTATAAGTTCGACAACCTCCGTGATCGAGTAATGTGTACGCCGCCGGCCCGGTCTCAAGGCGTGTCGTCATCTCCAGAGGTAATGGATTCGATTTCCAGTAACATTGCCACAAAGTTTGTGTGAGACATAATTATGTTCTCTAGTCTTGGATGTTTAAAATGTGTTTTGAGTATAGTAGTGTAAGTATTAAATATACTCGTATTTATCCGTCATCTAGAATCCGTAACGCACGTAAAAATTGTTAACATGGGCAAGTTTATAGGTGTTAATTTTAGAATTGTAGTTCGAACTATGCTTTTTGAGTTTAATATACTCATTAAAATTTTCCCGTTGCTTTTTTTGTAAGATCATTTAATCATTAGATCACTGTTAAGGATTTAATTTAAATTAACATTAATTTATCTTGTTAAATTATCATAAAAATCAGAAAAAATAACATTGACAAAATTGTTTATTTTCCAAAAGTATTCATTATCAAAATCAATAAATCTAGATATTTATACTAGATGCAATGAATGAGATAAAATCTTACAAATTATTCATATTAAAATTTACTTGTCCGTTCTTCTTCTTCTTCTCTACGGGCAGTTTTCGCAACTCGACGTCTATCATGCGTTTGAGGGTGAATACTGGATCACTCCAGCCATCCAAGCACCGCCAGGAAATCGCTCAGCGCCTTCAGGCTGGCCTACCTGCAGTTGTCCAGGTTGTTCCAGTGTGTAAGAATAATGTGTGTTGTTGGAACTTATCTTTGAACCAGCTCGTGGGAATAGGTATGATCGGTTCCGGGCCCACGGGTAGCATCGCCGATCTCCTTTGGGCCAAGTCGTCAGTCGTCCTCTATCCCCACTGTGGCCTATGATCCATGCAAGATTAAGATCATTGTTGTCTCCTACCTTGTTGAGGATGTCATGGCATTTCTTAATGAGGCTGGAGGTTGTCGAAAATGAAGACAGGTTCCACCCTGTCGCAGATTGCATCCACCAGTGGAGTGTCTACCCACGTGCTTAGTAAGTTATGTGTGTCAATGTGTCTTACCTTTTCGAACCGTACCAACTTGAGATGTTTTATTCTAAGCGCTGACTGCGCATGTCCGTTACTCATATTATATTCCACTATCTATTTATACTCGGTAAAAAACCTAAGGATTACTTATTTAATTACAATGTTATGTCTACAAACGAGACGATTTTTACAAATAGCTTATTGTTGCCAACGGCGTCTCAAAGAATGTGATGTAACCCAGGGATGCTAGGCCACTAAACATTGTGAAACACAATCTCCTTACTAAAATAATTAAAGAAATGGAAAAAGTAATTGTAATAGATATTGCTTTTATCACTATGACCGATGCTGAACAACTTGACCTAAATATCCCGGGAAAAATTTACGAGTGAGACTTCGAGGATATAGACATGATAATGTTGCTTGTAATTAAAAATAATATCGATATAAATACTTAATAGACTTTTAAAGTTATTCGAATTTGTTACAATATTACAAAGCATCTCTGTTAAAAAAAGGATCTACGAGTATTATATATGAAGGAATTTTCTGAGCAATGCGCAATTTGTTTATATACTTGATTCACATAAGCCTTATCGAAAAGCCTAATAATGTACATTATGTTTAGGTGTACAAACTATGTAACGTGTTATATAACTTGTGTTTTATAACACGTCCACATTATATTACCTTTTTATTCAACATTGCAATAACAATTCTGTACACATTAAACATAACAATGCAATATAATGTTATATTACCATTGTCGTTTATCGTTCTTCAGTGCTAAGTCATATAACATTGTTGTACATATCAATAACATGTTTTATAACATTCAGTGACCAAATTATCTGCAACATATTATATGGCAATGTTGTATGGCATGTTTTTTTTTTTCTCCTCACGAGCTTACTTAACGTATGTTTAAATAACATAATTACAGCACGGCTAATGTTACATAGTTTGTAGGCATCTTAAGAATTATGCTGCTGGCACCTCGTACGGTCGCGTCGTAACGTTATAGAAGTAACTACAAATTAGGGTAATCTGTTTTATGTTTATTATAGACAACATTTGCTTAAAAGTATAGATTTACTATTATCAAACAGTAAAGTATGTTTACAATGTTCCGTAATAAGAAAATTTCCTATTGTATTTTAAATACAACACTTTTTCTCTACATAGGGGGAATGAGAGTTAGGTGTTCTGAATAAATAAAAGTCTAAAAGATACCTAGTCTTTTTTGACCTAAAAACTACTCTATTGTTTCGATTTATAAATCATAAAGACCGAAGTGAATATTATATATATAATTAAGCTAGATTGTGATATTTTCTTGCACTGATCCTATTTGAATTAACAACGGTTACAACCCTGACATGTCATATGTACCCATTAATTATTTTAATCGCCATTTACTAGCTCTTGCGCAACGTGCTTTCGCTGTGACTATAAAATAATGCAACTATTGTTGGACACTGTGAATGAAGTTTTATTGTGGGAGGCTACAAATAGTTCGGCAAAAACACTTCCATGTGATTAATAGCTGTATCCGTTTTTGCGATCACGCAATTATTACGTATTAGAGAAGAAAGAAATTTATTGTATTTTGAAAAAGGTTCATTGTCGATTGTAGTTCGGTTTTTCTATTAGATGTAATGAGGTAATTTTATATATCAGATGATTATTTAGATTTCAATCTCCAATAGATAAAGTTGATTGCAGTTTTGTATAAAGATTTTTAAAATTTGTTTTCTCATGCTGTAATTTTCCTTATTTATTGCACACCCAAGAAAACATTATGAATCTTTGACAAAGACACCAATACACAGGAACAAAAGAGCTACCAATAAAGTACCATGTTCTTCTTCTTTTTCCTGCCCTGTTCCCAATTCTATTTGGGGTCGGCGCAACATGTCTTCCTCTTCCACTCTCCTCTATCACTCGTCAAGTCAACACTCACGCCCATCCTCATCAAATCATCATTCACACAATCCATCCATCTTTTCTTTGGTCTTCCTCTCCCCACACGCCCATCCACTTTCAAGTCCATAACTTTCCTGGTGACATGATTATTCTCCCTTCTCATTACATGTCCATAAAGTACCAATAAAGTACCATGTTCTGATGAAAATATTTGGAATCATGTTCAAGATGGCTTTAACTATTTTAATAAATTAATGTGTATATGTTCAATGTGCGATGCGATACAATAATAATAAAATACTATTGATATATACTTCTTATGTTGTTTAGGTCCTACTGGGTATTGTTAGAAATGAGTGGACTGTAAATAAGACTTTACTGCTGAGTAACATAAAAGCAGCCAAACCGGCCCGTCGTCAGGGGCCCCTCCGCGCCAGGCCCAGGTAGGCAGGCAGGTAACGCTCGAACATATGTTAAAAAAGTTGTTAAAATTATAAAAGGTTAAGAGCAATAGGCTAGGGTAGTATGTACATGTAATGAGGAGGGATGAATGTCACATTACAAGAAGGATGCCTAACATGGATTCTGACGGACCTAGAATCAGACGAAGACCAACGAAGCGATGGATTGAATGCGTGAAGAATGATATTAGAATTAAAGAAGTGGATGCTGAGCTGACGAGTGAAAGAGGAGAATGGAAGAAGAAGACATGTTGTGCTGATCCCACCTTGTGGAAAAATAACAAGAAAAAGAAGCAACCTTTATTATTAATCTAGAATATCTGTCTTTACACGCGCTTGTGGAGTATGGCACGACAAAGGTCTTATGGTTAAAGGTGGCTTCAATTATTTATGTAACTTTATGCATATAATTCTAATAACTTAAAATTGACAAGCCACAACATGTATTTATACTGAAGTATGCGGTGCCACCTTAGAAAATAAATTTTAAAACAATCATTCAAAAATCCCACGTTCTTTCAGGTAAGTAAATAAAATAAATCAACTAAAATACATTGTCAGGAACTCATTATTATGCCTTCAGATAAACTACTTATTCATTTTTTATGACATCACGTCGAGCGGAAAACATTACGCTAAAGTAAAATTAAAAAAATGTAGGTAATTTTTAACAGATTTAATATTCCGAGGCACGAACGATGGCTATCTGTCATAGTTATTGTAGTGCCAAAATTAATAAATTGTTGGTGTTATAAAAACATGTGTTAAATCCACACATATCTACGTAAAACATGAACTTGAATTGACTTGAGGTCAAAGATATGAATATGATGTCATTGATGCTCATGGTTGTTTTTTCACCTGTCGATGTCATGGAACTAATAAGAAAGAATTGTGTGTAGAAGAAGAATATCTGACATGTTTTTGAGAATTCCTAGTGCTATGAACTTAAAGAGTTTGCTAAGATTACAATCCAAGTCTTTCACCAGCCTAAAACATTCCAATTGCTTTCCTAAAAACATGGATGGATGGATGGATGGCTATACATATAATAAAACTGTAAAAGTCGAATATCTGTACATAGAAAAAAAATGCTTAAAATTAAGTCAGCACGCGACATGGAAAAAGAAGGAAAATACCAAAATATATATTTTTTAATTTTGTCTGTCTGTTTGTCTTTGTGAACGGGCTAATCTCCTAAATCGCTGGACCGATTTCAATGAAATTTTGCATGGTAACACCTTATATCCCTGGTCAACATCTAAGATACTTTTGATTCCAGAAAATTAAAGTGTGGGATAGTTAAAAAAACATAGTAACCGCGGAGGAAGTCGCGGGCAATAGCTAGTACATAATAAGAGAGCGGTCCGTAACATCACCACGCTGGCCCAGTGCGAGTTGGTGGGTAACACCTAAACGCCTATAATAGCTTAAAGTGCCTTTCGAAGTACGCAGGATTCAAAATCACTAAAGTTTGGTCACTCACGAAACAAGACTCCATCAAACTAGTCAGTAAAGTTTCTGTTTTAAATGGATTTACAATATAAAATTTTAGTTTATTAGGGAAAATAAATTGCACAAATCTGCTTAAAAAGAAAGTTGTAAAAAAACACTAAAAACGTTACTGCGTTTTTCGATCTTTACATTGGTTGTCATTTACCTTTTGATGTAGAGTCTATGTAGAGCCAATACTCAAAGAGAAGAATCAAGAAGTGCTGGCCGGTGACTCTTTGTATACCAACGTTTATTAATGAGGTTTAGTTCTGCCGTAGAGGTTTGTCGTAGTTTTGCCCCTTATATTGGGTCCTTACCTATGAAATTGGTGTTTTTATTCTGTCTTAGAATTTTGTCTGTAACTATTAGGATTCAGAGTATTCCTAAAAAATAATTACCTCGTCTAAAAATAGACTATATTTTTGAGCTCTTTTGATTTGTTTTGATAATTTGTTGTAAGTTTAATTGCGTTAAAATTGGACACGGAGACAACTCTTTTTAAGTGCCTCCCGAATACATCATTTTATTTGCATTCACTTAAAACGATAAATAATTTTTATGAAGTGTGATATTACACATATTGCTAAAGCTTGTCTAATGATACATGCCAAATATTATTACCTCTGGATTTGTCGTTGTGAAGAAAACTGATAAAATGTTAGTATGGAACATGCAGAATTCCCCAAAATCTCCATACAAAACACCAATTTCATAGGTAAGGACCTTATACTTGTAGTGCCACAGAAAGCAGCTTTTGTTTAAAAAAATTGTGATTTTGCTACGTCTGTTTTAAATAAAACATTTTTTTTTTGCTAAGTCTGCTATTGTTTAACCCTCTGCAATTTTTATTTTAATGTCAACTGATTGATCAATATATAATCTGAGTTTGTTTGATACAGAAAACATAGTTTTAAGCTATACAACTGAAAGCAAGCAGCAAATCTATTGGTAGCGCCTACGAGTAACATTATAGCAATTGCTTATTCCATCACATTCTGGCTATGAACTTTTAAATTACGGTTTGTTTTCGTTTGTACTTTTTCATTCGTCAAATTTTTTTATGTATCTTGCATTTATTTTGTTTTTCTTTTTGTTATAATTATTCACAGAATAATCATTTTTATCCAAATAAATCTTCATGTCTTGTAAGTGGGTTTTAATTTATTTATTTGTATTGTCCTAAAACTAACAGGTTATAAGTACATCCAAAACGCTTAAAGACAAACAAATAAATACAAGATAATTGAGTTTAAATAAGACATAAAAAAGCGTGTTAAAAATGAGATAAAATTAAACACTGTTTAAAATATGATGACAACTTATATTTTGTTATCCATATGATACAGCTAAATGTTCCACATCTTTGAAACCACAACAATAAAAAAGGTTTGAAACAGTGTCAATTTTTACAGTCATTTCTTTGTAGTTAGCAATTAGTATACTTCGTATGATTACTTATAAATTCCTCTCAAACCGCGTTAGGGCATTCAAGCATTCACTGTTGATTGAGGGTGCTACACCACTTGGCGTCTCGACGTCGCCACATCGGTCGACTTACGCCGCGTCAATATCGACAGTGTCTGCCCTTCCGCGCATGCGTTCTCGAAAACAAAAGTGTGGAAACGAGCGACGCATGTGCAGCTAGGGCAGCGCCAGACATACTGCCGAGCGCGCGAGCGAAGTTGCGCCACACGCAGCTCCTCTTTACGTGGCGGTGTCGCATAATTGATTGTCCATTCGATACTGACATTGAACGGCTAGTGTGCGGCGGCCGTCCGCTCGATTGCAGCCAGTTATTGCTCACAGCTCCCGCGATATCGCTGTTTCGCGGATATCATCCATCTGAGCTGTGATCAGCTGGAGTCCGCCCCCGCAACCACATAGAATGGCCCCGATTTGTGCAAGTGAAAGACCAATGGTGTTTTGAGTGATGACATAAGTTGTGGTAGTGCTTTGTGGCTGGATATAATCATGGATGTGGCGAAGGAAAAACGAGCTGGTCTAGAGGAATTTGAGGATGACGATGTTACTTCCCGTCGGTCGATGCTTGACGGTAAGTTTGACGCGAATATTTACCTTAATATTGTTAGAATTATAATAAAGGAACACACCCTATTCTCTGTATAATGTCAATGTTATCATTTAATGTTTGAAATGGAACTCTCTCTCTTCAATAAAAGATGGCTACGATGTAAGTGTTTTAATTTAGTGACTTCCATATAAAAATATAATTTAATGGTGAAGACAGGGTTTAAATGCCCTAACAAATTTATATTTAACAGCAGAGCGTGGTTCTGTAAATAAAGAAAATGGCATCTGGATCGATAACACATAGTTTTGTAAAATTGGGCGATGGCGTCACTTTTTCCAACTGGAAATTTCGAATAAAACTTTTGTTAGAGGAAAAGGGGCTCAGTAAAGTATTGACACAGCAAAAAATAACTGATGCAGACGAAGAAGTAAAGGATGCTAAAGCTAAATCATTGATTGTACGATGTATAAACGACTCGCACCTAGAAATTATAAAATCATGTAGTACTGCAGCGAGCATGATTATAAAACTGGAGGAAGTATTGGAGAGGAAGAGCGTCTTTAATAAGTTGCATTTAAGGAAAAAGCTCCTTACGATGAAATGCAGATTCTCAGAAAGCCTCCAAGAACAATTCATGAAATTCGATACTATAGTCACTGACTTGGAAGCCAGCGGTTCTAAATTAGATGAGTCCGACAAAGTCTGCCACTTATTGTTAACCTTACCCATTGAATATGATATTGTAATTACTGCTCTAGAAACAATGGGGGACATAACTATGGAGCTAGTGAAGTCAAGGCTCTTAGACGCAGAGCTCAAATTAAAATCTAATTATGGACAGAAGGAACAAACACTAAATGAAGCTAAAAGTTTTTTGACATGTTATTCATGCGGCAGAAAAGGGCACAAATCAAATGAGTGTAAGAAACCTAAAGGAATCACCAATAAATATTACAGAGGTCGAGGAAAATTTTATAAGACAAGTCAAAGGCAAGCAAATTACACAGAAATAGAAAATAATGAAGAAGAAGATAGTAACAATTATAATAATAATATATTTATGGCTGCAACATCGCAGAATAATAATAAAAGTGAAGAGTTTGTAATTGATTCAGGTGCTACGCACCACTATGTGAAGGAAGATATGGAACAATATATGTATGACATAGAATATTTAGAGAAAGAAATACAGATAAAAATAGCAAATGGTGAGTCAATCATATCTAAGAAAAAAGGAAAACTGACTTTGTTTTATGAGAAATTACATACAATTACAATTGAATGTCATATAGTAGAGAAGTTAAGTCATAATTTAATATCAGTTCAGAAATTAATTTCAAGAGGTTATGTAGTAGAGTTCAAAGATGAAAAAGTAAAAATATTTAATTTAAAAAGTACATTTTATGGTTGCAAGAAAGGAAAATTATATATACTTACACTGTTTCAAAATAAAGAAGAAAATCATTGTCATTATATAAATAAGAAAGAAGATAAAAATATATGGCACAGAAGATTAGGCCATCTGAACAGGAAAGGATTAAATATTATGAAATTAAAATGGGATGATAATGTTTGTGATACATGCATGACTAATAAAAGTACAAGACTGCCATTTAAACCAATTACATACAGTCAATCAAGTCAGATAGGTGAACTCATACACTCAGATATAGCAGGACCGGCAAAGGTTCCTACTAAAGAAGGTCATAAATTCTTTCAGACCATTATAGATGACTACTCCCATTTCACACAAACATACCTGTTGAAACATAAATCAGAAGCAGAAAATAATATTATAAATTACATCAATGAAATAGAAAGAGAAAAAGGAATAAAAATCAAGAGATTACGCTGTGATAATGGTGGTGAATACTCATCAAATCATTTTAAAAGGTACTGTCAGAATTTAGGTATCAAGTTAGAATATACTTTACCCTACAGTCCACAAATGAATGGCAAAAGCGAGAGGATGAATAGAACTTTATATGATAAAGCCCGGACATTATTGGATGAATCAAACTTACCTCGTTATCTATGGGGTGAAGCAGTGCTGACAGCAACTTACTTAGTAAATAGATGTCCATCTAAAGCTATACAGTTTAAAATACCAGCAAAAGTATTTGGAAGAGAATTTGTACTAAATAAATTAAGAATATTTGGAAGTAAAGGCTGGATGGTAAATATACCTAAGAAGGACAAGTTGGATCCAAGAGCTACCCCAGTGAGGATGGTTGGATATTCAAGGACTGGTTACAAAGTATGGGACCCGGTGACAGATAATGTAATATGTACAAGAGATATAAGATTTGATGAAACAGACTTTAAATACACAGAAGAAAAAGATAAACAATATAAACGAAATGAAATAAAAAGTAATGAAATTCAAATTGAGATAGAAGATAATATAGAAAATAATCAGGAAAATCAAGAAGAAATTGATTCAGAAAAATACACTTCTAGAAGTGGAAGAAAAATAAAGAAACCTACCCATTTAAATGAATTTGAAGTATATGAAGCATACTGTTTAATAGGTAAAGGAGAAGAACCAGAAAGTTATGATGATGCTATGCATAATGGATGGCAAGATGCTATAAACGCTGAGATACAAGCTCTTGTTAAAATGAATACATGGACAGAATCAGACTTACCTAAGAATAAGAAGGCAATAGATGCCAAATGGATTTTTAAACTTAAAGAAAATGGTGTCAAGAAGGCACGACTGGTTGCTAGAGGTTTTCAGCTTAAAGAACCAGAAGACTTTGGTAAGAATTATGCACCAGTAGCGAGAACATCAACTGTGAGAACCTTGTTCGCACAGGCTATACAGAAAGATTGGGCTTTACGCCAGCTAGATGTTCCAACAGCCTTTTTAAATGGTAAATTAGAGTCTGAAGTATACATATTGCCACCACAAGGAATAAAAACAGAAAAGAATAAGGTTTTAAGACTCAATAGAGGTTTATATGGATTAAGAGAAAGTCCTAAAGTGTGGAACCAAAGATTTAATGAATATATAAAGGGAAAAGGATTTGAAAGATCATTACATGACTTTTGTTTATATACAGGATCAAAATTACAAGTATGGTTAATAATTTATGTGGATGATATAATATTAATTGGAAAAGAAGAAGATATAAACATAATAGTTAAAGATTTACAAAAGGAATTCAATGTTAAAGATTTTGGTTTCCCCAAATCATTTCTAGGTATGGAAATAGAAAGAAATGGAAATAGTATAAAAATAACTCAGAAAAGACAGATCAACAAAATGTTAAGCAATTTTAATATGAAGGAATGTAATGGTACATACACACCTATAGCAAAAGGCTATAAGCATGATGTGACTGAAAATATTATAGAAGATGTTCCTTACAGACAGCTCATAGGAAGCTTAATGTTTGTCTCTACCGTTTCCAGACCTGATATATGTTTTGCAACTTCATACTTAAGTCAATTTTTAGATCAACCAACTATAAGCTTATGGACTCAAGCAAAAAGAGTTTTACGTTACCTAAAGCAAACAATACATGTTGGATTACTTTTTGAAAAAGGTAAAACTATGGAGCTGACTACATATTCTGATGCTGACTGGGCAGGAAATCCATCTGATCGTAAAAGTGTATCAGGTTCAATAACTCTTTACAATGGCAACCCAGTGGCATGGTTCTCCAGAAAACAGCCATGCGTTGCCTTGTCTACAGTCGAAGCCGAATATGTTGCTGGAGCTTCTAGTGCATGTGATTTGTTGTATATCAAGGGACTTTACAGTGATTTAAATGGACTGAACAGTGAACTAAAAAGGGATGTAAAGTGTGTGTTATTAATGGACAATAAAGGTGCTATTCAGCTAGCTAAATCATTTGAAAACAGTAAAAGAACCAAGCATATAGATATCAAAAAGCATTTTCTTAAAGATCTGATTTTAAATAATATCATACAGGTTGAGTACATAAATACGGATAATAATCTCGCAGACTTGTTAACAAAGCCTTTGACAAATGATAAATTATCTTTCATGAAAAATAACTTGAAAATTGTATAAGTGATTGTTTTTTGCATTTGTAAAATTGTTTATGAAAATTAAATCTTAAATTCATAAACTATAATATTAAAATTTGATTGTAGAGTTTTAACTTAAAATTTTTAAATTTATAATTAAAATAAGTAACTTGAACTTTGTGTTTGTTTGTTCATTATATAGATTCATTGCGATGAAAAGTAATGTAAACTTTTAATCGAGGGGGGGTGTTAGAATTATAATAAAGGAACACACCCTATTCTCTGTATAATGTCAATGTTATCATTTAATGTTTGAAATGGAACTCTCTCTCTTCAATAAAAGATGGCTACGATGTAAGTGTTTTAATTTAGTGACTTCCATATAAAAATATAATTTAATGGTGAAGACAGGGTTTAAATGCCCTAACAAATTATATTTAACAAATATATAGATAGGATATTTTACTTTTAATAATTATTGAGGCCTTAATCAAATAAGGATATGATTAAATCCGTCTAAGCAACGACACTAGATTCGAAGGTTGAAGGCATAAGGACAATTGTATTGATTTTCGCACAGGTGACTATAAGGTACTATTGCTCATCTGCTTGCAGATTGAATCTTGTTATAAAATCAAACATAGAATGAATGAGTGGTACCCGTATTCTGTTTCATCACAATCTATCGTAACAATAGGCTTGGTACGACTACCTAAGACGTAGACTTAAAATGGTAGTGTGATCTATACTTCGCTGGTAATAAAATTTATGAATACTTGTTTATTTACTGTCTTGATTATATGATAGGTAGACTAATAATAAGCGTACATATCCGTTTCAAAGAGATAAGCTCGTATAGTATGCTTAATTTTAATGATAGAGAATCATATAATAATATTAAGCAGAAACAAAAACATGGACTTTCAAGAGCAACCAGTCAGGGTTGGCGACGCAGATGGTATCCTGTTTTGGCAAGTTCGGCTCACAATGTACCATTGCATGCCATCGCGAGCGTTAACCCTTCGTTCTCCCCTCAATTTTATATTTTACGTGGGTTAAAAATCAATAGTAACCCCTCTCCTTTGAACGAAAAGAATAGAATGAGTCATAAACATTTTAACTTCATTTTTTTATAATTTTTTTTTTTTATATTAATAAATATTTTAGATAATGAAATTTATAATCACAAGCTTATCAAGACCCCAAAATACATAGTAATAGATAACACTTGTCTTTATTGTCATAGATATTTTTCCCCAATCCACGTATTTGATCCATCTCATTTAATAAAAGTTTAATTAAGTTCTAAAGGTACGTTAAGGAACTTGCAAATCCAAAAATGTAGGTCTCACAGAATATTATGTTACAAAATGTGGTTAGATTCTGCGCAAGAGTCGCGCATTCTGACACGAACGGGTTGGTCAAACTACATAGACTAGGAGAACGGTATACAGGTATAATCAAATTGACACCTAAATAGTCAAGCAAGTGAAACATTTCCCATCATACTTTAAAATGGAACCAGATACATAGAAATGAAGAAAAAACAACTATAGGACTAAACGAAGAAAGCAAATAGGAATAAATTATCAAGACAATGAGGTGCTACGAATTTTTCTCTTGTCACAATTACAAATTTAGCAGGCAAGTTTATTTTACCAATCTGGCTATTATAATTTAGCGTCTTGCCAGAGTATTCCTGAAGGGTCACGTGAATTTGAACTTAGACATGTGTCAAAACATGAGCTGTTTGAGTGAGTAATTATGTAAAATATATAAAATAAATGTAATAAAAGTAACTATGTAAAATACATAACGTCATGTTACTTTGCATCAATATTAAGAGTCCGTTCTATCTAGCTTGTCTACTATTAAATAATCAACAGAAGGTCTTGAAAAACGTGATTTTATGCAAACTTACCCAAGGCTGACATCAGTGAAGCATCTAATATTAGAATATCATTACTAAGTTATAAATTGACATCATATTCGAAAATAGCACATTTTTTATCAAATCAAATAATCGATGGGTATAAGTATACGTCGCTGTCTTGTTATTATTTTAGATCGTAAAAAATGCCATGATGAAGAGAAATTAGTCAAGAGCATATTATTCCATACAAAACTGATAAAATTTGTAATCGATGTCCATTCTTAGCAAGTAACTTGTTGACTCTACTTAGCACTCCACAATTCATTTTGCCAATTACAGTTTCCTATTAGTTACAAACCTCAAACATATTCATGAATTAAAGTGAAGTTTATCACACAAGTGAGTCCATAGTCTAAACTGAAAAGTAGAATCTAGCGCAATATTATTGTTTTTATAACGTAAATCCTATTTCCAATAGGACGTGTCTCAAAGGCACCCAAAGCAAGGCGAGTCTCGAGACATTTTATCTTTAGCTTCACAAGTTGAAATTTTTTACAAAACTCAGGTGGTGATTTCGTGTTATTTAGATTCAGCTAATATCAAATACCCTAACCACATCCATTTTGGATTAGATAGATATTCATTTAAAGTTTTGTGATGCTGATTTTATAATCGCTTGTGAGAAAAAATGTTATTTATTTAATTGCACCACTGTTATAGTAGTCAATTTTTACGTGCATGACCTTAAATTCGACATCAAGGTACATTGTCCCCGTCTTGTGACTCACCGCCATTGACCTATGGAAGCGGCTTCCACTTCCTTTTCTTATTGCCAATTTTTGACGAGATGATATTCCTTAAATACAGTTTAGTAGTCGATAACTACAAGAAAAACAAACAAAGGTACAATTGAGGAATTTGCGACCTGGCTCGTCAAAAACAAAACAAAAGTAGAGTTTTTTTAACCATTATAGATGTAACAAAATCAAGGCAGTAATCTACAATCTGTAAAATGGAAAATATATAACAAATAAAAAAAAACTACATTTTGTTTATCTTTGATTTTTTTTAAATTTACATCAATTACCTGAGAACAGTATCGCCATAGCAATATAAAGAAATGTGATTTCCCTGCGATAAAATTGGCTAAATTATATCTAAGAATCTCTCGAATTTCATTTAGATAATTTATCTATCCCAATCTTATAATCAAGTACATTTTGTATCAAAGTTTTTTTATTACTTCGTGTATTTAATGTTCTTGATTACTGCTGTTACCGCAAAAATTGTACAATTATCATTCTCTCAATACGGTCCAATTGAGCCAAACCTCCGATATGTATCTATGGCGATATACCGCTTGATAATACAAGCGAGATACGGCCTCTGGTCTCACATTTCATATTTGCTGACTATTTCAATGATTTTAGACTTTATTTTCTTAGACTTTAAGCTCAGTTTTCAGCACTAAGTTACCAATTAATGACTCCACTAATATAAGTTTAAATGAACATTAATTTAACGTTTTACAGTCATACATGCCCTCAATGTGCTAGCTAAAATTCCAGCTATATTATTGAAACCAGACATTGTTGATTAAATATATTTGAATATACCTACATACTAACCTCAGGGTTTAGAAGTGTATAGATACTATATAGAAAAATGTTTATAGATCTATTTGTAAAATAGAGACGAGTTGGTGAATTAATTGTTTATTTTAAATTTTTCGTGTGTATACTACTCACGAAAAAATAAATAAGTAAATATAAGTAGTCTCTAATAGCTCCAAAATACAATTACATACAAAAACAAAAATGCTTAAAAAGTTTGATTAAGTTCAGTAAGTTTCATTGTAAAAAACTTCTCAGTTTGAGTTGGTCAGAAAACGAGACCATTACCTAGTTACCGCAACTCTTAAGTAAGAAGTACATACACATACTGTCGTACTCGCGTTCTCTCGTGTCGCCTCGTGCAGTGTGGCTCGGCCGTAACGTTTTTAACTATGATTTAATTTTGGTTTTGGTAAATACGTTCGTATTTAGCGCGACCCAGGTCATTGTAAAAAAACTTCACAGTTTTAATTGCGATAAGCATCAATTTCTATGTGAAACGTGAAAAGCACCTCTAGCTTACCGCTGAAATCATGTTTCTCATCGAAATTGACATTCTTTACGGAACTTAAAAAATTTATGTTTTTACAACGATAAATTACTTACACTAGGCGTACAGAATTAGAATAATTCATTATCAAACTAGAAAAATCCTTCGGTCTTCCTTTGTGTATTTTTTATAATTTTGTGCCAGAAGATCTCTCATCATTTTGAAAAACATTTCACTATCGTAACACAGTTAGTAGATATTTCAGTTGTTTAAGAGAAAAAAAATCAAATCAGTTTTACGAGTCCACGAAATTCAATGTTGTTCAATGAGCACCATACTAGTGCCGATGGTATTTGCGTGACCTCATAACACACATGGCTCCCTTTGTAAATAAACTGAACATGCTTCAGTTGAAAACCATGTTATGCTTACATCTTTTAGCCGATAAACAATAACCATGGTCACGCGAAGGATATTTCGAAACTCTGTTACTAATTTTTAACTTTTGAAACTTGCATATTGTTTAACAGAAACATTGAAACTATTTTAACACTGTGTCACCATTACATATTTGTAAGAGTAAACTGTGTTGCGTGGTAAACTTAGCTAAAAGTATTGACAAGCATAACTCCTTGTAATACAATACATGAATAATATAAGTGGATATTAATACTCTTTTATAAAATAACTACAAAATAAGAACTAGTAACTTTTTCTAAACGCATTTTTTTATCTGCATACTTCTGGTATGCCGTTAAAAAAATACGTAAAAAAATGCGAAATAGTTCCAAAGTTAAAACAGCTTAAAGAATAATTTGATATGTATCTATTTAGTTTTTTTTTTTAAATAACTCTTACTTAAAACCTCTATTGATGGATGGAACGCGGACTTTCTCCTGGTTTGAGACATGCATTACAAAACTCACATAAACACACGTTTATGTAGTTTTATTTTGTCATGGTTATAGGAATGCCAACTTCCACTCTTCTACTATCTACGAAACAGGTAACAACAGTTTCAACTTGTAAAATATTATAAAAATTACAACCGTTCTGGGTAATCTCTACCGAATGTCATTTGCAAATTCGTAAAGGTGATTTTGCCACTAGTTCACTTTCTAAAACAAATTGATTCGACTTTCAATAAATTGCAGTATTGGTGCGCGTGCACAGACGATGTGCTGACATTTGCTGCAACTTTGAGCTTCCTGGTTATTAATGCTATCAGGAATCAGGGGTCAATAGTTGAATATTTTTTATAAATAATAGTGCTTACTCGATAGGAAAGCAATTATTGGGAATCGAAGTATTAATATATCATAGTACAGTAGAAAGTACAGTAACGAGCAAGATGAAGCCATTTTAGAACTTTGTCGTTTTGTCATCACTAGGTAGCACCTGTGCCGTAACAGCAAATATTTACGAAATCCTTACAACGACAAAGTCTTCTTGCTCGTGACTTAACGTGCAAGGAGCTGTCATAGCGCCAGTTAGGCATAATAATATGTATGTTCAGTTTTACTGCTGGGTACAGCCTACAGAAGTGTAATATGCCTTTTCTTAACACGTAGAATACCTAGATAACAAAGTTTAGGCACACATTCAGGAGCAAGCACCGTGAAGGTTTATTTTTTTGAAATTCAAAACACTGCGACTACTCTTCACGGCAAATCGAAAACAACACAATAAGAATGCATACGAGTAGGCGTTACACCGTTCCGTATGGTCAGAAGATATTGTTGCGTTTTACAAACTTCTGATCTTTTGTTACTTTTGTTATTAATAACCCTATTCTGCTATTAATATTTTTCTGCTATTTTATCTATTACAATTACTTTACCTTTAAATTGTTGCATGCTTATTTATAATTCGTTCATGACGCTTGCATATCGATAAATAAATAATAAATAAATCGATCGATACTATAATAAATCGATATATAAATTTTTGAGGTTCCCCGCGATAACTTGGTGTTCATCTCTCCCTCGATAGAGTCTGGAGATCGCTAAATAATAGCGACAGTTACATATAGTTTTGCGAACTACGCTGTAGGTACTATCTCTGTTTGTAATAAATAATGGTAATAAATAATATCAGAACATTCACACGCAGTCCTTTAATGTCTTTGTAATAATTTAAGGTTATTATTTGCTCGTCTACGTTGAAATTATCATTATGTCAAAAGGTCGGATCTCACGTCATATCACCACACTTCACCGCCATGCATTGCCCCATTTGAAAGGTCTTTGAACTTGGAAACTCGAGTGGTTTAACTTTAGGACAGTGGAAGCAAACATTTTGTAGAAACAAAGTTTTGTCACTATACAAGGGGCAATTGGGCTAATTTCACAATCAGCAATTATACCCCAAACGCATGGTATGTATTGAGCAAATTTTTGAAAGTACATTAGGCAACGATTACATTAAACCGGCGTTGGTGCTTCTCCTGAGGCTGGCAAACAAATTTTGTCATGGATACAGCTATTACACTTCGTCTAAACGTACTTAGAATTTTTTTTGTTTATTCTTTACTAGTTGTCAAAAATATTAATATCAAAATCCTGTATGATGATGAAGCTGCAATGATAAAGATGACGATAGTTGTTGAAGACGTTTCATTTATTTTCTCACGTTTTTTTGACATAATTAAAATAGAAATTGATGTTAAAATCTTTAAAGTTAATTATTGTAGCATTATTCACTGATACATACGATGTAGAGTCAATGTTTTAAATAATCGTTAATAGTTTATTGAATTCTAAAAAAATAATTATTTTCTGACGAAACGATGTGGAAAATCCTGGCAGTCATAAAACATTTTATTTCCCCATTGTTGATAATGCAACGTTGACGATAAATCCAATATAGTGTACTTATATGTCAATGATCCCGATGCGGCTTCCGATACCATTTCCGTAGTATTTTGTTAGTATTGATTTACTTGTCCATAAAACTGTCAATTTTGTATTTATTAAATGGGGATTTTAATGTAATCTGGTCCTTACATAAGATATGAAATTGATATTTTGGCAAACTGGCCACTTAAGACTTAAAAAATTTGACGTTTGGTGGGGATTTCCAAATTCAAATTTATGTCAAAATTAAACTTGTGTATCGGGTTATAAATGTATCAAATTCATTTTAGATTTAATTGCGTAATTTTATTTCCCACAAACTCAATTGATTTGCTTTAGGTAGAGCATTAACGACTGCAGATTTACGATGACATGACACGACAAGGTTAGAGAACACGCAAAGAGAACTTGACTGGTTTCCTAAAAATAAAAAAGTTTATAAATTAAATACGTTACAATAAATAATTTATAGAAATTTATAGAAATAGATGTAAACAACTTGAAAAAAACCCATTATTTTCGACTTATTGCCCTTTTCCCACAATAGCTAAGGTACCTACGCACAATCGATTCTCTTGAATCTCCTTCCTCTCTGTCACTCTCCAGCGTAACCACATATTTTACACGTAGGTATTCAAACCAAGTAGGTATGAAACAAAATTTTAATTCAAATATAAACAATATTATCAACAAATGTTTTTACTTTAATCAAATCTGTGACGAAATCACATTGAAACGATAACAATTATCGTTTCATTGGTAGTAAGTACCAACAACGTCCAAAGATTCGACTAAATTTCGTTTTGGTTCGGACACCAATAAATGCACTTCATTGGTCAAATCCGCTGTAATGACTGAGTCTTACCTACTCTGCCGATTTTTGACCGTGTACACATTTGACAGCTGAAGCATTTTTGGTGTGAACCACCACCAGTGTAGCTAATCGAAATTTCATCGAATTCGCTCTTATTAAACAAACAACGTCCTTGCTACATGTATTTGACATTTTATGTTGATGGAATGTGTCAAGAACCGATCCGAACTTAAGCTATATAAGACATTATATAGCTTTACACCCAGTTGCAGAAACGAACTTTAAAATTTAATGTCGGCATTATCCCTAATGCTCCATTAAATTTATTTATTGAAGTGTCAAAAGAACACCTTAGCGTAGTTTTTACGTTGCACAAAACGACATTAGCACCCTATCAATGCTAAAGAGACATTAGCTAGAACTATTTTGTGTTCCAATTTTAAATTTAATGAACTTTAAAGTTTTAATGTCTCATTACTAAATGTCGTCTTTAAAAAATCTTTGTGCAACTGAGCCTAAGTCACTATAAGTCATAAGTCACTATAAGCTTAAGTCACAAGATTAATTGTAATAACGAAGATACAATGGGGCTGACATATCAATTTGGATAAAAGCCTCAAATTAAATAAAGAGAAAAAAAAATGTATTTGACATTTATAGATAAAAAAGGACACGGTTTATTCTCAAACAAACAGTTTAATTAAGCTTACTGAATGTAAAGTTCATATTCTTTTCCAATGGCATTTTTGAATTTGATAGAGCGCAATTTGATATAAACTAAACTAGCCTTTGCATATAAGTTCGTGCGATCTAGTTATATTTTAGAATCACATTGTAAAATAGAACCTCTTCATACTCGTATACCGCAGTAGGTAAAATCCATGCAGTAGGTACTAGGACTTTAGAAATAAAATAAAAAATTGTCACTACAAATTAATATGTAAGTTCATAATCTATAAATGTATAAAAATTACAAATCGCTTATTACAAGGCAATTTCTAAACGCATTTTGGAACGCACGCGCAACGCACGGACTCTACGCGCGTGTGATCATTCCAAGCCAACCATCATTAAATACCTAATATAATTTATAGTTTTCCATTAATGAGACTCCACCATAATTGTTTATATTCATTGTTTTTCTTAGATCAGTATTGCAAATACACATACCGACGGTCAATAATAAACTCACAATTCTTTGCTCTGTACATTTTTTTGTAACAAAGGGTGCCGAGGGCTGTCAGTGCCAAGATCAAGATCCATTTTGACCTCGTCTGATATGTTGTTCTGGCACAGTGTAAGGTGACATTCATATAGATACTGTTTATGAGCTTAGCGTGTAGTGCACCACAGTGTACCACTAAGCTCATATATGTATGTATTAAATAAGTGTACAACCTACTAAACAAGTGTACTACCATATATGGTTGGATAGTTCATTTGTTATTGGGGCGACCGTATCTACTTCGGTCTGGTGATCGCGCCGAATCAACCGTGACCCATCTCCCGATGCTAGGCCCCGATCGCGTTAAATACGAACATATTTACCACAACCAAATCTCAGTCGAAAACGTTAAGGCCCAGCCATACTCCACGAGGCGACACGAGTGAACGCGAGTACGAGAGTATGGAGTGTAGCTGGCCCATAACGTTTTCGACTGACTACTTGTAAACACGTTCGTATTTAGCGCGATCGGGGCCCTGGTTTAACTTTAGTTGAGGTTTTTATTTAATCACCTAAAATAAGACCATCTATGGTAAGAGTTTCTATGTTCTTAAATGCACGCAATGGTGAAATATACAGAAGGTACAATCAGCGTCACATAATTAGTGACACTCAGGGCGTTCAAATAAATAGACGCTACCAAATAGTCAATAATATTGGTAGGTACAAATAAAGTTTCTAAATTGTTGACATAATGGAAAATTTATTTGTGTCGAATGCATGCAGCATTTAAAAACATAGAAACTTACCATAGATGGGCCTTTGCATGCAGTATTTAAAAACATAGAAACTTACCATAGATGGGATTTTAGGCGCTTAAATAAAAATGTATTTTTATGATAAATTAATGATTTACTCCTTATCACAAAGTTTATGAACATTGCTCTTGATTATACCACCACCATATTATAATAATAATCGCTAAAATGTTCTTGCAATAAAATATAGAAACACCCACCATTGTTTCATTAAGATTTAAGTACCTATTCTTTTCACCTACCATAGTGGGAAATAATAATGGTACTTAACAGATTTTTATTTACCAGAAAAATATTTATATTACTTGATAAATAGAACCAAGACGCAATAGAAAATCAATAGTCAAACTCCATATTACGGTGTTTGAACATTGAAGAGGCTAGATTAGATCGTGAGAAGAGGTACCAAGTCGTGATGTCATTGTAACGTACATAGATATTATATTCATATCTACTACAAGTTCACTTTCTTTGAACATAACATTTCGTGGCAGCACATTTCCATACCATCCTCTGATTGATTGCTGCGGGCACATCATTCGCGAACACTTTCTCCGGAGATTGCTTACACTGATTTTTTGTAGCAATCGCATTACATCTGCAGTACGGTAACGTTTGTATAATTACATTTGCTATCAGTCTATCGGTGTAATCGAAAGAAATGAGATAGAATTAGAGTGCTGGTCGGGCGCGGTAATTGCTCTTCAGCCGTCGGTGTGTCAGTCCGCTCCCGCCGCTCGCAGCAGTGGCAACGCCGCGAAGCTTGATAAAAATGTTTAATATAATGTGCATGTAAATCACCTCAGTGGCAGTGACTCTTGTGCTCTAAAATGAACGAAGATCAAGAACAATGTGACTCGTTCAACTCATGGGAGCTCAACGGCCTAAATTCCCTCGACCTGTGGGATTACACCGTGGAACTCGAATGCCTGCAAGGAACTGAAGGTTAGTTTCGCAATCCTCCGTGAGAGGCGCTGCCGTTGATTCGCAATGCACAAACTGAAATAAATTGAATTTAAACCATGGAATTATTTGGCTAATGTTCGTTTCGCCGTTTTTTTGTTACGCAGCCGGATTTAATGGTAGGTACTTGTTCTGTGACTTGCGATTTCGATGCAGGGTAAAGTTCATTGAAAATGCTATTTATAGATAGATCAGAACTAACTTGAAGCTTAAGTATTTTACAACATAATCTTACGAGATTGAAAACATTAAAATGATAGTCTTGGTTTTTATAGCTTAGGTCTATTACCTAACTATTTAATGGGTTCTTTAGACGCAATACAAATTAACTGTAAACCTCTGGATTAACTTGCAAGAATGTCAGCTTAATGTTGTGCAGGAAACAATGGAACGTATGCAAATTTGCAACTACTTTAACATTTAAATAACTTAACGCATTCCTAACAAAACAAAGAAATCCATAAAAGAGGAGAAAGGAAACCTTAACTTCTTTTGGAATTGTAATGAAGTAATAACTGCCAAATGTAGACCAATTTTTGTACAACTGCCAAGTTATTAGTAACTTAAAAATAACAAAATATTTACACAAAAGAATAAGAATAACTTTTCTCTGTAAAAACTTTGTAGAATACAGCTGTAAATTTTTAATTGTCTCTAGAAATTCTACTGTAAAAGTTAAAACACGGTGTAGAATACAAAATAGAATAGTAACTAATAAATTCCTACATGCGTAACATCAGGCCTATAAACCCGATGGGGTGACAGAGGTATTTACACTCACATTGGGCTATTGAGTTGTTATGTAACAGGATCCACTCTCTTGCCGCGCTGAGAAAGACTGGCCCAGCTAACATTAATTATAATAAACTGCACAAGTCAGTATTATTCAAGTAAATAATAAAGCCTTAAAAGACGACCAAGGGATATCGCTTTACTTATCAGCCTAACCACATAAGACAAACCCAAATTAAAGGCGTATTTTGCGTGGTCTGTGCGCTAGTCTCAAGGCGTCGCCATCTCGAGAGGTTCTGGGTTCGATCCCCGGTGGGGGCAAATGTTTGGGTGATGAATTTTCAGGCATTTGTGCTCCAGTCTTGGATGTATATATATTCAGGATATTTATATGTATTTAACTATTAAATATATTTATCCGTCATCTAGTGTCCGTAACACAAGCAGCATTAGTTGCTTAAAATGGGGCTAGTTGATAGGTGTGAATGTCTAAAGATATTTTTTTTTTACAACTCAAAACAAACCATTGTGGCTACAACTAATCAACTACATTACATACACATTAATTTTATCACCAGGATATCTAATGCAAATGATTAGCCTCGACACGCGATTGGCGCATGTAGGTACATTACAACGTTGACTGATAATATAATTTACATTTCCAATTATGAAATTCGAAATCTTTTCTTATATCGTTTGCATGAAAATGTTCATTGTGATCGGAGCATGGCAACAGGCAACAACAGGGTACAAGTAACTCCAAAAATATATAACCACTTTTGAGAATAAATGACTCTTATTAGAAGGAAATATAGATTGTCAAGATTGTTAAGATTGTCAGAAGGAAATAAGAAAGTCTTAATGTATATACATATTTTTAGAGTTGACTGTACTTCTACGATGTAAACATATATCTTGCAAAATGTGGATGTACGCACCCTGTACCACACATTAAGGAATATGTAATAATTCCTATCCTACTTTAAATATAAAATATTATTATCATCAAAGCCAAGCCAAGAAAAGAACTACCGTTGAATACCCTCTCGCCTCAAAAAAAAAACATTATTTACATATAGTTGTTAAATTTTGTGATGGCGAGTAGACCTTAAGATAGAGTTTACCTTCCTTATCTATTCCGTGGAGTCTACAGCTGTATTCCCGAAAGGAATTCGCCAGTTATGTTCAAATCTCTATGTAATAGAGACGAGCCTGTTGCCACCGGGCAAAGTGTAGGATATAGGTAAGGCAAGCAATATTCACCCTTTAACCCCTTGCGGGCACCGCGAACACTGGTGCTCGCAAACAATAGATGACTCTATTGTGTCACGTTTTGTGCCCGTTGACTAGTTAAATTAAGAGTAGGACGTAATTCGATGTGGGAAATAGATAGATTTTATTGCGATAAACTTACAGATGATTTTTTTTTGTAAACTATCTCAATCATGACAAACCCATTAGTTATTACTAACAATCACTACGCTCCTGTAAGACAAAACCACAATTTTTTTGTACTAAAAACTAGCTATCAATTTCCTAGTTCGTCTCTTAAGACCACGCTTAAAAACACCCTATTTCGTTGTGTCATCGTTAGTAATTTATAGTAAACAGTTTCAAATAACTAGTTGATAAGTAATATACGGGCTATACGGCATGTACTAATTAGTTTTGAAAAAGATAATAACGAATTTGTTTTGTTTATTAACATGCTATTAACATGGTAATAGTGTCCATTATTAAAATACCCATTAGTCAAACCTATCTATGAAATAGACATTCTATAGATTTATCTAATAACGCGTAAACATATTAGTTTTGTTATAAGATAATTAGGAAGCGACAATTTACGACATTTTTCAACGAATACCCGAATGTAATTACCAGATAACCAGATCCGGTAAGACATAATTCTTTTGGAAAATAAGAAATAAATACAAAATAAATCGTTGTAAAAACTAAGCTAAATATAAAATAAATAACTTTTTATCTCAGAAGGATAAAGTTAAATACGTAACTTATATTATAAAAATAACTTTTTTTACCCAATAATGTATAGTTACGATATTAATAAATACTTTAACAGATAAGCAACAAAACATATATATATTTGATTATAAAAAAACATAATATTATATTTTGTATATATAATCAAATATATGTTGCCACATACATACTAGGAACAGTGTAAAGCAATGTACCAATTTAAAATAAAACTCTATGGTAAATAAAACTCAGATATCACTCCAAGATACCTGTTATATAATAAATATACTGTGTGACGATTTCCTAAAAGCAACTAGCAAGCGTTCGTTGCAAGACATTTCATAACCTAGCCTTCAATTAACACATGCAAATAGTAATACAAAAGTTTGTGTTGCGCCACGTCCGTCTGTGTGTCATTTAAAGACGCCTTTACTTAATAATATACTAGTAAATGCTATACACGAAGTTATTAGGAAAATTTAGGAGTAAACTGACACCTAAATTGAGAAAACAACACACGTGATCCAAGACGCTTTCTTTCTCTGCCTTTTTAATTTTAAATAAAACTTAAATACATTTTTTTATGTATATGGAATGTCTAACAGCGTGCCCGGTGCATGGCAACAGGCTCGCAGCTTGTTAATTATACTATTCAAGGCGAAATGTGGTGACAACTCCTTTGCCTATCTCTTACAAGATATTTAAAGATAATTATAAATCTGGGTCTCTACACTACAGTAACATTAACTAATTTACCCGAATTGTCCTCTGATAACGTTGGTTGTTGCCTCGGTTCTCGTAACTGAAGGTAAACTTCACGCCAGTCCCAAAGCTGTTATTATATCAATAATTTATTTACTACATGACTCATACTGCCGGTTGTGATTCTACATATTATATACATAATTAATTATTAAAAAATATTATCAAAATCTCTGGGTTTTTCAATGTTTAACATTTTTCTTTTAATAAATTATGTTCGTTAAATTGGTATAACGGATGTTTGTTTTGAATAACTAGAAATATTTAAGCATTGTAGAAGCCGATAATAGAACGTAGCACTTTGCAGGCCGACTAGGTGGGGGTGGCTGAGGCGATATACTTTTATCGCATCAGCTATTCTCGCTTCTGGACCTCCTTCTTGCTTAACATCAGGTGAGGTGGGGTCATTTGTCTGGTCTGTCTATAAAAAACTAGCAAGATTTTAACACACAGTGGTTCACACCACCGGGTGTTGATCATGAGGTCCGGATTCGATTCCCCATGGGGGCAGAAGTTTTCCTGCCCGTTTTGGTTAGTGGTAAGGCTTCTAAGTCCGCCTGGCTAGTACCACCGTCTTACCTAAATTTGTCGCCATAATAACAATGTTTTAAGCATTGTTGTGTTCCGGCAATCAGAGGTAAGATAGTCAGTTCCTCAGTTGTTGAGGCTTACAGGTGAAGCTCACTTCCACCTCGGCCTTATCGTCACTTACCATCAGGTGAGGTTAAAGCCAAGAGCTTACCCGTATTATATGTAAAAAAAAAGATGCAGAAGTACAGACAAAACTGGGTAATACGTTAAATGAAAAAAATCAATAACCATTAAAATTCGTCCTCAGCTTATATATCTACACCCACTGACGGGCACAGGCCTTCCTCATGGAGAAACACATGAAGAGTAAAATCATGTTTACATTACTACGTCATAACGCTAAGCAGGCTCTATTTTTTCACATTTTCATCAATAGACATCTACGTAATATCTCCTCATTATAGGTTCCCATTATTCCCTTTTCAAGGAAGCTACCCCGGGTGTGCAGAATTTAATCCCTGAATCGTTCTTAGACGTTCCACTGAGGGATTATCCCGACATATTCGGATAAGTCCCAGACAATTACAAATAACTAGCGTAAATCAAAGTAATTTCTCAACAAGAATATGAATCGTTGACATCAATGGCCTTAGACCCTGCATAGTAAATAGCTCAGTGTAATAAGTCTAAGCGTAATTGCGGACATTACTATTAGCGCATTGTTCGCACCACTTTCACATCTCGTGAACGGCTGGCAGACCTATAACCGCTAACAGTCACTTTCCTTGCCGACCTTATCACATTTTAAATAGATGGCATATGCTTAAGAAGAGATAGGTAGATAGGTAGGAGAGGTAGTCTTGTCTTAGGTATAAACAAACAAGTCTGTAAAATGACAGTAAATATAAAAGATATTTCAAAAACTTATATACATACATATAATCACAACTATTATCCCCTAAGGGTTAGTCAGAGACTAGGCAAAAGCACCGCAAAAGCAGTCCATTGCCATAGACCGCGCTTCACCATGCAGTGACTGTATATATCTGCATATAGTACGTCTGAATCTAAGTTGCCAAAAAGGTAAACAAAACAAAGGTAATGTTTCATCTCTAAAATGTTTCGTGATGACTGTAGGTTATTGAAATCAATTGAAACGGACAACAAATTGTTACCGTTAATTATATTTACGTGCCAATGTCCATGTAAAAAGTGTGATTATTGAATAACAAATTCGGTAAGTCGGTTTTTTTGTTTACCTTTTTGGCAACTTGGATTGAGACGTACTATAGGTACTCAGCGTAACAGACGGTGAGCCCGTCGCCGCTATAAGCTATCGGATCCTGCAGTTCTAAGTCCATTAGTCGCCTTTTACAACACCGAAGGGAAGAGATGGGTTGGTAGTATTCTTTTAATGAGCCGCTACCACACGTATCAAGAAAAACTTATCTTATATGAAGGGTCTTATTTAGACATGTCTTAAATGGGTCGTAAGTGCCGAAGAGCCGATTAATTACGCCTTAATTAGTGTAATACCTAAAAGAAAAACAATATTATTGAGAATTTTTCGTCCGACTATCTATACATATATCTCCGATATAGTCCTAAGGGTCGGTCTTTAAATGTGGGCTCCATTTCGCACATAGAAATATTTCGATGTTCAAAAACTATAAGTACCTAAGTAAGTAGATACTTGTAGACAAAAATCGTTTCATGTTGTTTTATTATTTTGATTCACCTGCAGATAGAGAAATCCCGTGTTGAGTAAAAATTAACGTTACAATCAATAATTTGTGTTGCTTCAGAGAAAAACTCGCTAACGATAACATCGCATGGCCAAGCAATGACATGAACAGGCAGTTAAGATAGGTACCTACATACGTATAAATAACACACTAGTATTACGTTGTTCGTAACTAGTATTTTTCTTTACATCTACTGGGGCATAACTAATATCAGACTGCATTTTACTATTTTCTTTACGATCATACATAACCGTGTAATTAATATTAAACATCTATTTATTTGCTATCTAACAAGCAATTAAAAAAAAATCTTACTATCTATATGTAATCAGAATAAAATCTACAAAGATAACCTCATTTTAGACACACATTGATACAGTCATAACTTAGATACAAATTAAAATGCCCTTATTCATCACAAAAAACATCTGCCCGAATCTCAAAGTCAGAATAACTCAGAATCAATAGGCTAGTTGACTCATATCAAAAAAAAATGTGTCATTCGCATAGTATTTAGTACAAAGGTCCGAAATATTAGGTCCTTACCTATTAAATTGGTGTTTTGTATGGAGATTTTGGGGATGACTGCATTTTACATACTAACATTTTATCAGTTTTCTTCACAACGACAAATCCAGAGATAATAATATTTGGGATGTATCATTAGACAAGCTTTGGCAATATGTGTGTGAACAAGCTTGATAAAAATTATTCACCGTTTTTATGTTAATGCAAATCAAATGATGTATTCGGGAGGCAGTTAAAAATAATTGTCTTTGTGTCTAATTTTAACACAATTAAACTTACAAAAAATTATCAAATTAAATAATACGAGCTCAAATATATGGTCTATTTTTAGGAGCGGCAATTATTTTTTAAGAATGTTCTGAAACTTAATAGTTACGGACAAATTGCTAAGACAGAATAAAAACACCAATTTCATAAGTAAGGTCCCAATATACCAAGTTCGATAAATATAAATAAGAGATTACTGTAGTAATTCAAATTAAATGTTTTATTTTTACTTTTTCTTTCATCTGCCAAAACGCGATCCACCATGTTCGTGAAATTTGCATTAAAAAAATATGGTGATGCTAATGTCTATACTAAAATAACTATATGTGGGATTTTAATAACGCAACACGCAAAAACATATTTGCATGCAACTGAATGCGATTTTCATCGATATATTGAGAGGAATAATTTTAAACACTTATGCTAAGCTTCATTTTACTACTCGTACTCGATTCTATATTCCACACACTTACTCGATTCTATGTTCTAAATAAATGGCCAGATTGTGTTTAACCTGATAAATGCACTTGAATTCACTCATCTTCCTTAAATTACTATGATATCTGAAATAATATTATCTAAAAAAAAATTTAAATGCTAACAATATCAAATCTAGCCACAAGGTGAAGGCAAAAGTGACCTTTCACATATGCATAACAATGTAATATTTTATGTTAATACTGACTCGCATAATATTATGAAACTACAACCTGAAATGTTGTTTAATAATTATCATATTATTATCTCCAAACAAACACTTTAAACCGTACTTATGATGTCATCGTAACTTTTAGAGCAGAAAATCTCGTACTATTCACATTTCGATACTAATAAAAGTTAGAGATCATTAAAGGTTCCAACTGAAATCGTTTAATGCTTGCGAAATAAATCTATTATTTTCCTATAACATTTCGATTTCATTACCTCGTAGTCTACGGGCGTTTCGGAATAGTCTTATTCCATGATAGAAGCCAAGTCTCTCGCTTTTATTGCGATAGTAATTGCAAATTTCACTTTAACAGACATACAAACTTTCATACTATAAACGTCTACCTATTCATTGACCCAGATTTGTTTTAAATTTGGCGTTTTGTTCTGCCTTCCACAAGGTCAAAAGAGTCCGCCTTTCACACTGTTATGGCGAAGATTGTGTTATATGCTTCTCGCATTCAGTCTGCAGAGTAAGCAAGAAATGTGTAGTCAACGCCAGTAGTCAGTCACGTGTCGGGTATAGCGTTGCGCCAGCCGTGGTCAATTAACGTCTATGGCTGTAGAAACTGCCGATGGTATTTCAAGCAATTACTCGGTGTTCGTTCTACGCTGTCACGTCAGCGCTTTTACCTCGTTTATTGTTACCGGTCCAGTTCCACTACCTACATAATCGTTCGAAGCCGCAATAAATAAAACCGCTTCTTGTTCCAGATTTGCAGCTAGCAGCGGAACTCGGGAAGACCCTTTTGGAAAGGAACAAGGAATTGGAAACAGCTCTACGCCAACATCAAAATGTCATCGAAGATCAAACACAAGAAATTGAAGTAAGTTCACACTTACGTGTTAATTGCTACATGGCTGTTTCTTTTTGACTGTAGATATATTGCGTGACGATATATTATTATTATGATTGACCAATAGAACAGGATGGAGCAGCTTTACCAGTTATTAGTTGTATTCTTTTTGTATATTTCTAAGCACGCACATAGATTTGTTAGTACTTTTAAGCATTATTTTTTATAAAATGAGTTGCATAAAAAATTTCACATTATTACGATACTATACATGATTGAAACCTACACCTTACTTATAAGATTTAGATAGCAACTTTTAAATTCGAGAGCTTATTTTCTTTTGTCGTGTGGTAGAGGCTACATGAAGGAATACTACCAACCGATCTCTTCTCTTGGGTGTCGTAAAAAGAGACTAATAGTCTTAGAACTGCACAGCCATCCAATAAATTATTGTGCAGTCACTGCTTGGTGAAGCGCGGACTATGGCAGTGCACTGCTTTTGCGGTGCTTTTGCCTAGTCTCTGACTAACCGTTAGGGGATAATAGTCGTGATTATATGTATGTAATTTTCTTAAATATTCTACGTTGCAGTACCTAACAAAACAAACGGTCGCGCTACGCGAGGTGAACGACTCAAGACTGAGGATCTACGAGCAGCTGGAGGTCAGCATCCAGGACCTGGAGCGAGCCAACCACAGGCTAGCCGTCGACCATGCCGCAGACAAGAAACACATTAAGACGTAAGTACTTAAGGTCCAAATTTAAATGGTCAACTTAGGTTGTTGTCTAATCTTATACAAAAAAGTTTCCCGACTTATTTGACTCGGAATAAAGAAACAATTAGAGGTAGACAGATGTATGTAATAACAGGTAGGAATAGGTTGACATAGCTAATACGAACGACGTGAAGCCATATGAAATTAAGGCTCGTATTACAGAACCAAACTCAAGCGTAGATCTCTGCTTGAGCGCAGTTAAAAAGGGATGGCGCTGTGTGGGATCTATAGCGCCATCCCTCTCTAACAGTGCTCAAGCAGAGATCTACGCTTGAGTTTAGTGCCGTAATACGGGCCTATGACTGGAGTTCACTGCCATGGCTATATTACAAATGTCCACTAGTTTTTAGCTCTACATGTTGATTGTAGATGACAATTACTTTTTTACTTCCCGTTCATTGTCATTTCTCACGTCTTTGTATGTAAGTTAGATAAACACCAACCAAATTATTACCCAAGTAAGTATGTTGACGTAGTTTGTTTTTAAATTACAGTTTGTGCGCAAACATAGAAACGTTGGAGGCAAAGAGCGAAGAACTACAAAAGACTGTTGATGATCTAAAAGCCCAATTAGAAATCGCCAGACGAAGAGCAGAAAGAAAGCCAGAAATTGAGAAACCCAAAGAAAAAGAAACAAAACTAGAACCTACAACTCCCAACTCGAAAAAACTTGATGTATGTAGTACACCTTTGAAAACAGCTGTGCCTCTTCCAGAACTGACTAAAGAGGATGAGGATCTACTAAGGTTAAGTGATGAGTTAAGAGAAAGTAAAGTCGCATTTGCACAAGAACAAAGAAGGGTGACGGAACTTGAAGAACAACTAGCTTCTATGGTCCAAGAAAATAACAGGCTACACGACCAGCTAAGAAATTGGCACCAGAGAGATGACGAACCGAAGTCTATGCATGAAGAGTTCTCAATCCTTGAAGAAGTTAGGTAAGTTAAAAATATTAAAAAAATACAATAAGAATAAGCCATATGAAAAATACCTACCTTCTTTTAACAAAATTTAAGTTATCTATATACCAACAATTCGGCTAGACTTTTAAGAACTAACTTTCTTTTAACCTATCATCAGTGTTAGGAAATAATTTGAGAATAATTATGATTTCTTGAATTGACCACTTTAGCTTTAAAAAAATACACACTTAAGCTAGTATAAATAAAGCTGAATTTCAAATGTAATCGAATTAATCGGCTCACTTACCTGTCAGCGCTGACCCTCGCAGTACAATAGCTATTGTTTTAAACTCTATAACGTAATGTTCATTTATATTCGAATCAATATGATAATTATTTCTAATCTAAACATTTTTAACAGACAAGGTCAGCTATGCATCAGATGCCTACGAGGCGTCGAAAGAGGAGATGACATGTCGTCAATGCTCGACGGGGATGACGATGACAGAAGCGCTATCAGCTCTCTTATCCTCACGCCGTCAGGGCAAGACAGTCCTAGAGAGGACCTTGTCACAAATAAGCTTGTCAAATTCGATGTGAGTGTTCTGTTCTGCACGCTTTTTTCTAAACATAACTTTAATTTCTAACTTAACTCCTTTCCTATGTATGAAAATGTTTATACTAAAAAATTGTTTTATGAGAATGTTATAACCATATTAACACACAACCCCGTGAATATGCAACATGTTTAACAGTACTAACCCTTGTTGGACTAAAATCTGTATTATTTCGCATAGAATCCGTTATTCCGCTGCACAATACTGCATTCTTTGATTTGCTTGGAGCATCCAAATCCAAACTACACAGTGTATGTCAGCCAACAAACATGGCATGTTTTTCTTTACATTTCTTATGTGAATATTTCGCTCGTTTCTAGGCGACAATGCTTTTACAACTGCCCCTGATGTTGTTGATCACGCTTTGCATATGCATTATGAAGCGCATTTGCAGTAGTTTTCTTTGGATATATCGTATGTAGTCGAAGGTACGTCCATTACTGACACGTTACTAGTGTAAGCGCGAACTGTGCACGCCTTTTGATCAGTGGTGTTGGTCATTGGCAACATTTCATATGGTTATGGTAATGGATACCTTGTAACCATCAACCATACCGAGAATACATTACAATTTATGTGTATAACATTTTAACAGCTTCAATATCTTTGGTGAATAACCATTCACAATCTGACAATACTGTATCTAACACAATAACAATTATTTCCAATCGCAAATTATTTATGTACCTAATTCCATGTACATATTATTATATAATACGTATATCTTTGATATGTCCAATACGTCTCGACCGCATACAAGTATATAATTTGATATTACTTATGGAGTAATGGGTGTATTTTTGACTAATACATAATTGCAATAATTATCTTCTTGTCATCGATAAACCACAAACATTTTCAAAACAATCTTATTATTTCAAAAAATAACTAGTCAATCACCTATATTATTATATGCCAGAAAGTCATCCTAATTTTTCTAAATGTTCATATTCGATACATTTAAAAATCATTGCATAATAATATCAATTCACAAAGTATAGGTAAATAGCATAACAATTTATAGGCCAATCTTTATCTAAAATATAACCAATTACTTTCCAGAATGCCAAGGAGAAACTCCTCCAGGGTATTTGGGCAAATAAAGAAGACGGTCACGATAACCCGTACAGGGAACTGGTGCAGAAGTACGAAGCTCTTCTTGAAGTTCAACTGTCACAGGTGAAAAATATAAGGAAGAATAAGCAAAACACGCTGCCCAGTACACAGAGCCAGTCCGGGCCTCTGTCGCTGCAGGACGAGCTGCAGACGTCCGGCGACTACAGCCACTTCAGCGTCAAGGACACCGACGACGAGAGCGGCCACGGCGAGGACGCCCACAAGGACAACCCCCAACAGAAGAAGGCTGAAGCCACGTCCAGAAAGAAAATCATACAGACTCCAGACTTCTCGGAAGCTGAAACATCCAGCTCTGGGTTCTCAGACGAAACGAGCAACAAAGCCACTCAGACTGAGCGCGAACGGCCCGGCTCGTTCCTTTGCACCATCGCTGACGGAGAGGACTATCGCTTCAGTATTTACGATGACGTCAGCCCTATGGACAGCCGCTTCCGCAACAGACCCGAATACAGGGAGCTGTTCAAAGAAATCTTCACGATATTGAAGAAAGCGGCAGAAAACAAGGACGAAGGCGAACAACTCCCTCTTCTTGATGATACAGCAGCAGGCAAAGTGCCCCCGGTCACACCGGCGACGGAAGAATCGCCCGGCAACTTCACGGATGACACCCAGAGTGTACTGTCGTCTGTAATGTCTGAACAATCGATTCCAGTGTCCGATATAACCGCTCCAGAAACACCCACATTGATAGAAAGGGAAAAACGTGTTCCTGAACCTGTCAAGAAGCAGGAAGCGGCGAGCAAACAAGAAACCGTTAATAACAAGGAAAACAAACCAGTGGAACAAAAGGCGCCACAAGTTGAAAACCAGAAGGAAAAAGAAACAGAAAAAGAGAAGGAAAAAGAAAAAGACAAAGAACGCGTCCTAACTCCACTGGTTCGTCAACCACTAGAATATATAGCGGCCACTAGAAAGAAGTCCAGACATCGCAATCGTAAACATAGTTCGGACCGCCAGGGAGCGGACTCGCCGGTATTCCCTTCGCCACCCAAAATTACGTATCAGAAGTCTTCGAACAAAAAGAGGAGAGACTACAGGCCAATTGAAGTCAGTCCTCTGGTGAGACCGGCCGAGGGCGAATGGAACGGCTCTACGTTACAATTCTACAACAGGAATATGAATTCGCCTACGCCGAGCTCGAGCGGCCGGACCGGGAAGATCTACCAAGGCTGGAACCCTGAGACAGACTCCTGGGACATCAAACAGAGCACTGCGTCCCAGGAAATACACAAATTAAGGAAGTTAGAACTATCCTACGCCGAAGTATTAAGGAATGCGGACAAAACTAAAACTAGGCGCAAAAAGCATCAATAAATTATTAATTATTAAGTTTTCGACCCCTCTTGCTAGCCAGTAAGAGACGTGTGATTCAAACGCCATTTGTCTTTGCCAACTGGACATAAGTACTTTAGTTTAGAAGTATATTATATTTGTGATCTGCTAGCGATACTTTTTAATTTGTATCTATATTCAGATAATTGCCATAATTATAGATCGGTATAATTGTCAAAATCATAAATAACAATTTGTAGATCGAATACAAAAATAAATTAATTGCCTCCACCCTCCAAATCCGCAAACTACCCTTGAAACCCAATTGCATTTTATAAACGAAAGTGTGTCTTGCGTCGCATCACATGAGTACTAGATTGCAGGTTCGATTATTATCACCTAAATTATTGACTTTAATCGCTAACTCTGTTCTTTTACTGTTTTAGTCATTATAATAATTGTATATTATGTGTTTGAATTATAATTTGTAAATATGATCTTTAAGTTAATTATACTTTTTTAATTGCCATGGATATTTGCGAGTACTCAGTGTTTTGTATGGAATTGTATGTTAAAATTATTTAATGCAGAGACAGGAAGGTTGAAGGTATAAATAAAAATTTGCATTCAAATAATACGACTTTCATTTACGTGTGCGTTAGAATGGTGTTTAAATAATGAACCTGTTTATATTACAATAATATAATATAATTTAAGGTTACTTTTTACACATATATAAGTTAGTATATATGTTTATAAATATTGCGTAATTGTCTACTTGTTTTGCGCCTCCAGCTCCTTTTCAACTATCTTGCGGTACTCGTCGAAGCCGCCCTCTATACTGACGACGGACTCGTTGCCACAGATCCAGAGTTCTTTGCACACCATTCGTATTAACCTCTCGTCGTGAGAAACTAATATCACACCACCCTGAAAGACGAAAAACTATGAGAAAAATCACTACATTAATTGGTCACTTAAATAGACGACTAGACTTTAATAAATACATACATACATACATATAATCACGACTATTATCCCCTAAGGGTTGGTCAGAGACTGCAAAAGCACCACAAAATCAGTCCATTGCCATAGTCCGCGCTTCACCAAGCAGTGACATCACTCAGCGTGACAGGCGGTGAGCCCGTCGCCGCTATAAGCTATTGGATGTTGTGTAGTTCTAAATCCGTTAGTCGCCTTTTACGACACCCAAGGAAAGAGATGGTTTGGTAATACTCTACCAACCCAAGGAAAGAGATGGGTTGGTAGTATTCTATCAACCCAAGGAAAGAGATGGGTTGGTAGTATTCTACTAACCCAAGGAAAGATATGGGTTGGTAGTATTCTACCAACCCAAGGAAAGAGATGGGTTGGTAGTATTCTACTAACCCAAGGAAAGAGATGGGTTGGTAGTCTTCTACCAACCCATCTCCACCTACCTATAAACTGAATACATACCGTATATTTATTAATCCCCTTCCCTAACGCCTCGATGGTCTCAATGTCCAAGTGATTCGTAGGTTCGTCGAGTACTAGGAAGTTGGGATTGCCCATGCACATGCTAGCGAAGGCTACCCGAGACTTCTGCCCTCCAGAGAGGCTGGCTATCGTCTGTAGCGCAAGATCACCGCTGACGCCGAAACTGCCCAGTTGTCTTCTGTACTCTTCTACTGTTTTACCTAAAAAACATAATTTTTTTTCATTTATTTATTAGGTACACCAACAGCTTACATATTTAACAAGGTAATAAATACATTGGTACAGGGTTTCAGTCTGATAAGTGGGCCAATTACAGGTGAACACAACCTTTATGGACAGAACATCGTAAATATTTTGCATTTATGTCTGGAGATTCTGTCTGGTTACTGGAGATTCTTACCAATAGCATTTGCTTAATATGCTGACATACATACATAAATCACGGCTTTTCCACAAAGGGGTACTTCTTTTTACTGGCTACAATCCTTGCATATTTCTTTCGTTTTATTTACATTCATTACATAATGATAGTAAAAACACTTTTAAAACAAAGTTTGACTACATTGAGCTCCGATAACTAATAATTATAGGAACGATTAATTAAAATAACATCCCACTGCTGGGCACAAGTCTTCCTCATGAAACACACAAGTACACGTGAGGAGTATGAGCCGTAACACCACGCTGGCCCAATGCGGTTTGGTGGGTAGAAACGGTAGCAATAGCGACCAGGACCAACGGCTAAAACGTGCCTTCCGAAGCACGGAGGAGGAAAGTTTTGGTCACCCATCCAAGGCCCGACCGTGGCGAAGGTAGCTTTGTTTTCGATATCGAAAGTCAAAGCGTACTAACCACTACGCCACCGAGTTCCTCACTAACCACAACATTGGATATATTCACTACAATTCTACCTGGATAGCTCTTCTGCAATAGCTCCACCGAGTTGACGTTCATCTCGAGTTGATCGACATGATGCTGCGAGAAGTAGCCGAACTTGAGTCCCCGGTGCACGCTGCGAATACCGCCCGTGGGCGACAGGAGACCCATTATGATCTTTAATAAGGTGGTTTTTCCCGCGCCATTGTCACCCACCTAGAGAAATCAATAGTACATTATTGCAAAGGCAGCGAAATAGGCAATTGTAGGTCGAGTATAAGTTTGAAGGCCGAGCCGCAGGCGAGGATTTCAATGATACGTGACAGGCAATTGCCATTTCGGCCGAGGCATATATAGTGCTTTTCTTTAAAAAATGCAGGGAAATAAAAAAGGGCCTTTTACATAATAAATTTAATTTAATTAACAAAATAACAACGTACTCCGCTTTACCGCAAATTTTTTTATTATTTTTTTTTGTAAAATTCTCCCATGTTGGGAAGGCAAAGGGAACAAAGCCCATACAGCCAAGTCTTCAGTATTTTATTTATTCAGTAGTTTGCATTGAAATGCTAGTAGGATAATGCATTTCAATGCATCTTGGGAGAGTTTGGCGTCAAACGATCGATGGCAGAAACTGTGGTGCTACTTCGATGAGGAGGATTACCACGATAAAAATCTCATCGTTTTTCACACCACTTGACGATTATTTAGATCCTCCACATTGCTCATCATTATTGACACTTATTACACAAAACTACACTGACTTTCCGTAACAATATCCACTCCGAAACAATATTACAACTATCGAAATAAAAATCACGTCCGCCATTAGTCAAATGGCGCCAAACCTTCTTTTTTTATTATTTTACCGTTTCTGCCGAAAGGTAAACGCATCAACGGCTATACAGCCACGAGAACGCAATGTGTACGATAGATGAAAGAATTCTATATTCAAACAGCACACCGTTTCATACAACATTGCCGAAGTGATTTTGGTTTTTCAGTCTACGTAAATATGATACTACGCGTGTTCTTTATTCAAAAGTAATAACAATATTTCCGCGCATGTTTAAGGAAAAATATTAATCAAAGATGACTATACAAAACTGTTAAAATTCTTCAACAGAATTTCAACCTTAACAGGATAGTCATAAAGTGTTAAATTTATTGAAGAGTTTTCACAGTATGTTTAGCTTTTGGCTTTGGTTTATAGCTATTTTATAGGTCTATATGTATGACGGGGAGAACCTCCCCAGCACTGGGTAAGTGGTAATGGTCTCAAAACTAAAACAATATTATAGAATTAATACACAAGCCCCGATAACAAACTAAAAAATATTGATATAAAAGCAACCTAATTAATTCAGTCTTTTAATTACTACTTCAAGTGATATAAAATACACAGATCGTTTGATATTGATCAAGATCGCACACACAATGACGAAACTTAATAGTTTCAATGTCGCTGATTCACTATGAATACATTCCCACGGTCTCCAAACGTAAACAATCCCGCATGTCTGTGGCAAGAATATAATTACGCGATTATATATTCATTTTTAAGCTATTGCATAGCGATAGAAGCTCTATCGCGGGCCTTGAGCGCGGGGACCGAATCCAGAAATTCCGTAACGAAAAAACCTCACGCTCCCCACTCCGATGCGCAAGGAGGTGTGGCTTGAAGGCCGTGCATCGCCTAACGTCGTTTCAGTTCGGCAGTCTTCGACACGGCGTTAAGATAATAAAACCCACATGTATTGTAAAACATTAAAAAATATTTTAAACAATATTAACTTTTTTTATTTATTTAATAATAGAAAAATTTGTTTTCTTATCGGTCACCACGCTCAAAAAGTGTAACTTGAATTAATATCAAAGAAAAAGAAATACTGCATGAATAAAATAAATAAATAAAATTATAATTGCATAAGTTGATACAAAATGCTATGCAATAGCTTTACCGCGGCAGACCCCGAGTGCCACACGTCTTTTTTTTTATAAACGGAAATACGCCACCTGGCAGTATAGTGATACGTGTATGCAAACAAAACCACATCGTAATTTCATCGCCGATCCAATCTTTCTAAAGGAGCTATACATGATATTAGGTCCTTACATATGAAATTGGCGTTTTGTATGGAGATTTTAGGGAACTCTGCATTTTCCATACTAACATTTTTTCAGTTTTCTTTACAACGACAAATCCAAAGATAATAATATTTGGCATGTATCATTAGACAAGCTTTAGCTATATGTGTGATATCACACTTCTTAAAAATTATTTATCTTTTTTATGTGAATGCAAATCAAATTATGTATTCGGAAGGCACTGAAAAGGAGTTGTCTCCGTGTCCAATTTTAACACAATAAAACTTACAACGAATTATCAAAACAAATCAAAAGAGTTCGAAAATATGGTCTATTTTTAGAGGTAATTATTTTTTAAGAATACTCTGAAACTTAATAGTTACGAACAAAATACTAAGAGAGAAGAAAAACACCAATTTCATAGGTAAGGACCCAATACTAATCTCGCTACGAGGTAAAGCGACATTCTTCACGTAGGAAACTGTCGACTTCCTCCATGAAGAATAATAACAATGAATAAAGTAATTCTAATCCAACCTACTTCGATATACTTCCTATAAGCGATTAATGTATTTTTTATGATATGAACCACTTACGATACATATCCGAGACTCCAGCGTCGCGCCAAGGTTGACATTGTTAAATATGATTTTGTCCTTCGAGTAGTAGAAGCATACTTCGTTTAATTGAAGAATGGGAGGCGACAGCGGCTCAGTCTCCGGAAACCTTAACACTACATCTATTTCCTTTTCCACTGGCTTTAATTCTGGTCTGTAATAAAATATACATTTTTAAATGAAATTGACAGAAAATATATTTAAGATGCTATATGACGATGATGCAAGAAACAGCAAATTGTTACAAGGAATTAATAACAGTAATACATAGTAAACAATAGTGTTCTACGTGCTTTTGAACCTATAATATCTTCAGACATTCACACCTATCAATTATTATAATAAAGACTTATATCTGCATCTATAAATAAACTTCACTGCACATCTAATATAGTACAGATGAAAATTATTAATGTAGTTGGCATAATGTTTTTATTTTGCATCCTGTATATAGTATAAATGAAACGAAATATGTTTGTTTATTTTCAGATAATAATGTTAATGATCCAAAAATAGGTATTAAGGTTAATTCCTCCTGCGTGTGCGCGCGGTGCATCTCCCTCATACAGAGTTAAAGAATGTCAGAGTTAAAGAACGAAACTATTGACAAAACATTTGCTCGCCAACAAAAAACTCTTTTGTTACAGATGGAATTGTATTCGACCAAAGAGTTCATGAATTGACATAATAATATTATTATTTTATTTAAAATTTCTTGACATTTATAATTTTTTTTTTCATTTTGACTACACTAAGTAATCATATTTTATTATTATTGACACATTTCTCATTTTAATTTTATTAAGTTATTATAAAGAGATTATATAAATTAATCGATTACTGGTACATTTGATAATCATTTTCTTTCATATTAAATTTTAAATTTACAAGTAATTATGTCAAAATGAGATAAATAAATCTAAATCTACATCTGTATGAGTGTGATGCATGATGTTGCATGTGTGTGGTGTGACGGTACTCACAGCTTATCGAGCATCTTGATCTTGCTCTGCACAGAGGAGGCGCGGTTGGCGTTGTACCGGAAGCGGTCAATGAACTCCTGCGTGTGCGCACGGTGCTGCTGCTGCGCCTCGTACTCGCGCTGTTGGTTCTTGTGCTTCTCTGTCTTCGTCTTGTGGAACTGTTCGTAATTGCCTCTGTAAAAATTACATTCAAATTACTTATTTTCTCTGACTAGAGTAGTACTTCCAAGTTGCAGAGCCATGTCAAATTAAAAGTTAAAAAATATGCTTAATTGTTTGGTTTACATTTTTTGTTTAGTAATAAAATGGTTAAAATAACTAAAAAATAAAGATTTTTTACCTATATGTATCTATCCTCTGGGTGTGCAAGTGTAGAATGTCAGTTGGTACGGTATCCAAGAAGTTGCGGTCGTGAGACACTACGAGTAAAGTTGTAGGCCAATTCTGCAAGTAATTTTCTAACCAAATTATAGCCTTTATGTCCAACATGTTTGTAGGCTCGTCAAGAAGTAAGAGGTCAGGCCTGCAATGGAAGAAAAACATAATTAGTTCACAATTTCAAACTCAAATTATTTATTGCATTCCTTATGTAAATTAGAGCTGTCAATCATTTTGAATGCCTTCATGCTATAATTCTGATGTAAAGTTTCTGAAAAGTAAATTTAATTAATGTTTTTAAATTTAATTAATGTTTAATTTTAGCGATAATTGGCTAGTAAGACAATAGGTATCTTATTGTACCATTCATATCACATAGAAAGGAAATATAAAATTAATTAAAAATATAAATTCTCTTATGGTGCAATAATAGGTATGGTAAGCCAAATAAGTGGTTTTGATAAAAATATATTGTTTTCTGATTTTATGAAATCACATTACAGGCATTTTGAAAAAAATTATAGACAGCGAAATATACATTTATCAAATGTTTTATTTATTATGAAAAGAGAAATGCTATACTTATTGTGCTATAATTTCATCAATCCTGTAATTGTATCATCCCTACATAGGTAGAAATGTTTGCATGAAGACAGAAAAAGGAAAGTAAGTAATAAAATTCTAAGACATTAACTTCGATTCGGTATATAAGCCAATTGAATCATTGTTGTAGCTACAGTTGTTGTGTACATATACCGTTTAGAAAATATTTGGTTGTTACCAACTCTTATCAAAGTAAGGAATTCAGTAGGTAGATAGCTTAGAGCATTAAAGGTATTGGTTTAATACCAAAGAGTAGGTAGAGACTCTTGAAACTAGAAACACAAGGCACTGTTGGTTGGCGTCATAATAATAATAATAATGTTATACAAAAATACCTGAAAAATACATAAATGACGAGAGGTTGGCTAAATGAACTACGTTCGAAGCCGTTAAACATTAATAAAAAAATAAAGAAAACTGTCAGTTATCAGAATATTTTTACAAGGGAAAATCAATCCTGTCTTTCTATGACGTATGAATTATTTTCTACTTTATGGTGGTCAACCACTTTTTTGGCCTAGTATACTAATGCATGATGTCGTCAATATAGTTATCAATAGAATTCTCAGTAACATGCAAGTATTGATATTTTAGAATATGATGTATAGTCACTATATTACATGCCACTGTTGAACGCATAGATTTAGAATTTTTTTCGCTACGCCAAAAGGTACATGAAGCGTGGGAGAGAGAAATTCTATTCAAGTATAAACCGCCCGAGAGAAAAAATAAAGCGAATGACAGGTATATTATATCGCGAGTGGGAAGAGGCCATAGCGTCCCCTTTTGATTTTTGACATGTCTCCAAGCCGCTTATGTATATCTTGTACGTCCTTAATCTATGGCTGGACCCACACCATCCTAAGCATAGTGAAAAGTGCTTTGTTTTCAGTATGGAAAGTGTGGCGTAACACCTACTATGATACCTGAGTATGTTACTATTTTGTACCCTTACTTAGAGAACAGCGCCCGCGCCAAAGCCAACCTCATCCTCCAACCTCCAGAGAATGTCCTGGTAGCTCGCGCCTGCATCTCCGGTGAGAAGCCAAGACCACTTAGGATAATGGACGCTTTCGCCGGTGCCTTGTCAGCCTCAATATTTTCCAATTGCACATAAATTTCACTAAGTTCTGTCGACAGTGTGGTATCTGTAGACCTGTTAAATAAAAAAGTTATTTCAGAAAACAGAAAAATATACAAAAATATGTTATTATAATCAGGCCTCATGATTACTTGTTTCTTTATTAGTATACCAAACAAATATACCAAAATTGCAGTAGGTAAAACAGGCTTGGCAAAGCTATCCTAAAAAAACCTTGAAGTGAATTTATAATAATAATACAATGACAAATTAAATCCTGTGATCTTATTGCATCCACCTACCTAAAGGTGAATTTCCACCAGATAAGTGCGCTTCGAGGAATAATTTTGGTGCTTTGAGGAATACCTCGGTAAACTCTAAATCCGAGGCAATATGGTTAATTTTTAAACAAACAAATATATCAATTCATGCCTCGCATATTCTCGTCAATCCACACCATTTCCACCAATGATACGGTAGGAGATGATTGAAAAATGTTACAAAAATTTCAATTCTCGTCTCGCCCCTCTGGTGGAAAATCACCTTAACGTAATCATTACCTACTGCTATTACAGTAGATAGTTATATAATAACTTTTTACTGTGATAATCATAGTATTTTAAAACAGTTTACCCATTATTTACAGCAGCAGTTATCTCTTTCTCCCTTTTTAATAATGATTCTCTAACTGTATCACATTCTAGAACACTCTGAAGGGCTATAGTATCATCTCCAACAACTTCTTGTTCTACATGTAGTATAGAGATGTGTGACGGTATCTTCAATTGTTTCGCTGAGATCATCCGAAGTAGTGTTGTTTTACCGAGGCCATTCCTGCCGACTAGACCATATCGCCGACCGAAGGCGAGTACTAAGTCTGCACCTTGTAATAATACTCTAGAAAAAATTTTTAATGTTTATTTATAATATAAATCCTTAAAAAATATTATAGATTGATTTACGGTGGCACTGTTAAATACAACAAAATGATATTAATAATACTTTACTTTATCATTAAATTAAGGAATTATCAAAAAGATTCTAACACACACATGCCACAGTATAAATATTTTTTGTATAAGATAATACTAATTATATTCTTATACTAATATTTACTTGTTTGCTACATTTTATAATGGTGATTTTTGTTATAACAAGTAATGGGTGTTTTTTTAAGAGATTTGGTTTTTAAATTGGTCCCCCTATTTCTAGGGATTGTATGTAATTATTAATAAATGATTTATTAGTGTGCAGTGTGTTTTGCAGTTTTCACAATAAATACACTTACTTAAGAACAAAGCGTGCAAATTGTGTAAATTAAATTTGAGAATCATGGTACAGTTCGCCAACGTTACCGTGCCCTACGTGAAGAGCGAAAATCTATTTTCTGCGGAAAACATCCGATGATCCAAATTGTATAAAATAATATTACCTGTCCCCATATGCAATATCAAAGTTTTCTATCCTAATATCTTGTGTCCTGTTGGTGCCCTTAGCTTCTAATTTATTATCCTTCTTTGATGTCACTTGGGAGGCTGTCGCTGTCTGCAACACTGGAGCACTCACTGGAACCTTCAAGTCTTTCTGTTTTTGTTGTTTCTGTTGCAATTTCGCCTCAGCTTTTTCTAATTTCTTTGCATCTACTTTCTGTACAAATGAAACACAGTGTCAAAATAAAATAGGTATATAATGTGATTGATTGTAAACAGGGCACATGGCTTGAAGAACTGAAGGCTGTTGTGAGGGAAAAGTTCTTGAGTGGCAGCCACATACTGGAAATGGAATAGATGAAAATCTTTGCGTTAGGCCTTTGTCCAGCAGTGGATGACATATGGCTGATTATGATGATATTATGATGATGATATTATAATTAACTTAAATATTTATTAGAAAAAAATCCAAATCAAGTTAATGATAATTGTTGATAAGATATAAGTGATTTAATTGTAATCATGTAAGTCACAAAAAATAAATACAAAATGTTAACAATGAAAAACAATTTACATTGAACTGTAAATATATTAGTTTCATAATAATTTCGTAAATCCTAATTTTGGATTTGATGTCAAAGTAGTCTTTTTCTACATTAATACAACATATACTTACTAAGCTATCATCACGAGTCTGCAGCCATATACTTTTGAGATCATCATTATCAGCAGTGTTTGTTGTCATAGACGCTAAATGAATTGGGGCATCTAATACCTTTCTGAGTCCATTACTGTTGTTAGTTTTGTCTGGTTGTAGCATGTGAAGCAATTGTTCACAAATATCCCTAAAAAAATATTATTATACAGTAATAATAACAAACACAAAAAGTAATTTTGAATTAACACTGCAAAAAAGTCATTGTTCCTAGTTGCTATGACAAATATTTTTACCCTTTATTATTACATTGAGCCAATGCATTGTTTTTGTCAACATTGCGTAAGTATAGCAATCCATACTAATATTATAATAGCAAAAGGAACTTTGTGTGTTTGTCTGTCATACTTGCTTTCATATCAAAATTACGGGGTCAATTTAATAGAAATTTGTTAGACAGATATTCTAGAGCCTAAAAAGGACATAGGCTACTTTTTATCTCGATATTCCCAGGGTATGAGTACCATGCGGGTGAAAAAACAGGTAGCCACTAGTAGATTATAACTGTATAGTATCAGTTTAATAATATCATAAAAGTAAGCCAAAATAATTTAATAATATTCCAAGAATAATAAAAATTTATTTTAGTTTATACTAGCACTTTGAGAGTCAAGTGCACACCATTATTTGCGAACAATATATTATTCTATTGTGTGTTGTTGTCTTACCATTGAGGGGTTTAATTGATATTATCTGCTAAAGCTATGGTATAAAGAATATTTGTTAAATATTATATGGAGATTTTGTTGAAGATTGTTCGCGACAAAGCGCCTGACGTCACTAGCGTTTAAAATCTACCGTACTTAACTTTATTATTGTGTTCTTTCGCTCGCAGTACACACATCTCAAGGAAAATTCACGAGTTTAATTTCACTTATTAATACCTGACCCCTACATGGTCCTTCGAGCCGGATATTATTGACCTAAGTAACTATTGAAGAAGTTGTTTTTTGATACGATTGAAGCAGTGTAAGCGCAGTAATTGCTTCGGGGATTGCGCGAAATCAACGAGTGGTCGAGAGTTCAAAGTCCAACAGTGATATCGGATGCACATTGGAGTAAAATAAAATTAATTATAGAACCCATCACTCTAATCAGGTATTTTAGGTGTAATTTAACGTCCGTATAAGGTTAGTAACATTGTTATTCTACTGTTTTGTGTAATACCTAAAAATAAATTAAAAGGCACTTATAATTTTATCTAGAAACTCGCAGTGTAGATAAATTATTGTTATTATGTAATTGTTAAAGGTTTATATTTATTGCATTTGCGAATTACATTAACCTTAACTATAAATATAATTGATTTATCATTAATTTCAACACTCAGTCTAGATTTGTAACGAAAGTGAAGGTAGGTGTTTTATAATTTTACTCAGTGAATTTCATTAATTTATATGTTAGACCTTATAGTTATAAAATATTAAATAAGTTTTAAATGTTAGAAGCAGTATTTACCATTATCATTCGTTTTATTTGTTCCAACTGATTATTATACTCAATAAACTGTTACCGTCAAAAATTTATATTCCGTATTGTACGTATTTAAATTATATTGTTAATTGTTGTAGGCCCCATATAATTGTAATAGTCCTAAGTACATAAGTAAACGTTTTCTACTGTATCAATTCCAGGATGACAGAGGAATTAAAAGTGCCTAGTCGACCCCAGTCTCCTAGAATGACCGATGAAAGGGATCTAAAGAAGAAAAGAGGCAGTATTAAAGGTCGAATCACTGCGTTTGCTACTTATTTGAATAGTTTGGACGAGTCCTTAATAAATAGCATGGAGGTCAGGGAGTTACAATTGCGAATTGGTAAGATTGAATCTTTATATGATTTATTCGATGAGGTACAGTTAAAAATCGAGTGTATTTGTGATGATGACTCGCAGTTAACTGAACGAATTGATTTTGAAAATAATTATTATCGTGTACTTGCGAAGGCACAAGGGATTTTAAATACCTATAGAAAGGCTCAAAATGAAATTGAACGCGAATCTAACGGTAGTAATGCTAATCAAAAGCTTGTTAAGTTACCCACTATTCCATTACCGAAATTCAGTGGTTCTTATGATACCTGGATGGAGTTTCATGACACATTCTCAAGTTTAATTGACAAAAATGACCAAATTGATGAAATTAACAAATTTCATTACTTGAGAGCGTCTTTGGAAAGTTCCGCTGCTGTGGTAATTAAATCCATTGAATTTTCTGCGAAAAATTATTCTATTGCATGGAAACTCTTATGTGACAGGTTTGATAACAAACGTTTATTAATACAAAATCATATTTCGAATTTATTTAACCTGGAACCAATCACTAAAGAGTCCTCCGCTAATTTAAAACAATTAATTGACGATGTAAATAAAAACTTGCGTTCATTAGATTCGCTTGGAGAACCGGTTGATCATTGGGATACTCTCTTAATCTATATAATTATACAAAAGTTAGATACAAAAACGTTCCGTGAGTGGGAAGAACGTAAAGGTATTTTGCCTAAAGACAAACCGATTTCCTTTGAAACCTTTCTAGAATTTTTAAGTAATCGTGCAGATTTGATTGAAACTATTGAGTCGTCATATAACCATAACAATGTAAAACATAATCAAGGCAAAAACAATACAAAGGTCAAAGCCATGTTGTCTTATCAGAACAGTAACAAAAAGGGATCAAATACACCCTCTACGAATCCATGTCCTAATTGTAATAACGATCATTTTTTAAATAACTGCCCTAAGTTCTTAGCATTAAGTAGTGAGGAGCGTTACAAGTTATTACCAAGTTACAAAATATGTTTTAATTGTTTTCGTAGCGGACATTACGCTAATGTTTGTAAACGTCCTGGTTGCAAGGTATGTAAACGTAGACACCATACGCTTATTCATGTAAATGAATTGGCTTCATCAAAACAGCTGCCCACGTCTGTGCCTTCAGTGGCTGCTAGCGCACCTATCGCACGCTCTTATAATGCCGACATTACTACTAATTCTAGCGTCGCACTGACCGGGAGCATCTCAGCAGTCGACCATACCGATGTTTTATTGTCAACTGCACTGGTGAAAATTAGAGATAGCGAAAACCGTGAAGTTATTGCCCGCGTCATATTGGATAGTGGCAGTACCTCGTGTTTCTTAACCGAGCGATTACATAAACAGTTAAATTTACCAGTTACTGGTACCGCTAGGATCGTTGTGGGAATAAACAATAAGATGTCTAATGTAAATAAAATGTGTCGCGTACGTATTACATCCCTCCGTGAAGGCTATGCAACTGATTTGAATTGTTTTATTCTACCGTCGATTACTGATAACATTCCCGCGTGTCATATTGATGTTAGGAATTTCAATATTCCTTCTTATATTTGCTTGGCGGACCCTCAATTTTATTTACCTGCTGCCGTTGATATGATCATCGGTGCTGATGTATTTTGGGACGTATTAGGTTCACAAAATATTAATTTGGGTAACGGAAAGCCAATACTTTATGAAACTAGACTAGGTTGGATAGTTTCCGGTCCTGTTAATAGCAGCCGTGTTAGCAATTCTCCACGATTAAAATGTAATTTTACGCAATTAGAATCTACTCACCGTGTTGACGATGACATTCAAACCCAACTTATGCGGTTTTGGCAGCTCGAAGAAGTAAGCCCTAAGTCATGTCATTATTTCCCAGAGGAAAAACAATGTGAGGAACATTTTGCAAAAAACACGAGACGCCTCGCAGACGGTCGTTTCTGCGTAAGAATCCCATTAAAACAAACACCGTGCGTGTTAGGCGATTCTTATCAACGAGCTAAGCATTGTATGTTGTCATTAGAGCGGAGGCTAAAAATTAATAAATCATTTAGTACAATGTACAACGACTTCATGTTAGAATATGAATCATTAGATCATATGTCAGAGTGTGAACCGATAACATCGGTCCCTCATTATTTCATACCACATCATGGCGTGCTCCGCGAGCATAGCATTACAACAAAGTTACGTGTAGTGTTTAATGCAAGTAGTCCTACTACCTCAGGAGTATCATATAATCAAATTCAAATGATTGGACCTACAGTCCAGGATGACCTGCTCTCAATCTTGTTACGTTTTAGGCAGCACAAATATGTTATTGTGGCTGATATAGAAAAAATGTATAGGTGTATTGAAGTCGATGTCGCAGACAGGCCGCTACAACAAATTCTTTGGCGTGATCAAACGTTACCGAACTCCCCCCTTAAGTGTTACGTGTTAAATAGGGTAAGTTATGGTACGGCTAGCGCACCCTTCCTCGCGACACGTTGCTTAAAACAAATAGGCTTAGACTGTAAGGATCCTAAAATAGGCGAGATTATAATTCATGATTTTTATGTTGATGATTTTCTAAGTGGAGGGGATGACATAAGTGAAGCGTTATACATACGCGATCAAACTACATCCGAACTGGCATCTGCTTGTATGACTCTTAGAAAGTGGAAGTCTAATGACCCTCGTCTATTACCTAACACCGATTCATTTTCACCAGACCAAAGCATAACTGACATTGGAGAAAGCAAAACATTAGGTCTCGGGTGGCATTCTCAGTCTGATGAGTTTAATTTTCCCATAAGTCCTACCATAGTAAAGGGAAACACGAAGCGTGACATTCTGTCGGTCATTGCCCAGATATTTGATCCATTGGGACTTCTATCACCTTGTGTTATCCTTATGAAAATTTTATTACAGAAACTATGGCTACAGCGACTCTCATGGGATGATAAATTGCCGCCAGAGATAAGCAGTGCTTGGACGGAACTAGTTGAAAGCCTACCAGGTTTAAATAGCCTATGTATTCCGCGACGAGTAATTTGTAATTCAGCATCCCGGTTAGAATTACATATTTTTACAGATTCCTCTGAGCGAGCTTATGGCGCGTGCGTATATGTACGTAGTACGAATAATCAAGGTAATGTCGAAGTTAATTTATTGCTTGCCAAAAGTCGAGTGGCTCCGATTAAGCCAACAACAATACCCCGGCTAGAATTGTGCGGTGCCGTAATCGGTGCACAACTCTATGAAAGGGCTATCTCTGCGCTCCGAGTGCATATTGATCAAGTTGTTTTTTGGTCGGATTCAATGATCGTCTTGGGTTGGCTGAAAATGTTACCCTCAAAGTTGCAACCGTTTGTACGAAATCGTGTAGCTGAAATTTTAGATAAAACTGGTAATTATACTTGGAGACATGTCCCAACTGACGAGAACCCTGCTGATCTTATATCTCGTGGATCTAAAGTAAAGTCGCTACAGACACTTAACTTGTGGTGGCATGGACCACAATACTTGACTCACGATCCCACTTACTGGCCCGTAAACCCAAGTACCATTGCATGTTTACCAGAAACGCGAAATGAGGTTTCATTATATAATGTTAATAATCCTATTCAGTGCGAACTAATAGATTTCAGGAGATTTTCTAAACTTTCTAGACTTCAACGTACAGTAGCTTATGTGCTAAGATTTATAAATAATTTGAAACAATCAACTACGCGTAACATAAAATTCTTAGATTGTTCTGAACTTGATAATGCGTTCATATTGATTTTGATAGTGTCACAAATTCAATCGTTCCCAGAATATGAATATTTAATTAAGAGTAAAGATTTACCTAAAAAGAGTTCCCTTATAAAATTTAATGTCTATTTAGATAGTAATGGTTTGATTCGTGTTGGAGGTCGATTAGATAATTCAAATTTCCCTTTACATAAGAAACATCCAATATTAATACAGTCCACTCATTTAGTAACTAAGTTAATTTTTGAATTTGAACATATAAGGCTAATGCATGCTGGCCCTCAACTTCTACTCGCGTCAATTAGAGAAACTTATTGGCCAATAGGAGGTCGTAATTTGGCTAAAAAGTGTTTTCGACAATGTGTCCGCTGCAATCGCATGAAAGGTAAAGCGTATAATCCTCAAATGGGTAATTTACCACGGCAGCGACTTCAGCCAGGTGGATATCCTTTTGAAAGCGTCGGAGTAGACTACGCGGGCCCAGTGGCTGTTGCTAGTCGCACCGGACGTGGCTGTAGACTGACGAAGTCTTATATTGCTATCTTTGTATGTTTTACAACTAAAGCGGTACATTTAGAATTAGTGGGAGATTTAACAAGTAATAATTACTTACTAGCGTTACGCAGATTCATTTCTCGTAGAGGTAAGCCCACACATATTTTTTCGGATAACGGTACCTCATTTGTAGGTGCATATAATGATATTTCAAAGTTCTTAAGGAGTAATTGTGACTCATTGACTTCTGACGCGGCTCAAGAAAGTATCAACTTTCATTTCATACCTGCCTATAGTCCTAATTTCGGAGGCCTCTGGGAGGCTGGTGTAAAGTCGACAAAATATCATTTGTATAGAGTGTTGGGAAATTGTAATCTTACGTTTGAAGAGCTGACTACCACATTAGTGCAAATCGAAGCCATACCCAATTCTCGACCACTCTCTCCATTATCGTCGGATCCGGCTGACCTGACACCACTCACTCCAGGACATTTTCTTATCGGGCGCCCTCTCACTGCCATACCAGAGAGAAGTTATGTAGATTGCTCCGTCAGCAGACTGACCCGTTTCCAACGTATTGAACAGTTACGTCAGCATTTGGAAACGTTGGAGTAAAGAGTACGTTGCTGAACTCCAACAACGGGTTAAATGGAAAACTGGCACTTACTCCTTAAGGATCAACACTCTGGTGCTAGTAAAGGAAGATGGGCTCCCCCCACTAAAATGGAAACTGGGGCGTATTGTAGCAGTTTATCCTGGTGAAACTGATGGCATATGTCGTGTTGCGGATATAAAGACTGCGACTGGTGTCATACGGCGTAGCTTCAGCAAGATAGTCCCGTTGCTACCAGAAGAAGACGATGGGGTTGAAGGACGAGCCTTCAACGCGCGGGGGCATGTTCGCGACAAAGCGCCTGACGTCACTAGCGTTTAAAATCTACCGTACTTAACTTTATTATTGTGTTCTTTCGCTCGCAGTACACACATCTCAAGGAAAATTCACGAGTTTAATTTCACTTATTAATACCTGACCCCTACAAAGATTTATGTATCAGATTATGCAGTTATGAACCTTTGAATATTGCATATTATTATAAAGTAAACAAAGTAACAAACATCAACATAGTAATCTAAATATGTATTACAATATTTTCAAGCAGGTTTCTCATGAATCACATAAAACATGATAGTAAAACTGTACATACTTACTGCTAGTAACTTTACACATGATAATGAGTTATAGAATAGTGTGATTACCTGATATCATCTTCAGATTTCTCTGAAATCCCTTGCAATACTTCACCAACAGCTTCATACACTTCCTCTGTATCCTCAAACTCACCAGCACTGCCATCCAAAATATCTAAAAGGAAAATAACCGATTTGCGATTAACATCTGGGTTTACATTGTGATGCAGACAATAATCTCTATACGGTGATATGATAATGAATTTAAACATATTTATGCTATGCAAGAGTTCTTTAAAATAAATAATATATAAAATAAATACAAAACATATACTCAGGACACCGAATTTTTTTATAAAATATATAACCTCGTGTACCTTCAACATATTTTTTTAACTCGTCATCAATAAGAGGAAATTGACTTTTAATAAAATCACCACAGCTGGCCATATTTTAAACAGATCCTAAACTTGGTTATTACCAAGGAAATTCACAAGTTTTTATCATTTATTTTTCATGGACACGAATCACTAATTCGCTGACAGACAGACAAGACAGTGCACTAGTGCAGTGCTTCATATGTCAAACCAAACTGTCAAATTGTCATTGATCTTGCTTGCTGCTCGTCAACAGCCCTATAAGATTGCAAAGATCCTAGGCAATACAGCCAAATATATACAATCAAAAAACTTCTGTGTATTTCCGATCGATAGTCGACTACAAATACTATCGATAGTATTGTAGTTCGTAAATACCAAACTATCGATTATATCGATACTGTCGATTTCATTTGCAAAAATACAATCGATAGTATCTAGATTATCGACTGTTTTGGACTATCGATAGTTTAACAATTTGCAATAGTATGGTTTACAATTTTTAGGAATAATAGCAATCACAATTAACTATGAAGATGTAGAAATAAATAATATCAAATAATTTTCCTTGCGTTATAATATTAACCTTGCATTATATTATTTGATCTCGCTGGTGGCGTAGTGGTGGTGGTGGCATTAGTACGCTTTGGCTTTCGATTAAAAACAAAGCTACCTTCGCCATGGCCAGACCGTGGATGGGTGACCAAAACTTTGTGATCTCGAGCTCCTCTGCTCTTCGAAGGCACGTTAAGCCGTTGGTCTCACCACAAACCCTCGGAAACTATGGATAGAAAGAGAGGAAGAGGATATCCCACGGATAACCTTCATTCATAATGTTTGATCTCAGAGTAAACAGAACTGGAGTAGCCATTAGTCAATTTCTCAAACATTTTTTTCTGCCATTTCTTGCGGGGGGTGAGGTTACCACTACACTCAAAGCCAGCCGTTTTTACAAATGCACACATGCATAATTCGACACACAAATTTAAATTTCACGCACACACACGCTTAAAATAGTCACGTGGGGTGTGCGTTTTGACAACGTCACAGCCGCACTCCCCACGAGACTAGCGCTCGAAATTTGAAATCGTAGAATTCTAAAACATGAAATAATGAAGTAAATAATCATGAAATCTTAAAAATTATAATTACAAATAAAAGGTGACACCATCATTTAGCATACTCGATGTTTTCTATTTATTTTTACAACAAAAACAGCACAGGCAGGCATTTTTGCGGGAGCTCTGTTCGCCGCAACGTTTACAATGTTATGGCGGTCAAAATGGCGGCTCAACTAGTTTTATTAAACGTGCAAGCATCCGATGCTTGTTCATTTGGCAGAGGGGAATGTTAGACAAAGGCTACTCCAGTTCTGTTTACTCTGAGTGTTTGATAGAGTTTTGTTGTTGTAAAATTCTCCCATGTAGGGAAGGCAAAGGGAACAAAGCCCATACAGCCAAGTCTTCAGTATTTTATTTCTTCAGTAATTTACAATGAAATGCTAGTGTAATGCATTTCAATGCATCTTGGGAGAGTTTGGCGTCAAACGATCGATAGAAGACACTGCGGTGCTACTTGGATGAGGTGGATTACCACGATAAAAAAACTCATGACTTTCACACCACTTGACGCTTATTTCGATAATCCTCCACATTGCACATCATCACTGACACTTATTACACAAAACTACACTGATTTTACGTAATAATATCCACTCCGAAACAATATTACAATCATCGAAATAAAAATCACGTCCGCCTTTTTCGTGGTTTTCGCATGATTTTCGTTCGTAGTTAGATAACGTTTTCCTCTAATCTGTGATCTCTACTTAGTCTGTGGTATGTGTAGGTAGTCTTTAGACATATCTCTCTAATCTGTGATCATATTTCTCTAATCTGTGATCGCAGTTTTCGTATTTCTCGATGTATTCTTCTGTGTTTCTCGATGAATTATGTTTATTGATGTTATTGATAAAGTATTTGAATTTAAAGATTATCTTCTGAAAGGGCTACTCTAATTGAATTGTATAATTAAAAATACGTCCTGAATATCTCTCCCCGAATCTCCTATTGGAATTTATCCAAAAGATTATACAAATATAACATTTTTTTATTTACTTGAGCCTCACAGAACTCGTTATGGAAGAGAATATTGTTAATAATGTGTCAGTGTTAACAATGTTGGACAGCCAATGTAAGTAAATAGTAGGCATGTGAAAACTTAAAAAAGAAACAATGCAAATTGTGCATATTTATTTTTATTTTTTCAGGTACACCATCAATTTCAGTTTATAAACCTAGTTTGAATATGGCAAATTATCATACACACAATGTGAGCCAGAATAACATCCAAAGTCAAGTAGTAAATCAAGTAGAAACTGATAATATTGATAATAATAAACAAAGTATGTACATAAATTAATTGTAGTTCTGGTTTTATGCTTCAATTTTAAATCTCTAAGTGAATCCTTATAAATTTAACTCAACATAATTTACAGAAACAATATTTTATTGCATAATTTAATAGAAATATCATCATATTGGTATTACAGATATATTGTGGACTAAAAATTCAACATTAACACTTCTCAGCTTGTATGAAACAAAAATGAATATGCTTGATAATCCAAAAAAGAAATCAAAAATGTGGACATCCATAGCTGAAGAACTAAAAACTTTAGGAATAGAGGTAATTTTCTTTACAGTTATATTAACCACTCAGATACCAGACAAGACAAGCTAAATGTTAATAAAGGATTTTGCCTATAATTTGGTTAATCTTCTCAGGTTACAGCTGATCAGGTAAGATGGAAAATCAATGCATTGACGAAGAAATACAAAGATTGCATTGATAGTGGTGAAGGTGAAGTAGTGTTTAAATATTTTAATGAAATGAATCAAATATTGGGGCGTTACAATGATTCAAGTGGATCTTACAGATTAGCTTCTGGTGTTGTACAAAGTTCTGAAAACACAGAGAAAGAGAGAAAAAGGAGGTTAGTCATGTTACAGAAATCAACCCCATTTAGAAGACTCCGAGCTGAACGAAGAGCTAAGATTGAACTAGATAAACATTGGATAGATTATATACAGAAACAGGAAGCTCAACAACATATAAGAGATGAGAGATATGAAAGAAGTCTTAGACTAAGAGAGGAAGAATTACAGCTTAAGAAGAAAGAATTAGAAATTAAACAATCATTAGCACTTAAAAAACTTCAACTGAAAGAAAGAAAACAGGAAGAGTTTCTCAAAATTGAAAGAGAAAAATGTGCTTTACTGAGAAAGTTGCTTAACAATGAATAAATTAAGTTACTACCTTATTATTTAAAAACATATAAATTATTGAACTGATGTTAATTTTATATTTAAAATAAATTGTATATGCATAAAAAGTTATATACCTTAGCTAAGTGAAGTAAAAGCTCAGTTTTTTACATATTCCAATAGATTTTACAATTAAAATGTCTGTATATTTTCATATATTTTCTTAAAAAGTTTAATTATATGGAATTAAAAAAAAACACATTGAAAACTTCACTTCAATAAATATTATTTTGGTTATTCCTGTTCTGATAAGAAATCATTTTCCATGAGACAATAATTATGCAAAATACAAGCAGCAACAATGGTATCTGTGATAAAGTCAACATCCCTATATACATTAAAAACTTTAATTCTTCTAAATCTACTTTTCAGAAGATTAATAGCTTTATCACTAATCTTCCTACTTAATGTATGTTTACGATTGAATTCTCTTTGATGTTGGGTTAATCTTTTACTTTCTCTGAAAGCTGACACCAACCATGGTAATGATGGATATGCAGAATGGCCTATTAAAAATGTATTTTCAGGAAATAAAATATTTTTATTTTGTGTAGCTGTTTTGTATAGTGGTGACTTTTTTAGAACTCTTGCACTGCTGCAAGAACCTGGTTCTCCACAATAAATGTTTGTAAACTTCATATTTGAGTCAATAGTTGCCTGTAATATTATGGAGAAATATCCCTTGTTATTGGAGTATTCCCTTGCATTTTTAGGCTTCTCAATTTTAATGTGTGTTGTATCAATCACTCCTAAAACACCAGAAATTCCTGTTCTGGTATAAAATGAATTACAGATCATTCTTATTGAGTCATAATCTTGTGGCCATTTTACTGCATCATTTAGTTTTGTTAAAATCCAAGCAATGACTCTTCTTATTACTCTAAAAGTAGATGATATAGATATATCAAATCTGCTGGCTATTGGTGTCAATGTTTCTGTGCTTGCAATAAATGTTAAAAAAATATAAAAACATAACCTTGGCTCTAATGGTTTTACACCGAATGTATGAGTAGCAATAAATCCTGAATTTTCTAATTCATCTGAAAGATTTCAAAGATCTTTTATAATTGTTAAAACTAATAATAGTTTCATAAGTAGTGCAAAGTCCTTACCTATTAGTCTAAAAGCAGTCTTTCTTGATATTCGAAAACGTGTTTTAAATTCAGAATCATTCCATGATTCAACAATATGTAAATAGTCATCCACTCTTTTTCTTCGCAGTCTTATTAAATACTGCATCAATGGAAAAAATAAGTTGTCGTCTGTATTATCTTCGTCTTCCTCATCTGTATGATGATTTACAACATCACTCCAACTTGAATCACTATCGTCTGAATTCGAACTATGTGCTGTACTTTCAGCTAGCCAGTAGAGTAATTTAGGATCCTCCATTTTTTGAATGCAAGGATAGAGATATACTACAAATATGTTTTAGTTTTACATTCTGATTTTCTACCACACTGCCTCTTTTTAATTGTATTACTTTTATCTTACGAATTGGAAAATAATTCTAGGGCCATACTTTGTTTTTGTTTACAACAAAACCAGAGAGTATTTAATTTCCTAAAACAAATTGTTGCCACAGATTAGAGAGACTGAGAGAATAAGTCTAAAGAGTTGTAAAATTCTCCCATGTAAGGAAGGCAAAGGAAACAAAGCCCATACAGCCAAGTCTTCGATTTATATTTCTTCAGTATTTGCATTGAAATGCAAGCTCAGAGTAAACAGAACTGGAGTAGCCTTTGTCTAACGTTCCCCTCTGCCAAATGCACAAGCATCGGATGCTTGCACGTTTAATAAAACTAGTTGAGCCGCCATTTTGACAGCCATAACATTGTAAACGGTGCGGCGAACAGAGCTCCCGCAAAAATGCCTGCCTGTGCTGTTTTTTGTTGTAAAAATGAATAGAAAACATCGAGTATGCTAAAAGATGGTGTCACCTTTTATTTGTAATTATAATTTTTAAGATTTCATGATTATTTACTTCATTATTTCATGTTTTAGAATTCTACGATTTCAAATTTCGAACGCTAGTCTCGTGGGGAGTGCGGCTGTGACGTTGTCAAAACGCACACCCCACGTGACTATTTTAAGCGTGTGTGTGCGTGAAATTTAAATTTGTGTGTCGAATTATGCATGTGTGCATTTGTAAAAACGGCTGGCTTTGAGTGTAGTGGTAACCTCACCCCCCGCAAGAAATGGCAGAAAAAAACGTTTGAGAAATTGACTAATGGCTACTCCAGTTCTGTTTACTCTGAGAATGCAAGTCATTTAAATAATCGTCAAGTGGTGTGAAAAACGATGGTATTTTTATCGTGATAATCCACCTCATCGAAGTAACACCACTGTGTCTGCCATCGATCGTTTGACGCCAAACTCTCCCAAGATGCATTGAAATGTATTACACTAGCATTTCAATGCAAACTACTGAAGAAAAGTATTCTACTGTTAACGTGTGGCTCAAAAGGTCCTGTAACCAGAGCGGTAAAACTAAATAAAAAAAAGGTGGAGTTTTTGGCGGCATTCAACTATGGCGGACGTGATTTTTATTTCGATGATTGTAATATTGTACGGAGTGGATATTGTTACGTAAAATCAGTGTAGTTTTGTGTAATAAGTGTCTGTGCTGATGTGCAATATGGAGGATTATCGAAATAAACGTCAAGTGGTGTGAAAAGTGATGAGTTTTTTATCGTGGTAATCCACCTCATCCAAGTAGCACCACAGTGTCTGCCATCGATCGTTTGACGCCAAACTCTCCCAAGATGCATTGAAATGCATTACACTAGCATTTCAATGCAAACTATTGAAGATATATATATTGCAGACATGGCTGTATGGGCTTCGTTCCCTTTGCCTTCCCTACGGGAGAATTTTACAAAAAAAAAAAAAAGTTTCAGACGTTTCTAAATATTTATTTTCATAAAATTATGTGTAACTAAAATCGTAATTTTTATGAAAATCTCTGATTGTAGAAGGAAGGGAGAACAACTGCAAAGATGGTACACAATGCGACTAGACAAACAGTGATTGAATCATTAAAAAATATTGAAAAACATAGTAAGAATCATTACTAATCTTAATAACTGTATAATTTTTCTCATTCCAAATTGATTATTTTCTAAGTACAAGGTTGCGTGATACTGATAGATTAAAAAGACATCAGATTCACACTCCTTGGTAAGCTAAATTATTGTTGTCATCTCTAGACCTTGTATTATTTTTTTGATATATTTATTTTTATTTTTTGGTGCTGTATGGACATCATATGCCACTTCTGTACTTTTAAAATTATACAAAACAAAATTGGTATTACTTGAAACTCCCAAAAAGAAACGAAGAATTTGGATAGCCATATCAAAAGATTTAAAGGATTACAATATTGAGGTAGTATCTTTTTGATTCACTTAAAGTCGATTGAATTATCAAAACCATATTTGATATTATATTAGGATATATTTCTTGCTTATAGGTGACTGCTGATCAAGTTAGATGGAAAATAAATGCACTTACAAAGAAATACAAAAAATGTATTGATAATGAATGCCATGAGAAGTTCAAATATTTCAAGGAAATGAACTATATATATTCACAATACAATGTTGATTCTGATGCCTATATTATTTCTGAATTATTAGAAGAAATGGCAGGAAGAAACTGTAAGAGATTATTACCGAACCCTAAACATATGTTGGAGACTAAGCGGATGATTGAGTTGAGAAAAGTTAGATTATCAAACCGGATTGAATCTGATAGGTGTCAGGCTAAAATTAATGTTGAGAAACAATGGCTTCTTTATTTACAGAAACAAGAGAAGCTTAGGTTAAGAAGAGATGAAATTATTGAAAAGAACTTAGTTATCAAAGAGCAGGCATTGCAATTAAAGAAAAAGGAAATAGAAATTATGCAAACACTACTGCTTAAAAAGATTAATCTTAGAGAAAATTTTTTGGAGGAAATGCTTAAAGTACAAAATGAGAAAAGTGAATTACTTAAACATATCTTCTTGTAATTATTGAATACATTTTACCGTGATTTTTTATCTAGTTTTGTTGTTTTGATGAATTCTAATGCATTTTTAAAAGGCTTAAGAAAAGCAATTCATTTCATTGATTTAAATTAAAATCCAAATTTTATTATGCTATTAAAAATAGATATATTCAACAAGATTGTTTGACAAATATAGGCTAGAAAAACACCACATTAGGGGGTATGCTTGCTAAACCAGAGCTTACAATGACCATGTTAGCTAAGAACGGTTCAGGCACATACAATAAAAGATATGCTTTGCCCACTGCGGCGGAGCAACCGCGTTCTATGCCCGTATCGCAAGGTAACCTATCTAAGTTTCGAAACTTTTTTGTTCTAATTTTAAAACATCGAAAACGGTTTAAGGAAGTTTTGAATCTTGAAGTTTTGCTATGGAAACACTACTTTTTTAATTAAGAGTTTCAGAAATAAAGGTAAAACGAAGACGTGTTTACGAGTTTAATTTTATCGTCTATACGCATTTATTACCTCCACTGTTGGGAAATATTATACGAAACAGATTCCCAACAGGAATTTTTTCACATAAACTTGTATGTTATAAATTTATTTTTCAGTTATTGCTTACAATAATTTTCTGCTCTAGATGTGTTAAATATCAAAATGAACTATACTCTATTGTTACAAACGCACTTATTTACTTGCCAACAATGAATTAAGGTTAGATATGGGTTTATTTAAAGCTTAATTTTGTGTTACAGAATATAGTGACAAGCGAATCACTGCAAAGCTTACTCCACGTAGTCTTGTCTGCCTTACCCCTAGAGTGTAATTTAAGCCCGCGGAGGAGGCGCGGAGGGGCGAACTTATCGTCGGAAATGGTTTACGCTCACCACCGCAGCTTAGGTTTGCGGCGGCCAGCTATAAAACCATCTGCTCCTCCGCTCGCGTGGGATCAGGCATGCTGCATGTCTGTTTGCATGCTGCATGCATGATTAATGCCTGCTTGTTTGCTTGCGGTAGCGTATTTGTAAAAATTTTTTATTTATAATTATTTGTCTTTTTGCCATATAGAAAGCGATGTTTTGGAAACTAAATAGTTTAAAATGTGTACATCAAAGGTTGGTTAAGATTTCAAAACATATAAAATTATATTTGAAAAAGAAAAATTATATTGGAAAATCGTATTATCAGCTTTATGTCTGTCGATTTTTCGGTACAATGAAAATATGGAGAACAAAAATGTGGCAAAACGTTTTCGGAATAATGAAATTCGTACTAAAACTTTCGGATTTAAAGTAGGTGAAACTGTGACTGACCCGTTTAAAGTGAGCAACATGGCCATTTTACCCCCAGATCACAAAAGTCTTCATATATCATTTTATACATAATGTTTGGGTTAGAACCTTTAGCCTAATAATGACAGAATTATAGCGATTGCAATGTCTATGGTTGAAGTTTATTGCGACATTCAACCATTCAACTATGGTGATAAAAAAAGCGCGGGAAACGGCAAATGTGGCGGACGTGTTTTCAGATTTTTATTTCTTTTTCATAATTATTATAGTAAGATAAGATCAGTTAAGTGGTGATATATAAGTAATTTTAGTATATTATTATTTAAGTTTATCAATAATATTGCAATTTTTTTCTGCAGCATTGGTAAGATTTTCTTTTGATATTCCCGTATGAGCGTCCTCGAAAACCCTGGGGGCTCTGCCCTCCAGGTGTCTAACTTTGTAACTATAACGAAGATATACAGATGCCTCACTTTTTGATACGGATGTATCAGAGAACAGTAGAAATACAGGCCTTAAGAGGAGAAGGACTTTTCCTCGCAAAATTTGTAAGCATTGCAACAAGAAGAGGGGCTCATAAAGCTCAATTGCTGGGTCATTCCTCTAATGACTGTGTGTGTCACTCAGAAAATAATACATCTTTAGTTCCGGATTAACTCAACTTTAATTCATCTATGCCTCCACCATTATCAGATCCACACTCTCAAAAATCAAATACTCCTCCTAATAGACTCTTGTACCAAGCTTCAGATGCAGCTCCATATATAGTTCACATCCAAAAAGAACAGTCTGTTCCAAATGAAAATTGCTCCATGCATCCAGTCGCTTTTGGTTTTTATTTGCAAAAAAATTGCTTCAAAAATATTGTTAAGCTAAGCCTTAAAAAAATTGGCAGAAATAGGGTTTCTGTATCTTTTTTTGTGTAATAAGTGTCAATGATGAGCAATGTGGAGGATCATTGAAATAAGCGTCGAGTGGTATGAAAAGCGATGGGATTTTTATCGTGGTAATTCACCTCATCGAAGTATCACCACAGTGTCTGCCATTGATCGTTTTACGCCAAACTCTCCCACGACGCATTGAAATGCATTTCAATGCAAATATTGAAGACATAAAAATACCAAAGATTTGGCTGTATGAGCTGGAGTTCCCTTTGCCTTCAACAACAAATGTCTATGGTTGATTGTTTTTTTAAATTCAGGGCTACCAACATTAGATCCCGCCGGGACGCAAATACAAATTAAACGTAATTATTTACCATAAAAATCAATTCAAACTCGTGAAAAATGGCTGATATTTATAAAAGATACGAAAAGTCTCTTGGTTTGTTGACAACACGATTTGTATCACTACTACAGAAGGCAAAAGATGGTGTTTTGGATTTGAAAATCGTAAGTAAAATGTATCCACACCGAACTGTCAAACGTTTTGCAGTGCATTATTTTTGAATCATTTCTATTCAATAATATTTGATAATCTTGTTCTAGGCAACTGATTTACTGGCCGTTAGACAAAAGAGAAGAATTTATGATATTACAAATGTACTAGAAGGCATTGGCTTAATTGAAAAAAAAAGTAAAAACAGCATTCAGTGGAAGTGAGTATTGTAATGTGGTAATTTTGCCATTATGTATTAATCATAGTATTTGAAATGTATCATAATTATTTTCGAGATAAATATTTTTGAAGATTTCATAATTATATATTTGCAAAATAATGGACTATTTATAATTTTCTTTACTTTAATTGACTACCCCATTCGCGGGTACCGCGAACACAGGTGTTCGCTAACAATAGATGTTTCTATTTTGTCTCGTTTTGTGCCTGTTGACTTATTATAGTACTAAAAAAGCTTAATACCGACCTATGTGTTTTCAGGGGCGTTGGGCCTGATGGCAAGACTAGTACTATAGGTGAAAAAGTAATTTTACTTCGCAGACAAATTGGACAGCTGGAGGAGCATGAAAAGCTCCTTGATAAGTCAGTATTCATTTTGTTGATGTAAATATTAATTATGTGCATTATTTTGTTGCTCGGTTTTTTCGATGTTAGGTTCTATATAAAATAAAATTTTGGTCTAAAGTATTTACCTTAAGTTTTTTTTGCTAAAATTGTGTTTTTAATATTTTTCATTCAGGCAATTGCATTGGATTGAGCAAAGCATTAAAAATGTAATGGACGATACAGATAATCAAGCACTTATGTACGTTGCTGAAAAAGAATTGAAGGAATGCTTTGATAACAGCCAAGTGTTGGTTTTAGAAGCTCCTTTAGGAGCAGAAATTGCTGGAGGTGTAATAAATGAGGCAAGTTCTTAAGAAAAATAGTATTTAATTAAATAGCAAATCAAAATAATTTCCTTTTCATTTATTGGCTATTACCAACCTGCATTAGGTCAGCATGGTGGTGGTGTTACTTGAACTTATATGAGCTGAGGATGGCAGACAAAACGGCTATTTGTATATGAAATAAAAATTTCATGCAGGTTTCTACAGTACATTTTGAAGTTCAATTGATGAACATGTCTGTGTATGATATCAATATGGCCATCATATTTTTTTAAGAAAGTTAATTTTTTGTTATTTCTTTTAGATGCAATTATAATTTATCCATTCTTTTACAGGATAATTATGTATTACATGTCAAGGCCCAAGAATCTGTTGGGGTAATATTATTATGTGATACGGAGGAATTTAATTCTAAGGTAATTCTAACACTAATATTTTCAAATTTCTAATGAAACTAAAAGTTTAACAGTTTCAACTTTAACAACTATATTGTTGTATATATATTGAATTTACTATGTGTCCATAAAATAAGTTAATAAATAAAATAAAATATAAAGTGCAATAATTAAAGAGGAAACCTCACAGTTTGTGGTTGTCTGAGAAGCAGTTGACTTTATTATTGACTTACATAATTAATTATGAGCATGTAAATACCCAAACTGAATAAATTATTAGACTGGTTGGATTTAGAAGGAAAGTCCTAGACAATTTCCAATTCATTTAACTCATTACTGTCGCACAAATGTTTAAACAAAATAAAATTTCAGGATATTGAAGATGATTCAATGGATGCCAGTATCAAAGAAAGCACAGAAATAGATTTTATGCATTCTAACAGTAAGTATATAAATCAATTTATGATATATGGTGTCAATGTAATTTATAAATTGGATTACCTACTATGGTTTATATATAGTGGCATAAGTGGCTTTAAAGAGAAGATTAGAAAAATATATAAGTAATCTTGTTGATCATTAGTAAAGAAAATTGTTCTTGTACACTTAAATAATATTTATAATCATCATAATCACACCTTTGTCTCAGTGGAGTTGGCTTATTTTTTTTTAAATCACTTTATTTTTCAGATTATCTTCTAAGGTTGAGTCCTCCACCTTCAAAAGACGACTTTGCGTTTTCTCTGCGCGGCTCTGAAGGTTTATGTGATCTATTTGATATTCCTTGTTAATTTTATATAAGTTTTATTTTATTGTATCTTTTAAAGACATATTTTTATATTATGTTGAACCTTTTGTGACAAAAAATCTTGTACATAACATTTAGAACTCTATCACGTAAATCATATTCACTAAGTAGGATAAGAATCAAAATATATTTTAAGAATATATTGATACACATGTTTTATTTCTTATTAGGTTTTGGTACAAAACGATCTAGCACACCAAATGACTGCTTGGGTATTTTTTCGCCTGTTGGTATATCCAGTACTCGTTTTGCTTCAATGGCTTCTTCAACATATTCCTGAAAAAGAAAATTACTATTTTTGAATGAGGAGTTATTTTGTAGTGTTACATGTTTGCAAAGTTACCAGGTAAATATTAATGAAGAGAAATCTATAGATGTTTTGTACTACAGTATAAAACAGCAGATTTTAACTAAAAAGTAATATGTAAAAAAAAATATTTTTAAATACACAATTGAAATTCACCTTGCGAGCTGCGTCTTTTATTATCTTCTTTCTTGCAATATTTGTTTTTCCTTTGTTTTTGTGTCTTGGAGTAAAGTTAATATTCTTAGGTTTCAAATACTGTGGATTAAAAATAATTTTATTATAATATAATTAAGCCATAAAGTAAAGTAGCAAGTAAAATTTGATTAATAACTACCAATAAATTCTTTTTGGCTTCCATTTGCGCTTTCGTGGATGGCACATCTACTTCTGTTATCTCAAATGGATTAAGAGTGATTAATTCTGCAGGGATCTTCTCTAATAACGCCTTCACTTCGGCCTCCTTTCGCTGTTTCTTCGTCTGGAATGGATTGCTCTCCAATGCATCAAAGTTAGGTTCTCCACTGCCTGTAAAGCGAACATGGATGTGATTACATTACCTACTTATATATTGCTAAAAACCAGTCTTCGCAGCTAGTAGTCCCCCTGAATCAAATAAAATCAAGGTACCCCTTTTTTGTGATCACTATACTTTAAACAAACTTAAAATATTTCAAAGATATGGGTAGTAAAATAGTTTTCACTAGATTGAAAACACTTCATTAAATTCCCTATAATTTCCAGGGTTTAATTAAAAATTTGCGTAATGGCTTTAAAATCTGACCTGGTATGATTATACTGCTGAATCCATTACTGGTGCCAATTCCAAGCACATCTTCGTAGGGGCAGAATTTAAAGTTGTTGATTGAGTTCCCCATTCTGTGTCTCATGTATGGTCTATCCACAGTTTTTGTACAACAATCACTGAAAAAAAGTAATGAGATAAATGAGGAAACATCGAAAAATTATACCTATAATTTGGTGAAAAATAAGAAACTGCATAAAAATAAAAAAATAATTATCCTCAGACATTCACACCTATCAACTAGTCCCATTTTAAGCAACTAAATGCTGCTTGTGTTACGGATACTAGATGACAGACAAATATATTTATTAGATAAATACTTAAGTATAATTATTGAGAATATACATAATATTATACATATATAATGAACATCCAAGACTGGAGAACAAATGTCTGAAAATTCATCACCCAAACACTTGCCTCCACCGGGGATCGAACCCAGGACCTCTCGAGATGGCGACGTCTTGAGAGCGGCGTACAGACCACTCGGCCACGGAGGTCGTCCATAGATCATGAATTACCATAATGTGAGAGTTGAGTAATATTTTGCCAGAGCAAAGTCATTTAAATTAATTATACCACCGATTTTTATGAAAGCAATATATTTGTAAAGCCCTGTAAGTATCCAATTAATTATGAATAAGGACAAAATAAGTATAATTTTCGTGTGCTGGTTAAATAGTACTAACTTATATATCTCCACCACATCATCAAGACCAACAGCTAGCATATCTTTTTGAGAAAATTCAAGATCAACTGCTGCACTCCTTAATTTATAAAATTGTACAGGACCATCCAAATTCCTTATGTCCCAAATTTTCATACTCCGATCCACACCTGATGTGGCCATGTAGCTGAAATTTCATAATTAATCAAGCATTAAAAATATTTTAAAAGACGCATGAGAATATAGGGTGTCTACACACTTATGTTAAGGTTACTATAATTGCAATGCAAGACTTTCTATTCTGTAGACAAATCATGCATTTAAAAAAAAAACTTACTATCCTCTGTTGTCAACTGCAATAGCGGTCAAGGGGGTCTTATGGCACAGTATTTTTGCTAAGGGATCTTTTACTGTGGGTGCCCATAAAGAGACTACTCCTTTAGAATTTCCTAAGCATACTGTTCCATTGTATGGATTATGTGTCATCACTGCAGTTCTTCCTAAATGATTATTGTAGTGGCCTGCAACTTCTCCTATTGATATATCCAGCCATGTCATGAAACCATATTCATTCTGAAATAAATTTAACCATTAAAATCAAATAGCCAAAAGTAATAGTGCAACTTAATTATGTATGTATCGTGCCTACTATTCCTTTTACTAATATATAAGATATTTTGTTACTCTTTCTCAAATATTTTTAACAGAATATAATATTTGTATACTTACAACTGCTGCTAGTAAAAAATGGTAAGGGAGAAACTCCATTCTCAGGATCTTATCCATCTTTTTTATACAATGTAACTCTATTCCAGTATTGTCATAAATATATAGCCATTCCTTTTGAGCAGCTGCAATCATTGTCTCTACATGAAGCCAACTGTAAAATATTTTATACATAATAAATATAAATTACTAAATAGTTCTACTATGGAGTTACTTATGTAATTAATTCTACAAGTACCTGATGTCATGTATAGATTCCATAACATTAATTTCACAATGCAGCTTCTTTGTCACCCAATCAAAAGCTGCTAAGTGTCCCATTTGACTCCCTAGAAGTAGATGTCTGCCATTCTTTGAGTATTTTGCCCTGTATGGCCCAAAGTCCAAATTCAATTCAAATATTTTTGTTGCTGCAGCAATATCTACATTTTCTTTAATTACTTTCTGTGTTATAGCTGTTGTTTTAGCATTTTCGTCAACTTCAATGGAACTGGAAAAGTAAATAACTGATTATAACATTTATGTTTATATCAATTTGATTAGTAATTTGGACTGACTCTTCATAAAATATTATAATATATTAATTTAGTTAATCCGGGAATATAAAAAGTATGTAAAACTAATGTAAAGAAGTTCTGCCTCACCCTTGCTCTTCAGTAAGCAGTATTTTAGACCTGGCTGCCTGTTTTTGAGCATAAATCAGTTTGTTCTCTTTTTTCATCAGTTTGACAGAATGTAATGAATGTTTAACATTTTTAGGATCCACTCTTTCACCCCGAGAATGTTGGTTTAATTCCTTTGAATTAATTTTTGCTTTGCCAGCATACTTTTTTTGGTGTTCCTTTGTAGGTTTTCTATTTTTCTTCTGAAATAATGTTAATAAATTGTGTGTGTATAATAATAATATTTAATTTAAAATATTTATGATATATATCATTTCAATATACACATCCATATAAATTAAACAAATCAGTTTAGTTTTAATGTAGAGAAACTTACATCAAAGATTCGTTTTCGTTTAAAGGTCTCCTTGTTTATTTTAATATTAAACACTTGAACTTCTTCATTTTTTGAACTAGTAGCCTCATTAGTTGGCTCTGTTTCAAAATAGCGTTTCTGGAAATAAATAAATACGTTAATGATAAATAAGTAAAGGAATAATAAGTGAGCTATATGGACACATTCTTTGCTTACCTTTTTCGGTACATTCATGGTTGAAGATTTTATATGTATACTATAGACTTTTCAGAATTAATACTTAATTTATTAATTTTTAATAAATAAACCTAAACACCATTTACTGGAAAGATAATGTGTACAAAACGTAGTGATTATATTCTCTTTGATGTGTACAACATGTGGATTTCAACTGAAACTGTCAATGTCACTGAACTGACATTTGACATCATTCTGACAATAAAATTTTTCTAATAGACGAAAGGCAAAGGATGCACGGATATCGGTAATATTTTGGTGAACATAAAGCGTAGACAGAAATGGCGACTATATATAACAAAAACACTGTGTAGCTTATTTCTTGGCGCCAATGCATTATCACTGGCCACGGCCCGTCTAGTCACCATCGGTTATCGATCGCACGAATTTTGCAATCTACCGATCGTGCGACATGCTCACCGAAGTGACCACAGAAGTGACACTGCTGTGGTGTCGTATGCACCAAGTCATTAAAATATGATTAAACGAAGCGATGGCTGATTCATGCGACATGCCTGTGAACAGGTGCCACTGTTGGTATTTGGTCAATTCATTCTTTCCTAACATTATTGATATAGGTGCCGCCTCGAAAGTTTAGCGCTGCACGAAACACGAAGGGGATCGTGCACATGGGTACATGACATGGCCGTGGCACCCATGAGGAGACAGAATGCGACTGGAGAGCCAATCGGCGCTGCCGTTTGCTGACGAGATGAGATGCTGGCCGACGATCAGTATTAGTCATCCATCGCTAAACTTTCGTGCCGCTACTTATGCTTTCTTAACTTTTCAACGTTTTACGAATCGATGGCGTAGTATATTCTTGACGTTCATAAATGTATTGTGATGTACATAATATATGAAAAACATTATGTTAGATTTTTTTGAATTCCTACAAATACGTCTGTATCCGCGGCCGCATCCGTTTCGACCCGCATTCACAAAGTACCTATTGTTGGCCGTACCAACCAGCAAGCAGTAGCGGCTCCGTATCGTTCACTCTGATGTGGGTTTTCCTGAGTTTCTAAAAAAATTCATAGTATTCTGAGCCGTATGTGGCCAGCCTATACACGGTTAATTTTAATTAGTAGCTAAAATTTGATGATTTGACTTTTTTGACAAAAATAAATATCAATGTCTGAATGTTCTTAGCTTTGTGCATACCGGGCGCGCGAACGTTGCGCGTCTCGTTTTTCGTATGAACGGAACATAGACTTACAACCTCAGAGTAAACAGAACTGGAGTAGCCTTTGTCTAACATTCCCCTCTGCCAAATGCACAAGCATCGGATGCTTGCACGTTTAATAAAACTAGTTGAGCCGCCATTTTGACAGCCATAACATTGTAAACGTTGCGGCGAACAGAGCTCCCGCAAAAATGCCTGCCTGTGCTGTTTTTTGTTGTAAAAATAAATAGAAAACATCGAGTATGCTAAAAGATGGTGTCACCTTTTATTTGTAATTATAATTTTTAAGATTTCATGATTATTTACTTCATTATTTCATGTTTTAGAATTCTACGATTTCAAATTTCGAACGCTAGTCTCGTGGGGAGTGCGGCTGTGACGTTGTCAAAACGCACACCCCACGTGACTATTTTAAGCGTGTGTGTGCGTGAAATTTAAATTTGTGTGTCGAATTATGCATGTGTGCATTTGTAAAAACGGCTGGCTTTGAGTGTAGTGGTAACCTCACCCCCCGCAAGAAATGGCAGAAAAAAATGTTTGAGAAATTGACTAATGGCTACTCCAGTTCTGTTTACTCTGAGCTTACAACACAACAGTACATTATAAGCAAGAATCTTATACTCAATATGGATGCCAAACTCCCATACAATAGCATGAGGCAATGTTCTGTCGCGATCGGTGTTCCCTCTCATTCTTTCACTATTTATGAATGAAGGCTAACCGTGGGATATCCTCTTCTCTTTTTATCCATAGTTTCTGTCTCACTTGTCATATTTACGCCATTTTGACACCTTGACTGAAAATTGATACAAATTTTTGTAATTCAATATTTTAAATAAAAAATTATAAAACTGGTGATGACGTGCGTTGTTTTATGTTGTGTATGTGAGTGATATCCTGGATGTACCTTATTATTGCACAGGTGAGTCAAAAATCACATATTAAATGAGAGTATTTGTTTGAGAAATTTGTATGTATTTTTGTGTGACGTCAGTAGTAATAGAAAGCTTTACTACGAAATGACAAACTCATTTATTAAAGTGATAGAATGAGAAGGCACACCTACTGATCGAGACAAAACATTGCCTCATGCTATTGTATGGGAGTTTGGCATCCCTCATAAAGTACAAAATTCTTGATTATAAGCATGTAAAATCAATTTTAATTAAGGTATTGAGTTATGGTAAACTTCTAGAACAAAATGTTGTTATTAATGCAAAATAAATTCTGTAAAGCGGAGTCGTGGCCGCTTCCATTATATGGCTGTCCTAAGTGAAGCGAGGTGATGGTGCTTATAACACTTTATGCATTTAAGTCTACAGTAAGAAATCGTAGACCAGTAATTTACCACTAAGTATAATATAAATAAAAGAATAATCTCAAATGTAGACATATTAAGAATGCTGTTATTTATATAGCGCCATTCATAACGTAGGACGCAACTGGAGGGTGCTGGAGAAGATGTAGAATTGAATTTGTTCGTTGCATAATTCATTTTACCCGGAACTCGACACAAAAAAGTAAAAAACTTAAATATCTCGAAAACGGTGCATCGTAGCTAAAAAATAACAAAATTTTCGCCCCCTTGAACCCCAGGTGAAGCAGCAGCAATCCAAAAAAACATTTTGAATTTTTGGGTCACCCATCCAACCCGTATCCATGGGGAAAGTTGCTTTATATCTGAAATTGGCTTCAGATTGGTTCTGCAATAAATACCGGCCATTTAGAACATAAGAAAACTAGGAACAAACTATTAATTTCGCTCACGAGGGCAATATCGAATACAAAGCAACCTTTATCTACCATTCGTGGACTTTACATGGGTTACCAAACTTTGTGCTCTTGAATTTCCCTGAGCTTCAAAAGGCATATCGTCGGGGATAGTGCAAATCCGCGTAACTAGCATTGGATAATTCCGCGTATCTGACAAATTTAGCCAATTTGATTTTTTGCGGCCAACCCACGCAAAATAAGCAACTTATTATGTGTTAACCTTTCCTTGTAAAACTTCATTTATTGCAGATAAGCGGACTCTACGTGTGGTAGATTCGCGGATTTGCACTATCCACGACGATATCATGCCGAATAATGCCGGTGGTCCCAGTTGCTATACCTAACAGTTTCCAACAAACATCACTAGCCACACTAAGTTCTCTAAGTGTCTCATGCCTAAGTTCTCTAAGTGTTCATTTAAGCACCTACGTTTACTGATCATCTGCGATAGTGAAATAGGTACATACGATAACAAACCACAACATCGGTATTTATTATTTTATTCTCTTTAACAACACATACTCAATATTTTACAGAAACGTATATGACAATCAGAGTAGTAACATAGTAATAGGTTTTAGTATTTAAATGTGAATATGTTATTCATCTCTGTGTACCAATGTGATATAATGAACATAATGATTTGACATACCAAAAACACAACACAATTTACCATTCAACATAATGACCTCACATGCCCTAAGCTCGTAACTAAAAGTATTGCAAAATAACAATAACTCGAATTTTAGTAAGCTATCACAATCCGTAAAGGTAACAATAAATAATTAACACGTAACATAATCACAGCAAGTGAACATTGGCTAACAAAGAAAGTCAATTTATTACCTAAAATTGGTTATCAATTAATGAGTGAATTATTAACTTACCTGATCTAATGAGATCTTGTTATTTCCTAATACAAATAAAAACGTCCCTATGACGTGACAACTATTTATTCACAATTATTTACAAAACTGACTAGTGTCCTTTATAGGAGTTTAATTTTGTTCACATCGTTTATTTCTATGACATTATTTTAGTCTTAAGATATCAGCGAGTGGGGGCTGCTGTGAATCATAAGCATTTGGCACATTCCCAGTGTATGAACTTAGACAAATAACAGTTTTTACTTATGTACTATGCTTTAATGCATTCAATCAATACAATTTTGGGCGTGTTCAATAAATTCACTAGAACTGATCACCCCGGCGCCGCCAGACGGCATGTCGATATCATAGATACAATATTTACATAAAATACTTTACGCGTCTGTGGGGCTAAAATCGCTTACATACAATAGTATAAACTTCTTCCCTAACAATTACATTAATTTAAGCATACGAGTAACAGTGTTTAAAATTTATTAAGGTCTTAATTACGCAAGTCCATCTTATTTTAAACGAACGAATCTTCGTGATGTCGGAATCAGAAGTCACACATCGTATACAACGGTTTACAAAACACGTTAACTAGATTAGAACACATATAGTCTGCACTGTACAGTCAATCTTTGGTTTGGATAAGCTCCGCCAATGAGCTCACTGTCGCTCGGGTTCGGCGGCGCTCTGTGACCCTTAAATGGGAGTCGGGAGCACTGTGAAATCCTGGAGCGCGTTTTTGACGGTTTCGTAGATGGGTCGGTTTTCGTCGGGGCAGTAGCCGTCGGGGGAGCAGAGCGTCTGGAGCTTGGTGAGGTAGGAGTCGAAGTTGTCGTGCGCGGGCTTCTCGCCGGGGGTGGGGGGCGGGGGCGCGCCGGGGGGGCCGGCCGGCGCCGGCGCCGCGCCGCCGCCCGGGATGCGCACGTGCTCCAGCAGCGTGATCACGTTGTTGCGCAAGCTCTCGTAGTACTCGTTCAGGTTGTTGTTGCGCTGAGATATTAGCTGGTTCTCCTGGAAATAGGTGCTTTTGTTTATTGTGCGCTTTCGGAAATGTTTGCTTTTAGATACAGATATTTATTGGGAGTTTTGCGACAACATATGATTTAAATAGTAAAAAGTCATCTGTTTCATTTGTTATTGCTCTTTATTTACCATTCTGTTGAAACCCGTTGTAGAATTTTTTTCCTTGACTGCGTATCTCAGGTTTAATATATTATATTCAGATTTATCTGACATTAACTGGAACAGTCATGCTTTTCTTCGCTACACTCATAAAATTTACTTAATTTGTATTTCTTAAAACATAAACATACAGTAAGTATCGAATTGTACTCACTTTATGTTTATGTGATGTATCAGTAGCACTCAAAGCTGGATGTGTGAAGCCATGACTGTACCATCTAAGTTGTCAGACAAAAATATGGGATTACAAGATAGTTATCGTGACGAATATAATTTATTATAAAAATTCTTGACATTGATTTATTAAAGTCAAGCCAGATTTTTTAAGCAAATCCAAGCTACATTTACATTACCTTCAAATAACTTTTCATCCCCTCAAATTCATACTGAATTGGCAGTTAAAATGTGTGATGTGGAAATTGCGAATGTGACAATTTTTTATGTCAATGAGAATCATCAAAACTATTCTAAATATTCGTCTCTTTTCAAATGAAATACCAGAAATAAGAATAATAACTTTGACTTACTCTTTCCCCGTGGCTGAGATGAGTCTCCATAGCGCTGATGTCAGACTTAAGGCGCATCATCTGGGACTCCACGCGCGCGTTTTCGCGCTGTAACTCCGTAATCTCCTGCTCAAGAGTCATCAAATCTTCGCCATTACCGGTTTGCATGTTCATTTCCATTCCTGGAAATTTAAATCAAAATTTTAAAACTGCTTTAAAACTTTATATTTGAAATATTCGGACAAATATTAATATACCTACTTCGAAAGGTTCGAAATCCTATCATACAGATTCTAATGCCAAATCATAGAGGCAATGCGGTTGTGATTGGTTGGCAAACTTCGATCTGTGTAATGATTAACTATTCATTGAAGGAATTACTTGGCTTAAGAATATCAAGATTATATTGTGTATAATATACCTGTATAAGGTTTAGGATATAGCGGTGTTATATCGTCAGGATATTTAGGCTTCTTAGATTGCGGCGTTGGCGTCGCCGCACCAGCTATAGGGCACCCTGATAGCGAACGATGGGTCAAAAAAGACCCGTTTAAATGTCCCGATCCATCGCATCCAGGCGTCGGGCAATTGACTCCATCAAATTTGATCGCCGACGCAGCCGCCGCTACCGCAGCTTTGTGTTGCTCAACTGTCCCCCCACTTTCGAGGACCCGCATTTTGTTGCGGTTTGCGATAGGACAGCCTGAGGCACTGGAAAATTAGAACGAGATAATGATCATTTGCAAATTTTTACATAGACTCCACTCCACACCTTAACTGCTAATATCAATCTACTCCTAAAATCGCACAAAATTGTACTCCTTACATGCTCATGCCTCTCTAGTGTTACATTTTATAGGTACCTATGTCGATTTTGGCATAATTCCGACCAAGACTATGTGGAGAAATAAGCATATAAAAAGCCTATAGGCTGTAGCAAAAGTCCGAAATAAACTGTTGTTGTTTGTAAAGGAAAACAGCTAAGATTTTACACCATTATTTTTATTTTTAACCATTATTTTTATAAATAAATTATTCAAGGCACTGACATGACTGGTCATGTCAGTAGTATACTACGAGCATTGTAGAAAAGTAATCTCACGTTATTAGATTTATTTCAGAATTCTGTACAGCTCGCACATTACAACATCTAAGTACGACACATTTTTCATAGATCCGAATTCTTACCTTCGATGCGATAAGAATTTCCCTGTAGCGTGTCCAGATCCATCACAGCCCGGTATAGGGCATCTAAGCAGCGTGCAAATAATCAAGAAACTTATTGTAACCATCACAAAAGCATACGGTGGAAGAGATTAGATACAAAGGAGTTAATTATTCGAAGGTCTGTGGTGCCATTTGTTAGTTCACATTACGCGAAGGTGTTATTTATGTTGTATGCGTTAAGATGTTGTATTTTTTGCATAATAGGTATATGTGTTTAAATATATTACCTAAAGAGAAATTTTAAAACCTTAATACCAATATTGCAAAGAACAAACAACCAATTCCCAGAAAAATCATCCTTAAAAACTATTTGGACCAACTCACCTGAGAGGTTCTGAGTCCTGTCCATCTCTGGGTTTGCTCTTGGGCTTGTTGGCTCTCGGACAGCCAGACAGAGAGCGGTGGGAGGAGTAGTTCCCGGTGACGTGTCCGGAGCCGTCGCAGCCGGGGGTCGGACACTTGAGCTCTTGCGAGTGCGGCTGCAGCTGCGAGCGGTCGGCACGCGGGCATCCGGACAGGCTGCACATATACAAACTGCTTACAATGGCGTGACGGGGTAGCGTGCGGCAGCTTGTATTGTATGGCACAACAGCTTATCCAATAAAACCTTTAAAATACCCAGTAAACACAAATGTGGGTCATCAATATGTAACACAGTTCTTCTACATTATGCAAGCCTGTCCTATGAGGAACGGTATGCGATTTAAACCTAGACATAATTTGGCGCCTACTATAAACCCGTTTCTTGACAGTAGTTGGTTAATATGTCATTCGATCCTTAGTGGGTGGCGGACAAAGAAAGGTGTAAAGTTTTGATACATACTCCGAAGCAGTGTGGTGATTAAATATAACCCGAAGGCAAAGCCGAATCAAAGTGGAGATGGTGTATGCCTTAAGATAAGCATGTTTTGTGCATCACTTATTAATTGCATGTTTCGTGCATCACTTATTTTGGTGCAATTTATAAATATAAAGTTATTCAATGATACAAAGAGTTATTTAATATTGCTCGGAATAAGGTAACGGTTTAAGAACCGTTACCTAAGGGTAACAAATGCAAAAAATCACGTTTTATTTAGGTTTAAAAAATTTTTTGTTACTAAGTTAAAATTAGCTTGTAAGTAGGTAAGTACTCGATCATCTATTGTTCCTTTTTCGGTTTATCTATCAATCGTATGGTTGAGAAAAAAACATTTTTAAAGAGGTTGTAAAACTGACTGCGTTATATGGCATTTCTATTCAAGACGAAATGATATTATATCAGTTCGGTTTTGTCTTTGAAGAATGCCTTTTATGCATTTCGTGCTATAAACAAAGACGTGCTTAAAGAATGCTATTCTTAGCAATATAATTTCTGTACTCGGAAGCAAAATACAAAGAGGTTATAGATAATGGTACGTAAGTAGGAAAAATTACCATGTTGAGATTACAGAGGCTGTTTGAAAAAATTTTAAAAAGGGTATAGGTAGATAGGTAATTGTAAGTAGGTATATAAGATGGAGCTCTGTACAAACTATATATTGTAATAGGTTTATAATAATATAGGTACTTAGGTAATTAGAAATAATTAAGTAATTAATTACCTCAGTAGTTTTTTGAAATAAATTAGTTTTAAAAGTTTTAAAGTTTTCGCCGTTATGTTGCTGCCTTAGAACATCAGTGCAGTGGACTCTGTGTCTCTCTCTATGCAGTTAATAATGAAATAAGTTTCTAATTTAAACTTTATTGTCACCTGTACGTATTCAACATGAAAACAATATTGTTATGCTATGAGGCACTATTGTCAGGTTCAATCAAGAAAGAATCGAATACATTATACCATCTACATACAGATGCGATATATTGTTGTTATGATAATAAAAGCGAACAATACCACGGCAATAGTACGGCAATATAAAATTTTGAGCACATAAGTGTACTTCGACACGAAAATGAGTATTATAATTGAGGATAATGAGATATTTATGTACCTACGTAGTACCTAGATGACTTCGTTATTCGATAACAGCGCCTCTTTTAGTCCATTAAAATAGTTTTAAGTTGATTTAATATTGGTTTTATTATTATTTTTTATTATTTTGGGAATACAGGCATTTGTTCTCCAGTATTATCAGTCATCTAGTATCCGTAACACAAACAGCATTAGTTGCTTAAAATGGGGATAGTTGATAGGTGTGAATGTCTAAATATATTTATTTATTAACACGTTGTACAGCTACAGCTGAAGGTTGAGCTTCCTCAGAATACAATCATGTAGATTTAATGTACTATTTTAAATGAATATGCGAAAGAACTTGGCGTCCTACTTACCACTATATTCATTAATAAAAAATTAAACAAACAATACACCTACATTATTTTCTTACGATAAATACATTTATCAAATTATTAAAACTAATAATTTTCTTTTGTTGGCAATATTGGATGGTTCCCGTTTGATTTAAACTTCCATAGACTGGTGGAAGCTGCATACAAGACATTGTTTTATAGGGGTGTCGACAGCAAAACAAATATTTGATTTGAAGTTATAATCCAACTTCTATAGGAAAACTTATTTAATCAAATCTGCAATGGAAAAAATAAAATGGGAACTTAGACTTGAACCTGCTTTTAAAGAGAACTCACACTAACTGTTTCTTAGTGTTATGATAAATGAAAACATTCAGTTTTTAAACAACTGAAAATCACGAATGAATGGGTTTTTTAATGAATAATAGGGAAAAAAGAGAGAGAAACAGAACGAAATTAAATAAAGAGATATAAGTATACCTAGATATAGAGCGATAGCATAGAATATTTAAATAAAAAATAATCTTCGTTATTCATGACTTTAGGAAATGAAGTATTCTCTCACTGTTCATTCATTTTCGATGTAATAGCGAGTACCTACCTAGTTACCTTTAGAGAATGATAATTGTAGGAACCTACTTTAAGCCTCCTTTTTATAAAGTCGGTAAAAAAAGCGAAAGGCTCGCGCCCAATGTCAGGGGCTCTCATTGAGGACTGATATTACGTGACAAACGTAATAATAATTGAAACAGGAAAAATTCTTTGAATATAAGGAACTACTTATGCTAAAAATTAAATAAGATACCCATCCACCAAATTAGTTTGAATAACTTTCGTGATTGTTTAATAAAAGTTTAGAATGATTTACAATGGTTCTAAATCTATATTACTTTCATTGATTGCAATTTTTATTTGTGTCAATCATTAAATTAAGGTAATACGGGCTTTGTAAACAATCACAAAATATGTTAGTGGGTACCAAGAAGTTTAAATTTACCCAAAGTAAGTTAAACTTGGTAACCCTGGGATTGCTATGTTGAGTATAGTCGAAGTCGACATTCCGTCTGAACTTCGAGAATTATCGCTTGCCTGCGGTGCGATGCGAAGTTCCCAGATATATGGCCGGATCCGTCGCAGTTCTCTACCGGGCACTGTATCAGTTCCCTCCTGTCATCCTTTATCCTTGCATCCAATTTTCCAAAAAGTTCTTCGCGAATTGTATAGCTATAGAAAATAAGAAAAAACAAAACAAAATCAAACAAAACGCCAAAACAAAGAAACTATAAAAACAGTTACGGCGGAGCGGCAACCGAACGCACTAGTTTCATAAATAACATTGAAAAAGTTATGCCAACAGATGTAAACTCGACCTTATTAATATCTTCAATTTAATTACCATTAACATTAGGATAGTGCATTCTTGCTCCATTCGTATTAAAACAAATGTTAAACTTTGTAAACAGTTAGTTTACTGACTTTAAAACAAAAAAAAAACACCTATAAAAGAGTTTGCAAAGTTATTGATATTATTATTACCCTTGTTGTTTACGCCTCGAATAGTCGACATGGACAAAAGTTTTGAAAAGTTTTAAAACTTTTAAATCTTACCTTGTTCGAAACATGGTGGCTTCACAAACTATAACAATTTAACACGGCCACTGATTGCACTGTGTGTATATCTTATCGTACAAAAAACTTTATCTGGCTTATTCGTTTAGCACTCGGCGTGGAGCGCGCCTGCGCGGGCGCATGTATATTTAGACTGACTGATCCACTCCACAGAGTGCGACTGTGGCGTTCAAAAACAATTCTCGTTACGGAACAAAATTCTAACCTCAAACTTATTAAACTAGGTTAAAGTAATGTTAATGAAACTAATATCTAGTCCGACAATAACTTTTAAAAAGTTTTAAAAAACTTATAACGTAGTTAACCGCACAATATTACGATGACAACTAAAGTTTTGACCGTTCGCAGTTCGCTATTCTCAAGGCGGAGGGGAGGGGTAACCGTTTTCTAAGGGTTGTTTTGAATGAAACCTTTTGTCTCTTTCTTTAGTATAAGAACTAACAGAGATGTATTTAACTACCTGACCATTCGCAGTATATTTGTTGCATTGTATTATTTTACATTGAGTTTAATTGAAGTTACCTACATTAAAGAAAGTTGACATTCTATGTACATAAACAATTTTAAAAAGTCTTTATAAAATCTTGAAAGTTATATTTGATTGATATTTTAAATGAACAATATTTATTTAAGCAATAATAATAAGACCTATTGATAAATAAAGTAACTTTTAAACAAATATAATTATCATAATTTAAAAACATAGTTTTTAGAACTGCATAATTATCATAATTAACATGGAAGATTAATTAATTAAAAACAAAGTAGTGCTAAGTACGTACGGTTTCATAGTTTTTTGCTCGTTTCTGAACGCAAGACGAGTAAGATGGCGTCTATTTAGATGACGTCATGGAGCGATTGTTTGATTTGAGTGATATTTTTTATTGATCGAAACAGTCAAAAAGAAGTACTTTTTGTAGTATTACTTTTATTATGTTGTGTAGACATTTTGATTATATACATGGATTTAATGTAATAAAACATCACTTTCCACAACTTTTTAATATTGAAATCGAGTTCTTTTCTTTTTCTTTTTCTTTTTGTATCTTTCGGTTGCGTAAATAAAAAAAAACGATTAAAAACTACATATTTTATCTATCAAAGGAAGACAAAAATAGTAAATACATATATATTTTTTTTGGATATTACATATTGGTGATAGTAGAAAACCTATGTAAAATAAATAATAAATTACTAATTTGTACTTTTCTAAAGTAATTATAGTACCTACAAATATCTAGTACCCTTCCAAAAATCGTATTTTTTTAAGGAATAGGTAAGTAAGTATACACGTTTTTTAATAATACCACGCAGGTATTGTTTTTATAAGAATAGATGCTTTTGTGAATAAAACACTTTATTCTAACTATGAATACGGGAAAAAATACCATTCGGATCCGGAAGTATTAGTCAAAGATTTTCTTTGTTCAATACATCATTGACCAAAAACATTTAATTTCCTTTTCCTAACTCGTTTCCCTACCTTTTGCTTTGGCTGTTGCACAAACCGTGCTAGCCATTAAAAAAAATTAAGTGTATAATATAGTAGGTAGTCTAGTCATGACTAAATATTTTTAAAATTGTTTGAGTGGGAATGCATTGACTGTTAAATAAATTAGTATATTATTTATAATAATTATACGTTGGTAAAGATTACGATAAATAATTTTTTTATAAAAGGTTTGTCGTCGTAAATATAGACGGTGCACCACAAAGGAACGAATGATCATTCTTCACAAGAATATATTAGAATATTGCAACCGGGACCAACGGCTTGACGTGCCTTCCGAAGCACGGAGTAGACGACGTTGAATAATTTTAATACAATCATGTTTCTTTATTAGTATATTACTTTACACTAGGAGAATATTAACTAATCTACAGGTGAGATCTCAGGAATATTATTGGTTTGCGTGTTTACTCACTCCTCACCACTGAGCAGATTAGTAGCAGCAGTATGTGATGTGTGTAGAAGAGGAGGTGGCGTAGTAGTTAGTACGCTTTGGCTATCTTTGCCAAAACAGATCTCGACCTCCTCCGTAGATGGGAAGACACCGTTACGCACGTTAAGCCGTTGGTCCCGGTCGCTATTGCAAACGTTTCTACCCACCAACCCGCATTGGGCCAGTGGTGGTGTTATGGCCCATACTCCTCATGTGTTTCTCTATGAGGAAGGCCTGTGCCTAGCTGAAGTATGCTGAGAACGAGTATTTGATATGTAGGTTCCAGTTGTGTTTAGTTAAAAGCTTAAAACAAACATAATTTCACAACACAAAACTTGATGCGTTTGTATATTCACCTGCTATCTTTTGGCTTGTCGTGCGGCGCGTGCGGCGGCGGCATGTAGCAGGGCGGGGAGTACGGCGGAGCGTGCGGCGGGTACGCGGGCGGCGGCGGGTACGCGCCGCACTGGTACTGGTAACCGCCGTACCCGGCCGCTGCTGCCGCCGCCGCGTAGTCCGGCTGGGCGAGACCGTACCCGGCTACCGGGTGTGGACTTACTCCGCCGTAACCTGACACAGGAATAGATACTTGATTTACTTGACTAAACTTGATAGACTAACGATCTTGCTAAGGCCGCAGATTGATCTCAGCCCCATTAAAAGATAAAATAATTTCACCGGTCGCGGGTAGCGCAGGAGTTGTAGTTGTGGCGAATTGGAGATCCGTAGAGAGGTCCAGTCCGATTGTTGATAAAATAATTCACATTATTATAGAGCTTTTTTGATTTTATTATAAAATGACTTTTATGTTTTATAACCATTGACAAAGAATGCTCCTTATAATTGTACCATTAACGGAAGTCATTCCGTCGTTGATAGTATTTGGGAGCGGACGTGTGGTGGTTTATTTGTTTATTTTTTGCAATTTTTGCCTAGTTGAGTACATTGAGTAGTGACTTTGTTTCCTAACAGCATTGAGTTCATAATTGGTCGTAAGTTAGAAATCTGAGTGAGTGAGACATTGTTCTTAATAGAACTGACGAATTTAGTGTCATCTTTTTCTTGCGCCGCATCCATCAGCCGTGGCAGCGGGGAACCTTACTTCACCTCCTCCAGTTGAGAGATAACAATATATTTTTTTTCTCTTTCGCCCTCATAGAACAGAGGCGCTCGCGCACTATGGCCTTACGCACACCGCCCAATAAGTTCTCCTCTGATACAAATATACCCACAGCCGTAAACAAGGAAAATGAAACCTACATCAATATTCGTAAGCGGAAACAACCAGATGATAACGATGATATTATATTATTAGAGGAGAAATTTAACAAGCAGCTCTCATTGTTGGAGTTCAAGATTGCCGAAAGTATAACAAATGCAGTCAGTACCGCCTTGTCAAAGGAAATGTCCAAGGTATCGAGTTTGCTTACCGAAATCAATGTAGCCGTCTCAAAAATAAGCATTGACAACATTGCAATTAATAAGTCCATACATGAAACAAATAATAAACTAAGCGAAATGGAAAAGTATTTAAATTATTCATCTGAACGTCAGGACCTCCTTGACAGTCGCTTGAAAAAAATTGAAGAGAGTACCATAGGCAACATCGAGTTGGTAAATAAAATTCACTCACTCGAAGACCAGATATCAAAAATGGAACAGCAGGCCAGGCAGTGCAACATTGAGATATCAAATTTACCCGAGCGCCGTGGAGAAAACCTCATAAATATCTTAGAGAACCTTGGTGATGCGATTAAACAATCAATACGGCCCGCGGATATTGTTTCGGTACATCGTGTACCACATGCAGATGCGAAGAATCAACGGCCTAAAAACGTCGTAGCCAAGTTTACCAGCAGAATTCTGCGAGATAATGTCTTATCTGCATATCGGACGACAAAGGGTCTGGATTCGGGAAAACTTGCCATTAACGGTACCCCTGCCACCATATACCTGAACGAGCATCTAACCCTCAACAATAAAATGATATTTCGACAGTGTCGGCAAACAGCAAAAGAAAAAGGGTTTAAATACGTCTGGGTCAAACACGGCACCATACTGGTGCGGAAATCGGATAACACGTCAGTACTCGCCATTCGTTCTAATGCCGATATTACCAAAATTAAGTAGTTATCCCTACAGATCCCTATATTATTATATAAGATTAAAAAATATAACAAGACAAACTAAGCAAGCATTTCACTTTTCTAATTTAAGTGTTAGTGTATATTATTTTATAGAAAAAAGTGTCTATTTTATGTGTTCATTGTCTGCTTACATAGGATATTTATTACGATATACATACCAGTTATGCTTATTATGTAATTCAATCAATAACTTTGTGAAATCAAAGGCTGAAGTAGTTATTTGTTATAATATTAGTATGGTTTATAGAAGTAGCATTAGTCATCATGATTCATTGTTGATATGGGGGTTAGATTTGATCAATACAGCATTTGTTTTTGATTACAAGTTGGTTTACTGTGTGTTGGTGCATTTGTCTTTATTCTACTGCAAAATTTATGCACATTTTTTTGTAAATGTTAAAAATCTAATTTTATTCGCGTACTGGCTATTTATATCTATAAATGCGGAAAGGTATAAAATGTTTGTGTTTTGTTATTTCAGTTGTTATATTTATTATCTCAGGGCCATGTTGAAAAAAAGTAATAATAAAATTTTGATAAAAATATCCTTGTTATTAGAAATTAAAATCAGACCTGAACCAACTTTGGTAAAATTGATGCCAATAATAAATATTGTCATGTCTCATAGTGCATTTTTCGAGTGGTTATTTTATTGTTTAAATAAAATTGTGATAAACTTTTTTCCTGACGGGTACACTTTTGTGCAGTACTTTTTAGAGCGATACCTAATGCATTTTGTGCTTCAACAGAGATATAATAATATTAATATTTTCTTAACGTACTTTCAATACTACTTAATTTCAAGGCTTATTTATGTTTTAATATTTTACCGTGAGTAAGCTAAGATTATCAGTTTATTATCAAAATTGTCGAGGTATACGTACAAAAATACATACCCTATACATGAATGTACTAGCCCACGACTACGACATGATCATTTTAACAGAGACGTGGCTTCATAGAAATATTCCAGATAATGAAATTGTAGATTCGCGTTATCGAGTGTATCGCTGCGACAGAGACCGGGCGGCCAGCGGGCGGCGTGACGGTGGGGGGGTGCTCGTGGCCGTGCGCCGCGAGCTGTGTACCAAACTATGTGCGTACGCTCTCGACCCATCCACAGCTGATCGCTCACCACTTATTGATCACGTCCTGATTGAAATAAAATCGCGTAACTATTCTTGCATACTTAGCGCCGTGTACATTCCACCAAATATGGACCCCGAAATTTATATGACACATTTTAATTACTTATCCGACATGCTTCACGCCACTAACGCCAATGAATATATTATTATAGGTGATTATAACTTACCAACGCTGCAGTGGCGCGACTCAGGTAACCATTTACAACCGATAGTTGCTGTAAATAGTAGTGTACCTAATAAATTACTATTTAACTTTATCTCTGTGCTAAACTGCTTCCAAATAAATAAATGTAAAAATGCTAAAGGTCGACTGCTTGACCTATGTTTAACTAATATTACAGAATTTTCTACCAATCGTGCTCCTATACCGTTTGTGACACCGGATGATAATCATCCACCATTTTTTGGGTTTCTAAACATCAATTATTCTTTCTCCTCATTTAAATGTAGGCCTAGATTGGAATATAATTTCAAGATGGGAAACTACGATGCCCTTAATACTGAGATAACTAGTACAGACTGGAATGTAATGTTCAATAAATGCAATGCAGAAAAAGCACTTTGTGTTTTTTATGAAAAAAATTATAGTTTAATTAAAAAACATGTACCAACTAAAACCATTAAATCATCGCATTTTCCAAAATGGTTCTCAGGGGCTCTAATTCACATTTTCAAAAATAAAAACGATGCCTGGGTGAAATGGAAGAAATTTCAAAATCACAGCGATTACGAATTATTTTCTTTGTATAGGGCACGATTTAAATTAGAGTCCAAGAAATGCTACGATGCTTACATGCGTAAGGTTGAGGATGCCATACCTGATAATATAAAATATTTCTGGACTTATGTAAATAATGCAAAATCGGTGTCAGATATACCCGACACAATTACATATAACAACTTAACAGCTGATAGCCCTGATGGAGTGAGTCATTTATTTTCTGCCTTTTTTAAATCGGTCTTCGAGCCTTCCTCCGTCACGGATGAGTTTGACATAGACAATTTGCCGGACACTAATCATTCGTCGAATTTGGTTTTGAACAGAATTACTTTTACCGCTGATGAAGTATTAAGAGAATTAAGACGGTTAGATGCTTGCAAGGGTTCTGGAACTGATAATATTTCTCCACTTTTCCTAAAATTTACAGCGAAAGCCTTGTGTTGTCCAATCCTATATATCTTCAATATGTGCCTAAAAGAAGGTGTGTTTCCAATTATTTGGAAATCTGCACGTATTGTTCCTGTCCATAAGGGTGGAGATAGGAGTGATGTGACTAACTACCGTCCTATATCCATTTTGTGCACCCTGTCGAAAGTTTTCGAAAGGTTGGTTCACAATAGCATATACCCAATTATACACAAAATCATTATAGTACAGCAACATGGTTTTGTTAAGCGAAGGTCAACCGGTACCAATCTATTGGAATATGTGTCATATATTTATGAGGGTATCGATGCTAACAAGAGGATCGACAGCGTCTACACCGATTTCAAAAAAGCGTTCGACAGAGTGGACCACAAATTATTATTAGAAAAATTGGCTTATAACGGTATACGTGGTGATTTGTGGAGATGGTTTAAGTCCTATATAACCAATCGCACTCAAAAGGTCGTGATCAATGGGTATGAGTCAGATTACGTATCGATAACTTCTGGAGTACCGCAAGGTTCCATATTGGGGCCTCTATTATTTGTTTTGTTCATCAATGACATAAATAAATGTTTTAGTTTTTGTAATATTCTGTTATATGCAGACGATTTAAAAATTTATCACGTTGTTGACGGTACTGATGATCATTTGAAATTTCAATCAGATCTAGATCGTTTTTCTACCTACTGTAATAATAACATGCTAAAACTAAGCATTAATAAATGTAAATCAATAACATTTACAAGAAAACGAATAGCTAGTAACTACTGTTACAGATTGGATGGATTACAGCTTGAAGCGGTTCAATCAATTAGGGATCTGGGAGTTATTTTGGACTCTAAGATGCTCCTAGACTTACATGTTTATAATATTATAGGTAATGCTTTTAAGATGTATGGTTTTGTAATGCGAAATAGCAAGAAATTTAGAAAACATTCTACATACTTATTTTTGTACAAAACCTTAATACGCTCTCAGCTCGAATATGTAGTGCCCGTCTGGAATCCTTTTTATGATAAATACTCCAACGCACTTGAAAAAGTTCAGAAAAAGTTTTTGCGAACAATGCACTATAAATGCTTTCATGGTTATTCGTCATATGAACAACTTCTAGAAAAATTTCAACTTCTTAGTCTTAAAGATAGACGTAAGCAACTTGAGGTGACTATGTTGTATGACATATGTAATGGTAGATATGATTGTATGTCTATTATCAATAAATTGCGTTATAGGGTACCCATTAGACCACATTGTCGTACCCCTAGCCAACTATTCGTAACTCCTCGCATTCGGACCAACGCCGGGAAGCGATCCCCGCTTTATCGGCTGATGCACTCATATAATACCATATTTAATTCAGTTGATATGGCGGTTACGCGACCAGGCCTATGGAAAAAAAAGATAATGGCAATATTGCAAAGGCACGAGCATGTGCAATAAATAGACGTAACTTTGATGTAGTTTGGATTTACTTTGTTGATAACTGTACGTACACTATCCGCTGTCAATGTTACACTCCTGCTCAACACCATGAATGGGGGTGTTAGTTCATTGTAATATAATATGTGGTAAACGGTGTTGGTTACAGAATTGTTAACGTTTTTTATTATTACTAAGTCATAAAATGTATTTTGTAACTGTTTGTTTACCCAAATAAATTAAAAAAAAAAAAAAAAAAAAGTCAATGGTACAGTCGTTATCGTAAATTTTCGCTATTTAAATTATTATTAAAAGTAAAATGTGTCCTAATTACTCTACAGAAATACACCGCTTTAATTTTTAAGACAAAAGAGACAAGACAATGTAAATCTAGGCTTTGTTTTGTTTAATAATAGAGCGACGTGAGAAGGGGTGCGAAACTGGGTTACAGGACGGGAGATCTCTAGACTTGGCATTGTTGGCAATTAAGGCGCTGACCTTGAGCCAGCAAGTCTACGCCTATGTAATGAATGAGATCACTGAGCGACTGGATGACTAGAATTGTACCTAAAAATTCATCGTCTTGCTATTCAACTAGCTTCTAGCAAGACGATGAATTTTTAAAACATTTTATTTTTATTCTGTACTGTACTGTGTAAATGTCAATAAAATCAAGACAGTGTTTTAAAGGTTTTTATATTTTTATCAACAAGAGAATTCGATTGGCTATTCCCATTTTTACTTTCATTTTAGACGATACTCTAGTTCTGAAACCCTTGGTAATCGTAGATGGACTATCTTATTAGCAAGCAATGAGCCTTCAAATTCAATCGATTCGAAACATAATTAGCAAAGTATCGATGCAATTTCTTTAATCGAAAACAGTGTAGTTCAACTGAGACGGGCACTCTCACCGCGACTGACGAGTGCTTATAACCATAGTGCCACGCCAGTTACCAGCGAGGATTACGCGGAGCTCGGCGAAGGGAGAAGCCGCAGCGAGCAATTACCGCGGTCGCGGCTTAATTTGCGCCAGAGTTTACGGCATCGAGTGCCGTGTGAAAATGCCTCAGCAAAAGCGACGCGCTGTGATATTGCTCGGTAAAATAGTGTAGCAGTCGCACGTTATGTAATTATGTAAACTATAAAGTCAGTGTCGTTAAATTTAATGTTGACATGTGTGATATTTCATATTTACTCTCAAAAACTATGAAATGATTGAATTATGGTTATTAGACTTGGATTCTCATCATTAAAATACAGTTTTATATTTATGTAATATCTTTGTCGCTAATGTTTTAAAGCACTTCTTTAGTTTTATGCTCAGTACACATTGCCAACTTACCGGCTGTATCTCGATGGTATGCTTCTAAATACGGATGACTGCCTCCACTGTCTGGCGTTGATTCTCGGCTGTACGACACTCCACCGGGAAATCCCCGACTGTTGATTAGATCTCAAATTAATATACACAAAAAAAAACAAAAATGGTGTACGATTCTAGTAAAGAAAAAAAGTAAAATAAAAAATAGCGATAGCTGTCGTAAAATGGTTCATTTGGAATATAATGTTCTTCAGAATGCCTCACCTATGTGGTAAACGGGACACACTAAGGTCGAGGGTCTGCCCCTGAGGGCTGGGCACCTGCGGGCTGGCCGTGAGCTGGGGCGAAGCGCCCGGCTGCGGGCTGCCCCTCGCGCCGCCCCCGCTGCCACCCCCGGCGCTCGTGTACACCGGAGACGCGTATGGACCCTGTGTCAAAAATATTAAATGCTATTACAAGCTAGCAATATTAAGAATATTAAGCGCTTTTCCTTGGGTCAATAAAAATCGTTTCAATTTTAATGAACAAAAAATTTTTTGTTTTGAAATCTTAATTTATTAGAAATATTTAGCTTTCTTATCATCCTAAATCGCGGCATTTTGGTACAAATTATTTTCTTATTATTATACTTCACACAGTATTTAATTTTTTGACATAAGCAAAGCACCTGGTTACCTTTTATGATAGTTAGGTAATGTGGTTTGATAAAATCCTTCATCTCACCTGTGGACTCCCACTGGAAGTGGACAGATCTATGGCGGGGCGCGGGTCACGGGGGTCGCGCGGCGTGGGGCTGCGCGGGCGCTGCGCCTGCGCCGCCGCGATCTTCACCGACAGGTTGATGGCGGAGAACCCGGGTGGCACGCCGGGGCCCATCGCGCCCACTCCACCCACGCCCCCTACTCCGCTACTCGTTTCGTAGTGGTACATTGGTCTACGAAGAAGTTGCCGTTGAAGAAGTTTGACGAGGATAGAGGTCAAAGCTTACAATTTTACAAACACTTATGCTTCAATTATTTCCAAAAATGATATCCTAGTCAGTCTCGTTTACCACATTCGATAAGGCATTAACTTTTTTCACTTAAGATGAGTTCGGTGACAGAAAGACACCAAATATTATGTTTCACATACGACATTTAGACAGTTAAACTTCAATTAATATGAATTTGAAATCTGTCACAGGACTCATCTTACGCGAAAAGACCTATAAGTCTTGGTGTAAGTATAGTGTGATGGTGAGACCCACCTAGGGTATATAGGTCCGGAGCTGGTCTCCTCCGACTGGTCGGTCTTCATGGGGGTCGGCAGGTGCGGGTCGTGGTACCGCTCATCTTCCCAGCCGTACGGCCGCTGCGGGCACTGCGCAGGGTCGTACCGTTCGAAAGCGGGAGCACCTTCATAGCACCGAGACTCGTACCCGTATCGGGTTTCGTTCATTTGACTGTGAATGTGAAAGAAGAATTTATCTGAAAATGGGCAGATACCATAGTTTATGATGAATGGACAATGGAGTCTGAGATTGAATGCAAAACTTCACTATGGTAGCACCATTGATGGCAACCAAAACTACTCGCACTCCTCATGTATATAGCCTGGTACATACACAAATAATCACGCTTCCATCGGAGGCAGGCAGATATGTTACCACCCAAATTTCGCTTGATATGGATCCTTTCCTTTGTCGGTATCCCTCACCTATAGGACCGTACGTGGTCATCTGGCGGGCGGTCGTAGGGCGAGCGCTGGTCGGGCGGCGCGCCGTAGCCGGCGTGGCGCGTCTCCATGGCGGGGGAGTCGCGCTCGGGCTCGGCCGCCTCGCGCTTCGGCACCAGCAGCTCGGGAGCCTCTCGCTTCACCGCCGGACTGTGCGGCGACGCCGCTTCTCTCTCCCGCTGCGTGTTCACGTTCGCTGCAGCGCTCTCACTCGACGTTGTGGATATTGGTGTTTGGATTGGCACTGCGTAACAATTTTATGTAATTGATGATACGACAGCTAATATGCATGCCTCAATTGACATAAAAAAAGATCGATTCAGGAAAGATTTCGAGTGCAGATTAACTCTACTTATTGTTGTAACATGACGCAAAGCAGTTCCATATGAATGTAATGGGCCGTAATGCGTAAAATAATAAAATTCTACAAACCTGATAATCTCTCTGGCTCGGAATATCGATGGGTAATTGTTCCTAAAACGAAAAAAGGACATTATAGTTTAAAGAAAGCTCTAGGAAACTTTACTGAGTTAGGGTGAACCTAATTGTACAATAGTGCCAATACGTCACACCGTCTAACACTCCTGACGTCGTTCTTAGAAAATATTCCTGGATTCTTTGTGGTAAGAAAATAAAAAAAATCCTAATGTCGCATATATCGCCTGTGGTTCTCGCTCGCTGTGACCTCGCAGCGACCTTGCGCACGGCGGCCGGTACGTGCTGCGGTTGGAGCTCACGGTACCTAATATAATTATATTACCTGTGGGCCTCGTTCGCTGCGACTTCGCAGCGGCCTTGCGCGGAGGCCGTGGAGCAGCCCGACAGCGACCGGTGCGTGCTGCGGTTGAAGCTCACGGTACCTTATATCATATATATTACCTGTGGGTCTCGCTCGCTGAGACCTCGCAGCGGCCTTGCGCGCGGCGGCCGTGGGGCAGCCCGACAGCGACCGGTGAGTGCTGCGGTTGGAGCTCACGTGGCCGCGCCCGTTGCAGCCCGGCGTGGGGCACTTCAATATTGTCTCGTGCAACGCCAATACTACACACGATACATTTATCCATAACAGGAGTGTTCCAAAACATTTGTAAAACAATATACTTAAAATATAAATGTTAACATCTGATATACAGGTATAAAAGCATGCAAGCTGCTCAATAAGACATATGATAAATAACGCGACTGATAAATAAACAAAAATATAATTCTACCCACCGAAAGAAGTAGCTATGACGAATCTACGAACAAATACAAATCCTTATTGCAGACCAAGTATAGATACTGAGATGTTATTATATAATAGCAATTAATACTTAGTCGCTCTTTTCGGACACAGCAATATAGCAGAGCGCTCCCTATTTGTTAAAACAAAACAACAACAAAAAAACTAATTCTAAATTTATCCAGAATTAATATTAAAATTAGATCAAAATTTTAAACAAAATAAAATTTTAAACAAATTTAAATCACAATTGAAATTAAATTCAAAATCGTAATTAAAATTATAAAAATTAAATAAAACGTAGTAGCGTATAAAACTTTCGGTATGTATGTAGATATTTTATTCCGTTTTCATTGTGTAAATCTTTTTCGGTGCCTTGCGTGATCATTCGAAAGAATTAAAAATTATACGTAGATATATTCTTAATTAATTGGCTCGTACCTATATCTGAACCTGTCTGTACCGTCGGGGTAGGTAAAGGTTTGTTAAGGTTAAGTATTGCTTGCATTAGACATTATTACTGACTGGCAGCTCAAAATCATGCAGTTTTTAAAGGTTATTTTTTTTTTCGATTATGTAAAGGATAACTCATAATATAAAATAAGTAACAAAAAGTAAAATGACGAACCTTTTACCCCGACTGTAATTATGTCTAAAATAATAAAATCTGTGGGTCGAAGTGCAAAATATTCCTCGATCATTATTCATTATGTGAGTTACTGAACCTACTTGTTTTTTTTATTACAGATTCTAAGATAATTATTCATACAAGCTAAATTACAACAATAACGATGTCAGAATATTTCTGGCTTTAGGTATACTAACGTTGGTACGTTTAAGTTATACTATTCAGGCTCTACAGCTACCTAAATAAAATCTAGTCCACTAAAATACCTATTTTTTACTTTAAAGCTGTTATTTACATTAAATCTAATAGCATTTTACATGAAATAAAAAGATTTTACAAAGCATTAAAGAAAAAAAAACAATTTGACACTTATCAGCAATAACGGCATCGTTGTTGAATAATTGTGGTTTATTTTGTCAAATCTTTATAATAATAAAATATCTTATATTAAGATTTGATGTGTCATAAAACTTTAACTTAAACTTAAAGATTTATTTATAGAAGAAAGATGCTTGCATGTCTTGAGATTTGCGTTTATCTATATGTAAATTACTGATATTAAGACTTTAACATACATTTTAGAATAATGCACTACGAGACAATACAAATCTGTGTTTAAATAGCTAGGTTACAAAATAATAACAAGACCTATAAATAAATACGCTATAAATAAAAATAAGAGTACGAAAAAAAAACAATGAAATATCTGTAAAAGTGATTTTACTCACTCTCAGGTGTGACTTTATCCTTTCTTGGGCATCCTGACAGACTGATGGGAAGGAATAAACTATTCTTTAGTAAGGCTCATACACATTTACGTTTAACAAAAATATTTGTATTCTTGTTTAGTCAAAAACTGTTTTTATTCCAAACGACATTCTTAACGTTCATTCTTAATTCTTAACTAAATAAAAGTTTATTAACAAATGAAGAGATACCACTATGCGTTTAAAATTCAGGAAAAGTGTACATTGTACAGAATTTAAGTTTATATTCAATTATTTTATTAGATTGTATTAGATAGGAACAGTAACTGTTATTAGGTACATTAACTAAGTGAGCGTCCAGGCGAACAGCTGTTACAGAAATTGTCGAAGTTAGGCAAGTAGCCGAGTTTCTTGTCTTCGTGTCTGGGTTTCGTTCTGAAATACATGAGGGCCATCGGTCCTTACCTCCTGTGGTGAGTATAGAGGCCGGTGACGTGGCCCTGCCCATTGCAGCCCGGAGTCGGACACTTGTTGCCTTCTGTGAACAAATTCACCGATGTACAAATTTGCATTTTCCTAATCATCGGGTGGGGGCGTGCGAGCGATCGATAGAGGCGTGCCGCGGGGCGTACCTGCGCGGCCCCGCCCGGCGCCTCCGCCCGACTTCAAAGAAAAAATAAAGAACGCCAAGCGGCTGCGCGAATTTTTCTTTCAGGAGTACGGGGCGGCGCACTCTCGCTCCGCCCACTCACGCTGACCTGTTTTTATTGCGCATCGCACTGACATAAACCCAGCCATCGCCAGAATACGAGGAAAACGTTAGGTACCTTATGTACGACCGTAGGTGGAGTCTACCGGCGCTATGTCCCTGACTAAATTACGACTGACAACTAACAAATGTGGAATGATTTGTTATCGCTCGGAGTCTGGACGAATAAGGAAATGTTACCGGAGAATATAAAGCATCTTAAGAAATCCATGCATTATAAGCGCCCCAAACGTGATTAGACAACATTCAGTTTTAGTTATATATTTTATTTCATTAACTGCACAATCATATGTTAAGTTGAAATCAACAAACGGACGGGTATCGACCCGGCAGCCGGTATGAGATATCGCGGGACAACCTTGAAACAAACTTTGACTTAGTTCATAGCACGAACCGAAGTTCTATGTTATAGCCATGTCGTTAAGAAAGTTTGAGTGTTGTTTGAGGTGAGTGAGAGCGGTACCTCTGACGGGCGGCGGGGAGAGCGCGGCGAGCGAGCGTGAATCGCGCGCGGGCTGGGCCGACGGCACCGCGCGCGCCTCCTGCAAAGCCGTCGCCGCGCGCGATCCCACGCCTGCCGGCTGAAGCACTGTGTACTGCTTTGACCCCTTATGAATAGAACTTTTCTCATGTTCAGTTGAATACCCTCCAAAAGGTTCGCTCGGAAGCGTCACTCCGTGAATCCTATGCTTGACTTCTGCAGGTGGCTTAAACGCAGACTGCGTCGAGTATGGAAGCGCTGCTGTTGCAGCCTTATATGCATTGTACAAGGACTGTTTGTTTACAGACACTATTTCACTTTTCCGTTTTTGTTTATTGTCTCTGTCATCATCATATTTGTCGTCATGTCGGTCTGACATATCTATTTCTAATTCATTAGAGGAAGAATCTACCAACTCGTCAAAGCCAGGGGCGTCATAATTATTAGAATATTTGCTGTGCCTGTTGTCTTCATTACTTCTCTCTCTGTCAGATTTATAAGACTTTCTAGTACTTTCGTCGTTATCGATTTCACTAAGACCATTTAAGTTCTGGTCTTCATGATGGTCTGGTTGATGGTGTGTGTTGAAACCCTTTTGGGAAGCATCAGCGCTATCTGAAGAATGTGAAGGTGAAGAGGGCAACATTTCATCGGATCGCTTGTCGTTAAACAGGTTTTCGAAGCCATTTTCGTCCTCATGCTCAGCATCACTGTGGCTAGGGGGCTGTTCTCGGTTCCAACTACCGGAGAGAGTTTTAAGAGCAGCCTGTGTTTTTCTAATGAGGTTTTCGTCATCTTCGTCAGGAAGTCGCGCTCCATGTGGCCTGTGTGGCGGCCGTCGGTGAACGTCCAAATCGTCTCGTCGATCGTCGTCAAGCAATCGTCTTCGCCTCTTGCCTACGACTTCCTCGTCTTCCATCGATCCCACACTATCGGCCCGGTCCAATCTTCGGTCGTTCAGTCTAAAGGCCTCCACATCCACTCCGAACTCCAATCTCCTCTTATTTATTTGCGACAGGGATGACTGGGCGCTCATCGGGACCGCCCTGCAACAAAAGCCTGTGTCAAACAATTTACTAAATAAAAAGCAATCTACAATTAGAACAAACATTTACATAAAAATAGAAGTGAGTACTTGCGATTCGAATTTCCATCCACAATCAGAAATATTTTTACGCGGAAATGATTCTCGGCGTTTTGAATCCACGTCGACACATTAAGAGCACTTGTTTTTCTAATTATTATTGGCACAAAAATCGTTCCCACGTAAAAACCATTTCACTCAAGAGCTTTCAGACATAATTTTGACAATGTTGAATGCAGGAACAAGTTAGAAGTTTATGGCAAGTATTCAAAATAAACTTTAAAGTAAATTTTATACGGTAAAAGCGGATAGGCATGGGTATAAAGATTGAAAATCGTTACGTGTTTATCTCGAGTTTATCCGGCGTCATGTTTAGGGTAAGGCATATCTTTGAGAAGTATAACTGGATGTCTAGGTTTTATTTTTAACTAAATTGAGTACCGCTTTCAATTGATTTAACACCACGCATTTTCCTAATTGCAATTTTTCGACTATATATAAGCTATTTGAGGTAAATATCGATTACACTTCTATGAGTTGCTAAACAAGTTTGTATTTCTAAAAAACTTCTAAAAAACTTTTGCGAAGTTTTTGAATACATACTGTCAAAATGACTTTTAACATTTTTAACCGAAAGAGAGGAATGGAGGTTTTGGTCTAAGGTTGTATATCATTGCAACAAAATCATTTCAAATATTTTTAGCCATTTTCAATCAAATTATATTAAAATAAATGCTTTTATATATCATTTGCTACGCTCTGCTGTAACTAAATCGGAGATTTCTAACATGTCAAAAATCAGGACCTCTATAGCTTTATATATTTTTAGAAATAATAATTTTCAGCACACACAACACACGCACACACTTAAGTTTACAAAACAGTAAATTTTCTTTGGTTTGAATTCACACATATTATTATTTATATTTTATACCGCTGATACAGATTCTGGCAAAATTATAGAATATTGCTCGATTCTACCAAAATACTTGATACATTTTTGGACATAGAATTCCTTAACATTAAATAAATGAAACTTTCACACACACATGCACGCACAAACACACGCTTTACTGAAATTAGTTTTTTTTTAATTGTTTTTCAATTTAATGTAAGTTTTAATGAGCTCTTTTCTTAATCTGGATTTCAATACATAGATACTTCTCCTTGTTACTAGTAATATTCTACTAGTGGTCCGCCCCGTCTTCGCTCGGGCTACCCCCGTTTTCCTATGACAAAGCAGTCATCTTTTATGAAGCACTTAAGGTGAATCAATTAATATAATACGGTTACATTATGACTTAGGAAAATCAATAAAAATATTTATATAGAAAATGGAAAATTTAGGGAAAGTTTATTATGTGGTTTTCAATAATTTATCTACAGAAAAATATAATTACAAAATTATGTTGCTTTATTTATTTTAAATGTTAAAAGTCTTAATGCTCCATATTCGTTGCATATTTTTGAAGTTATTCTTGCCAATACAGTTTATTAACGACAAATGCAAGTACAAAATAAGTTTGATGCTTAGTAGCATTTATTTATTAAATTTTCGGTCAACGTGCTTAAAATGTAAATAATTTTAGATTTTATATTTACATCCGAAATTGGCCGCTTGTGATATTAACACTGTTGTGAATGTCGCTTGCATCAAAAATTATACCCAGTGCTGGCTCACCCCCTCTTACATGGGGACACAAATAAATCAGGCGAAATTTGGGTGTAGACACCTCTGCCTATCCATATCTTGGGGAATAGAGATTATAACTTTTAATTACGAATCGGTGTCAATTTCATGTTATTTAAAATGAAATGAACCGAAAAAAATTAAAAATAAATCCCGTAAACAATAATATCATACGACTGTAAATAACTCTTCTCCTATTGTATAACCTATACTTGAGGTAATATTATAAATACAAAAGGAACTCTGTTTGTCTATCTTTTCGTCAAAATTACTCAACCGATTTATCGATCGATCGATTTCAATACATTGAATTCATCGATTCTCTTAAAATTTATGCAGATGCAAGCCAATTCTATGGCGGTCGATGGTCTTTGAAAGGGGCCCGGAAGCCTGAAACACCGATACTTGCTACGTGACTCAGTCGTTATATCTCTATCGCCCAAACTATGGTACGTAGCATTATAATAGAACTGTTATTGGTTAGAATAGGGACCTTGGAATGTTTGTTTTCACCCGTCTTTGATATTCCCGAACAAATTTTATGTTTCAGTTGTTCTCACAAAGCAAAGACTTTTTTATGTCTAAGATTTTTCTTCTAAATAAATTAACTGCTCTGTGGTTTCATTCAAAGTTCCAAAAATTCATTCGTTTCAAAACATGAGTTTAGACGAAGATATTGATAAGATATTACTTACTATAAATATATATTAGAAGTCGTTTGTCTAATATATAAAATACTGTCCATCAAAAAATAATAATTGATCAAAACATATATAACTGTTTAAAATGTACATTAACATAAATTCCTTAAGATGTTTATTTCTTTAGCATTTATGGAGCCCTAATAGTTTCCTCATACCCATTTATTCTGGCCATAGTATAGTTCAGAGGTAATATATACTCGAAAGTATTATTGTAATACGTCTTTTCACGCCTAAAAGTATTTTTAACGCCGAAAAGTACTAAAAATGTTCATAATGTATCAGAACGATGTACAGATTTGGTAATTATTAGAGCATTAGAGGATTTCAGATTTGATTTATCGTAAAATATAGATTTCATTCGGGCAAAGCAGTAAAACATTTCGAAAGTGTATTTTTTGTTCTGTTATGGGGCGCTGTTTGATAGGTCTTTAAAATAAACAAATAACAAAATAGTTTTTAGGGTCTGAGCTGTTGTTCTCCGACGACCTGTATAGTTTCAAAGAGTTATTTCCGGAATGTGAGAAATTCAGTGGGTCCTCTCCTCATAGACCTCAAGCGTATAGTCGGGAGCCATAACTGGTAAATTTCTCCGGGAACGAGCCCGTTGCCACGCAGAACAGTACAGATTGAGGCGAGTGACTTTCAAAACAAACTGTACTTAAGTTCTTTGGTGGTACAGACAGGAGAATTTCTATTTAGAATGTATCTCCTCTAGATTATTCCACTACCTGGAAGAGCCTCCAGGGTGCTCGAGCTGGAAGGGACGGGTTTTTACAAAAACCATATACATTTTATTTTTACAAAAACCCGTCACAAAAAATGTGAAAGTGTGTGCCCTGCGCTTCCCTATAAAGGTTGGTGATAATAATCTGCAAAATCTTAATGAAGTAATTTTTTTTACCGCATGTCATGGTTTTGGTGCTTCTACATCCAAACATCACTATTTATATTATTATGCTACAATACTTGACTTGACTTGACTTGACAGAAAGAAAGCTGTAAACTTATAAGCGCTTACCAGCGTTTGTAAATGCTGGTGACCGGCGCATGGTAATATAGGTACACGTGAAATTAGTTTTAACCATGCCATTTAAAATCATCGTCCGATGAGTCCCACATTTTGCTAGCTCTGCTTCTACCTGCTTCCTTTGTGTTGACTGTTACCAGAACGGACCAGCGCTAGAAAGCGCTTATAAGTTTCCAACTTTCTTCCTGTATACGGCCAAAGAAATAATAAAAGTACATTATTTGAAATTATGTATTTTGGCTCTGTATCGCATTGTGTAATAAAATGTCAAATTGTAATCGTTACGTTTAAGAAAACCACCCGGAAATTTTGGACTTTGCTATGTGTTTACAATGGGTTTGGAAATTTTGACCTAGCGATTCGTAGATGGTTTTAATACTCCAATCGAAACACTACGCCAGTGTGCGTATTCGTTTGTACGCGTAGGGTAATTAGATAAACCCTTAAGGGCGGTGGCTGCTTAACTGGTTTAAGTAGTGCTCACGGGCACCCGCGGGTGGCGACTGCCGGGTTATCTCGACCCGCGTTAATTGTAATGCCCCCAGATTAAACCGCGATATAAGGACACGAATATCCTCAGGATTATACCAAGACGTGACTGCTTTGTATGCCAAACTCGCCTTAGACATGCATATGCTAATCGTGGTACGTTTGATTAGATTCCGAAGGTGAAATTGTTAGGTTTTGTTTGGGATGTTTAGGTTGTGTGCTTGAGAGTTTTGATAAGACGTGGGTCTCGGGTGCAATGGTTTTGGTAAAAACAGGGAAGCGTTCATCTACGGCTGATGGTGCCTTTTTACCTCTCTATTGATAAATTTACTAGGTGTACAGTCTCTTGGTAGATCTGTACTATCTGTTGATGACTTGCTGATGTTACGGATGTAAATGACAACTCTTAGTACTTGATCTTGTTTATTTTCTTGATATTAACGAGTACACACTAACATGATCTAATGTGAACTGAATACAATAATTTCATATTAATTTATTAAACGGAATATGCTGACGCGGGTCATGTGCGGTAATTAGAACCGTACATATTCCCGGGCCAGAGAAAGTAATTAAGATAATTTTGTAAAACTTAAGATATAAATTTATATAAAAATACAAATGATAAGAAACAAATTTAAATATTTCATACAGAGCTATTAAACATCTCATTGAATTTACGCAAAATGGGGCTCGTAGACTTGTTTTCGAATCCGGTGGTAGGCGACCGTGTCTCCGCTGCGTAGGACGGGCTCCCGCTGCCTCCGGCGCGCGCGCTGGCCGCCGGCGGGCGGGCGGCTGGAGGTCCGCTCAGTACACGCATCTCGATTGCTTGCTCTGCCGCACTTGGATGCATTGTCATACGACTGTGTCGTATCCGTCTGATGATGATGATCATTCCAACAATAATCATTACGCCGATTATGAAGTATATCATGACGTAGTGATGTATATCATGATGAGACACGCTGTCCAGTAGAATCTTGTTGTTCTTCATATATCGTATCTTGTCTTCGATTAGTGAAGCTTCTAACTGGAATTCTATGTGTGACGTGTTGGTCATGTTCAAATGTGGTATGCTTATGTTGATCAAATGATTAATTGGTGAAATTTTTGGTGTATACAAATCTGGAGTTATGCGAACCTCGCTTGAATGAGGTTTATGAGGATAAATGGTGAATTCGTCGGTTTTGATTATACATCCATGACCTACGCTTACGAGTCCTGCGCCAGTCAGCTGATGTGCGGTCATTTGATTCCCACACATTGTTCTTACTTGACATTGCTCGCAACATGAGTAGATATATGTGTTGATAGAATAGCTAATTTGCCATGTATTTTTACACGTTCTTATTTTAGTTTCACATTCCTTGTTTTGTAATTGACACAGGTTTTTGTCAGCTTTCATCAAATATTCTGGTTTCATACTATGGCAGAAATACATTTCCTCTGTTGTATGACAGGATCTGACATCTATTTCACTCATTGGTATAAAAGTATCTTTCTTGATGTTCATTGCAACATAATCTGATACGGGAACCAATTCGATGACTTTGGTGTCTTGATGTTTCGGTATCGGTATGATCTTCAAAATTTCATAAGTCTCCCTGCTGATTAATGGTATTTTAATCTCGAATAGAAGATAATCTTGCATCATCCTTGTTTTGATCTTGATAAGGTTATACAATTTTCGAAGGTCCGAATGAATATTTTCGATGGGAAGAGACACATCTTTAGGTAACTTGCTTGCTATAATACTTAATTCTTCAGTTAGTTGGTTCGGCGTCAGCAAATGTAAGTTGAACCGTCCTTGATAAATGTCGGTCACTGTGTCTAGTAGTGTATTTTGTAAACCTTTTAAGTTGCTTAGAACGTTACTTGCTATTATGGACCCAATTGCGAAGTCATTAGCGTAGTTATTTGCTTGTGTTTCATCTTTCAATTGTTTCATGGCATTTTCTAGCATATTCATATGTTGAGTTACTACTTTACGCTGTTGGTCCATCACATACTCTGTTTGTCTCAATAAATTATTTTCAGATTCGACAACTGATGTCTGATTTTTCCAAAGGTTCACAATATGTTTTTGGTTTTCTTGCAATAGTTTTATGTCGGTCTTATATTGTTCAGCGAATCTTTCATCTAGAACACCGAACAGTGTATTCGCTAGATAGCCGACGCCGTTTATAAGACCTCGGCGTATCCGTTGTCTGGCCGGGCGCTGGTCGAGATGCTGACTCAGTAGCAGCTGGTTATAGTATTGTAGTTCCGCGTAGTCGTGACGTAACTGGAGTAGTATCGCGTCACAATGTGCTTGCTCTCGTATTTTGTTGCATGTCGTAGCGAGTGTTTTTAAATATGTATCAAGCGTCTTGTTTCCTTGCCAATAAGGCTCCATTTGATAATATACAATAAGTTTCCATTCATCCTTGATCAATAGCATATCGGCGACCTTGTCGAAGTATAAACTTTGGTTATCTCTGAACTTGCTTATGTTTACGTTGGCTTCAGAATTTGCTAAGACAGACATGAATAGAAGGAATGTCATTAGCAATGAAGTGAAAAAGGATTTCTTGGTGTTTCTTTTCCGCTTATTTGACTCGTGTGTAATAGGTTCCGTTCGTTTTGACTTGATTTCAGGGTCATCTTCGTGATTGGTAAGTATAGATAACTTGATAATTGGGCGTTTCATGAAGCCACCTTTAGTTTTGAGAGTGACAACACGAACTAAATTATCACGGCCTGGATGTAGTTCCACTACTCTTCCCATGAGCCACTTGCCTGGTGGGAGGTTATCTTCTTGTATGAGAACTACATCGTTAATCTTGATATTACTTTTTGAATGTTTCCATTTTGACCTTGATGTCAGCTGAGTGAGATATTCCGTTTGCCAACGCTTTCAAATATCGTGCATGATTTTTTGAGTCAATTGCCATCGTGTTCTTAAATCTCTCTCTGTTTCTACTAATGTCAAAACTGGTCCACTTGAAAGGAAATGTGCCGGCGTTAGGAAGTCTAGATCTTCTGGGTCTTCTGTTAGGGCGCATAGTGGCCTTGAGTTCAGACACGCTTCGATCTGAGTAAGTAATGTTGTGTACTCTTCGTAGGTGAGTTTTTGGTGCCCTATGACTCTTTTGAGATGAAATTTAAAACTTTTCACTGCAGCTTCCCAGAGACCTCCCGCTGATGGCCACGATGGTGCGTTGAAATGAAACTTAATTTCCATATTAGCTAACTCTTGATGTAGCTCTACATTAAATGTTTCTAAAATTTCTTTGTATTCTTGTTGTAGTACTCGGCTTGTTCCAACAAAATTGCTGCCATTGTCGCAATACATGTTTGTTGGCGTTCCTCTTCGCGCGGCCATCCTGCGTAGAGCCGCTATGAACGATGATGTTGACAAATCAGAGACCAGCTCTAAGTGGACAGCCTTTGTAACCATACACACAAATACTGCCACATATCCTTTTGTAGTTTTTATACCGCGGCCCTTGTTGGCCTTCAAAAAGACGTGCCCAGTGAAGTCCACGCCAGTGTGCTTGAACGGACGTGACGGATTCACCCTTGATGTCGGTAACTCTCCCATCATTTGTGCTTGCATGCTTGGCTTCTGTCTCTTACAGGTAACACACTTGTGAATGAATTTTTTTGTGGTCCTGATAGCACTCGGTATCCAATATTTTTGTCGAGTAAATGCTAATGTTATGCGAGCTCCTCCGTGAAATGTGAGCTCGTGCGAATGCTTGATTATTAGTTCTGTGAGCCGGTGATTTCGAGGTAAGATAATTGGGTTTTTCATTTCAGGACTAAGATGAGCGTTTTTCAGTCGTCCGCAAACACGAAGGATACCTTCATCATCCAGGTAAGGATTTAAGGTGAGTATTTTGCTTTTTGATGGTATCTGTTTCTTGTTTTTCAGGTTATTTATTTCGTCTTCAAATTCTATATTTTGTACTTGTTTTATTATTATTTGTTTTGCTTGAGTCAATTCTGATAATGTCAGCCACTTCCTTGTTTCTCTCGGGTGTTTTCTAGTTGCAAATCGGCGTATCCAGGCGAATACTCTTACAAGTTTAGTGAATGAGCTATACTTGTCTATTAACCCATTTATAAAGGTATTATGGTTGTCTTGTGATATTACATAAACTTGTTTTTGTGCTGATTTCTCTTCTTCGCATGTAGTATATACAGGCTGTTCATCTTGGTTTGAGCTTTCTGAATTAGATAGCCATTCTGGCCCTTGCCACCATAAAGGCTGTTGCACCAACTGATTTGCTGATAATCCACGGCTTGCGCAGTCAGCGGGATTTTCTGAAGACTTCACATAGTGCCAACACTGGGATGGCAAGATCTCCGTTATCTTGCGAACTCTATTGGCTACGAAAGGCTTCCAACGGTCAGGATTTCCTTGGAGCCATCCCAACACTGCCATAGAATCGATCCAGCCGTAAATCTTGACTTCTTGACTTGTTAAAAGAGTTTGTTTGACCTTGTCCATCAATTTCGAGAGAAGAAGTGCTCCACACAGCTCCAGTCTTGGTAAGGATGTTTCTTTATTGTTCGGAACTAATCTTGATTTTCCGGCAATCAATTTTATTTCAGTCTGTTTTGAACCTTGTACTTTGCTGTATATAACGCAGGCGTAAGCTTTCTGCGATGCGTCACAGAACCCGTGCAATTCGAGCTTACATGTAGCGTTCGTTTTCAACCATCGTGGTATTTGTATGTTATTAATATGTATATTATCTTTCTTGATATTTTTCCATTCTAGATTGATGTCTTCCGGAAGTTTTTCATCCCAGGTGAGGGATATTGTCCAGACCCGTTGAAAAAGAAGTTTTAATTTTGTAGAGAGCGGAGTCAGCCACCCTAAAGGGTCAAATAGCTTCGAGATATCAGATAGAAGCGATCTCTTTGTATTATTTGTTGTGTAATCTTCACTTATTTTCGATTGAAAAATAAAAACATCTTTGCAGGGGTCCCAATACAATCCAAGTGTTTTTGCTGACTTGCTTAGCTTGAAATTATAGTTATCTTGATCTTGCTTGCTAGGTTCATCTAATAACTCTTGATAGTTAGAATTCCACTTCCTTAAATTGAAGTCACCGCATTTCATGAGTTTCATAAGATCTTGCTTTAAACGAAGAGCTGATTCCAGGGTATGGGTTCCATGAAGTAAATCATCCATATAAAAGTAGTTTTCTACGACTTTCGCAGCTTCCGGATAATTATTTCTTTCGTCATTCGCCAGCTCCCGCAGCGTCATCATTGCAAGGAACGGAGCGGCCTTGGTGCCGTACGTAACCGTTGTAAGTTGATACTCTTTCATTGACGCATGTGGGTCATCTCGCCATATGATTTTTTGAAAAGCTTGATCTTCTTCATGCATCCATATTTGCCGAAACATTTTTTCTATATCGGCAGTTATGGCCACTTTATATTGTCTCCAGCTTAAAATAAGCGTTAAAAGATCTTTTTGGAGATTTGGCCCCTTAATCATGCAGTCGTTAAGACTTGTTCCGCTTGTTGATTTCTGGGATGCGTTGAAGACGACACGATGGGTAGTTGTTGTGGAATCTTCACGCAGGACGCAATGATGAGGTAAGTAAAATTCTTGATTGTTGTTATGGCAGGTGGCGAGTTTCATGTGACGTAATTCTTTGTACTCTTGAATAAAAGTCTTGTATTCTTTTGCGATATTTGTGTTTCTCTGCAATTTTCGTTCCAATTGGAGGAATTGTGCGATGGCTTTGTGTTTGGACTGTCCTAATTCATGAATATTAGATTTTAATGGTAGTCGGACTTGATATTTCCCATCAGTGAGCCTTGTTGTTGTTGCCTTGTAAAAGTTCAGGCAGTCATCTTCTTCAGTAGAAGTAGACGCATCATTCGGGATATCTTCTATTTCCCAAAATGTCTTAATCTCGTCAATATTGTTCACAATAATATTACATTGTAAAGTATTTATTTTGCCGCATAAAATCCAACCTAGTCTTGTTTGTTGGGCGACGAGTGTCATATTATTAACCTTGTGCATTCCATGTAATAATATACTTGAATAGATATCGGCTCCAAATAAAATGTCAATACACTTGCTTGTATTGAAATTGGGGTCAGCTAAATTAATTGTATTTAGGAACTCCCATGATGGCCTTATGAATGACGTATTGGGTAAGTTTCTTGTTAAGTTTTTCATTATATAAACGTCTGTGTTAAATACATAATTTTCAGTGTTGGAACAACATCTAATATTTATCATTCCTTTGCAGGTGTTGTCCTTGGTTCCGACTCCTGTTATGATGCCCCTGCAGTTTTGTCGCGGGATTCCCAGAATTTGAGCAGCATTAGACGTTATCAAAGAGACTTGTGACCCCTGATCTATAAGTGCTCTCATAGTTCGATATTCTCCATCGGCTCCTTGAACTTTAATCAAAGCTGTAGCTAATAAAATTTCGGTGATATTGTTTAGTTGAGCCACGTGTGTTGAGCCTTGTTTTGTTATCGATACGGCGTTGCTAGCCGTAGCTCTTGACGACACGTCGGGCGGTGTCGAATTATGTTTCCCACAAGCGGAGTGCATTATCGTATTATGATTCCCATTGCATTCTCGGCATCTTTTACTTGATATACAAGGATTTCCATTATGGTTGTATAAGCAATTGTAACAAAAGTTGAGTTTCGAAATACATTGTCGTTTCTGGCTAGGCGACATTTCCAAGAATTGCTTACAAAAATAAATTCTGTGCTCATTACTGTTACAAATGGGACACTTTAATATGGAATTTCTTGAATAGTTAGGCTGCGTAGTAGCCTTGTTGCTAGCGAAGTGCCTGATGTTGTATGATTTTTCTTGTCTATTTGCTTGAGGTAATAATTTTCTATGATAATTTTCAGATTTTCGGCGGCTTGATTCCAACGTTGTAAATTTTAATTCCAAATATTTCAAAAAATCTTTTAGGGTTGGTAATTCTCTTGGTTGTTTCAACCATGCTTGATAGTCATCATAGGTGTCTGAATCGAGTTTTTGTATTAAAATATACACCAGAATAGGGTCCCAGGTGGCTATATCAATACCTAAGTTCTTGATAGCGTTTAGGCATTCAGTAGTGACGTCATGCAATCTCTTAATTTGGTTGACGTTTGTGTGTTGCATAACTGGAACATTCATTATGGTGTCCATGTGGTGATGAAATATCATTTTCTTGTTATTGTAGCGATAGTTCAATATATCCCAACTGTCATGATAGTTTTCAGAACTTATTTGTAGGTGTTGAATAAGTCGCTCCGGCTCTCCCTTTAACTTGCTTTTAAGGAATTGCATTTTTTGTGCGTTTGATAATGTAGGGTTGCTATGTATAGCTTCGTAAAATAAGTCCTTGAATGACATCCATTGCTGATAGTTGCCGTTGAATATAGGGATGTCAAGATGTGGGGTTGATTTTTCCCTATGCGAAACTGAGCATATCTTGCTATTTATGGCTCTTTTTATCTCGTGATACTTTTTCTCGTGCTCAGTGAATCTCGACTCATAATTCTTGTTTGATCCTTCAAGTTCACTGTCCAGTTCCCAATGCAGGGTGTCTATCGCATTCCAGCGCGCTTGAATGGTCTTCAGAGAATCTTCAAATTCCCATCTCTCTTCCATAAATTCGATATTAAAATTAGACGCGGTTCTTGCAAACGCCTTAAAGTTACTGAATTGCCTTTTTAGCATATCATCCAGTTTACTATTGTTACCCGAATTGATTTTCCCAGTAACTTCCTGAGGCTTTGTACATACGTCGTCTTCTTGGTTATTATTGCCTTGTTGCATGTTTGATGTCTTGATGTCTTCTTGTAAAGATAGTTCAGCCCAGCTCCCGATTTCTTGCGAGGGGCCCGGTAGTACTTGAATTTCGTCAGAAGTCTTGCTAGAACTTGATTTTTCAATGTGTTTATAGGCAGCCAAATATTCTTGCTGTGTGTGTTCGTAATAATTGTCTGTAAAATAATCTTCGTTTTCGGATAGCCGGTCTTTGAGTTTGTCATGATTTTTTCCATATTGAACCCAAAGCTTGTCTAGCGTATCCAGACGTCTCTTGATATACTCTTGAGTTTTCCGAGCTTGGCTATCTTTTTTAAAATTAATAAACACCTTCTTGATTTCTTCTGCGATTTTCACTTGTTCGTAGAGTATGTCTTTTACATCCATGATGAAGGAAAAAAAAATTACCTTGTTTCTTGATATAAACTTGATAATCACTATAACTTGCTTGCTTGTTATGACGTCGTCACGTCACAAACGAAAAAAATTCTTGATTTATGTTTATAGTGATAGGATAGTAGGTACCTTACTATATTTTCTTTGTTGTGCACAAACTTGATGAAAATGTGGGATTGTTGTTACTATCACAAACAAATAACCACAGGATCTTGGACCCCAAAAACTTGATTCTTGATAATATTTGTATTTCGCTGGCCTTGATAGTCCGTTGTTTAATGTGTCCCCGAATGATTCAAGCGCCTTCTCAATCCACGTCGGTGAGACCCGCTGGTGGGAGGCCGACGGAACCGATCGCTATCACTCGAAAATCACAAAAAAAATCTTGGCTCGAAGGACCATAAAGATGTACAGTCTCTTGGTAGATCTGTACTATCTGTTGATGACTTGCTGATGTTACGGATGTAAATGACAACTCTTAGTACTTGATCTTGTTTATTTTCTTGATATTAACGAGTACACACTAACATGATCTAATGTGAACTGAATACAATAATTTCATATTAATTTATTAAACGGAATATGCTGACGCGGGTCATGTGCGGTAATTAGAACCGTACACTAGGGTTTACCCTTTAAGGCAGATTTCTTGAAGTCATGTTTTTGTTTTGCCTATAATCGGATAGTATATACAATATAACATTCCGCAAAAAGTCTTTTAGCAAACACTCACTTAACATACCGACAAAAGTCATAATTTTGTAATTAAGAATCATCATGCCTAGCTGGACTACTTGTCCAAGGTTACTCGTCAACAAGTTCCAGTGTAGAGCTGCTGACCTTCACAGGAGTGGGACCAACATGGGAATTAGACATGATCTTTGTCTTGTCCATTTTCAGGTCCACAGTTTTGTTGAGGAGCTCTACATAGGTCGTCGAGAATTGTGCCAAGGTCTTTCAGGATATCAGCCATGACCACGATATCATCAGCAAAACGAAGGTGAGTAATGTACTCGTCATTTTTGTTGAGGCCATATCCTACCCAGCCCAGAAGCTTAAACACGTCCTACAACGCATTTGTGATCAGTTTCGGCGATATAACGTCGCCCTATCTCACACTTCGCTGGAGTGGAATTGGTTTTGAGTTCTGGTCCTGAAGACAGACAGACATACAATAGCTGCAACACATGGATGTATCGATAGTCTATTCGGCACTTCTGGAGCGACTGTAGCACGGCCCATATCTCGACAGAAGAAGAAGAAGAGAAGAAGCATATATATGTGATCTATAGTACTAAAGCCCTTTCGGATTCTGGCTTGTTCTTCAATTGGGCCCTGTCACCCTACATGAAGAACAGTGACACCATGCAACCGTGCCATGCTTTTGGCGTTTTGCCCTCGAGTATGATGGCGTTACCAGCCTCTGGAGAGCTTCCGGAATGCACTTCCACCGGTTTTTAAAAAGCTCTGCTGTAACTCCATCATCAGCCGGTGCCTTGTTGTTTTAAAATTGTTTGAGAGCCAAACTAATCGCGCACAGGCTGACGTCTGGGATAGTGTCGTGTTAATCTGGCTCTAGGGCATGTAGCCTAAGTTATAGGTACTATTGCTTATACGAATATTTAATGTTAGTTTTAGCACAAGCCCTTTAATTGCTGTAAATGCATAAAATTATGATAAAATAGCTAAAACACAAATCACATTCTGTGTAATACCTTATAAAATGAAAGGTAAGCCGTAAAACCTGGACCCTTTCGTTGGGAGCAATAACAAACACGCGTCGGCGTCCCGCAACCCCTCAAGATCACAAATTCAAATTGCACCTTAGAATTCTTAATTATTGAAATCATAAATCAAAACGTGCCGTCTGGGCGGGCGCCCATAAAATTTGGAGACGGGAGTCGAGTGTGGTGGGATTAAGACATTATCACTTTTCTTTCGAGCAGTCGTGCCCTCGCTGGCTGTAAATCAGAGGCTAAATCCTCCGGATTAGATTCATAGAGTTGCCGCGGCCTGCGAACCGTGCCTCCCGATAATAGCGTCGTGTGCTCGCGTGATTTTGCTTTTAAATCGACTCCCCGAAGATAAATACTCGTACAATTTGGCCCGGCCCCGAATCGAGTTTAAATAGCTTTGGAAGTTTCGAGTTTATAGCGAGACCTGAATCGGACTGATAGCCGGACAGTGTCGATGGGATCTGGGAGCTTGTTTCTTATCGGAGAACAAAAGACGGCTTTTACCTGCGAACTGTTTAGGACGGTCCAAATTGTTATCTTCTGTTAAGTTTCTTTGGAATTATCGATACAGTGTTCATAATAGAAATAGAAGGTAGAACTTTGAGTTTGCAATAATATTTAGAAAATCAGGAAAGTTTTCAAGAATTACCTAAGAGAGATATTAGGGGTTTATGAAAATATTTAAATGCAACAAAGATAATTTCGTTTATGACACATTTGCTAGTTAAGGGTCTCTTATTTCACCAATTCCAATGTCATAATCTATCACATTACGTACTTGTGCGATAATGTAAAGTAAAACGCACAGTTTATGATGTTCCGTCTAAAAACGAACGATACTTTTTTAAATCTTAGCAAAGAGTTTTTATGTTAGAAAGGTAGTCAACATTTTCTTAATAAAATTACCTTTGGGAGATGAAATATAATAAATAAACATTTTATTCTCTAATTTCATTTGCAAATTGTTAAAAATTTTATAACGGCTTTAACAAGTGATTAAAGATTTATTAGTTTAAGAATGTCTGAGTTTTATTTATTTTCTCGCAAATGTGTGATAAAACGTCGTATGACATACGTGCGGTTTTATAATTACAGCCCCTGCCTTCTTAGAGCCCTCACCTACGGCTCGGGCTAGCAATATCGCCTCGGCTGTAATTTTCAACTTTCCGCACTTATATCATAATGAACTATTGGCACTCTACTATTAAAGTTTTAAGTCCAGCCATCGCGTAAGTAGTAAGCTCGGTGACGTAGTGGTTAGTATGCTTTGGCTTTCGATTGAAAACAAAGCTACCTTCGCCATGGTCAAGCCATGGATGGGTGACCAAAACTTTGTGACCTCGAGCTCCTCCGTGCTTCGGAAGGCACGTTAAGCCGTTGGTCCCGGTCGCTATTGCGACTGTTTCTACCCATCAACTCGCATTGGGCCAGCGTGGTGGTGTTGCTGCCCATACTCCTCATGTGCTTTTCCATGAGCTAGGCCTGTGCCCAGCAGCGGGATGTATATAGGCTGAGGACATGACGTAAGTATTTCCTTTTAATAAAGAAGCTAAAGCACACCAACCAATATGCCACCGAAGTCCTCCATAACCCTTTGAGTGCTATGCGAAAACCGGTGTTCACAAACAATACATGTTTTTCGCACTGACTGAGCTCCTCATTTTTAATAAAAGGTAACTATTAAAAAAAACTGAAAATTTTATATCAAAAGATTTGAATAAATTAACTTTGGATGAAAATTTTTAATTTCATGATTTCTCGTAAGAGAGAGAGTAGTACAGTAGTACCATGTGTACTATTTAGATAGAAAAAGAAATAAATCTTTGGAGTCCTAGGAATATTGTGGTAGCTAGTATCAGTGTCTAGACTGATACTAGCTACCACAATATTCCTAGGAGTCTAGACAAACGTCGTCTGAATTTATGAGCCTTTGACATAACAGGAATTAATATAAAGAATTAGACAGGTTGGTAATGATTTAAGAGAAGAAAAGGAGATGCATAAGCTTCAACATCATGGAGACCATTTTGAACAAATGATACAGAGAAAAATCATACCTACCAAAGTTATTTTTTTAAAATAAAATATTATGATTGTCAAATGCTTTATTATACTTATTTCCTACTATTTTTGTCACACGGCATTTTCCAAGGGGCAAAATTAAAGTGTCATAACTTTTTAAGTATTCCACTTAGGGCGGATTCGACCAAATTTTGATTAGCTACACTGGTGTAGTTATAACAAAAATGCTTTCGCTGTCAGATGCGTACGGGGCCGATTTTTGGCTGTGTACGCAGGACTAGAGCCGATTCGACCAATGCAGTTTAAGCATTTATTGGTCCGTACCTCGTATTGCAACACGGAACTTGGTCGAATCCGCTCTTAGAGCTTTACTTTGTATGTCTTTTAGAAGAAGACTAGCATTTTTATTTACTACAAAAAATTTCTTGTTTTTCTAGCTGTCAAAAAAGACCTCAAACATGTTTGTAGGACCTATACATACATTAGTTCATTACATAAGGTGCCATTTTATGAAATTTATTTAAATCACTCTTTAAATACGTAAAACGTCGATAAAATTTCTCTAATATTCACACACACACACACACACACAAAATCTCACACATAAAAAGCAAGTTTAGCTTATTTCTTAGCAAGTTAAAGAATACTAATTTCCTTGTAAAGAAAATAGAAAAGAAAAAGCAAACTCAATAATGACGATGAGGAAGACAAGGAAGTTATACCTTCTACGAGTATGTTGTCATTTGACAAGCCGAAAATAATGTATGTTGCTATTACGTATAATTTTTTTCATAATTAATTTAAGAGAGTACGTTTTCTAGCTTTAGTTTATTGCTTGTTAACTTCATTAAGTTGCAAAAGGAATTAAAATTTCACAGTTTTTCACCCTTCCAGCCGGAACAAATCAATGCAGGCAGTACAATTTCTAAGTAAAGTATTCAAATATCATATTACATATAAACAATTATACTTATTAAAATTGTTTGTAATATTTAAACACAAAGAACATCAAATATCGAAATCGTCTCCCACTATTTTTACCAGTTCGTTACCGGGAGCCGTCGTTAGTAGGTAAGTTAGTAAATGTATACATTTGGGGTATTTACATAGTTTCTTTCTTGTATTCCTTAAAAAAAGAAATGAATCCAAAGAAGTTTTTAAACTACCAAAAACCAAAAATAATGAAGGTATAGACGTTCCATCCAAGTTGCCAAAAAGGTAAACAGAACGAAGGTAATGTTTTATCTCTAAAATGTTTTGTAATGACTGTAGGTAATTCAACTCAATTGAAACGGACAACAATTGTTACCGTTAATTATATTTACGAGCCGAATGTCCATGTGAAAAGTGTGATTATTCAATAACAAATTCGGTAAGTCGGCTTTTTTGTTTACCTTTTTTGGCATCTTGGATTGAAACGTACTATAGTTAAAGTGGCGATGAAGATACAAATTCTATTGCACGGGGGATTGGCGTGAAGCACTCAGTGTAACCTCCATTCAGATGGACAGATAACCCACTAATGGTTGTGGGTATTGAAGTTCCTATTATATACGTTTAGAACAATATTCATGGTTGCCTTGGTCGTGATAATGTGTTTGGGGATGATTCGAAAAGTGATACGAATATAAGTGCATAAGTAAGTAACTAAGAGCGAATTCGACCAAATTGAGATTAGTAACACGGGAATAGTAATGCCAAGCTGAGCTGAAACGATTGGTCAAATCTGCCCTAAGGGCGGAGCCGATTAGCTATCTTAGTTTTTTCAATTTGGCTACACGCGAGTAATATTATTTTAACGGAGTACGCAGTTTTTCGCGCACGAATGTGTCAATGTCTCGTTTGACACAGGGCAGATTCGACCAATCGTTGTAGCTCAGTTTGGTATTACTATTCCCGTGTTACTAATCTCAATATGGTCGAATTCGCCCTAATACAAGTAACTAATGTTGAGTGGTAATAAATCTGCCTGGTACCAAATGGTTACCGTAGCCTATGCTCATAGTATTTTCTTTATATGCCATACTTTGCCTGCTTTGTAAAAATCAAGAGAACAATCCTTTGTTGGTAATGTCCTTAAATAGAAATTTGTCCCCTTAAAAAGGCGACCTTAGGCAAAGCAGAGACACTGTACACAGTTTAAAGTGTAATTTTGCTGCTATAGGTAGAGAACCTACCAAAGCACCCTTACTCACCTATTTTATATTTGCCATGGCGACATACATATCAAGTGAAATGTAGGCTAACACCTTAGCCTACCCCTTCGGGGAAAAAAAAGGCTCGATAATATTGTTACCATTTTACAAAATAAATCATTCCCCCCCCCCGTTGCCATTTCCACGACTAGAACCAGTTTCTGTCAATGAAGTGCGTGTGTTTGTGTGTTATTTAGATACGCTATTATATTACGGACCTTGCATCAAAAATATACAATTTGTTAAAATGTACCGCATGAGCGCATTTTATGCCCTTAAGGCTGCTTTTCTATCAAAGCTACACGAAATTGCTAACCGGTGCTCGAGGAAAAAATACACCAATTGGATTGCTTGGTTTCAAATTACTAGGAAAATGGGGCAATCCTATTGGCTTATTTTTCCTCGCACACTGTTTAGATACCTCGAATAGCTATGGTGATAAACAGATCAATGTTAAATTCTTTAACATTATTCCATGGGCAATAAGGATCAGCGACAAAGTACACTTTAGGAAATCGGCAGTGCATTGTAAACTATATAAACGTCATTGAAGTGTCTATGCATAAAATATAATGGACAATCGAAAAAATTATACACGACGTTTTCGAAACGTAATCAAAACGTTCCAAAAGCAAATAAAGTTTTAATGTAAAAAACTAATTTAAACGTGTCTGGACTATTAAATCAAGTGATTATGGTTTCGGTATTATTATAATATATATAATTAAAAAACAATACAATTAAAAAACACATTACATGTTATATGTACGTTTGAAGTTTGTGTGTTTTGAAATATGCACGCAGATAGTATTGATTAATGTAACACCCTCAAGAAGGGTAAAATGTGTGAGGGGAAAAATCAATATCGCAGCAGAGAAACTTTAAAATAAGTGGGGTAATAGTGCACCGGGCATTGTACACGGCAAGCCCTGCCTTCTGGCCATTCGTCATTTCGTCATGTTTGATAAGGGGTGGTACAATTAAGTAAGGAATATTTTATCACTTCTTTGTTTTTATTGACTGGACTCGTACAATTTACTTACGAAATTTTGAATCTTAGTATCAAGTAGCAACATAGACGGTGTCATTTTCTTATATAAATCCTTGTAAAATTTTACCTACATTTGAATTTTGAAAAAATCTAAGAAACGTAGTTTTGACTTTTATTGCTCTTTATAAGTTTTCTTAATATTTATAATTTATAGACATTGGCATGTTACAGTTTAATTATTTCTATAGATAATTTATCTTATTAGTGAATAAATTATTATCAAAGTATTATTGACGTGACTAGTGAATATGGTGGATTTTGTGCTTATTTAACATTTTTTTTATTTCACAAAACAATAGTCATCATAGACATCACCTCGAATTAAACCTCTTTGCCATTATTATAATCGTCAACGTAATGGTTATCTGCAGGGTTTTCAAATCAGTGGGAATTGTTAAAACACTTGAACAGCATGGAGCATAACCACGACAACGCTAGCCCAATGCTGATGGTGGTTTGAAATCATTATTTACAAATTAACAATTACAGTGTAAGCAAATTACATTCTTGCAACATTTTTATTAAGCTGTTGTTAAACCCAACCCAACCCAATGGTTGTATGGCTAAATGTGGTCTTAAGGAACACAGTGCTCCTTGGACTCTGCTTACCCCTTCGGGGATCGCAGGCGTGATTGTATATATGTATGTATGTATGTATGTGTTGTAAAACATAAAAATAATATATATGTCTCCTCATTTTCTTCTCCATTTAGGAAGCTTATTTGTAGGACAGAAAAAAGTCACATACAGGTAATATTTATTTAAATGTAAAAAAACTGTGTTTAAAATAAATAAATATGAGGAGTTTTTGGCGGCATTCAACTAGAGCGGACGTGATTTTTATTACAGTGATTGTAATATTGTTCGGAGTGGATCTTGTTACGTAAAATCAGTGTAGTTTTGTGTAATAAGTGGCAATAATAATGAGCAATATGGAGGATCATTGAAATAATTGTCAAGTGGTGTGAAAAACGTTGAGATTTTTATCGTGGTAATCCACCTCATCGAAGTAACACCACAGTGTCTGCCATCGATCGTTTGACGCCAAACTCTCCCAAGATGCATTGAAATGTATTACACTTGCATTTCGATGCAAATACTGAAGACATTATAATACCGAAGACTTGGCTGTATGGGCTCCGTTCCCTTTGCCTTCCCTATATGGGAGAATTTAACAACAACAAAAATAAATAGGCAAAGAAAGTATTGATATCTTAACTATAATTCTATGTTGTTTTTCTTTTGCATTTAAAGAAAAACCTGGCAAGAAATAATATGGAGAGAAGTGAAGCAAAATAGTGATGAACTGTGTGAATTTTATAAAAAACTTAGAGACAAAGCCACCTTAAAAGATATTTTTAATACAGTTGCTCAAAAAGTGGCGTATTGCAGGGACGTGTAGCGTTCGGGATCTGGGCTATTTCACACTCGTGCTTTTTTTTTGCCTTTCCCGAACTCGTGCGTTTTCTTTCCCAACTGTCAAAATTATTTCTATTAAAAAAACAAACATGAAGTTTTAACTAAAAAAAATCATAGAAGTTTTTGCGATTCATGCAAATAGGTTTATTTGTTTTTAAAAAGAAGCTACCTATACTAATTTGTCCAATATCAGAATTAATTAATTGATTGAATGAGTTAGGTAAGGTTTCAGTTCATTTCATATCATTAAATTTCAATTTCATTTCTTATAATAAAAAATACTAAGTACTAAAGACTTGGCTGTATGGGCAGTTCCCTTTGCCTACCAGAATGGGTGAAAAAAAACTGCTTACATTCTACGGTTGGCGCCATTTTCCGAAATTTTCTTTGCGAGTTTAGTTGTTTTTTTACACAAAATGAGTAATTTCGACCTAAATTTTTTTGAATTAACTCCACCGGAACTCAGTATAATTGCACAAAATGCTTCGGAGAACATTTTACCGGAAAAGTCAAAAATTCGCTACATATCTACATACGATGAATTTATTGCGTGGAAAGAAGAGAAAAAAGCAAATAGTTTTTCAGAAAATGTTATGTTGGCATACTTTTCCGAACTCTCAGCAAAATTAAAACCTTCTACGTTATGGTCAAGGTTTTCGATGATAAAAAGTATGCTGAAAATAAGGAACAACGTGGATATAAGTCAATTTCCAAAATTAAATTCTTTCTTAAAACGACAATCAGACGGGTTTACCAGTAAAAAGTCGAAAATATTAACATCGAATGACGTGGAAAGGTTTTTGAAAGAAGCTCCCGATGATTGTTATTTAGCCACAAAGGTAATTTATTAATAAGTATACATATCTACATTTTTCTTTAGTGTTCAGTTTACAAAATCGCAAAATACAGTCAATACATTATTTATATTAATGAAATCGTTTTTTTTAGGTTGCTCTGATTTTTGGCGTTGTTGGAGCTTGCCGCAGAGAGGAGTTAGCCAATATTACTTTAAAAGATATTGAAGCCCATGGAGAAATGCTACTTATCAAGATTCCAAACACAAAAAATAAGATACCGCGAAGCTTTGTTGTTGAAGGAGATTTTCTCACAATAGTGAAAAAATATATGAACCAGCGGTCCCAAAAAGGAAAATCCGACCGTTTTTTTCAAAATTTCCAAAAAGGGAAGTGTACAGCTCAAGTAATCGGCATAAACAAATTTGGTAATATGCCAAAAGAAATAGCTACGTTTCTTGGTCTGCCGGATGCTGAGTGTTATACTGGGCACAGCTTCAGAAGGACCTCTGCTACATTATTGGCAGATTCAGGAGCCAATTTGACGTCCTTAAAGCGACTAGGTGGTTGGAAATCGGACAAAGTTGCAGAAAGCTATATTGGTGATTCATTAAACAACAAACTAGAAACTGGGAAAAAGATCACACAATCCATTAATTTAAAGTCCAGTCCGTCTCCTTCACATGCTGAAGAGAACGTTCGTCCATCTACGAGTACCTTCGTTGATAATGATAATTCATCAGATACAATTCCATCAACTAGCAAACGCCATTGTATGACAAATATACATGAACAATCATACGAAATTAATAATAGTTTGTCTCAAACAGTAAATATGCAACGTAAAATTTCCCCAGTTAGTATAAAAAACTGTACCAATTTCAATGTATATGTGAATTATAACTTTTATAAGAAATAAATGATTAGTTAATTGAGTTAATTGTGTTTTTATAATTTGATTAAATTGCTTCATTTTTTCGCAACTGTATTAAAAATAGTCGTTCAGTACACGTACGGAACCGTCATTGCAACTCGTTCCGACTGTCAACCCTCGCCTTCGGCTCGGGTAGACATTTGTCGGAACTCTTTGCAATGACAACCATTCCGTACTAGTAATGAAATATACTATTCCGCACAACCTGTTTCATCCTTACGATTTTCATTCACAATTTTGTACTTAAATGGACTTAGAAAATTATACGTACCGTGTAATAGAACCTTAAAGATCAATATTTGAATAGTGTACCGTCATACCATGTCGCATATGTAGGGTAATAGTGGAACAATGCACTCGTGTATTGCCTACAGGAAGGGCCGAGTCGCCACTCTCGCGGTATGAGCCTGCTAGGGCTACCAACTTGGAGCATTACCATTAATAGGGAGATTTATTTAACTCTTTTTTGTTTGTTTTCATGTTTAGGACAGTATAGCTAGGTGTCTACTTTTATTATTGCATTAAACACTTTTTAATCAATAAAATCTTGTATAAATAGGATATAAATAAGAAAATAAATGTTTATTGAAAATACTATTTTCATTATATTTTAAAGTTATACTTTGAAAATGAATTGAATTGTTAATTTCATTTTCATTACTATCTACTATCTTATTTACTCCCAATGTGCAAATGTGATCCTATTGAGAAATAGCTGACAAACAATGTAAAAATGGTTGTAAGCGATAGAGATTTTTGTTGACTTCTAGATAAATAAATTAAAACAGTTATTAGGTTATTGGAATTTAAGTACTCCGAATGATTGACGATATTGTCATGGTAAAATACATGTTTTTAACCGATTTCAATAAAAGAGGTTCTCAGTTTAAAAATACTGCGATTAACAGATCCATTGATTGAGCGAAGGACTGATGTATACTTTTACGATGAGCCAATGAATTGATCTTTTCAGTTTACTTAACTAAGGATTCGTTTTCTCATTTGATAGATCTCTAATGAGCAATGCTCTAATGAGAATTGCGCTGGACATGATGTTGGTCACGAGTTACTGAGTACCACACTGACACTATTGTCACATTGTTGTTGTATTTCTTTGTCTTGTCCTATTAACTATTTCATTGGTTATATTATAGCAATGATGATAAGTACTAAAGTGGTTTTCTAAAGTAAACTGCTCATAGTTAATCTCTACCGAACTTTCTTCATTAGGTGCCGTTGAGGGTTCTATTGTCGAAGCAGCGTAGTGTGTATAAATACTTTTTTTATTTCAAAAGGAATACTTCACCTCCAGTGAAACAAGAAAGAATTTTTCGAATCGGTTCCGGCGTCTTCGAGTAATTGGGAACTTATATAAAATTAAGGAATTGAAGTTGGTTAAAAGTCGATGGTCTTATTTGCGATATAATGATGAAATATCGCATAACATTAAATTCAATGTGGCATTATTTTGCCTGCCTCTTTGCTACAAATATGAAAATCATTATGAAAGTATCCTATGCAGTTTAAACCAACATCACTTTTATAATTTGTTATAAATACGTTCTTAATATAAAAAAAAATACAAATTTTTGATCACAAAACAATACATTGATTGTTTTTGACGACCTTCAAGATAAATAGTTTCATTTTTATTAAAAAGAAAAATAAAGATAGAATTGTTGACATCCCTGCACAAACGAGTCACTCAACGCGAGGGTTGTGGCGGCCCTCCGGACTGCATGCTTGTGGGAACTCGATCTGATATATTATAACTAGTACCGTGCTTTATTGTAACTTTTTTATTTTTACCTCTATAAGTTTTCTATTTTAATACAGGAATAATTACAATTATATTTAAATTTAAAAAGGCTTATCTTACCCAAAGATAAGTTTAAGTAACGTACAGACGTAAGGGTAGCAGATGCAGCAAAAAAAAGGAATAAGCTTTGCCAACCTGTATAGTGTATGTTGTATATTTCAGTATTACAATAGAATATATTAATATATTTTACATCCGTCTCTTTAGGAGAAGCCGGGGTGAGGAGAGGAGACAATTTAAACCTTCATCCGTTCTTATACTTAGTTAGATTCTGAAAAGGATTATTATTGCGCGGTATTAATAAGATTGTAAAAAGAAATACTTGTATCTTATATGTTTCAAATAAAAATACTAAACCTTTATTCTCAATATACGAGGTAACTAATTTTGATTTATTTTTTGGTTCCAGTCAATAGACAGCCCTACGCGCAAGGGTCCCACGTGAGGGTCGCCCACGCGGCATGCGGAGCCCTGCGGAACCCTATTCGCGTGTTAGTAAGTTCCCCACGACCTTCCGTAAGATGTTCCGAGTCTTACCGTTTATTTCTCAAATAATTCTCTCGTCTATTTCCTTAGTCAACATGTTTGCGTAATATTTACGTCATGTTACGATGTCATACGTTCATAATGTGTTGTAAAAGATGTCGATAGAGATTTACATTTAGGTCGTAATAATAATGAGTTGTATTTATTTTGTGATAGACACCGTCGTAGATATATTATAAGCTTCATAAGAAGTGGCAATTTATCAACGTATCCTTGTAGGGTAATAAAAAAAATAATGAAAAAATCGTGTTTTCTAATTAACAAAACAATATATTAGTTTTTTTTTCTTACTAATTTTTGTTTTGGATTAAAACTCGGAAACAAACACAGATAAGACTAGAATCTTTCGGGCCAAAATCTTATACGAATTGCGTATAAATCATGGAGCGTAGTACAATAAATAATTTGGTCCCATCAGATAGGGCGGTGGCTGAGTGGAAACAATTTGAGGCGTTATCAGATGGGCGCCGCGGGCGTTACGTGGAAACCGTTTAACCACCTGAATTGTGTAATTGTACCTAGGCTGTTTATTCAGTGCTGCATTCGCTGGAATTCTGAACAAGTTAAATTGTATGTTTAGTACGTAGAATTGTTTTTGCTTTTTACTTATGGTCAATGGTAAAATTTAGTTCAACACCTGCCGGTTTTGTTTCAATTTAAGTACAAGCGTAGTAGGATCCACCTGGTTTTAGGCTTGGTATAAAGACTTACGGGTTTCCTAATTTTTTTTCAAATATTTCAACTCATTACCTCTATTGCACGATGTGGTGTACTACCAAGTAGTCAATTTAAATATACATATTTTAGTAAACTTAGCTACATATGCGGATTATTAATTTTAATGTTTTATTAAATCTGCATAAAATAGTTTCTCTATTACGTGGTAAATTAGAAAAATAATTCTACAGTATTTGGAGCATAATTTTCATGTGATATTTAGCACATTGATTTAGAGTACGTATACTTTGTAAATATTATTTTAGATGGATATTTTTTCAATACGTGTATTTAGTAAGTAAAGTTTCTGTAACTGTTCCTTATTTATCACCGATTACACAAAAACATTTTAATAATCTAAATGTATTATTTGTTTTAGCGAAAATACTCTCTGGCAAACATTTGTAAGTTTCCATGGGTGTAAGTTACAAAACTTACTTCACAATATCACGTTTTAATTTTTATTTGATTTTTTCCGTTTTGAATAGGTTTATATTTTTATAAATAAATAATGTTAATATGTTGTTTAATTAAATTTTTATTTTTGTAGCTTATTTATATTATTAAACTCTTTATTGCACCAATAAACAAAATTACAGTACATAAAAAAAGTATGCAATGGAGGACTTATTAAAGGAGATTAATATGCCTTCTAATTTTTATAGTAACTAGATATATTTCCTACTGTTATGGTATTTTCAAAAAGAGTTAATAAACACACAAAACGGATCCCTCGTGTGATTGTTGACTTTCAAGTTTAGTAATATTTCACGTACCAATTTTTATGATTTATAAATTATTTTGTATACTTGTAATATGAAAATATACAAGTATAGCACCCGTATAGCACCAATGAAAAGTAAAAAAAATACTGAACTTCTTGATTAGAGAAAATAATGTATGTGGGTTTTCATATAGAGCAAAAAACATACAATTCATCCATCACAAGTTCTTCTCAAACACACCAAAAATATTTTTCATTATTTAATAAAATACGACTCAAAAAATTGAAAGCATTTCGTGAAATGGTTTTACGAGCGTGGGATTTGTGCGTAAACGTTTTATTTGTATTATCTTGAAACTTCTTGAGTTTTTCACGTCGAGTTCACCGCTGAAATAAACTTCCGCAAAAAGAAACTTAAGAAACGGGAAAACACTAAACGGGGAAATTAACCAACGCACGTCAAACTATTCATCTGGTATTAAGAAAATAGTTGACGGGGTTAAAAACAATTGGAGAAACTTTTAAAAGCGGTGACTTACCACACAGGTCGGACTAGGGCCGACATCGCTATAAAACGGGCTGAGTCCTCATCGCGCACTAAAGTTATATTTTTGAGCACGCTCTCACTAGTTAACGGCACAGCACTATTTAAAAGCACTGGGTTTATTGCGTGAGACCGTAGGCGGGTCGTTCGCGGCGCGGTAGGAAAAGTTTGTCGGTGGATGCGTTGTGACGTTGGTGGTGCGGAGCGAGCGACGCGGTGCGAGCGTGTCGCGTGCGCGAGTCGCGGACTGTGCGGAGGCCGCGGCGGGCCGCGGGCCGGCCCTGCGCGCGCAGGCCGCCGCCCACCGCCAGCCCCCGCCCCACACACCCGCAACCTATTTATTTCTAGTTACGTAAAATTTACGCGCAATACCCGATACTGCATTCAGCTTATGTTACGACCACTCCATGTAATTACAGCAGATTTGTTAAACACAATACTTCCAGTCTTCTGTCCAATAAAATAGACCCATACGGCTCCGCCCTGCTAGTAATCATTCTAAAACTGTAGAAGGTTTGTTACTTTCTCGGCTATATATATGAAACGCGCCCTCCAGAGAGCACGCAACCAAAAGCTTTTAAGAGTTTCGACACTATATGAAATAGCGGGTAGATATGACTTTATCAAAATATTTCCCATGAACAGGAGAGGCATAATTCAAGAAAAAGTCTCTGCCGGACATAGCTCCTGGCTGACTTCAAATTTAGCAGAGAGGTTTTTCGACCGCAAGCGTTGCTATCGATGTCACTTATACGAATTGAATAAGCGCGTTCGAGGGCGCCCCTGTCTGTCGACCCTCGATTTTAAATTTCGCACTATATTGCACAAAAAGTAATTTTACCAACTTATACATACAGTCGTGGACAAGTGCAGTTCTATTAGGTTAATGACGCGATACGCGCAATGTGAATTAAAGCAAAAGTTCGATAAACTGTGTCGTCACAATCAGCTGTTCGAGCCGCGAGCGCAACAGACAATGCGATTAAGATCTACGCAGGACAACTTTCGCCGGCGCGCCGAGCGGCAGTTAGTTGTTATGAAAGAGAGAAATTTGTAAATTGTTGGCGCCCGAGTTCGCGAACTCCGTCGAACCGGAGTTTGTTTTAAGAGTCCAACCTTGAAACAAGAAGAAAAGTAGTCCTGTAAAACAAAGTTTTGCGGCCGCCGTCGCCGGCGCAAGCGGTTCAAGGATTGTGCCCGAACTGTCTGTCTGTACAACTTTACCGATTAAAAGCTCAAAAGCTTCCAAAGTCATTTTAAAAGTTTATCTGCACGCGGGAGCGCGGCGGGCGGGCGGCGGAGCGTAGGCGCTGGGTTCGTTATCGTGCGGCGGCACCGGTTTAGTGGAACCGTAGTTCGTGTTATTTATAAATGGACGCGGCATGGCCGCGGGCCGCGCGCCGCTCGCCTGCCGCGCGGCAGACGACACATGCTCCCGAATAGTTGCCAACGTACACACTAAGTTCCTAGACCCTTCGCTACTTTGTTTTACAGCTGTTCCACTTAGCGAACTATGCCTCGAGTTGGGCTCGAGTTCTTGCATGTGTATCGGCGGCACACACTCGCATCCGAATAGTTTCATAAACATAACCCAACTTAGTTTTGGACGACTTTTCAAAGTCAATGCATACTAACTTTCGATGTCTGGGAGTGCGATATTACGATTTGATCACTTTGCGGGTGACTTTAATGCATTCGTTTGTTCCGAACTTTGTTTTATTGGATCAAACTTCGCAACAAGGTTAAGTGTCTTCATTTACTTTTCGTTATTAAACGCAGTATCCCGACACAGCTTTCGGAGCATTCTGTTGGTAATATTGAAGTTGAGTATGCGGATTAAGTCATTTATTAATTTTTTTTGAGCATAAATGGTTTATAATGTAGGTAAAGACTATGCCAAAAGTTTGTATAAGTGTTTAAATATAAAACAATTCAACATAAATCTTAAAAACTTAATAGCGCTTTTATAATTTAACATTTTGTTAATCTTCCTTATTACTTTAATAATTGAGGTTAACATTAAAATAACACGAGACGAGTACAAGTGGGTACTTGTACTCGTGTCGTGTTATTTTAATGTCTGCAGGTTCATTCTTTTTTCAAGACAAACCGAATTTGCTTTTGTAAATAATCTATAGTATTTCTGGTCTATTAATACATAACTATAAGTCTTAGTATTATTTCCATGATTGGTAAAAATATTTAAAACTAGTTAACAATATTATTTTATACTATCAGCCTGTTTCCCCGAAGGGGTAGGCAGGGGTTTTACTACCTTTCACCAGATATATAAAAGTTACTATGTTAAAACAGGAACACCTGTTTTCATGCACCAGTGTTAGGCAAGCGATATTCGTCCGTCCGTCCTACTCAGCCTATATCAGTCCCACTGCTGGGCACGGGTCTTCCTCATGGAGGAACACATGAAGAGTATTATGGGTAATAACACCACCCAATGCGGGTTCGTGGGTAGCAACGGTTATAATAGTGACCGGGAGGCTTAACGTGCCTTCCGAAGCACGGAGGAGTTCGTGATCACAACATTTTGGTCACCCATCCACGGCCTGACCAGTCCGAACTCGATAGTCGAGAGTCGTGCGGAGTGCCCTTGGATGTCGTATATATAGCTTATAGCGGCGACGGGCTCACCACCTGTCACGCAGAGCACATGTGCATTCACTGCTTGATGAAGCGCAGACTCTGGCAATGGCTATTGCGGTGCCTTTGCCTAGTCTCTGACTATGTATGTATGTAGGTACAGGCGGTGATTGAATCGGTGACCTCTTAATTAGTAGTGCTGTTATCGCAACCCGATTATCGCTGCACTTTGGTTATTAACCGTAATAGCCATAAAGTATTGTTCTAACTGAATTGGATATTAATAAAATACCGGGATTACTTACTATTTTGATTTAGTGACAAATATCCCTCGCAGTCAATTCTGTACTGCCTAACGTTATTGCCTATTGCTCCCCGGGGAGCCTTCAGAAAACGCCGAAGCACGATCTGCCTCATAATCAGTGTAATTACCAAAATCTCGACGGAAAGTCACGATCAACAGCCGGCGCAGATAAAGCTGCTTCGAGCCTCAAGCGGTACACGGCGCCGCCACCATAACTTGATACGCACCCCCTCTCTCATTCATACAGATACAGACCCCGCAGGGGTAGCTTTACGAGAAATTGTGGCTGAGCAATTTCTGGTCAGCAAGTACGTGTTATCTTGGCTCGCCAATAAGTCAGACAATAATTACGCGCGGGATCACGCTCCCCCGTACATATTTATGGTCGTTCATAAATATAAATGCGTAAATATGTACGACAATTGTAGCTTTATGGGAAGAGTAAGTAATTGGCGCTGCAGGCTAGCGTTTACTGTATTTCGTACGATAGTAAAAATAACAGCGCCCATAGAGTAAGTTGTCTAAAAACTTTACTTTTTTAGTTGCGTAATTAAGCTCTTTGACTTTCGATTAAAAACAAAGCAAGGTACCATAGTCAGGCCGTGGATGGGTGACCAAAACTATGTGATCTCGAGCTTCTCCGTGCTTAAGAAGGCACGTTAAGCCGTTGGTCCCGATCGCTATTGCGACTGTTTCTACCCACCAACCCGCATTGGGCCAGCGTGGTGGTGTTACAGCTCATACTACTCATGTGTTTTTCCATGAGAAAGGCCTGTGTACAGCAGTGGGATGCATATAGGCTGAGGGCAACAAGGAAGCTCTATTTCTATGGGAAACGCTATATATATATATATATATATGTAAAAAGTTTTACTTTTGTAAAGCTTTTTACAATAATAACTTACACTAGGAGAACAGTTCACTTGGATGATCAATAACAATTTTTCTGTTGTTTGCTAAGCGTTACTTGGTATTGTCTGTTAGAAAATATATACTTCGCAGGTATTAAATTATGAGGGAGGCTTTTTAATTTATGATATAATACGTATGCCAAAATGCATTATCTTTATTCTTTTTTGTGTTGCATTTTATGTCATGCATTTTATGTCATTTAAAAAAAAGTTTATATACTTTTCATTCGTGGATAAGAATTACTGTAGCCATAGTCGAAGCTATGATAATTTTGCAAAGTTATTAAATAGTCATACTTATAAACTGAAAGCTCTTGGCGTAGGTAGCGTCGTTGATGTTATTCTGATTGTGGATGGAGATTCCTTGTAAAGTTGAAATATAAAATATTTAGAAACTTCAATTACTCACGGCTTTGACGTCGAGGGCCGGAATAACTTGTGTGTTATCTCGCCATTTTCAGGATCCTGAAATCAAAGAAAATATATATATTGATCACAGAAAAAGATCTGAACTTAGCATTTCAAATAGTGAATTTCTACAAATATATCTTCAACTGAAAATACAGGTTTTGAAAGTATATGAGATAATGAGGTCGTCAATCCCAGCCTAAGCCAAGGAGTTTCAATAAAACTTATGTAGTTTATCATGCATTCATTATGCAGGTTGAATTACGAAATAATTGCCCCTAGTTACATTGGAACTTAAACATATAAGACGAAATCAGCACCCCTAGTGTAAGTAAGTTTAATTATGTTTTCCTATTGTAATGTTGATATTTTTTTTTAGATTATACTTTAGACTATCTCTGTACATGTTTGTAATGAAAAATGTGGTAAGCTGCAGAATATTCCGCAAATAAGATATTTATCTTTTTTTATTTTTAAACTTCAATTACGTTGTAGTTTATGAAATTTTTTAAACGTTGCTACGCAAAGGGAGGGTAGAAACTTTCTGAGTTTCTTACCCGTTCTTCTCAGAACAAGGCCTCTTGGTAGTTTCTGTGAACGGATGGCGTAGTTTTTCTTTTTCACAAAATATTGTAAAATGTTTATGACATTCATAAGCATGCGCTAAGACGCATCTAAGCTGTATAAATGCTTTTGATATTGATTGTAAATAATTTAACTTTTTTAGTTGTGTTAAGAAGGTCAAATTGGAACGTGATTGCTGATCCTTTCCACTTTCCACTCATGTTTACCATAGAAATAATACAATAAAAATACAACGCAACTAAAAATGTTAAGTGTGATAACTTACACTTGGGGCATTACTTACACGGTGTGTGTTAACACCGCTGCTCGTATGTACGTGTGTATGTGATTTTTTATAGTAAATTACAATTCTTTTCCTACTTTGTGTGTAGTAGGTAAAATAATAGAATTATAACATTTCAAACCCTAAAAATATATTGTAAAATTAGTTAAATAGACTTTTTAAATAACAGGCTTTCAAAATTCTATTCATAATTCTAAATTATAGTTGGTAACTTTGTTTCAATAGGGCTCGGTTATTCAATATCGGCAAACAAAGGGCAACAGAGCCGTAATAACATAAGCACTGGTTTAGTGTCGTCAAATTATGGATTTACGTGTTTTGGAACGGCCATAAATGAGAATTTAATTGATCCAGCGTGAGCGGTCACCTAACTATTTAATACGTACCGTACGCAGATAAAGCGGATTCTTTGAATGATGGACTTGTGAAGAATAAGAAATAAAATCATAAAAAATCTATTATATCAATTTTATTTTCTAAAGTCCATTAAGATAAAAGGGCTGAATTAACACATAAACATTAAAAAAAATTAAAAAAGACAGTAAAAGTGTTCAATAAAACGAACGAGTCGTCAATCAACCTCAGCCTATATACGTTCTACTGCTGGGCACAGGGTTTCCTTAACGGAGAAACACAAATGAGGTGTAGTAATAATTACTATTTTTTTATTGGTTTTATATAAAGGTGCACTGAGTTTTTTGCGCTACATTTGAGTTTCTTTGACCCCTTACTGTATTTATATTACTAATACTATAAATGTGTAAATCAAGATACTTAAATATTCACTCTATAAATCATATTGTTTAGAAACACGAGTAACGTAACGTATTCGTAATTGGCTCGATAGAAAAAATACCAAAGATATCTCTAAGAAAAATTATCAAACCCTAAATACCTACGGCGTAAGTGCTTGACGGAGAATAATATGCTTTCGAATAATAACAAAACTACATGTTTTCTATAACGTACATTGCCTATATGGTCGAAATGTGTATATTTTTAATAATACGAAATAATATTTTTAATAATACCAAAATTTCCGCGAGGACCGTCCATACTTATTAGAGCTGCTGCCCTTACGCCTGCACCAGAAGCTCGGTGCACTCGTAATGTGTAATTTCAAAAGCATTGCTGCACTATCATATTCATAGTAATAATGTTTTCGTTGAAAAGTCCAACTAAAAATTTTCACAAACAAAATTACTTGTAGATTAGATATTTTTATGCGGACTGTACGTTATATAATAAAATGCCGTAAATACGCCAACACATGTTAAAATTTATATTTACACGGGCAACAAAACGTAAATTCGATTTTAATACTCAACCCGTAATGCTCCGTTTTCTAACAGTAATTGATAGGGCCCTTCGACTCTAATTCCCTTCATTATTTTCATATTCGCCGGCTTCGACTTTCAAATACTGGATAACTTAAGCTCCCTTGGAATTCTGAGCTTGAATAACAAACCCATGACAAACCTAAATTTTGTAATTATTGCACAATCAATTAACAATCTTTTTGGGCAATATTGTTGTTTAGTTTAATAGTCCTCGCATTAGACTTAATAAGCCCTTTTTATATTCCTAGACCGCAAATGTAATACTTAAATATTGTGAAAAATAAAAGAAAAAACAAAAGAAAGACAGTCAGAAAAACCTAAAACTATGAAAAATGTTCGTCGCGCAAAAAGCAAATAAAAAATCCTATTTACGTCTAAGTAGGTTTAATGATGTTTTGAATTCACAAACTTACAGTGTGCTCACAATATACGATGTTCTAAATTCAAATTAACGTTGCCGCTCAAGAGTTTAAAAAAGGCTTTTCCACTTAGAAATCGAAGAACAAAAATGCTCTTTCTGAGATGGTGGGATGAAAATAGTTTTATTACCCTTTCATGAGATTGATTATCAAAATTTCTATAGGCCATATCTGAATCTAAGGGTTCTGTAGCTTATAAGTCATGTAAGATGAATTCTGTGCTTTCACCGTAAGTCAACTGCGATTCGAATCCAATACAGGTGAAGTGAGCGCCCCCGCCGCAGAGATTATGGAGGCGCCATCAAATATGCATAAAAGCCGTAAAATGCCGCACTTAACCGCTCCCCGACGCCTCGCGGCGTTGTCACCTGCATGCTTCCAGATGCCTATGTGGTACGCAGAATCTCGTCTTTATTTTAATTTGGATTATAAATTTATTGAAAAAACAAATTGGAGGCGTTTTTTCATGATTTAGTTAGAATATCTATCCGATTAAAAGAATCTCACTAAAAAAGCTAAAATCATGAGATATTGATTTTACCTTGGGAAAAGAATGAGGTTTTTTGGAAAATATTTTTAAGAATTATTCCTTATTACATAAAAATAGCGTAATTTAAGTTTGTTTGTAAAGAAAGCGTTATATTAAAACAGCACAAATGACACTAAAGTTTATGTAAGCTTTATATTCTATGTATATTTTTAACATTTACTGCCTTAAATTTTAAAATAATCAATAAATAAAATTTTAACTTTGTTAAAAATCACCATAACGGTTACATTGTCAAGATACTGCTCTGCCCCTTACAGTGCGTCCCTCCTCAGGCTCACAGCTACTCAGGCAATTCGAGCCGTCTCCAGACAGATGCTCAGACACAGTGGTAATTAAAAATTGCCACCGTAAATTTGCATGGAAGACGTGTTACGAATTGGTGGTTGAGTTTATACTTTCACATTGAAATTTTTAACGTTTAGGTATTGCTGGTTTCTTTGAACATCACGGTTTACAAAGAAGTTATTTTATCGATTTTTCTGTATATATACATTATTTTTTACATTACATTTTGTAACAATATAAAACAAACGCGCACATCATAGAATTGTAACCACAATCTAATGTATACAAACTAGGAATATTTAATTTATATTTTTAATGTTTTATATTTTACCTATAAAACATTAAAAATATAAATGAGAATCGGAATCGGGATTTTTTCATTTCTTATGTTATTTCAGTTTAAAAGTAACAAAATATGAAAAGTTCTGAAAAAGGACAATAGAGATTCTATTGTCCTTCGATTCACAAAGGAACCTTTCACATTAAGCCCGCGTTGACAGATCAATGTTCGCGTTCTCAATCTAAGTTAATGAAGCGCGCACTATCTCACACGCTGCGGACTGCACTACAATCCCATTATAACAATCATCTTCCCGTTCATTACGCGACGCTAAGATACTAAATTTAAATTAACAGCCCCTCGTTACAACTACGTGCCAGGATGTTCATTTGGTAAGCGAAAATAGGAACGCGGATTCTGTTTGTTGGATAATTAATGTTTAAGTAGGTATAAAAGATCGGAGTTTGCGAGAGGAACTGATTTGAATTTTTTAGGGTAATAGTTTTAATATAATGTTACTAGTCACTGGCATTAATGCATACTCAATTCAATAATTTTTCTGTTCTTACAAAGTCACTTTCTTATGCAAGAGAGGGCAAGTGGGCTCACCTGATGGTATGTGATCATTGCCGCACATCGACATCTACAACTCCGGAAGAATTCGCAGATGATTTGCTGGCCCTTAAGGATAGAATAATTTTGCATATAATTGCATATTCCAGAAACCTTGACTCTCAAATTATCTGGCTATATACTTTTAGAAAGTATATACACGCTTACTTTTGTTAATAGTCGAGAAAATCATTAATGTGTACAGTAGTATAATAGACAAAGTAACTTCGTAGGTAAGCAATTTTAATTCTTAAGCCATAATGGTATAAAGAAAGGGTTCACCAACAAAGTTGTCGGGTGAACCCTTTTAAGCGCGCGTTAGTCTAGCCTCCAAAATGCATATTCTAGAAATCTTGTATTCACGTCTAGCTGAACAGCCAATTTAGCCGGCGTCGTCCGCGTCTTTATCGTATCTTTAATGAACACTCATAAGCGCTGCTTAGCGTATTGTGGAGTGACGTCATTGCACTCCAGAGCTTCGGGATTTGCGTTTTGTAGAACGCGATAACTGGGCGAGCTGCATCTTAATTAGCAGGGCTGTTTTATGTTAACGTTCTCGCATTTAATGTTTGGTATTTATGGAAAGGTAGTTGTGGAATTGACTCACTTTCCATAGAACTATTATATGACAGTAAAGACATTGAATATTCACATTTTTTTTGTTTTTTCGCAGAGTATTCGTAGATCACCCACTTACAATTAATAATAGATGCCTACCGGTGAACACATAGGGATTTACTTTTCTAAAACCCTTATTCACAAATAGTTTAGAAAGCGAATGGACGTTTATTTCTAAATTATAGTGGTATTGTTTGTGCTCTGCATTAAAAACATTTAGTTAATGCGTATCAATACTCCTGAAAAAAAAATCTATTCAAGTCAAAGAATTGAAAAAAAGAAAAATCCCCTTCTCAAAGCTCCGTGAAACAATGTAGGGCTGACTCACACGGGGTATGCTAATACGGGGCCGTTCGGTACAAATTGATACTCAATCGTCGCTCATATAAAACACTCTGCGAGCAAGATCGCCCCATGAATAATAAAGAATTGCCAAATGCCGTCGACGCGACGCTGCGAGCGGCGCGGGCTTGCTACGACGAAAATAATGAATGACTGACGTTTCAATCTTGTAAATATGGCTATATTTACAATAGGACCACATAACTTACTTAGTCAAATCAGTTCGTTTGATAACATTAAAAGAAATTTATATTCTAATTTAAAGTATTCAGTTAAGCGTACGAGACTACACCGTAGCAACCGTAGCATATGGGCTACGAGACGTAGTCGAATGTTTGAATGGTATTCGTAGTTTTTTGAAGTATGTTGAAATAGGTGTTTTATTATCGACTTAATCGAGTTTACTTAGTGAAGTAAACGGTTTTATTCGAAATTCGCCGTAGCAAGCACGTACTCCCCACAAACCGCCCTTCACTCCATTCTTATTCATCCCACGTCCACTATAAAACATAACTCGGATTTTCATACAGACTCGTATAGTCCTCTTGTGTTTTCATTCTGTTAAACATCTCCCCTGTTGTCACATAAAAATACCCCAAACGGCTGTAAAACATTATGTTGAAATAACTGCACTTTACTTTCAATGCCTTTGGAATATCTCCATTATGCTGTGTGTGTGCTCTGATATCTTTAACTGTTTCGATATTTTACGATAGTGCTTGTTAAGAAAAATTTTAAATGTTTGCTTTAGCTTGAATATTTTCTTAAGATCAAATAACCTCTTTGATACACAATTTGTACTAATTTCAGATGTAAACGCACACGCCTCGCTTAAGTCAGCTACTCGTATTCGAATAATTTTAATGCGAGGTTAGAATGTAAATTAACCAAATCACATGTCATCGGAGCCCTCAGGCAATTAAGTGAAATTGTCGTCAAACGTAAGCGTTCGCATAATAAATATCGGTTGGAATTAAATCAGAGCGGTATGCGATAGACGGTTAACGTAATCGTGCAAGTGTAATAGTGCTCGCGGAGCCGCGAATCTGGGGATTGTTTGGATGTGGTCACATATATATTTACATTTACTTAGATGACGCAACTCTATGTACTGCGCGTCTTCTAAAACCTTGACAAGAAGTTGGCGTTGGCCGCTGCTATCGTCGGCGTCGGTATCTTTCAATCAGTTTGGATCTTCCGTCTCAAAATTACGACTTGACGACACAGTAGATGTTAAAAACTTGACACGCTTGATTTCAAAACAAATCGTTGAACTTGCGTTATATATGGATGTTTCGATATTCATACATACCAACAAAGATGAGGATTGAAACGGTGTTCTCGTGCACGAGTGGTGTTGATTTCATAAAGCGGATATTACTGCCTTCGATCGTGTTAGAGGTTTTAAATTTTTTTTTGTTCTTGTTGTTTGATTAATTGAACAGTTTCACTCAGTTGAAACAAAGAATAAAAAATATGAATTTTTTTCATTGTTTTAGTAACATATTTCTGTTTAACAATATACAGATAATTAGTAAACGACTTTAACGATTTTTCGGTCGTAAATTCTCCTGTGATCCTCCTGCCCGCGACTTCGTCCACGGTTACTATGATTTTAACAATCCCACGGGAACCCTTTGATTTTCCGGAATAAAAAAGTATCTAAGATGTTAACCAGGAATATAAGGTACAGCCATTTCGGAGATTAGCCTGTACAAACAGACAGAGAAACAAAAAATAAAATAAAAAAACATTTTTTGGTATTTTCCCTCTATTTACATTCCCGTGACTTAGTTTTAATAATTATATTTTATGTACAGATACTCGACCTCTACACTTTTATTATATGTAAAGATTAATTACCACATCCACTACGACTTGACTCACCGCTCTCCGTAATGTGTGGCAGTGTGTAAATGGTGGGTGTAGTGTTTACCTGCGAAATCCGTACAGACAATTAGCTCCTTATGCGATTAACATCCGCACTCGCATCCGCAAGTGACGACACCTACCACATCACTCTACCTTAATTGCTGTTTACAATTTGATAGTTTGAAAGGCTTAGTGACGACAGGTAATATTGTAATAGGCATTTGTAATGAAAAACTTAATAATTTTAACCGCCTCTCTGGTCTAGTGGTTCACACCACCGGGTGTTGATCGGGAGGTCCGGGTTCGATTCCCTATGGGGGCAGAAGTTTTTCTGCTCGGTTTGGTTGGTGGTAGGGCTTCTAAGCCCGCCTGGCTAGCTACCACCGTCTTGCCTAAATTTGTCGCCATAATAACAATGTTTTAAGCATTGTTGTGTTCCGGCAATCAGAGGAAAGATAGCCAGTTCCTCAGTGTTGAGGATTACAGGTGAAGCTCGTATCCACCTTCGGCGTTATCGTCACTTACCATCAGGTGAGATGAAGGTCAAGAGCTTACCTGTCGTATGTAAAAAAAGCACGCTTATTGACTCACTAGCATTTAAATTTTAACGCCTCCCAGAAATATGAAGGACAAATTTACGCCACTATGAACTTTGCTTCTAATAATAGAGTTGGGTAAATTTTCAATTCGAGGCTACTGTTTCAATTTGTAAAAAATCTTTCAGTGTTAAAAAGCCTATTTATTGAGGGCTATACGCTACATACCACCACACTATCTCAAAATAAATATTCTGCGCGGACGAAGTCGCGGGCAAAAGCTAGTGAAAAATTATTCTGTTAATAATATTAATAGCATTTCGCTATCTCTTTGTTAAGAACCACACCAAATGTGCATTCAAGACACCTCTTGAATGAACGTGAGGACGGAGGAAGCGGCGGACAAAGATGGCTGACGGCTGTCGAGGTGCAGACAGGTCGTACGCCACATTAACTGATGTAGTTTAGGAACTAGAGAGAGAGAGAGTATATGGATCGAAATAAAGCATTAGATGACTAAAATATATTATTTGCACACCTGCATGCAGGTTGAATATATATTGTACTATCTAATGATTTTATAACATCTTGTAAACTGTGTTCTTTGCAAATATATCTTATTATTATTGTTAATTTAATTTAACTATTCTGAACATTACATAATCTATGAACCAAAATATAGTTTCACATAAAGGCCAAGACGGCTGATTCAGCCAGAGTGCATCGGCCTTCATCGCAAGAAACATAAAGATATTGAGCATGCATTGTCGCGGTAGCATTGTGTTGCAGTCGGCCGGCGGGAATCGAACGATAGCGCTCTGCTGCGCGCCGCCGGACGCCTTCTCTCCTTAATTGTTATATTTCTAACAAAGCCTTGCAGAAACAAACGACGTCAGCGCTTGTTAGCTCCCAGGCTAAACACTGTAATAACATGTCTTCAAACAATTGTTCAATACGTTAGGAAATTGGCTATATGCGATTCCGAGAGGTGACTGCCATTGTTCCGTATGGAATATTGTATTCGAAATTTGAACTCTGTTTCAATCGTGATTGACGTCAAGCCAATAAAAATGGGGGTTCAGAACGCGGAATTTCATCGGCTAATAATGATTCGGGCTCGGCCGATGTGCGCTAATGATCTCCGCTCCAGAATTGGAGTTCGACGTTTATTCGTTTTAAAACGTTCGGGCGGGTGAGCGATCGCCCGCCCGCGCTATGGCATCAATCATTTTTAGAGGGTTTCGCTTATCCAAGTTTTCTTCCTGTCCCGGTCCTCTGCCTCCAACTTTTACGTGGAATGATCTCGCTGAACCAACAGAGCGTTCTCCGTAACAACCGCGTTTAGTATTATTTTTTGTGAATAAATAATATTATTCCTCAGGGGAAAGGGGATTGGATTTCGTTAAATATGGTTTAGTAATTGAATTGAAATCTCTCAATGTCGACGTTCAATTAAGCTTTAGATTTCGTGCTTGATGAAGGCATTTCCTTTGTTTCTACGGAAATAATAATTTAATTTGTTTGAAGTCCTTTTATTCATTTCAGATTGGAATCTTAAATTTTACCAAGCATAGATTTCGTAAATCCGATCCGCATTGCTAATTGAAAGTGCGTTTCGAATAACCTCGAACGACATTGTGTCGTAAAATTGATTCGTTGTTTAGGGATTTGTAACTGGTTTTACATAATCTTTATTCTTATATTGTGTCCCGGACCAATACGGCTAATAATCCGTGTTGGACCGGGACACAAAAATATTGTACCAACTGCTTTTCTTGCCTAGCATGTCATAAAGGCGATTAAGGGCGTATTGGGTACTGGGTCTGTGGATGTGTAGCTAGCCACTTGTTACTACTCTTTCACGATTTTTCATCTGACCAAACCAAATTTTTGTATGGCTAAATGTGGTCTTAAGGAACACAGTGCTCCTTTGACTCTGTCATAAAATCACGCCTGTAATCCCCGTAGTACCCCTACGGGGATTACAGGCGTGATTTTATGTATGTATTAGGTCCTTACCTATGATATTGGTGTTTTGTATGGAGATTTTGGGGATGTCTGCATTTAACATACTAACATTTTTTGAGTTTTCTTCACAACGACAATTCCAAAGATAATAATATTTGGCATGTATCATTAGACAAGGTTTAGCAATATGTGTGTGAACACGCTTGATAAAAATTATTCATTGTTTTTATGTTAATGCAAATCAAATGATGTATTCAGGAGGCAGTTAAAAATAATTGTCTTTGTGTCTAATTTTAACACAATTAAACTTACAAAAAAATATCAAATTAAATAATACGAGCTAAATATATGGTCTATTTTTAGAAGAGGCAATTATTTAATAAGAATGTTCTGAAACTTAATAGTACCCAATATAATACCTACACGATAAAAAAAAATCATAGCACATGGAAGGTGTAGTTTTTGACACAAAGCGTCTGAAAGTAATTTAGGTATATGAAATCCGATTTATCGAACATAACAAGGGACAGTCAATAAATAATTTAAGATTATATTAAATCCTAGTTTATGTCGTAAATCACTACAATTATATGCCGCGACGTTAATTACACTATATCCATTACAGAGGCTGTCAAAAGTGATTAATGCTAATGTCGGACGCAAGATTTTTAACTAAGTTAAGATTAAAATAGCTTACGGTATAAATTCCGTGCCCGGGGCGGATCCGTCATCTCTCCCTAGGAAATTATAATGACACATCCGAGGGAGGTTTTAAGCCAATTCAACTTGAGCACTCCTGATAATCACGGCAAAACGGATGGATTTTATAGGTACTTTATATTTATTTAAACATTACGGGTTCGTAAAGTACAAATTGATCAGTGTTACAGGCCGATTTATTGTTTATTTGTTTATCCTATGAGTCAAAATAAGGATATGTAAGTATAATTGTATGTATATTTAGATAAACCCTGGCAGTTAAAGAAATAGATATATCCTAATAAGAACATTAAATAAATATAGCTATTTTTGTATAAGCTCATTTGTTACTCGATTAATTAGGCCTCCGGCTAAAATACAACTTCAATATCGACACAAAAATTTAAAATCATTAACGCAACGAGCGCCAGAGTGTTCAGAATGGGTCGTATAATCCAATTTGCTTATTCAATACGATGCCAATAATAATTTCCGAAGCCGATTCCGTTCCAAACAATATCGATTCGGAGGGTTCTAGGAAACAATTTGCGGTGAAAAAATCGCAGTGATTCGCGATATGAGCAGCGGGACTTTTTATTTTTTACATTTTTTTACTTCCCACCGCGAGGGAGGTTGCAACTGATCTTTGTTTTATGAGAACGATTAAGAAAAGCATATTTGAAGTGTGTACTTGGCTTTATTTGCGCACCGCGGGGGCACGCTTCATTGAGCTGAAATCGTTTTTAGCTTTTTACTGCTGGCTGGATAAGCCGGGGGCTATGAGTGCGCGGTCGTGTATCGCCGAGGAAATTAGTCGAATTTAATTGAGATTGAAGTCCGGATTCGGTGTCAGTGGTGCGTGGTACGGTTTTGTTTTGGTGGTTCGTAGTTGCCTTTTCACCCGAAAATATGGCAAATAAAATAAAAGGTCTTAAATACCCCATTCATATGAAATTTATTTCTGTTATTTATAAATCAGTCAGTTTTTATTCACACTCTTGTCCTCAGCCTATATACACGTCCCACTGCTGGGACAGGCCTTCCTCATGGAGAAACACATGAGGAGTATGGGCCGTAACACCACCACGCTGGCCCAATGCGGGTTGGTGGGTAGAAACTTTCGCAGTCGCGACCGGGACCAACGGCTTAACGTGCCTTCCAAAGCACGGAGGAGCTCGAGATCACAAAGTTTTGGTTACCCTTTCACGGCCTGTCCATGGCGAAGGTAGCTTTGTTTTCGAACGGAAGCCAAAGCGTACTAACCACTACGCCACCGAGCTCCTCTTACACATACATAAAATCTTCACTGCTTACAAAGTTGTTGAACATTTTTCATGAGTGAAAATGATTTTTTCGATGTGTTGGCAATACATTTATGATAGAAGCTAGCCCTACAATCTACCTTCACTCCGATCTGTCCAATTGTCACATAAATCAGAGCGGTTTCAGCACTTAATATCGCGGCATTACGGCCGTATTGTGGCGGCAGTGTGGTGTGATTAGAATACTAAGTATGACCGAAGGGTGCTGTTAATTGGTCGTCTTAGGTACTGGATTGTAAGAAAGGATTAAATAGACCTAAAACCCTAAAGTTCAAGGAATACTGTATAGTTTTGTTTGAGCATTTAGAGATTATGTCATTGGAATAAAATATGCAGTGGTATGACTTTCCATTTATTTTTATTGATTCGTTGAATCCTTCTTCCTTCGGAATTTGAACCTTATCCTTATTTCAGACTGTATGTTTCGCAGTGACTTCAGCTTATTAAAGATATTGAATTCTCTTGTTAATTAAGGCAACGTTGCCTTCGTCTATGCTAGACAAAATTCTTAGCATATTCCGATAAGTTGTCTGGTTTCATACTGCATGCGTGTCTAAGCTTGAGAGCTTTTGCCGTCAACCACATCAGTATTTAATAATGTATGCGGATTTGAGATGCTGTCATGATATACATACTTATATTTTAAGTTTGAAAGTATATTAGAGTTCTGTAAGATTTCGACCAGCGGAAAAATGTGAAAGCTTATCCTAAAAGTCCTTCTAATGAACTGAGTAATAATAATAACAATTTTGTAAACGAAAATCGTCGTGCATATTTTCAACGTCTGACAAGCCGCATTCAAATACAAAATATGGCACAATTCATAAATTACCACGGTCTTTTGTTTTGCGGGAGCATAACGCAAAATAAAGGCGTATTAATTATTCAGCGCCACACTCGACGCAATCAGAATAAGTGGTGATGTTCTTGTCACCCGCCATGTTGTTCAAAAATCTGCGGTTGCGGTAGACTAACTTAATTCTGTGGTTATTAATTGACATTTTCGGTAAGAATATTAGTTTTTTTACATTACGTAGGGATAGAGGAGCCAAGAAAATCAGTGGCGAAGTGGTTCTTTCGCTTTGGCTTACAATGTCAGAAAAAAAAACTTTACTTGGGCGATCTGAACATTGTGATCTTGAACTCCTCCGTCCATTGGGCACAATCTTATTAGGCCAGCGTGGTAGTGGTATGGGCCGTACCCCTCAGGAGTTTATCCATGTAGAAAGGCTAGGAGAGGTAGGTTGTGGGTGTGATGTGGATTGTTGGAGCACCTCTACCATGGCGAAATATTTTTTTCTCCTCAATAGTTCGATTCATAAAGTCTCAAGCGCGTTCCCATAATACCATCAGGTGCTAGGGCTACCAGGCATCTTTACACTGTGATGACACGAGTGCTGTATGCTTGATTATTTTGGACACATCTGTCACATCACAGGTCGAGGTCTTTAGGAGATCAGTGGAGGAGAGATGTGTGGAGGCGAGATGTGTTTTAAACACCCGACGTTTAAAACTAAAATGTTAAAAGTAAATTCGGCTTATATTATTTTATTGGTTTTGATATTTTTTAGATAAAATTGTGAAATAAGAATTGTAGTTCTCGTATCTTCTGAGCTCCCTTGGAATGGTGCCTACTGTCCCCATACAGTGTACTATGGCCACGTGATGGTGATGCGGTACCGTGCGCATGATTAGAATTCTTAAGCCGCGCCGAAGGCTCTTGATTAGAGGAAATTAAAATCATTATACCCGGCGCGCCTCACCCGCGCCACAATGCTGCCATCCGCCATTCGACGTAAAAATAGGGAAACGCACATAAAGAAAGGCCCGCCGGAAACGGAAGCGGCACCATCTTGGAGCCGCCGGGCGGGAAAACAATGGATTCGTTAATTAACATTTTCTTACGCCTCGCGGCTGTCGAACGAACGGTTTATCGGACAAAATATTTATGACGCCCAAATGGAAATTCCGCCATGAAATTGCACAAGTGAAATTATGTTGGATCGTTAAGATTATGGGAATGGGTGCCCTTCGATGGAGATTACGTTACTTATAAATTGTGTTATTGATAGCTGCGAATTCAGTTAACAGTTCGAGCACAAGAACAATATATTTGTACTATTGTCCAAAATAAATTCGTTAACGGTCGGTATACAGAAACAATTAAATATAATGAATTATTACATTGTTTCAGCCTTTCAAAATCGAGTTATCAAGTTTTAAACGTCCTTTAAAAATAAGAAAACCGCAATGTTATTTTTTGACGCTAATAATAAACAAAGTCATATTTTATTTTTAACAGTGCCAGATTTACTAGTAATCAATGTGAAATATATCACGATAATAGTGCAGCAGACAGTCGATATTTTTTTATAAATGTGCCTCACTGGCTATTGGGCATTCATTGAGTATCTCCATTGGCCGTGACAGAGTGGCGTCATTTGTTACGGGTCCGAGTGAGCCAACTCGATTGCAGTTACACAACATGATTCATATTCACTATTGATATGTGAACTTTGTCACAGCTCTATTCAAAACCTGGACTGACTGATTGACAATATGAGGTTTTTTCGTAGTTTGATTGGTCTTCGTGCAAATATTTGTCATGCTTGCTAAAATTATTGTTATTTACTTGGTTAGATACATTTAAAAAATTTCAGAACTTGTCTACTATATTAATGTCAAAATAAATGATGTACGATTGTACAAACCATTGCAAAATGTTGTTTCGTAATTTAGCCACTAGATGGCGCTGCTCCCAAAGACGGCATTTCTAGATCACGCTATTTAGTTTTTTCACTGAATGTATATAGGCTCCGATTTTTTATATGTAATAAATTCTTTTTATGTGGTTTAAAGGCCTCTTTTATTTAGAACCTTTTCCATTACACCATCAGGAGCGACCTGTTGTACCCAAGGTTATATAACGATAATTAAGGTTTTATAAAATGAGTATTAAAACATTGTTACAGAATCAATATTTTTTATACATGACAATGAATTGGGATTTGTTGAGATATTCAATACGATTCAAAAGTAATTATATTAAATTGGTATCATCACATAATACTTATTATTACTTATAACAATTCAAAACACCACAAATTAATTCCTAAAAATTGATAATACACCCAAAAAAAATTCTGCTTGTTCCAAAATACAGTTACCGAAACAGATGTATTAAAGTAATAAGTCGTAAAAGGATCAAATATTAATTGACACAGGTTACTTGCTCTAATCGTTATCCTTAAAATATTAAAGTAAAAAATATTTAAATCAAACGGATTTAATTCCGTTTGGTTTTTTAGAACCATGAAGACGGATTCTATTTCATCGACTCCCAATAGATCATACGTACAGCACTATTGTGTGGACATTATTGAGTGGATTTCAGTTCATCTCGTGATGGAGTGGTGTGCCTCAAATGCACTCGGACACGCCTGAACAATATGATTCACGGCGTATTGAATGCGATTCGTTTTACTGTACATGCATATACGGTAGCAGTAATGTTTTTATAGTGGAGAACGGGTTTAGAGGTTGACAAATGTAGTACACTTAATGGTTGTTTCATAATAATTGAGCCTAATACCCATTTTTTGGCAAATTAAAACAATTATATATCTATATTTTTTTTAATAAAATAAAATAATAATTTGATAGTAACAAATTAAACACGACTATTTTTATTATGTTCTTTCGTATTACTATAATTACTTAAACTACTATGGGGAAGGAATTTTGTCCTGAGATAAAGTTACTTATTTAAGAGTCAGTGCAGTTTACTTTTTTAATTTTTCTTAGCAGGCACAAGAGAGATATATTATTATCACTTCTATGAGGTAAATAGTAACATTAACAGTTTCAGAGCCGTAGTCCCCACGATCTCCTTTCATTTCACTTCAAATACATCATATACATTTCAGCAACAAATCTCGATGGTTGTAAGGGCTGGTACCTATTTGTACAGTCGTAACGGGCAGTAAACCGCAGTTAGTGGCGGATTACCGCTATTAACCGTCCGTCAGCTCGCAGCTGTAAACCGGTGATCGATGCGCCCGCCCATTATGTGGACGGGTCCGTTACGCAGATTTGTTGGTTCTGGAAATGTATTGTGTGTAGAGAGACAAGGTTAGTGCATTACTAAACTAAGAAATTGTTATGGAGTGATCTGCGGATACAGAGTTATTTTTTATAAAAAAAAAAATAAAAAAAAAAAGATTTTTATCGAGAGATCGCCAAGAATAAAATTGCAACTATTTGCAACTGCCACGGGAATGCCAATACACAACTGCCAATGTATAAGAATAATGAATGTTGCCAACTTGACTGAAACTTAACTGAAACTGAAACTTAACTGAAAATTTAATTAATAAATTTATTAAAGTGAGTTTATTTAATAATTATAAGGGTTTCCATTTTCGTCATATTGGTGATACTTGAATAAAACCTACGAGAATTTTCTTAGTAAAGAGTGAAAAAATACCTTGTTTATAATTCTGCGAACGTATTTAAAAAAAGAAATGTCACAAGACAGTCAGATATCCAGCATCCATTCTCAGTCTATATACACATGTATACACATGAGGAGTTATATCCAAAATATTGTCTCAATATTAAGATGCTCTGTTCTTTTTTGAAGTAAGATACGAGTACCTACTGTAATAGTTAGGCCCTCCTCACATGGAGCTACTTGAAAATGAAATCAGTCAGAAATTGTACCTCGCACACGACGCTATTCAAGTAGCAAGGTATCAGGTACAATTTCTAACTGATTTGTAATTGTAATTACTGATTAGTTCTGTCACTTTTAAGTAGCTCCATGTGGGGGAGGGCTTTACTGTTGATTATTAATGAATTTTTTATATGGAGTCTATTAAAAAGTTTGCGTGAGCAACTGCAACCGTGTCAATTATTAATCGTAATTTTTGACAGGCACCTGTCAATTTCGCGGCCCACAACCCTTCTCTAATCCCCCCAAGAAGGCGCCGGCCCGTCTCCTTAGCCCCCGAATAAATTAGCTTTCTCCGCCACATCGGATATAAAATTTTGAATATGAATGGAAAATTTTGCATTCGTAATAAACCGCTTTGCGGCTGCAGATGCGTGTCGAGCACTGGATAAAGCGGCTCTGTCTCCGTTCCTCAGGTGGCCTCCCATAAATATTTATTAATTATTTTTTCAATAATCTCTCCTTCTGCATCCTCAGGAGGGATACTTCCACCGTTAATTGCTTTTTGTTTCATTTGAATAAGTATTGTTTTTGACTGCTCAAGCGTGACGCTCAGATTTTAAGATTCATGAATAATTTTGTAGGAACAAAGATTTTTAAAATTTTTCCAAACCAAACGTTTCAATATTTATTTTTGCGTTCAAGGAAAAATTTGTAGGGGATATACTTAGACCAGTCGATGTTAGCTTCTTGTAAAGATAAAAAATCGACAAAGGTTTACATTAAGATTTTTTTTTATAATAAAAAAACATGTAATACGTTTATGTGTTTTATCTTTGTTTTTATGAAGGGAAAAATATTGAATTTGAATAACACGGTTACAATATAGACACAATGTATTGTACTGGATAAATTCAGTCCCCAACGTCTATAAGCAGCCTAATTGATTTTATAATTTGAAGAGATAACATTTCCATTCGTAGCACGATTCCGTTCGACACGCCGCAAGTGATTCCGATCCTTGTAAAAAACAGTTGCATAAGAAAATTTATTGATATTGTAAGCCTTAACTCCTAGGATAAAAGAATCATTTTGGTTCCAATTCCAGTTACTAAATGGCAAAATGGTATCCAGCCTCAAGATTTTTATTTTCATAGACTTGTACAATTTTATTGAAATGGCTAAATCGGCGCCAGAGCGATTATAATAAATTATGCGGGATGTGATTGAAAATACAGTTTTGGTTCGAGAAATAAAAAAACCTCATTGTATTAATGTGTTCAGACATCTTCCTTGTGTTATTTAAATGACGAGTTTAGATTGCGTAAGGTTTTAAAAACTTTTATTTACTTTATTACATAAAGATTCCAAACAAAGTGCTGGAACTATCATTTGTTGCATTTAAAAAGCATAATATGTATGAATCACTAAAAGTTATTATTGTATAAATGATTATTTAGAAGACGAAACTGTTTGGTCTTAAATATTTATATCTATTTTTAATTTTGTTTTCTCTCATTTTTGTAATCGAAGATGTTACAGTCTGCAAAGGTCTGTTTATAAAGTTGACAATAACACTTTCTTTGTTTCCTTGACAATGCACACTGTAAAATCTTTCAAAAAATCTTAATGTAATTATGTTATTGTAAAGGGAGGAAAAGAATTGCTGAGTTTCTTGCCCGTTCTTCTCAGGACAAGGCCTCCTGGTAGCTAGTGAACGGTTGGCATAATTTTACATTCAGAAGAGTATGTAAATACCTAAATTAAATAAATAATTAGATTTTTTACCAAAAAAATTATTTAAAATTTGTCTTTGGACAATAAATGTTTAAGGTATTGAAGGTATTATGTGGCATAGATAGTATATTAGTACCGATTCCTCGTTCAAAATCGTTATCAAATAAACAAACACAAAAACGTTTATCTGATTCAAAAGTCGACCACTAAACACAATCGTTTTATTACCCTTGCTATCTCCATTGACATACAAAGCCCAAATTGCAGTAAAATTGCCGTAACTGCGTCATCAATCCACCGTCAACCCGCTTTATTAATCTGATAAAAACGTCAGTATGGAATTAATAGCGCGTAATACTGGGCGGATGAGCGATCGGGACAATTTGTACCGCACTGGTCACCCTCACACGTAAATTTTTTATTCTATCGATATTACTCGATAGTTACGAACGATTTTGTAATAAGCCAATTTTTTGTTAATACCATACCGTACCTTGTGGACACCATACTTTAGTAGCATTATAGTGGCAGACGTATCATTTTGTAAGCAATTTCAGGTGCCGTTTATCTCGTGCTTTTAGTGCTGCTTATTTATTTAATGATTTGGTCTACTTTGTTACACGGTGGAGTGCATTCTAAATAATTGGCTTGTCAATTATATCGTCAAAGTATGGACTTATTGCCTTCTTTCCGTTCGAATTGTGTTGATTTTGTACTTAAGACTATTTTTTTATTGTAGTTAGGTTTTAAATTTGTTGTAATTATCTAAATATATTTATCACGCAATAACTAAATTGTTTGAAACAGAAATCATCTTCGAATCGAAATAATCTACTTCTTGGAAAACGGATGATAAAATTATGTAGGCAAAATGAATTGGAGTTCTATGAAACATTCATATTATTGTGTGGGTTTGTGTGTGCCCAATTTCAAATTAGCAGCGTTACCTTTAATACACTTTAAACTTTTATTCAAAACACGTCTGCGATATCAAAAACATATCGACATTGACATAATTAAAGGCACCCGTCATTCGCGTATCAGTCGGTAGTGTCGGACACGGGGCGGGTCGATTCGGACGATAAACATCGGAGTAACAAATTAACCCTAGCGCGGGGCCGATACGACCCGGGCACCTATCGTGACATCTACGCACCGTAACGACATTGATTAAACTTGTACTGCTAGTTTTGCGCAGAATAACAATGTAATTGGCACAATTACAGTTTGTTTTTGGTTTTTGGCTTGCTTTTCTACTGATTTCATTCTCATTGTTGGTTATAAGGAGTACAGAGTATGGCAGAGATAAATGCACGTGTTCATTCATAAAATCTCCTATTTTTTAAAGTAGAGAAATAGTAGCAAGAAAGTAAACAAATATACTAATATTGGTCATGGTACCTTACATATAAAATATAAGAAAATGACCCTAGCGTAATCGGGGTAGATACGACCCGGGCACCTATCATCTACGCACCTTAACGACATTGATTAAACTTTTACCGTTACTTTTTGCACCGAATAACGAATGTAATTGGTACAATTACAGTTTGTTTTTGGTTATTAGATGCTTTCGTATTGATTTCATTCTCATTTTAGTCGTGGGTAGAGAATATGGAAGGAGAAACATCACAATTAATTTGTATGTTCCTTTATTTTTTCTTAAAGTCTGTAGAAAGTAGGAAAATATTAAAACTAGAATTAATATACTGACAATGTGTACAACTATGCCTTACATATAAAATATTAGGTCCTTACCTATGAAATTGGTGTTTTGTATGGAGATTTTGGGGAATTCTGCATTTTCCATACAATTTTTTTTTTAGTTTTTTCACAACGACAAATCCTAAGATAATATAAATAATATAAATATTTGGCATCTATCATTAGACATGCTTTAGTAATATGTGTAATATCACACTTCATAAAAATTATTTATCGTTTTTAAGTGAATGCAAATAAAATGGTGTATTCTGGAGGCACTTAAAAAGAGTTGTCTCCGTGTCCAATTTTAACACAATTAAATTTACAACAAATTATCAAAACAAATCAAAAGAGCTCAAAAATATAGTTTATTTTTAGACAAGGTAATTATTTTTTAGCATTACTCTGAATCTTAATAGTTACAGAAAAAATACTAAGAGAGAAAAAAACACCAATTTCATAGGTAAGGAGCCAATATAAGTAAGATAATAAGTAGCAGATATTATAATGATCCGTTATAAAATTTCTTATATTTTTATTTATACACTAAAGTAACTCATTAAAAATTATGAAACTGTTCAAAAAGACTATAAAACAATCAAAATTAGATGTAGAATATAGCTGGATTGCGGTAAAAAAGGAGTATTGAAATAACTCAAACCATTTACAAATGTGAACGTGGATAGCACCAGGAATCCTGCGGTAATGCTCAGATCGCGTGAAATTCGACAATATCTACCGACGATTGACTCGCTCGAAGGAAATGAATAGATTTCATTTTAGTGTCATTTGTAGAGCTAATGGCGCCTGCGACTAATGCCGGTGAAAACGAAACCAGTAAACATTAGGGCGCTGTGTAAACGAGTTGTCGATCCGCTGACAGATGTTAATGATAACGTACTCACAATTGTTTTTTGGATATTATTTTAATGGTGGCAAATTAGGGTTGAACATGAGCGATTTGGGGAATGTTTGTAATGACTTGTGTTAAGTTACACAAATCTAGATACACTAATTGTAGAGCGATAACTTTTCGTGAAAATTATCCGTTCTCAGCCACTGATAGCATAAAAACAAAATTATTTATTCGGACACGGTGGTAAACAAAAAACAACGGTTATCCAACTATTTTAACTGGAACTTTTTCTCTATTACAAAAGCATTTAACAAATCGTTGAACATTCTATATACGAACGCCGGAGAAATTGACTCAAATTGAACGTAGCGTCGTTATTTATATTTCACGATAATAACAGTAGTCTAGCGTAGATTTACCAAAAAGCGAGGTAAAATAAAATGACTCGTAGGAAATTGTGAACGATGGTAGCGTGTCCCTATAAAACGGAGCTCAATTACGTCACAATGTCTTCTTTCTGTTTTCCCCGGGAAAAAAACTGTACGTAATAAATAATACCTTATGTCATTTCTCAGCACGTATGAAATTTATAACGGGCAGAACGATTGGAAGGGCAATTTATTTGTAATAGAGAAAGACGTGGGGATCGACGAGCGAACCGCGTGTGTGCTTCTACGACAAATATTGGTAGGACAGATTATACTCGTATCGGCCTTTCTTTAGCAAAGAAATTATTAATTTCAGTATATAACTTTTCTCTATTAGTAACAAGGATAACAGTGTAGGCCAAGTACACCCAAAACGCTACGAGCATCTATAGGATACGGTAAACACTTAGCATGTATGTCAATTTATAACTTTTGTCTTCATAATATCCATCCATCATAGACGTCCACTGCTGGATATAGTCCTGCGCCGCCTGCATCCAGCGATTTGCTGTGACCTTAGCCAGTCTACTCCAATTGGGCCTTCATAATAATAAAAAGTTTAACTATTAATTAAATAAATAAATATTTTCAAACATTCACACCTATCAACTAGCTCCATTTTTAGCAACTAATGCTGCTTGTGTTACCGACACTAGATGACGGATAAATATTTTCATAGATAAATACATATAAATATCCTGGATATATATAAATATATATAAACATCCAAGACTGGAGAACAAATGGCGGAAAATTCATTACCCGAACATCTGCCCGCGCCGGGGATCGAACCCAGAACCTCTCGAGATGGCGACGCCTTGAGACCGGCGTACAGACCATGAGACCACGGAGGTCGTCCAACGGTATTAACTACTTTGTGCACTACTATGTAGCGCTGAAAACAAATATTATTTTTACAGACATTCACAAAATTTTCTAAAACACTAATTAGGAAAATAAATTACACCAACAGGTTAAACTCCGACACGCAACACAAATCGTACAAAAATTCGTTTGAAAATAAAAAAAGGAAAATATGAATTAAAGGCCAATTCCGGGACCCACCACCGTATATCACGAACGAAGCAAGGCGCCATGCCGGTACGATTTGTGACTTAATCACTTTATTGGCAGCGGGGGCTTATCGCAAAGAAACCTAGTACTGGGTGATATATGAGTAAACACGCTTGCACTTTTCCTCGGCGACTTTTGACGGTCACACAGGCCATAAAGTCGTCGACGAAGTTTGGATTGCGCTTGGGGTGAACTTCTAGTGCATTTTTAAGGACTGTGCTTTTAGAACGACGTTTGCGTGTTTTCTTAGTTTGAAATTAAATGTATTAGTTGTAAGAGACTTTAAAATGGTTGACTTTAGCTCGATTAAGGAAATGTTTTTTTGTAAATATATCTAATATAGTTCAAGTAGCTTTGCTTCGTGTTTGTGTACTTTTATTGTATACCTGTATATTCTTACTTTGTCACTGTTTCTTGTTACGGAATTGGGGAGTAGGGAGGGATATGATCAGTAAGGGATAAGTTTTCTTTGCCAACTATTTGTAGCGTTTCCTTTTTGTATGTGCAGGAAAGAGTATCATTAAAGTAAATATACCATTGTTATTTTTGTTGTACACAACACTAGTCTGCAGATTAGAGAGTAGGCTCACGGAATGGTCTACGTTCTGTCTCCTACCCGCATACTCTAATACATTTTCATTACATCATTTTTCACATTTTAATTTTATTATCTTTTGCCTGAAATGTAAGCTAGGACATTTCAGGCAAAAGATATTCGTCATAGTATGCTCCGGTGTAGTGGGCAGCGTCCCTGATTAAAATTTTGTATGGTGAGGATTGAACTGGCGAGCATCGTGGCTTTTTTAATGGTCGGCCTTATAAAGGTGTAATGTTACTAACATACGTAATGAAGAAACAATTTATTTACCTTACTGGTATCCCCATCGTAATCTCTAGCATCTGAAAAGAAACAATATTTTCGTTAGTTTATATATCAATGTAATAAAATATGGAGATAACTACGTTATCCATGGTACTATTTTAATTAATGGCTATTCGTTGGTTTTCAACGGCAAATATAAACAAACGAGGTTCCTTATTATACTCGTACTTGAATATTATATTGGAATTTCAATATTAATAGCAAGAATAAAGGGGTACATAAGGCGTTGCGTACACAAGCGTCCTTCGCAACCGACCAGTGATTAGCCACAGCACACTGGAACGCACCGGACCTAAATATGTTTGTATTTCGGCTTTGCCGTACACACACCCAATATCGCCCCTCTTGAGGATCAGCCAATACGCAGCCTCTTAACGGCCGACGGTTTTAATTAAAAACTTCTTGCATTAGCATGTGTCCGCCCAATCATGGCACTAATCCCTTCAAAATATTATTTAATTTCAAAACCGCCCGTAATTTCGAAATATGTATTTAAAACATAATTTATAAATATTAAATGAAGGTTTATTTTTGAATTACGAAGATGTATTTACAGCGATATATTAAGTTATTCTTGTATAAGTGGGCTAGATTTGTTCCTATGCAAATAGGGGTATGGTTCGGAACGCCGCAATCTTATGAGGTATAAACAAGCACAGGTGCCGTCCGCTGTCCGGACTCCGGACCGACTTGCAAAGTATTCGTAAGCGTTCAAACATACCGGCCTCGTTATGCATGCTTCGCTGATTTTAATCACGGGCGCCCGCGCCTCCGGCGAACCTAATGTTTTCACTATGTATTTTTTAAGTACCGCCAACTTTCCGGCATTTGGTATATGCGACCACTCGGTGTTCTAATTGCAGGGGGAATGTTCCCGAATAATTGTAATTTGAAAATTGTTCTCGATATTCTCTAGTTTCAGGTATTATACCTATAAAAAATACTTGTACACGTGTGATTATACGACCGTGTTTGCGCCCGTACGTTGAACTAGACACGTCGAAGTTGCAGCATCGTGTCGAAGGTCCTCAAACATCTATTAGCAGTGTCGTATCCGACGTTCGCCCACATCCGAATCTTGGTTTCTATTATGCGATGTGTCCAATATTGACACAGTGTCCCGCCGATTGTGCGCAGCTGACAAAGATCCCTCGTCAGCTTGCTTGAATTGCGACTGAACGTCGACGCTTTGATATCATCTCTCCCATAGAAAATATTTCCCATGTAAACAGTACAGTGTTAGGTTCGTCTTAGGCTGTATTTTGAGCCAAATCAATTTAAAGGTTATTAATCACTGCTGGCTGAGTGGCGCTAACGTATAATTTTGTTTGACTTGCCAAAACTTGTACAGCGTCTTATTTATTTTTTATCAATTTCACCCGAACGAGCTTTAAAAGCGTCGTTGGTTTTATTATAGGGACGTGAATTAGCAAAAAGAGAATGGATTTTGGTTGTGATTATGTCAAAAATAATTAATTATTATCGATTCGGTGGCGTGGGGTGATTTGACGCGGCCGCCGCGCTCTTTAAAATTGGAAAGCTAATTACTCGAGTACGAAGGAACCGTGCTGGGGAGTCCCCGAGATTAGTGGAGATTTCATTATTTCCATTATAGGTAAGCTTTAATTCTGCTTTTAAAATACGAGACCTTCTGTAGCTAATGGGAATCGCTTTTGTAAGCACCTACATATTGTAACGCAATGCAATTACATCATTTTAATCAGTCAAATTTTTCTTGCAGTGTTTGCAATAAAAAAGTTTTTGTACTTTTTTCTACAAGGGTATCGGCTATTGATCGGCTGTACCGTATAGAGCTTGTTCGCTGTGTTCCTGTGATGTTTGGGCCGCTGTTTCTTCATTCATTAAGCCACGCTCGTGACCGGCCTGCTGAGCAGTCTCACACTGAGGATGAGCGAAACTTTAATTTAGGCCACTCTGTACCTGCGCCCACTGCATAGGGCTGCCACTAGACAATACTTAAGATAGAAATTAAAAACCATACAGAAACATCAAACTTGAAACTTTAGCTATCTATTCGTATTTAAGAAAAAAGTAATAAACATTTCAATATAGAATATTAAGGTTACTGTATTATATATTTTAAACATTACTATGATTCTACAATATTTTATGTGTCATGCCAAGAAAATTACCTGCAACAGGAAGGTTTCCATGTTTCGTAAAATGTTTATTTTATTTAAAAATATTAGGTCCCTACCTATGAAATTGGTGTTTTGTGTGGAGATTTTGGGGAGTTCTGCATTTTCCATATTAAAATTTTTTTTTATTTGGCATCTATCATTAGACAAGCTTTAGTAATATGTGTAATATCACACTTCATAAAAATAATTTATCGTTTTTAAGTGAATGCAATTAAAATGATGTATTCGGGAGGCACTAAAAAAGAGTTGTCTCCGTGTCCAATTTTAACACAATTAAACTTAGAACAAATTATCAAAAAAAATCAAAAGAGCTCAAAAATAAAGTCTATTTTTGGACGAGGTAATTATTTTTTAGGAATACTCTGAATCTTAATAGTTACAGAAAAATACTTAGAGAGAAAAAAAGAACACCAATTTCATAGGTAAGGACCCAATAGTAATCAGACAACATTCCCCCTTACAGCTCAACAGTCACTCAGTCAACAATAGGGCTGTATATTTTTTGATATTTGATTAACTTCGTTATTAGTGAATTTCGCCAGTAGTACCTAATACTCACGTGATTTTCTCACTACAATTAATATGGACTCAAATTATACCGCAACGACTAGTTCAGGCAGCCCTGTGGGTCCATTCATAATGAATCGCACCCTCTGTTTAGTTTCCAGACCTCTAGTGTGTGACTGACATTTTATATACTGGCGCTAAGGTTTAAATAAACTGTGTTTGACCTCTGGCTATACGTACGTTAGAGTATAAAGATACTGTTTTTAAACTTAATTAAAAAACTTGATTATTTGTGGATGGAATTTCAAATAAGTTCTGTTTATGAAGTGATATTATGTTTTGGTTCGTATATCGTATCGATATGAATATTGATTCCAGATTTTATGAGTGTAAAAATGTATGCAAATAATGAAAGATCATACACACGCACAATTATTTACATTCTATTTTGCCATGTTATAAAAACTTATTTATTTGCAGATTTGAGTTAAAAAAATATATTTGCTTTAAGTCTAATGGCGCTTTAATTTCGTTCGGATGATTGCACACTTTGGGCTGATTTAGGTATAAGCTAAACACGATGGCCTCCAGCGATGAATGCCGAGACGTCAATAAATCACAAGCCCAGAAGTTGAAGAAGAAAAATCACAGTCATCGGCCTCTTTTTAAATTAACGCCATTAGCTTGGATATTTTCCTCTTTGGAATAGAGTGCAAAAATTACCTCTCTTCGTTTGAGCGGGCCCAGTAATTAGTAACGCTCGAGTTTTATTTGTTGACGTTCATTATTCGTTGATTTTGGTGCGGCGTGCGATAAGGAAGGGCGACTTCTTCTGAGGGTTAGAAAGGGAGGCGGTTCTCAATCGAGAGCCTGCACCTGCCACCGCACGAATTTGCAATTTAAATTCCGAACGAATATTCGGTGAGGACCTCCTTAACACGACATCTGTTTAAATCGTCGATGGAGTGACGCTCGCTGAAACTCTTTGTGATTGCGGCTTAATTGAAATAAAACAAAACCCTTTTGATGGTTCCGGGCCGATTCAGATTCGCTCGCAAGCCGTGGTTATTTTAATTTCGGTTTGTTTTCAGTAGATGAAACCATTTTGGGATCGCTTAGTCGCTGATTAAACATGAACGTACTAATCGGATTTTAGAAATTACAATAACGTATAAATTTTTAGGCATATCACTCAAGAGCCGATAGACATGGTTCAGCCTCTTCTACTAAACATTCAACAACTTTTTCTAACAATATTTCGGGTTAAACTTCGCAGTTTCTCATCTTACATAACCATAAAATGTTCATAACCTTGCTAAACCCAAACCTACAAATCCAAAACCAAATATTATATGAACCCCACACGGATTCCATCAGATAGCTAACGCAAGGGTTGTAACGTTTTAATTTAGCAAATTGATTGATATACCACATGATGTACTGTATCTAATGGTTGATCAATATGAAAGCGAAGTAAGACAGCGAGAAACATGCAACTTCTATTATAATATATAGAAAAAAAATCATCAAATAATATTTACATAATCAACGTCTTAAAGAAATGTTCAATAAATTTTCAAGCTACTTTGACAAGAATTTTTATCTATTCCTATATTATTTTTATTTGTAAAAGTCTATTATTTTTATGGAAAATTTTTTTTGAGAGTAATTATATTTTGTAAACTAATCTACACATACAAAAATATATTATACAAAATATTTATTTGACACAAATTATTAAAGAACATTAGTCCTCAGCCTATATACGCCCCACTGCTGGGCACAGGCCGTCGTTATGGAGAAACGCAATTAGGGAAATGAGCCGAAACACCACCACGATTGCGGGTCGGTACGTAGAAACGGTTGGAAAAGCGACCGGGCCAACGGCTTAAAGTGCCTTCCGAAGAACGGAGGAATTCGAGATCACAAAGTTTTGGTCACCCATCCAAGGCTTGACCATGGCGAATACAGTTTTGACAGTATCGAAGACCAAAGCGAGTACTAACCACTACGCCACAGAGCTCCTCCACAACACTTAGATAAAAGAACACTAATTGCCGCACTCGGAGCCTTTCATCAATTTAATGGTTATTTAGAACAAAAATTAAACATTAGCTTAATTAACGTTTCCAAGTGCGGCCGTTAGCCAACTTGTATTATATTAGCAACGGTCACTACAAAATTAAGTATTAACTGCAACGGTCTCTCACATCACATAACATATTGGGTCCTTACCTATGAAATTGGTGTTTTTATTCTGTCTTAGCAATTTGTCCGTAACTATTAAGTTTCAGAACATTCTTATAAAATAATTGCCTCTTCTAAAAATAGACCATATATTTGAGCTCGTATTATTTAATTTGATAATTTATTGTAAGTTCAATTGTGTTAAAATTAGACACAAAGACAATTATTTTTAACTGCCTCCCCAATACATAATTTGATTTGCATTAACATAAAAACGATGAATAATTTTTATCAAGCGTGTTCACACACATATTGCTAAGGCTTGTCTAATGATAGATGCCAAATATTATTATCTCTGGATTTGTCGTTGTGAAGAAAACTGATAAAATGTTAGTATGTGAAATGCAGGCATCCCCAAAATATCCATACAAAACACCAATTTCATAGGTAAGGACCTAATATCACAAAATAATAACAGACACACCTCAATAATAAAAAGCAAGGGTTGTAATTGTACCAATTGATTGATTGGTCCGCGAATGGATGATGTATGGATGTTCGAGGATGAGGCGGGGTCGCACACCATTAATTATAACTAACCCACTCATTTACGATCAATCTCGATGGTCTTGGGGACGACAGTGTATATTTTTTCGACGACTGATTAATTTTTGTTTTTGTGCAATAGTGTCGGAACCGAGGCTTTTGAGAGTTTGTTGATGATCTTTGAAGGAGGTATTAAGATTAGGCATTAATACGATATTAATTATCTAGAAAATTTCATAATGCTTAATAATGCAATTATTTACAAAAAAACCGGCCAAGAGCGTGTCGGGCCACGCTCAGTATAGGTTCCGTAATTTTCCATTTTGTAAAATTTATCTAAAACTGTTCAACCCATCAAGTTCAAAATAATTTTCCTAGGAAGTACTTATAAAGTTCAACTTTTGAGAATTTTGTCATATTTTTTGAACTTATGGTTCAAAAGCACCTTTTTTTTTAACTTTCGGAGCGATTATTTCAGAAAATATAAATTTCATCGTAAAACGATGTTAAAAACCCCTATTCATTTTTGAATAGCTATCCCACGATATATCACACGTTAGGGTCCAGAGGAAAAAAAGTCAGTCCCTACATTACGTGTATGGGCACACCCCCTAAATTTAATATTTTGTTCCACCTTTGATTTGTGCACTTTGTCGGCGTTATTAACATACAACATAATTATTCAAAATTTCAGCTCTCTAGTGCTAACGGTCACTGAGATTATCCGCGGACAGACAGACAGACAGACAGACATGGCGAAACTATAAGGGTCCCTAGTTTACTACGGAACCCTGAAAAAGAAAAGAATACTACCAACCCATCTCTTCCCTTGGAAGTTGAAAAAGGCGACTAATGGACTTAGAACTGCACAACCATCCAATAGCTTATAGCGGCCACGGGCTCACCACCTGTCACGCAGAGTGCAGTCACTCTGCGTCTGCTTGGTGATGCGCGGACTATGGCAATGGACTGCTTTTGCGGTGCTTTGGCCTAGTCTCTGACTAACACATTAATTATTTATATGTATTTATTACTGAAATGAGGAGCTCGGTGGTGTAGTGGTCAGTGCGCTTTGGCTTCGGTCGAAAACAAAGCTACCTTCGCCATGGTCAGGCCGTGGATGGGTGACCAAGACTTTGTGATCTCGAGCTCCTCCGTGCTTCGGAAGGCACGTTAAGTCGTTGGTCCCGGTCGCATTTGTGACCGTTTCTACCCACCAACCCGCATTGGGCCAGCGTGATGGTGTTACGGCCCATACTCCTCATATGTTCCTCCATGAGGAAGGCCTGTCCCAGCAGTGGGACGTATATAGGCTGATGACGATTACTGAAATCAATTATATTGGTTAAAATGTTATTTAAATCGTCACAGGAATCGCCGGTCGCTCACTGCTTGACATTGGCCTTCTACAAGAATTGCCAAAACAACATTAAAGTTTGTTAAAAAAAAATCAGACCATGCTACGATCGATGGATGTTGTAGATAATCGTAGAGCTACGACGTATCGTAGTACCGTTGTAGATAATATTGCTATTGCTACAATGTTTTTGGGAAAAATCATTTCCAGTCTAAATAGAAGTGTGTTAAAGTTTTTTGTGGCGTGCATTAGGCGAGGCTTATGTCTAGCAGTGGACAAACATAGGCTGATAATGATGATAGTGTTCATGACCATGGATACAGAGTCCTTTAGACGTAAATATTGTATGTAGATATGTCTTCAGTATTTGCATTGAAATGCAGGTGCAATACATTTCAATGCATCCTGCGAGAGTTTGGCGCCAAATGATCGATGGTAGACACTGTGGTGATACTACGATGAGGTGGATTACCACGATAAAAACTTAAAATTTTTCACACCACTTGACGCTTATTTCAATGATCCTCCACATAACTTATCATTACAGTCACTTATCACACAAAACTACACTGATTTCACGTAACAATATCCACTCCGAAAAAATGAAACAATCATTTAAATAAAGTTCAAACTCCGTATATTAATAACATCTAACCACAAATAAACATAACATTTGGTTTTCTTTAAGCAAGGATACGATAGTTTCCAATTAAAATTTACATTTCATACGCAATTTAAAAAACTATAAGTCTATACTCCATCTGTATCCATGTAATAATACTTCAGACTCAATTATTCTCCATTAAGCCACTAAGAGCTTGCTAGAAAGCTCTCTGACGTAACACATAAGTACGTGAAAGAATGACTTGTCGGAAGGAGTTAATAATCTTATTAATTTGTTCGCAGCTACCCGCGGCGACCTGCATCCGACGTGCCTTGTAATTAATGTGAACACCTCATCTATTAAATTAGTCGAAGGGCCCGAGAAAACATACGTGGAGAAGAAAAACCAACGAAATATGAAACCTCACACCTCGTACTTTGCACCGAAAACACGAACTAAATCTGGTGCGGCGGGGGTCAGGCGAAAATGGTCGGATGTCATAAAGACTTAACACAATAAATAAATTGCCCGTAAAGAAAGGTAACAAGAAAATTCATTTATCAAAAGTGTTATGCAATGTGTTGGTCATTTGATTGATTTTGGGTTGTAAGGGTTTTTACCTGTATTGTTTGTACTGTAGATGTAAATCAAATTAATTTTAGAAGATATTCATAACGCAAGGAGGATGTTATTTAATTTATTTAAAATTTAAATATGATAATTGTCAGATATTTAATTTATTACGTATATTTTCGTTTTCACTGTTTCTGCCTATATGTTCCAGGCTTATTGTAGACGACGTAATATTTTCTTAACATTTTTGTTAAGAACATATTTTCCATATAATTAATATGTCGTGTGTTGGAGCTTGAAACAATACTTTGAACATGGAAGATTGCTTTATATTGATATATTTTTAATGTAACAATTTTACATAATTTTTTTTTATAATTTCATAAATAATCTAATGTTTGACAATGTATTTTTAATTTAAATTTAATGTATAATTGATTGATGTTAATGTTATTATGTGCGTATGTATTCAATGGTCTATGTAAGTCGATTTAAATAAATGAATTGAATTGATCATACGGCGATAATGCTACGAATTCCGTAGTTGTAGACGTTACATACGCACGCTACGATACATTGTAGCAGCGTAGCACAAAATATTCCTAAAATCTTAATTGTATCATACTTTGCTAGTTTACTTGTTGATTATACAAAAAATATACAAAAAATCGAGAAGAATCTAAGTGGCAGTGGTACCTTTAAAAAAGAATTAGCATTTGGGAATACTAATTGTATTTCTAAATATTTCAGCAGCAATAATCTGTGCATTTTGATCCCACTTTTACTTAACATCAGGTGATATAGAGTAATTTATCCGCCTTTTGTATAAGAAATGCAGAAATAGTCATTGTGCAGGTATGTCGATAATTGTAAAATTGTTTGTAGAGCTTTTAGGGATACTTTAAAACCACTGTGAGATCAGCAAAGATTCCTCCTTTTAATTTGTTTAAGATGTATAGGGAGCGTCTCCCGAGCGAGTGACAAAGACTAGTATCTGGGCCAGAAATATTATGGTAATATCTACTCAAGCAGTACCTATAACAGAAGAAAGAAGGTTTTCAAACCAATTTAAAAAATGGAATCGAATGTATTGGTCATGATATAATTGGTAGTCACAAAATAGTACGGTCACATTCACGACACTTTGATCAATTAAATTTTATTACACGCGTTAATTAAAGGGCGGGCTAAGTGAAAGATTTATTGGAGGTTTATCCTCATAACCGGGGCTTAAACGATATTACTCAAAGCAGCCCCTTCTTGGATAGACGTATGAACACAATCAGTCTTGATAATAGTTCGTTATAGGCGGAAAACTCGCATTAATATCTTAGTAAATACTAACAACGATTTGCCACTAATTTATTCCGGACGATAAGATTTACCCACCGTTTGGAATTCAGACAAATAAACTTTTTTTCAACGTTTCATAGCAAATTTTTTTGGAACTCAGTGATATAGGCCGTATTGAATCGGCGACCTCTTAAATGAGTACCATTATTTAGCCTACTCGTCTATCGTAGTATGATGCTCGATGATGACAAGTAACACTAAGTTACAGATGCATCGACAAACGTCTTGTACACAAAGGTGGGTTGGAAGAGATAACTTATAGATATAAGCCCTACCTATTGTTATTTTATTACTTCATTGTATATTTCTTTCTTTATTGTGTACTATTAAATACTAATATTCAAATAATAAGCACGTCTTATTTGTACTTCATATTTAATTAGACAACGTCAATCAATCACAATGTAAAAAGGAATAGAGTTATAAACTATCTAAGGAGGCTCACATAATATAGGTATATATCAGGTCTCCCCCGCAAATCTTCAGGTAGAATTGGCTGGAACGTTTGGGGCTGGTAACATCTGGTATAATAAATAATAATAAATAAAGTTAGTTAAAAGGCATACATAGATAGAGACTCCTTTCAAATATTGTCAGTACATAACATTTTAAAATATTTGATGATGATTGATGAACTATATAGATGCATTTATATATTGAAAATTGTTAATTTGTAATGGAAATTATATTTGCATGCTATTATATGTGGCTGAAGAGGCGGTTAAACCTTGACAACATCATAAATGTTCCCTTTTCAAAGACAAAGTATTCTATTCTTCTATTCTATTCTATGAAAACTGTGTACTTATTTCCACAAACAAACATAATTTAACATTTATATTATAGTTTTATGAAATAGTTAAATTTATTTTTCAACTGTGCGGTTCTCAGCAGCTTATTACAGTTATTAAATTGTAAATTTTCTTCGAAAGAAAACCAGTGTTACGACCAGAATAATTATAACAATGGGGTTTTTCTTTGAACGAAAGTAATTGTGCCTTGTTCCTTTTCTTGTTCTTAATTTAGACTTTCTGTCTGATTTTATATGCATTGTTTGCTGGAAGTTAAAATTAGCTTCCTAGAGAACAAACTGGCACATTTTATTTCACGTGTCTTGACAAAGCTAATAGATTGTTACTAAACAGCATAACTTTTTTAATAATTAGTATTATCCAGTTGACAAGCAAAAAAAACCTGTAGTACCAAGGACTTGCGATCAAATTGGCAATGTTTGGCAAAACAGAAATTTCATTAATCTGCATCTACAAGAATTAGATCTTTAGATCATGAAACACATAGTAGGGTACGTGTTATCAGATGTATGTATTTGCATGTAGAAAAAATATCCGATTTAATTATGCTTGGTCACAGCTTCTCTATTTATGGAAAAGTATCCAGTTTTGTGTGGACTTTCTTCCGTGGTTGTATTAGTAGACATTTGTTCAGCCTCATCTTACACTATATTATTTATAAGTCATCGTTTACTAGAGGGATACTGTACCGAGTCCTATAAGCGGTTTTAGTCAACTCCAAAAATATGTGGCCACTTTAGACAATAAATGACTCTTATTAGAAGGAAATTAAGGTTTTCACCTCTAAAGTGTTTATACATATTTCTTTACTCGTCTGTACCACTACCTTATCTTTTTCTGCTGAAAAATACAACTTCTCGTATTTTTGTGTTATTGTTGGAATTGGAAGGTTAAGGTAGAGATTGAAATACAATTTAGAACATGTAGATCAGATTTTAAAGAAATTTTATTCCCGTCCGGAAAAGTCCCGTGCTGGTTCGGGACACAAAAATAATGTACCAACTGCTTTTCTTGCCTAGTACGTCGTAAAAGGCGACTAAAGGCGTATTGGGTACTGGGTCTGTGATTGTGTAGGCGATGAGCCAGCCACGTGTTACTACTCTTTCACGATTTTTCATCTGACCAAACCCAATTTTTGTATGGCTAAATGTGGTCTTAAGGAACACAGTGCTCTTTGGACTCTGCCTACCCCTTCGGGGATTACAGGCGTGATTGTCTGTTATGTTATGTAAGATCAGATTTCCACATCTTATGTCACAAGATAGTAACGCGCGGCTTCTACGAGTAGCAGTTGCAAGCAGATTAATTACAAGCAATAAATAGCAAGTAATTTAAAAAAATTTTGTCATGTAATCATAACTGCTTGTTTACACACTTGTCGGATAGAAAAATGCCTTAGTAAGTCCACCTCTTGTCCATAAATAGCTTTGAATATCATACATAACATAGATACTCCAGAAGACAGCTACAGCTACTAAACGCCGAGTGCCCAAGGGCGTTTCATTACACACGCTGGGACTCAAACTAATCTGAGCATAAACGCTTACTCGACGGATATTACGGGTCCACTACACGCGGGCTAATCTCACGCGTATAAACAACCCTGCTGTTATTATATAAATTCAACGTATGCACATAAATTGTACATTCTACCTGAGGTTAATATTGGTTATGTCTTGTATTTTAGATCCAACGTACTCGTATTTAGGAAGGTAGTCTAAAAATACAAATATAGTAATTTTAATTGTTTGAACAATTTCCGAAGCGTGTTCATGTATTTTGAACTGTGAATCTAGTCCGTGGCTCGTGTAGAGCTAGTTTAAGGTCACAAACGTGTACACACTACACACAAAGATGATTCCTCGAGCTGCAACTCAAATAAAAGCTAATTACAGTGGTTCTCTGCAGACAATGTAGCGAGCTCGTGATATATGCGCAGTAAGTTATAAGCGCGCGTCCGCGAGCGCCGTAACTACCGCGATCATAATAAAGTATAATTCCTTAGCGGGGACGCGGGATAATCACTCCTCAGGCGTTCCCATATAATTCCTTAGTGCATAATGAAAGTTGATTAACATTACTGCGGTGTATGTGTGCGTCCGCCGCAGATTCCGAGTCCTAATTAAGAGAAGGGTGGCCGGGCCGGCGGCGGGGGCGGGGTATCGATCATTCCAAGGAATCGAAGGGACCAAAAAGGGGAAGCCTTCAGAAAATCAGTGGACTAAGCCGCTCTCTCAGCACATGTGTTTTGATTCAAATGCGCGGGTCAGTAATGCGCCCCCAGCGCCATCGAACTGATGTGCTATGTGAATAATTACACGGCTTACGAGCGCTTACCTACTGCCTTATGGCGATTTGCATATTTTCTTGTGGCTTTATGCGGATTGAGAGGTAAAGCCCGAATCGGTCCAACGGGATTTCATATTCTCAAATGTTTCCCCGTTTAAAATTGGGTCGACTGAAGGAGTAATTAATACACACTACGAACCTATGAAATGGAGCGATTATCATAACATTCACAAAATATGTTACAGAATCTGATCTCAAAGTCTGCAACTTTTAATGACAATTATCACAAATGATTGTTTCTTCTATAAAGCCCTGAGTTAAAGTAGAAATTCAAGTACATACTTTGAGGAAATTTTTAATACAATCTACATTACATTTTTATCGGATTCTCCAGAAACAAATAATTGATGTCCATCTTGTTAGATAAACAATCAAAAAAGGCCAGGAAAACACGAAACACTAACAAAGCTGCTTATAAAAACGTTGGAAAACACTTATCGCGCTCGAGTGCAAATCGTTGACTGTCACTTCAAATCCCGACGCGCTCGGGAAATGGGAAAAAGTAACAAAAATAACAATCAAATAGAGCATCCGCGGAAATGAGATCTGAAGGAATGATCGCGCCGACCCCGGGGACCGGTTGCCTCTTCAAACGAGACTTAATCTCTCAATTCACTAAGGAGTTAAGCTTTAAAAAATATTACGATAGGCAACAAAGAGCCCCTCCGAGCGGTGTCTTTGACACGTCGACGGATTTTTTCGCGAGATCTCTTTAGAGGCGGGATGTCACTCACTTTGTATCGGCTTTGTCGCGAGGTTAAGCGCCGGTTTATTAGGCTCCACTTCCGATCTGCAAACAGAGGGGCCGTTACCGGATTCATTTTTGATGTCGCGTTTGACAAAAAAATTAAAATGCCCATTGTTGAACAGATATACAACTTCACAATCGATATTAAAACGTGACGAGTGGGGTCGGCATGCCTTAATTACGAATACGTGACAAAAGACGAGACATGCACACAAACACAAGTCAAAAAGGTCCGGATTAGGTAACCCTTTTGCGCTTTTGATGCGCGTGAAGTGCCGGTGCCGGCCGGTGGATTTTGAGCGGAGTCTTATCGAACCTGGCTTCGGTCCCTCGTTTAGAGCCATCGGTACACGTGAGGTGGGTATGGACGTTGATACAATGCAATAATAGCGTGGAGTAGGCGGTCTCTATGGCGACGCGCGGGACAGAAGCCCTATTGGAGAGGACTGAAAGGCTTTTAGCCCCATTTGACCATTTCGAGCGGGTCAGCGTTTTGGTGAGTCCGCAGCGGGATAATTAGCAGGCAAACAAGGAACAGGGTGGAGCAAGTTTCGCGGCGTTCAGGTGCTCTGCAAACACCGCTGCAAGAAGTTTAACAGCAGTTTAATTGCGGAACGAAAACAGAAGCGCACTGAACACAGTTTTAGTTCCAGAAAAGAACCTGCTCGACTATTGAGGTGAACGAGCGTAAGCAAAACTCAGTTTGTGTTGGAAGTTTATTGAAAGGGTACCGAGCTTTATGAGGAAAATTATTAATACTAGTCTAGATTTTGTTAATTAGACGACACGGCACGAACATTTCAGCGTTTTCTAGCAATTTTATGGTTGCTGAACATGATCTAGTGAATTACTTTACGTAAACCTGTAAGAATTATAAATTCAAAACCACGAATTTACCTTACAAATCTTCGAATGTATAGTGTCTTAAGTACTATAGTCACTACTCTATAAATCGTGTGTGTCAACAACAGCGGGTTAAGGTGTCGACACACGAGCGATAAATCTGCCACAGGGGAGGCCAGCGGTCGCGGGTAGTATGTGCGTAGCGTGACCGGGATAAAGGTGAAGTAATAAACGGGGTTTCATTAAACATTATATTCAAATTAAGAAACCACCTGCAAAATTAAGCTATTCTGTTTAAAATACTTATAAAATAATAATAAACAACAACAACATATCAACACGCCTTTTCCCCCTAAGGGGTAGGCAGAGGTGTTACCACCCATTTCGCCAGATGTGTTAAGTTCTCATGTATATATATATCTCATGTAATAAACGTTGTCTTTTATACAATTTAGAGCATCGGCTTAGATGTTTTTCGTGAGATAATAATTGCATTGGTTCTCAGCCTATATACGTCCCACTGCTGGGCACAGGCCTTCCTCATGGAGAAACACATGAGGAGTATGGGCCGTAACACCACCACGCTGGCCCAATGGGGTTGGTTAATTTAAGTCGGTTAACAACAATTGCATTGTCCAAGTGATATTCATTAACTGAAGAAAGTAATAATATATCTAAGATATATTTGGACAAACTTAACGAATTTGTTTTGTTAAAGATATCACTCTAGAATTATAAGTAGGTTAAGCTCATTTTGATATAGTATTGCGAGATGATTCACTCACAAAACGGCGTAGTTTATCAACAAATAACCTTATGGTTATGTGCTAAGTCAGTAATCCCAGAGGGTTTGCGTGCGTCTCGATATTGCTAAGTTTCGCCTAATATATAATTGGGACCAAATCCCTATTGCAGCCTGGGACCCTGCGTGTTCGGCCAAATTAATGAAATTAACCGGCACGCGGTAAGCTGTAATCGAATACACTAAGAAAATAAGGGAGATGTATGCCAGCCTGAATAAAATGTCGCGTGGTCGATTGAAGATTAGTCGGTATGACGTGCTCCTTAAATTGCTATGGAAAAGCTAATGTGCATGAACGGAAAAGTGGTACGAACTTAATTTAGAGGTGAATTAAGTATGTAGATATAATATAGAAAAGGCAAGGACCTGATAAAAAATACCCTTAAACAGATTATATATTCTGTGATATATGAGAAATACCTGTTAGAAAAATTTCAACGTTTCATCTCTGAGGTCAAGCTTTTTTTAATGATTTTCATTTCCTTCCCCATTTTCATACTACAGTTGTTTTGTTAACTATGTCCATGCGTTTTGTGAAGTTTTGACAATGCAAAATCTACAATATTGAATTAACATTTTCGCTGCAAAAGAGTATCAAAATTACGTAACAACTCAAATCAACCAAGCTGGACGTGGTCTGAATCAGTGCTCTAATATTTGCAACAACTTTTGAAGGTTTTTAATTTACTTCTCCAATAACGTAAAGTTTTATCTTAACTTTGCAAACAGTTATCGTGGCGATTATGTGTGTATGCGTGTTTCTCTCTTGCCAAAAAATGGCGACCTTTTGATATGCTATCGAGTAAATTATAAAATTGCTTTTTCTTACTTGTTTTTGATGAAATATCTCCGTATTGTTTTAACAATACTTTTTCTATTATTTTCTTCCTATTGCAAACCTTTTGCAGGGCAGGCGGCACCACGCTCGTTTATCTGCACCAGGCTTAAAAACGTGGTTCTCGCACCGAAACGCCTCGATTTTCTTGAACGCCTCGATGTATACCAATCCTTTCCTGATCTTCGATCCTCCAATTTCCACTTGCCGAAGGACCAAAATGTGGGCTGTAGGTGTTGTAGCCGCTGGTGGTAGAATCAAAGATGGGTTTGATTGTGGAAGTTTTATAATAATTAAATTGCACACACAGTACAACGGTTGATGAACAAGTAACAGAACTTTTTAATATGGACGCGGTCCAAGTGACCCATAGACAACAAAAACAAAAGTTTAGAAGTTAGTTTATGCTTGGTGCTACCAACAATGCGCTCATTGCTTAGCTTTATCATTAATCTTATAATATCAGCTTCAAATTACAGCTGCAAAAGACTACCAAAATGACATAATAACCCAAATCAGCCAAACTAGCTGTTGTTAGTTCATTACGGGTGTAATTCCCGGCGCACCTCGCCGCGGTATCGATCGCGTGGAGCGACAGAAAACTTTCTAGACAGCTTTTATATGCACCGACTCTTACCCTGCAAGTATACAGCAACGTTCGATCAAATACGCTGCGAAACAGCGTAATTTGAGACTGAACTTGATTAAAAGAACAAATATTTTATAGCGAATTAAGCTAGATTAGATATAAAATGTTTTTTAAATTTTAGTAATTAGCTATGAGATTTCAAAAAATGTATTTAAGTACCTTCTTCATCGATGTTTACATGTTACAATATGTGTAAAATCTCATAATAAATGTACTTATGTTTCAATAATTTAACGACTGTGATTATACTACCGAGAAGTTGGACTTTGATTTGAGTACTGCGCAACCTTGTGCTAAAAGGTTTTACTATATGTTTATTATTGGATTCGTGTATTCGAATTGGTTAAGTTAGTGAAATATGTATATACTCGTAATACTACGGATTTCAACTTAAAATAGGTTAGATAGTTGTGAAAATTTTATTACAATGTTATTAGGACGACAATCATATTGCACTTTTTGCTTAATTCCGGTCACCGCGAACACTGGTGTTCGTAAACAATAGATGTTTCTATTGTGTCACGTTTTGTGCAAGTCAAATTAAAAAAAATTAAAGTCCAGTATGTTTCAAAAATAATCGCACTAATTAAAAGTTTTTAATAAGTACATATTGTTCTTATTAACGTTACCCACTCAGGCTTCATTACTTAAACTGTCAGGACTTACGTTTAAAATAAACGCAATATTAATTTTGCCTACAGATAAAACACGCCACCACCAGTAATACCTCGAAATTAAGCTTATGAGCGGAGTATATTTTTGGTGTTTGTTTTTCTAAGATGTCAGTCATGACGTCACTGAGTCTGCAACCGACGCTTGATAGGGGTACAATCAACATATGAGCGGTGTTATTCCGTACTGCGAGGGCTATTCAATATTTTATGGTAATTCTAATGTTACTTCATTTTATACTTTTATACTAAAACATTTATAAATATAAAAAAATGGAGCACTGTTTTTAATATTTTTTATACAAGCACGAAATCTTTATCTGTTTGATATAATTACTTAATTTAAAAAAAATACAAGAACTTGTAAACTAGAAAAAAAGTATGAAAGTGCATCAAAAATAATTCAGAATGACTTACTTTTACTATAACTCTGCTTATTATTTAACTACTATATTTTAAAATAATATCTTTTACGATGTACATGATAAGTACATTTTTTATTATAAAAATCTCTTACAATAATATTTTAACAAAACCACTTAAGAAATGTTACGTAATTTTAGATTGACAAGAATAAGGACGCGGAGTAATCGCGTGATCCCATGTGGGGAGAGTCTAATCAGCTATGAAAATTAGGTTCCGTTGCGTATCTCCTGCTTTGTACCGGTAATGTGGAATTTAATTACTATTTCCAAATATTACCCTGTGACGGCTCAGACGTTCATTATTGATGTTTAATTTAGGTAATATTACACAGACGAACAAGTGATATGCTTCGTAGCTTCATTAGGCGTGATCTCATTCACGTATTTTGCTTTTATGAGGAATTTACGACAAGTTTTAAACAATAAGATTTTTTATATATTTATTTATATCGTAATATCATCAATGGTTTTCTAATTATATAGGAATTGATGAAATCATTTATAACGAAATATATTATAAATAGTTTACAAATTTTATATAATTTATAAATTAGAATTTTCTTACCATAATTATCTCTCAAGCTTACATTTTCCGTCCGGAAAGCAACAGTGTTTTGCAATGTTGTGATCCGCGATTTAAAAGGTAAATATATACAGGCAATGAAATGATTGAGGGTTGTGATTTTACACCTAACGAAAGAAGAAACGATGCAGAAGCATATCTTAGAAGTAACACAAATATTGAATAGTCTCACTACACTTCAGCGAATCCTCCTTAATTCTTCCTCTAGTTCTAGTAGCTTCTCCTCAGTCTGCAGTGTGCGTGCGTTGTAGGTTGCCAGGGCCAAGGTCATTTGACGGGGAATCATGGCCGCCCGGGGATTCTTCGCACCCCCGGTGCCAGCGCATCGCCGACTTCCGTCACAGTCGGCACGGCCTTCGGCACCGCTGGGCACTCGGGTCCGTCTATTGTTCTTTAGATTAATTTAAGTCATTGGATGAGTTTGGGCCAACTCGCACCACGCTGGCCCAGTGCAGGTTGGTGGGGAACGCCAGAGCCTCGTTTGTTATGCAGCAGGGTGCAGCACAGGTGAAGTTGGCTTGAGTCCCGTGAGTTGATTTTTGGGATCCTTGTGAATTAATAAGAAACACACACAGACTGACATACATACATACACATAATCACTCCCATAGGGGCGGACAGAGAATACTTCTTTCCACTTGCTAGGGTCCTCGTATATTTCTTTCGCTTCATCTACTGCGAAGGCGTTCTGAAGAAAGGCCAGGTCAAAAGTACCCGAAATTGCAGAACATCAATGAAATCTATGAAGAGTAAGATGTGAATGTGACAAAAAATAGCAGTGGAGCAAAAACGCATAAAAAGATTATTAAAAACAGAATATTTGTACAGAATAATCAGTTACTCCTACATACCAGCAATTGATATTTTACAGCGTAGATGCGTCTTGGGCGTGTGCCATCCATCACCCAATTAGCGGCCGATCAATCATCCCCGATCACTCCCCAGACCACGCACCTACATGATTTTTCCCACTCTTTTGTACCAAACCACCGGGGACTTGTTAATCACTCGTGTGAAAGATGTATAGTGAAAACATCGATACATTGAATTGGTAATATTTATTTTCAATTCTGATTGTTGTAGCTAGGAAGATAAATCAGTGTTGTCCATTAAAAATATTACTTGTCGATATACTTGTTAAAAAATATATAATATTTACTCATTTTTAGATTAGGTAGGTGTCTTCAGAAGCCAGTCATTCAATCAAAGCTACGAAATATAAATCTATCAAAACGACGGCGCTTTACAAAAAAGATGAACAATAATTCTTTTTTATTACGCGCCAAAGTGGGAATCTCATTGTCGGCGAGGAAATAAATAATATCAGGAAGGAAAGAGAAACGGGAAATAACACAACGCAAAATATTAAGATTCACCCAGGATTGGCATCATTCTGCGGTCGCCACGGATTTCTTTCAAGGGGGCGAAATACCTACATCTTTGAATGTTAATGTTATTTGCATATCCGAAAAGTCATGAAATAAATCAGCCGAGACGGACAGTGGGGACGGCTATTCATTATGCGTTCTTTGTCTACGCAAGTAGCAATTAATGTTAAAAAATATTACCCCAAGATTTTTCTCTTCCCTCTTGTATTTTTTGTTAATAAAAATTCAATTTGCCCCGGTGCACAGCGTGCTGTTATCGTTACGAACAAAATAGAGTCAATAAGATTCAGCGCGTTTCCGTGCGAAATCCTCGAAATAAAGTCTAAATCACTGTATCCATTTGGATATATCCTAGTGAGGTGAGCTCCAGCGTGGATAATGTCAGGATCTGGCATCAAATTGCCGTGCATTGTGCTTCAAATGCGAGAAAAACGGAGAAAGTGTTAGGGCCACATTTACATAAGTCGAGACAGAGGGGCCTTACAATACTCGCAAAAATATTCAGGGCCGAGGTGATGGAAGCCCTCCGGGCGACTTTCATGTATGGCCTTTATGATGGGGAAAATATTTACAGATCGCGCGAAAACGCAATATTTATGAAGCGACTGAAAATACCTATTCATGCGGCGAGCTCGTAAGATATTCGAATATGACACGGGTATTTGTTTCCCACATGGTACTTGGAGAATGTAATTTGGTAATGCATTTTGCACTGAGATATTTTTACCGGATAAGACCGTTTCGTTGATAGTGTGTGTCAGGAACTCTTTTGTTTACAAACTGACTTCGCTGTTATCGATTGCAGGCGGAAAAGTTTTTATGAATTAACCGTCAAACAAGTAAGAAGAACAATGAAAAAACAAACTCTTCAAACAAAAATCGATGACAATCTGGGCCAAAAACTTTGTGGAACTCCGGCGGCAAAAACATTATTATAAGTGCTTATAAAAAAGTGAGCGGGAAAGGAACTTTTCGAAAAACTTTAAATTGCGACCTTGAACCAAGGGAACTTTGTTTCAGATTACTATTAGTGCAATTGAAAAGTGGAAGGTTTTAATGGAGAAGGGGTTATGCGATCACGTCATTAGCCCGACAGGGTGATGGGGAATATTTTTGCATGGGGCTGGCCCCCATCTTTGGGTACAGAGCGGGGCATGCATCGATCGCGAGTGGCCGCGAAACTTTTGGGTCCGTTTTAATGAAACAATTCCGAGCTAGTCCGCCGAATTTAGGTCATTGTGCATAACACGTATGCTCTTACACGCAACCAACATTGGAATATCAAACAGCTATGCGATTAATTTGTTAGGTGCCATCGACATCGCTTCAACGGTGTTATTGGCGAAAGTGCTTATTAAACAGATCAAAGAATGTCCAGGTGCATTAGAGACGTGATTATTTGTTCTTTCTCAAGTACAATATTCCACTGTAATTTATTTTTCAATGCCAAAATGTTGATCGATAAGCATATCAAATTATTATTGTAAGTCCTTTTTAATCTAGATCTTAATATTGTAAATTCAAACTCAATAAAATCATCGAAAAGCACTTTGGTACGTAAGCTAACCAGCGCCTAAACTCTGTTTTATAAAAGAAGGTATCATCGTACTACGAGGAATTTACATTGTAAGCTAATCAACTACACAATTAGAATTTAAAAAGTACAGGCATCTTATTGCATGTTTTCTCCCGTACGTAGTGACACATTTTAGAATAATTGCAGAATGAACTTTAAAAAAAAAGGAAATTGTTAATTAGTTTTTCTTAAGTTGATATTTTAAATAAATTTCTCTTATTTTAGCAGCAGCGAAAGCCATAACAATAATTCGGATAACGATAAACATAGGACGACCAGCTTAGAATTGCCTTGTAAAACGATGCGTCTCAACATTTCCATCTAAAAGGCGTTTAAAAAAGACGGCTCGTCTATTGCGACATCGTTTCCTTTATTAACTGTTAACTAGGGCCGGGTGTTTATGTAAATTGTTATTGCTTTTTTAAGAAAAACCTCGTTTGACACGTCGAGAGGCCTCGTTATAACGGAGATCACTGGCCCGCCCGGACACAATAGGATTTTGAAGGTAAATAAGTCTTTAAAAGAGGAATAAGTAAATTAGAAGCGACAAGATAGGAATCTCCCCTATTTTTTCGAAGGGGCGAAAAAGGCGATCGCCTTAGTAATGGAGCTGATGGTGTGGATATATGGACTGGGCTTTTGTATTAAATACGATGGGAATATAAACAAAATACTATTATGGACTTCTAATAACGAAACGTACGTAAATACGAAGTAATCGGGGTTACAATAACAAAAACAAACATTTACTTCAATTTATTGCGCAGTAAAGAATGCGAAGGTTGTTAAGTAATTATTTAAATTATCTTTATCGATACACATTAATTAATCTAGTTTAATTTTATGTAAACTATTATTTAATTATAAAAGAGTGATATATATTTTCCGTGCTTGTGTTATGGATTAAATTATTTATTAGAAATGAACTTAATTATGAATAAAAAAAAAACAAAAAAAAAACTCATTAATGATAAACGATCTATGATCAATAAACCGACGTTTTTATTGATTACTTTACTTAAAACTTACCTAACTAACTCTATGATCCGAGTAATCTAATAGAAAATTTGAAATCTAACTGCAATATTATTACAATCATACAGAATATGACATTCATTTCTTTAACTGAAAAGAAACTTAATACAAAGATGGCTTGTAAAAATATTTTTATCAAAGTCTGTCTCCACTCCATTTGCGAAAAAAAAATTCTTAAGGGTGAGTGCGGCGACACTTTCGGCCGGTATCATAACAGCTGCTCCGATACCTCCTTATTAAGCCATCGACCATCTAAGAAGAAATATATCGGCTACACAGACAAATTTGAGCTTTATTCCTTCACACAAAGAGCTACCCTAAAAGACAACGTTAAAAGCGCTCCTCTTGATATTACCTGACCATGTTTTTAAATTATAATCTGATGGATTGTGAGGGAGGTATAAAAAGTAATTTCGACCAAAATAAATAATATTCTGTGTTTAATAGTATGCATCGTTCGCTCGTGATTTAAAAACTCCATACAGCTCTCACTGTATACTTTGAAAATTAACATAATCAAGAATAAGAACTACAAAGCAAAGAATTCTTCTAGCGAATTCATTATTGACACTCTTATTAGAAAATCTCAATAATAATATTATAAATTGAAATAAGTACCCCTGAGCATACAATGCTATGTAAGAAGTGTTTGTATGCAGTTAGTATTATGTAAATATCTTCCTCACATTGTAATTATAGGATAAATGTGCTACAATAAATTAAAATTTAAATGCTTAAAGCACATTGGCTTCATTTCGAAACGCCTTTAATACAGACCAGACGTTTTGGGTCCAAATTAGCTTCGTTCGCCGAAGGGCCTGTCTGACACTGACAGCTGTCAAAATATTCTCATCCGAACAGAATTAATTCGAGAAAATTCTCAGATTACGATGTGGAGGCTGATTTAAAGAAAACTGCTTTATATTATTTTGAGGTCGTGATAGGTTAATCGTCGTATCTATTTTTTGTTGTGTATGGCATATTATGCAAGATCTACTTTTTTCAACATTCATACATATAATCACGACTATTATCTCCTAAGGGTTAGTCAGAGACTAGACAAAAGCAGTCCACTGCTACCATGTTTTACCAAGCAAGGACTGTACTACAGTACAGGAGCTCAGCGTGATAGGTGGTGAACCCGTCGCCGCTATAAGCTATTGGATGGTTGTGCAGTTCTATGTTCATCAGTCGTCTTCTTTTTAAGTATTCCATAACAAATTCTTAAATATGCCTAGACTGGAACTGGTGTGCCTATTGTATAATGTACACGCGTGTGTACATTATTAAACAATAGGCATTGTCGCCAGCGGTATTTCCGGACCGCTATGACATTCAAATCTTCAAGAAAAGAGCTTACAACTCTAAAGGACGGTAATGCATTTGTGACCCATCCGGTGTTGCAAATGTTCATGGGCTACGGTAATCACATCTCATCAGGAACCGTCTGCTCGATTGCCCCTATTAAAATAAAAAATAAACCTACCCGAACCTGCACTTGATTTCAGATTTTCAGAGCAGGTAAAATTATGAAACCAGCATACATAAGTGACTCGACTACGAAGGTCGTCTAAAACTTATATCATTAAGACTAGTATTCAGATGAGTTGAAAATGATTATTTTTATAAAATTTCAATACTTTTTTATCATTTTGAAACAACCTGCTAAAAATAATGCGCCTTAAATATTATCAGTACAAAGTAAAATCTTTAAATTTGATCTAAATGCGCCATCGCTGGAGCCGTTAAAGGTAATTCACAAATTTTCCTTTACAGTTCCCACAAGACATGGATTGTCTGGAATGATCTTGCAAAGTATACGAGTCTCGCCTGAAGGCATCGGCAAGTTTGGAGTATGCAAATGTAATGGACAACAAAAAAGTTAATGTCAATGATAAGTGCGACCTCTAGGGAGCGATCAGAAGAACTGCGGATTTTTTTGCAAAAGGTTCTCATTCTGACGCCTTATTTGCACAATGCTATTGTGTTACCCTCTTTAATTTACTTTCCGAGTTGTTTATAGCTAACAGTTGATAACAACCAATTGTATTGCCGGCTATCAACTTTAACTACTGGCTATGTTTGTAGAAAAACTTTCTAGTAAAATACGATTTTGTTTGTGGAGAGTGAGATAAACTTGCGATCAAACCTAATGAAGTGATGATAGCATCCTCCAACTATTGTAGTATAAACTGTATTAACGAAGTAAAAGAAATGTCCTTAGACATCAAGAATATTAAGCTTAAAAAAATTACAAAAGTAAATACCAGACACACATACAAACCACATATACAAACACAAACTTAGATCCATTATTGTTAAAAGTATCTATGTAATGTTTTGATTTCTTTTAATTAAATAAAAGAAAATTAAAATGTAACCAGATTACGGAATCGTTTTCGAATTCTTTGGGAGAGGCCTATGACCAGTAGTGGACGTCATACGGATAATGATAAACCATAGACAACTGATTTTATAACGTAAGAGCGATTTTCCCCTAGCACATGTGGCTTTACTAAAAATGAGAAATCCACCTCATTTGCTGGCTTAATAAATCATTTTTTTTCAAAGACAATCTTGCAAAAATTTCTTACAGCTCCATCGACGGTATCATTTTAACAAATTGAAGCTTTTTTCGTGCAATTGTCCTCAAGAGGTTTAAAACGAGTTTAAAAAGTGTTTCTTGGGAAGAGGTGGAATTTGGCAAGGTATATAGGATAGATAGGGATGTCGGTTAAGGGGAAAGCGAGTCCTAGGGCTGGGAGACCCCATTAACAGTGCGCCGGTAAGGTCCCAAGACAATCCCAAAGCAGCCCTATGCCAAGACACTAAAGCTGGGCCGTGTCTGGCCTTTACAACCTTTTAATTTTACTCTTTTAAACTCCTTAGCCCGCTGCGGGTTTTAATGTCGTTTCTGTTAACCAAAATAATAAAAAACTAAAATACATCTGCGCAAATCTGGTCCAATTTAATAATTAGTGCACGGCATCATGTTTATTTAAGGGTCCGGCGAACAGTGAATTTTTGAACAGAAACATAGAAAAATATTTTCTTAATCCGAATAACAGCGATGATTTGTCCAGATATTCTCAAATTGAAAATGATTTTGGTATTTCGTTTGTATGAAAAATTCACTGTTCGCCGGACCCTTAACCAAGCAGATTTATTTTATATGAAGCCAGATAATTCCAGCTACTTGAGAAATGTGGAGAATAAGTACGTGGGTAAAAAACCTAATTTTAATATTTTACATTATCCTAGAATTCTCTTAAATACATTTCAGATTTTCAATAGAAATGAGAACAGAGATGGGAAGCAAGACTTAGTCAAAACATAAATCGCATCCGAACAAATTTGCATACAGATGCAGTCTCCGCCTTAGATATTCATACGTAACTTACATGAGCAATAGATAGCCGATTTAATATCCCACTCATAATTGAAGCGAGCGTTCTTCCGAACCCATTACGCGGTGGCGGGCCTGCGAGGTAATGAACCCGCATTATAAATGCAACGAGGCATCGCCTGAGAACAGCACCGTCGCGAAGAATTAATTCATTTGCATGTAAAACTTCACCTACGCTTCTTGGGTTAGTGTGAGACGAGGTAACGAAATCTAGTTATGTCACTTATAGTTAGAAGTTAGGTATTTATGAATACTATAGCCTTTTTGAAATTGTCAGAAGCCCTCATTCGCCCGATTGCTGGGCATAGGTCTTCCTATATCTGGTTACGGAGGAGGAGTATAGCCCGCAGCATCGCCACGTGGGTGTTAATGTGGATTGAGAAGTGGTTACAATTACTCAACATCACAAAGTTATATATAATACGTATAGAACAAAGAACTGTTTGAATTTTATAAGTATTAAATTAAAGTGCTCATTTCTGTGTCATCCTTGAAGCGTCGTTGAGTGCATATTTAATTTTTATGTGCTCGGAGCATCACGTCGCCGTTGAATTTTTACTGAAATGGTCACTTGGTACCTTTTTAAAGGGGGGAGTTAATTAGATGTTGACACTTGTACATCAACAATGTAGTCAACTAGCTTTTACTTACTAATTTGATTTAAACAACTATGGCAACAAATATATACCTACTATACAGGCAAATCATACTAGTAATCATGCCTGTAATTTTTCTTTTATAATTTCTTTAATTACATACATACATAATGCTACGCCTTTTCCCCATAGGCAGAAATTACTGTAATTGTCATTGTCATAATTATCAGGAATTATGTTTATTAGCTTATGTTTATTTATGTTTATTTTCTAAATTAACAAAATTTTATTAATAAAATATTTTATCTATACCCCAATAAAAAGAAACAAATTTATCTTTACATTTCAACGGTATCTTATATCTTTTCGATGGACCCTTGGCGATTTCTCGACACCATGAGATTTATCTTGTAAAAGCGTGTGATGCTCACCGCAACAGTTAATAAAACATAAACCCTTCCGATGTATTTTTTGGCGCCCCGCCGTGAAATGGGGATGCTTATTTTTATTTATAGTATCTCCGTACTTTTTTATTTAACACCATTTTTTTAACATGGACCTACGGAAATTATTTTATTAATTTCAGTAAGTCATCGAAATTGAAGTCAATTTTTAAGTAATTATTGCTAAAAGGAGATGGCATAATGTTGTAACCCATACAATTGCCCTAGCAAGGTATAAATATTGGATGTAGTTGTATGAAATACTGGGTACTTGAATATTACTATGTGGCTTAAAAAAAGTTTAAGGAACTTTTTATATTGTTAAAATCTTTAAAAACATATCATATTCCATATCATATCATATCATATCAACATATCATTCCTTCGTTACAATGGTTACAATTAACACAAATGACACAAAAGTGACAGCTGGACATATGTTTTTTTGGACAAGTGTTTTGAGAATAAACTCGCAGTGCAATAAAATAAATCGATAATTTCGAGTGTTTGATTTTTTCGTGAAATAACATTAATGAAACATTTATTTACAGAAAATATTTATGTGTTTTATTTACTGGTGGTCATTGAATTATTTAATTAGATAAACCAAAAAGTTTAACGCACTTTGTTCCGAGCATATCGATTATTCTATTTATTACCGATAGATCGATTATTGCCTTTAAATGTTAAATTTGCCAACCGGAACCAAGAACACAAGCCAACCAATTTTTATTTTATAATTTTTTTCACGCAAGTGTAGAAAAATAATATACACGAATAATTCATTATTTAATATATAAAAATTACGATGTAGTATGATATATTTATACAAGTTATGGGCAGTCCTTTAGCCATATCCTTTGTTGGCGACTGGCCGCAGGTAACAGGAATTTAATAATAGGAAAATATACAAGAACGACAGAACAATAGCAGTGATAAAAAGAAGAGTGACAGAAAGAATAATAGGTACAAATATGACAGTATCAAAACATAGAAAAATTGCTATAAAAATGTATATATTTCTTTTGGTGCAACCTTAGGAAACGATTTTATGACACAACTATACCGAACGAATAAGGCGTGTACCTAATAATAAATAAAATGATATTTACTGTAACTTCGACGGTTAAAGTAAGATACTAAACCAAACAAAGTTCTGTTCACAAATTTTATTTCATATATTCTATGACTTCACATTGTCTTACTAAGATTCCTTTAAAAACCTGCGTCGCAGCCAATAAACGGTAAGCCCTTCCGACGTGTTTATCACCGCGCCCGGCGCGGCGTGACAGCCATTTCACGTGCTACGGCCCTCAAATTGAATTGATATGTTTCCTCTGACGCGAGCCACGGCATTTTTCAGACCATATCGTGTATGATGTGCGCGCCAAAGCGAGCGGAAAATGTACCGCGGGCATAGAAGGGTTGGAAAATTTGTTCATAAGCATTTTCTAACGCTGCACGCAGGGTTGAAATTTTTTATTTTTGAAGGAATAGGCTAGTAAAGGACGGTTTTTTAAAAACAGTTGCACCTCGATGCCAAAAATGATAAAGACGATAACAATGTAAAAAACTCGCAATTATTTTTTTATATAATCATACTGCTTAAATATCTTAAACATCCATTTGATAGTTGTCCTAAATTATTACCTTTATAGAATAGGATTGGGTACCTTATATTTTTTTATATGACAACTTTGCTAGCGGTACCCGTGAGATAGGGGTGCAGTAAAGAGAACAAACGATCGCGGTACTTTGTGTCAGCCGTCGCTTGCTAAGAACATTGCCAATTTTGCATACATGCCTATGTTCGTCCAAATTATATATGTATAATGCCACGTAGAGTCACTAATAAGTTATTACATTGAATTATCAAGAAGATACTTAAATAATTATTTCTGTTGAAACTAACCACACTGTTCAAGGTAACTATTTCATGAAAATTAAACATCTTCGTTCTATAGTAGCATGAATCAAACTTCTGTAATTTGATGAAAAATAAATCGCCATAAGATGAATGTTCTCTTAAAGACCACATCGTAATGCTATATTTCTTGAGTCTAATGCATAACATAAGATTTTTAGATAAACGTAAAAAGTTTTTGTTTGTTTTTTATAATGAATCTGCATTATAAACATCTAAGTAGCATTTTGAAAATACTCAGAAGAAAAAATATATTTTCTCTTATAATTTTTGTGACGCAATGTCTTTAAGTTATTCAAATATCAATTTTCTAGTACAAGTAGACACAGCCACCTCAATTTACAATATTTGAGTTCGCCGTGTCGTTAGCTCGAGTTCTATATAAACTTTAAACACAGCGAACTATGCCCCCGCACCTTGCCCGCTGTATCAAAATGATAAAAATGTAGAGATCCAATAACCATTCATCCATCAAGTGTCGAGATATAATCTGGAACTGCTTAGCTTGGGGGAACTCGCCGAATATAAAAATGCCTTGAAGATTTACAGGTTTGGAAGAGATATCGCCCGCAGATCTCGGCTGCTTTGTGGCCTCGCTTAGTAGGTGGGAGAGTTATAGCTCCACAGTTGACAGTATTACGCTTGCTTCAATTGTGCTTATTGTTCAGTTTGAGCTTTAGGAGTGTATTGAATAAATAATGAATGAAGTACAAAAACAAGTTCCAAGTGAAGCGTTCGCATTCGTTCGTTCGACTAGAATTTATTTATTTATTTAAGCTTTCATGTCCATTACAAAAAAAATGTACACATGGCAGACTTAACGACTAATATCCACCATCAGGCAAAGCAGAGATCTGGTGGCGGCTTAATAAAATTAATATATGCATCAATTTAATATTAAATAAAATTACATGTAACTACATAAATACGCAATATATAACTACATAAATAGTTAAACAAATAATGATATATAATTATATATAAATACATACATAATAAGATGATGATTTATCTTTATCGATTACGATTTATCACGAGCACTAATATGTACAATCTCATTCAATTAAGGACCTTATTGCATTACTGTATGAACACAAGTGTACACATTTTATTACAAGTGAATGTACTCTAATTTTAATACATGTAGTGATAGTTTTGGCACTTAAGAGTTTAAAATAGAACAAAACTCGCATGTGAACGTATTAAGATGACATGTTCTAGGAATGTTCCTTACACAATATACAGTTTATCATATCACAGAGCGGTATTACTATGTTAAACACTATGCACAAAGCTAGGCGTCTGGAGTCTATTAGATAAACTTGTGCTACGGCAGTACGATTCCAACTCCATCAAAATGGAAATAGAGGATTGATTGCAAGGACTAACAGCAAAGCTACCTTTACATATTTCCATGCTTTTTATTGAAAATAAAGGTTAGTTTTTTACTATATTATAAATTTTGAAGAACCTTAATAGATTAGAAAAATTCGTTTATTCATTTAGGTATATCACTATATATTTATGAACGTCAGAAATTTTATTCGTAAAATTACTTCGAGGTCTGACAATAATAGCCAAGAAACATAGCAAGTGGTTAACTTTTGTTAAACAGTGAAGCTATTATAGATAAGATACGACAAAATTAGGCATGCGTAGATGAAAAACGGTTTTAAAGTGAACTCAATATGGATAGAGATAATAACATTTGTCTTAGTAATAAAATATCCCTGTTCTACCTACCTCAGCTACTTCTGCGGCACGATATCATATCTCAGGCAGTAAGAAATCTGTTTGTATCTGGGATTCCAGCCCAGCGAGCGATTTAAATCTCTTAAGCTGGAGGCGAGCGGCCGCGGCTCGCACAAATCTTTCATAATCTTAAGATCCCACGAGGGGCGTTTTTCATAGTGCTCTTCGCAGGTCGAGGGTTACAAAACTACTTTCGAAAAGACATGGCTCTTCTGTTTTTCGTGAGGTGCTAGTAGAATTTATGAATTGTCACGGAACTCTGAATTGAAATGTACTTAGATCAAATATTGGGTCCTTACCTATGAAATTGGTGTTTTTTTTCTCTCTTAGTATTTTGTCTGTAACTATTAAGATTCAGAGTATTCCTAAAAATAATTACCTCGTCTAAAAATAGACTATATTTTTGAGCTCTTTTGATTTGTTTTGATAATTTGTTGTATGTTTAATTGTGTTAAAATTGGACACGGAGACAACTCTTTTTAAGTGCCTCCCGAATACATCATTTTATTTGCATTCACTTAAAAACGATAAATAATTTTTATGAAGTGTAAGGACCCAATATTTTAATTTTAAGTGCCACAAATTAAAATATCTTAAGCCCTACTTCAATTTTAGAAACGAAACTATGAGAGTGAAAGCAACGAGTGGCCTCTCGCTTCCCTGCCGATATGGGTACACGAAACCCTCATCAGCGTTTTTAATTTTATTTTCCTGTATTGTATGATATATTTATGTACGGTCGTGCAGGTACGATATTCATAAGCAAATACAAGGCGAGGGGTCCCTATAATTTTCGGTTTGCATTTTTCCATCGCGACCGCGAACTCGATTTTCACTCCCAAGGGCTCGCCGGCCTCAAAAATATTAATGAAAATTTTTACATAAATTTATCCGAGAGGGGCATGCGAGCCGGGTCTCGCTCCTGTTTTTTATTTATTAATTTAATGGTATTTTCGGTCTAATTACCTGGCTAAGGTATAATTCATTGGCTTTGTGTAACCAATATTTGTGGCAGCATATGTGGAAATTCTGTAATGATCAAATTGGAGCAACCTTATTCGAGTGTAATAATAGCAGCATTTGAATGATAGCTTTTTATTGTAAATATGTACAAGTGTTAAATCTTTTAATAATTAGCAATCTTTTTTTAACCAATCATTTCTAAAATGATCAAGGTTTATAATTACACATACAGACACCTATAAAACAATAAGAATTCCAATTAAAGTCACATCATTGATTTACCCCTATTTGAAAATCTTATTGAAAGATAGGTCTGTACTAAACGATCGCAAATATGTGCGCGCCCTTTCCCCAACATATTGGACTTACTATAAAAAGCAAAGCATTCTTGGTTTAACCCTTCACTTGGGCTTCAAAAGAACAAACGCAATATATCGGGGACCGGCTTAATTTGCTCGTTGCCCAACTTTGCGAGTGGTTCGCTCGAATGCTCCGGATTACTCACTGATATTTTTAAACGTGGAATGCACCATTTTGGGTTACGTTAACAATATTAACCGGATTGTTCGATGGAGTGTTTGTTTTGAGTAAAACCAGTGAAATAATTTTATGTACACGTTCTGTTGGATAAAAAAATTTTGTAAACATGATTTTAATAAATAATTACGTCGAAGATTCTGTTTTACAAACGGCAACAAGTTATTAGCAAGCAGAGCGCACAAACACGGAGGGGCGGCAACTAATTCAACGCGCTGCACGATTTGAAATTTTTTCTCCAAATGAATTTTCCATCTTAGGGGACACTGGCTTCTTGTGGTGTTTACCAAGAGCGTCCCACTTTGTTGTTTAATGAAATTATCGGTTTACCGAGTAAATGAACAAAGCCAGATTTTCAGTCTCGGTCAAAGAAGGGAAGTCTGTTTTTGTTTTCCACGGTGGACGAAGTGTACTCCTTTGTGGCCGTGCCTCCAGTACTACTTAATCAATTATGATCGATTCGTTAATTCGTTGCAGAGGGGATTTAATGAACGCTCTCATTGTGCTCTCAATAAAACGCAGAAACAAAATACTCCTCGTAAAATGAGTCTACAAAAGCTTTTCAATGTTTTCTTCGCTCGTTGGAAAATTTAAAGGGAACTAATAAATTAAATCAGAAAGCCTACGGTTTATGCATTATGATTTTTTAAATCAAGTAGATGCTGGAATTTTGGAAAACCTACAGTTGCTTAAAATCAAAGCTTGTATATTCATGATCGTCATCTCAGTCAAAAAAAATTGATTACACACTTAAATGACGGATCAGATAAGGTGAATTACTAAATAACATTTTATTCGCGTTGTTTCTTACATTTCAAAAGTATTTCTTTATTTTGTTTCCTTGCTACCAAGATTTTGTACAAAATGATGTATCAAAGCTGGTGTTGGAGGAATTTATGGTATTTTTTATCAAATAGTATTATTACGTACTATCAAACAAGAAGTTTTATGACCCACTTTGACAATATTTCGATTACAACTGTCTTATGTTGTTAAATATTTATTGAAAATTTATCAAGTTAAATAAAGGAAAACTGTCTTATTACATTTTTAACGTTTTTACTTAAGTTTCCAAGGAAACCGGCACACAGGTGAATTTAACTTGAATTTTAATGCTACGGCAAAAAATCCATTATCAGTTTTCAAAAATACAGAAATCAATTTTTTCGATAATACCACTCAAATAATGTCATTATAGGTATATTTCACGAAAAGTCTCATCGTTGTTCCAATGAAAATACCACCTCTCTAATAAAATCCGAACAACGTGTGAGATCGTGTCTACACTACGCCCAAGAAAATAGCTATTCGACTCCGACCCAGCTGCAATTAGAGGTCATGAAAAGAATATGGCCCCCGACTGGAACACTAATGGTCGCACCTTAATTATATGAAGTGCTTAAGTAAATGATAGCTAATCCCGTGCTCGGCGCCCCGTAAACATGCACCATAGTACAGAGAGATTAGTAAGATTTATTGAGGTCAATATTGAATTTTGAGAGGAGCTCGGTGGCGCAGCGGTTAGTACGCTTTGGCTTTTGATATCGAAAACAAAGCTACCTTAGCCATGGTCAGGCCGTGGATGGGTGACCAAAACTTTGTGATCTCGAACTCCTCCGTGCTTCGTAAGGCACGTTAAGCTGTTGGTCCTGGTTGCTATTGCAACCGTTTCTACCCACCAACCTGGATTGCGCCAGCGTGGTGGTGTTACGGCCCATACTCCTGATGTATTTGTTTCCATTAGGAAGGCCTGTGCCCAGCAGTGAGATGTATGAGGACGATAATTTTGAGTTATTTCGAACGCAGAAAATACCAAAACCAATTCCGGAGTCCATTGATTTAAGTTTAGTATGTAGTTCAGCGACATCTGCATTACTAGTTGCAGCTGCATTGGAATCTAAGCCACTTCGTCCATGGTTAGATCCTAGATAGGTGGCCAGTGCTTTCATTTCGAGTTTTTCGTGCTTCATTTTCCATCTATCCCCGCAATGAGCCAGTGTGGTGCTCAGTAGAGCTATCATTAAAGAATTTGACGACCTCCATGGTCGAATACGCCTGTCTTAAGGCGTCGCCATCTTGATAGGTTCTGGGTTCGATTCTCGGTGGGTGGGTTTGTGTAATGAATACTGGCATTTATTCTCCAGATTTGGATGTTTATATAAGTTTTATTTATTTATTTATTTATTTATTGATTCACCAACATTTGTTTACACTATTACATTGTATTACATTAAAAAACTATAAATAATTTCTTTAAGCTAGGTGTAACAAACACTTATAGGCGAATACATCATGCTATAACAATAGATAATAATTAACATAAGATTAAATTAAGACTAACAGAAAAACAAAATCAAGGATAAGGACAATCAGGTATCAGTGTCAAGTTTTATATACAATCTGAATATTTATAAGTATTTATCTATTAAATATATTTATCCGTCATCTAGTATCCGTAACAAGCAACATTAGTTGCTTAAATCTTAAAGTGGGGCTAGTCGATAGATGTCTGAAGATATTTATTTATTATCATATTAATATTTATACTGTGGGGTTTAACTCCCACACTTGAGTATGTTGATAAATGCTAGAGATACTAATGATGCTGTATAGATGATGACGAAAGAGGGAAGTTATAAAGGAAACGACTTGTTTGAGTGATTGCTAAAAATACACTGGTTTTATTCAGTATTAATTATTACTTAGTTCTAAAAGTAGGTCGTACGAACGGCCTACTAAGCACATTCTTCTTTGTTGTTACTATTGTACGATTTCAGTAATTCGTACATATACAAAATCACATCAAACTTATTTAAGGTGGATATCTATTATTTTTATTATATTTACAAAGCCTTTTTTAGAATAGTCTACTGCTGTATTTTTACTAAACAAGAGGTGTGACTTTTCACCATTGTCGCCGATCTGTCACTTCCACTTCCGTTGTGGGCTTCTTTGTTGCCTTTTTCGTAAAAGAATTCATTCTTTTGATTCTTTTTCCCATCCGGCTGCAATTGTCACCCCGGTGTTTGTTGTGAGAGGTTGATTAAATGCCTACTTTGAAATTTTGTTAATTTGTCTTGCTTTCTTCTGTACTAAATACAATGAAAGTAATTTTATTAGTAAATAAAAACGTAGAAAAGAAAAAGTTTATCTTCTATTTTTTTTTTTTACTTTGAGTAATATATTAATTGGGTATTTCTCACTCAGTGAAGCTTGTTATGGTCCCTGGTAATACTGACAGACCGTCAAATATTGTGGTTCAAAATTATTTTTTTTATTCGTGTCGTCGGCGTGTCGAGCTAAATTTACATTTAAATAGAACATCTGCGAACAGGTCCACCCTCTTAAGGCTTCCGTAGCGTTTTTCTTACCGACTAATTTCTAAATCGGCTCGTGATATAGAAAAAAAATTAAAATGCTGATGTCATATTTTATTTGCCATTTATATGCAAATACCATACCGGTGAAGGCATGTTCATTAAAATATCAATAGGTAATTTGGAGGAGGTGATTTAAGACGTTTTTGTCGGAAAATTGTGGGACTAAATTGAAATCTCTGACGGAATACTGGCGGTGTAGATTTTAATGTGGGCTATTACAATGCAAAATTTTGTTCTGTATAACAGCTCTGATGAGCCTTAATCTTGACGTTATCCCATTTCTCAAGGCGTAGCACCACTGCAATTATTTGTAAGACGGAAGGGTTGGAGCAGTAAAGCTAATGCGGCAGTATTCGTAAATTAAGAGTGTTGCCGGAGTTGGCGTAAATATTATTTTTTTATGTTAATTACCGGCCGATTGCGTTAATAAAGCTTTACAACTCGTAATTAGAGTCTGTGGAGGCGGTGGAGCGTGACTCTTGAAATGAATTGGGATTTTAAACAATGGATTACCTCAGAATGGAAATAAAGTGTTCTATTAAAATTATGAACCGAAAAAGGGATTTTATTAGTGTTAGGTACTCAAATGAGTGCTCTTCTGTGTACATATTTTATACTGCAATGTTTATGTGGTTACACTTCTGTTTGTAACTAGCGATAATTTTGTAGTTCAGAATTTAATAACCCATGTTGGAGATCAAAAGTAAAATAATCTCGTTTTTTTAATTTGAAAATCACTATTTACATAATTGTCAAAAGTTGATGATCGAAAAATGTAATTTGTAAGGCACCAGGAAAAGTGTGACGTCATCAATTAATTCAGGCAACATCAACGCTAAGGAATGGGTGCTAATCTTCGGCGGCTTGCCATCATCGACCACGCCACAGTGGTTCCATTAATTAATAAATTAAACAATGCCCTTCTTAATTCTCAGCCAGAGCCGCACTCAAAATATTTGCCATGTATAAATTCCGCGTGATGAAGACAACCCTTCATCGCCCTGCCTTCTTTATAGCTCTATTTGTGTATTTTAATTACTGTCATTATATGCTAATGACTACCATCCCTTTTTCTTATCCCACCAAATGGGTTACGGACTTATATCTATATCGCCATTTTTGTTGACTCCTCCGAATTTAAATAATAATAAACCTGAGCCGAGAAGGATTGTCTTTAACATTTTTTCTTGAGATATGATTAATTGTTTCGGTGCCGCTCAGAAATTTCGTTGGTAATTTGTTTTGTGTTATTAACTAGACGAGGAAGTCGTTTAGCGAGTCGGAAAATTTGAATTTATTTGCGACTGCGCAGATCGGCCACGTCACTTTGACGAATTTGTGATTTCCTTTCGCCAATTATTTTTTGATGATGTTGATGATGGAATTTATAGAATTAATATTCTTGATTGATATTTAATATGGAAATTTAATAAATAAATATGATATTTCCTTCTTAAGAGGCCCTTTATTCAGCTCATGTTTTCAGAGAGGTTCCACATTTACAAATGAAATGTTACCTGACGTGTTTGTGTGTTGCATGTCTTTCATTGGGTGTAAGGACTGTAATGAGAGTTGATGAAGCGAAAGAAATATGCAAGGATCATAGCAAGTGGAAGTATGTAATCTCTGCCTACTCCTGTGAGAAAAAGGCGTGACTTATGTATGTATTTGTATGTATGTATCTTTTGATAAATTAACGGATTTATATAATTTAAATATATATGTAAAGCAATATGCCAATGAAGTCGGCTTAGATGTCGCGAAAGCTTTTATCACCCTTATCCGCAATAATTTCCCCTTCCAACCGAAGAATTCTCAGAAACACCACCATATAAACAATAACACAATAATGCTTCATCGTGAGAAAATAGACCCTCCGCCGAGTGTAAAGATGCAAATCGCTGAACACTCGCGTCTTAACGACACGCATTTTCTTTCCCTCGTACGTGGAAATCTCAGAATTCTTTTACATAATCATGTGTTGAAAATATAACAGCTTTTTAGCGAGGGGCGCCTGATAAATTCTGCGTATGCGATGTTCGTCGCAAGTATAATACCTACGGGTATTTAGCATAATCTTTGGCAATTCGCGTGCACTCTCGGAAGTGGGGCGATGACAAATTGCATGAAAATATTATATGACTTGAAATAATCAGTTTTATGGTTATAAGGGAAATTAGCTTTAGTTTGTGTCGAATAACAAGAAATAAAAGTTGCTATTTGATATTATCACTTAGGCTCAAAATTTTTACAAATTTCGAGTTATTGTGTTAATTAGGAATCAGTACTCTAATAATTCCTACAGATAATGTATTACATCTTCAATGTTCAATTGCGATGAAAAATAGAAATTACTTATTTAAATCCTTTCTTAAAAATGTCTGTGAATTCCTCCATTGCCGTCATATGCAAGCATATACTTACCGCTTGTTTGTTGAGTCAACAGCGGGCTGTCAGAGGGATTTATCCATCGACATTATAACGATGGAGTCTCGCACCTCTAAGTGATGCACATATTAATAAAAAATTAGCTGTGCACCCTTGTAAAAGCACCTTAACATTTTGTACCGTTATTTCGTTATCACCTTACCAACCAGCTATTCCCCGTCGGTGCAGACATTGCCTGTCCATATTTACCGACTTCATTCCTTTTTACTGAGTCGTTTGGTTGTGTTTACGACCATGTCACCGGTTATTATAATGTTAAGAAAGGGGTGAATGTTGCATTTTTGCGGCAGGTGTACGGAATGGAGATTATTTTTTAAGAAAATGTTTATTAACAGATTGTTTTTCTTTTTATGTGGGTCCCTAAAAGCTAAGAATAAGGTGTCACATGACAGACGTGTCCAACAAGGTCGGCAACATGTGGAGTTAAATTAATCGGGAAGCATAAGACCGCTTGCGATGGAGAATAACTGTGGACACCCTCTGTCCTATCCAGTGGCGGGACTTTTAGTCAAAGGTTGATTTAATAGGTAAATGTCTGATGGCTCTGACAGCTAAAATAAACAGCTGGTCTTGGGAATGCTTATTTATTACTTGCACGATTCTGATTTTGTTGACAGGTTCATTTTGTAAATTACTGACAATATGTAGCACTAAGTAGACCATAAAATGAAAGCCATAATAATTTTTGTTCAGATTACGATAAAAAAAGAAAATCTATGCATATGTGAAGGGTTTAGAAAAATGTGATTTTATCATTATTCGAAAACCTATGGCTGAGTCTACCACTACAATAAGATAACTTATTGCTAGATTTGCGTTACAGCATCGGTTCCATGTGTAACACGTTTCCGATCCAGCGTCACGTAGTTAGGCAGCGTGTAAGCCATTACGACGAATTATTCGTGCGACATCCCGCGCCGCCGCGACCGCAAATTGACATTCAATCAGTGTCGCAACATTGTTTCCCTATCAATCCTTATTGGGAATTCGCGCACGCGCCGCCCCGATACTACGCCATCAAATCGCAATTTGTTTATGAAAATTTATTGTATTCGCCATTACCGGATTCTTTTCCTGTGGGAGCGGCGAAATCACCTTATTCAATTCCCTTTTTGCATATACCACACACGAGGGGAGGGGGTTTTTGTCTGAACATGCGAATTGCGTTTGGGACGCATGTTCCTTTCTTATTAGTCTGGATTGTGTGAAGGTTTTTCGGGAATCGCCCTGAGGGTGCGCTCCAGACACGGCGCGTTACACCTGCATTTGGTGTACTTTATGTTTTAAAATTGTACCTATTTTAATTTCCTTGAGATTTCAATGTCAGTACGTTGATATTTATTGCAGTGAATAAAATAGTATATTTTAGATCTCACATGTATAATACTGATACGAATAGATAATTATTACTTTTGTAAACATATTAGGCATGTAAAAGGCTACCATTATATTCCTATACTTGTAAATGTTAATAAAACTTAAATTAAAATTATTATAAATATCACTGGTTGATTCATCTATTGCTTTCTATCAAGTGGTGTTCAGTCATTTCTGAGTTTTTATTAAGAAAAATTCTGGGCGGTGCAAGGCAACCGAATCACCTTATCACTTACGCCTATGATTCTGAAGGTCTAATATCCATATAATTACATGTTTCGTCCTCAGCCTGTATAAGTCCCACTGCAGGCGCAGGCCTTCCTCATGGAAAGAAACACATGACGAGTATAGGCCTTAACACAATCCGCTGGCCCAATGTGGGTTGGTGACGGTTGCAATAGGAACCGGGACCAACGGCTTAACGTGTCTTCCGAAACACGGAGGAGTTCGAGACCACAACGTTTTGGTCACCCATCTACGGTTTGATCATGGCGAGGTAGCTGTTTTCGATATCGAAAGCCAAAGCGTACTAACTACTCAATAATGTCATGTTCAGGTCCCTATCTGTACTAAGCGATCCTGATACTATACATATACAGTGTGTTTATTTTAACTGGGACAGTATGGGGAAATCCAAAACCATAGAAGATACAGGGAAACGGCCTTAGGACCATTTATCCTTTTTTTGTGAAAAAAACGAGTCATTATTAAAAAAAATATTGATGCGGATCGACTCAGTTTCATATAGGAATTATTTCACTGCATTGAATGAAAAAATCTGAGCAGCAGCAGTTAGAAAAATTTAATAAAATGTTTCTCATACAACAAAGTACCCATACTGTATCGCAGTCGATACTTACACGTACAAAAAGCCTAATCCAACGTGTAAAGACAATTGAAAAATCTACAGCAATATATTACAAAATCTCGCACAATCCTATCACTGTGAACACGTTAGACGTCTCCCCACGTGGATTTGGGAAAAGAATCGTCGCATACATCACGGTTAATAGGCCGAGGAGAGCACTACTTATGCCTAATGTGACAAGGAAACATGCTTCCCGCACGCTCGACTACAGCAGCATTCCCGACTCAACGCCCATAAATACGAGCGCCGAACCGAGTCGACTATGGGAAATATGAAATTGTCGATGCATAATTCAAAGTCTATGTTCAAGGCACTAAAACAATTCCTCTACGGATTTATAGGGTTCATGTCCACATTTACATCTATGCTTTTTTAAGTTCGCGTTTTCAATAAGATTCAGTGATGGATTTTATTGATAAGAACATTCTTGTATTGCTTTGACAACTCTAACATATTTATATCTATTTAGTTTTCAAATAATTGTAAACTAATTTGCATATGTAGCTCTTTTATTTCGAAATGTATCTGACATTAAAAAATTGATTGGTAAAAGTAAGCCATTTTAATTTAAAAAATTGTATGGCTTCGAAGATTCTCATTAAGAATATTCTAAGCACAATTATATTTGCAAGCTTTTAAGCAATGAAATTTAATGTCAAAAAAACGTAAGCTAAATAATTATTTAAACTTATAACAAACTATAATTTGTGCCAGTATTCCACTAGACTACACAGTCTATGCAAGTCAAAAGAGTGGTAATGGCGTGACACAAGAGCAGGTGCGCAGATGCCGGCATTAAGACATAAATTAGACGACAGAACCGCCGTGTCACGGCCAGTTATCGTAATTCACTTGAGGGGACTTAAATTATAAAAATTATAAGTAAATGAGAGACCGTAGATTATTGCAGCGCCATCCTTTACGGAGCATTTTTCAAAGTGACAGAGACAGCGCTATATATCACGGCTCTACCTTATTTTCAGGATGGAAAGGTATGATCAAATCAACTGCTCATTCATACACTTTTATGGTTGAAAATACAGGATTTTTAATATCTAATTAGTATAGAAAATACTGAAGTGGCAGTGGGTTGGTCACATTAGCCGTAGAACTGACGACTGTTGGAGTCGTAGTTCTTGAGAGGAGATCCGACTCAGCAAACGTAGTGTTGGACGCCCTGTGACAAGATAGGATGACGATCCATAAGAGTATGTAAATTCATAAATTTAATAAATTATTTGACTTGACTTTGATATTCGTAGGTTGGCTGGTGTGGGCTGGATGTGAACGGCCGAAAACTGAGAGCGGTGGCGTGCATTAGGGGAGACCTATGTCCAGCACTAGACGAGCATAGGTTGATGATGATGATAATGACAGTTAATCAAATCTCAATACCTGGCCCTATTAAAAAAATATCAAATTAGCGAAATATTATTTAAAAAATTGTTGATGAATTAAGTAAACATTCATTATTTCTTACTTTGAACGTTAAAAAAAATCTGCAGCATCAATTTATTTTAAAATGTAGCAACGTAAAGTTTCGTGTAACTTATAAAATTTTCACCTTTATACAAGTTGCGTCACCTTAAATCGCAACACATGGGTCGGGGCGTCACGGTGAAGTTGCCCCCAGTTTTGACTTGCAAAGCAGTCAAGATTTTTCACGGGTGGTAATGACTACTTGATGTGTTCGAAGCGAGGCTACTATGGCAGCTGATATCGAGGATATTGCTTCTAGATTCTAGATAGAGTATACTTGTGTTCGCTTTATAACGAATTTTATGACATACTCGTATTCGTAAAATAGAGAACTGAATTTCCTATAAAAACAAAAATGTTAACTATGTTTATCTTATATGTTTAACTATGTTTCCTCAGTTGTTGAGGAATACAGGTAAAGCTCGCTTGCACATTCGAACTAAGAGCTTGCCTGTCATATGTAAAAATATATGGGCTGTTTCATCTAAAGTAATGTACTATACGCCATATGTAATACAAATTGTCATTGACTTTAGAGAATGGCCATATTATTGTAATAAGAAACATGCTCTAATGACAAAGTAGGGAGACGTTGAAACCTTGCACATTCATCTCAGGGTAAGGCAGCTTGGTAGTTTTGCACTTTTTTTTTACATATGACAGGTAAGCTCTTGGCCTTCATCTCACCTGATGGTAAGTGACGATAAGGCCGAAGGTGGAAGCGAGCTTCACCTGTAATCCTCAACAACTGAGGAACTGGCAGTCTTACCTCTGATTGCTGGAACACAACAATGCTTAAAACATCGTTATTATGGCGACAAATTTAGGTAAGACGGTGGTAGCTAGCCAGGCGGGCTTAGAAGCCCTACCACCAACCAAACCGAGCAGAAAAACTTCTGCCCCATGGGGAATCGAACCCGGACCTCCCGATCAACACCCGGTGGTGTGAACAACTAGACCAGAGAGGCGGTTAAAATTTAATGACGCTTTAAGATGGCATACCGTAATCTGACCTACATATGAGTATTGTGATATACCTAAATGAGTATTCATTTACTTTAATACGGGCTAAATGCAAGCAAATTCAAATTTAATTACAGAGGAGAATCATAGCGTGTTGCATAAATAAACAAGATTCGCTACAAAGTTTTACTGGTACCTAATATACAAACCAGGACTTCTCATTAAGCATTCAAATACCATATCCTCGCACGTAGGAAACGGGATTGTCACAATCCGTATTGTTTCGGATCTCATAACGCGTGTGGCCCTTTGACTCGGCATTTCCATACAGAATTATACAAAACGAGTCAACATAAAGGCGCTTCCACACTTGGCTAGCTCGCAGGCGCGTCACCTTTGATGCGCGTATGATTGCCCGCGCCCGCGACACATTGGATCTATATTGTTGTCTTTTTCAAGTTTCGTAATAAGGACTGAGGGTGTATTAAAGCCTTTTATCCGGCTCGTCACGCCGGCACGTGGGGGCGGGAAGGGTTTAAGGTGAGCAAACATTAGCTCTTTTAAATTTTTGCAATTTCATCTACGGAGGCTGTTTACAGTGAGTTCACGGGTAGGATGGTTGAAGGAGGTTCTCGAGGGTGTTACAACTTTAACTCTTTCTAAAAGGGTTCGAAAAAGTAAACGAGTTTTTAATGTTCGCTTAGTCGGTTATTTTGGTATTCAGCAGCTTAGACGGGTGAGCGCGGGCGGAGTTAAGCCACTTATTAAGCCGTGCTAGGCCCGAGGCCAAGTCGCGCCACCGCAGAGTGTCTGCAAATCTTGGCTGCATTCTCGAACATTCCAGAAGATGTAGCGTGGATTAAATGGCGCACTACATTCAACAATTACAGTATATTCAAACAGCTTTCGCAGGTGAACGTGCATATTTTGGGAAGCAGACAATATTAGCAGCAGTATAGAAAATGGGGCGTTGCTGCCTAATTTACAGTGCACGGAGCCTGCTTTTAGGGTGCAGGGAGCGCAGTTTGTTTGCTCGAAACAATGCGGCCGTATGGCGAACAATAATAAGTTACTTTTAAAGCAGAAAATGTTGGTAAATCAATTATGGCCATTTTTGAACATATGACCGATTTTTGATTAATATAACAGTTTACGTGCAAATTGCCTGGTGTTTATATTTGTGTCGAGTCGAGTGTTTCCTTCTTTTTAAACATTAAACAAGTCAGTTAATAACAATTATCTTTCTTAGATAAATATAATAATGATTTTCCATCTCTCAATAGAAGCTCGTAATGCAAGTTGCATTGGCTCGGGGCGCGCCGCCATAACTCACCGGTATCAGAGGCAGTCGCGATAGCGACTCGCGGATGCTTTACTACGACTCAAGGTGCACTTGGTAATTAACTGTACCCAGATTATCTTCCTGCAGATTTAAACAATGGAGTCTATGTAAACACCCCTTAATTTTAACTTCAAAATGATTTTTTTTATAATACTTGATTTAAAATTTTGGTAGTAGTAGGTAAACTACGACTGGAAAACAGAACGTTTCGTCTAGAGATATTTCAATAATATCTCGCTTGAATATATTATAAAACGAACACTAAGGCAACCTGTTAAACTTTGTATCAAAATGGCGTCATTAAAGTACCTCCGCATTTAGCACATTATTCAAAAAGCACGTGAGGCAAGAAACCCTTAAAATTACACACGAAACAGTGCTCTTCACAAGTTTCCCATAAGAGCCCATTATTTACGGAGCCACCGTACCATTAAGATTCTCCACATATCTTCGAAAGGCGCGTTATGGTAATTACGGGTCGCCATTTTATCTCGCGACTCTCCGCGATTAGAAGTCGCTCGGGTGCGCGTAGAAATAACAAGTACGAACTTAGTTCGTTTCTGGGAACGAAATTAATTCGGATGGAAGATATCGGGTGGTACGATAGCGGCTCCTTCCACGCCATTTATTGCTCGTGTGGTGTAGTATCGGCGAAGGGGTAAAGAATATCAAGATGTAACGAACGCCAGCCGGAAGGCTCGCAAATGAGCTCCGACTTATCTCTCTTAATGTGGGTGAGGGTTAATTTCGTCTTACATGAGCAATTTGAAGATACCGTTCCTGTTCACCGTACAGTTGTTTGCTTTCTCTAAGATTTTCGTTTCGCGGTCCCAAAATATTGTTATGTTAATGAGAAGGAGTCTTGTCTTAATTGGTGATTAGTAAGGTCTTAAAATTTCATTTTGATAATACTTTATTTTAGACGTTTGAAAACCTTTCAACGCTCTTAAATGTTCTTATTATATACTAATAAGAACGAGTAAAAATTTGACTTAATGTTAGTATTGATAACACATTTACACATCAATGATTTTATAAAGCTCCAACGCTAAACATAAGTAAATGAATAGAAAATTATATTGGTCAAAATGAATTGTTTTACAATTATACAAAATTATGCCGAGGTAGACTATACTGAAATTGGAGCATAATTTAGCATAATTTTCAATAAATAATTTATATTATTAATGAGGACACGCGACCAGTGGTAGCTGATAGGACATTCGCACTTATCCCCTACAGCTTAAATAAAAAACATTGTTCCAAGCGCATACTCAAAACATAATTATAACATGGGAACAATGTGAGGCAATCCAGCGTTAATTTCAATTTCTTATTAAAAATATCAAGATGCTTTCATCCTTATTTTCTTGCATATTTCATTAAGCTACCCACGACTCGTCCTACTTAAATATTCGTTAAGATTTCGTCTAGACAAAAGGAAAATATGGCAACGTCTGTGCCATAAAATGAATGCACTGGCGTGCAAACATGGATGGATGGTGAGCAAATACGAGCATGTATTACGGAATGAAATTAAGTCTCAAGTGCGATCTCGTCATTGGATACGGCGGAACTATACTATACATAGGTAGTGTGCGATTTCTCGTGAAGCGTTTGCGGGTAGTCTGCGGTGCGGAGTGCACTGTGGTACAATAGCACAGTACACTCCATCAAATAGGAGCAGGTTATTATTATGATTATAGTAGCTAGGTTACTGTGGTATATTTAAGGATGTTATTTAAACGGTCAGCAAAATAATAGGTCTTTACCTATGAAATTGCCTTTTGTTTCTCTCTTAGTATTTTGTCTGTAACTATTAAGTTTCAGAATATTCTTATAAAATAATTACCTCCTCTAAAATTGACCATATTTTGAGCTCTTTTGATTTATTTTGATGATTTGATGTAAGTTTAATTGTGTTAAAATTAGAAACGGAGACAACTCTTTTTGAGTTCCTCCCGAATACATCATTTCATTTGCATTCAGTTAAAAACGATAAATAATTTTTATGAAGAGTGATATCACCCATATTGCTAAAGCTTGTCTAATGATACATGCCAAAAATTATTATCTCTGGATTTGTCATTGTGGAGAAATCTGAAAAAATGTTAGTATGGAAAATGCAGACTACCCCAAAATCTCCATACAAAACGGCAATTTCATAGGTAAAGACCTATTATTCGGAATGTGGTGAGCAAAAAAATACAATTGGTCAGCTAAAATAACTAATTGATTAGCAACTTATTGCCAGCCAATATTTTTAAATAAGTCAGCTAAATAACTAATTGGGCAGCAGATAAAATGTTTTCTCCGCTGCCAAATTATTTAATATATGTTTTGATGACACAAATTTTGTTCTGAAAGTAAAAATAAATTTGCTCAACCTAATATCTATCAGAATACATATCCTAGGAATTGATTTTTGATCTTTCATTGATCCTTTCTCTAGATTTTATAAATTTCCGGTAACATATATACTGCTGCCCAAATAATGATTTTGCTGCCAAAATAATTATAATGCAGACAAAATATTTGTTTGCTGTCCAAATTATTTTTTGGCTAACCATTTTGTTGCTGACCAAATAATTAAATGGCTGCCCAATTAATTACTTTCCTATTTAATAGGAACAATATACATGCTTAAACTTTTGAAATTAATCTTAGTATAACCATGTCTTAACCCCTTGGAGGGCACCGCGAACACCGGTGATCGCAAACCATAGATATTTCTATTGTGACTTGTTTTGTGCCTTGATAAGCTAAAAAGGATAACTTATTGTTTTATAGATTTTTTTGCCTAATAAAAATCCGTAATTCTGATAACAATTTATTCTACGTATGAAATTTATTACAGACAGGTATTACAATATTATCTCGCCCACTAAATCGCCAATATTCAACATGGTTTTATATCGTATTATTTTGAAGAGCTCGGTGGCGAAGTGGTAAGTACGTTTTGGCTTTCGATATCAAAAACAAAGCTACCTTCGCCTTAATGGATGACCAAACTTTGTGATCTAGAAGTCCCGGTTCCGGTCTCGAACCTCGGTCGCTATTGCATACGTTTCTACCCACCAAGCCCGATCCCGCAACTCATGTGTTTCTGCATGAGGAAGGCTTTTGCCCAGCAGTGAGACGTATATAGGCTGAGGACGTATTCTTTTGATAAGACTATGATTTCTTTATGATTTTTTTTATATAGGAAATATAACTTCTGGTCTGGCCTGGTACTTCTGAGTGTCTCAAAGAAATTCCTTTATAAATTTTTCAGATTTCCCACGGTTAAAATATTGAAGAAATCGGCTAAAGTTGGTCTCATGTAATATGCAGGGAGGCAGGCCCGTTCAAAAACCAAGCAACGCCGGCACTTGCATATTTTGTGAGAACCGCGATCCAAACGAGCTAACTTTTAGCACTCGTCTGCTTACTTATATTCAAATGCTTTACATATTTTTTGGCCTTTGTTTCAATTTAGAAGCTTGAGTTTTTAGAAAAAATTTAAATTCTTCACATATTTTTGTTTTAAGAAACATTTGTGCAGTATAATATCAAAATTTATGTGGCACAACAGCATCAGAAAGGATAAAGAAAGTTCAGATACTATTAATGAGTGAGTCTTTTGAGTCTTCACTTTTAGTTTAGCAAATTACGTTTGTTTGTACCAAATCACTTTCAAGCCTGTCCACGGCCTATATACATCCCACTGCTGGCCACAGGCTTTCCTCATGGAGACATATGAGGAATATGGGCCGTTACACCACCACGCTGGCCCAATGCGGGTTGGTAACTTTCAAGCCTACCTAAACCAAACGTTCCTGTGTTGCTGTTTGTATGAATCGCAATTAAAATTATATATTACTGTTATTGAATTTTATTAAAAGCAGTTGTACTTAAACTCAGCTTATTAACCGTGTACCAATCGTTTTCAGTATTTTAATTCGTAAATAAAGAACGAACGAAATAAACATCAAAACATTTCCGGAAAATCTGTAAGCCGAACTAAAATCCGAAAGGGTATAAAGTTGGATTAATAATTCAGAGTCAAAACGGCATTCGGCCGCAACAGCAAACATGGGTGTAGCTGTGTAGTGCGCAATCCACGCCGACACTCCCGATCGTCCGCAACGTGCCGTGTAAACCGCCCTTTGAGCTCGCACCTATGACCGCAAACGTTTTGTGTACGCCGCCACACTGGCTTCAAAAGGATACGTTAACTTTAATATTTTATTTGGGATAAACATTAACAGTTGCATTTAAGCTTTAACGAGGTTAGTTTTTCCACTATTTTAAATAATCCGCCACAACATTTTCACCACCTAATGTTTTACATACACGTTAATGTTTTGCGTGTAGTTGCACTGTTGCGATTAAGATGAAATACCATTCATGAATTCTTTCGCATAAATACTTGCTTGCTTGTATTTTTAAAATTGGCTTTTACATTGTTACACGCTATAAGTATCTACAATTCATACCAGATATTAAAGAAAGTAATTAGTGGTGCTCAAATCATTCTTGAACAGAATTTGAACAGGTTTCAGAATTTTAATCTGACTGACAAATCCTCCGTGATTTTATTCCACGTATATTAAGATTGCGAGCATGAAAATGTTCTTGCAATGTAACAATAATTAAATTTGTCTAATGTACGAGTATGTTGCAGTTTACACAGTCGCCGTCACTAGATGCTAAAGGATCAGCACGCAAAGCAAAAGGAAACTACCTGTTTACGTGAGGGCTTTGCCAACACCTGCGGACACCTTGCCTCTGTTTGTACTGGACGCCACGGCGGCGGACGGTACAATTAGCCCCGACGACGTCCCATATCTATTAACAAGTCTACGCAAACTATTTTAAACTTTACTGCTCAAATTTTAAGAACTACGACGATTTTATGAACATCTTCGTGAAATTTGTAACACAGAGCACTTGAACACTTTTCGTTCTTTGAGTAGCGTGCTAGATGTCACCTTAGAGATAGGTATTTACCAAATTGCTTTCCGATTTAAAGGTTTTTCTGAATATTTTTTGTCGTAATCAATAATTCGGTTTCAGATTTAATACCTTGTTTTTCATGAAATTCATTTGAATAAAAACCATTCATGCATTATGTTTCTGTTCCCTATCCCGCCAGAAAATCATAAAACATTCGGCTTACAGTAAGCATATTTCATATTTCCGCAGGGCCCTCTCAAAAGTCCTCCATCATTCTCGCAATGTTGACTTCTGGAAACGATACGACCTCTCGACTCGACATGATCATAATACCGGCATGCATCCAACAACCCTTCTACATCCATAAACCGGCTACAAATCTTAGCGTTCGGCATCTTTATACTGGAGCAGGCCGATCCTTTAACCCGACATAATGGGCAGGTTTACTGAGAGGACCGTCGTAAAGTGTCCCGCTGTACCCCACTACGGGACCCTTCGAAATTTCACGAACTATTTGCCCCGCACTAGCCCTCTCTCAGCTTTTTTGTCGAGCTTTATTGTCCGGATTTTCTACTCACCTTTATCGTTATTGTGTCCGCCCGACTTCATAAAGGACGGTGGTTCACTATTAAGACCTCATAACCGTGGGAAAATCGTGTGGTTTGAGAGAAAATTGGTGTTTTTTTATTGGGTCCGATTTTCTCGTTCGGATATTAGGAGTGAAAGGTAATCGATAAATGGTGGAGTGCCTCGGGCGGGCGCGCGCTAATTGAGTGGGTGCGGTGTATCGGCGGGCGAGTGGACAGCAGTCATTGCGTGAACGTGAATGATAATTGCCTGGACGCCGCCCGCCGCATAAATTCAGGCTATCGGTGTGGAATTCAATGGATGCATGGCCACTCGTGTTTACTCAGATCATGGAAGTTTCTAGATGTGATAGTTTTAAAACATTTTTAGAGCTTATTCTTTACTCATATCTTTTTACTGTTTCAGGGTAATTGAACATAATAAGAGTCGTTGTTAAACCCCAGCTTAAATAAAATAAATACTGGCAACGTTTAAATACTAATAGATATGACTACAAAAATTTTGCTGGTGACAAAATTTTTGTAGTCATATCTAAATTTGTAGCCAATTGAAACTGTTAAGTGTGGGACTGTGGAATTTATGTTCACGATAATAATTTGTAATACCTAAATGATGTAGTATCCCCAGCCTCTAAACTAAGTGCGTGTCGTAACAACGCCACATTGGCACAAATTAGATAGTAGGTATATATTTTCTGAAATTTCAGAGCCGTTTCCACGCGTCTTACATCCTTGTGCCCATCGAGAGGCCAGCGAGTGCATACATGGGCAGAGATAAACGCATACGATTACAGGGCTCCACAGGTGGCGTATAACATTTTTCAGGCGGGACGGGCCACTGCCGACCCGACGTGGCGGGCTTAATTCGACCTTTCTCTAGCCGATTTGCGCAGTTTGTTTTTATTGAAAAGCGTGGGAACGTGTGGTGTGGCCTTTATGTTTATTTAGCGAACGTGTCTCGGATTACGGGGAATCCCGGCAATCCGGGACTTGTATTATTTTTTATAATCGCCAGTGACTTTTGTAATTGGATTTGATTAGATTTGGGTATTTTTGACATGACAGGCAAGCTCTTGGCCTACATCTCACCTAATGGTAAGTGATGATAGGCTGAAGGTGGAATATACATAATGTACTTACAAATTTATAGAGGAGCTCGCTGGCGCAGTGCTTCGTACGCTTTCGATTTCGATCAAAAACAAAGCTACTTTCGCCATATTCAGGCCGTGGATGGGTGACCAAAACTTTGTGATCTCGAGCTCCTCCGTGCTTCGGAAGACACGTTAAGCCGTTGGTCCCTTTTGAAAACGTTTCTACCCATCAACCCGCATTGGGCCAGCGTGATGGTGTTACGACCTATGCTTCTCTTATCCATGAGGAAGGCCTATGACCAACAGTGGAACGTATATTGGCTGAGGACGGAAATTTATATATTATTATTCTTCATATGACATGTCAATAATGGCTTGAAAATATTAAGTCATAGGTATACCTTTACTGATTCATTTATAGAGCTTCTTTCTATAGTAAAATTTTATAATCTCCTCAATAGAATAAAATCTGTGAGAGAATTGATTGAGCTTTGATTACAATCACTGCTTAACGCGGTTAGTACCTATTGGTATAATATATATATATAAATAATTATAAATATATTGAAATGACTAACTACTTCACAACTCCAGCCTATAAAATTATATATCTTATTATAAACTTTGAATTAACATAAGACCATAGATCTAGAAGAGGCCATAAAATTTCTTCGGTACCAACAGCTTAACGTATCTCCCAAAGCACTAAAGAACTCCATCTCACAAAGCAAGACCAGCAATTTACCTCATATGACATTAAAACCAACGAGACACGAGTTAGAAATATAAAATAAATACCTTCAAATTAGGAACCCACACACCACACGTTATCTAGAAGGAAAAGCAACAACCGGTTTAAAATCTGCGTATCACGGAACGGGACACCCGCCCCAAGTAATTACGCGGGACAATGCCTAACACATTTCAAAGGTAAGCAAATTAGTTCCGCACTTAATGATCCGACAAAGCGCGTAAATCTTTTTAAAATGCGCACCCGAAGTGTTTCCTTTTCCGTAGGGTACGTAGGTAAAAAAATATTTGCATGAATCCCGCCCGCATATGCTAATCTCTGGCCTGGCGTCGAAAAGCGGTGAAAATTGTATCAAATTGTTCCTGCGTTGGCTTTGCGGTAATTTGTCTATTGTTGTATAATTATTTTTAAAGTCCCGCTATCACAGGTTAGTAAAAGTTTTGTAGGCGTGTAGACTTGCCTTTTATGTATTTTTCTATGATGATCACGCGGGCTTAAATGTATTTAAAACAATAAATCAACTGATTCCATCCATTGCTGAATGTAGGCCTTCTCATGACACAAGGTTATAAAATTTCCATTACACGTTCATTAGTTAACCACTCTAATGACGTATGAGTTAGTAATATGTTTTACTACCACGAAAAATTACAAAAGATATCATATTTACCAAAAGGAAGGTATAATTAACTTCATTATTTTCTAGTAATTAGCTTCCGTTGTTAATTTTTTTTTAACTAGTTACCCGCAAAGAAAGTTTCGGTTCCGGCTGTTAAAAACAGCAACATTTTATACTGCTATTAAACGTAGCTCCGTGCTTCGGAAGGCACGTTAAGCCGTTGGTCCCGGTCTCATTTGTGACCGTTTCTACCCACCAACCTGCATTTCAAAACTGTGTTTAGCTTAATTATTTTGGTCACCCATTTATTTATTTAAGCTTTCATGTCCATTACAAAAAAAATGTACACATGGCGGACTTAACGACTAATATAGCTCTCTAACAGTCAACCATCAGGCAAAGCAGGAGGACCCATTGAAGGAGGTTCTAGGAGGTAACAGGTTTATTTTCATAAGGAAAGCTAAAACGCACGAATCAGTACTGCGAGCGAGTACGAGCTATTTCTAGTATGGAATATAATATAATGACAATAAAATTATATAAGTCATGCTACAAAACTTGATGAAATATATTCCATCCTCCCAGTACTTAGTTTAATTTCGTTTGGCCACACTTTTTGTCAGATTCCTTTACGATATTAATCTTATAAGCGGCCAACTTCTTAGCAATATCGAGCATGTGGGAATCGTCGAAATTAAATTTTCTTTGTTTTCTCTCCGGGCTGGTGGCGTTATTAAATTTCCTTGTGTTTTTTAACACAGCCGTATCATTAGATTGAGGGTTTCCGTCAGAAGGAAATTGTGGCGAGGGGAGCGAACTGAGCACATAAACATATTGAAAAAATAAAAATCCTGGCTACTTACAGTTCTTTGTAGTAATTGTCACTCCGCTATGAGCTGATATAAAAAATATTCAATGCCCTTTAGATACCTTGGAATCCTAATCAAATTGATCCTTAGCATTAAAGTTATTATTATATAAAAAAACAAGATATCATAAAAAATCCAGGTATGATAAGTTTGAAGACTTTGTAATTAATTTTCACTAAAAGGATACTTAGTAATTAGCAACACATCGTTTTTTGATCCTGAACTTTAGATTAATTTAATTTTGACTAAAACACTTAGGCCCAATTGCGCGTTCGAGAGTTAGCATCTAACCCTAGGGCAAATATACGGGCAAACCCTGGGTTAGGCGCTAACTCTCGATCGTGCAATTGGGCCATAGTTGTTTAAAGACTAAAAAGAGAGGTATATATAACAAAATGTTTATTTTTATAACAACGTTAAGTCTATTTCTAGAGCTGATAAACCGCATCTCAGCCCCCAAATACAAACTTTCCTTAATAACCCGACCTTCTTAACAAAATTAAGTACGGCAACAAAAGTGGAGCCTCTTTCGCTTCAAACCGCAACCGCACAGAAAGACGTTTGAAGTGGTCGCGTAATAAGCACTGCGACACAGCTCCGGCTTAGAAAATTCCACCTTAAATATACATATTACATTACGTAAAATTGCCCATTTTTTCCACTCTCCACCCCAACAATTAGGGTACCTTGTATAAATATTGCACGGTCTTCATTAATGTGCGTGTTTGTTTTAGTACATATTTTTATGGTTCGCCTTTTTAAGGAGCGGTGTAATGAATAATTAAGATGTGTTCTACAAGGCGAGCGAGTGGTTTCTTAAGAAATGGCTTTAGGACAAATGACGGGGTTTATGGCTCACCTTGGTCTGATGGTGAAGGTTTGCTCTGGCGGAGGGAAACCTGCAACAAAACACTTTCTTTAAAAATTTTATTCGTTACGAAGATGTTTAAAAATGTAAATCTAAGGTGTGATATTAGATTAAAAGTAATTATATTACTTGTGAACTTTTCACAACAAAAAATAATATTGAGTCATTGTTTGTTTGGGGAAATCAATCGTAGGCGATAGATTTTCCAAGAAATTATTTACAACAAAGTTTTCTAGAGAGGTCGCTTTGTATTTTAAACTTTAAAATTATGAAAATTAATATCGCAAAACAAAAGAATATGACTAATTGGCAATCTTTACTTAATTAACAAATTCGAAACAGGGCTGTTGTATTTTCAATAAATTTTTAATATAACGACTCAGTTCTCCGGAAGCGGGGGCCGGGCGTTGTCATTTATTAAAATTCATTAATCAGGCCCCAAAAAATTTGCGCCTCACAAAATTAAAATATGACGCGATCGAATGATTGAAACTCCCTCCCGAAGATTGCATTCCGACAATTAACGCATTAAGTCTCAATTCCACTAAAGAGCAACTCTCTTAATTAACGTTCCCTGTTAAAAATTGAGTACAAATTTGAGTGCGAGTCTTCATCCCCCGGCAGGGCCGGATTTAGTGAATGGCCTGTAATATTTTAGTTTGCTTGAAACAAAAACTCGAAAAGCCCGAGGGTTACGTCGAGAGCTGTCACGTCGACACAATAAGCCTTTTAATTCGATTCGTCAAGACGGACGCGGGAGACAAAGGAACGGAGTTATCATTCAATGGGGCACTCTTACCTTTCTTATTACTTCACTCCGGTTTTCTTGGGAGGTGGACGGTGACTGTCCTACGTGAGATATTGTCTTAAGATAAGTTTGAAGATCAATTTTAGTAGTGGCTTTAGGTGATAACGTATGGTTTCGGTTATTATGTAAATGTATAGATGAACAAACATCAAGTTTATTTAGAATTATTTTTTAACTTATTATTTTTCTATTTTTTATTTATAATTTTTATTTTTTATTTTCAGTCATGTTATTGAATTACTTTTACCATTTCAATTGATCTCATTCTTTTTCTTTCCTTATACATAGAGCCGGCTTTCCTTATAGATACACAGTCCACATACGTTCTATCATTATATCTGTATCCCGAATAGTGTAGTCAGAGGTGTAGACACTCATAAATGATTTGAATTCTTAACCTGTTAAGGGTCAGAAAGCCTCTATTGTTTGCGAACATCGGTGTTCGCGCTGACCCTTAAGGGGATAAGGAAGATATATCTCTTTAAACTATTTTTGCTTATTATCAACAACACAAAACCTGAATAAACCCCACACATATTATCAATATTATCTGTCTGCAAGCCAAGATATCGTTATACGTGTCGTCTCATTTATATCTAGATCCTTAGTGCAGTTGATCCCGCGCCGTGACTCGACTGCAGATTTTGGGCTAACAGCTTTATTTGTTGCTACCGCTCTTTAAACTGACGACGTGCGAGTCTCATCCTAGTATATATATCGAGATTTGTCGTTTTTACTTATTGGCAGGTCAATTTGAAACAGCAATGTGATATTTTATATATCCTTTGTCTTTTTACTTAACACCAAACAAAACAGACTTTCCACCTGATAGTAAATGAGTTGAAATACATTATGATATTTGTAAGATTTGTGTCTTAAAATTTGTACAGTGATCACAAATATGTATCTATGATAATATACTGTTAACAATTCTGAGTAAACAATTCTGAGATGAAGGTATTTTATTGAAAAAATATTTGGTCGGCTATTTGTTTTCGCGATAGCTTAATAGTACATTATTGCAAAGGCAGCGAAATAGGCAATTGCAGGTCGAGTATGACTTTCAAACTTTCAATGATACGAGACAGGCAATTGCCATTTCGGCCGAGGCATATATAGTGCTTTTCTTTAAAAAATGCAAGGAAATAAAAAAAGGGTACACAATAAATTGAATTTTATTAACAAAATAACAACGTACTCCGCTTTACAGCTATTTTTTATTTATTTTACAGTTTCTGCCGAAAGGTATACGCATCTGTGGCTATACAGCCACGAGAACGCAATGTGTACGATAAATGAAAGAGTTCTAAATTCAAACAGCACACCGGTTCATACAACATTGCCGGCGCGTTCACGCGCCGGTAAGTGATTTTGGGTTTTCAGTCTACGGAAATATGATACTTCTTGTGTTCTTTATTGAAAAGTAATGACTATATTTCCGCGCATGTTTAAGAAAACGCACTTTTCGCACAGACGCTTTCCATACCTTTCACTGTTACGCCAACGGCCAGCGCCGGCTAAATATGCGCGCTTACACTTCAAAACTGTATGGAAATCACACGCGAGTGGCTGGTGTGGCAAAGAGATCAGCTTTAGAAACGTTCTACATTAAATTCAAACAATAACAAGCGTACTAAACTAAATACTACCAAATTAAAAAGTCTCTAGTAATAAACGTTTTATGAGAACAAATATGAATGTAAAACTTTGTAGCGACCTATCAGCACATTTCAATTTACCAGTGTCGGTTTTATCTTTAATGCCTGGCTGGTAATTATGTCGGCAGACGGGATTCCAACCCTTCGTCTAGCGATCTGGTTATATTGGACATGTAGCAATTATGTTCAGTGTTCCAGGTAAAAATATGTCTAGATAACATGGACGTAGAAACCTTTTAATTATAAATGAGGTTGTAATATTCAGGAATTTTTTAATGAGCTTTTTGATAAATATAACTTATTTTTTGTGCGAAGTTTATTTCAATATAGGTAAAATGGTTCAAATTGAGGTTTTTTTCTTCATCAGACTAAATAGGTACATCTATTGATGGGCATTGACATTTCAAGGATCCTAATGGATGGTGATTTTCATATTTATTTACTAATAAACTAGAAATTTCGGACAAGAAAACATTTAACGAGCGTAAGAAAATTAGTACTAAGAAACTAATTAGAAAGTAAAAAACATGGCAACTTTTTATTTGATTATCAAATCTTATTGCAGTTTCAAAGCGTCAGTCTGCAAATTAACATCGTAAATCGTTGACAACTTTGCACAGCTTTTGAAAGCTACACAATAAGCAAACGTTAATCATAATATAAGCTAAAAGACTGCTTTAATTATACTAATGGCGTGCGATGTTAATTACTATAGCGAATCGGGCGATGACTCTCTGAAACAATATATTATTGCTATTTTGGAAATTTACTTTGTTTCCAATTGGAATTTATGTTCTGTGCAATTCGGAAATCAGCTCTACTCATTTATTTTGGATAGGTGGACAAAAGTTGGTTATGACTATAACATGTCCGTACATAGAAAAAAATCTCTAATCTCCGAAACGGCTGGACCTATTTTAATGAAATTTTGATATCATGGTGATACATCATATCCCTGGTCAACGTCTTAGATATTTTTTATTTATGTAAAATGAAAGGGTTCCAGTGGGTTTTTTTTTTTTTTACAATGTTGAAATAATATTCTTGTGTTGTGTCTTCATTCATTATTGTACTAGTTATTTCTTAAAGTCTTATCCACGTAGGTATTATATTTTAGTGTCAGTTTTTATGTTTCATACTTAATGGTTGTGCGTTTACAGAAAACTTATTTTATTTTCTTTCGTACGAACTTTACGAATGAAATGCAGTAATCGTACCAGTTATTATCTTTCACATAAAATTAAACAAATCTCAATGAAAATTATTTAATAACTTACTATTATAAAAGTTATTAAGCCAACCTCAGACACTAGTGTTTGGAAATAGCCAACAAAAAGCTTAAATGGCTCTCCCTGCGTTTTTCGCAACAATAAAAAGAGGCTAACGCGATGACAAAACCAGCCCATAAAAACATCTTGGAAAATATCAGATTAATTATCAAATATTAAACGGCCATTAAATCACGCTAATTGCGCTTTGCTTTGTTTTTATATCGCGGCCCATTTTTTTTTTGCTGGGCAAAGTCCCGCTTCGAATGGAATGCCTTTATTTCACAGGACACAAACAGCCTTCGTAAACAGCCACAAAGGATGGTTAAAAATTATGCTCGCAATAAATTCAGGAAGAGAGATTAATGGAAAATATTTTATAGAAAGGGATGAAAGTTCATAATTTACGTATTTTTTGAGTTAGTTTTAAAATAGATAGAAGTATATAAATACGTCCAAAGGCATAGCAAACTATCCAAAAAACTCACATAATGTTACTATATATTGTGATAAAAACATGAAATAGTGCTAAATTATCGAGTGGTCTGTACGACGGTCTCAAGGCGTCGCCATCTCTAGAGGTTCTGGGTTCGATCCCCAGTGGGGGCAAATGAGTGATTTTTTTCTCCAGTATTGGATTTTTATATATATTTATATATATTCAGGAAATTTATATGTATTTATATATTAAATATATTTCTCGGTCATCTTGTGTCCGTAAGACAAGCAACATTAGTTGCTTATAATGGGGCTAGTTGATAGGTATAAAAAAAAATTATTATGAAATTTCACTAAAAAATCAAACTCATTGATTACGCCAGATTTATTAAGGGTCAGTTAAATTATGGACCAACTTCAAAAACGTATAATGTCGTGATATGACAGCTTGTCCAATAGTCCAATTTTCAAATGTGACTAAAGTTAAATAATCATAGACAATTAGTTAAATATAAACAATTTAACCACAACGCGGTGCTGCGGTTAGTTGCACGCGTCTTTCATTGAATTTGTTGGTTACTTAGGACAAAATTAAACCCTTATTTCAATATACATAAAGATTTTTAAATTCGACAATGAACATAAGGTTAAATGACGTCTCTGAGTCCGGCCGTTATTCTATTTTGTAAGGTAGGAAATATTTTTTCTTCATAGAATTTCTGGTCTTAGTAGTCTCAGTTTCATCAACACTTTTCTTTGTCTACATAGGCAGCTTGCGTCAATTGTACGTTGTCATTAATACTTTTCCTTTCTTCTTTAGTCTAAATGGCCATCAGTCCTTTGATGGTCGGAAGCGCGAGTTCGTCACACGCGGCGGTCACCCCAACCATTTTCTTAATTGTTTTCTTTCGAGCACTCGCCACAATGAACAACTACTGCTTTGATCTGGCCTTATTTGTTGAGGATTGTGTATTCAGTACATGTTGGTATTAATGGATGAGTGCTACTGTCTCTTGGTTTTTTTAGTGGCAGGACAATTTGATGTTCTTTGAATTAATAAACAATGAGACAAAAAGAGAGAAAGAAGTGTAAGTTTTATGTTGTAAATATTATTAAAATTTTCATACTATACTGTTAATATTCGTGAAACTCAGTACAAAAGTACTGTGCAATTTGGTTTTCATAGTTGCTTAGTTTATTTGTCAATATAATTACTGTTTCATTAGTCACCAGCGAACTCAACTCTACGTGACCACTACGATTATCAAATCTTGTGATAATAAGCACGTATCTATTTCAAACCCTTTGTGCTGAGATTTATCCAGTCACGTCGGTCGAGGACACGTGACAGTTCGAGAGCGAGCTCTAAACAAAACAGAAATTACCGCCGCCTGTAGCTGTAGCCGTCGGTGTGTGCGTGCGCCTGAATTAGACGCGAAACTTTCAAAGTTTTCCCAAATTTCTCCCCTCCCCACCGGATCGATACCGGCGCCGCGCGCCCGCTCCCATCTCGTGGAATACCGGACAACACTTCGCCTCGGTATTCACCATGACGTGTTTTGCGGCTAGGATTCCAGTATTTGCGAGATTTTAGACCGTGTGATTTTCAGACGTACATACCTACGTAAGTAAGGCTTTAGTTATTTAATTAACTTAACGATTGCTTACCTCATATCATGTCTGATCTGATTACGGAAAATTTAAACACAATGTTGTGCTTAAGCTAATAACCATTAAACAGTTTTCTCGTCCTCTCATAAATTATTTACTCAGTGCAAAGAAGAATGTAGTATATCACGCTCAAAGTTGGCTTAGGAACGAACGTCTTCGTATTACCTTCGTTACAAAACTTAACAGCTCTGGGAATACGATAAGGAGCAGTGCGTGAGTAGGTCGACCCGTGCCAACTGTCACCGCGCAAAACAGGAACGACAACTGAAAATTGGTCGCGAGAAGAGCATTGTTTCTCATTAATTGAGGGCTCGCGATGATCTCGGGCTCCGCACTCTGGGGAGATATCGGCGCGCCAATCGCGTTGACAGCGACCCTCGAGTGGACAGCGAGGTGGGAAAAACTACCGGCTGACACTACTTAACGAACGGGTCACCGCTCGGGAATTTTCTTGAGTGCTTGTTAATGTTTTATGGGCGGAACTTTTCCGTGTAGTGCGTAGATTGACGCGCTAAGTGTACCTACATAATTTAACACTTCTCTACCGTGAACGATGCACTCGAACCACTATTTACAGAATAATTTTATCGTAATAAAAATCCAATTCCGAGTGCCGCTGTAAAAGCGTAACGAGAAAGTTTCCTGATTTATAACAATTAATATTTGAAATATTGACAATATTAAGGCAAATGGCCGACAGCCGACAAATCATATGAAACCGCCCCGGAAGGAGGAAGCTGGTCGGTCGCCGAGGGAGTTTATTTGGAAATGGAAAGTCTAAAAAATAAACGACAGACAAGCGGGGGGTTGATTTATACGCAGCGGCTAGTGCGTTCGCTTATCGGAATGATATTTCTCGATATTAAAGTGTTGCCAGGCTGCGGACAATATGACCCGAGGAAGATTTATGGGGTAATTCAATGACGTCGACGGCCGTTACGATTATTTCATTATATTGCCGGCGCCGTAAAAATGGTTAGCGTTTTTATTTTATTGCTTGTTCGCGGGAGCATTTTATTTGAATATTTTATTGCGTTGTAAAACTGACTGCAGTTGGTTTTGTTGGACCAATTTTAGAACATCGGTATCGCCGGTATGGAGAGGCTTATAATTTAAGTTAGTCGTACTTAAATGATTTGATTTGACCATCGTATAAAAATACAATAATGCAGCAGCTCTGTGCCTCAGGATTCATGTGCAGCGTGTTTATTAAAATTGCAAATATCCAGGAGCTACTGTACATACATACATAAAATCACGACTATTATCCCCTAAGGGTTAGTCAAAGACTAGGCAAAAGCACAGCGAAAGCAGTCCTATGCCAGAGTCCGCGGTTCACCAAGCAGTGACTGCACATGTGCTCAGCGTGACAGGTGGTGAGCCCGTCGCCGCTATAAGCTCTTGGATGGTTGTGCAGTTTTAAGTCCATTAGTCGCCTTTTAAGCCACCTAAGGGAAGAGATGATTATTCTAAACTGTCGGTTTCGATTTGGAAAGTCCCGTCCCGTCTCGTTCTGATTCGTCGCAATAAAAAGTGACAGGAATAGAGATTCCGTGAGTGGTTTAGTTTCCGACAGTTTAGAATAAGGAGGCAGGAGCTGTAATTATAACATTATATTGTATCAGTAAAAGAAGAGTTAAAATCCACGTTTAAATCACGTTGTTTCCTATTGCGATGCGCTCGAGCGAAGGGAAAGGAAAGTGAGTATACTTATAGTGTAAGAGTTTTATTTATTTTAGAAAGTGTTATTTGTAAACCTCATAACCAGGTTTACACTTTGGAGTTTATGTAGTTTGGTATAAATACCGATATAATATTATACAATGTATCATCGTTATCTTTTGTATTTCTGCGCTACAGGTTGCAAGAGCTTATAAAGAAATCGTTGTTTTCTATGCTATAAACAAAAAGCTTTCTCTTGATTTCATCGGGGTTGGCAACGCATTGCTTGCCACCCTTGTCCTAAAAATATTACAAACTAAATAAATTACTCTAACTTTCAACTCGTGATATACCTAACTAAATCTCACTACGTCGTCTCACACTAACTCGCGCGAGTCGTAGCACTATCTACGATGCTACGAGCATCGTAGATACAGCTACGGTAAAAGCGTTATAACATTTAACCCGACACTGTTTTTATCATTAACCTCTCAACGGTCACAAAACAAGACCTCAACTAGTTAAATCTGCTTGTCGTATCATCGAGGGTCTGCTGCATATTACTCTTAACCTGACATGACCTGACTGACAGCAACACGATATTTTATTTTACGAGGCTTGTAAAATAATACATGTTAAAGTTTTATGCTATTGTGTGTTCAATATAAAAATACTGGTAACCTTTTAACATTTCAATAAGTTAAGGCACATGGATTCAGCAGGTTGTATGATTTGTGAGTTTGATACTGCGACCCGTGTCGTTCGCACGTGTTATCGCAACGCGATAGAATTAAATATTTTTATTCTGCAAGAAAAAAAAAGTTTGCAATGTATAACAATTGAATTCAAACTGTGGGATTAACTTATATTTTAATTACGAGGAGCTTTGTTCCACTGTTTTGGCTTTCTTTTATTTTTTTGATTAATGATAACAACGCGCACATCTCCGCAAAATAAAGATTTTCGCACTTGTCTTGAGATAGGTTCTTCGGTCTGCCATGCATGAGACATTTTTTTTGTTTTAAGGCAACCACTCTGAGATATATCTGATATTTTATATAAAAAATAATATAAAATAATAACACTTCTATGTCAATAGGTATTTATTTTTAAGTAATTCTAAGAACCGGAACCGGTTCCATGTGCAGCGTCCTTTAAGTCCGCTTTTCACGGTGCCGTGGGCGCGGACAAGCGGCGGCGGCTTATTGAATAACAGCATGAATCACGCGCTATGCACCGATGCTCGCCCCATAAGGTGAAGGGGTCTTATTTGTGGATGGAAAGGAACTTCTAATATTGCGGGAAAACAATTGAAAATAAGATTTATTTTTTAAATCTCTGTTTATTAAAAAATAATGAGGTCGTGGGTTGAAGTTTCCAGCGTATTGATTTTTTATCAAATGTGTCATATTATCTATATTATTAACATTCAATTAACACTCAATTATTCTTATAGGTATTTTAAAATTAACTATGGAATGCTACGATTCTGGTAAATAAATTTGAGGGTAACAACGAGCGTTCACAATAGTGTTTCATAAATCATTAGTTGTGTCATTAAATATAAAAAAACTGTAACTGTAAGAACAAACAATTTGATTTATCTCAATTATATTTACATCCAATTCACATTTCAACTTTTTTAATACTACCCGCTAATGCAAGTGGCGACATGTCCGCTTTCTGTCACGGTCGCTGCTAACGTCACACGGTCTGTGAGTTCACCAATACCCGGACATTACCCAGCCATAACATATAAGACAGTTTGTTTTGTTCCCGTAATGCAATGCTAGCTTGGAATGTTCGGAAATATTGTAACTCAGAATGACAAAATTGGTGGACTGGAACGCTTTAGAATTGATGTTCACGTGATGATGTGGGACATTTTGATAAATGTAATTTTAATTTTAATTTGAAAAGAAATAAATAACAAATTTATTTTAGAATTATGAAAGCTGCGCCAGTGGCAGTAAACTTAAAATAGGTTAGTGTGGTCCAGATATGTGATGAGAAGAAATTAATGACTCATAATCAGAAGAGTGCTGAGTTCGAATTTGGAATGAGAGGAAGACCAAAGAAGCGATGGATTGAATGAGCTGATCAGTGACCCTACAAGAAGCCTGAAAAGCAGGCAGGAAGAAGAAAATTTGAAATACATAAATAATCTTACCTTTTTTAGTCGCGTTAAGAAGCTCATTTTTTATTGGAAACGCGAAAAAAAGGAGCTAGAATCACGTTTCCGATAGAAATTGACATCTTAACGCAAGAAAAAAAGTTATGATTTACAATGATAACTTACACGAGTACTCAATATCGCTAATCTTACACTGTACGCGGAGCGTAGCTGCGTCACTCACTGACACGGAGACCTAAGGCTGAGGCAGAGACCTAATCCGCCTGTAATACAGATTTATTTTTTATTTTTATTGTTGTTTTATATTATGTATTTGCATGTATGGCCAATAAACTCATTCTTTCTTTCTTTCTTTCTTAAACATATCGCGAGAAATGAGGGTATTAATAGCTCTGTATACTGGCTTGACACTTATCTTACGTTTCATATGCTTTGAGACATGAAATGCCGAATAACGGTTATTATTGCAAGAATTCAAAGACCACGTTTCATTAGATCGCCATGATAACGATGTGCCCGTTATGCATCTAGTAAATTTCAATATACTAACTAAAGCTCTTAAAATAGTTACGTCCACATGAAACTTGAAAACTGGACTTCAAATAAAACACTACCTCATTTATGCACGGAACATATTCAGAGCTATTTCGCTATGAAATCAACTCACGATTCTCTTTGTAACGAGAAGACTTATCAACGCATTCAGCCCGCCTCACACGGCGAAACTTATCCGCTGTGAATGGTGACACATCACCGGAGAGTTTGAGAAGAGCCAACGTGTGTGGCATGTGTATGGCCAGCTTTATCTCGCGGACTTTTCGTCCGTACCGCCGAATAGAACTGTGTTATGGAAATGTTCAAAACATACGAATTGGAAGAAGCGATACAGACTTTGTAAATGCAATTACGTTAAAATTTCATGTAATATACTGTATTGGAATTCTAGAATAAAATATGGATACAGAATATAATAAAATCTACATATTTTAATCCAAAATGATACGAGTATATTTCGATATTGAAATCTAAAAAACTTTGGACATAAAATGGATGGACTTTTGATTGGTGTACAGCACGGAATAGATATTTATTTATTTATTAATAATAATATACCTATATATATATATCCTATTTATCTACCGTGTTGTTCATCCTAATCTCAACTTTTTCGGTGGTTTGGAAGGCACGTCAATCCGCTGGTTCCCACTGGTACGCCAATCGTTGTTTCCCACTAATCACTGGTCCAACGTGTTACAGCCCAAAACACTTTCATATAATGTTTTGACGCCTTCGAAGATTTCTTGTATGGTTACGTTCAAAGAAACGCAATATGTACAAACATACGCAATTAAGACATTTTACTAAAATGTTCGCAATGCATTTAAATGAAAATGAGCATCCATGCACCTGTGGCGTCCACTCTCTCACCAAATCCAAGTGGCTGGCGTATTGTTAGCTAACAGACAGTTTATAGCCGGGTATTGTGCTAACACTAGCGAAGTGTAGTGTGCTCAGTCGGCACGTTCCGGCCGACGCTAAAGTGACAATGGAAACAGACGAAGATATGGGGACTTCATTGAATAGCTACACTAGACATAAGATTTCGAGTTCGACGTGTCTTTTGAATGCACGAAAAAGATCAAATCAACAAAGTTAAATAGCTGATACTAGTGCCTTGCAGGAAGACATGTATCTATGATCCGAAAATTACGAGTAAATTATAAAGCGTCCCATTAATCGGGTATATATCAGTTATTATAAACGTTTTTGTACAACAGAGTTTTTAAATTGCGCGCATCTACATTGAAGTGCATATGAAGGTACGATTCTATGAAAATATTTCGGACCGTAAATCCTAAGAAAAATTCAGGTTCCGAGAATACAAGGAATTAAGAATCTACATGGAAAAATGAGATATGAATACATTATCATTTGCATTTCAGTAATTAATAGACAACATAAACATGGTCCACATTAATCTGGAAGGCCTATAATTTCATCACACTCGTCACACAGTACAATCTCAGAGTGCAGACGCAGAACGGATTTAAACCGGCTTATTATTTAATTATCCCGAGGAGCGTCGCAAGCCTGGACGGAGGGCTGTCTGAAGGCCGTCAGGGCCCTCCTTGAGCTCTGGCGCTCTATTAATTACGCATAGACCAACTTCGTCTAGGTACAATGTCCCCAAATAGGCTATTGTTTTTAGATATAGTTCAGACCGTCAACAACTACCCTATAATTTATTCCCCCCACTCTACTGTTAAGGTAGCCTTGTGACTTCTTATTATTTAACAACAAACTAACACGCACACAATTTATACAATAGACGTATTATTTGCCATTCCATTAATTAATCAAACTCAATAGCATGGCAACAGAAAAGGTCGAAATGCGTAGGTACACAACGAAATAGAAGCGGACGCAAAAACAGGATGGCGAAATAATTTGAATACGTAACGAATCGGGGGCTCCCGTACGGTTGAGCCATTCTTTAACTTGCTCCTCCGGATAAAGAGCTAAACTTGTTTTTAAGGGATGACCGATCGTGGAAATTTATGTATCGCGAACATGCCGCCGGCCGGACCCCGGCAAAAAGAGGTATTGGGTAGGGTAGACACAGGAAGATGCCAGATGGATAGAGGAATGCGCTCCCCGCGGGCTGACGACGAAAATGTGATTGTGAACTTTTCGACGCCATGCAAATCGGACAAGCGGGGCGATATACGGCCGGCCGGACTCTATCGCGCAGATACCTTCCTTTATCCGCAAATTACAATTGACGTATCCAGCAACCGTTGCGATACTGCCCCGTGCGGGGGAAACCAGTTATTGTAATCGAAGCAGGGTATGTTTTTTGTTTGCGATGCCTAGGTACTCGCAGCCAACTTTATGTAAACTTGGACAAGTATTCAGCACAATATATTCAAATTGATTCATCGGGAACCAATTGATGGATGGTCGGCTTGTGAAAATACTCCGACTGGAAACGTTGTAATAACAAGCTATACTTTTAGGCGCTGTTTCGATCCCAACGGTATTGTTGCTAGGGCATATTTAGATAGGGCTAGTGGTATTTTATTGAAACACAAATGAGCGTTGGAGAAGTACGGAGACCCGGTCGAGTGTGCCTCGAATAAAGGGGTCGCATTTGAATAATTTGCCCGGCGAACGAATACAATTCTTCACATGGAGAGACCTTAAATTTCACTATTTTACATACTCGGGATTATCATATCTGTGCGGGTGTCGGGCAAGGGCCGGCCCCACTTTTTGCTACCCGACCTCTATCGGCCGTCTCCGAAATATTTAGTTGTAACTTTTTGTTCAGTGGCACGTGAGCGAATTCTTAATCATGGTGAACTCGAGTCGTTTTTGTGGGAGTCTATTTTCAGGGGCGTTTGTTTGTTGCTACGCATTAATGAAACTATAAAGATACTCGTAGATATTATGTTTGTAAAATCCTAAAAGCAAATTACAATATATTACACACGCGAAGCTAAAAGTTCGTGGCCTCATTTGTGTCAACGGAAATGCAGAAAATAAAAAATTAAAGTGTGCGTGTCTAAAATTTAATTTAAGACATATTAAAAAAAATCAATTTTCTCTATTTTATCTTCAGATTATTAGATACAAATAAACAAATAAGACGCGAAAATAGTTTCAACTTGGCAAATATGTACGAGTATTGCCTACTCACAATGAGTTGCCAACTGCAAGTTTGGTTTTCTGCATAGTCAGTAATTTGTATGTTAGACAGGAAGTTAATGAACTAAATGTGAGATGTGAAAATAAATGCCATAATAACAATTCACATAATAATATTTCAAAACCATACAATATGCTATTCAGATCACTACGACTCTTTATGATCTTTTGTGCACATTCGAAAAAAATATATTGTGTAACGCTATTTTTTAGACTGTATTTATTTTATATTTCACGTCCAAGCTTCCGTTTTTTAGTAATTTTATAACAAAATTGTGTTAAGAACTACTGCGTCGGGATTTCACCTGTGGGTACCTGCTAACCAGAACCCCCTACTATCAAAAGACGAAACCTCAATTTCGCCAGGGCTTTCATAAGGCAATATTCGATATAGGAAACAAAACACCGCGGTAGACCTCACTTAACCTCGCCGAGACGCGAGGGGAGTGATCGAGGTGGCCGAATTAGCCCAACTCTAAAACCTCAATTAAGTCTCGTCTAGCGTATTCAGAACGGCCACATCCAATTATCGCAGCTACCTTTGTTCGAGGAAGCTGCGATTCGAACGCCGTTGTACAGCTTACACGCCTTTCATTATCTTTGGATGTTACTACGAATATTGCTGGTTTATTTGTTCTTCGCTATTATTTGGTTCCAAGGCGCGATATGACTGCTGCTACAATTTCGAAACGTGTTCTTGGAAGAGTATTATTTGGAGATAAGTTCTGGGTTAATTGTTTAAAAAGTATTTTACTTGTAACTGGAGATATACCAGAAAATAGTAAACGGTAAATGTAACATATAGTGTACTAATTATCTCGCGGTGCTTATGTAAATTAATACAAATCAAACCTTGAGGATGAAATGAGTGATAAATTTGGTCCAAATAAAAGCTTCGTTAATAAAGCGTCTTAATATTTCCGATGAAATGAATTATAACGTCAACCCAAATAAGAGTTTCTGTTAAAGAAAAACAATAAGATCTTCACACTTCACAAACAAAAGTAGTTTTAACAACATTTCTCCCACGTAACGACTAGGTACTTAACAGTCGGTAAGGCGCATAAAACAAAGCGAACAAGCTTAACTTTCCGACGTCAAAAATCTCGCGTCATTCTTCAATAATCAGTCAACCCTTTACAGTGGATGATCTTACAATTAAACGTCATAAAGAGGTGACAGCCCCCGGCGATGACGGATGGCGGAGTCATCGCCAAATTAACACCGTGCTAAGTGCGGAAATGTGTACACAATGTCACCAGAGATCACATGGAAATTAATGTAAATAATGCACCCTTGCCGACGTGTCACGGTTATGTGTGAGATGAGATTGTGAAGCAAAAATAAAAGCAAAACCAAAGTTTTTAACGCTTTACGTTTTATTATATTTGCGTTTTTAAGTCAGTGACGACAATGAATTTGAATTCTACTGTTTTTTCCAAATAGTGGTTACATTACACGAAAATATAGACACTACGTCTTTGAGACGAAATCTTGTTTACAACTTCTGCTTAGAATTATGTGATAACAGGAGGAATCTCTAAACTAGTGATTTAAAGATGTCTGGTGTTAGAAAAGGTATATCGCTTGACTGCCCATACGATTGCTTATTCGTTGACGGCATCCAGTGTTTAACCAAGACCATTAGCAAACATTCGGCGCTTTTGTTGCATGCCTGCTACGTCTTTCAGTTCGTGGTCAGTGTCTTTATTTTTCTCCAATGGCTATTGGTTCTGCCCTTCAGGGGAAATGCCTCGTCAAAGATGCTCGACTTGACCTTAACTACAATATAATCATATTATGGTAAAAGTACTACATGCGCAAGAGATATATCTGGTGAGATAGGTATGGTTAACATCTCGGGTGATGGAATGTTGTAAGTAGGTATGTAATAAAGAAAGTCTATCAATAAAAATCAAATTTTTGTAAAAGTCTAGCTTGGGTTGAATCGCAGTTTAAGTGACATTCCCATTAATCTCGATATAGCTACATTACCTAATGTAAATGGTGTAAATATCGCTTTAAAGACAGGATGACTTGGTCCGTAGTAATACTTAAGTAATTAGGTGTTCTTGCCTAATTCGCGCGATGTTGCCAGTGATTAATTTTATTTCTCGACGGGCCCCCGGTGTTGCCAGCGAGGAATTCTCCCTGTAATTGGGAAATTTATTGCAAGGTGCACACAGAGTCGTGATGTTTCACTTTCACGCCAATGATTTATCGTCTTTCGAAACAATTTTAATTGCTCTTAGTGACACAATGTAAACAACTATTCGATTAAGTTAATTCCATTATTTCTGAGCTGAGCCATTAATTTAAAAGCCGATAATAAGATTTTAATGAGGAATTCTTAAGAAGATTTTATTATTAAGTGATTAGTTTGTGTACTTTTTATATTGGCTTTTATATCTGCCCGCATCATAAATATGGTAAAAAAATAGTCCCATCTATGAATCGACCATGCAAAATATTTTATTTTTGAAAAATAAATCAGTAATAATTTTGCAAAGTCAAAATGTCCTATAAGGAGGATGTTGAGTATGGATGGACCAGAATAGGAAGGAGACCAAAGAAGCGATAAATTTTATGCATTAAAAATGAAACAATTGAAGAAGATAACACGTGGTGCCGACCCCACCTAGAGCGGGTTAAAGGCAAAAAAGAGCCACTTTTACTGTCATGTTTACTTTTCTGTTCACAATTAAAGCTTAAATTGAAATAAAAAGAACGTCAAAATCTTCTATGTAACACGCGCGCCGCGTTCATACTGTCGTGACTATTCGGATTTTCTAATCCCACTAAAGACCTCTTAATGAACATCGCAAAAACAACTTTGAGCGCGCGAGCATCAGTAATTATAATTTTCTCTCGACCTCCGGCTATAAGATGTGCTATGGAGCACGAAATAAGGCTTCCACACACGTCCCGTGCATGTAATATCGTTGGCCATGCAAGTTCACTCATGCGGGTTGACGTGCCTTTGCGTTCAGGAGTTAGGAGTTAAGTGGCTACTCCGTCCGGTGCGCTGATTTTTGACATGATTAAGTGGTTTTGTGTCCGATTTTGTTTAGAAGGCTCATTTGGAAAATTATGAATCTTAAGTTGGTCCTTAATTATGCATGAAGAGAATTTGTGAATGCTGTGTGTCATTTTTATTATAAGTGTACGACGCTACGAGATATGTCTATTTGCAGGGGCTTCGTTTGACTGCATATGACGTCAAAGTTGCAACCTCAATAATGATGCAATGTTCTTGTTTATTTATTGGAATTTTGAAAATGTTCATGTGTGTTTGTTCTTTGGTACTTCGTTATAATTAGGTAATTATGACGTTGATTAGACAAAAAATATATTATCAATCTTTTCTCCACAAACCTATGGACGTTACGTTAAACTAGTATCACAGACATATCGCTTATCCTCGCACACGTCTGAGCTAGATTCTAAATTCCCCGACTGATAAGTAATTAGTGAAACTTGACTAATTTACTTCAGGAACAGTAAATAAATCCTGGTGGGTCTTTACTTAGTCCCAGCGCAGAGCGGGCACTGACAAACTATCTCATATCCGGCAGCGCGATGCATTAGTGCCGCGCTCCTGAATTTTGTTACCGAAATTACGGTACACCCGAGTTTCCACTGTATTAGACAATGCTGTTACTATATTATGGGTTGAATTTTAATTATAAATGTTAAATGACAGATTTAAGAATTATATTTAAAATACCATACATGTTAGTGCTTTGGACCAGCAGCGTGATGATGTTACTGATCTTACTTCTCACGTGTTTCTCAATGTAGGCAAACCTACAAACTTATGTGCACTTGGATGAATACATATAAGATGTAGACGTGCTGTTTTTAAGGTGATAAAAATATATGTCATTTAATTGCATTGAATTCTAACATAAAATAAATTGTATAAGAAAAGAAATATTTGCGTAAAATTAATGGCAATCCCTTAAACTTAAGCTTATAATTTTTCGGATTTTTTTTTAAAACGTTTGTTTGCCACTATAGAGACAATACAGTATCTACTATAATTTTTTTCTTAAATCATAAACGCTGCTACTAATCTTTTGTCTTGAAACGAAAACAACTTTATTGGATTTTATAATCGTGACTTTATAATGGGAATATAAATTTTAAAGCACTTAACATTGGAACCATGAAATTTCTCCCTATTTCATCCTCTTACTAATACTATTTGCAACTAATATAGGTCTAGGCTTCGAGAGCTTTTCCCAATGGTATTAATTCCCCCGCAGACGAGGTTTTCATGTTTCAAGACTCCGTTTCGATACTCAGACTATTGTTAATCTATTCGGTATTAGATTTTAGTATACGTCTGTTTTTACGATTTCGTATTTTTCAGAAGGTATCTATTGGGAGGTCTACGATAAATTTATTAAGTATACCTAGCTATGTAATTATAGAAAACTTTGCTAATATAGTCATGTGTTATAAAGATTTTTGTTTTATAAACCACTGTTGGTATACAAGCAACACAGAAGGCATCTCTCACGCATTTCTAAACATTTTAAAACTTTTTCAGGAGCTTATTATTTTAATATGGGGTTTTTATTTGGATCTTTGTATATATGACAGGATTACATTCGACACATCGACAGTTCCTTGCTGATCGGAAGTACGTTCAATAAGTCGGAAAAATTCTAGCAATCTTGTCGCTCTGAATTAGATTCTGATTTATTCCCGGCGACTGCTAGGGTGGACGAGGTCTTTCCTTTTTGGAATCGAACCACCAGTTAAGATAGACCTCTCCCGGTCCTTTTACAAATGTTTCTAGTAGGCAGCGAAGAGTAAGGTAATAGTGGCTTAGGTGTCACAACACAGTGGTCGGTGTATAGCCTTCGGAAACAAAGATTGCTCGGCTCGGCCGATTGAGCGCACCTCCCTGTACTAACTTCCCTTCCATTTAACGCGAATCCAAGCAACAAAGGATCCCTCGCGTGAAATAACAAAACTAGGCATCAATACGACGCGTGAGATAAATTTATTTGAGTGTACAAAATGCTATAAAATTCAGAAGTATTAGGTACAACCAGAGATTTTGAGATGTCTTCTCCTTTATGTCTTAATGTCTTAAAATAATTTCTTAAATAAATTTTACATATTTCTCATTAAACTGATGAAATACATATAGCATTTATATATTTTTTTAACCATTATAGCATAGCCACGATTAAAGAAAACGCAGCCAGTTATCTATTTTAATTCAATAACTGGATCAAATTGTTACATCTGTGCGTTTCCAAAATTGAGATGCTACACTCAGACGTCTCAATAAATCAGAATATTTATCAAGTTATCCAACCGCCCTCTCGAAATGTCTAATAAAATTGCTCAAAGCCCTCTATTTGCTGTATTCTTAATAATTACTTCTTCCGATTTGTTTGCCTCGGCGAGGGGCGAAGTGAAAAGTGAATCCGGGCCGAGTCAATAAATAATAATACTAAATGCCCATCGGCTGACCGGGGGCCGGGCGGTGCCTTCCTGTTGCGTACTTTAGTAATGGGACACAATTAATGATGTATTCTGTATTTACATGCATTTCCAATTAACGGCAGCGATGACCAACTAAAATCTAATTTAGTTTATTTATTTTTTTCATGGGAAATTGCAAAGCACAATACCTAATAATATATTGGGTCCTTACCTATGAAATTGGGGTTTTTATTCTGTCTTAGTATTTTGTCTGTAACTATTAAGATTCAGAGTATTCCTAAAAAATAATTACCTCGTCTAAAAATAGACTATATTTTTGAGCTCTTTTGATTTGTTTTGATAATTTGTTGTAAGTTTAATTGTGTTAAAATTGGACACGGAGACAACTCTTTTTAAGTGCCTCCCGAATACATCATTTTATTTGCATTCACTTAAAAACGATAAATAATTTTTATGAAGTGTGATATTACACATATTACTAAAGCTTGTCTAATGATAGATGCCAAATATTATTTATTATCTTTGGATTTGTCGTTGTGAAGAAAACTGAAAAAAAATTAGTATGGAAAATTTCATAGGTAAGGACCTAATATTATTTATTGTGTCTTAAAATTATACAGTAAAAGCTATAAATACATAATATTTCCAAGTAATTCTTTAATTTGATCCTCGCCATGCTATTTTGATAGATTGAAATCAATGGTCGGAACGAGAAGAGACTTGTTAGGGTAATTATTTAAGATATATTTTCTTAGGACACTGGTCCCCTCGTTTGCATGTTTCTATCAACCGGCTTCCACTCGATTCACTCTGACATTCTCGCATTCAATAACGAATGGTGAAGTATTTAAGAGCGATTAGGAAGAGTTTTAGAGGGATTTCAAATAATATACCTTTGTTTGATATTTTTATTGATATTTTATAAAGTAAATATAATAATCAAGAAGTATTAAGACTTCCGAAATATTTCAGTTTTTCCTAATAATCACAGTTGAAATAGCTTAAGAGAAATTACCGTGTACTCTCACCGTTTTAGCTTTATTCTATGGGCGGCAAACAATAAAAAACAATCCGAGCTATTCATTTACAATGAAGCGTGGCATAAGACACTGAGATGAGTCGTAAAGAATGAAAGGCGCGGGCCAAGTTTTCCCGCGGAGGGCATAAATTGGATTCGGAATCCGATCACGTAACGGTTAAGAGTTCGCAAAACTGTGCCATAAATCGGACGCGCGGAGGTGCGCCGGAGACAAACGGCGCCGGACGAATACGGAATATACCGAGCCTTTTGATGACATCTTTATAATTGAGCATTTTGTAATTGGGTGATTTGAGGATTGGAAAAGTAAACTCTTATTACTATACACTTACGAAGTCAAAATAGCCTAGATATAAAGTGAGTTACTATAAGAAAACAGTCGCTAATCTTTTAATTCTTAACTCTCACTTTCACGAAATCTGCCAGTGTCAAGTCAGTTATGGGAGTGACTCTAGAAGGAGCATGGTTATTTTAAATATTTCATTTGAGTTACTCAGATCATTCACTCATCAAGGAAACCAAATTCAACGTCTCAACCAACAAAGTAACAAATATGTAACATTTATCGAAGTCCAACACCGACCAGAAGAATCCTTAATTTCTGCTGATTGCCTCCATTTTTCACACGACAGAAACTTAGTAAACCTCTTCAGGCTACGTTTTAGATGGCTCTTGTTTTTCAGAAGCACCTCAGCCAATAAATAGGTACAAGTTACAAAGATAGCGCGCCGGAGGCGGCGGGGCGCGAAACGAGCGTATAATTCTAGCCACCAGGTGCCGCTGTGGTTTGTCTCGGCGGGGGCATAAATGTCGGCTAATTCATGTAAATGGCTGTTTCAGTTTGGCCTTCGATTTTTGAGGGCGAATTGCGTTTTGAGTTTGCTAGTCACGTGAGATTAGAATTTCAGTCAGCCATAACGTGTTCTCTATACTGGTATATTTTCTAGATCAGACATTTCTTTTATCCAGTCCTATAACTGTGAAGTCATTTTGAGCATTTTAACCATTTAAATGGAAAAACATATTAAAATCGGCTATGTAGTTTTGACTAACAAGTTAGATAAACCATCTTCTTCAGGATAAATAAATACAGGCATTTGTATACAGATGTCCACAGAGCTACTGCATATGTTACTGAATATCAAATATAACACAATGTATCGTAGTGATTACTTGTAGGGTTCATAATTGCAAAAATTGTATGACACTTATAATTACAAAGCTTACAATGACAACAATTGAGAATCAGATAACAAGAAATGAGAAACTATACGTTGGAATTGCCAAACACTATTATCGTCTACAAGTAACGTTTGAATGTGCAGATTGTATTAAGAACCCCTAAGTCAGCGTTCGTCAGGCCTACGCACAGACCGCAAGCACGGGGAATCCCATTTGGCACTAATACAACTCCTTGTTTGGCTATATTTGGCGGTTGGACGCAATCTAAGAGGCATTCAACCTCTACGTCGTCAAGACCCCACGTAGGTTTTCCTTCCCAGGGGATGCCTGAAATAGATGGACGAGGCACTTCATTATTAGAATATTGAACAAACTTATTTCAGTTACTAAGGTTGATTCATAATTAAGTGCTGTAATACTAAAAGATTGTCTTACAAATATTTTATCCATCACTGATAGACATATAAATGGGACTAGTTGATAGGTGTGAATGTCTGAAGATATTTATTTATATTTATGTTAAAAGCTTTATGATACTTTTTAATACTATTTCATGAAAATTTGTATATGGGTGCTAACATATCTCTCTGCCTATCTCTTCGAGGATAGAGGCATGATGATATTGCTATATATTGGTACAAGCAGTAAAACAATTGAGAACATTTAATATAATACTCGAAAAGGTACTTGTTGTTTGGAAGCACTCGAATACTACGCAAGATGAATCTTATCTATCCATACATCCTCAGTAGGCTGCCCTCTCATTATTTACGAAGGGCCGCTGGAGTGTGACACGCGGCACGTTCGTCGCTAACGAGACGTTTTGTGACCATCTCCACGCGGTCAACGCTTGTTTATTTTTTTAATGGACAAATTATATTTGTGAAAAGTCCCTAGGCGAGTGGGGACGCCTTTTAAAGCCGGGACACGCGAGACTAGAGTCCTAATGGTGGAAAGTATTGGGAAACCGTTTTATTTATTCGAAAGACGTTTAAAGTTTGCGTGCAGTTTATTGCTGCTTCTGCTAGAAATAAAGAAATAAAATGAAGATAGAAATTCTGAGATGTTCTCTTGTCTTTTATTTACAAATGATGTAACATGGAAGATTAATACGGATATAAAATAGTAACTAACTTTTAAAAAGAATTAGGGTAAGCGTACCAGTGAACAAACACTTAATGAAATAATTGGGCACTTTAGTATGAAAACCATATCCACCGCCAACACAAACGAAATATGGCATAATGTATTGATATATGACCAAGATTTACCATGGCATTAGTCGCATTTAATGTGAGTGACAGGAATCTCGAGAAATTCAAGTGCTATGCCCATATCTGGAAGATATAAAATGCTAAATAGTTAATATATATCTTATTAATCGTCATTGTCTCAATGCTGGACAACGGCCTTCCTACTTGAAGAAAAACATAAGGAATACCTACTTACGGACCGTAACACCACCACACTGACCCAGTGCAGAGTAGTGAGTAGAAACGGTTGCAATAGCTAACTAAAATCAAAACCTTAACATGCCTTCCGAGACAGGGTTCGAGATCGCAATGTTTTGGTCACCCATCCCTTTACTGACCATAGCCAAAGTGGCTTTGTTTTTAATATCGTTAAGTCTAAACTGATGAACCACTACACCACCCAGCTCCGTGACCAATTCAATTGATTTATTCAAATTGAAACTGTAATTGTGTGATTTGTTTCTATAGATTTAAAAAAAAATATACGGAATGAAGGGTCATGTTATTACCCTTAGTTTAAAACCATTTTGGTACATGTTTGTCACTCTTCATAAAGCAAGTAAAAAACGCCCAATGACCTTCTAACTTTAAAAAAATATTTAAACGAGATGCTAAAGATTACTCCAAGCTCGAGTGTTTTTTTATACAACTAGCTTTCCGTAAGTAAGGTTTTTTTTTAATATGATCAATTTAAGAGTTCGAGAGTTTCAAAGTCAAAAATACACCAAAACACCAGTGAATTGTAAATGAACAACGATTTTCTAGTGAATGAATAGTTTAATGACTACATTTTTGTTGGTGTTTATTTGTTATATATAAAACTTTCGTAAGGGATTTTTGTGCTATGTATTTTCCAAAGCAAGATAATATTTAATTTTAACCAGAAAAAGGTAGTTGATTTACTAGCGTAAAAGTTATGTGAAACCAATGTATGAACTTCATATTCTATACATTTTTCTTAGTTCGTTTACAGGAACTTGCCGTATTAGCAAATGAACAAGGTAGTTCTATCACTAGGTTTGGTGGTTTCTATGATCTAGTATAGAAAATTTGTTTTAAAACTGAAATTTAAAGAGAAACTACGTAAAACTGTATGTAAGACGCAAATACATTTCTATCACCTATAAAATAATCAAATGCTTTATGTCGGGGATGCATAAACAAAGTACAGTTATGAGCCTTGAGTGATGTAGCCTTGAGTTAGCTTTGAGTTAAAGTATACCTACATAGACTGCTAACTAATGCTCCATACAACAAAAACTCAACTGCAACACGCCAAATTTATACACCTGCCATCTCGCAACTAATGCTCCTGAGTTCGTGCTTAAGCTAATATTGTATAAAGATATATATTGCCAATCTGAAAAAAAAAAACTACACTTGGTAGAGATCTGCGGTATTCATATTTGGTCCTTACCTATGAAATTGGTGTTTTTTTTCTCTCTTAGTATTTTGTCTGTAACTATTAAGATTCAGAGTATTCCTAAAAAATAATTACTTCGTCTAAAAATAAACTATATTTTTGAGCTCTTTTGATTTGATTTGATAATTTGTTGTAAGTTTAATTGTGTAAATTGGACACGGAGACAACTCTTTTAAAAGTGCCTCCCGAATACATCATTTTATTTACATTCACTTAAAAACGATAAATAATTTTTATAAAGTGTGATATTACACATATTACTAAAGCTTGTCTAATGATAGATGCCAAATATATCTTTGGATTTGTCGTTGTGAAGAAAACTGAAAAAATTTTAGTATGGAAAATGCAGAATTCTCCAAAATCTCCATACAAAACACCAATTTCATAAGTAAGGACCTAATATTTTACAAAAATTTAAAAATTTGTTCATTCACTGGTACTGTTCATTCACTGGTACGCTTACCCTATATGGGTTTATTTTATATTGTAAGAAGAGATTCCTTTCTTAATTAGCCATGCAGGAGGAAACTCTGTGGAATCAGTGATAACAGTCCTCATATAACGATTTTGCAAACTATATCTCACTTGAAATCCCAGCGCAAACATAAAATCACATCCCGACCTTTCCGCTCCATACCGACTATAAAACCGAGCAGACACTGCAAAACCGTTTTCCTCCGATTTGCTCTCACAATAGCTCATTTGTTATAACCTGATAGCGCAGCGTTATTACGGCCAAACAAATTGAGTCGAGCCTTCGCCACCTCAGACTAATGTAATTCCAGAGTGCGCGCCCAAGAATAGATATTTAGAGTGGATTGTTTTCGACAGACCGTAATGAAACTCTGATGCCGGGCCAAATCAGTTTCGGAGGTAAGCGCGCCGCAGGGGAGGCTACATTGTAATAAGGCAAGGAATAACCTAAAATAAACCGGCGAGTGTAGACGCAGTACAAAGATGGACACGGGTGCGGGGTCGGTTCGACCCCTTACTGCTTAATTTGCCTACCGTAATTACTGTCCTCTCGGGCGCGGCCGACCCGCCGTCTTCCAGGCTATATTGCGCGGTGCGGGCGAGTGTATGCTTAGCAAATAGTACTCCCTTGTCGTTAAGTATGAATACGGGTGTGGACCAAATGTATTAGCTTAGGCTGAGATTCGGACCTTGTTTGCTCAGCGATGATAGATTTATAGTAATTGTGTTATTAACATTATGGGATAAGGGTTTTACGGGACTTAAGTAATGAAGGCTTTTACCTAATGCCGGGACTTATAGTGAATTTGCACACGTGGTGCACACTGAGTAATCAACTTAGTTCGGGCAGTCGTAAACGGACTCTGCTTTATGGCTACGTATAAACTAAGCTGGAATGAATAAGCCTACCTACTTTAAGATTGTAAACTTTATTACGTGTATTATTGTACCTATGACTTTTATAGCCGTTTTAAATGCGTATGTAATATTCAATAGCGTTTATTCAGTACCGATCCGTCTTAGCGCATGCTTATGAATGTCATAAACATTTACAATATTTCGTGAAAGAGAAAAACTACGCCATCCGTTAACAAAAACTACCAGGAGGCCTTGTTGTGAGAAGAACGGACAAGAAAGTCAGCAAAAGATAGGTACTTATTTTAGTAATATTCTGCAGTTTACCTCATTTTCCATTACAAACATTTTAAGATAGTCTAAAGTATAATCTTAAAAAGTAATATCTACAAAACGATATATATTGTAGCTCACAAAAATGTTTTCTTGATTATGTGTTTTACGTCTTGAACATTTCTATTCATCTTAAAAGGTTGGAGTGTATATAAATTTGAGTACTTCGGAAACATTGATAAGTTGCAGTACTCATACTAATTTATTTTGAAATTTACCTCCGAAAAGCTGTAACGAGTAAAAATGTTAAAACTTTTTAGAACTCATAATGATGAGGACATACTTTCTTTTGTTTTGGCGCGAGCTCCGATTGAATAAAACATTTATGTCAATGGAGTCCATTAGGATTCGAGAGTTGAGAGTTTTTTTATGAACTGTGTATTGGTTGACTTTGTCGTCACGGTAAATAAAAGAGAGGACCCTAATTGCTGCTGCGACTGGGATATTGGGATTACATTCTTTTGTTGTTAGAGATTTCATTATCAATTCAGTCCAAAATATATTGCAATTTAAAAAGTTAGGCGAATAAATCGGTCGGTTCATAAGTTTAAGATAAAACTCTCAACCATTTTGTTACATTAAAAACTGTTGCATTTATGAGTTTCAAGTGTCTAACCAGAAAATGTTGTTTCAGAACCCCGAGCATGGATGTCTCTATAAACGCAATCTAAGAGCTTCACTCTTATATATCGATATATCGATGTCGATATAGTCCATGAACATCGATATATTTTACAGCCTTTGCTAAAGAGAGTTACGGTGATTTTTGACTACACAATAAAATTATTATGTACCTATAGGTAGCAGATAGCGCTAAACAAGCTCATTTAATCAGCGACAATGCATACGTCAACTGAGTTCAACTCAAATCAGCGGTTAAATGACGCATGTCCACCTTAATTAAATTACACTGGCATGAGCCGCGTTCATTCCTTGACAAATCTCATTTTTGCCGCACTCCATACGTCAAGCGAGAATAACTCCATTTCTGGAACATAATTAACACTTTTACTGCGGCGGTTACTCGGGATCATCCCGTAATAACCTTGTTAACCCTGGCGCACCGAGCGAGTTGGCTAGCCTTTTAACGGTCTTGTACATGGGTATTAATCCGAAAGCTATACTGTTTTGTCCTTTTCTGGTTCGAGTGTCGTCATATGTTTTGTCTCGCCAGTCTCTATGGGTCCAGTTTGGGATTCGTGCCTTTTAGTGTGAGGTTTTCGCTCGCCTTAACGAAGGGAAGCAGAGCAAAGGTCGTCATTAGGGCAAGCGCGGTGTAAACAAGGTCCGAAGTCCCGCTAATGGCCAATTCGAGCGTCCTCCTCGAGGTGACCCCAGGTTCGTCTCAGCCCGCCGTAAATGGGCTTTTAATTGCGATTTTGATAGAACGCGCCGGATTAGTTTTGCTACTATTTGAGCTGCGTGCGCTTGTTATGACGCATTGTGTATGTTAGTGGGCAAAATTTGATTGAGAGGAGGGTGAGTGTTGGCGTCTTTGTGTGAATGTCTTTTGAAAATCTTACTTCTATCTTTTGCTTACGTAATATTACGACTCGATTTACCACTGTGAATGGGTATCCGAAATGCAGGTAAAGTTTATTAGCTCAAAAGAACAATAAAACATTTGATACTGTTGCTGCGTCGCAATCAATCTTTATCCACGATGTCGCGCGTCACCGCAGCCTGTCGCGCGACACGTGTTGTCGTATAGCCTGGCCTTGTTCGGATGTGAAATTTAATTTCCGCTATGCGGGATCCGCGGGGAGGGCGGTCGAAGAAATATGCCCCGCTCTAAACTTTGTCAATTTGTTTGTGGAGTGAAATTAACTCGATCCAATCTGTGGGACCTGCGTGCGATGCGCCGTGTCATATTTCCGTTTGGAAATACAGGAAAAGGTAGCAGGAAAGGAGAATGGACCTAGAGATATCTTAAGAAATTGTTAATCATTGAATTGAAACGATTTTAAACAAATTTTTTATTTGTTCTTAAATAATAATATCTGGACGTCATTACTTTAATACCTACAATTACATCGGGTTTAGGGAGGCGAAATCTGATTAGGAAAAACAGCAAGCGTAAGGGATTGCCCATTCAAGGCCCACCTGTATCCCTGATTGTGAGTATATTTATTTATTTACATAAGACACACCAAAAGCATACACATTAATCCGTACAAAAACACATATATACATAAACATTTATACAGTTTCTACTGCATACAATTGCTTCACTGCATCGTAACAGGCACTTCCGGTTTCATAAGGACATGAACATTTCAACCGAAATGTGGGTACATACAACTTTGACTACCACTTCAGAAATACGTAACATAATTATTATGTCTTTATTAAATTCTATGTTAAATATGCAAAGCTTCAATTTTAATTTTACCGATTTTTCTATAGTTAAGGTTCTACCAAAGAACGCCGGTGTTCGTAAGCAATAGATGTTTATATTGCTTCTGGTTTTCAGACCATTGACAGGAACGAGAGTTGATATGATGCAATGGCGAGTACTTACCAATTAAGTTCTTCGAATTAGTAGTCGATAATTTTTCCCAGTAGACTATTAATTTGCTATTATTTTATTTAAGTATCCAGCGTCTCTTAATTTGTTATCTGTCTATTCATTTTTTCCATCTTAATCCAAACACACGGTCAAAAATAGCAGCCATAAAAAATTCACACCCTTCTAATGAAGGAGGCGCAGTAACACAAATTTATTGCGGGCAAATTTTACTTTAAATTACATAGGTAAAGTAAAAATACATATTACAGACTCCGTTATCCGTATCATAGGAGTCCCCGGTGACGGCGTTATTAAAATATATTGTGTAGGCGCCTTCATTTCGGAGTTTCGCCGACTAACAGCAAATAAATTAGTTATGCCCAATATTTTCACCCTAAATGTTATTCGAAGCTGTGTATGAGAACGCGGAAATTGGAAAGGCATATTTATCAGATCACGCCGTATCTGTTAGGCTAGAGATGTGAACAGGAAAAATTCAGATACTTTTTGTTGAGAAAAATTAAGAAAATAATTTATTTTATTAGAAGTTGTTAATTAGTCGTTAGGCCGCCCTCTGTGACGTGGGCAACACGGGTAGAATGTGGGTGTTAACGTTTTTGCCTACCCCTTCGGGGATAGAGGAGTGATGATATATATGTAAGTATGAATGAAAGCTGAATGTGTCTTATTGACACATATATACATGTGTCAATTATTTATTATAATACCTGCAGATGTATATTTGTGGCGCGTTCTATGAGGAATTTTAATAAGAGCACTCCTAGTCACGCTAGTTTAATTTTAATTTTGCAACATTACCTATAAGATTAAAATAATGATTAATAATTGCGAGTCCGGCGGTGTCCATAATGATCTTGTATTTAATCCTGACCATCTTATGTACATTATGTAGTAAACTTATTGATTGATGATTATGCATTTTCTTTATTTCTATTTATAATATATTTGCTATTAAAAGAACGAAAGGGCGCAACGACATAGAACGTATTAGTTACACGAGAAATTCGACTGTATGTATCAGGAATATTTAGCTATGCATTTCGTAGGTAATTCCCATCCCTAGTCTTCTATTTCGCTTTCTTATTACGAGGTGAAGAAAATTTCCGATCCAACGTGTATTTGCATAGACGCTCCTCACAGGTGACGCCGTAATTACATTCGGGAAGTTTCGCGAAAGTTTATGTAGATTGTGTAGTCGGTGGCACGGGCTACTTATTGAATAACAAAATAAATACATACCCAGCTTACAAGTACCGCGCTTCACTGTTAGAATGAACGGTGAATTCAAAACAAAATAATATGAAAAAAGTATAATGCAATAGGCCAAACAAAATAGGAAGCAAACCTTGTAGGATATTTTAATCAGCAGACTTCTACGACGCGCGACGTGCAGTAAAACAAAGAAACATTTAAAGTTGTCCCATTGTTTTATTTAAGAAAACAGATAAATACGAGTACCTACTTACATAAAATAGTTACCTACTTTAAAACTAATTGTTTTGAATTCTATGGTCGTCTTATGTCTTGGTATTTGTGTTGGGAACGCGCGCGGTTTAGTTGTACAAATATCCACAAAATCATGTGTATCAATATATTGTAAGGAGTCTTTAGTGAAATACAAAAACCCATTTTCAAGTAAATCGTTATACCACACATGTAGTGCAATTTTAATAGGAAACACATTAAAAGCATTTTCTGGCTGAGTCGTGTGACTGCAACTTCTGTACGAATCCGTTATTTTAAATTTCCAACCACAAAATTAATTAACAAGCCTTTCTTAATGTCTTATATGACGTTATAATTATATTTACAAGGAAAAAACTTGGTGTACATTGCGGGGCGGTACTCTTACTCTAATGAAGCGGCCGCGGCAATGACGTCGAGTGTCGTAATGGTTTCCTCCCGGGTCTTTGTCGCGACTTTGCGACTCTTAGCAACTACTGGAAGTGTCAAGGAAGTATGGGCGGAGACGCGGTCGGTGAAATCTCAACTATTATGAAGTAAATGTAACAATGCGCGGTTCTTGGAGATACAACGAGGGTTATTATTTGAGGCACACAATTTTGTATTAATATAAATTACTAGCATTTTCCCGCGACTTCGTCCGCGTAGAACAGTTATTTTGAGATAGTGTGATGGTATGTAGCCTATAACCATCCTCAATATATAGGCTATTCAACACTGAAAGATTTATTCAAATTGGAACAGCAGCCTCAATTGGTGGACTTGAAAATTTACTCCTACTCTATTATTAGAAGCAAACTTCATTGTGTCGTAAATTTGTCCTTCATTTTTCTGGGAGGCGTTATTTGTTTTTTTTACATTCACCCGCATGTCAACCGTTCCCATGAGAATATCGGGATAAAAGGTAGCCTATGTCCTTTCTCAGGCTCTAGACTATCTATGTACCAAATTTCGGTTAAATTGGTGCAGCTTTGACGTGAAAGCGAGACAGAGTTACTTTTGCATTTGTAATATTACTAGCTGTGCCCACGACGTCGCTGTTGATTTAACGTCGATAAATGTTTATAAAAAGTTTTTGTGTGTTTGATAAAACTGCATTGTTTTTTTACAAAGTGCTCAACATAACATTCCTAGCTCATAATAACAAAATGTTTATTGTTAATAATTGAACTAAAACCTCTAATTATTAAATTAATCAAAATAACATTTCTTATCAGTGTCATCTGATTAATTATTGCCATGGTGATAAATCTCTGTTGTCATGGCATTATTTTACAATGCCGAGAAATTTTTAAAATTCGAAATGAAATTACATTTTGACGAAATATGTCACATAATACTAGGTCGAGCAGATATTGATAACCACAGTTACACCCGCGCGGTACCTTTTCCCATGGAAATATATCGGGATAAATAGTAGCATATGTCCTTTCACAGACTCTAGTCTAGGCTATCTGTGTACCAAATTTCAATTGAATCGGTTTAGTAGTTTTGACGTGAAAGCAAGACAGACAGATAGAGTAACTTTCGCATTTACAATATTAGTATGGTATAAAGTATTTGAAGAGGCTTTTCGTATCGAAAAGATCAAAATTTACTTAGAGTCAGTTTTTTGATCCGGGGTCAGGTTGACTAGTAGGTTGAAAGTATGGATGAATGGCGAAAACATATGATGTTGTGAGAGTGACATGACATGACATGATGTGATATGACAGCTTGTCCAATACTCGAATTTTCATCATAGACGATTTAACCACAACACAATGTTGAGATTAGCAACACGGCGGCTGGCGGCACAGTTGATGTATATTACCTCGAATTTTCATCGCAAATTTAACAATTTGTCAAGCTGATCTCACTACGAGTTTAATATACATATACCGGATGAATATTTTCAAGTGGGCCTTCAGGGCCAAATCCTAAACTATAAGGAATATCGAAAAAATGCGTTTCAGTTCGTTTTAGCCCTGATTTGTGTACTCACTCTATTATACAAGTTTGACATACTTCCAAAGCACTCTTTATACAAAGCTTACTGTAGCGCATCGAGGGGCCTACTCTTTTAATTCTTATGCCTTTTAAGGCCAACAAACACCATGTGCAGGATTCGATTCGCACGACAATACTTTTCTCATTCGTCGCTAAATCGCCCTTTCTATATTTTCATGCTATGTGACACGAGCTTTATTCCCCTATGACTGTTGGAGTCCTTGTTCCCTTGTTCTTGAAGACTGACACAAGTGTAGGTAGTATTGGACCATTCTGCAGTTTATTGAAGAATAAAGCCTACCACCTTCATCAACACGTTTTTAAAACGTTCAATATTTCCACTGGGATACTATTTGCACCAATTGCTTTTCCATTCTTTATTCTCTTGACCGCTATTCACACTTAATCCGTACTTACATCTCTCACCATATTCATATTGGGAATTACCTTTGTATCGTGACTGCAAAAAAATAAACAAGACAATAACTTTAAAACTATCCACACCTTAAAGTTATGCTAATGATAAAATATACCTAAATAGCTTTCATTTAAAATTATAATCTGAAGTGACCACAAACTCTTATTTTTGGTCTAAAAGTGCCCCGTTTTCTTTCCATGATCATGACTCGGTCAAAAATTTTCAACCACAGTTCGACTTAAAATTGCACAAATGTTCTAATATTTAGATTTGATTAATTTCAAAGAAAATTCGTTCTCGCTGTATGAAACCACCTTTTCAAATGTCATTTCCATTGAAGAGTAGGTAGTACCCACGCTTCAGCGTTTGAGTCCCCCTCAAACAAACACAGAAACGCATAGTTTCTTAAGACTTCTTCAGCTCTCATTTAGCTGTATGCAAAGATACGTTCCCTGATTACACGTCGTTTATTTGTATACTGCGTAATTAAGAGTCGGCGCCGCTCGCTTCGTCAAAAGAAACTGTGTATTTATTAATTTGTCTCTAAATATTTACGTTTAATAACCGGTGTGAGTATTAATCGCGCTTTGAAATGAATAGGAATGTGAAGTTAGCTATAAATAAATGGGATGAAGTTTCGGGGTAATAATAATTATACTCAACACTTTTGTTTAGGTATCATTCATCCTTAAAAGTGTCTTCAGCATTGTTGCGATATGAATTAAATCATAAATTTCATTCACCTACTATATGGAAAAATAATCTTAATATTAATTTTAAATGTCGTTTCACGTTTTATCTGATAACAACATTAAAATGTGTTTATTAATGGACTTGAAATCTTGTAAAGTTCATACTCCTCATGCTTTCTTTTAAGTGTGAGAATTACATATGACTCTTCGAGTTTACATATGACCCACTGCCACGCACAGTCCTTCTTACGTAGAGTAACACATAAGTAGCATCATGCGTCACCACGTCTGACGAATGAATTGTTGAGAAACGATCGCAATATAAAACAGGGCGGACGGCGTAAAGGTTTGCAAAACAACAATCATTAGGTGTATCGAATATCACTAAAAAGAATTAAAATGGCAAAACAAAAATTTCCGCTAATATCGATACCACAGTGTCAACATTTATTTTCCACAAAGTTAGAGGTATTAAGGCCCGTCGCACGAAGCCGGCTGCACTAATTGTACGTCGCTTATGTGACGGCAATGAGCAGCCGCAACGTCTTATTAGGCACGTAGCAGGACGTGCTTCGCTGCCGTCAAATGTTATATGCTGTACACATGTGCGAATGCGATGATAGCTTTATAGATTCTTAGGCAGAGATGAGTGGTAAAAATGACAACTCGATCAAGAGGTCGACGTTTGAAATTGATAAGTACATTTTTTTAATTGTCTAACGGTATGCTCTATACCCTGCAAGACTTGCCTTATTGTTACATGTTTAGAGACCAGTGCTTAAATCCTTACATAATTGTATTTAGGTGTGATTTCTTTAGTGTGATGGGTATATTATGTCGTCTGCCGTGTATAGGTAATAGGTGTTAAAAATGTTATTATATTAAGTTTAAAAAGGTTTTGAAAAATCAAATGAGATAGTTTAATTTAAACAAAGAGAAGTTTTATCATAATAGGTACAGCAATTATGACCAAAAGCCATTTGCTCACAAGAAATTGCTCATTAAATACAATAATGTCAATACCATTAAAGTTATGAGATCACAGACAGGCATAAGACGGGGCTCTTGACGCGTCAGTCACGCAACCCCTGGCAGATGGGAAATCGATGTCATTATGATAGATTATCGCTACGACGTATGCCCCTGATTGGCTTTGTTAGACCGTCTTCGGCACCTGAGAGCCACTACTGGCCGGCGACTAATTTGACAGATCGATGGTCGCGCTTGGCATCGTGTAGGATGCCCTTAACAGCGTTCTATTGTAACATAGATCAGGCGACATGGGGGTGTTTACACTTCTGTGTATTCTTTTGGGGATAGAGGCGTATGCACGTGTATTGTTATTTTAATAAAACCTTCAATCTCAACACATTAATCTTTTAAAGACATACTGGATAATATAGCAAAATTCTACATAATTCCCGTATTTTTACTGATACATTTTGTTGTTCTTATACATTTATCATTTTCGAGTGTAAGTATACATCAAAGCATTATGTAAATGTGAACCATAAACAGTCACACATTACTCTGTAACGCTTGATTGCATGCAAATTATGACATACGGAAACGTCAAATTTGCCCCACTTGGGGTAAGATACTTCAAATTCAGAGCACCCTACTGTTCGCCCTTCGTTCTCCGACAAAAGGCTGGTGCCCACCTAATGAACACGGTTGAGGCCTGTGGTGAATATATTACTTTATATGTGGCTAAAACTAAGAAAATATGCTCAAGCTATGAATGTACTGCAGTAGTCCCTCTTTTACTTACAAGTGATTTATACATCGCTTCCTTAAGCTGGATAAATAAACTCCATATTAAATTATAGGAAAATATTTCTTGGCCTTGGTGTATTATTTGTGGTCAAATTAAGTTGCAACATTATTAATTACTGTATATTATTATGAAAAAACTAAACAAACCATTTAGGTTTTGTTTAAGATATATAAGTTCGACAGGTCACTTAGGAATGCACAATCTAAATTTCTTATCACAGCGTAGTGCAAGTACACTCGAACAGTAAAATTCTGGCGTGGGATAAAACGTGATTTTATTAGCAAAGTTGCACAAGTTCCAGGAATAGGCGTATCAGCTAGTTGCCCGCGTGCCCACATAACTCGACAGCGTTACGAGTATGCAAATTAAACGTGTTTCATCTTGGCATTTTCACGGGAGCTTGTCACTGTCAAGCTCGTACGTCTGTTTATTAACTTTTTGCTAATTAGACGGGCCGGGGCACGTCTGCGAGTATGTTGGCATTTTTAATTACGCGCGATAATTTTGTCTGGCGTACTGGTGCGCTGTGCCATGGGCCTAATGGCATTACACATAACACACAATTAACGTCATTGTCTAATTCTCGTTTGCTAAAGTGTTTTTATTGAGGTTGATGAGCGTGCAAAGTATTAACGTCTTTAACATGTCTAAGTAAGCTAAAATAGCTATGTACCTAAGGAAGAATCATAGCAGAATTTTAATGATGTTCGATGATTATAATTTCTGTGAGATATATTTCCAGTACAAACATTATGCCAGCTTTACGCTATGCAATAACGCAACGAGCTTAGTTAGGCAAACGACACTCAGATCAAACTACACGTAATTTTTAAATTGAGTGATATAGGAGGAGACAGGACCGGGCCGACAACCTATTCAAATATTGCTGTTTTTCACACTTCAGAATCGATAATAATAGGCTAATTGACGTTAAATCACTCCGTGCTAAGAAAAACTAGCATTTACAATGACTAATTACAGGTATATACAAGAAAACATCTCGACTCAAATTAATCCAAATCAAAACAAACAAAAGGAAGGGTATGCCATGTAATCACTTCGGACTGTCAAACACACTCGCAGGTTAACAGCTAACAGCGCATTTAAGTTAAAATTTTCACTCCCCAGTAGCTTTTTACTAATTCGCCAAGTGAAAAGGGTTCGTAGCAATACAGTTTACTGCTTATTCAGTATTTATACGTTTGGGGCGTCTCTAGACGGGCCAAGGAAAATTTGGAAAATTTCCTTCAATTAGCATTGCGCTATTAACGATATATTTTGCATTTTATTGACTGTGAGTAGATTGGAAACATTATACAACTCTTACGTTTATTTATTAGGGTGAAAATTCTGCTTTTAACTACATTTCGTGTGTTAGTAATATCTAAGGTTTCGAGTAACAATGAGTTCACAAATTTATTTATTTTTTAATAGAAGAAGGCGCATTTGGCATGTGGCTCACTTAAAGGATAAATTAAACATAACATTTAACTCAAATATTTCGGACAAAATTTTGTGTATTCAGAATAACTTAAGTGTCTTAAATTAATGGTGTTTCATTAGCTTTGAAATTTTACGAAAGTCGTGTAAAATTAACTTGATATCAAACATTGCTTACTAATCTAAGGTTTTATGTGTTGCATCTTGTCTATCGATATTGTAATATACTGTGGTAATATTTTAGTTTTCATTATATTTATTATTTGTTCTTTTTTTATATTAAACGAATATATAAAATAAATAATATTAACTCCTAGCGAAAACATAAAGAAACCTAAATCTAATGTTATTGTCTAAGTAAAAGCTAATAAAACTGTGTATTTTATTTAAGCACACTATCATTTCCCCAGCGTAAAATGTACGTAAGTCCAAATAATATTAAAAACCTGTAAAGTTAGATAGGGTATAAAGAGTTGAGCGCGGAGGTGCGTTGTTTACAATCCGGATCACTCGCTCAATCGCGCGTAATGTATTTATGATTATTGTTGGAGCTACTTGCCGTAACAGAAAATTGAGATACGTTACTTACCAACTTGTTTACTCTGGACGAAATCGATTTTATATTTTTAGAAATTCACCTAAGTAATTCACCATTTATAAATCTATTTTTTATTTAATATCAATGTTTCTTTAATGCTGAAACTCACTATTTGATTTTTTATATACGTAATAGTAGTTTCGGTTACAGTGGTTAACTAGTCAACGGTAAAGTACACAAAACGAAACACAATAGAAACATTAATTGTTTGCGGACACCGGTGTTCTAGGTATAGGAGAAAATTATGATATTTAATTTTTTTATTTGCTAGGCTCAAGAAAAATTTTACATATTTTTTAATAAAAAAAATTCAAATGTAATCTGAATGAAACTGCGTTTCAGGAGTGTCCCCGTTCCAAGGCTTTATTAATATTAAACTTATAACTCGCCCCTCTAATCAAAACTCTTCGGGCCCTACAATACTTAATTCCGCGGCGCAAACACTGTATATTATAAGCGATCTAAATATCGGGCCGTAATCCTTCGGTGGTAGACCAGCCTTCTTAATCCATCACGTAACCGAGAGCCGTCGAGAAATCGTGTTACATCAACGAAAAATGTATTATAGAAGGGGGGGACACCCACGATCGGACAAACTTTGCTAATACCACCCCCTATATAATCGCAGAGCCTTTTACGAGAGGAATTTATGAGGATGTTCCCGATTTCTTGCCGTATTTATAGCAGAACGTGGCGTTACGTGCTCACCGGTTAATTGCGTGGTGTAAAAACTGCCTCCAACTGTACGCGACGTAAAACTTCCACTTTTGAGAACGCTTGTTAGAACTTTTATACATACTAATGTTTTCAGTTGGTATTCTATATTGCGGAAATAGGGTAACACAGAAATTTGGTTTATCCTTGTTTTTCCAATATTTTTGAATGTACACGTACTGCTGAATTAGCCAATAAAGAATAAGTCCATCAAATAGTACGCGTAAACAATTTTTGAGAACAAACAATTTGAAGGGTCTTGTGTGTAGTATTAGTGACAAATTGAAATATTTTGTGGCAGTACCTAATCAAAGCACTCGACAGCAAAAGTCTAAGAAATAAGGTGAAGCGTGACGTTACGAACCGCACTGATATTATTATTTAAAAAAATGTTTTAAGTGACACTAGTAAATAGAATGGACTAATGGATATACCTAGGAATCGAATGCAAGATTAATGTAATGTTATAGGCCCGACCAGAATACCAGCGCTGCAGCAGTGTAATCTGTTGTAGCACATGCTGAGGTCGGGTCTTAATTGGCCATTATTGATGTTTAGTTTTAAGAAAATGTAGCTCTTATTAGTATGTAGGTCAATAAATATTTTTCTTTCTTTCTTCTTTCTAATTAAAACGTTAACAAAACGAAATGTTGCCTATTGTTACTAGATCTTTAAAATGGTTGGTGGCTCAAACTGAAAACTTTATTGATGTCTGTTGCTTTAGTATTCGACAGGTATCGATTGTGAGGTCTTACACGGTAATTCAAGCCGCACCGCTGTCGAAGTTGGGAAGTCTTAGCAAGTCCGGGCCCCAGGTGAGAATGTGTTAGACGGACTGGCTAGACGAGGCACGGCTGCCCGCGAGCCAATAATGCTGCATGCTAACATGCGAAGCATACGGCCATGGAGGATGTAAAACTCATTAATTTTACCAAAAAGCTAAGGATTTGTTATTATTGAAGTAACACGCTACAAACCAGCACCGAATGGGACAGCAAAGGGGAAGAAGCTCCTGTTCTCTGTGACCCAAGCTATTTCCGTAAATGGACTCTCATACTGGTGATATCATCAGGTGTTGTTGAGTCATCTATATAATTATTATCACTTTATCACTTTTTTTTATAAGACAAAAAATGCTCCTTACTATATAACTTGTCAGATGGACACACGAGCATCAGATCTGGGATCTGAAAATCGCAGGAAGCCTCTGGATGCGGGTAGCGGTTGACCTATGTCAAACAGCGAACATCTCCCGGCTGTTATAATACAGCTTTAAAAAATTCTGCTTATAATAACCAAATAAATATCCAATGAAAATACGGTTTAGTATAAAATAAGCATAATGAAAAATTTTGTTCGCAGTTTGCATCTACTCTATGTCGCGACTTTATAAGTGAATTCGACAATTCAGGAATAGGTGTACTTGTGCAAGAGGAGGGCTGCGGCTTTGTTCTCAACTTCGGCCTCTGACGTATCTTATTGCATGCGGCCTCACGTAAAGTGGCCTTTGCCAGCACACCAACTACCAGATAGCTCAATTTTAGGCCAACTTTATTTTCCACCTAGCCTTCTAAATTCCTTTGTGGCTTAAAATGAATCGTTTCATATAGCAATACATTGTTGTTATATTTAAACTGCACTTATGGATCTAAAATTAAATTATTAACTGAATAGGTACAATGATATTTACAACTATAGCTACATACAAATATAAACGTCAATTTCAATCACTGATTCAAAACAGTGATATCATAGAATCCTATTATAATCAAAACAAAGCGTTTAAAAACACAAGAAGCCCAAAATTAATTATCACTCGCAAAACTCGAGCCGAGTCAGCCTACACGAAATTTTCACGGCTCAATTGGTACAGTTTATGGCGAAATTAATTACTGGCTAGAGAGGATCCACTATAATAGTTTCAGAAATTATTATTGTGGGCCCTCCACGGCCGAGAGATTGTCCGAACAAGAAAATTAGTGAGCGTAAACGCGGGTGTGAATTTTGGAATCAAAGAGGTTGGAAGTTTCCCGTCCATTGTCCGGACCCATCATTTACATGGGACAGCACCTACACACAATCCCGATTCTCGTTTAGGCCTTTGATTGGACCTGAAAGTGGTTAGGGACGTGGTTTGCCAGCTTTTGCCAGTATTTCGGAGAAGTTTTATAACTGTCCTTAATGCTAAATTAGAAATTTTGCTGGTTTCACTTGGATTTATTGGGGTGTTTCTGAAAAGCATGACGAAAAGTCCGTTGCAACTCTCACTTTACCCAGAAATGTAAACTAAAATATTTTGTATACAAAATCTTACGTTAAATGACATATTATTATGATTGCAAGTTTCACGGTACTTTAATTTGAACCAGAAGATGGCTGTTGAATGACACCATAACATTATCAATAAAAAGATTTATTACTTTGTCTTAACATCCAAGTAATTTGAGCTCAGACAAATTTCTTGCCAGTGTAGCTTCGCGAGGTCTGGAGTCAAACCGCCTTCCCGGCGGGTCAGAAGTCTCGATAATGCGATGTATGGGTGCCCAGGGAGAAAGCCGCTCACTGAGATTCCAAACAACAGATTTATGGCCCACGTTCAAGAATATTAATCAATTCCCGACGCCTTGTCTTACGCTTGAAATATGAATGTGGAGAATAGGCTAGTTGAGTGATATCCGAATCTATGAAAATAAAATTCAAAAAATATATAAGGGATTGCTGTTGAAATTTATTTTAAACATGTTTAGTTTTAACTTTCTTTTATCTGCCAAAAACGATATCTGCCATGTCCGTGAAATTGATGAAATAACGCGTCATGTAAACAGTTGAAAATTACTACGCATAGTCAAAATCCGACAAACGCCAGTCGCAACCAATCAAGCTATCGGCTGTGTCACGCACGCGTATTGATTGTTTTCCAAAATTGTGACCTCACGGTACAGATAATGCATAGATTTTCTTGGCGTTTTTGGCTGTCAAGCAAAAACGTAATTTAAAATTGATTGTAAATTTTATATTATATTTTTGTGGTGGTGGTGGTAATTAATCATTTAAGGCCCAATAAAAAAGGGCCAACTAGCCTATTGTAAAGGAAATTCAATTAAATATTTTCAGGCTAACTTATTTCCAATGTCCGTTGCAAAGGGTTCTTTACTCATGTGGCCATAGGTGACAGGCATTTTAAAAATTCAACAAAATATTTGACATCAGTTTACTACGAAAGTACTATGAATAGAAAATCGTTTTATCCTAAAAAAAAGTTAAACTGTGTTAAACAACGTCATTTCCCAAAAAAACATCATAATAAAGAAGATATCCAGGTGCATAACCAAATCTGAAGCAAATACTGTAGCCCCATAAAACATGGGGATCTCGGCAAGACGCAAGAATTAAGTATGAAATATACGCATTACGCACCTCGGGTGCAATGATTTATACGACAGAGATCTGTTTTAAATATTGTCTAGTAGGCGGCGTATGGCGTTGTCGGATGATAATGTTTTATATAGTTTATGTTGTTGGTATTGAGGATAAAAGAATTAGAAACTTAGATTGAATCCCAAGATTGGGTTACAAAAAAAGTTTTTAGATTTTGTTAACATTGTCTTTCAAAATCTTAGTAATTTCAAATAACGATTCTTTCTTCAATAATCTATTACCTGTAACAAGTAGTAAATCGAAATTTGTAGAGAAATGCCACATCTGGACATAGGTTTCTACTAATGCACGCCACTACTCAAAGCCCTCTCCAGTTTTTTTAAATACATTTTTTTCATTACTATCTTTAATTTCATTATATTTCACCACGCACAAGGAATGATTTGATTTGAATGCTCCTAATATTTTAATAATAAAATAAAATAAAGGTACAATTTACTGTGCTAGAACAAAAAACTCTTTAAAATATGTCTTTTTATTGCGGTACGGATGCGGCGCGACACAGCTGCTTGACGCCAGTTTGCCGCAAAACCCAGACCGAACAGTAGAGAAATTCTTTCTGCGTTTTATAATAAGCAAAAAAAATATTTTGTGCGCGATAATTTAAATGTAGCTTTTATTTATGGAAATCAATGCAATGCAGAGACCACAAGGATTAGGATTGGGGCGCGCATTACATACGGGAATTTATTCTTTTACGCAATACTAAGGAAATTAATGCCATGCAGAAAATACAGCCTGGTAGACAAAAGTCTTTATTTTGGCTTCAGGTCCATAGATATTTTTCCTGTACCAAAAATCAACGACATCGGTCTAACATCAGTCTTATATTATTATCAGTAACTTATAATCCTACTGTAAATTGTACTTTCCCAATGTACGCCACCATTCTCGATCCTCAGCCAGTCCCACCTTCAGTCACCCAACAAATGCCGGCATTCCATCTTGCCGTTACTCGTACACTATAAATAGTATAAACAAAAATACTTTTTTTGTCACTCTGTTTCCTTACGACATACTAAATAAGTCCGGCTGCGCACTCGCGTCGCATGACGCCACCGCAAAACGCAGCGCCACACACGACGAATTAATGACCCAACTTTATTTGGGAAAAGCGCGAAATAATTTCACCGACTCTCATTACGGCGAGTTAATTAGGCTATTCACGGGTAAAGGGTTTTTTGTGTTATTAACAGCTATAAAGACCCTGTTAATGAGTAGGTATTATGATTACGAAAATAGAAAATATTACGGAGTAATTATGTAACTGCATTTATATTAGGATGATTATTAAACACAAAAAAAACCGGCCAAGAGCGTGTCGTGCTACTCAGTATAGGGTTCCGTAGTTTTCCATCCGTCACGATTTTTTGACTGCCTGAACCGATTTTAATAATTCTTTTTTTATTTGAAAGACGATATGTTCTATATCATAAAATATGTAAAATTTAGTTCAAAAATAATTTTGTAAAATTTATCAAAAACTGTTCAACCCATCAAGTTCAAAATAATTTTCCAAGAAAGTACTTAAAAAGTTCTACTTTTGAGGAATTTTTTTATATTTTTTGAACTTATGGTTCAAAAGTTAAAAGGGGGGGGCACACTTTTTTTAACTTTCGGAGCGATTATTTCAGAAAATGTAAATTTTATCGTAAAATGATATTAGAAAACCCCTATTCATTTTTGAATAGCTATCTAACGATATATCACACGTTAGGGTCCAGAGGAAAAAAAATCAGTCCCTACATTACGTGTCCCTAATTTAATATTTTATTCCACTTTTGATTTGTGCACTTTGTCGGCGTTATAAATATATTTATTTATTTAAAATTTCAGCTCTCTAGTGAGATTAACTGAGATTAACCGCGGACGGACAGACAGACAGACATGGCAAAACTATAAGTGTTCCTAGTTTACTACGGAACCCTAAAAAATATATAATTTCGATCGCAATGCAGTCTGCCCCTTACATTAATTACAATCGTAAGTAATCCTCAAAACACACAAAAACTAAATTTATTCAACTGAACAATTTGTTACCCGTTGAGCTTATTCCAGTTGTTCTGTCGACTATCTCTTTCAGACATAAGTCATTTTTCACACTATCTCACTTTATTCCCTGCTAATATGAAGTGTGCAAAAACTTCGGCTGGACTAGATAAAGTGATAATTTACGGTCATTCAGCCGCGCTGCAACCAAGTTTTTGTACAAGAAGCAAAAACTGACATTATTCGGATTTGTAGATTAGATAGTGATTATACGGACCATCATGAAGAAGTCCGTAGTAAGAAGGTGTGATATGTGAACAAGAACACTAACCAATTATTTCAATATGTTGTTTACAGTGTCTTTTTACGTGTTTTCTTATGTATTCGGGTATATTCGGGTTGTGTAATGTAGATATTCGCTGACGAAGTGTTATCAATAGAAAGGGGTTCTCTAAATTATCGGCAGTTTAAAAAAATACTCTACGAAAAAAAATACATGTGTTATAACAATTTTTTAAAACAATAATAGAAAGTAGGCTTGTTACGTCTTTGTGGTATTCTTTTAGTTTCAGTATTTCTCTGGATGAGGCCGTAGTCAACGGTAAAACTTGCAACTAATTTACGAGCACATTCGCCAAGTTAATTTGAGCATTCGTTGGTATTCGTGTGGTACCGATATAATCTAATAGCGAGTAGATAAGCGACTGTTATTGCGATATAGTTACATATCGCAATAACATTTATTCAAAATTCTGCAATAGAATGTTATATATTTCGACGCCTGAATGTAGGCCATCATGTCTAGTGGTACCTCGCCACAACATAACATACTATATAACATACATATTATAACAGCAGATAACTCTTTTGGATTAATATGGATTACATCACACATTTTACTGATACTTGGAAATGAAAAACAAACAATATACCCATAGTAATAATTAATATACTATTCTACAATATTCCAGCAAATATTTAAGTGATTATAAAAAAAAAATGATATTCATTTATAACAGGTGTGCCCATATTGTGTAAGCAACATTGAATACTTTACCTATATTCTGATCAACAAAATACTATGACAATTTTTAATTTATATTCAAAATGTTATATGTTAGTTAAAATACTAATAAAATGCAATAAAATTTAAATTCATTGCATTACATAAAAAATTACATTATCAATTTGTCATTATCAATGAATTATGTTTTGGAAGTGCGGTGTGAGATGCTGAACTACCCAGTGACGCAGCATGGGGCTCAGGTGTTAAGGGTATTGTCGGTGCTGCCCTGCACCTGACACATCAGGGATGTGATCCTCGTACGCAGTATAGCCTGAGAGCCATCTACTCATGCTTCCGCAAACGTCCCCGAGGCACTACGTAACTACGTACTACGTAACTACGTACTACGTAACTACGTACTACGTAACTACGTACTACGTAACTACGTACTACGTAACGCACTACATAACTACGTAACGTTGGAGAAAAAAACTAGATGGGTACGTAAGTAACGTGGCAGCTACAACAGCAACCTAACCCGTTATTGTGTTGCACTCCCAGAGTGTTGTAGGCTTTTTGTATATATTATAAAAACCGTCGTATCCGCTATCGCACTTAAATTGTACTACGTACATAGTAAGACAGCGTGAAGTTTAACAGCCCTATTCAGAGGTAGACTTCTATAAGGCGCTCAGATGTGAAAATTTTCTGTTGAATAAATTTCATATTAAAATACAAGGATGAAGATAATCATGTAAAAATAATTCATCTTCTTACTAAGTAATACCGCATGTGACGTCACAGCGAAGTTTTGATGGTGCTTGAGTAAAATGTTAATTGTAATCTCTTTTCGAAGAGGTATTATTTTAACATTTGAGTTCTGATTTTATAAGTTTATGTTCGACATTTATTTAATCCATTATTCTTGTTCTCCATATTAACTTTCAAAGCTGTGTCTATACAGCAACGGTAAATGGTAACGTACCGCCGTAAATCCCAGCAGACAAAACAGCCTCACCTGCCCTCATTATATTTACGCCGCAATAATAAAACTTCCCAACTCGCTCCGAATATTGAATCCGTTGTGGCGAGAGGCGACCGCCTTACTTATTGCCGTCAGTTATGCAATATGCTCTGTAGGTTTTAATAAAGGCTCGTCCATTTCGAAAAGTTTTCGTTTCGCGAAGGCGGACGCTATTGCGCCGGCAATGAGCCCGCTAAGCCCCGTCGAGGCGAGTTGAAGCGTACTCGTTTGACTAATAGCTCCGTGTAAAATGCTCTGGCATTTAGCACATACGGAGTGCCGACACGTTCGTCTGATGTAGAGTAATAAACTCTAGTCGTGATTATGGAATATTTTCAGAAAAATTATTATAAGTCGATGTGGATGTCATAGTTATGTAGGTTATCTTTTGACTATTCAAAACTTTCCTCTTCTGTTCATTACCGTCTCAGTACTTATATCAAAGAAGCACATGCAGCGCATGACCCAACCTCACCAAACTGGCTTAATGTAGTTGAAATGTAATATCGAGCAAAGTCACACAAATGGATTTAATTTATGAAATGATTTACCAACGCCCGTTTACACTATTACATGAATAAATAATAATACATATAAATTATATCTCACTTAGCGTAACACTTACAAGTAAATACCTGATGCTCATACTCTCCTCATACACTTTTCTTTATGATGTTACTTGCTTACTTTAATAGGTTTAACAATTCTACAATACAAAAGATTAACACTCAGTTCCACAAAGATTTTTTAAGGACGACATTTGTTAATGAGACATTAAAACTTTAAAGTTCATTAAAGTTAAGGTTGTTACACAAAACAGTTCTAGCTAATGTCTCTTTAGCATTGACAGGGTGCTAATGTCGTTTTGTGCAACGTAAAACTACGCTAAGGTGTTCTTTTGACACTTCAATAAATAAATTTAATGGAGCATTAGAGATAATGCTGACAGTAAATTTTAAAGTTCGTTTCTGCAACTGGGTGATAGTAAGATAAAGTTAATTCTTTTTTTAAATTAAAATGAATTTTGTTAGATTTTAATTAAAAAAAAGTGTCTCTACATGAAAAAGGGTAAAAGATTCATATGTGAAGTGACACATAATGTAAGCCTGCAAAGACATGATGAGAAACATGCAAGAGAAAGCTGTGTATGTCAATATAATAAGTGAAAACATATTGTGTAAATCCTTTGATGAAGAGTGAAATCACGAATGTTCAAAAACAGTCTTGCATAAAATAAAATTTAATATTAAGCCTCAACTCCTGGCTGTTAAAATCATGCTTATTCACTGTCTGAACGTATTAAAGCTAGTACTAAATAGTATACGAGTACATAGGCTAATGTTAAACTACGTAAAGTTATTGATTAAAGGTAACAACACTACGGGGTAAAGTGAAAAGTTGCCGTGCATTTTGGAACGAGCTAACTCACGATCCCGTCAGATAAATGGGATATCACGTGAGTGCGTCTGCAGCCGACTAAATGCAGGTAAACGCGGGTAAATGCACGAAAAGCTGATAGCAAGCGAAGCTACTCGCGCACGGAAAGCCTTGGAAAATCAAGGGAATTAATATTGTATTTGACTATCAAATTAAATTAGATTTTCAGTGGTAGATCGTGCCGTACGGAGTAAGATTATTTTAATTATTTTAGATGAAAGCTTAATTGATTTGGTATCTGATTCTCCTTCATACACTGTATTTGCTTTTAAACAGTTATGAACGTTACATTTTCATATCAGTAAGTAGATTTTGACTATCCAGAAGCATATTTTTTACAAAAGATTCATAGAATATAAAAAAAAGAAACTATGAATAGTTTTAGTTCAGGTCGGTCCATTGTAAGTTGGGAATAATCATGTGTTATTGCCATAAAAGAACGAGACTTTACTGTGATCGGATTTGCTTGCATTGCTGTATTCCGGGTTGAAGGGTAAATTAATGGGTTTTATATTGTCACAGGATGGTAGAGTATCACTTGTATTCTAGGCGATTGTAGGCACTTACCATTAAGTAGGCACTCTCCATCCATCCATCAGCCTATTCACGTCCACTGCTGGACATACTGGCCTCCCCCAATGATCTCCACAACTCGCGGTCCTGTACCGCCTGCATCCAGCGACTTCCTGTGACCTTCATCAGATCGTCGGTCCACCTCGTTCGACGCTTTCCTACCCTTGCGTTTGTCAGTACGTGGTCGCCACTCGAGAACCCTTCCACCTCAACGGCCGTCAATTCTGAGCAATATACTCTGCCCATTGCCACTTATGGTTGGCATTTCTGTGGGGAGTCTACTTGCTTTTAAATTGTGTGAAACAAAAAAATGTTTTACAACGAAATAATAATATGTCATAGACTTTTTATTGATGTATGCAAATACTTACCTCGAACCAAAAACTTCTGGAATGAAGCAATGATAACTTGTGCAATACTATAATAATTCAAAATACATTAACAGACTTTACAAGCTACACAAAGGATATTGTACTCATAGCATCTGGTTATTCAAAGCAAACACTGGCAGCCCTAAGAATGTCGAGCTACAAAGAGGACTGAATCAATATTCAATTTAAATCGCATCCTCAAAACAGAGCAGATAAATTAGATGTTCTTTCACAAGGCATTGTTCGCAGTCTGAATACTGAGGTGACTTCAATTTCCTGGTAGCAGTGCGCTTCCGAGCCGGCATCGAATGCGGAACTTCTGAAGGCTGCACGTCATCATGGAATCCGATGCACCTATGCTCTGTTTACACACCCGTGAGTAAATAGGCTATCGCTTTGTGGAAGCAGACGGGCTGGTTGTTCGGAGCGTTTGAAGCGCGTTTTTGGTTTGCTTTGTAAAATTGTTTGGAGAAAAAAACTAGATGGGTACTTAGGAGCCGTGTGGTAGCGGCTAATTAGAAGTATATTACCAACACATTCGTAAAAGGCGACTAATGGACTTAAAACTGCACAACCATCCAATAGCTTATAGCGGCGACGGGCTCACCACCTGCCATGCTGAGTGCAATCACTGCTTGGTGAAGCGCGGACTATGGCAATGAACTGCTAATGCGATGCTTTGGCCTAATCTCTGACTAATCCTTAGGGGATATTATTCGTGATTATATGTATGTGTGTATGTATGTAGGTAGTTAAAAATAAGATCAACCGTTTTTGAAATGAAAGTGAACCTATTACGTTTCACTAGGCATTAAAAATAAACACAAAATATTCTAATGCGGCAGCATTCTTAACAGACGCAGTAGACTTCAAAGTTCTTAGCGTCAATTCCCAGCTCGTCTGTACAAGTCACTCGTTTTGAGTCTAGAAGAGCTTTAAGTGTGCCGCAAGCGTACAGCGGCTGCAGCTAATGCAATTTCCGCCTGCAGGTGTACACGATAATGCGTCCGCGTCATTGCACCCACTTATGATATTAAACTACATTTATCAAAGTTTTAGTACCGCAGCGAAGCTATTATAATTATCAAAGGCAGCCGCATAATTAGCGGAAGCAATTATTGGTGCAATTATTTTCACAAATTTTCATTTTAACAAATTGTAACTTCTTGAGTTACCCATAAATGAAATGTCATTGGTTCATTTTAATTATAGTCTTTAATAATAATACGAAAATATATCAACTCAGCAACATTTGATTAAAGGGCTGGTGCAATTGCGTAACATATTAGCTGAAATATGGATCACCTCTGCCAATATTTTCGGGGACACAGGCCATATGATATGTGTTGCAATTGCGTAGGGACTTCAGTGACGAGCCTACTAACTGAACGAACAAAGCGAGCAGTTACTTACATTAAAGAGGTTATAAGGTGAATTAAAGTATAGTTTTTGTCAATTATTATAGATTTTGGTGTTTATTGCTAAAAGCAATACTGATATATCTGAACATCCGGATATAATTCTCTGATTTTATAATTTTAAAGTCAAAGGGCCACTTGCAGGGAATTTTAAATCTAGTTTAAATCTCAATTTAGTAATTTTTTGACATAAAAGCCATAGTAAAATTGTCAAAATATGACAAAGTCGATTTTTAAATCTCGATTTAAATTTCCTGCAAGACCTTAGGGTAATAAACCAGTAATATAAATTGTCATGATCCTTATCTTTAAAATAACGAATAAAGATATCCGAAGAGGGTTATTCCGCGCCTAACCTCATTAAACATCGCTTTTATTAGACACGCGCTCACATAATCCACGCAGACCGCAGCCAGGTACGCCTCCCATTGTAAATATTAGTTCGCGAAACTCATCAATTTCGCGCTCAAACTTAATAAAATACTTGGCGCTTAATTGAAAATGAATACTGGTGGATCGATAAAATATTCCGCAGCGTTAATCCACGATAATGAAGCAGCAGGGTTCGAGGGGCACGGTAATAAATGTTGCGTTTCGAATTTAAAATCAAAGTGCGGAATAAATTTTGATTAAGCGATTAACCCTGTGAGGTGTTTGTTCTTAGAAGGTTATTAGTTATGCCAGTGTCGCGCGGTGGCTGTCTTTATAGGCTCAGAGATGATTGGATTTTAAAGTGTTCGGTGGGTTTCGATGATATTATTTCAAGTATACACGGTATTGTACATATATAGATATCGTTTTAAGAACTCCATGATAGAAAAAATAGGTTTTTTAATAATTATTTTGAAAAATAATTAGATTATTTATATTATGTTGGATGGACGGGGCACTACTCGTCCGAGAGGCCGCGGCCGAAACGAAACGCGGCCGAAACGTGGGTTCGATATCACCACCTATACCACTGAGTTTGAATAAAACTTATGCACAGCTCATTGTATAAATATCGCTTGCCTCACATTGTGCCCGGTGCACGGCCACAGGCTTGCCACCTGTAACATGGAGACCTACCTTCGAGGAAAGAGGCGTGTTAATATAATATGTATGATGATATGTATAAAATTGTGGATGACAACGCCCTTCGGGTATACTAGTGTATAGTTTTTGCTTTGCTGCATTCAAGCCTGAAGCATACATAAAAATAAATTACTAGGTAGGAAAATTTATATCTCAGGATAGAAAAGAAGGTGTGGATGATCTTTGTAGAACTACTGGCTATAAAATTAACCGGCCATTTTTGCACTATAGGTCCAACATAATGTTAGACTTAATGTTAGAGTAAGGAAAACGGCTATATATTTTTTGATGTACATACTTTAACATAATCATGGTTTTCTACATTTGATTTCTATAGAACCTAACTAAATGAATAGTTATGAAATGATTGAATTGGTAAATATGATTAATTTTAAGTAGTTCTCTCAACTTTAGAGCTATAATTTCCCCGGCTCCGAGCAGGAGTCATTTGGCACGGCGCACGCGACCTCAAACACTCGGATTCTAATGTCGTTACCTTTTTACTGCTAACCAACTTCAAATGGTGGGTTTAAAGGAAAATCGCCCCTATATGTTTATGTACTACAAATTATGAAGAATCCTGTGATTGAATTACAGAAAGAAAAGATAATTGTTTTCTTAAAATAATTGTCTTTTTTGATAAGCTATAGGCTCGCGCTCTTTTACATAATATGAAGCGGAATGAATGTCGTCAATGAAATTCAATACATTTTTATCCTTGCTAATATATAATAAAGGTCCACACACACCTAGAAATAAAATCTAATTTTGTAGACTGCACGATGAAACATTTCAGATGCATTATAATTTTATTCATGCACCCGTTTCCCGAGTTTATTAGCCGTCTCCAGACTAGATCAGGATCTCTACATTGTATGTGCGCTGGTAATGCGAGTTCGTTCACTATTTAAATATGGAACATGCGGAGTGTGCAGGTCTTTGATTACAAATAGGAACTTTTTATTTCTATCAAATAGTTTTTAATTATATCAATATAAGGACTATTTTTAAATTCGGTGTAAAAATTTGCTTATCCGTTTGTGCAATCAATAAACGCAAATTTTTCTCGGGCTTTATGCTTGAGCAATCTTGTTAATTTTGCACGAATTATTTTGGAGTAATTCATTTCCCTTGAATATGCTTATAGTTTTAGTGTATGGAAATTTTGAAAAATAGGATTTTTCATTTCATTTCCGAATTTCTTTATCATACAACAGTTCCTAGTTTGAAAAACAGATTACGTTTAAGCCAATTCACTCATCAACAATGAAAAAATTAAGCACTATTTAGACACTTATCTAGCAAGCAAATTTTATGAAAACGAAACTTGAAGATCATCTAATGTTGTCTGAATAATTATCTTCCACGCTTTAAGGAAATCCACACATCACACGGGTAATTACGCGATGTGCGAATGGTCTTTGATTTACGACTCCGACTGTACTAGAGGAGCAACGAAACGCTGTTACTGTTTACGCCGAAAATGTGTCAATCAAATTTTATGGCTGACTGTTACACGTGGGAAATTCTATACCCAGATGGTAAAATATTATATAACTGGTACGAACTCAAACTCAAATTCATTTAATCATGTAGGTATAAACAAAATAACAAAACGCATCTTTAAAGATTTTTTATTAGTTGGTGCTTCTGACAAATTCACACATTAAAAAATATTTTTTATTTATGTAAACATTTTATATATAGAAAGTGTTGCTACTTAGTAGTAAGTACCTAATACTTGCTAAGACGCACTTTAACTACAAATGAAAAAGATTAATAAAAATAATTTGACAAAAAAACAGTATGTTTAAGTTTTCATTATAAAAACATGAAAAATGTGATTTCATCTAGTTTCCGCTAGCAGCGCTTTTCACGTTTCACATACAAATCATTATTTACATTTCTTAACGCAACTCAAAGAATAAAGTTTTTTACAATGAAAATTTAATCCGGCGGTTTTTCTATTAAAACAGTTCTGCAAACACATCGAATTCTTTTAATCTGTTGTTGTTAAATAATAATAATAATTTATTTATTATTTTCAAATTGTGCAATACAACATACAATTATATATTTAATACTTATATTTAACTCTAGAACAATAAGTAAATTTATACCTAAACTAGGTTAACAAAACAATCTGTATCTTAGGTGAAGAAAAGGTGCTGACTTAACTAGTTACAATACAAAAACATTTCATAGCAAATAACCTACAATAGCATTATTACAATATCTATGTTTTATATCTTTATAATAGCTTTTCAAGAATTGCCAGATTAGCAGTTTTGTGTACTATGAGCAAAAAATTAAATAGGAGTTAAAAAAAAGTTTATAATAATTATCAAGCCTATAAAGTTGGTATTTATTTCCAGATACTAATTAATTCCTTCGTGTCAGCATAGGTTAAACTATTTAAATAACTAATTAATAAAAATTTACAAGAACTATATTTTAACTCGTATATATCAAGTTTTGCATTTAACCTATTGTATAATAAAGGACCCAAAAACTTTAAAAATCTATGTGTAAAAGCGTACTTCGAGGTCAAGTGGTGAATGCAGACAATATCTTTTCGCCGTTTAGTGAAATTAGGGTTATATGGTATTATTCTTTTAAAGTAATATGTAAAATAAAAAGTTGTCGTACTGTCAATACCTTACAATTTTTATATAATCAGTGCGTAGGGAAGAGGAAAGGAAGAGAGTGAGCCACTTTTAAGATCGCTCTCTGTGCTCTTTCAAGTGGCATTAAAAGAGTTTTTAGCGCACCGCCCCGCGAGGTGATGTAATATTGAATTAATGATTGACCTAGGGCCAGGTACACCCGCTTTATTAGTTTTTCATCTGCTATTGACCGCAGTATTTTGAATACAAATATTAATTTGCGAATCATATTACTTAAATTTTGTATGTGAGGTCTGAATGAAAGGTTTTCATCTATTGTGATCCCAAGGTATTTGAGGGTATTCGTTTTAAGGATAGTTGTGCAGTCACATATACTTTGTGAAGGTGTTTCACAGTGTTTGATAGATACAGACTATTGCCGATAGAAACTCAGAAGCACTATTAACAAAAATATTGCTAGCTCACCAAACTGCGCTATTGGCTGTTGTTTATTGCCAAGAAAACATAAAATAATTCGTCCTTGAGAATTACACCTGCCATCAAGTTAAATGCTACATAGGTACTCATTAGTACTCCTAATAAAGCCGCACTCAAGGTAATGAGTTAACTGCATTCCCGAGTCGGTAAGTTTGTAAAAGTGCGCCGTCCTGGCACCCGTGAACCTTTGAGTTGCAATTAAAGTTGCGAGTTTGAAATCAGCGCCTGAGTTTGTGCTACACTGTTTGTGTAAGTAGGTGATTAGTACATAGTGTAGAATCAACCTTATTACGAATCTCGGCTACTCTAGCATTAGTTATTAGCGCAGGGAAAAAAACATGTATAATAAAACTGCTTGTATGAAAACAAAGATGATAAGATAGCTTGTGTTAATTCAAAAATAGAATAATAGTGTAAGTTGTAAAGTGATAACGATGTCTCACTTCCACAATTGTTTTAATAATGCGAGGTCAGAAGAATTTTATATTTATTACACTAAAATGCAATTGCTATAACTCTTCCCCACTTCAAACAGCTATAAATAAGTCTAAAAAATAATCTCCTAATGTCCATAGACAAAAAGAGTAGTGTCCCAAAGAATGCAAGGAGCGATAAATTTCTCAGCAATGCTATAGTGTAGTTGAAGCAAAAACAAAACATTTTTCATTCAACCCGCTCCTAATCCAGTAGCTGGGGGCCATAACAACGTTAACCGGTCCATTTCTCAATTTCTCCCGGTTACTACAGGGTGTAAACTTGTACCGGGCAGAGGAATGTGAGGAAAAAGGGTTGCTCCAAGATCAGTATTCATCTCTAGGGCCCGATGGTAAGAATTCTTTGTTTCATTTTCGGCAACTTTTCTAATCATTTTCCAGTTTATTTTTATCATCACACGTTCTTAAACATATATTTATTACAGAATCCTCGTTGATAAATTTAGAATTTTTACATACGCAATATTCAAACGTGGATTCAGCAATATTCAAAATATGCAATTGGAAACGAGTAAAACTCTTGTATGTAATTGTAATCGTAAAATAAAGTATGACACCGTTTCACAAATGTTAATAATGATTAAAATAGCATAAAACAAATTGATGTTTTGTCTAAAAATGTAGATTACTTTATAGTAGCTATTCAAATTTAACTTTTTGCCACGCTCATGCTAACCCTTTCGTAATTTTTAGTGGCGATCGCTCCCCTACGATTGCCTGAGGCTTTTCTACCAGTTACAAAATGCGTTATCGAATTTTATAGCTTTTCAAAGAATTTGAATTATATATAATTATATATAATTATATATAAGAATATATAATTTTGTAAAATTGTAATAGCAAATGGTAAAAGAACAGTGATAAAACATTTTGTAGTTATCGGAATATAATGTTGTTCAATAAAAATGGTTATATAAAAAAAATATATATATTTTGAGCTTATCTTCACCGAGATATATGCAAACCCTGTAGAAAAAAAAGTCTAAAATATCTTTTTATGTTGAGAACTACTCAAGGCAAACTGATAATGATCATCTTGCAACATTTTGAAAATAGAATAGGCTAGTTTACTCATATCAATAGTTATTAAAATAATGTTTAATTCACATAGTATTCAGTACAAGGATCCGACATATACCAAGTTCAATAAGAGATTGCTGTTGAAATTCAATTAAAACATATTTTATTTTCAATTTTTTTTTTACATCTGCCAAAAACACTATTCACCATGTTCGTGAAATTGGTGAAGTAACGCGTCATGAAAATAATTACTACGCATGGTCAAATCCGTCAAGCGCCAGTCGCAACCAATCAAGCATATTTGGCGGTTGCACAAACCGTGCTAGCCATTTAAAAAAAATCAAGCATATCTGTCGGTTGTTTACCAAAATTTTGACTTTACGGCTCAGATGATTCATAGACCATCATGGTCGACAACGTTTTTGCATGTCAAGTAAAAACTTAATTTAAAAATTAACATGGATTGTGTCGGCCTCAAAAAATATATTATTTTTTAAGGTTGTGGTTAATAGTAATGAATCATTTTCGGCCCAATAAAGAAAAGGGTCAACAAGCCTATTTGAATAATCTTCGATAGATTCTTCTTTGAAACATGTTTGAAACGAAAATAGTTGCAATATTGAAGTAAGCAGCGCACAATTTTGAAAATGGAATTGGACAATGGTTAACCCATTTTAATAACGGACTTCAGTTTTCCTTTTTCTTATTGCAAATTTAAGTGCTATTGAAATAAATGCAAAGGACCATGCTAAAATTACTCAACGGTCACAATACCCAAACGCTCTAAACTCGGCTGGATGTCTGCAATTGTGGTTCCGGGTAGCGTTATATTAAATTTTATTATGCCGCGGACTAAGTAATGGGAATATCGTGTAAGGAGCGGCCAAGCCTTGGGCTACGGGGGTACCAGAGGGTGATTAAAATTTCGACTCCCGTTGATGACATTGTACACGGAGAAGGATTATAGAGCCTTTAAGAGTGGATTACATTGTTCGGTTAGTGGGTAATGTTTTGTATGTTGCTTTAACATGAGAATTTTAAGTGTTTTAATAGCTTAGATTAGTTACAAAATTAGTTTTTTTTATACTCAAGTGTGTATAGTTTATACATAAATGCCTTCATTTTGTAAATGAATAATTTTCACCCCTTCAATAGTTATTGTTTGTTTTACCTTAAATAGTAATTGAATAATGTATTCCTATTAATATATTTCTTTAGAAATATTATCAAAGATTTCAAAAGTATTTCTTTAGTTCTTAACGTTCCAATAGCTGTTAACGATTGTCTAGATACCGCTTATATTTCTCAAGTCAAAAAATAAAGTACCAAGTTTGTCTTCTTTTAACCAATAAAACGCTCTAAAGGGCGGTCTCAGACAACGTATCGGCCGTTAAGATGGACCGACAAACTTTGCTCATAATCTATAAACATTGCAGGCTATTTTGTCAACATCTCTCGTTATTCTATTTCATTTTGCTCGTACATAATCTGTCCGAAACATCCTACAAAAGTTTTTACCGCAATAAAAAAGGAATCTAGGGTCATTTGGCAGTTAGATCAGCGATAATGACCCCATTTAGGCCACCGACTCACAAAGGAAACGAATTAGGCTGGTCTAAATCTCCTTCCTTTGTACTTTCTATATAAAATTTGGCTTGTCTGTTGATTCGTGAGTAATAAATTTAGGCTATATCGAGAAAAATCAGTGAGGTTTGTATTTTAAAAAGAATATCACGTACACGAGGACACAATAACTTTTTCTCTAAACTAAAAGATTGTTTAGAGTCCATAATCAGTAAAAATCTCCATCAAATCGTTTGCCCATAAAATCCTTTTTATCAAGAACAAAAACAAACATCAAACTCTGCGTTCCCACCATAGTAACACTTAATTTAGTTTAATTACTTTCTTTAAAGGAGTCCGGAGCTTTAATTATTTCCCAATAAATCTTGAACGCACCAGTTGCCACGTTGATCTTTCAAGTGTGAAGCTCTATTTAAGGGCAGCCATATTTTTTCCTCGCCCCACTGTGGACTCACTTCGTTATATTTATTAAAACATCGCCCGAGATTACAAAGAACACGATATTTTTACACTGGAAGATGTGAAAACCAATTAAGGAGATAAAAAGAGAATCCAGCGAGGTGCCGGCATTAATTTCTTTTTTGCGGGGATTATTTTAAAATTGCATTATATTCTTGTTAAGACGGTCGTCTCCCGGTTAATGATACAACTACCCCTTCCTTTTTAATTGCCCCAGGCTATTGCGAAATGAGTAATCTCGAGTGCCCGGCCGCGGTACCGATAAAACTTTCCCGACTCCAAAATAAAAAAGCGTCAGTGTGTACGCTAAAAATTTTCGGCAGATTCAGGAGGAAAATCATTTTTGGGATTAGACGAGCCTTAATTAAAGATGCAACGGGAAAAGTAACTTCGCCGTTGTATCAAATATTTACAGATTTGTTTAGTTCGAGCCTTTAAACTTTTTGTTATGGAAATGACATATTTTTAACTAGGAACTAAACATAGAATATCTATTTGAGTAATTTAGCAGAAGATGATTATATTGAACAAATTTTATTGGGGAATCATAATTGCAAATAACACAAAAGCTTCAATTGTGAATATTTTATGGAATCATCAATCTTTATTATTATTATAATCATTAAGAGGAGCTGGGTGGCGCAGTAGTTAGTACGCTTTGGCTTTCGATTGTAAACAAAGCTACTTTCGCCATGGTCAGGCCGTGGATGGGTGACCAAAACTTTGTGATCTCGAGCTCCTCCGTGCATCAGAAGGCACGTTAAGCCGTTGGTCCCGATCGCTATAGCGATTGTTTCTACCCACCAACCTGCATTGGGCCAGAGTTGTGGTGTTATGGCCCATACTCCTTATGTATTTCTCCATGAGGAAGGCCTATGCCCAGCAGTGGGACGTATATAGGCTGAGGACAGGACAATCTTTATTGTTTTACTTTATCCAGGTGATTACGAGTATTTATTCATTTTAAACGTAATTAATGGCTTGTGCTGCAATGAAGAGTAAATAAAGGTATTAAGCAATTTTATTCAATTCGTGTCCCAATTCTAACATAACAATAAATAGATACGACACGAAATCGAAATGTAAATGAAGAAATAATGCGTCTCACGCAGAAATAAACTTCGATACGAAACTACATAATTCTGACACGGACCGCTCAATTCGGGGGCGAACTTCTAAAGTGTTGCCTAGAAGTGGTCGCGATTATAACTGAAACTAACCCTTCAAAATTCGTGCAGCGAGATACAACTTAAGCTTTATGTCAATAGGAATAAAGATGGTAAATGCCGCACGGATAACTTTGTTGATAGGTCGCGATTACGCTGCTGCAAAGTTGTATTTTCGCTTGTTGAATTCTTTTCGTGTTGGTGATAAGGTTTAGAATGTTTTATAGGAGTTGTTTTTGAAATGAAGGTTTATTAGTCATCGATGGTGCCCGATAGCCGGTGCCAGGCGCGGGCGGCGCGCACGCATGCTGTCAACACCACCCTAATGAACGGCTTACACAACGCACGTGATGCTAAATGTCGCCCGCTTCCTGCTGTAATTTTATAGTAATTTGTGCGTATTTGTCATGTAAAGAGAATTATAGCTCTATTATTACATGAAAAATTACGAGCAACAATAAAGTAGTAAATTGTACGCCTGTGAAGGGTCATTATCTGTTTAACCTAAGTACTAAAATATGCGGAGTAGTATAAAGTTGCAAAGAAATATTATTTCTAAGCAAAGCCTTAATAGACTTCGTCATCAGCCTATATACGTCCCACTGCTGGGACAGGCCTTCCTCATGGAGAAACACATGAGGAGTATGGGCCGTAACACCACCACGCTGGCCCAATGCAACGGAGAAACGGTCAACGGCTTAGCGTGCCTACCGAAGCACGGAGGAGCTCGAGATCACAAAGTCTTGGTCACCCATCCACGGCCTGACCATGGCGAAGGTAGCTTTGTTTTCGATCGAAGCCAAAGCGCACTGACCACTTCGCTACCGAGCTCCTCCTCCTCCGAGCTTAAATAGACTTATGTGAGTTTAATGTAAAATAATTATACAACATTTGCAAAGCCGAGATTGAAGAAAGAAAGAAATTTCCAGAAACGAGCATATCATAAACTAATATGTAAATAAAAATATACTAATCGAAAAATTACATTAATGTATTGTGTCAATGTAAACATTGCAGTATGTTTTTTACACCTAACACATACATAATTTCACACCTATATCAACATAGGATGGCAAAAATGCCTTAGTCCCTATTTGACTGGATGAGTATGTTTGCCATGCACAGGGCACAATGTAAAGCAAGCTATATTCATGATAAACTGTATCATTTATTTCCAACTCAGAAACACGTGCGGGGATTATGCTGGTGTTATGCTATTAGTGATTTCCATTCTTTTGGAGTATGTGTTACTAAGGCCCACTTGCACGGTCGAGAGTTAGCACCTAACCCTGGGGCAAATATATGGGCAAACTCTGGGTTAGGCGCTAACTCTCAATCGTGCAATTGGGCCTAAGAAAACCTATAGTCATTAACTATGTCTGTAATTGTATAATTAAACCTTAAAATATAAACAAAGCAAATTGTTGCTTGTTTACCTAATAACGAGAATCGAGCCCTCGTTGTATGATAACCGTCAAACCTTCGTTTTTCTTTTGCGATAGTCGTCACGGAAAGCAAAAATTAAGGCCGTTCCAACAAGACTAGCGACAAATGCTAATTACCTTTACGCGAGTGCAGCGACGGTTTCGTGACGCTGGTAATGCAACCACTAAATAAATCGCTGTGACAAAGCAGTCCCGCTGCGGCCTGGGAATTCGAGCTAGATTAAAAAAGTTAAGTTTTACGACATATTAAATTCGGAATCGCTGGATTTTTGTGGGGCTTTGGTTAGCCTGGTAGACATATTATGTCCCTAATATATAATGAAAGATTACATATTTCATAAATTCTGACTATTCAGCTGCATTTCTACACAAGCAATTTATCCCACAAGCATGTATGCCCGTATGAATTCGTACACGTAAGTAGACTATATTTATTTTAAAAAAATATTACGATTAAGAGAAACAGTCTCACCAACTAAAAGTTTTCAACTTATTGATAATAATCTGATTGCGTCCACGTGTTATCTGGGTAACAGCAAGCAACCTTATTGTTAATAAATAATAAATATAAAGCTTATATTATAAAAAGAGTGCATAGCTATTCATGCTGTCGGCTGTACGAAACTGAGCGTGACAAGACCGTAGTGAAGCGGATTTCACTCGATTTACTGCGATTAACTTTATGGAAACTGTGCTTTACACTCGTAAATTATGCAGTTTTAATAAAATAATATTACTATTCTTACAAACTTGGAGACTGTTTTTGGTATGATAATAATTTTGATACACCATAACAAATACTCACAAATTAATAATTAAAATTACTTGGTGACACTTGGTAACGTAGAGTTTTGAACGCTTTAGTTGTAAAATTAAAAATCAAGCAATTTTCGATATGATTAAGTTTTTTACTGTGACTGCCAGTTAACATAACTGGCGAAACGTGGGTGTTTATTTCTCTGCCTTTTACTTCGGGAAAAGAGCGTTGTGATATGTTATGTTATGAGTGCCAGTTGCTATATTGCAACTGGTGCTACCTATAAATCATTGAGTCAGCGTGGTTTTATGGCACACACTCCTACTCCTGGCTACTCTGTGTTTGTCTGTTCTTTATTTGTTTTTTATTCTTATTGTGTGTTTGTAGGTTAATAAATTTCTTTCTTTCTTTCTTTCTTACACTCCTAATGTTCGTCTATGTAAAAAAGTCTGTGATGAGAAGTGGACCGAATCAACACGGATGATATCGGTGTGACGGTACGAACTCTGCATATTTTTCTTCCACATCGAAAGACTCGTACCCAGAAGTGCAGGAAGAACTTAAGGGATTGATGATCAAGGAACTCTTATTTATATATTTACAGAGAGTCGTGAGTAATGCCGTCGGGGCGCTACGAAAGCTACAGACGCTCGTAACACCTTTGCTGTTAGGGTTACTGTCTTACCCAGGCGAGCTGGATGTTAGTTTATTGCCCTTATAATATAAAAAAAACTTCATTAATATGAGACTTAAAAAAAACTACATACCTTCATCCATCAGGGAAGCAAATGTGATTATTTTGTGTTATATCCATACCTGAAAAAATAAATATTTTATGATTATTTTATTATTACGTAACAGAATTAACGAAACTCTACAGTTAAAAGTTAGCTATCAGGCCATTGTATAACCTGAATTAACAAGATAGAGTATTGCTGGTCGCAAGGCGTGGCGGAAGCGGAAGCAGCGTGCGTTTGGGCGGCCGGAAGCGCCGCCAATCGCCACATCCGCTTTCAGATACACCGAGATGTACTCCAGTTTAATGCCTACAGATACGATATTATGTGAGGCTTTGTAATATTTTGGGTTAAAGCAAATTTTGGATTTAAATTATAGACTTTACAGTAATTGGTACTATAAAGATATAAAACTATGTAATCTATACATCTATAGATTTATAATAAAACTGTAAAGGTCGAATGTCTGTACATAGAAAAAAAATGCTTAAAATCAAGTCAGGGGGATCTTAAAAGAAGAAAAACACCAAAAAATATATTTATTCTTTGTCTGTTTGTACAGGCTAATCTCCGAAATGGCTGAACTGATTTCAATAAAATTTTGCACGGTGATACCTTATATCCCTGGTCAAAATCTCAGATACTTTTTATTCCGACAAATTAAAGGGTTCCCATGGGATAGTTAAAAAACCAGTAACCGCGGACGAAAACGCGGGAAACAGCTAGGGTATAAATAAAAAATAATTATGTATGATGTCCGACCAAGAGTGATAGAAAATTGAGATACCGCACTACGAGTACTTACTATATGCTGTTTTTTTAAATAGAAAGAAAGAAAAAACCATTATTCTGACACGAGACATGGGGCGGTTAAAGGCTGGTAATAATATTTTACCTTACAGTTAAGAGAGTTTTGGAATAATAGTCGGCTCTAACGTAATATACAATTAACATACTATCTCCAAGTAATCTATTTATATCTAAGGCGCCGCTGTAGTGCGGTGCGAGCCAGGCACCGTACCCTCTGCACTAATTGATTCAGCAGATAAGCCCGCAATGTCACTCACTCGATGCGGACGTGACTCGTGTATTTTGACTGCGAATTTTCTGATTTTACGGCTCACCGCATTTATTTAAAAGCATGTCTGTTATTCTTGCGATAATTGCTTTGACTGTGCACTCCGATGTGTTACGTTTTATCGTTTGCAGTCATGTAAATTATTTATAAAATAAATGGTTTTATTAAAATTCAATGACAACTTAGAGTAAGATAATTTTAAAAACTTCTTAAAAAATCTAACTTTTTGTAAAAAACTTTCTTAATTATCATACATAAAATTTGTATCTAAGAATTCCTTGTTCTACGGTTAAATGTCTACAAAACCGCATCATACCCAGTTACATTATTAGGTTAGTTCTCAAGCCAATAGAAAAGTCAGTCTCATACAGATTCTAAAAATACCCAAAAAGAACATTAATCATAAAATTATATTCTAGAGGGTCCCTTGTAAATCCATAACAATGTTAATATAACCACCGTGGAGCAATCTATGTAATGAGTGCGCATAAAACAATGGGTTCGTTATTTATTGCACCGAGAGAGCTCTGACCATCGAGTTTAGACTTTATTTTATGACGCAGAGCTTTTAAAATTTATGCCGAAATAATATTTACATAAATATTATTTTAGAGTGAACTGACATCAATACTTTATAAAACTTCTATAAGAGTGATGTTTAGCACCTAATGTGACTTTTATCCCCTAAATCTTCAAGCTATTGAATCAATCAAAAATTTTGAAGAAAAGTATAGATATAAACTTAAAAGACGCTTGGCTTAAGAAAACATACATAAGCTCACGTCTTTATCCCACAGGGGTAGGCAGAGATCACGATCCTCACATATTACATTTTCTTACATGACTAATAAACTCTCATTACATGACTCATACATGCTCGGAGATTACGGATACTTTTGACCTGGCTGTTACGGACCAGGCAAGAGCCGTCCTCTTTTCTATATCTTTTTTATATTCTGGTTGTAATTGTCTTTGGTTAATTGTTCTGTCATTGATTTTCTTTCCATTTTTCTGTACTGTTTTCTTTAAATATTATAAAACCCATAATTCACTAAGCCAGCGTTTTAATTGCAGTTTCACTATCACTCGTCAACACTGGCCCTTCTTAAGAACGTCTTTGATTTGGTCGAGAAACTTCCCCGTCTCGTATGAACAACGTCAACTGCCCGGTTTAGTATTAAACATGAACATGAACAACTTAAATAGTGACAAAAACTAGAGCATCTATAAAAATATACATTACACCCACACCGTGCAAGGTGCAAGTGATATGCATTTATAATTACATAAATACCAAGATAAATGAATTTGCATCCAAAGAATAAAGTTCGTTTAGGATTCATTTGTATTTGTAAATTTTAATTGAAACACTGAAAATAATTCGAAATGGAACAAAGAACCCATATATTAACAGTTCTTATTTATCGCTCCAATATTCTTGTTTTTCAGAAAGCGAAATTTCAATTTGGCAATGTATGGCGTAAGAAATATAAATTAAAATTTGAATGGGCGGGCGGTAATTCGACAATAAAACGCAGCTGAGCCGCCCCCAATCAGATGGCGATCTTGATAAACGACTACCGTGAGCTTGCACTCTTACTACTCATAGACTGGTTATGTACAGACGGTACAGTTTAATGTGATACCTATCTTATATCTATGATGACAAAAATTTTAAATTATTTTTCTTTTGCAGTTGAGTCAAAACTTGTTTTGGATTATTAAATTAATAACAAGCCATATTTTTCAAAATTGTTTTAGTTCTTCTATATATAAAATCTTTTATTATTTTTGGGGGAGCTCGGTGGCGTAGTGGTTAGTACGCTTTGGCTTTCGATGGATGGGTGACCAAATTTTTGTGATCTCGAGCCGTTGGTCCCAATCGCTATTGCGACTGTTTCTACCCACCAATTCGCATTAGGCCAGCATGGTGGTGTTACGGCCCATACTCTTCATGTGTTTCTACATGAGGAAGGTCTGTGCCCAGCAGTGGGACGTAAATAGGCTGAGGACAATATATAATAAAATTAAAAAGGATTTTTAATTGAGGTTAAAAACGGTTTTTATAACCGTGTAAAAGTCAACTAATGGCGTCAATGCATAATACAGAGAATGTGTAATACGAGTATAATATGTTACCTTAACCAATATTTTTTTTTAATTATTAGATTAAATTGTAGGTATTATTATTTATTTGTTCAAATGGAAAACATCTTATTTATTCAATCGTAATGCTTTATTTTGAACGTCCAGTCTGCGAGTATTATTTGGTCTATGTCAGTATCTAAGACAACGACTATCAAAATTGCTTCGCGTCATGCAAACACTTACATCGGAAGTATTCCGAATATTCGTCATTGAAAATGCAAAGCCTTTTGTGTTGTAGATGGCATGTGTAATATACGTTAATTGTTTCTAAATGATAATAGATTTGTTATGAAACAAAATACTTTTAGCACGTACGTACGCATGATCTAATTATGATTTAAAATGTATTTCTAATACAAGTATCAAAATTAATCGAGGGATTTTAGTATTATTTTTAGTATAGCAGTGTGGGGAAAACAACACTGAGAAATACATACAAAAAAAAGAAAAGGAAAATTTTATTTCAAGATATAATGTAATTTTATTATACCATTATTAAAATTATTATTACCTTAATAACTATTAAAAAAAAACAAAAAAATACTGCTCATCTTCTAGCTAACACAAAAAAAACCTGAATCTAACAGTAAATATAAAGATAGTAAAACAAAAGAAAAATTGAATAAAAAAAAATATTATAATAATATAATTGTTATAGTGCAAGAATTCACCGTTATATTCCCCGAATGTACCCTTCTTGAAACTGCGTTTCGTACAGTGGCATAGATGTAACAGGAATTTAAACATATCAATTATTGAAATGTAGGTGTTATGCACCTAAGCCTTCGGAGATAAAGGTAAAATGTTTTCGTTTTCATCTTATCGAGTTTTCTAATTTTGTTTTAGCAATCAGGCAAGAAAAATTAAAAGGTGCAGAAAAGGACGCTTTAGTATTTATACATGTAACAAAACTATAAAAGATCGATGTCTGCATTAAAGAAAACAAACGCCAAAACAATAGTTTTAGAATTCACATACGTACATACATATAATCACGACTATTATCTCCGAAGGGTTAGCCAGAGCCAAAAGCATCAAAAAAGCTGTCCATTGCCATAGTCCGCGCTTCACCAAGCAGTGACTGCACTCAGCGTGACAGGTGGTGAGCCCGTCGCCGCTATAAGCTATCGGATGGTTGTGTAGTTCTAAGTCCATTAGACACCTTTTACGACAACCATGAGAAGAGATGGGTTGGTAGTATTCTTTTAATGAGTCGCTACCACACGACTTTACAACTAAATAATTAAATAATACTTAATTCTAATAGATAAAATAACTTGACTCTATTGCACGCACACAAGGTCGCGATATGAAGCTACAAGAATAATAATTATAAAATGGACAATAATATGACAGCAAATGCTGGTTTAGAATATATTCTAAGCATATTTTGCAGTTTTTTTTTCATCTTCATGCATGAGGAGACATTTATATTCATAAACTGCTACTAAGAAGTTCGATGTCCAACGAATGACGACAGCATATAAAAAATACACGGCTATGACAGAATAGAAATAATTACTTCGTATCCCGGGCAAGGCAGCCGTATCGTGGCTCTGTAACGCCGCAGAGAACCATACGGCCATCCTGTTCACTCGTATAAAGATTCACGTGGCATAGAGTGAGATAGGTAACTGTTGCCTAAATAAAACATAAAGGCTGAGAACACGAGCCATATTGCCTCGCTGGAAAAGTTTTAAAAAGTTTTCTTTGCGGACCCATTACAAGAGCGGTGTCTGTGTGCGTTCGCTCGATACGCGCGGTCGATGGGTACGGTACAACGTAGATATACGTAATCTAATGAACCGTGACTGAGAATATACATTATACTTTATTCTCTATGTAATAAAGTACATATCATATAAGTCTCATTTATCTGGAGCTTTGTTCTAAACGTTCGAAATGTGTTAGGAACATTTCAAGAGTTGATTTTTTGTTAAAAGATGCAAGAACGATACCATATTCTGTTCACCTAACATTATAAAATCCTGCTTATTTGGAAATTAATGTAAACTACGAGAAAAATGTACTTTGTTTGTCAATAACAAAAATTTTCATAAGTATGTACAAATTCTGATGCAAACAGAATAAGCATAGATTTTTCTTTTTAATTTATATTATTTACACGATTTTTGTTAAGGACTATGTTACACAGTTAGTTTAAACCGATGAAATAATAACAAAAGGCTTAAACTCAACAATTCCAAGATTTTACAGATAACAATAATAAAACCATCTAGATATCAATAGACAATCGTGCTTTATTACTCATCACGAGCCGTGTGACCTTTCGCCGTTGTGAGCGGTACACGCGCACAGCCGCGTCTGTACACAGCGAAAGTAGGTTTATTTCCATGAAAAAGTTTTGAAAATCGATGGCTTCAGCTCCCACGCCGACGAACTTTGCCGTCGTATAACCATAAATATGACGGTGTTTTCGCTACGTACGGCTGAAGGAGTTTTCTTGTAATATTTTGAAATTTGCCCGTACTGCTTTTAATATAATAAGACCAGGTTCATTACTCTTCTATTTTGTTAAGTAGATGTAAAGTTGTACTTTAGTTTTGTGACAAATGGAAATAAACTTTCTCTTCTATCTATTCTGGTGCAGAATCAAACTATTGGAGGCCTCCACATTTTTTTGCCGTTTTCTAGTGATTTGAATTGGAGGACGAGGATTTAAAAAAGTTTAAGTACTTAATGAAGCAATGATTTCTAATATTTTCCTTGTTGTTTAATCTCTAATAATAAGTAAGAAAAAGAAGCAGAGGTAGCTGGTGCGTCAAAAACCGCATCAGGCAACCCCCACCTTCGGCTTGAATTTATTATAATTTTGGAACCTTTGAATTGTTCTATTTATCTATCCATCAGCCTATTGTCGTCCACTACTGGACAAAGTTCAAGTTCCTGCGACCTTCACCAGATCGTCGGTCCACCTCGTTGGGGGCCTTATTACGTTACGCCTCCCAGTACGTGGTGGTCTTTTGAACTGTTGCCATTATAAAAATAATAGTTGACATATTTATGTATTCTTATGTTTGCTTTAAAAGATTCAAACCCCCCAAATACCAATGAAGAAGAAGAAGAATTAAATGGGTTTAATAAGAACCAAAATAAAATCAACAACAGATCTTGGTTTGTTACAACAGCGCCGGTGAGATTTCCATACATTTTGTCGTAAAATCGCGCGCGTGTTGCTATAAAACGATGTTTGTGTGTAAACGATGTTAGTTGTAAAAAAGCGCGCGAGGCCGGCGCTGGCGGCCAACGTACCGAAGAAACCACCCTAAAGTCTTTGTTTTTGTAGTTAAGATTGAGTAGGTGGAGATAAGTACTTCAAAGGTTTGTTTTAAATATTTATGATATTTTCAACTTTCTCTTGTCGCCAAGCTCGGATGCCAAATAATCCAGATCTGAGTCCTGTCGGTTTATTAGCGGCGTCGCTTCGCGTGACACATCGCCGGCGCTGCGGCTGCGCCATCTTGAAAATATCGCTTTGATATATTATTGTTTATAAATAATGACTCGTAGACCCTCCCAATTTAATTGTGGCGTATCCCGAAAATGGCTTATTAAGCGGCCGGTTAATATTTCCTTATTGGGCTGTAATTAATTTTGTTAGTCAGGTGCGACGCCGCCGGCGGTTTTCGGGCATTCGGGACCAGTAAACGGCTATTATCTCCGGCATTATTTTGTCGTGGCTAATTTGTTTGAAGCCGTCAAAGGCTGGTTAATTAAGTCGATCGGGCGGGTCCGAATCATTCAAAATTCGCGTTTTTGTTTACTTTGCGCTGAGTGCGGCCGGATTATTAGATTTCGAAGGATTAATTACTTACGTTACGGTGACGCTGAATTTTAAGATGATGCTCTTTATCTGTTGTAATATTACTATAAAAGACATAACAATATAGGTATATATCTTCTACGATTTAATATTTGCATTTCATGAATAAAAGAAAATTTTTAGAACACCACGTAGACACAAAATATTGAAAATATTGTATTGTACTGGTTTCATGTATATTTTGCATATATTATAAAATTGTTTTCTTATAAATATGATAGCATTTGTATCCTTTGCCTTTTTAAAAAAAAAGGAAGATTGTCAGATTTTCGCTCATTTTTGTACTGTCGCGCGTTTCTTGGCTGTTGAGTTGTATAAGGTAATTACTGTGTATATTGAGTGAAAAAAAGGAGAATCGTAAACCCTGAAGAAAAACGTTAAGTGTACGATGTGTCTGTAACTGCTGGGTATATTGAAAATAAATTCTACGGACAAGTAAACGAAGTTTCATTTCTCGCCGATGCTTCTGACTTATTGTACATAACAGAATGGAAATGTATTCGCACAAACTAAAGGTTTCAGTTTAACGCAAGAAATATCCATTTTACACACGACTATGGTAAATGTTATTTGGCTGTAACCTTTTATCTTATAGAACAGTTTGAAGAAATATTTAAAAAAACTCCAATGTATTTGATAAGTAAAGTTCTTTTTTAAACCATATACATAAAAACATGGATTTAAAAAGAAAATGTGTCACCACTGGGAATGGATTGCTAATGAATGTGTTTTTGTATGGAAAATGTTACAACGCTTCCCTAAAACAGGGAAGCGTTATGAGCAGAAATATGTAAAATTAAAATAAAAGAAAGATTATTTAATGACAATTTATTTTAAGAACTAACTTTGATAGGAAACGAAATAAGAAAGAAAGAAAGAAAATTAATTCATTCAGTGATCAAAGACAAAGGAATCTATATAAATCTAAACTAAATGCCTTAGATCACCGATAAGGTACATACTCAGCAATGTGTCAGGAGGTCACAAGACAACCCGACGCTGGTCTCCATAGATGCCTCAAAAAAGGTTCCTAATACATTAGTTTTGCACCCTCCAGTATAATATATTATCTATGACTTAAAACTTCAATACAAATACGGTAGTGGCACGAAATGATGTCCTCACAAAACCTTCATCTATCCAATCTTAACAAGAGGAGCAGACAGGCTAAGCATTAGGCTTCTTTAAACTGCCTCAAGTTCTTCCAATAAAAGTTATAAGGGTGACAAGATAAGCGTTATTTCAACGCACTGCTTATAAAAGTTTGTCCAAAAAAGCTTACGTAAACGAAAGAAGCAAAAAAACCATCGTAACGTCCTGTGGGCAAAGCACCCAACTTATATTATAAATTTATATAAAATAATTATAAGGAATTTAGCGCAACAAAACATTGTAACAAGAATAAGAAATGTACAATATTATAATTATAAATTCTTTCATCTTTTTTAAGTTAAAGTTTTAGGCAATTTCATTGCATTTTAAATGATAATAAATATTACGTGTTATCATAAACACATTTTCTGAATTCTTTCTAAAAATTTGCATGACCAACTCGATCTTTTTCTCATCTCGTAGGCCGCGCCTATCGTCTCTTGTTTTCTATTTTTCACGAGTTCGAGATGAGAGAAATGAGCAGTGTAAAAGAGGTTTAATTTATTTAAAAATTAACTATTTTAATTATTTTCAAACAGTTTTCAAAGAATATATTTTATCTTTATAATTAATTATATTAATTGTACTTTTTATATTCCTATAGACTATAGAATTTATTAACTCGGTCTAGGATAAAATATTGTGGGCGCAAATTGCATAAATTAAGTGCCCCAAACTGGCGTCAGTGGCTCGTCTTAGCCTTTTATTTTATTATGCTTGGTAAACCAACAATTATATAAGCTAACTCAAGCTATGAAATATAAAACAATTAACGTACACACTAAAAATAGGGTAGGCATTTATCTTGTAGTGGACCAAAAAGCAATGACAGTGATTTTTGTTATTATTATTATGAATATAACGGGCGTTTTCTGCCATAGAAATAGCAAACAATAAAAACTTTTTAACTTATTCCTTTTAATGAGAAAAAAACGGTCTAACTTCATCTGAAAATAACTATTAGACGTGTACTAACAAGGTATTTTTTTACAATATTTTTCATTGTACTACACAAATTTGAAAGTAGAAAAACTATGGAGCCAGTGACTTGCTGTGTTTTAGTTACCATGGGTGGACGTTGCGTATGAAATCATTCTTTTTAATGGTTGTTTCGGAACTTTAATCAAACAAACAACGTAGGTCCTTAATTATGTAGATATAGGTGTATTGTATGTAAATTATAAAATCATTACATAATGTTATCGATTTTCCTTTTTACATCACTACCACTCAGAATGTATGCAGATTTTTTTTGATCAAAATACATCGGTTTTTACGCATTATTTTGTTTTGTTTAAATTTTTTAAATTTGTCATGCTCGGGGATTGGAATTCTTCCGGTTGGAATAGATTTTTCAAGATTTTACTGCATTTTAACCTTAAGTGGGAGATGTTTCATCGGTGATTTCTAAAGTAAGAATAAAGTGACTAGAAAGCCAAATTTTAGACGGATGAATTTTGCCAACGAATTTTCCCAACGGTGATTTCCGTGAACTTGTTAGTTATTAGCACTCCATAGGGGCGGCGTTACTACTTTCATGCATATAAATCATTAAAACTGAGACAATGTTGATATAGGTTCAAACCTTCAAATATAATATTTTCGAAAACAACACAATCGACAAATACTACAGATACAGATAGACATCCAGTACTTCGTGCCAACAAAACCGACAGCAGTAACAGCAATAAGGAGCAATTACCAACTATGAACTAGTGTTATCAAACAAGGTCCACGGAAGTTGTGGACAAGGTCGAATTAGCGCCATGACCTCCTGCAGCCCTGGACCAAATAGTTCCGAACTGCCATAACTCCGTGGTTCCGAAACTGGGTGACGGTCTAACCGGCCGTTGACTCCGAGAAAAAGTTCTCTTTAAATATCCGCAAGTTTAGTTTACTAACTCAAATTTAGTTTGGCAACAAACGGGCGAACAACAAGTCGCAACAAATCTCGTCTGAAAGTTGCGCGAGAGTCGTTTCAAGTTCATTCCGGAGTTTTGTTGACGCCCTTTGGCCTCGCTTTGTAATGTTTAACGTTACCCTAAAAAATCAATTAATCTTGGAAAAAGATTAACTCGAGTTACGAAGTTCGCAAATTGTCTCAGAGGATGGTGGTGTATAGATATTATATAAATGTGGTTCTACACGTGAAAAGGGAAGTTAAATAAGTATAAAACGAAATAGCTAATTCAAATGAAGTAAAATAATACTGAACTGAAATACCTATATATCCTCAAGAATTTTTTAAATAATCTTATATTGCTTTATCATAATATTCCTACTGAACACAAAAATAAATACCAGTAAAAAATTTACATATCATCACGCCTCTTTACGGTAGGCAGAGGTGTTAAACACCCACATGCCATTCGGGATTTAACAGGGTTAAACAATAAAAGGGAAAAAATATCCATTCAGGTTAAACAGAAAACAATCAAATCCTAATCAGGTATAATTTTTAAGAATTAAAAATATATTTGTAATGGTTAATTATTATATTCATTTTTACGATAAAAAGAGTTTAAGTTTTTATAGAACTACGAGTATTAAGGAAAAATATGTTTTTTTTTCTTATTCTAGTATGGTAAGTAGTGGATTTTAAAAATTTTGGTGGCTCTTTATTTATACATTTTGTCCATTATTTTTATTTTAAATTGCAAAAGAAAGTCAAAGGAGAGGTTTACAAATAAATTGTATTGATTTAAAACTGTTAAAAATTAAGAGAAATTCGGCAACATGTTTTTTTTTTAAGAATACAATAATATCAATATAAAAATTCAAATTTGTTGTTATTTTACGAAGAAAAGGTGTAATTTGAATTCACAATTTTTGAATATATTATAAAATTCAATAAAAACTCTGTCTTTGACACGGCCGTGTAGTGATGCTGCAGATGCTGGATACGACAGAAGCCGAAGACAGAGTGAAATGGCATACATATGTGAAGATCCATGTCCAGCAGTTAATAAATATACATCCATACATATAATCACGACTATTATCCCCTAAGGCCCACTTGCAGGAAATTTAAATCGAGACTTAAAACTAGATTTAGTAACCTTTTGACAATTCTAGTATGGCTAAAATGTCAAAAAATTACTTAATCTAGTTTTAAATCTCGATTAAAATTTCCTGCAAGAGGCCCTTAGTGTTAGTCAGAGACTCATAAGTCATAAGTAATTTATTCCTTAAACAATATTACATCGTATTGGAAATTCACATTAATAGGTATACACAATTTACTTACACAAAAAATAATAACAAATGTGATTAAATTACACATATATATATACACATTTATATCTATTTAATGTAATATATACAAAAGCACCGCGAAAGCAGTACATTGCCATAGTCCGCGCTTCAGCAGCAGTGACTGCACTCAGCGTGAAAGGTAGTGTCGCCGCTATAAGCTGTTGTTGTGCAGTTCAAATTACATTAGTCATCTTTTTCAACACTCTAAGGAAGAGATGGGTTGGTAGGATTCTTTTAATGAGCCGCTACCACACGACTAATAAATATAGGCTGATGATAATGATGAGGTCTGCCTGTTAGGTATGTTTTGTGAAACTGTCTGCTAACTGTTATTTGTATTAAATTTCCTAAAATATGATTAGATCATGGTTGTTTCGTATCAGCATGGAGTAGGTAAGGAATTCCTCTTTGTCAACAAAAAGTGTAATTTTCAACCACTTTTAACAACTATTTTAAAAAATTGGACTATTATATCTTAGATATTGAACATTAAGCCATGAGCTTAAAGTATGCCAGGCTCTTATTTTAAAAAATAATTTCCACAACTCGCGAAGCCTTAAAAATAGCTCCGACGGAATATAATACTACGGCACCGTGCTACGACGTTCGTAGCTACGGGCTACGTCGTAGGCGGTGTCAAAAGCTAGCCGCTACTCAGCTGGGGTGTGGGGCAGATCGTATCGATTGCTCTCCGGTGCCCTCCACGTGACCTAACTAGTTTCATTGTCTTTTTATTATGGTTCATTTCAGAAATTCTTAGCTACTTGAAAAATTTCGAGAAAATATATAAAAGCAAAATCTTAACATAATACCAAAACATCTATCTTGCTTGCCAAATTAAGGATTTTTTATGTCAGTGTTAAGCTGTAAAGAATTGGTCAGTGTGAGATTTATAAAAAAAGTACATCGAGTACGTGGCTAGTTACGTAACATGCGTATTTTGGTCATTCAGAGCCGTACATCCTTGCGTCGGCGTGCAAGCCCCGGGCAGGACTGGCGCGGCGGCGCTGCGGCGCGGCGCGCGCATGCGCCCCCGCCCCGCCCCACCACCCCAACCCGCAACACGGAAAACTTTTCCCCGACATAGCTATAACCGCTCACCCGTCGGCAACACTTTTTGCCTCCCTAGTGGGTCGTGGGGGCAAAAGTTTTGCCAACCCGCCTCGGCACTCCGTACACATCGCTCTTCCACTTTTTCCTGTACATTGAAATGGAGGTGCGGAGAAAAGAGTAGAATTTAGACGCTGTCGTACAAATTTTAATGAGGAGTGAGAAGGTAAGCTTTTTGTGGACATTAAAATTTCCTCGCTCAATATTCGACACGTTCGATAACAATTTAATTGTAACACGCGATAATAGCGCAAAAACGTTCATTATACGAGGCCTAAGCCTCTAAGTTTGAGGGATCACTTCAAATTCAATTACAGCAGCTCGAGAGGCTACCCTTTCTTGCTTACATAAATATACGTTTAAGACGCGTACATTATAGATGACCGTTGTCCAGAGGTCAGCACCTAATTAGCGATAATCAGAATTAGGTAAACCGCCTCTTCATCACGGCACTCGATAACAAGGTGCCGTAGTGAATGATTAATAATAGGAATAGTGGTCTGTTTGCATTTAGACCGGCCGTCGGGGGAGAATAACAAACTTATGAATACTATGCTGTATAAGTTGTGATCGATTTTCTTGGCTGGCAATCTTGTAGTGTTAATTGCATGGTTGTGCAAACACGGCCGTTGGTGCGGCGTGTTTGAGGTCGGCGCACATTCATCAGCGTGCAGCGTGACCCCACGTTATCTTGCACGAGCAGTGACGCCGGTCCGCTAGTGACTGATGACTACGCTTAATTAAATTTTATGAGGCCTCAACTATTTAAGGATCCCTTTAACCTACAAAAACATAGTTTTAAGACAAATTTAAATAATATATTTAGATGGTCAACTGGACAAAATGTGAGGCGTGAAGTGGCACCTAATGGACCAGCAAGATGGGGGTGGCGAGGGTTGCTGTTCTCTATGTCCCTAGCAATCTGCAATCGCCAACGGGCTCTCCTACTGCTTAACAACTGGTAGTATTGAGGCAGTTGCATTGCTTTTTATAAAAAAATCCCGAAAGTTGCTACAACCACATATTACTAACTCCAAAATGTTTAGTACTTACATCTGCCCGGTTAATAATAGGCACTTTTCTGCAACGCACGTCAGAAGCACATCTAACTTTTCTGACACAACGACGCCTCTAATTGGTCACGTTTAACTTCCCGAACGCCTGTCTACCTGGGAGGACTGACGGCGGTCGTATCCAAAATTCAGGCAACTAAGACGAGCCCGCATGTCGTGACGTGCGATCAAACACTCGGCCTCTAGATCTGCCGAGATAGACACTGAATAAACAAGCAGCTGGTAATTTTGGTCTTTATGTGCAGCGGTAAAAACGTGGCAAAAGTTGTATAATTCGAGTGTGATCAATAAAAAAACTCTGATGAAAAAATGATATGAATGTAATGGAAAATGTTATAGTTATATCAATTCCAAAACAGGACACTATATTCAAACTTTCCTTTCAGAATGCCGTCGAAAGCCATTTATTAAAAATAGTTTTGACTGTTCAAATTCAATTATTTAAACCGATGTTTTCGATTCGATCTCGTTCTAATTAAAATTTATTACTCTCGAACTTTTAGTGGATTGTCAATGTGTATGGAAATAGATTTGGTCCTGGTGCGGTGATTTAAAACTGTTTCAAACAACAGAAGCATATTAAACATTAAAATTGGTTAACTCATATATATTTTATAGTGCAGTAAACTGTCGTATATTCATTTAAATAATCATGAAAAATACATTGAAATTACCAACATTATGCTTGAAATCAAAAACAACAAACAATGATTTTTTGAAAGGCACATTGTCAAAAAAGGGATATTTTTATTAAATGCATAACTTATTGAATCCTCATTCCTCACAGATATAAAACAAATAATTACCGACAGTGTAAATCACAGTGAAGGGAAACTACAAGCTATTTCATGGAGTCAAGTCATATTTGAAATTATATAGTGAACGTGTAAACCTTAGCATTACCTCGAACAATTAGAGCAATCTAGTGGCATCAGTCAGGTATGGCCATACGTCAACTAGTGAATAAATAAGCGAGTTCAGAGTTGTTCGGAACTGCCTACGCTAAATAACCAATAGTGCTACCAATATGCTAAAGTATTTATAGGGCATCCGCTGGGCGAGCCTGGCATGTCCGAAGGAAATTGATTTATTGGGGCATTTGGACATCTCCTACAACATTTCACAGATTAAAGTTACAAAATAAAAATATATATATTTGGGATGCGCTTCTCTAATAAGAAAACAAAAATCAAGAATTGTGCTTCATTATATTTAAAATGCTTAAATAATGTGTTTGAATACTTTATGACATAATAAGTACGCCTACGAGCGTCCCACGCCGTGGGTCCAACAAAACAAAAGAATGTCACTACATTCACCCAAAGACGGGGTCATAATTCAGTCGCGCAAGCCACTCTCAGATTTATTGGCGCAATTGACAAAGTGGCAAATGGCCCATTAGAAATTAGCTCCAGGAACGCGCAACGGAAAAATGTACCGCTATATTTTCCACTGTAAGCAAAATTGTTGGCTATAAATAATATCAGGCCATTCTTGGGAAGCCACAGCCCATTCGAGATTCAGTGGAAAAGAAAAACTTTTTTGTAATTTGAAAAATGACAAAGCCAATGCTACATTAGAGTACAATCGAGTATAATAGAATCGTTTATTGGATGCGATAATCGAAATAATCGAACCAGAGCGCGAGGAACTAATTCTATGAATGTTTTCAGTCGATAGCTTACGACATGTTTATTGTCATTGAGTAATAAAAATACGTCTAATGATAAGGAAACTCCGTGGATCCGAGCCGAAATTGTCTCACTATTTCATATATGGATCAATAAAATTTTATGCCCAGTTAAAGTTTGTTAAATGTTGTCTGTTTCAGAGGGAAAATTAAGGTAGTTTTCTCGATCGCACCTTTTTTATGCTTATGCTTAGCCATAAATAGCTTTCTTTATGACTAGATTTAACTGATAATCACTATAATATTATTAAAATAAACGAATCGTCAAATAAAAGAAAAATAATAACTAAGCATGAATATACGTTACGAGAATTGTTCTCAAAAGATTCTATTAAAATTTTAATACGATAAAAAGAATCTCTCCCCAAAACCATTGACAAACACATCACCGGGTATTCAGTATAAAAAGATTATCATTGTAGGGCGGGAGCAAGTAAACAGATTATAAAAAAGAAACTGAGTCTTCCGTTTCCTCCGGGCTGTGAGCAGACATGGGCTGCCGTTGTGTTTTATGCGAAAATGATGTTTTAAGCCGGGGACATGTTTTATTTAAATACAGGGAAAATAAACTTCATATTTTACCTTTTTCATTACTAAGATTAAAAAATTTCAAATGTAGGTGAGCCATAGCTGTTTAACAATAGACTTATTAATATTGAATGTGCATTTTATTGCTTAAAGCAACAATGCTAAATAAAGCATTATAAAATGCTATTGGCTATGCAATTATACATAAATGGATTGTAACCTTGCTTTATTTGCTTAAATTGTTTTATTCCCTTAACAAACGTAACCTTTTATAAAACGAGTTTACGAATTACTTATTTTGAAATTGTATTTTTTGAGGTTTTCTTTCAGCGTTTTTTATTTTACAAACAAACAAACGGCAATGAAGAACATAAAGTTTGTTGACAAAATTTTCTGAACAAGGAAAATTTTTCAATTGTATTTATTTTACTACCACGTTTTCTAAAAAAAGTCTTATTGATGAAGGTTACATAAGCTGACGAGAATAGAGCAAAAATAAATGCTATTTTATTTAATTGAAAACAGGATAATTTTATGTGTTACGACAAAAATGTTGTAAATTGAGTTCGTCAATTGTATATTGATTTCTTCCTAACATGAGTCTTCCCTCAAACGCACATTACTGTTTTCGACTTTTCTGTGTTGCTTTTAATGTAAGAATATATTGCTAAATAAAATATTTAAACTGGTTTATAGCATTTATGATATAGTATGTAATTTATTTATGTATATGTTTATAATATGTTATGTAATTTATATATGCACCTTATATATGTAAGTATATTACACCTACCTTTTCTTTAATTCTCTCTCTGCCCAAAGGTTGCCTGGAAGATATTGCTATTAGCTATAAGGCCGCCTGTGTTGCATTGTATTTTTTTCTGTACTATATTTCTGTGTTTTTATTAGTTGCAATAAAGAATTTTATCTATCTATCTATCTATGAGTATATAAATATCTGAACTAAATAAATTATTTGACTTGATTAGGTATTCGGAAAAAAACTTTGTTGGATGCCACACCTATTATATAGTGTTTGGATATTCGAGGGGATAAAGTATAAGATATTTGAAAATGTTTTACTTATTAGCCAGATTTCTTCTAGAAGCACGAACTTCCTTATTTCACCTTCGTCCTTCAGATTTCCCCTTTGAGCAATTTTTTGTCCCGGTGTTCCCGCGGGTGCAATGCGTCGCCCCGCTTCACTCGTGCGTATCGATAAAAAATAATTGCTTCCGTCAAACAGGATTACAATGCAAATAGGTGATCTCCTGAGCATTGACGTTTGCTCCAAACTTTTATATTTGGAAAAGAAAAAGTATACAGTAAATAACAAAAATATCGTCGTATTTTTTTATTATCATTTTTATTGGACGAAATTACGGTTGAAAATTTTATTATTGATCTACATGTAGTATGTATTTATATTTCTATTGTAGGTTCTTTCCGTTTATTTTTAAAATGTTAAGTGGACAGATATAAGTAAGGTGACAAAATATTTTTTACGATCTTAGCATTTTTACCTTCATCTTTAGTTTCTTTGCCTGTCATTACTATGTTCTCATAAGCATTTATTTATTTGATGATAGGTGTTAATAAAAAAGAAAGAAAGAAATAACATTTTTAACCACCTCTCTGGTCTAGTGGTTCACACCACCGGGTGTTGATCGGGAGGTCCGGGTTCGATACCCCATGGAGGCAGAAGTTTTTCTGCTCGGTTTGGTTGGTGGTAGGGCTTCTGAGCCCACCTGGCTAGCTTCCACCGTCTTACTTAAATCTGTCGCCATAATAACAATGTTATGAGCATTGTTGTGTTTCGGCAATCAGACGTAAGATAGCCAGTTCCTCAGTTGTTGAGGATTACAAGTGAAGCTCGCTTCCACCTTCGGCCTTATCGTCACTTACCATCAGGTAAGATGAAGGCCAAGAGCTTACCTGTCATATGTAAAAAAAAACATTTATGACTACAAAAAACACATACAATAAGAAGCGGCGGCGGCGTTCAAATATATTTTTATTGATAATTAGTCGAGACTGATTCTATCAGCCCAATTCCATCTTCGTCTATCATTCGTCTTTAAAACTCAAGCTTAAGTAAGGAGTTAATTAATTTTAATCCACCTTCTTCAAATACAATTATTTACAATACTTAAATATTTGTTCATCTAGCATTAATCGTACTTTCGCAAGTCAATAAATTCTGAGCGAACTAAATAAGCTAAGATTGCAAAATCAATTCATCTTTGTAATAGTTTGAAAGCTAACAGAAATATCGGGCGACGATATTAACGTCGCTGGGCGGACTTTGCAACTGTTAATCTACGTTCATTCCCGATTTGCTCCGAATGCGGCCATCGATTTACAATAGATGCACTCGAGTGCGAGTTACTCCTCGATACTGCGCACTCCTAAATGGACCGTTTGAGTGTTAAAATTAATTAAGTACTGAAGTTTGTTAACGATTATCGATTACAATAACCGATTTTAATAACCTTAATGTAGTTATCGATATAGCCGCTATATCGATAACTAGCTATATCGATAACTGCATTAAGTTTGACGCACTGTTGGGCTTTTGAGGAAGTCGGTGAAGCAAATGAAACGAGTACTAACATACGATGAGGTAAGTGAAAGACGAGGCACTGCGGAATTGAGCTCGCTCGCGTGTGGGTGTGCCTTCTACACGTCAAACTGGCACCTACTCATCAATCTTTTGCTGCCATGCAGCTCCTAAGGGCACTCATACCGGCTGCAGCCATTTACCTCCTGGGGGTTTATATTAGGTCCTTACCTATGAAATTGATGTTTTGTATGGAGATTTTGGGGAATTCTGCATTCTCCATACAAAATTTTTTTCAGTTTTCTTCACAACGTCAAATCCAAAGATAACAATATTAGGTCCTTACCTATGAAATTGGTGTTTTGTATGAAGATTTTGGGGAATTCTGCATTTTCCATACTAAAATTTTTTCAGTTTTCTTCACAACCACAAATCCAAAGATAATAATATTTAAACATCTATCATTAGACAAACTTAAGTAATATGTGTCATATCACACTTCATAAAATAATATGTGTCATGTCCCCGTGTCCAATTTTAACACAATTAAACTTACAACAAATTATCAAAACAAATTAAAAGAGCTCAAAAATATAGTCTTTTTTATAAAATATAATGACACCTTTAAAGTTAAATATGTTAAGCCTTCAATAACTAGAATAACTATCATATCATTATTATACAAAAATACATATAATTACGACTATTATCCCCTAAGGGTTAGTCAGAGACCAATCAAAAGCACCGCAAAAGCAGTCCATTGCCATAGTCCGCGTTCCCAAGCAGTGACTGACTCAGGGTGAACCCCTTACCGCTTTAAGGTATTGGATACTATTGGATGGTGGTGCAGTTCTAAGTCCATTAGTCGCCTTTTACAACTCCCAAGAGATGGGTTGCTACTATACTGTTTATGAGTGGCCACCACACGGCTCAAAGGGTAATTATTATTATAAATAAACATTTCGTTGTTGGTTGAAGTTTTACGTCAGTAAGTCATCTCCACGCAAACAATTTAGAAAACAAATCATGCTATTTATAAAGACATCCCCCAACCTGCCGGCTGTCATACATTGATAAAACCGTAATCTTCTTAAGCAAACCGCAAATAAGGTAAGTGCACACCAGAGCCCCAAACAAGCCGCATTGTGAACCGTGATCAATCATAATCACGGCTGACGACCTTTTCACCTCGACTAATGGTGCACGAAATGCGTTTAAAATCTGCGAGTGGAATGTATTTGGAGGCAACCGTTCGGAAACAGGCACAAAGAGAAAACGCGTTGGCTGATCCATCATGTGTCGCGAGGACGCACCGTTTCTGAACGATTTGCGTTGTGTCACTTGAGGGAATGCTGGCGAATCTTCACGTTTAATGGCTCATTCTGATGCCTTATTGTTACCTTTATCTTCAAAATAAAAAAATACCATTGTGAAACTGATATATTTGTCATTGTTGCAATATCGAAGTATGTTCAATAAATGATTTCATTATGTTACATTAACACCACAGTTTTAAGATAAACATTTTATAATCGAACTCAATACTATAATATCTGAAATATCTTCCACCTTTTTCCATTGTTTGCTTCTTCTTTCTAACATTGTTCAAAAGTCACCAACACCATACTCTCAAACGTGACAAGTACTTTTACATTTCGGTATATTTGTAAAATGAAATAATAAAATAATAATGGGTAAATAATATATTTACCATTATTATTTTACAAGTTCTCATAGTCAAGACCTCTAAATTGTGTACGTACAGCACAAAGTTCTATATCTTCAGCACTCCGGCGGGCCGTCAGAACAAGTTACCAACCACGAATGGGTCCTAATGACCCCGGACAATAACACACGAGCCTCCGCTGATTTCTGCCGTCTCGTGGGAGGCACCACTAACGGTCAGAGGGACCGCTATAAGGAGTTATGATGAGATTTTATGTTTGTTTACTTTCAGTCGGTATCTACGTTTGTTTGCGGATTTTCAACAAATATAAATTCTAATAAGGTATAATAAAGCGTAGACCCAAACGTGAACTGTATTAAAAGTTCATAAATATATTACAAAAAGAATATACCTATCATAACAATTTATACCAAAATAAAACAGTGAATGTTAAAAATATATGAAGATGCATTGATATCCAAAATATTTTTCGATGTTCTACAAATAATCAGAAAGTTAAACTAGTGTATGTATAATAATTCGATCTAGCATTAAGTGTAAATATCGCATATATTAATATCATCTTGAATAGATTTCCAAACTGGACATAACAATAACTTACCCTTTGAAAGGGGGATTTGGACGGGACCCCGATTAATTAAATATAGTTGCCGCATCGACTTTAAACTAAAGCAGTCGTCGCAACTTTTGTGCTGACTAAATATCAAACATGGCTGACCGGCACTCCATTAATTAGCACACCTGGCAACGCATATCCGATTAGGGCCCTAGAATTATGATTACGCTCAATCGGCAAGATAACCCGTATTTACTTTGATTCTCGTCGTTAAAAGTTGGGGCTGATGGTCCGTCGTTAGGGCTCTAATGGCCGCCATTTGTCTTGTCCGGCCTGTAGTTGTGCCCGACTAATGAAATTATTGCCGCAACTATACTAAAGGTTATAAATACCCCCGAAAGGCCCGGACACCACCTTGTTTCGCGCTAATGGACCGGTCAAACTGTAAACTGTGTTATCAATGAAATTACAATTAGTAAGGGGATAAAAATGGAAAGGGTCGGAAGTGGCTCTTTGTTTGTGCGATATGAAAATTGAACCATTTAATTTTCATGTGTTTAGACCTTTAAAGCTTTAATAAGTGACTTCCGTTACTATGCAGCAAGTAACTATAGTAATTAGCAATCACAACCTAAGTATCAAACTCAAACCATGAACATAAATGTTTGGCACTATATAATTTTAGTAAATAATTTAAAATATCAATATCATTAATATTTATATTTACATCTCTGAATGAATCTTCTCACAAACCAAAAGATTTAACTAAATATTACATACATTATTATTTATCAAACAAAAAAAGAATATATCACAATATTCTATACAGCAGCTCGACTACTACATACAGTGCTTCGCCTCGTTATTTATCAAAATTCCCAATACACCGAAACGGTGTCCGGTGACATCACCCCAAATGACAGTTGCCGATGAGTTGAGAAGTATAAACTTGGACTATATGAACACAATAAAACGCGTTCCTTCAGAGATTCCGGGAATGTGTCGGCCATGCCAGCTGCCCTGGACAATCAAAACTTCGCCGATGGAATTTTCTGCTTAACGTCTGTGGCTGGAGTCCGGACCGCGTCCGTCTTATTGTGTATGGCACATGTTGGCTAAGACGAACCGAACGGCATTGCCAAATCGAATTAGTTTGGGGACTTAAATATTTTGATATTGTTATGGTTATAGAAATATAAGATGATATGTATAGATGATGAATTAAACATTACTGGTTTATTTAGTGGTAGTGTTTGTAACATGTGGAAAATAAATTTTTTGCATCATAATTTACATACAACAGGTCTTACATAACAGATACATTTTGACACCATAAGGAACCCTGTCGGGCACTGCAAAATTGACAAAAGATATAAGAGGTAAATCAATAGTATTGCAACTGTTTGCATTGATAATTATTATTTTTACATTCAAATTATTTGCTATCATTATTATTATATTATTTCATAGCAAAAAAATATGTTATTAAAAATATATTAGTATTATTTATAAAAAATCCTACACATGTCAGGACTTTTTTTTCAATAGGACATTGAACACACATTTATACAAACTTAAAAACTTAGAACTTGGTGCACCAGTAGTAACGGCAGAAACGGATTTAGGTGCACCTTTATTCAAGTAGTAACACTACGTACTGAAACCCACCACACAACTTAGTTCACAACAGGAAAGCAGGTTCTATGTTGCCAGGCAAAAATAAACCAATAAATTTCAACTCTTTTTAAAAGGTATCTTTTAAAGGAAACTAGACATGTTTTAGTTGAAACACCGTCTCTTTGGCCCAATAAAAATAAACATCTTATTAAAAACTGCCTTTTCTTTGTGTGTCAATCTAATTATTTTAGTTAGTTGTATTACCGTAAATGTCAACTTCTGATAGTAAACTCAAATTACGCCAGTATTCTTAATCTTTTGAGGATCAGCGCGAACGCCGGTGTCCACAAACATGTTTCTATTGTATTTGGTTTTGTGACCGTTGACAGGCTACATCTAAGACTCAAATACATGAACCGCAATATTTATTTCTTCAGTGTACCACTCTATGGCTAATAAATATCACTCTTTTTTCCTGTGAGCAGCACAAGGCGACATAAGCATTATGATAAGTGGGTGTGAATTATGAAAAAAAATACATTTTTCTTGGCGAAACTTATACAAAAATCGGTCTTGTCAAAGATATAGATCTACAAGAATGTCCAAAAATGTAACAACTTCACTAAGTACATAATATATACACTCATGATGTAAAATTTGTTAAATACCTGGAGAATACTACAATCCACGGCTACATAAGTCACAGCAGGACAGCAACTCACCTTCTGCAGCCACGGTCCCCAGCTTCACCCAGCGTCACTAGGTAACTCTCCTTCGATTTTAAAGCGTAATTAAAAGACCAGAAACTACTAATCTCACTTTCCAACACTCTCTGTTCTGTATTCACACGCAGTGAACCTTCTATTATGGACTGGCTCGTTAGTAGAGCGGTAAGTAACGGGTAGACCAATCAGCTCGCAAGCGCACATACGGTCTGAGTCGCCGTCAGTCCGACTAATTTGTTCGCAACGACGTAGTAAGAAAATTGAGGTAGTTTAAGAAAATAAATAGTTCAGTAGGTAGATTTTGAAAAAAAAAAATCCTAAATATATACGCGAGCATTGTGCATTTACTAAAATTTTTAAGTTTTAATTCCTTATCTACGTAATTTCTGCATTCCACCAGTGAATATGAGGGAAAAATTAAAGGGATGTGAATTATCTTTTATTCCAAGCTAAAAATACTCGTAGCGGATACCCCAATCTTCACAGATCAAACAGAAAGTATTCCCTGATATAACCTACACGCGTCATTTGAGCAGTCTCAAAGACATTCCTTGCGGGAAAAATTAAAATAACAGAGCTCACAATGACGCAGGACCGATTCACGGCATACGTTGAAGGAGATTATGAAATTAAAAATTCTTCTCGAAACATGTATTTGAAATTCAATCGCCCCTTTAAAATTGTTACGTGCATATGAACTTTTTATTTTTTAATATTATTTGTGCTGGTTATTGTTTGAAAATCGTTGTCTCGTTGGGGGTCCGCTAAGTTCCTTCATGTGACCTTGTTAGGTATAGAGCAGTCCCCCGACGACTAATATATTTCCTAAATATGGGATAGCGGATAATGAGTTACTAATAAATGTTGCTCCTCAAAATGATATTTGGCCTCATGGTAAAACATATCCCAAAAAAGCTGTTGCATAAAAGCTGTAATTAGTTTTTGTTTATATTTTATATTTTGATCGGGGGTTTGTAATTGTTTTTTTCCATGCATTTTTTATGATGGCTCCCACGTAGTCAGTGTTAGGTAAAAATAAAATTAATCGGTTAACAGCTATCTGAACCTGAGTCGAACCATGGAATATGTTTTATTTATACTCGGCACTTAACATTAATTCGACCCCTGCATAAAGTAGCTTATTAGTAAATAAAGCTTATCAGAGTGCACAGCAACACGCGTAATCCGACGACTTCCTGAGGGCTGTCGCGTCCGCGCTCACGCTCATTACCCTCGCCTCGTGTGATGGGGCTCTAATAATGAACTTAGCTACTTACCGTTCGTACTTAACTTCAGACTGTATGAATACAGCAGATTCGACGTGAGAAATATTTTTGAAAAAAATACAGGTAATGCTATATCACATTTGTGACATTTTTATTGTTGATGCTAATAAATTGATATTTAAAATGGTCATGAATTTCTTGGTAATCTGACGACTTCCTGCGCTCACGCTCATTACACTAGCCTCGTGTGATGGGGCTCTAATAATATGCTTAGCTACTTACCCTTCGGATTCTACGGCATCGACGTTAGAAATATTGTTCAAATAAAATGCTGATGATGAGATTTCACATTTGTGACATTTTTGTTGTTGATGCTAATACATTGGATATTTTTAATTGTCAGTGCACTATGTTCTAGGTGTAATCCGATGACTTCCTAAGGGCTGACGCGCCATTACGCTTACCTAGTGTAGTGGGGCTCTAGTAATGAACTTGCTTCTAACCGACCGTTCTTAACTTGTAATTACCTAATTACTTACTCACGTAGGTATTTACTTACTTGTTACTTATAATTTATTTTGTTTTGTCTTGTCAAAAGTGTATTTGATGATACCAATTTGATTAAATGACTTAGAGTTTGAGTTTGAGTTTAACTTCAGACTGTACGAATACGGGGGATTCCACGTGACAAATATTTTTTAAATAAAATACAGATGATGCTATTTGACATTTGCACAAAATGGACAGTGCACTATGTTTAAGTTGTAATAAGGCGACTTCCTGAGGGCAGACGCGTCTACGCTCACGCTCATTACCCTCGCCTCGTGTGATGGGGCTCTAATAATGAACTTAGCTACTTACCAACCGTTCGTACTTAACTTCAGATTCTATGAGTACAAAGGGATTCTACCTCGAAAAATGTTGTCGATATAAAATGCAAATACGTGTTTCACGAGTAAATGACTGATTCAATTAATATTGTTATGACTTGTTTTGACCACGTTTGCAAATAGAATGTTATAATTTTATAATTCCTTGATAGTAAAATATTGCGGTAAGTCCGCAATGATACTTATCGGGTTTTAATCCATTCTCGGCGTAATGAAAACCATAGATTATAAAAAACGCGTTCATAACTATAGTTTTAGTTTTGATTTAAGGTTCGTAGATAGATAGACAGATACAATTATTTATTGCAACTAATGAAAACACAGAAATATAGTTAAGAAAAAAAATACAATGCAACACAGGCGGCATTATAGCTAATAGCAATATCTTCCAGGCGTTCGTATTTCACTTGTCGATGTTTCGGCGTCATTAATTTTTCGCTAGTTTGAATTTAAATTTTAATCTATTTAAGCCCGATTTCTCAATCCCGATTCTCAATAATTTTATCTGAGATAAAATTATCCGCCATTTAAAATTATCACTGTCACTTTCTAAAGTCATAAAAAGAAAAGGGATAGAGCCAACATTTAACTGACAGATAGTTTTATCTGGGGATTGAGAAATCGACCCTTATACATATAATAAAACTGTAGACATCGAATGTCTGTACATAGAAAATGCTTAAAAAAATATACGTCCCACTGCTGGGCACAGGCCTTCCTCATGGAGAAACACATGAGGCAGGGGATGTAGAATTCCAAAAATTGATTTATTTTTAAAAATTTTGTTTCTCTGGATGTTTGTATGTTTGTAAGGTCTAATCTCCGAAGTGGCTGGATCGATTTCAATTAATATTTTGCATGGTGACCTTATATCCCTGGTCAACATCTTAGATACATTTTATTTCGGAAAATAAAAGGGTGGGATACGACACCATTCACTCTCTTTCACTTCTCATTCGGTCTCGCTCAGTCATAAGTCATTCGCTGTGTCCTTTCGCTAATAGCTTTATCGTACATCTTCGCTCACATTCCCACTTAAAATGATTGTAAGCAGGATTTAATTTATTTTCTTAATTAGTAACCACATTCATTTACTGTTTCTGCGAAACAAAAAAAAAATGTGCAAAAGTGAAACAATTATTAAATCTGAATAGATTCATTTTTTTTGCCAATCCGATTCAATTCTTTCTTTATTCCTTTATTTTAACGTCCTTTATTTATAAAGTCTGGACTGAACAGATTTAAAATCTTTCGTTAGTAGGCTTACATTATTCACTTTTATATTTACCAATTAACAATTGATCATGGAATTGAGCTTCAATTGGTTAAGAGCACAACACTATTTTAAGTTTTCCCTTAAAAAGTATCCCTCTAAATGTCACATACATAATTTTGAAAATCAGAGTTTAATTTATTGTTGCATCATTCCAATGCTTGCAAGCCTATAGTCGACCACTGCTGGACATATTATTTTTGCTCATAATTATATTCACGTCACTCTTCTAAATTTACGCTCTCGTTTTATTGTAATGACGTGTGGAAAAAGAAAAGTGGTCGAAAATTTAAAGAGATGGAAATTAATTAAATATTCTTAAACTAGAAAACCGATGAATATTTTTCACATAATAGTCCTAACTAATTGTCATAATATAATGAGCCTAGGAAAATATTTTATTATTCAAAAGTTCTACTAACGAGTCTAACCACACAGAGTGCTAGCAAAACTCATCCCATATTGCGCAAATATTTCATTTCGTGGATATTGCTAAGTACAAACCGTAACGTATTAAGTTAATGAGAGACAACACGCGTCACTCGTAACACTCTAGCGCAGGGGGATTATGTTTGAACCTTAAGCGTGACCTTTAGACCTTCCTCCTAACTCATAAGGTTAAATATCCTATAGCATAGATGTTGACATGAGTGGCAGTGTCCGAACGTCAGTCCATACATCCGAGCGTCTGCGGAATACGAATTTATTGTTTCATTAACACAGGATTATATGACATGTGTCCAATTCAGCAGCTTGAACGAATGCCGTACTTTATCTGTGTTCGGGTAAATTTGTTATTTTTAGAGGTATTTGTGATGTAGCACTTGTAGGGATTTGCGGTTTTACTTACGTTGGATAATGTAGTCGGGAATTGGTTTCCCTAAGAAATTCTTATGTTTTCAAAATTATCCTGTATTATGTAGGTAAACCAAACCAAGTACACCTTGCTATTTTGATTAAAATTTAACAGAAAACATTGCGTATAGGTGTTAGTGAAATAATAAATAACTTAGAAATTTCAAAATTGCTACGTTTGTTTTAAGTATCATAATTATTATGTTTGTTTAGGATTGCGTAGATTTTTTTTAGTTTATCCAATTGTTTTACTCGTTATTTTGTGTTAAAAAGGTTCTACGTTATTAGCCTACCAAAAAAATATGTGTGCTTAAAGAATGCCAATATTTTAATCACATTCAAATATTTATAGAATGTAAGCTTTTATTCCCAACAAAGAAGGGAATTATAAAAAAAAATCTAAGTACTTCGCAACAAACATTACATGCTCCACAAGTAAATTCCAACAATAACATTTTTATTAAGTCGTAGGCGCTTACATTATTGTCACCGCTCGGAGGGTGCGCAGAACACACGGCTCGCTACTTTTTATTAATTTACAAAATAAAGTTATAATCTTGTTAGCGAAACGACATTGTGACGATGTTACCTGGACATCTGTAATAGGATCAACTTATTAAACACTAAGTACTGAAACATCAAAGCATTCGCTTGGAAAAAGAATGGCTCTTTGTTATGGGAGTTTTCGAACATTCTTTTAAATTAATTCCTTGTGATGATATGACAAAGGAAATTAGGAGTACAGGGAATACATTCGATAATACTAATAATGTAAGAGCACTTGAACTGAAAGCAATAAACATGATAACATCGTTTCGATGTAATGGTTATGGGGCAAAATATTTGATATCCATTTACTAAAGATATTAGCCGTTAAAGAGGTGCTTGAAAGGCAATGGGAGCCTTACCTTCGGACCCTTTGGGCTTTCTCAAGGAGCCGAAGGAAGGTGTTGTGCCCCTAAATGCGATCTAATTACGAAATAGTTTCACTTGTTGATTTATAGATTAAGTTTAAGGCTGGGTCGCACACGCGGCGCTCCGGTACACCGCTGACATATTAAAATTCTTTCCCGTATGTCTCGAATCGATATTGCTTGTATAAAATGATACTGGAAATCTATTTTGCAAATGATTTATAGTTCTCCAATCATTAGCTATTAAATGTTAATATTCAAATACCTTTTTATTATTTTTAAAACCTAATTCACGGGTAATTTTGACACAAAAGGATTTTCGTTGATAAATAAACCAATTTTCTGTAAAATACATTACACGCATTCCCTTTCTTAACATAACATTCCTATGAATAAAATTAACTCTTTGCTATTCATGATCTGTGTATGGCTTTGATTTATAAGGATTTGACTTAAAATTGTAATTCTTTCTTTCTCAAGGCTAAAGGAAGGCTTGTGACCAGCAGTGGGACGTATATAGGCATATACGTAACCGGCCTTCCTCATCGAGAAACACATGAGAAGTATGAGCGATAACACCACCACGCTGGCCCAATGCGGGTTGGTAGGCAGAAACGGTTGCTTTCCAAAACACGGAGGAGTTAGAGATCTCAAAGTTTTAACCATGGCGAAGGCAGCTTTGTTTTCGATATCGAAAACCAAAACGTACTAACGACTACGCCACCGAGCTCCTAACATAAATTATTTTTCACATAACATTAATATTTGAATGTGTGTAATTGTCATATATTGTTACATTAGTGTCATCCATTTTACTTTATTCGCTAATTACGATCTGAAATTGAATCCATTATTCACAAGCACTGAGCGTCCATAGGGGTACTGTAGGTGTTAAAGCAAAGAAGGGACAATCTCAGAGGCATTATCGGATTCCGTCGCACCCGCGCCACAATGGATGTCTTGGCTAGCCGGCTTACTCGCGACCCGACTACTTTGTACCAAATCACTTCGCCTCGATTTATTACCCACTGTCCCCTTTACCCCACTCTCCCCCGATATAAATCGTCGAATAAGTGTTGCCATATTTACCGGTGACGTGTTACTAATCGCCGCCTTGTGTTGCCAGTTGTGACTCGTGAATAGTAATTATTAATCCGGCCATCCGATGACGAATCTGAATAATTTATATTTGAAATTTATTGCGGTGGAGCCACAGATCAGGTTGGCGCATGTGCGCTTGCTTTAGGTTGTAATTTTAATTACATAGACAATAAGTTATACAGCATGTGTGTGTGTGTGTGTTTGCAACATAGGTACTTACGTTATATAGTGATGTTACTCCTACTTACAGACTGAAACTAATTATTGATTTAATTGGGATACTTATTGTTTTACCAATTTTTGTTCACGGTTAATTTAAAATTTTTCAATTATAAGTTCTGTTATCTGTGTGTTACGGAGTTGGGACATGAATGTGTGGACCGGTACGACACAGTAAACAAGCTACAAAATGTACACAAGAAAATGGAGTGTACCATCCTAAGCACCAAGTTTATCTATCCCGTACCAAACATAGATCCGATAATGTACAAAAGTGCAAGATATGTAAGTGTAACGTGAAGCTTAAGGGACAGAGGGCAAGAAACTTGGCACGCTATAAAGACGATAGGTGGAGTCCGTCCTTGGCCGAATGGGTAGCCAAGACAAGGGAAAAGACGGCGCAATCGACCTATCATGAGATGGGTCGAGGATATCGAAAAAATCGCAGGGGAGGGTTGGCACAAAAGCAGAAGGATTGGCGCAAAAGAAAGGAGGCGACCTTCAGAAGACGATATTAAGCTGGTATATTTATTTATTGATCGTAATCAATAAATAAAAACTGATGATCGAATTCTGGCGGCTCCGACTAATTGGTTTTTGTCATTCGACGAAGTATATATTATATTAATTTCACTACCCCTATCTAAACATATGAAGGAGGAAAGTGACTGACTGACTGACCATCAACGCACAGCCCAAACGGCTGAAGCTACAATCATGAAACTTGGCACGTAGGTTCCTTCAGTAGTGTAGGTGAGCACAAAGAATGGATTTTTGGAAATTTTTGGGTAAAATAGGGGGTGAAAGTTTGTATGAAAATCCGTCAGTTTTAAATTCAGGATCTTTAAATTTTGGATATAGGCTGAAGATTAAAAAATAATGTATACATGTCTCAGCGATTTTCATGATTCCATCCCTATGAGGGTGAAAATAGGGATGAAGTAATGGAAATAATGAAATGGTCTAGAGACTTGAAATTTTGCTCATAGATACCTCATACAGTGTAGGTATCCTCTAAGAAAGGATTTTTAGAAATTCTAGCCCTAAGGGAAATAGGGAGAGACAGTTTATATGAAAGTCCGTTAATCTTGAAGTAAGGGTCTTTATAATCTGGATTTTGGATTTAGGCAGATGATTAAAAATAATACTAATACTATGGATTTTTAACTATCCCAAGGTTACCCTTTAATTTTTCAAAGTATCTAAGATCTTGACGTGTCATCCCGTGTGATAGTTAAAAACCACGAACGAAGTCGCGGGCATGAGCTAGTATATCTATATACCTACTTCCGCAAAATACAATAAAGAAATTAATTACGATCCTGCGAAACAAAAGAGATCGGCATCACAAAATTAAATTGCCCAAAAAATTCATTCTCATTTTGATGCCTTCGCAACATCTATCATTTTTACCGTCGGAAAACATTTCATCAAACGGATTCCGGCAAACCAACCCTTCGTTGTGCCTATTTACTCTCGACCAGTTCGCTTGTTCGTAATCAATCGACCAAACGATGTGGGTCAGTACCGAACTGTCGTAATTAGAGTGTTTTACACTGACCGATGACAGGTTACCGTCGAAATGCTCGGTATGTCTAATGGGCTGCGATATAAAGTGAATTTCTAATAGGGATTCGTCTTGGGTACGTCTTAGGCTGATTTGGGTAATTCTTATCGATCGATCAATTTGAAGATAGGAACGAATGGAGTGTGATATTATATTTAGACTATAAAGGCTTTGTAAATTTAAAGACGATAAACAAATATTTAATATTAATATATTAACACTGTGTCATCAAATAAATGAACGAATATCTTTTCACTATAGTATTATGATGCCATGTATGTACTATAAAGATGAGAGATAATTGTGTTTTAGATAAGATACTAGATAGATTTATCTATAGACAGATTTACCTATAAAATATATTTGTTTATTTATACGATATCGTTTAAATGGAAGCAGCACATTGCTTGCAGACATTCGATGAATGAAGTAAATGTTTTCCTTTCTATCTATATGCTGAAATTATGCAATATGCCGCAAAAGTCCTATTTTCACTATTTACTCAAACTATACAAAGCCGACAAGCTGTATAAGTAGGTACTAATACAGTATCCAGCTCAGTAAATAGTAATCAGACAGAACGCTTGTTCTCTTCATATGCTTAATTAATTAAAAAAGTCCACCCGGTCCCCAGCTCATCGAGTTTACCTGTGACTACATTTGCGTTGTTAACGAACCGATGTGTCATGATTATTTACTTTTTTACTATAATTTATCGAAAATCCTTACAAATTTGTTGGTGCATTGAATTACAATTTTCCCAGTCTGTTTTTAAAGTAACTTATTTTGTAGTTGTAAAATGTTATTGTAAATAAATCGCTTGCTAATGATAAAATGTTATCCTATTAAAAGAATATTATTATTATAAATTTTTATTTATTTCTGTAGTAAATAATAATTTATATGTATAAATCGACATTTTAAGCAAAGTATACAAATCTAAATTATTTCATAGTAATTCCTAAAATACGACAAACAATTACAATGTGTTGACATTCAAAAGTAAATCAATGTTCATAGATCATACTTCACAATAAAGAGCTTAATTTTTTTCCAAATCTGTAATTTTTTTATGATTTTTACTAACACGGCTAATTTAGCCGATTATTGAATTATAACGCGCCAACGGCCGGCGACCAGGGAATTGCATTAAATAGCCTTATTATCCGGTTTAATGCGTGCGCGTTAAGTAAATTTGGTTGTAATCGAGCTAAGCCTTTCCGGGGAGGTTTGGGAAAAATGTGCCCGGATTTATTGGCTTGTTACCGGGCTTAAAAATGGGCCGGTTCAGACGGGACGGAATGTGCTAGGGTGCAGTTGACGAAAGGGCAGGACGTTGCTCATTTTTAGAATTTTTTCCTCCCCTGATTAATTTCGACGTTTGAAATGTCGGTTTGAGGATTGGGAAATGCCTTTAGTTGAATTAAAAATATATTTATTTGAGCCCCGTGTTGCTACGGGATACAAAAAGAATGTGCCAACTGCTTTTCTTGCGTAGCATGTCGTAAAAGGCGACTAAGGGCGTATTGGGTACTGGGTCTGTGATTGTGTAGGCGATGAGCTAGCCACTTGTTACTACTCTTTCACGATTTGTCATCTGACCAAATCCAATTTTTGTATGGCAAAATGTGGTCTTAAGGAACACAGTGTGTGTGTGTGTGTGTGTGTGTGTGTGTGTGTGTGTGTGTGTGTGTGTGTTTGTGTGTGTGTGTTTGTGTGTGTGTGTTTGTGTGTGTGTGTGTGAGCATTTCGTTATTTTTTGATCCGTGTGAAAGGAACCTTGCTGAATATCTTGTCAGTTTCTTCTCACAGCCTCTCTGTGATGAACTAGCTTAAAAAAATCAATTGTATGAACAATTCAGTTTAAATTTATGGTGTCTCAATCCCTGGTGTCGATGCCTTGCTTTTGAATAGCTTTTTCATGCCGTTTCCAAGAAGTTCCCTAAAAAGTATAATTTAGAGATTTTCAGTTCATAAATGAACAAGCATCTTTATATGCTTAAGTTACGTCACATCGTCGCTTTCCTTCAGGCAAACTCAATCAAGCCTCTTATAATGTGTTAGTGCTATAAGTATTTTAATAATCATAACCTCTGATATAAATCATTCGGCTTACTATAAATACAGATAGGTATTACCTCAATACGTGAGTCTCTTTGATATCTCAGTATGCTGTAACTCGATTGCTCATCAAGTATTTTGAGCGACTCCTCGAAGCCCCTCGAGACTCGAGAGCATCTTAAATATTCACAGGGAGTGACTCTTGATCGCATCTTTCAGTTACCAAAACTTTTATAAACGACCCCTCAATATTATTAGTTAATTTGGACGTCAGTGATTCAGACTCGGAGTAATTAATGCAGGATGACTAACTATAATTGTCTTTCATGTTACATTAGAAGTATTAATCATTTTTGGTTCACTTTCTGAGCTTTCTAAGCTGCCTGTGGCAAGGGTCAAGCTTGACCTACTCAAATTATGTTATAAAAGTTTAGCTATTTATCATTATATAAATTAATGCTGACTTTTGAAAATATTCTATAACTTGCAATGTATAGCTTGTTTGGCATGCAGTGAAAAACCTTGAAAAACCATTTCAGTATAATATTTTAATATTGCTACAAGCCTTCAGTAGATGGCTGGCCGCCAAATTTGTCCATTTCATTTCGACGAATAATAAATTATGAACTGACTTCAAAAATAGAACGATACAGACCAAAAATTTATATTTCTCCAGAAATCTTAAAAGTACTCTCCTTATTATTGAAATTCTAACCGACACCCATACAAATTCCTTAAAATTCGGATAAACAATTCAACGGCATTCAGAGGTCGCGATGAATATTTTATACCGTATACACAGAGAATTTGCAACTTTTTTTACTCTTTCAGTATTCATAGTGGCGTAGGGTTGGCAGGATGGATGAGGTAAATTAATAAAAGGGGCGGTTAGTTACAATTACGCTTTTAAATGTAAGCAAGAAGGCGCCTTGTTACACTTTGATTTTTCTTGTGCGACAAGCCATTTGTCGGGATTGCGGGAAAGGAAGAAAAGACTGTAAGTGGCAAATTACGATTATTTTCAGGTTATCTTTGAAATTTACTTCGACGTTTTAGAAACATTGGTCGTGGTCTCGAAAAACTGATGGAATTTTATTGTTTCCGATTAGTTCTGGGTTAGATCTGACTTTTTACAATAATTAAAAGTTAGTCCCGGGTAGTCCCGGTCCCTTGTTGGTCCGGGACACAAAAAGAATGTACCAACAGCTTTTCTTGCCTAGCATGTCGTAAAATGGCGACTAATGCCGTATTGGGTACCGGGTTTGTGATTGTGTAGGCGATGAGCTAGCCACTTGTTACTACTCTTTCACGATTTTTATGTGACCAAACCCAATTTTTGTATGGCTAAATGTGGTCTTAAGGAACACAGTGCTCCTTTAATCTACCCCTACCCCTTTAATCGAACCACAAATAACGAATTAGCACAATATTCACGAAATACATAGAAATATTCCAACATATTTTCTGAACAAACTATTTTTATAGTAAAAATAAGAAGAAAAAGAATGTGCAAAAAAAACATGGTAATGTTATAAAAGCCAAATCTTTTTAAAATTTCTTAATATGCCAACGCCAAGCCATAAATCGGTTCGCAACATTAAAAAATTACATTTGCCTCTATCTCCTCGTCGTCAGTCATTAAGCTTTGATTTCGCAAGCAAAGGGTTTGGAATAAAAATCGCGACCCTCCCAAGAAAAATCGGGCCAAGGAGGGTTAAAAAACCCCGTTGTTTTCTAAAGACGAGGGTAACCAGGTAGCCAAATGAATTGCAAACAGCATTATTATTTCCTTGAGGAAGTCATATATATTGCCAGCCGCTTTATTTTAGTGTTGCCCGTTGATTTTTTACCCCTTTTTATTGCTGCCAAGCCGGAATATACTGCGAACGCACAGCAAGTGCCGGTTGTAAACAACTATTACAACTTAATGGGATGCGGGGTGGAAGGTAAGACAATTTTCCTTATGATTTTCGGTTGTATTTAATTTAAAATCTTCTTAAGTTATGGTGTAGAAGAACGCGCTGTAAAAGTGGTGATATTATGCAGTGCAAAAATAATATTTATACGTTCATATGAAATATGCAATAAATCCTATATCTACATGTAGAACCCTATAGAGAATAAATAAATATCCTCAGACATTCACACCTATCAACTAGTCCCATTTTAAGCAACTAAATGCTGCTTGTGTTACGGATACTAGATGATGGACAAATATATTTAGTTGATAGAATGCACATGCACCTATATAATGAACATCCAAGACTGGAGAACAGATGTCTGAAAATTCGTCACCCAAAAACTTGCCTCCACTGGGGATCGAACCCAGAACCTCTCGAAGCCTTGAGACCAGCGTACAGATCACTCCAACACGGAGGTCGTCAATTTATGGTGTAAAATGTTCTCGTATAATAAACAGCATTAATTTGTAGTGAAATATTTAGAAGGCCGGTACGCCTGGCACATTGCCGAATATATTAAAATCAAAGGGATGCACTGCGCATGTAGTATACATACAATCACGCAATATTATACAATCAATATCATCCCCGAAGGGGGTAGGCAGAGTCCATTAATGAATGAATTTCGTTCATATGACTGCGTCGGTCGGCAGAGTCCATTAATGAATGAATTTCGTTCATATGACTGCGTCGGTCGGCATTATCTCCGGCCGTGGTAAGCCATTTTTAAGTGACTACAGTCGCCGGCTGCTCCTACAAAGTTCACACCACTGGTCACTTACGAGATAAGATCACAATAGCCAGTTAAGCTTAATGTCTATCTCATCCTTGAAGAGGAGATACAGCAAAACAAACCCTGCTGCTTCAAAGCAGAAATAGAGACACGACATATCATCGCATCACCCAGTGATGATTTCTGTTGATTCCTCTTTTCCTCTCCAGTAAGGATACTTCAGACTATGTAACCTGGAGGAAACAATATGATAGTGGACCCAAAACAAGGAAGGAGAAGTTTCGGAGGTGAGAAAAGAAACATGAGAATGAAAAGAGTAAGCTTAACCTGTTAGGATAGACAGCCGTGTGGCAGTTTCAATATTGAACAAGCCGACATAACTCTTAAGAATATCAGAACCTAATTAAAAACAATAAAGTCTATAAGAACGACGGCCTCTAAGCATCCATTACACATAACATAAACCACCAACTAATTACCTGAACAAAGGCTGTAACAAGATAACATCGAGCATTTCTTGGCTGAATAGTTCCGCTCATAAAATCTGCTATAAAAGGGCGATAACTGCCGATTATGGCTGTATAACGGCTCTCTAATAATGAATTGTCTTTAGTATAATGTCCGATCGTAGCCCGGCTTTGTTCCAGTGTAATCAGTGGAAAATAACAAAATTTATCGTGTAGCCGTGGTTGGTAAGCGGTATTTGCCTAATATTGTTCGTTCTCAAATTCCAAACAAATATTTTTCTCTGAAAGCCATCGTGGAATATAATCTTATTAGTAATATACATGTCCTATGTCGTAATTTTGTTAAAAGAGAAATTAATTAAATTTTCAGTGAAAAATTAATAGTAATTTAATTCAATTACGAATGCATTATAACCAAAGAAAGAGTGACTCTTGTAGTTCCTATTACTTAATCACCTAACTTATAAAAACCACAACTATTTTTACCGCTTAAAAAAGGATACTGCAATCCCATTAAAACAATCAACGACAAAGAAATAATTTTTGATTCAATTCATTCCCCTTGTTCGATGCCAACATAAAATCTCTTAGGAGCGAGGCTTTTCCATATTTATGTGTAGCATATAAAGATGTTTATGTCGAAGGCAGGAACGGAGCCAATAAACGTAGATTATCGGGAGTTATGATGCGACTCCCGCTAATGCGACGCGACAATAGGCCGGGCTCTCGCGCACTGCACCGCCTGCCATATTGTATGGAAAAGGACTCCGAACTATACCAACTTTTATAATTTTTATTCATGATTTAAAAAAAAAATTGTGCTTACTTCTATTGTTCAAATGTTGCATCATCTATATAAACATAATATTATCATCACGCCGTTTTCCCCGAAAAGATAAGCAGAGGTGAAATCACCCACATTTCGCTTGATATGTTAAGTCCCATACAACAGGTGGCTAGCCTGTTGCCATGCACCGGGCACAATGTTAAATACATAAAACACAACACTTAATAATGTTAAATATTTATTATCACTTTATTACTTGTATTTTTGTAGTACTGGTAAAAACGCCGACCTGATTGTGTTTCTTTTACTGAATGATTTATAAAAAGAAATATTTGAATTCAGGTTATGATTATTGACCTAGAATAACATAACGCGCTTGAATGATCTACCGACTCGATGATACTCGTAAGTTTTTATATACTTTTTTAAGTTTTGATTACTTTATATACAAATTTATGCAGAAGATTAAAACTAAATCTATAATATAAAATTGGTGCAACTTGGGACACTGCACAAGTCAGTTCTACCTCAGTGACCCATAGATGTGTTCACGCTTCTTATAAATAGAAAACATAGTATTCAATACCAAACTAAACATAGTTCTAATAACTTAGAAAATATTTATGATGAAAATCAATTCATAGATTGCAGATTTGACTTAAAACAGATAATAAATATAGCAATATCCTTCTCCATACCGTTATGGTTGCCCAGAGGCATCACTCAATTCGCAAAGACAAAAAGAGGCTTGGTTCCCGTTATGAAGTCAATTTGTCATCAGAGAACCGAATAATTGCTCTCCGGAATGCTTTGATCGAATTACATCGTGCTTTATATGAGACGTGGAATTTTATATCGTTGTTCGGTAATAAATATAAGAAGGATAATAATACTATCTGTGTTTACAGATTCCGTCAAAATTTTTATTTCGCATGGAATTGTACCTAGTTACTCTAGGTACAATTCAATGCTCTATTTTAAGAAGAAAGTGTAAGAAAGTATCTCTTATCGGCTATTCATTGTAGCTTTGGACAATATTATATTTTATTTATTGCACAATTGAATAAATATTTACTTTGTGCTTCTGCCCTACCCTCTAACCAAATTTCAATGGATATAAATTGGATTTCTATCAATTCGAACACTTTTTTGAAATTATCAAAAGACATGACATTTAACGTTGCATTAAATCAATATTGTTTTGTAAACATTACGTTACAGAGTAGGGCATCTGATCCAATATTAAGATTTGAACAACAAGATTTGAACAACTGATCATAGCAAAAGTTTTAGCTCCTGCAGTGGTTAAACTCATCTAATCTATTTTGTTAAAATACCATAAGTAAAAAATATTGTATATATTAAGAATACCTGATACTTAACCCAATCTTTAAGTAACTTCATATCCTTCAATGATATTTGGCTATTTGAATTGTTTTCCTCATTAAACAATATAAAAAATGGTCCCCGTTCAGCGACCTCACCGCCGAACAAACACTTCCACAATGAGTCAATGTTGACATTCCCCGATCTCCCCCACACCAGACAATAAATCGCATAAATAAATTACCTTTCGTCAATATACTATGATCTTATTTGTCGAACTCCCTACACTGAATTGATTTTTATGTTACTACTTAGTAGTAAACATGCAATGCTAATATCACAATATAATCAGTCGAGCAAATAATTCAAAATCACTTTTTAAATAATAACATAATTGTATGTTTTTTAGTTTTTCATATAAAATTTTTAGATTGAATTGTTAACGCCTTGATGATCACGAACACTGGTGTTCGCAAGCTATAGAAACACATATTGTTAGTACAAAATTTCTTAAGTATTAACTAATATGCTAATAAAAATATAGTAGGCATAGATTGGGCTAGTGTCATAATTAATTATTAACCAAAATATAATAACAAATGGTCCTGTAAAGTTTTTACAGCAAAAAGTAAAATATGGCGGAAAAAATGGAAAATACACTTTATCTCCGAAAATAAAAAAGGAAACATTGGCCAGAAACAAATCAGTACAAAATTCCGGGACGCACAGGGGAGTAAAGATATCGGCGGACGCAAACAAAACGATATGTTGGCCGAGCCGTCGTAAAAAACACGTTAACATCCATTCACATTTTATGCCCTCTATTTGCGAGGGCTCTGACCACTGGCCGGTACAAAGCAACTGATTACACCTAACAAAATAGCCTTTTGTATTTCCGGTTGTTGACGAAATTATTATGTAGACTTTTTTATGTAGAATTGATTGAGATTTGTTTATTAAAACTTAAGTATTATTTGAAAAACGTAGATGAGACAAATTCGGCACATTTTTCTTGTGTCAATTTTTTTAGTTAACAAAATTTAAAAAATTAAAAACCCCCGACTAAAATAAAAAATATACACAAAATATAATTGTCTCGTGGGGTATAGAGCAGTTCCTCGACGAGACAACTATTTTTGTTATTATTTTTATTTTAGAAGTTCAAAATTTTTATTTTTTTTATTTTTCTGTTTTTATATTTATATAATGTACCTAGCATTTGAAACCCCACTCGAGTAAGTCTATCTGTCAACATTGGATATTTCATTTTCACTTTCATTCCTCATATCTTTTAAATGGCTAAGCCGATTTCCATTAAACTTTTAAAAAAAATATATTTGTAAATATTCAATTTTTTATCCTTTTTTCACTCCTTATATCTTTCAAATGACTAAGCGGTTTTTTAATTAACATAGCTAAGAACACTCTCGACTAACCCATCTTTCAAAAAAACAGGTTCAAAATCGGTTCATCGGTTTGAGAGCTAAGATACCACAAACAGACTGAAAGACACACACATATTTCAAACTTATAACACCCCGCTTTTTGCGGCGAGGGTTAAGAATATAAAGAACATTTTAAAGTAATATAAGAACATAATAAATTTCAAACACGTGAAAGGTCCTTCGATGTTAAAGAGAGGCTAGTAACTTTATTTCCCAGACCAATAAAGTGTTCAAATTTTCACTCAAAAGTCACTTCGTAACGGCTATCGCTTTTCAAAGAGTGTCTTAATTCGAAACATTTAATTCATACTTAATTCCTGAAGAGATTATACACCGCTGTCGGGGGGATGATTGATTTAATTATTTGACTCCTTAAGACCTGTCCTGTCTTATAATTACGCTTCATTACTTAAGCATCGCTTTATACTGACTAATTACTTAATAGAAGTAACGAGTTATTTCCATCTCAAAGTTGAACCTTAGAAGTGGAATGTAATCAACATTAAACGGGGTCTGGAAACGAATTATAGAGTCGAATAAATAGCATCGAGGAGACCTCCTTGATCTGTTTAATGTGATTGGGAAGGTCAGCAACGAATTACCCTTATCCGATTAGAAATAAGAGATCATTTAAACACTCCATTCTCCTTCAGTCTTCGCGGCGTCGTCGATATTTTATCTTAGGCTATCTAGTCAGATCCAAAATAATAGTAGAAAATGGATCATATTAAAAACAATGAATCATCTCAACATGTTAAAAAATAAAGATCACGAATGTAATAGTACATTATGGTACAATTGTGTGAAGTTGGAGATTGCTGCTGAGGCGATATTGAGACCAGAGGCGTCAGGACTTGAGCCGAGGAGGGTATTTATCATTAAGTGTATCATACAATGTTTTTCAACACTCTTGCGAAGAAAATAATATTGGGTCCTTACCTATAAAATTGGTGTTTTTATTCTGTCTTAGCAATTTGTCCGTAACTATTAAGTTTCAGAACATTCTTATAAAATAATTACCTCCTCTAAAATTTTGATTGATTTTGATAATTTGTTGTAAGTTTTATTGTGTTACAATTGGACACGGAGACAACTCTTTTTAAGTGCCTCCCGAATACATCATTTGATTTGCATTCACTTAAAAACTATAAATAATTTTTATGACGAGTGATATCACACATATTGCTAAAGCTTGTCTAATGATACATGCCAAATATTATTATATTATCTTTGGATTTGTCGTTGTGAAGATAACTAAAACTAAAAAAGAAAACTAAAAAAACTATGGAAAATGCAGAGTGCCCCAAAATCTCCATACAAAACACCAATTTCATAGGTAAGGACCTAATACTACCTTCAATTCAAAAAGTGTATGAGATCTATGAAACGCATGATATAAATTAAAAGGTGTGTTATTTATTTATAAAACGTTATTTATTTATTTATTAAATATTAAAATTTTGATCAGCAAAATAAATTCAATTGGTCAGCTAAAATTGGTCAGCAAAATAACTAATTGGGTAGCAACTTATAGGCAGCAGATATTTTGTATTGGTCAGCAAAATAACGAATTGAGTAACAACTCATATGTTTTCTCTGCTGGCCAATTGTACAATATATGTTATTGTTTTTTATTACCCTTAAAAATAAAATTTATAATATCTACTCAATTTAGACAAAGTGATTATTGACACAAATTTGTTTTTATAGGTCATAAAAAAATAACCTTAACCTAATATCTATAAGAATACATTTCCTAAGAATTGATCCTTGATCCTTCATTGATCCTTTTTCTAGATTTCATATATTTCCGTAATAATAGGTTGGGGAAAAAGTTTCTTCGCATTTTTTAAGAAAATTCAAAACTTTTTTTAATATAGTTTATTTACATTTAACTAAAGTATGTAGGTACCATTTTGTTCGATAACTTTTTGCCATCTTGAAGGTAGGGACATGATCCCATTGCTATAGAAATTTTGGGACTTCTGGTCAAAATACCGCGACAAGTGCTTTTGGCAGTCCTCTCGTGATGTTAACCTGACACTGCCTAAAGATTTCTGAAGAGACCGAAACAGGTGGAAATCTGAAGGACTATACGGCGGATGCATTAACACCTCCCAGCCAAACTCTCTTATTTTTGCTGAGTGGCTAAAGATGTGTGAGGTCTAGCGTAATCATGATGAAAAACCACACCCCTTCTGTTGATTAATTCCGGCCGCTTTCTCTCAACTTCTTGCTTTAATCTCATCAGTTGTTCGCAGTAGAGTTCAGAATCGATGGTCCTGCCTGGTGGTAACAGCTCATAATGAATAATGCCCTTCCAATCCCACCACACACACAGCATCACCTTGTTGCGAGTTAACCCGGGTTTCGCCACAGTCTGTGAAGCCTGACCGGCCTTTGACCACGACCTTTTTCGCACGTTCTTGTCGTACGTGATCCACTTTTCATCACCAGTTATCAGCTTCTTCAAAAATGGTTCGGTTTCATTACGTCGTAATAAAGAATCACAAATGAGTACACGGTTCATTAGGTTTCTTTCAGTGAGCTCGTGAGGTACCCAAATGTCGAGATTTTTGTGTACCCAGTTTTTTTCAAATGCGCCAGAACTGTTTTGTGGTCAATTCCCAGTTCTTCAGCTACGTCGTAACTACTGCCATGCCGATCTTGCTCCACTTTTTCAAAAATGGCATCCATTTTATCTGTAATAGGGCGACCAGAGCGACGTGCAACTTTGACATCAAAATTTCCGGATTGAAAACGCTTAAACCAAATTTGTGCTACTCTCACAGACACTGCACTAGGTCCATAAACATCGCAAATTTTTTTCGCGGCTTGCGTTGCATTTTTACCTTTTTTGTATTAAAAATTTAAAATGTATCGAATTTCTTCATTAGATTCACTCATCTTGGCGGTACGAAAAACAAATCACACATTTTCCTAATTTGAATTTGGAATTATGTTCTTTAAAATTTAAACTTTCAATGATACCAAAACCAGCCAGATACAAATAGAAGAGATTAACCAAAGCCAAGAGAGAGCCAAAGAGATTTTATTACAAGTTTATACATACTATAATGCGAAAAGACTTTTTTTCCAACCTAATATATATATTGATGTCCAAATAATTATTTTGCTGCCTAAATAATTACTTCCCAATAAAAATTTCTATATCACTTGTCAATAATTGTAATGAAAAAGTCAAATTTCATAGCCATCATGGCCATCAGGCCCATAATGATTTGATGATTTGATTTGATTGTAAACGACAATAAGTAGCTGTTTGTACTTATTTTTCTTGTACTTATATTCCACTTCACGCGCATCACACATAATAGTACATTATTGCAAAGGCAGCGAAATAGGCAATCGCAGGTTGAGTATGAGTTTGAAGGCCGAGCCGCAGGCGAGGACTTCAATGATACGAGACAGGCAATTGCCATTTCGGCCGAGGCATATATAGTGCTTTTCTTTAAAAAAAATGCAAGGAAATTTAAAAGGGCCCTTAAAGGGCGTACTAAAAGGTTTAGGGAATCATACTTTGCTCGTACATCCAGAGCATGGAATTCTCTACTGGCACACGTGTTCACTCTTTCCTACAGCATGGGCTCCTTCAAAAGAGGCGTGAAAAGGCATCTTGTGAGCCAGCAAGTTGGAGGTTGCTAGGCATGCATCCTTTGGTGCTGCCCTTGCATCCTTCGCGAATGGACTTATCTACTGCTTACCATCAGGTGGTGTTAAGTCATTTGCTGGGCTGATTATAAAAAAAATCATTTAATTTTACTAACAAAATAACAACGAACTGCCGCCAATTTTTATTTTTATTTTATAGTTTGTGCCGAAAGGTAAACTCATCTGCGGCTATACAGCTACAAGAACGCAATGTGTACGATAGGTGAAAGAGTTCTAAATTCAAACAGCACACCGTTTCATACAACATTGCCGGCGCGCTCTTCGTTTCAAATTCAAAGTACGCGCCGGGAAGTGATTTTGGTTTTTCAGTCTACGTAAATATGATGATCCTTCGCGTGTTCTTTATTCAAAGGTAATGACATATACCCGCATGTTTAAGAAAATTATATTAGAATGTAAAAGTATAATATGATTATAACAACAAGTTGAATAAGTTTCAAGACGCTTTGACTCAGGGCAGCACGCTGGTAGAGGACTCTATTTACGTTTTTTTATATATATGTGAACGTTTTCCGTCAAGTTGTGACCATAACAACAACCTCTGCTTGCTTTAGGACAGTTCATAGAGTTGAATGTAAGAAATTATGGATAAGACATAAAATATTATTATTATGGATAAGACATAAAATATAAATATTATTAAAGAAGTGATTTCTTTATCCCCGAAGGCGTAGGCAGAGGTGTTAACATCGACAGCGTGCCTAATACCCTACTCGCTAATGATATTTCAATGGATTGGAATTGGATTTCTGTCATTGAACATTATTGTAAGTACCCGTGTGTATATTTAATGAATGTGGCGCTTTTGTTACTTTCAATAGTGTCCAGTTACAGAAATCCGATTCCAATCCATTTAAATATGATAAGAGAGTAAAGCTGGTATATATAATATCATAGGATCTTACATACACTCCTACATAAGCAACAGGGGGTCAGGATGTTGTTATGCATGAGCACAATGAAAAGCAAGCGATATTCTAAACTGAATAATTATTATTTATTTTCATTGCTCATTTCAATTAGTTATACTGGATTTTTGAACGAATGATTTCTTAAAACAAATTCGTGGTTCTTTTAATATATCTGGTTGGAAAATACGAATAACAAATAATTCCTTCGGCAGCCCAGCATCATCCAGGGAAAAATAGGTCAGAGCTCCCTTCCCCCAGGCGGCCTGATAAAACTTTACCAACAAACTTTTGTTTTGAGCACCTTGAAGGCGACACTGCACTCGGATAAAACCGATTTTGTATCAGTAACGGTCGACGGATTATGATTTTCTCTTATTTTTCCTTATTATGTACTTCTGGAGTAGATTCTGCTGTGTTTGTGTGAAGATTCCGACATTAAATACACCTACTCTTTTGTATATTCAACACAGTGTTAATCGATTGCCTCTCTACATTAGATTACAATGAAACTGAAGAACTGTTGCAGAGCAGTATGTCTATAATATACACACACATACCTATACACACAGACACACACACACTTGTATACACTCAATGGCAGAGGGCGTTGTTATCATGAGATAGTACAGGTTTTTACCTAGTTCGAAAATCAGAGACTTCTTTATACGCTATGTAATTGTTGGTGAATAAAATTATTATTATTAAATAAATAAATAAATATCCTCAGACATTCACACCTATTAACTAGTCCCATTTTAAGCAACTAAATGCTGCTTGTGTTACGGATACTAGATGACGGACAAATATATTTAATAGATAAATACATATAATTATTGAGAATATACATAATATAATACATTATTATTCAACACAAAAATAACCCTCTATCGTTAATTTCGACAGAAAATATATTTTACTATGTAAAACTCTTTGTTGTGTTATATATTAAAAAAAACATGGATGAAGGACCAAACGTTTTTCAAGAAAGTTTGCTGTTGCCGTTATTCTACTCATCCATGTGTACTCGGTCGAAGGCCTGTGTCCGGGAGTTGGGAGGTTTGATGAAAATACAGTCAGTAATTCTCTTACTTTTGGTATGCTTGATATGCTATATAAATATCAATACATGATTATATGATTGGCTATTAAAAAAAGTGGCTCATGAGTTCCTTGCCGGGTTCTTCTCTTGAAAAGCCTTACTCTCGGAATCCGGCCGAATCGATTACAATCACAGTCAAAGCGCTGGGGTAGTACTTGCTACAAGCGCTCGCGATAATAAGATTAATATTATACTTTTAATGATTATTTATATTGTAAGATAATTATGTAAAATAATGTTGACGATTTTAAGTGCCAAGTTTGACCTGTGAAACAATGTTAAGATTTGATTTATTTTGAATAAACCAAAGTATAAGAAGCATAAGAACTAAAATCGAAAATTTATTTATGACTTCCACCGCTAGAATCGGATTTTATGATGCCAGCGCTGTGCTAATAGCATTTGATTGCCGGCGTAATCTAAAGAGATAGCCGAGCCCGAGGGAGGCGGGGGTTCACTTTTAAAGATATTATATTATCCAGAAGGGTTGAGGGATGCCCATGCGTCGTACGTGCGCGCCGCTGCCATCTGTCTTCGGCCGACTGAAATTTATTTATGGCTGAAACGAGATTCGGAAAATTTGAGCACAATAACCGGTCTGGGAATTTAAGCAACAATTTCGAGTTGGATTTGAGGATAATATTTACACCATTATATTCCACTGACAATTAATAATTTTCTTATTGAGAAGCATCATATTTTACAGTTATGAAAAAAATCATAGAGTTGATTTATTAAATTATTATATACAGATAAAAGAATATTAACTCCATCCCAATTAAGTGGTGGTCGTGGTTACAATACAACCCTTTAAAAAATTACCCTTACTACATATTAGGTAGCTGCAAATTTTTTGTAATAAAATTTTAAATGCATTACAAGTTAACTTTTAAGTTTGTTCAACTTTTAAATAAATAGTGTTTCAATGTAAAAGTTTCGAAGACAACAATTTTCTAGCTCCATTACGAAGGCGGCGGATAGTAATTTTCTTACAAATTCAAGCGGCAACATAAATTATGCAAACGTGTCGCAGTAACCATAAAAAATCAGTACTGTCTCCTCGGGACGTCGGAATGTATTGAGACGGGAACTGGACTCACATAAATTTATTATTTTCCACTGCATAAAGCATAAATCCGAATCATTGGGCCTTCCTCGAGGGCTGTTTGCAAAGTTCTGATGTTGAGACGATGGGTCGTGCTGGTGACAGCCAGGCGACTGGACCGCACTTCGTGCCAAATAGTTTCACATTTTGAGTCTGAATAACATTACTATTGTTGTATTCATTGTATGTTTATATACTAGAAAATAATGTCTCAAACTGAATACAAATCATTCTTGAATAGTTTTCTTGAAAAAATATTCAATTTCTTTAAAAAAACAACCTGTCTTTGTTCACAGGGTAATTCTCTCTTGTGAAGAGTATTACATTTAGAAGTCACAAAGCATAATCTTTAGTTGACATTCTACTGGCAATGGCAGTGCGAAGGTGACCACTTTTCATCACATAAATTATCTCCTAGTTTGTTCTCTAATTCACACTTTCATAACCTTAACTGGACTAAAGTAGAAAATCATAATACTAAGATGCCCAAAAACAAAATCTATAAATCTATTTCTTTTTGGTCATAAAAATACTATCCAGGAAACGAAATAAGCGCAATATGTCACAACAAAAGCCACCCTTGACAAATCAAAGTAGGGAAATGTATTGAAAATGCAAAAATATTATAAGTCCGGCGCCTTCACACAATAGACAAACCTAGAGCGCACTTGTCACTCGCATGGACGGAGGGTCTGTATGTATGGGAAAATATACATAATTTGGGTTCTGTAGCCGATCAAGTAAAGGAGCTTAAGCCGTACGAAATTTATATGTAATTAGATATCCTAGTTCTAAGGCATATGTTAATATTCTTCAATTCAATTGGGCAGGGTTTGATCACTATCTCGTGTAGTGCTAAGAAAGACGAAACCTAGGGTGGGACAAACTTGTTTAAAAGTTGTTCACTCGCAATTTAAGTATCATCAGATTATATCTATCGAGAACTTTGACAAGAAGTTCCATAACTTTAAAAAAAAAGAAGAAATAGGATTAGTGTGAGTAGGATATAGAATGTAGCCCCATGACACAAAGAGTGTGGATTATTAACTACCTGTCTAGTTAGCCATTGTGACCAGCGTTTAAAAAATGTTTTACGTTGACAGGAAATTTTTAAAATGAGCGTTATAAGAGTAAAGTATTTAAACTGATTAAAAAAAACCTATTTTTATGTTTCTTATTTTTCTTATAAACGAAAAATAACTATCGAAACATTTGAAAACAAATATGTTATTACGCACTAAAACCGAACCACTCTACGAAAACCAACTCGCACTTGCCCGCTGCTATTTTAAATTAGATTTGAGACCCGGTCGTGGACAAATGTTTACTATTGAAAATATGCGGGCGGTTGACGTGACAGAAATTCAATGCATCAACTGGCAGTGCATAATAAAGGGCAGCCGGGCACACTAGTATATTGAATAGTTTTATGGAGAGCTCTCCGGCTGTAGGCGAGTTCGTAGCTTCTACTATTGTTATGCCGTCTTTCAGAGTTCTGCATTGAAACTGTGATAACTTTCATTCATTTTAAGAATTGTTTGCGTTTCTGCATTTTCTTTTAAGCCCTTTGTTTTCTTATCCGCCCTTCTTATAGAATTAGATATAGAAAAGGATTAATTTTAATTTTGTACCTTACGCAAAAAATATAAATTGTGAAACATTTCTAAACAACTGGCATTTATATTCTTTACTTCTTCTATGTGTCTTTCTGTATTCATCTATGTCTATATCAATTTAAGTTCCAATTGTTCACAGCTTAAGCTGCTTAATTTAGGCAAGTGAGTGTGAGTTTTATAAATACATTCCAATGAATCTCATCCTTTATCGTCTTCTAATAAGTAATAATGATTAACTGTCGATAGTGTGTAAATTTCTTTAGAACGAAAACTATACCCAAAAAGACTTTATTAAATACGTTTCTGAAGTAACAACAATGAACCAAAACCACACATCGCTCTGCAAAAACCTTCAAAACGCCAGTGGGCAACGTTGTCTCCATAAGTAAATAGTCGTGTCTCAATAGTCCTAATAATTGCTGGGTAGGCGCGTCTCGCCCCGAGCTCTGCGGAAAACTTTGGACTATGTACCAGTACACATCTGCGCTGGCCGCAGACCAAGTTCTTGAACAGTGTTGCGGCGGTGACGGCTCCCAGATATGTCATATTTGAAACCCCCCAAGCCCGTTGGACATCTTCTCGTGTAATGCGCCGACTGATTGTAGTTCTACTACGACTGACACACTTGATACTTTTGAAATATAATACGGTAAATATTTAATTACATAGTAATAACACAACAAGAATAAATATTCACAAACATTGTAAATATTGACCCCTTGAGGGTCAAACCAACAATATATTCGCGAACAATATATAATTTTTTGTATCTCATTTTCCATTGTACATTCCACAATAGAAACATTAAATGTTTCTGAACACCGGTGTTCGCGGTGCCCGGCAAGGGGTTATGATTAAAAACAACCTTAAAATTGCTTGGAAAATATTCTTATTTTATCCTCAGCCTATATACGTCCCACTGCTGGGCCTTGCTCATAGAGAAACACATGAGGAGTATGGACCGTAACACCACCACGCTGGCAATAGCGACCGGGACCAACGGCTTAACGTGCCTTACGAAGCACGGATGAAGCTCGAGATCACAAAGTTTTGGTTACCCATCCTCGGCCTAACCATGGCTAGGGTAGCTTTGTTTTCAATCGAAAGCCAAAGCATACTAACCACTACGCCACCAAGCTCCTCCCACCGAGCTCCTCTTCTTTTGCTATGTCATATTCTGTTAGATGAAAGATGTTATTCTAATATTACAATTCTAGACAGTATTATATTTGTGATACTTTTTATGCATCATTCCTTTTTTTTTCACTATCACAAAAAAGAGACGTGCACTGTCTCGTCCAAAGGTTTTCATATAATAATATTATATTATGTAGCAGTTCTTTTATCGCCATTAAGTAGTCACAAAATAATTATAAAAAATACACACACCCACACATATCACGCCTTTAACCCCGAAGGTGCTAACACCCGCCCAAAACTAAACGCTAATAAAAAACCCGTTACTGTAGTTCCTATAAGTTATACACAGTATTAAAATCTGTATTAGATTATTTCGATACAAATTCAATAAGTATTTGTATACTGTATGTTTCCCTAAACTAAATAAATAAAGAAAGTCAACTACTTCCATTCAAATCCCGAAGCTTCGTAAAAATTATAATACAAGAAATTCAAGTATCAAAATCGACCAGCCACTGTATAAGACGATGAATGAAACGAGTTAGTCCACCCACACTTGGCGAGCAAGTTTTCTAACGAAGACGTCACATATGCGGCCCGCAACTTTCACACGAATATTTGTATTTGAGCACTTCATATGCGAAGTGTGTTTGCCCTGGAGACGTTGGATTCGTTCATTTGTAATACGATGATTTCGTACGATCGCTGAAAATATAAGTATATTGAAAATTTTACAAGCTTCTATAATAAGATTAGATCTGGGAGCGTAAAATCCTTGCTTTACTCTCATAAGATTTTTATAGTAACACATATATTTGCGAGAATAACAAAGTAAATATACCAACACAATTTGTTTCCGTTATAACATAATTCTATAGAAATATTTGACTATAAATATGGAGTTTCATTAGGCATTCAAAATGCTTAATAACTTTATGAATCCACCGAACCAGCTGCACAGAAAAACCGAACACAAACAAAGCGAACGAAATGAAGTTTAGGCCAAAAGCATTTCGAAGTCCAAACTCACCACACGTACTTTAAAGCGAGACTGAAATTCCAGGAAATCCTTTAAAATCAGCGGAGCGATCCGCCTCCGAGAGTGACCGCGTCCTGATTCCATTAATGCCTTCCCACCACCCCCTTTCTCGATGCCCAAAGGAAAGTATCTCTTAATCTAAGCTGGACACTATAACGATATTATAAACCATTGCTGCCGACTACAATTCGCTTTTAGAGGGGCATTACCAACTTCATCGCATTTAATCTGAACCCCATTATGAGCATGTAGGGTCGCAGGGCTGACCCGAGAAACAATGACACATTCGGACTTTTATTCTGATCATTGGTGCTGATATTAGTAGTAATGATGGAGACGTGACGGGGAATAATGTGCATCCAATAGATGGTGTCTCTTGGACAAACGTGAGATTTTGATCTATAATGAGCACTTGTTCAGTATAGAGATTCGTTAATACAATAAATAAAATAACATGTTAAAAAGTGCCAAAGTGATGATTCGTAATTTCAATATGGTGAAATGTCAGCAAATTATCATTAAATAAAGCAAAAGCAATATTTAAATCCCTAAATGTAATATGCCACATTTAATTTTTCTCAAGAATTCCATAAACACAGTTTCTTAAAAATGCTCCTATCATCTTTAACGTAAAGTCAAGCAACATTTAGTTATATTCATTCAATGCACAAAATAGATAAAGCCAACGACCATTTGTATAGGTGGGCAAGGGTTTAATATTCAGCAGTAATAACGTAATAAATTACCAGTCAATATAAATTACCCAACCCTGGCAGACAAGAAAGGGCTGCTGTAATGCCCACCGGACACTGGACCGCCAGGCATCTGCGTAAAGCAATTAGCGCCTCTAATGTGGCCAGGCTTTAAGACATGCCTATCTTAAGACAACGCAACGGCCCCTGGCGGTAGAGATGGGACACAGCTGTAGAATATTTATTACGTCTCGTTCCATTTCCCTTCTTTATGAAATTTATTCATCATATAATACAGTATGGTGTGAAATAAAACTTATTTACCTGTATGTTAAATAAAAATAAATAAATAATTAATATCCTCAGAAATTCACCTATCAACTAATCCCATTTTAAGTAACTAAATGCTGCTTGTGTTACGGATACTAGATGACGGACAAATATATTTATTAGATAAATACACACAATAAATTAGACTGGAGAACAAATGTCTGAAAATTCATCACCCAAACACTTGCCTCCACTGGGGATCGAACCCAGGACCTCTCGAGATGGCGGCGCCTTGAGACCGGCACCACACCACTCGACCACGGAGGTCGCCAAAATGTTTCATTTCATCCATAAATATGATGTAGAAGAACGATGTTTATTTGTTTTACATATTTCATAAAAAACCGATGAGTACTTTTAGGGAAATGAGCCAAAACAAAATATTTTAGTCTTTTTATATATTTTATTCTGAATATTTATAACACGCAAAAACATGAATGCAGTTATTTTTAGTTGTTGGAATTTTCATTGCACCTATTACATCACTATCTGCGAAGCACAGTAGATAGGGGTGAAATTCTCGAGACCCGAACACCACATTCCAGGAATAGACGTTGGAATAAGTTTACAAGTTTTAATGCCGCCTTACGATCTAGTCCTTTTTTATTTTTGTACGCTAGACAAACATTGTAATTTATGCAAATTTTAAATCTGATTGCATGGAAATATCTATTTATCTTACGTTACATCTCTCGAACGCAATAGAAACGAATTACCGCATTTCTTTTGTGATAACTATAACGTACACAAAGAAGTGTATAATAAAATTGTGTTGTTACAGCTTTGGTCCAGTACTAAACCTGTGCCTAAACAAATTAAACCAGACTAAGACAGCCGGAGAACTTTGAGCACTATTTTACACATAAGCCTCGAGTATTTACCTCAATAGCTTATTGCCAATAATCCCTGCAACGTTTAGATAATTTATTAGATCAATATTGCCTGAGAGCTGCGCGGCCGTTACGGTTATCTTCCGTTTAATTACTACTCGATTCTACGGTTAATAAGAAACCTTACCGCACTATTCCCATGATTTATTGACACATTCGCAAGTTTCTGAACGGAGATTAGATGTATTAGTAACGAGAATAATGGGAAGGTATTGTAGATGTTTATCGATACAATGTATTTGAGACAATGTGTTTTAGGGTCAGCTCACACAGAGACGCGACAATGCGTGAATATTTTAATAAAGCGACTTAAAATATACTTTATTTACTACACGAAAAGATAAAATTTTCATTGTGACTTAATGAGGTGACAAATGAGAATACGTTGCACCACGCAACACTGCGCCTCGAGATGCCACGCGGCGTACGTATCGCGATGCAGCGGAACAACGACGGTACGCGCGTGCAAGAGCGGTGATGCGTTTCGCGATGCCGTGTGTCGCAACGCGACGCCACGAGACGCAGCCCGAGGTCGCTGTGGCAATGTCTATTTCCGTCCAGACTTGGTTGGAATTGGTGCAGTTCGGTCGAGTGCTCGAGTGAAAATATAATGATAGACTGATTGAATGGATGAATGGTCGCCCGCGGCGAGCACAAAGAGCCGTCGTGCTGCTACGATTTTACGATGCGCCTCGCGACGTAGCGATGAGTCTCGGGGCGCAGCAAGAAATCATTGGCCTCTTCGCGCATTGTCGCACCGCGTCGAGTCTCGGTGTGAGCTAACCCTTTGTGTTAATCGAGATTGGGAAAAATATTACTGGTGTGAGTAGCATCGATGCTGATTATATGTATGCTGTTTTAAATACAAAAACTTTTTATAAAATTGTTTTTGTTATTTATTCAAATTAGTTATTTACTTAGAAATACTGTTGCGACTCCCAGATAATATTGACAAAGGTTTATTTACAAGGAAACACAATATAATTAAGTTAATCAGTCAATGTGTGGCTTACTAACTGAGAACGGCTGCGTTCTCAACAAATACCGAAATGTAAATAAGATTATTTAATATTTTTATGTCCCATTTATTTCGTCTATCGAGTAAAGAGTTCAATTATTTCGTAAGGTAGTAATTGTATTGTTTGTGTATTACTTTATAAGAATAAAATGTACATAATTCCGCATGGACAAATGGCAAAAAACAAATAATGGCAAATTGACATAAATACATTTTAGATTCTAGAATCCTCTAAGAGTCAATCGTATCTAAATGAATAAAAACAGAAATATAATTTTTTTTAAACAAACAAACCTAGTAAAGACCTAAACCACGTAAACCTAAATGAACATGTAACCCTGACATTTCTGTTGAAATTCCTCATATTCATCTATTTATTGAATTCAATTATCGACGTTCATACATGTTATTGCGAATAACCGATGAAGTTAGGAAGCTTCTTAGATTCGAGCTCCCAGAAGTCGGCACATCAAAGTCTGCGTGAATATTCAGTGGCTTCGGACGCCATTACATGGGAACTATCAGTGCCCTTCTAATTGATTGAAATTTATTCAGAGCGCCTGAATCGGTGTAGACGATGTTGGCCTCATGTCTTACTAGACCAGGAACGTATTTAGATTATTATTATCCAACAAAAGAAAAAGATTATTTAAAACAATTTTTCTTTGTGAATATATTTGTCGAAATATGATAGATGGAAAAAAGAAGGAGGAGCTTACGGACAAAGAACAGAAGAAATATTGTACTGGCCACAGTTAAGGCAGAAGAAGAAGACTTGAAACTAATAAAAAAAACTTCAATTTATTAATGTTTCATTAGACCAATAAAAGGATAATAAAATAAATGTTTAATTTCATCCAATTTTGAAAAGCATTTAATTGATTTGAATTAATCTCTATGGCGAAATAGGTAAATTTATTTGAAATCATACCAGACCTTTTTAAATAGTACATAGGAGCTATCAACGTGGTATCAATATTAAATTTCCATCTATTCAGAATACGGATCTGTAATTCCAATGCAGATGAAAGGTTTCTAAATAATTGATTAGCTTTTGTAGACGATGGATACGTCCTGACCTTTATGTTAAGTATTCAGACGAAGAGATGGAGTAGAAGATCGAAATTCAGCTTACTCTTCTGTATGTTTCACACTAATTATTTCTACGTACTACTACTTTTTAGTACTGACTTAATATATTCGTTATACAATAGCTACTTAATTTTGCATCTGAATGAACTAAAAAAAAGATAACAATTCAATAAAGTAAACATTAAAAAAATATCAAGACAAATATGATTTATTTTTTATTACTTCGAGTATAAGTTTACATAAAAAAAACCTCTTCATTTTATGTTTATATTTTCGGCTTCTTTGGTTTTCTTGAATCAATATATCGATGTAGGTACCCTAAGCACACATGAGTGGGTATTAAATCTGCCTCCAAGAGCCATCTGCTGACAAGACGAGCAAGTTTTCTTATCACAGAACTCTCATAAGAACTGCAGCTTCTCGTAGATATGAAACAACGGGATTCAATGTAATGGATGTGGCATTTAATTTAACAGATGTTCAGAAACATCTAACGTTCATATTGATATTTTAAGAACCATATCTACTTTTTAAGTGGATAATGATTTAGTATGAACGCGTAGAATTTTGAGCTTTGAATTCAATATTGAAGACAATGCATGGTGAGAATCCTAAGATCGGTGAAGGATGGGTAAATTAGTATAAATTGGGATATATATACATATATAGAAGGTAGGACACAGCATCTATTTGTCAAGAAAAATAAAAAGATGGACTTTCTAATTCAATTCACCACCGCCAGGGCGAAATTTCAGTTAAAAGCAATATGCACTGTTTTTTCAAAGCCTATAAACCCACTTAATTTATATGTGAATTATTGAAAAAAATTGTTTATGTAAATGAGGTATCTGAATAACTTTGTGGTAGTGACGGTTACAAAGGATCTTAAAATCATATCAGGTTAAAAATGTGTATTTTAAAATAAATATATGCTTAAATCCGCTCCTACTGTATCCAATGACGTAATATATCACATGTAATAATACTTCTTCTCTAACAGAGATTACTAACAAATAATAATAACACGTACTTTCTAATGAGGCAACGTATGTCGGAGTCCATAATTCAGTTACCAGTTCTGTTTCGCAGTTCGTGGTCCCACCATCCACGCGTCTGTTTACCTCGCGATCGCTCGTTAGCGATAATGTTGGGCGACATCTTGCGTCGCCGTTGCAGATCGAACGACCTATCGCAGATAAGCTTCATCAGATAAACAATTGCCGACCGACGCTCTCGTGTTTTCCTTTTTTAAATGTATCGATACGACTGACTTTCTCGTTCAAAAAAAGAACACAATAGCCTTATCGTTAGAATAAAAGTTTTACAGCGATGTTTTCGTTCGTTTTGTTTTGCTCGTATTCTACAGTATTGTCTATGGATTTTAAGATAACATAAACAGTTCAATAAAGAAATCACTTCGCTAGTCAGAAGACCGTGATCAGAATATAATTAGAATCGGATGCTCGCAGCCGGAGTGCATTGCCCTCCCCTCGCGTATTAAATTCGGTTATTAGCCCCGCAAACTTTGATCAGCCGAGTTGACCCCGGACGGAGTTCATCGATCCGCGGTAACTTTCACCCGGATCATAAACTGAGCCACCTACTTTCAAAACTGAAAAAACAGTTCGCAACTCACTTCAAAACTAAGTCTTCCTAATCACGCGGCGCGAACAAAGTTGGCCCAAGTTTTTTCCAAGTTCAGTTAAACTTCATCGATGTGGGATCGTTCACCCTGGTAGGGACACTTGCATACGGCCGACGGCGGGCCATTGAAACAAAATGTGGAGCAAGGTTGCTCGAGATTACTTTCGTCGGGAACTTTTTGCGGATCGATAAAGACGTTAAAAGTTTATTACTTGACGTTACGCTGCGACATAGCTCGTAAAGCAAAGTTACTCTGCGGCCCGTCGCCGATATCTAGAGAAGACTATCCTTGCTTTATATCTGCATCACAGCGTCTACAGAGCGCCATTACATAAAGCCTCAAAGAAACCTTTATTTACTATACACATCAGCGCCGGTAACTAACGAGCGCAATACCTGTTCAGCATTCGTATTCACAAAAGGTTTTTCTACCTACGCCGGCGGCGGGCGTAAAATAGGAGGCGAGTCGGGAAGGAGGCATAAAGGAGAAAATAAAATAAAGACGGAGCGAACGGATGTGAGGTCCACGAAAAAAGTATGAGAAAAGCAGGCTTAATGGAGTGCGCAGGTGAGGTGGGCGGGGCGGTGGGTGGCGCTCGGCGATTGGTCGGCGCCGCCCAGCCGCGGGCACGCCCCCCCGCCCCCCCGCGGCCACCGGCTATCGGCCACCTACCACCCGGCGCAAGCTATGCCTGTGTCGGGAATTAGTTTGCCAACTCTCTGTCTATGGCGGGGCTGCTGTAAGTATGGACGGCGGACTGAATAATCGATAAAGGTGTTTATTGAAAACGGGTAAGGACGAGGCTCTTTATTGCTTCTTTATTATTTAAGCCGATCCCGAAATAGACTGGGATACTAGGAGCGTATAGAACGCCTATAAACCTACAGCAGTACCTACCCACCACGTTAAGGTATTCACAAGTTCCTAAATTACTCTAAATGGTAGAGTTCGCAGTTTCTCCGACATTGTAATTACACAGAACCACATACACATAAAGTATATGTGTTTAAGTAGATGAGAAAGCAACATAAAATAAAAAAGCTTGATAACTTAGTATAGTAACTGTAAAAAGATACTTAGCAATTCCACTTTCGACCCTGTGGATCAGTTTGAATTTTACTCTGGTATAGTTCTACGGAAAAACTCATGTATGATTTCAGGAAGAACAATTGTATGGCGTCTAACGACATTTACTGACTGACCAAAGCTCAAACAAAACAATAAAGATATAACCGATGTTATCATAACAGACTACAAACTCTCGGCAACTCAACGGAATGAATAAGCTGACCTTGGCCTTGCTTGAGCCCACAAATTAATATTCCAAAATTATTCCGGCTTTGGCACACTCTCGCGACACATTTCAAAAATTTACTAAATTTAGGAATTAAGACATAAATGTGGACGTCTATACGATTTGTAGCCACTTATTTTATTTGTACTGGCTTTTTTGTGGGATGGAAAGCAAAGAGCTGACGGATCACCTTCGTTTGCCACTGCCGAGCAGAGGTCTTTCTCATTAAGAAATACATGAGGATTATGAGCCGTAACACCACCACGCTGGTCCAATGCGAGTGGAATCGCCTGATAGTAAGCAATTACCGCCGCCATGGACACCCGGAACACCAATGGAATTAGTTCGTTGTCAGCCATAGAAATGGAAATAATGAATAGATTGAGGAGCTCGGTGGCGTAGTGGTTAGTACGCTTTGGCTTTCGATTGAAAACAAAGCTACCTTCGCCATGGTCAGGCCGTGGATGGGTGACCAAAACTTTGTGATCGAGCTCCTCGAGTGTTTTGGAAGGCACGATAAGCCGTTAGTCCCGGTCGCACTGCTTCTACACCAACTTGCATTGGGCCAGCGTGGTGGTGTTACGGCCCATACTCCTCATGTGTTTCTCCATGAGGAAGGCCGGTGCCCACTAGTGGGACCGATATAGGCTGAGGACAGGATGCTCTTCAAATATTTTATTATGCTTTATAGCTGCTTCGTAACGGATTCGTAGCTGATTTGTTGCTACAAATCAGCTACGAATCCGTTACGAAGCAGCTCCGTTACGACGCAGCAACTAAATCTATTTGATCGAATCTATTCAAGTCGCGAGTGAATAGGCTTCTTCTGGGTAAGCTCGCTCTATCGTCGACATCATCTTTGCCTTAGGCTAGATTGAAGTCAAGAGCAAACCTATCTTAAATTAAAAAAAAACTCGAAGCTGAGTCATATAGCGTTTTTATACGGCTGCATACAAGCTTTTATCTGCGCCCTTGATGTGAATCTCTTTAATAGCATCTGAAACCATAATGTGTTGTATAGCGCTGTTAAACCTTAATTGCTATGTTTTGACGACCTCTGTGGCCTAATGGTTTATACGTTGGCTTAGAGGTGTGTGTTGTCATCTCTGGGGTACTGGGTTCCAGGTCCAGTTGGTCCTGAATCTGGAATGTGATTAAAAATATTCTTATATTTCTCCGATAGCCTAGATTATCTTCCACTTACATTAAAAGGCTACGTATTTAAAATTTTCAACAAAATATTGTAAAAAAAACAATGCTAACGAAATAATAAGTGATAGTTTGGGTTGTTTGACTCTTAGATCACTTTTAAATGGAATAAAGTGTACTACAGCCACAATGCTGTAAATCAATTGTCATATTAAAAAAATATAATTTATAGAATTATTGAGACAATTCTAAGTGTAGGCAAACAGAGCAATTAATATATCACTAATGTCCATACAAAAACTCTCCCCTGCGCGAAGTGCGGAGTAAATGTATCGTGAAATGATGACTGATGGTCGCCAACACTCGATAACACACAATGAGCGTAATTTCTTAGATAATATTGTACTTTTCACTAAATTTAATATAAGGTGCAAAAATATTAGGTACTTTTATAGAATCAGAAAATACCTACTCTTTCTCAATCTAAATATACATTTTGCAACCTTCTTGACTTGTGGTCCTGTATGTATTCTTGAATGGGTCCGCGACGTTTCAATTTCATTTACAAAAGTAAATTCAAAATAATTTTTAACAAGCTTAAGAAATTACAAATACACCGTTTTTTACAGAGACCGCGAACACCGTGTTCGTAGACAATATATGTTTCTATTGTGTCTCGTTTTGTGCCCGTTGACTAGTTAATATATTACTATTATATATATTATTATTATATTACAACATTGATATAATATATTATAAATGAATACAGGATGTAAACGTTTAGTGTGGCCAGGTGATTATTCCGTAAATATAACAGATACAATTAAACTTCAAACTGAAAAAATTATGTAACTTATAGAATAATATATTATGTAACTTATATACAGGGTGTCCCATGGCCATGCCAAATGGAAGGAAAGTATATTAAATATTGAATGTAGGATGTTTCACTGAAAGAAGACATAATTTAATTTTTTATAATAAGTGGAACTACATTCATAGATTTATAAAAAATCGCCTACCTCAACCGGGAATCGAACTCGCGAAATGTGAAAAATAAAAACACCATGTATTTTATGATTACCGTCGAATATCGTTAATCATAAGGATTACTTTTCTTGAGAAACATAGCATCTTCAATGAAAGGAAGATCATGAAATTTAAAATTTTATTCAAATTTTCGTTAGGAAAATTTTGTCTGACTTTTCCGTGTTTCCTATAACTTTTTGAGCAATTACAATGTGGCTGGCTTAAATTAGTATAAAAAAAGAATCGCTCAAAAAAATGCATACAAGTATACAAAATATTACAAACGGTACATTTATCACATACTTATAATAAGGAAATCTTGTATTCTTAAGTATGTAGTAAATACTTTGAAATGATCATGTTATTTATAAGAAACACGGCAAGTTTCAGTAAAACATCCTACCTTCAATATTTAATATACTTTCCCTCCATGTGGCATGGCCGTGGGACACACTGTATAGTAGTTTACATGTGTTAGTATATAACGTCTACTTATTCTTACTTTCTATTTCTTCCCAAAGGTTACCTTGTAGATATTGCTATTAGCGATACGGACGCCTATGTTGCATTGTATTTTTACTGTATTTTTGTGTTTTCTTATGTTGCATTAAGGAATTTTGTCTATCAATCTAATGATTTCAAGTTTATAACAGAGTGGATTACACACAAAAATCACAAAATAAACCAGTGACTGAAAAATGAATAATTATATTTCTGTATAGACAAGGTATAAGAAATAATTTGACAAAGACACAGCCGCCGTAGCGCGCCTTCTCCATAGTTTCAACTTAATTTCCATAAACACATTACAAGTCGCCTCGCTTCGCCTTCGGCTAGGTAAGGCTCATATACTCAGAGTATTATTACTCATAGCTTACCATGTTCATAGTACGAGTATGGGGTTTTCGTTAAGCAGACTTAAGCTGAAATGGATAATCTATAGAATTTCATAAAAACCATTGTTCATAGCAGAATATTTAGGACCTTTTCTTACAAAAGAGTGTAAGTAATTCTTAGTTTGAAATAAATTGCGTTTATTTTAACATATTCCCTACACAGAAATAAATAAAAGCATATCCAATAGATTCACTGTACAAAACATAACACAGCTCTCTCAATTATATGGACCGTATCTATTCATACGAAAAACATGGATCATGTTAAGAGCCGAAACAAAACAGAATCAACACATCGCGTTCGAAAATCGAAATGAATACGAACACGGCCGAACGCACGAATCGGGAAAACTTCCGTCGTTCTTTTCCCGGTTCGTGCGTTCGGCCGATATTTTTCGTTCGGATATTTTAATGGGGGAAATATCCCCAACCATTGTCCGGCCGGCACAATGCCTTTACGACACCGGGTAAATAAGGTTTCGCAAAATGTAAAAAAGCACACAGTTTGCGGGTAACGGGTAAACACGTCGCCGTACCCCTTATTGAGTCGATCTGGCCATTTGAACGCTCCCTCGCCCTTTGCGATTCAGAAAAAAAGAAAGTCGGCTTGCGAATTCAATTTTCGATATCCATTTTTGACGTTCCGTGATTAGAACGCAGTTTGGTCGTTAGCGGGGATGTTTCGCATAGGAAACGATTCGTTTACTTCGTTTTCGTTTACCAAGTGCGAATTTGTGCCGTCCGTTTTAAATGGATATTCTGAATCGCTCAGACTGGGATTTGCGTATCAAAAGTGTATATGGCGTTGACATAGCAACATACTGGGGACCAACTTATTGTTTTTGCGAAACAATAACTCAGTAAAGTATTGTGCTTTATTTATAGTTTCAACGTTCATATTGATATTTCGGTAAAGCCTTCGGTAAATTCACGATCGGAATTCTATCCTACTACAAAAATATCAAAATAGCAATAAAAACAAATAATATCCCCAATAAATGAACGGAACGGCCTCTAATACATCTCACGAGTGTCATCGAATAGTCTTGCAATAATAAATATATCATAGTTATCCTCCTGGGGCGAATAAAAGGGAAAATGAAGCAAATCGTCCCAAACGGTAGGGTCTCGAAAGAAAACCGATTAATATTAACTGAAATTGTTATTGCTCCTCCTAAGCGCCGATTTAATATTTTTATAGCTGACGAACGAAAGAGTTGAGTATCTAACTTATTTCAATACTCATAAAGATGTTTGGAAGCAATAATCATTGGAGATATTACGATTGCGACGTTGAGTGGGAAATTAAAATCGCTTGTTATCGCCATGTTATGAGCTATATTCATTGTAAGTGAGATCATAAAATTTTGTGAATACACACGAAACGTAAAACAAGGAATGTTGGAAGATAGGACGTGAGCACGTTTTACACTTTTGGCTTATGTAAAAACGCTGTTGCTCTATGAATGTTGCTGGTCATTCTATTAATTTAAAATGATGTGTTATTTACTGTTCATCTCTTTGGTTTCTTCAAAGTTAATAGTATAAATCCAAATAACATCAAGTAGAATCAACAGATGTTGCAGGAAATCCTTGGCTGTTTTCTAAAGCAAAAAAAAATACATCTCCTTATTTTCTTCAGAACGGTCTCTTAATTTGTTTTTATTTTTGAGACGCATGCTTACAAATAATTAATTCAGTAAGGGACCCAAAAAAAATTGCAAAAATTTGCTTTAATCAAATCTCAGTTCATTAAATGGTAAATGAGAAACAGTCATTACGTTCCGCGGACGAAATTATCCCCTTAACGAGCGGGAGTCGCGGTTCTTACATTAAAATATAAACAGTGCGTACCCCTTCTAGCGGAGTCGTTGTAGGGCCGAATCGTCATTTTGTCTGTGACACGACGCAGACGGGCGTTTTGGACGCTGCGTTTTTCTTGCGTCTATAGCTTTACAATTTTTGTTATAAATGTGAAGGCTTGCTTAGCTTTTTATGTATTGAATAACTTTGGTTATACTGAAAATCATGGCTTTGTCTGGGTAAGAAATTGAATGTAATGTTTTAAACTTGCGTGCGTGTTATAAACATAGGGCTAATATTAACATATAGCTATGCCCCCTGGCGAACTTATCGAAAATATTGTGCTCAACGTTTTTTGTCAGTTTATATAGTTTTAATAAATTTTGTTTTAGTAGTCATACTCTTAATTTGTATGTAGGCACATAAGTTCAATATAAAAAAAACTATTGTATTCATCTTTTCTGGCACTAGCCACACAAACACAGTCTCATCGTAGCCATATCTTTAAGTGTAATCATCCATTATTGCACAAAAAAACGCTATTAAGAATATCCAGTTCGCATGATTCTCAAAATAGTCAAGTTTATCCAGGCTTATGTACTGCTCCATAGCAACGAAAGTAATAATGAGCTGGTTTTTACATATTGAAACTCGCTGAGTAAATTTTTCTATAACCATTATTCCTATAAAAGTTGACATCATTTAATTATGAATTAGAGACGTAGATGATGATCTGCATACGAGATAATTTGCTATAAAAGTAGATTATAGAAGCTTTCTATTCTTGGTTCGTAGCATGTCGTTTTGTGCAGTAATAAGTACCAGTAAAATCGCTCGTCTGCACTCGCCCATAATAAGAGGGTTTCATCTAAGTGTGGAGCGCGCGGAGCGGTCATCTCAGGCGGGATCACACCCCCGGGCGTCGTAGCGGGGACACCGGGATTTATCCCGTCCGAATGACGCCAGCGACGCCTCTGCGACGCTCTCTGTTTTACGACACACGGTAAGATCTTTTTAACCGTAATTAGATCAACATATATAAGGGTCGATAAACCTTATTTGGTAGTAGTAAAGTATATAAATAAAAAATACAAAAAGTTAAGGATTTTTCTTCACAATTTCAATTGTGTCGCACAATACAATAACATAAATGCTAAGCGTTTGTAAAAATAATATTTCTTGGAAAGTTTTACTGTTGACTACAAAATATATTTGAGACGAGGGAAACTTGGGATACAAAATTGTTATACTTCGACTTACTACTAACGGCAATAAGAGTTTCTGAAAAAGAAACTCAATATAATATCATTAAAATAAGTGTTTTACGACTTTGATAATAAATAACGTAAGGTAATATTTTGAAACAGAATTACAGAACAGTAAAGCTATCCCTGATCTGTACAAATATAACTATTTTCCTTGCACCTTTTACAGAACGGTCCAATTCTGCAGAAGCAAGTTCGTGCAAGGTAATGAATCTTGTTTGCATGCAAACACACGTCGAGACCGCATTGGACTTTACATTTATTAAGTGCTGCTACATTAACTTAAGAAATTCAAGCTTAAAGCTCAGTGGAACAGTTAGTGGAAAACACTATTTTCACTTGTAGATTTATGTAACCCATGGTCTGACACTAAACCGGATTTAGACGAGACGCAATTGATTTCTATTGTCAACAAAAGATGTCAGTTGATGAGATAATTAAAAAGTGGGTTTTTGAAATGAAATTGACAACAAAACAAACCATTATTTAAAATGTGCACATGATGATTGTAGATCGTAATTTTTCCCGGCCATTGGCATCTACTGACAAGATTGCTCTCTCTCAGAAAGTTAACACTAGTAGAAAAATTTATGAATGTTTTTAATTACTTATAAACTGCTACATGCAGGTTTATGTTGATTTATATAATAGGTTGGGGAAAAAGTTTCTTCGCATTTTTTAAGAAAATTCAATACATTTTTTAATATAGTTTATTTACATTTAACTAAAGTATGTAGGTACCATTTTGTTCGATAACTTTTTGCCATCTTGTAGGTAGGGATATGATCCCATTGCTGTAGAAATTTTGGGACTTCTGGTCAAAATACCGCGACAAGTGGTTTTGGCAGTCCTCTCGTGATGTTAACCTGACACTGCCTAAAGAATTCTGAAGAGACCGAAACAGGTGGAAATCTGAAGTTGCAAGGTCAGGACTATACGGCGGATGCATTAACACCTCCCAGCCAAACTCTCTTAATTTTTGCTGAGTGGCTAAAGATGTGTGAGGTCTAGCGTTATCATGATGAAAAACCACACCCCTTCTGTTGATTAATTCCGGCCGCTTTCTCTCAACTTCTTGCTTTAATCTCATCAGTTGTTCGCAGTAGAGTTCAGAATCGATGGTCCTGCCTGGTGGTATCAGCTCATAATGAATAATGCCCTTCCAACCCCACCACACACACAGCATCACCTTGTTGCGAGTTAACCCGGGTTTCGCCACAGTCTGTAAAGCCTGGCCTGGCCTGGCCTTTGACCACGACCTTTTTCGCACGTTCTTGTCGTACGTGATCCACTTTTCATCATCAGTTATCAGCTTCTTCAAAAATGATTCGGTTTCATTACGTCGTAATAAAGAATCATAAAGAAGTACACGGTTCATTAGGTTTCTTTCAGTGAGCTCGTGAGGTACCCAAATGTCGAGCTTTTTTGTGTACCAAGTTTTTTTCAAATGCGCCAAAACTGTTTTGTGGTCAATTCCCAGTTCTTCGGCTACGTCGTAACTACTGACATGCCGATCTTGCTCCACTTTTTCAAAAATGGCATCCATTTTATCTGTGATAGGGCGACCAGAGCGACGTGCATCTTTGACATCAAAATTTCCGGATTGAAAACGCTTAAACCAAATTTGTGCTACTCTCACAGACACTGCACTAGGTCCATAAACATCGCAAATTTTTTCGCGGCTTGCGTTGCATTTTTACCTTTTTTGTAGTAAAATTTTAAAATGTATCGAATTTCTTAATTAGATTCACTCATCTTAGCGGTACGAAAAACAAATGGAAATCACACATTTTCCTAATTTGAATTTGGAATTATGTTCTTTAAAATTTAAACTTTCAATGATACCAAAACCAGCCAGATACAAATAGTATAGCCAAAGAGATTTTATTACAAGTTTATACATACTATAATGCGAAAAGACTTTTTCCCCAACCTAATACAATGTGTTCATAAAGCTTAGAGATAAATAATTTTTATTTTAATAATTATCATATGCTCGTTACAGACTTAATTAATTACAATATAAAAGGTATCCCTTTCAATGGAAATAATTAATACAAAAACTTTGAAGGTCAAGAAACAAAGCTACTAATTACATTTAGTTCATGTCTATTGTAAAGTAATTGTAAGAAACGAGTTAATTGTACAATTGGCATGAAAAGCGTTAAAAATCCCTCATTTTGAGATGATATCAACAAACAGGCTTGTCCCATTTTAAAAACAGATGAAATCGGTTGTTAAAATCTTTGTCTAATAACTTGCTTGGGAGATATGAGCGTGATAAATGACATGTTATAATTCATAAGAAATTCTTGTAAATTGAGGAAGATCCATAATTAATGTTATAATCATAGCTCATACATTGTCCACTTTAGTCGATTTTTCACTCTCCCGTGAAAACTGGTTCACAGTTTCACTATTTATACCTCTTTAATCTCCATCGCCATAAATGAGATTTCACTGGCTAACCTCTTTTTCATTTTGTAGCTTTCATTCCAATTCAACTTCTGTCGCCGTCTATACACAGTTACAAAACTGCGAGTTAATTGGAAACAGTCGAACTCTAGTGGCATTAAAAGAAGTTTAGTGCCTAAATCAAATTTGCGAACCTGTGTTCCTTAATTTCGTCTAACGACTGTGAAGACGGTCGATTTCTTTAATTATTTAGCCGTAATGGCAGCGGGGTTGTCCTTTGACGTCGCCCGTTTAATTTGGAATTCCACCCCCAAATTAAAAATATAATGAGAGCGAACCAAGCCGGTGTTAATTGGAAACCGATCCGTGTTTAGTTAAAAGTGTCGCTGATCGGTTCCTTGACAGGTGGTATTCGGTAAATGCTCCAAAGTTTTGCTGAGGGAGCAAAAAAGAATAGCAAAAAATCCTATACAAAAAAATTTGCTAATTAAAAATGCAAATGCCATAGTTATTTTGAAATGAATCCTGAAACGTGCTACCCAGATTCAATCAAATTAAACTAAATGCCGTTTGACCCACCAACCCATATCAGGCCAGCGTGGTGGTGTTACGGCCCATACTCCTCATGTGTTTGTTTCTATGAGGAAGGCCTGTGTTCAGCAATCGGAAGTATATAGTCTGAGGACGAAACTAAATTCATCGTAGTTAGTCCGTGTTAAAGTTTGTTGTTATTGTATTAATAATGCCATATTTTACAAAAATCACTTCCATCTCAAGAAAGCTAGCAAGAAGTGACTCAAAAAATGCATTTACACGTGATTTCCACAAATACCTTTACAGCTGTACCCTACGTGATCGCATTGACGTATTCACGAGTTGACATAACTGATGGCACTCATCTGTACGCGGGCAGATGGCGCTGGGGTAAGTGTCAGCTTAGCGATGCTTTTCTTTCGTTTTTTTTTAAGAAATATCCCCAGTAATTTGTAACGGGTTAGCGTGGGCGCCTAGTAATCCTGTTTTAAATAAATTATCGCGCGTTTGTTACGTGGTGAGAATTAGACGAATTGTTCTTGAATTTGTTACAATTGAAATGCTTGATTTCAGGAAATTCTTAACTACTTGCATAGCATTCACGAGCATCAGGGAGCTTATATAAATCTCAGAGTCTCGTAGAGAGGAGAAATGAAATAAAGATCGGTAAATATATTCTAAGACTTATCGACTCAGTGAAACCAATATTTGATTTTTTTACATGTTATATTACTTGTTAATTAAATAATCGTAACAAGTGTTAATGAAGCTACTAAATTAGTGGAGTGTCTGAATAAATTGGAAGAAACAACTAGATGCAGATTGAAAGATACAGAGAAATTGCACAATGGAAAAGTAGCTGATCGTTTCAAGGTTTGCATCGAAATCGAACTCAAGGGTAATTTGTAAATAAAAATAGGGAACTGAAATATATTCTGGGAACAAAACCCATCACACCTACACAATGTGCTACTATGTACGTACAGGAGGTCTTTTTTCGAATTCATGTTATTCTTTGTTTGTATTTTTTCATCGTTTCCACACCAAATCAGTGTCCGACTCAGTATAACTTTTTGTTTAATTATTATTGGAAAGACATGTTTTGTTTCTAATAATATAATTATTGAATGTTTATAATTTTATATTTAGTAGCGTGATATTTTTTTCAGTAAAATTGTGTGTGTTTGTGCAATGCTTAATTATTTTGAAGTTAATCATCATTAACATAGCTAAGTATGTATAATTAAAATGGTGAAACAAAATAAAAAACGAGTTTTTTACAAAATAAATGACTAAATACAATAGACCTCTCAACTCAAAAATAGTAGCTTAAAACTAAAAGTTTTCTCTTCAAAAATGTAGTCCCCAACTTTAACCAGGCCTGTATATGAAGCGCGCGGCACTGCAATATTTTGCCCACCTTTGGGGTCTCCACATTATGCATAACTGATAAACCTTATTTCGTATGCATGCGATCCTTGGCACCGTATAATGACGGGTTCACCCTGGAGAACGGTCGCAGTTTTTACTACGTTGTGACACGTCTTCAAATTATTCTATGACACTTTTTAGTTACCGTGTGAGTGATTGCGGTAACGGCAATGTTCTGTACTTAAAACTGTAAAAGTGAAATGACACTTTTTAGTTAATGTTTTTGAGTGACTGCCGTTTTGCAAGGTGGATTTGGTGCTCTAAATTGCATAATAGATTTAACAAATTTTCAAGTTTTTCGTTACCATAGGCTAGGTTTGTGTTTGGTAAGCTTTAACTGATACCATCTACACTTTTTATAGGTAATTATTATTTGTAATCTTTCAAAATGAAGGTCACATCAGGACAAAAGTCATTCATCTTAATTTATTTATCTATATATCCTACCAACCATCTTTTAAAGCTAATTACTATACCTATAACCTAATTAATAAGCTAATTGCAATACGATCATTATAATACTGAGAAATTAAATTATTCCCACTATTCTATATGTAAAACAATATCACAATATTACTAAACAAATCGCATTAGATATTCCATACACATGCCAATCACAAAGCGAGTTACACCCCGGACGTCCAATTCACGGACATGTCCGAACTACCCTGAAACAAATATTTATCAAAACCTGCAAGGAATACGTAAAGCGACACAAAACGTCCCGAGACGTCCTCTGATGGATTATTGCAACTGACCGCTTGTATTTTGTATCGGAATAAGAAATTACCATATGCGTCTCTCTGACTCTGCTGAAGGCTGTAAAGGATGGAGTCAGCTTTTATTTTGTGTGAAGTTTATATGACGGATTATTTATTTTGTTTAAAGATTTATTTCCTTTAAATATGTTAACAATAAAATTATATTACGAACTATATTACTAAATTATATTAATAATTTTTGCATGTTCAGTTGTATTTATCTTATTTTGTTTAAATAGTAAGATTGTGAGTTTGTGTATTGTATTTTATTATCTGTTCTTTAACCGTTTATGTGTCCGAAACGAGACAATAGAAAAATCAAATTTCGAAAGAGCCCTTTTTGTAGAACTTGTAGGAAAATTAAACCAAAACATTAAAAATTTTTCGTCGCACGTAAAACTTTATGCTTAAAAATTACAATTATAAGGAAGAAGTAGATCCAGATATAATATGCCGCCTTGTTCTTAAATTATTCTTTTTTCTAATAGTGTGTTACATAAATATTGTTCGTAAAATTTAAAATTAAAATTTTCTGAGTTCAAAAATATACTTCTTCCAGTTGGTCGTATTCTAGTGTTGTAAAGATCTTATAATAAAAGTTTTGCTAAAAATTTCCAAAATTCAAAAAATGAAGCATCTTCCAGCAAATATCAGAAACCATCTTTGCGGTCGGGGCGTCGCGCCGGCGAACGGCACCCTCTAGAAACTTGTATAATAACAGCAGCAGCGGCCGCCGGTAATGTGACAGCCGATACGTCGCCACACACCAACGCTGCGCTAATATTTAAATTTCGAATAATTTTATTTAATGTTGTGCCTGGGTATTTGTGCTTATATAGGAATTTTTCCATGTTTAAAAACTTTCGTAATGTTTTATATTTCTTGTACTATTCCAAAAATACAGCTAACCAGCTGCAGGTTCATAACACTTCGAAATAATATTATTTTATAACAAAATATGAAATAATGACATATAGCTGTAAGCCTCCCAAATAAAATAAAATAAAATAAATATATAATGATAATGTATAATGATAAATGAGGAAATAAATTCAAGTACTTCAATTCGTATTTCAAGTCCTTTAATTTCTAGTAAAATGAATTTAGAATTGTTAAAATTTGATAAAACAGGGCTGTGATTTCTCTACTAAATAACAAAATTTAAAAAAAAAAAACTTTGCACGTATATTCCATTACCAAAGACAAAAAAGCTCAATAATAGAAAAACTCCACCAAAAGGAGGTGTTGCGATGATAAACGAGGCATTCATGACGTGTCACCCGGATTACACATGTCATTACCGGCGTAATGCTCCGGAAACCGGCCCTTGCGATGATATGGAATTATTTTCGGGGCGTTGAAAAAAATTCCATACCCTCCAACGAAAAAGAAAATAAACTTCGATTGTGCCAGTAATACTTAATAAATAATTATCCTGCAGTGACTGTTACCTAAGCCAGCCTCACGCATAAAGTAAAACTTTTTAAACAATAACAAATGAAAAGGAACTTTTCGAACAGTTTTTTAAATAAAAACACGATCTCTACGCCGTAATAATGTAAGTAGTTTATTTTTACTGTACCACAACAACAAAAGTGTCGTATATCCAGCGGGCTTAATTTAGTGAAATATTCAATTGTCTGCCCGCTATCAGATAGGTAATAAGTTCAAAACTTTTCCGTGAGCCAACAAAATACCTGGCACAATCGCTTTGTTTTCCTCGGTAGAGCTTCATATGTTCTGAATTACACCAAGTAGGTACTGTGTCTTCTCCCGTGAATATGTTAGGTAATTTAATGCTTTCAGATATATAATTTATCACATTTCTTTGCATTAGAAATGTAAGAGTTTTACGCAACTTCTAGGGAAAGAAAAACATGCTTAAGGTTAAGTTCTTCAATATACTCGTCGATATTCTGATGATATAATTATGTTTTTGCATGACCAAGAGGGTAATTTCAAAGTCAAAGCATAAAATTAATTTTGATAATCAACAGACAGAAAGTAAAATCAAATTATTACTTCTGCAGCATAAGATAAGAGATTCGCAAAAAATCAGAGAAATAAATAGTGACATTTATGGTATTTCGTATAATGTTATTTGCCTATTATTGCCCAACATTCTCTAACTATAATTTAATATAGAAATAATATTCCTTGTCACATTTGCAACTTCTCAAAGGATATTTTAAAACTTCAATGACATTGTAGTTATGACATTTTTTAAATGTTGCTATGTAAAGGGAGGGTAGAAACTTGCTGAGTTTCTTGCCCGTTCTTCTCAGGACAAGGCCTCCAGGTAGTTTTGTGAACGGGTGGCGTAGTTTTTCTTTTTCACGAACTATTGTAAAATGTTTATGACATTCATAAGCATGCGCTAAGACGAATCTTTTTTTTTTTACATATGACAGGTAAGCTCTTGGCCTTCATCTCACCTGATGGTAAGTGACGATAAGGCCGAAGGTGGAAGCGAGCTTCACCTGAAATCCTCGAACTAGCTATCTTACGTCTGATCTAAACTGAAAAAAATGCTTTTGATTTTGATATTAAATCATCAAGGTCTTTAAATATGACAAGCGTTTTAATAATGCTTTCGATTGACCAAGCTAATCATTAATTTCACAGTCGAAATAACACAAAACCACCATCATGAAGACTGATGTCTTGTGACAAGTCAGATGCTAATCAGTCAACCCTTCAGGCCGACAAATCGGAAATTAGGGACGCGTGAGCGCTCGCGGGTTAACCCTACCACTGCCTGGCCCGGGTCCTTTCGACCCCGGAGACTTGCCCCGCGCTGTTCTTTGAATATTTAACACGACACAAATGTCCTTTCACACAAGTATTATAGTCAGCCAAGCATTTTACTATTCTAGTTTTTTAAATGGAAATGAAAAAGGTTATTTTTATGTTTCGTAATTATAGCCCTACCCGTCTATTGTTTCATAACTGTATTTGTCAACTAAAATAAAACAAAAACAAGGAAAACAATATTTAATTTGTTGACTGTCATTTACCTATTGAAAATTTTGTGCAAAACCATAATGAGACTTCAAAAATTACTTTCTAACGATAATCTAAAGGCTTCAACGTTTTGTCGATTAGAGACTGGAGTCTCTTTGATCATGTTACGTCCAATAAACGTACGTAGTGAGATCGGCTTGCTTAAGGCTCTCCAATTTGAGCTCAACGGTAATTTGAGAGGTCTTTGACGGAGCCGTTAAAATGGATTGACTCTTTTAAATTTAATGGTAAGGTATTAATACAGATTAATTTATATTCTTTGTAGTAAAGTAGAACATAGGTATAGTCACAGTCCAAATCTTATAATGATTTATCATTAATCAAATCTCTAAATAAATTTTCATTTGTCTAGATTTTGCTAAGACAGTAATTGCTCGAATAAATTGCAAAAGTAAACATATGTCGTAAGTAACTCACATACGCACAAGTGTTGACATAATTACGAAATGGAATTTTCTAGTAATAAATAACAAAGACCGTCGTTCGTTACGTAAACATTCCTTGGTGGCCAGATGACGGCGACATCTTAAAATATGGCCGCCCTTTCTTCAGCTGTTGACTTCTTCCCCTTGCCCTCACATGAGGTTCATTATAATTAATAAATGACCGTGGTCCCTTAGGCCGCGCCGAGCGTGGGTCGGGTTAATATTATACTAAGTCGTCTCAAGGAGTAACTAGTGTATACAAAAGTATGAGCTGCATATTACTATGACTACAAATAATAGCAGTAATACAATGTCGATATTTAAAAATAAGAACCAGAAATTGATATTCATAAAATGTGTATGTTTTAAGAAGTCTTCACTTCACTTCTTTGATATGGTGTTGGCGTAAGAAGTGTTAATTTAATATAAAACGATGAATAAAGTGTGAAGTTGCATTTGAATAGAATAATATTAATATAACCACCGCACCACCTCTATATATTTGTAACTAAATTGGTGTACAATCAAATTAAATTTTATTCAATTTTTCATTTCCATATAGTGTTACGTTTTAAACTATGAAGAATACTTTGAACCAAAATGTAAAGTTTTAATTTAGGTATAAATCAATTAAGTACGCACATCAATCTGTTAGCGAGTACCAAATATCGCCAATCGAAGCGGATTATATCTTAAACGCGGACCCGCACGCCATTAATTACTTAAATTTAATTCATACGAGGCCCACTATTTACATTCAAAAACCCAGCCCGCATCCGTAACCCTTGCCAACAAACTTTGCGACCCTAAGACGCTAACTTCTAAGACGTTCTTTGATAGTGCGCTCCGCTGACTTTGAATAAAGGCCACGGGGCCGATAGAGTTCTGATCTGTAATTTTATAGCTTTGAGAGGGCCCCTAGCTTCTGCGGATTGTGGCCTATCGATCGCCTTTACTGTTTTGTCAAAGGCAAATTATGTAAGATCCGCGTAAGTATTGAGGGTCTAGTCGGTCGTTATCTTAAAGGTTCGGTGTTACCCTTTTTTTGGTCAGTTCTTGAGAGATACCAAGCAAAGGTTCAAATTAGCAACAGCTATGTAGAATTGCCTTCGCAACATAACTACAATCGTAGCCAGCGAATAACTGCAATAGCGAAGCAATGAAGTACACAGCGATATTCAGCGATTATCGGGATCGGACAGGTGACAGTCTTGATTCCTTTCCTATAAGAGTCATTTACTGTCAAACGTGCATATATATTTATGAACTCGACTGCATATAGTAACCTAAATAGTTACATTATGGGATAATATAATTTTTAAAGACTCCTTCTACCCATTTGCAAGTGCAAGTGTGATGTCTTGTTGATATGCTTTGTTATTCATCACTTCTACAAAATGTAATACGTAAAAGAAAATGACTATTAAAGCACAAATAAATTTTCATCTTCAACCTACATCAAAAACCTACAATCAACAATAAGTACTAAGAGGCAAGCGGAATTAACTCTTCTCCGATAATGAACTGGAAATCTAATAAGAAAGATCGGTGGGTGAAGGATTAGGCATTATCGCTGCAAGAAAACCGGTGATACTTGTATGAACGGCCCTTATTGCATTACAGAAGGGTTGGTGCCCTCGAGAATTTATAAATAAGTTAGAGCGGGCCCTTAGTCTTCGCCTCGGCTTTCTTGTTTTATCATATTTAAATTATTAGAGTCAGATGTGGAACGTGTACTTAATTGCCTTACTTTGTTTAAGATAATGTACCTTGGCGCGGCTCCACTTTTGTTTTCTTGTTGTCTAAAGATATAAATCCACGAGAACCCCAGCACCGCCCAACTTTGCACCGTTTTTGTTCGGACGCTGCTTTCGAGGGAAATAAAATTGTTATGCAGACATTTGTGGCCGAAGGTGCTTTAAATTAAGAGAATATTATAATCCAAGAAGACACGGCAACACACCATAGTTGCGCCTTCTAGGAGGGCCTCCTTTGCGATCTACGTAGCCAAAACGCAGCTCTTTCATAGCTATATTCTGTTCTGTAAATTTTCGATTTATAATAAGATTAAGAATAATATCATTAGCAGAACACATTATATGAGAATCAAATTAATATTAACGACAAGTGAGAATCCAAATTTTCTGTATGGAACCAAGAAAAAACAGCATTATGCCTCGTATAAAATTTTCAATGTATATTTAAATAAGTAGTAGTAGTTATGTATATATAAAACAAAACAAACCTTCAACCAAGAAATTGATGGAGGTAAACGAAAAATTTAAAATACAGACTACGTCCTTCTTTGTTTCTTAGTTCAGTTAAACACTGCTCCCATAAAGCCATACATCAAACATTTTAATTTAATCCACGTACAAGGGCGTAATTTAGTCAAGAAAACAATGTTATTCATATTATAATATATTTTCTTCCATAAATCACTTTTAAGTGTTATTTCATTTCCTACCGAGCCGCGCATGCAGCACACGCATCGAACGAATAAGTAATTGAAATTTGAAATAACTTTTGATTTTCCGAAATGATTTCACCCCAGTCCTCGTGAAATTATTATGAATTTCCATCCCTCTATGGGATGGAATGTCTTAGAATAAATGGCGAAGGAACCGAAGTTTACAAGGAAATCTTAAAGAGGTAACGGTTTGTGAAAGGGTGTGTAATTACATACGGTGGTTTGACATCACATATTGAATTCGAGAATATTATTTTTAAGGTTTAGTTTGATTTGTTATATTCATAATTGTATGAATAATTAAGATGCGTGATTAAATATTTGAGGAATTGTCCTCAAATATTTAATTACGCATCTTAATTATTTATATAATATAAATGGTCAAACCTAAAATGCTACAAAAAAACGATGTGAAAAACAGGCAAAAAATTAAATTCATGTAAATTTTACTTTAATGATACCTTTTATCACTAATTCGTTGATGATATCATCGTGAGAAAATATAGGAAATGGAGTATTTTTAACGGACATGAGAAGTGTTATTAACATAAAAATTGTATTAGTAAATAAATTACCATTTAAAAAAAATCTTTAAAAAACCACGTTATGCTAATGGACTAAAAAGGGGAAAATAATTTTTTTGGTTCTAAAGAATATTTTTGGCATACATGCTTAAAAAAATTCTAAATATTATTAATATCTGAATACTTTTACTGAAAGTTGTAAAATCTTTCAAAAATTTTGCACATACACAGACAAGAATTGAAACTAAGTAAAACGTGATAAAAATTTGAAAAGAAGCCGCAGAATAAGATAAGATAAGCTCTTTATTGTATAAAGAGCAAATAAAGTACTTGCATAAAAAAGCACAAATAATGTTTTATTGCGATACAATCTCAAAACTATTTTGTGACTGTTCTGGGCTTATCTTGTTCTATTCCCATTTACAATGCAAGAAATGTCAGCGGCATTATGATTACATTCCCTCAACTATCATGGCCGCCGGCATCAGATGACAAGACATTGTCGGGTCCCTGCGGCGAAGGATTCTTGTCGACAACCTTGTAAGACATTTGAATAGAATAGTTTACAGTGAACTTACACTTTATCGGGTCGCGCAATTTGAATAATGATGATCTGTAATCGGTAGATGTACATATTTGTTGGTCCCTATCTATTGACGTTATAAACTTATAAACATAATTGTAAGAAAACCTAATGATAATGTCCTAAGGGATAGAGTAAGACCCCTTTTAGAGACAGATATTGACTGTTATTAAAAAAAAAGCAAAACTTTATTAAGGAAACCAATTTTCTTTTGAGAAGGAAGTAGGGCAGAAGATCATAACGTTGTCGTCTTCTGAGTGAAATACCATTATAAACACTACTTGTCTACTACGACTACCTTTTCTACTTTTTCATACATTCAAGTAATAACATAAGCACAAACCAATAAAACGAGGAATTAAATTGTGCTTTATACAGCACACGAAGCGCTTAGAACATTCTTAATGCGCCGATTAAAACGCTACAAGCGGCAAGATGTTAGCAACACCAATAAACAATGGCGTACGCGAGCGCGAACGTCGAAAGTTTGAGGCGCGCGGTGAGTGCACAGGGCCCTTAATGAGGGTTAGAAATTTCGGCACATTGCGGCCTTAACCGCACCCGGCTTCTTGGCTTATTATTAATTCCGTAAGACGTGTCCCCGATGTCCAAGACGTGCTGTGATTCGAGACAAAAGTCACAAGGGCGGAAGGGACAGCCACCCGCCTCCCCGCTACGTGTACCGCGTCGCAACTCGGCGAGTGTGGGACTTACAGGTGGTTTTAATAACGTGCACTAATGTCGCAAGATGAATACTTAATAGATGGATCATCGCCGGATTGAAGAGGATCGCAAGATGTACACCTACAGGAATAATGGATGACGGATAATCCCAGCATTTTGGCCCCCCGAGATAGGTAATCATGTAAATAATTTTGAGTATTATTAACGAGCTGTTGAAGGTCGTGGGCAGCACAGAGACGATAGTTTTGAAAGTCCTTGATAATATATGTCCAGCATGCAGTCTCTCAGCTGAGAGGGCATATTATTCTGCAATCCATTATTCTACTTGACGATTAAGGTATATATGATTTTTATAGTACATTTGTATTTGAGTACTATTTTAAGTATCTTCTTTCACATTTTCTTAGGCATATGTCTATGTTTAATATAACAGTAGCCGAAATAATATACGTACGTATTGTGTCATATTCATTTGGTACTATAAGATTTCGTTTTTATATAAAAATTTAATTAAAAAGTACTATGCTTTTAAATTATATATTTTAATACACTCACTTATCTGTTGCCTGTACAACAACTAAGTTGCAAAGTGAAAATCCATTTAAGACGGTTTCCTTGTCTGGGCCTTCAAAAACTCGTTAGGCCACATTCTGCGGCGTGGGGTCACGTTTCGCGCGGTCCACGCAAAATGTTACAAAGTTGACGTCGTATCGTCATATTGTTAGTAAAATGTTTAGTAACAGATAGCGGTTTACGTCGCTAGGGTACTAAGCTAGTTTGAAAATTATTTCGTTTTTGGTACAGAGCAAAGAATTCTGAACACGAAAAATGTTTTTGCTGTTTGGTGTATAATAGGTTGGGGAAAAAGTTTCTTCGCATTTTTTAAGAAAATTCAAAACATTTTTTAATATAGTTTATTTACATTTAACTAAAGTATGTAGGTACCATTTTGTTCGATAACTTTTTGCCATCTTGTAGGTAGGGACATGATCCCATTGCTATAGAAATTTTGGGACTTCTGGTCAAAATACCGCGACAAGTGGTTTTGGCAGTCCTCTCGTGATGTTAACCTGACACTGCCTAAAGAATTCTGAAGAGACCGAAACAGGTGGAAATCTGAAGGTGCAAGGTCAGGACTATACGGCGGATGCATTAACACCTCCCAGCCAAACTCTCTCAATTTTTGCTGAGTGGCTAAAGATGTGTGAGGTCTAGCGTTATCATGATGAAAAACCACAACCCTTCTGTTGATTAATTCCGGCCGCTTTCTCTCAACTTCTTGCTTTAATCTCATCAGTTGTTCGCAGTAGAGTTCAGAATCGATGGTCCAACCTGGTGGTAACAGCTCATAATGAATAATGCCCTTCCAATCCCACCACACACACAGCATCACCTTGTTGCGAGTTAACCCGGGTTTCGCCACAGTCTGTGAAGCCTGACCGGCCTTTGACCACGACCTTTTTCGCACATTCTTGTCGTACGTGATCCACTTTTCATCACCAGTTATCAGCTTCTTCAAAAATGGTTCGGTTTCATTACGTCGTAATAAAGAATCACAAATGAGTACACGGTTCATTAGGTTTCTTTCAGTGAGCTCGTGAGGTACCCAAATGTCGAGCTTTTTTGTGTACCCAGTTTTTTTCAAATGCGCCAAAACTAAGTGGTCAATTCCCAGTTCTTCAGCTACGTCTTAACTACTGACATGCCGATCTTGCTCCACTTTTTCAAAAATGGCATCCATTTTATCTGTAATAGGGCGACCAGAGCGACGTGCATCTTTGACATCGAAATTTCCGGATTGAAAACGCTTAAACCAAATTTGTGCTACTCTCACAGACACTGCACTAAGTCCATAAACATCGCAAATTTTTTTCGCGGCTTGCGTTGCATTTTTACCTTTTTTGTAGTAAAATGTATCGAATTTCTTCATTAGATTCACTCATCTTGGCGGTACGAAAAACAAACGAAAATCACACATTTTCCTAATTTGAATTTGGAATTATGTTCTTTAAAATTTAAACTTTCAATGATACCAAAACCAGCCAGATACAAATAGTATAGCCAAAGAGATTTTATTACAAGTTTATACATACTATAATGCGAAAAGACTTTTTCCCCAACCTAATATGTTGATAATTTCATGATGAAACGAAATGCGTAAGCTTAGGGTTTTTGGAGGTATTTTTTAATACATTATCTGTAATTGTAGTGAAGAGTCATTATGAATTTGGCAACACTTGCTATAGTTTTTACTTTATTTCTATGACCGGTAGGCGGTATGTTCCAATAAATTGATGTTTAAGTATTGGTTGCCTACAACAATATTATAATTAATTAACGAATCATTTATTCTGTAGCATCATGTCCAAGAAAGGTCGAAAATGTAGATTGTCCTCTAAAATTTTGTAACATTTTTATTGTACTTCAAATTAACAACAAAATAAAAAGGCAGACTTATGTCATAATAAGGCACAATTATTAATATACTCATTGATTAAACTGCTGTGTTCGATATTTACCAGAATCTTACACACATCACAAAAGTTTTTTGCTATTACCTTCGTAATAGCAATCGCGATAGCCTAGCGTCGCGTGATCGGCACACGATATCGCATTTACCGTCAAGTGGTCACTCGAGACCGATAAGGCACAAACACACGAGTGGCTTATTGCACAAGACGTATTCGCGCGGCCGACTCTCATTGACTGCAATCTGTAATATGATAGGATTTAATGCTGTTTAGATTCTCAAAGAAAGAAACGAATAAGTATTTTTTTCCACTTATCATCAATGAGCGTTAGGTATTTATTTGATCATATGATCAGTGTATTTATTTGATCATTTTATATTTAATTTTTTCAAGATAATAAGACCAAAATGTCTACACTACTGTATCATGAATAAAACTTGTCACGAATTTGGCCCACCGAGGTGTCTACATAACAAGTATGTGTAAAAATAATGTGTATATATAATGTGTATAAAAATAATTAGACTTTCTTCTTAAAAAAATAATTAAGGATTTCTGACATTCACATCTACCAGCAAAATTCAGCTGCTTATTGTAAAGCTTTTTTTATGGATACTAGATAATGGATAAATATAGATAGGTGTATGTATACAAATATTAAAAATATTTTAATAACAATTATAAATATCGAAGACAGAAGAACAAATCCCTGTATTCATCGCACAAACATTTGCTCCTACCAGGAATCAAACGAAGAACCCCTAAAAAAGGCGACGCCTTAAAACGCGTATACAAACCACTCGGCCACGGTGGTCGTCGATTTTTTAAGTTGCAAAGGCGGCTGAGCTAAGACTTTCTGATAAGGGCAGTATGTGTGGATTACATTGAAAGCGTAATCTAGCGTAATTCCTAGAAATAATGTGGAATCAAAACATTCTAACACTTGATCTTATATAAACGCTGTGTGCACTCAATACCTCAACATCGATAAGTAGTTGTAATACAAAGAAAACAAAGTATATTTTTCCACGCTTATGAACACAGTAAATCTATGTCCAATAAATAACAATTACTCGTTAAATTTCAATCGGAACCTTGCATCGGGGTGGCGACCGGTAAATTATGGTCAGAGCCACGCACCGGACGACGAAAGAAATATCGCCTTCAACACTTGTAAACGGTAGTGTTGAGCTTCGCCGATTTTATCGATATTTAAAGTCACGCATTAGGTGTGAACATAATTTTGTAAATAACAAGAGCTATAAATTTTCTTTTTCTCTGCATTTTAACTATTAAATAAAATGTATAAAATAAATTTCAAACTTTACAACAAAATTAAATATGGTATAAATGGTTTGATTAATAATGGAGTTAGTAGTGCTTGAAGTATATGCGAATAATCAAATAATCCAGATATCTTTATTAATCAAAAACTGTTGATACCTACACATAATGGCATACAACTTTTGTTTCATTTACACTTAAAAATATATTTGTTTCACAAATTAATTTTGGGATAGTTAAATTTTAATTATTTTTGAAAAATGAACTTATTGGGGCGTCTCTTTTCGCATAACGTCGATTGTCACAACATCATTTGTCAATAATCATCAATAGCATATCAATCATGTTGCATATTTTTTCTTTTGCATAACATTAATGTTGGAAGGTATAACTGTCTAAAGGCACTGTAAAGCATAACTATAGAAATCCCTTTTTTAGTTTGGCATAACATTAGGTTGTCCTAAAATTCTTTAGATAATATTATTTCATAATTTTATTCGCATAACCACCCAGTGTCTAACTAGTACACGCCGACTCCATATGACCCCACCCTGCCCTGCAAATTTTCCCACGTAGGTGCGGAGGGGTGAGGCGGTGGTTTGAAGCCTGAAGCTGGGCCAGCAAGCCCATGTCCCGCAGCGCTGCTGGAGCCGTCACATATAAACCATGCATGCTTCCCTGAACGTTGTATTATTTCTTGAGATTATTTTGCTAAATATTAATTAAGTTTTCTTCAAAATGTTTGTTAAGATTTTATGCGTTTTGATCATTATGCTTTACATAAGTTATGCCTTTTAATACTTATGAAAAACAATTTTAGCCTAAACAATATTAGGACTTTCAAAATCATGCTTCGCGATATTATGCGTTTTGATGATTATGCCTATTAGAAGTATGTATTTTGATTATGACAACAAACGTTTTGCTTTAAATTACGGTGCCATATTACAACCCAAATAACAAAATAAATCTAGGCTAATAACCATGTAGCAAACTCGTAGTACACTGCTACATACTAAGACCCGTGCTACGACCGTAGCAAAACTACGCTTGCTACGAACTCCAACTAAAGTGATTTGCCAATAATATCGATATCAAATACCTTTCCCTCGCTCACATCTCTACTACTCGGACTGTTTATAACTGCTTAACAAATCGTCGTGTAAAAGACCGCCCGCTGAGTGCTTAATCACTTAACACTCGCCAGATTAAAGGTAGATTTATAGGCGAAAAATGCCCCTTCTATAAGTAAAGGAAAGTTGGGATTGAATGAGATTAATTGAGATGTGTTAATACTATAATATTATATTTAGTAACTAAGATGTAATTATACGCTCTGGATTTTATTAGCTTAGAGCCTAAAATTTATATTGAAATGTAGAATTTTAGAAATACATTTTGTAGTAGTTGAAAAATTTTCTTCCTCCTTATTAATTCGAATCCTTTTCTTGATTCTGTCACCATTTTTATGTATCTTGTCAGCCTCAATAATGAATTCCTGCCAGGCATAAGAAAAGTACATAAGGGGTACCTAGCCCAATTACACCTGTCGGGCTGGTGGTCAGTACCAGTCACTTATCCACGTTCGTTTTGATGTCGAATTAAAGCGTGTCAACTACTACGCCACCGAGATTTGCGTCAATTGTATTTATTTACATTTATGGAACTTTCAAATATATATTTTTTTAAGTTGTACATACTCGTAGAATACATGCAACACAAGTACTTCGAACAGTGTAAATATTCCTTTATCACTCTTAGGTCAAAAACCAATAACACGCTTGGGACTAAACAACAAAACAAACGAGCATCAATCTCGACACACGGAAATGGCTAAGGACATATAATGTCTATAGCACAATTGTAAGGGGAATACACACAGGGGCTCGGTACACAGGAATCGACGCCGGCTTGTGAAAAGAAAACCCTTTCAGTGTTACGAAAGGTGCAACATGGATCTATTTTTTAAATATACTCGTATTTATAAATACACCATCAGTCGTAACGTGTACAAAGTAAACAGAGTGGAACTGGTGATTTCATGGTTGCTTAAACCATTTAAAATCTTGACATGGTTGTGCAAAAATATTAAAATTCTTTATTTGTTACATTTTAAAGTATAGTTAGATCTACACTAAGTACTTATAAGCCTTAGACAATTAACAGTCACTAGCATGAACTGTAAATAAATCAAACCCTTAAAAAATAAACTTATTATCCTAGTTGTTCAATTTTAAGACTTTATACATAAGGTGCAAAATTATTCTGACGAGCTATTTCTATCACATATTTTTAAGATTCAGGTGTAGACATATTGATTTTTATTACATTTTTATAATTGTTTAACTAACCATTTGTAACAAAAAAGCGTAGTTCTTTCTTATCCATATGATTCTAGCTTCACCCTTCCGTGTGGACAATCGTATTTGTACGAGGTCATTCGACGATCAAAGCGATCGGCCAATAAATAAATAGTTGATTTGCTACGTAAATAAATACTGAGAGGCTACATCGAATAGTTCACGGAACTATCCGAAAGGGACGCCGGATAACTAACGGGAACTAAATAGATTTGCTTTCGTAAGGAATGCTGAGTACGAGATTAAATCGTTTCAACTTTTGCTGCTGCAAAATTTACTGAAAGCAAAAATTTCTATTTCGGTTAGAATAATTTGTTTTACTAGATTGGGAAATCAGCTAACAGTTTCATTACTACGCTAAACAAGATTTTTAGCACGTAATGTGAATGTATTGAATGTATGAATCATAATATAAAAAGAAAAGAGTTGAATGTTCAGTTTTAGCAAGCTTAGAACACAAGAGAAATTTTGTGCCGACCGCTACCGCGACACTACATTTGTAGCTTTTTATGTAACAAAATTTTAGTAGATTATCTAATATAAAAAATATTTCAGAGCAATAATAATCCTTTAATAATCGACGATTGCCTTTATTCTGCTAACCTAAATTTAGGTACATTTTTTAGATTTTCTCATATACATGTTTTTAATTACAAAACAATCATTCGGTACCTTTTAAAGTTTTCAAATAAGAACTATTCAATATTTTCGTAATATTTTGCAATAATATAATATTTTTGCCTTTTAAGGACAGCGCCATCTACACAATGACGGAGGAACTAGCTCGAACATTTTCTCTCACAGTAAGCAACCTTCCACAGACGATGAGAGCAAGCGAAGGGTGAAAATGGAGTGCTTTTAACGTCGCTTTTCCGAATTTTCTTGTTAGGCATTTACCAGACAGACGCGGCCTGCGGTGGCGGCCTCGGTGGCGGCTAGTTGTCTCATATATGAATATCTGGGTGGCGGGCCGTACGGCCACGTCACTTTGACATCCATCTATCACTTAAAACTATCATTTAATATTCAGTTTTACGGCTCTGGTTGCAAGACCTTTTGAGCCACACTTTAACAGTAGAACACTTTTCTTCAGTAGTTTGAATTGAAATGCTAGTGTAATGCATTTCAATGCATCTTGGGAGAGTTTAGCGTCAAACGATCGATGGTAGACACTGTGGTGTTACTGCGATGAGGTGGATTACCACGATAAAAATCCCATCGTTTTTCACACCACTTGACGATTATTTTAATGATTCTCCATATTGCTCAATAATAATTATGAGCAATATGTAGAATACATATTGCTCATAATTATTGACACTTACTACACAAAACTACACTGATTTTACGCAACAAGATCAACTCCGAAACAATATTACAATCATTGAAATAAAAATTACTTCCGCCATAGTTGAATGGCGCCAAAAACTCCACATAATACTATCACATTACTTTACGTTCCCACGCTCGGCGATCAATTTCTGCCAAACCATAAAAACTATATTTTATAATAATTTAAATATTTCAATATTATTACAATCTTTTTAAACACCCATCCAAGATACAACCAAAATAAATTAGTTCTATCAAATTTATGCAATATAGCGAGGTTTTCTTAATCTAGGTCAAGCTATATGCAATTTTATTTTTTATATTAAAAAAATATTTTATTTAAAAATGTATTTAATGAAATTTGACTTCAACAATGACAGTTTTCGTAACATTCTCTTTGTGTCCTTCTTGTATAATATATTTAAAGGTTAAACAAACTTACCTGAAGTGAAGTTTGACCATAATTACACGAGCCGTTGCAGCTTGGTTTAAACTCAGTTTAAAGGATGAAACTGGCTAACAAATAAACCATAAATAATGACAACTGTTTTTTTTTTTCAATAAATTTCCTGTGAAAGTTATTAATTCGTCACGCGGTAGGTGAAATCGGACATTAAGATACAGATTTCAACGTGAGTTATGTTATTAAGATACATATTTTCTTAGGTGTTACGTGAATGGATAGAGTGGGGAATGAATATATTGGGGGAAATCTGAAAGTTGCCCCGATTGCTGCTAAACTGAGATAAATATTACTTTTCTGGTATGGGCATGTAAAGAGGAGAGAGAAGGATCTTGTCACCAGGAAAGTTATGAATTTGAAACTGGATGGGCGTGTAGGCAGAGGAAGACCGAAGAAAAGACATGGATTGTGTGAATGATGAGGAAGGGAGTGGGTGTTGACTTGGCGAGTGATAGGAGAGAGTGGAAGGAGAAGACATGTTGCGCTGACCACAAGTAATAGAATTGGGAATAAGGCAGGACAAAGAAGATTTTCTTAGGTGAACGCTAGAGTTCATTCAGATCATAATGAATTCCTACATAAAAAGGCAAAAATGGAGGGCTAAATCTCTAACATCATTGATATAAGCCGGTTATTACATAACTCAATCGCATTTTTTAATCATTATCATTATTCGACCATTCATAACGGTTTCTATAATTTCACTTTAGAGGCTTAATACCCTTCGTATTTTTAGGTTAAGCTTTGCCCGGATTTCAAAAATAAACTTGGGTTGATCTACAAAAAAAGTTAAAAATAAATACTTTGCAAAACCACAGTATAAAGAAGTCATTTATATTCACTACACTTCACAGTATACATGTTTTAATCATATTATTTTGTGGTGATCCTCATATGCTACCAAAACGTACTTGTACCAAGACTAAAGAAATATTAAAAACATTTTCTTAGACCTGATGTTAGGATATGAAATGAATTTCTTTTTAAGATTTTCCCAAGAGACAAAATATAATGCTATTCATGGACCTAGAAAATTTGAAAGGGTCATCCAAGTCCGCTAATTATGCAAATGTATAATAATATTCGCATTGCCTATATACATGGTAAAATAGGTGCCCAACAATATAAATCTGTGAATAAGTAGTTTTTCTGAATGTCTAATGTAAATAAACTTTCTGTACCTATTATAAAGAGTTTGAGTTTAGTCGTTACTGTTCTCAACCTCTAGTGTGTGTCGCTAATGTTTCTAGTGTGTGTTGCTTTGTGACCGTTGGGTCACAAAGCGACACACACTAGAAACATTATTCCTATTGTTCGGCGTTCGTGTTGCCTCAAAGAGTTAAATACCACCTAACAACAACTACCATTCATTTATATCAAAATTTGGAAGGATCGAAGTAAGTGGAATGAAATAATCTTTGCTTACACCTATGAGAGAAAGGCGTGACTTTATGTTTGTATGTATGAACGAAATGCAGAGGTTACTTTTAAACACTGTTTTACTAGAGACACTTATAAAAATTTCTCATTAAACACGTATTGATATTCAAAATAATCAATTAAATCTTTCCATTTGATCTCAAAGTGAGTCTCAACTCAAGTCAATTCCAATAGCTTCCTTTTAATTGAACAAGTTTTCCGTTTAAGCCTCTCCTTGGAAAGTTCACGTCATCACCGAGTAACTTCGGCTACATCCAGGTTGTTCGAATAAAGTTATTAAGTGTTTTAATTAAAGTGTATTTTCGTGTTGACATTAAAATATTTCCATTGGAAAAATGAGTTTAATAGCTTTTATTATAATAATGAGAAAGGTTCTTGTGATTTATTAACAATATTGTACGTACTAGTATAAAACCAAAATTTATTAATAAAGGCCAGGAAATAACTCAAGACTTAACTCAAAACTTAACATCAGTTGAGTAGTAGAAAAGGCCGTACCTAAGTGGTTTATTTCACCTGTTACATGGGGACTTAACATATGTGGCGAAACGTGGGTGTTGATACATCTGCCTACCCCTTCGCGGAAAAGAGCTGATGGCGATAAAATTCAATATCGTTTATTCAATTTAGATGCGCCTTAGCAGTTGCTTATGAACGTCAAAAGCATTTTACAAAATTTCGTGAAAGCGATAAACTACGCCATCCGTTCACAGAACCACCAGGAGCATTGTTCTGAGAAGAACGGGCAAGAAACTCAGCAAGTTTCCATCCTCCCTCTCATCATCCCCATCGACATTGTTTTTTCAATGTAATTGCAACGTCATTGAAGTTTTAGAAGTAAAAAAAAAAAATATCTGAGCTATATATTCTGCAGTTTAATACATTTTCCATTACAAATATAGGTAATCTAAAACATTACATAAAGTGGCTAGTGAATCGATTGGAGATAAGAAAAAATCAAAAGAAAAACAGCAGTTAAAGCAGTTAAATACGGTATAAATTAAGATATAAATATTAGAAGATTTTGGGGATGTCTGCAATTTACATTCCAAAGATAATAATATTTGGCATGTATCATTAGACAAGTTTTAGCAATATGTGTGTGAACACGCTTGATAAAAATTATTCATCGTTTTTATGTTAATGCAAATCAAATGATGTATTCAAGAGGCAGTTCAAAATAATTGTCTTTGTGTCTAATTTTAACGCAATAAAACTTACAAAAAATTATCAAATTATATAATACAAGCTCAAATATATGGTCTATTTTTAGAAGAGGCAATTATTTTATAAGAATGTTCTGAAACTTAATAGTTACGGACAAATTGCTAAGACAGAATAAAAACACCAATTTCATAGGTAAGGACCCAATAATAAGTTTTAAAGTAAGTAAAATCATACATAAAATTAAAATTACAATTACAAAACGGGGAATTTAAGCTTTGTGAACTTAACTGTGAGTATAATTGTATGGCTTATTGACGGTTGCTACATGCTTTCAAAAATTTAGCTTTATCGAAACCTGAAATCCGTCTTGATCAACAAATTTATGCAGGCAAGTGTTCCATCAACGCGTCTATATGTCTGGTAACATAGAAACACAGTGTAACACAGACCAGTAGTACACCTTACAGACAGTACAGACTGGTTTAACGAGGCCTTGACCGGACACTGACTATGTGTCCGAAAAATATGTAAAATTATCTATCAATGCTACTATACGCCTGTTACGTATTACCACAGTGTAAAATAGTCTGTGGTACAGTGACGAGATAATGTCAACTGACTTTGTCATTTTATGGAATTGGTAAAATATTTGCTATCGCGACACTTGAAACTAGTGATGTATAACGATAAAGTACTAAAACTTTGACATCTACTAACTAGTAACCGAACACGCGAGACTCTAGTCTATTTTTTATTTGTCAAAGTGATTTGACAGTTTAAAATGCCATTTACCGTCAGTTATTTTGTAATAGCTAGGGGTCTGTTTCACAATCGATGAGTAAGTTCTGAGTGTAATATGAAATTTATGTCAATTGAACTGTCAAGTAAGCTATTCAGAACTTACTCATCGATTGTGAAACAGACCCTAAGAATAATAATCTATTATCATTAAAATCAAATTCAATTTTAATTATTTAAAATGAAATGTTCAGTTTGATAAATCATTTAGCCTTAGACGTTTAAAATTATCGGACGCTTAATGACATTTCAAATTGTCAAATCACTTTGACTAATTAAAAAATGGACTATAGTGTACCGCGAACCGCGAGTGCCCGCGACCTTAACTGGACACTGGCCACAAAAAAAATATAGACAAGTTATCCATCAATGCGTCCATACGGTACCGTGTAAAATAATCTGTGGTAGTGCGAGAATAGTGTAACGCGACCTTGGCTGGCCACTGACCTTGGGGTGCGCGGGGGCGGGGGGGCTGCGCGGCGCGTTCGGCAACTGGAGCAAGTGTCGGATGCTGTACCCCTGCCGGGATTTGCGTGACATTCTGCAATGTAAACACGAGGATAGTTTAATTATGATAATTGCTTACTTTGTGTAAAATAAAAAAAAAATATATATAATTACAACATATAAATTAAAAAAAGGAAGAATACTTAAATGTAATTATTAAATAAAACAAAGAATTAATTACAGAGGAATTAAGTAAAAATCTAATAATTAAGCTTCTTCTTTTTCCATTCTCCTTTGTACACAATTTGCTATATTGCAAATGGTTAAATAGTAGACCATCGTAGATCACATCTCACCGCAGAGCTATAAGGCTCATATAGATCCAGCTGACTCAAGAATATGCTCAATGAATGTAAAAAAATACAAATATTAAAGGAAAGTTGATTTATACTATCTACATTTCGCAATACCTTAATAACTATATTTAAAAATTAAGTTGATATCTGATTTTCTTTTTAAATAATAGTATAATTTTAAAGAAATAATACATTTTGAAAAGTTATATAATCTAGGAAATTAAAAAAAACGACGGTTCTTTACACAAAAAACTCCCAAGTTTAACGAAAAATGATTCTCCAAAAGTCGACTCTTTATCAAATCGGACTTAAGATGTCATATTTAAATAATTTCTCATACCCCATTTTTACAATAATCAATATTTAATTTAAATACACAAAAGACCAACTTTCCAAAGAGTTTCATGAATTAAGCTTCAAGTTGTAACAATTTCCAGAAGGTATTTGAGAAAGTTTTAGTCGGACTGGGCGAACTTTAAGTAACTTTGTATACGGCCAAGTGTAATGTTTCTTTTACTTCTGTTTTATACATCAAGTGCGGACTAAACTTTAGGCTATCCGAAAAATTGTGTTGCTTTTTTAAAACAAAACGCAAGAAGAAAAAGATGTTATGTTTGACGTGTAGATAAAAAGCTGGGTTTCTGTCTATGGTATTATTCGTAGCCCAGTAGCCATAGTTCGTAGCGTTCGTAGTAATATTGGGTCCTTACCTATGAAATTGGTGTTTTTATTCTATTATTTTGTCTGTAACTATTAAGATTCACAGTATTCCTAAAAAATAATTACCTCGTCTAAAAATAGACTATATTTTTGAGCTCTTTTGATTTGTTTTGATAATTTGTTGTAAGTGTAATTGTGTTAAAATTGGACACGGAGACAACTCTTTTTAAATGCCTCCCGAATACATCATTTTATTTGCATTCACTTAAAAATGAAGTGTGACATATTCCTAAAGCTTGTCTAATGATAGATGCCAAATATTATTATCTTTGGATTTGTCGTTGTGAAGAAAACTGATAAAATGTTAGTATGTAAAATGCAGACATCCCCAAAATCTCCATACAAAACACTAATTTTATAGGTAAGGACCTAATATACGTAATACGAGCATCCCTACTACGAGTTAGTTAGCCATACAAAAATTGGGTTTGGTCAGCTGAAAAATCGTGAAAGAGTAGTAACAAGTGGCCAGCTCATCGCCTACACAAGCACAGAGCCAGTACCCTATACGCCGTTAGTCGCCTTTTATGACATGCTAGGCAAGAAAAGCTGTTGGTACATTCTTTTTGTGGTTTTTTTTTATTAAAGTAATTAAATAATAATTAAAATGACTTGTAAATCAGTTCCAACGGCGAAACTTAATTAAAGAACTGATCCGAATTTTTAATTGACTGTTGCCGAAAGACCAATTGGATATTTTTTATCTAATATAATATTACCTCTACTTCTATTCTTAGAGAGCTCCCACTCGACAATGCTCACTTTAAAATTATTAATAGACTATTTTAACGAAGTTAAAAGGCTGAAAGAGAATGTTTATAATTTTATATTACGTACCATTTAGAGTCCTATTACCTAAATATAAGAGTTGCATTAGACCATCATTCGCGGCATGAGAAATAAAGAACCCCTGGACTCTCTTTTACCCCTGGACTGACACTAATCCTTTGAGGACGAGACACAATTGATTTTTTATTGTGTCTAGAAACGTTAAAAAAAAGTATAAGTTAAGTTAAAGTGTAAAAATAGCTCCTAATTTCAAGCTGGAGATATTTATGAAATTATACTTCAGAAAATATCATCACAAATAAAAATAACTAACTAATAAGAAGTTACCTGTCATATTTAAAAAAAATATATCTATAAAGGATCACAATTTTGTTTCTTCATTCAAGAACCCTCTTTCCATTTGCAAGTTGCTCGTCTATGGAAGTTAGAAAGTTAATCAATTATAATCTGAACCAAACTTATTGCAATCAGCCTATGTTGGGAAAGTTCTTTTTACTCTGGTCATAAATAAATTGGATCACGAAAGAAAATGTTATAGTAACATTTCCCTTAATTTATATTCATTTAATACAATAACAGCCTAAGGAGGTGCTTCGTCAAATCGCGATGTTATGCAATCAAATATATACCTTTGATCTTTAAAATAAGATATATTTTCAAACACATTTCTGAGGTGCTCTGAGGCACCGGAGATATTACGTATATATTATGCTGAAACAAAATTACATTTATGTGAATAGAAATAAGGCTCACATTTGTTATGTGATTTTGGGCACAATATAGAAAGAAAATTAGTTTTATTTTTTCGTTCTTCATTTTACTTGGGTGGTGTAAATTAAAGCTTTATCCATTTCAATGTGAATTGCAAAACTTTAAAATCATTAGTACTTTGGCATCTATTTTATAATTAAGTTTATAAACACGAGTGGGTGTTTTATACCAAGTAAACGAGACATTTTATGGATGGATGGATGGTTCTGACTGTGTTGTGTTGACTGAACATCTTAAAAAAATTAGATTATCTTTACCACAAATTTTCTTAGGAAAATTTTAAAATATCTGTTTATTGCTAACAAGCTTTGGTTCATTAATCAATTAAAAATAATTATACATGTTATAATTTAGGTCACAGAGTTATTATTTTACTTATTTGAAGAGTGGAAAAACATATTGTATAAAAAGTAAGCACAGCATTCAACATAACAACACAACATACCTCAAAATGTAAATAGCCAATAAAATAACATAAAACGTTTACTTTCGCATAATAAAAGAGTCATGTATAAAAGATGTATAAGATTTGTATACGATACGACAGTCGATTTTATTGTACGGAGCAAATAAAAAGAGACGAGCCATCGAAACTTAGAGTATAAACGTTATAAGACCGAGAGAGCACAAGCGAAACTGAATTTTAAGCTATGTGTGTTCTGATTGAAATTCGTGGAGGATTTACGATGGAATATACGGCATGTTTCGGCGAATTACATTAGGGTTTAATACAAGACTATTTATAATAGTAGTGAAATTTGAATGTTGTGTAGTGTGTGAGTGGGACGGCGCATGCCGTCTGTGTTAGTGTTAGTTGAAAGCTTTCTGGTTCAGAGTTTTAGTGGCTATTCTGGAATAACTTAACGAGAGCTTTTAGTTTACAAGTTACGTAACTACATCTTGTGTTTTGTGTACTCGTTCTGGTACATTGTTAATGTTGTGGTGCTGTTTGGGCGTATTTACATGCAGGGTTCTACAAAACTTAATTATTCTATTGTTTATTTAGCAAAACGTGTCAAATGCTGAGGTTTAACGTAGAAATAAACAAGAAGTCTCTTTAGCTGTTATGGGGAATACTAAAATCGGACGGAGTTTAATAAAATGTCAGTTTTTTGATATATCAAATACATCTTATTATTCTTACAAAATGAAACATTTTCTACAGCTTATGTAAAAAAAGGATTTAATAATAGGCCCAGATCAAGAAACGCCATTGAATCAAAGAAAACGTGACAAAAGATCGTAAAATATCATTGATCGCCTCCGTACAAGTACTTATCCGTATCAAAATACTTATAACGTTCCTGTCAAACTGTAATAACATCATAAACTAGACAGAATTTACATCGATCACGTAAAAACAGCCGATACCTATAGCTGCAGACGACGCCATTTTGAAGTGCTTATTTCCATTATAACATTGTACTAACTACACTGAAATGTTCTACAAAAGTTCGCGTTTTGCTTCGTGGAGTCCACAACTTTCGTCTTATCAAAGTACCCTAACTCCCCAATTGGCATTACGCGAAAACAACATTTATTACAAGCGAGTACAGATTGAATTAGCTCGCGGTGAAATTCCGCTTACAACTTTCCACAAATACGACGAGTTCAAGTTATCTGAAAAGTTATTTAACAAAGTTTCATAGCTTTCTTGGCTGCCGGAGCAGAATGAGCCGTGAGCTGTTTGTATTAGGTTAATTATTGTCTGAAGGCCGGGATGGAGATAGGATGTTGTTGAACTAGCGGTCGTCTGCGTTATCCCATCGAGAGCCGTGACTGTAGAAAGATTTTCCTTCTACAATGGACTGAGAGTCGGCCTGGTTGCTGGAATGACTTTGTAATGGCGTTCTCAATAAAAGGAACCAATATCGCGGACTTTTATTTTATTTACTGAGTATTGCGGAAAATGTTTCTTACGTAGTATTTTATTTTTCTACACTTAAGTGGTTTAACGGTAACATATGGAATTTATCACTTTATTTTCTAAATATGAAAGACAATACACAGCTTCTGCCCTTTCGTTTACATGTCAGGACAACTATGAACTATTACGTATTCAGCCCGCTAAATATTCATTGGAACAATATCGTGAGGCCATTATGGAACGCTTCTCTATGCTATAGTTGGTTGTCTTCGCCTATAAGTTTTAATGAACTCAATTCTGACTTTAGAACTCAGACAAACACTATTTTATTAGTTTAACCCTAGATTGGACGTTTAACAATTGATTTAGTAAGTGGATTAAGATTTTTGTTATATTGAAAAAGATTTCTAAGCTTATGTTATTATTAGAAACGTATTTAGTTCATACATTAATATATTGTTTTAATATGCAAAAAAATCTAAAAAAATTAAAAAAATATTTTGAGAACACTAGTCACTAAATATGAAACATTTTTAACATTAGAAATATTTCCTGGAAAATTGATGATTATTATTTATGTATATAATAGGAATTAAGTTAGATTAATGTTATTCAAAAAATTTATATAATTATTATTATTAAAATATAAACGTTATGAAGAATTATAAAACATAGATATTAAAACTCACTTTAACCCTATATGAATTGTAAACACTGGTGGACGCAACGTCTATGTCCGGAAAACAACACAAACAGAGCAACTTGCCACTACTTTTATATTATGTCACGAAAGTAGTTAACTTGTAACACTTTTTGCCTAAAAGTTTTTAGTCACAACTTTTTACACCATTAAGGAGTGTTAAAAGTAAGTTTGAGCGATTACCTGTCACTTAGGTATGAGTCCGGCCCATAAGCAAGGTCAAAAAGTGTTGCAGCGTCCACCTCCAAGTAACGAAGTAAACACAAATCACAAGAGCATCATTCGACGAACGTCACTCGAGTTTCACTTCAAAACAATGTCTCAAATAGCCACAAATACACATTTAGGACTAGTTCACAGTCACAAAACCGCTTAAACCGTATTTCCGAGTCAGAAAAACGTCTTTCGTCTCACAGCATAACCTCAAAACATCTTACTGACACTCCGCGGCCCACAGGAATTAATAAAAAGTTTCTTTATAAAACAAGTGGGTTGTGAGCATGTTCCAAAATGGCGGAACTTTGCGTTAACTTCGGAACGTAGAGCGACGTGAAGTTGTAGGGTGCGCGGCGGGCCCGCTCTCAGCGGCGTTGCGCAGACACCCCTAACTTTTCTCATAACAACTCTCATGAAAAACTTGAAAACACAATTTTTGTGTGACAAAAGTTACTTGTCTACTACAAAAAGTGTTTTTAGTGGGTAATTAATTCATAAAAGTAGTTTCTGAGGCATTCGTAGTGAGTTGAAAAGTGTTGAGACAGCATAGCGCTCCCTCGTCGGACGGGGAGTCGACGGGGTTCGGTCGCGGAAAATCAATAACTTACGGCCGACTCTCTCCGCCGCTCTCCGCGTTTAATCATACACTTTGTGAGCAAAACATTAAAACTTGTCCGTTTGTTTGTAGGAGGCGGATCGTTGCCGGTCGCGAAGCGGGCGGGCGGCGTGCGGGGAGGAGCGGGCAGCGGCGCGACTGCCGGTCGACTACTTCGCGAGTTTACTTCCGACAAAGTTTTGCGAGGTGTTCTTACAAAGAAGTACGGAATTGTACTGCAATGTGAGGAAGATTGGCGGCGGCCCTGCGCCCCGCGGCTAACACTTTAACTTTGCTGCATTGTTATCGGTGACCAAGTTCAAATTAAAAGTTTGCCCTTACTTTAATAACTTTGGGGTTATGTTGTGTACGCTGTAGGGATGTCCGCGTGCTCGGTTTGCTCGAGGCACAAACTTTATTTCGTGTTGAAATCTCTGATATCCTTTGTTCTTGCCGTTACGTAATCGTTTTGTGATTGAGTTCTACAATATTGATACTTAACATTTAGAGTAACTTTTTTTAAATTTGCAAAAGATTTTATTTGTAATTATGTTGTGATGGTAACGTTTTTATTCTAGTAATAATTTGGGCGATAAAATAATTTCTTGTAGGTTATAGTTTTTACTTCTACCTTACCTAATAATTCTGTAGGTATATTAATTTCGAATCCAATACTTTTATTCAAAAATACATTTGGGTTTTTAGGAAGTTATTGTAAAACATTGTATCGAGTATATTTCAAGTACGTATTAATCTTATATTTTTCAAAAACTATAAAAAGGTCAAATTACTACATATTGTAACAAATAACATAAATCAAAACTCAAGCCCACCACGACTAGCAAATATAAGTTATAAATCTATGTAGCAAGTCTCCGAACCGCTTGAAACAAACATCGAGTGGAGTGATTTAATTCAGTAAGTAGTGTAAACAAGTTTTGTCTTTGGGTGGCTCTTCCCACACCCCTTACAACGGTTCCATTTAGTCGACAAGTCAGCAAACAACTCCGAACCAGTTTAAATTGGCCTCCGACACCCTCTACATGCCGAACAAAATATCCACTTTTAAACGCAAATATCTTTCTTCGCGGTTCTTCATATTCCAGTGAAATCGCACAACTAGTTGGGCAACTAATCCGTATTTGTGAGCATGAGAAGCCAGACTTTGCCGTCAACTCTCTACGGATGAGTATTAACAAGTATTTTACGAGATAAATAAGTTACCCTGGGAGACTGATGATGTGAAAATGTAGCTTAATATAAATACATATTCGGCTCATTATGTAAAAGCTTTTACGCTTAATTCGTGTCTTAATTAAGATTTGAAAAGCAATTACATGTCTACTGCTTTCTCTGGGCATATATGTTTTGTTATGTAAACAGATTTTTTTTATAATATCAGCTACAAACTTTTGGTTACTCATTCCAGCCAAAGTTGTAATATAATTTTTTTGGTCTATCATAGATATCTATTTTATCTTTCCAAATACTAAATACGAAATTCGGTCATTTGGTAACAAGTAAATTTTGTACCATTTGACGTACAAACTTTGGGTCACCGATAGTTAATGGACCGAAGAAAAACAAAATAAGTGCCTATACCTACTTTATAACCTGGAAAACTTCCTGGCGAAAGCAAATCACAAACAAAAGTAAGATCGAATTACGAAAATACAAATATTTTTACTTCTGATTTGAGTTTATATATTATCATCTTACAAAAACAACTTATTATTTTTCTAAACATATTATATTGGATTATAGGCTTCCAGTTGCTCCGACCCTGTTATTATGTTACAGAACAAACATCTAAAAAAAATCAGTAAAGGATTTATTTCAATCTAATATTTATAGACGTAAAAGCTAAAAATAGAAAATTTATCCGTAATTCAATGACGCTGAAATTAAAGTTCGTACCTAATATTTAATTTATTTAGCAACTAACACGCTTTCGCTTTTCCCCTGATTTTATTTTCCGACAAGTGACATTCTTTAACCCTTTTAGGACCGGATTAAATAAATTATTTCCCTTAAATATATATTCTTTAAAATGTTGATGTATTATGTAAAGGCTCTGGGTCGCGTCGGGCGAAATGAAATCCATTTAGATTTAGACTAATGAGGATTAGGTTGTCCCTATGTGTTATGTCTTTAGGTATACATTTCATCAGCATCATTTCTTATAATTTGTTATATAATTATATAAAAAAATTACTTTTATGTACCCTTCTTGATCCTGCCCTCCATCTCTTGAGAGCCACGCGAACGCCAGCGTTCTCGGGTATTTCTATTGTATCTCGTTTTGTGGCCATTGAGAGGTTAATGAATGATTGCACCTTTTTTCTAATATCATATTTTCCAGATAAACATGGCAAAATACTTTACATTTAATACTTTATAATCCTTTGCATTATTTTGTCATCTTCTCAATCTTAATCTATGACATTACAAAGTATACAGATTCTTGACACCCTTAATAACCAATTTGACTTCTTTATAAAATAAAAAATTTACGAACTTAAACGTTCCAATGGTGAATTAATTCAAACAGTCGAATACGAAAGGTCGTAGGAAGTTGCAAGATGCGAGCAGCGTGGGACCGATCATTCTGGAGATCCCTGGGGAATCCCAGATCCAACAGTGGGCGTTTTGTGCTGAATGATGATGATGATGACTGGCCAAGACTAGAAAAATATGTAAACAAAAACGTCACAGGAAGGTTTGTATGTTCTAACTAACAATAAAATAATTTAATAAAGTAGCACAGAACATTTATATTAATATGTAATGATTTTAACAAACGTGAAATAAACCCCCACTATATTTTAAAAATACATGTTATGTTGTAACACAAACATTATGACTCTACCACAGACAAGGATAGACCCGCACGAAGAATATCGCGTCAGCGACCTCCACATTGTTGGTTTTTAAAATGTGAATTATAACACTTAAAATTTAGTACAGTGGAGAACAGAAGCATATATACACATTTTAGAGGTGGCAATCTTTATTTCCTTGTATTAAGAGTCATTTACTGTCAAAAGTGGTCACATATTTTTATAGTGGACTGTATGGATGGTATGGGTGTTAAATTGATTGTTTGATAGAATTTCACAAATAAAAAAAATTAAGAAAAAAGCAAAGACAGAATAATTCTAGCAGAGACATTGCAGTAGGTTATTATTTTTAAGAGCAATAACGAACTAACTAGGTCCTCGTCTATGAATATTGTACAATGAACTTGTCGTTTGGTCGAGTGGTCCGTACACCGTTCTGTCTCAAAGCGTCGCCATCTCGAGAGTTTCTGGGTTCGAGTCCCAGTTGGGTAAATTTATTTTTGTTGAAGACAAGCATTTTTCTTCAATTTTGGATGTTTATACTATACCTGTTTAGTATATTCTGAATATTTTTATGTATACAAGTGGCTTCCCGCGGTTTCACCCGCGCAGTACCCGTTCCTATGTCCTTTCTCAGGCTCTAAACTATCTATGTGCCAAATTTCGATTAAATCGGTTCAGTAGTTTTGACGTGAAAAACAGACAGACACTGTCTGTGTTACTAAGTTACTTTTGCATTTATAATATAAGTATGGATTTATCCGTCATCTAGTATCCGTAACATGAGTAGTATTAGTTGCTAAGCACGTACTAGTTATGTGTAAATGTCAGATTTTTTTATTTTTTATAAATTACTAGCTGTTACCCGCGACGTGCGGTTACTGGTTTTTTAACTATACCACGGGAACCCTTTAATTTTCCGGAATAAAAAGTATTTAAGACGTTGACCAGGGTTATAAGGTATTACCATGCAAAATTTCGTTGAAATCGGGCCAGCCATTTGGGAGATTAGCGTACAAACAGACACAGAAACTTTTATTTTTTTACCTTTTTTTACATCCCCCTGACTTGTTTTTTATATGTACAGACATTCGACCTCTACAGTTTTATTATGATATAATATAATAATATATATATATATATATATATAATTTATAATAATAAGGATATTATATCCTCAGACATTCGCACCTATCAACTAGCCCCATTTTAAGCAACTAATGCTGCTTGTGTTACGGACACTAGGTGACAGATAAATATATTTAATAGATAAATACATATAAATAACCTGAATATATAGAAATATATATAAACATCCAAGACTGGAGAACAAATGCCTGAAAATTTATCACCCAAACATTTGCCCCAACTGGGGATCGAACCCAGAACCTCTCGAGATGGCGACGCCTTGAGACCGGCATACAGACCACTCGACCACGGAGGTCGTCAAAAATATTATATGTATAGATAACTCGTCTGCAACCTCTCACCGCAATGTTTAGTATGCAATTATAGTATACTGTATGATGTCGCCAGGAAGGCTTTATTAAAGTCGTGTTTATCGGAGGCTGTGTAGTCCGTCGGAATCTATTATGAGGATTACTCGGTGCATTCACAAGACGAGGGTCGCGTTCGCTTCGTATGAGACGTTCGGTGCCATTTACAATGATACGAACACGAATTCTGTTAATATTTAAATTAAAATCGAGATTCCAAGACTATCATGCATGTATGGTATTAATGGTATTTAATTGAACAATGGAAATACGAGTACAATATTTATTATTATGGGTCGTATTTCAAATTTTAATCATAAAAAAATACAATTGAAGTTCATAATTTTTTTAAACTCGTACTAAGAAGAGATAATGAAACACTCCACTAAGCGCAATATAAAACGTTGTAGAATTTTTATTACAATACATTACGCACACTGTAAATGAGGACATCTCTAATCTGGCGTCAGCTAGATTATTTATACATTTAAAAGGATTTGCTGCTAATATGAGCCGTAGTAGCGAGGTCACGACTCGTTTTCGCGAGCACGATAATTAGTCCTTCATCACATTTACTCATCATTGTTAGTTCTATATAATTAATATAGTAATTTAAAACCTTTCTTTACTTCTCTCCAATAAAAATATTTATTTGATTAAAATTGCTTGTACAAAATCATCAAATCTATACATCTATAATGTTCGAACGAAACAAGAATGGTTGGAGCTACATTCATATCGCACAATGCACAATGTAAGGTGTGATAATAAAACTGTAGAGGTCGAATGTCTGCACAAAGAAAAAAAAATATTAAAACCATGTCAGGGGTATGTAAAAAGAGAGTAAATACCCAAAAATGAGTTTTTTTTGTTTGTATGTCTATACGGGCTGATCTCCGAAATGGCTGCACCGATTTCAATGGAATTTTTCATGGTGATACCTTATATCCCTGGTCAACATCTTAGATACTTTTTATTCCGGAAAATTAAAGGGTTCCAGTGGGAGTTAAAAAACTAAAAAACATTTTTATTTTATTTAGCGTAAAACCATTGATTACGGTTTAATTCATCAACGTAAAATGGCTGGCATAGAGAGCAAGTACTCAAAAACGGTGTATGTATGTCCTGTCCTTTTCTGGATTAATAAAAATAGAGATATATCTACATAACACCACAATATTTTGAGTTGCCACACGCCTTTGCTAGTCACTGCTTCAAACCTCGGGTTATTGTTGAGTAAGCAATTACGCAAGTATTTATAAATAGACTGTTATTCCTTTTTTAAAGCAGTGTTCACTGTGACTCAGAATACATTATGACAATGATTATTCTTGTGTAAAGTAATTCTCTTTTTAGGCAGAAGCTTTTGCAACAATTTGAATACTCGTATTTATTAAGTCTAGCCATTAAAATTATTATCACTATACAATAATAATCATTTTAATTGTTAGACTTAATATACAGACGCCTCTATCCCCAAGGCGGTAGGCAGAGGTATTAACACACTATGTAACAACCTAAGGTACCGGTTGAAAACCAGCGCCGGTCTTGTAAGTCTGGCATTATGCTAAACTGGTAACCTGTTCGTCAGCAGTTGCGAGATGAAATTTACATTTTATAAGTTATTTTTATAGGTTTATTTTTTGTATATTAGTGCATAAGCACTAATGGTTTAAGAAGGTAATTTGTTTTGTTGTTACGCGTCTACATACATACATACATAAAATCACGCCTGTAATCCCCGAAAGGGTAGGCAGAGTCCAAGGAGCACTATGTTCCTTAAGAACACGCGTCCACGCGCGTGTTTCGCGTCTGTTAACGAATAAATTAATTTTCCTTCTTTCATTTCGCCAGATTATGTTGAAATCTTTATGTAAGAGTGCGTGAGCCTGTTGCCACCTGGCACAAGTGAGGTAAACGACATTCACTGCAATCTGTAGGTACTTTAGTTTTCTTCAATGTCAGGAGTACAGACGATGGGAATCGATCAGACTATTGCTAGTGGTTCACACCACCTGGTGTTGATTGGGAGGTCCGGTTTCGATTCCCCATGGGAGCAGAAGTGTTTCTGCTCGGTTTGTTTGGTGGTAGGGCTTCTAAGCCCTGCTGGATAGCTACCACCGTCTTACCTAAAATTGTCGCCATATTAAAAATGTTTTTAGCATTGTTGTGTTCCGGCAATTAGAGGTAAGATAGCCAGTTCCTCAGTTGTTGAGGATTACAGGTGAAGCTCACTTCCACCTTCGGCATTATCGTCACTTACCATCAAGTGAGATGAAGGCCAAGAGCTTTAAATACATAAATTGTAACAACTACGAAACATTGAAAACTTCTCTAATACTTCAAAACTATTATAAAAAGCAGTCAAACTTTAATTTGGCAAGTTGTTAAGCCTCGGTATTCCAACCAAAGTTATACACACAACTTTATTAATCAATTCGTAATTTACTGAAGTAATTTAGCCAAGAGAGCCCGACAGCGTAGTATTTGGTCGTTATGTAAACTACCAAAGAGATCTAGAACTGAGTCAGTTCCTATGATGTTATTATGAAATGCCGACCTGGGTCCGTAATATGAACTCTAAATTCCAGGCAGTTTACGCCGTAAACTGAACTGCCTGCCTTTTTTGTATTATGACCTTCTATTTCCAGCCAGTCAGCGGTCACGTGACTCGCGTCCGCTTTCTGCCTGGATTTTGGCAGGCAGTTTCCAATTATGAACGCCTATTTGAATTAACGTTCAATGTTCTGTAATACATTGAGAATTCTGTTCAATCTTTTAAAATGGGATATTTTACAATATAAAATCACATTAAATATTTTTATTGGCTTTGGGATCTAAGCTCATTGTATCAAAAACAATTGATTTCGATAATAACAGAAAAAGATTACTGAAAGTATAATACAACATCATTTATTTGTACATCTATACATATAATAAAAATATTAAGGTCGAATGTCTTTACATAGAAAAAAATGCTAAAAACCAAGTCAGGGGATGATAAGAGGGGGGAAAACACCAAAACAAATATTTTTTTATATTTTGTTTCTCTGTCAGTTTGTCTGTTTGTGCGGACTAATCTCCGAAATCGCTGTACCGATTACAATGAAATTTTGCATGGTGATACCTTATATACCTGGTCAACATCTTAGATACTTTTTATTCCGGAAAATGAAAGAGTTCCTGTGAGAGTTAAAAAACTACAGAATACGAAGTCGCGGGCAACAGCTAGTTAGAAAATATAATGATTACTTATCTGAAATCTACTTGAATACTTACTTAGGTACTCATTTCGATTGCCTAAAACGAATCTAAGTTCATTTAACCATACTTTTTAAGCACAAAATGAAATAACATATTATTAGAACGTCTCGGAGAATTGAAACAGAGGATTCAAACGGTTTTATCAAATCCAGATCGTCTCAATTTCCGTTTGAGAGGCAGGTAAAGTCTGTTATGGAATTCTTGCAAAATCAGATTGTTTTGTGTGAAAACTTTTCTGTTGCTCTAGCGATTTCATTGTTACAGGAGAGAAATATTATATTGTACATTTATCGCTACAAAAGTTTAAGTAATTTTGTCTGAGATTGAAACACGAATTTTCATAGACAAAAATAACAATGCCTATAATTTTAATGAACAAATAATATTATTAACTTTGACAGTTTCCCAATAGTTAGTTAATTTTCCTTGTCTTGAAGTCTCAAATTTCAATCGTAACATATATTAACCTACCTACAGAGGTAATAAAAATTCAAATATCTACGAAAATAATTCCGACAAAAGCTGCTATCCTCTGCTCATCATCTTTGTATGATTGTTCAACATTAATCACACTCAAATATAGAATAACAAAATAATCATTGCAAGCATTTATTTTTAAAATTTCCATTTGCTTTTACGATTGCTATACTTTCGATACGTAATGGGTTTCTACATTGCTCACTCAATTCAATAAACAGCGACCAAATAAACGCTAACGTACGTTCAAATACCTGAAAAGCTCGAACAAACACAATGAATGAAAACACCCACGGCACCTTGACAAATCGGCAAAACATTCTGTTGGTCGTTGTCTCGTTTCGCGCCGAAGTTTTGTTATTTACAACTCAATAAGTGGCGCTGGTGAGAAGCAATTTGTGAGCGAAATGCTGAAAGGTGGCAACTTTATAATTGGCTTCGACATTTCGGAATTATTAACAAGCCAAATAATATATAGAGATGACAATAGTCTGCGGGGTGAACTGGGAACGACGGTGTAATAGAGGTATACTTGTTATAATAATAACAATTTTGTTGATTCTAAGATTTTAGTCTATTTTTTCCAAAAGAATATATTTGTTAACAAAAATGAGTACAAAAGTTCATACAACAAAAACTAAAAAAGATCTCCATAGTATGTACGATACCGATCCACCAAGCACATGCTTAAAATCACCATTACGTGTGTGTAATAAGTGTAATAAGAATATCATCTGTGACTGCCAAACTGTCAAGAAAATGTGAGATTGCGCAATATAAATACAATACCCAATACAATTACCTCACTTTTATCTAACCTAATCATATTTCAACATAGATCTACTTTCAAGTAGCAATACTGAAATCGCTTTCTTAGGGAAAAGAATATCGTTTTAATTGGAACAATTGTTCCAAAGAACAACGGCGCTTAAGTAAATAGATCAATATAACATTATTCGTAGTCCTAGAGAGTAGCGATAAGATGCCGAAAAACTGGTGATTATTATTTCGAAGCGTGGAAAATAACTGTATTTTCCTTAAGCCATTATACAAGATGTTACTAGGAGAAATATATTTATACAATAGCAAAATACTGAATCAGATGTAGAGGCTTTATAATATTTTTATTAAGATATTATGATTGATTTTTACTCTCTTTTCAGTAACTATTTACATTTGTACTTTATATGAAATTGGTGGCCTAGTGGTTCATAAATGCGCATAGGTTTCAAAATTTAAAGCAACCCAACTTTCGCTATAGTTTATTTTGAGTTCAAAAAAGTAAGACGTTTCTCATAAAGTTTCACATATGAAGCGAAATTGATGATTTTTTTTATTACCATACAAGCCACTCTGCCACGGAAATCGTCGTGAGCGCCTATAATTAAATTGACACTTGCATAAATAACTCTCATCTTACCCATGCCCATAAAAATACGATCAAAATAAAAATAAAAAAAACGACATACAACGATTTTAATAGCTGGTTTATTTAACTATCGTAAGAAAGAAAGAAAGAAATGTTGCTATAACATAATAGGTACGTAGTATAGAGTATACCATATTATTGAGCAAGGACGAAACCGTGCAGCACATTATATCAACATAAAATAGAAGTCTCAAACCTCTGGTGGAAGGAAACAATGATCCAACCACAAGTTAAAGAAAATGATCACCTGCAAAAACAAGCAGCCTTACACACAAGCATAATTATAAGTAAAGTTTTCGGAGACACGGTATTTGTAAACAACACGCATCAATGCCTGATTGATGCGTCATCAGACACAAACATGCAAACCGTTCAAAATACACACACACCTCAAACACAACACACATCACAACAAACAAACACACAAACATCACAATCATAACCAAAGTGAAATATAGTTATAGGGGAATAAATATCTTTTTTCCTGAAGGAATCAGGACGGGATATTTATTAACACCGACAAAACGTCGAGAAACTCAAACGAGTAATCATTTATTGAGCATTACCATCAAAAAATTTTATGACGCTTACGCCATATGGAGCCTAATCAAACCAAACATTACTTTTTGTATCAGTTTCCTTCTTATTCCCAAAGTTTCCAACCGCTATCTACTAAAGATTGCCGCTTACAAACCGACCGCAGACCGATTTGCCAGTATTTCGTGATTATTTTGATGTATTTTTGCCGCGACCACACGCCGCACAGAGTTACGCTTTGTATTCTGGGAATAACTTAAAAGTTAGCGTTTGACCCTCCGGATTGGGGCGAATCGGTTTTGTTTTTCATCAGGTATTCATTTGTGGAATTTCGTTTTTATTTTACTTGGTTTCTGTGAGCAGATTTTTGAAACGATCGTTCACAGCGATTTTTTAAATTATTGAACTGCTGTTTGTATAAACATTGGTACTACTATAGTTAAACGCCAGCGAGCCTTTCACATAAAAACCGGCGTACAAACCATTTTTCCAACGAGGTCGTTTATATTAACATGACATTGTGTGGAAGCTGTTTTTAAATAATTTACTTCTTCGTGACCAAGTGCAACTGTGGAGCCCCGTCACAATCCAAGCCACATCTGATGTTGTGTCCGCTGCTGCCCTCCACCTGTACCATGGAGGAGTTACATGCGGCCGCACCAATAGCTGGACCCATTGACACGAATAATCTACTAACGAGAATCGAAACACCTTTAAATACACAATTTGTTATACAACATTGTTTATTGAAAAATCACAGTATCAATATTGAAAAAAAAAAATCACATAGCCTATACCCGCAATTGTCCCTCGGCTCAAGTATCTATTTCCCCGAAGGGCCATTGTCCAAGTCCCCGGTTCGATTCCCACTCATAGCTATAATTGCTACAGAGAGATTTATTGGCGTTGTCTCCGCGAGTTTGTTTCATTTATCTAATCTTCCAACTCATTATTTCCTGATTGAGCACTTTCCTTTGTTACGTTATTATTTGTGTATTAGATTAGAGTGTTCTGTTTTGCAGGATACGCCCATCTTCGTTTCTTCCTTGCAAATGTTTTCAACTTACCTATTTTTATTAGTAATCTTTTTGTTAAAGTATCTATTTTATTTACCATTTTCTACTTCCACTGTAAATATTAAAGGATCGTAGGCTTTTTGAAAATCTCATTGGTTTTATGAGAACAATATTCGAACTAAAGAAGTAGCCATAAGCGTGATGAAAAGGCATTACAAAGTTTATACATAATCTAACTTATAAAACGAACAAAACAAGGAGAAATCATAATAAATCCACCCCAAATAGATGAACTAATCAGTTGAAGAGAGGGCAGAACGAAATTTTCTCCTTTGCCAATAAAAACAACACTTCTCTGTTCATAAAAAAATCTCATTATCCTTTATTGCAGTGAGCCTAATTTGAATTGAGTGCTATGCAGTTATGAGTCAAGAGAGTGGATAATTTTAAGTAACTGCGGCTGGGAATGACGCAAACAAGTTTTTTTTTTATTTCAGGAATAGGAATGAGTACGTTCTCAGACCTTCACAGTTGCATGAAAAAAAAATCTGTCTTTCAGCTCATCAAAACAATATTTTTATTTTTTGAAAGCGTAAATTAAAATTAATAGCAAGTAATGATACATTATATCAAAATAATGAAAGCTAAAATTAAGATAGTTCAACATAATTTTAAGTTTATGTATATCACAGTTTATTTCCGTTGTATTTTGTTTATAATAATGATAGAATAATACGAGGCACATTTACATTTTGATTTCAGTAAACACACGAAGTATTAAATTCAATACGCAAGGAATACGAAAAAAATACATGCCCATAATTTTTTCAGCAAAAGAAATACAGACTTCAAGTTACCAAATCAATTGTATCTTACAGCGTTTCATTTTCAGAATCAATTAAGCGGAGAACCAACAAAAAGAGAAATAAGAAAACTTTGCGAATCTTTCAGCGGCATGGAATTTAATTAACTTCGGTGGAAACGCGTCGGTCACCGGCCAACTGTAATTGGACACTGTCACGGGCACACCAGCTCATGCCACCCTACTCTGTCACCCATAACAACTACACATTTTTCGAAACTATACACTCTAGCATGGGCAGAGAAAAATGATATGGTCCTGATGCACTCATAGCAGTGCTGCATGACCAACAGAAAACGATTTTTATATTTTATGCCATATCAGAAATAACTAGCATGAATAATGGAAATATGCCATAAAATTGTGTTAGCGTCCTAATACAAATATTATATAATTTCATTACAAATTACTTCCCACCGGAAATTGAATCCAGAACCGATCGATTGAGAGTGATCTCAAACTCAAAATAAATCATTTATATGTTTTGACTATATATTCCAGGTATAATAAGCTAGTTGACTCATATCAAAAGTTATAAAAATAATGTTTAATTTACTAAGTATTGAGAACAAGGGTCAGAAGTATACTAATTTCAATAAATATAAATAAGGGATTACTGTACAAATTCAATTTAAACATGTTTCATTTTTACTTTTTTCATGTGCCAAAAACACTATCCGCCATGTTCGTGAAATTGGTGACGTAACGGATCAGGTGAATACGCATGATGAAAATCCGTCAAATGCCAGTCGCAACCAATAAAGCATGTCTGTCCGCTGTGTCAGCCCGTGTAACGCATGCGTATTGATTGTTTACCAAAGCTGTGACCGCACGGCACAGATAAAATTATATTATTTTTTATGGTGGTGGTTAACAGTAATGAATCATTTGAGGCCGTTATCAAGCTTACCAAAATAAGGTCAAGAACAATTTTGATATGGATTAGAAATGTGTCATTGATACTTTTGTCTTTCTTAAACCATTTCTAAGTAATTTACACGGACAAAGCATATATTATTCAAAAATAAAGTACAAGAACAAAATTGTTACAGTTGATTAGCTACTCGTATCTATACGAGGGACTGCTTATTTTTACTGGGGCCTTAAGTAAATCTTGTAAAATCGCAAAGGGTCCAGTAAAAAGCAGTAAAATTGGGCAGGTGAAACACGAAACCCCTTAAATTAAGAAAGTTCTTAAAGCTGCGAATAAGTTTTTATTGGTCCAGTGTCTTGAGAATAATTTAAAGGAAGTAAGGTGGAAGGAGCAGCCTTAGGTAGGACTATATTTTAGAATTTTTTTTAACTATAGGTACTAATTTATTTTTTTATACGTAAAACCCGTTTTTTGAGTCATCAATAATTAAATTTCTTGTCCACTCATTTTATATAAAAAAAACTATTAATATTTCAGTCGATTTCAACTACTATACAAATACCTTCTACACGAGAAAGACTATTTAAGGCCTATTTAAACATCGCATTGGAAAAACATAAATCAGAAGTAAACAATACATATTCATAAATAGTTAATAACAAGGCTTAAAATATTTAAATTTTTACTTAGCCGAACATCACACGTCATCGTGCACGCCGAAGGTTATTCTCAATAGAATAAAATCACTATAAATAATAAAAGTGGAATTCAATTATTTTATGGCGACCTCCGTCGTCGAGTGGTCTGTACGCCTGTCTCAAGGCGTCGCCATCTCGAGAGGTCCTGGGTTCGATCCCCAGTGGAGGCAAGTGTTTTTGGGTGATGAATTTTCAGACATTTGTTCTCCAGTCTTGGATGTTCATTATATATGTATAATATTATATATATTCTGAATAATTATGTGTATTTATCGTTTGAATATATTTGTCCGTCATCTAGTATTCGTAACCCAAGCAGAAAATTAAGTTGCTTAAAAAGGGACTAGTTGATAGGTGCGAATTGTTGAGGATATTATTATAATTATTTTTTTTTGGTTTTTCGTAAGTAAATATCAATATTTTTTATAAATTAATTGTATTGTAGGGGTATTGTACAATGTTAGCATCAGTGGTGGTATTAAAAATATAATCTCAAACCTAATAATGGGAGATTACTGTAGAGCCCCTTAATTGCCGGATCAGATGCGCTTTCTATGACGTTCATAAAAACCATATTATCTCCAGTGCCCAAGGTTTATTAAGGCTTTATTAAACAGTCGTAAAACAGATGCAGGGTGCGCTGCAGCCAATGGCCGCTCTCGTAAATGAAATAACCCATAAACTCGACAAAGATAACAATTTGGCTAAGATTTTTTTTTAATAAGTTCATAGATAAGTACGGAGTCTGGGGCTTGACTTTCTACAACATGAAAGAATTTTTTGACTAATTTAACCCTTAAATTGTACCTACCTATATATTAGGTTGGGGAAAAAGTCTTTTCGCATTATAGTATGTATAAACTTGTAATAAAATCTCTTTGGCTATACTATTTGTATCTGGCTGGTTTTGGTATCATTGAAAGTTTAAATTTTAAAGAACATAATTCCAAATTCAAATTAGGAAAATGTGTGATTTTCATTTGTTTTTCGTACCGCCAAGATGAGTGAATCTAATGAAGAAATTCGAAACATTTTAAAATTTTACTACAAAAAAGGTAAAAATGCAACGCAAGCCGCGAAAACAATTTGCGATGTTTATGGACCTAGTGCAGTGTCTGTGAGAGTAGCACAAATTTGGTTAAAGCGTTTTCAATCCGGAAATTTTGATGCACGTCGCTCTGGTCGCCCTATTACAGATAAAATGGATGCCATTTTTGAAAAAGTGGAGCAAGATAGGCATGTCAGTAGTTACGACGTAGCTGAAGAACTGGGAATTGACCACAAAACAGTTTTGGCGCATTTGAAGAAAACTGGGTACACAAAAAAGCTCGACATTTGGGTACCTCACGAGCTCACTGAAAGAAACCTAATGAACCGTGTACTCATTTGTGATTCTTTATTACGACGTAATGAAACCGAACCATTTTTGAAGAAGCTGATAACTGGTGATGAAAAGTGGGTCACGTACGACAAGAACGTGCGAAAAAGGTCGTGGTCAAAGGCCGGTTAGGCTTCACAGACTGCGGCGAAACCGGATTAACTCGCAACAAGGTGATGCTGTGTGTGTGGTGGGATTGGAAGGGCATTATTCATTATGAGCTGTTACCACCAGGCAGGACCATCGATTCTGAACTCTACTGCGAACAACTGATGAGATTAAAGCAAGAAGTTGAGAGAAAGCGGCCGGAATTAATCAACAGAAGGGGTGTGGTTTTTCATCATGATAACGCTAGACCTCACACATCTTTAGCCACTCAGCAAAAATTAAGAGAGTTTGGCTGGGAGGTGTTAATGCATCCGCCGTATAGTCCTGACCTTGCACCTTTAGATTTCCACCTGTTTCGGTCTCTTCAGAATTCTTTAGGCAGTGTCAGGTTAACATCACGAGAGGACTGCCAAAACCACTTGTCGCGGTATTTTGACCAGAAGTCCCAAAATTTCTATAGCAATGGGATCATGTCCCTAACTACAAGATGGCAAAAAGTTATCGAACAAAATGATACCTACATACTTTAGTTAAATATAAATAATCTATATTAAAAAATGTTTGAATTTTCTTAAAAAATGCGAAGAAACTTTTTCCCCAACCTATTATAATAATGGTTAATATTTGCATGCTATTTTTATATAGTTAAACAGGCTTGAACATGTATATGTATAATGCACCTTTCATCAAAATTGTATGGATGTAAAAAGAGGGAAATGACATAAATATTTAATTTTTGATTTGTCTGTCTGTGTACCCTATTTAGAGCGAATAGATGATTTGTATTTGTAGTATGGTTTGGGTTTCAGATAGATTTTATAAAAGCTTTAGACCTGGAAATCATAACGTCCGTTCTAGACAGCGCGCCTAAAATTAATCTAACACTGGTTAGTTGTTATTCCTACAAAAAAAAGTACAGTCCTTAAATAAAAGATAAATGTAAAAAATATATGCCTGAATAGGAAAGCCTATATATGTATATAATAGGTCTTTACCTGTAACTATTAAGTTTCAGAATATTCTTATCAAATAATTACCTCTTCTAATAATAGGCCATATTTTTGAGCCCTTTTGATATGTTTCGATAATTTGTTGTAAGTTTAATTGTTTTAAAATTAGAAACGAAGACAATTTTTTTTAAGTGCCTCCCGAATACATCATTTGATTTGCATTCACTTAAAAATTATAATTAATTTTTATGAAAAGTGATATCACACATATTGCTAAATCTTATCTAATGATAAATTACAAAAATTATTTCATCATAAATCATTTATTTTTTTGTAAAGCACATGTACAATAGTGGTACCTATATAGTTAAATTGGAAAGTCCAGTTTGTGCCTTGCCTGGTCAAGCGTAAAAAAAATTGTATTTTGTTTACATACAATTCAATAATTAATTTGTGAAAACTATACAACATCAATATTAAATCCTTACAAAATTTATTGGAATTATAGGTAATGAAAAGAAAAAGTCCGATGACACGTGTCAACTCTGTGAAGCCATTTTTTTACTTAGACTTAGATTAAAACCACTCCAAGCACGAACTTATTTTTATAACGCAAATTTCATGAAAAAGTTAAGTCTATAACTTTCAGGCACATATGCGTCCGGCAGGCTTTTTGTACGGATGACACATTTGTGACATGTCTATGACACCACCACGGTGACCAAAATATAAAAGCGAATTTGATCCGATAAAATCTCAGAGTAAACAGAACTGGAGTAGCCTTTGTCTAACATTCCCCTCTGCCAAATGCACAAGCATCGGATGCTTGCACGTTTAATAAAACTAGTTGAGCCGCCATTTTGTCAGCCATAACATTGTAAACGTTGCGGCGAACAGAGCTCCCGCAAAAATGCCTGCCCGTGCTGTTTTTTGTTGTAAAAATAAATAGAAAACATCGAGTATGCTAAAAGATGGTGTCACCTTTTATTTGTAATTATAATTTTTTAGATTTCATGATTATTTACTTCATTATTTCAGAATTCTACGATTTCAAATTTCGAACGCTAGTCTCGTGGGGAGTGCGGCTGTGACGTTGTCAAAACGCACACCCCACGAGACTATTAAAAGCGTGTGTGTGCGTAAAATTTAAATTTGTGTGTCGAATTATGCATGTGTGCATTTGTAAAAACGGCTGGCTTTGAGTGTAGTGGTAACCTCACCCCCCGCAGGAAATGGCAGAAAAAAATGTTTGAGAAATTGACTAATGGCTACTTCAGTTCTGTTTACTCTGAGGATAAAATTAAAAAATAATAGAACATTCGTAAAAGACCCGTTGCAAAACCACGTTAAATAAAAGCTTTTCAAATTTAATTTGTCTTTTTGATAAAGACACACCGTTTGTGAAAAATATTTTGTATTCACAGAGCTACTATTACTTTATTAATGGTAAGCAACGCGTGAGTAGAGCTACGAGCTACGCCGTAGCCGCTACGGTAACCGCCTAAAAACATAAAGTTCCCAATTAATTACCACCCACTTTATCGTTTCTCAATCTTATTCTAATACAAAAATTTTAATTTAATGTTCTAAGATTACATTGTGATTGCAAAAGATGATTTTCAATGTTCCATCAAAATGTAACATGACAAATTCATTAAAGCTTGTTTTTAAAAAGATTTTTTATTTCATTTTTATCTTTAAGCCAAAGTACTCATTAAAGCGATTCAAACGAGCCCAAACTATCGTTTAATTACTTAGTTACAATGGCTCCAAACATAATTTATTTATTTAATAAGAAACAAACAGTTACACATGTAATCTGACAAAATAAATGATATACTTAAAAACCTATAGTTTCCTAAAATAAAATGGTAACAAATTTATTTTTTAACAACCAAAAAAATAAACAATAACAGTTCAAACCTAACATATATTTTTTTTTTACATTTACACATGTTTTTTTCATTTTCTTTTTTTTTCTCAGCAAATCCACAAATTGTTGTCAAAGGTACTATCACCAAACGCATCTCAACTTGCATCTTTTTCCTGGCAGTCATTATGCGCAATTACGATTAGAACCATTTTGAAAATACTCTTTAAAAAAATGTTGTTAATTGATCATAGCCCTCTTTATCACATCTCAATATCTTTACTCAGTGTTCCGAAACAATGTGCAACATGCTTCCACATGTTGGTATATGCGACATAACTCAGCAGAACCACAAATTGTTTTCAAAGGTACTGTCGCCACACGCGTCTCAACTTGCATCTTTGTCCTGGCAGTTATTATGCGCAATTAGGACTAGACCACGAGCTCTAATCTTACGCCAACTTCCACCTGGCTTAGGCGGGATATTGAGAAAATAGTTGAGCCGTGTAATTGGGGACATGTGCAATTTGGGGCGCATAGATAATTGTTTTGACGGCGCCGCTGCATATGAATTAAGGTTTAGTTTCCATTATGTTCTACACTAAAATTATCTTTAAAGGTACATTTTAGTCTCAAAACGAAACATAACATAATTATTATCACGCCTCTTTCTCCGAAGAGATGGACAGAGATGTTAACACTTACCATCTATCTTTGTTAAAACTATTTTTCTATGAAAAACTTTGTCTTTGAAGGATAGTACATTTAGTAATAGGTATAGGTATTTTAGCTACGAAGTTGCTGTTCTATATTTCTGACCATTAAATTGTGGACTTTAATTCGCAATGTGAAATACAGCAGTTTTGCTATACAATCATAGTGCTGTCATACAAATTCAAACCTTTTCCAATGTTTCCTTTTTTATATACCTCAGTGTCTGCCATCGTTCGGTTATCGCCAAACTCTCCCAAGATGCATTGCAATGCATTACACTGGCATTCCATTGTAAATTACTAAAGACATAATTACGAAAGCATGGCTGTTATGGGCTCAATTCCTGTGCCGTCCTTTTATATAGATATTTTACAAAAAAAATCATTTATTACAGGCGTAGTAAACGTAAGTAAACTAACATAAAATAAAATAAATTGAAATAAAAAATATATAAATTAATATTAGAATTGATTATAGTGAAATCAAATTAGATTAAAATTGTGATTACAATTAAATCGTTATATTTTAAACAAAAAATAAAAATAAAATCAATAAAATGTTATATTTACTGCCGTATAAACGAGCTATAAATGAAATACGCGTAAGTTTACATTGCTTAAAATAGTATAGGCTAAAGTTTTTATGTTATTAGTCCACAGAACAATAAAAAATTAGCCTTTCCTGTTATAATTACACAAAACTAGGTACTGATCCAGTTGATACAGTTCGACAGATATTAAATTATTTGCTCAAAACGATGCCCGAGTAGCATCAATAATTCACGGGGGACTTCCCAAATCACAACCTGAACCCGGCAATCATACAAGAAATACTCATGTATCTTTAATACGACTAAATGGTTTTCGGCCTTTTCCTGCGGGACGATCACTAGTAATAAGGCTGTATACGAATCACCGCTTATTCTTTGTTAAATAAGGTTTAAATTCCGACTAAAATCTACCACAGACCAGTAATTACCCAGGAGTGAAATGTTGTCAGTAATTATTGTTGGTGAACTTAAATGTATACGTGTACTCCGAAGAATTCGAAGTGAGCAAGTTGTGAACAGGGAATCCGAAAATTATGGCCTCTGGTCGTGAATAATAGAGCTGTTACTGAAGGTGTACTGCGCTACGTATACGTACAAACTCGCAACCGCTGCGGTATCTACATACTGCGAAGTATTAATTTGACCGTGTTATACATACCTACTCTTTAATCAGTAGAAAAGAAAAAACCATTTTGTCCTCATGCACATAATATAACCCCCCCTTCCCCCTCATATGAAGACAATTTTATCAACACCGAAACAGGCTACGTATTTTCGACCAAATATACTAGAGACTGGAGTATGTAGAGGGATGGAATTATGGCGCCTGCCTTCTCACCTTCTCGAGGTTGTGCCGTTCCCCCCGTTCCCTTGCAGCGACTCGGTGTTGATGTACCCATGCCAGCACGGGGTCTTGCCTGCCAGCACCCAGACCGCCCCGTGGCTGATCGGCCCGAGTCGCAAAGACCCTCTGGGGCTTCCGCAAGAGGGGCACCGTTCGGAGGCACTCCGCCCACTCCGGGGCTCCGTAGAGTGCCATAGACCGCACCACACCATAGTACAGTCTACGATAAACAGAGCCGGTTCCGTCTCGGTTGGGGAGGACCCATGCGAGCGCGACTGCCGTAGCACACAGCCGAAGAACGAGGACTTTAAAATGCTCCTCGAAATTCCATCGGGGCTCCAGAGTCAAGCCGAGAGACTTAATACACCTAATTTCAATTAGAAAAACGATTTATCATAATATGGTATTATAATGCGATGCTAGAGGGCCTGGTCATTTAAATCTTATTTAAATTATAAGATAAAAATATGAAATTTGCCTATAAGGTTATTATACCTCACTGTGCTATTTATCTACAGAATGAGCCATTAAAGGACTTCTACTTTGATTACACGATATTTGTAGTTTTAAACTACGCTTTAATCATACAACAAAGTAAAGCGCTTCTCATAGAGAATTATGAAAATAAATAATAAATAAATCTCGGTGGTGTGGTGGTTTGCACGCTTTGGTCTTCGATATTGAAAACAAAGCAACTTTCGCCTTGCTCGCCTTGGACGGGTGAGCGAAGATTTGTGATTTCGAGTTCCTCGGTGCTTCGAAAGGCACTTGAAGCCTACGGTCCCGGTCGCTATTGCAACCGATTGGTATTCGCATGATTTCTGTAGAAGGCTAAAAGGTTTATATAAGTAAATAAATTGAAGAAGACGTGACGTGACCGTTGTTTTCCGTTGAAGGCAGAATCTCTGTTATAGTGAATCCCTGGTATTCGTAGTGCTAACAAACTAGGAAAAAATATACACCTTGGATATGAGCACGTAAATAAATTGACTGGTGAAGAGACGCGACGTGACTTTTGTTTTCCGATGAAGGTAGAATCAAGGTAAAAAAATATAGACCTTGAATATGCGGAAGCAAGAGACAAAAATATTTTTTATGTTAGTATAAGAAAGAGATAGGTAAACGTTTGTTTATGTGATTCAATTAATTTTATGCAGTGCAATCTCCAGTGTTATAATAGGTTGGGGAAAAAGTTTCTTCGCATTTTATAAGAAAATTCAAAACATTTTTTAATATAGTTTATTTACATTTAACTAAAGTATGTAGGTACCATTTTGTTCGATAACTTTTTGCCATCTTGTAGGTAGGGACATGATCCCATTGCTATAGAAATTTGGGGACTTCTGGTCAAAATACCAAGACAAGTGGTTTTGGCCTCACGTGATGTTAACCTGACACTGCCTAAAGAATTCTGAAGAGACCGGAACAGGTGGAAATCTGAAGGTGCAAGGTCAGGACTATACGGCGGATGCATTAACACCTCCCAGCCAAACTCTCTTAATTTTTGCTGAGTGGCTAAAAATGTGTGAGGTCTAGCGTTATCATGATGAAAAACCACACCTCTTCTGTTGATTAATTCCGGCCGCTTTCTCTCAACTTCTTGCTTTAATCTCATCAGTTGTTCGCAGTAGAGTTCAGAATCGATGGTCCTGCCTGGTGGTAACAGCTCATAATGAATAATGCCCTTCCAATCCCACTTCACACACAGCATCACCTTGTTGCGAGTTAACCCGGGTTTCGCCACAGTCTGTGAAGCCTGACCGGCCTTTGACCACGACCTTTTTCGCACGGTCTTGTCGTACGTGATCTACTTTTCATCACCAGTTATCAGCTACTTCAAAAATGGTTCGGTTTCATTACGTCGTAATAAAGAATTACAAATGAGTACACGGTTCATTAGGTTTCTTTCAGTGAGCTCGTGAGGTACCCAAATGTCGAGCTTTTTTGTGTACCCAGTTTTTTTCAAATGCGCCAAAACTGTTTTGTGGTCAATTCCCAGTTCTTCAGCTACGTCGTAACTACTGACATGCCGATCTTGCTCCACTTTTTCAAAAATGGCGTCCATTTTATTTGTAATAGGGCGACCAGAGCGACGTGCATCTTTGACATCAAAATTTCCGGATTGAAAACGCTTAAACCAAATTTGTGCTACTCTCACAGACACTGCACTAGGTCCATAAACATCGCAAATTTTTTTCGCGGCTTGCGTTGCATTTTTACCTTTTTTGTAGTAAAATTTTAAAATGTATCGAATTTCTTCATTAGATTCACTCATCTTGGCGGTACAAAAAACAAATGAAAATCACACATTTTCCTAATTTGAATTTGGAATTATGTTCTTTAAAATTTAAACTTTCAATGATACCAAAACCAGCCAGATACAAATAGTATAGCCAAAGAGATTTTATTACAAGTTTATACATACTATAATGCGAAAAGACTTTTTCCCCAACCTAATATTATTGTTATATTATTTTATGCACAATGGTTCAAGCATTCAATGATAAATCTGTGTGCGTTGTCCCAGCGGAAAAAGTTAAAATTTCTTATTTTGATTTATACAGATTTTCAGTGTATGACATCGTGAAAATGTGTATGATATGTAAAAATTTGTTTAAACAGCTATTGAGGAGTTTTTATTCAAAAACTGATTCCGCTAGGACAACGTTGTCCCAGCGGAACTTTTTTTACATAATGAAAAAAAAAGAAAAAAAGGTTATTCAAAAATTTGTACATAACCTGAGGTAATTGTGTGTATATAAATAAAACTTGTGCGACATTAAACTGAGAAGATATTCAAGTTTCCGCTGTGACAACGTTTTGCCATGTGCTAGATTTCATAGAAATCACTTTTATGCAGAGCTGTCGATTTTTTTTAACATTGTTTTGAATTTGTTTATAATATCTGTCTAAACAGCTTTTCGAAAAAACACATCGTTCAGATGATATAAATATAAACGTAAAAGAAGGTTATTAGGACCTAGCACTTAAAGAATGCATTCTAGAGTAAATTTTATAACGTTTATACATATCTTGGAAGAATCTTTAACATTGTGCCGAGTACCATTGATGTACTCTAAGTAATTAATGCGCTATACGATAAATTTACCAGGCTGGAAAACAGTTTTTTATGCAGTCTAATTGCATGGGATTTTATTGCAAATGCATTATGAAACTAATTTCAATAATTTGTTTATACTTTCAACTATTCACGTGTAAAATTTCGTCTAATTAGACTCAATAATTTAGGAAATACAGTGAAATACCTGAAACCTCCAAGTCCGTACATAACCCGACCGAGTTCAGATGGCTACGAAAAAGCGACCTTGCGATATATTTGGGTAACATTCTAAAATATACCGTATTATGTTTTTGTTATTTGTACAGTTGTGTGCATAAGTGTTAAAAAAACATCTGAATTTTTATGTGAGTCAAAATAATTATTAATAATGAAGTAGGTACTTATAAATAAATCATTAGCTTAGGAAAGACATTTTAATAAAAATATCATTATTACATAGATAATTGACAACAAATTCGAAGTTTCTTTATTTTGAACTTTAGTTGATAAAATCTCCAAAATTGGGTATATTCCTGGCGTCGACCCCAACTCTGCCCCCTTCCGGTGGACTGTCCTGGTGATTACATATACATATAATATAAATTTACCTGATAGGGTATAATAAATATTTGCCTGTTTTAATAGGAATAAAAAGCAAACAAACAAACAAAAATAACTTTATTTCATAGGCCAATCCTGGCACTTAAAAACGTCAATATTTTACAGTTTATAAATTTAATAAAATTATATATTTAAATAAAAAGTATATTTCTAAATTAAGGTTAATAACCGCGAGCGCTTGCGGCAAGTACAAACACAGAGTATTGACTGTGGTTATAAATAATTGATACAAGTGGCCGGATTCCGAGAGTAAGGCTTTTCATGAGAAGAACCCGGCAAGAAACTCATGAGCCACTTTTTTTTAAATAGCCAATCATATAATTATTGTCATTTTTGAATGTTTTACATAATTTCCATTAATCCATCAAAATAACATGCCTCTATGATGACAAACGATAGCAAATAACTATTTCCACACTATTTTATCCTCTAGATAATCTTGGATTTTATAATAGCCTTTTTCATTAAAGTTTTTTTAATATAAGGCTTAAATTTATGAAAAAGGCAGTTGTATTATATTTGGTGGGATTTTATTATAAAATTGTATACTTACATTTCCCCATAAATGAGCGATTTGTTTTACGCAGTCTGAAGACAGGCACAGCAAGTTTATTATTGCTTCTAGTATTTAAATTATGGCATTCATTATTTTTCTTAAATGTGTGGTTATGTTTATAAACATATATAATATTTTCATAGATGTATGTGGAGGCAACAATTAATATATCAATTTCCTTGAATAGCTGTCTGAGTGAGTCTCGTGGCTTATGTTTGTAAATAGCTCGTATTTGTAAAATAAAAATGTTCTCAATATCAGCTGCTGACCCCCATAGCAACAAGCCATATGACATCACACTATGAAAATAACTAAAGTAGACAAGTCTTGCCGTTTCAACAGCATGTGTGGATTCCACTGTAGGCGTGAGTCTATTGTAATGCCTAGAAATAATGTGGCTTCAACACATTCCAACACTTGATCATTAATTTTTATAATTGTATCTACTTGTCTTGCATTGGGTAATGAAAATTAAATACATTTTGTTTTTTTCGCGTTTAAACATAAGTTGTTATTATTGAACCAACTGATCACTTTACTAACGGTGCTATTGACATCGTTATATTTGTTGTCATTTCTATTAATGTCAAATATTTATGAAGTATCATCTGCAAATAGTACCGTTTTACATAAATCATTAGTAAAGTAGGCTAGGTCATTTATGTATATTAAAAATAACACAGGTCCTAATGATCAACAACGGCGTACCTTAAGGGTCAACCTTGAGGTACGCCGATGTTGATCATCGGGGTCCCTGAAGACCTAGCTTTATTTATAACAACGGTTTGATTTCTGTCGCTCAAATATGATTCTATTAATTTGAGTGAATTTATTGATACACCATAATGTTTTAGTTTAGATATAAGAGTTTTATGGTCAACACAATCAAAGGCTTTGGACAAGTCACAGAAGATCCCTACAGCATCTTTTTTACTCTCCCATGCATCAAAGACATGTTTCATTAACGCCATTCCGGCATCTGTTGTATTTCTACCTTTAGTAAATCCAAACTGTGAATTATGAAATAAATTGTTTACTGTAAAGTGAGCCAATAGCTGATTAAGCATAATTTTCTCAAATATTTTACTAAGGGATGGCACAATCGAAATAGGTCGAAAATTTGTTGGTCACTCCTACTTCCTGTTTTATAGAGTGGTAAGATTTTACTAAATTTCATTAAATTTGGAAAAACTCCCTCATCAATGCAGTTATTAAATATAAGGGACAAGAGCGGCGCTATAACATGTATTATAGAGTTAATAAATGTGACAGAAAGTCCCCACAGGTATTCTGTTTTTTTCATATTAAGTGATTTGTACGCTTTTATATTAGCATCTATTTTCCGGAAATTAAAAACTTCATCACATTTCTTAACACATGACTCCAAAAACTTTATAGATTGACGATATTTGTTGCAATAATTAGGTATTTAATAATTATAAATCTTTACCTAACTCAGGATACATTGGACAAATAATCATACTATAACCAATTCTCTGCTCAATCCTTCGAGGATAGACGCTTGTCGATATTTATACAGCAATTCCTTCACTTAAAGTCCATCAGAATTGGACAACATATATGTTTATTTATTTGATCCTATATCCACCCTGGGTAGACAGAGTCACAACCATGGATCACAAAATCACGCATTAATAATAATTGACTTAGGTTGTTTTGTAATGGAATACAGAATGAAAATTTAAGTAGGTAGTAATGTACTTAAAGTTAAGCCTACTATCATGTAATGTATAAGCCATGCTCCAGTTTAAAGCCATAATGTAAAATTCTCATTTGGCTGAAATATGAAATATTTACAAAATCGAGATTTAAACTAGGTTTAAACTTTTCTGCAAGTAGCCCTAAGGAGGTAAAAACCTATTTGGATAGATTCGCCCAACAACACATAAACTAAAATCTTGAGATTAGGTATTCTACAATTTGATCTCGAAACTATTAAAAAAATCCAAATGCCGCATCGATTAGTATCATGCAGATGTTAAATACCCCAGTATATACTCGATATAACTTTTCATCTAATTAACTAGAACTGATAGCCTCTCTGTTTCGTATTATGATTTACATTATCCTTTCGAGTAATAAATCATAAATTTTTACCTATCATTATTATTTAAATATATTAATTGGTTGGTCCACTACTCATACACAATTTACTTAAACTAAGTTTCTTCCTTCATAAAAAACTTCTTTAAAAAATATTTTTTTATGCGCTGTGCGTTGATGAAAAAATACATTAAACTTTATCAGAAAATTGTGTGACCACCTGTACCTATTCATATCTCGGTATTATGCTGTAAATTTTAGAATGTCACTCAAATATATCGCAAGGTCGCTTTTTCATAGCCACCTGAATTTGGTTCGGTTATGTACGGACTTTGAGGTTGTTAGGTATTTCACTGTATTTCCTAAATTATTGAGTCTAATTAGACGAAATTTTACACGTGAATAGTTGAAAGTATAAACAAATTATTGAAATTAGTTTCATAATGCATTTGCTAAAAAATCCCATGCAATTAGACTGCATAAAAAACTGTTTTCCAGCCTGGCAAATTTATCGTATAGCGCATTAATTACTAAGAGTACATCAATGGTACTCGGCACAATGTTTAAGATTCTTCCAAGATATGTATAAACGTTATAAAATATACTTTAGAATGCATACTTTAAGTGCTAGGTCCTAATAACCTTCTTTTACGTTTATATTTATATCTTCTGAACGATGTGTTTTTTCGAAAAGCTGTTTAGACAGATATTATAAACAAATTCAAAACAATGTTCAGAAAAATCGACAGCTCTGCATAAAAGTGATTTCTATGAAATCTAGCACATGGCAAAACGTTGTCACAGCGGAAACTTGAATATCTTCTCAGTTTAATGTCGCACAAGTTTTATTTATATACACACAATTACCTCAGGTTATGTACAAATTTTTGAATAACCTTTTTTTCTTTTTTTTTCATTATGTAAAAAAAGTTCCGCTGGGACAACGTTGTCCTAGCGGAATCAGTTTTTGAATAAAAACTCCTCAATAGCTGTTTAAACAAATTTTTACATATCATACACATTTTCACGATGTCATACACTGAAAATCTGTATAAATCAAAATAAGAAATTTTAACTTTTTCCGCTGGGACAACGCACACGATAAATCTGGTGTTACATTATCAGTGCTTAAACCTAGTTTTGTTCAACAAACTGGCAATACATTGTCTACGACGAGCTATGTGTAGGAACAAAATAAGTACTGTAAAACGATGAGATTTTTATCGTGATAATTCATTTCATCGAAGTAGCCGCACAGTGTCTGATATAGATTACTTGCCGCAAAATTCTTCCAAAATACACTTGCACTCTTAAAAGCAACATACTTATATAATCACGACTATCATCCCCTAAAAGTTAGTCAGAGACTAGGCTAAAGAAGTCCACTCATCCACTGCACTCAGCGTGACAGGTAGTGAGCTCGTCGCCGCTATAGGGTATTGGATGGTTGTGCAGACACCCAAGGGAAGAGATATGATTTAGAAACAACCTTAAAACAAAACTCAAAGATAAGGCTGTATGGCACTAGTTTTCTTTGCTTTCGCAGGGAGAAATTTACAAAAACTGTGTCAGGTCTGTTTAATCAAGATTTAATCTGTGGTCAGGTCAATATGGCGAATTCTTAGGAGTAGTCGGTTCTTTATTCCAAGTGGATTAATTGTATTGAAATTTTGGGGTTTATCTTTAGTAATTTGTACTTTACATGTCAATAATATTATTCCTTTCAACTTAGTCTACGTTATCAAATAGATTCTATTTGGAAAATTTAAACAGGCTTTTGATTATGGCTGATGGAGTCCAAATATTGAGGCGGAATCGCCCTGGATCTAAGGCAAAAGTAAGTTTGTTAAAAAGTGAATGATAAAAATGAAGAATAAAGTTACTCATTGGTTATTTTATCAAATAGGATTTCTGTAGATGGCCCGATGAACCTTTTGAGGAAATGGATAGTACGTTGGCAGTTCCACAATTTATTCAACAAACAATAAGGCGAGATCCATCTAATCTTGAAGCTATTCTGAAAAAACCTGAAGCCCAAGAAGAAGGAGTTTGGAAATATGAGCATTTACGGTAAGAAATAATAAATATTGTGTGCAAAGGATGTATTACAAGCACATCAAACTGAAAAATTTTAGCTCACAAATGCTTAATTTTAATTTTGAAAATTACAGGCAGTTTTGCATGGAGCTCAATGGCCTGGCTGTAAGATTACAAAGTGAATGTAAACCTGAAACATGCACACAGATGACAGCTACAGAGCAATGGATCTTCCTGTGTGCTGCACACAAAACTCCCAAGGAATGTCCAGCTATTGATTACACACGGCACACTCTTGATGGTGCAGCTTGCTTACTCAATAGTAACAAATACTTTCCAAGCAGGTAATAAAGTCCACTTTTGCAAACACACTTACTTGCTACTTTTGAGTGAAGTACCAAAATATAATTATATGCCAGCTGTAAAAGAACATTTATACTATTTTTGTACTATTATTATTGATTCAAGTTGGAATTTTGTTTGAAATGATTTTTAGTCTCTATGTAGTTGTTCAGTGTAACCTTATCTATTTCTATAATAATACTGAAATCACTATTATTATTATTATAGAAAACATAGATACCTAATCAAGAAAATATTATAAGTAAGAAGTGCTTAAGGTGAAATGGTGCACCTAAGGCTCCCCTAAGGTGCACCATTTTACCTTCACCTTAAGGCCTCTGCCTTATGTCTAACAGTGGACTAATGTAGGCTGAAATGGAAGTATTTGCAAACCTTTCAGTGAAATTTTGTTGCTACAACTCAATAAAAAGTTTTCTGTTTATTTCAGAGTTAACATCAAGGAGTCATCAGTAACCAAACTAGGATCTGTATGTAGAAGAGTTTACAGGATTTTCTCTCATGCATATTTTCACCATCGCTCAATATTTGATGCATTTGAAAAGGAAACTCATTTATGCAAAAGATTTACATACTTTGTAACAAAGTATTCTATTATATCAAAAGAAATTTTGATATTACCTAAATTAGATGATGAAACACCAATAGCTCCACCTGTGGGTGAATCAGAAGCTTGAGATAAAGGTTACATCAATTTATCTTATAAACACAAACTGCATATGTATGCATGTGCAGTGTATTTCTATTTCATGTATAATGTTTGTTTAATGATCTGTAATAAATACTTTATTTGCTATTGTTCTATTAAAACCTAGACAACTGCATATAATAGTTTTTGTGTATTAACCATTACCTGCTCTGTCAAATTTTAGATAAATATGTACTCCAATTACACAACAGTAAATTTTGCACTACAGAATAATTGCACTATTGAAACTTTTAGACCCCCATATAGCTCTTTCTTCAACTGAGTCTGAAAGAAAAATTATTATATTGCAAACCTAGATAGATGTCATACAGTTGACTGCCTTTTTCAAAAAATAGAATTACCACCCTGGCCAAAAAATAAAACAGTTCCAAGAGTGACATGGTCAAGGTAGATTAATTTTAAAATGCTAATACAAAGGAAAATAAAAGTATAAAAAAAATATGAATACTTTATTGTCAGTTAACTGCCTACTGTTTGTTTGTGTTTAAAAGGTTTTTTTGATTTATAGTTTGAATGTTGTTTTGAATCATTGGAGGTTTCTTGCCAAAACTTTTTATCCTTCAAAGATTGATACCTGAAATAAAGAAAAACTTTGTGTCTATCTTTGAGAATAATTTTAAAACCAGTACCATACAAACTTATGACTCACCCCAATTGATTAGTATCCTGAATTGGATCAATTGACAAGAGAATGTGAATAACGGGGATTTTTCTTTTTACTACAATAGTTTCTAATCCCTCTATTTTTGGTTCCCAATATTCTTCAACACTAAAAATTATAATTATACCAATTATTCCTTTGCATAGTTACAATGTACACATTATTGTCAGTACTAAGGCTCATTTAATATTTTTTTATTATTGCAAATGAAATTTTCTGAACCACAATTTTATGTTTGTGAAATCAACAATTAATTATTATTATCAAGTTCTAGTATATTTTTTAACTACATGTGTTATGATTATCAAAATACTTTCATTAGGAAGTTCTGATCAAAAACAATTACATTACTAATTAAAAGAAGAACAAAATTACTTGGAAACATTTAAAATAAATATATTTTTTAGATTTTGTGAATCTCAGAACTCAAATAATACCATTTATGGGTGAGTTTGGTAACTTGATGCTGAATGGAAAATTGACGTTTTAAAATTTCTGCACAAGATATGGCTTTTGGTATTGCAACTCCTGCTCCACTCCATACAACAGCAGTAGCAGCTTTGTCTTCTAATATACCGGCAGCATGAGTTAACAAATTATTCATTTTACTTCCCCCTTTCACCTAAGAAAGAATGTTGAACTATTATCATTTAGGTTTTTCTGTACCACCATTAATTTTTGTTTGTCTTGGTAATTTCAGAAAAAAGTTATAACCTTATTAAAAAAACACAAATTGACAACAGAAGCCACGGTTTAATTGCTACTTACAATACAATTTATCTATGAAAAATATACCGAAACGTAAGTTTGTTTATTTTATGGTAACTAACCTAGTTTTATTACCTGCATCCAAAGAAAATTAACTGGTAAATCTGTTAAAGGTATTTTGCTTCTTTCCAAATCTTCATCAACATTTTTACCCTTAAAATAATTTTCCATTGTTTTTATTTGTTTTTGCAAAAGGGAAAGGAAAATAAAATTGAAAACGAGCACCACAGATTAGAGAGATATTAATCTTGTTGTAATATTCTCTTTTTAATATTCAGTTTTACGGCTCTGGTTGCAGGACCCTTTGAGCCTGTAAAATTCTCCCGTGTAGGGAAGGCAAAGAAAACAAAGCCCATACAGCCAAGTCTTCAGTATATATTTCTTCAGTTTTTGTATCTTGGGAGAGTTTGGCGTCAAATAGTCCATGGCAGACACTGTGGTGCTACTTCGATGAGGTGGATTACCACGATAAAAATCTCATCGTTTTTCACACCACTTGACGGTTATTTCGATGATCCTTCACATTGCTCATCATCACAGACACTATTACACAAAACTACACTGATTTTACGCAACAAGATCAACTCCGAAACAATATAACAATCATCGAAATAAAAATCACGTCCGCCATAGTTGAATGCCGCCAAAAACTCCTCCCATTACTCTGGCACAGACTATAGAGATTTTGATTTAAGATATATAGGGATAAAAGGAAAGGCAAGGGGAACTACAGCCTTTGGGGTTGAAATAATTATGACACCCAAATAAAACAATAAAGTCTTATGTACTCACACGTTTAACTTTCATGTACTTATGCACACCATCGTTAGCTTAGTGATACAATTTACACACAAAAACACCTCTTGACAAAAGCCGTTGAATTTCTGGAAGATTATTTAGGACTTGTCAGGCGTACCGAACATAAAAAACATTCAGATATTAAAGGAAACTTAAATTAGACAAAAAATAAAAGCAAAGATTTTCGTGCACTTAGTGTTGATATTCAAGTTCCTTGACTTGGCACGCTGCTTCTCGTCCCCGTTCGGTTCTCCTCGGTATCGGCCGATGCAAGTGTCCGATATCCAGGCACGCGGACGATAACACCCGATAATGAAAATGGGTGTGAGTTTTTGTAGGTTTTTGTGTATGATGTGGTAATTATAGAATATTAATAAATAAATATATGGAAATATAAATATTAATTATATACAGAATAGGATATGTAGCTGTAGCCCACAAGCCTATACAGCCAAGTCTTCGCTATTTTATTATGTCTTAGTATTTGCATTGAAGTGCAAGTGTAATACATTTCAATGCGTCTTGTCTCCCAAGAAGCACTTCACTTCACTTCACACTACACAAAATCCACTCCGAAGCAATATTACAATCACGTTCGCCATAGTTCAATGGCGCCAAAAACTCGACATCATTTTTTTTTTAACATTCTTCCCTCAGACTATTGTTTCGGAGTGGATCTTGTTGCGTAAAATCAGTGTAGTTTTGTGTAGTAAGTGTAAATAATGATGAGCAAAATGGAGAATCATTGAAATAATCATCAAGTGGTGTGAAAAACGATGGGATTTTTACGATTTTTATCGTGGTAATTGACCTCATCGAAGTAACACCACAGTGTCTGCCATCAATCGTTTGACGCCAAACTCTTGTGTAATAAGTGTCTGAGATGATGTGATGTGGAGGATTATCGAAATAAGCGTCAAGTGGTGTGAAAAGCGATGAGTTTTTTATCGTGGTAATCCACCTCATCCAAGTAGCACCACAGTGTCTGCCATCGATCGTTTGACGCCAAACTCTCCCAAGATGCATTGAAATGCATTACACTAGCATTTCAATGCAAACTACTGAAGATATATATATTGCAGACATGGCTGCATGGGCTTTGTTCCCTTTGCCTTCCCTACGGGAGAATTTTACAAAAAAAAAAAAAAAAAAACGTCAAAAGTGACAGTCAAATATGTTTCTTATTGTTTATTGTTTGTGAGAGAAAACATACAAAATACTAAGATAAAGCAAAATTACTAATTTATAACGTATAATATTTGCAATTTCTCAGTACACAATAATTCTTCATTCACCTGTGTATAATGTGTCAACGAATATATACCATTCTTCTATTTTTTATGACGTTTGTTTATATATCAGCAGTGAATGATATGACTGAAAATTCATTTGGAAAAAATAACGAGGGGGTTATTGCTGCGTTTGGTGATTTTAATTCAGATGAATTAACTGATGCTTTTGTTATCATTAATCGTACAAGCGTACAAGTCTTTCTTGCATATGTTACGGAACCATTATTAAGGCCATCGTCATTTGTTTGTAATTTTACTGATTTTATTATTACGAGTGTTGTTCCTGGTGATTTTGATGGAGACGCATATATGGACATTCTTTTGACAACGCAAATTATTAATGATACTTCAGAAGTGCAAGCAGTAAGGATTTTATGGGGTGGATTACCTATTTTAAATTGTTCAGATGCTCTTCTTGTCAAAGCTATTACGATTGGGCAACCACTAGTAATGGATTATAATCGTGATATGACATTAGATGTGTTTGGTATCAATATTCAAAATCAACGTGTGTATTGGGTGTTTGATAAGTCACGGGGCACTCCAAAGGAAATATCAATGACAAATGACCTATTAAAGAAAATAAAATTACCACATTCTCATTCATATTTAGATGTTAATGAAGATAATGCTGCTGACTTGTTAGTGACAACCACAATTGATATAGAAGTGTGGCTCAGTGAAGAATCAAGTGGGTTCAGATTTAACAACAGCATTGAGTTACTTGTTGGTCATGAAACTATTTATGGGCAGGCTTTGTTTATTGATGTAGCACTGTCTGGTCAATTCTTCCTTGTAATACCTGTGTGCTCTGATCCCCAATGTATCAATAGTACTATTCTTATCTATGACAATCAACAATGGCATGATTTACAAATTGATCTCAACGATGGCAAGGGAACACAATGGAGGTTTGTGTCCCCTCGAAATGAACTCTACCTAGACACTGTAACTATGCGCAGTGGTGATTATAACATGGATGGCTATCCTGATATATTGATGACATTAAGTCCCATGAATAATGATGACACCAGAATATTTTTACTCCATAATATTCCCTGTGAACTTCCAGGTTGTAAATTTTCTAGAACATTCAAAATTCAATGGGATTTATTTGATTCCTTTGGGAAAAATGTTGTGATGGCAACATTTTATGACTTTTATATGGATGGTGTCCTAGATATTATATATGTCAAAAAGAATATTACAACCCAAAAACACACTTTGCATGCTTTTAGAAATGAATTGGAGTATGATACAAACTTCATTAAAGTTATTGTAGTGACTGGTTTGACTAATGAGAAGACACCAACCATTAATGGAACATTGTATAAAAGAAAAGGCACATTTGGTATGTATGAATTCTGTTTATGTAGTGTATAATGTAAAGATATTATCTAAATGATGTTTGCAATGTAATAAAAAATCATTAATTTATTTAATGATGAAGTGATAATAAATATTTGTTTTCTTATTTGCAGGCACTAATTTACCAGGACCAAAAATTGGATACAACACATGGTCACAAGAAGGGAATTACAGAACTGGAGTGTGTGCCCAGCTGCCCCAGTCTGCATACTTTGCTTTACAGTTACCTTACTCAATATTTGGCCTTGACCGCACCCCTAACTTTGTTGACACATTGAATGTTGGCTTGTCAGGTCATTACAAAAGTTGGAATCAAATTATTCCAAATTCTCAAATAGTAGTAATTCCAGCTCCTCCTAGTGATTCTTCTCAATGGAGGGCTCAGCTATTTGTCACTCCAAGCAAGGTCATCCTAAAAAGTGTATTTGTACTAACAGCTATTGTTATTGTCATAACTTGTCTTGTTCTTTATTTGCATTGGAAGGAAAGGGACGATAGACAAGATATTATTGAAATAGATGAAAAAGTTTATGTAAAAATCTAAGGTCATAGTAGATAATCTTTTCTAATAAAGGTCAATTTGTTTGTAATGTTCAGCAACTGCAATAATTGATATTCAATTGATCTCAGTTTACTAGTAATTTTATCATGAATTTTGTTGATTGTAAGAAAGTAAATACTTATAATTTCAACATGTCTTTCATGTGATAGTATGTTGAAACAATGTAAGTCCACATAATTTTACTTGAAGTCAACTGTTTTCAATTTTATTGTTGTTAGGTATAATTTTAAAATGTATTAGATATCGAATTTATATGATGATTATTTAATTTTAAGTAGTTGTTCGTATTTTCATAACTTATTAAAAGGAAAAAGTAAGAAATCAATTTGCTGTAAACCTGACTTCAAGCAATCCTTAGACAATAAATACAACTCAGCTTACGGTAACATGGCGTATGCCAAGTGCTGTTACGCGGAGACCGATTCTGTTTACTTTTGGATAGATAAATTCTGATAGCAGTTTTAAAGTATATTTCAATCAAAGTAGTCGTAATCTTGCACGAGTAGTAGCGGCCGCCCTAGCTCGGCTATCGCTGCCCTGAGTGAACAAACCTATATGTATAGTTACCACCCACCTGAAATTAAAACGCTTAATTATACTTTTTAGAGATTAAAAGAAAGGATAAAACTTTTCAATCAAAAGGAGCATTCGCGTAAAATATTTATTCAACTTAAGTGTGTATTGTTACAATCAATTTCTATTATGTATTGTATTTTAATATAATAACAATCATTTTTAAAAATAATAATATTTTACAATTATGCTTATACAAACTTAGAAGGTTTAAACTGCGAATTTTTTCTATAATTAGAGTGGTTTTGGGTTTTGCAATAAATTTTTTATTCCATTCCCGATCTGGGCTTATTGAGAAATCTATGAATGCATTTTTGTAATAAAAGAAATACATATTAAAGATTTATGTAAAAATATAATATATTATGAAAATGTAATTTTTTTCCACCTGTATATCGGTACTACCTATTCTTTCAATTGTGTGTACATAATTCATACAGATATAATCAGATAAATTACTCTTAAATAGTTAGGATTAAAGTTTAAAACTTCTACTTTTATAGGAAGAAGAATTTCAATATTTTTGATACCTTTTTATATAAGTAGTTAAAATTTATAGACTATATTGGACGTATTAGTGTCCGACCGAATTTTCGGTTTCGGTTGAGTTTTCCCAAAATACGGGTTTCGTTTCGGTGGGAAACCTGCTGAAAGTACGACCAAAACCGAAACTGCATTCGGGAGTTGTCGCGGTGTGATCGATGAAGACATTTTGTCGCGTCTACGTTGTTAATCATGTCGTGTTGTTTGCCTTTGTGTTTGCCCGACTGATCGTTTGTGGTGACCTTGTGTGATTCATTTTGAATTCGATATACATATAGATAACTTAAGAGTAGGTAATAAACTTGAAAAAAATTACTACGAAAATAGAACAACTTTATTACCTTTTGCATAGATTTTAGTAGAATAAAAATAAAAAAACATTTTCTTTATTTTTTGTCAAAATGTGATCCTTGTCGAAGATTTCGTTTCGTTCGTCCAAAATTAAATCAAAACATACCTTTAACTAGTCGAGGAAGATTTCGGTCAACTAGTATTTTTTCTTTAGGAGGTATAAATATAAAAGTAGCTAAAATTAATAGAATTATATAATTAAAAACAGGTACTTCAATAAGATTATAAATGACCACTTTTAAAATAACGCCGTCTAAATATTCTACTGATTGACTGTACTACCTCGACTGTAATTACAGTCAGTAACGTAAAAAAAATACCTGTAAAATTCCTGTGATAGGTTGGCTGGCCCGAGGTACCTCGGGCAGACATTGCAGTTAGGTAGAAACAACTTCGAGGACGAGGTGAACAGAAGAATCCAGTTGGGTTGGGCAGCGTTTAGGAAATTACATCGAGTATTCTCATCGTCGATCCCACAATGCCTAAAGACGAAAGTCTTCAACCAGTGCGTCCTACCCGTTATGACATACGGAGCCGAAACGTGGACACTGACGGTACGGCTGGTCCACAAGCTTAAAGTCGCTCAGCGAGCTATGGAAAGGGCTATGCTCGGCGTTTCTCTTAGGGATAAAATCAGAAATGAGGTGATCCGACAGAGAACCAAAGTTGTCGACATAGCCTACCGAATAAGCAAGCTGAAGTGGCAATGGGCTGGCCACATTAGCCGCAGAACCGACAACCGTTGGGGTAAACGAGTTCTGGAGTGGAGACCGCGCCTCGGCAAGCGTAGTGTAGGGCGCCCTCAGGCCAGGTGGAGTGACGATTTGCGCAAGGTGGCTGGCAGGAGCTGGATGCGAGAAGCCGAAAATAGATCGAAGTGGCGTGAATTTGGGGAGGCCTACGTCCAGCAGTGGACTGCCATAGGCTGACGACGACGACGAGGTTGGCTGGCAGAGATCTCTATTAGAGATAAGTCCTCCTTTGCTTACTTTTTTTATTAACTATAATTTTGTTTATTGGTGCAATAAAGAGTTTAATAATAAATAAATACACTTTAAGAACGAATATATATTTATTATTAGGGAACCTAATATAAATAAACATTATTTAGGTATACTTTTGCACAAAATTACGTCGAGTTTGTAAAGAATTGCCTATATACAGTAAACTTATGCTTACTCGAGCCATTTTAATAAAAAATATTTCACACCCACTTGTAACTAATTAACATCGAACAAGCTCGCGCTCTCCGCGTCTATTAATCGCCATCAAATCGCGTATATTATTAAATACAAGTCATATTTTGTGATACTGTAAGTAAACCTTGTATAGAATTAAATCTAAAACAAAGATACATAGATATAAAATAATAAATATAGAATATTACTAATCTATTTTATGCTTATTTTTAAAAATTTACAAAATAAAATGTGTTAATATCGTAGATGTTTTATTAAAATAAGTTAAAAGTGCCACAAACATTTGTACATATTAGGCTCGGGAGAAATACCACTTCTTACATTTAGTATGAAACACGAAACAAGCGGTGACGCGCCCGCGCCAGAAGATGCTTGCATTTGTCGCGCGCCTTACATGGGTACAGTGACAGAATATTTTAATGTCTTGTTTTGTGCTTATCCTTTTTAACCTTTTTCTTTTCAAGCTTCTCCAGTTTTCTGAAAAAAAAAATATTAGTCATTAAAACCTATTACGAAACTTAACAGTATCTACCTCAGCATACCAAATTTCGAAGAGCTTGGAGGCGTAGTGTTAAGTACGCTTTGAATTTCGATCAAAAACAAAGCTACCTTCGCCATTGATCCGGTCGCCGTCGGTCCCGGTCGTTACCGCGACCGTTTCTACCACAGATATATATTTACATAGATAACGCAAGTATAACGACTTGTATTGAAACCAAGCGTGTCAACACCAACCCGCATTGGGCCAGCGTGATGGTGTTACGGCCCATACTCCATCCATATTTCTCCATGAGGAAGACCTGTGCCCAGCAGTGGGACGTATATAGACTGAGGACCCATACCAAATTTTACTTACTTCAATAACTTTTTCTTCTGCTTTTTCGTTAGCTGGCTGATCAAGTCCAATTCAGTGAGATTGTTTGTATCATTTTCTTCAACTTTACTAGCCGCTAAGGGCATGGCCCCTGGTTTCATGACGAGGCCGGTATCGCGCATCTGTTGCATGAGAGTCGGCACATCATGCTTTACTTCCTCTTCTTCTGGAGCTGATGATGAAGCTTGCAAAGCTCTGGCTTCACTCATGGATAAGGAATACATTGAACATTCCTTGTCTGAAAAAGAAGGCAAACTGTAAATTAGGATTGGATATTGTTGAAAACTCACTGTAATTTTATTACTACTTAAGTTACATAACATCAAGTTGATAACTGCATTCCAAATAGAAACATATGAAGACCTATAGATATTGATTCTACGGGTATTAAATTAGAAGTCCTTTTGACCTTGGTAAAAAACATTCCTAAATGTATATGCAGCCTTACCAACCAACATACCTGTATTAATATGTCCCCACTTGTGGCACTTGATGCATCTGACATTTCTCACAAGGATTCCAAAAGGCTGGTCTCTGATTTCATTATCCCCTTTGCAGTAGCTTTCTCTTGGTGCATTATATTTGCGTTGCCATTCAAATTTATATTCTGGCTCATTGTCCTCACGCTCTCGCTCTTTTTTAACACCCGGTGGAGGTTCATACATAAAATTGAGACTCAATTTATCTTTGCTGTCCTTGCTTAGTAAAGCTCTAGAAATAAAACAAGCAATTGTAAGAAAAACAGTGTTTCATTTTACATCCTACCGACTCATTTGTCTTCTGTACAATTTCATGGCTGTACAACATTAACTAGTATGGTGGTTTAAGAACATGAGATATGCAACAAAAATTTTATATCTATAGGACAGTGGATTTATCTCACAGGTTTATTAAGACACATAATCAGTACAGTTTCAAAATTATGTAATATTTTGTAGGTGAAGTTGAATGATCAAGTCAGATCAGTCAACTGCACTTATTACCAAAACATTTTCACTTACTTGTTTTCATGTAATTCTTGTTCCTTTTCATATTGCACACGTAGTTCTTCCTGTTTTTTCTTATATGCTTCAGTTTTTTGTTCAGCCATCCATACCTAAGTAATTATATACAATTTAGGATATTTATCATGAGTTTATTTCACATTTCCTCTTTCTTTCTCTTTATAAAAATATATATATATATACTATAGAAGCAAAATAGGTTGAGAAACCATATAATAATAAGATCAAAGTATGAAAAGTACCAGCAGCATGTCCATACTAAGTGAATCCCTATTGAATGTGTTTCATTTTCAATATTTAATTTTATTATCAATAAAAGTAAAATTTTTATTAATTGATACATTATTACAAATAGCCTATGCTATTTGACCCTTTTATTAGTTTAAATATTGTGACCGTTGAGTAATTTTAGCATGGTCCTTTGCATTTATTCCAATAGCACTTAAATTTGTAAATAGTGAAGTCCGATAATGGAATTGACCAACCGTTGTCCAATTCCATTTTCAAAATTGTGTGTTGCTTACTTCTGGCATATTACCACTCTTTTTGTTTCAAAAAAGAACCTATCGAAGATTATTCAATAGGCTAGTTAACCCTTTTCTTTATTGAGCCCCAAAAGATTAATTACTGCTAGCCATCATAAAAATAAACATACAAAATTTTTAATTACGTTTTTGCTTAACTGACAAAAACACCTTCGGCTATGATGGTCTATGAATTATTTGTAAGGTTAAGATTTTGGTAAACAATTAAATACACATTCGTGACACAGGCTAATACAGCCTACAGTCATGCTTCATTGGTTGCCACTGTCATTTGACGGATTTTTACCATGCATAGTTACATGACTGCACAACTTCACAAATTTAATGTACATGGTGGATAATATTTTTGGTTGATGTCAAAAAAGGTAAATATAAAACATGTTTAAATTGAATTTCTACAGGAATCCCTTATTTATATTCATTGAGCTTGGTATATTTCAGACCCTTGTACTAAATACTATGTGAATTAAACATTCGATTTCGATATGAGTCAACTAACTTATTTTATTTCGATATGAGTCAACTAACTTATTTTATAAATAAGTAGGTTAAAAAAAAATTATAGTTTTCACTATCCGTACAATCTTTGCTTGTGAATAAATTTTTAATGTACTTAAGTTTAAAATTTTTGTAATTGTTCTTTGAGTCAACATTTATTTATGTTGTCTCAAACACAAATGGAATTTGTTTGTTAGTAACAGATAATTATTGCTAACATAATAAAGGGTAAGTTCATTGTAACAAAACAGTTTATTAAATATAACAAATGTACTCCAACACATGTTCCTAAAGTTAGAGTATTTGCTATTTTGAGTTGCCTAACAAATTATGGTAATGGTTTTTCAACATTGTAAGACCTACATATTTTTTATAGGACCTATTTTAATTTGAAGACAGTGGCATTTTTAACTCATTTAAAATTGTTATTTTTGGGAATGGAATGATGGTATATTTCTAAAATAATTCAGTTCCTAATAGTATTCAAAATACTTACCCTTTTTAAGTTGTCTCTAGAAGCAGGATGAAAGAACTTTTTACACATGTAATTATTGAAACCTTTCCCCATTTTTACAAGATAAGAATTACACTTGTTATAATGGAGGAAACCTGGGAGATTTAATAACAATTGCAATAGTTAAAATGACGACACAAGAAACGTAAACCACAGATTCACAGCACAGACCACAGATTAGAGAGATATGTATGCACAGACCACAGACTAAGAAGAGATACTACGGCACAGACTAAGAAGAGATACTACGTATTCACAGATTGATTCACAGTCACAGATTAGAGAGATATGTCTAAAGCTTAGTCCTAAAGACAGTTGCTTTTTTTTTTTTTTTTTTAATTCTCCCATGTAGGGAAGGCAAAGGGAACGAAGCCCATACAGCCAAGTCTTCGGTATTTTATTTCTTCAGTAGTTTTCATTGAAATGCTAGTGTAATGCATTTCAATGCATCTTGGGAGAGTTTGACGTCGAACGATCGATGGCAGACACTGTGGTGCTACTTGGATGAGGTGGATTACCACGATAAAAACTCATCACTTTTCACACCACTTGACGCTTATTTTGATAATCCTCCACATTGCACATCATCACAGACACTCATTACACTAAACTACACTGATTTTACGTAACAATATCCACTCCGAAACAATATTACAATTATCGAAATAAAAATCACGTCCGCCATTAGTCAAATGCCGCCAAACTCTCCTTTTTGTTTTTTTTTGTAAAATTCTCCCATGTAGGGAAGGCAAAGGGAACGAAGCCCATACAGCCAAGTCTTTAGTGTTCTATTTCATCAATAGTTTGCATTGAAATACTTGCGTAATATATTTCAATGCATCTTGGGAGAGTTTGGCGTCAAACGATTGATAGTAGACACTGTGGTGTTACCTTGATGAGGTGGATTACCACGATAAATATCCCATCGTTTTTCACACCACTTGACGATTATTTCAATGATTCTCCATATTGCTCTTTATTATTGACACTTATTACACAAAACTACACTGATTTTACGCAACAAGATCCACTCCGGAACAATATTACAATCACTGAAATAAAAATCACGTCCGCCACAGTTGAATGCCGCCAAAAACTCCTAACAAAACTAAGTAAATTTAAACTTTTTCCGCTGGGACAACCCACACATCATTTTTGAAATGTCTATAGATCTATGATCTAGATTATGTCAGTCTCTTTCTTTCGCTGATCTTATTCCCGCTATTCCTAAAAGAGGATTGTAAAAGTCTATGGTCTAATTCCTTTGCTTTTTCCTAAATTTAAATGATATTTTTACTTTGTAGGTTTGTAGTTGTCTTTAGACTGTGTGATACGTAGTATCTCTTCTTAGTCTGTGACTGTGTGTGACTTTGTGTTTGTGGTTCTATGGTGTGTTCTTATACCAACTATACGAAATTATTTGTATTTTTCTCTGGTGTTTTTACAAGCAACAAGTTTCTGCTTTTCCATACGACTATTTTGCTGATAAAAACGAGTGTTGTATTTTAATACACGTAAATAATACTTTATTTAATCAATAATTATGTTATTTACAAGTAAAGTAATAATCTTTAGGCGCGTATGACTTCTGAAGTGTCCACTGTGTAGTGTTTTAAAGTATATCTATCCAACTAATTTCAGTGATAATTTGTGTTACACACTGCGTCAGACAGATAAAGTTTCTGTGATGTTTTTATATGTGCATTAATAGAACTCATTCCTGTATAATGATACTTTTGTAGCTCATATTTTTGTTGCTCTCAACAATTCCATACTACATTTTGTATTGGATAATCCGGATTCACAATCCTAATTTGCTGTTTAATGTTTCGTTTTCTGTTTAACATTTTCCTACTGTTTTATCCTAAGAAGTATTTTTAGAATCCAACACAGTTAAGTGTCTATAAAATCTAAAACTTTTTACTCAGTTTGTTTTGGATAAGGTTCTATTGAGTTGAATTAAACTGTTTGATGTGATAAAATGGGTGCATAAGGACCTCTTGAAAACATTTGGAACAGGATAATCATCTGAAATATATGGTAAGTTTTATTTGTCTTATTCTGAAGAATCTTAGTTATAATTTTTTTAATTATTTGACAATATCTGTAGTAGTATAAATTAAAATAAAGTAGATTAAATTGTCATTGTTCCACAAAATATAATTGTAGATTGTATTTGTAATGGCAAGGACAGTATAAAACAGTGACAATGTTTTCAAAGAACCAGTCTTTTTTATCATTAGAAATCTCTAATTTGATCAAATTTCATAAATTAGATTTTTTATGTTTGGCTAAATAGTCAAAATATCCCAATAGATCATTTGCTTGATCTAGCAGTCAGTGTTAAATAAAAAATGAATTATGAATTATATGTTACTTGTCTGTTGAATACAAATATTTGTTTGTTTTTTTATATTTCTTAATTGTACATTCAATATTTATATATAAATGTGATAGTTGAGACTATACATCATGCATTATATGACACAAGTTCATGTGCTGCTTAAATTGCATGATTATGATAGTTTATGGTTTTGTGTCAAGATCATATCAAGTGGAGATCTGTAATCTCGGTGTAGACCTCCAGAAAAAAGCTGTGATTACTATGTAATCTATGTATCGTAACTTTTGGTAGTTGCTTGACCTTATTTTAACCTCTCAGTGGTCAGAAAACGAGGCATAATTGAAACATCTATTTTTGCGAACATCTGTGTTTGTTTTGACCGTCAAGGGGTTCAATTATTATAATGATTTTTTGACAGTAAAAATAAAATAAAAAGCAATATATGATAATTGTAAGATGTTTAAAAAACTTTCACTTTAGGTACTTTTGACAGTGCAAGATTTATCAAAGATAATTCTGATGTAAAGACTGTTCATCCTACTTGTCCTCTTTGGTAAACAACCTTTAACTACTTTTTAACAAAATCAAAAATCTATATCAATAAATTGTTATTAATTTATTACAGACTAAAACCTTTTGAATTTAGTTATCAGTAGATTTTATATAATGGTATTGAAATAAAAAGTAGTGCCAAGATTTTTTACAAAATAGGACAAGTTAGGATGACTTTAATAAATAGAACTTTATGTTGTGTTGTAGTATAAACATCTAAATATGTTAATTAACAAATTTTTATTTTATTTTATTAATAGTATTGTACCAGCTCTGTATGTATACCTCCGGGCATATAAATATGATATATATTTTGTAAAACAATAGTACCACACATCAGGATGGGGGGTGTAGCTTAAATCTCCTAAATCAGTGAGTGTATCATAATATATTTTTAGGTAGACTTCATATTTCTTGTGTATGCTTGTGTTTGCTTGTGTTCCTATAAAATTACTGCAATTTGATGAGTTATAAGATATAAAGTTATGGGAAGAAATAAATTGGGCAGCCAAATAATTGTTTGGGCTTGAAAATTTATTATTTGGCTAGCAATATAACATATTATGTTAACATTTAAAATCTAGGATTTGTATACAATTTTGCCAGATTTTTTTTGTAAGATCTGCTTTTTCAAACTTTTTAGTGAGAAAAGCGGGATTCTTTAATCAAAAGTGGGACATAGTAAAAACAGTATATAATCAGAGAATCTATTACAAAAAAGACACGATAATCGGAATACATCTTATTTCGTTTTGTGTCAGTATTTCCATAGCAGCAGTCCAAAATTGAACATTGAAAGCATCTGAATCAGAATTTAGTTTTTGGGAGCTCAGATGTTTTTAAATATTTATGTTGTTATTTGAGTTTTAAATTACGTTGACGTGACAGTAGATAGCAAACGTAGCCATATAATATGTATTTTACTTATTTTAAATCAGATTTACCCTATTCTTCAAAGCTGAGTCTTAATAAAAAAAATCAAAAAAGTTTAATCATTGGAAAAATAAGAGAGAAAAATACAAATTTCATTTCTTATTCATATTTTTGTGAAGATTTAACTTCCTTTAAAGTTTCCTTTTTGTCTTCAATAAAAGTAAAAAACTGCACAGGACAGATAGCTCAAGATTGAATTGGATGAGTAATTCTACTTTCATGCTATCCGGCCGGTCTTCCTCAGCATGCTGCACGCATGTTTGACTTGAGTCCCTAAAAAGTGGAACAGACGCTGTCCCGCGCGGGAAATTTAATTTTTGTAAGAAAATCGGGTCATCTAGCAACGCCGAATCTGATGTATGTTACAATACCTTTATTTTTTTATGCCTCCTGAAAACAATATTTATTTTGTGTCTAAATTGAGTAGACATTATAAATACTATATTATGGTTCATAAAAAAATAACCATAACCTAATATCTTTCATATTATACATTAGTTTCCTAAGTATGTAATGATGGATTACATGCAATTATGGTGACATATAACTATTTCTTAGCAGAGAAAACATTTAAGTTGCTGCCGAATTAGTTATTTTGCTGACTAATTAGAAATATCTGCTGCCCATGAGTTGCCCGACCAATTTAGAAATATATGCCACCCATAAGTTGTCGTCCAATAAGTTATTTTAGCTGACCAACTGTATGTTTTTTTGCTAGCCAAAATTCAAATATTTTGCTACCTGTTGCTGTGTGTTTGCTTGTTATTTATAGGCAGTACAGACGTAACATTTTATCACGGCGACTGCCAGCACTCTTAAAACACTGAGATAGAGTCCAAAGTCGAATGATTTAAGCGCTCTCGTGTATTGCAGTATCTGTAATACAAAATTAAATATTTGTAATTATTTTTTGACGTGAAAATATTATTATGCATCCCTTAGGTGAGATAATGAGGACGAAGAGGAGAAAGAGAGAAATTCTGGGGATGCGGATGAAAATGAGGATATTTTTAGGGAGGATGCGGATGAGGAAGCGGTTGAGGAAAGGATGATGATAATTTTTTGTTTGCGTTCAACACACAAAATTTCATCAAAATCGGTCCTGCCCTTTAGGAGGAGTTCAGTGACATACACTCGCACATAAGAAATATACATTGTTAAGTTAAAACAAGCAAGGAAGAGGGGATGGCTCGCTCGCTGACCATTCGGCTCAGCTCAGGCGCTTCGTGCTGCGGTGCGCGTACTATGTCATACATACGCACATGCGCAATGAAATTCTTCATAAATTCCTTTTATATTTTGAGGAAGCGATAGCGAATAATTTGTCAATAATTGTTAATGATCCATATTAAATAGATACCCATTAACAATGTACTGTCAAATCGTTAACATCTTTTTAATTGAATGAGGCTACGCTAATGAACATCTGATTGGTATCAAAATTAAAAATAGTAATATCAAACAAAATTATAATTATTATGGACAGACTATGCCCTAGTTCATTGTTTCTTACATTCTGCTTAAACTAAAAACATATAGATCTCGAACAATACTGTCAACAATACTGTCTGAACAATACTCGAAAAATACTGTCCCGACTAGCTGGACTTTGAATTTACATATTGTGAGCTGAGCAAGCAAACTTAAACGGCCGGTGTGTCGGAGTGTGTTCGGAACATGATATAACTGAATTGTTTTGCAAAAAAAAAAAAAAGTAGGTACTAGTTCTCCATAAATCATTTCATTTCTACTTCGATTTACTTTGCACTATAGATTTGGAATAAAAAAAACTAAGTTATTCCGCCTGAAGTTTTGTAAAAGCAAAACCCAATGTTTTCAGGGTTCTCCGCGTGACTAATGATAGGGATGTAACACGCGCCCGCCCGTCTCTACCATTGAGTTTAAAACATAAGTACAGTTTATATTGATTACCAGTACGAAAGTACGAAGGTGATATGTTGTTTTTACATACGCCCAAGAAAGAATCAAATTGGATAACAAAAAGAAGATGGTATTATTTTCTTGTATTAAGAGAAATACCAAATAAGAACGTGCAATACTTAAGTCGTCTGGTAGTGGCTCATAGAAAGAATACTATCAATCCATCTTTTCCCTTGGGTGTCGTTAAAGGCGACTAATGGATTTAGAACCGCACAACCATCCAACAGCTTGTAGTGACGACGGGCTCACCACCTGTCACGCTGAGCTCATGTGCAGTCACTGCTTGGTGAAGCGCGGACTATGCCATTGAACGGTGCTTTTACCCCGTCTCTGACTAACACTTAGGGGATAATAGTCGTGATTTTATGTATGTATGTGTATGTAATACTTAAGTAGACGTCAGAGATACAATTACCTGGACTGGCAAGCTAGGGTGGTGCTGGTGGTCGATTTTTATTGTCTTTAGGCCAAAAGGTGCGGCGAGGAGTGGCTCTCCAAACAACGACGGTTTTGATCGATACTATCACGGACTATTCCGTTTACTATTCCACTAAATATTGATCTATTGGCAGCTCAAACAGAAATTTATTTATAGCATACATTTTCACTATAATAGGAGTTATCAAATAACAGGTAAACAAGGTGAGTTATCAAATAACAAATTATAATAAGCTCATATCATAAGATAATTTACTGAAGTTTTAAGGAGTTCAATGCTTATAGGCTTCCTTTATCTGATTCCTTCGTTACCAGGAGCACGCGGTGTGGTACAGCGTCGTCTGCGTGTATACCTCTATCTTACCTTTTTCAGTCGCATTTCAACAGTGCTTGCATTGAAATATTCCGCATTTCCAGGGTATACAGTGGAAATATACTTATCTGGAACTTCACATTTTATACGACAGATTGACAACGGACTCTAATCCCTGTAGTATTAATTAGAGTGTTATTTAAACGGTTAGCAAAATATTCAGCAAAAAAATTAATTTGATCAGCTAGAATAACTAATTGGTCAGCAACTTATGGGCAGCAACTATTTCAAAATTGGACAGCAAAATACCTATTAGGCCAGCAACTTATGGGCAGCAGATATTTCTAATTTGGCAGCAAAATAACTAATAGGGCAGCATCTTTGGCATGTTTTTTCTGTGCTGCCAAATTGTTTAATATATTCTATGACACAAATATTGTTTTTATGGGTCATAAAAAAAATCTATCAGAATACATTTCCTAGGAATTGATCCTTGATCCTTCATTGATCCTTTCTTTGATTTTATAAATTTCCGGGAACATATATCGTATATTGCTGCCCAAATAATTATATTGCTGTCAAAATATTTGGTTGCTGCCCAAATGATTTTTCGGCTTATCTTTTTGTTGCTGACAAAGTATTATGTTACAAATATTCTGTACAGTTCAGTACAGCCGCACCTACAGTCTCGTACCGGCCGGTGTGGGAAGTTGGCTTGTTTGCCAACAAGCTGGATAAAAAAGAAATAGTAGGTATCTTCATCCGTCCTCATCTGCCACAATGAATTCTTTAAAGTCCCGGTAGTCGGAAGATGGATAAGTAATGTGGACTCAACGACATTCCAGCGATGCACTTACGTAACGTCACGTTAGATAGTTTTCATTTTATGTCTGGGACCTTCTGAGATTCAACAATTTTTTACAGAAACCAATTACCACTGCGTTGGTAAACGAACTTGACTTGCAACGCGATAAAGTTAAGGAAACTCCCTATTTGCTTATTGCTATATCTTCTTGTGACATATTGGTTGAAAGACTAGCGATTTTCTTATAATTATGTATTGTTTTGACGAAAAGATCATTACTTATTCTGACTAAAGTGACTTTGCAGTAGTGTCATGTGCGTTAAGCCGCACCCGTTCCCTAAAAGATAATTGAGTGATGCGGTGGCTGATTCATGCGTCATACCTGTGAACAGGTGCCACTGTCGCTGTCTGGTTATCACATCCTTCTCTAATTTTTTCATTCAATAAAATTTTAATTTGCATCACGCTGTGGATTATATGGATGGATATTCGAAAATATGTTAAGAATACCTCAGCTTATCTGTTTTTAACATCATATTAAATGACGTTATGGTATATGTCTTTTTGTACTAACAGATGATAACAATGGAAATCTTGCCGAACTTCTTGCTAGTTCTTCTCAGCACCCCGCTTCTTGGTTGCTCTGTACCTTTGTTCTCAGTAGGCCATTTATTTGCTCCTTTGAAGGAACTACTGATACGTATACGATTGCCGAAATTTTCTTTTTCACGAATTTGTAATTGACAATCACAACTATGCGCTCTTCGCGTTTAAATAGAAAATTGAAGTTTATTTCCCCGAAACTTCTTGTGGACGTTTGAGTTTATTTTTAAACAAATTATTTTTGCAGGACTGAATTTCACTCTTTACTCTGATGATCGTGACTATGTGACCCGCCTTTTCTTCGACACGAAACTTACTTTCTAAAAGAGTGATGACTTTAAGGAACTTTGTAGACAACCCAGTTTGATTTCTTAAAAAAAATTATGAAACCTAACTTCTTTATAAAATTCCACAAAGAGTACTAATGTACTGCTGTATCTCTGTTTCAGTCTGGTTTAAGGCACTGTACATAATTTTAAAGGACCATAGATCTAAAAGAAAAACAATAGGCTAGTTGACTCATATAAAAAGTAATGAAAATAATGTTTGATTCACAAGGTTTTACAAGGTTCCGAAATATACCAAGTTCAATAAATTTTAATAAGGGATTGATGGTAGAAATACAATTTAAACATGTTTTATTTTTACTTTTTCTTTCATCTGCCAAAAACGCTATCCACCATGTTCGTGAAATTGGACAAGTAACAATTCATGTAAACAATAACTACGCATGATCAAATTCCGTCACACGTCAGTCGCAACCAATCAAGCATGTCTGTCGGCTTTGTCAAACTGTCACGCATGCGTTTTGAATTGTTTACAATAATCGTGACTGTGCGACACATAATTCATAGACCATCATGACCGAAGGCGTTTTTGACTGATAAGCGAAAACTTATTTTATAATTTAAAATTTATTGTGATATAGGCTTCAAAAAAAATTATATTATTTTTTATGGTGATGGCTAACAGTAATGAATAATTTGGGGCCCAATAAAAAAAGGGTCAACTAGCCTATTACAAACAGTAATGTCACTTAGATGCTTTACACATGGAGCAACAGCTACTGTTTACATAATTATATTTCACTGCGCACACAGAGCAACTCTTGTTCCGAGTTCCTGTGATCGTCAACAATTTTCAGTCACTTAAATTTTTTTTTATTGCCTACTAATTTCTGTCTGCCGCAACTAGCAACTGTTAAATATTATACCGGTTTTTAAAGTTGCCGGTTTTCTCATCCGTCAATCGCTACGCGTGGGGCATTTCTCCTCCCTGTGCCCGACAATGCCTGTGTCGCTCAACACGTAGCCAGCTACACACTCGGCTATGATATTGCTCACAGACTGCCATTAATTTGCGATAACCCTTAACGTTAGAGCAACTATCAACTTTTCAGGAAACTTTTCAAAATTGATAGTGCCTCAACTCAAGTTTCTCCATGTGCAAAGCCTTTTTCTGTTTCCAATTATTGCGAGGGTTTCCGCACCACGTTTTCTTCTTCCATTCACTTTTCTTACTCTCCAGCCAAAATAATTTTTGTATGAATTGATACATAAAAAATCTTTTAAATACGGCCGTATTCCGTTGAAAAATTGTAGGTAGGTAAAACCCTTAAATTGTATCTGCATACATATTAGCGCATTTTATTATTTCATTTCATAATATTAAAAATGAAAATGCACATAAAGCCATTGCAACAACAATTTGATTTGCATTTATTATACCTATATTGTATGCCCTCAATAGGAAAATTGGGTTTATCGTGGTGTGCCGTGACAAGATGGAGGGCTTCGAATTGATAACTATGGACTTGAAAACTTATTAGCGTTGTATTTTTAAATATTAGGACCTAATTTGTTCCAAAACAACTTTAACATCTAAATATAATCATGAATTTTCTTTAAGTTACAAGAATATAGTCAAAAAGGTTAAAGAAAGGTTTAAGGTGTCAATCAAACGCTAGGTGATCGAAGCTGCGGCGTTTCTCATTTCGTTATTTAGGTTACAAATATCTTATATAACTTAAGATGTGCTAATGTAATTATATAGTACAGTTATTGTAGCAGCGCCGAATTCCACGATCATTAGTAAATCATTTACTTGAGTAATCGAACTGAATTAGAAGCATAGATACATAATCAGATCCAAAGGCTAGTAGGCTCTTTTAAAATCCCTAAGTTCGCCCTGATTTTATATTAATTAGGATTATTACTTGGCAGTTAATAATAACCTGGCTTGGCATATCTGATTTTATATTAATTAGGATTATTACTTGGCAGTTAATAATAACCTGGCTTGGCATATATGTATAACTAAATCCGAGGGTACAAGTATTAACTTGAATACTTTGTGACGCAATGTAATTTAATGAATTGATACAAGGAATATACTGGCTTGTGTCAGTCATTCATTAGTCAGATTAAATTAATCATTTTATTATGTATGTAGAGTAAGCATTGTTCGTTCAGATTTCTGTGAACATATCAGTTTCATAAGATTTCGTGTAGAATTTTCCAATTCCTTATAAATTTACGTAGCTTGCTTTGAGTTCAACGTAATTTTTCATTGACGGTTTGTGAGGAAGGTCGCGACTTATGACGTTAATTTATAACATCCTTAATTTGTCTGTCTTCGGCGGTTGACACCAGTTTACCCGCATATGTTTGAGCTGTACCAAATATAATCATAATCATATTACCTTTTTATTAAATTCTAAAAATAGCTCTGGAGAGCGTTATCGCTGACGTTATCTCAAGGCGAGATCACGACGCGCCGCGGCGCATGCGTCGCTGCTTCGTCGCTTAACTGCTCGTGTTGATGCCGGGCTCTCTCGCCTACGGATATTTCTTATCCTTTCATTATTCTTCATATTAAAAATGTTGGTACCATACTCTTCGATAGTACTATGTTAAGTTATTGTCCCATTCAATGATCCGGTACGTAACATGTTTCAAATACCTACCTTCAGATCATTTTAATTATCAATTAGTGTCGTTTGTTGTTAATTTAATTATTGTAACACAAAATGAATTAGGTAATATTTATAAGTGGTTATTTAAAAAAGATAAATATAAAAATATCTTCAAACATCAAATCAAGATACCTAAACCAGAAAATAATACTGTAAATACTGTAATCTTACAATTACTAAAAGAGCTCATTAAGAGAATAAATCAACCCATCTCTTCCCTTGGGTGTGAAGTGCGGACTATGGCAATGGACTGCTTTTGTGGTGCTTTTGCTTAGTCTCTGATTAACCCTTATGATTGTGATTGTATGTGTGTGTTACAATGATTTACTTAATAATTCTAGTAATACTTAAGTGATACTTAAGTTTAATGCTATTTGCATAAAATTTTATGCTGCAGGTTTTGCGCAATGTGCGTTACCAAAATACTATAGACAAATAATTTTAAACTACAATATTATAGACAGCCCTTTAGGCGTTATTTAAACTTATTCTAATTTTTCTTAATAAAGATTATAGTTTCATCGCAACTATACCCCCAAAAATATGCAGAAGGCCCAAAAATGCTTTAAATTTAACCAAAATTTAAATTTTTGTCTCGTTCAGAAACTTCTTTTTCGTGAGGTCGGTTAAAAGGAGGAATGTTGTCAAAACAACAGTATGCCAATTGGTCTAATCAGTCTCCGGCTGCGAGCCAATTACTTAGTTGACAGCGTGGAAACAATTCCTACATTTGAGGGCGGAAAGCGCTCTGCAGGAAGACTTCCCTTTATTGTGTTACAAAAATAGACACACTTATTACTGTCGCCATCATGCACCATTCTCTGTCTCTGGCGGGCTATGCTGCGGTAATCATCAAACAATACATACATTGGTAACAAATCTGAAAACAGTTCCCTGTCTGTTTGCATAAAATTTTCAATCATAATATGAATGGGCATAATGGGCATAATCTACACCAAAAATACTTATGCATAATTGATTTTGGCATAAAATTTTATGTATAATTATTTACGCATAATTACAAATGGCTTAACCATTTTAAGACATAATTAACTATTCGCATAAAATTATAGAAATAATATTAATAAAAAATATCGATTCAGGGCACAGTTCTACCTAACACTCCCCCTTGCTTCGCTCGTTGTCGTACCTAATCGACTTTACAATATGCCGTAAACCATTGTGCGGAATAATATTATGGATTATTACATTAGTCTAAATTATAATTATGCAAAATAAATATTGTGCCAAAAGAAAATTATGCTTAATTTATAATTATGCCAAAAAAAGGATCCCTCCGATAACTCTGTTATATTATGCTAGTTAACCAGATACTATTTGAGTAACAAACTACACATAACTGTTTATTTATTGTTTAAAATTGATAAAGACAAGCTGCCGCGATAATGTCAATAATGTATTTGGTGGATTAACAGCAAACCAGTCTTGCATCTTTACTTTATCGATGCTATTTATAACTGTCCAATCAGTTGTACCATTTTAATGAGATTTCTTTGTATCACTCGAGTATAAATAAATATGAGCTAAATTTAGGTGACTAAAAGGAAAAGGAGATCCAAAATTCTAAATGTGTTGTACATACAGAATAAGTTAGGTCGTTTGTTGAATATCATCCGAATTTATAATTATCAGGTACCGACCAACAGTTAATTATTAATTACACACAATCACATAATCATCTAGGCTCCGATGTGTAAAAAATTTGCGCTTATGGCTTAATAATATTAAATAAACTTGTTCGCATATTGTGCCTAAATAATAGCTTATGGAGCAACTCTTTATGTAGACACATATAATTTAATTCCAAAGGGAGAGTGGAAGTAGAAGATTATAAGTGGAAAAGGCCAGAAATACTAAGACAGAGTTTAATTCAAAATAACTTTATGGTATAATATTTCGGTTAATTTGCTCTTTTGTTAAACTAATCTGGCCATAAGTACTGTTATATTAAAGGTTAAAGTCTAATCTTCAGGTATAGAAATGCGTTTATAATGTAAACCCTGTTATGCCGGATCAGTAAAACTGTATTGCTGTTTGTTAGTTACCTACATTGTACCTACGCCAACGTGTCAACAGATGTGACAACACTTTCTCTGTCCAAGATATTAAAAGGCTGCAAAGTGCCGTATGAACTAAAAGGCTATTAACGCCGGCTAAAAGTTCATAGATAGCAATTATCATGACTGAACTCTGATCTGAACTACTTTTATATTTTGACGTTTTCATGAATGCCAGCATTACCAGTTGAAAGCCTTTGCGCAACACAAGATCATCATTTTTGTCAAATTTTGGGAAAACTAAAAAGTTAAAGAATTTAATTGACGGTGTGTATAGTGTGCAGGGAAAACATTTTTCATTATACATGATAATTAAATAATTATAGAAGCTTGAAATCCGATAGCAACAAATTATCTAACCATTCTTAACATTTAAAGGAACGCTCTAAATCGTCAAGTTCAAGTTCGTAAGTTGTTACTGAGTATAGAATGTTATCAAAATAAGGAAGGTTCGGCTATCACGAAAGAGTATGAATCGATTTAGATTCGCAAAAAATCTTCCACTCGGATATTTTTATTAACACGCGTGATCTTAATTTTCCTTCATTACTATTGTCTACATTATTAACATAACAAATTATAATAAGCAGTTTTATCTCTTCATCGCCATGATGGCTACAAATAGTAATACATATATTCGCATTTTCCGATGATAGAGACGTTGTCTCAACTTCTTGTTCATTTTCTTATCGTTATAGGACAATGACATCAGTTTTACAATCCTATAGGGTTTTTAGTGCAAACATGTTGTTATTTTCCCAATACTCGTTAAAATAATGTTTAACATATTGATTAATTAATCAATCATCGCCGGCACTGCTAAACTGCACTGATAACGCGCATTGAGCCAGCGTGATGGTGTTACTACATACTCATCGTATTGTTTCTCCAAGAGGAAGATCTGTGCCCAGCAGTGGGACTTATATAAGCTGAGGACAAACAGCTAAATTTAGGCATTTTGAATGTCGCTTCACATTGTTTTTCATGAGGATTTTGCTCGCTGAGCATGCGGGTTGGTGATCGCAGGCGTCAGAACTTTGAAACCTTTGGAAAGTATAATTGGCTCATAATCACCATCACCAGCCAAACCTTACACTCTGATATCGACCCGTTATCGGTCGGTGGTTAGAATCCCGCCGCTCATCGATTAGTCCGGTAGGTTGGCAACCTCAGCCGCAGAAGCTCTATTTTTCTATTTTCAGTGTAGTGCCTTAACAGATCGGGATGCTCTTTGAATGGCTGCGATAATTACTTAGATTAGAACCCGATTTGTTCCTAATGTGCTTAAATATTAGTAGTTCAAGGTTTTTCTCAGCGCTACTGAGTGGTTTGCAGTAGGTAAGGTCCGTAAATGGATTAATTCCCGAAAATTAAACAATCGTCACCGTTATACGGTAATAAAATCACCATTAAACTTAAATATTGTAAATCTTTCAGTTCTTGTCTGTTAATTCTATAAGTTTTATTTTACATATTCTGCGCAACAATGCATAAACGTCATAATACTCGTGATATTCTTTAGGTAGGATTATAATTTTAATATTAATTACTAAGATGAGTTTAATGTATTTATTTTTTATTCAAATGAGCACATTCTCATGTGTGAGTAACGACACTTGCCCCGGTTTAATTGAAGCATAATGTGATACTTCCTCTATCTAAAGATAAACAGTTCCTTATTCCACGCATTAGAGAGAGATTCTATGTATAAACGTGGAAATGGCGACTATAACAATTGTTTTTTTTAAATGGTTGGTAATTAGCAAACTTGTAAGAATTGCAGATTTACAAACTGTGACAAGACGAAAACATTCAGCCTTTAGTCCCATACTCTTCGAAACAGCAATCTTGGATTGCTCTTGTTTCGTCACTGTCGCTTTTCGGCAGAAAAAGGTAATATGGAACTGCAATGCAATTTCAGACCTTTGTATTCGACTGTGTACCGACAGCGTCTCCCCCTGGTAAATTGTCCCAGAACCAACACTGAGGCCGGTATTCAGAACCCATCTCATTGAGCACAGTTAGAAAGAGATGGAACAGTTCATCCTACATAGCGCCATCCCTTTCTAACCGTGCTGTATACCGGGCTTAGTCTCCTGGTATATAATCCCGGTAGCGGTGGTATATTTTATTTATTTAGCTTTATTTTTCCCTTTACACAGTTTCTATTTATTACTTAATTAGTGTATGTTTATGTTATGCTATGTATTTTGCTTAGATATTTGTTAAAATTGTTAGTATTTGTGCTTAATTTAATGTTAGTATTGTTAGGTGTAAGAGCCGCCTTCTGCGGTGAAAGCCTCCTCCAATCTATTCCAGGCTTGTCTATCTTTTGCTAAAGTAGACCATATTTTTCCACCTATTTTAGCAATATCGTCACTCCATCTTTTCAAAGGTCTGCCCTTGTTTCGTTTTTTATATATAGGATACCAGTTTGTCACTACATGGGACCACCTTTCATCAGACATTCTCTGTATGTGACCAGACCATTTCCACTTTAGAGTTAGCATGTGTTTAATAACGTCTTTCGCTTTTGTTTTTTGTCTTATTAGTGAACTTTTGACTTTGTCTCTTAGTTTGATATTCATGTAACTTCTTTCTAAACCTCTTTGCCAACTTCTTATTTTAGCTATATCTGATTTTTTCAAGGACCAGGTTTGGCATGCGTAGGTAAGAACTGGAGTTAAACATATGTTCATTGCTTTGGTTTTTAATTTTGTGGGTATATTGCTTTTGAAAATCTCTTTTAGAGCCCAGAATTTGTTCCATGTACTCTTAATTCTGCGATTAATTTCTTTTTCTGTGCATGATTTCATTGATATTATATGTCCTAAGTAGATGTATTCATCAACATATTCAATATTACGTGATTGTATAGATATAGGTATAGGTTCTCTGTTAGACATAACTTTAGTTTTTTCCCAGTTCATCTTAAGTCCGACATTCTCGCTGTGATGGTTTAGTGATTCTATCATGTAATTAAGACTATATGGGTCTCCTGACAGTAATACGATATCATCGGCGAACCTGAGGTGTGATAGAAACTTTCCATAGATATTTATGCCCATATTGCTCCAGTCGAGATTCCAGAAAATGCTTTCCAGAACGGCGATGAAAAGCTTCGGGGAAAGGGGATCTCCTTGCTTTACCCCCCTTTCTATTGAAAACGTTGGTCCTTTTGTGTCTAATTTGACTCTTGTCGTGCTTCCTGAGTAAATTGCTTGGATAAGTTCAATGTAGTCGTACTGCAGTCCTTGCTGTTGTAGCGCTTTCCATATAGAGTCATGCGAAATTGAATCAAAGGCTTTTGAGTAGTCGATGAAAGCAATATATAGTGGGAGATCATACTCCGTGCATCGTTCGATTACAATTTTTAGTGTGTGTATGTGGTCCACGGTTGAGAAATTTCTCATAAATCCTGCTTGTTCTACAGGCTGGTTCTCGTCGATGATGGTAGTGATACGTCTGAGTAATGTTGATGCGAATACTTTGTAGAGACAAGATATAAGACTGATAGGTCTGTAGTTTGAAATTAATTTTGGGTCTCCTTTTTTGTAGAGTAGCGCTATTTCAGAACATGTCCATGTTTTAGGTATTTGTTTTGTAAATAGTATGCGGTTAAAAAGTTTCGTGAGTGGTTGTATAAGGATATCTTTAGCGTCCTTTATCATTTCATTTGTTACTCCATCTGGTCCAGGACTCTTGCCACTCCTTAGATTTTTTATAGACCGTTCCACCTCACTCACCATAAAATGTGGTACCGGTTCTTGAGCATTTTTATAACTTTCAAATGTTATTTTTTCGTGATTTTCCTCGGTTAATGTATAGAGATTTTTATAGTATTGTGTTGCTAATGTCATTATGTCTTTCCTGTGAGTTACGGTGTTTCCGGATGAGTTCAAAAGTTGAGTCATAACTTCTTTCTTATTTTCAAGTTTTTTGTAAGCCCTTTTTATTCCACCTGTTTCTGTAATGAATTTGCTGATCGTGTCTAATCTTCTCTTTTTGATGTTTTGTTTAATTTTTTTATGTATTATGCGGTATAATTTACTAAGAGTGTTCTTCTCTTTTCTCGTTTTGTTTTTTTTATTTTTTAATAAATACTTTTGATCCTTCAAATATTTAATTTCTTGTGTGATAATTTCTTTATTTCTTTTCTCTATTCTTTCTTCATTTTGTTTTTTGTAGCCTTTAATTAGGTGAGTTTCAATTATATTGTTCAGTTGGTCGATAGAAATTGCATCATAGTTATCTGGAAACGATAATTTTTCCTTCTTCGTATCTTCTGTATATTTTTTGTTTCGGTAGTGAGCTCGTGATTTCTTGTTATTTTCTCGGTTCGTATTTATAGCTATTCTTACCATTCTATGGTCGCTAGGGTGTTTTAAATTACTTATTATATTGACATTGTGTATATTTTTGGAAATATTGGTAGCTATAAAATCTATTTCGTTTTTTGACTTTCCATTTGGGGCTCTCCATGTCCATCGGAGTTTGTCAGATTTTTTAAACAAAGTGTTTGCAATTTTGAGGTGAAATTGGAGACAGAATTGTATAAACATCTCTCCCCTTTCATTCCTTTTTCCGTAGCCATATTTTCCCATTACTGATTCTTCATTTTCTTTAGGGTTCCCTATTTTCGCATTCATATCTCCCATGACTATTATATTTTTTGTGCACTCCTTCATAGCTTTCTGTAGATCGTCGTAGAAACTCTCTATTTCTTTTTTGTTTGCTTTATTTGTAGGTGCATAGGCTTGAATTAAACTGAAAAGTTTCCCACATATTTTTACTTTTAACACAACTATCCGCTCGGAAATAGCGATGAAGTTTTGAACCTCCGTATTGCTTTGCTTTCTTACAATAAAACCTACTCCTTTCTCTCCTTTTGTTTTCCCGTAGTAGTATAAATGATACATTTTTCTGTCTTCTATTTTATAGCCTTGTTTTCTTACTTCAGCGATTCCAATAATGTCCCAGTTAATAGTCGATATCGCATATTCAAGTTCAACAACTCGTGCTTCATTTACTAAAGATCGGACATTAAATGTGCAAATGTAGTATTTTTTTCGATTTGGAGGGTGGTCGTCTTGAACCCCCGCGGTGACGAGCCGTTCTGGGGATGGTTTAAGTGTTTTTTTTTGTTTTTTATATTTTATTTTGTTTTTTATTTTTGAGGGTGCCGTATTTTCATTGTTCTGGAGTGACAATTTTAATTGCTATTCTTCTGGATGTTGGGAAGGAGAAGCTAGGAGTCCTCCGTCATCTCGGAGTGTATTGGTTACATTTGGGGATTGCTTAGATAGGTAATTTTCCATTGAATTTTGACTGTTACCTGCTTTGTAACTGTTATATTTATTTTTTTTCAATGCCTGTTGTTGTGCGTAGGCTTTGCTAGTATTTCCAGATTGGTTTGGTGGTGTTATTTCTAACTCGCGTTTCTTTTTATTTATTCCATTTTCGAAACTATTTCTTACTTCTTCCTCCGTGTCGCTGTTATTATTTCTTTTTGGTTCTTTTATGACGAGCTTGTCATATCGTAGATAAGCAATTTTTCCGGCTTCCTTTTCCTTTTTTAGTTGATCTTGTAGATTTTTACGTATTTCTAGAATCTGTGGTGGAAAGTCTTCTTTTAGGTAAATAGATTTAGTTTTAATATGTTTCTTATTTTTTAAAATTAGGATTTTTCTACCATATGTTGTAAATGTAACGACAATAGGCCTCGCTTTTATTTTTGAATATTTGCCCATTCTGCGTACTATTTCTATTTCCTTTCTATCACAATCTTGTTTCATCTCGTCGTTGATTATTTGTAGTATAATTCTTTCCAGATCCTGATATGATTTTTCACCTTCCTGAACACCAAAAAATATAACATTTCTTTGTCTTATCTGTTTTTCAATTACGCTTATTCTTTGATCGAATTTCGAATTTTTTTCTTTAATTTGCTGGAGTTCACCCTGTATCAAGTTAAAATTTTTATCAATTTTATCGTTAATCTGGTTTGTAATTCTTTTTTCCACGTTAATCAGTGATTTTTCATTATCTTCTTTAATATTTATTCGTAGCCCTTTTAGTAATTTTTCAATTTCTGCCATGATAACAGTTATGTTTTGAACAGTTACCCAAAGTGCCCTCTATCGAATACACGGTGAACTATAATGAATTAATATTGTAGCTCCCTCTGTCGGCTAGGTGTCGTATTAAGTTGCTAATCAATGCTATTTAGCATTCTACCAGATACTGCCTTATACGTCTTTGTTAGCAGGTAAATTGATAGATGTCGCCACTCTCTACAAATGTATTGATTTTGTGAGTGAAAATGACAATGTATATTTTAGATTTTGTAGGTTATGATTTTAATTTCTTATTTTCATGCTATTGTGAGAAGGTGAATACTTGGTATAATATACTTGCGATTTGCGATAGTGGCTTGATGGTTTGCGAGGCACTTCACACAGTATATCTTTACATAATTTCCCTTTGTCATTCGTTGTTCATTGCAATTTAATTTTCGCAATTATTTCTGTATTTATTGCTTGTTTTTGGTAGACAATACTTGGCGTTATTCTTATCACACTTTAGAACAACTTATAACATTAATCAGCTCAGTTCTGTTTAAGATTACACTTAAATCTTTTTAAATATGACGAGACTATTTAAATTCACTGTTTACATTACGGAGCGGTGGTATATAATCTCTGCTAAATCGCTCTTATTGGTCGTTGTTTTGTAGATTAAACTTTGTGTTTGTTTCCCAGGTGCGGGCGTCAGGGTAAGCCGGCGGCATGTGGCGCGGCGCTGTGCTGCTGGCGCTGGCCCTGCTGGCCGGGCCCGTGTCCGCCAAGAAGTTCTCGCTCACCATCGGCTACCTGCCCTCCATCACGGGCGAGCTGCGCGACCGGCAGGGACTCGCCATATCGGGCGCCCTCTCTATGGCACTTGAAGAAGTGGGTACACTACTTACATTTGTATGATACTAATGTTTGCTACTTAAGATTGCTATCAATTACACATTTATTAATCTAATATCGTAAGTAGGTAATATACAATATCGCATACTATATCCTCATTATCTTGTTTCGCATGCAACGTACGCGTACGTTCAACACACACCGTTTCAAGTTTTTATTCGCTGGATTTAAACTTTCACGAAATGAAATAAAATTGAAAATCTGTTATATAATAGGACCCTAAGATCTGTATTGCACTAAAGTGCTAAGACTTTAAGTTACATGCGAAGTTTGCATAAAACGTACTCATCCAAGTAACTTATCAGTTAGCCAATCACTATGTAAACTTTCAAACAATTTAACCAGTCACAATTAGAGTCACTTCGTTGGAATACCAGAAAATATTTGTCCTAGCAATAATCCCCTCCTTGTTACGATGAGTTACATGCACGAATTCCGAAGCAACAAACATTGTTTGAAATGAGGATGATAAATTTTGTTTGTATAGGTAACACGAATTCATATTATCTATATTTCCGTAGCTAATTTTAGCTCGAAGGTAACGGAGATGTATAAATATAGAATAAATATGTAATGTAATGAGTGTGTATTTATAGTAACAGTGGGTGTATGTGGGGAACTAATATTTTACGTTGTAACGATTGTATGAAGAAGAAAGTGGCACTGGCTAGTTAAGGGGCCACGTGCCGGTTTGTGTTGGGTCAGCTTGTGGCTTCTATAAATAAAATGATTAGAAACCGTATGGTTTATGTTATTTAACTAAATAATCATGTACTATTTGCATTCCTAATGTGATTTTCCTCCAAGGGACTGCTATTTTCGTAAATATCCTACGGCATAGGTATAAATTACACAAGAAATAGGTTTCATTGTTTTGTGACAATCCATTAATGTAATCAACATAAAAACTTTTAATTTTCCTTTAAATGTAGGTACTCAACTAAGAATATTAAGTGTTAAGAGGTTTTTATAAAGTCAAATTAATGAATAGTATATTTGCTTTATCACATTGTAAAAATGCAGTTCTAATTACCCACCTCTTACATTATTTATTTTTTACTCTATGATTAACTGCACTGCAACGTCTGATTGGGGTTTGAACTTTGAAACCTTAAATTCAATACAACTTTTATAATGGTTATTAAAATGTATTTGTTTGTAAAAGATTTACGAGGTGAGTTCAATTGTATTGTAGTGTGATCTTATTGTTTCGATCATCGTTTACATTGTATGAACGAAGTACCTACGTGAACAAGTAGATACTGACGTCATCATCAATAATATTAGGTCCTTACATATGAAATTGTCGTTTTGTATGGGAGGAACAAAAAGACGAATATTTTTAAATATAATATATTTAATTAATCAAAGTATGAACCATTGTTTTCTATGCACTTTTGCCATCTCATAGGAAGTTCATTGATTCCTGTACTAAAAAAACCAGTCGGACGGGAATCAATAAAATCTATGAAGGCGACTTGGACTGCCCCATCAGAGTTGAATTTTTTCCTTGCAAGAAGTTATCCAAATTTCGAAAAAAATGGTAATCTGTTGGAGCAAGGTCCGGGGAGTACGGAGGATGTCAGACATTCCAATTGAAGCTTTTCTAATTTGGTAGCCGTCTGTTGTGCAGTGTGTGGTCTAGCGTTGTCGTGAAGCAGGAGTGGCGTGGAGCGATTAACCAGCCTAGGTTGTTTAGCCGCTAGCTTTTCCATCATGGTTTGCAATTGCTGACAATAGACATCAGCCGTAATAGTCTGACCAGATTTGAGAAAACTGTAATGAACAATACCGGCACTAGTCCACCAAACGCTTACAAGTAACTTTTTTGGGGTTAATTTTCGCTTGGGGCAGGATTTGGCTGGCTGGCCAGGATCCGACCATTGCACTGAGCGCTTCCGATTATCGTAAAGAATCCATTTTCATCACAGGTAATGATTCGGTTTAAAATACCGACATTATTGTGCCGGTTCAGTAATGTAACGCAGCAGTCGACACGCGTTTGCCGGTTTGCTTCAGTCAATTCGTGAGGTACCCACCTTTCAAGCTTTTTAATCTTCCCAATTTGCTTTAAGTGAATTAAAACAGTTTTATCACTAACATCGCAGCCTGCAGCTAACTCGGACGTGGTTTGCGATGGATCCGCTTCCACAATAGCCTTCAATTCTTCATTATTATCAACATGGGTCTCAGTCCGTCCACGGGGCTTGTTCTGCAGGTCGAAATTTCCAGAACGAAAACGTTGGAACCAAAAACGAACCGTGTTTTCTTTTGCAACACGACCGCCATACACAGCATTCACCCTTCGAGTCGTTTCCGCAGCACTAGTGCCACGGCGGAACTCGTACTCGTAAATAATGCGATATTTTAATTTTTCAATTTTGTAAAATGAGTGACGCTAACAGAAAAAACAGAGGAAAAAAACAAATGAATGACAGTCATCAAAGCACAAATACATGAGTAAATAGCTGTACAAATTTGAATTTGGAATTCTTTTCCAAAGAGGAGAAAATCGTGATTAAAGTGGCTAGTACGAAAAAGGCCAATTTCATATGTAAGGACCTAATATTTATGTACTATAAACAGAAAAAGGCAGGTAGTTACCTGCTAAAAGGAGCGAACTAAAATCGCGCTATCTATGCTAGCTTGTGTATTTCAAAAAAGTTTGAATAAGGTATGTAAATCATACATTTTGCCTCAGACAGAATACAATTATTGTAATAGCTAAAGCCAAATATTCAAATTTACAATAATTAAGTACACTTTAGGTGTATTTAGTCCTTAACTGAACGGTGGCCAGAGCCGAAGGGAAAACGCGACGCGGTCGACTTCTCGTATTAGGTATGGGTTGTTGATAACGTGCGAGTTGTAGGAAATACCTGAAGACCTGAGACCGAATAAGGGTTGTTTCGCGGATTTGATTCGGATAGTCACTTCCTATCTCGTTCTTATTCGCCGCAATAAAGAGTGTCAGGTATATAAGTAAATTCCGTGATTCTTTTCTTTTCCGAGTGTTGAGATTGGGGCACTTTGCACAGGACCGAAAAGATAAGAGAAGAGAGGGAGAGAGTAGTTTTTTGTCCTGGAGCTGAAATAACAGACTAAAATGATGATTCGTTACGCATATTATGTCTTACATTGAAATACTTATAAAAGGTTCTCATTTACCCTGGAGTTTGCAGAGTGCAGTTCTATTTCGTCGATTGCTTTCGTTGCCCAACTAACCTAATCCGAAAATCTGAAGATTTGGCGACGAAGAATGGACGAAAAAAAAACAGAGATCTGCACTCAGGAGAGATGCAAATGTTGCGATGGATGTGGGGAGTCACTAGAATGAACAAGATCAAGGATGACTAGAAAGTGGCTGCAGTAATTGAAAAGTGAGGAGCAATAGGTTGCGATGAAGAGCGATGAATGCCACATAACAAGAACAGTTTTAAGTGTGGTCGTAAATGGGCCTAGTATGAAAGGAAAATCAAAAAGCGAATGTATGATTTTTTTTTATGAAAAGGAAGGAAGTGTATGTTGAGCTGACGAGTGACAGAGAAGAATGGAAGAGGAAAACATGTGCCGACCCTATTCAAACTGGGAAGAGCGCAATAAGAAAAAGATATAACTTAAGAAGAAATAGAGGCAGTATTGTATAAGTTTTGTTATTTACCAGATCAACAATAGCACGGAAATACTGCCCGACGTGGAGCTAAAACTCGAGTGGAACGACACCCGTTGCGACACCATCACGGCGACGCGGCTACTCACGGACATGAGCTGCTCGGGCGTCGTCGCCTTCTTCGGGCCCGAGGGCCGCTGCCACACCGAGGCCATCATCGCGCAGTCCAGGAACTTGCCTATGATATCTTATGTGAGTTGAAATAGAGATTTAACACCAGGGATGGGGATTTTTTTTATGTGGACCAATTTTGATCAACGAAATATGGAGTCCGTAAATTTTTATCTGTCGTATTAGTGATAGCCGAGTGCCGAGAGCAGAGCGTGGTAGCTGCTCATTAATAGAATACTACCAACCCAGCTCTTCCCTTGGGTGTAGTAAAATTCGACCAATGGACTTAGAAATGCTCAACCATCCAAGAGCTTATAGCGGCGACGGGCTCACCACCTGTCACGCTGGGCACAAGTGCAGTAACTGCTTGGTGAAGCGCGGACTATGGCAATGGACTGCTTTTGCCTAGTCTCTGACTAACCCTTAGGGGATAATAGTCGTGATTATATGTATGTATGTATTAGTGATCGCGCGGGCTATCTTGCTCGTGGGCCCTAGTTTGCCTATTTCTGCTGTAGGTAAATAATGCATATAGTGGTATATACATTATTAACGCTGTTATCAGTCTTCACGTATTGTTGATTGAATTCCCATTTTTTATTAGGTACAAATATTAAGAAGCTCTTATTGATTTAATTTTTAATTTTCAAATTTTCAGAAATGTTCAGATTACCATAGCTCGGTTCTACCAAACTTTGCAAGACTGGAGCCTCCAGATACACAGGTAAAACTGAAAAATTATATAATTCCATCATATTGTTTACTGAGCACTGCCGTAATAACGTCTCCTTTCCTCACAGGCAACAAAGTCGGTGATATCCCTTCTTCGCTACTATAGATGGAACAAGTTTTCGATACTATACGAGGAGCAATGGGTGACAGTGGCGCTCACCCTCGAGAATCACGCGAAGAAGAATAACATGATAGTGAACCATCAGCGGCCCGTCATTGAGGGCTTCAAGTGTTGCGAGGAAAAGCGAACCTGCTGCGCGCCAGGGTTCTGGTACCAATTCATACAGGACACTAAGAATAAGACTCGAAGTAAGTGATTTCTTTAAGCGTTTGACCGTCACGTTCCTCATAAACTAATATGACATGTCATCCTTTCCCCGAAAGGGTAGTCAGAGTTGGCATTTACACCCACCCACTTGTCGCCAGATATATACTAACTAATCGATATTAAAATTTTTAAGTGTAGGCTGTTGAATAGTACCTAGCTATCTGGATTTGGTAAATAAAATACGTCCTCGATTCTTCTATTTCTTCTAAATTACATTCTGTTCTCAAATAAATTACTAAAATAGCAGCAGTAGGACATGTCCTAAATTATATGACAGTCTAGTTATATCTTCAGTGTGTTATCTTCATGTGGTCGGTTGTCAATACATAAATGATACCTCCGGTATAAGTAGCGTCCTTAGTTCGCTAATATCACTATAGCTGCTTAGGAACTGTCAATATGGCAGTTTATAGAGAGATATAAAAACATCCTTGACAACATATATCTAACCTTTATTTATCGACGAGGAAATGCTATTATTTATCCATTAGAACTGACGACCAGTGATGGAAGAATGTGGGACTCCATGGTAGTTTCTGCGTGTCCCTATAGTTTACTTAGGAAAAGGGACAAGGGGACTATTTCTGAACCTTTCTAACTCGTCCGATCTACGTTTCATAGCTATATTATTTATTTGTAATCTTTCCTGTGTGCCAAGGTAAACTAGGTTTCTTCTAGACTTGGCTGATATGCCTTGTGTCCAGTTTAAGTAGGTCAGCATAACATAACCATTCTCCTCTGCCACTCGTCAGCACTTCCTTTCTTCTCATATTATATTCCACATGTGTATTTTATATATTTTTTCTTTCTCTAAATAGTCCATCAATAATAAGCAGCAGCAGCAGTAATAATTATTAGTGTTACAATTTTGTCCTATTGCGTATAAACATTTATTAAATATTATTCTGGTTATTAAAGGTCCTGAAGTGTAATTCTGGCTGTTGTATAAATATTTTAAATGGATATTATTTTTTTATTTCAGTATATGTATTTTTGGGGTCCACTGCAGGCCTCATAGACATGATGACTGCTATGGAATCTCTAAAATTATTCATCAAAGGAGAATATATGGTTATATTTGTCGATATGATGACATACTCAACTAAGGAATCTCTGAAGTATTTGATAAGTGAGTAACTTGCTATCTGGTTAAATAAAATCTTGCAGAGCCGAGCTCAATCTTTTTGTACTTTATACTAACACATACATAACCAACATATTATTATCATCACGCTTCTTTCCCCAAAGGGATAGGCAGAGGTGGTAACACCCACATTAAAAAGCTTCAATTCAAATATACTATGACAGTACAAAAAAAACTCATTGATGGATTTTTCGGTAAATTCTCTGAGGAGGCACTCAACCTTAGCAGAACTCAGCTGAAATACTGACTAGAACCCTCACCTGGCATTGCAAGCTCAACAAACACCTACACGTCCTCGGACTAGGTGACACTACGACTTGCAGATTTTGTCACGCAAAGGAGGAAACACTCATACACATACTTTGTGAATGTGAGCTTCTGCACTACTACAGGAGCCGGCACTTCGGAGGCCATCTAGTCTCTCCTGAAGAGATAAAAACCTCCTCCCCTAGGGCCATCGTTGACTACATGATCAGCGTGGGAGTTGGGGAAGTGGCAGGTGAAGCAGGTAGGGGCAGTCACAATAGATCTTTTCAGGTCGCTGTGACGTTGCTAGGGCCTCACTAACCCTGGTCACCCCTAATTTATATAAAAAAAATGAGAGTACAAAATAAACTTAAAGATTGACGTAACTGTTTTTATCCTGGCTGCCAATACATGATATCTGTGCTGTTGCCAACTCTTTGGCGCTTTGTGCATGGAGCAACTATTACTGCAACTGGCAACTAGTTGTTTACTAACGGGACTCCAGAGCAACTCGAGTTTCGAGTTGTGGTGATCGTCAACAGTCTTAAGTTGCTGTAATCCGTGATCCGCCTGCTCGTTTGTGCCCTATCAACTTTCGGTAGGGAGGCTTATAAACAGTCTATAGAAATATTTTGACGAACTCCGTGGTCGAGTGGTCTGTATGCCGGTCTCAATGCGTCGCCATCTCGAGAGGTTCTGGGTTCGATCCCCGGTGGGGGCAAATGTTTGGGTGATGAATTTTCAGATATTTGTTCTCCAGTCTTGTATGTTTATATATATATTTAGATTATTTATATGTATTTGTCTATTAAATATATTTATCCGTCATCTAGTGTCCGTAACACAAGCAGAATTAGTTGCTTAAAATGGGGCTTGTTATTAGGTGTGAATGTAAGAAGATATTTATTTATTATTTTATTTTATTTGCGCAAATGTTTGTCCTAGTCGCTGCCACAATCACATGTATTTTCCTTTCGTCCAGAAACTGAAGACCGCGGTTTGAGCAAGCTCGTGTGCCCGAACACGGCGGAGTTCAGGAAGCGCGCGCAGTCGCTGCTGGTGGTGGTGTCCTCGGAGCCGGTCGGCAGCTACGAGAACTTCACCGCCAAAGTCCGCCATTACAACGCCATGCAGCCCTTCCAGTTTCCGCTGCCTGCTGTTTTTGAGAATAAGTTTAATAAGGTACGTACAGTCGCGGTCAGATAATGTTTACCACCCTAAGTATCACAATTGCCTGCATACATTGAAGTCAAAAAAGTCGAAATCACGAAATGTCTATTAATTTCGTATCAATTTGATTGATCATAGATCATGACCATCGACGACATTTAGACGTGTATGACTATGTTTTAATGAAAACTTTTCCTAAATATTGTAGTTTTTTAAATTATAAATAATTTTAAAATAGAAACTCAAACAATCTTTATTATATTAAATAAAAATTTTGTCATCTTATTTTAAAATTTCTGATTATAATTTCACTTTTGTTCGAATGACGTTCAAACAATCACTTTTGATAACTGTCATTTCTTAATTTGTCTTTTCCATACTTCATATTGTTTATTAATTTTCAAAGGGTAATAAGTAACTTCATATGTCATAGACTTTATTGAAAACAGAGTGATAAAGAATCTAATTTGAAAATTGATAAACATTTTCTGACCGCGACCGTATTATGTGGAACCTATGACTACCCTACTGAAAAAGGTGTGATTGTATATATGCCAATACATCTTTGTGTTGAAAATTCACAGAACTTCTAATCATTTTTGTTTTATTTCACAGAAGGCCAGTGCCTTTATTTTTTTTTCTCTTTATTTTTGTCTTTACAGACACGTCAGTCCTATACAGACTTAGTACGAAATCACACAATAATTGATGTAAACTATAGGCATCTATTAACAATATTACTTTCGTCGCGGCGGGCGCATAAGTCATGCAATATTATGGCGTCTCCAGATGTTGGATGAGCCAAAATGCTGTGAAAAATGCCAACGTCCATGAATTTGCAAATTTCCACGTGCCTCTCTAAAAGAAAAAATCAATTTAATCACAAAGTAATACTTATTGTGTAACCAAAACATGCATACTACAGTTCCAATACTACCTAACCTCAAAAAACGTTACCTAAGTTCAAAAATACGTATTTACTCCTATATTCAAATACTGTAGAATTCCAACTTGAATCGTGTAGGCACGGCCATATTGTTTTTTAAGAGATGCGCCGAATATTCGTTTTGTATTCGGTATTTGGCGTATTCGGCATCATTTCACTATTTGTATTCGGCCAAATTATTCGGTTTTTGTGCCGAATATATTCGGTTGTATTTTCTTGGCTAGATGACCGGGTATAGAACAAAAAGATAGCTTCTTCTGTAAGATTTATGTTACTCATGTCAACATAATGATTGAATGGGCTTTTGGTAATTCAGTATATTCAACTTTTATTTTAGCATCGCCTGTAGTGTCACGAAACGTACATGATGTCTAAGCTGTTTCCGTGGCTAAGCAAAGTAATTGTAAACCGAATAATTCGGCCGAATATCCGGTTCGGTAAAGGTTAAACCGAATCATATTCGGTTACTCGGCGAGACCACTGTTTTTAAAGTACCAAGTTTTTACCAATAACTGTATCTAATTCTTAATTTTCGTTTCAGTTTGTATCTATCTACGCTGCATATTTATATGACTCTGTGAAGCTGTACGCGACCGCTTTGGATAGATTGATACGGGAGGAGACGGAAAAAGAAAAATTAACCCAACAGAAGTTACTCAGCATTGCGACAAATGGGACTCGAATGGTTGCGAAAATGATCGATAGCACTCCATTCAAAAGTAAGTTTAAAATATTGTCCTCAAGTATACAGTTGAACTATGAAAGAAGATTTTACATACATACATACATATATTCACGACTATTATCCCGTTAGGGTTAATCAGAGGCAAAAGCACCGCAAAAGCAGACCACTGCCTTAGTCCGCGCTTCACCAAGCAGTGACTGCACTCAACGTGACGGGTGGTGAGCCCGTCGCCGCTATAAGCTATTGGATTGTTGTGCAGTTATAAGTTCATTAGTCGCCTTTTACGACATGCAAAGGAAGAGATGGGTGGGATTGGAAGAACATTTTATGTTATAGAAAATAGAGGCCATTATTAAATTAATTTTTTTAGTTTTATAACTGTAAGTTACCGAGTTCACCTTAAGTACACACTTTTTGTTTTAAAGAAATAATATAATATAATATAAAAATAGAAATAAATGATATCGTTGAATGTAAATCCATATAATACAGCTTGTCAATATCTTTGCAAACTTATTATCAAGTTATCTTAAAAATGACACTCCGTTTAAATATTTAAGTAGACATAACGTCTAGGGTCGGCAAACTAATACAATCAGAAGAAGTTTTCCAGGAAAAAGAAGTTATTGAAAAACACTTCTTGTGTAGTCATCGCTATTAACTTTGATGATATATGAATCAAAACAAAAATTGATATTTTTTTTCAAAAGTGTTTTCTCATCTTATATGATTTAATCTGCCGACCCTATGTATAATCTAAATCTTAATTCATCCAATTGATAGCGCAATATCTTTGATCTCACTTATCTTTATAAAGCCTTAGACGCAATGTACACGTGCAGTATTTGTGTCTGTAGCAAAAGAATAAAAACAACCTATTAGAATTAATACAATCCAAAATAGCACTTCATTATAATGAAAAAGATTTGGAACGTTTAACGTATTTAAAGATAACTTTTATTTTATAATGATAATATATACATCAATTCAAGTAGAAATTATATTCTTGTGATTACTACAGATTGCTTGTATTTTCACTCGTACCTATTTATCATTGACTTACAAACTTTAATATTAGTAACAATATTCAAAATAATAATATAATAATAGGAAAGATTTGAATATTTTTACTTATTGGGCCAATTAAAGATTCGCCATATGATCACTTTGCAAAGATATAAACATTTGCCTTTTCTGTTTTGTATATTTCTGAATTCAGCTGAAACTGATTTCAGTAAACAGATCCAGATCTTTCAGGTGTAAAACATTGGTTCTATAGGCATAACATATCATTGTATATATTTCTTACAACGTTTTTTATTATATAGAATAATATTTCTAATTATTCTATTTAACTATCTCCAGGTGTGTCTGGTATGACGATTCGTTTGGACGAGAGGGGTGACTCTGAAGGCAACTTCTCTGTGCTGGCGTTCAAGGCGGCTACTTTCAGCGACGAAGACATCAACTGTACTTACAGCATGATCCCCGTTGGACATTTTCAGCAGAGTACTAAGGAGTTCCCGGTTAGTAAGAATACAGTAGAGATTCACCAAGTTTGCTCTTTCATTTTGCGAGTGAGCATAAAACGAAACAATCCACTATTCGTCTATTTTTCTCGCTTAGCTACTCTGCATATGTCTGGTGGACAAACACCCTTAGGCCCAATTGCACGATCGAGAGTTAGCGCCTAACCCAGGGTTTGCCCATATATTTGCCCCAGGGTTAGGTGCTAACTCTCGATCGTGCAATTGGGCCTAAGGGTGTTTGTCCACCAGACATATGCAGAGTAGCTAAGCGAGAAAAATAAACGAATAGTGGATTGCTTCGTTAACTGTGTTAAATAAGCATGCGGGCTGCCAAATAATAGTCGGTTTACATAACCAAATATACGTCCATTGCACTTTGGGCTCTATTCACACGCCGCCTACCCTATAAAAATCAAGAGAAAGGTGTTAAGTTGTCGACATAAGAGACGTGCCCCTTTTTTTTCGCTGGTAAATGCATTTACGCATACCCTAGAGGGACGGATCCCTCCGGACCGCTCGGGTCAGGGTTATGTGGGGCTCCTCCGTTCATCCGTTCGCGGAACGGCCTGTTGGCAACATAAAAATTAATAATATTTGTAATATTACTGATGGCAACACTGTGGCCACACTCTCTCTCTCTTCCATTGCACGGTGGTGTGTAAATGTACGTGTAACTTTGAAATGAAATAGTAATTTGAGTTAGCGTTTTATTGTGGACAAGTTGGACAACACATACAGAAAAATCTTGCATCTTCGCCCACACCCTACCAACATTCAGCGGCACGCACTCTGTCTGCCATAAATCGCTGCCACACGTGAAACTATATAGACGTGCGCTTATCAGTGATGTTTGGCGGGTGATCCGAAGATTCGCTCTCCCTTATGGGCTTTGCGTGGATTACAGTTTCCTAGGACTGCGCATTGAGTGACGAGACTGCATCCCGAACACTAGTCCCGACTATTGCAGCGCTGCCATAGTCGGGACTAGTTCCATAACCTTTTAATTACCTTCATTACATAACCTTTTTTATTTTGCAGGAATATAAACTAAACCCGCGCCTACCTATCGACTGGCCTGACAATGTCAAACCAGAAGATGAGCCGTCCTGTGGCTTCCTCAACGAGAAGTGCCCTAAAGATGACTCCCAGATTACTTCCTTAGTTGTCGCTGGTACACTGGCTGTCACTCTCTTCTGTGCTCTAGTCGTCACTATCAGCATATACCGCAAGTGGAAGATTGAGCAAGAGATAGAAGGATTGTTGTGGAAGATTGACCCACACGAGATAGCGGGGTATTTAGGTAGCGGACTTATATGCTCGCCGAGTAAGGTAGGTCTTACTTTATGTTCAATTAATAAATTCGTGAGAAGTTTTTTAATTTATTGGACTATAGTCTGACCACAACTAGTGAGAGGCAGGGTAGGAAAGCGACCGCCGTCAGCGATTGGTGAACTGACGGCCGATACCCCCTCTTCTGCCCGCGGCGCATACGCAACGCGTGGTACAGCGGTTGCTGTCAGACTATTATATATATTGACACTGGTAAAAAATAAAACAATAATGATGTTAATCTTTTGTCAGTAAATTAATATTTTTTTTTCAGTTGAGCTTGGCGAGTGGCATATCCTGCGAAAGCAGATGTTGTACGCAAATATTTACAACGACGGCGCAGTACAGGGGGAATGTTGTTAGAATTAAAGAATTAAAGTTCTCTAAAAAGAAAGTAAGTGTGGTTCTAGGTTTAATATTTTCATATTTTTGCCCTATAAGAGATGAGGAACTTGAGATACTGTTGCAGTTAAAATATTAATATAATGTATTTAAAATTTGCTAATTAGAATCAAGTAAGAAGGTACCAATCTAGTTTTATGGAGCCTTCTATTTTTAATATAGATAGATCTCTCGCAGTTTACAAGTTATTAATCTGTATTGAATTCAATTTTTTTTAGTATACATAATTATATTTTATTTAAGTATGCATAGATATTGTATCGTAATATTTCGTAGGACATATCACGTGACGTGATGAAGGAGATGCGCTTGCTCCGTGAGTTGCGTCACGACAACCTGAACTCGTTCATCGGCGCCGTCGTGGAGCCGCTGCGGGTGCTGCTCATCACGGACTACTGCGCCAAGGGCAGCTTGTATGTAAGTATATGTGTGACATGTCGAGCTGCGTCACACAACCTGAACTCGTTCATCGGCGCCGTCGTGGAGCCGCTGCGGGTGCTGCTCATCACGGACTACTGCGCCAAGGGCAGCTTGTATGTAAGTATATGTGTGACATGTCGAGCTGCGTCACACAACCTGAACTCGTTCATCGGCGCCGTCGTGGAGCCGCTGCGGGTGCTGCTCATCACGGACTACTGCGCCAAGGGCAGCTTGTATGTAAGTATATGTGTGACATGTCGAGCTGCGTCACACAACCTGAACTCGTTCATCGGCGCCGTCGTGGAGCCGCTGCGGGTGCTGCTCATCACGGACTACTGCGCCAAGGGCAGCTTGTATGTAAGTATATGTGTGACATGTCGAGCTGCGTCACACAACCTGAACTCGTTCATCGGCGCCGTCGTGGAGCCGCTGCGGGTGCTGCTCATCACGGACTACTGCGCCAAGGGCAGCTTGTATGTAAGTATATGTGTGACATGTCGAGCTGCGTCACACAACTGTTACTTAAACGGTAGCAAAATATTCGAATTTTGCAAAAACAATAAATATTTCTAAATTGGTCAGCAAAATATCTTATTGGGCAGCAACCAAATATTTTTTCTGCTGCCCAATTGTATAATATTCCTGCCTGTATTATTATGCTGTCCAACAAATTAATTTGTTGCCAATGTAAATATTATGCTACCCAAATAATTATATATAATTATACCCAATAATTATATTGCTGACAAAATCATTCTTTGATTTTTCTGCTAAACCAAATAATTAAATGACTTGCCCAAATATTTACTTCCCAAACAAAAATAATCAATATATGCTGTGCCAAAAGGTATAAAGATCTGATATTTTTGTAGAGTTTTCCCTGTGTTTCATATTTTCTTTGCGTTTAAAATGTGGTCTGGTTTTATAATTTAAATGTTATCTTTTCAGGACATAATTGAAAACGAGGACATTAAATTGGATAAAATGTTTATATCTTCATTAATCCATGATCTCATAAAGGTATGTAATGATGACACACTTTTTTTATATATTAACAAACTCAAATCATTTATTTAGTTACGGTATTACTGACGGAATGACAAATTATGCCAACCGTTCACTAGTTACCAGGAGGCCTTGTTCTGAGAAGAACGAGCAAGAAACAGCAAGTTTCCTCCCATTACAAATATTTTTTGAAGATTTTGCAGTGTGCAATTGTCAAGAAAGCAAAGAAATTGCTAGTGCAAATAATAAACATACACTTTTACACTGTAACATCATGCATTAAAAAAGGAAAAAAAAAACAAATCTACATTTCAGTCCAGATAGTTTCGTTTTTTTTTAAATCCTTTACACAATAATATGCTATTGAGATTAATGTATCTTTGATTCGCTTATTGAACATGGTAACATTTCACTTGTTTAATCTTGTTGTTTATATTTATAGGGTATGATATTTATTCATACATCGCCATTGATTTTTCACGGAAATCTCAAGTCTTCGAATTGTGTGGTCACATCCCGGTGGATGCTTCAGGTAAATAAACAACATTTTAGTTTTTGTATCCATTTTGTTACCAATATAAATTTTAATAACAATCGCAATATATTTTATTATATTTATAGGTTACCGATTTTGGTCTCCATGAGTTAAGATATTGCGCTGAAAATGATTTTATTGGAGAACATCAATATTATAGAGGTATGATAGTTAAAATTTATTTGTTTGAATAACTTTACATTGTGAATATCATTAATAACTATATTTATGTCCTAGGATTGTTATGGAAATCTCCCGAGCTCCTTAGAGAGTTGGACAATCCGAATGGAACCGTAGGTGGAACGCAAAAGGGCGATGTGTATGCATTTGGAATAATATTATATGAAATAATCGCAAGGAGAGGTCCATTCGGAATTACGGCCTTAGAGCCTAAAGGTAAGAACTTTGAAATATAACATCAGTTTGTATATGTGCATTACTTTTTTTTGGCCGTATTCCTAAAGTACGCAAATAAAGAATATCTTTGCATTATTTTCGGCCCGAATTTGTTGTAAAATCTTAATAAATTTGTATGAAACTATAGATAGATAGTAAGATAGATATAATTCTTTATTGCAACTTTTAAAAACACAGAAATATATATATTGACGACCTCCGTGGTCGAGTGGTCTGTACGCCGGTCTCAAGGCGTCGCCATCTCAGAGGTCCTTGGTTCGATCCCCAGTGGAGGCAAGTGTTTGGGTGATAAATTTTCAGACATTTGGTATCCAGTCTTGCATCTCTATATATATTTATATTTATTCAGGATATTTATATATCTATTAAATATATTTGTCCGTCATCTAGTATCCGTAACACAAGCAGCATTTAGTTGCTTAAAATGGGACTAGTTATTTTATTTATATTGTAAAAAAAAAACGCACAGCGCCACCTACCTAAACTATCTCCTTTTGTATAGAAAAAACGCACAGTCCAAAATACTGGAAACGCATCTACACGCGTAGATGCGTTTCACGCGCCTACATGCGGAGAAACAACACACCTATGCGCGTGAGTCGGCAGACCTTGCGTCTGGCACACTCAGTTGTACGAGATTTCCGAACAGTTTGTGTGACAAGAGTCACAGCCGTCGAAACGCTTCTACGCGGGTAGAGTCTGTTCATCCTTACTTGTATTATTTGGTAAACAAACCGCTGTCAAACGAAAATCACTTATTTACAACTAAACTCAAGCAATTAATTCCTAATTTAAGGGTGTCTATCAGAATACAGTTTTTTTTGTTATCGATTTTCATTTTACCGAAAACTATACCACGATTTTTTTTTAATTCATCCAACAGTTATTCATCGCTGTTTTATATCATCGAAAAACGTTTCTGCAAATAAAGAAAAGCGCTGAAAGAAATTGCGATAAAATGATGGATTCCCCTAATCCAACAGACCAGCATCGCAAAAATTAAAAACTATTCGCTTGCTGTTTTAAAAAGTATTTATTGTTTCTTTAATATTTTTAACGGAGACCTCGCCTAGTGCGCCTGATTTTTTTTATATTCTACCCTGCGTTATATTTGTACAAAAGCAAAGCATAGATATCCAAAGCTACCAGTTTCTTTCATTTTTTTTGGCTTTAAAGTTATTATCTACATTGATTATTTTTTCATTTCTATTGCTTGAAAATTTTGAATAAAACTCCAGCTGTTTTGAACGCTAGTCACGTTAGGTTACGTGGCGGTGTATCTTGCGACACCTACCAGAAACATTGGGACGTTTAGGAGCAATACGGATTTTATTAACAGGTATAACTTTATATTACTGCAGATATAGTAGAACGAGTAAAGAGACCAAAGCTAGACGGGGAGGAGGTGTTCCGGCCCGACACTAGTAGTCTGGAGGAGTTTACTGAGGACTACGTGGTGGCGTGCATGCGGGACTGCTGGACAGAGGACCCTAGCCTCAGGCCGGACTTCCCCACTATTAGGAGCCGCCTGAAGAAAATGAAATCTGGCAAGTGAGTAAAAAGGTTTTCTTCTAGCAGTTTTGCTTGAGATCCTACGCTCATATTTATTCTTACGTGATCATATCAATGATATCGTGATAGGCTATTACGCCGTAAGGATCTATTCATACGAACGTTAACATAAATTAAAGGTTTTTTTATTAACTTTACTCAATCGGGTAGATTGACTCGGACTATGATGATTTATTATTATTTAACAATTTATTGTTCACTCACAAAAAAAATAATGTATATGTAATGACATGAGACATGTGCACATAGATTTGCACGCATCTTTGCAAGACTGCTCAAAGATTTGCGACACGGCCATATCTGTGTACAAATGTTTTATCACTTCTTTGAGCTCACAGTTTTCAAATAGTTCACAGAACATGGACGACGATTTAGTCGACGCAGCTTGCTTAAATATTTATTACACGTGCAAATAATAAAAACAAAGACAGCCAAAGAGGTTATTCATTGAAAGTTTTTTTTTATGCCCTTTTACAACGGATCCAATATATCTAATTTACCTTGCATCAACTGAATAAGATCGAAAACACTCATTATTCCGCTCCAACGAGAGTTATCGTGCGTAAACAACCAAACGTATTAAAGTTTGGTTGTTTACGCACGATAGCTCTCCACGGCGACGCTCGTGCAAGTGACGGCTTCGCGCAGTGTGGCAGGTTCACAAGCATTTGGACTATGATCTCTTTGGTGTGCGCTAAAAAACCGACACGGAACAGCAAAGCGCACATATGTGCGCAAATATTTGCAAATGGTATATAAAGCCCGTGCCTCACATGTGCACACCTGTGTGCAAATCTTTGCGCACATGGCTGGCGCCGGCATAAGACAGCTGAGAATGTATGTCGTATAAATCTGACTTCTGTTGTTAAAATATTTAAAATACATATTCATTTTAGGTCAAGAAACATAATGGACCAAATGATGGACATGATGGAGAAATATGCAAATAATTTAGAAGAACTAGTCACCGAAAGGACGAGGCTTCTCATAGAGGAAAAGCAGAAAACTGAAGATCTACTACATAGAATGCTACCAAAGTAAGTGTAATTTTAAAATAGGTAAGATAGTAAATAATGTTATTTAATCGACGTGTCATTGTTAACTGTGTAGATGTTTTAAACGTGACCACTTTTCTCTGTGTATTTGTATGATCTCAAGTTTAAGGAAAATTGAAATACCAAACAATAATTGTGCATGACGAAAATCGGTTCCAGATTTAATTAACCCCATTGTATGGTTCTATAGTGATAATCCATTTTACTAATAAGGTGAATAACATGGTGTCGTAAATATAAGCACTATTAGGGAGACACAAATACAACAAGCTGTATTACGATTTCAGCGGCGCAGTGGTGTGCACACTGCTTTACATTTTGTCCAACTAATATTTTGTATACCGATCCATTTGAGCAAGTGATATAATTAGTTCTTAGATAGCCTTTAGTGTTGTGTTCCGTTAACATTGTATAGGTCGAAGTAAAAGTAAATAAGTTTATTACATTTTTAATCCCTTGTTTCAAAATTAGGTATATAATATTTGCGGTAATGACTACGAACCGATGGTTGATTATTGAAGCAAAGTTATATTACATTACTTCAGCTTGAAATTATTTATATGTTTGTGCAGAAAGGGTTTAAAAAATCTTAGGATGCTACCAATCATAGAATTCAATGAAGAACTATTGATAATTTATTTTTACAATTTTGTATGTTGTTTTAATTGGGATTCAGGAGTGGACTTTATGTAAACCAGTGGACTTACAAAGTTAATATAATTCAATTTGTTGTACTTGTGTTCTTTTCCAGATTTGGAGGTTGAATCCATAATAGAAATATCGTGAAAATGTCTTGAGGTAATTAACTCTGTACTGGTGATAGTAGTTGATAATGGTTTGCGTTAGTTGTCTATGGTCACGTCGGTTGTCAGAGTTGATACAGCGTGACTCTGGTTTAGATAATTTGGTTTGAGTAGTTTATAGCTTGCTTTCGGGGTTTGCAGTGGTTTTGGAGTGCCAGTAATGGTATTTTTATTGCTTATTTTTGATTATTATTGTAGTTTGATAGTGTTTCCCTTATTAGTATATTTCTAACACTATTTTGTGCTCACATAATATTAGTTATAGCACATGAAGATTGCACTAATAGATATATTTTACTGATTATAGTTTTTTTTTATAAATGACCGGGTTGATAAATTTGTTATTGTTTAATCTTATTTGCACCTAAGCATGATTTTTATAAATTACCATTGATTTGTTTACTTTTTAAATTGTTTTATAATAGGGTCATTGAATATATTTTTAGTTTTCCTTATAGTATTTTTTGCTCTTTGTAGTTTCAAATAGTTTGGCATGCTTGACTGATCAATTTTATTCGAATAATTATTTTGAATTATAATTATGATGAAGACTTTACTTATCACTTGTCATTTGTAGATCACTTGTATTGAATCGTTTGTAGGTTTTTACTCAAACAAACCACTGACACTTCGTTCCACCTTTTTTGTTCGATGAATGCTTTACGCATATTTGAGTTTAACGCGATATAGCCATTAAACGGTCGAGAATATCCCCGGTGAACTTAACATTACATATGTCTGACTAGTGAATTCACCCATGAAGACTGGGGTATTGTGGATGGATGTGAGCCACTTAGTGGAAAGAAAGGTGTGATTTTTAGGGATAGGTTATCCATGACAGTAGGCCTCCTTGTCGTGAGGTACCTTGGATAGTCTCCTAAGGGTTCCTTCATTTCCTTATCAAAGTGTCCGCTCTTATCTAAAGCTAAAAATACTTCCTACTAATGGGGAGCATACACGTAAGTGACATACGCCTTTTTCCCCAAAGAGGTAGGCAGAGGTGTTAGCTCCACATTTAGCCAGATATGTTATGTCCCCATGAAACAGGTGGTGAGCCTGTTGCCATGCACCGGGCACAATGTGAGGCAAGCGGTATACACAATGAACTGTACATAATTTTTATTCAATTTCTTAGTACAAGCGGTGAGATCGAACCCGCGATTCCCGCGGCCTCTCGAACGAGTGGTGCCCCGTCCGTCCCAACTCGGTTACCGCTGCTATGGTATGCCTTAATACGTTTAGGGCAACCTAGAAACCTTATTTATCGAAATAAATAACACGACCATCATCATTAAATGGCGCCTAAATCCCGGTATTAAAACAATTCATATAGTAATTTCTAAATATTCGCTACACATTCGCGGATATACATATGGGCGTTATGCGTGATGTGTGGTATCCTGGATATGTATCATCAGTACCTACTTGTTATGTTTGTCTTGTCATGTTATGGATATCATATCAGAGAAAATAAAAAAACCAAAACGTTCACTCTAATTCAAAAAAGATAGATTTCTACCCCTTAACATCAACATCGTTTACTCACAAATGACATCTTTTGATTGATATATTACATCATATTGATATTTTATAAAGGTTCTGAATGCATAGGTCTGTGGCTCACCGCCTGACGACGGGCGAGGGGGTCGAACCCGAGTCGTTCGACTCGGTCACCATCTACTTCAGCGACATCGTGGGCTTCACGTCGATGTCGGCGGAGAGCACGCCGCTGCAGGTCGTCAACTTCCTCAACGACCTGTACACGCTGTTCGACAGGATCATCAGAGGCTACGACGTTTATAAGGTCGAGACTATTGGAGATGCTTACATGGTGGTGAGTATTTTGTTACCTGTATTATACATATGCCGATGATTTTTTACTGTTTGCATACCATTTTAGGTGGTTTTTATTAACGAACTTCAAAAAGGGAGGTTTTTAATGAATTTGTTAGCTTAAGTGTGGGACGATTTATTTACGACAAATAAAATCTGCTATTGCCTATTCAACCAAAAAGAACGGTACAGCTGATTTTATTCTGTTAGTTACAAAGATGATCCCACAGTATAATTTATTTGTAATAACCAAGAGAACCACCTCCAATAGTTATGAAAACGATCAAAATGGATCTTATTGCCCAAAAATAAGGATTGAAATGCTTTACCTGCATAATTTTTTTCGTCACTTTCCAGTTTAATATTTTATAACCTACTGTTTGTTGTTGTAATATAGATTTGTATATGTTTTATCAGCCAAATATTCACATTTTTTCAGGTATCTGGACTTCCTATAAGGAATAGTGATAGGCATGTCGGAGAGATTGCGTCGATGGCGCTCGAACTCTTGGACGCGGCGAAGAGTCACAAAATAACGCATAGACCAAATGAAACACTCAAATTAAGAATAGGAATACATACAGGTACCTTGAAATTCAATATATTTGGTTAAATTGGTTTAACGACCTCCGGGGTCGAGTGGTCTGTACGCAGGTCTCAAGGCGTCGCCATCTCGAGAGGTTCTGGGTTCGATGATTACAGGCATTTGTTCTCCAGTCTTGGATGTTATATTATGTATTGTGTATTTACTGAGTATTAATATGTATTTATAAATATATTTATCCGTCATCTCAACACAAGCAGCATTAGTTGCTTAAAATGGGGCAAGTTGGAAGGTGTGAATGTCTGAACATATTTATTTTTTATTTAATTTAGGTTACTTTATGCAGGGATGTGTTTCAAAAATATAAAAAAAAATGTAGAGGTAGAGTAGAAGTGTATAGTTTGTAAACTTTTATTGTTTTTGTCGCGTCATTAGTGTAACTTCTTGTTACCTAAATGATTAAATAAAGAATTTCATTTCATTTCATACGTAGAATGCTGATAGAAGTTGTATAGCAACATTTTCTTATTAAACACCATCTCTAGCATGAGAATACTGCTTGCATATTTCATACATTACTTATGTCAGTCTCTTGAATAAATAAGAGCTCTTATCTCATTAGACTGTCATTCTTATTAAAATTAAATAGAAGCGAAAGTTGCGTGCACGAAAGAAAAGTTAGGAACTGTAGCAACTGCTGACCGCACTTGTGTGATAGTATGAGTATTAAATAAAAAATAAAATGTTGGTATTCATTGCACATCTTTGTTATTCTAGGACCTGTAGTGGCGGGTGTAGTGGGCCTCACCATGCCTCGCTACTGCTTATTCGGCGACACGGTGAACACTGCATCGCGCATGGAGTCCAACGGCGAGCCGCTACGAATACACATATCGCCGAGTTGCAAACACGCGCTGGATAGGATCGGCGGGTATATTGTGGAGCCGCGGGGCACCATACCGATCAAGGGGAAGGGCCAGGTTAGTACCTGGTTTTACCAAGTTCAAATAAATTTATGCTTATTTGACAGGTGAGATTATTCATTCCCTTCCAATAAGAGACATTTATAGTCAAACTTCTGTATATATTTATACAATAAATATTTTAATGATATTGGCATAATATCGACACGTATAGGAGGTCCTTACCTATGAAATTGGTGTTTTGTATGGAGATTTTGGGGATGTCTGCATTTTACATACTAACATTTTATCAGTTTTCTTCACAACGACAAATCCAAAGATAATAATATTTGGCATGTATCATTAGACAAGCTTTAGCAATATGCGTGTGAACACGCTTGATAAAAATTATTCATCGTTTTTATGTTAATGCAAATCAAATGATGTATTCGGGAGGCAGTTAAAAAGTAATTGTGTTTGTGTCTAATTTTAACACAATTAAACTTACAAAAAATTATCAAATTAAATAATACGAGCTCAAATACATCGTCTATTTTTAGAAGAGGCAATTATTTTATAAGAATGTTCTGAAACTTAATAGTTACGGACAAATTGCTAAGACAGAATAAAAACACCAATTTCATAGGTAAGGACCCAATATTTCTGAACATGACTATACATGTAATAACTTGTACTCCTTACAACAATTCTACCGTTTCAGCCACATAATTGTTTGTTTTATTATGCGACTGTGACTGTGCTCACTAGACCGTTGTTACATCACCGACCGGCACATTCACATATATTTTTATACAATGAATATTTTACGTGCCTGAAATGGTCGTAGTACAGTCATGGAATGCTCTGATATAGCAACCGGGACCAACATGGAGAAACTTCTACCCACCAATCTGCATTGGGCCCTAACACCACCATATGGGCTCACGGATCGGTGGGTGGAAACCCTTAAGTAGAGATCAAAATTATTAAAGAAGTAAGTTGATAAGTGAATGTTTTTGTGTTTTATGCAGTTACAAACTTATTGGCTGCTGAGTGCGACCGAGAAAGCGATTCAGAAGAGAGCGGTAGAAGGAGAGGAGCGGCCGTTGTTCCGGCGGCCGCGGAAGAGTCCCAAACTCACAGACTCGCGGCACCCGTCGTTATCAGGTACACACACATTATCATTATCAATTAATAGTTTATTATTAGCACTGTATTTACTGCTGTACGTACGGTCCGAACAGACATCTGTACCTCAAGCACGAACTTTTTGTCGCATTGAATTAAAAAATATAGCCGCCTTACTTACAAGTTAATAACTTTATGCCCAGTTTAAATAAAAATACTGCTTAGCAATATTACACCTAACACCCAACGTGTTAAGGCATTATTTTGCTAAGCCGTATTTTTGGTTAAATAAGGCATAAAGTTATTCTTAGTTTATAAGTAAACCGGTAAGAGTTATATCTCATAACTCATAATTAATATCATGCATTATGATATTAATTATGAGTTATGAGATATAATCCCCCTTCGTATCATACAGAGATATATATAAACCCTTAAAGATAAAAACATATTGTCTCTAAAGAGAATTTTATATTATAAAATCAATTACGATAACGATACGTCTAATAGTTTGTGCTTGGCGCATTGTGCGGAGTTCCGCAGTACGAATGGGTCGTATTCTGCGGGCCGTGTACTAATCGGAATCGTTCATTTGCAATAAAATACAACCTAAGGGTGGTTTCATAGTCACGCGACGGCAACGCGCGCTCATACAATTACACGAGATAGTAGCAGCGTTTCATTGTGCCATACAGTTTTCGTGTATCGAAATCTCGCGCTGTTGAATCGCGCTGGCCAACGGTATGACTATGGAACCACCCTAAGGAGTTTCTTTTGTTAAATATTTAACAACGAGAAAAAAAATAAGATTTTTTTTCTTCCAGTTGAAATTATCTTAATTTTGTAATTTGTAACTGATAGTCCTTATTCTTGGAATGTACATTGTCATAATCCCAAATTTTCCATAATATAAATTATACAAGGCAGTGATAGCCGATTTGTGAAGGACGGAACTATTTGTAAAGGTCCCCGGATCGATCCCCGTCGCCTATACCACTGAGTTAGAATAAAACTTAAGTACATGAGCTCGGTGGCGTAGTGGTTAATACGCTTTGGCTTTCGATCGAAAACAAAGCTACCTTCGCTATGGTCAGGCCCTGGATGGGTGACCAAAACTTTGATATATCTCGTCCGTGCTTTGCAAGGCACGTTAAGCCGTTGGTCCCGGTCGCTATTGCGACCGTTTCTATCCACTAACCCGCATTGGGCCAGCGTGGTGGTGTTACGGCCCATACTCCCCATGTGTTTTTCTATGAGGAACAGGTCTTTCTCTATGAGGAAAAGGCCTGTGCCTTGCAATGGGAATTATATGTATAGGCTGAGGACAGTTGATTGTAAATAGCCCTTGCCTTCCATTGAGCCCGGTGCACGGAAATAGCCTCGCCCGCTATTGCACGGAGACTTAAATATGCTTCGGGGAAAAAGGCGTATTGGTATTCTCATGCCTCTATTCCCTGTGGGGAAGGTCTTCAGTCTATAAACGTCCTACTGTAGGGCACATTCATGAGGAGTATGGGACAAAACACCACCACGCTGGCCCAATGTGAGTTGGTGGGTAGAAACGGTTGCAATAGCGACCAGGGCAACGGCTTATCGTGCCTTACGAAGCACGGAGGAGTTCGAAATCACAAAGATTTGGTCACCCACCCAAGTCCTGACCATGGCGAAGGTAGCTTTGTTATCGATATAGATCTACGCCACTGAGTTCCTCACCGAACTATACCCAAAGGAGTAGGTGGAGGTTTTAAAACCCCACATTTCGTCTACGTAATAGAAGGCGAGCCTTTTGCCATAAACCGAACAGTGTAAGGCAAGCGATATTCGTAATTAGCTGTACTTGGGTACCTTTTTTAAAATATCATTGGTACAGACAGGATCTGAATCGGTAACCTCAAGCATAGATAAATTTAGTAGTATAGATCGCTATTCCCATACATGGGTTTTTAGTTAGTCTAAAACTTATTATTGTTGCTTGTATCCCTTCGTTCGACTTATTACGTTAGGTGGCGCTACTATACTAGCGGAAATTCCCCTAAAACCCATGTATGGGAATAACGATCTATAATACTTAATTTATCTATGCCTCAAGCAAGAGTACCGTTTTCCCAACTTAGCTATCGCTGCCTCAATAATGGAGGCGTAAAGTGTAAATGTGTGTCCAAACATTGCGCGGTAAGAGCTCGGCAGTGCGTACTTGTGGAGTACGGGCTGTACCACCATGCTGGTCCAACGGTTTCTATAGAAATTTCTATAGCGATTAAAGCCGTTGTCCTCCAACAGCTTTAATGTGTCTTCCGGGAGAGCTCGAGATTACAAAGTTTTGGCGCCCATCTTAGGAAAGCAAAAACAGTTTCTCTTTATGAGGAGTCATATTCAAACTTGATTTCAAAAACAATTTTGAGAAAACGTGGTGATTGTCGCACTATGTTAGGACACACCTTAAGAAATTGGGATGTAAAACCAGTATTGACAATGTACGTTCCGAGCGTGCGACTAGTCCGCTAAGCGTGTGTGTGGCGGCAGACGTGTACGACGCTAGTGGTTGGTCAGGCGCGGGCGTGCGCCAGCGCATGGCCAGCAGCACGCGGTCGGCGGGCGGGGACTCCGCCCCGCGCGGGTCGCGGCTGTCGCTGCCGGCCGCCGCGCCGCCGCCGCCCGCGCAGCCCTCCCCCACTGGCAGGCGGGCGCGCACTGACGGCGCCGCGCGGAACAGGTGAGCTTTTATACATTTTCATTTACACCATTCCTTTCCATATACTGATATAGCTACTTTCAGACTACCCTATTCTATAGTGCCGTACAGCAAAGAAGGACCTAATGCTGAATTATATAGCTAGGCGTTCACATTACACGATATCGCAAGCATTTATAGTGTATATAGCAAGTTCAGTTGACCGCTATCTTTGAAGAGTGTGCACTGTGTTGCACAGCACACATCACGATCCATACAGGATCTTGAAAGCTCATCGAGCGAGGATGACTATGACATTTCTTGTTATTAATGCTACGAAAGAAGACAAATGCCAGACCGTGGATATCAAATCATATAAAGTTCCAAGGAGATCGTGGTGATTATTAAACCTTCTGACGATTTTTGAGGAAGAGGGCGGCGTGATATAGCACAGCATACAGTACAGTGAACGTGTCCATAACAATGTATGGTGCGCGATATTGTTGTGCTATGAGCTATTTACTATATATGCTATTATATTAAAGCGTAGTCTGAACCCAGTTTAATATCCAATATGTATACCTCTTCCTCAAAAATCGTCAGAAGGTTTAAGGACTGAACTTGCTATTACTTAGTCGGGTTTTTAGTCTTCTTCTTCTTTTTCCTGCCCTGTTCCAGATTCTATTTAGGGTTTTTAGTGTTCACATAAATTTTAAATGTTAACGCACGTGTCTTTAAATGCGTATTATCATTCCAGGCACGCGTTGAGCTCCATAGCATCATCGACGGCGGGCGAGGGAGACGGCGACTCGATCCACTCGCAAGGACTACGAGGGGCGCAGTCCCTGGATCTGTTGGCCGCCCGCCGCGACGCGCGCATGAGGCGGCACCACACCACGCGATCGCTGGACGCCGACGTGCCCGTCTCCACTGTCTCAGGCGACCCTGTCTTCAACGGCACCATCATCGGCATAGTCACCGACGACTCCAAAACAGAAGACAGCCCTCTCCTCCGCAAATGCAGCCTGTACAACAAATTCGAGCGGCCCAAAAGAAAAATCCACGATGCGAACTACATAGAATTCTACAAGAAGTGGCGCTCGCTCGAGAACATCGCTGTGGAGAAGAGCGAGATCAGGAAGATGCCGCGGTTCGCGATTCGCTCGTGGCTGCTCGGCTTCTTCAACGGAACTCGCAGTAGCGATTCTTCGTTACGGCGCGCTCCTCCATTGCTCGATAAAGAATCTGCCGTTTGATCTGATTAATATACAACTCGTTGAACATCAAAACACTAATGTAGGCACATTCCGCCTTTCTTCGACGCCAAAAATTTGCCACCGCGGTGCTACCGTGCCTATATTTAAAAGCGGCCTAGTGAAAATAGCGTCACTCGTACCACTTTAACGCATAGCCTCTAGACGACGCCATAGAGACGCAGTCATCGGAGTCGTGTGATTGGTCAAGTCATTGTCGATGGCCAAACATACAATTCCTTTTCCTCTAAGAGTCATAATGTATTTTAGTTATGTGATTAGTGTAGTTCAGTCAGAGTAGAATTGTATAATAAGATGTTTAAAGGCTATGTGTTCAGTGCCCATATATCCTACTCCAATTTAAATGTATATTATTAGGTATGTATATGTATATGAAATGATGTTGTAAATAATATATGTAAGTAAAACGATGTTACCGTGAATTGTGAAATAAGAGTTTAATGTTATTAAATAATTTCTATTTAACATGGTTTATTAATAATACTGACATAGATCACAATAATGCTAACACTGTAAGGGTACCTGGCCACTAAAATTTATCATATAAAATCATATTACATGCATGTAAGTAATATTGGGTTTCATTGTTTACCCTCTGCTTCAGTGGCCAGCTAGCCTAGTCGTGTAAAGTTCCCGCGATGCGGTCAAATTTTTTCTTGCCTATAGAGATAACCTTACGTTGAGATACAATAACAGTCATGTAATAAATAATCGCGTGTGACTAGTGGATACAAATTAAGTACGTACGTTTTCCTGTAGTTATGCATCGGTTAGTAGCGGTATACCCGCGTCGCTGTCGTTATACGTGCAGCCGTTTATAACTAGCTTGATGTCGCATGGTTCGCATAGCTTTTCCTCTGAAGGTAGTAGTGGTGTGCATGGTTTTGTGTCAACCAGTGCTGGAGGACATTCAGCATGTTCTATGATTGGACAAGAAACGCTGGTGTATTCGTGGCGAAGACTTGGAGCTTCTAAGAGATCACTGCGCTGCGTTGGTACGAGTCTGCCTTCGCCTACAACCTAAGGGAAAAAATACTATATATAGAAACCGTAACACATGGAAATGTATCATTAGTTCATACTGGTCCACTACTGGAAGGTGTGTATTACCTCCATGAGATACTCGTCGCTCCTATGGTGCAAAACGCTGTCCGTATGAGATTCTAAATGGTTTCCAGATGCGAATCTTAGTTTCTTTGGAGATTCTAAACTACAGCATCTGAAAGCAAGAATACGAAATAGCCTTAATGACAGGCTTTGAGTATTATCAAACTAAACATGCACATTGATATTTAAACTAAAATACTAGGATACTTGCAGGAAATTTTAAATCTCGCATTTAACTCATAGTTAAATCGTCAAAAGATTACTAAATCTAGGTTTAAATCTTTATTTAAATTTCCTGCAAGACGACCTAAAGGGTTCTTTTTATGAACTTACGATTTTGGAAAAGAATTTGTATTTAGGATAGAGCTGATTCTTAATTTTTGAATCAGGTCAATTTCAGATGTGTTAGTTAATGAGCAGCGGTAGCCGAGTTGGGACGGAGGCAGCGGGAAACGCGGGTTCGACCCCACCGCCTGTACCACTGAGTTGGAATAAATCTTATCTACAGTACATTGTGAATATCGCTTGCCTCACATGGCAACAGGCTCTCAACCTGTTACATAGGGACCTAACATATCTGGCGAAATGTATGTGTTTAACACCTCTGCCTACCGAAAGAGCCGTGATGATAAGTTTTTATGATCTTCCACACACCTATGTAATCCCCCGATCTGATTCTTCCAATTCCGGCTCTTCAAAGAGCTCCTTTGTCCCCTCTTCTCAATAGTCGGCAGTGGAGCAATGTCTTCTCTATGCGCTCTTCGCTTCGCCCTCGCAGCGGCCGCCGCGGGCTCTTCTCCACGCAGCCAATACGTTACTTGGTCCCGCTTCCCTTTCATAGACACTACTCCGCGCTCCTCAAGCACATATCCACCTAATTGATCTAATAATGCCTTGCAAGCAGCGCTGCAGTGGATTTTGAGAGCTGGAAATTGTTAAATCATTATTTTAGTTACAGTAAAACTACAGCTAGGCTTGTGGGAAACATTTATTACGTGATGACCAAGCAAATAAAGAATTATTGGATTCTAAAAGAACAATTATTTGTGTACAGTGAACAGCTCGTCAGACTACCACAATCTATTAAATGTCTTTAATAAATTTTGTACTTTATGTCTAATGTGATAGGGTTGAAATTTTATTAAATAATTTTAATACCTTTATAGGCATAGGCATAATCTGCTATTGACTATATTTTTTATTTTGCATATTGTGTTGTATACATATTAATTGTCTTTCTAAATGCATTCTAATTTTTAGTACACTATTTGTGCCTTCGCAAAAGATGAGCAATGTTAGGGCAAGGGATGATTCTTAGCTTTCTGATGTGCACAAATTATTGGTTATTACATAAAATATATGATATTTAGTAAGCGTATACCTATATAAGAAGAGCATGCGTGCGAGCTAATGTGTAGATATTCTTACGTGCTCCTGTTGACTCGAAGCGGCTGGCAGTGTTGACGGTGTCCCCGAACAAACAGTACCGGGGCATCTTGAGCCCCACGACTCCGGCACAAACTGGACCTAAACAAATCGTGATTATGAAAATGACTCATTAACTCACTGGTATTGAAACGTTGAGATGATACAGCTTGCAAACAAAATTTCATGTGTAGCAGTAGGACGCAAGTGGACACTGACGCAATCTTGAAGGCTATATCCTAATAATATGTCGATATACAAGTTTCTTCTTAGAGGAGCTCGCTGGCATTGTGATTAGTACGCCCTGGCATCTGGATCGAAACTGGATCGACGACAAAGCTACCATCGCCATGGTCAGGCCGTGGATGGGTGACCAAAACTTTGTGATCTCGAGCTCCTTCTTGCTTCGGAAGGCACGTTAAGCCGTTGGTCCCGGTCGCCAATGCAACCGTTTCTCCCCACCAATCTGCATTGGGCCAGCGTGGTGGTGTTACGGCCCATACTCCTCGTGTGTTTCTTCATGAGGAAGGCCTGTGCCCAGCAGTGGGACATTTATAGGCTGAGGACAATACAAGTTTCTTCTTAAGGCTATGGTAGGGTATCTAATTAATACGGTGGTATTTTCCATTGAGCACATTGCTCGCCAGCAACACACACACACACACACACACACACGTACCGGAGTGGAGGCCGAACCGCAGCAGCAGGCGGTGCTCGGGCCGGTGCCGCACGCGGAAGGCGCGCGTGGCCGCCAGCAGCGCCAGCATCACACACACACACACACACACACACACACGTACACACACACGTACCGGAGTGGAGGCCGACCCGCAGCAGCAGGCGGTGCTCGGGCCGGTGCCGCACGCGGAAGGCGCGCGTGGCCGCCAGCAGCGCCAGCATCACACACACACACACACGTACCGGAGTGGAGGCCGACCCGCAGCAGCAGGCGGTGCTCGGGCCGGTGCCGCACGCGGAAGGCGCGCGTGGCCGCCAGCAGCGCCAGCATCACACACACACACACACGTACCGGAGTGGAGGCCGACCCGCAGCAGCAGGCGGTGCTCGGGCCGGTGCCGCACGCGGAAGGCGCGCGTGGCCGCCAGCAGCGCCAGCCTCACACACACACACACACGTACCGGAGTGGAGGCCGACCCGCAGCAGCAGGCGGTGCTCGGGCCGGTGCCGCACGCGGAAGGCGCGCGTGGCCGCCAGCAGCGCCAGCATCACACACACACACACACGTACCGGAGTGGAGGCCGACCCGCAGCAGCAGGCGGTGCTCGGGCCGGTGCCGCACGCGGAAGGCGCGCGTGGCCGCCAGCAGCGCCAGCATCACACACACACACACACGTACCGGAGTGGAGGCCGACCCGCAGCAGCAGGCGGTGCTCGGGCCGGTGCCGCACGCGGAAGGCGCGCGTGGCCGCCAGCAGCGCCAGCATCACACACACACACACACGTACCGGAGTGGAGGCCGACCCGCAGCAGCAGGCGGTGCTCGGGCCGATGCCGCACGCGGAAGGCGCGCGTGGCCGCCAGCAGCGCCAGCGCCATCGACGCCACTTCGCCTGCATGCACGATTCCGTTGCGGATCGGCAAGCCAGACACCTGGAACGTGATTCAAATAATAACTGCACCTTCAGGTTATAAAACTGGAACGTACTTCAAGGAACGTACAAAAGACATAAATTTCATGTAAACAAAAGAGAGTCTTATAATATTACAATACAATACTACAATGATCTTTCGTGGGTTGACTGGAAGACATCTCTTTTAGGGATAAGTCCGCCATTGTAAACAATATTACTTATTATATGTTTTGTGTATTTTTTCAAATGCAATAAAGAGTATTAAATTAGCTAATGGGTATTAGCTGATGGCTGGCTGATGGGTGAACTCGCTTAGCTACATTTGTTGAGCGACAAGATCCACATATAACCCGAGCGATACTGTTTGTATAGAGTGAGTAATCTAATCAGCCGCCGACTAAACTATCGGAACTACACGCTCACTCCTCAATGTCAGTTTTACACATGCATATTTTTTAAACAGCTTGACCCGTGGCATATAACACGCTCGGGTTTTAATAACCTCTATTATGTGATGTTTTCAAATCGTGAATAGATTTCTAAGCAAGCGTTCTCTATGCTAGATCTCATATTCGCTTACGTCAGGCGAGTGGTCAAACGTAATAATAAACTTATAGTACAGGCACAGACTACAAGTCTTTGTAGGTACAACAGTATTACCTTAAATAAGTTTGAATAAGCCTTAGAATACTGTAATACAGCGAAAAGCTCCAAAACGTCAGATATAAAATACAATTTTATTTGGGAAAATTTTAACACTTACCACCATGTATGCATCGCCGATAGTTTCAACTTTGTACACGTCGAAGTTTTCCAAAATGGAATCAAAACAGGTGTACAGGTCGTTCAGGAAATCTACGACCTGAAAAAACATTCGTACTTAATTGTGCTACTTATACATTAAAGCAAATATTTTTTGTTTTATATTAATATAACTAGTTGTTGCCCGCGGTTACTGGTTTTTAACTATCCCACGGGAACCCTTTAATTTTCCGAAATAAAAAGTATTTGAGAGACCAGAGATATAAGGTATCACCATGCAGAATTTCATTGAAATCGGTCCAGCTATATCAGAGATTAGCCCGTACAAACACACAAACCGCCAGAGAAGCAAACAATTCAACAATTTAAAAAAAATATTTGTATGTGCCCTTTTTTACACCCTCTGACTTGATTTTAACCTTTTTTTTTCGATGTACAGACATTCGAACTCTACAGTTTTATTATGTTGGGTCCTTACCTATGAAATTGGTGTTTTTTTTCTCTCTTAGTATTTTGTCTGTAATTGTTAAGATTCAGAGTAGAACATTACCTCGTCTACAAATAGACTATATTTTTGAGCTCTTTTGATTTGTTTTGATAATTTGTTGTAAGTTTAATTGTGTTAAAATTGGACACGGAGACAACTCTTTTTAAGTGCCTCCCGAATACATCATTTTATTTGCATTCACTTAAAAACGATAAATAATTTTTATGAAGTGTGATACTACACATATTACTAAAGCTTGTCTAATGATAGATGCCAAATATTCATATGCTTTGGATTTGTCGTTGTGAAGAAAACTGAAAAAATTTTAGTATGGAAAATGCAGAAAATGCAGTTCCCCAAAATCTCCATACAAAACACCGATTTCATAGGTAAGGACCTAATATGTATAGATTGTCGTCTCCAGTCTCGTTCGAAAACTCACTACTGGTGGCGCCACCGTTGTTCCCCTTTTGCGTCCGAACTCAAGACTGGATACGACAATACTATATCTCAACGGGCAGAAATACGTTGTTTTATCGATTAAGAAATACATATTACCTGTAACGGTGTGCTCTCAGCAGACATAGCAGTGAAGCCTACTATATCACTGAAATAAATGGTGACTGAATCGTAGCTCTCGGGCAGGACCCGGCGGCCTCGCTTCAGCTGTTCTGCCACAGGGGCTGGCAACATTTCTTCCAAAAGTGCCTCTGAAAATATAATGAAGATTAGATCCATAGATGTGTTGTTATGGTAGCATTATTTTAAACTGTTGTGTCCAACACTTTTCAACAGCATGTCAGATTATGCAAAACTTAGTTTCATAATAGTCCTGATGGTCTATGAATTATCTGTGCTGTAGAGTCACGATTATTGTAAACAATTTATTACGCATGCGTGACAGTTAAGCTTGATTGGTTGCGACTGGCGGTTGACGGATTTTGACCATGCGTAGTTATTGTTTACATGAAGCGTTACTCAACAAATTTCACGAACATGGTGAATAGCGTTTTTGGCAGATGAAAAAAAAGGAAATATAAAACATATTTAAATTGAATTTCTACAGCAATCCCTTATTTATATTTATCGAACTTGGTATATTTCGGACCCTTGTATTAAATACTATGTGAATGACACATTATTTTCATTACTTTTGATATGAGTCAACTAGCCTATTAAAACTATTTATGATTATGGAACGTTGGAAAGTTATTATACGTACCTAGTATCTCTACTTAGTGTGTGTTATGGAAATCATAAGCATAAAAGCATTGCATTGAACTTAATAGCGTTTACGCGGCGCGGGTTTTCATACAAACTGACAAGTCAATAATCATGGAAACTACAAAACCGACATTAATGAAACTTGGTATTCATATATCAAGGTCTAAAACTTAATTAAGAACATTTTTGAAACATTCCTTAGGTGAGCAGTTATACATAATTTTAAGATTGCATGGAAACTTAAAAATGACTCTCTCTGTCTCTCTAAACACTTTTTCGAAAATGTTCTTAACTAACTTTTTAGAGCTTGATATATTGCATATGAGTATCAAGTTTAATTAAAATCGGTTTAGTAGTTTCCATGATTTATTGACTTGTGCGTTTGTATGAAAACCCGCGCCGCGTAAACGCTCTTAATTAGTTGATTAGCTAAATAATGCTTATGTAGTTGATTAACTTGTTTTTATTAGTAAGCGTGTAAATCGTGACGATAGCTATGGGCATCATACCAGTCTTCTTTTTCTCTTCTTGAAGTTGGTCTGTACGTTCATCAACCAATGCCTCTAGATTGTTTGCATATTTCTCCATCATTGCTATCATGTTGTCGAAAATATTTGGTTTCCTGAAACAAGTGAAATTACAAAGTTGAATTATGATGCTCCTACATGCAGCAGGTCCTATACTGATACATAACTTTTTACCAGCGTATTATTAGTCCAGATTTACTAACCTACTCAGGAACTAAATTTGTAATAGATATAAAACATATCACACACAAAGAACAAACCCTAATTCAATTCGTAAAAGTAATTTTTGGTCTGTTTTTGAAAAGCCAATTTTCATTAATTTTGAATTAATTACTTTCGTTCTCAGTGTGTGTGTGTGGAGGAGCTCGGTGGCGTAGTGGTCAGTGCGCTTCGGCTCCGATCGAAAGCAAAGCAACCTTCGCTATGGTCAGGCCGTGGATGGGTGACCAAGACTTTGTGATCTCGAGCTCCTCCGTGCTTCGGAAGGCACGTTAAGCTGTTGGTCCCGGTCGCATTTGTGACCGTTTCAACCCACCAGCCCGCATTGCCAGCGTGGTGGTGTTACGGCCCATACTCCTCATGTGTATCTCCATGAGGAAGGCCTGCCCCAGCAGTGGGACGTATATAGGCTGATGACAATACAAGTTTCTTCTTAAGGCGTAGGTATGAGGTAATCTTACATGCCCTTGCGCAGCGGGCGGAGCCTGGTGCGTATGGCCTTGAAGTCGGGGCGCGCCGCCGGCTCCTCGGCCCAGCACTCGGCGCAGCACTCGCGCACGCAGTCGAAGCGTCCCGACAGCGGCTCCAGCGGGGGCCTGGTGGGTACTCATACAATTGGATTTCATTATGATTGATTTAATATTTTATTCATTTATTTATTTAAGCTTTTTTGCATTACAGAAAATGTACACATGGCGGACTTAACGACTAATGTCGCTCTCTAACAGTCAACCATCAGGCAAAGCAGAGATCTGGTGGCAGCTTAATTAACATTAACACATACATATATTTAATAATAAAGCATACATAAATATGCCATATATAATTACATAAATAATTATACATAATATATACATAACCTACGGTACCTACATATATACCTACGGTGCTGAGACGTAGACACTCACGGCTCGACTAGTCCACCAGTTTAAAGTCGCTCAGCGAGCTATAGAAAGGGCTATGCTCGGAGTATCTCTAAAAGACCGCATCAGGAAAGATGTGATCCGACAGAGAACGACATAGCTCACCGAATTAACAAACTGAAGTGGCAGTGGGCTGGTCATATTAGCCGTAGCCGGCCGTTGGGGTCGTAAAGTTCTCGAGTGGAGACCGCGTCTCGGTAAACGTAGTGTAGGACGCCCTGCGACCAGATGGGATGACGATATTCGTCGGTTGGCTGGAGTGGGCTGGATGAGAACGGCCGAAAATCGCGAGCGGTGGCGTGCATTAGGGGAAGCCTATGTCCAGCAGTGGACAGGAGTAGGCTGAAGATGATGATGATGATGATGGTGGCCTATATCAATGTATACACGTACCTACCTATAAGTGGGGTCGGTGGCGAGCCGCTTGAGGAGTGTAGCGGGCGGCGGCGAGTCGGCCCCGAACGGGCCGCGCCGCGTGTGGACCTCGTACAGCACCAGAGCGAACGCGTACGCGTCTGCTGCGGGCGAGCCTTCCCGGTGCTCGTCGGACAGCGGGAACGAGTCGGTTCCCCAGCCCGCGTGCCGGAGGAACTCGGGGGAGAGGTAGACTAGATCTGGCAGTGGAAAATTTTATTCAAATGTCCTCCTTGTATGTCTTAGAACTGCACAATCATCCAATAGCTTATAGCGGCGACGGGCCCACTACCTGTCACGTTGAGCAAATGTGCAGTCACTGCTTGGTGACGCGCGGACTATGGCAGTGGACTGCTTTTGCGGTGCTTTTGCCTATTCTCTGACTAACCCTTAGGCGATAATAGTCGTGAATATATGTATGTATGTATGTATGTATGTCATAGAGAGAGAGAGTCAGAGAGAGAGGTTAATGTATTTTTTAAAACCATTCATTTAATCGAGTACAAAGAAAATACAGAGAAAAATTTCCTTTTTTAGTAAAATTTAATTAAAACTGAGACAGCCAGCGACGACCAGCGAAGATCATGCCCTTAATTAGTTCCCTGGTTGGATTTGACACTTACTTTCAAGATGAGATCGCAACGCCGCCGGGTCGGCTGGCGGCAGCTCGCCCCGCCGGAACTCCTTGAGTCCGAAGTCCGCCAGCTTGACGACCCAGCGCGCGTCCACCAGGCAGTTGGACGGCCGCAGTGACCCGTGGTATTGCAGCGGCGACTCGTGAATGAAGATCATACCCTAATTACGAATGTTCAACAAGTAACATTTAATTATATTATATATAGTCAATATGGAGGGAAATAATTTTCATCTGGATTAATTACGTAGTCCGTAAAGACGGATGATTAGGATTTTAAAGTTCCGCCTTGATCGACAATCGAACCAAGAGGATTGAGAAATATAATTTTCATTATAAGTAATAATTATTTCTTATTCTTATACCACAGTACCTACTTCCGTTGTAAATGATGACATAAAAAAATCACATTCATTCGAAAGCTCTTTACAGAGATGGAAAACACAAGCATCACGAAAAAACGACTGCTTGGAATAGAATGCAGAATGTGAAATATAATATAAATAATGTAAAATATAATGGCTAGTATAAGCTTTATTTCCACGATGTTTTGACCAAATCTAAACGCAAAGGAAATATAAATCTTATTATTCATTGTTTCTATTTTGACGCGATGTACTGGAAAGAAATCCTGCTACCCAATAACACATTTCCAATTTCAGTGCAACAGCAATAGAAACGAAAATAGTGTTGTGTAGACATCTATCTTTTTAAAGTACTATTCATTGCGTGTCATGGCCTGGCCACGGCAAATACTTATACACATAATTTTCTATAGGCTCAAGATTAATAGGACATGTAGAGATTTATTGCGGACATTACGCAATAAAAATGCCTACGGTTGTTTACATTTTATTATTCGTAAATAAATTGACTTGTTTATTTCTTTTGATGTACAGTGAACAACACGTGACGCTGTATAAAAGTGTCAAAATTGACCCCTGAAACCCCAACATTTGGTCTTCGAGACGGATTTTCAAGATTTTTGGAACCGATCAGCGTAAACGAAAATTAAATGCATGAATTAACGGTCAGGCATTTTTTCCTATCTTACCAATCCCTATTCGCATTGTGTTAAAATAGTATAAGACTTTTATCCAAGCAATAATATTTTTTTGGAATTGTGTGTTCTTGTTACTTACCCTAATAATGTCTGCTACGAGCGAAGCCACAAACATATTGTCGAGTTTGATATCTTCATTCTCAAGAATATCCTACAAAAAACCAATTGATTATTTTACGCTGACTTGTAGACAGAATAAATTTCCAAAAACATAAACACAACGTTGGTAGAGTTCGGAAAATAACTCTTTATCAAAACAAATTAACCATGATTAATTTCGCCGGGGATTATGATATAATACTTTCTGTTGATTATTTATAAGTGCTTATAGAATTTTAGTAATATCGTGCTTGTATACTTAGCTAGAGTTAATAGGTACACACCTGCTATGGAAAAATGTTAGATATTTGCTAAGAAAAGTTGTAATTTATGAGTTAAAAAAAAAATAAAAAAAAAATCCTCAGACATTCACACCTATCAACTAGTCCCATTTAAAGCAAATGACGGACAAATATATTTAATAGATAAATACATATAATTATATAGAATATACATAATATAATACATATATAATGAACATGCAAGACTGGAGAACAAATGTCTGAAAATTCATCACCCAAACACTTTGCCTTTACTGGGGATCGAACCCAGGACCTCTCGAGATGGCGACGCCTTGAGACCGGCGTACAGACCACTCGACCACGGAGGTCGTCAAGAGTTATATTCGAGTTTTACTTATTCGTCTGACTTAGTAAAAAATATTGTCTTGTGCTTATACTGAGATATTTATTTAAGAATAAAAAAATATTAGATATATAAAAACATAACAATAGAAAAAAAAGTCGTAGGTATAGTATGAATAGTAAAGCGTTTTCACTCATTGAATCCTCTCAAGTGTCTGACTTTATTTATATTGTAATAGGTACACAGAATTGTAGTCGGTGAAGAAAATAAAAATTTTTCGCAACTTTATAGCAACGAATTCAATAGAAAAAGCTACGTTTTCACCTTACGATCAACTTTTGTTCCAGCACTAGTTTAAAAAGTTTTGTGAAGTGAGTGAAGCCTTTTATTTCTTGTCCAACACCAATACAGTTATTGATAGCGGGACGGGAGTTTCTGGGACGATGTTTATCAGAGAGAGGGGCGGTCAGAAGAAAAGTGTTTTCAACATGATGAAGTTAGGTGAGATTTTTCGTCTTTGAATACATGGTTTTCTTTCACTTAAAAAGAGGTTGCCTGATCAATTCACTGCATATAGCATTAATTTCGAACAAAATTTTAGTACAGTTTATTAATATGAATATCGCTGGCCATAAACTGTCTATGCCCGGTGCATGGCTACAGGCTCGCCAGCTGTTCATGGGGACTTCAACATCAGGCGATATGTGGGTGACAGTACCTCTGCCTTCGAGGATAAAGGCGCGATAATGTGAAGTAATTACCTTGAGACTTCCTCGGGTGCAGTATTCGGAGAGCGCGCATACATTAGGTGGCTCTATGCAGGCTCCAACGAATCCGTTCACGTTGTCGTGTTGCAAATCCCTCATCTAAATAAAAGAACACATATTGGGTCCTTACCTCTGAAATTGGTGTTTTTTTTTCTCTCTTAGTATTTAGTCTGTAACTATTAAGATTCAGAGTATTCCTAAAAAATAATTACCTCGTCTAAAAATAGACTATATTTTTGAGGTCTTTTGATTTGTTTTGATAATTTGTTGTAAGTTTAATTGTGTTAAAATTGGACACGGAGACAACTCTTTTTAAGTGCCAGTGGATAAATAATTTTTATGAATTGTGATATTACACATATTACTAAAGCTTGTCTAATGATAGATGCCAAATAATCTTCGGATTTGTCGTTGTGAAGAAAACTGAAAAAAAAATTGTATGGAAAATGCAGAAATCCCCAAAATCTCCATACACCAATTTCATAGGTAAGGACCTAATACAATGATACAGAATGATTACATTGCATGCTAATAAATTTAATCGGTACCGAGAAGTAACACGATAAGCCCATAAAATAGTTAAACTTATTTTACTGAAACTTCGATGTGAAACAGATGGTTTCAATAGCTTTTTTATACCAGACAGTTTTGATATAAATCATTGCAGTTTTTTTTATATGAGTATAAACTTGTGAAGTAAACTAAAATTTTCCTTATCGTTGGTCGTGATATCTATAAAGGTAGAATATTTGTTTGTTATATTCTAAGTTTGTGTTTTCTTTACTTGTACAACTGTAATGTATGTGAATGTAAGGTATGTGAATTAAGTCTCATCTACTTTTAGACAAATAAGGTCCTTAATGTCCACAACACTGTTATTTGTAGGGGAGTTAGTTTAACGTGAGCGAATTGTGTAGTTTATATGTATGGTGTATATCTATAGAAAAGGGTATCCGTAAAAGTTAGGTCTTCAGATGATATTTCATACTAACGTTGTTTGTTTATACGAAGGCTTTGAAGATTTCATTTCAAGTTCAGTTGGTTAACCTTTTTTGTGGTAGATTTTTTGTGTATTTCTTTTGATTCTATTTAAATTTCTATGTAAAATAAAGGGTAAAATGTTTATATATTATACTAAGAATGGTTTTAAAAATATTCTTTTTATTTTAAAATAAAAAAGTGCCTTCGTCTGTTCGTAACACGATTGTAACAAAACAAAGGTTCTAATAAATGTGTAATATCGATCATAGATGCTCATCAACTAAGTAAAAATATTATTTATAACTTTCGGAGAAGTTGGATAGGTAAAAGTAATTTTCTCGATTTATTTGTGTATCAACCTGCGGCAGAACGAACCCGGATAGATGCGAGTGATTTGTCTCAGTCCGTCATATAGACAGAGTCAGCTTGTCTCAACCCTCCGTTGAGCCCACTTTTATAAGGGAGCTTACGACCGTAACCGAAGGAATCTACCTTCATACGTTAATACTCTCCTTTTGTTGTGAAAGAAAGGGAAGAATTGCTTAGGTAAACATTGGTAATTTATGGTGAGGTAGCTCATAAATCGAAGTTGCTTTAAGAGCACAATAAACATGACCTGTAAAATACGCGGTACGCGTTTAATACAAGGCAGCTATGATTTATGTACTGATTCGTTAGTTATTGATAATTGGTTATTTCAGGTACTTGACACTCCTTCAGAGTTTATCGTTTTATCGCATCGTATTCAGTGGTGTTGTCTTGACTGTTTTTATAGAAAGAACAATTATTTTTGTGCAGTTTCTTAATGATTGTAATTTTTATGTATATTTTTAAAAACTTACGATTTTAAGCTCTTTCTTGATCTCTCTGCTAATGTCGATGTGATGCCTCCGAACTCTTTTCATGGCGACCAGTCGGCCTCTGTAGAAGGCGACTTCGGTGAAGATTGCGGAGTATCTAAAGTCCAGGTCAGGGTTGGAGCTGAGGGAAACTTGGCTGGACCGCACTCCTCCATTCAAGGCGCCAATTTTCTCCCCGATTGTATTAGACGAGGAGTTGGGGATCACACCCGCGCTGCTATCTTGCTGGAAAAAATCAGCTCTGACCAACTTGCAAGAAAAAAGTTTAAAGTTATAAAATGCTATTGGACGTTTGTTAAATGTTTTGGACAATACGATTCTAAAACTAAATCACATTTATAAGAGTACAAAGAACTGAAAACTTAATTAAAATTACCGAAAATGAAAAAAAAAGACAATCTTCATACATTAGTAGTAACATTACTAGTAACAATATTGTGGAGAAAAATAAATGATTATTATTATTATTATTACTGTTATTACAACTTGATTAAACGTAAAAACATAAATTGAATTTCCGTTTTCACTCGCTACCTGATTATCTACTTTTAAACTAACTAGTCTAGATCTCTAGATAAAACTAGAATAGTCTAGATACTCTAGAAAATTAGTGCAGCATTCCTATTTAAAGGGTTATAAATCTTTATCATATTAACACCAAATTAGTTGAGAAGTTTTACCGTACGCGATTAAATTTCGAATATCTTCAAAGCTTAAAGTTCTGGTTGGGCCAATTAGCACTTACAACTTTAAAGTGTAAATAAAGTTCTTATTTAATTCTAAGGGTTACGTGAAAAGTTAAAATAGTGATTTAAAAAGTTGTTAAGGTATCACAGTTCAATTTCTAGTAGATACGAAGTATCTACTTTGCTCTAACTTTTGTGAATCAAATGAAAATAAAAAGATTTTCTTGACCTCAACAGTTTCTTATAGTAATAAATAAAAGCGATGGATTGCACGAGTGAACTATCAACTACGAAAATAATATGACTCCAAAGAATTAAAAAGGGCCATAGAAGAAATAATCGTAAAACATCTTGTTCTGACTCCACTTAAAGTGGGATAAAGAGGAAGAAAAACTTTCAATGAAACAGCTTTGCGATTGGACGAACTGATGAATTAGAAAAAATGTCTAGCATGCATACAACATCATATAAAATTGTTTTACCTACTCATTTTGTTGGCGCTCTCTTCGTCTTCGGGCAGGTGAAGGTCACGGAAGTCTATTTTCCAGAGCAGCGAGTCAAGCTCTTGTTCGTAACGCCATCCTCGGTACAAGGCTAGCGCAGCCAGAGCCAACAGCACTAGTGTCGCTCCTGATGCTCCAAGAGCCCACGCCCCTATGTGACCTAGACAAAATTGAATAAGATGAGATTTACAACAAGAAGGTTCTTGCTTCTTTATTACGTGATTAGATATAGTTCATATGTGTCAAGATCATTTATGTTGCTAGTGATGATGCGAGGGCCCTCGCACCTATAAGACTTGAACAAAGTTAACATGAGATCCACAATAAGTAAGTCGTCAATAAAGCTCTTAGGTTTGCATAGTATTACTTTACATTATTCGACATATACAAAAAGACTAGTCGAACTATATTAACTGACTCAGAGCTAAGTTTTCTGTGAGCGAGCAATAAATTAACACGCCTCATATGACGCTATTACAATTCTTTTCCATTAAATATCGGTTGAAATATGTGACTTATCTCTGACTGTAAAGTATTAGAAGGTTATCTCAATTTTCAATACTTAATTGTTATGTTACTGCATAATCTTATATGATTGTATTGGTGGGTGAAATTCATAATAAACTAAAACTTTAAACTTTTCAATTATGTATATGAATTTAAAAAATATGTATACGTCATTTTAAAGCTAGCTAAATATAAGTTTACACTTTGATATACTGAAATTTCTTTAGTCATGAAAACAATAACACGATATGAGATTCGACCTATTCAGTCTTCAGTAGTCACGTTAAGACACCAAAAAAAGGTTAAAGGAAAAATCCAATTACACGCGAATTACATCTGAAAAGAAGTTTTATTTGATACGTCTCTGTTGTGTGGGCACATGAACAATAGCTCTGTCGTGTCACTAGTACAGGATTGTCCTGAGGCCTTTTATTAATTTCATCTAGACGTCCCAGACTAAGAGGTTCCCAAACTTTCTCTCGTCGTCGACGCCTTGCTCTTTGAATTACCTAATTAAGAAAATGGTTTTACAATTTTAAATCATACAAAGACACATTATATATTTCTTTGTATGTTACTTTCAGAAATTGTATATTGTTTTTTTACGAGAATGAATTTGACGTCAATATTCATGTTGAATTAAATAATGTGTATATTTATTCAAACTAACTCTTTCTTGTGACAGATTTCAACAATAATGAAACTGAATTTTGACTCCCAAGGGCTGATGTGAAGGTGAAGATAGGTATCAATACGGAGACTTATTTCTTTTGTACAATAAAAAAATAATTTTCTCTACAGCTCATAGCTACGTATATACAGTTCATTGTGAATATCGCTTGTCTCAAAATGCCCAATGCATGGCAACAGGCTCACCATCTGGGGACCTAACATATCTGGCGAAATGTGGGTGTTTAAAACCTCTGCCTACCCCTCCGGGGAAGAGGCGTGATGATATGTTGTTTTTTGTTGTTCTCTACAGCAAGCTTAATCAAAATGAGTACCTTATATTTTACTGTGATCTCAGCTTTTGCAGTCATTCGTGTTTTTTTACCGAAATATCCTTATTACGAACAAAAATAGAAGGCAATCGAAACTGTCAGTGGCACGAAAAGAAAGATATATGAAAAGATGAGACGTATCTATTTACCGTTGAAATTCGGGAGGATATTTATAACAAGATTTATTTCGAGAAGCTCTAGACTAGAGGCAGCCTAAATGCCTTGTTGTTCAGATTTCACTTATTCAATTTGTACCTTGCAGTAAGTTTTCTGATGTCGATGGTAGCATTTAAATGAACTTAACAGTTGAAATATAAAAAGTATGTAAAACATAAATACTATGAAACTATCTACCCATAGAGGATAGGTATTCATTTTTATTTTTCTGAATGATTACTCTCAATAAATTATAAGTGAAAATTTAATGAATAATAATAATGAATATTTTCAGACATTCACACCTATCAACTAGCCCCATTTTAAGCAACTAATGCTGCTTGTGTTAAGGACACCAGATGACGGATAAATATATTTAATAGATAAATACATATAAATATTCTGAATATATATAAACATCCAAGACTGGAAAACAAAAACCAAAAAAAAAGGAATTCAGATTTGTTGGCGTAAGTAGGCTGGAAGAGAGCGGCCGAGGACGGAGACTGGTAAAATGTAGCTGGAGAGTTATATCTAGCAGTGCCAGTGTAGTATGACGATAATGACCATAAACAACAGATAACTAATATACAAACACAGTCAAACTTCGTAAAAACGTATTTCCCGTCAAGAAACACCCACTTTAGAAATTTGCTTTTATCAATTTGAAACAAAATTAAATAGAAAGGTTCTATTGTGTGGTGAAATGACTCTTTGCTGTATAAGCTGCTAACCGTAGATATTTATATTATACACTGCACTGTCGTATTTTGAGTAAAGTCTTTGTGTTGAATCGGGTAGCCATTCTTTGTTTTAAAGTGAAACAGCACGAACATAGACTGCGTGGCGTCGGATTCAAGATTCAATTAGAATCGTTTTGTGCGTTCAATGTGTTTGCAGATTTACACTTTGCAATAATGAATGTAATCTACCGCCAGTACTAAGAATGCCTTAATTAACTGTTGTGTGGTTTATGATTGTGGTTATGGTCTTCTAACCCGCTAGTTAGTGTGAACATAATTACACCTATTACAATATCTTACAAATAGCAATTTCATCATAAATTTATAATACAGGTATTAAGATAACTTATTGTTCAAGATTATAGTTACATATCAAACCCAATAAAAATTCAAAAGGGTAGGAACAAAGGACAACTTGTTAGGTCAAAACAAATAAAAAGTGTATATAATAAAATTGTACCACTAGTTTAATTTAGACAGCAGTTGTTAGAGAAACTCAGCAAAGATTACTTCCACCTTTCAATATAAATTAACGATCAATAATTGATTCATTTTGAGGCTTTTTCCATAGCAAAAGGATTGGTACCAATTAAATTGTAAGTTGGTAGTTATAAAGTTATATTTTCCTATTAAGTTATTTAAGATTTAATAGGTAAATAAAGCTTAGAATACATGAGTCGATTTACTTGTGACAAGTGTACCCGCAGCGGGAGTCAAGTCACATACATCAAGTGGCTCTTGACGCTCGGTTGGAAGCTTTCAAAGCTTTCGTAGAGACATATTCCCTGTAGATTATATACATGAAACTTCAATATGGTAGATCTATTAAACATAAAATCAAATTATAACAGGCCGTTTATGTTTATGAATTATATTGAAAAAATAACTAGGGTGAATTTGATGTTTTTTTCACGAATGCAATACTAGAAGTTTAATTTAACTTAAAGGAAGTCTTCTAATTTTGCTATAAACATATATTACTTTGTAGTACTTTATTGTTAATTTCCGATTAAATAATAAAATATATTAGGTTCAGCTTTGAACATTTGTGATGTATACTAGTAATTAATCTTTTATAAATATCATTTATGTAGAGTTGTCGACACGTCTATGGATAAATTCGTAGTTCAGTGTTGGAAATAATTATAAGTTTCTGGTTCTGTTTGAAACTGGTTAAAGTACAACAGACTGTATAATTGCATTCCTTTCACATGGACGAATCTGAGATTCTTTCTTTGTTGCACTATTTCAGTGTAACGACAATAGTTGTAAAACGTGGACGGACAAACATACACCATTACTGTCGGGGCGTGTGTTTAATGTGTCTTGAACATGTACATTTTTTAGATCGTTGTTACTTCGAGGTCCCCTAATGGACTATTGTAGCCCAACAGATCCTAAGAGCTAACATGCGTTATGTATTAGGGAAAGTTAACTTGTTGTTTAGGAAAAGATTTCATAGCTTGAGCTAAAACGTTTTCTGTGTATTTGGAATGGTTGGGTATAAGTACCCATACCTAGCTAATGATATCATATAAACTTATACGTACACTTTGACATAATAATTTTTTATCAATATAAAAAAACGAATGGGGCCTAGAATAAAAAAAACCTAGATGTATTGGTCGTCGTATCTCAAAATAAGTAGCGCCATAGAGAGAACATGTTCTTATCATTTATGAATACAAAATATGTTGATGAATTATTATTTTCTTCATTATTTAATAAAAATCACGCAAGCTTCTAACAGTCAAGGATTTGAATCCCAAATTTTTAATCGCTTTATACAAATAGAGCTAAACATATATATTAATTATAACCTTGGATTTTAAGAGTTCCTGACTACATAGTTTAAGTGTTCCTAGATTAAACATAGCTATCTTTCAAAACTATTTTTAAATATAAAGTGAAGAGCTTTTGGAAGCGCTTGCGTATGTAGATGGCAATGGTTATTTCCTTCAATGCCAACTGTGTTTACAAAACAAATTAACTAAATTTTATAACTGTCATCAAACTCCAGTTATTTGGACGAGTAGAAAGTGATTTGAATAATTTATTCCAAGTCGTAAGTAATTACGCAATAAGAGGCACAGGACATTCCAAAAATATCTCTTTATTATTTTGACGTTTTGTCTGTGCAGTTGATTTTTTGTACTATTGACAGAGTTTACGCAGGGTAGAAATGTGATACACTTTAGCGAAAGAAAAGTAATAATCGTTATTAACTATAACTCTAGGAATGTACAAGACACAACAGGAGGCTTGTGTCGTGGGCGATTACAAACTGATATGATGATGACTGTAAACCAACAGTTTAACCAACCTTCTCCTATTTTGAAGTAACAATTATTTATTATTCGTTTAAAATAGTTCACCAAAAACCACAAGGGTAAAACCATGGTAAAACTAATTAAAATTATCACTTACTTGCACACTTTTCGCCGCGAAACCCACACGGCGGTTCCGAGAGCGGCACTTGCCCGCCCGGCCACTTCAGTTCGCGCAGGAATCTCAGCTCCTAAGAGAATTAAAATTTTTGCATGATTCGTTTTACATTATTGCTGAATATTTTTGGCACAATTTATATTCTTATATGAGAATTCTAATCGTTGATAAATTTTTTGAAGAAATACCATAAAAAATATTGCTTATCTACACTTTTAACAACGTTTAACTATAACATATGACGTTGTACCAAAGAAAAGATGTTTTAGGTGGGAAATTACAACGTGCTCAAACATGCGATGGAAAAATTAAAAATGGCTGCCTCTAGGAAATGTGATTGTTAGACAACGTACCGGTAGAAAAAGGATGCAACTGACCATTCAGACTAATAAAAGTACCCATTGATAAATTAAATGAGGGAAGCGTTCGGAAAAAATAAGGAAATTCAACAAGAGTCGCTATTTACGCCTGATATAAAAGGATGTGTTTCTGTAGCAGTGAATAGTGAGACGGCGAATGATAGATGAGCATGGGCGGAGAACGCATTGTACTGACCTCAAATAAAAATGGGAACAGAGCAGGACAATGGTAAAAAAACAGTAAGTTGAAATAGTCCTTTAGGAAGTTGGCACAAAAGTGCATTTGCGTAGCCAAAATGTGTCGTAAACACTTTGCCAAGCTGTTAAAAGACGCGACTGTGTGGGTCACGTCTGGATCTATACGCAGACGTGACAAAACTCCCAATCACCAACCTTATTTACATTATCGTGGTAAATGCCTACATTACGACTATTAACTCAAAATGAACTATTCAAATTCATGTTATTTAGTAAACATGGAAGAATTATAGTGTTAGGGTCGTTGAGGTTGTTTGTTTATCTTGTTTTGGCAATAAAATGAACGTTGGGCGTTTTATAGGTTCTAGGTTTAATACTACACTTGAAACTTAACGGCTGGTCAACCTTCCTTCCCTTTGGTGGTTTACACATCAATTTGTAACATAAAAGACAATCAGAAAGAAATCAAAAGAAAGGGTATATAGCGACTTTCAAATTATATAAGTTTTATGTAGAAAATACGACTTTTAAATTTGTTCATTGAAAGAAATGTATATGAATGAAAATAATTATATGTTTTCTCTATATTAAAATCTATTAAAGAATGTGAATAATTTAGGTTCTGTGTTTGACTTTGGCTTATGTCAGGGGCCTATCCAGACATTTAAATTAAATTCACTGTTCCTTTTTCAAAACGTATATTATGTACTTACTAATGTGTGTTTTAAAGGCTATTATTATTATTATTTGACTCTAGGGATGATGATTAAGACCGCGTGAAGCAGTAGGAGGCGGAAGTGCCGGAAAACGTATCCCGGGAGCTGCTTTGAAGGCATCCGGGATTCGTTCTAAGATGGTCATGAGTAATTCAGATTGCATTAAAACGAACAATTAAGGTTGTAGCAAATGGCAACCGAGTATTTCTCCAGACTAACTATTCCTGTTTTAGTCAGATAATCATAGATTGACCGTGGAGCAAAGATTTTTTTTACACTGCTCAATGTTTAAATATTAAGTAGTAATCATATTAAAAGTTTTAAAATAAAATCTGTGTGATACATATTTTTAGTGACCCATTTATAAGGAACTAGCTGTTGCCAGCGACGTCGTCTGCGGTTACTGGTTCTTTAACTATCCCACGGAAACACCTTAAGAATCCAGCATAAAAAGTATCTAAGATGTTGACCAGGGATATATCACCATGCAAAATTTAATTGAAATCGGTCCAGCCATTTCGGAGATTAGCTCGTACAAAGAGACAAACAGACAGACAGAGAAACAAAAAATATAAAATATTTTTTTTGGTATTTTCCCTGTTTTTAAATCTCCCTGACTCGATTTTAAGCATTTTTTTTCTATGTACAGACCTCTACAGTTTTATTATAAGTATAGAAAATCTTACTATTTATATATTTTTTACAAATAACTTACAGGAGGTGATTTATGCAGGACGGCAAGAGGGTAAAGGCCAGGAGGCCGTGTCTGGTCCACTGAGAGCAGGGTGTAGTTACCCTCGGCGTCCCCATTTTCATCCATATGCACCCAGTATCTGATTGAATTAACAAGATACAATCATAAGGTAACTGCGAACAAATGCATAAGATAAATAGGCTATAGCACACCGCGCTGACACAATGGAAGGATTGGTTAAAACTATTGCGATAGCATCCGAGACCAATGGCTTAAAATGTTTTCCAAAGTACGGAGAAACTCTTAGGAGGAAATCGCTTAAATAGTTTTTAGTTACAGTGAAAACAACCTTAGCAAAGATTTTTTTTAATTTATTTCAATATCGGAAAAGCATACTAATGTAAAAAACCCCTTAATATTGTATGAAAAATAATTTAGTAAATCCAGCCACAATCTTAAAAAACGAAGTTAAATAACTTCGTTCTTTTGCTTGCTGCTTATAATAAAAAAACAAAAGTTTTCGTCGAATTGATAAACTCCAAATTTTTTTTAAAGTCGGTTAAAATACCATCATACCCCATAACGCTGTGGTAGGTAGTATTCCGCATATGTTCTGCCAAGGCTCTCCCGTCACGGGGGTTGTCGCCTGTTGATAGGGCGGTGACAAGCGCCCGCGCATACACCCACACTGCGTCGTGTAGCCACGCTGCTTCTACTGGGATCTAAAAAATATATTTTATTGATAGAGTTGTATTCCATGTTTTTAAAATTTATAAAAAATTATAAACATGTCCGCTTTTATTTTATCGAAACATGTATTTGTACAAAATCGAGGACTCTGTTAAAAATGGATGAAGCAAAAAAAAATGGGTAAGGATCGTAGCAAAGAAAGAAAAGAAAGAAAGAAACAGATACAGTCGCGTAAAGTACGAAAGAGTAGAACAAAGACTTGAATTTGCTTGACATATATGAAAAGTCAGTACCCAGTAATTTGACCTCCTGGCCTAATCCTTCAAGCCGAAACACAGCAATACAAACACTGCTGGTTTGTGCAGAAAAAAGCTTCTCAAACGACCCAGTACCGAATCGTTTACGTCACGATTAGTAAAAGAAGTTAACCCTTTGGAGGTCACCGCTAACACCGGTGTTCGCGAATAATATGTTACTATTAGTATTGTCTCGCTATCTGACCGTTGAGAGGTAAGTGTTTAGTTAATACCTGGCCATATTATAATGCTCTCCTATACGTGGTAAGAAAGATTTTTCCTATTTGAAAAGAATTGCATTTTTTTAAATCAAAATATATTTTTATAACCTTAAAAAATCTAGACATAATTTATTATACATACATGTTCATTACATATAATAAATATGTTGTTAACAGTTATGTATGATGCTGGGTATGCAACAACCGCTCCTCTTTGATATGGTCCGTCTATATAATTTACATACATAACATACATAAAATCACGCCTGTAATCCCCGTAGGGCAGAGTCCAAGGAGCACTGTGTTCCTTAAGACCACATTTAGCCATACGAAAATTGGGTTTGGTCACTAGAAAAATCGTGAAAGAGTAGTAAGAAGGCTAGCTCATCGCCTACACAATCACAGACCCTGTACCCAATACGCCCTAGTCACCTTTTACGACATGCTAGGCAAGAAAAGCAGTTGGTACATTCTTTTTGTGTCCCGGACCAACACGGGACATATATATAATAAACTGTTTAATTTCTCAATGTCAGTGGCACAGGCGGGGAATTGAACCGTTGACCTATTGAAATGCTTTATATCCCACTCAATTATTGCTTTATATAGATTAAACCAATATCCATACTTACATTATATTAATAAAAAAAGCCATTTATCATCAGCAAGATTCATTTTGAGAAGCCAATCGCTCACTCGAAGTTGATCGATAGATCGCATATATTATAAGAAATTTCAAGTATGAAAGAACTTTGCTCTCCAATTGAGATCAGTCTTAATATTTCGAACGATATAATTATATTTAGAAATAGGAAATATATTTCAAGAACTAATTAAAACACACATCGTCTAATACGTGTTTGAAGGGACGTCCTTTTAATTACAGACTGTAATTGTGTTAGTCTTCAAATGGTGGTTTCAATCACCGGCATAATTGATTTCGCAATGGGGGAACAATTTCATGATATGTATAGTTTGGTAATATTGGTATGAATAAATAAGTAAAAATGTATATTAATATTATTGAAATAGGTATGGTAAGTAAAAAAAACTTATACAATAATAAATACTTATAGACACCTGGAACCGTTTACCATCACAAGGAAATAAAAATACGGGTAATTGTTAACCGATTTTTTTTAACAAAATACTTGATAATTTAAAAATATTAGAAAGTGACATGTTTAAAAAGAAATTAATTGTGTATTTGATTAACAAAAGTTTTTATAGTATTAAGGAGTTCTTGGAAAAAAAAATACCTTCAATTGTAAGAAGAGTTTGTATGTGTGTAACATCTCTAGAGGTTGGCTAGGATGCGTTTTGTACTCTAACATTTTGTATGCTATTGTAATCATTCGCTTAACATGTGGTGCATTTCAACTGTAACATCTTTATACCATGTTAAAAGCAAATAAATGATCTTATCTTAAAATAAAACTTGCCACTTTTCCACCTCCCAACGCCAGGAGCGGATTGGTGAATCCGAATGGAGGCATTTGCAGTCTTCGGTTCACTTCCCTTGCAAATACTGGATAGGACGGCGAAGGTGAAGGGGCTACGGCCAAATAGGATCGAAATATCTTCAAGGCCCGGGCCTCTGGTTGTTTGCGGAGAGGGCCAGAGAGGTATCTTATCGCCTCCTCTGGCTCATACTTGTCCACATCCACGCCTATAGCTGCGTATTCGCCTAGGGAAAAGAAAACAGTTTTTTAATGTACTAGGATTACCTACTTGTGCCTTCGTAATTTGGATCAGTACAAGGGATAATAATTTTAAGTTGAACCTCAGCAATACGTCACTAAAATCAACGTTAAATATTCCGTAACTCATAAATGAAGGAATAAATATCATTTTTTAACAACAAATAACCTGTTTGTTTTTTTGGTATCGGTAACGTACAGACATTTACCATTTACAATGCATGCCCTCTACTTTAAGTAGAGACAAGAAAAATCAAAATAACCTATGTATAAATGTTCAATGACAAACAATTGAATGACAAAAAGTTCATTTGAAGTTATTTTAAATCTTTACTTTGCAAATACAGCCATGAAAACAACGGTTGGTTAGCACAACAAATATGCAATAAAGTTAAGTGGTTCAATTAAAATCCTCAATGGATTTTATAATGTTCGTTTATCATGGATTATTTAATTTTGAATGTATACACTGCCGTATAAGTATTTGTTGGCATTGAATTAAAGAAATCAATTTTCTTTTTTAAATCCATAAAAGGAACTATTTCTCATTATGTATACAGGATTACTAGGAAAGTCGTACTGAATATTAAAGGAGGTTATTTTTCACATGATTTCTGATAGATTTGCTTTTATCATATGGTGTCCTAAACCTACTCGTTAGGAGTCAACGAGTTTTTTTTGTAAATCCTATACCTTTTTTTAGGAATTTGAGCCCTAAGGATCAGTTTTTTTTATGTGTCTTGTTAGTGAACATACCAATTAATAAAATTGATTACCAAAAACTACTACTAACAGCATAAACAAAACTGCTTTTCAAAGGTAAAAATTAAAGAATTTTGCAATAATATTATTAACTTTTTGAGGAGCTTTGCTAAAAAAAATGTATGGATATTTTGGAAAGCTAAAGATATGTAGAAGTTTCTTAAAAATACCTGCAGAATAAGTTCAATACATTTTTTAGCGAAGCTTTTCAAAATTAATAACACTATTAGAAAAATCTTTAATTCTTACCTTTGTAAAGCAGTTTTGTTTTAGCTGTTAGTACCTAGTAAGTTTATCATGATGATCAATTTTATTAATTGGTATGTCTACTTCCAAGACATCAAAAAACCGGATAAAATAATATAGGATTTACAGAAAAAATCTTTGAATCTCCTCAACAACGGTCAGATTTAGGACACCATATGATAGAAGCAAATCTATCAGAAATGATCTGAAAAATAACCTCCTTTAATATTCAGTACGGCTTTTCCAGTAACACTGTATATATGTATATTTCAATGCATTACTCAGGCAAGGTAGTTTTGTGCATATAAGCTTTATATGAAGACATTAAAATTCCCCGAGCAATTACAGTCAAAAAGCTTAATTGGGTAAGTAGTAGTGAGAAATTTCATAACAGCCTTAATTACAAAGTTCGTAGTGAATCTATTTGTCTAAAGTAGTTATCCCAACAGAATTATTCGTGACAATACTCGTAACTCTTAATACATACTCGTATAATGAATGTTTATTGTTTACCTGTACGGATCATTTTTTTATTGCTTTTTCTTTATTTTATTTGAAGTAAAACTCTTATTCAAATAATGTAATAAATTTTTCTGTAATATAACATAAAACTGAATAATTATTTTTATTATACTAAGAACCCTCGTATGGTTTTGAAGTCCTACACAATTGATGGATGGGGCAGATTTTTCTTTCGCTACTCAGTAAATATTGACATTTTATAAAAAATCTATTCCGTAACTGTATTGTATACTTAGTGCTACTTAATAAAGTCGTAGATGAAGCACTGTACTTGTTAAAGTCATTACTGACTTAAGCTTAAATTATAGATAAAGGCGTTCTATGATATCTGTTCTAGTACTTTCTAGTAGTAATAATCAATTGCAGTGATAATATTTTTTTGATTTGAAGTTATATTAGTGAAGTGTATTTTACGTCTTAACTTTATAAATACCTTCATTTTATGTTCAAGTTACGTTCAACTTTGAGTATTTTGGCAATGACAGCTTAAATAAACGGAGCTTTCCTTAATAAATTCGCTAACAAACTTTAAGAAAGTGCTCACATAAAAATAAATTGATTCCATTTCAAGAGCAAGGGGAATTTTTCCATCAAATATAAGGTTATCGTCGCACCAACAAAGGAAAGGACCTAGACAAATATATCAGTTCGGGATTATGGAAATAACGCACGTCCAACGACTTTTTACTGGAAAATAAATTTTAATCTATATACTGCACCTTAAGTGTAAGTTTCATGAATTCTAAAAATACTTATTTTGTATAAGTTACAGTATTACCTATACAAATTTAATAAAGGTATAAGGTTCATACCTATGTGGATAGTGGCTTAACAATTACTGTTGTTTAGCTCGAAATAAATTTAGTCGGTAACATTTAATTGTTTTAGTTTTGGAAATGAACTGTGATAAGTGTTTATGAATATCAGGTTTTCTTTCTAAAGACTGTCTTACCTACCTTGTTCAATTCTGTTTGAATTTGCTTTAGATGGTGCAGGCCTTAAATATTTATCGCGTCGTTTCACACGTTTTGTTTAAATTACCATACGACCCAAGTCAAATCCATTAGTAATATCTTAAAAAATCATAAGACTCTGTATTTTTAAGCACTACCAGTGTACCCTCAACCCATAATCTTGTAAATCGTTTTGAAAACTGAACATGTACGCATGCCAATAACATTTTGCTGTTATGTCGCAATTAAGTTCGAATATCAAATACTCAAATATTCAGTATAAGGTGTTGTTGTTTGTCGTTGTTGTAATACAGATAGTATAAAGGTATGCCTACGCGGAGAACATTCTTAGAATATTTAAAATAATGAGGACCATTACGAAAAAAATTCTAATTAGCAATTTTATTTGCTTCTTGTAATAGTACCTTAAATACTACCTTGTAATTATTTTTTATCCAAAATTAATTTATGAAGTACAAAGAGGACGAAATATTTCTTAGGAAAAAGTATCAAAGTCTATGCATTTATTTTACTAAGCTCACTGGCACTTCAGAACAGACGTGAAGAAGCACTACGTAGGTTGACAAGGTGACTGATGCGATATTTTTTACCGTACAATATCCCCGACACTCTTGGCATCAAGTGAGACGAGACTTTTGCCAGGCTTATCTATAAAACAAATGTCCTAGAATAAGTTATTTTAAGTGGTCAGTGGTTTTCACTTAATTAAAAAAAATATATAAAATTCTACTAGTTGACCCTATATTTGTTTTATTTTTGTTAGTGAAGTTTTGTCCTTGGTGTCAAAGTATCATCTCTAAAATAGTAGTATAAAAGTACTACTCATACTAACAAAAAACTCTTACACAGTAATATCGTTGAAGAGAATTTCTCACCCAAGGCACAGGGTATTACATTTCAAGAAAAAAGAGATTCTTTTTGTTTGCTCTGGAACATTCATATTTGCATAACCAAATAACCAGTAAAGTTGTAAATTTCGCCTTGTTCCCTTGTAATAAAGTTCAATGTTTTATTCACGAAGGCAGAATATGAAAATGACGCTCTGCCAAATTGCGTTACAGTGTATTGATAAAATGCAACTCATATTTTGTGGTGAAATGAAACCAGGGCCTTATTTTGTAAACGTATGAACAAACACGATCGCTTTCAATTACTGTTATATTTGGGCATCGTTGACTTACGAAGTCTACTCTGTTAAATTGAAAATTATGCCATTCGTCAAATGAGAAGCTCGTTCGTGGAGGTGGCTCCAACGCTTTGATTTGTTATTGAAGGCAAATGCACTTTTGATATGGTTCCATCCATTGATTTACCATCTTGATGATTATTACTGTTAAATTTCTTTTTTATGATGAAAAGTATTGGTTGTTATGAGTTATCATTGCTTCATTCGAAAAAAATGTTTACGCCTTCCTGGCAAAAACATGTAGAACTGGTTTTATTATTATTGGGTCCTTACCTATGAAATTGGTGTTTTTATTCTGTCTTAGCAATTTGTCCGTAACTATTATGTTTCAGAACATTCTTATAAAACAATTGCCTCTTCTAAAAATAGACCATATATTTGAGCTCGTATTATTTAATTTGATAATTTTTTGTAAGTTTAATTGTGTTAAAATTAGACACAAAGGCAATTATTTTTAACTGCCTCCCGAATACATCATTTTATTTGTATTCACTTAAAAACGATAAATGATTTTTATGAAGTGTGATATTACACATATTACTAAAGCTTGTCTAATGATAGATGCCAAATATTATTATCTTTGGATTTGTCGTTGTGAAGAAAACTAAAAAACATTGAGTATGGAAAATGCAGAATTCCCCAAAATCTCCATACAAAACGACAATTTCATAGGTAAGTAATTCATAAGTAAGTCCCACAGCTGGGTATAGGCCTTAAAAGTACTTAGAGAAATATATGAGGAGTACGGATCATAGCACCGTCGTGCTGGCCTAATGCGGTTTGGTAGGTAGAATATGTAGCGACAGTGAATGTTTTAAGTAGCTCACCTGAATCCAGTAATTGCATCGCATCTAAAGCCAACATTAGACCAATGTGATCGTGGTAGTATCCCACCGATACGTAAACTGAAAGAGATATATTGTTATAAATATTTGTGTCCAATTTAAAGTCAGAGCGAGAGTTAAACGTATTATCATAACCTTGAACTTTGAAGTGTAGGTACCTTACAATGCTCTCATTCAATATTCGATGCTACAAACATAAAACTTTGTCTTTACTCAAAATTCCGAAATCAATCATATCATCATATCTAAGGGGAGGCAGATATTATACCTACATTTCGCCTGATATTCTTCGTTAACATTTGCCACTTTCCCAATCAACCATTAAAAGGAATACTTTTTCAAATGTATTTTTATTGAAAAAAATTAAAACTTTTCAGGGAAGTTCGTAGAACTTTTCAAAAAAAAGTCTCTGACGTTTGCAAGCCTTTCCCGATGAGAATTATTCAAATTGGGATTCCAACATGACAGCTCAAGCGTTCGGAGGATGAACATTTAATTTTAGCCAGACCGTAGTAAAGTAGATACCTATTATACAGTAATTTGATTTATCATAAATTTAATTTTTTTAATTAAATTTATTGAGATTGAGCATAAATTTAAAAGGTTATTTTTCCTTTTTGACACCTACTTTTACAGTTAAATATTTTTGCAGTTTTGCGAATTATAAATATATGTATAAAGTATATCTACTGTAGTTTATTTGATTTTCAGCAACGGCAAATAAAAATAAAAGCTTGTTAATTTTTTTTACTTTAGATAGTATAGAGCTACTTGTGATATTTGGCACTATGTTGCTACTGGTCAGATAATAAATGAAATATTTATGTAGGTAACTGGCCTGGCATTCACAATATTATATTAGTACATTTTACCTAAAAATATACGGATGGCATTTAAATATACGAAGGAAATAAACCGTTATTTATAGTACTACGTCCAAGCACACAGGAAACCGCGAATTAGAGTTAGATAAAAATGCAAATTTACATTTATTGTATTATAAGTTTTATTTTTATACTGCTTTCGTATATTTATTTATTTATTTAATTATCTTCTTAAATAGTAAAAATAACATACTATACCTCCATAATTAATATTATAAAATACTAATGATGGCTAAATAGACTTTTATTGTAAAATGCTTTTAAAATCTCGGAATAATGTTATCTAAAAGGGCCAGCGAGGCTTAGCCTAAGGACAAAGTAAGTAAGTAAACAATCTTACTTCTGGTATCCTTAAAAGTATCCTTCACGATATCTAAGAATGGATTTCGGCTGAAATTCTCCCGCCTGTTCTCGTAGTAGAATGGTTGCCTGTACTCTGCGGCCGCCCGAATAGAAATGTGTTTTTCTCTCGCTGCCGCCATTATTGCAAGAGCAAGACGGGAATAGTCGTGGTTCTGAGCTTTTAAGTACACAAATGCCACCTGCAAATGAAGTTGGTATATTACTCTGCGTCTGTATTCTTACACCTAATTTATAACAAAAAAGTGTAAAAAATTTTACACGTTTAGCAAAATATACATTTATACGTATTCTTGACTTCAAAATTCAACCAAATATTGCAAAACTGCAGAAAAATGCGAATGTACATTTGCACTTTTAGTTGTTTTTTTTTATTATAAAAAACGTGATGCGTGAAAAATTTACATGCATAAAATTGAAGTGTTTGAGGACGGCGACGACAGATCGCGATATGTCGATGTCGGAGGGACGCGTGCGCGCGAACGTCGCGTACACGCGCTTGTTTGAGCTCGCCACGTCGCGGCAGTACTGTTGACAAAGATACTTTGCTAAATACCAATAATTATCAAGTCAAAACATTATATAAACCCTTCGATAAGCCCTTGCACGGGACGTTTTTATACCCGCCGATGACGTCGCGAGTTACGGATACGCGCAATTTTACCAGATTTGCATGCCGTCGTCGGGGCGTTATAGGCGTTTTACGTCCGTCGTCACTGCGTTTATATAACGTCATGTTCAAGGGTATTTTACATACTTGAGGCACTCCCCAGATATAGGAATGTGAAAACAGAGACTAGAAAGTACTAGGAAATAACAATGAGTTAGACCAATCACAACCGTACAATCAACGAACGACTTCAATGTTGTTAGCAGAGGAAAACACTTAAACGTTAGCAATCGATGTATGGATATAAGGTCTTTTTTATTCTATTTTCATTGAAAAATAACTATACAGTTTTATACATAACGAAGTCAAAAAATACTTCGTAATTTTGATTTTTAAAAGATCAAATTTCAAAAATTTTTACAACCGTTTGTATTTTACAACAAAACAACTCGGGTTAAGCAATGGCTTTTTTTACAATATTTACCTTAGCACAAACACTTTTAAAATAATTTTACTCTAGAGTAGAACATGAAAAATAATTGGAAGCAACTTTCAGATTCTGAGGAAAAGCAATCGGATCGTCTGTTTCTTCTTATTTAAATCGAAATATCAAAAGTGAACGTGTTAGAATGTTGGTACGCGCACTGTAAAGCATGAAGAAATATTTACATTTTTCGATTTATAAAGATGGAACTGAATAGAAATAAAACTGAAAATGTTATAAATTTTTATTATAAGAAATCGTTACCATTCTAATTATTAGGAATAATACCTAAAATCAATGCAGGTAGATTTAATTCAGGTTAAAAATTTAATTAGGTCTTAAAATGACGAACAACGGTGCTAAGTCAAAATAAACTAACTATTTAAATGGAACTCTATCTAGTAAATAACTATTAGGAGCTTAGAAAATGAATTATAAAAATATACTTGCAGCATGTGAAAAAAAAATCTGTGATGACACCTACATAATAATTTTAGTTTTTGATATAAAGTAAAGTCCAATTCATGTAAATATACTTACGTAGCTGACCATAGGTAGATTGAAGGCAGCGGCCATGCGCCCCTCATGCACGCATGTTTCCTGCGGTCCGATGAATGCGGACACATTCGCAGCCCACAAAGCTGCTACCTGTAGGGATAAACAAATAAATAAGTATTGTTGAATTGACTATGAACACATCACAATATAACAATTAACATTGTCATTACTCCGTATAAGGGCGGTGGACAGTGTTACGCATATTTCGTCCGGATTTGTGAATTTTGATTGATTGTTGTCTTTAATTTTGATTGTGGGCCACGAAAATAGATTATGAATCGTTTCTCAGTCAATACAGCCAAATCAATTTGCAACGACCTATTTCGGTCAAGAGGAAATTGAAATCTGTGGCGCTTTATGATCAAAATAAACTCAATTACTATAAAAAATATGAATAAGTTTATTGATTTTTGCTTAAATTAACTAAGGTTTCAGGAACATTTACATTTCCTTTGGAAATATCAAAGAAGGTGCATGAATAAAAATAATCATGTTATTAACAATGTGCACCCAAAATTTACTTTTTGAAATATATGTGTCTTGATTATTTCTGACAAAAGTATTTTTTTTATTTTTGCTACAAACTCATTACAGTGAACTGGAATTGGCATGGGATTGCCAATCCATGGGACCCCCCATTGTGCACTGTGCAGTGCCTCCCCAGTACCTCTTATGGTTACTTACTCTCATGATAATAAATCAATTATATAGGAGGTTATATCTATTCTTATCCTTCCAATAATTCTTGTCTATTATTTAAAAGATACAGAACCTACTACTTTCGTAGATAAGCATTAACCGTTACGACGGACTCAAAGACAGTGGTGGCTTTACTAAAATCGTTAATTCAACTGTTAATATTTACACACACAAACAATATTTTTAACCCTTGAGTTACAATAGGTACTAAAGTAAGGCATTTAAAATCTTTTAACTTTATGTTTTAAACGGCATATAAAAAGGTGTGTGTTCAATACTGAAGCAGACATTTAATTTTAATCTTTATTAGTTATATTAACTATATTAGGGAATATTTAGTAGATAAAATATTGCCAATGTGGTTCTATCTAAACACGAAAACAAACTTCAACACGAAAGCGCTTAAGCTTGACGGCGTAAACTGTCTTGATTTAAAGAACTAATAGCCTAGGACTGTTGATGACGAAACTGTAATTAAGACTCCCATAATTAATCTAGATACTCTGAAAGTTACGTTCCTATACCCAACTATATTCAGTTCAATAGTTTCAATTTCAAAGAGTTATAAAGCCAATCGGTTTGTTTAACGTTCTTGGAGATGCTCCCGTTTTGATGTATCTTGAAACTAAGACTTGTTCAACTTAAACCGTTTCTCAGCGGCGACGACAGTTGCTAGCTTCTGTTAGAAACACAAAGAGCTTTTGCACCGATTTTATGGCCGCCAGTTTATGAAAACTGTGATAAAGTGCTATAGAGATTTAATATGAAGCTGGCCTAACGTCTTAAACTTAAATCGTTAGGAACAAGTTCCTGTTTAGTAATGACACACATTAAAGATGATGTTTCACAAGCATTTACTTTTATTTGTAATTGGTTACTACCCAAACTCCTAAATTAAATCTATATAAAAACCCCTGTTAAACAATTTGTGACGTCGCGTCGTCAGCAATGTCCAGGTGCCCAGTATTGCTTTTTTTATACAAATTGGCTGGATTCCGATGTCAAAAACTGTTTAACTGGAGTTTTTATATAGATTAAATTTATGCAATTATTTCTTTCTGTTTAATTCTAAGGTATTTTTGAAGGCGGTTTTATTAACTAAGAATAATTAATTTATTGCTTTTTAGTTGTGTTTATATAAAATCACCTAGAACTTTCGAAAAGCGAATGTACGAGAGACTAAAAAATATATACCCAAATCGCTTCAAGTGTGCCTATAAAATTTTAAGAGTTCCCTCGATTTCTCCAGGATTCCGTCATCAGATCCTTGCCTGATGACTATGTGACCACCTTTGAAGTAATACCCTTTCCAATAAAAACAAATTCCGAATCGGTTCAGGCGTCTTCGAGTTATCAGGGAACATACATAAAAAAATTCCGACGAATTGAGAAACTCCTCTTTTTTTAAGTCAATTAAAATCGTCTTGAAAAGAAATGAAAATAAACTACGTCCAATTACCGGACAAATATTGATCAAACCCTGACCTTTCCTTACTAATACAACTTTACAACTAACAAACTTTCATTACCCTTATGTGTAAGTAATTAGCTAATATTGACGTTTGAATAAATTTCTACTTATATAAGAAAGAGGCTGAACGTCGTCGAGAGGAAATGAACAAACATTATCTACTGGAACTTTTCAACGGGCGAAGCGGAAAACTTAACTATGAAAGTCAGCTAAAAGTACTTTGTTAACGCGCAAATAAATAAAAAAAGATTTATTTTGAGCATGCGATTTATTATCGTGATTGATGGATGGATACTTACTTAAGAATCAAAATGCAGCGTTGAAATATTAATTTTCGGTTCAGCTTTCTTTTAAATCGAAAGCTTTTTGTATTATACTTTTCATCTTTTAAGAAACATAATATAATGACCATTATAAATGTTGCCTAGGTATTACTGGCTTCGTAAAGTTTATAATTTCATTAATATTCACTCCAAAAATTATGTTCATGTGATCGAAATTGGTCACGCAGGTTAATACCGCTGGCGCCTTTTTATATAAATCGATGTTAATTTATTTAGGGGTACAAATGTATGCGATAATCCCCTTGGTAACTAAAAAAATTACGTGCAAAAGTTATTTGGCTGTGTCATTATTTTATTGCATTTAAATGTCGGTTTAGATTTCATATTGCTTATTCATTAAGAAGAAAAGCAACGGTTACGGGTCAAAATCCTTATAAATAGTTCAAAATATCTAATGGACAAAAGATTTCTATGTAAGGGTGATCCGACTAAGCATAACATTACTAAGAATATATTTAACTCATAGAAGTATTTCGCCTTGCGTGTTATATTGGGTCCTTACCTATGAAATTGGTGTTTTTTTTCTCTCTTGGTATTTTGTCTGTAACTATTAAGATTCAGAGTATTCCTAAAAAATAATTACCTCGTCTAAAAATAGACTATATTTTTGAGCTCTTTTGATTTGTTTTGATAATTTGTTGTAAGTTTAATTGTGTTAAAATTGGACACGGAGACAACTCTTTTTAAGTGCCTCCCGAATACATCATTTTATTTGCATTCACTGAAAAACGATAAATAATTTTTATGAAGTGTAAGTGTGACATATAACTAAAGCTTGTCTAATGATAGATGCCAAATATTATTATCTTTGGATTTGTCGTTGTGAAGAAAACTGAAAAAAATTTAGTATGGAAAATGCAGAATTCCCCAAAATCTCCATACAAAACACCAATTTCATAGGTAAGGACCTAATATTTCGCATAGTTCAATACATGTAATAGGGTATTAGCTGTTATGTATATGTTCGGTTCTGGCGCTGGTAATGGTAAGTAGCGTGAGGTTGAAAACTGTGAAGTTATTTTGTTTACACTTTCAGAAAAACAATAATGTGAATGAGGTCTCTTTGTCGTTCGTCCTTTTAAACTAGTTTCAATAGACTCGACTTGAATTAAACTTTGTAAGAATCCAGTATAACTATATTGTTTTTTATTCTTGAGATATGGCTATGGATGGAAGCTAGAAACCTTATAAAATATTGAAAATTAAACACGCAAAAAACGGCCTGTTTATACTCTGTATAAATATTATAAATTGGGATCGTTCAAGTAAATCGCAAACATTTCAACTAAGTGCCAATCGTAAATCCAGCGCGTGCTTCTGGCAGATGTGTCGTTTTTGCGTAATTCCATTCAACTTCTCTATTTTCAATGAATGGTTGTTTGGAATTTGAGATGCCATAAATTTAGTAAAACTTTTGGTACATTAATCTTGATTTATCTACTTAATGTTTTCGAATCTCGATGAATTTAGTTTTGTATCACTATTATTGTTTAGGAATAAATTATTTGCACCGTTTCTTTTACACAGCTTAAACTAACTAAAAAATTTACTACATTTAATTACAGATTCGTATTTGATATGCCAGAATAATAAAAGTTTTTTAAACCCCTTATAAGATAGTAACAACGAGCATTTCAAATGAACACGAAAGCTACAATACATTGCATCCAGGATTCTACTGAGTGATTTTAATTATTTTTACATATATTGGTATCGTCCGGTAAGTGCTAAGAAGCTTCGAATAAAATCACAATTTCCATTTCTTGCATTAACAAAACCAATATGTCAAGCTACGCACACAGAGGGCGGTCTGGTATTAGCGACCTAAATTCATTCCACTTACAAAAATGTTCCAAGAAATCTGTCCACTATGTACACTCACTTATTGGAATATTTGTAATGTGGAGGATGGATATTGGATACATTGTTTTTGTAAAAGATTTGTGGTTGAACCAATTGGAATTATTTCCTACGATATTTAAATTGTTACTTTATTTAATGGTGTACAATATATTTTTTTAAAATGTTATTAATAAATATTTTCTTGGTAGATTATATTTAGGGGATAAGATAAGGTAGGGTTTTATGTCAAGGGTGACATATTGAATACCAAGCGCAAAGCAAAAAATAAAGCAACCCGAGATTAAGACACTTTTATCCCCAAAAAAGTATACTCTAGTAATACAGCCAAAAACAGTAAAAACCACAAACACGTAAAACAAAAATAAAATGCTAAATAATAAACAACAAGCAAATACAATAAACAGAAAAAAAGCAAAAAAACGTGCTTTAATTTAATAGCATGTTTAAATTAATTAGATTTACGCTTGTTCCAAAGCCGTGAAAACGGAAAATTAACTAGACAATGGTAAGAAACCGAGACATAATGGAAATATCTATTGTTTGCGAACACAGGTGATCGCTGTGACCGTCAAGAGGTAAAAAGTTAAGGGAAAAATCAATAAATTCGACAATGGTACCCATTCAGTTCATTTTGGTTACAATTTGCAAAATCAGTACAAATCTTTTCGAGACAAAAATAGTTGAGATTGATTTAGGCTGTTTAAAGTTAGGAATATTCAGAATATGCCCAGAAAATCTCCCACTGGCGCAAACCCCGACCTAGTGTCCGTCTAGGTCGGGAAGCCCTGGGAACGGCTCGGAGAGTTGCTCCGGCAGGCCTCCTCCCACAGAAGGGCAGGAGAGGGTATATCGGGGAGTTTTTGTGGGTAGTGCTAATATTTCAGGTGAGTCCCACACACGCCTACCGGTTACCCACCGGTAGGTACGGTCCGTAAATGGATGCCTCCTCGTAAAAAATAGGCTCTTTAAAGTTGAAATAAAGTAAAAAATCGCGTGTCGTTTTAAATTTACGAATATTTTTGTTGATATTTTCACATTCTAAATTTAAATTACTTTATTCCCTAGGGAAATTTGATTACTTTGTTTCCCGTGGGGATAAAATTTTGCTTTGTACAGAAGTTACATGACAATAAAGCGAGCTCTATGTGCAGGTGGTATATAAAAATACTTTTAATGGTAAATACAACGCACGCCATATTTTTTAAAAGCCGAAAGGATAGTTAACGTAATGCTACGAGACGTGATATTGTGAGTAAATCCAACATACTATCTTTATTTACATTCACAAATGCAGTAAATACATTTGACTTTGAAGACGCACTTTAGATGTAGAAACACAGTCACATTACACATACTTACATTATAGAAATTGCTCTCAGCGGCCGTCTTCCAGAGGCTGTCTTGCGATTAGGATAAATAATTATCGTTTTTCTATTATACAGTCATACTTTTTTTTTCTATTTAATATATTTGCAGACGAATGAAGTATGAAGTATCTACATCTAGTTGCTTACAATTCCCACAAACATTATTATGCAAGAAATTATTATCTTGTACTTTTGGTTTGAATTACAGAGTGGTTATGGATTTTCTATAGTGCTCGGTAGCGGCCAATAAGAGTTGCTAGTCGTGGGTGTAATGCACCTCAGCCCACCCCTTCGGGAATATAATCGGCAAGGTAATATTTATTTATGTACGTATTTTAACATTTTTTTTACTTAGGACAGGTGAGCTGGCTTTCATCTGACCTGATGGTAAGTGACGATATGACCTTTATTCCTCAATAACTGAGCATAATCATAATCGCGAGCAATGCAGAAGGAACTCCACAACTTTGGATAACACATGTTTTGTTTAGTGAAGTTTACCAATGGGTCATCCATCACGATTCACAGATCACTGACGGTATTTCTGGAGTGCAACCTGGCGCATGGCATCGACACTCTGCAGATGGCTCTGATTAACACATTCGCTTATAAAATATTTTTCAACAATAATACATTACATTGTCTACATTACCTTCTTTAAGTTAAAGATTATCACTTCACAATTTAAAGAAGAATAGTCAGGATATACGTGTTTATACCTACTAAGAACAATTTTTTTTTCGTATTAACGCCAAATGAACCCGCATGAGGCTAGCAGCGCCCCCCTTATCTTTACCTAATTTAAAAAAAATATTTAGGATCGGACTATCTTTAATAATACCACCACGTGACCACGACATAATATCGATATCGAATGTTACATCATAATTTTCTTTTGGTGTCTATGCCACGTTTGATATCTTAATCATTTTTTTATTTTTACTGTCTCTACTGCCACTAACCATTTCCTCAATAAAGCAATGTAAAATTTGTAGAGAAAATCGTTAGTAGTTCAGTCCGCTGTGTTGAAATAAATTAATTAATGTAATTAAATATAGACCATTAGGGTCTAATAAGTACAGTTTTATAAGCACAAAATCACATGTAGGTCAGCATTTACCAGTATCGATGTATTACATACACTTGATACTCATGCCAATAAGCTTAAACAATGTGGAATATATTACAGAGCTTTTGAATGTAATTAGTTATGCCATTATAATTCTTGGCGACTTACAGTCAGGCAACTTTAACTAAAAAATTTAAATATACCTAGATGTCAAGGTGATATAAATCAATATGTAATGTTCCAATGCATATAGTTTCTTGTAAGTTTTTTGACTGTTTTGATAGTTTTTTTTCATACATAGCCAGGAGCTTCGTCCAATTCGGTATAAACTAATTTGGCCGGAAATTTTCAGGCAAAATAAGTAGGTAGAAAGTATATACGGAATTCAACAATCGCATCACTAGTAATATTGTGAATTATTGTTATAAATACAATACGCAGCCGGGTAATATAACATAAAAAAAATAAAAAAATTAATAACATGCGTAAGGCGTCAAACGCATTACTTACGTATGTTGGCATAGTAAGTTATACGAATGGCCGATTAAATCAGTACTACATTCGCAAGCCGCTGATATGTAATAAAACAAGTCATCAATATGTAAAAAAATATTTTATGTGGTATTTGAGACTCCGTATTACAAAGTTTAAATAGAGTTATACAGCATGCTACAGATCATCAGGCTACAACATTGTTTTTTGCACTTGATATAGAAGTTTTTCTATAGTTAGTGGTTCTGTTGACTGTACGATCAGTTGAGAAGAAACCAAAATACAGTATAACCTAGAATTTATAACATAATGTCTACCGCTTTGATATATTTTAATAAAAGCATCTGTATGCTTTTATCAAAATTACCTATGCATCGAAACGCAGAAATTCTAGTCTGAATATTTCATTCAAACAGACGCAATTTCACAAGTCACAAGGCGATACGTATTTGTAATCTTACTATATTTACGAGTGTTGATGTAGAAATTTGATGTAATGTACCTTAGTCATGGTTTAATACTAATCTAAATCTTATAAATGTAAAAACAAATCTGCGATTTAGAAATTCTTTAACCGTAAAATGGTATATTATCCCAAAGACTGTTATAGATTGTTTTTGGTAAATAATATTCATTTAGAAAAAAAATAGTGGGAGGCGAACTTTAATAAGAACTTCATACGGTTATGAAATAAAAAAATTGTCAGTGTAAAGTCCCTTTGAGATACGCACGATGTGCTCTTATAAAATTATATGTAATGTAAATACAATGTTGGTAGATAGGTCTGTTGCTCGTAAAATGTGGTGGCCTTCGCACTAAAACCGAAATATAGTATTACATTTATAAACCACTTTGCCTCTCCGATTTGAGCACACGAACATAAAGTATCAAAAATAAACATTTTAAATGTAATAAAGTTATAAATAATATTCACACTTCATAAATAGGTACTTCTTTCATGTCTTCGTTTTAATTTGCATCTGCGTATATAATGGGTTCCCATTTTTGTAAAATGCATTTCAGTCTTGTGACGCCCATCGCTGGACAAGCGGTTTATGGAGCTGATATAATTATGGCGGGTCTTGGGTAGAGCGGTCATCTGGCCGTTCGATAAAGATTGGTCTCCTATTCGAGGCAAAAATTGCAAGAGATAGGGCATAGTGTGACCCCGCGAATCTTAAGCGTCCGAGTAAGAGTTCTTCCACAGATATATATTGGGTCCTTACCTATGAAATTGGTGTTTTTTTTCTCTCTTAGTATTTTGTCTGTAACAAGATTCAGAGTATACCTAAAAAATAATTACCTCGTCTAAAAATAGACTATATTTTTGAGCTCTTTTGATTTGTTTTGATAATGTGTTGTAAGTTTAATTGTGTTAAAATTGGACACGGAGACAACTCTTTTTAAGTGCCTCCCGAATACATCATTTTATTTGCATTCACTTAAAAACGATAAATATTTTTTATGAAGTGTGATATTACACATATTACTAAAGCTTGTCTAATGATAGATGCCAAATATTATTATCTTTGGATTTGTCGTTGTGAAAAAAACTGAAAAAATTTTAGTATGGAAAATGCAGAATTCCCCAAAATCTCCATACAAAACCTAAAAAAGGATCTAATATATCGTTTACTTGTGATTTTTTCGCCTTATCTGGTGAAATGTGGGTGTTTTAACACCTCTGCCTACCTCTTCGGGAAAAGAGGCGTGATGATATGTATGTATGTAAGTAATGATTTTTCAAAGGATAAATAAGGCGAGGAATAAGTAAAAAAGCCCAACAAAGTGATACAAGCTTGTACAGGCTACGATTAACGATTACCATGAGACGGGTCATATTATATCTTTTTTTATATTAACAGGGGGGGCAATCGAGTAGACGGTTCACCTGATGGGAAGTGATTAACGCCGCCCATGGACATTCACAAATGCGTTGCCCTTTAGAAGGTTTGAATGTTTGTTAACCAATGTTATACTTTAAAAAGTAATTAGAACTAATAAAAGGTTTAAGAATACGTACAAATTTTATAAGTGTAAAAGTAACTCTGTCTGTCTATCTATCTGTCTGTCGGTCTCGCTTTCACGTCAAAATTTAATAGAAATTGGGCACACACAGCCAAGAGCCTGAGAAAGGACATAGGCTACTTTTTATCCCGATATTCCCATGGGAACGGGTACCGCGCGGGTGAAACCGCGAGAAGCCACAAGTATAAGTAATAGGTAACAAATGCCCAAATGTGACTCAACGCATTATTTTCGCAATCGATCCGGGTTAGGTCCAATCTATGCGGGGTTGTAAAAGAATAATGAATGGAGGGAGAGTGGGCAACTCGAGTGAACAAGTTTTACAGTCGATTGCTACTAATAAGTATAGCTAAATTGGAAGTCTGTTATGAGTCGCAGTAAAGTTTCGTCCCTTGCCTTTTCCTTGGGGTTACCGATTTCATTTGTGATGGATATTGTACCAGGAACATTTTGATCAACTTTCTAGATTATGGATTTTTTCAGTGGATTATAAATGTTTTCATCAAATACTTTTGCAGGGAGCACAAATCTTCCGTCTTCATTATATTAATATTCTTATCTGGATCTATTGCTTTTTTCAACATAAGAAATAACCTGTCCTTTTACCTATTTATAACTTCAGTATAAAAGCACTGTTCTACCATATTATTATTATGGATGAAGGTATAATATTTATAGGAATTTTATTTTATACTGGGTCTAAAACGTCATGAAGCCAGTAAAATGCGATAAAATGTCTAGGGTGTAGCTAAAGATATCAGACTGGAGGAAAAATTATTAAGGCGTTATAAATTCTGTAATTATAAAAAAATAACATAACATCATTACTCCTACATTCCCGACAGGGTAGGAAAATGATGATAACACTGATGCCATTAACGCATTTATAACGAATCTTGGAATCGGCTAGTTGAAAAACAAACTGGAAATACTAATTATAAATTATGAAACTCGTCCGTCCTAATCCTATATTCGGCCCACTGCTGGGCGCAGGTCTTCCTCATGGAAACCAACACATGAGGAGTATGGATCGAAACACCACCAATGGCCCAATGCGTGTTGGTGGGTATAAAGGATTAACGTGCCTTCCAAAGCATAAAGGAGTTCAAGATCAAAAAGCTTCGGCCACCCATTCACGGTCTGACCATGGCGGGTAACATTGTTTTTGATATCGAAAGTCAAAGCGTACTTACATTTACGCCACCGAGCTCAGAAATATATAACTAATTATAAAAAATAAGATAACCAGTACCCAACAGACAATATACTAAATGGAATACAATTTGTGTGGAATTATCGCTACAAACATATTATTATGAGGCGTGTCAAAATTTCTTCTAAAAATACCATCTTTGGTAAACAACTGAAATATAGTAGTTTTTTACAATAATTAATAACCAAAGTAATGAATAAATACCTGTTTAATAGACACTTCTTCTTGTCCATATGTCTCAGCCACCACGAAGTCCAAGGAGTGACCCAAGGGCCCCAACAACTTCTCATTCACCTCGTCTACCGCCATGGATATTGCACCTATAAAGACGGAAGTTTTAATATTTTCTTTCAACATTTTGCAAAGGGCTTGTCATTTTGCAAAGGGCTTATCATAACTTTGACGACCTCCGTGGTCGAGTGGTCTGTATGCCGGTCTCAAGGCGTCGCCATCTCGAGAGGTTCTGGGTTCGGTCCCCGGTGGGGGCAAATGTTTGGGTGATGAATTTTCAAGCATTTGTTCTCCAGTCTTGTATGTTATATATATATATATATATATATATATATATATATATATATATATATATATATATATATCCAGGATATTTATTATTGTATTTATCTATTAATTATATAAATCCGTTATCTAGTTTCCGTAACACAAGCAGCATTAGTTGCTAGTTGATAGGTGTGAATGTTTAAAAATAAAACTAAGTACGGACAAAGATAAAGTTTTTTTGTCACTTTTCTACAATAACTTATTTTGTTTTTGTTTTAATTGAAACCAAGGCTTTAATGGAACACATAAATTGGAATCACTGATGAAAAAAATATGGGTTATGTCAGTGACTTTAGTCCTATGACGAATATGCTCATTTTGTCCCTATGTCGTAAATTAGTACCGAGCATAGCGCTCTCCATGGCGCGCTGAGCGACTTTAAAATTGTGGACAAGTTTTTTTGGTAATTGTCCACGTTTCCTCAGCATAGGTCATTACTGGTAGGACGATTGATTGGTGAGTATAATAAGTTTGAAATATTAGTTCGATATTCATAATATCATACATGCGCTTGTTAATCTGAAGAAAGTTATGTTGCCATGCACATGACACCGTCTTCAGCCTATATACGTCCCACTGCTGGGCACAGGCCTTCCTCATAGAGAAACACATGAGGAGTACAGGACATAATGTAAGGCAAATAATAATAATAATAGTAATAATAATAATATAATAATAATTGTTAATTGTATTAAGCCGCCACCAGATCTCTGCTTTGCCTGATGGTTGACTGATAGAGAGCGATATTAGTCGTTAAGTCCGCCATGTGTACATTTTCTTTTTGTAATGGGCATGAAAGCTTAAATAAATAATAAATAAATAAATAGCACACGGCTTACTAAAAATGAGAGGTTCACGCGTAGATTGAACCGTTGACCTCACGTTTGAGTTACCGTTTTTTAAAATCAGCACTCGTTAAAATAACGGAATAAAAATCTTTGCGGCCACGCTTTCTGAGTAAATTGTGGTATCAGCAACCCCATATTTTGTAAACAGTGGCGGTTGTGGCATGTGTATATGTAATTTGTGTTTGTGAATTTATGATTTTGTGCTTATATAACTTGGACAGATTGATAAGCCTGACGTAGTGATATGTGTTATAATTTAGCAGCTCTGCCAAGTGTTGCCAGCGATTAATCGGTGCAATCTGGCAATCCCTGGCAGCTAACTAAGCTGTCGCAAGTTTCATTGTCTAAGCCAAGATAGCGTATTTTCGCGTGAAGCTGTAGTGGTAATAAAGCATTGAACTACGAGTACTAAGTTTATTTTCTTTTTTTTTTATTCATCGTTTTTTACGTCTGGTCTTTATAACGAAACACATGATCAGTGTGACCGCAAAACGATCAGCATGGACAACATTTTTTTCCTATGTTTTTTGTAACTCGAGGTCGCGGGTTCGATCCCACCGCCTGCACCACTGAGATTGAATAAAACTTAAGTACAGTTGATGGTGCATATCACTTGCCTCGCACTATGCCCAGTGCATGGCTACAGGCTCGCTGTTACATCGGGACTTAGACCTATCAGAAGAAAAGTGCGTGTTTAACACCACTGCCTACCCCATCGGGGATAGACACGTGATGATATTATGAGTATTCATTAATTCCTTTTCACTGATTTAACTGGCAATGAAAATCATTTGGCTTCGTACTTAAATATTGGGTCCTTACCTATGAAATTGGTGTTTTTATTCTGTCTTAGCAATTTGTCCGTAACTATTAAGTTTCAGAACATTCTTGTAAAATAATTGGCTCTTCTAAAAATAGACCACATATTTGAGCTCGTATTATTTAATTTGATAATTTCTTGTAAGTTTAATTGTGTTAAAATTAGACACAAAGACAATTATTTTTAAGTGCCTCCCGAATACATCATTTGATTTGCATTAACATAAAAACGATGAATATTTTTTATGAAGCGTGTTCACACACACATTGCTAAAGCTTGTCTAATGAAACATGCAAAATATTATTATCTCTGGATTTGCAGACATCTCCATACAAAACACCAATATTATAGGTAAGGACCTAATACATCATATGGTAATTTTGCCGTAAAACTTTAACACCGTACCATTAAATCTGTAGTGTAAATATGTATATAAGCACTCGCCCTCTGTTAGATAGAGACTTGAACATTTCAAGCGAAATATTTTTGGGGATTTGTGCGTGATGACATGTTATATAAAACAATGGTTAATGGCCATCACATGGCTCATTGTTATGGCACCCTGTCCCTTACAGCTCCTGTTGTGTGCGAAATAATAACGAGATATATTTCAGCAGCTCCGTGTAGTCCATATTGTGTTGGTCATGATTATTTAGGGCCGGTTCCACCTCTGAATAGTCCTCATCCAACAGATAAATTCGAAACGAAAAATTCGTAATTAACTGACAATTTCTCAGGAGCTTAATTGAAGGAGGTGAAACCCTTCATCGTCATTTTCATTTTAGCTGAGAAACGCCCACTGCTGGAAATGAAGTACGACAAATGACTCTAGACTATTAAGTAAAGGAGTCCGAATTAATGTGTAGTTCGTCGCAAATATAAACCCTTTAAGGTGTCTATCCACTACACTGAAACACCATTGCCGTGCCAGGACTGCTGTAGAAATGTATAAGAATATGCTGCTCGGTGAGTTTCTTTCATACATTTCTATACATATAATATTTTTTCGTCTAAAATAGCCATAGTACTGTTATGGGTATGCTCCGGTGTAGTGGAAAGAGTTTTAAAATTGTATATTAAATTTTTATCTAATGTATTCACTGAAATACCTCCTCATGAATACCTATTACTGTAAACATTTCGTACAGCATTCCTTGTGAAGTGAGAATGTAGAGAATCGCGAGTAAAATAATGGAAATTCTAATGGAAATCCTATGGACATGTTTACATCAAATTTGTGAATAAAAACATTAATCAGTCATGAAAATCAATAACTTTTTATTAAGTTTTAGTTTTTTTTCAGCAATCACTGATTATAAAATAATATCTAAGGTAGAGAAATGAACAGGATTTGAACATTAGTCATTAAATATAAAGTCTATTAGAATACAACAATAAATTAAGTCCCGATTAAAGTCCCAACTCCCAGACTCCGGTGGTGACAATATGTCTGTGATGCATATAATAAGTACCTACTTATCTGTTTAGAGTCGGAAGGATCTTCATCATCATCAGTCTACATTAGTCCATTGCTGGAAGTAGGCCTCCCCTAATGCCATTTAAAAAAAAATTCATTTAATATGTTTAAGCAGTTCACAGAGGGAGCTATAAAATACATTAATGTATATTAAAGCATAATTCATCTCAATACATCTTTCCATAGAAATCATCAGGAGGACACACACGAGAGCTATAATGTAAGTTATACATTTTCGTATCTGAAGATACCTACAGAGCGATGCGAAGATATACATTTATAATATAGAACATCTTAATGCATCTCAATACATTTTCGTATCACACACAACAAACAAACAAACATTTCTCTTTAAAGAGGACGTTCCAAATGTTGTGCCCGCGACGGCGTCCGCGAGGCTATTGATTTAACGTTGTCAAAATAGTTTGCGCAGTTATAACACATATATTATTTTACAATGAGTTCAACATTTCATTCCCACGGGAAAATTTTGTTTTTGTTACTTAGCAAAAACGTAGGGAACATTAAGCACACACAACATTAAAAAGATTCGTTCTTCGGAAGCTTTACTTTTTCGCATGTTTGTATTATTTTTCTTGATATTGTTTTTAATTAGATCATGAAAAAAACGTTGATTTTGTCATATTCACAGAATTTACCGCCTGATAATTGAGCATAAAATATATTTAACTATGCGATTTTTTTAAACTTTATGTGTTCTTCAATCCACTTCGTTCTGCTTGTGACACATATGGCTAGACGCACATCAAATTCACAACAACTCAGCTGAAAAGTGCATTTATTATCCGGACATATACCAATCGAATGAACGGAAAGAAATATTACATTACATGCTATGTGTGTGATACATTAAGCTATCTTATAGCTGGATTCCGGGATGTATACAATAATGTATATTATAATCCGTCTGCGAACAGCTTTTTATAAGGATGTACCTGAAATAACTCTGCCCGGTCTCTGATAGCTGAAGTCTCCTGTCCGCCGCTGGGATCCAGTGATGTAACCAAGCGTAAACCGCTCACACCGCAGCCCGGCCAGCGCTAACACCGCGTACAGGCACACACTCCACTGAAACAATATTTATACACATTAGCCTATGATCGTTGTGTGTAATAACCTACTCTCATCATACTCAGTTAGTACATAGTCTACAAGCATACTTAGCCCTCATTGACTTTCTGATAAAATTCAGCCCAAATTAGAAAAATAATGAATTATTAGAAAAATTAAAACTACGAATATTACGGCTTTATTAACAGAGACAGAGAAATAAAAAAATTATTTTTTTGGTATTTTCCCTTTTCTTACATCCCCCAGACTTGATTTTAAGCATTTTGTTTATATGTACAGACATTCGTCCTCTACAGTTTTATTATATGCATAGATAATAAAGATCCCAACTTTTTTTATATATTACAACAAAGGCCAATCTCTGTTACAATTTCATTATATATGCGTGTTATGTTACACTTATTTTCAGACATTTTCAGTAGGATGTAAGAATGTGTACCTACACAGAGAATGTAAAGTAAAGAGAGCTACCTATTTTGAGTAGCAAGATAATTGTAATAGAAATCACAGTATCCTAGATGCACAGGTTAAGCGCAGAACAGTTCAACTAAGTACTTAGGTAAGTATGTGCAATATTGCTTCCAGTTCAACTTTAATGACGAGTTGAACTTTACATGAAAGCGGTATTAGTTCGATCCCGACAACGCAATAATGACTTCACTGATAATTCACCCTACATGCTCGAAAACTTCCCTGTATTGGTTAAATTATCTCTATTGTGCCTGTCCACAGGTGCTGTGGACTAACACTGAAACACCATAGATAAAATACCTCATTTGATCTGTGTAATGTAATTCACAGGGTCATATTGTAAACAATTTTTTTATAGTTTTATGGATGTCCTATTTTGTTCATCATGCTAGGAAGGCTTGGATATATCGTGAGTGCTCGCCGTGATCACAAATTCACCTGTTCTGTCTTTTCATATCACCAGCACTCATGACACTTGGGTGACCTAAATCCGCATTCATTTATTGCTTTGTTTCAACCACGCTGGAATTGATTCTCTATTTTAATTGAAATTCCACATGATTTACCTACATATACAGAAAAAGATGATATTAACAAAATCAAAAATATCTTTATTTTATGGGCTTGATATACAAACACTTAAAAACGTTAATTTATGAATAAGTGAATCTACCACTCGCTCGGAACGCAGACATCCCCGAGAAGAGCGAGCCAGAAACTCGAGGGTTGCTCTTTTTTTTCACATTTTTTACAATTCTTGTTTTTTATAAATGTTAGGCTAGTACAATCAAATGGGTGAACATAGATTTTTAGCATTATAATCAGGAAGAATATATGAGCACTTGAAACAATGAACGATGTTGAAATTCGCTAAGCAATTAATTAAAAAGCGACTGGCAACATCCCACATTACGAGTCAGCACAATATGTAACATAAAGACGTGTCAATCTGTCCACGCATTTTTATCGTGCAAATATTCCTGAACTGTATATTAAGGACCCTTTTTTATAAAATTTTGTTTTTATTAAGTTTTGTTTTTAACATCAAAATGACCAGCGGTCTGCAGTAAAACAGCTTAAAAAGGAACTACTAATCTAGAAAATCTATGGAGTGCACGTGCAACCAACATTTTTCCAATATTGTCAGCTCGTAAACTGCCCGGGTGGAGATAGGTACGGCTTTTAAACACACGCTCTCCTTAACGTACCCTCACTAGCAGAATTATGGTATCGCCCATAAACACACGCAGTGTGCCTGACAAGGAAATAAATGTGTAACATTCACTGATCAATAAATTACAGATATTTCTTTGTGAGATTGACAAGCAAGTCCTGCCTGAAGTGGTTACCGTAGCGTTTTGAAGATACTTGCTACAACCGCTCGCACTACATTAATTTTAGTGTCAAGAAATAAAGATCTCGATCTACACGTAATAAAGATTATTATAAGTTTTTTTATAATAGAATCAGACTCTCGTCCACTCTGTTAAAAACCAAGAAATGGCGTGTAGTTGACAGAATATGAGTTAAATTCCATCATAGCGGCTCGGCAATGATTACGAGCGGCGCCGGCGGGCGGAGCGGCAGGCGAATTCGCATTTCATTGCTGGCTTAAAAAGACGTTTGTCAATGTCCGCCCGTAGCGAGCGAGTAATAAAATGCGAAATCGCTTGCTGCTCGGCCTGCCGTTCGTACTCGTGGCTGAGCTGTAATGCTCTCTCAATGAGCTCTGACAGCCGTACTCATCGCAGGAACATGACACTACATAAAAATGTTTGTTTGAGAGGCTTCCTAAGTCGAGCGCTTAAGATTCAGGTGGGTACTTAATAGTTTAATACCACTATGCACTGCCAATGTTAAAATGAGATTTTTTTATGATGAATCTTTATTGGTCTTTACGAATAAATTTTTTCGATAAATTTATTTTTGGAATATATAAGGATAAAGTTAGGGGAGCAACCCGAAGTATAGAAAAAAGTATTTTGGCAAAAACTTTGGCGTTCTGATATGGAAGATTTATTGTGAAAAGTCGGTATGGCACAGTGGGCAGTGATGTTCAATAAGCGCACAAATCATTTCAGCACTAATTTCATTCGAAGATAAATTAAGGGTGAGATTTTGGCCGGACTCCATGAACTTTTATCGTTCGTTTTCCTCGTGTTATCATACAAATTATATATCAAATCAGACATTATCTATTTGAGAAAAGGAACCCACTTCAATATACTTTTAGTATAATATTTCTTCTGTATGTTATTTTTAGTAAAATTAGAAGCGATTTGTAAAGTTTCATAATACATGTTTTCACTTTTGTTCACACTACGCAAATAATACCATACCACAGATTATAATTATAAAGGTATAACCATACCTTTAAAGAACAAATAAATTAGAGACCCATTAAACATCTTTTAAATATAATGCAATGAATCATCTTAATGAAAAGTGGCGAGCAAGAATATCAACAAACTACATGGCATTAAACTTATTACACGTTAAGTAGACTGTTGGCTACATGGCAAAAATGTAAAGGTACCTACATAATATAGTAGATAGAGGCACAGCCTAAATGCAATACCTACTAATTATTATCGATTTTATAAAGTTATATTTCATGGTTTTCGGTATTATCTAAAATCAAAAGACATATAGAAATCTCAGCTCCTCTGGGATATTTTTTTCTGACATATTAAAAAATGTGCCACTCGTTAAGACCAGTCATTAAAGTTCACTGCATATTTGCAACATATTTGGACCAGTAAAACTGACATTGTCTTTTATTAGGTGTTTGCTAAACCAATATCGAAACCAAAGCTCTAACTACTCCAACAAGCTCCTCGCGTAATAAATACAAGTGCAATAATCTTCGAATGTCGACCACCAAAACTTGTCTGTCTGGCCACGCAAGCGCCAACCAGTGCATTTGCGCATGCATTGTGAAAGTCGTGATATGTAATTTGTACTTATACGTTTCATACAACCAATTTATAGCACTATTTACACTTATACGGACAAACCCACATTAATGTGACTACAGGTTTAATTCTGATTTTGTAAGCCAGTTAAAAGAAATTAAATGAAATTTGGCTTTTGGTTAAGATTCCTTGATGTTTTGGATAATCTTTTTTGTTTTGTAAAGAATGGGCAACTAATATAGGCAAAAATAAAACTTGTAAAGTAAATTTTACTTTGCGAGAGGAACTTACAATAATTTTCGGGGCTATTTCAACAAGGAGTTTAAAACTTTGTCTGTCTGAAAACTTTAAAAGGATCTACTTAAGTGGAATGGGTAAAAAAATAGATAAGAATAAATTGGAGGATCTAACACCCAGTTGCAGAAACGATCTTTAAAATTTAATGTCGGCATTATCCCTAATGCTCCATTAAATTTATTGATTGAAGTGTCAAAAGAACACCTTAGCGTAGTTTTTACGTTGCACAAAACGACATTAGCACCCTATCAATGCTAAAGAGACATTAGCTAGAACTATTTTGTGTTCCAATTTTAAATTTAATGAACTTTAAAGTTTTAATGTCTCATTACTAAATGTCGTCTTTAAAAAATCTTTGTGCAACTGAGCGTAAGACTACCAAACTTAAAAGCTAATCCTTAAATAGCTCTGTTGAGAAAGAAAAAGTTCTAAATGAGATTTTAGTTTTTTGCACTATCGTAAACTTTCAAACCAAAACCCAGACACCTACCTACTTAATAACTACCCCAAATTCAGCATCATACGCACTGTGTTAGAGATACACATATTTACATATATCATCACGCCTATAAAAACCAAATATAAAAATAATAGTGTCACTATATTTTACATAAACATGACAGGAAGAAAGAAAAACTTATATTTCTCGTAACTGCTAGAGGGACTTCATCTCCGAACTGTTTTTACTACATAACAAAATGGATGTTATTTAAACGGTTAGCAAAGTATTGCAATTTTGGTCAGCAAAAAAATACAATTGATCAGCTAAAAATTCTAATAAGTTAGCAACTTATGAGCAACAGATATTTCAAATTTTTCAGCAAAATAAGTAATTGAGCAGCAACTCAATTTTTTTTTCTCGTGCCAAATTGTTTAATATATATTATGCGTTGATGACACAAATATTGTTTTTAAGGGTGATAAAAAAATAACCTTTACCTAAAATCTATCAGAAAACATTTCCGAGGAATTGATCCTTGATCCTTCATTGATCCTTTTCCTAGACATTTAATATTTCCGGTAGTATATAAAATCTCCTAGATTTTATATAGCTCAAGTAATTATTTTACTGTCCAAATAATTATTTAGCCGCCCAAATAATTAAATGGCTGCCCAATGAATAACTACCGTAACAAAATTAGACAGACAGTTAAATTAAGAGGTATAATCGTAACCGCATTCATAAACGCAACAAACTAGACGGGAGGGCGAATTTTGTATACTTATAAGTTTAAAAATAACTCTCGTGGAATATTTGTGTAACTATGACCGGGTTAGCGCGTGTCATTAATGGGGAGCAGTGTTCGCTATGCAATTACATTAGAGTGCTTTATTATAATAAATACACGTTATCAGTGAGATTTAACCGATAGTTATATGGCATTAGGTTATGTTGATGTAGTCAATTTAGGTAGGTAGCTTTATTTACTGGATAGATAACCACACACTATGAGCAGATGAGTCTAGTCTATGACGAAAAATTAATACTTTGGTAATTTTGTTTTAGTTACTTAAAATATCAATATGTTAGACCGAGGGCTAGCTTGTTGCCACAGGACAGGCGGATGATATTCATAATAAGTTTTTCGTGAGTTTATAAAATTTAAATGGTTCGTATTTTAAGAAATTAAAATCTCATCGAGACTGAAAGACTACCTTCTATTTGCCAACACCGGCAAATAGAAGGTCGGCTACCATTCTTCCTCTTCTATTCTTCTGTCATTCGTCTACTCAGTTTCTACTTCCTATCATCTCATATCACAAATTCAAGAAAATTCAAAAGACTATAGATTTGATATATGTATACCTATAGTAGTAGGTAGGATTTGTAGTAAGCTAGGCTTAATATTAATGAGTTTTATTGTCTTGATCGTAGCCAATAATAGGGCACAGTAGTTAATTAAGGCCATGCAGTTGGCGAAACTAATGTAACAGACGATATCAAGAAGAACTTCTGTTTTCAATGATTTGCATAATGGCTAAGCCGATACTTAATTAACAAAGGGTGGTTGGACGTAGATTAGTGCTATTTAGTATCTCGCTTATCGCTGGGGACACTATCTGCTTACAGAGTTTAATTTATTAATATTTCTAGGAGAAATGTAGGACAATGTTCTTCTTTTATTTAGAGTCATTGCAAAATGATTTTCTCTTATACTCTTCTGTATTTTATCACATTACCACACGCAACCCAATCCATCCTAATTTTACTAACCATATTGAATAGAAAAGTTCTGTTCCATTCCATGTTCGATTCTCTTATACATAGTTAATGACATTAAATACAACATACATACATATAATCACGACTATTATCCCCTAAGAGTTAGTCAGAGACTAGGCAAAATCACCGCAAATGCAGTCTATTTTCATATTCGGCGGTTCACCAAGCAGTGACTGCACTCAGAGTAGAGATGATGTTAACTGTTTAAAAAAATTATCTGTTAAAAATTAAATGATAAATATTTTTAACAGTTAATTTTATCTGTTGAAAATATTAGTTGATATTTTCAATCTAATAATTAAATAAACTGGTTTTTAATTTAAACGTAGCCAATGAATATTATTATATGAAAGCGTAGAATGAATCAATGTACTTGCTTTCATACTTTACAGGCTTAAATTGTCCAGTACCGTGTTGCTAATTAGAAATGTTTACTGATAGTGCCTAAACGATATATTTTTTTGCAGTACATGCAACATGCAAATTTTTCATCTCCAGTTTACTTTTCAAAATGTGTCCAAATTTCCGCCTTTCGTCTAGACATGAAAATAAGCACCAACAAAACAGTTCCGCAACGAAATCACATACGTACGCTTCAACTGACTACTTGCAACTAATAAATAAAAATATTCAATCGAATAAAAATATCAGTAAGAAATGAACTGTTTATTATCATTATTCGATCACCAATACCATTTAATTTTAATACTTATTCCAAAAGCAACAGAACCTAGAATCGAGTGCAATCAAAAAATTTTAATGTTGTCATGAAAAAAACATGCTTAATGAGAAGGCAATTGAAATCAAATTCGATCGCATCAGTTGATCAGCTTAGGCATCGATGCGCCTGGGTCACCTGCCGTCTCGCTCTAACGGGCGCCGGGCTCTCGTCGGCTCACTCACTCAGCTCGGTCCGTTGATATACCTAACTAATATTTTCAACTGCTCGCGGTAAAGTGCCGGGATGTCCGAATCGAATAATGATAATTTTATCAGTTAATGTTGATTTCAATTATTGACTGTTAATGATATTTTTATTTATCTGTTAATTTTAACGAATAATTAATATATTTAACAACTCTAACTCAGAGTGACAGGTGGTGAGCCCGTCGGCGTCGCCGCTATACACTATTGGATGGTTGTGCAGTTTTAAGTCCATTATTCGCCTATAACGACACCCAAAGGAAGATATGGGTTGATAGTATTCTTTAAATGAGCCGTTACCACTCGGCTACCACCATGGCCGTGGCATTAGATACCACCCGTAAAACTTTTTTACTCACCTATTCATATTTTTTTCTTTCATCTTTCAGCGATTATCAATTCACTCGCATTCTAAATTTGTTTAAAGTTCGATAAACACACATTCTTACAGAGTACATCTAGTGTAAGTTTTCATTGTAAAAACGTAACTTTTTTATTTTATTTTTTATGGAAAACGTGTTGAACGCCTCTAGCGGAAAGTAGTTGAAATCAGGTTTCCCATAGCAATAGATATACTAAGAAGTATAGATCGCTATTCCCATACATGGGTTTTTAGTTCGTCTAAAACTTATTATTGTTGCTAATTCCGCTAGTATAGTAAACGCCACCTAACGTAATAGGTAAGTCGAACGAAGGGGTCTTCGTTAGGTGGCGTTTATTATACTAGCGGAATTACTTAATTTATCTATACCATAGCTAAGAATGTTACGTTTTTACAATGAAGACTTACACTAGGGGTACTGATTCATAATTATTGTGCGAAACAAATGAAAAATACTAGGTGAGTAAATTACGAGTACTAATGTTAAAGCCTAATTCTAAAATAAGAAATATCCTTCTTACTACATTGTTAACAGCTTATCCATATGACTACACAAACCTACATACAGGGACAAACTTTTTTGTACAAACTTCGTTTACAGAGTTGGCTTTCGCAAAACTGCAATAACTATTAAAGTAATAAATAAGTACATACCGAAATATTCAATCAGTTTTGATGAGAGTTAGATACATGCAAGATACCATCAAAATTTATCACGATGTAACTTTCACACGTTCATCTTACAAGTAAATCCGACCATAAATCTTTTACAACCGATTAATTACGAATTCCTATCATTGGCATACAGGTAGAGGTACCTACTTATTATGCGCGCGAGATTGCCCCAGGTTATCAACTCACTGTAACAATTTACGATTCATATGATTAACTACCCATTAAACAAAACATTTTATTCCATTCAAATTGTGTGGACTTTATAACGCGTGTCTGTATTTCCAATGACCTTTTTTAATTTATTGAACTACTAGCTTTTTCCCGCGACTTTGTCTGCGGTGACTATGGTTTTTTAACTATCCCACGGAAACCTTTAAATTTTCCAGAATAAAAAGTATTTAAGATGTTTTCCAGGGATATAGGTATCACCATGCAAAATTTTATTGAAATCGGTCCAGCCATTTCGGAGATAAGCCTGTACAAACAGATAGAGAAACAAAAAATTAAAAAAAACAGTGTTTGGTATTTTCTCTCTTTTTACATCCCCCTGACTTGTTTTTAAGCATTTTTTTATGTACAGACATTCGACCTCTACAGTTTTATTATTTGTATAGATATGGTGGTTAATGAAGTTTGAACTAGGTAACTAGCTTGCAGTCTGTATAACAGAGGAAAAGTAAATGATAGTACATAATTAAGAATAGTTTGTCTTTGAAAACATACTATATACTACTGTAGATACTATTTTAGGCGGATATACATTGAATGAAATATTTGCTAATTATGAACCATTACGAATTGTTAATCAAAATTTATCAATCAATCTACTCATTAGATTTGGTTTGTGCATGCATATGTGCATTGTGCATTTCTTTCAGTCAGTTATGTCAATCCAATCGTAATCGCAATAGATTCGTTTACGAAACATAAACGCAAAAAATCATAATTCAGTCACCGAGAAATGTATGTTTTTTATTAAATTAGGTCACAAATTCAGCACAATTGCAATTTAGTATAATTAAATTGGTGTGTAATTACAAGATCATGTTTATGCATAGATTAAGTTACAATACAATAGAGCTTACTTAGGTAGGTACCCTTCTTCGGATCAAAATAATCCCTTTCATCTAATTAAGGATTGCCTTCGTTTCAAGTAATGAATTTGTTAAGTAAGTAGGTAGGGAGCTAACTGTTAATCTGTGTTAGGTTGCTTTACATAATTGAGTGGATGGTTATTTCCTTTAAGAATATATAAGGGAAGTAATTATTTGGGCAGTAATTTCAATATTTGGTTAGCAACAAAAAGGTCAGCCGAAAAATCCTTTGGGCAGCAAACAAATATTTTGTCAGCGATATAATTAAATATCTCAAAAATCTAATTAGCAATATCTCCTGCCCAATTAGTTATTTTGCTGACCAATTTAGAAATATTTGCTGCCCATAAGCTGCCGTCCAATTAGTTATTTTAACTGATCATTTGTATTTTTTTTGCTGATGATAATTCGAATATTTTGCTAACCGTTTTCTAACACACAAAATATAATAACAACACGTAAACACGAGTCCGAGACGAGTTAAAAATATAATTATAAAAGGGTAAAGCGCAATGATATTCCGATATCGGAAGCGGCATAAGCTACGGTAACTAATAAACACTTAACATCAAGTGGGGTAGACGCTGACTAGCCATTAGAACCTTAACTAACGACAGTTTGTCTATTTTATGACTCATTACATTCTTATTAGGTACTTTTATTTTATTGCTATCAGAAAGGAAAGCATCCTTTATTACTGTTAGCTGCTTGTAGGAAGACTACTTTTTTATACTCTTTGACATCTATGTTTCTATGCCATTTTGTACTAGCCTTATCATGTTGTATACCTCTGTCGTATCTGTTTTATAATAATTGTTGCCTTACATTATTGGCTTCTGTTATCATATACATCCTAAATCTTCCTCCGAAATATATTCATAATAAGAAGTTTTTAATTCCTACAAGTTTTAAGTAACTACCTAATTCTTAAGTGTATGGGTGGTGAAAAATATATTTATTTATTTATTTTTATTTAATAGTTTATTGTACACAACAATTAAACAGAAACAACACATAAATAAAATAGAAAGTACAAAGGGTGTGGCTTATATAATATAAGATACCTAAAGTAGGCAATTAAAAGTATTTAGTGAAACTCAGAAACTTACTCAGTAACATTTATTATTTTTATAATAGATAGTGCCTAGTGTAGCCGAGATTACAGATTTATGAGATTGCGCTATTATCTCAGATATCATATTCGCAATAACTGTACGGTTGTATATTGCTGATTATTACGTCGGACTTGACCTGCCCAGTGTTTCTTCTACTATTCGCCAGTAAGAGCTACGTAATTTTCCAATAATCGAAGAGGTCGATAAGAGAACGATAATGCCGCGGCATTGACATAGATCGGCGCCATCGCAGCATCGAATCGCCGCGTGCGCACCATCACGCTAACTTAGGATAACATGAGACAATGTTCAATACAAAAGGAAAACAGGCTTATGTATTTATGTTAATATTGTATGCAGATATAACTGGACTCATGTATTACGTATGTTACATTGATAAAGCGCGCGCTAGTAGACAAAATGGAAAACCAAAAAATTTTTATTCTATGCAGTATGTTTAGTTCTACATTTTACAAAAAATGGTTATGATCTGCATCACTTATTTATATAAACAATATCTACCAACATTAAAAAAACCCATTAATGTTGTTTGACACATTTTCTTTTTAAATCCATGTGTTTACCCCTGTTTACCCATGTTAGGTCTGTCGCTAAAAAGTGACACAGAATGACAGACGGCTTACTTACGTGACGAACCACGCTCGAGACAAGTGAATTTAACCTCACGAACATTTGTAAGATCTTACAGTACAAATTATATGACAAAATTAATATTTCTCCGTGGTTGAGTGATCTGTACGCCGGTCTCACTCAAGGCGTCGCCATCTCGAGAGGTTCTAGGTTCGATCCCCGGTGGGGGCAGATGCTTGTGTGATGACTACAGGTATTTGTTCTCCAGGCTAGGGTGTTTATATATGTATTGTAGATATTCTGAATATTTATATTTATTTATCTATATGTATTGTAACACAGGCAGCATTAGTTGCTTAAAATGGGGCTAGTTGATAGGTGTGAATGTCTGAAGATATTTATTTATTTCATGCAACTATATACATGCACTATATATATTTTTATACCTTAAAAATGAATGATTTTCCACTTATCTACGTAAAACATACCAAAAACCTAGCTAAGTATATAGAGCTTATTTTATTCTGGAAGTTAGCTAATAAGTTGTAAATGGTTTTATTTGATTAACACTATCGATTACGTTAAATAAACTCATTCCAGTTTAACGTTTAACCCTGATAAAACATAATGATATTAAAAGAAACAAGAAGCCCGACTGTATATTGTTGTTGACATACATTCTCGGAGTTAGATCTGGTGGTATAAAATTAAGAATAAAATTGTACATTTTAAAATATTACATACTTTAAGTCGACACTAACCCGTTCCATTATCAAGACATTTGGCAAGAAAGCTTTCATTTGTATGCGTTGCGTTTCCACCCGTATATGACCGAATGCCCGTATCACAGTACAATGCTCGCGCCCGCGCAGCCTTCTCGATACCGCGCTCGATACATATTAATGTACTGTTTAACATTGTTTTAGGCATTACACCTTGTTGTACATGTCTATCTGGCTAGGTGCTTTATACATAATTTAATAGGCTAATTTCACGATAGCGAGGCTGGTTTCAATGACGATAAAAACTTGTTTCAAAGATGTACACGAACAGCGAGCTCATTTAAATAAAAAGTACTATGTAAAAACGCTGGCATTCACACTGTCAAATGTATAAACTTTAGTGTTTTTAATATTTTATTCAATTACTATTTCAACGCTTTAACTTATGTAGGTAGTACAGGTAGTACCTATCCAAAAACTATAAACTTTCATAAAACATAAGGTCCATTGAGCAGTCAACGAAAACTTGAATAACTAATTGTTTAAAGAAAAATCGTCACCATTTTCCAACCCGTTCCCAAAAAAAAATGTCTTTTTATATAAGTACTGAGGTATAATAATAAATCTTTATTGATTTAAAAGTCGGTATCGATTTCTAATGAAAAGTGTGGGAAACATTTGTTCTAAGTAATTATTCTGCACTAACAATTAAAAAAAGTGATTGCTACTAACTTGCTTGCGACTGATTGCTACTGGAATTTGTCTTATCCTATACATGATAGCTTACAAACCTTGGTCAGAGTTCGCTTTCTTTCACTCATTTTGAAGATTTTATGATTTTAAATTATAAATTATGATTTTAATTCATGAAGGTAAAACTGTCAATGAGCTGCTTTTTCCTGTACCCTTATATAATAAGATTTTTTTATTTTGAAAAAAAGAACAAACATTGTATCTAAATATTTTGGATTTTCATATATTACCTTCTAGGAAAATACACAAGTAAATTATCAGATAAATGCGGGAAAAACCATTTATAGGACGTATGAGACGTCCCGAAATCACGATAGGGATGATTGGCGGGAGCAGGGGAGGCTGTTACTTTGAACAAAAAGCTTGGCGAAAATAATATTACATGTATTTTTATTTTAAGTATCTAACACTAACAAACTCTGTAAGATAAACAAATGTGAACTTATAAACATTTAAATTTTTTTTTATTGTAATGACAGGTTATTATGAAATTTTGTTATTTTTTTGAAAACACGCTAGGTAAACCTGTAAGTTTGTACACATTGTATAATCCAAGTTATAAAACTTGTAAATAAAGAATATATCAACAAAGAATATAAAGTACCTAGATAGTTTTCGTTTTTATTGCTAACCATTAAAAAATATTTTTATTTTATGAAATATTCCCGTTTTCTCATTAAAAAACTGCAATAAACAAAGTAAAAATGTTCACTTTACCTTTGACCATGTGGTAATCTTCATGGTGTCCAAATTCACAGTAAATAACAAATTAACATCACAGAGAAATACTGGCATTCATTTTAATCTTTACGCGAGGGCTGCTTTATCCCGGCATCGCAAAGTTTTCCCGCCAACGCAAGCTTCGCGCGCACCGTCTGTCGCCGACCGCGTGTTTCGACAGAATGGCGGACGCAAAATTGGCTTGCGGCACGACAACCGCTTGCCAATACACAACTTTTTATTTAGGTACTAACGAATAAAGAAATCTTGTTGCATTTCGAATAAAATTTAAGAAAACATTGTTATTTTACGTAATTTATAATGTGTAATTTGTACGTAACATTTATACGTAACTAAAATATAGAGGTTATTTATTAAATATAATTAATTACACATAGAAACTTTTATAATTTTGCACAGAACAAAAAAATTGTATCTCAAATTTCATGTTAATAAATAACGATTTTTGTATTTTAAATGTAACTGTAGGTACTTATTTGACTTTTTATGATTTTTTTTTTCATTTTACTGCCAAAATGTTACATAATTATGATTTATATTTTATGAGTATCTTGGCCTTATAATTACGCATCATGTACTAAAAGAGGATTATTTCTTATATTTTGATAGTTATTATAATTTGTGTCTAAAATGCCATTGAATAAATTTTTTTGAGTCGAAACAAACAGCATGAATGAAATACTTAAACAGCCACAGGGCGGTCAAGGCAAACTTGCTCATTGCACTACATAAACACACGCGTACCTGCAAATGCGTCATATGATTAGTGATATTATTTTACTCTCAGACATACATTCATATTATATCCCCTACATCTCCGAAGGGGTAGACAGAGGTGCATTACAAACCTCGCTTTGCCAGTAATTTTGTTAGTTGGTCCCACTGTAATAGATGACAAGCTTTTTACCGTTACAAATATACATACTACCTACATAACATATCATCACGTCTCTTTCCCCTATGGGGTAGGCAGAGGTGTTAACATCCACACTTCGCCAGATATAGTAAGTCCCCATGTAACCGGTGGCTAGCCTGTTGCCATGCACAGGGCCCAATGCCAAGCACGCGATATTCACAATGAAGTGCGTAAGTTTTATTCAAACTCAGTGATAGGTTACGGCCGGTGGGATCGAACCCGCGAGTCAAGCGACCTCTCGAATGAGTGAGTAATGCCCCGTCCGTCCCAAAGTCCCAACGCGGTCAACCGTTAGGTACCAAGTTACTTTACTAATATAAATCCGTAACCACTCTGCAATTCAAACCAAAATCCGAAAATCCAGGACGAGCAACGAATATAAAAAGATATCGAAAAGAAAAAGAAAACAGACGTCATTATTAGGTCATATCACACCGAAATGATCGTTACTTATAGCAATGTCGGTCAAAGTACTTACTATATCGCACCTGTGAAGTCACTATTAGAATAAAAAGTGTTTAAGATGTTGACCAGGGATATAAGGTATCACCATGCAAAATTTAATTGAAATCGGTTCAGCCATTTCGGGGATTAGCCCGTACAAACATAGGTACGAACAGAGAAACAAAAAAAAAATTTGGTACCTTCCCTTCTTACATTTCCCTGGCTTGATTTTAAGCATTTTTTTATGTACATACATTTGACCTCTACAGTTATATAGATATCAGACGAAATGTGCGTGTAAAACCTATGTATGTAGAGGCGTAATGATGGTTAAATACTCATATGCAACAATCAGCGGAGAAAATGGCACCCTACACAAATATTCGTGTATAAGATTGAATATATGTTTTGGTTAAATATTTAGTGCATGATTTGTCTAATACCTAACTATAAATACCTATAAATGGCAACATCTTTGCTCCCTATTATCATTTTAATTCAATAAAAGATATATTTAAAGAAATAATAGGATCGTAACACAAGCAATGTTTATTTTCACACACTGACATAGATAAGTCAAAAAATATTCAAATTAAATCAATAGAATTTTCGTCTTGTAGCGACCACGGAGGTCCGCTACATTACTTTTTTCTACTGCTCCCTGCTTCTTAGAGATAGTAACACGTACATAAGTTTAAGTTGTGTGCCTTCCTCGTTCAGATTTGACATAAGCCGTCGCGTCGGTCCCGGTCCCGGTCGCTATTGCAACCACAGAACAATAAAAAAGGTTGAATAACTATTAATTCTTGTATGTGTGAGAACTGGCTCGCGCGGTCCTAGTACTAATGTGGATGCGTTATCATTCTAACCTTTTTTATTGTTCTGTGATTGCAACCATTGATGTATATGTATATACATCAATGATTGCAACCATTTCTACCTCAAATCCGCATAGGCCGTTGCGGTGGTATTATTCCTTGTGTTCCTTCATGTAGGAAGGCATGAGCCCAGCAATGAGAGGTATCTTGTATGTATATAGGCTAACGGTGACGACATTAAGCATAATGTTCAATATGTATTGTAGGAATAAAATAAACAACACACCGCCATACAGTTACGACACGGATTAACGACCACGCCACATAATTTTCGGTCGCGTATATTCGACTGTTTGACACTTTTGATGTGTCATACCAACCGAATACTATAGCCAATAATTCAGCCTTGAAAGTGTAAAAACTTGGTACTTGTACTAACTTTCTGGCGGCAAATGTGTCGCTTGATACTTGATACTTCTAGTTTAATTTTAATTTAGTTTAAAATTAGAATGTTGTAGATTTAGTTTTAATCTTATAAAAATGTTCAATTGGTAATTTATACCTATATAATACTATTAGGATTTAAATAAAGTACTAAGAGATATAAAAAATTATTTATTAACATAAACAAAAATAATATGTACCTACTTATAACAGAAATATAACTCATCACAGGTAATACTCATTATTGCGTTTTAAATTTTTTTATATATTAATAACCTATTAGGCAGTCTATTTATTACCGCGTATTCAGAGTCCGATCCAAAATTTCATTGCACTTTCTGAAAAAGATCATTCACAGTGTATAAATTAAAAACACATCGGACCAATTTCTTTTTACAACGTAGTATTGTTACTTACCATAGTGATTTCAGGAAATATGGTACTCAGGTTAAAATTAGCCCGAGAGGTAGCAGGAAAGCTTAGTGATCTGTCGACGTTGTGACCTACGCTTTGAACATTGGAAGGCATTAAATGGCTGTTGAAAAATTCTGGTTGGTACTGAGTAGGCATTTGGTTTCCAACATAATTCGGAAATGTTAGTTCTTCAGATATTAAATTGCCATGCCTCTTGCTGGGCGTTTTGTTTTGCCAAAGATGGGAAGGATCATTCCAGTCCTCCAACTCATTATTTAACTTCACTCTTTTACTTTGATATTTTCTATTCGAGTCTTTCTTCGTACAATCCAATTTGTGTTTTGTCGCGGATTCTCTACGAGAGCTTTTATAATTGGAAGGCACTTTGTCTTGTGGAAATACATTAGAGTTATTTCTCATTTTTAATTCTTCATATTTATGATTTGTGTAATTACACTCTGATTGACTATAATCTATGAATTCACCAGTAAATGGCGCACTTGAGTAGTTACTTGTCATTAGGTTACTACTTCCAGGTATAAAATTAGAATAAAACGAATTAGATATAGTATTTGTAGTAGTGTTGTATAAATTGGTCCCTGAAAACTGCTGACTAGTATAACTGTTGTCTGCATAATCAATTATAGGAGGGAAGTGAGACACTTGTGCTACGGCGCTATCTTGAGCTGTATTAAATTCATTGTATTTCTGTGACGACATAGCAAATTTTGCACTAGTTTCTTGAATTTTTTGTGTTCCGCCGCGTATTAATGCTTCAGCAGAATAACTGTTTTTTTGAGATTTGGAACTCTTATCAGACTTATTAGTTTTATTTTTATTATGAGAATATTGATTCATATTTTCATTTGTAAACGTTTTCGATTCATTGAAGCCGTAACACGGCTGCGGTATTTGGCTTTCTATTCGTGATGAGACTGTTTTACGACTGACTTCATTTGAAAAATAATTTGAAGTCTGTTTGGTCATACCCGTTTTTGGTACTTCTGGGTTAGGTGCTGGATACCTAGACGGCATATTGTCTGTGGAACGGTTCATTAATTGTGTTACTGATAAGAAGTTGCTGCAATTTTGTAGGTCTTGAGTTTGTGCTATTGTTCTACTAGATATATCTGAGTTTTTCTTTTTATCGTGGGGGCCTAACGCTAAGTCACCTACGAGCGTCGGTAAGTTTATAGGCGGTGGTTCAATTGTGATTTCAGTAGGCCCTATGGCCCTAGTAGATGGCCACATCTGAAATTCTTCAGCAGTTGGTTGTGAAACAAAATTGTGCATCGATATGGGAAAATAGCTTTCATTGTGGTCCTGTTTTTTGATCGATTGGTTTATTTGGGCAAATGTTGTCTTGTGACTATCTTTTACTTCAATCGGCACAGGATTACAATTTGGTTCCATATGTCTAATTTCAGATGTCATCCAGTTAATATGCATTTTGCTTGGAGATTTCTTTGTGTACTTTTCAGGTATTTGTGATTCGACAGTAACATTGGTAGCTTTCATCCCACTTGTCTCTAATGATTGCTTTGCAGTTGCACTGTAATGCTTATCATTTGTTTTCGTGTTTGAATTTATTGGCAAAGCTTCTATGTTCAAATAATTTTGATGTTTTGCAGTAGTTGTTTTGGTTACGCTGTTGTTAGTATAAAAGGGTACATCTTCAGACCACAAGTTTGTGGGTTGTGAGTAGAAGCTTGTTATTGTATCAGCAAACGAAGTATTTGTTTTATTAACGTTGTCTTTCTTGTTTGCATTTGACACCAGAGGCATGTGGAATTCTGGATTGAATGGATTGTAAGGTGTTGACGTAGTTGTTAGTATATTATCTTTGTTAAAAGTATTTGATGATGTAGTACAATTAACAAAATCAAAACTTTTGTGAGACCAACCCAAATCAATGTCGTAAGTCAATCTTGAGGACCCAATTTTCATTAAGTTATCTTCTACATTTGAATAGTCGCATTTATTTTTCGAAGTGTATTTTTCCATTGCACATGGATAAAGCCCGATATTATTAAAATCGTGACTTGAAGATATACTGCTTGTGCTATAAATTGAATTTTTTACTGTACTAAATGGGTCACTTTTGTAAAATAAATTACTGTTACTGGCATAGCCAGATGATTGGTTTTGTATAGACTTACTAATATTGCATTCAAAATCTAAACTGCAAGCAGCATCTGATACAGTGCCATTTGTAGAAATTAATGAAGTCATAGGAAGATTTAAAAATGGATTTTCATTGGAAGCATTGGTATTAGTTGTAACATTGGTGGTTTTGATTTCTATTTGTTTTGGAACTAAATTGTTTTCAGTGAACTTTAGAGGCTCATTTTCTTTAGTTACAACTTCGATTGGAGTCTGTAGTTTATGAGACGATTTAATTTTATTATCGCTTATTGTCCCTTTTTCATAAAAACTGTTAGGTAATTGTGATGTTCCTTCAGTACGCCTACTTTCTTTATTAGTATTACTATGTATCGTATTTTGTGCTTCTTCTGCTGGACTATCAGCTCTATTACCACTCACTAACGGAAAAGACATAAGAAAAGCAGCAGTAGGCGATGCAGCTAAAAATTCTTCAGCTAGCTCAAGACGTGCATTACCAGTATCGCATAATGTAGTTTCTAAAATATTGGGTAATTTACTGTCCTTTTCTACATTAATTGTGTCTTTTGCAGATGCATTTACATTTAACTCACTTAGAGTATCTTCAACATTAATTGCACTAACAGATTTTTCAACAGAAGTTGTAGTTATGGTATTTTTTTTTATCAATATGTCACTATTAGAGCTGGTTTTACATATTTCAATTTCACTATTTTGTTTGTTTTCTTTATTTTTTTCTATTATAATTGTATCTTTACTGTTAAGAGATAATGAAACAGTACTTTTGGATACATTAAGTATTTTTGTATGTTCGCTTTTGTCGTTACTATTTTTGTGCTCAGTTGTACCATCATCATCAAGAGTTTTCTCCTTCAATTTTTCAATAATGTTATCATCAGGTTTTTTTAAAATTGAAGGATCAGATTTATCATTAACTTTATTTTCATTTGAGTCAGTATTTTCTGGGCTTGGTTTGTCTGTGGTCTTTTTATAAATTTTAGAACTTTGTTTCTTATTGCTTTCTTTTTTTGATTTCGCTGTGTTTTTTTTGGCCTTTGTAGCTGATAATGGCCGAGAATATGCTGAGATGGGTACAATATTTACCATTGTAGTTTTAGTGATATCATTACTTCTACTGACTACTGAACACTTATTGAGAGTTTGCATATTAGGATCCACCAATACAATTGCAGGTGGTACAGTGGGAAACAAAAGTGGTCTTTGAGGGAAAATATAGGGTGTTGCTGGTAGCACCACTATCGTGTTTTCTGTAGCTGAAAGAATAAATTTTTATACAAAGACTACAAACAATATTAATAAAGCATAGAGCTTATTGATGAACACTACCACCTCTTCAGGGAGAGAGAGGTGACTTTTCTTTAAGTAATTAATAAAATATTAATTTAATTGATTAATCATTATTTCATACAATTATATTATCAAGTGTATGTTACTTACGTTTCTTATCATTAGTAGGATTTACTATAGCTTTGGATTTTGGTAATATTTTAAGTAATGGTTGTTCTTTATTACTACTCGTATTTTTTTCATTGGTTGCCAATATTGACTTTTTCTCTTTTAAGGAATTTCTTTTTGACTTCTGAAGCATTATAAATCTCATATGTTTATCATCTGCAATTAATAAAATTAAATATCAATTTTAATTAAACTACAAAAACAGCTTATCTCCTTGTGAAAACAAAAAAAAACCTTAATCTAACAGTAAATTTAAAGATAGCAAAAAAAAAAGATATTACATGAAAAAATCGTCTGCAAGTACATCCATCACTGGAAATGTACCAAAAAGGCTGGCTGAATTACCTCTCTGAATAGCAACGCTTATTCTTTGAGCAAAATACAGACCGGCCTAAAAGGTGACTCAGATAACAAGAATTAAATTAATGACTTTTTTTTTTTTTTATTATTTGAAGCAAAATCTTCACTTACAGAGACATTTTCTGCCTAAAGTTAAAAGAACTTGGGTGGATGCATCTTTCAATTCTACAGTTTTCTTTTTTACCAAGTCTAGCTCTACCTGAAGTGCCAAAATCTCAGCCTCTGAAAGTTAAATATATGTTACTATTAGGACCATCTTTTTGATAAAAATCATTTGAATGTATGTATATGAGGAAGACCAAAGAAAAGATGATATGATGAGAATGGGAGTGAGTGTTGACTTGACGAGTAATAGAAGAGAGTGGAAGAAGACATGTTGCGCCGACTCCAAATAGAATTATGAACAGGGCAGGAAAAAGAAGAGGAGTATACTTACTTAATTCAGTTTTTTCCTTTATATAATTGGTAAGACATACAATAGCTTTCTGAATAATTTCAACCTTGGGATACTGTACATTATCTGTCTCTTTACTTGTTGCATTAATAGTTCGGTTGATTTCTTTCACAAGTTCTCCTAGCTTCGAAATTGCATCATTGAATTTAATACGTCTTTGGCGCTCCCATTCTCGGCAGCGACTGAAATATTTAATACGCTTTTATATTGGGGGTCAGAGTTATGTCAATCAAAGCTTAAAACAATGGACTTCTCGTATTTTATAAATTACCTGTGTGTTCGTGATTTGGTGTTAGCAGATTCCATTGTAAATACTTGTAAGATGCACCTATTTAGGCAATTAGTAATGTATCATCAAATATTGTTCTTGGAATCAGAATTACGAATATAGTCTTTTAGGCACGTACAATTCTTAACATATTAAATAAATAGAAATAATTGAATTTAAAAACACCATTTAACTAATCACCACACAGACTAGCTATCAATTACATTTTATATCTGACAGTGACATAGGTGACAGACTGTTGACAAACAGAAATTGACAAGTATTTGACAGTGACATTATTCAATGAAATTTTTTTGTTATGTGAAGGCAAGGGAAACTTAGTCCATACAGCCTCATCTTTCGTAATTTTTTTGTCTTCAGTATTTGCACTTTGGCGCCAAATTATCGATTAGAAGACACTGTGATGCTATTTCCATCAGGTAAATTGCCACGATAAAAAAAAAATGTTCTCTACAGTCCTACAGTCTTTGGTAGTATTTTTCCATAGATTTAGAATATCTTTTTAAGGTGTGCGTTGTCCCAGCGGAAAAAGTTAAAATTTCTTATTTTGATTTATACAGATTTTCAGTGTATGACATCGAGAAAATGTGTATGATATGTAAAAATTTGTTTAAACAGCAATTGAGGAGTTATTATTCAAAAACTGATTCCGCTAGGACAACGTTGTCCCAGCGGAACTTTTTTTACATAATGGAAAAAAAAGAAAAAAAGTTTATCCAAAAATTTGTACATAACCTGAGGTAATTGTGTGTATATAAATAAAACTTGTGCGACATTAAACTGCGAAGATATTTAAGTTTCCGCTGTGACAACGTTTTGCCATGTGCTAGATTTCATAGAAATCATTTTTATGCAGAGCTGTCGATTTTACTGAACATTGTTTAGAATTTGTTTATTATATCTGTCTAAACAGCTTTTCGAAAAAACACATCGTTCAGAAGATATAAATATAAACGTAAAAGAAGGTTATTAGGACCTAGCACTTAAAGTATGCATTCTAGAGTATATTTTATAACGTTTATACATATCTTGGAAGAATCTTTAAAATTGTGCCGAGTACCATTGATGTACTCTTAGTAATTAATGCGCTATACGATAAATTTGCCAGGCTGGATAACAGTTTTTTTATGCAGTCTAATTGCATGGGATTTTTTAGCAAATGCATTATGAGACTAATTTCAATAATTTGTTTATACTTTCAACTATTCACGTGTGAAATTTCGTCTAATTAGACTCAATAATTTAGGAAATACAGTGAAATACCTAACAACCTCCAAGTCCGTACATAACCCTACCAAATTCAGGTGGCAATGAAAAAGCGACCTTGCGATATATTTGAGTGACATTCTAAAATATACCGTATTATGTTTTTGTTATTTGTACAGTTGTGTCCAAAAGTGTTAAAAAAACAACTGAATTTTTATGTGAGTCAAAATATTTATTAATAATAAAGTAGGTACTTATAAATAAATCATTAGCTTAGGAAAGACATTTTAATAAAAATATTATTATTACATAGATAATTGACAACAAATTCTAAGTTTCTTTATTTTGAACTTTAATTGATAAAATCTCCAAAATTGAGTTGGGTATATTCCTGTCGTCGACCCCAACTCTGCCCCCTTCCGGTGGACAGTCCTGGTGATTACATATGTATATAATATAAATTTACGTGATAGGATATAATAAATATTTGCCTGTTTTAGTAGGAATAAAAAGCAAACAAACAAACAAAAATAACTTTATTTCATAGGCCAAACCTGGCACTTAAAAACATATTTTACAGTTTATAAATTGAATAAAATTATATATTTAAATAAAAAGAATATTTCTAAATTAAGGTTAATAACCACGAGCGCTTGCGGCGAGTACAACCACAGAGTATTGACTGTGGTTATAATTGATACAAGCGGCCGGATTTCGAGAGTAAGGCTTTTCATGAGAAGAACCCGGCAAGAAACCCATGAGCCACTTTTTTTTAAATAGCCAATCATATAATTATTGTCATTATTGAATGTTTTACATAATTTCCATTAATCCATCAAAATAACATGCCTCTATGATGACAAACGATAGCAAATAACTATTTCCACACTATTTTATCCTCTAGATAATCTTGGATTTTATAATAGCCTTTTTTCATTAAAGTTTTTTTAATATAATGCTTAAATTTATGAAAAGGCAGTAATGTTATATTTAGTGGAATTTTATTATAAAATTGTATACTTACATTTCCACATAAATGAGCGATTTGTTTTACGCAGTCTGAAGACAGGCACAGCAAGTTTATTTTTGCTTCTAGTATTTAAATGATGGCATTCATTATTTTTCTTAAATGTGTGGTTATGTTTATAAACATATATAATATTTTCATAGATGTATTGGGAGGCAACAATTAATATATCAATTACCTTGAATAACTCTCTGAGTGAGTCTCGTGGCTTAAGTTTGTAAATAGCTCGTACTGCTCGTTTTTGTAAACAAAAATTTTCGCAATATCAGCTGCTGACCCCCATAGCAACAAGCCATACGACATCACACTATGAAAATAACTAAAGTAGACAAGTCTTGCCGTTTCAACATCAGACAAGAGTCTGATTTTTTTTACTGCAAAGGCAGCGGAGCTAAGTCTTTCTGATAAGGCCAGTGTGTGTGGATTCCACTGTAGGCGTGAGTCTATTGTAATGCCTAGAAATAATGTGGATTCAACACATTCCAACACTTGATCATTAATTTTTATAATTGTATCTACATTGGGTAATGAAAATTTAATACATTTTGTTTTTTTCGCGTTTAAACATAAGTTGTTATTATTGAACCAACTGATCACTTTACTAACGGTGCTATTGACATCGTTATAATTGTTGTCATTTCTATTAATATCAAATATTAATGAAGTATCATCTGCAAATAGTACCGTTTTACATAAATCATTCGTAAAGTAGGCTAGGTCATTTATGTATATTAAAAATAACAGAGGTCCTAATATTGACCCTTGAGGTACGCCGATGTTGATCATCATCGGGGTCCCTGAAGACCTAGCTTTATTTATAACAACGGTTTGATTTCTGTCGCTCAAATATGATTCTATTAATTTTAGTGGATTCATTGAAACACCATAATGTTTTAGTTTAGATTTAAGAGTTTTATGGTCAACACAATCAAAGGCTTTGGACAAGTCACAGAAGATCCCTGCAGCATCTTTTTTACTCATCAAAGACATGTTTCATTAACGCCATTCCGGCATCTGTTGTATTTCTACCTTTAGTGAATCCAAACTGTGAATTATAAAATAAATTGTTTACTGTAAAGTGAGCCAATAGCTGATTAAGCATAATTTTCTCAAATATTTTACTAAGGGATGGCAAAATCGAAATAGGTCGAAAGTTTGTTGGGTCACTCCTACTTCCTGTTTTATAGAGTGGTAAGATTTAACTAAATTTCATTAAATTTGGAAAAACTCCCTCATCAATGCAATTATTAAATATAAGGGACAAGAGTGACGCTATAACATGTATTATAGAGTTAATAATTGTGACAGAAAGTCTCCACAGGTCTTCTGTTTTTTTCATATTAAGTGATTTGTACGCTTTTATTACAGTATTAGCATCTATTTTCCGGAAATTAAAAACTTCATCACATTTCTTAACACATGACTCCAAAAACTTTATAGATTGACAATATTTGTGGCAATAATTAGGTATTTCATAATTATAAATCTTTACCTAACTCAGGATACATTGGACAAATAACAATATTATAACCAATTCTCTGCTCAATCCTTCGAGGATAGACGCTTGTCGATATTTATACAGCAATTCCTTCACTTAAAGTCTATCAGAGTTGGACAACATATATGTTTATTTATTTGGTCCACCCTGGGTAGACAGAGTCACAACCATGGATCACAAAATCACGCATGACTTATGTTGTTTTGTAATGGAATACAGAATCAAAATTTAAGTAGTTACTTAAAGTTAAGCCTACTATCATGTAATGTATAAGCCATGCTCAATTTAAAGCCATAATGTAAAATTCTCATTTGGCTGAAATGTCAAATATTTACAAAATCGAGATTTAAACTAGGTTTAAACTTTTCTGCAAGTAGCCCTAAGGAGGTAAAAACCTATTTGGATAGATTCGCCCAACAACACATAAACTAAAATCTTGAGATTAGGTACCCTACAATTTAATCTCGAAACTATTAAAAAAATCCAAATGCCGCAACGATTAGTATCATGCAGATGTTAAATACCCCAGTATATATTCGTATAACTTTTCATCGAATTAACCAAAACTGATGGCTTCTCTGTTTCGTATTATGATTTATATTATCTGTTGGTGAGCTTGCTGGTAGTTGGAGGTCAATTAAATGAAAGGAAATATCGGATACAAAACTTGTATTTTACTAGAACGAAAACGGAAAGTAACTATAGCAACCAATAAACAGAAATATAGATAAAAGATAGAGTAGCAAAAGTATCGTTAACATCTCTTCCCCCCCGGGGCCTGAAGGTAGACGACCTAGTTAAGGCACATAACGTTGACGAGGTCACATAAACAACTGCTTCAGTCTGTGGTCAGGTCCAGGATACTCATTTTTCATTTTACATCTCCGCCAATAGCCCCGCTCAGTCGTTGTCGACGATTGACGACGGTCGACAACAAGAATACCAAGGTAGTGATCACCGTTGGCAATGTTCATGATTCTAGGTGACAAGCACGGCAGAAATTCTTTCAGCCATCTTGCCCACAACATGTCAGCTAACCTTTGAACCACATGCCACCATTTTTTGGAGCAAGGGACTACGAAATGAAAGGAAGTAATCGGTTTTGACAAAGTGCTTATCAAAAAATGAAATTGTGTTGATGAAACGATATCAAAGACATCTACAGAAATATGTATCAACGGGCGACTGTCAACTTTTGCTATTACTTCCCACAATTCTATCGTAAGAGGGCTGTGTAGAGACGCTGACTTAACACTACAACTACGAATAATGGACGAGATTTCAGTGTTGACTTTCCATGAATGGTCCATCCTAGAACAGTTCGAGTTGCATTAGGGTCACCTTCTATGATTTCTAAGGGCGATAGCAGGTGAAAATTATCCTGTCCGATGATCATTGAAGGTTTCATGGGGCCGGAACACAAGGAATTATTAATGGAGTTTAAATGTTCAAATTTATTTGGGTTAAAATGTTGAGCTGGTAGGTTTATATCAGTAACTGTACGTGCTACAACCTTGTACCTATTATAGCCCTCACCAGAGATATCGAACGCTATTAATTCAGTTTGACAAATTAAAACGCTACTGTCCCAAACTCCACGTACTTTCAAACTTTCGGTGCGTCCCTTCAGTCCAGCTTCCTCGGCAACCCTAGCATCAATCATCGTGATGGTGGAACCGTCATCTAAAAGAGCATCGGTAAGTATGTCAGCACTAGGGCCATGAATACGGACACGAACATATTTTAGAAGTACGTGCGGAGGTGTTAGCGTAGGTGAGTCAGACGTTGCTGAAATTTCATTGGCAGTGATATTTGTTAAGCACAAATTAGGACTTTTCCCCTTGGACGCTTCAGGTGCGGAACGCTCGGGCGCTTCAGTTGCTGAGTGATTGCCAGAGCTCTCCTCTTCAGGAAACTCAACAACAGCAGCGTTAGTAGATCTCTCAGCGAACCTAGCCGGCCAATGGAGTGTCACATGATGTGGTAAACCGCAATTGTCAACGTCACAAACTGGAGCCTTACATGCTTCCTTGTCATGGTCGCTCACTAAACATTTAGGGCAAAGTCGATTGCTACGCACAAAATTCCACCTGTCTTTACGAAGAGCGCGTTTGAACTTGGGACAGTCAGTAATTACGTGATCAGAGCGCTTAAAACAGAAACGACATTTCGTGTTCTCCCTCTGCGTAACATTGGACTGCGCTTCATTGGTGTGTGCAAACACTAATTGCGGTTTATGAAAATTCTGATACGTTTGACTTACCTCCGGTTTTTTATAAAAAGATGTATGTAATAAAGAAACACCAACATCCGAAATTTTTTGTGCTTCTAAATCTAAAAACTCCGATAATAGTTCCAAACGAGTCATATGTAAACTTTTTTCGTGATAAGTATGAACATAATCTGCCCATCGAGTTATCAAAGTACACGGTAATTTAGACAATACGACTGTTGTCAGTTCGGGACTCCTTAGGTAATCATCCTGCTTTATGGCTTTTACAGCAGTGACACAATTTTTAATTTTTATTGAGAATGACACAATGTCATTATGATACGACAGTGACAATGACGGAATTTTACGTAACTGAGTGACAATTTTTGTAATGATAACTTCGGGCCGACCGAAACGTAATTCTAAACATTTTATGATATTTTCAGCGGAAACATTACCCATCAGCAGTGCAATAACGCACTCTCTAGCTTCACCCTGCAAACTTTTACGTAGGCGACAGACATTTTCTGCGTTTGTGAATTGGCAAACCTGGGTAGACTCTTCGTAGGAACATTTAAAGTGAATCCACTCCAAAGGGTCACCTCTAAACAAAGGCAGCTCCTTAGGTGTCGTCATACGACTTAACATTTTATCTGTGACAGCCGCCTGTTGACTATTTCGAGTGAAACCTAATGATAAATTATGTACCGCGTCGACTAATTTAAGTAATGAATGGTTTTCTACATTACCTTGAGCAGTAGGGGCACATAGGTGGGCCGACATGTTTGGGGCGGAAATCGAACATTCTCCATACTCAGGACCAGCATTTTGTTCTGCTGGGGCTCCGGGGTCCGGGCGGCGCGCATTTTGTGTCGCGGTGAAGTCGCGCTGCGTATCATTATGTTGCGCCACCCATTCTGCAGTCCTGCGTGATGATAACGTCACACTTGATCCTGCATGAGAACGACGCTCTTCGATTTCTGCAAGACTAGCATCTAGTCTCTTTTCCACGATGAGTGCTTGCATCTTCGCTGCCTCTACCTGAGCTTTTATTCTAGCTTCTTCCATTTTGGCCATTTTGGCCTGCATCCTGATCTCTTCCAATTTGGCCTCCGCATCCGCGGCAGTAGCAAGGATGCGCGCCTTTTCTTCTGCAGCTTGTAACTCGAGCCGTGCTTTCAACATCTTGCTTGAAACGACTGACATTTTAGTGCTCGATTTTGCGGATGATCGGCTGCTTCTAGGTAGGTTGCAAGGAGAGTCGTGTGAGTCAAGAACTCCAACGTGGCTAGCCGGTGATGACTTCTTGGTGAGCTGCGCAATTTGTCTCTTCTGTGCGAGCTCATTTTCGCTGCGAGCTTTTGCCCTAGTAAACATTATTGGTGATATCTTCTTAATCCTCAGCTCGTACGTACGTTTGCTCGAAGGACCACAATGTTGGTGAGCTTGCTGGTAGTTGGAGGTCAATTAAATGAAAGGAAATATCGGATACAAAACTTGTATTTTACTAGAACAAAAACGGCAAGTAACTATAGCAACCAATAAACAGAAATATAGATAAAAGATAGAGTAGCAAAAGTATCGTTAACATTATCCTTTCGAGTAATAAATCATAAATTTTTACCTATCATTATTATCTAAATATATTAATTGGTTGGTCCACTACTCATACGCAATTTATTTAAACTAAGTTTCTTCCTTCATAAAAAACTTCTTTAAAAAATTTTTTTTTAAGTGCTGTGCGTTGATGAAAAAAAATATTAAACTTTATCAGAAAATTGTGTGACCACCTGTACCTATTCATATCTCGGTATTATGCTGTAAATTTTAGAATGTCACTCAAATATATCGCAGGGTCGCTTTTTCATAGTCACCTGAATTTGGTCGGGTTATGTACGGACTTGGAGGTTGTTAGGTATTTCACTGTATTTCCTAAATTATTGAGTCTAATTAGACGAAATTTTACACGTGATTAGTTGAAAGTATAAACAAATTATTGAAATTAGTTTCATAATGCATTTGCTAAAAAATCCCATGCAATTAGACTGCATAAAAAAACTGTTATCCAGCCTGGCAAATTTATCGTATAGCGCATTAATTACTAAGAGTACATCAATGGTACTCGGCACAATTTTAAAGATTCTTCCAAGATATGTATAAACGTTATAAAATATACTCTAGAATGCATACTTTAAGTGCTAGGTCCTAACAACCTTCTTTTACGTTTATATTTATATCTTCTGAACGATGTGTTTTTTCGAAAAGCTGTTTAGACAGATATAATAAACAAATTCTAAACAATGTTCAGTAAAATCGACAGCTCTGCATAAAAATGATTTCTATGAAATCTAGCACATGGCAAAACGTTGTCACAGCGGAAACTTAAATATCTTCGCAGTTTAATGTCGCACAAGTTTTATTTATATACACACAATTACCTCAGGTTATGTACAAATTTTTGGATAAACTTTTTTTCTTTTTTTTTCCATTATGTAAAAAAAGTTCCGCTGGGACAACGTTGTCCTAGCGGAATCAGTTTTTGAATAATAACTCCTCAATTGCTGTTTAAACAAATTTTTACATATCATACACATTTTCTCGATGTCATACACTGAAAATCTGTATAAATCAAAATAAGAAATTTTAACTTTTTCCGCTGGGACAACGCACACCTTTTTAAGATCTTTTTGGAGGAGTGCTTGATGGTTTCTTCCTCTGTGGTCTGTGGTTTCCACTCTCCTGGGGGAGTTTGGCGCCATTCAATTATGGCGGACGTGATTTTTACTTCAGTGATTGTTTTATTGTTTCGGAGTGGATCTTGTTGCATAAAATCAGTGTAGCTTTGTGTAATAAGTGTCAATAATGATAAGCAATATGAAGATCATTGAAATAATCGTCAAGTGATGTGAAAAACGATGAGATTTTTATCCTGGTAATCCACCTCATCGAAGTAACACCACAGTATCTGCCATCGATCGATTGACGCCAAACTCTTCCAAGATGCATTGAAATGTATTACACTTGCATTTCAATGCAAATACTGAAGTCATTTAAATACCGAAGACTTGGCTGTATGAGCTATGTTCCCTTTGTCTTCCCTACATGGGAGAATTTTGTAACAACAACTGTTTTTTATCTCACTCAGTTCAGTCAGTCTGTCAGTCATATCTCTCTAATCTGTGGTCAGTCTGTCGGAACAGTATATTGAGTATATCTTCTTAGTCTGTGGTCGGAACTCGGAGCCTGTGGTTTTTGCTTTTGTAGTTTTTCAGTGAATTAAATTGTTTACATTAAAAAAACGCATACTCATATTTGTATCGTGTTTACGGCTTTTGTTTCTAATTAGCAATTCTGCAGTCTATACATTTACAGTGTTTTAAACGTTTAGAACAAAGGTAAATAGAATTGCGTTTATTTGCGCAATTGTTTGTTTTAAAGGTTTGATAGTTTTCGTAATGGAATCACAAGGTCAGTTATATATTTGCTGTTCTTTGTTTGTAATTCGTAGGTAGTGAAAATGGCTCTATATCCATCGTTAGAAGATATGAAAGTGGACACCATGGTGCGCGCCCAAATGAGTCATCATCAGGCGCCACCCTCTTTCTCTGCCGGAGCTCTACCTTCATCTGCCTCCCATGTCTATCCCGCTCTAGGAGAATACATGGGCCTCGAGCTATCTTCTGATGTTATTGCACTTAATATGCCTGAATATAGAATGCAAACAGTAAGTGTGTAAATTGTTATTGGGACACTCTTAAATTTCGTTAGTTCGCCTTTAATATTTTAATAATTTGCAAAAACTATCCAATAGAGGCCTCCTTATTGGTGGATTTAAACCTTAATAAAAAAATTAGCATTCTGCTTGGATGAAAATTATGAAATAATATTAACATGAATTACTTATCAAGTTTTTTGTAATATTCTAGGTAACATCTGGTGGTGGTATAAGTAACGTTATTGCACCAATTTCCTCTCAATCTCCTTCTCTTGCCAAAGCAACGGTTACTGGAGCTATTAGACAAGTGGTTCTGTGCAAAGATAGAGATGGCAAATGCGGCCTGCGGCTTCACTCTGTGAACAGTGGAGTGTTTGTATGCTATGTCCAAGCTGATAGTCCTGCTGCCATGGTCGGTTTGAGATTTGGAGACCAAATCCTGGAACTAAATAATGTTTCTGTTGCTGGAATGTCTATGGATCAATGTCATGGATTGTTAAGGAAAGCACCTACTAATGGTATTGTGATGGCTGTTCGAGACAGGTATATATTATATCACAGATAAAGAATTAACACACAATTTTGACCTAAAACAATACATACAATGATAAGATTATTTGTGTTTTGTTTATAATCATTGATAAAAATTTTGTACTAAAATACATGTTAACTTTAATGTTCCACTATAAATAATATTCATTTGTAAAATGTTATATTACACTTTTCAGACCCTTTGAGAGGACAATTACTTTACATAAAGATTCCCATGGTCATGTTGGTTTCCATTTCAAGAATGGAAAAATTGTTGGATTAGTAAAAGATTCGTCAGCTGCTCGGAATGGCCTCTTGACTGATCATCAGCTTCTAGAAGTAAACACTATAAATGTTGTGGGAATGAAAGATAAGGAAATATCCAGAGTCATTGATAACAGCCCTTCCATTGTAAATGTCACTGTAATACCATCATACATATATGACCACATGATAAGCAAGTAAGAAACATGTTTATATTATAATTGCCTACTAATTTTTATAGTGTAAACATAGGCCAGAATGTAGGTCAATTGCTATTTAAACGGTTAGCAAAATATTAAAACTTTGATCATCACAAAAATACAAATTGGTCAGCAACTTATGGACAGCAAATATTTCAAAATTGGTCAGCAAAATAACTAATTGGGCAGCAACTCAAATGTTTTCTCTGCTTCCAAATTGTATAATATATGTTTTGATGACACAAATGTTGTTATTAAGGATCATAAAAAAAATTACCTTAACCTAATATCTATCAGAATACAATTCCTAGGAATTGATCCTTGATCCTTCATTGATACTTTTCCTAGATTTTATACATTTCGGGTAATAAATATTGCTGCCCAGATAATTATTTTGCTTCTCAACTAATTATCTTGCTGACCAAATAATAAATTGCTGCCCAAATAATTATATATTTGCTCAATTAATTACTTCCAATTTTTTAATGTTGACGGTGTGTTCTTTCAAATTAGTCAGTCACTCAAACAATTTCAATAAATAATTAGATATAGGTATATCATAATTAAAAAGCAATTTCTTTTGTTAAATTTTTATTATTTTATTCTGTAAACTATAATCATTTAGTGATTCATTGGGGATTTCCAATTGGCCTTGTGTTCATTAAATGACTCCTATCATACGAGTCATTGGTTCTTTCCTTGTAAATAATTAAAACCAAGACTTGGGAAGGACCAATAAACTAGGTAATTTAAAAAACTTGTTTTAAATTTTCAGAATGTCATCCTCACTGTTCAAGGACTTGGACCGCACACCAGCAGTTTAATTAAACTATCCAGTTGCAAGAATTCTGGAATTTTATATTTTTATACACAATCAGCACTTTACTAAATATTATTGTGACACAAATTCACAGTTGCTAGTTGTTTTATGAGTAGTTTACTTGCATCATTTATTTTTGTAGTTGAATAAGAAATCTTTATACAAATAGATTTTATGATAGTCAGTAAGGGCTGTGAGGATATGTTATGATATTACAATTACAATAATTTACCAGCAACATCAACAACATTTACGTCTGAAGAAGATTCTTAATTATCAATTCAAATAATTTTTTCGGATGAATAATTTATCTGAACAAGGGATTTTTGTCATGTCTTGCTGTTTTAAATCGGGGTTTCCATGACTTTCAATAAATATTGAATTTGACAAGAAAAATTTACCTGCCATTTTTTGATAGTAAAATTTGATGCGTGTTTTAAGGTGGCTACTGGACCATAATTTCTCCTACTGCCAATCAAATATTGTATTGTTTAAATTATATCAGAATTTCAAACGAAAAATGATCCTAATTATCTTATATAAATTTACAAGTGAGTTTACATGTGCATTTTTATTTTATAAGGATATTTTTTATTTTGATTTTAGATTTAATGCTTCTTAATATAAGGTTTGTATTGGCGAGTCTGTTACTATCTATCAGTTTTCATATTATCAATGTTTATTAATGTGTCATAACAACTTTGCATGACGTTTACTATCTAATTAAAACAGCCAATGATATATAATAATGAGATTGCGGTTTTAACATTACTGTCACTATTATATCTTTAACATATACAGCGCACAGCTGTATGTCTGTTATTAGTAGAAATGTTTGATATTTATGCAAAGGTGAAAAAAACCGAGAATTAAATTACAGTCATTATGATAAATAGACAAGAAAAGCTATGGAGCGCAATTGATGTTGGAATGTTCTGTGAGAGAGGCATAAGTAACTAACGAATTCCGGTTAATTTTAGTAAATATTTTCTAATTTACTGTATCAACAATAAAAACCAGCCCGAACAATTAAAAATCTACTGGGATGAGACACATTTTTTGATAACTATTGATTTTTAAGACATGACCTGCATGCTACACGCTAGGCACAAACACGATATGATAAAATTACCGCTTTATACTGTCAAAGTACGTACTAAATATATTGCTGCTGTCTGTATCCAGTTTTTATGACAGTTCATATTGTAAAAAAAAGTTTTTTTATCATACCGCGTATTGCCGTGTTTTGCTGAGTGTTTATTCGTTTGAAGCAGAAAAGAATGACTTAATGTGGCCAAATGTTTTTAATATATTTTTCTTATCAAATTAATAAGGGAACAACGCTGTTAATTGATTATTCAAGTCTCAACTCAGCAGTGTTTACTTACAGTTTATACATATTAACAAGTACATCAGATTTAAAAAGTTATATTTTTATCCAGCTGTCTAATTAACAAGTATATTTGTATATTCTTCTTCTTCTTTTTTAACTGTGTTAATAACAATAATGATTAAGGACAACAAACAATCAGTAATTCATAGTCAATTTCTAATTCCTATCTCAGATAACAGCAGTTGGCCATGTAACATGATGTAAGTAGTGTACCTAGCTAGCATGAAACCTGTTACGAAAGCAATCTACTGCCGTAAGCTAGTTTAAAAAAACCTATATCCCGCTTATCGACTCAAACCCGCAGGCCTGCGGGATTGCGTATTTGATGCGGGATTGGATTCCCTACTCACAATAGTTCCATACCAAAGTTGGACATTTTTCTATACGTATTAGGCGAAATGTAAAATTATACATAAAAAAATATTTTGTCGTTAGGTTTATTACAAATTTTAAGAAGTCGTAATTTAACGTAAATTATTTGTAAGTTTATAATGATTGGTGTTCCGAATTGTTTACTAATCCGTATTACTAGTAATATTATTTAAAAATGACGTACGATACAAAAATACCCATCCAAAAATTGTTTAAAATAAGATGTATAATATGTTTACGTTAAGAAGTGATCTAATTTTGTTTATTAAATAAATGTTTATAGAATGTCATATTTGTTTGTAATTCTTTCACCCATACAGATATAATGGTAAACAATTGGCAGCATTACTTACATCTTAATATGTAGTATTCCTCGCCCCCGGTATAGTTTTATTTATGATATTTGAAATCAGCCCAGCCTCTGGCTGTGTGGAAAAATCAATGTGTGTGAAAAAAAAACAAATTGGACTTGTCACAAGCAAGGTATTTATAAAATTCTTATACGAAATAGAAATAAACTGGCAGGCCTTTTCTATTTATTATAGCGACATCTAGGAACAAACTACACTTATAAAGCATACCTACTGTCCGTGTCAGTAAAAATATAAAATAAATTATCAAAATGTATGAAACGCATTATAAGTAAGTGGTAAAGATAAAGCATAAAGTAACAATAAAGAGATTTCTAATATTACTAGTAGTAGGTAAATGCATTAAATTAATTGAAACAAAGTATTTAATTGAAAAAAAACTTCTATTAGGTATACATATACATATCTATTTATTTATTTACATAATACTCATATCATTAATAGTAAGTATAAATATTATACAATTACCAAAGTTCCCACAATTAACAATAAATAATTCAGTTGTGTAATTAAAATTTATATGTGTAATTAATTAGAAATAATTTAGTTACAAGTAGGTAGTTTAAATTCATAAAAAAGTAACAAATAACATTTTTTTACAAATAATAAAAATTTCGATATTAATAAAATCCATTCTCCTAATCAAAGCTCGGTGGCGTTGTGGTTAGTACGCTTTGACTTTCGATAGCGAAAACAAAGCTACCTTCGCCATGATCACACCTTGGATGGGTGACCAACATTTGTGATCTAGAGCTCTTTAGTGCTTCGCAAGGCACGATAAGCCGCTGGTCCCGCTCGCTATTTGCAATGGTTTCTACCCACCAACCCCCATTGGGCCAGCGTGATGGTTTTACGGCCCATGCTCCTCATGTTTCTCCATGGGGAAGGTCTATGCCCAGCTTTGGGACGTATATAGGCTGAGGACGATTTTCCTATTAAAAAATTGTTTGTAAAACATAATTGTAAAATTATATATCTCGTAAGTAGTCTCGTAAGTAGGTATAAATCAACTATTTTTATTCCAGAAAAAAAAAAGGATTGAATTGATACCTACAGTAGGTTTATGACAATTGTCAAAAGACTGACTAGATTTTTTTTAGAAAATCTGTAATGGAGTTTGTTAACGTTTAATAAATTAAGTCCAAGGGATTATGAAATGTCCAATTAGGTTTTAGCACTATTTCAGGACATGACCAAGACTTCGGAATGAAGAAGCTGTCATTTTCCGATGGTGGACAGTTCTTTCTCGCAAAATGTTCCATCGGGTACAGACTCCATAGAATGCCTAAAACAAATGTTAAGATTAGGTACTTAGGTATGTACTTATCGGTTAGGTATTTCATAGTTATTAGTTTACGATAACTTACAAAATTTATTTAACTCGTCCCTATAAATAATTTTTTTAATATATTTTTATTATTTAATAATGAAAATAAAATTAACTTATCAAAATTATATATTAATCAAACTTTTTTATTCGTCCCTAGGTACGAGTATTAAAGTACAGACCTACGTACTTACATATATGTATAAGAGTAGAGGAAAATTTAAATATTATCTACTAATTATTTTCTTTGATACGTTACTACATACATACGTAATCACGCCTGTAATCCCCGAAGGGGTAGGCAGAGTCCAAGGAGCACTGTGTTCCTTAAGACTACATTTAGCCATACATAAATTGGGTTTGGTCAGATGAAAAATCATGAATGAGTAGTAACAAGTGGCTAGCTCATCGCCTACACAATCACAGACCCAGTAGGTACCTAATACGCCCTTAGTCGCCTTTTACGTAATGCCAGGCAAGAAAAGCAGTTGGTACATTATTTTTGTGTCCCGGATCATTTTAACTCCATTTCAGCATAACGGATATTTTTATAAAGTCATGATTAAGAAGTTTCAAAGCAGACATGGCGTTGCTGCCACGTATTGGGAGGCGCAACGTTGGAAGGCCCTCCACGAGATGGAGCGACGACCTGGCGAACGTCGCGGGAAGTCGCTGGATGAGGGCGGCGCGGGACTGGTCGGGTCGCTGTGGACAACCTTTGGGGGGGGGGGGGGGGGGGGCAATGCCCTCCAGAAGTGGACATCTCTGGGCTAAGATGATAATGAAGTAGACATCTTTGTCCACAAAGTGTCCGTTATTCTACTCACCATTTCCAATGAAGAATGATAACCACATAACAAGGTTAAGCGTATTTGGGTGTCGACGTCCACTAGTGGCTGTCAGGGGCAGCATCAACAACCCACAGACACCGAACTCCATCAGGAGCACCGGGTAGAAAAACCCGAACGAGAGAGCCAGGATCACTTCGTGTGCAATCGATGATATCTACAACAAAACACAACAATGAAACAATATCGTCACGCGCCTCTTCACCCTTGTCTGTTACAAAACAGTGACTAGCATAACTGTGCTGGCAGTGAAAGTAATGATACCATATGAGTAAATATAGTGCTCTGACTGTAAAAAAATTAAAATAAAGGTGACCAAGTCACCCGTGTTTACATTTTATATATTCAATAAATATTGCTTAAAAATAGAAACACACTATTACGAAAGACATTACATAAAACAAAGTGCAGTAAGTAACTATTTATTTCTGAAAATTTTCTTAACGCCGTTAAACCTGAAAAACCTTACAAGATTTTTGTCGTTTCGGTAAGTACTTAAGCCCGTTTAAGGTAAAGTAGACATTTTATTTGAATAAGAGACGGTATTAAGTTAAGGACTTGATCGGATGAACTACAAAACTAAATATTTAGAATTATCAGCAGTTTTTAAGGGGTGTTATTTAAACGGTCAGCAAAATATTTGAATTTTGGTCACCAAAAAAATACAATTAGTCAGCTAAAATAACTAATTGGTCAGCAACTTATGGACATTAATTATTTCTTAATTAGGCAGCAGCTTATAAATAAATATATAATATAATATGTTTTAATTTTGTATGACCCTTAAAAAAATATTTATAAAATGATCCTTCATTGATTCTTTTCCTAGATTTTATACATTTCCGGTAACTTAAATGAATAAAGCGCTCCAAATAATTATTTTGCAGTTCAACTGATAATTTTGCTGCCCAACTGTTATTCCGGTGACCAAATAATTATTTTGCTACCCAAATACTTATTTTGCCGGCCAAATAATGATATTGCTGACAAAGTATTTGTTGGCTGCCCAATTAATTACTTTCTGTTGTCAAGCGTCCTTATAAATAAAAAGTTTCTAAAATGTAACAAAAGAGTGAGTTATGAAAAATGTGGTAATAAACAATGTACATAATAAGGTGTCAACAACAAGGCTATGTTACGTAATACATCATTTATTATAATTTTGGTTTGGGTAAGGGTATTCTCGCAGCGTACTGTTGGTGTCGTATCACGACCGCGAGTGGTTTAGTGGGTAGGAGGAGGAGTAGGTAGAGGTAATACCTACCCTTTGATTTCCGATAGCCGAAAGGAAATGCGTAATAAATAAGAAAGAATTTTTATTAAAAAGTGGTTTTTCTTGAAAAGATTTGATCATAGTATTAATTTTATGAAACATTAAATGAAATTTAATAATTCATTTTCTCCATTTTATTTATTTTGCAGGGCTTACGATTTCCCCTATATTATAGGTAGGTACATTCTCCTGTCGTTGCTTGCTGTGGTTTTTGAAGCCCGCGCGCCGCCATATTATTCTCTTTAACTTGATCTGTGGATTCTGTGGATGCGCCGTCACCGGGCAAAATGGCGTGGGCTCACAATTTTCCAATGGCGTCCTTTTCTCGGTGTGATGTTAATAAATGGCGATTATTATCAATTACGACTGCTGAGTTCAGTCGTAACTTTGTTGATGTAATAACCGACTGTGTAGGTTCAATTAATTTAATTATAACGCTGAAACTCGAATATAGGCATAACTTTCTTTTGTTGTTGTTTACAAGAGAGACAATAGGTAAAATTGAGCTCAACTTATTTATTATCTTAATGTATTACCATCTGCTCCTCTGCTGGGCATAGGTTATCCTCAAGGATATCCTTATCGGTCCTTTTCTCATCTTTTCCAACCTGTCACCATGGCTTGTCGCGAACGCTTATCTACCCAACCCTGTTCAGTGCCACTTGGTACAGTAATTCTATATGTTATGTTGACGACCTTAGTTCTCCGCGGATCTCATTCTGTCGCAGATTATAAGTAAATCCTTTCCCATCATCTATATGTATAAACTATCCACGTACTGGGAGGCGCAACGTAGGGAGGCTCCCAACAAGGTGATCTGATGAAGGTCGCAGGAAGTCGCTCGATGCAGGCGGCTCAGGACCGCGAGTTGTGGCGATCATTGGCGGAGGCCTATGTCCAGCAGTGGAAAACAATAGGCTGATAGATGATGTAGATGATATGTAAAAGCATGTCATTTTATGTTCGCCATTGTGATCCATGTTATTGTGATCAAATAATAAAACATGAATGTAGAAGCACGGTTTTACGGTATAAACTAAAAATATGTTGGACATATCTGTGACTTAGTTTGAGTAGTTTTTTATTTGAGGATCTTCTAACAATAATTTAAGTACCTACTTACTTCGTGATAATTTTCCCGATGTTGGGGTTAAAAGTGGACGCGCGACATAAGATTTTACATTGTCCTAGTAAAATTCCTTAGAGAAAAATGACGTTTTGCTACTGTAAGTAGAAGTTCCATGAGAACGTTACTTTCTTTCGTACTATAAATTATAAAGAACGTTTCATTGTTCAAGCGAGGCCAACATCCATTTTATATTTTTCTGGATAATTTTTAAATGAAAGACCATTAAAATAAAAATAACGCAGAAAGTCCAATGTCGAATATTGGAATCGGAATATTTCACTAAGCAATATTTAATTGGCAAGTTTTCCGATTTCTAATGAAAGTGGAAAATTTCCCAATTAGGGCGTTGATTTAAATTGCAGATTTGGTAATTAGCGTTAACGACTGAAGCGCCATTTATTTTTTGTTTATCTACGTCTATAAATATTTATATAAGCTACAAACTGACGGTCATTCAGTGCATGAATGAAGATTAAGTTCAGAATTTTGAGTCTTGTAAGAGAAGTACAGAAAAAATTTAGTTTTTTTTATAAAGAATAATGAAATAAATATATAAAATTTTGTTTTTATATTTATTATCATATTGGGAGATTACGATATAATAAATAAAATAATAATTTGACTTCAAGTTAATAATAATAAGGATATACGGGAAGTTTTATTTTCGGGTACGTCATACCCCGCCACATATTCGATGCAATACTTTTTCACCACACTCCCGCCGAGTTAATGACGACGATTATTTTTTAATTTTCTATCGTAAAAAACTAACGAGGAACTATTTGATCGACCTTCGTAGTAATCACAACGAAAGCATGTCAATTTATTATCTCGGGAAATGTGGAATATTTTTTATTGGGTCCTTACCTATGAAATTGGTGTTTTTTTCTCTCTTAGTATTTTGTCTGTAACTATTAAGATTCAGAGTATTCCCAAAAAAATAATTACCTCGTCTAAAAATAAACTATATTTTTGAGCTCTTTTGATTTGTTTTGATAATTTGTTGTTAGTTTAATTGTGTTAAAATTGGACACGGAGACAACTCTTTTTAAGTGCATCATCACATACATCATACCGAATACATCATTTTATTTGCATTCACTTAAAAACGATAAATAATTTTTATAAAGTGTGATATTACACATATTACTAAAGCTTGTCTAATGATAGATGCCAAATACTATTATCTTGGATTTGTAGTTGTGAAGAAAACTTAAAAAATTTTAGTATGGAAATTGCAGAATTCCCCAAAATCTCCATTCAAAACACCAATTTCATAGGTAAGGACCTAATATATGCCTCATGGTGTTTAACATGGAAACAGGTTTCATATCTGAATAAGAATCACTATGCATAATTTTCAATCCTTTATAATCGTTTTCACTTTTGTCCCGGTTCAACCTTGGATGAGTGATCAGAACTTTGTGATGACGAGCTCCCCGTGCTTCGAAAGACACGTTAAGTTTTTGGTCCTGGTTGCTACTGCAAACTCACTGGTCCCCGTTGGGCCAGCATAGTAGAGTTACAGCTCCCAATCAATATGTGTTTCTCCATGTCTATCGAGCAGCTGGTCGTGCAGGGAAAGGTGGAGAGAACCTGATAGCGCTGCAGGTCCGGTCACCCATGCGTTGGACTTAATAAGTAAAATCCGAAGTAAGTAGTATCTGTCCGTAGTAGAGACCGTCAGATGAGATGTAATCAACACTAGATGGTTTCAAATGCCCTACCAGAAGGCCTAGCACGGGCCGGAGAGAAAAAGTCCCCAGGTAAAAAAATCGTCATTGCCTCTCGCTTCTTCGTTCGCGCGGAAGCAAGAGGCAATAAGTAATTTTGTCTCCGGGGACTTTTTCTCTCCGGCCCGTGCTAGGCCTACTAGACTCCAATGCTTGAGAGACCTGATGGAGCGAACTGATACCTGCAGGTTGCGATGTAACCAGCGTAACCACGACCGCTCTGACTAGAGCATACGGCTAGGAAAAAGAAGTACGTGTCCTACGAACCACAAAGACCGTAAGTATAGAGATGGCTCTGCCGGTGCGAGGGGCCAGCGGGTGGTAGATGTGGTCCCGCAGCCAGGAGTGCACCACGCGGTTCCACGCCCGATAGTATTTCGAGAACTGAGATGTTGTCCACCAATCCTGAAAAAAATATATGTTTTATTGAACTAAATGTCTGCAATCCGGACCGTTCTTTCAAAGACCAGTATACTCTGTGTGGCTAGAGATCTTACGATATAATATTGATATATAAATAAAAAAAACGACTGTGTAATTTTTTTTTCTTAAAAAAACGAGGGTAGACACAACAAAACTTTTCGACAATGAAAGTCTGTAAAAATAATTGCTCTTATTACTTATCTTGTATCATACAAACTATAAACCGAATGATATTTTACGTTACAATATGTTAGAAAATATTAACTAAGATACTATATCTCTTTATTATTATTTTCTTATCAAAAAAGTTGTTAGATTAGAACCCTTAGAATCTTATCATTGTGCTCATATTAATAGAATATAGTAAGAAATCAAAGTTTATTGCTAATTGATTTACTATTTATAATAACAATAAATTGAAACAATTAATCAGATTGAATATAAATATTCTTTCTAATCAAATGACATTATTTCACACTGTTTTGGAGCACAGTGAGGTCATAAATAAAAGGAACTTCCTTTAGATAGTGTAAATAATGAATGCATTATTCCTTTTTACAAGATAACGTATCTAGTGAACACGTGCAGTAGTTGACTGATAAATAATAAACATAACACAACATAAACTTTATAATCACGCCTCTATCATAAGCAGAGGTATAAAACACCCACGTTTCGCCTGATATGTTGCCATACACCGGGCACAATGTAGGGCAAGTGATATTCGTAATCAGCTTAAGTTTTATTCAAACACAGTGGAACAGGTAGGGGGACCGACCCTGCGACCTCTTGAGCGATTAGTGCGTCTTTCCCACCTCGGTTACTGCTGCCTGGCGGGGCAGCATAGCCATGGAAACTGACAGACAAATTAGGTAAAGCTTTGGCGAGTTAGGTGAAAAAGTGGCCTTCCTTCCGAAAATGTCCGACGAATTGTCGGATGTTTTGTTCACTTCATTCGCATTGCTGTCGTAGCCTTCTAGTTCAATTATGGTATGAAGTAGGGCCGCGATCGTATGAACGTATTCACCACAACAAAATCACAGTCGAAGACATTATGGCCCACACTCCATACTTTGAGGACCTCCGTGGTCGAGTGGTACGCCGGTCTCAAGGCGTCGCCATCTCGAGAGGTTGTGGATCCCCGGTGGGGGCAAATGTTGATGAATACAAGCATTTGTACTCCAGTCTTTAATGTTTATATATGTATTGTATACATTCTGAGTAATTATATGTATTTATCTATAAATATATTTATCCGTCGTCTAGTACCCGTAACACAAGCAGCATTAGTTTCTTAAAATGGGACTAGTTGATAGGTGTGAATATCTGAATATTTATTTATTTTGTACTCGTGTTCTCTCGTGTCGCTTCGTTTCGATTTGGTTGTGGTAAATATGTACGTTCTTATTGAGCATTAATAAGGCATGTACTTCAATAATTGCTTACCTCATAGAAGAGTCTGTCGCCAAAAGTAAGCATCTCTGCGCAGGCATTAAGCCATGCGTGTAGAAGGCAGTAGAAGCCGCAAAGAAAAGATATGACCCCGGGCAGAACGCAGGCGAACATACCACGGACCACCGTGCCTGCTTCCACCTGATATAAACGAGACAACATAGGATAAACATTATTAATTGTTGCATATATTTTTAGAAATAAACAAATTATTCTGCGTATACGCAATCTACGTACAGTTATTACATTAGATAGTTTTATGTAAGTAAATACGTTAGATTACATTATTATTATTACATTATATAGTTTTATGTACCAATTCGGTTAGATTATGTACGATTACATGTAGGTATCTTCTTCTAATGTCTGCACCAACGAGCTCCTTCTTAACCGTTTATACAGTCACGAGCATGAACATGTGTATATACACTTTTGACGGTAAAAGTAGTGACTGCATTTAGCGTGACCGGCGGTGAGCCCGTCGCCGCTATAAGTTATTAGATGGTTGTGCAGTTCTATGTCCATTAGTCGCCTTTTAGGACACCCAAGGGAAGAGATAGGTTGGTTGTATTCTTTAAATGAGCTGCTACTACACAAGTCACGAGTCTATCACATGGGATAAATACGTTAATTGTTCAAAAGACGTGATTACAATTATGAAACCTCATATCATTCCCTTCAAAAGTACGCAATTGTTTGTTGTTACCTTAATGTCAACAAATACAACTCCTAAATGTAAATGGGTTATACTTAATCATTTCAACATCTATGTCTCGTGAACCACAACTCGTTCTCGCTAATAACCCATAAAGAAAGTCATTCCAAACTTCCATTTATCTTGACACCCGCCCTTGATGAGGACAATTTGAAGCATTAACAAAATTTGACTATTAATTAAAAATATGTTTGCTTGGTTTTGTTACAAGTCATTTTGGTACAAAACCTTATACACGTACGTAGCATTACATAGAAATGAGATACGAGCAAAAACTGGTATAGGTATGATATTGTTCTCATAAGGGAATTAGCTAATAAGATTTTTTTAATTAACATAATATCTGTCGCTGATAATGATAATGATGATGATGATGAAACATATCTACAATCAAAGCACAAACTACGATTAGATGCCAAGAAATGTCACTACGGGCCACTTGCAGGAAATTCTAAACGAAGTTGAAATCTCGATTAAGTCATTTGACATAAAAGTCATAGTAAAAGTGACAAAAAATACAATGCAAGAGACCCTTAAAGTTTATATTTATTTTGTAAATTTGTAGTGCCACTTGCAGGAAATATTAAACCTAGTTTCAAATTGTCAAAAGATGACAAGATCGAGTTTTAAATCTCAAGTTTCCTGCAAGTGGGCGTTATTGCTTGTAACTCAAACATCAAAAGTTCAATTATAATAATTGTGAAAAAAAAAAACATAAATAGTATGTGGTCAATGTTATGAATTTATTATAAAATTAAGTAAAAAGTAGGTATGAGTTGTGGATGTTTGCGGTCGGTCAGTAGTTTTGTTTTTAAAAAAAGTAATAGAGTTGATACAGTAAGGGTAATAGAGTTGATACAGTTAATCGAGATTTAAAACTAGATTTAGTGATTTTTTGACATTTCAGCCAAAGTGAAATTGTCAAAAACTGACAAAATCGAGATTTAAACTAGGTTTAAAATTTCCTGCAAGTGGCCCTAAGTCATAAATTATTATAAAATAAACAGTTGAATTTTCCATATTCTTATCACTTTTGAAATATCGCTTCCTTAAAAAATTACTGCTCGACCGCGAACTGTGTCGGCTGTTTAACTTATCTCTTTTATAAAAAGTGATTTACGGACTTATTTTCGAAGTAAGCCCCAAGATTGAACTTGTGTAGTCAGAAACATGAGAATTTCAATAAAGTTGTTACGAACACCATCTGTTCACACTTACTTTCGGCTGTTTTCCATAATCGGACCAGTAGGGTAGGATGAACCGCTCCCACAGAAAGCTGTTATAAAATATAATGGCCGCTACTTCCATAAAATGGAAGAGTACGAAGCCCCATCGAATTTTCTGGGTCCTGGAAACAATTTCATTTGCATCAGGTTTGGTTATTATTTCCTTATTATATAATAATATAATATCAATAATTGGTTTAAGTCTCTTTAAATATAAAATAAACCCTAAGAGTACCATGCAATACACAGTGCTTTTTTATTTGTTGTTTTTGTTCATTGGCTCTTTGTGTTTTGGGATTTTATTATTTTAAGGTCAACCCTCTTGGTTGGGGTGTACTGACCACTAAATGTCTTGGTCTGGGGTTGGAGTCCTGAAGGGGGCAAGACAGACAAGACAGATTATTAATGTTTTGGATGCAAACAATATTCTGCAGTGAAAATTTTTGTTCATTCAGTATATTTATTTTAGGGAAACCCATGAGCAGTGGACATGTTTGGATATCACATTATATTACCCGAGAGGACCTTATTATAATAATGGCGTACTCGCCATTATTATATTTTAAAGAAATTCTTGAACGGCTGGTCGGCAAAATAATTCGATCAATATTGTTTGATTAACTAATAAAGGGACAAATCAAATTACACGAGAGAACTATAACTTTACTCCATTAAATAAAGGCTCCTTCGTCATGTGCGAACTTAAGTTGCCAAGGAAATCTAATAACGTTAAGACATAATCGAATCTTATTGTGTTCGCGCCAGCGGTGCCAGATTTTTTTCATCATGTGGGGATTTTCAAACTTTTGAGTGAGAAAAGCAGGATTCTTTCGTCAAAAGCATAGTAAAAAAAGTATATAATCAGAGGATCTATTACAAAATAAGAATCTAAATCCGAATCACGATTTATTTTTTGGAGCTCACATGTTTTTAAATATTAATATTTTTATTTGAGTATTAAATTACGTTTATGTGACAATAGATAGCAAACATAGCCATAAAAAGGTATTTTACTAAAAATATGGTATTTTATTTTAAATACCCTATTTAATACCTAATTAATGAATTACTAATTAATATTATTGTGAAGATTTAATTTCTTAAAGTGAAAAACAGCACAGGACAGATAGCTCAAGATTGAATTGGAAGAGTAATTCCACTTTCATGCTATCCGGCTGGTCTTCCTCAGCATGCTGCACGCACGTTTGACTCGAGTCCTTAAGACGCGGGACTGACCATGTCCCGCGCGGTTTATTTTTAAAATTATCGGTTAAAAATCGGGACGTCCCGCCAAAATCGGGACGTGTGGCAACACTGGTTCGCGCGTACGCAACTCCGTAATTAGGTTATAGTAGCCAGCCGATCGGCGAGACGCGTATTTTGTAGATATATTTATTACCTGGGATACTGGTCCCTGTAGACTAGCGTTGGGGCGAAAAGGAAGTAGAGATAGTGCCTGAAGGAAGGCAGGGACGAAACTCCACAGCGGGGAGCACACGCCATAGCCACCGCATGTATTTTCATAGCAAATCGGAACTGAAATAATAGAGATATTATTGTACTGACTTGTCATAATATAAGTGGTTTGTTACAGTTCTGATCTGTAACTAGCTAGTTACTATCATAGTATCTTCAGTAAGGACTTAATTTAATTTATAATATTATTTTCTTAAGTACCACCTTGTATTTGTTGAAAAAAATATAGACGGTTTATATTTTTTTCGACAAATACAAGGAGGAAATTAAGAAAACAATATTGTGAATTAATTAATTTATTGCGGTACGATTTGGAGAATAGATATTTCAGAATGAGAAAATGTAAACTTAGAGCAGATAAAAGATGGATAATTTTGTAAATAGACACGTCGAAAGGAACAAGTGGTGATCATTATTTCCCATGTTTATTTCAGAACGCAAAATGCTTAAAAAACAACGTTTTTACAGTGGATTACGGTTATTTCACATTGATGGGAGGTATATTTTGTGATATCATCGGGGTATTATCATAGTGCCCATCATTTATATCTATATTGAGAATGGCACAATTACTAATAACTGATAAGTTCACAAGCTGCTTCAGACAGATAATTACATTTGGTGTTTGATAAAGTTAACAATTTGATCACGACACATGTGATTAGATTTTCTTTGCAAAACTGTGTTGTCTCAGTTTTGGTAATAATAAAAAGTGTCAGAAAGGCCCAATAGTTAAAATATCTTTAAAAAAATATTTTTGTTTGCTGTTGCTGCTGGATTTATCTATAGACCATTTTTTATCCAGACTATTATTTGAAAAAACTGTATCGAAAATATCAACATATTCGTGATCTGTTTACTTAGACTATTAAAGAGGTAAAGTTTGTGACGTCGCATTGTAGGGGTAGGGGTAATGTAGGGGTAATCTACTGAACAGATTTAAAGTTTCTTTCACTGTTGGGAAGCTACACTATCCTCAAATGACACAGGCTATATAACATTTTCGAAAAAAATATAGATATTACTAAACTTCTACCCGTGCGAAGCCGGGGCGGACCGCTAGTTTAATAATAAAAAAATAGAATTATGTAATAACATGTCAGTAATAATTATATAATACGCTTGTAGCGATTATTTCTTATGATATTTATTATTTGTTGGACAACAATTGTTACCATTACTTATATTTACGTGCCAATGTCCACGTAAAAAGTGTGATTATTGAATAACAAATTCGGTAAGTCGGCTTTTTTGTTTACCTTTTTGGCAACTTGGATTGAGACGTACTATAATTAGTAATTGCTTCAATGTTATTTGAATAAAAATGCGTTAAATCTATTCGCTGGTAAATAGAAGTTATAAGGTTCTATTCTATCTATAAAGTAACAAGTTTCATTACATTATCACCTACATCCAACCAAGAGAACGATTACAATTCACACCACCACCCGTAGTAAGGTCGACAGTAATGCAAGATAAGTAATTAAATTACATAATATATGTATTGACGTTCAGAAGATTTCGATGCGAGGCTTCCTTTCGGAATACGCTTAATAGCTGTGTAAATGGCTGAATGCGGTAAGGTAATGCGACGGGCTACGGAGCCTGTAACCCAATATTACTCGTAAGAACAATGGAACGGAATAAGGAACACAAGAGCCCAGCACAGTGAGCCTATTGAGCGCAATCCCGATCGATCGACATTGAAATTGGGATGTTTTTTCCTATTTAGTTGGGACACTACGGCCATAGATAAATGGATTCAAATTGTGTGGATATTGAGTGACTTAAATGACATTGAGTTTTGCTTAAATCGGTACTCTCGTACAAACCGCTTCTCTATTCTAGTATTTTGAGATATTGGATTGTGTTATTATTGTGATTGCTTTCAAGAGTAGCTGGGTGGGTCCTTTTTTTGTTTTTTTTTGACCCGGGGTAATGGCCGACCCATACCCGCCTTCGGGGGAAGGTTATGTGGGGCTCGAAACCCCCCGGGGACATTCCTGTTTTTTTTTTACTTACGACAGGTAAGCTCTTGACCTTCATCTCACTTGATGGTAAGTGACGATAAGGCCGAAGGTGGAAGCGAGTTTCACCTGTAATCCTCAACAACTGAGGTTTACGTCGGCATTGGGTGCTAGGCTAGGGCCTTTCACCCTTCGCCCGGCTTGTCCCTGGAGGGGGGCCTGTCCGTGCCACTCGAGCGACTGCTGACTAGCCGTGCAATGTGGGTGACTGCCTAGCTGGGTCCTATCCTATGTCAACAGTCTTAGCGCACCATGTGTTCTGGTAAACAAAAATTAATTATGTTTGTATAAATGTTGAAAAGCCAGACGTCTAATGAAAAATATAATTAGAATCAACATTCTTAATTATAGTATTGCTAGAATCTAGAGCATAAGGCTTAACGAGAAATTTTGATTACTAACAACATTTTAATCCACCTTTTCAATAGATTTTCTTCAAAATTTATTCTAAGTGTTGACGAGGATGTATAAGTACAAAGATGGATATTAAATTATATTTTTTATTACAAATCTGTTAACTCCGAGATTATAAATCAATGTGAGCAGAACATACACATATGTATAGTTTTTTTTAAATACATGTGACAGGTAGGCTCTTGGCCTTCATTTCACCTGATGGTAAGTGACGATAAGGCCGAAGGTGGAAGCGAGATTCACCTGTAATCCTCAACAACCGAGGAATTGGCTATCTTACCTCTGTTGATCGAAATGTTGTGATCTCGAGTTCTTCAATATTTCGAAAAGCCCGTTTCTACCCTATACGACCTGGGCTTTAACACTCTACAGTCCTCATCTTCATGTGATTGCCCGTGGGAAAACCTGTGTCAAGCAGTTAAAAATACAAACCTCATTTCATCACTGTAAGAACACAATTGTGTACATTGTGACTGTACATCTCTTAGGTATTATTCTTCCGCGGAACAACAATGCGGCAGAAAATTGACAAAAATTTAATTTAATACAGTGATAGTGATAAATGACGGCGGCCTTTATAATATACATTGTGAAAGATGAAACAGCAACTTTTAATGGATTCTCTTTAATATTGGCGTCAAACCATGACACGGGGTATGGGTTTCCTGTTACTGAATTGAATTATAGTCCCTCCCGGCATCCTGTAAGCTTTTAAAACCACGTTTGTCGCTCCATTATTTGATATACAGCGAACTTAATTAAATTAGTTGTATTAACTTTCTAATATACCTAATCCTATCACACGCTAAGGCTACGTAGAACATTATTTATAATTTGTTAGCTATTCTGAATATAGCATAAAATTCAAAAAATATTTTCAGTAATCAATTACTGTTAATAATTTATCTGCACCTGAAGATCGCTTTGATTGGGTTGAAATTGTATTAAAAACTAGCTGTAGCCCGCGACTTCATTCGGGATCACTGGTTTTTTAAATATAATTCGGAAACCCTTTAATTTTCCGGAAAAAAAGTATCTTAGATGTTGACCAGGGATATAAGGTATCACCATGCAAAATTTCATTGAAATCGGTACAGCCATTTCGGAGATTAGCCTGTACAAACAGACAAACAGAGAAACAAAAAAAAAAAAATATAAAAAATTTTTTTTTTTTGGTATTTTCCCTATTTTCTCTCTTTTAAGATCTCCTTTACAGTTCGACCTTTACAGTTTTATTATATGTATAGATTTCAGACGAAATGAGGGTGTAAAACATTGCGGGTAGCGGGTAATGTGGGTGACATTACCCGCGTTCGGGGAGAACTATCCAGCGTTGAATCAGAATAGTACAAAACAGTGTTGATTTTGAGGAAAGTATGGAGTGGATTTTTTTATTACCTATTAAAGCATTAAGTGAAAATAGTGCTAAATATTACATAATCCAGTTTTGCACGACGTGTGTACAATATACTATAATATAGTGTTTGAGATATTTGTTTATTAGAACCCGTAATGCAAGTCGAAGTACAAACTAATATAATATTTTATAATCCAAAATAACATATGTATTTAACTTCTCATTATTCAACTTCTGCGTCAATTCCAATGCATGAATCCGCGAAGTTTAATTAACTTTTTGCTAAAAATCTTTGTTGACAATTGAAAACCAATTTACCTGGATGATGAAATTTTAACCGGTGCGGTGTGAGAACATCGATAATAATCGGTAGGTAAACAATCTTTTAGGGATTTGATTACTTTAGGAAAAGGTTTTCCTTATTTCAAATTTGGATCGGGGGGCACGGGAGTGCCCCCGCCAGGTCGAGCGCGAAGCAAACACTGCCGTACCATCCTTTACTGGAACCATTTCGCCACATTTTCAGGCCCCTATTTGAGAACCTCTGGATAAGACCAGAACGCAGAAATTTTCGTCATCCAGTAAGCTATAATCACATACTTTATATCCAAAATTTGAAGTCTGTAGGTCTTTTAGTTCCGAAGCTAAGCAAAAGCAAAGGAGAATGGGGAAATGGGAACCACTCTTTGAGTTTTAAATCACTCAACGTTTTTAAACCGTGTGATATTAGATTTAAAATTTGTAATAAGGTTGTTTATTTTCAAGCAAAAATATTGACTTCAAAGCTGGGAATAATGATAACTTGGAATAATGAGCACTTGGTTTTGTACCCTTGTGTACCCTTCAACGGCCAAGTCACACAACATTAACTATAATAATAAAGAAATCGCAGTAAGGAACCTTAGACTTGGCACGACTTTGTCTAGATTTCATTACTTTTTTTTAGAGATAAACAAGCAGCTCCATCGAGACATGGCTAGTTTTTTACAGAATGTTTTTGGTAGGATAAATTTTACTTCTGATTACAAACCTTTCATCAATGAAAAAAAACTATCTTCTGACTAATTCTCGGGTATGGGTAAAGCTTACGCACGCTTGCGATTCTGAATTCTTGTCTCTCGACTTTTTAACGGAAAAAATAACGTATTACATATTATTAAACATATTATTTTTTTGATATAGTATAAATATTAGGTCCTTACCTATGAAATTGGTGTTTTGTATGGAGATTTTGGGTAATTCTGCATTTTCCATACTAAATTTTTTTCAGTTTTCTTCACATCGATAAATCCAAAGATAATAATATTTGGCATCTATCATTAGACAAGCTTTAGTAATATTTGTAATATCACACTTAATAAAAATAATTTATCGTTTTTAAGTGAATGCAAATAAAATGATGTATTCGGGAGGCACTTAAAAAGAGTTGTCTCCGTGTCCAATTTTAACACAATTAAACTTACAACAAATTATCAAAACAAATCAAAACAGCTCAAAAATATAGTCTATTTTTAGATGAGGTAATTATTTTTTAGGAATACTCTGAATCTTAATAGTTACAGACAAAATACTAAGAGAGAAAAAAAACACCAATTTCATAGGTAAGGACCCAATATATAGTATTTATTTTATTTAAAAACTTATTGTACACAAAATAAGAGCAGAAAAACATAAAAAAACAAATCATTTTCTATCTACCAACCCACCTGCTATAGGAAAAATGCAGAGAAACAACGCGAGTCGCAAGTAAGTAGCTTATGTATTTTGTAATTCAGTTTTATAATTAAATCCCACCAAATATAACAGAACTGCCTTTTCATAAATTTAAACCTTATATTAAAAAAACTTTGATGAAAAAAGGCTATTAGGTATAAAATTCAAGATTATCTAGAAGACAAAAAGGGGTGGAAATAGTTATGTTATCATAAGCATGTTATTTTGATGGACTTATAGGAATTAAGAAATAATGTAAAAATATTTAAAAAAGTGACAATATTTTTTTGATTGGCTATTTAAAAAAGTGGCTCATGAGTTTCTTGCCGGGTTCTTCTCATAAAAAGCCTTATTCTCGATACAAGCGGCCGGACCGCTTGTATCGATTATCGATTACAACCACAGTCAACGATGTACTTGTACTGTGTTGTGGATGTACTTGCTACAAGCGCTGGCGGTAATGAACTTTTATACAATGGTGTAATTTAATACTCTAATTTTAAAATAATTTATAATAATCTATTTATTTTGTAAAATGCATAATATGTAAAATGTTGACGATTTTAAGTGTCAAACTTGGCCTATGAAATAAAATTATTTTTGACTTTGATTTTGATTTTAAGACTGAAATACTTGATAATTATATTACTAATACTATAGATAATTGTTTAACTTATATTGGTATTTTTATTCGTCCGAAAGCTAGATTATGTTACTAAATGTAGATAACGAAAAATATCCTAATGTTGCCTTGTCCAACTATTGTTGTTGTTTAATATTATGTTTTTTGTGTGTGAAGATTAAAGAATTTAACGATAGCAACAACAGCAATAAATATATTAAAACTTCTCCAATTTTATAAATAACATTATCCGTAAGAAAGTTTCCCGCTATGTTAATATGTATCGTGACTTGACATCGAACTAATCTTCAATAGCTAACTTTAGTTACGAACAGCGATAAAACTACCTAAAACAATTTAGCTACTGAGGCCGAACAAGAGTTGGTAACAGTCAAGGGAAATTACGTGTAAGGGATTAACTTATTCCAGTAAATTAAAATAAATCTCCATTTAAAATTGCTATACAGGAAGTTGAATGCAGTACAACACAGTACCACTTTACTCTGTGACAGTACTGCAAACTCTTTGCTCCACGCGCGTAGACTTGGGGTTGAAAAAACAAATGAATTTAAATAATATTGTAAAAAATAAAATGTAAAATGTTCAAGTGTTAAATATTGATTGAATTTCAGATAAAATATTTTTATAACAAATAATAAAAATATATTAAATTCACTAGCATAAATTAAACAAAGGTTGCTTTTTTGTCGTAAAATATCTGTTACTATTAATTTACTTACCTATTAGAGACCTTGGGTAACTAAAATATGAAATAAACATTTATTTTTGCTTGTATTATTTATCCACACTATAAATAAACCACCATTTTGTTGGAGAACTATGATATTAACAGTTTACGTGAGATAAATGAACGAGCGATCAAAATTCAAATTCAAAATTCAAAAGCGTTTATTCAGTTTAGATGCGTCTTAGCGCTTAGTTTTATGAATGTCATAAACATTTTACAATATTTCGTGAAAGAGAAAAACTACGCCATATTGATCTAGGTATAACGAACGAGACTAGCGTGCGTTGTGTAAGGCCTTAGATTGTGCAACACGCGAGGGAACGAAAACCGGTTCTATCCAGTTTCGGCGTCTACGTGACGCAGCGGCTGGTTGAAACGCACACAGCCGTACGCTTGTAGTAATGTACCTACGCCGGCGGGGTTGTACGAAGCTTTTGCTCCGTTACACTGTGCCCCAACGGTTACTGATTAGATTTATTGCACTTTCTTTACTTTTAAGAATAGAAAATAACATTTAAAGCTGGCAATTAACATAAATTTTACAGCAGTGAGTTCGTTTAAAAACATGCGAGAGCCCCTATAAATTATAGATACATGTAGCAAGGTTTAATGAAGAAAAATAAGCCGTGCGCACATGTAATGGGTAAAGCGGGTGAAACTGAAATGGTACATAAATCAGGCGAGACCCACGTCTGCGGCGCGACAGTCGTTTGAGCCTATATAGTACGACTTTTTGTCGACTGCAATGAGTTTCTAAAGCTAATAAGCTATGGAAAATTAACATTGAGTCCTTACCTATGAAATTGGTGTTTTTTTTCTCTCTTAGTATTTTGTCTGTAACTATTAAGATTCAGAGTATTCCTAAAAAAATATTACCTCGTCTAAAAATAGACCATATTTTTGAGCTCTTTTGATTTGTTTTGATAATTTGTCGTAAGTTTAATTGTGTTAAAATTGGACACGGAGACAACTCTTTTTAAGTGCCTCCCGAATACATCATTTTATTTGCATTCACTTAAAAACGATAAATAATTTTTATGAAGTGTGATATTACACATATTACTGATGATACACCACTTGTCTTTGAGGGTTCGACTTGGAAATCAGTGTTCGATGCCGCTGACCGGGGTTTGAGTACGGTATGTAATTGGCTTGGTGACAATTTGTTGACTCTAAACATTAGTAAAACAAATTACATGTGTTTTTATATCAACAAAAAAACACAACCACATAATGACCTAAGCTTAAAAATTCATTATTGTGATGACTACGATAGGTTATACTGTAGCTGTACAACACTCAAAAGAGTAGCTTTCATTAAATACCTTGGAGTTGTAGTGGATCAGAAACTGTCTTGGCATGCTCACATTGAATACATCAATAGCAGAACTAGAAAACTTGTGTGGATCTTTAAGTCACTCAGGCACGTAGCCTCAAAACCATTATTAAACCGTATATACGAATCATTGGCGCAGTCAATTATAGGTTACTGTATTCCTATCTGGGGTGGTGCTTCAAAGACAAAATTCCTGCAAGTTGAACGAGGGCAGCGATACTTGATTAAAGTGATGTATTTTAAGAAACGTCAATTTCCAACTGAGGAGCTTTATCAACTGTGTGGTTTGCTTACAGTTAGAAAACTGTATATTCTGATGACTACAATTAAATTACATAGAACACTGGGGTCCTGCATTAAGAACTCCCAGGTTTTACAGTGCAGAAAAAGTAAAATCGCAACGTGTATACGCATGAGAACAGTATTTGCACAACGACAATACTTTGCACTTTCGGCACATATTTATAATAAACTTAATGCAATACATGACATCCATAGTTTAAGACTCAAAAAATGCAAAAACCTGCTAACCAAATGGCTACTTACTCAAGATTACAAAAGTATAGAGGAACTTTTAAAATATAGACTTCAATAACACATAAATAAAGTTAAACAAAATAAACGTAAAGAACTAAACGTAATACAGTACTTATACTATTATTAAACATGCGCACACACTTACACACAATTAGACTAGCTTTCAAGTGTCTATCCAATGATCTATTTGTTTGTATGTTTGTGTTTTGGAGGAGCGGTACCGCCCGACACAGGCATTTTAGGATGTCTACTGGGTTGGTCCCAATCACTGTATATTTTGTTACCTTGATAGACAGAAAATAAATAATTTTTGATTTTTTTTTGATTTTTGATTACTACAGTCTAATGATACATGCCAAATATTATTATCTCTGGATTTGTCGTTGTAAAGAAAACTGATAAAAAGTTAGTATAGAAAATGCAGAATTCCCCAAAATCTCCATACAAAACACCAATTTCATAGGTAAGGACCTAATCTTTCAAATAAATATATATTGGTTTCGTTTCATATTTTAATCTGGCGAAATGTGGATGTTACAACCTCTGTGATGATGATAATAATCTGCGTGATGATAATTATGCTATGTCGTTAAATATTTTGATGCATGAGTCATGACTGCGAAGAGGATTGTCGGGGTCAGGTCAAATACTTATGCTTGTCTAATTTGTACTAATGAACTAGTCAATTATAATTTTTATAAATAGCTCTAATGAAGTCGGTTTACAGTACATGTTAATAAGAAATTAAAGGACGCGCATTAATTTTAAGGTTTAACAGTACTTTACGATACTGTAATTATCTTAGATGATTTATTTAGAAAGACAGTAGAGGAACTGAATAAAATGAATAAAACACAATAAGAAACAAAAAATAAGATGGAACCATTGTGGAAAAGCATACATTTTAGGAAACAAATATTGTCCCGAGGGAAGTAAGAAGGTAAAGAACTAGCTTACCATTTCACAGGTGACAGTCACCGACGATGCTAAGGCTAGATGTTTTTTGCCCAAGTCCCAAACCGGCACTGCGACCAGAGCAGCCTGTAGCAGAACCAATCCAATTATTCCCAGCGCTCTCCAGAGTCGACCAAGTACTGAAAAACAAATAATCCCAGTCATGTTACTTATATTATATGATTTATATGATTATATGATTTAATTAAAATCCCGTGTATTGTTATAAGTATCGAGGATCTTATCAGAATTGAAAAGCATCTATAAAGATTAGAAAGTTTTATTGGATATTGGTCCATCTCCACTGGCGGCCAAAAGTTCCGGGTCACATAGGAAAACTTCGATTACTCCTATGATTGAAATAAATAGTTTGTTGTAAGGATTTATATGAAAAAGATTTGGACCAGTCTTACCACATCCGGACAAGTACTTGTTAAACTAACTGACAGATACCTCCATACGAATAAAACCATACAAAAAAAGAAGTAGTGAACCTGTAGTAGATTACATTATGATTTCTCGTATGTATACGTGCGACATATATATTATGACTCGTGTTCGATATTTTGGGAGGAGGTTTTGGGGAGTGACCGGAAAAGCTCGTCAGTTTATTATTTAAGTTGAAAGCTTTAAATGTATAAAGTCGGTGTAAATATAATTGTTTGATTCGTGAAACAACAACAAAAGCTGTATGGTGGCTATTGTAAAGCGAATGTAAGGCTGAATGGAAACTTTGCGATGCGGTCAATTGAACGCTTGCCCAGTCATTCTCGACAGAGAGTATGTTTTACATTCTAACGATTAAAAAATTACAAAAATATTATATTATTGTTGATGTTGTAAAATAAATGTTGTTATAAGATATCTTAATTGTGTCAAAACAAAAACTTTCATAATTTTGTTTATGTGTTTACACACATATCACAATAACAATCTTTTGTATGAAATTGAATGCAATTTTCACACAATATTTAATGCTGAATTGCTAAAAGTGTAGTACACTTGATTATAAATTTTACGTCTACGGAGTCAAAAAAACTAGTATAACAACGCAAATGGTTAATATAAATAACCAAAGGCTGCTAAATCAATCCTTACATACAACTGTTGTATATGTGTATTAACAAAAATGTATTTATCGTCAAAACCTTTCATTGTGTATTATTCACGGATCAAAGAAGTATGGCACGTATGTGGCTAGCCAAGCGACTAATTAGAGGGCGTCGGGCCGTGGGCGGCAACAATAGACTGCAGTGGAAGGCGTGTAGCCACTTAGCGGTCGTTGCCTATGCACTTTGTAGCACTTCACCACACAGTTGCGGTTATTAAAACTAAAGAGCAAAGCCAAGAAGAATCTATGCGATTCTTTTCTATTCACATTTTATAAAACTTGTATGTATACATTTTGTTATTGTTGGCGTCAGTAGATAATTTCAGTTTAATTGGGAAATGCATGTGTTATGGTGGCGTAAATAAGTAGGAATAGCGTGTGGAACGAGTATACCAGAGTAAATATGAAAATATCGCTAATATCAAAGGAATTAAGAGAAAGGGGACTTAGTATGAACTAGTAATTAGAAGAGAGAATGTCATGAATGTGAGAGTAGATATTTATTTGGTAAAAGGAAGTCCGAAGAAAAGATTGGTTGTTTGAATGAACATATGGCCAGGAAGGTCGTGAGTGTTGATATTGCAAAAGAATTGAAAGAGGGTAAGTGGAGGACATGCGCCGACCCTTAATAGAATCGGGAATAGACATATCACACGAAATGTGTGTTAAATGGTGTTTAACACCAGTCTCTGCGTACCCCTTCGGACAAAGGAGGCGTGATGATACCTAGGTTATGTTATGTTTATGTTATATCCTCGACGGATAATGTTTGTATAAGGGCTCGGCCACAAGTACGAGCGGCGGGTGGAGCGCAGGCGCATTCACATTTTATTGCTCGCTCAAAAGACATTTGTCACCAATGTCCGTCCGTACCGAGCGAGCAATGAAATACGAATTCTCCTGCCGTTCCGCCCATAGCTAGTACTCGTGGCGGAGCCGTAAGCCCTCAGCCTCAATTAGGATTAAATGGTAAAGATGACATCGACGAAGATCATTGCGAGCTTAATCTGAAATGATGTAAACAGGTGTTTTGTTTACTTTATCTTGAGAAGGGTTGAGACATGTTTGTTTGGAAATGTAGAGCCCAGGAATTCAATCTATTTTATAGATAACTAAGCGGATGCTTCAAAATAACCCAACAATGATTATGATTTTGGAAGCTATTACCAACAATAACTTATGTATTTTCAGCACTTTATCAGGAGAGATATTTTGTTGATTTCGTGTGACTATAAAGCAACATAGAAAGAGAAAGAAAGTTATGCGCATGAAGGAACAGGAGCACCGAACAGAGGTGGCATAGATTGTGGGAATAAAGAAATGCAGAAGAAAACTTCCTATCTTCACTATGCTGTCGTGTACACTATGCTGTCGTGTTTGAAGGATCAAACACGACAGCATAGTGTTTGAAAGACCACCACTTTTACCACATTCAAATAAGTTTTTTTATAAATTAAATGTTGGATAGTGGATATCCGAACTGTCCGAAGGTAGTTAAGCCGGCCCCAAAGAGGTCTTCGAAAGAGAAGTCACATTTAGGAATTATTATATGATATGAGTCGGTGGTAGAATCTCGGCGGTGCAGTGGTTAGTACGCTTTAACTTTCGACATCGAAAACAAAGTTAGCTTCGCCATGGTCAGGCCGTGGATGGGCTATACAAATGTTAGATGACCAAAACATTGTGATCTTGAACTCCTCCGTGCTTCGGAAGGCACGTTAAGCCGTTGGTCCGCATTGAGCCAGCGTGGTGGGGTTACGGCCCATAATCCTCATATATTTCTCCATGAGGAAGGCATATGCCCAGCATTGGGACGTATAGAGGCTGAGAACGTTAGGATATGAGTAGGTGGAGAAGGACTCATATTTCGACATATTTCGACATATTATAAAATTTTTATGATTGGCTATTTAAAAATGTGGCTCATGAGTTTCTTGCCGGGTTCTTCTCATAAAAACCCTTACTCTCGGAATCCGGCCGCTTGTATTGATTACAACCACAGTCAACGATGTACTTGTACTGTGCTGTGGATGTACTTGTTACGAGCGCTCGCGGTAATCAACTTTAATACAATGGTTTAATTAAATTATTTATTTGTAAAATGCATAATAATGTAAAATGTTGACGATTTTAAGTGCCGAACTTGGCCTATGAAATAAAATTATTTTTTATTTTGATTTGATCATTAGTTCCCCAAGTGGGTCAGGTGGACCCCTCTCCACGGAAGACTCGACGGGGGTCTTGTTGTCTTCACATTTTCACATTTTTGTCGAGGTTTGGGAATATGGTAGAAATGTAGCTGCAGGGGGTCCACCGGAACCAGATAAATTTTGAAAGTTTTCTACGAGAAAAATAAGTCTGGGAACCTCTGCATTAGATAAATGTTGACTGTTACTCATTGTGTAACTAAAAATAGACCTTACCTGGGTATTTCTTAAATGTTAATATCCTTATTCCCAGGTCATAGATCATTAACCCTGGATAGAAAATTAGGGCGACAGCGAATTCATAGAGCCAAAGCTTAGCGCCACGCTTTACATCCCCAAATCCATAGGCAACCACTGATAGACCTATATTTATTCTGAAAAAAAAAATTGATGTCAAAAACGGTTGTTTAAGATATTATTAGGGGAGTTTTTGGCGGCATTCGACTAATGGCGGACGTGATTTTTATTTCGATGATTGTAATATTGTTTCAGAGTGGATATTGTTACGTAAAATCAGTGTAGTTTTGTGTAATAAGTGTCTGTGATGATGTGCAATGTGGAGGGTTATTGTAATAAGCGTCAAGTGGTGTGAAAAGTGATGAGCTTTTTATCGTGGTTATCCACTTCATCCAAGTAGCACCACATTGTCTGCCATCAATCGATGGACTCCAAACTCTCCCACGATGCATTGAAATGCAAACTATTGAAGAAATAAAATACTGAAGACTTGGCTGTATGGACTTCGTTCTCTTTGTTCCCTACATGGGAGAATATTACAAAAAACAACAAGAAATTATTAAATAATAATATAGATTGTTGTACTATTTTATCTTTTGATGAAAACAACACCAGTTGCTATTTTCATTGTTTTAATTATACGCAGGTGTTAATGATTATGAAAAACACAATGCTTTATCATTTGTATAAAATCTCCGAGATTATTTAACATCTTCATTATATTTTAATAGTAGTTAGTAGTATTTTTAGTTCATTATTTGTTTTTTATTTGCTGTTGCTTATATTAGTTTATTTTTCAGTTTCATGTCAATGTTGATGTTTTTTTCCATTTTAACCATCACTATTTTTATTAATGCAGTGATTTTTGTGATTGTTCTGTTTACTATGTACATATGCAATTTAAATAAGTAATATATAACTAACTAGTCAACGGGTACAAAAAGAGACACAATAGAAACGTAATATATCCACTCTCCGGGGACGCATTGCATAATATATTAATTACTTCCAATTTGGTACAAAGAGTTCGTAGGTTAAAAGGGATAGTATTAAATAACATTTAAATGGTAGGATATGCTTTGTTTCGCAAAAATAAAATAAAAAAAGTCCTAAAGAAAGCGAACGAATATTGTTAATAAAGGAGGATGTAAGAAATCGTCCCAACCCACCAACAGATTTCAAACGCACCTTGGTTAATACGTCATGCTACCACGATGATTTTTTAGTATGACGATGTCACCTTGGGGCCTGGTGCTATCGCACAAAAAAATTTTATACAATACATAAAAAAAGACGTCTATCTATCTATAAAGGACATAGGAGCAAAAAAGCTTTTGAAAGAAAAATTCAAAAATAACGAAAAAAACAAGAAAAGAAATATAAACGTACACATTCCCTTATTAAAATTAACATTGTTTTCGATAATTACCTAGTTAGTTTTATAAAAAAAAAAGAACATCAACATTACTTTTGTATTTTATACTTAAAAAGGTTTAGATTTACAATTGTTTGTAAGGACTTAATAAAATGTACCTAGTTATTTTCATGAAATAAAGGCGGCGCAGAACCGGTCGTTGTGGAGATCATTGAAGAGGTCTATGTCCAACGGTGGACGTCAATAGGCTGATAGATAGAAATATTAATAAACACTTTTTTATATATACCTATTAAATAAGAACCCCGTCGATATTTAGACTACAAATTGTGATTCGCCTTTGTAAAGGACGCCATAATAATTTTGAAACAGGAAAGACAGGTTCCATACATTCTTTTGTCACACATGCAATATATCAAATAAACATAGAAAAATATGTGTATGTAATACTTTTTTGATATATACAAACTCTAAACGATTTTGCATAAATTTAAAGAAAAAAGATGAAATTTAAAATTATTATGTCATTTAAAGGGACCGCTGCGAAATACTTCTTCTGTATTGCAAACATTGTTTTATAATTTGTTATAATAAAATCAATCACCGCCAAAAGTTTTTCGTTTATCTAAAATAACTTATAATACTTCTTATCTATATTCATAACAAAAATATCAAGATTATGATTAGTTAAAACTTTTATTAAAACTATTATTAGTGTTGACAGAAAACTGCAAAACTGTTTAAGATGATTCAGCAGCAATTATCTGTAACTTCATTAGAATTAAGAGTCTTTCCTGTAGACGGAGAACGACGAGTCTGACTTTGTAAGCAATCTGAATTGCTGTTACAGTAATAATTAGAAATTAATTATACTTACTTTCCTCTATCAATAAGGTCAAAAATAACGGTGTCACACAGTAACACAAGAAGTATCACCACGAAGATGTGGTAGATAGATCTAATGTGCTTTGAGTTCTCTAAAAGGACTGTCAGTGTGGAGTCCCGGTGTAAAAACTCTGGAAGATGCTTTTTCTCGACATCGTGGTCTCGAATGACCACGCCATTAGCGACAGGTGCTTGTCGCCGGCTATGCGCTTCTGTCATGTTTGCGGGTGTGATTCTGGAACAAAATAAAATAATAGTACATTATTGTACAAGTGTGTTAAATCAGTCTCTGACTAACCCTTGGGGGATAATAGTGACTATATGTATGTATGCGTAAAATACACACGTGTATCATACGATGTTATTCAACATATCGGCGAATTAAATTATACTACCCCCTTTTCGAAAAGTGGATGAAATTGACGAAATGTATTGAAATGTATTCAAAATAATCCGAAAGTATTCAAATGTATTAAATGTATTGAATCTTTTTGGTTTCGAAAACATTTTAAGAAAAAGCATCTTAATCAAAATAAAATAAATCTATAACTCACTAGTGAATAACAGTAATGAAAAAATCACGGTGTGATTAACAGATATCATTATGTGCACTTTATGATCAAGTGTGTTGAAAAATAATCGTTATATATTTGTAGGTGCAATGCTATTTTGCCTAATGCAAAAATAAAATGATTGATTTTTACCATTTTTACACCAAGATTGTCTGAATAATCGTGTCTACCTACCATTGTCTGCAAATTGTTATCATGAATGAAATCACGAAATGAAACTAATGAACCGTAGTGGCAGATAATGTAGACGTTAAAATGTAATAAACGCAACATTTATAATAATTTAAACAACGTTGCGTAATGTACTGGATATCGAGATTCTGTTTGAAATACTTAACTGTACACAAATGTCTTTAGAATTATTATTATTCAGTTCTAAATGTCTTAAAGTGCATTAATTTGCTTTTTTATAAAGTTCGGTCGTTCATTTAAAGAATAGTACCTATATTGGCAAGGACGTTTTAATAAATTAAACAAACATATCTATTAATACATGATATTTTAAGATAATGTTTTGCGATTAGTTAACTTTATCAAATGGTTTACTTTAAAAATAATTAAGAAATTTTAATGAAAACAACTAACAATAATCCGTAAGTAAGCCGTATTCTCATTATAAATGAAAATAATAAAAACCTATTTTGGTTTTATAAGGTGAGCCTTAAGTTTTTCTAAAAGTGAATCTTACTTCTTAGAATTATAAATTAAAATGTACATATAATACAATTATTCTTTAGATGTCCGATATAATGAGTGGAATAAAGAAGGGATATTTTTTAAATTTAATAGCCAAACTTTTATTAAATTTTATAAAAATTTTCATTAAATATTTAATAAGCAGTTATCCAGCATTTTCGCATAAGCAGCTAATATTGACGAAATAAACCAATAAAACTTCAAGCATTTGGAATTACAAAGATTTTAATAAAATCAAATTTCGAAAGTTATAGTTTAATGGCTGAAGTCGTCTAGTCGTCGAGCGATAATACTGCTCGAAATAAAATTGCTTTTGTTTTTGATCTTTGTATATAAGAAAAAAGGGAAAGTAGTTGATAATTAATTGAACGAAGTTGACAGTTCTTTTAATGTTAATTGATACAAGGTTGAGGGGAATCGTAAAACATTATAATATCAAGATATTAACATAAGGAGCCTACATTGTAATATGGACGGATTCCTGGTTTTACTTAGGAGATTGAATATGGACTTCGACGTTCTCGTTTTGACTAAGGGCTGGATTGGAGAAGATTCGGTGCCGGGTTAAATTGACGGTTTCTCTTCATTCTCTTCCTCCAATCATATACATCAAGCGAGCCGGCCTGTCATTTACATTAAAAACTGTTGGAATGCTACTGGTAGCAAACTGAACTGACTACTTATTTATATTCCAACTTGTAGAACAGTCTTAAGTATCTACCGCTCACCATCTTTTAGAAACAAAGATAACTTTTTTGCCTCTCTTAAACAAAGTACTTCCTGACTCATTCATCATTCGTAGCGTCATCACAGGAGACATTAATCAACATTTGAAATCGAGTGGTCAGCGTGGATTACGTTTGCTTGCTCAATACGGTTTTGCTCAGGTATAAACCCACTCGAAAACTAGCGTGCCGTATGTAGTTCATCAGTAACGGACCATAATGACATCGTGATGATGGGCCTCGATCATAAATTGAAAAAGCCTACGCGTAGTTCAAGGACCTAGATTATTCGGAAGCTTAAAAATGAGTACTATTCTGCCGAGCTTAAACGTAACAAAGTAGATAATTTTACAAGCAGAGATAATTTTGCAAGAGCAATTCGTCAGAGGTTCCATTTGGGGTCCCTCAGGGTAGTATATTGGGGCCCACTCTCTTCGATATAAATCTGAATGATCTCTTGGAAATAAAACTTCATAACTCAGACATCATTAATAACGCCGACGATACTGTAGTCTTGGTGCGCGATTCCTCTTGGAAGGATCAACCGAATGCCCAAAACTCTCTCTGTATTTTTTCGTCGTGGCTAAATGATAACCTGCTCACAGTAAATTATTCGAAGTCAAACTTTGTTTGCTTTCATAAAACTGCTTCGTCACAACCGCCACCAGGTCTGATAGTATCAAAATTCCATTCGTGTACAAATTTTTCACCGCCACACATTGTAGTTGTCCAGAGCCGAATCGCGTGCCATTCATTAAAAACTTGGGAGTGGTTATGGATGACTTTACGTTTAAGAAGGACGTCGTCGTCGTGAACGTCATGTCTAACTAGAAAGTGCATTTTTCTCATTTTTTTTTACATATTGCATAAGCTCTTGGCCTTCATCTCACCTGATAGTAAGTGACGATAAGGCCGAAGGTGGAAGCGAGCTTCACCTGTAATCCTCAACAACTGAGGAACTGGCTATCTTACGTCTGATTGCTGGAACACAACAATGCTTATAACATTGTTATTATGGCGACAGATTTAAGTAAGACGGTGGTTGCTAGCCAGGCGGGCTCAGAAGCCCTACCACCAACCAAACCGAGCAGAAAAACTTCTGCCCCCATGGGGAATAGAACCCGGACCTCCCGATCAATACCTGGTGGTGTGAACCACTACACCAGAGAGGTGGTTAAAAAAAGATATCATGAAGCAGTGACGTGACTTAGCTTCGCTTGGGCTTTTGGAAACGGTGTATATCACGCTGTGCTAGTCCATCTTAACATATTGCATTGCGGCATGGCTAATTTAACTTGAACGCGGCCAGCGGCCGACTTAAAGACTATACTGAAGTATCCAATGAGATACCTACCCAACTGGGTCGAAGACTTGTTTTCATAGATTTCTACTTCTGTTTTTATATTCATATTCCTACATTATATACTTGCCAAGCTTGTAGTAAATCTATGTAGAAAAAGGTCTGCAATTTTTGTTATCTGTTTACTATAAACAGATATTCATTTACAAAGATAACGCAAGTGTATCGATTTGTATTGAAACCAAGTGTGTCATCTTTTTATCGTCTACCGTGACGTCACAGCGTTTTAGGACGGGAGATCCAAACTGATTGAAAGATACCGATCCAAACTTATTGAAAGAGCAGCCGATGCCTTTCCGCCAATTATCACACAATGTTTTTTTATCAGTTTTTGCAGCCATTTGGACGCGTGCAGACTTTTTAGCAGCGGCCACCTCCAACGTTTCGTCGGAGTCTTGCATTTGCACACGCGCCGTACATGCATTTGCGTCATAATGTATATCTGTGCTAGGGGTACTGAAGTAAATTTTCCGTTTGCGACTGTCGTATAGTTAACTATTAAAAATTATATTATAGGCACTGACCCGAATGGAAGAATTGAGCAAATCCTTGTAATATCTGTGATGTTTCATTCATTTTTATCTTTGCCCAGAACCGTAGTGATTTTTTCGCTTTCGCTTCGATGTTGAGAAAAAACAATGCACTTATCGGATTGCATTGTTTTTTTTTCAAACAGTATACCGTATCGACGGTTGTGTTTAGATGGGAGACCATAAGTTTGTGATCTCGAGTTCTCTCGGTTGCCAAGGTAATATTTCTAACTGTCCTCATTTGGTCAGTGTGGTGGTGTTACGGCCCGTACTCCATGAGAAGTAAACACAAAAATAGGAGGAAATATATAATCGTTTCTCCATGTAGGTAGTTGGCCCAGCAGTGGGACGTATATAGATTAGTAATGCTGACGATTTTATTTAACACAGTTTCAAGTTAATGTTTTGCTCATCATCATGCACATCGATGTAAATTTTTAAGAAGGTATGCAATATGCTTCGTATTTGTGCAATTCTAGATGTGTATAACATAAACAACATTAAGCGTACGATATTATCAAATCTATTTTATTACTAATTATTAACCTTCTACTCATGATAAGGGTTGTTTACAAGAACGAAAACTGTAATTGTCTAATGCAACTTCTAAACAACTTTACATCGTAAATTTTATGCATATAATAGGGCAAATCTGTTTAAATTATGGCAGTTGTTATGACACTTCTAGATATGATAAAAAATATCTCCCGGGTTTTTTAAATTGTCCAGAATTAGTTCGTATATATTTTAAGTACCTACCGTAAGTATTAATAATCAATAAATAATAAATAAATATCTTCAAACATTCACACCTATCAACTAGCCCCATTTTAAGCAACAAATGCTGCTTGTGTTACTGATACTAGAAGACGGATTAATATATTTAATAGATAAATACATATAATATATAATTGTTTATAAGTGTGGATGTGTAATGCAAATCTGCCTTTGAATAATATGTACGTTATATTAGGTCCTTACCTATGAAGGTGGTGTTTTGTATGGAGATTTTGGGGAATTCAGCATTTTCCATACTACATAAGATAATAATATTTGGTATCTATCATTAGACAAGCTTTAGTAATATGTGTAATATCACACTTCATAAAAATTATTTATCGTTTTTAAGTAAATGCAAATAAAATGATGTATTTGGGAGGCACTTAAAAAGAGTTGGCTCCGTGTCCAATTTTAACACAATTAAACTTACAACAAATTATCAAAACAAATCAAAAGAGCTCAAAAATATAGTCTATTTTTAGACGAGGTAATTATTTTTTAGGAATACTCTGAATCTTAATAGTTACAGACAAAATACTAAGAGAGAAAAAAACATCAATTTCATAGGTAAGGACCCAATATATAGGAACCTAATGTTAATTATGATATGATATTAACATCGAGTAGTGAATGCATTGATTGAATTTTGAACTTAAGAAATGTACTTCGAAAGTGATATTTTTAATTAGCTTTTTGTGTACTTAATAACAAACTGAAATAATCTGTCTATCTGATAACAAGAAAAATTCAAAAAGTTTTATTTTAGTAATTTGAATTGTACCATATTAATAGAATTGTAGAATATTCAATAAAGGAATAATAAAACAATTGTCCCTACTATTAGTTACTACAAGCCGTCTTAAAATGTTAATGAAGTTTTCGAAATATAAACTTATCTTGATGCTATGAAATATTCCTTGCATTTGTCTAATAGTCTAATATAATGCAGCACGTGTGACATTATTCTGTAAAAAATTATATTGCTTTTTAACTTGATTCTGTTGTTTATTTATGTAAGACCATATTCAGGAAATGGTTATTATCCAAAAATATAAAATTTTTAATTAAATGAAAGAATTAAATCACTTACTTACCAATAATTAAAGTTCTGTCCCGAAATTATGTATTTACAGTCACTACACTAGGCAACACATTTCACACCAATTTATTTAATAAGCCAAGAGTTAGATTAATTTATTATTCATTAAAGGAAAAAAACATATTATTTATCTATTCCCTGACGCCCACGTTCTACGCCGCCCGTGCAAACTACTGAGCAAGCACACTTTGTGAAATACAATTTTTGTTATCTATATGTCGCATGTCTATGAAATTATAATCTTGTATTTGTTGTTCCGTTCGAAGTAACGTAATAATGATTAATTTTACTTTAACTGATAATAATTTGGTCAATCAAATTGATTTATAATTAGTTCATTGCCGTTACTTCTCGCATTTAATTATCCGAATGGAATTTCAATACGATCTATTATTACTGGCAGATTCATTCCTACCTACCTTAAGGCAGGAAATTAGTAAAATTCTGACAATCATACCCGACAAAAGATAATGTTTTATATACATAATAATATAATCACGACTATTATCACCTAAGGGTTAGTCAGAGACGAGGCATCAACACCGCGAGTCTAATGCAATGTTTAAATGTGATCATTTAATTTTTATGAAATTATACCTTTTTTATTGTTTCGTTGGAGCACAGTAACATGTTACTGATGAATTTTACTTTAACTGATAATAATTTCGCCAGTTAAATTGATTTTTAACTGGTTCATGGCCGTTACTTCTCGCATATAATTATGATAATGGAATATCAAGCGATATGTAATTAGTTAATTTACGGTAAAACAGGAAGAAAATAAGTTATAATAAAAGTTAAAATTTAATAATTCTGACTGATTCTAAGCCTTCATGTTTTAATTCCAAATTCAAAAAGTTAATTTTCGTAAATTTTTGCACCATGGACACATACATAATAATATACTTATACACGACTTTATCCGTTAGTTAGAGACTAGGCAAAAGCACCGCAAAAGCAGTCCATAGCCATAGTCCGCGCTTTTTTATATCATGGACGAATAAAAAAAAGACATTCATCTATGCATGCTTATAAGCTTATAAGTATATGGTGAAAAATGATGATGTATAATTGGTGGTGTTATTATTATGAATGTCAAACACATTTTATAATTTTTCGTGAAAGACATAAACTATGCGATTGGCCCCGATCGCGCTAAATTCGAGCGTACGGCCCAGCCACACTCCATACTTTCGTACTCGCGTTTCCTCGTGTCACCTCGTGAAGTGTAGATGGGCCGTAACGTTTCCAACTGTGATTTGGTTAGGGTTAATACGTTCATATTTAGCGCGATCGGGGCCTAGAAGGCCTTGTTTTGAGAACGAGTTTCTACCCTCGCTTATTTCAACACGGTTTAAAAAATATCACAAACCACAATGTCATTGAAGTAATAAAATGATTTTACGGCTTACATTCTATTTACCACATTTTCTTCAATCAATAAAAAATAAAGAGATCAATAAAAAATATTTTTTAGAATAGCTGTAATGCTATCAAAAACAAAACTTGTGAAAAAATCTATTCGCAGCTAACTTCTTCTACCGTTGAATGTTGTGAGGTCCATGTAATACCGAGTCGGTAAATATTTTCAGTCCCTGTTTGTGGGACCTACGTCTTAAGTTATTACGAAATTAGCTAATCTCACAACATCATAAAATGGCCACAACACATATTAAAAATCTTTTTTGTTTTAAATTAATTAGATTGACTTGGCCATCGCATGAAAAAACAATGTTTTCTCAAATACATGTAATATTAAATTAGATTATTTAGTGCGATGGCCAAGTTTTTTTTCTTTATTAAGCCTTGCTTAGTAATTTAAAACATAAAAGATTTCTAATACACGTTTTAGTTTAATTTTTATTTAATCTACACAACATACAGTCATCACTTCTTTATAAGGGGTAGAAACTTAATTTTCTTTTTTAAATCCGTGGATAAAACTATGTAACTCGATAAATAATCCTGTAATGTTAACCATCTTTCTCTCATTTAGTATTAGCTGTATTTAGCTGGTTTCATAGGTGGGCTGAGTGTCAGCGCTGACCACGCGCGCGCGCGCTTTTCTTTATACAGCCACACGCGCTTTATCAAAATTTATGGAAATCTGCGTACCTATGAAACGTCCCTAAGGAATGCTCGTACCCTGGAATCGCATAAGTATCAGAGTAGGGTAAAGAGCCATTTCCTGTTTACTCAGTCTTGCAAATAAAAACCTTTTTCTTTCTCTGTGTACGTTCTTAGTGTACGCTATATTTAATAAACATTGGGTGAACATTGATTATATTATACTTAAATTATATTTCTTTCTTTATCGCCAGCCGAATATTTTATGGCATAGCAACCGTCAGTCAACATTGTAAAGTTATCCAATATCTCTAAATGTACCAGAACTTTGTAAGGGAGCCGGGCGTCTGGTATAAAGGTTATTTACATAATTTCATTTTAGTATTCTTTGTAGTTTCTGGAGCTCGGTGAAAGTAGTGGTTAATACTCCTTGGCTTTCGATATCGAGAACAAAGCTACCTGCGCCATTGTCAGACCTTGGATTGGTTACCAAAACTTTGTGATCTCGAACTTCTTCGTGCTTCGGACGGTACGTTAAGCCGTTGGTCCCGATCGCTATTGCAACCATTTCTACCCACCAACCCGCATTGGGCCAGCGTGGTGGTGTTATGGCCCTCACAACTCATGTGTTTCTCCATGAGGAAGGCATGTGCCTCGCAGTGGGACGTATATAGGCTGCGGACGACGACAACGATTCTTTGTACAATTTTTATTTAAAAAAAAAATTGCATTTTTTTTGGAAAATAAACTGTCAATGATTTCTAGCGACGACTATCTACTCACCGTGTACGCGAACACAATGGTAAAAATTGGTGTCATTGAGTTGGCAGATCTTTTGTACGATGGAGATGCATGGGTATTTACCGACTAGAGTAGGGCCCACAAGATCTGACTATATAACGTAGACATCAAATCAAAATTAGCTTTATTTCATAGGCCGAATTAGGCTCTTACAATCGTCAAAATTTGACATGATTATTTTACAATATAAATTATAATCATTAGGAGTATTATATTAATGTTCACTATCGCGAGGGCTTGTAGCAAGTACAACCACAGCGGTTTGACTGTAATTGTAATCGATACAAGAGGCCGGATTCCGCGAGTAAGGCTTTTCATGAGAAGAACCCGGCAAGAAACTCTTGAGCCACTTTTTTTAAAGTGTTTAATGTTTTACTTTATTTTCCATTAATCCATTAAAATAATAGAAAGCAAGCAATAACCCTGCCGTATTTTTAAGTTCCGATATAACATCGAGCATGCTGCTTTGCAAGGGACACAATAAATGCACTATATTCATAGTAAATAAATAGTAAATACAGTTTAATTAAATTAAAAGTATATGATCGACTTAGTCAATGCTTATTTCTCAACTATCACTACGTCGGTCGCTTCTTGCTAGTAAAAAACATACAAAATTAAAGGTCAAATAAGTGCCTACTGGGTGAAACGAAAAACTATTCAAGTATGTAAGAAGAGAAATAGTCTTTGATTAACGCTCTGTAATTTCGCACGAGAGTATTGTATTTAGTTTAGACAAGGTTCAGCACTTGCTCTCCAACAAAGAGCGTGACCTAAGAGTGTGACCCTTGGCATTCTATCGGCACCTTCTCAGCTTTTCGTGTTCGAGCGACAAAATGCCATAACCCCGGTAATCGAATTTCCGAACATTTTTAACAGTTTCTATTAATTGCTTGTAATAACTGTTACTGAACTTTGAGAAACGTTTGCGATTGCAAAAGCATAAATTCTACAATGTTGTAATAGGGGTTTACCTATGAAATTGCCGTTTTGTATGGAAATTTTGGGGAAATCTGCATTTTCCATACTAATTTTTTTTCAGATTTCTCCACAACGACAAATCCAGAGATAATAATTTTTGGCATGTATCATAAGACAAGCTTTAGCAATATGTGACATATCACTCTTCATAAAAATATTTATCGTTTTTAAGTGAATGCAAATCAAATGATGTATTCGGGAGGCACTTAAATAGAGTTGTCTTCGTTTCTAATTTTAACACAATTAAACTTACAACAAATTATCAAAACAATTCAAAAGAGCTCAAAAATATGGTCTATTTTTAGGGGAGGTAATTATTTCATAAGAATATTCTGAAACTTAATAGTTACAGACAAATACTAAGAGAGAAAAAAACGTCAATTTCATAGGTAAAGACCTATTATTTAAATGTAATATAAAGGTTGATTAAATATTAGTTAAAAAGTATAAATACTGGAAAATGTGGGTGTGTTATGCATACCCTACGGATAAAGGCGTTATAGTATTACTTTGCCTGATGGACTGTTAGATGACGATCTTAATCAGCCTGTAAGTCACCTACATTTTAATTTCATATTTAATGAAGATTGATGCTTGAATTTTTTTTTATAAAATCACAGTACCATGATAATAATAATAATAATATCCTCAGACATTCACACCTATCAACTAGCTCCATTTTAAGCAACTAATGCTGCTTGTGTTACGGACACTAGATGACGGATAAATATATTTAATAGATAAATACATATAAATAACATGAATATATAGAAATATATATAAACATCCAAGACTGGAGAACAAATGCCTGAAAATTCATCACCCAAACATTTGCCCCCACCGGGGATCGAACCCAGAACCTCTCGAGATGGCGACGCCTTGAGACCGGCATACAGACCACTCGACCACGGAGGTCGTCAATACTTCTCGTAGATTAAAAATATGACAAAATATGAAATTTGATATTAACATAACTATATTTATATATTAACAATATATCATATGTTGAAGAAAAACAACATACCTAATAAAATATACATATAATAAGTACCAAAATTTTTAATAATCTTGCAATTAAATTTTTTAATAACGTAACACTCTTTTGCCTATTACCTACAGACAGTCTGGTGAACTACAAACTACAATGTTCCTGTATATACATTACACCTCATCATGTCTGTATATCATTACATAGACAAAAGCTAAGGGCGTCAGATGTGAGAAAAGGTTAAACTCTTTCACTAGAAAAGATCTGCTTTCATAATTTCACAATAGTTAAATAGATAGATAGATAAAATTCTTTATTGCAACTAATAAAAACACAGAAATATAGTAAAGAAAAAAATACAATGCAACACAGGCGGCCTTATAGCTTATAGCAATATCTTCCAGGCAACCTTTGGGCAGAGAGAGAATTAAAGAAAAGGTAGGTGTATTATACTTACATATATAAGGTGCATATATAAACTACTATATATAAATTACATAATATATTATATACATATACATAAATAAAATTACATACTATATCATAAATGCTATAAACCAGTTTAAATATTTTATTTATTAGCAATATATACACAATCTTCACTAGGAATCGATCGTCCGTTTAATGTCCTAGTTGTAGTAGTAACTGAAACTAATTCTATACCTTAATCATATTCACAGTGTTTATAATGTGTGATGAATGATTATAATGTGTGTGTTGGGACGGACGGTTGGCATGACTCATGCAAGGTGCTGCTAGAGCCTGGTTCACGGCAACAGGCTCGTCCCCTCTTACATGAGGACTTAAATATGCCTATCCTACCCTTTCGGGGATAGAGGCGATATTAATTTATGTTATGCCAAGTAGTAATTTTTTTTAATAGTTTAAGATTCTGACACTATTTCTAAAGCAAGTTATTATTTAATTAATCTTAATTTATTTGACGAAAAAATTAAATGCAATGAATCACAAAAGGTAAGCGCGGCATCTACGAGTGACATGACTATTAAAGCAAGAACTTTATTATTAGGGCTGTAGTCACAGGTTACTAAATAGTTAACTCATTAGTAGAATAGCGGGTGTTTGAACTAAGGTCAATTAAACACGGCGGTGGAGTCAGTGATCTACACCTGCAAATACACAGACCACAGAGACGCTAGCGAAGTAATTAAGTGAACATTTACCCACTGATTAACAAAGACATAGTAACGAGGTACATATAGTATACACTATATATTGAACATCGCTAGTAGATAATAGCAAATCTATCAGTGTTGTACAGGTTGATTTTGGTGAGTGTGCGCAGGAATTGCACAATGCACAACCTCATTTCAGCATCTTCGACGCGCAGTGGAGATGGTCTTTGTCAGTATGTGGTCGATGTTCCACCAAAAAATCGCATCGACATTTATCATACGAACTGCCAAAAAGAGTTTTATTTTTTATTTTTAAGGCAACAGCAAACAATCATTAAATGAGTGTGGAGTTTGGATGTCAAACGGAACTGTCACAAAAAGTAATTCATAAATGAACAATATGAACTAGAAACGTGCCTAATTGACGTTCGATTTGTAGCGAGTCATCTTCTCGTGCTGGGAACTAATTGGAGGATGCAAATTGGAACTCCAACTGTTGTGCTGCTTGGCATGTTGCATGTTTCCTAACTCATGCAGTGGGGAGGAAGCAGGGGGAACAAGGGTTACGCGATAGCGGGTATTGGGATTATAGGGATTATGGTCTGGAATGTTTGACATGGTCACTGGAATTTAAACTAAAGCTAAACAAGGCAGACAAACGACTACATTCTGTTATTAGGGTATAGTTAACTATTCTTGAATTTTAATGTACCTAAAAGCCACATGGTTTTATACAGAAACTAAATGTTTTAAAATAAAAATTCTCAAGTATCTTTCCAATATTCAACTAAACTCATTTTTTTAGTATTTAGCAATTTGTTTAGCAACAGCAAATTGCTAAATACTAAAAAAGATTATTTGCTTAACAAAGTATTTAGTTGTTTCGTTACTTAGTGCTGAAGAAATAGTTACCGTTACGTGTAACAAATTATCCTCTAGGAGAACAGATTCAATTATTTTTTAAGATCATATTCAGCTCCAGTTTAATGCTTTCTTAAACTAGAGTTGCTCTACCACAATTGTATAACATATATGTTACCTACTTTACATTTAATAGTATAGGTAGGTATTCGCTACAGTTAAACACCACGAAACAGAATGAGGTAGGTAACGGAGGGTCTCATTAAGCCTGGTCACTTAAAGATCCCTACTTGTAAGGATTTATTTACACTGCCATTTCCTTCCATATATCCTGTTATTTTTACGACGGCAAACCCTTTAGGGCGCAGAGTAATATAGAGCTATATCTGGTGCTCATCGGTTCCTGGGATTTGAGGGAGATGAATTATTTTAAAACGTAATTTCCAGAAAAGTTTAGAAAGTTAGTAACTACAGTTGTTTTATTGTTTATTGAGTTTTTATGACTTCAAAATCTAAAGCAGCATCTAAAATGTAATTTTTTAGTGAATCTTCTAGCAATTCGTGTACAAAAATTTAGTATTTTATAAATATTGTTTTAGTTTCCGTTGCTTTGGTAAGCTTTTTCTGTATAGTTGGCTATGTTACACTATTACTTGTAATTTTTTGAATGAACTTCTATATTTCATTGCGTTTAACTCAATTTTGATCTATACATTCTTACCTGAAGTCAAAAATCATCAATACTTGACTAAAAGTATAAAGAAATTGTATAGCCTACTTACTAAAATTTATAATATAGGAGTTTTACCATTTTTTCATCTTTATTAAGTTATATATCCGTCTATGACATGGCCGTTCGAGTAACGATGAACGCCCATTGCTTTTATTCAGGTGAATTTCGCTTATCCTCGCTTTAGATTAAGCTCGATACACAATGAAATAGAATTGTGTGGAATGCTCGAGTTTACCCTATAGTAAACTCGAGCATTCCAAGTTTCTATTCATTCATGAATAGAAACTTGTTTGTAAGAGACGTGGCAGTGACGTCGAGGTGCGGATAGATAGTCTGAAAACTGTGCATATATGGCTTTGGCGGCTTATCAAATTGTTCTCAAACAGATTGATCGAATGGCTTTTGAAAGTCTGGGCTTATGATAGTAATTAACATACTGGAGGTGTAAACACCTAAATTTCGCCAGTTATGTTAAGTCACCATGTAATGTGAGGCAAGCGATAGTCACAATCAACTGTATAAAAGTTACTAATACTGATAGTATTTTTTTCTTTTTTGCACCAAACAGAAAAAATTCATCATCAACAACCTCTGCTCGTCCACTGCTGGAAATAGGTCTCCCCTAATGCACGCCATGTGTTGCATTAAGGTGTTTGGACCGTTAGCCCACCACGCTGGTTCAGTACGGGTTGGTGGGGGATCGCCGGAGCCTCGTTCCTTATATAGCAGGACGCACCGCGTGCAGGTGAGGTTGGCTTGGAACCCGAAAGGTGTAGTGTGGGTCCCCATATGTCCTCGTCGTAGAAAAAATTAAGATCTCATAGAATTATGTGAAAGAGAAGTCTTAACTCACTTAATTTTAATAAAGCGTATCACATTTTATTAGAGAACTTTGTATTTGCATAAATTATTCAACTAGGCGTTATTAATTTCTGGTACCTTCGTTACTAGGATTTTCAGAAGTTTTCATCTTATACACTATGCAACCTTTAAAATATATTCAACAAAGTATTTAAAGTCACCACATTGTTCCTATAATTTCATCTATTCGTCGCACAAGGTTGTAAGTGTAATTGTGTATTATACATAGTTCGACCTTGTTCTATCGAAGATATATTTATTCGACCTTTCATTGTCCGTGAAATATAGACCCCATATTTCTATGAGTCCTTCAATAGTTTGTAATGCTAATACCTATTATTATGAGAAATATGTCTCTGTTGTAGCTAATATAATCGGGTGCAATATTGAAAACAAAGAAACATTTTGCCTGGTTTGTCCTTGGTGACCAAAATTATCTGATCTCGAGTTCCTCGATATTTTGTAAAGATGTGCTTTACTTAATGAGTCGTTTATGTAGGCCAGGCAGTGGTATCATGGCCTATACTCTTCTTGTTCAAAGACCGGCCCATCAGTGGGCGGTATACCGCTGGGCTGGTGACGAATTGTTTACAAATTTAAAAATCTGAAGTTTAGTTTGCGCATGTGAAGACGGGAGCAGTAAGTTGTATAGGTTGAGTGCTTTTGGCTATAATGGTACTATTATCGATAGTAGACATCTTCTACTCACAATGGGTACCTATACACTTTTGCAAATACAAGGAAAATGAATTATCGTAAGATTATTTAGGTACAGCGTAAATATTTTAGAGGCCCTTTGTACTCGCCCCCTACCATTTAGTGCCTAGTAAACATCCATCCCACCAAAAACGTTCTGTAAAAAACTAGCCAAGTCTCGACGGAGCTGCTTATCTCTAAAAAGTAATGAAATCTAGACAAAGTCGTGCCAAGTCTAAGGTTCCTTACTGCGATTTCTTTATTATCATACCTAGTTAATGTTGTGTGACTTGGCCGTTGAACATTCTTTATACGTTAGTTACTTTATCAAGCCTACAATTGACTGATTGATTTTCTATATACTACATAATGTACGTCGCGTGTAATCCCGGTGTTATAACTTTTATATACAATGCAACGCGAAGGTTTAAAATCTTATACAATTGACTAGTTATTGAATCAACGTTTTCCAAATGGCTATTTTCCTTGTCAATGGGTAGCGGTTCTGGCGACAGATTGGTGCAATGGTGTCATGGAGCACCTGGTTTTGTACCCTTGTGTACCCTTCAACGGCCAAGTCACACAACATTAACTATAATTATAAAGAAATCGCAGTAAGGAACCTTAGACTCGGCACGAATTTGTCTACATTTTACTTATTAGAGATAAGCAGCTCCATCGAGACTTGGCTAGTTTTTTACAGAATGTTTTTGGTGGTAGATGATTTATTTTATTAAATTTTTCTTATTTGACACAGTTTATCCTCACGAAATAAAAAGCGAAATCAATGAAATGCAAATAGTCCCTCCTAATCCCTAGCAAATGATTCAAACGCAGTAGAAGAATGTCGTAAACGACTGTAACTCGGCCGGTTGCCACTTCGCCATATAAGGTTATCAGAAAAACAATCGTAAGCGCGTTTTAAAATGCAGTCAGCGCCATCTAGCGACGTGTGCGGGTATCACCGCCATTGTTTATTTAATTTGTGTAATGTTCGAGTAGAATAAAGTTAATCGTTCGACTATTTCTTCTTGTAAACATGTAAGAAGAAGTATAAAAGCCTGTGTAGTCTTATCCAAAGTTTTCCTTTTATTTTATTTATATGCGTATTAAAAGCAGAAGGGGAGGCATTCGCCCAGCAGTGGGACGCTATAGGCTAGATTAAATTAGAAAATGTGTCCCACTACGCTTATTATGATGATCATGAGTGAGTGCGTGAGTGTCGTAAATGCGAAACTTTATTTTCGCTTAACTTCGGAACTAAATAAACTACAGACGTCAAATTTTGTATTTTAAGTATGTGATTATAGCTAACTGGATGACAAAATTTTCTGCGTTCTGGTCTTGTCCAGAGGTTCCCAAATAGGGGCCTGAAAATGTGGCGAAATGGTTCCACTAAAGGATGGTACGGCAGTGTGTGTGCTTCGCGCTCGACTTGGCAGGGTCACTGCCGTCGATTGTAAAAAAAGTTATGGGGAGTTTCTGGTGCCATTAAACATTCTGGACTAGCCTTTGCTTGCAACTTCGTCCGCGGTTAAGTTGGTTTTTTAACTATCCCACAGGAACCCTTTAATTTTCCGGAATAAAAAGTTTCTAAGACGTTGACCAGGGATATAAGGTATCCCCATGCAATTTCATTGAAATTGATCCAGTCATTTCGGAGATTAGTCTGTACAAACAGACAGAGAAAGAAAAAAAATATTTTTTGATATTTTCCCTCTTGTTACATCCTTGGTTTTAAATATTTTTTTTCTATCTACAAACATTCCACCTCTACAATTTTATCATATGTATATAAAAAATACTATTCGTGTCTTGGTTGTGAAATAAATAAGGCAAGTGTTAGTGTGCAAAAAAAAATATTCATAATTTCACATGGTGCACTAAGAGAGTTGTATGGATGAATACCATGTTCCTTTAGACTTGTATTAATTACTCAAATTGAACGTTATTAATCATTATCATCCTTCAGTCTAGAGAGGCCCACTTATGGACATTGGCTTCCCCTATGGATTTCTGTAACGAGCGGTCCTGTCTGTTAGTCCGTCTCGAAGGGCCCCTCCAACGTTGCCGTCACTTTTACGAGCAATTTGCCATGTGTATAATACGTATAGCAAAAGGATATGGAAGCTTAGGCTTCTATTAAACTGGATTAATGCTCCTTAGGAAGTGACCGTTGTTGACAGCAAGTCCCTTGTAACATTTGTCCCTTTAATAAAGCTCCGAGCTGTGGTCATTAATCATTATTATTAAATTCGACGATAAGTTGCGACAACGCTAATAAAAATTGTGTTGGCTGGAACTTTTTAGTCTGGTAATTAAAAAATGATTTATTTTCGTTTTAATTGAGTTCTAATTCTTCAATTAGTACTTATTAGGAAAGGCATTAATAAAAAATTAATTATGTATCTTTCAATTACCTACCATCTCAGTTAATTGAACACACCGAACCTATGATTGCATCCCTGATGACGTAGGGAGAGGAGTTAACGGACACATTATTATGTGTTTTTATGTGACGGGGCGAAACTATTGATTTTACTAAGGCGTTATTTAGTACAAAGGTACATTTTACTTTTTTTACTGAGGCGTTATTTTGTTCAAGTACAGTGAAACAGAAAATTCTGCTGTATAGGTCATTTAGCGAACTTTATACACTCCAAATATTATCTTCGTTAAGCGTTTTAAAATATATGCCCTCTTCTTTTGATTTTAATTTACGTCGCTTATGACATACAGCAGACTCACATTTAACTTCAAAATTTATTTTTATACTGATATGTAAATCTTAGGAATTAAGTTTTTTAGTGATTCCATTGTCCGTTTTATTTATCCATATTAATACTATAAATTCAAAAGTAACTCTGCCTGTCTGTCGATCTCGCTTTCACATAAAAAATAAACCGATTTAATCAAAATTTGGTACAGATACAGATAGTCCAGAGCCTGAGAAAGGACTTGAGCTACTTTTTATCCCGATATTCATGTTAACGGGTACCGCGCGGGTGAAACTGCAGGAAGCCATTAGTATTAAATAAATACTTTTTTCATATAGGATTATTTTAGTCATTGAATAATAAATTTTTCTTTCTTCCTATCTTAAAATTACATCAACGTTTTTGTCTTCACCCGGTTTTATTATCGACTTACCAAGTGAAGACGCAAAAGCGCGTACTGCGTATTAAATTTAAGCACCCGACAAAATAAAACCAGTAGAATCGCTTGTTCCTTTGATCTCCATATATTTTCATATTTCAAGTCAGTAAACATTAGATAGTGAATAACAAAGACATCGACTGACATGGCAAGGAAAGCTCTCGCAAAAATAGAAATATTTTTTCAGCTTATTTGTGGAAATAATGCCTCCGTTATGAAACAAACAACCATGTTATTGAAATCGTTCTAATCATTTCGTATATTGAGCTTTATCAAATTGTGTACAGAAATATGTTTCAGGATTAAACTAATCATATCATTCATTTACAAAGAAACAAGAGAAGAAACAACAATTTTTTTTTCATTTGTCATGTTTAATTCTACCTGCTTTTTTCTCTCAACGATTCCAAACTAAAGTCTTTCTAAGACATACTTAGATTTAGCCTAACATTTTTCACTTGAAACATTCATTAATTTCTCCTATAAAGGGTAGAAAAATTATGTGTTTGTTATGGTTCAAGGTTTTATTTTTGTCCTGCTCTGTATTATTGCTGGATTAAGGAATTCTTATCGCAATAAAAGATGGTGCTTGGACAGTAATAAATTGGAAAATTCAAGCAGCGATACCTTTTTTTTGCTTGAAGCACCATTAACAGACGAACTTGCACGGAGACCTCAAATGACCTCATTTGAAGCGATAGATGCCTCGTATTGCAACTAATGGAGGATTTGTGTGAGGGACCGGGAAAAATTTTAAAACTTGATTAATGGTAAGTATGACACTCGAATAATAACAATGTAATATTGGTTAAATGTTAAAATTATTAATAATATTATTTTTTGTTGTTATTCAGGTAAGTGCAGTATATTAAGCTCTTCTTGGGACGTTGGTGCAGACGCTGCGGACGCAGAGGAGGGGCGGGCGGCAAATGGCTGAGGGGGTTTCCCCGAGTTCCTTACTGTATGTCTTGCAAGCGGCCCCGGAATCTGAAAATAGTAGAAAATTTTAAACAACTTTACTGTTAAAAAGAATAATAATCATTATTAAAAATACCGATTTATTTGGTCGCTTCTTTTGGTCTTAAATAATAATAAATTGATAGCGAAGACATTAGGTAACTGAAATTAATACATGAATAAATAAATATCTTCTAACATTCACACCTATCAAATAGCCCCATTTCAAGCAACTAATGCTGCTTGTGTTACGGACACCAGATGACGGATAAATAAATTTAATAGATAAATACATATAAATATGATGAATATAGATAAATATTTATAAACATCCAAGACTGGAGAACAAATGCCTGAAAATTCATCACCCAAACATTTGCCTCCACCGGGGATCGAACCCAGATCCTCTCGAGATGGCGACGCCTTGAGACCGGCGTACAGACCACTCGACCACGGAGGTCGTAAAATTTTTCGATTATTATTTCGTAATTACATTTTGAAGGTACGGTTTTTACTTCACGATGAAAGTCATTAACATTTTTTTTTATACCTACTTGCTACTTAATAGTCTAATGTAGGTCTAGCGTTAAGGGTTTTTGGTAATGGATGTACTTTTATCACTAATTAGGTATATTTTTCATTCGTTACCCAAGCACTGCCCCAACAGGGATTTGAAGTTTGAACCTAGACGGCGTCATTTAGAATTCAGCGTAAAAGCCAACCGGCCAAGAAGCTATGATATTCTAAGAATGACTCATTCCATCAAAAATACGAAAGACTGCTCGTAGACAAAGTGTATCGCTTTCATTTAATAACTTGATAAAATGATGACCTAAATCCTTATGGTTGTGATAAAATAGCCGATATTATAAAAAAGAGAATGAAAGTACAATTTTCAGTAGGGTTCGGTAGGGTTCGGTTTTTTAGGGGTATCAGAAGTCAAGAGGTTTCACTGTTATTGTCATTTTTACTCCTATTTAGGATATTTATGTAGTAGTTAACAGATTATTTTTTTCATATTCCACGGTTTCCCAAGGTGTGCCTTTGTTGAAATTGAAATGTCGTATTTATTAAACTCTTATTAAACTCTTTATTGCACCAATAAACAAAATTATAGTAAATAAAAAAAGTAAGCAAAGGAGGACTTATTTCTAATAGAGATCACTGCCAGCCAACCTATCACAGGTGTGTGAGAATTAGTAAGGAGAGGGAAGAGACACCAGTGCAAAAGAGGAAAAAAATATAAAGATAATAAAAACTAAAATAAAGGAAGATAAATAAATGCTTTTATTATCATTATTATTATTAAAATCTTTTAAATATATTTAAAAATTGCCTAAAAAAGTTATCATTTTTAGCTACTTCATTCAAAGTGCTCTCGGGTTGATTTGGTGAATGGAATAGAATTAATGATTAAACTGTCTTCATAGATGAACTATTTCTATTGCGTTAGGAATAACTCGTAATTTTGGAATAAAATTATGGTTTGTTGACTGATAAATTTAGAGTCTAAATTTATTTAAATTACGTGAAAATTGCTATTTAAAATTTTTATGGTGAATTTTTTATGGTAGTTATTATATGAGTTAGAAATGAAAATGAAATAAATTTATTTGCCAAAATACACGAAATTTATGATGTTGAAGAAGAATTTTTAAATGTTTATTTTTCGGGAAGTTTTTAGTGGAGTTGAATCAATTCTATCAGTGTAATTATAATATAACTAGTGGTTTCCAAGTAAGTATTTTTTGCAGCTGTGGTTCAGATTTTATCTGGTTGTCTTTTGATTATTTGGTAATTGAAGTATTTGTCATTATTGTTAATTATGATTCTTCCTCGCATAAAACCAGAGATAAAATGAATTGAATACATTAGTCAAGTCGCAGAGTGACACGATAGCAATCTCTACTAAGTTTCTTAGACGGGTGTTTCACTTGTTTCATTAATCGAGACGTCGCAGTTTGATTGCGGAAATTGCCGTATCTCTGGTCATAGTATTACATTTATAATGTTATTATGTCTCAAGTGCCAATGAATGTATTTTCCTGATTGCGTAATTTCACTAAAGTTACTAATGTTCACTGATGGAAATGATCAATTCAGAGCAAAAGTCCAACGTAAAATTTGTTCGAATATTGTTTTACATTTTCTGTTTAGACTTAATTGTAGAAGCAAAATATATTTTGTTCCTTACTCATCTCATTGCAGATGTAGAACGCTGTTAAGACATATTCTCAAAATACCGAGTACCCAAGGGAAAAGAAAATAACAACTTCTATAGAGACAGATAAAACATGTTGTTTGCATTTTAATTATGATATTTTATCAACACCAACAACATAAAATTTCACAAAATAATAAAAATAAATCGCATATAAACTATATGACTTGAAAGCAAAAGAGGGATAGCACAGTTTAACGTTATTGCTTTATAGACAGCTATTGCTGCGTATTTATTACATTTTTTTAACATAAATTAGCTTAGAAAAATAAATAGAAGCTCACATTACGCAAGTGTGTTGAAAAAATATTTTATAATGCACAGAATTAATAATGGCACACACACATGTCTACAATATATTTCAGCACATATTAGTCCTTGCTGGCTGATGAATTTAAAAATAAATGAAGAAAGAATGCCTAGAATTAATAATTGAAAAGTAGCTATTGTAACTAAAATGCCTAGAATGAATGAGAGACTTACCTAAATAAGTGACACAGGCAGGACAACACGCGCACTTGCCAGCATGTTGGGTGCGGTACACCGAAGGCTTCTTGCAGCTGGAGGATGTCACAGGGGCCGAGCAAGGGTGCTGCTTGCAGTAGTTGGTGCCGCAGACCAGGTCACCGTGAGCGACGGCCACCACGCACGCCAGCAACAAACAGACAACCACGGCTTTCATTCTGAAATGAAGTAGATAAAAAAAGTATAATCACACCTTTTACCTGATAAGGTAGGCAGAGATTACAATGAGCTAATAGTGCTCAGTAAACTCTTAAATGAAACAGCTTGACGCGCTGGACAAAGGCCACCTATGTCTAGTAGGGTGCGTAGGCTATAATTATGTTGACATTCCAATTTTATACAGATAGAGACAATTTTATACAGGTAAAGACAGATAGAGTTATACTATATAAAACAACATAGTAAGCACCAAAGTAGGAAGACCTTATTTGTTTTTTTTTAAGCTCTCGGCCATAATCTAGTGGACATAATCTAAAATTGTTGCCACTAGAAACAATGATTTCTAAATGAGTATATCATCGAAAAGCTGTATTTATAGTGAGAGTACGTATGAGTACCTTCCATGAAATTAAAAGCAAAACAATTTCGGCAATATTGACAACCGTGAATATAAATTGAGCTGCAAAATGTTAAATGTATTTGAATGGCATATTAATACTTAATACCCGTAGTAAAAGACTGGGATTAAAAAAATTAAATTTTTAAAGCGTTTTCAATGTAGTTCGATTGCCATTTGGACTGATTAATTCAGGGATTGGGTAAGCTCTGAGTGGCTCCATCAAAACTGAAAACAATTGGTTGCCCGAAGTTGAATATCAAATTTTGCACGCACATTGAATGAGCAATGAAGGTAGGCAGTAATAGTTTATGCCAAAAAGAAAAAACATGTTCAGGTTAACCCCAAAATGGTCTCAAAGGTTTCAGACGAAATTAATGAGATTACCAATGCTTATTTCGAGTTGATTATGTAAATAAATGGTTAATGATTTAATAAGTATTATGATTTGGGTTTAATTTTATCGTGCTACTTTAATAAAATTTAACAAGATATACCGGGATGATGCGGCGCAATGGGGACGGCCCTCCCCCGTAAAAGGAGATTATACTTACCTATGAATTAAGTTATCTTTGTAACTATAATGATATTTTGACGCTATATCTATTTTATTTGCATAAATGGCTAACTAAATTCAAGGTGACCTATTATTTAATAACTGGTAGTACGATTATTGTGCTTATTGATCTAAATATTACAAAATGATTATTCCAAACCAACATATTTTTTATTTGAATCAAGAATTTAAGTGGCGTAGAGTAGAAAGTTATATAGATTTAGAGTTTGTTGTCGTTTTGTAGAAAATGAATACTCACTTGGATTCTTAGAAGAATTGCTATGGTCCCGACAGTATTGCAGCTACTAAAGAAATGCTCGTGAAAATCTGAGCTGATCTAATTATACAGATGCTGCACGATAACCTTAACCCTGTTTACTCGTTATACCAATTCACTTTATCTTATTTTTCAGTATCTTTCTTGTTGTTAAGAGAATAAGAGATTAATAGCCGCAATAATTTCAATTGAGCTTCATTTTTACTTGAATTTTGAGTTGTGTTTTTGATATCTAAGAGCACAGGTCAGGGTCGACGGCCGATTTTACTTTTCAATGTGCGTCCGAAGAATGCACGTGTAAATAATAAGTTTCAGTATAGTACGTTCATCCTTACTTGTCTTATTTTGTAAAGAATCTTGGCACTTCTTTTATTAAAATAGCAGTTATAAGATCAATTGACAACTGGATTCAAAAGGTTTCCCCATAATGATTTATTGTTAGAGATTATTGACTTTGTTATAATATTATTTTTTAAATAGCTGTTGCCAGCGACTTCGTCCGTGGTTACTGTGGTTTTTAAACTATCCCACGGAAACACCTTTAATTTTCCGGACTAAAAAGTATCTAAGTTCTTGACCAGGGATATAAGGCATCACCATGAAAAATTTCATTGAAATCTGTCCAGCCATTTCGGAAATTAGCTCGTACAGACAAACGGACTATCAAACAGAGAAACAAAAGATTAAGAAAATATTTTTTTTTGGTATTTTCCCTCTTCTTACATCTCTTTGATTTGGTTTTAAACATTTTTTTTTCTATGTACAGACATTCGACCTCTTCTCTTTTATTATATGTACCTATAGGTGAGTTTTATCGATAAATAAAAGTGCTAAGATTGATTATTTAATATAACAACATATTATCACGCATATGCCCCCGGAAGGGTAGGCAGAGGTGTTCAACACCCACTTCTCGCCAGATATGTTAGGTCCCCATGTAATCAGACCCCACAAATTTATGCAAATTTCCGCCATATATCAATGTTACCAACTCTAAGCAAAATATTTAAAAAGGTCATTTACAATCAGCTGATTTCTCATTTTAGATTAAATGAATTATTTCATAATAGACAATTCGGTTTTACTAAAGGTAGAGGTACTACTGATGCGGGTGTCGAGCTCATGAAGCAAATATTTGATGCCTGGGAAAATAAGCAAGATGCTTTAGCTGTCTTCCGTGATCTTTCCAAGGCCTTCGACTATGTAGAGCATAAAACATTATTGGGAAAATTACACCATTATGGCGCCGCAGCAAATGCGATAAATATATTAAAATCATATTTAAGGGATCGCTTACAAAAGGTGATTATAAATAAAACCGAGTCTTCAGGGGCTCCAATTTTAATGGGCGTACTTCAAGGTTCGATATTAGGGCCTCTACTCGTTCTTATTTATATAAACGACCTTCCATCTTATGTAAACAACTTATGTGAGACGGTATTATTTGCAGATGATACATCTCTAATTTTTAAAATGAATAGGAACAAAGAAGTTTTTTGATGTGACGATGTGAACAATACCCTTTCCAAAGTAATGCATTGGTTTAGTTATAACAACTTATTTTTAAATTCCAAAAAAACTAAATGTGTAAAATTCTCTATGCCCAACGTAAAGCAGGTCAATGCAGAAATTAAAATTAATGAAGAGGTAATACAATGTGTGGATTCAACGGTGTTTTTAGGGATCACCTTAGATTCTCGTTTGCAATGGAGACCTTATATTAACATCCTATCGGGAAGACTCAGTTCTGCTGCTTTTGCTTTAAAAAAGATTAGATTGTTGTCTGATGTTAAAACAGCGAGACTTGTATATTTTAGCTACTTTCATAGTGTTATATCGTATGGTTTGCTGTTATGGGCAGCCGATATTCACGATATTTTTGTATTACAAAAAAGAGCAATTCGTTTTATTTATCAATTAAAACCACGCGATTCCCTTCGGGAATTATTTAAAAAAATAAATATTTCGACAGTTGCTTCCCAATATGTGTATGAAAACATTATGTACGCTTATGAAAACATAAATACATTTTTAAAATGCAGTGACTATCATAATTTAAACACAAGCCATAGGAATAGGCTTGCTGTTCCAGGTTTCAGAATTCATAAAACTAGTCACTCATTCATAGGCAAATGCATACAAATCTATAACAAAATTCCACATCATGTGACTGAACTGCCGTTGCACAAGTTTAAACCTTATATTAAGAAAATCCTCATGTAAAAGGCATATTTATTTTATTTATGTAATATTTTAGACTACTTACATTTGTAATGGAAAATGTGGTAAACTGCAGAATATATAGCTCAGATATTTATTTATTTTTTCTTCTATCATTTCAATGACGTTGTAGTTTATGACATTTTTAAAAATGAAAACTATGTAAAGGGAGGAGAGCAACTTGCTGAGTTTTTTGCCCGTTCTTCTCAGAACAAGACCTCCTGGAAGTTTTGTGAAAGGATGGCGTAGTTTATCGCTTTAACGAAAATTTGTAAAATGCTTTTGACGTTCATAAGTATGTGCTAAGACGCATCTAAATTGAATAAACGATATTGAATTTTGAATAGGTGGCGAGCCCGTTGCCATGCACCACCATGAGAAACAAGGGATTTTCTACTTAATGTTCAAGTGACAACTATTGGTTCTTCGACCTAAATTCAGACTGATTAAAAGAACTGTCAATAAAAGATGAAGGAATCATGTGAATAATGGTAAAGGTGATGGTAAAGTGGAGAGTGGAGGAGGATATGTTGCGCCGACTAATAGAATTGGGAACAGGGCAGGAGGAAGGAGTAGAACGGTGTACTGAATGACCCACAAATAATTAAATAAATTATTTAATACGCCGCTTTCTGAGCTCGGTGGCGTAGTGGTTAGTACGCTTTGGTTTGCCATGGTCAGGCCATGACCAAAACCTTGTGTTGGTCCCGGTTGGTATAGCAACCGTTTCTACTCACCAACCCGCGTTGGGCAGGCGTGGTGGTGTTATGGCCCATGAATACGGCGCTTTTATTTTGCAATGAATATAGACGTCAACTTTGACCTTTTACTTCCTATGGCGCCGCCGCAGCCTTAATGGACTTTTATGTACATTCTAATGAAATTGTGTACCCAACCCTCAACTGAGTGCCAATTGACATATCACTTTGTATTATAATAACCTCCATTTATACGGCAACGAGCCTAATGTAAAATTTAAACAGGTATTTATAATTAAATTACAAACAGATACGTCAATTTCAGCACATTTACAGCCACAACAGGCGCAAGAATATTGGGACGAATATTAATTTACGCCAAGGCTCGAAAATCTGTTAAATTTTCGATTCGGTTTGTTTCCTAAATAGATGTAAACGAAATATTAAGTTAAATTGGTAAAAAAGGATTATGTTAACCGGTATTATCAAAATAAAGTTCATTATGTTCGATTATGTTCATTAACCGTTATTGTAACACTATTAACCGTTTAGTTTCTTGCCTGTATCTTCTCTTGACAAGGCCTTCCGGTAGTGAACAGGAAGAAAAAAAGTAGGGGTAAACAAGTATAAGTAGGTATATAATTTGTTTGTTATATTTGTATAAGCTTTATTGTTTTTGACGCGTCATAAGTTAATCTACGTGTTACCTAAATGATTAAATTTAGAATTTCATCTCATCTCACCTCATCTCATCTCATCTCATCTCATCTCATCTCATCTCACCTCACCTCACCTCACCTCATCTCATCTCATTTCATTTCATTAAACATTATTTCATGCATTTATACCAGGCTTTGATAACTTACACGCAGTGCAGAAGCGTGGTAACCACAGGCCGGGACTGGCCGTGGTACTAACCGGTTTATTTTGTAAATAGAACGAAATATACCGGTTCGTAAAATATCTATAATTTTAATGATATTTTTATGCATCTCTGTTAACTTTATGTTTTATAAAATATAATCTACTTATACATGCCTACCGATAAGAAGACGTATTTTTGCATTATTTATATAATATTTTGCACGCACTGTGACCTGTGATAGAAGTGTATAATTGTTTTTACCTACATGATGAATAAATTTGAGTTTGAGCAGGCTATTCATTAGCCTGCTCAAACTCAAATTTATTGTTTAGCGTAAATTTGACTTGCACAAGTGTACATATTATTTATAAATGATTAATTGCTTTTAAAATCGAGATCACAAAATATTCTAATTGTTATTTAAGAGATGTATTATTATTTAATTTTAAGAAGACGCAAAAACGCAAACAGGTATACATAATTTTATGTATAACTAAAATGTATGACTAAATTTAGGTAGTTCGTATTTCATAGATTTTATATCGACAATGTTTTCATTTTCAAACCTGGTTACTTAACTACATAGTCTTATTTTAAAGTTTATTGCTAACATTAAAAAATGAATTTTTACTATAAACAATGCTATAATATAAATAATTAATACGGTAATCTCGCGGTCTATTTACTGGGTCATAATTTAATCTGCGTTCACGAAGCAGTATTTCGGTATCGATGAATTATCTCGTAAATATTAAATAAAGATTAAATACGAACGTGTAGATTTAGTTACCTTATTGCCAAGTAAACATTAATAGTGGTTTTTTCACTAACTTATAGTATACGTCCCATCGTTGGGACGACGAAGATGTAAGAGAAGTTAATTACTTCTCTTACATCTTTAAGAGTATAGGCTTCATGCTGTAAAGCAATGGTATGCAATGGTTTCCGGGACTAAACTTACGTTCCAAAGCACGAGTAAATACGATAGTGCACATTTTTAATCACCCATCAAAGGATCCTTGTTTTTTATATTCAATCCAAGGTATACCTACAAATGGTATACCAACAAAGGGTATACATACCAAAAGCTCCTCCGGTACTTAGATTACCCCGAGATTCTTGCAGTGTCTACCCCCAGACACTTATAGATAGATAGATAACTCTTTATTGTGCACACAGGAAAGAAAATTATACAGTAATTACTTAAATCTAGATGCCACAATTGGCGGTCTTATCGCTAGGCAGCAATCTCTTCCTGACAACCTGTCGATGGAGAGATAACTAAAAAATAACACAGTTGCACAAAATTACAAATTGAACAAACAAAAACAAAAGAAAAAAAAGAAGAAATACACATAATAACAAAAGAGTAACAATTTTACAAGCTATTAGTGGATACCTACATACAACACACACAAATAAAACTATTAAATGTCAAATTCAAAATGTATTGCGTGATAATATCATTTTTAATTTGAATACCTTTTCACATAACAATAAGTACTTAAATAATAAACAAAAGCGTTAACTTGCTATCGAATGAAATTTAATTAGACACCCTAATGGTAACCCTAAAAACCGTCGACACCCCATTATTTGTTCATGTAACCTGTACCATAATTAACTCTACTACTATCGCATAGAGTACTTTTAAGCTTAACGAAAGGTAGACGGGTTGCTAATCAAATCTATCAGGAATTACGTCATTACAGCGACCTTCCCTCATTGATTGATCATCGGAGGGGTAATTAGCGGAACACTGAAATCGATGTTTCGTCGACACTAGTTTGAAAACATTTACAGTCGACAGCAAAGCTGTCAAAACGTTTTAATAGATTTCAACCTTAACAAGTGTAAAAATGTTTGAGACAGTTTGTAATCTGATGAACTGTTGACTCTATACAATCGAGAAGTGTTATTTTTGAAAAAAGTTAAAGCAGCAATTTAGAATTATAACAACGGTTGAAGTAATATATATCAACATCGACTTAACCTTTTATGTATGATGATGATTTTTTGTCTTTATATGTAAATAAATATTAAAATTAACAAATAAGATAATAATGCACCTAAAAACTATTTATTGATGGACTGCGAACTTCTTTGAACTGCTTTCTTCATATAAACCCATATAGAGCAGTAATTTCTCGCATTATAAATTATTTTTAACACCTTTCATAACGTATGTTATTTTAATAATTATTCTTTGTTAAACGATCAGAATAAAATTAATTAAGTGACCTCCGGTCGAGTGGTCTGTATGCCGGTCTCAAGGCCTTCCAAAGCCTGGAGGAATTCGAGATAATAAAGTTTTGGTCACCCATCCACGACCTGACCTTGGCAAGGCTGCTTTGTTTTCGATATCTAAAGCCAAAGCGTATAAACCACTACGACACCTAGCTCATCGCGATTTAAACAGTGCTTAATATTAAGCATTATTATTGCACCTGCAAATCCTGCATGCGTACTCTGGGATGCTGCGGTCATATTGTGATTAAATATGGTATCACGATCACGGTCTTTCACGATTTTTTCATCTGACCATCCCTATTTTTGTATGGCTAAATGTGGTCTTAAGGAACACAGTGCTCCTTGGACTCTGCCTACCCCTTCGGGGATTACAGGCGTGATTGTATGTATGTATGTATATGGTATATGGCTAGGTGTAAAAAACGTATATAACGTTTTTTATTATGTGACAATGAATTTTTAATATATAAAAGGATAAAAAGTTTTTCTAGCTTTTTATATTTCAGTGCTGCGATGCTAAAAGAAGTTCCCCTTAATTCTGTATTGTAGGAAATTTTAAACCATGTTTAAATCGATTGTGTAAATTTTTGACACAAGAGCCCATAGTAAAATGGTCAAAAATGGCGAAATCGAGTTTTAAACTATGTTACATTTCCTGGAGTGAATTGTTTATAAATGATATAAGCGAGTGTTTTGTGTGACTTTCTTTTGTACGCAGATGACTTAAAAATATTTTAAACTGTTGAAAATTATGATGACCATGAGACTTTTCAAAGTAATGTAGACAGGCTTTCAGTTTACTGTACAAGAAATAAATTACATTTGGGAAGCAATAAATATAAATTCATATTATTTAAAAAAAGGGCGGTGGTTCAACTTGGTGTAGTTGAATCAATTAGAGATCTGGGGACCTTGACAGCAAGCTACATCTCGATCTTCACATTGACATTATGGTAAATAAAGCATTCAAAATGTATAGTTTTATTAAGTATTCCACTGTTGAAATGAAGTTGCCGTCCACTTTTACTTAAATAAATCTCTTATTAGGTCTCATCTTGAATATTCCGTGCCCATTTGGAACCGATTTTATAGTAAATGTGTTGTAACTGTGTAGAAAGTCCAAAAAAATAAGTCAGTAAGAATTCACTAAGAAATATAATTTGTCAACTCTAGAGTTAAGACGTAAATAACTAGAAGCAAGACTTCTCTATGATATGTGCCATAATAGATATGACTGTAACTCGTTAGTTAATAAGTTGTGCTATAGAGTTCCCACCTGAAAGCACTGCCGTAATATGTATTAAATATTCGCAACTTAACTTTGCCGTACAAACGCTGAAAAGTGATATCCATTACATCGTTTAGTTCACTCATATAATATTAATTTAAACACAATTGATATTGCAGCAACACGTCCTGGTGTTTTTAAAAAAAGGATTATGAATATTTGAACAAATAACTAGATAGTACTATAAACTCGCTATAATTTCGTTTTAAATTTCTAAAATGCCTTGAGTTAATTTGTGGTGAAAAGTGCTAGTGACATAATTATTATTGTGGTTAATACTACCACATTCTATGTAAGTTTTATTATGTAACTGTTTTTTTACCCAAATAAAAAAAAAAAAATAACATGGAAAGACTCGGGCCTTGATACATAGAAACTTTATCAAATCCGGTAAAATACGGTTTAACACATCTGCCTACCTCCTGAGGGATACAAGCGAGATGATAGCGGTTGTTTTCAGCGTGTGTTTGAATGCGCACTTACCAAAACACCGCTGCCACCTCTCTAAAACTAACGTTCCAATACCAAGTCTAATGAGGACTATGTGACAATACCAACACATAGGCGGATAGAAACGGCTGTTATATTATAGAATGTATTACCCAAGCTAAAAAGTGTCTCCTAGAGTGATGCGAGTGAGACGTAAAGGTGTGTCAGAAGTAAAATCCCAGTGCGACTTATAGTTTCTCGCATTAAGGTTGTGATTTACCAAGGCCGTATTGCTTAAAGCACAGGTGGTGTTTAGCCAACAATATGCCAATGCAGAATTCACCACCTCCACCCCCCGCATGAAGAGGATCCGACCCTCCTCCTGAGGCTCAATCAAAGAAAAAACGCATCCCATGGGTCCGGAACCGATCATACCCATTCCCATGAGTTGGTTTAAAGGTAGAATCCAACAACACGCGACATTCTTACACAATGAATACTGGAGCAACCTGGATGACTGCAGGCAGGCCAGACTTGCACTACCACGAGTTGAGCCACGCCTTTCCAGGGAATTAATGCGGCTGGATAAATGTTGCGCCTTGAAACAGGTGCAATCACAGGACACAGTCTTTTTAACAAACATCTTTTCAACATAGGTGTCACAGACAGTCCGCTATGCAGGGCGTGCATGGCGACAGAAGAAACAGCTTCCCACGTCATGGTGGAGTGTGACGGGGTAGCAGAATGCCGGGCTGAGTGCCTGGGCTCACCGGGTACCCTCCGGGAGGCCATCAGCGACGTGAAGGCGCTGGGTGAATTCCTGGCGGAGCTTGGATGGCTGGAGTGATCAAGAATTCATCCTCCGACGCAAAACAGGCGCAAACTGGACGTCGAGTAGCGGGAACCGACCGTTTTGATAAGAAGAAGAAAAAACGCTTACCAGGCCTTACGAAACACAGAGGACTCGATGGCATCAAGTTTGGTCACCAGGAACAATCTTGGTGAAGGTTTTGTATTTAATACCTTTCATGGTTTTAAAAAGAAAATTTGTCACATATCCTTTCACTGCGTCTTCCGACTCCTCCAGGCCTATTGAGGATACCTACTAAAGTGCGTGTTCTACAAATATACACGGCCTCATCTGCTTATTCATTCCCTCATTGAAGGCGCCGTCTTGTCTCCAGAGTCTTCAATTCACTGTCACCGCATCCACATACGTAGAATAAAGTTTGGTAATTCTTTTTGTTGAATCGCCGTAACGTTAATGCATAGAATTCTTTACTACCTTACATAATAATATCATTTTAGGGTCTTCACAACAAGTATACGATTAAAGATACCGCACTGATAGTTTTGAAACTCATACCCTGAAGATTTTGCAATTTTTGTAAAAATTCTTTGATTTTATTTTACAATTTCAAATTAATAATGCAGGTTTACGATCTGTTTGGGACAGATACACCATATCTATTTTATTGTAACTAAATGATATGGTGTCATTTAGTTACAAATAAATAGCAAACAGATTGCTAGTGTTTTTAAGTGTAAGTATGTAAGTTGAAGACAGTTAACTATTTTCAGAATAACAATATAAAATTTTGTTATTACTCAAACCATTCAAACACCATAAAATTTTAGTTCTCTATTTTATTATGAGACGTGACATCCCAGTATTGTCACAGTGAGAATTTCACAATATTTGTTCAAGAAATTCTTTTAGCATTAAAACACGGCAAAGTTTAAAAGGTCGCTTGTACGTTTAATATGAAAGACACCTATTGTGCCTACAATAAGGCGGATGGCAGGCATCCCTGACAGGGGTTACACCTGAAGGTTCTGGCTCGGAAAAAAATATGCGTTAAGAAGAATATAAAGGTCCTTTTGTATTATTCCGTTACAAATTAAATGTTTCAAAAACGATACGTTATTGTCCTCCTTTATGATTAAATAAGGTAATATATTTTTGTAGGCTTCGATTTTGTTGTAATTCAGAACTAAGACAAATTTCTTAAATACCAAACACAATAAAAACCGTTAAAACTACAAATAACTTTAAGGCACGGCAACTAGTGAATATATTTATTTAGAGTAATGTAGATACTATTTTTTAGGGTTCCGTAGTAAACTAGGAACCCTTATAGTTTCGCCATGTCTGTCTGTGCGTCCGCGGATAATCTCATATATCTCATATCCGCGGTAATTTTTTGCCCATACACGTAATGTGGGGTCTGATTTTTTTTCCTCTGGTCCCTTAAGTGTGATATATCGTTGGATAGCTATTCAAAAATGAATAGGGGTTTTTTAATATCATTTTACGATAAAATTTATATTTTCTAAAATAATCGCTCCGAAATTTAAAAAAAATGTGTCCGTTCCCCTTTAACTTTTGAACCATAAGTTCAAAAAGTATGAAAAAATTCCTAAAAATAGAACTTTATAAGTGCTTTCTAGGAAAATTATTTAGAACTTGATGGGTTGAACAGTTTTTGATAAATTTTACAAAATTATTTTTAACTACATTTGTGACTTAACCATATATGTAAGCATTTTTTATCTCATTTTACATATTTTATGTTATAAAACATATCGTCTTTCAAATAAAAAAAGAATTATTAAAATCGGTTCACGCAATCAAAATTTCTAATGAAAAACCTAACAGTCTTAAACAGTCTTAATAAACCGTCTAGTTTTTATCTCATTTTACATATTTTATGTTAAAGAATCGTCTTTCAAATAAAGAATTATTAAAATCGGTTCACGCAATGAAAAAATTGTGACGGATGAAAAACTACGGAACCCTATACTGAGCGTGGCCCGACACGCTCTTGGCCGGTTCTTAGACCATCTATCTGTACATGTTTGTAATGGAAAATTACATGGTAAACTGCAGAATATTACTTTAATTAGGTATATATCCTTTTTTTTTAACTTCAAAGACGTTGTAGTGTTTATATTGTAGTTTTAAATGATGCTAATGTAAAGAGGGTTGAAACTTCTTGAGTTTCTTGCCCGATCTTATCAGAACAAGGCCTCATGGTTTTTCTCTTTCACGGAATATTGTAAAATGTTTATGACATTCTTAAGCATGCGCTAAGATGTATCTTGTGACGTGGTGTCATCACTTATTGTATTATCTTAATAAAAACTTAAGGCACACAGAAACAATTGATAAAAAGGAAGATTTCACAAATCACTGAATAAAACTTAAAGATACTTACAATAGTGCATTGAAAAAGTTATTTAAATCTTTTGATGATTTATCGTAATAGTTTATTAAATAAAATATTTATTATAATTTTAGTATTAACACCTAATTTATAATATTTTTAGAATTTATTGGCGTCGAGACAAGACGCTCCAGATGCTGATTCTGATATGAATAAAATTGGAGACCAAAAACAATGAAAAAAGAGACAGATGGTTAGTTTAAAAACAGAAACAAAGAGAAAATGGCCAGAGAAGAGTGCAATAACAGCAGAGTCGCTAATACTGATAAAGTGTCTCGTCACAAACATAACTGATTACATGCTTTTGAATTTGAACTTTATTTTGATCCAAAAGATTTGCGTTTAAAATTATATATTTTCAGATTTAGAAAAATATGACGATGAAACCACTCATGCCATAGTTTTAATGAAAGCACTTATAGCGTGACCAAGTACACTTAATAAAGAAATTATCGTTTCAGATATTCCTTATTATTAATGTGTAATGATACAATTTGTTAGATCATAGATATTTGCAATAACCTTACCCGTTGTTGGCACGCGAAGGCACAATTTAATACCCTTAAGAAACATAACCATTTCAGGAAGGTATTTTCAGAGTATATTATTATGTACTAAAGTCAGTAAAGAATCTTCGTACATATGTTCGAAATGCTCGCAACTCTATAGGACTTCTTGCCGTTTTCGCATAACGAAATGAACAAGGGGTCTATCTAAATTATAAACTATCCATATAGATCTCTGCTTGCTCCGACCTTGACATACATCTATCGCTTCCTCTAGTACTCTCATGATTAACTTCAGAAGTTCCTTTTACAGAAAACAATGAAAGACATGAAAAGCTACATAGAAAATATTAACAAACCAAGACTGAGTGTAATTTTTTTTATGTGAAACAAAAACGAAAGCACTTTCATAAAATAATTGGTAATGTTACCGTTTTATACCCAATTGTCATATAACTTCACAAAGGAGTCGTCTGTGTGAGTCTGGCGTTTCAAACGCTTGAATGTAGTTACTTTACTGCCTGAACAATGTACTGTGGTATTGTGTTACAATGCTAATGTCGTTACATATTACAAATGTACAGGATACAACTGCTTCATAATAAACAGCTCGTCAGGTAACCGCAAACTGTCAAAATTCTACAATCAATTTTGTATTTTACGTGTTACGTCTACGGCTGAATAATGATGATGACGTAAAGCGTAATATTTGCAAATGTAATTAGTTTCCGTCGTAGTAATGTATGGGGTATTATACACATTATTCACAATAAATAATGTAACAACAATGTTCTTATAACTGTAGTAGGTGCTAATACACTGATGAAAGAAGTAATGTTGTGATCGTAGCAAGTGGAAATAAGCCTACCCTTTTTACGGGAAAAAAGCGTACAAAAGGAGCTTTTTACGTATAACGGTAACCTTCCGGTAACGGTAACGGCTAACGGTTGCCTTCCTTATTCCTAACGGTGTATACAGACAGACCGGTGAAATGTAACATGCAATGTATCATGCAATGAAAAAATTTGCTCTACACATTGCTGGTACTCGTAGGTGGCAAACTCTTTGCTTCACGCGCGTACACTTGGGGTTAAAAAAAGAAAATAATTTAAATTTAAATTATGGAAGAACAATAGAGAGCGCTTAGCGTAAAATAGTGTATGTCAGACCGCAAGACGATACAATAATGTAGGTACAGTCAGCATAAAATAGTTAGTGACTCTCAGTGTGTTCAATTAGATTAACACTATCATAAGGTTTCCATATTCATAAACACACAAAAGAGCTTCCATATAATATATAAGGAAACTCGTCTGTGTTATCAGCAATATAGAAACTATATTTGTAACGATATTATTGACTTTTTGGTAGTATCTATTTTATTGAACACCTTGAGTGTCACTAACTATTTGACGCTGACTGAACTTGTATTGTTTATAATACCAAATAGTGAGTTAAAAGAGATCTTTCATTAGTAATCTTTTATTAGTAACGAAGATTCCCCCTGATTGGAGCTCGGTGGCGTAGTGGTTAGTACTCTTTGGTTTTCGATTGAAAACAAAGCTGCTTTCGCCATGTTCAGGCCACGGATGGGTAACCAAATTTTTGTGATCTCGAGCTCCTCCGTGCAAGTTAAGCCGTTGGTACCGGCCGCTGTCGTTTCTACCCACAAACCCGCATTGGGCCAGCGTGGTGGTGTTACGGCATACTCCTCATGTGTTTCCTCACGAGGAAGGCCTGTGCCCAGTAGTGGGACGTATATAAGCTGAGGACGAAGATTTCCCCTATAAGATCCCGACTTGCAATGGATCAGCTATCATGCAATGGAACAGATTCCGTATAGTGAGTGTAGGTGCCTTGTGTATCTATCGAAACCCGCGTGACTGCAAAGAAGCTTTGTATCATTTCTTTTGCCTGGCCGATATTGCAGCTACTGTACAAATAAATACAATAAATATTCCATTGTCTCGGCTCAGCTTGAACCACTGAGGAAAATGAATAGTGTTGCACTCTTAGGAAGAAAATTGTTATCTTAAATATTAAATTTCGAGAGTTTCCATTAAAATAGTTTAGGGTGGTTTCATAGATGGGCTAGCCGCCAGCGCTTTCCACGCAAGCGTGCTTACAATTACAAGAGATACCTAACATCGTTTCACAGCCACGCGCGCCTATTGTGTGAAATCTCGCCGGCGCTGTTAGCCAGCGGTGACGGCCAGCCCACCTATGAAACCACCCAAAATTTTTGGTAAATGTAAAAAATTTTGTTGACACAGACGTGGCGTAGCATTATTTCTTTAGAGGGAATACTTGTACCTATATATTATGTTTGTGACCAATTGTAACTAAACCGAACTGTCATAGTTACGTTAATTTGTTATTAATCTTTATATTTTAATTTGTTTCTCCAAATATTTCATTGAAGGTTATTAAGTATATTATTCTTTTACTCAATAAAATGATACAAAAACATACCAAAACTTTGTAAAAGACAATGTTTTTAGTAATTGTGATCATAACATAACATATCATGCCATCACGCCTATTTCCTGAAGGGGTAGGCAGAGGTGTTAAACACCCACATTTCGCTAGATATATAATTGAACAAACAAATAAAATTAACTTTTTGCACTAATATTAACAACTCGAAAGGGAAATTAATAGGGAAAATGTGCTGTTCACTTGCGCGGTGAACAGAACATTTCATAAGGCGCGCGCCGCGATCCGTATTTGTCGGTTTTGTCAGTGTGTTCGTCCAGGCTCGCACCGAACATCCACGTTTCACCAGTCTACACACACCGTAATAAACAACATTACATTCCTGGACAAATTTAAATGATTTCTTAAACACGAACAAGTTTGCATCGTAGATATTGGTTTATTTGCAAAAGAAATTGGATCCATTTGTTCCGAGATAGGAGGCAGTTCAGGTAATTTTTCTTATAAAAAGCCGTGGGATGACAACCCGGACCCTTGTCACTCCAACTCGAAGACGGTTGACAAAGTCGCGTAAAAAATATGTTAACAAGCTGATTCGTCTTCGCTAGGCTCGTGGAGTTTTAAGTTTTTTGGATAAAAGTAATAGCAATTTAGAATTGAACCGAGGATTTTGGGTAGTTCTAATTTATTCCCTATTAATTTCCGTCTCGAGTTGTTAATATTAGTGCAAAAAGTTAATTTTATTTGTTTGTTCAATTATATATCTAGCGAAATGTGGGTGTTTAACACCTCCGCCTACCCCTTCAGGGAAATAGGCGTGATGGCATGAAATGTTATGTTATAATCACAATTATTAAAATCATGTCCCCTTCCTAAAAACATTGTCTTTTACAAAGTTTTGGTATGTTATTTTATCATTTTATTGAGTAAAAAAATAATATAATTAAAATATAAAGATTAATAAGAATTAACATAACTATGACAGTTTGGTTTAGTTACAATTTGTCACAAACATAATATATAGGTACAAGTATTCCCTCTAAAGAAATAATGCTACGCCACGTCTGTGTCAACAAAATTCTTTACATTTACCAAAAATTTTGGGTGGTTTCATAGGTGGGCTGGCCGCCAACGCTGGCTAACAGCGCCGGCGAGATTTCACACAATAGGCGCGCGTGGCTGTGAAACGATGTTAGGTATCTCTTGTAATTGTAAGCACGCTTGCGTGGAATGCGCTAGCGGCTAGCCCATCTATGAAACCACCCTACACTATTTTAATGGAAACTCTTGACATTTAATATTTCAGATAACAATTTTCTTCCTAAAAGTGCAACACTATTCATTTTCCTCAGTGGTTGAAGCTGAGCCGAGACAATGGAATATTTATTGTATTTATTTGTACAGTAGCTGCAATATCGGCCAGGCAAAAGAAATGATACAAAGCTTCTTTGCAATCACGCGGATTTCGATAGATGCAAACAAAAAGATTAAAAATATTATGACTACTACGATCGGATTATGAAAATTCTTTTACTGGAAAAATAATTTTTTATTTCTAACTATAACACTACTTTTATTTTGGTCCTGTGTTGGTCCGGGACACAAAAAGAATGTACCAACTGCTTTTCTTGCCTAGCTTGTCGTAAAAGGCGACTTAGGGCACATTGGGTACTGGGTGTGTGATTGTGTAGGCGATGAGCTAGCCACTTGTTACTATACTACTTTTTCACGATTTTTCATCTGACCAAACCCAATTTTCGTATGGATAAATGTGGTCTTAAGGAAAACAGTACTCCTTGGACTCTGTCTACCCCTACGGGGATTACAGGCGGTTTTATGTATGTATGTATTATTTTGGTAAATATATTACTAGTCCTTACCTAAGAAATTGGTGTTTTGTATGGAGATTTTGGGGATGTCTGCATTTTACATACTAACATTTTATCAGTTTTCTTCACAACGACAAATCCAGAGACAATAATATTTGGCATGTATCATTAGACAAGCTTTAGCAATATGTGTGTGAACACGCTTGATAAAAATTATTCATCCTTTTTATGTTAATGCAAATCAAATGATGTATTCGGTAGGCAGTTAAAAATAATTGTCTTTGTGTCTAATTTTAACACAATTAAACTTACAAAAAATTATAAAATTAAATAATACGAGCTCAAATATATGGTCTATTTTTAGATGAGGCAATTATTTTATAAGAATGTTCTGAAACTTAATAGTTACGGACAAATTGCTAAGACAGAATAAAAACACCAATTTCATAGGTAAGGACCCAATAGTACAACAGATATTGTATGCGTATCAACCGAGAGCTGGAAGCATAAACCTGTAAAAACGCTCAAACCAAAACAGCAGCAGCAGCTAGCAGTGCAGAAGGCCTAGCACGGGCCGGAGAGAAAAAGTCCCCAGAGACAAAAATCGTCATTGCCTCTCGCTTCTTCGTTCGCGCGGAAGCGAGAGACAATGAGTAATTTTGTCTCCGGGGACTTTTTCTCTCTGGCCCGTGCTAGGCCTACAGAGAACAAATGTTGTAATTTATCTATTCCGTTAGCTACCCAGTATTACGAGTTTGTTGATTCATTAAAAATAACCCCGTACATCTGCTTTAACGGTAAATATTCTGTGATATTGTGACTGATACATTACATATTTTGTCATAAGCTAGGAACGTAATTCTCTTTAGTGTTGGATTGATAAGCATTCGCAATCGTAAATAATTGCTAATAGTGAATTAGCAATAATGAAATTTATAATAGCTGCTTAAAATAATTATTACATAATTTTATTTATTGCCCGAATTGTTGCAAGAGTAGTTGCGTTCTGCTGCAAACTTTTGAAATAAAGCGATTACGCTGTTTTACGCCGCGTGTACACTAATGCTAATGTCTTGAATGCGAAAACGAATTCACTCGGTGACAATCGCGTTAAGCCCGCCCGGCCGGTGCGCTGATCAACAATTCTCGCAAGCTAATAAAATTTTTAAATAAGTAAACTGATATTATTATCAATTAGCATTAGCATTAGCATGCTAAACGCTAAGAATTTGCATGCTAATAAAATTACTCTGTGTTCCCTGTAGTAATTGCTGGCAGTAGCAGGTCTCACACGTATCAAATATATTGCAATTCACTATCAGGTGGGAAGTCTGCTTGATTGCAAACTTGGTTGGATAATAACAAAATATAATACACATCCGCTTTATCGCAAAAAGTGACAGATTAAATAATCTTTCGCTCTTTGTGATACAACTTGTATTTCTACTTCATTCAATCGGAAAAAATGAAGAAAGGTTATCATATACCATGTTGACAAGTGCAGCGTGGCACAGCTATATTTCCCGCTTCGCCGCTGACCTTTTTTAGTGTCGTAAAAGACCCTATATTATAAAGAAAAGGAAATACGAAGTGCTTACAAGAATATACACAGAAGAAAAAAGAATATACAGTGAGCGAAGGGTCCTGTTATTTTTGCCCAGAAAAAATTGCAGCTATTTGTACTTAGTAAGGAATAAGTAAGAAACCATGTCTCTATTATGGATATTTTTATGTTCCAAGAATAATAAAATACCACAAAATACGAGTATGCACCTCGATCTGCGGACAGCATTGTTTGGTTCACTGAAAGCTTTTTACAGCTCCGTTAAAACCGTTACGATTCATGATGGCTTCCGAATTGTACGGTAGTTAATTTATAGGCTCTATGTTTCTTCCGAGGTTCAATGGCTGTCTTAAAATACCCTCTACCGCTTACCATTGCGTTAACCTCCATTTTCGTGACATGCTTCCTACAAAAGTAATTGAATGGTAAACGAGTTATATGCAGTTGTAATAATTAAAGGTATTTTGAATGACGACAAAATTGTTTTTACATTCACTCCTATCAACTAGACCAAAGAAAGAAAAGGAAGAAGTTTCCGAACATGTGTTGTTGATAAAGGACTTAATAATTATTCTACTATGACTATTACAAATATACCAAGTAAAAAATCCATAACTAGGGAACAATTTTATTCATCGGGTAAACATTAGTGTCTACTGGGACTCGAACCCAGGACCTCAGAGTTTGCTGACGACACTTTGAACAAATTTAACGTGAATACAACCAACAACGATTAAAAGTCATTCTTTTTCATAATAAATTAAGAAGAAAATCACAAAAAAGGAAGCAAAGTCACTGACGGGAAATATTAATCACAATACAAATCACAGAATATTGTGCGCTAAAGGTTTTTTCAACCGTGACGTGAAAAAATAAAACAGAAATTGAAGAAAGAAAAATTAATAAACGCTGCAAAGGCGGCAATGTGCTCTCGTTAAGGTGTTGCCTTGACAAAATTGGATCAATTAAAAAAGAAACCTATATTTATTTAACAATTTTTATGTAAAAAAGAACCGTTTGATCTGGCCTGCCTTAGGGTCTATCAGTGCTGCAACCTTCCGATATGTGCTAAGGTGGCCGTCATTCGAAGACATTTTTGTAACGTGTTTTCCGATCCTATCATAATAAAATATAGTATATAGATTTATGTAAACTAAATTACAAAATATTTTTTAAGCATGTCTTTTTTTACACACACAAGGTGTGAAAAAAACTTATGAAGTACATACATACATACATATAATCACGACCATTACTATATAATCTCGACCTCCGTGGTCGAGTGGTCTGTACGCCGGTCTCAAGGCGTCGCTATCTCGAGAGGTTCTGGGTTCGATCCCCGGTGGGGGCTAATGTTTGGGTGATGAATTTTCAGGCATTTGTTCTCCAGTCTTGGATGTTTATATATATTCAAGATATTTATATGTATTTATCTATTAAATATATTTACCCGTCATCTAGTGTCCGTAACACAAGCAACATTAGTTGCTCAAAATGGGGCTAGTTGATAGGTGTGAATGTCTGAGGATATTATTATTATTATCCCCTAAGAGTAGAGACTAGGCAAAAGCACCGCATAAGCAGTCCACTGCCATAGTCCGCGCTTCACCAAGTAGTCACTGCATGTGCTCAACGTGTCAGGTGGTGAGCCCGTCGCCGCTATAAGTACCCGCTTATGAAGTAGTTTTTTAAAAATATCGGATACTCTGTGCCCAGTGATTGCAGGAATAGCTGGGGTCACTCCCTCTGTTACACTGAGACTTAAATGAATTTTATGAAAGGCAGGTGTAAATAACTGTGAATGATAAAGAGGTGATGTACGTAAAAGGAGTATATGACATAATATCAAAAATCAAGCATAGCATTTCAACCGCCTCTCTGGTCTAGTGGTTCACACCACCGGGTGTTGATCGGGAGGTCCGGGTTCGATTCCCCATGGGGGCAGAAGTTTTTCTGCTCGGTTTGGTTGGTAGTAGGGCTTCTAAGCCCGCCTGGCTAGCTACCACCGTCTTACCTTAATTTGACGCCATAATAACGATGTTTTAAGCATTGTTGTGTTCCGGCAATCAGAGGTAAGACAGCCAGTTCCGCGGTTGATGAGGATTACAGGTGAAGCTCGCTTCCACCTTCGGCCTTATCATCACTTACCATCAGATGAGATGAAGGCCAAGAGCTTACCTGTCAAATGTAAAAAAAAAGCGTCCAATTAAAATGGGCCGAATCGTATTATTTTGGTATAACGTGCTGCAGCGTTCCGGAGTTGTTTATTAACTGCCTCACATTTATTACCCCGCCATCGCCAGGGTATTACGGCGAATCGATTAAGTTCCGAATGAAATTGCTTGTTTGTCTAGTAAGTACGCTTACACATACAAAATAGATACGTTATTTACACGGCCTCAAACATGTTTTTATTGTTGTAATATAATATATTGTTGTAAAACACCAACCAAAACGTACAACCATAGTATTAGGTCCTTACCTATGAAATTGGTGTTTTGTATGGAGATTTTGGGGATGTCTGCATTTCACATACTAACATTTTATCAGTTTTCTTCACAATGACAAATCCAGAGATAATAATATTTGGCATGTATCATTAGACAAATTAGACAATATGTGTGTGAACACGCTTGATAAAAATAATTCATCGTTTTTATGTTAATGCAAATCAAATTATGTATTCGGGAGGCAGTTAAAAATAATTGTCTTTGTGTCTAATTTTAACACAATTAAACTTCCAAAAATATATCAAATTAAATAATACGAGCTCAAATATATGGTCTATTTTTAGAAGAGGCAATTATTTTATAAGAATGTTCTGAAACTTAATAGTTACGGATAAATTGCTAAGACCGAATAAAAACACCAATTTCATAGGTAAGGACCCAATATAACACGCTGGCAGCTTACTTTTTTTTCACTTGTTGAAACTTACCTGGACTTTTAGAGCAAATCTAGGTCGGTAATGGATACATTCTTTATTATCAAGGAAGTGCTTATTTTCTCTTGTCCTTCCAGAAACAAAGGTAGCGTTTGTTTTCCTTTCGAATAGGGTTCGGGCAATTCGTCAGTCTGTTAGCTTTACGAGAACCTGTGATGATAACAACCCTCAGATGAATTTCGCTTAGTCTTTTGCAAGCTTAAACATAAAAATAATAATGCGGAAAATTAAGCAAAACAAAAACAATTTAATTTTCACTTGTCACGTGGTGTTTTCGGTTCCCTATCTGTTTTCATAAAATTTTCAAGCATAATATGAGTTGGCATATTGGAATCTATACTAAATATACTTACGCATAATTGATTTTGGCATAAAATATTAAGCATAATTATTTACGCATAATAACAAATGACATAACCATTTTAAGGCATAAAACTATTTACATAAAATTTTAGAAATAATTATCAATAAAAAATATCGGTTCTGGCGCTTCACCGGCCGCTGCCGGGGCTCGCTCGCTTTGCTCGCTCGGCTCGCGCGTTGTGGGCACAGTTCTTCCTAACACTCCTCCTCGCTTCGCTTGTGATCATACCAAATCGACTTTACATTTTGCCGTAAACCATTATGCGGAATAATATTATGGATATGTAATTACATTAGTCTAATTTATAATTATACGAAATAAATATTGTGCTTAAAGAAAATAATACTTAAGTTATATCATGCCAAACTGGTGTTTTCAGATTATATTTTGTACTTATAATATTATTATACTTATTGAAATCGTGATTGGATAAGGTGATAAGTTTAAGGATTTACTCACATCATCACGCCTCTATCCCCGAAGGGGTAGGCAGACCGTAATTTGAAGAGCGTCAAACAGAATAATAAGTTAAATGAAATACGAATAAGATAGTGTACATTTATCACGATAACATATCATATCATTACACCTCCCGAAGGGGCAGAGATGCCTCTCTCTACCTGGCATGCTCAGTCTGTGATATCAAAGTCCCCATGTAACAGGTGAGCCTGTTGCCTTGCATCGGGCACAATGTGAGGCAAGTGATATTTACAAACAGCTGTGTTTTTATAAATTTACTAGCACTGATACTGGAATCAAACCCGCGACCCCTTGAACGAGTACCGCTGCCATCACGATCATAAAGAACTGCAACGAGTCTTTAGGCTACAATAACCTCGTGTTGTAATAAATAAACAAATCAACATCAAATGTATTGTGCCTATATAGAGTCCTATATTTGTCTCTCTAAAAAACAAAATACCCAGTTTAAACAGAGTCCAAAATATACGTAATGTTTTGTTCGGCGGCCATTCATTTTATTACTCAAGAAGAGTGCCCATTTTAAAAAACGCTTGGGGTATTATTGACTGTAAAACGAATTTGTAATGAAGCTTGGGTAAACTCGTGAACTCCTTCACGATTTTTCTTTTTTTATTATATTGGCCATCTATAACTTTGGTCACGTTCAAACAATTTATTTTAATTGACTGTTAAAAAGAGTTGATTTAAAGAGAGCATGGCTTCCTCTCTCGCTAGAATAAGAGAGAACTGAAATTTATGGTGTTATTGCAGCAAATCTTATGACGCTTAAACCACATAAACATATCCTGTTTGATAAATAATATTGTACCCCACACTCCCACAAGATGAACGAACTAAATGACATGGAAACGTTAGTCATAGTCAAATAAATAAACGTAAAAAACGGCAATATATCTCGCTATTCTGGTGCCGACGCCGCCGCATCCACAAAAATATTACTTTTATCGCAAAAATACATATTTAAGTATCAACGCAGTTTATTATTGTTTTGTTGAAGATTAAAGGGTCGTTGGTAACACATTAGGTGTCTGGATTAAACATGGAATATTGTGGTTTCATTGACTGATCATCTAGCTGCATTTACTTTTATATATACATTTAATGAGATTATGTGATCATTTGAGGAGCTCGGTGGCGTAGTGATTTGGCGCTTCGGCTTTCGATACCGAAAACAAAGCTACCTTCACCATGGTAAGGCCGTGGATGGGTGACCAAAACTTTGTGATTTCAAACTCCTCCGTGCTTCGGAAGGTAAGTAAAGCTGTTGATCCCGGTCGCTATTGCAACTGTTTCTACCCACCAACCCAATTTTTAAGGCTTAGCACGGCACGAACCTTTTTGCGCCCGCAGAACATTATTTTGATTATTATCTTTGATATTTGAATAAAAAATTTCAATTCATAGTAGTTTTTAACAAATATGTGTGTTTTATTTAGCCTAGGATTTATTTCTCTGGGATACCCGGTGCATTTTAGGGTTTCATATTCAACGTTTAGTAACTATAGTAGATACAATGATTGAACAGAAATATTTATTTCGATATTTATTACAACATGCAGAAACAATGTGTTAAAAATGAGCCGATGTGAGTAATAGTCTTCAATAACGCCTATTTTGAACTAGCCAGTCAAGTTAGTTATAAAAAAGGACAATTCCAAAACACAAGAGAATAAATTCTACGTTCAATTGCAATTCAGTGCCAGTATAATTATTACCATAATACCAGTTGAGTGATGCGGCCAGCGTGGTGGTGTAACGGCGATATTGCTCATGTGTTTTTCCATAAAGAAGGGCTGTGCTCAGCACTGGGACGTATATCGGCCGAGGACAATATCAATGAATATAATAATAACTCTGAAGAGGTAGGTAGAAGGTTTAACATCCAAATTTCACCTGAAAGTCCCTATTCAACAGAGGGTGAGTACGGTATCAGGCACCGGACACAATACAAGGAAAGATTTTCATCTATGGCAGCTTTAAATTTGGAAATTCCTACGAAAATATTCTGAACATATCAAATATTTAAGGACGTCTCCAAAGTTATTTACAGCGTGAGCTTACCCTATATGAAAATTGTTATTATTAAATTGCACCGCTCGTCGTTAGGAAGATGGTAATTATTAGGGTGTTACCGCAATTTAACCAACAAATTTTTTTTTTTAAACGGTAATGAGATTCCATCATGTTTGCTGCTACATATTTTTTCTGTGGTGTATCCTAAATAAAACATCAAAACTTTTATGATTTTTCTGTTTGGTAAAATGTAACTTGTAAAAATGTAACGCCAACGAGACAATGTAAAAACTAATATTAGTTCGGTAGAGGTTCAGTATTATTTTTATGACTTATAAAAATCCTTAATAGAAATACATCATTGTAATACTTTATTTTAGTAAGAAAGCTTAATTTTTAAACCTCAGACAAAAGTTTAGATTCAATAATAGAAGTGGAAAAATTTCGATAGTAAATACCTAAGCAAGCAAATTTTTCTTTCCGGAGCGTAGCATGACGGCTATACATTACCTGTATTAAAAAAAGTTAGTTTTAAGAATCCTATTTCACCAAAAAGCTTTTTAAAGCTGCTTATACTCCCGTGAATAGTAGAAGAGTTCAGCGTATTACTTACTAAGGCTTGGATGGGTGTCTATAAGGCCGGTGTTGAAAAGGACGGAGCTATTCATTACATGTAACGCCATCCCTTTCGAACTGACCGCAAGCAGAGATTTACGCTTATCATTTCTCGTTGCTGCCGCAATTGATTCTACCCATCAGGCCGCATTGACCAAGGATGGAGGTGTTATGGTATAGACTCCTCATGTATGCCCATATAGGAATGCCTGTGTTATTTCTCATGAGGGTTTCCATTTAGGACGGCAGTGCCCAGCAGTGGACTATATAGCTAAATCCCTACGTAAACAGAAGCCGTCATTAACAGTAATTCATTGATACGATTTCCTCAATGCGCGCAATAAATACAAGTTGCATATTATTACGAGGATTGCTAAGATTGCAGTAACACCTGTTCGGAACGGTCCTTACTGAGGATCGTTCCGCTAATGTGCGCTTACTAATCGAGGGCATTAGTAATCATATGTTTATGAGTCCCGATTTATTCGTATAAGTTACAGTAATTGTTCAATATATTATATACAAACATAAAGGACTATACACATTCTGGCATTCTGAAAGTCGTTGGATTTGGCCACTTACAAATAAAATAATGAAGAATTAATAACAAATTAAGAATGAGCCGTGTGGTAGCGTCTCGTTAAAATAATACTACCAACCCATCTCACCCCTTGGGTGTCGTAAAAGGTGACTTAAGGACTTAGAACTGCACAACCATCCAATAGCTTAAAGCGGCGACGGGCTCATCACCTGTCACGCTGAGTGCAGTCACAGCTTGGTGAAGAGCGGACTTTGGCAATGGACTGCTTTTGCAGTGCTTTTGCCTAGTCTCTGACTAAACCTTAGCGGATAATAGTCGTGAGTATATGTATGTATGTACAAATAAAAGAATGAATAAAAATATTCATATTCGAAAATTTTATGCTTTGGCATGCTTTGCGAACATGAAATTTGGCCAGATCCAAATAATTTCAGTATGCCCCACGTATTACATGGTACTTCGAAAATATTGTTGAATTTAGATTAACAGTAGTAAATACTGACAGTTTCGTCTAGTTTAATTTTGTAATCATTAAATAGCTAGTTTGTTAAAACACATGTTATTAAAAATGGTAGAAATATTTAATTATATGTAAATCTTTGTACTTATTCCATTGTTTTGATTCAATATGACATGCACTGTTCCTGTGATGATACCTCCTTAAAATGAATATAAATTCACAAAGGAGAAAATATTTTCGTATACTGAAAACATTAAATTGCCACACACCTTTCCCAAAGTTATTTAAAGTTGTAACATAAGCAAAATATATGTAAAAGCATACTAGATTTTCATTGTAGTACCTAACGTCTATCTCACGTCTATATTAATTCTACAGGGAGTAATTTTCAACGAACAAAGATAGAATGTATATGCCCACTACTAATGTTAGTTTAGGTATTACACAGTTTTACACTTTGTTTTTTGTTGGTATAAGATATACTGGCTTCTGTTTTTTGAATTTTTTTTTTTGTTTGGAACATAAAGCCGTAGTGTGCTGCAAATAATTTAGAACCTTCATTATGCAGGTATATAGTATAAAATAGATAAATGATATTAATAATATAAAATTAAAAGTGTCTGCTTAAGAACAGTTATTCAAATATCAACTTTATTTTATTTAATAATAATCATCTGATAAATCACTTTTTTATTGCCAAGTAAATGACCTCATCTCAACAAACTGATGAGACTTTGGTTGCCTACTGGGAAAAGGAAAAAAAATGTATCTCATAAACTCATCGATAATTTTTATACAAAAAGTTCTAATCAATTAAGGATTATTTAAAAAATATGCCATTTTAATTTGGCTTATGATTTTAAATAACAAATTATGATTGTTTCTTATCAAATTTTATAAAATATCTTTTGATATGCATAGATACCCAAACCCTATTGAAGCTTAATTTAAAAGTACTATACAAAGAAATTCTAATAAAAGCGCCGTGAAAAGCCGCTTTTCTTTTCACCATACAAAGAATTCGTAATATTATTAGCTCGGATTCCGATGATCCTTGGCAAAAAATGTCACACCAACTTTCTGAATGCGCAAGGTAAATATCATATCCAAAGAATATAAGTACATGAAGACTCTTCTGTTATTCCAGCTTGAATGTTAGGATTATCTGGCACTTTTCGGCTTTGGCAATGTAATATGATTATAAGCTATTTCGAATTAATTTTACTTCTTGTTTGCGACAAGTGCATTAGGTTGTTTATTTTGTGCTATATTCTTAACATAAGTTAACTTTTATAATAGAATTGTTTACACGCATTCAGGTTATGCTTTACCAAGGCCCGTAAAACGCCTTAAGGCGAAGGGATAGGCAAATATTCAAAAATGAGGTGTTTTTGGTACAGTAGTCTGGCAAAAATACAGCACAAGGGATGATCAGATTAATTGATGTTATGACATATATCATAAACTTGTTCGTGACGGTCCAACATACTATTAATAATTTATAGCAACATATGGAGAGCATTCAATTTATCATAATCTATTGAAATTTCTTTTACACTTTTTTCTTTTAACGACGTTTCTGTTTATTATCAAACTCAGTTTACATATCCGTTACATTAATACCTAGTCTCAGACGGTGAGTTTTTTTAGAAAAGACCACAAATTTATTAATTGCAACGATTTTCCTAGTAGCGCCTACTAAAATATTATAGTTGCATAATTGTACATTTGCTGGCAAAATTTCGTAGGCGCTTTTGCAAAGAAATGACATCGTTGCTAAGCAACAGTTAATTATTAATCTTTCAACATCTTGTTTGGCGAGAGCAAAATATTGATAATGCTCTAGAGTAAGTACCACCCTCTTTAATTACCTTGCCTATCCTCGTCATAATGTAGATAATTGTACCTACAGATCTGTGTGCAACAACAATCGGGCTACCATAAAATTACTTCTCACTACTAAAATGCACAGAGTAGTGGCCGATACAGAGTCTACGCAGGACAGATTGTTTTATTAATAGAAATGGGTTTCTCTAATGTTTTCTTTAGACGTATTCTCTGCAATCTCTGCAATTGTGAAATTGTCACATAATTTAGTTTTAAAATAAACGAAGAATGTTGATACATTTTTACCACGGTTTCTTAGCTTGCTTTCTTGTCCGTGGAGATCAAATACAATATTAAATAAATATATATATAAAAAAGGTTTAAATAAATACTATATAAGAAAGGCTTTTAAAAAACCACTTTTTACTAATGGATTAAAAAGGGGAAAATAAATATTTTGGTTAAAGGAATTTTCGAAAATTAATATAATATATAAATATTTGCTTATAGTGAATAAGTGAGTTTGCCAATAATGAAATTTATAATAGCTGCTAAAAATAATTACGCTAAATGTTACTATTCGCGAATTTATATAGTTGCGTTCTGCTGCTAATATATGAAATAAAGCGACTACGCTGTTTCACGCCGCGCTTGCTAATGCGAATGTCGTGAATGCGAAAACGAACTAACGCGATCGACACCGACTGGATCCAATCGCCCGCACGGCTGGGGTGTCGATCAACAGTTTTCGATAGCTAAACATTTTAAAATAATAATCTGATAAACAAACAAAAAAACTAAAATAACTTTATTCCATACGCCAAACCTGGCACTAAAAAACGTCAATAATTAATAATTTATAAATTTAAAAAAATATGTAATTAAATAAAAAGTACATTCTAAATTAAGGTTCATTACCGCGAGCGCTTGTAGCAAGTACCACCACAGAGCATTGACTGTGTGGATACAAGCGGCTGGATTCCGAGTGTAAGGCTTTTCATGAGAAGAACTTGGCAAGAAACTATGAGTTTCTTTTTTTAAATTTTTTTTAAATTGCCAATTATATAATTATTGTCCGTATTGAATGTTTTACATAATTTCCATTAATCCATCAAAATAACATGCCTCTATGATGACGAACGATAGCAAATAATTATTTCACACAATTTTATCCTCCAGATAATCTTGGATTTTATAAAAATCTCGTTTCATTAAAGTTTTTTAATATAAGGCTTAAATTTGTGAAAAGGCAATACTGTATATTTGGTGGGATTTTATTATAAAATTGTATACACTTCCCCATAAATGCACAGGCACAGCAACTTTCTTTTGCTTCTAGTATTTATATTGAGCTCAGAGTAAACAGAACTGGAGTAGCCTTTGTCTAACATTCCCCTCTGCCAAATGCACAAGCATCGGATGCTTGCACGTTTAATAAAACTAGTTGAGCCGCCATTTTGACAGCCATAACATTGTAAACGTTGCGGCGAACAGAGCTCCCGCAAAAATGCCTGCCTGTGCTGTTTTTTGTTGTAAAAATAAATAGAAAACATCTAGTATGCTAAATGATGGTGTCACCTTTTATTTGTAATTATAATTTTTAAGATTTCATGATTATTTACTTCATTATTTCATGTTTTAGAATTCTACGATTTCAAATTTCGAGCGCTAGTCTCGTGGGGAGTGCGGCTGTGACGTTGTCAAAACGCACACCCCACGTGACTATTTTAAGCGTATGTGTGCGTGAAATTTAAATTTGTGTGTCGAATTATGCATGTGTGCATTAGTAAAAACGTTGTGCGTTGTGCTGGCTTTGAGTGTAGTGGTCCGGCTCGAGCGCCCTGGAGGCTCTCCCTGGAAGCGGGACCCCCTAGGGGGGATGCCTTCCAGAGAGAATCCCTTCAGTGGTGGTTCGCCACTACAGGCTTGAGGACCCACCACAGTTCTCGCCTTCTTTAAAAAATCCGGTTATAACTGAGTAGCCGTCAGAGGCATCAGTTCAGGGCCCTTCAAAAAAAAAAAAAAAAAAAAAAAAAAAAAAAAAAAAAAAAAAAAAAAAAAAAAAAAAAAAAAAAAAAAAAGAGTGTAGTGGTAACCTCACCCCCCGCAAGAAATGGCAGAATAAAATGTTTGAGAAATTGACTAATGGCTACTCCAGTTCTGTTTACTCTGAGATATTAAGGCATTCATTAGTTTTTCTTAAATGTGTGGTTATGTTTATAAACGTATACAATCTTTTTAAAGATGTATTGGGAGGCAACAGTTAATATATCAATTTTCTTGGATAACTCTCTGAGTGAGTCTCGTGGCTTAAGTTTGTAAATGGCTCGTACAGTTTTTCATATTCTCAATATCAGCTGTTGACCCCCATAGCAACAAGTCATACGACATCACACTATGAAAATAACTTTTGTAGACAAGTCTTGCCGTTTCAACGTCAGACAAGAGTCTGACTTTTTTACTGCAAAGGCAGCGGATCTATGTGTTTCTGATAAGGTTAGTATGTGTGGATTCCACTGTAGGCGTAAATCTATCGTTATGCCTAGAAATAATAATAATACAATAATTCATATAGTTTAGCCACAGTGACTGTAATTTAAGATAATTAGAATTTCACCGTTACAAAATGCTCTTAATGTGCTTATTGATATTAATCCTTATCAAAATAAATAACTATAATATAGTTATGATGTTCAAGAGTGGTTCGATACCTTTTGAATTATTTAATTCTGGCAGTCCGATCGATAGTTCTCGTGATTTTAAAAATATGTTCCAACCGGCCTGCGCATACATGCTGACGTCACACGATGTTTCACGCTCGGAAGCGGAACTAAGACTTTTAGATAACTCTATAATCAAAAATACTGATTCGTTTTGAATGAAACAAAACTACTATAGGCTTCAAAACTAGTATTCATACAACCTTCACTGTACAAAAATGTATTTACTTGAGACTTCATATTATTTAGGATTTTTATCAGTAAACATTTGTGTTTTTATTGACAAAAAATAAAAACAATTTCAGACAAAACATAATATTATGTTCATTTTTTTCAGTTCTTATCCTACTTGCACAAACAATTACATTAATGACCATGCAAAAAAAGAAGAGACACTAAAAATCTTTAAAAAGAAAACACATTTCAAAGACAGATCAGCAAAATACATTATCTAAAAGACAAAAAAGAGTCGCGTGGAGTTGTACATGTTTTTCTGGTTATGACTGTATAATCAAATTTTTGTACGGATAAGCAGCACATCAGACTACCAGAAAATAATTTATCGATAGACAATGAACTCTTTTCTTTTTTAACAAAACATTGAGTTGGAAATAAATTGAGAAAACTTGATTTGATTTTGGATTGTCTGACATGCTGGAAACTGTATACATAATCTAAGGTATCCATTACTATCAGGTTATTTCATTTACGAAATATTATATTTATAAATATTTTAATTTTTTATAAACCTTTAGTTTTCTCTGTCGATTAAATTACTCTGTGATAAACACTAACCGTCATCTTTGCGACGAACCTCAAGTTTTCAATAGATGTCGCTGTCGCTTAATTTCGATTACGCCAAACGCTCAAAGTCATTTGCCTTACCTTTCGCCTTAAAGGGTGGTGTTTAGTCGGTAGGAGTCCGACAAAACCCCTGGCCGGCCGGTGGGTATCCAATGAGGGATTCACCACCTCCTTCTGCAGCATAGGAAGGTAAAGGCCCTTCAGAGGCTCAAAAAAAGTCCGTTAATTAGCACCTCTCCCTTTCCCAGAGGAAGTATGCGCATCCAGGTTATGCTTTACCAAGGCCGTAAAGGCTTAAAGCACAGATGGTGTTTAGCCGGTCGGAGTCCGACATATGATAATCCCCGGCCGTCGATGGGTATTCAATGAGTGATTCACCACTTCATTACCTCCATTACCTAGGGAGGTAATGACCCTCCTTCTGAAGATCGAAAAAAAACCTGGTAATTTGTTCATTCGTGATTCTGCCGTATCGTAGTTCGTTCTGCAAGTAAGTCTACCTGCCTCAAGGTCATCATCCTCTTATCGAAGTCGAAGGTGTCGAAGGTGCCCCAGACTTCTCAATTCATCATTAAAATTTGTGGTTGATGTCAAACATTGTACACATCGTCTGTCGGGACAATACCTATTTCTATCAATTTAGTTTGCCGATTTACAACAACATACAACTTTATTGTGTGTCTTATAGGCTTTTCGTTATTTTAAACACCGTTGGCAATCAATGAGGCTATTCTCATGGTGGTTAGTTGCTATAAGTGCTTTAACATACATTATTACAGGGATCATTATAAACGTAGCAAACCTTTGTCAAAATGCAGACACAGTCATTTCTATGCCGCTGAAACCCTTCAAGAGGGATCACAGCAATGCTGCTTCTTTGTTGCGAATAAAGTAAGTTAGGGATACCCATACAGTCAACTCGGACTTTCTTTGATAACACATATCATTACATATCATCACGCCTCTTTCCTCGAAGGGGTAGGTAGATATGTCCCCGTGTAACAGGTGGCAAACTTGTTGCCATGTACCGGGCACAATGTGAGGCAAGCGATAACACACATAACAGTAATTAATTCAGTAAGTATATAGCTACACACACACACACACTTTTCACATTTGCACTTACACTTTATTTAAATATATATATAAATATATCTAAATATATATCTTTTCACAATAAAATCAAAATTGTACACTGAAAACGCTACAATGTAATGAATAAATAAATATCACAACGGATTTTCAACAAAGTGTAGTAAATAGCACCGCGTTATCATTCCAGAAAAAAAAATGTTTAAATAGACACACGAGTGACATAACAGACAAGTAGAAGTAATATTCATTAATAAATTATTATTATAGTGCCTAAAACAGTGATTAATAAATCACTAACCAAAAACTGTGTTGGTTTTCTCAAATATTTTTTTAACTCTAATAGGTACTACATTAGGAAAATTGTAAGTACTTCGAAATCACAGTTAACACTAAATATGTAATCTTTTCAGAATGTATATATGTAAAATTCGCAGATAAAAAATGGATATTTATCTTGTAAAGGTTTGTATTCAAGAGCACAAAATACCCCTCTTTGATGTAGCAACGTATCCTACTTCTTATCAGCGTAATCGACAATACGCGACGATCTGATACTCGTATAGGCGTTCAATAGGCTGCGTTATTTACATAAAGCTCGCTAGAATAGTTATTAGGCCGGCATTATATTTGTTTACCCACCTTGGCAGTACAAAATAGATAACACTGATAAACGCGATGAGGACGCGAATTTATGTTTAAAGCGGCGGCGGTAAGCACCAGGTGATCCGTCTGCTCGTTTGCCTCTATTTCTTTAAAAAAACAAAGAGCCGCATGAATTAAGTGCGCCTGAAACGTACACACACCTTACAAAAGTCTAACACCCAGTTGCAGAAACGAACTTTAAAATTTAATTTCGGCATTATCCCTAATGCTCCATTAAATTTATTGATTGAAGTGTCAAAAGAACACCTTAGCGTAGTTTTTACGTTGCACAAAACGACATTAGCACCCTATCAATGCTAAAGAGACATTAGCTAGAACTATTTTGTGTTCCAATTTTAAATTTAATGAACTTTAAAGTTTAAATGTCTCATTACTAAATGTCGTCTTTAAAAAATCTTTGTGCAACTGAGCGTAAGTAACACAAATCTGTTAGTGACTGTCAGAGTTTTATAGAAGGTGCCTGGAATTGACAGCGCGTGATTTTCACCTAGGAGCCCGGTGGCGTAGTGGTTGTAATTCACTTAGGTGTCTGAATTCAACTTGGAAAATTATGGTTTCATTGAGTGATCATCTAGCTGCATTTACTTTTATGTATACATAATATTAAAGTGACGTCAACATTATTTGATGAGGTTATTTGATCATTCAAGGAGCTCGGTGGCGTAGTGATTAGTACGCTTTGGCTTTCGATATCGAAAACAAAGCTACTTTCGCCATAGTCAGGCCGTGGATGGGTGACCACAACTTTGTTATCTCGAACTCCTCCTTGCTTCGGAAGGCACGTTGAACCGTTGGTCCCAGTAGCTATTGCATCTTCTACCCACCAACCCGTATTGTGTTACACACATACTCTTCATGTGATTCTACCTGAGGGAGGCCTGTGCCCAGCAGTGGGACGTTTATAGGCTGAGGACTACTGAAGACGAGTTTCACCTTCGTGTGTTAATATTTACATAAGTATGTATGTAATGTTATTGTTACAATAAAGTACTTTGAAACATATTGACTTTCGTGGTATAACCTGAATAAGAATATCAAATCGCCCCCATCAGACAGAGACAAAGGGATGATAATTGACATGTTCTTTGAATGGGCCACTTAGTGGTAACACCTGCCTTCTACCCAACGGCCCATTTGAGAAGGCAATTTAATGAAAAGGCATTAACATACAATTCAAGTTGTTATAAAGTTGGTAAGCTCCTTAGAATCGAAATATGTTACATTTTCTTGTGTAATATTTGTCAATATTTTTTTTTACATCTGCTCCAAGATTCCTGCACGTAGAAATTCCAAGGACCTAATCTATTACTGTAGTAAAAAGCTAGATAGTTTTATAGTTCTGTTTGTTTTAGTCATTGCAAAGATATAAAAAGTAGGCACGGTCAGGAAATTTAGATATTTTAAAGTGTTTAAAAAAAGTGATAAAATTAAAGCTGCCACTTTTAAGGCAATCTTACCTGATGGTAAGTGACGATAAGATGGAAACGAGCATCAAAGGTATTCCTCAACAACTTAGGAACTGACTATCTTACCTCTAATTGCCTGAATACAACAACGCTTTATAACGTTGTTATTATGGCGAAAGATTTAGGTTATACTATGACCTACCACCACCACTAACCAAACCGAGCAGAAAAACTCCTGCCCTGGGGAAGTTCGGACCTACCGACCAACACCCGGTGGTGTCAACCACTTGAACAGAGAGGCGGTTTATAACTTAAATGGCTGCTTTACATTATTACATACTGTTGACTGTGCTTTCTTTGTAAGTTAATAACGCTTTCTTAGAAACTAGTGGTCGACGGCGAACATTCTTGACTGTACCTATATTTCAATCCTTGACCATTTTTTTAATAATGAACATTATTATGCATTGTCCTAGATATTTCTAATTATAATAAAAATATCCAACATCAAAATACTATCTATTGCAAAATGGCTGCCTTGCTATTACAAAAGTCGATTTGATTAAATACCCATAAGTGAAATACTGGCTTTATTTAAAAATTTATTGTCATCAAGAACCCCTTAGGACTGCTTGAAATTTCTGATATACATGCTTTAAATTATTCAGACTCAGAAAACGTGATGCACTTTCAATTGGTAAAAAATATGTACACAAAGTGAGCTCAAGCGTCCCAATAGCCTGTATGGAAGAACGATACCATCTAAATTTAGCTTAATATCTTATGAAATAAGCTAATGAAAATGTCATAAATTAACAATGAAAATGGTACCTAAGTAGGTAATTTGAGGAGTGTGTAAGTAATTTAAGGACCGTGGTGGCGTAGTACATTCGATATTGAAATAACCTGATCTGACCTTCGCTCTGACTGAACTCTACATGGGCACAAAAAATATGTCTGATTCTTTCGTGATTTCGAAGACTCGTCAGGATATTGATCCGTCAATCGCAACCTTAATATACTCGTACATTGGTCTAGTGTTTTGTTTATTTGTTATAAGATAGTGGGGAAACAAATTTGATTCGCTGACTAAAATAGAATAGCACATACATACATAAAATCACGCCTGTAATCCCCGAAGGGGTAGGCAGAGTCAAAGGAGCACTTTGTTCCTTAAGACCACATTTAGCCATACAAAAATTGGGTTTGGTGAGATTAAAAATCGTGAAAGAGTAGTAACAAGTGGCTAGCTCATCGCCTACACAATCACAGACCCAGTACCCAATACCCCTAGTCGACATGTCAGGCAAGAAAAGCAGTTGGTACATTCTTTTTAGAATGTATTTGGAATTTTTTTATTCTTTGTAGAATAGCAATTTACTGGAATTACAATAACATCAACTATTATATTATTATATTATATTATACCTATATAGAAAACAAAAGCTTCATTTTGTGAGTATTGTTATAAGTTACGGGAACAAATACTCGGTAAAATGAACCTCGATTGGAGAGAATTTGCATAACGATCAACATTCCACTTTTGTCAATCTCTACACAAAGGGAATAAAACTTTTATTGCTCGAGCATTTTCAATAAACACTATCGCGTTCGAAATAGATTTCGTATAAATAATGTGAGACTTCTTTTGCAAATCAAAGGGTAGAAAGAAAGAAACTTTGAAAATGATGTGGAATATTGCCACAAATATATTATTCAGTATGATAGCATTCTTGATTCTGTATAAATTTGAGATTTGACTAACCCTTAAGGGATAATAGTCTGGATTATATATTTGTATATATATTATTTAAATAGATCCGTGTGGAAAGCCTTTAGTGCATCTCTAAGCTAAATGATGGATGATATAAGCAAATGCCCTTTTTTTTTTTTCTCGAGGACAAAATCCATTTACGGACCTACCAACCGCTGGCGAGGCGGAAGGCGTGTGTGGGACTCGCTCGGCGGCGGCCGAGAATACCCACTAAAACTCCCCGATATACCTCCTTGCCCTTCCGTGGGAGCGACCCGGGGTCTGCCGAAGCAATTCTCCGAGCCGGTCCCAGGGCTTCCCGACCTAGTCAGACACTAGGTCGGGGTTTGCGCCAATGGGGGATTCCCGGGTATATTCGGGAGATCCCCAGACGTGGCAGCCGGTGGAATGCGTGCGTGGAAGCCATCCAACGCACGCGGCCGCTCGCGGGGCAGGTAGAAGGAGAGGCTTATGGCACCCGCCTTCTCCTGCCCACCCGTCTATGCCGGAGAGGAGCGGCTAGAGCATCCTCCTCCCGCTCCCTCTCCGCTGCCTCCTTCTGCAAGAGCACGTTCTCGCAGAAGGAGGCGGCAGCCTCCCATACTCTCTTGCTGCCCACCATGGCCGTGACCAGAGTAGGCAGCGAGAGGTATCCCCCGCCAAGCACCGCGCAAAGGTCGCGGCGCTCCCGTCGCCAGGCCGGGCACTCTACTAGGGTGTGCTCGGCCGTATCATCGGGGGAGTCGCAATGATGACACCGCGGCGACTCCTCCCTCCGTGCGACGCGGTGCAGAAAGTGACCGAAGCACCCATGTCCGGTCAAGATCTGCACCAAGCGGTAGGTGAGGCTGCCGTGCCGGCGCCCAACCCACTCCTCCAACACTGGACGGATCGCGTCGATCGTCCAGTGGCCGGCTGCTGGGGAGGCGAGTGCCTCAGCCCATTGGCCCAGAGCCTCCCTCTGAGCCAGGGTACGGACCCTCCTCACCTCCTCGAGGATGGGCCGTTCCCCCCGTTCCCGCGCTGCGACTCGATGCCGATGCACCCGTGCCAACACGAGGGCATCAACATCCCACGGGGTCGTGCCTGCCAACACGCAGGCTGCCCCGTGGCTGACCGTGCGATACGCTCGCACGGCCCGAGTCGCAATGACCCTCTGCGGCCTCCGCAAGAGGGCCACCGTTCGAGGGGAGAGGCACTCCGCCCACACCGGGGCTCCGTATAGTGCCATAGACCGCACCACCCCGTGGTACAGCCTACGGCACGCAGAGCTGGGTCCCCTGAGGTTGGGGAGGACCCGTCCGAGCGCGGCTGCCGTGGCACACAGCCGAGGAGCGAGGAGCTTGAAGTGCTCCTCGAAACTCCACCGAGGGTCCAGAGTCAAGCCGAGATACTTTATGTGTACCTCGACTGGAATCCGGACCCCGTCCACTCGGACACGAAGCCCCGGTGGGATTCTGCGCCGTGGGGCGTGGAATACCGTGGCCCTCGTTTTGTCGAGGGCCACGTCCAGTCCCAGGAGGCGGATGCGTCGGACGACCATAGTGGCGCCGACCGACGCAAAATATGCCGCCTCCTCCCACTCCTTCGCTCTCGCCGCGACGAGGGTGTCGTCCGCAAAACAAACGACCTCCATGCGGGGCAAGAGCGAGCCGCGCAGAACCCAATTGTACCCCAGGTTCCACAGTAGAGGGCCTAGTACGGAACCCTGGGGTACACCTGCCGCCATAGTCCAGCGCTGGACGCGTCCGTCCGCGTCCTCGTAGAGGACTACCCTCTCGCGAAGGTAGTCTGAGACGAGGACGCGGAGATAGAGGGGCACCTGATGGTATTTGAGTGCCTCCTCTATGCACTCGTGAGGGAGGCTGTTGAAGGCGTTCGCAATGTCCAAAGACACCGCGATCGCCACCTCCCCCTGTGCTGTGGCCACCTCAGTCCACCTCTTGAGGCGGGCTAACGCGTCCACGGTGGACCGACCGGTGCGGAAGCCGTACTGGCATTCGGCCAAGTCCGGCCCCCTACATTCTAAGTGCTCGACGATACGGGAAGCGAGGACCCTCTCGAAAAATTTCCCCGCCTCGTCGAGCAACACCACCGGTCTGTAGCCCGAGGGGTGGTCGGCGGGCCGAGATGCCTTCCGCAGAAGGCATAGTCGACCCACCTTCCACCGCACGGGGAAACGGCCCCGCGCGATGCAGGCGTTGAGCACCGCACGGAACCGCTCCCCCAGGGGGCCCAGGGCCAACGCCATGACTTTGGCGTGGACCCCGTCTGGCCCCGGCGCTTTGTTTTTACGCCGGAGCCGGTCCCAGCCTATGTCGAACTCCGTATCCGACACAGGGGGACCCTCGGCCCACACCTCCGGCCCGGAGACGCCGGAGGTAACCATCCTAGGGGGCGTGAAGGGTCCTGGATTTGGAAATAGCGTTTCCAGGACCCCACGCAACAACCCAGGCTCCATACAGGAGGTGCGGGGGGCCGCCTCTAAGGCCTTCCCCCGCACCGGCCTGTACGGCCTCCCCCAGGGGTCGCTGTCCAGGATCTCCAGATAACTTTCCTGGGCAGCGATCTTGGCCCTGCAGATGGCCGTCCGCAGGGCCTTGTGGGCCTCCTTGTACGTCTAACGAAGGGCGGCTTCTTCGTCAGGCGTACTGCCGGTGCGCCTACGACACCTCAGGTAGGCTCGCCTGGCTCCCATACTGGTGGTACGCAGGTCCGCTATTTCCTGCGACCACCAGTATACCTGCCCCCGCTGGGGGCAGGGTTGCGTCCTCGGCATGGCGGCACTGCAGACGACATTAAGATCGTCCGCAAACAATGCCGCCATGGCGTCGGCATCCCCAGCGACAGTGAGGGGTGGCGAATACATACTCCTCACTATCGCTGCCTCCCCAGCCACATCCCGGCTGAGTTTGGCGAGCGCCCACCTCGGAAAGGCGGATGCGCCCGCCTGGGGGCCCAGAGGGGCCCCTGAGGATGCCGTGGAGACCTCGTATCGGATGTATCTATGATCCGATAGGGTCTCCACATCTTCCATCACCCGCCAGTCCCTAATGCGGGAGGCGAGCGTTGGGGTGGCAAAGGTCACGTCAACAATAGACGTGCCTTGCCACCGGACGCACGTCGGGATGGTGCCTTGGTTTAGGACCTGGAGACCTGAGGACAAAACCCAGGACTCTAGATCACCACCCCGAACGTCGGTGCTTCGGGACCCCCACGCCCTAGATTTTGCGTTGAGGTCTCCAGCCACGAGCACCGGCAAGGGAGCCGCTCTCCGGACCACGCCTTCAACCGCAGCCAGGAAGGTTTCGAATGCCGACCTGCTGCGGTTGGGGGAGAAGTATGTCGCCACGACCATAACTCCCCCCCAGCATGCTGCCACGTACCCTGCGCCCCTCTCTTTGAGTATGAGTGGAGGCGCAGAATTTGTGGCTGCCCTTACTATGGCCGCAGAGCCATCAGTCGCTCCTACCCACCTAGGGGATAGGGGGATAGTATACGGCTCCGACAGAATGGCCAGATCGGCTCTCCACTCCGCCATCGCCTGGCACAATAAGTCCTGTGCCCCGCCGGAGTGGTTTAAGTTAGCCTGGATTATGTTGCCCATGGACCTACTTAGCATTGGTGGTTTCCATGGGCGTCACACTGGAAGAGGCCTCCGTGGCCTGGATTCGGGGGGTCACCAGAAGGCGACCCTTCACTGGGGGAGGGTTGCAACTAATCCCCCCCATTCGGTGCCCAGACGGTAGGCCACGGTCCGAGCAGACAGCGCATTTCAGTGCCGCCTCGCAGGCCAACGCCTTGTGTCCCTCAGCGCCACAGCGGAAACACAGCTCGCTGCGGTCCTTTTTAGAAGGACACGTCTGCGAGGGGTGCCCTATGGCGTAACACCTAAAGCACCTTAGAGGCCGCTGCTCTAGCACCTTGACGGAAGTAGAGCTCCATCCCACGCATATTCGGCCGACCTCGCCAAGTTTCGTTGCCGCCTCCACAGGGCATGAGGCCACCACCGATCCTACCCCACCATAACCGGCAGAGATAGTACCCACCTTTATAAGGTCTGGCGAGCAACCGGCCTTAGCCGCCAATGCAGCTTGGATAGCCTCCTCCGTAGCTGCATCATCCAGGCCGGATACGCGTATCTCCGCCATTTTGGTGGGACGGGCGACCTTAGCCACCTCACCAATCGCCTCACCAATTTTAGCTGCGAGCGTATCCGCCTGTGCAGCTGTGGTCTCCTTAGGAAGCTCGATGATTCGAGCTCCCGTAATTGCCGTCTTAAATCGGGCCGGACCAATTCCCAGATCCCCGAAACTTACGGTGGCCTGGGCATTCGCGAGGGCCCCCCTCAGCGTGACTCCCTCTGCCACCGCCTTTGGCTTGAGGGAGACCACTACTGCCAAAGTCTTTGGCGCCTTGGGCAATTTAGGCACCGCCTTCTGAGGAGCCGCTGCCGTCTTCTGAGGCGCCACTGCGTTCTTTTTAGCCTCCTTAGCCTTCTTTTTACGGCTTCCGGCGACCTCCCATTCGCTTTCCATAACAACTGGCTGCTCTACTGTAGAAGGCCCAGCGATTTGGTTCTGGGCCCTAACCACCTTTGAAGATGCACGTATCTCCCGCGCCTGCTTGGGCAGGTTCTCTCGGCCTCTGCCTCCACCCTTAGATTTAAGGACCTTTGGAGCTGGAAGGATATCCGACGGGCTTTTAAAACCCTCGCCATCACACTCAGAGGCACTCGGCTTGACATAAAACTTGCTCGCTGCGGGTCTCTTGCGGGACCCCGGCGCAGCGAACTCCCTGTCCGAGTCAAACGCAGACTCTCCCAGTTTCAATTCAGCAGCTGTTGCTGCTCCCTCTTTCTTTTTGCTCCTGTTAACCATTCCGGCGTAGGTAAGGTTTACCTGCTTACCCGACCTCAGTCTAGTCGTACCAACCGAATCGCCTGACACAGATCCACCAGGTCGAGATACTTCCCCTCCCTCAAGGTCGGATCGCTCCTCTATCTCCGAGTGCTCAACGGAGGAGTCCATGGTCCACTCGTAGACACGAGCAACCACGGATTCGGGAGGTGAGAACACTGTTAAATCAGTATCCAAACACGTTCAACCGTAAAACCAAATTCGTAAAGCCCAGTCAAAGAAATGCAATCAATCACTAAAAACGAGAAAAACGCCAAGTCAAAATTAAAGGGTATATTAACAGATCCAGTAAGAAAGCTTAGTCAAATTCGTGAAAACAATCAGAATCCGTAAAGCAAAGCCAAAGTCAACAAGAGAATCCAAAGTAAGTTCAAAAACGCAATCACAACAATTCGCCCGATGTATGGAAGTGCAGATTCAGTCACCTACTCACTGGCCACTGCGTTACCGCGCACCAAATGAGTAGGGTCCAGGGCAGACGACGAGGACGTACGTACACTTCACATGGGGCCTGCCCCAAGCAAATGCCCTACTTTAATAACAACCCTTTCTAAAATAATGACACTTTAATTAAAATTAAAAATAGTCTTGAAACGAGTCGCTATAGCTATATTAGCGACTCTTTGCTGTCATTGCGCTCTTCTCTGGCCATTTTTCTCTTGGTTTCCGTTCTTAAATTTAATGTATCTTTTTATTTGTTTTGTTCTCGAAATTCATTCTTACAAGAGTCAGCGTGTAGAGCGGTACTCTCCAACAACAATTTAAAATATTGTTTTAATGTATTTAACCCTTGGCATGCCTGGTAGGGTCTGTCAGACCCACACCAACGCGCGAACAGTTGTAGTTCGTTTAAATTTGAATTTCGCGTCTCAGCGTTCTCAGTAGCTGGCCGTTACTAACCGCGGGATACCCTCCGCCCGCTTCCCCAGTCCGCGGAAAGCTACGAGCGTAAAAGGGCGTAAGTAAAACGCGCGCGGGTCCCGCAGACCCCACCAGGCATACAGCGTGGGTTTATTCAGTAAGTATTTCTTTTTCTTTTTCTTTTGAATATTGGCATTTTTCCGATGAAAAATATTAGTTCGTACATTATATAATAATATTTTTTACATTTTCAGTTTCAACATGAATAAACAACTGACAGATAAGGATATAGCTAGTTTATTATTCCAAGAATTGAATGAGGAAGACGTAGAATTGTGTTTGATTCAAGTGGAGAAGAATTTGACGTTGCTCCAGAGGATGAAGAAGCTGTTTCTGAGGAGACATGTAGACTCTACAATTGTGAGACATTTAGTAGTCACATTTGTATGGACCATTCGATTTTTCAATGCGCAAAGTGTTACCAAACCAAAGTTTTACAAAATGTTAATGCAAGTGATGAAGACTAATTATTTTATTATTTAGTTTAAGTATATGATAGTGCCTTACACTGGATTCAAGTCTGACTAAGATCTCATTACATTTGATACTAATTATATGTTAACAAAGATATAATCTCGAAATGTTGTTTAAAAAATGTGAGTTTTGTTTAATTTCAAATATTCAAATAAATTTGATTAGTTCTTGATTAGATTTTTATAACTATCTCTTTTATGCCTTTTGAGCATGCGTCTTGAATCATTGTATGACCTTATATAAAAGAATTTAAATAAAAAATAGCTCTTCGAAAATCGGGGTCTGACAGACCCACCATAGCGTGTAACTTTTGCCCACCAGGCATGCCAAGGGTTAATATTGTGTTAATCAAGTTATTAGCTTATCCTAAATAAGTTACAAAATCACAAGATTCTCGGTTATCAGTTTCACCTAATTTATAAAGTCCGTAAGTTTATTTAAGGCACTATTGTAAGTAGCCCTACCTTTTATAATATGTTTTAGTTTTAAAAGTAAATTGTTTTTGTGTATTTTGTGAAATTTACCCTTTTATATAATTGTTTCAGTTATGCTTTTAATCTTAATTATACAACCGCAATCATCGGTTCACCGCGTCACAGTCTTAACCTCTCAATGGTCAGAAAATCAGACGCAATAGAAACATATAGTATTTACGAACACTGGTGTTTGCTTGATCCTCAAGGGGTGAAATAATATTAAACAACTTTATTTAATCTAATTGTACTAACGCATTTTTTGCATGAAGTAAGGGGTAAATTTTACCTTTTTAACAAAGTAAATAAGTACCTATCTTAGGGAAGAAATACCGCCACTCTATAACACGAGCAAAACATGAAGTGAGCGGAAAAGAACCCAATCCCGTGAGATATATTTTGGGGCGAGAAAATATAAATTGAAACAAGAACCACCGCTTGAAGGATAATGTTTACGGGAAAATTGTCCCAAACCAAATTAATGGCACCCTAGCCACCTTACGAAAGGTATATCAAATATAGTAATTGGAATCACGACAGTGCTAGAGAAACTTTCTTAATTAAAAAAAAATTAAAGTAAAAAACATTTTGTCACTACGGACATGTTTGAATAAAATGATAACTTTCTTGACAATCGATACATAATAATAATGATAAACTCATTATTGCACCAAAAATTATTAATTGCAGCAATAATTATTATCACAATGAAATAGTCACTGCCGGATGCACCTTGCATAAAAATATTGTCAACTTATTTAAAAAAAGCAACGTTACATACTTACCTAACATTTTTATGATATTTTTGTCTATAAAGTACTATATTCTCTATTTAAAACTCTCGAATTTTACCAATGAACTGGCCAATGACGTAAACGTGTGGCATCTTATGTAAGAAATACATATATACATACATATAATCATGACTATTATCCCCTAAGGGTTAGTCAGAGACTAGACAAAAACACCGCAAAAGCAGTCCATTGCCATAGTCCGCGCTTCACCAAGCATTGACTGCACTCAGCGTGACGGGTGGTGAGCCCGTCGCCGCTGGGTTGGTGTTGGTTGTGCAGTTCTAAGTCCATTAGTCGACTTTTACGTCACCCGAGGGAAGAGATGGGTTAGTAGTATTCTTTTTATGAGCCTACTACACGACTCGACGTTTGTTAGAAATAATATAATAATTTATTTATGTCTGTTGTAGGTATGCTTTGCTCTATTACTTAGTATTGTTTTTATAAAGCATTGATGATACACTGAAAAAATGTTATTTAAAATTTGTAAATACAAAAATCAAAAGTAGTTTGTCCTCAGTAGTTTCTTATGAAAAAAGTGTTAGAAATGAATATTAACGTAAAATAAATTGATTGTGTGAGAAGATGTACAACCGTACAGCATTTGGATTATACAGATGCGATAAATTAAAAATACCTCTCATACATTTTGTCAAGTTTACACACAATCTACCTACATCCTTATACCGCAAATTATGCAAGCTGTGTAATGTTAGGAGTGCGTTATGAAATAATAATGTTGAGTTATTTTATCCTAAGAGGTAAAAGCTCCAAAGCCTCCAAGGAGTGTTTTAAAATATTTATGTCCTTTCAAGTTTAGAAAGACGTCGTCTCGAGAAAATGCCATGTAAATATATCATCCCAAATGTTCGGCTTTATAATAATTATAAGCTATTATATTATAAGTAAAAGGAATTCATTATATATAATTACAGTATCCAGAGGTCTCAGGAGGATTTTAATATCTATCTGGTATTCTTCTCAATATTTTATGCCGCAATATAATTTTAGGGCTTCCTTATATTTTTGTGTACAAAATTAATAAATGCTCAAATAGTATAACTAAAATTATAATCAGGTGAATGCCGTATCATAAAATTTCTTATAATATAAAACTTATAGTTTGGTTCACGAAAGATGACCACAAATGGCGGCCGTCTTTTTAGTTTCCTTTGGAGGTGCGGGCGGAAGGCGTCAATATACATGAATTTATAAAATTTATAATCTTATTGGTACGACATATCCGGGCTCTCCAAAGGAGATGTTTCTATATTGTATGGAGTCCGGGCCAGGTATTGTATGTACATAGTATTTCAATTAGGTAATTAGAAATTGTTTCCTGTCCTGTATTTTTTATCAGTTTGCTTTGTTTCGTGTCACAAAAACATTAATAATACTTACTGACATTGCAAAGTCAATATGGCGAACTCTTGATCAATGTAGTTCGACGTTTATGTTGTAAGTAAGCAAACATTGTGAACAACTCGGTGAGCAATAGTTAGTATTTTTTATGAGATTCAACTCATAAAAAATAAGGTTACGGGTTACGGTTTAGGGCGAATTCAACCAAATTGAGATTAGTAACTCGGGAATAGTAGTACCAAACTGAGCTGCAACGATTGGTCTCTGCCCTATGTCAAACGAGACATTGACACATTCGTGCGCGAAAAAGTGCGTACTCCGTTAAAATAATATTACTCGCGTGTAGTCAAACATGAAAAAACTAGGATAGCTAATCGGCTCCGCCCTTAGGGCAGATTCGACCAATCGTTTCAGCTCAGTTTGGTATTACAATTCCCGTGTTACTAATCTCAATTTGGTCGAATTCGCCCAGACTGACAGTCAATCAATTTCAAAACAGTCAATGCATTTACAAAATCTTTAACCATCATCAGTACAAATTCCCCAATGTATGCTTAAGACTTTGTGACAATTCTAGTATGGCTGAACTGTCAAAAAATGACAAAATCGGGGCCTTAATCTACACAATAGATTTTGAAGCGGTTCTTTAATAGATAGAGTAATTCAAGTGGAAGGTTCGTGTGTATATAAATAATAGCATTTCACACGTTCACGATAAGACCTTTACCAGACACGCGGCCTAGCTCGCGGCCAGAGTGGCGGCCTGTTGTCTAGTATGAATATCTTAGACATTTTTAAGTGAATCGTTGGATGCTGTCTAATATGAATGTCTAAGTATCGTTTCAGTGACTAGACTACAGGCCGCGACCCTGGCCACCACCGCAGGCCGCGTCTGTCTGGTACAGGCCTTAATCCACCACCATATTCGCAGTGCTTGATCACTGTTGGATATTACAAAATGATAAGATAATTTTCCCTTCAAAGCTTATTCCGCGATAGTGATAGTTGATATCGATATTACATCTATTGTGTTATTTCAAAATGTTTCTCTATAAAAAGCTCTAATTGGCATTTTGGTAACGTGTGTGTTAAAAACAATAGAAAAAAATAGTAACCCCATACGTACGACTCATGCCGCCTTATTCCAAAACGTGGATTAAAGTTAGAATTCGTTTAAAACCACTGCTGTCATTTTCATTTGCTTAGGGAAAGACAGGGACAGCATCAGTCAAAGTCTAATTCAAAGCATTTATTCAGTTTAGGTATTTACATACTTTTATAATTGTCAAATTATGCCAACCGTTTACTAGCAACATTGTTCTGACAAGAACGGGCAAGAAACTCAGCAAGTAGTTTCCTCCATTTACATTCATATTTTTTCAAAGATTTTGCAGTGTACAATTGGCAAGAAAACAAATAAATTGTTAGTGTCATACACAACACACATGACATGTTTTTATTGACATGTACACACTGTAACATCTTCCATTACAAAATCGAGAGTTAAAAATTTTTTAAATGAATTTTAACTTTAGATCAGAAATTACATACTCAATTGTTCACATTTTTAAAATATTTTTCATGTAGGTATGACCTAAAAATAGTTTATCTATCTTTCTGTCTGTCGGTCTCGATTTCACTTCATAAGTACTAAACTGATTTAGTCGAAATTTGGTACACAGATAGTCAAGAGGCTGAGAAAGGACATTGGCTACTTTTTATTTCGATATTCCCGTGGGAACGAGTACTACGCGGGTGAAACCGCGTGAAGCCACTAGTGTATAAAAATATATTATGCATTGCATCCGTACGTAGGGTCACTAGTTATAAAAATCATGATGTGATTATAATAGAAACTAAACAAATGTATTTTTGTATCGAATGACATCTAATGGTATTATTATTGGAGTGCAGCCCAAGAAAGCAGTAACCAAATTTTACTATAAATTTACAATTGCGTAACCAATGCGTTCGAAGAAAGAATGCTAAGCAGAATAAACATTGATGATTGCAATGTAAGCTTTTGCTTTACGTTTTTGATTTATGTAAAATAGCAAACCGAATGTAAAGCAAAAGCTTACATTGCAATCATCAATGTTTATTCTGCTATTCTTTCTTCGAACGCATTGGTTACACAATTGTAAATTTATAGGAGAATTGGGACGCAGGACTAAGAAAAACAAGGTATAAAGGTACAGTCGAGTTCAAAAATATGTATGCACATTTGACAGGTGACAGTCTTTATTCCCTTCCAATAAGAGTCAGTAACTGTCAAACGTGCATATATATTTTTGAACTCGACTGTACCTATGTAACTTCCATCCGTCCTAAAACACTACGCACTTAACTATAATATTCAATTCCATCTTATTGGAGTCGGAAGCGATATTTTGATGCACAATAGACACAGCGCGGTCAACATCTTCAAACACAGGGCAGGACTCTTAAGTGGATTAAACGTTGAACAATAGCGGGCATTGCTCGCTGCCTGCCGTCGTGAACACACGCATCGTTAGTACTTGATATTTGTCTCAGTTCTCAATTCATATTTTAGAACTCCATCGTCATTACCCAAATAAACTGCAGGGGTCTTCCTACATGAAGAAACACATGAAGAGTATGGATCATAACTACGCTGGCCTAATGCGAAATGGAGGTTAGAAGCGACCGTGACCAACGGTTTAACCCGCCCTCTAAAGCACGGAGGAATTTGAGATCACAAAATTTTGGTCTCCCATCCAAAGTCTGACCATGCCGAAGGTAGCTTTGCTTTTATTATCGAAAGCCAAAGCTTACGAACACTACACCATAGAGATTCTCTAATAAGGTGGATAAAACTTTAAACAATTGCGGTACTGCTAATCATGAACACCCACTATTAATACTTGATATTGTTTGTCTCAACGGTTCAAATAACATACCCAGCGGTATTTTTAGACCTCACTGCGAGGCCGGGAATTTCTAAACAGAAGAAAAGGTTCCTTGCTCGAGTCGTACTTAAATTGGAACATTTTAACTGCTTTAGAAAAATATATACATACAAATATGTAACTACAAAAAAATAAATTTGCAAAAAAAAACAATATTTTTAGTAATTATTCTAATTATAGCTTTCTTTTTAAGATATTGATATTGTTTTCAGTTTCTATAATTGTGTCCTATTTTTATAGGAATATTTACCGTATAGATATTTACTGTATACCGTATAGAACATATGAGATATTAGACCAAATATTTTATATGTTCTATACGGTATAAAATCTTCTATCTTCTAGGGTGATACATTAGTTACATTACCCTAGTATCGATCTAGTCTGTTTTTAATTAAGTCAATGTTGAAATATGAGAAAAATAGGTTGAAAGAAATTTATCTTCACTACGGAGAGAAATAATTATAAAAGGTATATTGAACAGCACATCAATAGAAATTAGGTACACGGTTATGGGGTTTCAAAAGGCAACAGGTTAATATATTTTGACAGTAAACATACATTTAGAATAATAATTACAATTCGATGACATATCAAAGCCTACGCAAGTGAAATAAACATTTTCACACATAATATTATACGACAAATATAAATACAACATCAGAGAGCTGAAAAGTCATAATAAATCTTTCGATGGCATTTCGCATGGAAACAGTATAAAATAAATGGCAAATTAAACGACTTTTTCTATGTATATTTATATAGTAACAATAATGTTTATAACGTTTCATAGAACTTCAATAATTTATTGCGTTAACAAAGTTTCTCACTAACCTTTGTATAACTTTCCAATTAATAATGATATAAACTTTCATTGTTTCCCCAAGTTGACATAGAATAAAAGTTCGTACAAGTCATTAATGTGGCTTCGTTGGGTAACGTTGTGTGAATTACAAGGCACAACGATCGTGGATAGTGAAAAACGAAATAAATACGCTCCAATTCAACCAAATACAAACATGCATTTACACGAAACAGATTAATAAATCTATCTAAGCGGGAAACAAAAGCTCGCTCAACAAGAGCTTTATAAAAACTCTAGCTATTGCCCGCAACTTCGTTCGCGGTTACTGGTTTTTAAATTATCCCACTCGAACCCTTTAATTTTTCGGAATAAAAAGTATCTGAGATTTTGACCAGGGATATAAGCTGGACCGATTTCGCATGGTGAAGCAAAATTTCATTGAAATCGGTCCAGCCTTTCGGAGATTAGCCCGTACAAACAGACGAAATGACAGAGAAACAAAATTTAAGTTTTTATTTTCCCTCATTTTACAACCCCCTGTAAAATGAGGACAGACAGACAGACATTTGACCTCTACAGTTTTATTATATTAACCTATAGATAATGGTTATTTAAAAATGGATATGTGTCTAATGTACGAAAGCTTTGGACCTAGAATCAATTTGGTGTTACCATGTACGTTTAATATTTATGATAAGGAGAATTTCGGAAATAAAAGATTTTTCTGAATATTTTATTCCTTTCGATGTGTTTGATAATAAAGTCAATGAATCACTGCAATTAAATAATGGAAAAAACATAATTGTGACTGCCTCTCAGAGTACTATATACAGCTTAGACAAGACATATTTGAAGTTCGAATGATTAAAAACTTTTTGAGTTGGAGCTTATACGTTTATTTTTAACATAAGAATATTGAAATATAGCGCTTTACCCTCAGTTTCGATAAAACGATGAATACGCACACACAAACTATAAATGCACTCATTAACGTATGGAAACCAATCCGCGGATGTGACCTACTAAATGAAAAAGGTAAATTAAGCCTTACACATTTGTATACTAACTCGCATTTTGCCAGCGTGGTGGTGTTACGGCCCCATACTCCTCATGTGTTTCTCAGTGAGGAAGGCCTGTGCTCAGAAGTTGTTTATTATAACTATTAAAGTACTATTTGTAAATATATTTCAAATCAAACAAGAACGAACGAAATAAAAAATAAGGAACATTCCTTTCATTCATTCATTAACAATTTAACAAGAAGGCTCTAATAAATTTATGTAAGATGGAGTGAGAACCTTTAGCTGAGCTAACTTCACCTATGCCCTTTTCGTAAAAACGCCAAGTCATTTATTAAAAAAGCTTTTCGCGACAAACGAGTGGAGATAATGTATAGGACAACTCTAAATTCACTTTGAATATTCCTTGATTTGAGGATGAATAATGCAGTAAGAGTTAAGCAAGAAGGGTTTGCACTTTATTGAATATCAACTTTATGCTGATCGGTCTTTCAGCTGCAGTGCTATACGAAGATTTCGGAGGTCTGTGACGTCAGCGGGGGTCGGAGGGCGCGGGGAGGGCGGAAAGCGCGCGCCGCGCCGCTCAGAACTCGAACCCGGCCGCTCGCTCCGTCGTATAGGTACTATCTGTTGCGCGCCGCGCGCGGTGTACGCGCCACGACCGCGCCCGCCCTAACCCAACCAGTAAACAAAACGGAACGCGACTACCACAAACCTTTCTAACAGAACTCAGTGCAATTTCTTTCAGCCCCGCTCTCTTGTGAACAGACCTCTTCAGTGACTTAACTTTGAGAGTGAAATAATATTTTCTTCGGCGGGGTAAACGGCCCGTCTACCACCCACGGCTTGTAGTAGCCGTAGTAACACCACGAGATTTGGGCAATGCACCGAGTCGTCGTAATATTTAGGTACGTCGACATATTATAAAGCTACATTTATTTATTTAAATTTTATTTTAATATGTTAAGTTCACGAGAAAATGGATAGAACACTGCCGACAAGGTTTATGCTGACGAGTAGATAAATAAAAAAATATACACACTATAATCAAATTTTGAATATAATTTACTGACAGTATAAAAATTAGTTACAGAAATTCTGTATCAGAACTTTAATTTAGTTTGTATTCTTTGAATTGAAATTAGAAAGTTATTGTTATAATATTTACAAATGGTGACGTAATATTTTTATGCATGATAATTTATGCTCATACCAGTAATTAGGCAATATTGGATAGGTATATACCATGTAAATGTAAAATTTTATTTAGAATTTTTTGTTTATTCAAAAGCTTCAAATACAAAATTGTTACGCATAAAAATATTAGGATACAAGAACTAAGTAAAATTGCTTTGCATTGTAAAGTTTATTTATCTGCATATAATTAACTGCTTTAGACAAATACATTTTGAAATATTTTAATAAAATTATATTTTTATTAGAAATATTTTTAGCAAAACACTAAAAAGTCGGTTTCCGTGTAGTGAAATTACCTTTAAAATAAATTAGGTTTTTTTCTGCTAATAAGTTGATCAATTTATCAATTTCACCCACTTAATACATTACGAAAGAAAACTTATTATAGTGTTAATCAAATATGTTAGTATTTTTTTTTTTATTGTATAGGCGGCAAACGAGCAGGCGGGTCGCCTGATGGTAAGTGATCACCGCCGCCCATGGACATTTGCTTCACTCATGCGTTGCCGGCCTTTAAGATGGGAGTACACTCTTGATTATGTGAATTATCACCTATTTTAGAATAATAGCCCCCTTCTCCGACTTCGTACGGGTGCTATATTTGTTTGAGTTAACATCTTCATGAGCAGTCCTCATTGGATGTGGGTATTAACACCTCTGCTTACCCCTTCGGGGATGGAAGCGTATTGATATGTTGTGTAATATTCAAATATTTACCCAAATAAAAAGTAGTCTATATTCAGGGAAAATAATGGCAATCTTACACAACAGCGAAGTAATTTTCAACAGAGGATAAGCAGTATTGGAGACTATCCCGAACATCCTAACTCACAAACTTTATCCCTGTTATTAGGAAAGATAATTAGTTTCCGGTTCGCTAATAAAATTATGTGATTCGTGAATAGTTCTTATTAGTGTCCATCACGTAGTCCGCTTGTATCGGATAATAACCGTGATCATTACCTACTTTTTATTTACTTATTTACCATTTATTTATTTATTTAATATATGTACATATTTTATATGTTAACAGAGCTTACCTGTCATTTGTAAAAAAAAATTAAATTGTTTAAATCAATAATATAAATTTAAAAAAAGTGTTAACTGTACATTGCCAACCTTTCAGCGTGTATTAAAATACTCGATGATTTATGTTCTAATAGGTACTGTTACGTGCAAAAAAATATGTGTAATCATTTTACAGTTTGTGACTCTTATTTACCAATAAAGACTATAACCTGTCAAATGTATATACTTATTTTTGCACGTAACAGTACCTAGTACATATTAAGGTTCCTTCCGTTTATATGAACAATTCTCATTTTATCCTTAATCTCTAGTGACACTTTTCCCTGTATTAGATATCTTATAGAAAAAATGAACTAATTTTATGCGAGATTACACGTGTAGGATATGAAATATGGATCTCGTATATTCAACATCAATCTAGTGATCATCGGACCATTGAATTATTTATTATTAACATCAAATGATCGTTTCACCACTTTCTGTTCTGGCACTCTTCTTCAAAAGGTTTCCGTTTGTACTCTCATAGGGCATGCTATTTTGTACAAATAAAACATTGTTTCAAATAAATAAACAATTTTATTTATATAAAACACATACATATTGCTATGTCGTTAGACCTTTAAGGCGTTTTTGCAGAAAATAACCTAAAAAATGCTTTTATTTGTTTAAAAGCATTTTTTTTGTCAGACAAGCATACAGTGCCTGGTTATGTAGTCTTCATACAGTAAGCTATATGCTTGCAATGTAGTGTTTTTTTAAGGGGGCAAACGAGTAGATGGACACGGATGACTGACGACGGTGACTAGCGCCACCCATAGATAGACACCTGCAATATCGACCTTTTATTTGGGAGTACGCTCTTTTCTTGTAGGACTGGATATCGTACCGGTCCAGAAAAACCACCGACGCCGACCGAGAGAAACGCACAGTAGTGGACTGCCGACCATCTAAATGATGGGGGTGGATATATCGCCCCGTGGAACGATGGCGGAAAGTGGTGGCAGAGATTAATCCGTACTGATACTCGCGCACTGTCCATTTCGTAGGTACAAACTATACCATAACGTATAGACGTCCCTGAAAGAGTAGGTGAAAACCTTCATAGTCATTATGTAACAAGGGCGGTCTGTTGCTTTGCTACCAGACACAGTGTTATCATATGGATTTTTTGAATAGATAAACGTAAAGGCAAATGGACAGACGGTTCACTTGATGGGAAAAGATCATCGCCGGTAGCCCAAAAAATATTAAACAAAATAAAAATCGGGTAAATGTGATGCTTACCGACGCGACAAAGTCCACAATTTTGTTCGCGACTTCAACTAATATGCTAAACCTATTAATTATGCCATCATTTATAAATGCAATATCACTTTAATAAATGAAGTCAAAGTTTTCTGTGCTTTTAAGCTGAGATTATTTTCAATGCTGTAGATACTGAGGACCCAACATCGTAAATTGTATTTGCACAGCTTACTACTCAATGCGAGTAATCTCCTGTCCTTAAAGTCTATAACTCAAACAAACCGTTCATATATTTTACTCGAAGGTTTATGCGTAAATTAATTAAAAGTTTAATTACAAGTAACTAATTAAATATATGAATTTTTCAGCCTTGGTCCTTCCTCCTTGCTTGTCTATATCTTATAGAGATACAACCAAGAAGGAAGGACCCTTTGATTAGTTTCTTGCCAGTCTCATCACAACACATTCTTTTAGAGAAATTAGTGTAACTCGTAAGCGGCGAGGCGCGGGCGTGGAGCGGGCGTGGAGCGGGCGTGGAGCGGGCGTGGAGCAGGCATGTGTGAGGTGTGCAAGAGACTCGTTTTACGAAAATCTCAGTTATTAACGCATTTCTCCACAAAGGCGGTTACAAAGTTAGTTAAAGATAAATAAATATATTTTACAATTGTCCTTTGTGAGAGCTGGTGTCTGTACTAGGTTTTAAATAAAACCTGTATTACAAATCGCCAGGCTCTCAAACACCTCGGATTAGTTTAGCGCAGTAAAAAGTACTAATAGTCACATGCATTAATTATCTATTGTTACATTTGGAGAGAAGACAATCATATTTATTAATATTTGAATAAAAGGGTGTAAGTGTGTTTGCTGTGTGGAAACGGGGTGTGTCTCATGTATATGTGGATGTGTTATACTGTGGAGAAGATAATTGTATAGATACATTAAGGGGCCTTATACGGATAGTATACTTTCTGTATTTTCATAATCTTGTTCCAGGAGCCAGTTTGTAACTATGGTTTTACATTCGATTTTAGATTTTGGGTTTATATTTAAGATTTATTTAATTAATTTAAATTTAAGCATTAAAAGCATAAAATTGTTGAGATCTATATGGACGATGACATTAGTAGGTAAATAAATTTTTATTTTATTTAAATTTTTTATAAGCATTACCTAAAACATTAAACACTGTATCACATGTCAAAACGATTTAATGTTTCCATTTAGACAAAGGTGTAACTAAATTCTAAGGAAACGTGTGTCGTATTTTGTTTGAAGCGGAACCGTGGACAATAACGATCATAATAATTGTTCTGCGAGCCGTACACATCCGTCTTTAGAAAACCGCCTAAATACACGAACTATAAATAACCGAGTACAAAGTCTTTGAATACTTTAATTTTGTTGAAATATTAACTACAAAAGAGAATCTGATATGAGTTTTAATAAATTAAATGTTAGATTGCAGGAATTGGAGCTGACCTTGTGGGTCTAGTGTTCTGCGAAATCTTTTGTAAACGTGACACCGTGACAGTCTTAATTGTGTAGCAAAGAGGAATAAGGCCTTTCTTATTATTGGTGTTGCGAATCCAACCTCTTTTTAGGTTTATTATAATTTTATATTCTTTTTATTATTTGATTGATGTTTTTCGATATGACGTGGTCTATTTTTTTCCATAGTTCTGCGAATACATCTTTTTGTGCATACATTAGTTTATTTTAATTTTTAGCTTTAATTTCTAATACAGTCCACTAGTTTCCTACAATTGCCTCTACTGGGCACAGGCTTTCCGGACATAATATTATGAGGAATACATATTACTACAACATCAGTAGATACAGTTGCAATAGCAAGCCGGCTCGTGCCTTACGAAGCATTTAAAGATCACAATGTTGTACCTACTCTTCTTCTTCTTCTTCTTCTTGCCCTTTTCCCACTCTAGGTAGGGTCGGATACTCTTCCATGTTGTACGAAGTTTTGGCAAAAGATTTTATGACCGGCCGCCTGCCTGACGTCAACCCTCTTTGGGAACGCTATTGTGTAAAGGGAAAGGAAAAAAGGATAGGAATACAGATGGAATGTTTTGGAGTTTTGGACAGGAGAAGGTGCAGTGGGATACTGCTATCATATGGGGCAGGAGTGGGGGGGGGGTCAATGTTGTACCTACTATAAATATGAAATAATAATACTAAACTAGGAATATCTTATTATGTGCCCAGCAAAAGGCGTTCTTGTAAGGCATTAATGAGTCCTAAGCAGAAAGCTAGTCATACATTAGATCTCTATAGATCACAGTGACGTAAACAGCCCTAAGCTATCGAAGTTAATAATATAAAAATTAAAATTTATAATCAATTTTAAAAGCAAAACCATCATCATGAGTTTTAATTTAGTTCCTCTATTTATAGTTAACTAAATCTATACGAATGCAGGGTTTCAGGCTTCTTAAGATTACATATCAGTTATGTAATCTTATGAACGAGATTTTAAAAAAAAGAGGATTGTAGGCGACGCAAAATGTAAATATTTTATTTTTTATATGGTAAAATGAGTAATAAGGTTTCATAGATTGAAATCTACACGCGGGCGCGCGCCGCACCTGCGAGCAAAGAGGTTACGATCAGCGCCGTGAAAAAGTCAGCGATCGGCTTTTGTTTTTTCTCTTGAAATCTTACCGTCTGAGAAATCCGCGCGCTATCTTTTGCAATTTCTTGTGTTTTGTTTTTTTTACCTCAAAGTCTTGTAAATATCAAAATTAAACAACGTGTATAAAAAAGTGTTCTGAGTTTTAATTTATTCGGTGGCATCGGCAACTTTTACAAACATTTTAAATTTAAGATGAAGTATTCTTATTTTACCCGAACAGTCCAAAATATCATAAAGGTTTACAGATGATTTATTTTTTAATATGCAATTATGAAAATTGTTTACATATACTTATATACTAGGGTAACAGTTTCTATTTAAAGCGATGCAAAACGATTCTCTAATAGGTCGATATCTACACTGTAGATATAGAAAAGTCAAATACCTATACAGGTTTTAAATAGAGCAACCGAAAATGAAATAAGACAAATAGATAACAAAGTTTTATGCCGAAATAGTTTCAGAATTTTGTTTTTACGAGTAACATGTCAAAAAATATTTATTATAAGTACTCGTACTTCTAAAGAGGTTTTCGTTTAAGAATTTTTTTTGCCCAAACAAGTTTCGAGAAAAGAAATTTAATTCTTATATCGAAACTAGTTTCGTAAGAAGAAACATTATTCTTATTTGGAAACTAGTTTCGAGACTGGTTTCGAATATGGCCGAAAGGATCTTCCACGGCTAGATTCTGCTATGATCGTTACATCGGAAAAAAGGCGTATTGCAGTCTATGTGCACTTTATTCAAGTGCTTTAAAACCGGTTTTTATCAAAACCGACTCCTTTTTGTCACGGTCAGTTAAATTTGACACATTTTAAATGAATTAATGTCAAATCTCAACAGGCATAAGCGTGAAAATCGGTCATAAGTAATCATTCCTACCGCGCACTGCCACCCTGCCACAGAGTGGAATGCAGTGTCAACGTCAGTATTCCCGATTGCATATTACCCACAGCTTTTCAAAGTGAGTTTGAAAAGGCACCTTCCGGGAAAGCTTGCATAGATTTCATCTCAGTGACCTAATTCAAAATTGTGAGTCAATGGTTTTAATTTATGATGTTGGTAAAACGACTTTTTAGGACCGTTTCAGAGTACAAGTGAAAGTTTCATATTTTTTTTGATTGAGTCACTTTTTGTTTTCATTGTGCTATATAAACAACAATGTTAACAAAAATGTATGTATATTATATTTACGAACAAACAGTCTACCCACCTGATGGAAAATGGTTCCTACAGGCATCACAGTATACGTGCCAACTTGCGAAATAAATGAAATTATTATTTTAATTTTACTGCCATTATGCTAAGCATCCTTCACGTTGAATAGTTTAACATTTATATTTTCTAATTACAGTATGTTGTTTTTAATAAATACGAACAAAGATTTCATAATCTCTAATATGTACTTACTATACCATTACTTTGAGTAATTAATAACAAGAACATAATGAACGAACACAATATTTATGATTATCATGACAGTAACTAATTACCTGTACAGTATTTCAGGCGACATCTTGAAAGGTGTGTGAGAAACATGCTCCATATTAATATAACTTTGAACTAGAATAGTTATTCTGGGAAAATTGTTCATAATATAAATAAAATCGTTATGAAACTGCTCATTCTGCCTTTCCGCGTATATTGTAACATCATTTATACAGGGCGTAAACGTTAAGTGTGGGCAGGTGATTATTCCGTATATATAACAGATATCAGAAAATATCAAATTAATACCGAAAATTCGTCACCCAATAAGTAAATCACATTCATAACTTTCGATAGCAGTTTGAAGTTTTCTGTTATCTGTTATATTTACGAAATAATCGCCTGGCCACACTTAACGTTTACGTTTTTTTCTCTCACAGTAACTATTAAGTTTCTAAATATAAATACAGTTAAAAAATATTTACCTGCTCAAAAAATAAACCACATTTTTGAGCTCTTTTGATTTGTTTTGATAATTTGTTGTAAGTTTAATTGTGTTAAAATTAGACACGAAGACAACTCTTTTTAGGTGCCTCCCGCATACATCATTTGAATTTGCATTCACTTATAAACGATAAATATTTTTTCGATATCACACATATTGCTAAAGCTTGTCTAATGATACATGCCAACAATTATTATCTCTGGATTTTTCGTTGTAAAGAAATCTGAAAAAATGTTAGTATGGAAAATGTAGACTTCCCCAAAATCTCCATAAAAAAACACAAATTTCATAGGTAAAGACCTATTATATAGTACTATATCAATTACGTATAGGCAGGTGAAATTATTATATATAATAATATGTAAATAAAACACGTACAGAGAGATTTAGCGGGTGATTTTTTGTGCGTACCTACATCTGGAGTATGGAATTTCTTATCGGCACGTACCAATTCCCTTGGATTTACAACATGAGTTACTTTGGAAAAGGGGTGAAAGGGCACCTTGGGGGTCACAAAGTGGAAGGGGCTTTTCCCTGTTGCCGCGACTTTCTTCGCATATAGACTTGTCTAAATCTATTGAAGTGGAGATGAAGGCATTTGCTGAGCATTTTAAATATAAAAAGTTTTTTATAGAAATATACATTACTAAACATCCGTGACATGCCTACCGATATCTTAAAACCATCTTCCTCTACCGGGACTCGAACCAAAAGTCTCTGAGATAGCGAAATCCCAAAACCGTTTAAGCAAACCAGCGGCCAAAGTCATAATTATTTAAAATTCGATCAAATATTAGCAAGGAGTTGAGAAATCAAGATAAAACCACCCATTGTTCAACAACTGATAGTTTTTTTTCTTTTTCTATCATTATATTGTGATCGTCTTTTTTTCTTTTCTATTATTATTATAGCTTTTGCTTGCAGTTTCGTCCGCGTAGAATAATTACTACTTTATTATTAGAACCAAAGTTCATAGTGGCGTAAATTTGTCCTTCATTTTTCTGGGAGAAGTTATTTTAATTTTTTTACATTCACCCGCATGACACCCGTTCTCATGGGAATATCCTGATAAAGGCTTATGTCCTTTCTCAGGCTCTAGACTATCTGTGTACCAAATTTCGGTGAAATTGGTTTAGTAGTTTTGACGTGAAAGCGAGATAGACAGACAGAGTTATTTTCGTATTTATACTAATATTATAAATGGATGTTATTCCTAAAAAAACGCAGCATATTATTTAGTACCACATGATGATTGTTAATAGTTTATGTGTGGACATAGCTAGAGCCACAGAAAACTTCAGTCCAAGCCACCTTCACTTTGCTAATTCATCTGAGGTTGCGACAAAGGAAAAAATTATGAATATTTATGTTTTTTGTAACTTAAGTACTTTTGCGCTGATACCGTGCCTCCACGCTATACTAATTTGGATGTTAAACTACTCGAACCTTATCGTCAACATCTTTCTAAATTCAGCCCTTAGCATTTGACAATTAGACGTGATCTCTTATCGTTACGTGATATAAATCTTATCGCGCTGCTCATGCCACTTAGGCAGGTCGAAATTTAATAACACTGCATAACGAGCCGTTTCATTTGCCTCTTAATTGTACAAGAATAATAAGATGATCAATTATGCTTCCGTGTTGGCTTACACATAATTATTTTGATTACAGGAGGCCTGGTTACTTACAAGCTTTAGTACAAGCTTACAGTTCCGTTACTTAGGGCGAATTCGATCAAATTCCGTATTACTCTGACATCAATAAATTTTAATAAGTTTAAATAAGAAAAATACCTGACATAAATAATCAACTGTATTGACCACCTAACTGTATTGACAATCATAATATTAGAATTATTGTAAAAAAAAAATTACACCTACTAATAATTTTAATAATAACTACCTAACAATTTTGACGCTGAGAATAAGTAATAAAATTAATTTTACTTTGTATTTTTTTAATAACAATTTAAATTCGTCTAATAATAATACCTACGTGACAAACCACAAAAATAATACAGAATTAATTTCATTTTAATAAACCTTACAAAATTTAAAATAATATTATTGTGCTTTAAAATAGTAGGTAATTTAAAATAATTTGAATGTACAAATAATTAATAGCAATGCAAATTGTATTGAGTCCTACCATTCATAAATCTTATCAATGGAAAGTATCCTCCTCTCAACTCTTTTGCCAATTTTGCAGTGCCCGACAGGGTTCATAATGTTGTCTAAATTTATCTGTTAAGACCTGTTGTATGTACATTATGGTGTAATAAATAAATACTTAATTGCAATGGTCTCTATGACGAGTAATATTGCTAAACGGAAAATGTATAGAATTTCACAAAAGCAAGCGCATGCTTACTTTGGAACCTAATTCTTAGACGAAAAGACATCTCTAAGGTTATGATTTCATCGGTAGTTGGTTTAAAATAATTGTTAATTTACTAAATTTCGTGAACACGAAAATACGCTTTTAAGAGGAAATAAATAAATTTTGGTTATCTATTGGTACAAAAATGAAAATTGTTAATGTATTTATAACTATGCCAGACTCGAGTTTAATGGTGCCTTTCCAGCAGAGCTATGCTGTGTGCGAGGAAAAATAGACCAATCGGATTACTTCGTTTCACGTGACTCACAAAATTATGCCATCCTATTGGTCTATTTTCCCTCACACACAGTATAGCTACATAACATAGCTAGTGGAAAGGCACCCTAACACAGGCTCGAAGTAGAAGATAATCTCATAAAAATTACTCGCATAAAAACGTCAGGTTAACTTAGAACTACGAAAACCAGATACAAAAAGAGATAAAACGCGAGTCTGATTCGTTTCAGAAATTTCTTTCGCACTTGTACCTCATATAAAAGAGATAAATTATATGGCCTGATAGCAATAAATCTTTTCAAATTCAAAATACATTATGTGCCAAGGATTTATACGAACTAATTCCATTCGTTGCCATTCCACCACCGAGGTGTAGAAGCAGACAGTTTCTCATTCTTTTCACGTCGTAGATATTTCCACCATTCACGAACTCTTTTATATTCATAATGTACGAACGGCAGAAGATTAATGACTATATAGATGTCTTTATCAAAATTATTTTAAGTTTTCTAAATTAAAACTCGACCTAATTGAAATTTGCATTATTATTTATTTTGAAAATGTCAAAGTAAACAATATACAAAATTTATAAAACATTAATAAGTGAATTTTGTCCACGAAAGTAAAAATAGCGGTTAAGTTTATCTGGAACCGAAGCTAATGTATAAAAGTGTATTGAATTTTTTATGACTACAAGTTCAAAGCGATGTAAGAAGAAGGAAAAAATTGTCACAAGTTTTCCAACTTCGGAATACACATTGCTTTTGAACACACGCCTGCGAGACAGCTTAACCTCAAATATACTAATTACTAATATCAAGTTACTGTAAAATTTACCTTATTTTATTTATTCTTCAATATTTTCATAAAAGAGACTAAATATAATTGGAATAGAATATTAAGCATTTATTGACATCACTTAAATTCGTATTTATGCAAAGGTCTTTAAAATTAGACTTTCATCGGCATTTCATTAACATTTGTGATTGATTGAATTTTCTACATTCAAATTTAAGGCGGCATAATTAAAGCAAGTAATTCAAACAAAACATGCCGTAGCATGGATACATTTAGCATTTCATATAAACTTATACGTAAGTTAATATTAAAATGTATAAAATAAATCTTAAAGATGGTGGCGAGGTTTTGCAGAATCTTCTTCGCTTTAGGAATTGTTCGAAATTCAGCTCGTCGGTCTAGTGTCTTTTGTGATGAAGTCCTGGATTCGTCGAAGGAGTCTAAGACACCGATATATACTGAGCATTTTCGCCTCGATTGGACCCTGGATGAAATATCATGTTAATTTTATTGTGTTTTAACTAATATTCACTACCCATCTGCCGTTGCCTCACTTTCAGTGAGATTCAATCTTATATCTTATATACAATCTCTTCCTCATTTGTTCAACGTACAGTTTTGTTTCTCCATAAATCAACATTTATACATCCAATATTACCTATATTCTCATCCTTAATTTATTCAACCGAATTTTGCATCCTACATGTTATAAGACATTCAACTCTCCTTATCAATCATACATACTCAACTCATCTCATGGTGCGTACAAACTATGTAACATAACATGTTATGCAACATTGCAATATATGTTTCGGATAATGTGGACACTGAATGTTATAAAACATATTTTATAATAACATGTTGTTGATATGCACAACAATGTTATTTATCTTTCGTGTCGACATTGTGGATAGCACTGAAGATCGACAAACGACAGTGGTTATATAACATTGTTATATTGCATTGTTATGTGTACAATATTGTTTTATGTTCCAATGTTGAATAACAAAGTTACATAATGTGGACGTGTTATAAAACACAGGTTATATAATATGTTACATAGCTGTACACACCTCCAACATATCGATATATTGCTCCTCATCTTTACTATTATTGGGGCTACGTTCAAGCTTGTAACAATTAATTAGTGTTATGTATTTGAGTAAAGTCATAGGTCATAATGTTTAAAGCGCAATCACTTGAGATAACAAACTATCGTACTGAGAGCCAGTTCTCAATCTTCCTAACAGGAAGATTATCTCATGAACCAATAAAATTGTTACATCATTCCCTGTGGTTATATTTGTAGGATCAAATCAAGTCACATTAATAGGTCGCGGGCGTTGAATTCGACAAAGGCGTCAATACACTTATAAATATTTATGCAGTTATTTTTACCATTGAATTTTATTGGTTTTATTTATAGCCGAATCTGAAATTATAGCAATCCAGATTAATGATTCGTTTTACGGTCAAAGATAATTAACAACACTCGACATCTGGATAGGTTATTTCATTTGGCAAATAAAATCTGGGAGGTCTATCGAAGAACCGAAGTTCACACATTTTTGTAGAATACTGACACATTGTTCAATCATTAGAGTATTTTTTTCATCGTAAGGGAAAATCAATTACGTCTATAGTTAGATCCTTTTTGTTTGTGCCTCAAAACAATAATTATTTATAGCATCATACGATGGGTTGTAAAATATAAATATGTGGATGACGGCATTATTTACGTTCAGTTGCTTAAAAAATAAAGAACTCACACAATATCATGAATCATCCTTTTTTATGCAAATTTCTTGCGAATGTTACAAGCTTTTCAGTGTGCACCGCATTTTTGGGTAATGTATTCTCTATGTATGATAGAGTTCCGACGAGAAACAAAATTTATATTAGGTGTCGCGGAAAAATGTGATTGACTATGTATGTCATCAAAAAGAACGAAAATCTAATGTTACATGTAATACCATTATGATAATGCTTGTTACATTTTCGGAAAAAATATAAAATGAGTCAAACTACGCCTGAAGAATTACTTAGGTAAAAAACGTCGGATAAAACAATACGGAACGTAGATATTTGGTAAATGGCGAGTAAATGAATTATGAATTTATGGTGTTAAATGAATCAAGCAAGTTTACTTAGCCGTTTCGTTGTCTGAAGTAGGAATTGAATTTATATTCAAATCTAATTCACGTTTGCGTCAAAGGCAATTTAAGCACGGATGTTTAAAATAATTTTCAACATTTGCAATATTTATCTAATTTGATAGGTCTCTTAAAAATATTTGATTTGTTGTACGGAGATAGAAAATAATATTTCAATTTGAAGACTATGAAATGTTTTGTAAATTTAATATTACGTAAGGCTCGCTCCTCTCGAAATGATTTTTAGCTTCACCTTCTCAGAATTCAATATGTGAGCTTGCTAACATCGTGAATTTAATTACAATACGCCTGTCTACGCAGTAACTGTTAATAATAGTTTCAGAGCTTTTATTGGATTAATTCTCATTCGCTCTGATTTATGGCAGCTAACTAGGTTTACAGCACGATGTTACTTATATACCAATTATAAACGAACGTGTGTTATGTTAGCATCAATATTTAATTAGTCGACATTAATGTTACAAATATTGTAAACAGCAATATTTTATGTGCACTACTTTATCGTGCTAAGTAGAATATTAATGTGATTCAGTGTAAAGATTTGTGGTACACTTGTAACGAGGCGCTATATCGGTATTAGCTACTCTTTGATGTTACTGCGCTCTTCTCTTGCCATTTCCATCTTTGTTTCTTTTTTTAAAACGAACCATCTGACTCTTTCTCATTGTTTATGGTCTCCAATTTTTATTCTTATATAGACATATAATTATTAATATAATAAATTTATAAATTGTTATATTTACGTAATAAAATTATCAATATTTAAAGAATTCAATTTTCAAAGAACTTTAATACTTTTTCCAAGGCACTATTTGTGCCTTAAGTTTTTGAAATCTATTATAGTAATTCTTTCAGTCTATAAAGCTCTAAATCATGCATTAAATCGTGCTTTTTGCGTGTAAAAATTTCTTATCTACCTATAAATAAATGTGAATAACAGGGTTTCTCCTAAATAGACGTTTGATTATACTCATATTAGTATTAATGATCAAACGTATAATCCAACCTGAAGAGCAGATTATTGATAGTTAATTGATGGCTACAGATGAAGACGAAATCGACCAGAAGTAATTTATCTGAGTAATGAGTAATTCGCTGTGACAGAGATTACATTATATAGCTATATTGCCATTTATAGAATCCCTTTTGCAACTAAATCCCACTAAGGTATTTTCTTAAATAAATTAGAAAAACGGTTAAGCTTTATGACCAAAAAATTCAAACGAAAAAACATCATTCTATATTGAGATTGGAACATTGACTTGTTAAAACCAAATTCTCATTCTAAAAATTGGTTTGGTATACTTCAGAATTTAACTTTGCGCCTCATATTATTTCGAAATGCGTGCTTAGATCAAATAGCAAGCAATATACAAGGCCCGGAGTTAAATCTGATGTTCTTGATCTTGGTCTCGCAGATCATGAAACTGCTCATCTGATAACCATTAACTGTAAGAAAATAAAATCGTATACCACATTGTCCACTTACAGATGCGATCTGTGTGATATAAAAATTTTAAAAAATTGTGGATGTCGCATCAGCGCTCTCTTTCTCGGACGCTATGAACAAGGGAAATATGTATGAAGCCTTCACAATATTCTATAATAATATTTGTATGTTCTACAATCTTTGTTTTCCTTTAATTAAAGTAAAAATTAACAATAGACCTTTAATACTGAAATGGCATACAAGAGGACAAAATGAAATCTTGTAAAACAAAGCGGCAATTATAATATCATAGTTAATTTTTATTCCGGAAAATTAAAGGGCTCCTGTGGAATAGTTAAAAAACCATAGTAACCGCGGATGAAGTCGCGGGCAACAGCTAGTTTTACATAAGTATTAGCTCCTTTTATCTTGAAAAATCTTAACTCAGAGAACAGGAAACTATTTCGCCGAGTGCATGATACCTAGTTAATACTCTTTTAGGACACTGCGATTCAAAGTTGAATAACGAATGAGCAAGCGGGAAGGATGTAAATCGTATTTTCTAGTTTTAGGAAAAACATAACTCCAAATATCCGACAGGATTGTAGCAAAGTTCTTATTTGCTATCTCATGAAAGGAACTAGAGTATTATTTTTATATTTTATCTGCGTTGGTACGTGAGTGCGGTTTGAAGAGTTAAGATACTAATAAATAATTATTAGGAATTTAATGAAGCGCTTTAAAGATAAACTAGTGAATTATATCACATACATACATAAATCAAGACTATTATCCCCTAAGGGTTAGTCAGAGACTAGGCGGCAAAAGCAGTCCACATATTCCACGCTTCACAAAGCAGTGACTTCACATGGGCTTTGCGTGACAGGTGGTGTGAGCCCACCGCTATAAGCTATAAGTTATTGGATGGTTGTGCAGTTCTAAGTCCATTGATCGCCTTTTACGACACCCACTGAAAGAGATGGGTTGGTAGTATTATTTTAATGAGCTGCCACCACACGACTGAATTATATCATGTGATAATTAATATCACGTGGTCCGTAATTTTATAAATATGAAGTACATACCTACAGTTATATTAACTCTACAAACTGAACTATTACCAATTTTCATAACTTTGATTTAAATGTTATATTTTATAAATTACACGGTCCACTCAAAATTACATTTAAGTTTCACCTTCTCAGAATCCAATATTGTGTGCTCGCTAATCTTTGTTTATTTATTTTATTATTACAATACGTAAATTAACGAATGAGAAATTGTATCGTCCATTTCATTTACTTAATTATAGTTCTTGATAACATAGAACGGTAACAAAAATTTCATAATAGATGAGAAATATGAATAATTTCATTTTAATTTATTACCATGTTATGCAATGTCCCACAACTCTGTAAAGAAATGAAATCTGTCCAAAGCCATTCAGTTTAGCTCTTTCTCCGCGTGGAAGCGACTTGATGGACTGCACTGGCATCCTGAGTATTTACATTGTTATTCGTTTGCCCAGCCAGACGATAAATCCTAAAGCATCGAGAAATTGTCCAATCGAATAGAGGGATTATCCCTCAAGAGTGGAATTCAAAGTAATACGAGGGTATTATTCGACACGTTTGGTTAGCGTGGTAGGTGACATTTTCTCATCGTATCAGTTCGCAATATAGCACAAATTAAAAATATTTTGTATATATAGTCTCGGTAGTATTATTATAAAAATAACTTGTTTAATCTTATTTATCATCATAATCATCTCAGCCCAGAGAAGTCCACTGCTGGACATATGCCTCCCCACAAGATCTAGATAATATATATTATCTTATATTCGATTTTGAAAATTTAACTTCATTAGATAGTTACATATAATCAGGACTATTATCCCCTAAGGGTTAGTCAGAGACTAGGCAAAAGTACCGCAGAAGCAGTCCACTGCCATAGTCCGCGCTTCACCAGCAGTGACTGCACTCAGCGTGACAGGTGGTGAGCTCGTCGCCGCTATAAGCTATTGGATGGTTGTGCAGTTCCAAGTCCATTAGTCGCCTTTTAAGACACCCAAGGGAAATTATGGGTTGGTAGTGTTCTTTTGATGAGCCGCTACCACACGACTAGATAGTTATTTTCAAGTTAACTTCTAATGAACGTGTTATTTAGTAGTTTTTCTATTTTTAGGCATAAGCTTATATTTCATTTATTTTTATATTTTTTTATTCTAGTTAAAACTTGTATTTTTTACACTGGTGTCGTTTCTGTCACTATGAAATCTCACACATCTGTGTCGGGTTGACTAGAAAAGATCTCTGGATAATAGGGATAAGTCCTCCCTTGCAAACTTGTATTATTCACTGTATTATTTATTTTTGTTGGTGCAATAAAGAGTTTAATTAACTCATTCTTTGTTATACAAGTCAATTTATTTCGCCTTATTATATATATATATTAAGTAAATACCAAAAACACTCCTTAAGTGTATTTTAAATGTGTAACGTATAACATACGCCATGTAAAATATAGACGCTAACTGCTTATACAAAAACATTTACTATATTGCTTTACAGGCGTGTTTGAAGCGGACATTAAATAAACCCGACCACTAATGCCACCATCAGTCATTTGCTTTCAATAGCTTTACACGCCATGAATTTTTTGCGTTACACATATATTATACACGTCAATTATCCATAAAATAGAATGTGTTATTGACTACACTCAACTCGTTGAACACTCGAATGAAGTAATATTTTAACGTTATTTGGCAACATGTTTACGAGTTGCAATGAAAACTAACATTCTGAGAGAGCTATTAAAAAACTTGATAGATTGGGTAGTAAACAGTGAATACATGGAAACGATGGGAACCCCACAAACAGGAGTGGTCTGTACGCCGGTCTCAAGGCGTCGCCATCTCGAGAGGTTCTGGGTTCGATCCCCGGTGGGTGCAAATGTTTGGGTGATGAATTTTCAGGCATTTGTTCTCCAGTGTTGGATGTTTATATATATATTTATATATATTCAGGACATTTATATGTTTTTATTAAATATATATATCCGTCATCTAGTGACCGTATCACAAGCAGCATTAGTTGCTTAAAATGGGGCTAGTTGTTATTATTATTTATATACGTCCCACTGCTGGGCACATACTTTCCTCATGAAGAAACACACGAGGAGTATGGGCCGTACCACGGGTTGGTGGGTAGAAGCGGTCGCAGTAGCGACCGGAACCAACGGCTTAGCGTGCCTTCCGAAGCACGGAGGAGCTCGAGATCACAAATATTTGGTCACCCATCGCAAACCCACCCACGCTGCCTCGATTGTTATGTAAATCCTTTGATACATGTATCTCAAGATAGTGCGCCTCCCGGCTCAATGATGATGATGACGATTGTATTCGTAGTGCTCATATTATTAGGTCCTTACTACTATGAAATTGGTGTTTTGTATGGAGATTTTGGGGAATTCTGCATTTTCCATACTAAATTTTGTTCAGTTTTCTTCACAACGACAAATCCAAAGATAATAATATTTGCATCTATCATTAGACAAGCTTTAGTAATATGTGTAATATCACACTTAATAAAAATTATTTATCGTTTTTAAGTAAATGCAAATAAAATGATGTATTCGGGAGGCACTTAAATAGAGTTGTCTCCGTGTCCAATTTTAACACAATTAAACTTACAACAAATTATCAAAACAAATCAAAAGAGCTCAAAAATATAGTCTATTTTTAGACGAGGTAATTATTTTTTAGGAATACTCTGAATCTTAATAGTTACAGACAAAATATTAAGAGAAAAAAAAACACCAATTTCATAGGTAAGGACCCAATATATAGATATGGTCACGCATTTCTTACATAGGGGTAGGTAGATGATTAATAATACTGTCGCTTCGTCCACTCTCATTACAGCCAGTTATTTATAATTGAAAACAATACTTTCATTTGCTTGTACAAGTTGCTAATTTTAATGGTTCTTATAGTAAACGAAATTTAAATAACAATTATTAAATAGAGGTGGAGTTTCAAGCGTTCCATACGACAAGGTTGCATGGAGACGACTTTTATAGATTTTAAAACATACATTTTAAGTTCTCATAACGCTGAACGCGTCGTACCACTTTATTTAACGTAAGTATTTCACCTCCCTCTCAAGTAGTTATATTTTTGGTGTAAGTATATAAAGTTTTTGTTAAGGTTTTAAAAATTATGGCGCTTTGCTGACTTCGCCCAAACTTTAATATAATTATATTGCGGCAGTAAGCGCTTGTATGCAGCATACAGCACTGCAATTAATAGAACATTTATTTTTAGAAAATCGCAGCGCAACAAAGTTTCAAACTTAAGTTTGTACCAAATTTTAGGTTTTGATAACATTAATAATTATTAACATTATTTTTTCAAAACGATGTAATGTTATACCTAACACACCAACGTTACGTGGAAAAGACATGTTTACTAGGGTAATTCGCCCTCAGCCTTTTTCTATATCACAAGGTTTTGGTCACCCATCCACTGCCTGACCATTAAGGTAGCTTTGTTTTCGATATCGAAAGCCAAAGCGTACTAACCCGCACGTCTCCGAGGTCCTTACGCCTTAATTTTATAACTATTGCTGTAGTGTGATATCGTATATCTTTATTTCGATAATATATTTTTTAAGAAATTATATTAACTAACCGAAATGTATTTTAGGCAAAAAAATTATGAAATTATTTTCACAGTACAATTCAGAAAGCTCACACATTGCTCGCTTTGTTACATAATAGATTACATTACCTAATAACGGATTTTGTAGTAAGTTTAATTACTACGGCTTTTCGTACGGGTCTTCGATTAGGTATTTAACAAGTTAATCTGATTATCCTTTTACACTACTATTAAGACAAAGGCGGTCTTCGCATTATATTTGTGCCTATGCCTTAATAAGTCTATTGAAATTTGGAGTAGGGTTTGATATTAGAAATTGCTACACAATATCGGAGCAACAATTCAATCGTCGGCGTTTACAAATGGCAGTCGTGTTCGGAATAGATTTTACACAATTGGTTATCTTTAGGCTACCGTGAATACACAATTGTCACAATTAGGTATAGTACCGACCTTTTGTACAGGGACAGCAAGGTGCTGAGAGTAAGACAGTTATTTATACTGAGAGTAGTGACAACAATACACAAAAGTACGATAAACTCACCTAATTATCACAGTCTCCTTAAACGCCGAGTCTTCAGAATTTCAGTTCCTACAGTCAATACCTCTTTCGCTAGAAGGCAAGCAGCTTCTCTCCATCCGCGCCTGTACAACACCTTATGCCACAAATTAGACCTAAAGAAAATACCTTCATACAAAGCCAAATCAACGATAGAATCCTTCTTAATGTCACAAGATTACGATGAAACTGAAATTTTACTATCATAAGATTAAGATTTTCATTCAAAACGCAATATAACGTCCATTTTCATTCAACACAATACACACACACATACACTTACATCACACAAACGCACACAACACTTACACTAATCACATTACATCACGCACACTTATCACTCACATTTTAATCTTACAAACGCAGTTCCTATTAATATATATTTAACAATTGTATAAATTCTTTTTTAAGGAACAATCTCAGTTTATATTTTATTTCACTAATTTTATTTCATTACATTTCAATAATAATAACTAAAAATAACATAGTTCATGTTTGTATTTACAATAATTTATTCTCTCATAAAACCACAAATTTGTAACACCGCGCGTCCAAAAAATGTAGTAACTATTGTAAAAGCACTTGGCCGCTGCAACACAAGCATAGCTTAGTGCAATGGCCGCATGAAAATTGTAAAATTAGATTTAAGTTTCTTGGAAATAAATAAATTATTATTATTATTATTATTAATTATAATTTTATTGTAGATTCTCCAAATTTATTGTCATAATAAATCGTTTACCGATGACGCCTCTAGATTTTAACAACGCATCTTAATACAAGAATTGTATTTTTACTGTTGATTCATCGGTTAGACTGATTTCGTAAAAGAAATAGAAATCGACTGAAAGAGAATCGTTAATTAGTGAACAATTCATCTATGACAGCAGGTTCAAACAAAAACCTATTGTTATCCCAGTCTGGTCGCATTGTACACTCGGACAAGACCCAGTACTATAGCTAAAATGATAACGATAAATGATGTACCTATATTTTGCTGAAAAACTCGAGTAGTAAAATAAATACGGTAGAATACAAAGCACAAATGGATTGATCGGATAAACAAAGAGTAATGATATGAAAAATGTTAACCTTCCGAATAAGATAATGATCGCTGATGGAAAACAACAACAGTTCCGGGCCAAATCAATAAACAACATATCATATTGTAGTATTTGTTAAATTTAAAAGAGTAGCTTATTCGGGAACGGCTTTTAATAGTGTAGTGTTGAGCTTAGGTATTTTCAAAGTGATATTATGATAGTGATGTTTCAATGACCTGAAATGAATAAGATATGTGTTCTTATTAGAATCCTGAATGGTGAATTTGCAGATGACCACTAAATTACACGTGAAAAATGTACCTAATATAGATACATACAACAAATAAAACCAGTAAAAATAAGTGTCGGTTTACTTGTGACCACAGATCACTGAGAGCCGCTTCGCTCTCATTAATTCTATGCTTGTGACTGAGTATTAAGAAAAACATAGTATTATGAAATATCAAACTGCCATCGGCTCAGTTTGCTCATTACATATCCATCTCCGCAGAGAGAACCATTGCTGGGCATAGGTCTGGATTTTATTTTGATTACACAGCTGTGTGTGCGTGTGTATGTGTCTGACAGTCAGTCAGTCTGTAGCATCGTAGCTCCCAGACGGATGAGATATCGATTTTGTATCTTTTGATTGTAAGATGAGTTAGTGGAGAGTGTTCTTAGCTATGTTGTATAAAAATCGGTTTAGCCGTCTGAAAGATATGAGGAATGAAAGTGACAATCAAAAATTTTATGTTTACAAATATACACCCGACTGGGTATCAAATGAAAGGCCATAACTTAAGTTAATACAAAGTCATATAACTAAGTCATTTAAAAAGCATGAAATAAAACATAAAATAAAAATTTAAAATCGATCGACCGAAAAAAAAAAAAAAAAAAGTCGTTGTCTGGTCGGGGGTCCTCTAAGTACTTTGGTATGCCCTTGCTGAGCGGTCCTCCGACTTAGTTATATGACTTTTTATGGTTAATATTTTTTCTTAGTCGATTTTAGTAATGGTTTTTATTTTTCTTAGTCGGGGTTTTAAAATTTTTAATTAACGTAGTTTGTTATAGTAATTATTTGTAATACTCGGTTGGTAAACCTATCCGTTTTATTTCTATAACATAATTCGTTGTCATTTACACTACATTTAGACCAGAATAAATAATTTATTGCGTAAACTGGAAATGAATATACACTAAAATACTTAGATTACATTATGTTCGAGATGTCGTCTTGTTTATTTGTTTTTGGGAGTTTTTTTTTTACATACGACAGGTAAGCTCTTGACCTTCATCTCACCTGATGGTAAGTGACGATAAGGCTGAAGGTGGAAGCGAGCTTCACCTGTAATCCTCAACAACTGAGGAACAGGCTATCTTACCTCTGATTGCCGGAACACAACAATGCTTAAAACATTGTTATTATGGCGAAAAATTTAGGTAAGACGGTGGTTGCTAGCCAGGCGGGCTTAGAAGCCCTACTACCAACCAAAGCGAGCAGAAAAACTTCTGCCCCCATGGGGAATCGAACCCGGACCTCCCGATCAACACCCGGTGGTGTGAACCACTAGACCAGAGAGGCGGCTAAAAGATTCCGATATATTGTATCCGTTACATCTGCGAAGTTCTCTAAATGTCAAAGGTTATTTCTTTCTGAACACGAAGGTTTCATTTAGCTAATAGTGGAGGGCGGTCTATGCAATGACTCAGCTATTTTCATACAAAAGAAATATCCGCCATCTCAAGACGATTTTTTAAAAGAGATCATTTTAAAACGGGCTTAACGTTCATTGTATTTATTGTTGAGTTGAATATTTCAGCTGCAGACGACATGCCAAATTAACCTCTCGTAAAAGCCCTTGTTGAAGGCAGCTTTAAAAATAAAATATTTGATTTTGTAACATTCACCAAGATTATTTACCTAGGACCAAGAGATCTGTTAAAAAGTTAAAACCTATAAAAATTTCGTAAGAATTAAAAATAATATCTTCCTGAAAATATTATTTGAAGTCCCAAAAAAAATTACTTTATAGAATAGACTGTCTACGAATCCATGAGTTTACTATTTTCGTCGCTTGCTTCAGGTATTTCGTGGCTCAATATCTGCGAGCCGTTTGACCATGCCACTGAAAGCTGGGTGTAGTTTGTATGTAGTCCCAGATCTAAGGAACTACCCCGAAAAGTAAAATCCGATACACACAATGCGATAGTTTTTCCTTTACTTATTCCTTAGGTACTACGAAAGCAGTTTTTGTATAGCCGACGAAGTTTGGCCGATGATCGAGCGGTTTTCGAATCATACCATTGCGAAAGAAAATTTTTGTGGTAGACCGGTAATAGACAAAATTCAGTAGCAGCTTCAATTTCAGACTAAACTAAATATAATAAAACTGCTTTGTGATTTGTTTGTTATTATTTTGTTACATATTAACATTACATATTTGCTTCTCGGTATCTATTAAAGGTATCCCTTTAATTCAATCGTCTACCTATAATCAATCTAACTAGAATGTTTGACTTAGTAGATGTAAGACTTGGAAAATAAAAAAAATAACTATTTATTGTAAATTCTGTAAATATCTATTTATTACTGAAGAACTGTCTGATGGTTATTTGTATCGCCTAGCGCGACTCCAACCCAGGACCAGAGATATGGAAACATTTGTTACCGGCGTACACGCGTATAAATAGTCGTTCATAATAGGTCGTTTTGTTATAAAATAAATACTTACATTTTGCGTTACGTTCCATTCGATACAAGAAGAAATATTATCCAAACTTCTGAGTCTAAGTATTTCTGTGAGTAAATCGTCCGTAAATTGGATATAAGTTTTATGTAGCCAAGACCTATATTCTCTTTACTTAACCGCTGCTCGGGTATATTTTATTTACACTGTATGCTATGAGTGGGTAAGTTGAAGTCCTCGAGACGCTCACAAACAGTATTGTGGAGGTATAAGATAATAAATTTAACATCTACATCGAACGTACTTCAAGTTTGTTAGATGAAAGTAATTTTAGCAAACTAAGCAATATATAAACAATAATTGTTTAAGTATGTCCCTCCAGCTTAATACAAATTCTGCTAAAGAAGCGTCCTTGAGTTATACTATACATTTTTGGATTGTACTTATTCAGAGAGTTATGTTGACAAATATAGTGTTTTTTGTTGAAATATGGAATACGTGTTTTATGTAACCATGGCAACTGAATAACACTAATGTCTGTTCTACTAAATTGCTATAACGTGTTTGTTCTTTGTATCTATTTATTAAATTCTTTTACTCAGTTTATCTTGTATTTATCTGGACTTCCACTACACATTAACCCTCACAAAGGTTATGGGCCCAGGCAAGTAATCCAGATAATACCTACGAATAACGAAGTGAGAATTTAGTTGGATTTAAAACTGAATCGGTTTTCGTCGAGGATCAGCAGGACGTAAAGGTACGTGAATAGAGATGTCGAGTCTGAGTAGCGTACGCATAGAGTTGCTGCATCGAGATAACTATGATAGTTGGAAAATCCAGATACAAGCATTGCTCATAAAATGCGATGCGTGGCAATTTGTGAACGGCAGTCGGCCTATGCCTTCGGATCCTATCGAGCGTAAGGATTGGGATCGTGATGATGAGAAGGCGAAAGCAGAGCTAATACTAACGATAAGTCCCAATGAATTGAGGCACACGAGGGGATGCTCTACGTCTCGCGAGCTTTGGCTGAGGTTAGAGTCCGTGTATGCATCAAAGGGGCCTGCGAAAAAGGCGACGTTGTTGAAGCAGTTGACATTAAGGCGGATGGACGAAGGCGACGATATTCGTGTGCATGTGGCAGAATTCTTTGTTGCTGTAGATAAGCTGGCGGACATGGGAGTCGATATTAACGGCGACCTGTTGTCGATTATGCTGTTGTATAGTTTACCGGCAAGTTTTGAGAATTTTAGATGTGCAATAGAAACACGAGATACGTTACCGAGTGCAGAGGAGCTGAAAATCAAAATCTAGGAGGAACATACCTCGAGACGTCATATGACCTCAACGTCAGAACACGTCGAAGGAGCGCTGATGGCGAAACATAAGAGAACATCACGAAAGGTTCCCAATGATATAGCTAACGGAAACTTATGGTATAAATGCTACAAATGTCATAAATTTGGGCATAAAGCTTCAGAGTGTACTATGAAGAACAAGGAACGTCAGGATGTGAAGTGTACAGTGGTCGAGAATTATGATGCTTTATCTTTTCATATTTTTGCAGGTGTAAAAAGTAATGACTGGATTTTGGATAGTGGCTGTACATCTCACATATGTAATGACGATACTAAATTCCGGGAAACGTTGGAGCCTACCACGGGTAAATTAAATTTGGCAACGCACGTGAGTACTGACGTACAGGGTAAAGGCACAGTCGGGTTGTCAGCATACAACGGTAAGCGCATTATCCCTGTTAATGTTAAGAATGCATTGTATGTACCTTATCTTCGTAGTAACCTCTTGTCTGTGTCTAAGATAACCGATCAAGGTTATGAGGTCACTTTTAAAAAGGACCGTGCTGTTGTCTCTAGCAGTACGGGAGAGGTTATTGTGATAGCGGAACGCAAGGGTGATCTATACCGTGTATGCGAGAGTAATGCGTCAGTATCGGCAGTGTCAAGCGGAAAGGATGTTAGTCTGTTACTGTGGCACGAGCGCATGGGACATCTGAATAGTAGAGATTTGCTAAAGGTGTTGAATAAATGTGGCATAAGTGTAAGAGTGACAGATGATGACATGAAAGTTCTGCGAGACTGTGAAGTGTGTGCTAAAGCCAAAATTAGTAGTTTACCATTTTCGAGATCTAGTGGGCCATGTGATGAAAAACTTAAAATAGTTTATTCAGATGTCGTCGGCCCCATGAAGACAACTTCGGTAGGAGGGGCCAAATATTTCGTAACTTTTATTGACGATAGTACACGATGGTGTGAAGTATTCTTGTTAAGTAAGAAGAGTTTTGTGTTTAAGTCTTTTCAAACGTATAAGAATATGGTAGAGAAAATGTCAGGTATGAGAATAAAGTACCTTCAAACGGATAACGGGGGCGAATACTGTAATAAGGAGTTCGATAGATATTTAGACTGTCATGGTATCGTACGACGATTAACAGTGCCCCGTACACCGCAGCAAAATGGCGTGGCGGAGCGCATGAATAGGACGCTGGTTGAGATGACGAGGTGCATGTTGTTATCATCTGGCCTATCTCAAGGATTTTGGGCAGAAGCTGTGATGGCGGCGTGTTACATACGTAACCGTTGTCCTACTACTAGGTTGTCTGGTGGCGTACCCTATGATGAATGGTTTGGCAGACCTGCGAGATTGCACTATTTTAAAAAGTTTGGTACGAAAGTGCATATTTTAGATAGTAGTGCAAGTAAGGGCAAGTTTAGTGCAAAGGGAATTGCTGGTGTATTTGTAGGTTATTCCAGAGTGACGAAAGGCTATAGAGTATGGTTGCCCGAGAGCAGAAAGGTGGTCGTAGCTCGAGACTTACGATTTCATGATGAGGTTGGGATCGGAAATGTTATAAATAGTGAGAGTCACGAAGAAATAAGACATAGAGAGTTACCAAAGTTTACAGAGTTTGAATGTGAAAATCAACATAGACCATGTGAGAGTGTTACGACAGACTGTCCGGTAGTGGTTGATAAAAATGTCACACCAAACTGTCCGATAGTGGTTGAGAATTTAGAACGTGAACGTGAGGAAATTTCTCAACCAGGGGAAGGTGTATCTGGTGCGACCGGTGATTTGTTATTGAAGAGAGGACGTGGAAGACCAGCTTTAGAGAGAGGTAAGGTTGGCAGGCCTAAGAAAATTTACAACATGGTGCCAGTCGATCAAACAGTGTCGAGTGATACTGGTGATTTGGATGAAAGCTATGATGATTGCAATAATATGCTTGTCGGAGCTGCAGAGGTGTCATTGAAAAAAAAGTGATGATAGAGTTGCTTGTGACATAGAAACTTTATCTGAAGTAAGAAGCTTACGTAGAAATGACACTTGGCATAATGTAAAAAAAAAAAAAAAAAAAAAAAAGGTCGACAAATCATAGGTGGTAGATAAGTATGTCTGAGAGTGCGAAAGAGGCCATTTGCATAGTTTGTTAAGTGAGATAGGTTTGAGTAGCTTGTCGTTTGTCGAGTTGTATGCTGACAACAAGGGAGCGATATTCCTAGCCGAGGACAATATGCGTGCCTTTAATTCCCGAAGTAAGCACATAGACATACGGTATCATTACATAAGGGATGTACTGCAAAAGGGTTACATTGGTTTAAAACATGTTTCGACTGATCTTATGGTGGCAGATATTCTTACCAAATGTTTGCCAAAAGTTAAACACAATGTTTGTGTGTTAGGATTAGGATTGTTTAGTCTTGGATGTGTTGATTAGTATAATCTGTTATTTTATCAGTGTTTCAGTGGTTACCTAAAAAGGGAGCGTGTTGAAATATGGAATACGTGTTTTATGTAACCATGGCAACTGAATAACACTAATGTCTGTTCTACTAAATTGCTATAACGTGTTTGTTCTTTGTATCTATTTATTAAATTCTTTTACTCAGTTTATCTTGTATTTATCTGGACTTCCACTACACATTAACCCTCACATTTTTGACCCTCTGTTTAATTTTAAAAAGGAAAAATATGATTATAATAAAACCCACCTTAGTTTACTTAATGATTTTATACAAAATAACGCATAAAAATTTAAAAACAAGTTCTGTAAAACAATTCCTATATTTTATCATAATTTGATTTACTCTGCTTTGTTCCACTAGGGTATAATTATAATGAATTTGTATCATTAGGAATGAAAATGTTCCAAGTTTGGAAAGTATGCTTACACCCAGTTGCAGAAACGAACTTTAAAATTTAATGTCGGCATTATCCCTAATGCTCCATTAAATTTATTTATTGAAGTGTCAAAAGAACACATTAGCGTAGTTTTTACGTTGCACAAAACGACATTAGCACCCTATCAATGCTAAAGAGACATTAGCTAGAACTATTTTGTGTTCCAATTTTAAATTTAATGAACTTTAAAGTTTTAATGTCTCATTACTAAATGTCGTCTTTAAAAAATCTTTGTGCAACTGAGCGTTAGACTAGTAAAGGAATTCCTGAAATATAGGTTAAGTTTATTAGAATAATGTTTGCAACTTGAAGTTTAGAATAACATGAGGAAATGGGGGAAATTTCATAACAAATGCTTGTATTTTAAGCGCGGCACTTTGCTTTAATGTTTGTCTTAAAGAGTTTCGTTCACGATTCTAATTGAGTTAATGCAACATATTTTCTCATTATTTTCTTTGTTGTTATTCGCCATTTAATAACTCACTCCTTTACTCGTTGAATAAGTTTTCTCACAATCTATCCATTTATTTTCTTCGGGTTTCCTCTCTCTTCTCTACACACTCGTCCGCTCTCATGTCCATAACTTCTCTGGTCTAATATGCTTTCTTCTTAATAATGTGTATACCAGGAATATTGCTTTTATGTAAATTTGTTATGTCAATTGGGGCTGCTTTCAGACTTCCCGTAACATATACGTGTTTCATCCTATCAATTTTCGTCACTCCACACATCAACCTCAACATAGGGATACCTAGAACAAAAGTAACGACGATGACGGGTCAAAACGCTTTCAAACGCTTTGACCAATAGTCAAAACAGTGATTCCCTGGTCTCGGGTGCAAACATCGATGACAAACTCTAATATTCATCCTGATTAGCAATCGTAATTATTAAATAGACATCTACAATATTGAGATTACATAGCTGTGTCAATAGGTTCGGTATTCTATGACGGGAGCACGCACCGGCCCGCGAGCACCCGAGTAGAACCTGCGCGGCGCCCGAGCCACTCGACCGCAGACTGTAACCCTACACCACCTTTAACTACCTACTACCTACCCACGTACCTATGACCCCGATCTGTTTAATTGAAAGTTGTTTTTAGATTTGCGGTTATTCGCTACCTGTCTGCCGTGGACAGGCAATGACACGACGAATTCATTAAACTGTCACATAGAACTTTTGATAGCTCGGTGGCGTAGCGGTTTTTACACTTTGGCGTTCGATATTGGAAATAAACATCAGGTATCTTTTGTCTATCTTTTGATGGGAACCAGTTCTTTTTGATCTTAAGTTCCTCGTGCTACGGAAGGTACGTTGAGTTGTTCATCCCGGTCGCTTTAGACGTTTCTACCCACCAATTTTCATTTAGCCAACGTGGTGGTGATGGCTGACACGCTGGAGTTATGGCCGTGTATACGGCTCCAGTATTTTCCCATGTAGGCTGATGACGATAAAGACCAATTTCCAAAAGACTCAATATTCTTTTTTTATCTCTGGCCAAAATTATACCCGCACTTCGTACAGCATATAAATTCTAGAATTTGATAAGCCCGTCTTATATTACTTTCAAGGGACGTAATCTTAAATCAATGGCGGACAGTAGATAGTAAAAGAAGTGTAAAATTGAAATTGAGTCCATAGGGAGTTATAGCAAATTACATTGTGAATTAGGGTTGTGAAATTGACCCTCGAACTCAGAGCAGTATAATCAGAACATAATCTTCGAGACATCGTAAACTGGACTGCGATATATTTATGTTTTCTATTTTTAAGAAACATTTCTTCCGAAATTTGAGTCTGACCTTTGATTAACTACGTTAACTACAAGAAGCGTATCGTTATAATGAGGACGGAGGCGTAGTGATTTGTATATTTGGATGTCGAAATTGAAAACAAGATGAAATTGAATTTCGGAATGATCACCAAACTTTGTAGGCTTTGTAAGTAAGTATTGCATTTTGTTATGTTGTATTATGATGAGACTTACTGCGTTATAATTATGATGATAAAACAATCAAACATTTCTAACATTATTTTTGAGTTGGTATTACATAATGTATGTAGGTATTATCCAAAAATAATTGGATGTTTACGTTCCTACGCTTCCAAGATCTGACTCGTTCTGAGGGTTTCATGTTTATAACAGCTAGGTATAATAATAACAGGGTTAGCATGTAGTTCGAATAGCTCTTTAGATGTAATGAAATGTCAGGAGATTAACCGAAAGTTGTTTAATTAAGTATTCATGAGCGCTCCGGCGCTGTCTCACAGCTAAATTACGTGAATCACTTTGTCGGCGTTATTTATAAAATGGGAAGTAATTAATTGGGCAGCCCTTTAAATATTTGGTCAGCAACAAAAAGGTCTGCCGAAAAATCATTTGGGCAGCAAACAAATATTTTGTCAGCAATATAATTATTTGGGCAGCAAAATAATTCATTAAGCAGCAAGAACAGAAGAACTCTTGTAAGATGGCGTTGCTTCTGTCGCCCGCCTGTGCCACGGGAGTTTGAATAATACCTACTTATGTACAGTTTCTATGAGTATCGCTTGTGCCATGTGCTATTGTGCCCGGTACTACTGTTACGTATGGACTTAGCATATCAAGGAGAAAATGGGTGTATACCTCTGCCTACCCCTCGTGTATATCCGCGTTATTACATTATGTTGTGTGTTGTGTTATATTATCGATATACAGGTAGAGAGGCTATAGGTATCAATTTATGTAGATTGTGACACAAAACTCCGAAAGCAATAAGCAGCAACCGTGTAATAACAAAGTAGTATGTAAGAACCGAAGGCACTAAATTAGACCAATTTTTCCTGAAGATAAATGTGCTTTATTATCCTCGTATAATATAACTGACTCTTGCAAAAAATGAGAGAGGCGCTAAGCATTTTAAAACGTTCTCTCGAAGATAACATGTAAATGACAAGAAATGAAAGATGTCATTATAATCACCTCATGGGAGGGTTAATGATCTGGATCGAGTGCAATGGCGGGTAGATTGAATTTATCATTTAATTACCTAAAATCACACTATACCGAAGCTTGACAGTGCTAGCAACACACGCAAGTAATATTAGGTCCTTACCTATGAAATTGGTGTTTTGTGTGGAGATTTTGGGGAATTCTGCATTTTCCATACTAAAATTTTTTCAGTTTTCTTCACAACGACAAATCCAAAGATATTTGGCATCTATCATTAGACAAGCTTAAGTAATATGTGTAATATCACACTTCATAAAAATTATTTATCGTTTCTAAGTGAATGCAAATAAAATGATGTATTCGGGAGGCACTTAAAAAGAGTTGTCTCCGTGTCCAATTTTAACACAATTAAACTTACAACAAATTATCAAAACAAATCAAAAGAGCTCAAAAATATAGTCTATTTTTAGACGAGATTGTTATTTTTTAGGAATACTCTGAATTTTAATAGTTACAGACAAAATACTAAGAGAGAGAAAAAACACCAATTTCATGGGTAAGGACCCAATATTTGTGTAGAAACGAATGAGAATGTACTGGTGGAGGAAGGGTTTAGTGGTCATACCCACATACATATCTCATGTTCCGATTAAGTTGTTCGGTCACAATTATTAAAATAAAAGACATAGTAAAATTGTAAAAAAATGGCAAAATCGAATTTCAAATCTGGATTAAAAGTTCTTGCAAGTGAGCCTTATAATTTAATTTAATTTTAAGCCAATAAATACACATGTTTGCGTTGTGAGGCGTAATCATGTTCTCATAAAGTTTTTAATTATGTTTTGATTAATATTTATGAAATGAAAAAACCAGTATCTTCTTAATGTCCTTTTTTGTTTATTTTTTTCTATATAAAAATATACTTACTTAAATCTCAGTTACAAATTCATTAAATGGTAAATTATTTTTATTAATTTTGGAGCCATATCCACATTATGACGAGTAATTTCACAAAATTAAGCGATCATTGATAATAATTCATTACATGCATAATATACCTAGAACTCGTCCGAACTGGGGCGGTAGCAAGTGATCATAATTTCATAATTTTTGATCCAAGCAAAGGATAAATAATGACTTGTCCTAGTCGCAATTTTGAGAACAACAAGCTAAAGCCGCAGTTGAACAACTAACGCATATGACAGCTATCCGCAGCAACAACAGTCCATTAGAGATAACTCCAAAAGTTGCGGTTTCACACTATGATGAAACATGCCGTGCATTTTGTACTAAAGATAACGAATTTTCAAACATGACGTATTTTATCAGAAAAGATACGGTTGTATATTTACCTACTTATATGTGAGGTTATGTTTCAAATTCTATTATTAAATTTTATGTTTTTAAAATTCTGTATTATAAATCTGCCTAATTTATTTAAGATTACAGTTATTGAGGAATGAAAGTAATCCGTGGTGGCCGAAATGACTGTTCATAGTCAAACACAAATACTCTGACTAGTTTAGGAATTAAAACGATTATTTTATAAGTTACGTTTGAATATCTTGTATTTTGCTATCAAAAACGAAGTCATATAGGTATCACCCCAAAATCGTATTGTTTCATTAACAAAATGTAAACTTTTAACTCGCTTATTATATTACGATGTAGCTTATTACATACATACATGAATTGCTTTGCTCCTTTATAAATATTAACAAACTTTGTTTGGCATTTGATTCAGTTCAAATATTTTTGAACTTTTTATTTATTATGTTTGCCCCCATACATTATGACGAAATGTGGGTCTTAAGAATTCTAACTACCCTTTGTTATTACAAGTGGTGTTTTTTTTAAGTAATACAAAGTTCCAAAATATGCAGTAAAAAAATATTATACTGCATCAAAATTCAAACAAATAAACAATTTGTGCACACTTCATGCAACAAAAGTACAGTTCACAGTTCGCTCGTTCGTTCCCGTTGTGCATACGAGTAGCTCGTGAAACTGCTCGATGACGCGTCCGGTGTAGCCGTAGTGGAAATTAGCTCGTTTCCGCGACTACCTTCCCTCGTCTCCTGCTATCATTATCTGATTTCAACTTAATGTATTGGCGAGATTAACAACTAACATTCACACTTGATTTGTTGTATGTCAAATCAAATTAAATTAATTAAAGAAGCCTTTTGCAATTCAACTAAATATAACAATAGGTATGGTATAGGTATACATATAAACTGGGTTATTTTTAATGAATAAGGCCCAATTGCACGATCGAGAGTAAGCGCCTAACCCAGGGTTTGCCCATATATTTGCCCCAGGGTTAGGTGCTAACTCACGATCGCGCAAGTGGGCCTAAGCAACCTATAATTTATTTATGTGTGTAATATACATTCTAGCTGCGGTGTGCGACTTCGGTTCGGCAAAATTTTATAAACGCGTCCACACTATCCGTACCAAATGTCACTGGGCTATGTCCGGTGAAATGTATGTATGTGGACCGGCCATTTTGTGGTCCTGAGTTTGAATAAAACTTAAGTCCAGTTTAATATTAATCACTTGCCATATCTACTGTACCCGGTGCATGAAAACAGTCTCGGCCCCGGTAACGTTGGGCCATAGTTAAAAGTGCGCGAAGATAGATATTTATATAAGTTACTGAATACTCTGACTAAATAATCACTTTATAGTACCAAATAATAATAATGTGCTTACAAACAACTCAAATGCAGTGATACCATAGGCTGTATTTGTAGCACTTACCTTTTCAATCATATTGGGTCCTTACCTATGAAATTTGGTTTTTTTTTCTCTCTTAGTATTTTGTCTGTAACTATTAAGATTCAGAGTATTCCTAAAAAATAATTACCTCGTCTAAAAATGGACTATATTTTTGAGCTCTTTTGATTTGTTTTGATAATTCGTTGTAAGATTAATTTTGTTAAAATTGGACACGGAGACAACTCTTTTTAAGTGCCTCCCGAATACATCATTTTATTTACATTCACTTAAAAACGATAAATAATTTTTATGAAGTGTGATATTACACATATTACTAAAGCTTGTCTAATGATAGATGCCAAATCTTTGGATTTGTCGTTGTGAAGAAAACTGAAAAAAATTTAGTATGGAAAATGCAGAATTCCCCAAAATCTCCATACAATACACCAATTTCATAGGTAAGGACGTCATATAAACAAAAAAGTAGACAAAAAAGATTGACCGTTAACAAGGAGCACTATAATCCAATCCCGGGACAATTGTCGCGGGACACAATTTCTGGCTATAGCTCAGATAAGATTTATGTTTATTGTGTAGTTACAATTGCTTGTGTCTGTCGTATTGTCGCCAACTCCTCTACCTCCCTAATTGTACTTAGTCAAAGCTCCGAATACCTTACATTATTACATTTCACCTTTCTGTAAAGTTATTATGGTTATTACGAACTCATATAGCCTTTTCAAGTAAACAACTACGTTGCTAATATAGTTACGGTAGAACTCAACTAATTTTGCGAGTTTATATTCATTATAACTCAATTAAATACGTACAAGTCCCAGTTATTCCCTCCATCTGTTTCCCTTTCTGGTTAATCTAAGTCAAAACAATATAAATAAATTACAAATGTAAATCTCGACGCTCGTAAATCATCAAATTCTATCTCGAGCTGGGAATTTTTAATTTCTTGACTTTAACGCTTCTATCTGTAAAAGGCAATAAAGAAATCCTCTTACAATGTTAACAAAGGACTATAGCCTTTTCGTCGAGAGACTTGCAACATTATATAAAGCATTGCATAAAAATACGAAAATCAATTAGAGTCTTAAGTTCTCTTTTACGATGCTCAGACTAAGTCTGAAACATTTAACAGGCTTTTCAAAAACCTTTCCATAGATTATGAGTAGTTCGATGTTGTTTTTATTTTTGGTATTTGATTTGAAAATTATTATTCATTAACTAAGCTGTTGCCCGCACTTCGTCCGCGGTTTCTATTGTTTTTTAACTATCCCACGGAAACCCTTTCATTTTCCGGAATAAAAAGGTATCTAAGATGTTTACCAGGGATATAAGGTATCACCATGCAAAATTTCCTTTAAATCAGTCCAGCCATTTCAGAGATTAACCCAGCCCATACAAAAGACAAACAGACAGAGAAACAAAAAATAAAATATAAAAACATTGTTTGGCATTTTCCCTCTTTTTACATCCCCTTTCTTGGTTTTAAGCATGTTTTTCTATGTACAGACATACGGCCTCTATAGTTTTATTATATGTATAGATTTAGTCAAATGTATTGATTATATGGAAATTTTATTCTACTTTCAGAAAATTTATAAGACCTACATTATTTTCATGCAACTTTCAATTATTTCTCTAAGCCATGCTTAGAGTTCTTGTATCATAATTTAATTATTCTTCATAGGTTCAACATAAACGATAAAAATATCAGCGCACTAGTTATCAAGATACATAATTAAATGTACCTATTCACCATGAACAAAAATATGAAATTTTGTAACATTTTTACAGCAAAAATAAAGCAAATATCAACGAATGTGTGCTATTTTTAGATTGTGTATTATCAGAATGCTTGCTAAACGTAAAAGCGCCTGACCCATTCTTTAGTTCATGACGATAACAAACAGTGAGAGAACTTTCTGTCGTTTCTGCACATTGCGAAGTTGAACGCCGTAGGAATAAATAATGTAATCGAATGTCGTCGCCCCCACTAGTAAGCGGTATTGACAGTCCATAGAGTCTTCACAAAATTGTGACTATGACCACCAACTAGTCTATCAATTTATTACTGTGCTATTTTTACTTGTAACATTAACTTGACTATATACATACATAATAAATGACTTATAACTCTAATTTGACCACTTTTGTCCTTAATTAATTTGGTATAAAAAGTTTTTTGTCACTGGTTGTCCCGTTTGAGTTTTCAATCAAATGATTTTTATGTGACGATTCTGTTGTACGCCGGTTTCATGGTGTCTTTCCAGTTCTGTTAGGTTGTGTGATAAATGCCCACAGAATACAATGTACAGTCGAATACAAAAACATGTATACACATTTTAGAAGTGGCAATGTCTATCTCTTTTTAATAAGAGTAATTTAATGTCAAAGGTGGTTACAATTTTTTTTGAGTCTACTACATACGTATGAATGCCAGCATTTTTTATTCTCAATTCACTGACATCTATAAATTTTTTTAGCGAATTTCTATTTATGTAGTCATAATTATTAGTCTTAGTATCAAAACATAAGCGTGTAAACACCTTAGGCACTGGCACATTAAAATAAAATAAAACCTTTGTTAAACACACTTAGTGTATATCAAATGTTTTATTTTATTAACGTCAAATAACATAAAACGTAAACTATCCGAAAACAGAACTAAAAAGAAGTGGGTTTTATCGCTGACTGTACAGATTAAACCTTGAAATATGAAATGTAATCCATACTCCTATAACTTACATTCACGTTACAATACGTTATAAGTGTATTTCCAATATAAACGGGGCAAAGTGAATAGTGGATCGCTTGAATTTAGAGTCAACCTTTTCTAAGGTTCGATTAGCGATATACCACATTACCGTGTGTAAGTAAAGCTTCGGAAAACTTCTCGGTGCCATATTCATTGGATTGTTCTTGTATTATTATACTATTCATTTAGTTTGGGTTGGTATTATAGATTGTTAGTTTCACTATATTTATAACATAGTTAAGTTATACAAGTATTAGAGTAAAATACAATTATGTAAATAACAAAAAATACACAATAGTTATGCTACATACGGCTCCGTAATTTTAAGCATAACGTTTATTATCATAATATGAAAATCCATAATTTTGAAAGGCATAATCATCGAAACGCATAAAATCGCGACGCATAATTTTGAGGGTCCTAATATTGTATAGGCAAAAATTGTTTGTCATAAGTATTAAAAGGCATACATTTGAAACGCACAACTTATGAAAAGCATAATGATCACAACGCATAATGTTTTTCTCTGCCTCAAATTGTTTACTAAATAAATTTCGATTGCACAAATATTAGGGGTCATAAAAAAAAATAACCTTAACCAAATATTTATCAGAACACATTTCTTTGGGATTGGTTCTTTCTAATCTGGGTGATTATTCGATTCATTATAGGACTACCTAATGTTGTGCTAAATGAAATTAGGAATTTCTATAGTTATGTTTTATAATAATATGCCTTTAGAGAGTTATGCCACTTAAATGTTATGAGTAAGAAGGAATATGTGACATGAGTGTTATGTTATTTGATGATTATGCCATTCGATGTATGACAAACGATGTTATGACAATCGACGTTATGCGAAAACATGCGCTTCCGCTACATACTTACATACACATAAACAGACTATTTTCCCCTAAGGGTTATCAGAGACTAGGCAAAAGTAGTCCATTGCCATAGTGCGCGCTTCACCAAGCAGTAACTGCACTCAGCGTGACAGATGAGCCCGTCGTCGCTATAAGCTATTGGATGGTTGTGCAGTTCAAAGTCCATTTGTCGCCTTTTTATAGTAATGCAAAGTTGTAGAAATTAAAAAAAATATATATTATATCTTCGAAAAAAAATTCCCGGATTGAGTAGGCAGAGGTGTAAACACCCATATTTCGCATATGTTAAATCCCCATGTAACAGGTGGCATGTATTTACTTTTTTAATCATATCTTTTAATGAAATAATTTTGATTTTGATCACAAAAGAAACTCTCGCTTCACGTAATTTTGAAATAAGAATGTGGAATAGAATAAACCCTGAAAATATTTTAACCTATTTACTTCTACACTACAGACCCCAATATACAGTTTCTATGCCCCAATGCTGCTAATAGACTGGCTTAAGTTATTTGTTTTTGTTACTCGCAACGAAATCGCTGCCATATTTTCTCATTTACGTATATAACACTTAATCTAGACTATTTTTTATTTTCGTAAAAGAAAGAAGTGGGTCGTGGATATTTATTGCAAACGTTCTGTTAAATGATAATAACGTCTGAGATGTAACACATAGAAATCTGTGGCAGATAATAACGGTTAATAATAAACGTACGAAACAGTTTGAGAACTACAACAGGTGTCTTTATGCCTATAGTTAATTGAGATTATTGTCATAATTTTTGCGTTTAACAGATAGTTATGAAATGCTGAAGTAACTATTTTCAATTTAATTTCATGTACAAAATATTATTATCTACATATAATTTTAAGCCGTTAAGGGAGCCGTGTGGTAGCTACTCATTAAAACAATACTAGTAACCCATCTCTTCCCTTGGGTGTCGTAAAAGGCGACTAATGGACTTATAACTGCACAACATCCAATAGCTTATAGCGGCGACGGGCTCACCACCCGTCACGCTGAGTGCAGTCACTGCTTGGTGAAGCGTGAATTATGGCACTGGACTGCTGCTTTTGCCGTGCTTTTGCCTAGTCTCTGACTACCTCTAAGGGAAAAATAGTATTATATGTATGTATGTATCACTTTCTTACTCAATATAGACAAAACATTCGACCTTTTGCGTGGCTAATAATATTTCTCTTCCGTTCCCTCTCATTTAAATTATACATACTTAAGATAATAGTCGTGATTTTAAATATGTATAATTGTAATGTTTCAATACGCCACCAAATGTTTTAAGTCCATTTGCAAAGTGTGTACTTTCCACTTTAGTGCGTCCAAATATTGAAACCTTTTGAAAAAGCAAATGTAGCCAATATTGTTTTAATCCTCGCTAAGTTCTTTGTTTTATCGATACGAGATAACCAAACACCATAAAGGTATAAATACATTACAGTTACTCGTGTATAAAAAGTGATATTACATTGATATCTACACAAAATATTACGTCAGATATGAGCAGCAATCTCTTAATAAGTAGTGTGGTAAACAAACACAGATAAAAAATACATTATTTGTAATAATGTGCGAGTAAATAGCCGGGATTAAATGAAAAGTGAGCATGGTGTATGTATGTAGTATTTACGGCGTATGTTTACGGTCTTTTCTTGCGAAGGGGCTTTAGTATGCGTTCGATTTCAAAGGTTCGTTGAAAGTGATTTTGGGTTCCCATTTTCCCCGCTACAGGGCACTGAACGCCACTTCTGAGCGCCTAAGCATACATACTTAACCTAAAACGGGTCCAACGCGACGCATGCACAGCTAGCCTATGTTAATGCAATATTGAGAACGATAAACTTGGGACAATTATTGCCAGCATTCTGTCTCCGAATTCCGTTTAATAGTTAATAATAATTTTTTACTTTGCATTTTTGGGAGGAGCTCGGTGGCGTAGCGGTTTGAACGCTTTGGCTTTCGACCGAACGCTTACCCTTTCGAAGTCGGTGCATGCGTGATGACAATAATAATTTTATGTTATTCCAATGAAAATTTCACTTACACTGATGTAAGTGTAAACCTGTTTGTAGATTTTGTTCACAAAACAAAATTTGTTAACAAAACTGAGTTCTGATAATTTCGATATTTTTAAGCTGATATTTCCTTGTAAAATGTTATTAAGATGAAAAACAACTCCAATATTTTTGAAAAGCAATAGGTTATATAAAGACTAATTTAAAAATAGCCACACGATTTTCATTAAGGTTTTCAAAGAAATATTGTGGCTTAGTTATTTATATTCGGAGAATAACTTTGAAATACAGTTGATCTCTTTTTATATTTGGTAATTTAATTATATCAATGTATACAAATGTCGTAAAAATACGTGGAAAGCTTAACAACATTCGAAAATTGAAAATGAAAATGAAAAATATATTTATTGGAACTTATCATTGTGGTACAAATTATAAAAATAGTACGTTAACAACTGTATTAGTTACGTAAACTGTGTTACAGTTATTAGCGCCCACCTCCAGTGAAAATGACGATTGATTACCTAACAGTAGTTAAATTGCTTTGTGTATTGACATAAAACAATGATAACAAAACAGATTTGTATAATTAGACATTCATGTTCTAGTGGCATATTGATTGAAGTTTGTTGAAAAAGACTTAGGATAAAATCCTATTTGAAAGCAAAAAAAGAGTTTGTTCTGCACTACTCGTATAAGTCACATGCAAAAATATCTATATATTTTTGGTTTTTGTTAGAAATTAATAAAGAGTATCACTTGTCAAATGTGTACTTATGTTTTTGCACGTGATTGTGTACCTTATTTTATTAGCAATTACGTGATTAGAGAAGATAATGGGTAGTCATGAAATATCGTGTTGGTCAGACTAATAGGATCTTTCGTGATTACGTACCTGAATTCATCTGAAAAAAACAAGAGAAAGAAGGATTTGAAAACTCACACTTTAAAAGCCATCGATTCGCGGAATCAATATTCTTATCCTTTTTTATTGTGACGAATGAAAGCTAGAGGGGTAGTGACTTTTGAACCAAAATCAAATCCGACAGTTGTGAAGGAGATTATGTTAACCAAGATTGAGTGGTCAATGACCCAAAAGTAAATGTAAAGGTCCGGAAGGTCTTTCCTGTTAAAATTCCGGATGTAGCAGCTATTTGTATTATGAAACAAACATTGTTTTCCTGACATTGATATTTATTATATTTACTTCTTAAACGAGCATATTTGGGACTAAATTATGTATATTAGGAATTACGTATACATATCTTTTATGGCCAGTTGGCGCAAAATATTATTTATTAGGTAAAAATTTGTATAAGCGCTGCGAGCGCGTTAAGGTTGAGGTTCTTTATTAAGTGTTGATTAATTTTCCAACAGAATTGTAAGTTTTATTGGGTTTTCTGGATAATTTTTCTTTTAAACGATTAATTATTACTTATGTATATACTTACATAATATTTTTAGCTAAGAGATCAATCGTTTGAGAACATTTCCTTTTTTATTTTTAAATCATATTCAGTTTATCTAGGTGATAATACATATACAAAAAAAAATATATCATAATTTTTCAGTGACAGCGGTGGTTGAAGATTTCATAATACACGAGAAGTCTTTAGTAAAAGCAAACATCACATTCTGCACTTCGAGTATAAAAATATTAGCTCTCCATTTTACGCTAAAGCCTGGTCTTGTGTGTGATCCTAACAGTCGGGCAAAATACGAATATGTATCTTATTTCCTGTCCGCATCCGCCACATAAAGCATAGTATAACAAGCTCTATCCACACAATTCTGCTGCCGTCTTGGCTGTCAGACTAAAAATCTGGCGTCTAGAAAATGAGGTTTTTTATTTAGTGCTCGAGTACCCGCGTCGTAAAAGGAATACTCCATCACCAGAGGTGTATAACGGGGAACTTTTGTATTTCGAGAAACAGCTTGATGGCTACTTATAACAAGGAAAGGATTGAAATTTATTTCCAGTTTAGTGTGGAAAATAAAATATATGTTTTGATTTTACTTATTTATGCATGCTTTCTATGCATAAGATAAATATTATTATTATTTATTTATGTATATAATATTCTGAATATTTATATGTATTTATCTATTAAATATATTTGTCCGTCATCTGGTATCCATAACACAGGCATAAGATGTCTAGTATGGGCCAGTTGATAGATGTGAATGTCTGAAGATATTTTTTTTTTTTTTGAAAATTTTCTACCCTTTAAGTATGTGTCGTTTATTTTTAATCTAAATATCATATCGTCTTTTTTTGTGTCATATTTTCAATTACCTACCTAGTCTGTCGTCAATAGAAATATAGTACCCATGTAGAAACAGACGCTCTTCAAGCATTGACTCAAGGTTGCTACGGCCGTTACAAAACTATACCGTAACAAATATATTAAGAACTGACAACATTAACGTAATGTGGAGTTTTTGTTGTGAATTGGGAACGGAACGAATATTCAAATTCAAACGTAATTTTCTTTGTCCTCACTCGTTAAGCACTTTCGAACACAATAGTACACAATGAATCGTCTTTGTTATATATTACCGAATATTGCTTCACAGAGCCTGTCTATTATACATATAGGTAGCTCTTTTTTAATTTTACAAAACAAAAATAATTTTACAAAAGAAAAACACGACATCATTGTACTTTTTTTTAATTTATTTTTCATTGCTATCATTAATCAAACTAAAACGAGGTTTTTAATATCCTCTACACTATACTGTTACTGTAATATGCCTCAGGATTTCTGTGTGTGTGGTTTAATAATTGAATACCCAGGATCTTGGTTTCTACCAAGATCTCGAAGCATAATTACCTCAGAAGTGGAAGCGAGACACTATACGCTGCGATTGCCTCTCGCTTCTGCAACGGTTTCAAGAGTGTTTTATGTGGTTGCAATTAGGCCACATGACTATTCCATTCATCCATTATATACACAAAGCTAATGATTGAGGGCTCGGTGGCGTTGTGGTTTGTACGCTTTGGCTTTCGATATCGAAAACAAAGCTACCTTCGCCATGGTCAGGCCTGGGATGGGTGACCAAAACTTCTTGATCTCGAATTCCTCCGTGCTTCGGAGAGCACTTTAAGCTGTTAACCTTCTACCCACCAACCCCCATTGGGCCAACTTGGTGGTGTTACGGTCCAAACTCCTCATATGTTTCTCCATGAGGAAGGCTTGTGTTGAGCCGTGGGACGTATATAGGCATTAACATAGACGTCCTCAGCCTATATACGTCCCACTGCTGGGCACAGGCCTTCCTCTTAAGGAGTATGGAGTTTGGGCTAGGCTGGCCCAATTTGGGCTGGTATCATAACATACGGGTTGGTTAACATTAGTGAAGCTCGTGTGAAGCTCTTGTCGCATACGGGGCAAAAAACTGAATTGGGCTGATGCACCTCATCCATGTGTCGCTGATATGCAGCACGCTTTGTAAATTCTTTGTCGCAAATTGTAGTATCTATCATCAAGCCCGGGGGCTAAATTTTGTTGGTCTAACTCGACAGAGTCGTCAGAGCGCATCTTTTTGTTAGGGTTTACTACAGCGACTTCCACTTCTGGTGGTAGCCTTCTTTTAGCCGCCACAGTAGCGGGTGTCGCGTGTTGCACCCGAGCTAGTTGTGAAGGATCAACTACTTCGTGTTTACTAACTTTACTAGTTACTTTGTTATGGGGCATCCAAAGTCATCGTTTATTAATATAAAGTCTTAACATTACTATAACAAAATTAATTGTAAACTTTTTGATAAAAGTGCATTGTTATAAAAATACTATGAATTTTATCAATCACAGTCATCATTTAGAATCTTTATTTATGTACATCGTGAATCTACTTATTTTAAATGAACATCCCTGACGCTCATCGTATCCAGCATATAGACTTGGTGAATATCTCTTTCGAGATAAAAGTGTCTTGCCTACACAATGAAAGCGGCTCTCACTGCTCTTGTGATCACTAACAAAAGAGATAGCGGATAAGCGTATAAGCAATAATATAGCAAGCAAACACACTATACTCTTCTAATTGCACTTTCAACCGAAGGCAGCAGTATCGATATTGGAATATCCAATCGCTTCTACCGTTCAGAAACTCTCTGATTCCATTCAGACAAATAAAGGAAAATGTAATCGTATAGAACTCATCCTGAATGATATTATTATCGTTATTTAAGATACTGCGGAAAGAAATTGTTTATATACATTATACCTATACCTTACTATTTATTTTATTAGTATGCAGCTTATGGTAGGGATAGTGACATAAATGCAAGAAAATTAAACTATAAAATCAGATTTTAACAATATAGTTATTTAAAAATAAGAAAAGAGATAATATCTGGCTTATTTTTTTAAAGACCAGTTCAGATAAACACGTGTTTAGACAGAGTAAATAACAATATATTGTTATACATAAGTAGTATATTTTTAGAACACATTGGAAAAAATATTTTATATACGAGTGCATGTCGGAGAAGTAATTAAGTAGTTGCTAAATAATTTCAAGTTAGGTCGTGTAATAAAATAGGAATGCTTATCAACTTTTTCACTAGGTATTTCTTTTCATAAAGAATTAAAGATTTTGTTTGCCCAATATGTGCACGTGTACGATTGGGTACTCGTACATCGTTTCCTGAAAAGCACTACTGCGGTTTCAACTTGTATGAATGCTCGAATGTCGGAAAATATCTAAATCCTTTTGTAACAAGTTCATACGATTTGTTTACGCAGGAAACAGAAATATGAGGGACTTACTGTGGTAGTACATACTTAAGATACTTTTGCGGTTTAATGTTAGCCGTGAAATACTTGTATTTTAGTTTAATTTTTTTTTCTGAATAATGATATTAAATGACATGAATAATAATTATACTATTGCATTGCTATAAATTTTACCCAAGACTTTGTGATCTCGAGCTCCTCCGTGCTTCGGAAGGCACGTTAAGCCGTTGGTCCCGGTCGCATTTGTGACCGTTTCTACCCACCAACCCGCATTCGGCCAGCGTGGTGGTGTTACGGCCCATACTACTCATGTGTTTCTCCATGAGGAAGACCTGTCCCAGCAGTGGGACGTGAGGCTGAAGACGATTGCCATACATAGATTGTAAATAAAGCTTGTAAAGCTTATAAGTTTGAAGTGTGTGTGTATGTATGCCAGTCTGGCTGTAACATCGTAGCTCCCAAAAGGATGAACCCAATTTGATTCTGTTTCTTTTATTTGAAAGATGAGTTAGTCGAGAGTGTACTTAGCTATGTTTCAAAAAATCTAAGGCGTTCGAAAGGTATGAGGAATGAAAGTGACAATGAAAAATCTAATGTTAACAAATATAGGTCCACCAAGTCAAATAATGGTCATTACTTTTACATTCATTTAAATAGCATGAAATAAATGAAATAAAAAATTCAAAATTATAAGAAACATAACATTACAGAACATAACATATCATCACGCCTCATTCCCCGAAGGGGTAGGCAGAGGTGTTAAACACCCACATTTCGCCAGACATGTTAAGTCCCCATGTAACAAGTGGCGAGCCTGTTGCCATGCACCGGGCACAATGTAAGGCAAGCGATATTTATTCAAGCTCAGTGGTACAGGTGGTGGGTTCAAACCCACGTTTCCCGCGGCCTCTCGAATGAGTAGTGCCCCTTCGTCCCATTTCGGCTACCAATGCTGCAAAAAAAATTGTTTTATCGCCGGGACCGCTATACCTAACAATTAAGGGCATACCAAGGTATCTATAATACTTAGCGGACACCCGATAAAACAACCTTTTTTTTTTTTTTTTGTAGGGGGATTTCTTAATTATTCGCTTTTTCAAGTCAAATACGCAATTATGGCTTTAGCAGTACCATAATATGTCTGGAATCTTAAATTTTAGTAAATTATGATAAGGTTTCAAAAACTATCTTAATCTTGTTTCGTAAAATATGTCATCAATAGAAGAAAAATTAAATACATCATAAACTTTTGTGTATCACTTCTGTCGCTTAAATATTTTTGTACGTTCATAAAGTATTTGTCTGTGATATAAATTCCAATCTAATTTTACCCAGCTGGGCTTCGTTTGTTATATCAATGTGTAAAATTTTACTGCACTGCAAATGAAATTCCATTATATGACATTTTTTATGTGTTCACTTAATTAAAAATGTTTTATTTAATATATTATTTACAACTAACTTTATATTAGTCGGGGGGTGCCTACTGTTGAATGGCCTTCCCTTTACATTACTATAACAACATTCATAAGGAGTTTGGGCCGTCTCCCACTACCTTGCTCATTGGATTGCGATTGCGAGCTACTGTAGGTACCTACTGAGGCCCTGGGAACGAACGGGAGAATTGCATCAGTTCGACCCCGGGTCGCTCCCACAGAAGGGCAGGAATGGGTATGGGGAGTTTTAATGGGTATTCCTAGCGTGCCGCTAAACGTGTCCCACACAAACTTAACGCGGATAATACGGAATCTACCACTGGCTAGCCAGCGGTAGGTTCCATAAACAGAATTTCTCCTTGGCAAAACAAGGTTTACGAACCACAGCAAGGGATATTTACTTGAGACCTATGAGGAGTTTTTTACGGAGCCCCTTACACATCTAAAGTAAGTGAAGCTCGTAATCGAAACTGGTTTTAAATGCACCGTAGTTTCTGTGAGATTTCTGAGCCGTCTACTCGTCCGTGGCATACTTGCAAGCGACCGGGAAAAGGAAAAATAAACACAAATCAATATGATGTAAGATGTAGAATATATAAGATTTATTTTCGATGTAATAATATGACTGACAATAAACAATATCATATTGTACATGTTAGTAATACATTTATCGTAACCTGTCAGTTCGACAAAGAGATAAAGACTACATTTGACAGTGGTGATAACAGGTAATTACTGTAATTACATAATTCGCGCCTGTACCGCGGTAGGCGGAGATGTCACTCCCACATTTCGCATGATATGTTCAGGTTCCTATTTAACCACGGACCTGTTAATGAACTAGCCTACACCAGGAAGCTATTATAAGGTTTATTATTAATTATAAACTGTTCTTAACTCGTTGAGGGAAAAAGATCACCGTCTTTCCCGGACAATGTAGGTTTCAATTGAGTCTCGTTTTGTGGCGGTTGAGGGGTATAAGTTATATTCAAACTCAGACAGGAGGGGAATGGTACTGGTGACCTGTAAGTGAAGTGCCGGCTGTTCACTAACTCAGCTATCTTTGCTGGTTATAATTACATAACATATCACATCAACTGATGTGTTCAAGTGTCGAGGCCTAACAATTATTACTGTACGTAATTGCCTCGCCAAAGATTGATTTGCCCTAGCCCAGTAATAATAATTGTCAATTTGTCAATTTAGTAATAAATACTATAATATTGTAATACGGTAATTACCTATTAGATTTCGGATTATTGTTGAGAATTATTAAGAATAAAAGCGTCTGCCCACTATACTGAAGCTGAAGCATACCATTACTGCTCTAGGACCATTTCAGACAAAAAATATTTACTGTGTAGTAAATAGTAGCGAGAAGCTCGGTGGTAGTGGTTAGTACGTTTTGGTTTTGTATGAGATGTATGAGATGTATGAGTATGCACGCCAGACCGTTCCGTTATCAACCGGCACATTCTCATACATTTTTTTACATACATACATACATAAAATCACGCCTGTAATCCCCAAAGAGGTAGGCAGAGTCCGAGGAGCACTGTGTTCCTTAAGACCACATTTAGCTAAACAAAAATTGAATTTGGTCAGATGAAAAATCGTGAAAGAGTAGTAACAAGTGGCTAGCTCATCGCATCAAAATCACAGACCCAGTACCCAATACGCCCTGAGTCGCCTTATACGACATGCTAGGCAAGAAAAGCAGTTGGTACATTCTTTTTGTGTCCCGGACCAACACGGGTCGGGGTTTTTTTATAAGAAGAAAATTTTACGTGTCTGACACCGGTCATGGTATATAGCGGTACGGTGGGAGACCTTTATGAAATGGAATATCAGAGTTGGAAAAGACGGCACTACTCTTACAGAAGTCGCAGTGTTCGATCCCACCGCCTGTACCACTGATTTTGAATAAAACTTAACAGTGCACCGTGGTTTTAGCGCTATATTTGCGTTAAATGGTTCCCTTGTTGTATTGTTACTACTAAAGCTAAATATGTAATTCACATACAAGATATTTAAGGAAACATATAGAATCATATAGATTAGAATTACGTTTACTCGTAGTTGGCTTAGAGAAAAATACCAAAGATATATCTAAAAAATATAAGCCAATAACACGGCGTAAGTGCTTCACGATGGGTAATCAGCTTTTGAATAATAACAAAACTACATGTTTTTTATAACGTATATTTCCTATATTGTCGAAATGAGTATTAATTTGAATAATACGAAAGAAATACCTAAATTAGCACTCGGACCTTCGGGGAACGAGACGTGATGATGTTATAGATAGATAAAATTCTTTATTGCAACTAAAAAGAACACAGAAATATAGTAAAAAATACAATGCAACACAGGCGGCCTTATAGCTAATAGCAATATCTTCTAGGCAACCTTTGGACAGAGATAGAATGAAAGAAACGGTAGGTGTAATATACTTACATAATAATATATAAGGTGCACATATAAACAACTATATATAAATTAGATAATACCTATATTATAAACATATACATATGTTATATACTTTTACTTTGCTGTCATATCAAGTAACTATTGCGACATAGTAAATATTACTACAGCTTGTTTATTATGACAATCATTTAAATTATTATACATATTAAATACTATTATTAGCCGGCCCGTGACCTCACATCTAAGGCTGGCATTGCGCCGCGTGTGGCTGACCTCTCAGTATGTAACCAATATAAATTTCTCAAAAAATGCGACATTATTCATTTCTGATTCCCTATATTAAATGAACAATACAGATTTCTCACAGTAAATTCGTTCAAACAAGAAAAGCAAAAATAAATGCAAATAATGCACCTTTTTTGGTATACTTGCTAGATGTAGTTTTATCAATATACACAAAACATTTACAAGTAACACCTACAGAATAGCGAAATTTTCCTTTTTTTATCGCTACGGTGAAAAATTGTATACTGCTGCGATGGTAAGTGATTACCATAGCCTATGGACGGTTTCATCACCGGGGTATCACATATTAACTATAGGTTAGAAAACTTATAAGTGAGGTGAGATGAAGGCCAATAGCTTACCTGTCATATGTAAAAAAAAAAAGTGCTGCGTACGATAGTTTACGTGAACTCTCTTCCACTATTACTATTTAATAATCGGTTTCAACGTATATAAGTTATTACAGGTCGATTCAGCTAACACTTCAGCTTTGAGGAATGAACTTCAAATTCAAAGAAGAATTTTCAATGCGTGAACAAAGAAAAGTCAATTCTTTATCAATATTTTTTTGATTTCCTGCCCTTTATAACAGGAAACCAGAAATATCTTTCATATTACAAAAGAAAGCGAACAATAAAGAATAGCTTTCATTCAGTAAGAAGATATGCAAACGTGTATTATATTTAAATTTTTTATTTATTATGTTCTGTGGATAGGCAAATACCGATGAAATCCTTGCTGTTTATTACGGGCTGTAAAATATGGTTCTTCGAGTGGCGGACATGTACTGAGATGTGCAACGTTAACGTTGGTAGATCTTCCACAATGTGGATCGACGAGCTGAATCGATTTTCACACAGAGACGCACAACGCAGCGTCCGGCGTGAATATTGCGTCACTCGTAACGTTGTAAGTATTTTCCTTTGTATAGAAAACACGCATTGGATGCTGCGCATTAACGCGCAACGCTGCGTCGTGTATGGCAGTGTGGGAATCGCCCAAGATCGCAGGAAGTCGCTGAATACGGGCAATTCGGCCCGATCACTATTACGATTCTTGAGCCTCTCAGGCCTATGTCCAGCATTGGGCATCTCTAGGTACGATTCTCACTTTAAAAATTTCCACATTATGCTAGCTAGCGCGGTCTTCTCTGCTTGGTTTTTTTTTTTTATTATAAGTGGGCAGCTTTTGTTAGGGCGAAGGTGCGGGCCTACGAGGTGAACCTTTTTGCCCGGGCTTCTTCTCCGGGGCCACCAGGACCCCGGTCTTCTATAAAAATAAAAATCATTTATTTCAAGCGATACAAGCCCATATCATACACTTCTATAAACACGCTTCGGCTGCAGTGGACTTCGGTTCGCCCCCCGTTTTCCGTTTTTTGTACCCTTTCCTCAACTCGGCGGTGCGTGATGCCCCCCAGGTTGGACCCCGTTCAGGGAACCCCAGTAAGCCGCTAGCGAGCTGGCTACGACTTACAACTCCATTCCATAAGCTACATTTTGACATCTCAATGAAGTCCTAAGCTATACCATATAGAAGGACTTCACTGTCATTGGGAAACTAAAGTGGCATTTCAATAATGTGTCGCGTGAGCTTTCAGACCCTTCCAACCGGGTATAAGCCGCCTAAAATACATGTAAGCTTGTGACGAGGTGGGTGGAGATGTAAATAAAAACCCGGAGATGACGTCACTTATTGTATTATATTTATATAAACTTAAGGCACACTGGAACAATTTATAAAATGTAACTTTCACAAATCACTGATAATAAAAACTTTAAGATTATTATAAAAAGTAGGGCTACTTACAATATTGCCTTGAGAAAGTTATTTAGGTACTTTGGAAATTTACTGTACGAAACTTTAGATATTCACTCAGGCGTAGTTATAAACATTTATATACAATATATATTACTGATTATATTATTAATTAGCTTTAAAATTGGAGACCAAAAACAATGACAAACAGACACATGGTAAGTTTCAAAACAGACACAAAAAGAAAATGGCCAGAGACAAGAGAGAGCAATAACAGCAAGGAGTCGCTAATACTGATAAAGCGCCTCGTTACAAGCTAAGTGTTCGTTGCCAAACCAGTAGGTACTCAAATTTTATTGTATGACTTACCCTATAATCCGGTACACAGCAACGGAAGTTCTGCTGCTTGCAAGTTTGCAGCAAAATATACAAGATAAACCTATTTTCCTTATAGTTGTATTATATTTATCGAGCATTTATAATTCTCTTAGCGTATTGGGAACTATAAGCAGCAATTGCAAGAAGCATTATGGGACATTACACCGACTTCAAATTTTAAAATAAAAATCGACGAGTATATGAATTTTCAACAAGACCGGTAATTAATATTCATTTCCCACCTTTTGTGTACAATTTTCCTTGTGTTATGTTATGACAGAATATTAAATTACCATTTCGTTATGTAAATACCGCTGAAATCATACAACATTACGATCGACGCAGGTTTCTTCATTATGGAAAATATAAATTGAAAAAAAAGGTTTTCGTACAATTTAGGTACGTATTATTTATCTCCATTATGTATTATGTATCCATTACGCTCATCATATTTCACAGCTATAATGATACCTAGTATAAAACTTGATTATTTACTATTAAATGGATGTAACATTATTTATTATCTGTAGCAAAATAATTTTAGGTAATATTATTATTATTTATATTGATCCACGTGGGGCTACAATATTCTATCTATCCACGGATTGAGACAAGCCAATATTAAGTAGATTGATTAAGCAACCAGCGTCCAATAAAGCAAATTGAGTACTGGATATTTGAAACTTCAACGGGTCCAACCAGTAGCTAACGATTTCACAACAATAATAATTGAGAAACAGATTGAAAAGCTGGTGCTGTTATTTTATAAATTAAACAATGTATGTATATATTATTAATAAAATATATTCGAAGAAAATATGTGATAAATACCAGACCAATAGTACCTCTTTATTCCTTTATTTCCCCCAAAACTGTGCCACCGATATGTTTTACATTACATTTATTCTACCACTTATTCTCAAAAGGCTTTATTTGCCGACAATGTTAAATAAATAAGTATCAACAATAACAAACAATTTTTTTCCTTAATTTCAGTAGTCAAAATGCTTCTAATTCATAACTTTGCCCAAGGTTGGAAAACAAATAACAAATAACTGGAACTACGGAGTATTGAAACTCTTTGATTCCTTGAAACAAATTGGATGAAGTGAAATTGGATAAACATTTTAAAAGTTAAAAAGCACTTTGCAAAAATTTAGTTTTTTAATCGAAAATGCAATTTACTAATTTCTCAAGAGCCTGTAACAACTAATATGAAGTATGAATGGAATAACCTTTTATGTCCATAATTTGGTATCCAACTCCAGACAACTTAAGTAGCTATTTTGAATATAGGTTTCGGGTCGCAAACTCGCAATAGAATTTTACTTTTGTTATTTTTAAGTAAATATACATGAAGTGGATTCTTTTGTGTTGATAGATGTACGGTTCGCCAATTTTCTTTAGGAGGCCTTATCCCCAAAAGGCTACACCTGTACTGGGACTCCGGGGCAGTATTTACCATGCGATATACGTTTACAGTGTTACGTTTTCATAAATAAAACATCCGCCGACAATATTTCAGGATATTGGTATAATCTATCTGCGTCCCGCCGGGAGGAGGTCAGTGAGACGCCTTCACGTGGAGCTTTTATACATTTCAATTGACATGAACTTTCTATGTCAACTGTGCTTACCCATATTTCTTAATATACCTGCCTATTTGGTACGCTATTTGCATTTGAATTCCTCTTTTGTGACTAAATATTTACAAGAAATTATGGGAAATCAAAAAGGTTATTAATGCACTTATTTTTTTTAAAAGCTTAAAATGTGCAGACGCGTCACCTGATTTAAAGTGATTACCCAGACATCTGCTGCACCTAAGGAACTGATGTGTTGCCGGCCTTTTGAGAATAAGTACGCTCTTTTCTTGAACGACTGAAGGTCGTATCGGTCCGTAAATACTGCTGGCGATAATTGATTCCACAGCTTGGATGTACGTGGCAGAATGTGATCCACTAGTTACATTGATTTTATCTTCATTACCATTCTTTTTCTACACCTCTATAGGTGTATAGTTTCAAAAGTGTTTCAGAAATAACTAACACTAGCTTATTCTAATTGTACTTGTTCAATCCAATGTCAAGCAATTGCTGACTATCATATCTGACTATCACTGAAAAAATATTCTATTTAATTCTATGCGACTTGTTCAGATAAAATGCGAAGTATCTATTTTAGATGTGAAGCGGTGTAAACTACGCTGAGTACTGTGTACTGGATATGAATATCAAAGTACTTAGTTGGATGCTGTTTGAAATGTTGAATATGTAATAGAAAATAATCACGGGTTCCACAATCTATCTATCTATCAGCAAATTGTCGTCCACTGCTGGACATAGGCCTCCCTCAATGATCGCCACACCTCGCGGTCCTGCGCCGCCTGCATCCAGCGACTTCCTGTGACCTTCGTCAGATCGTTGCGCCTCCCAGTACGTGGTCGCCACTCGAGAACCTTTCCGCCCCAACGGCCGTCAGTTCTACGAACAATGTGCCCTGCCCACCGCCACTTAAGGTCCGCAATTCTGTGGGCTATGTCGGTGACCTTGGTTCTCCTACACAATGGAAAATTACACAATGGAAAAAACGTGGAATACAGGGAACAACACACACACGCGCAAATCATCACCTCTTTTCTCCAAAGAGGTACGCAGAGGTGTTACTAAGTTTTTTAAGTAAATGTCAATTTCTATGAGAAACGAGATTTCAACTACTTTCCACTAGGGGCCCTTATCACGTTTCTCATAAAAAGTGACATTGTTAACGTAAATTAAAAAAGTTGAGATTTTTACAATGAATACTGTTATGTTATGTTACAAAAACTTCATTCCAAATTCGAAGATGGCATTTTATATTTCAATATTTGGAATGAAGGAAGAATAGTATTCCAGAGAAATGTTAGTGTTCATGTTATTATTTATTTAGGGTGACGGCGACTGGGAATTCCCGCCACACCAATAAACACTAAGAAAACTTTTAAAACTTTATTCGTTAAATTCTCAGACGTCACCAGAAGGGAAAGCTGGGGGGAAGAGCGCGAGTAACCCCTAAAACCAATACAAAATAATTTTATATTATAAGAGTGGCGCGTTTTACATATTTCATCCCCTATCCCTAAGTGACAAATTCAAAACAATGCCGTAATGTTATAACTTTCTATACGGTTCGGTATTTGCCATACCCTCTACTTTCCATATAATTGGTTCACTCGCCGGCATTTAGCTCGCCATTTGACAGTATTGGATTACAACCCAGAGCCCGCTCAACACCTACTATGTGTTGCACTGTGTTTAGTCCAATAATAATAAATGTGATAGATCATACACACTTATGTTTAATAAAAATAACATTGCATATATAATATATATCATGGTCTAGCTGTTGCCCGCGACTTCGTCCGCGGTTACTATGGTTTTTGTAACTATCCCCCTTAATTTACGAACCCTTTAATTTTACGGAATTAAAAGTAAAAATATATTAAATAAATTTGCTTAAAATGGGGCTAGTTGATAATAGGTGTGAATGTTTGAAGACATTTATTTATTTATTTTATTTTATCTAAGATGTTGACCAGGGATATAAGTTATCACCATGCAAAATTTCATTGAAATCGGTCCACCCATTTCGGAGATTAGCCCGTACAAACAGATAGACTGAAAAAAAATGATATTTTTTCGTATTTCACTCTTTTTACATCCCCCTGACTTGGTTTTAAGCTATTTTTTTCTACGTACAGATATTCGACCTATACACTTGTATTTTATGTATAGATTTTAGTTATATTAATAGTATAATATAATAGTAAGTAGTTAGACAGTTATTTTTAATAGATTTTATACATGTTAGTACCTAGCTTTTTAAATGTTAAGAATGAAATATTATGTGATCCCATAAAACCATTAATAAATGGTCCAATTATTCTCCCTGTTGTAAATTTTTTCGAGAACTACTATAGATTTCGGTCTCAACTATTTAATAGTTTATTTTAGTAGGTACCTTAATTTAAATGAACATTTGTTACCAAAGGTCCTTTCGGTGATAATTTTGTCTGGGTAAATTGATGTAAGGTTGAGAATTTTAATCTAAAAAATATTTTAACCTCCAATAACAGTAAAGAAAATCTTAAAAATGTCAACAAGGTTGACGTTAATGAGGAGACCTGGCTACAAGTCAATTAAAAACTCTTTGTAACCAAATAATTAAAAGTTGCCTCCAAAAACAATTTATAACTTTACCAACCTTAATTAATGAATAAGTGAATCTTCGGGGGAGTTTTTAGAAAACAATTATGGCAGTTTCATTGATAACGTTTACAAAGTAACATAAAATTTAAATTATAGAGAGCTCGGGAGACAAAATAATATTTAATAACTAAGGCTGGTTAACTTATATACTTACACCCTTACTAATAAACGAGGTATAAGGTTGAAATAGTTATTCAGTGTTTTGTCTTCGTCAGACATTCAGAAGACAGTAGTTGTCAGAATGTGACAAAACACTGAATAACTATTCCTTCCTTATAACTCGTTTATTAGTATGGGGGTTAGAAACAAACTCAGCGTAGTAAACTGAGCATAGTTAGAAAAGGATGATGCTATGCGTGCCACATAACGCTATCCCTTTCTGTTAATGCAAAGATCAAAGATCCCAGCTTAAGTTCGATTCTGTATTACCGGTCTTAGGCTCCGTTTTCCCCAAGTTGTATTAACACAAAGGCTAATTAAAGGCTTGCTTGGATTGCGTCAATTTCACTGTTTGCCTTACGTCTCCTAGATTTGTAGGCTCTTCATTTGGGATCGGGTAAGGCGAGAGTTATTCGGTTATCTTATTTGAACAGTCCATTATGTCAATAGAGTTATCTTGCAGGGCTGGCAGTGTGAATATGCATGTAAACGCATAATTAATGTTATAGAAATATTCATTCGTATGCGAGTGTATTGTTACTCCTTTATCCCGGATAGATGGAGGTGCTTACACCCACTTTTTGCCTTTTACGTTAATGTTCCTATAATAATATACATACATACATATAATCACGACTACTATCCCCTAAGGGTTAGGCAGAGACATGGCAAAGCACCGCAAAAGCAGTCCAATGCCATAGTCCACACTTCACCAAGCAGTGACTGCACTCAGCGTGACAGGTGGTGAGCCCGTTGCAGCTTTAAGCTATTGGATATTGTGCAGTTATACGTCCATTAGTCGCCTTTTACGACACATAAGGGAAAAGATGGGTTGGTAGTATTCTTTGAATGAGCCGCTACCACACAGATCTTTAATAAAGAGGGAAATAATTAATAAATCATAAGACATTCACAACTATGAGCTAGCCACATTTTAAGAAACTCATACTGCTTGTGTTACGGATATTAGATGAAGGATCAGTATATTTAATAGATAAATACCTACTTATAGGATATATTTTGGATATGTCCATCGTAAATAAAAATCCAAGACTGGAGAAACAAGTGCCTGTATTTTCACACAAACATATGCCCCCACCGGGAATCGAACCACGGCCACTTGAGACCGGCATACAGACCACTTTTTTTTGGTGAAATTCTCCCTATATTAATACTTTATAGGGAGAATTTCACCAAAAAAAGTGGTGGATGGCAAAGGGAACTGAACCCGTAACAACCATGACTTTCGTAATTATGTCTTCAGTAATTAACATTAGTATACTAGTGTATTTCAATGCATCATGGGAGAGTTTGGCGTCAAACGATCGATGGCAGACACTGTGGTGTTAATTCGATGAGGTGGATTACCACGATAAAGATCTCATCGTTGACGCTTATTTCAATGATCCTATACATTCCTCATCCTTATTGACACTTATTACACAAAACTACAATGATTTTACGCAACAAGATCCACTCCGAAATAATATTACAATCACTAAAATAAAAACCACGCCCGATATAATTGAATGGCGCCAAAAACCCGTGCAGATCACTCGACCATGGAGGTCGTCTGAAAAGCCCGTTGCCAATCTGCAGGCACAGTATAAAATAAATGATACATAAACTACAGATTAACAAAAAAGGTACGGAAAAATAAATCGTATACCAAGTTTCATTATCTCCTGACACATCTTAATACTAAATGAGGTTGAATAAAACGTGAGTAGTTGTGTACCACATGCCTTACATTGAGAGGGGGGGGGGGGGACTATAAATAATTTATTTCGCGTATTGAAATTTTCGTCGCTTCGCTTTGTATTAAAAAAGAGAGATAGAGAAAAAGCTTAATATAGATATCGATTTATCTGAAAGGCCAAGTAAATATGAAAATAAAAGTCATAACACGACCATGATATTTTCAATAAATAAATGAATATGGTTACCATAACGTCTCAAGCGCCACGCGCGCGCGCCTGTATGTCCCTGAATCCACCGTAAAATACTTTAAAAACATATTTTTTGGTTTTAATCTGGGTACTTTATACTTTTTTTAATACGAAACGTTTGTATTTATCACGCAAACACTTGCCTCATTCAACCCCACTGGACTCGAACCCTTGAACGGACCTTACGAGCCACGGCCACTTAAGTTGAGAATGGGTTATTTACGGCCACGGAGGTCGGATTTACAAGTCAGTATTGACTAGCATACAATCCTATTTGGTGGGAATTAACCCGGGGTTCAATCAGTAATTGTTTCTATTAAGGTAGGTGTAACATTTAGGCAACATGTAGGTGCGTGACTTTGTCATGTTAATTAAAATTATTTAATAAACATTTACATGTTACCTAAATAAAAAATTATTTAATAATGATAAGCTCTCTCTCTTAGTTTTAGTTGTTTCCATCCATTCTGTATGATAATTAAGCAATAAGAAGTAGACATAGAACTGGAAAATTACTTAAGTTAAAATGGGCATTGTAATCGTAATAGCTAATTAAAAGTCCACTAATTTACATTAAGTCTGTAGTTAATGCTAGATGGCTTTCATAAGCTTCAACAAAATTGACCGAATAATTTTTCAGGACCGATTGTGGTGGAAAACTTTTAAGGCAGGTGTGTGTCCAGCAGTGGTGGTCTTCGGTGTAATAAACCTTTAGAATTTTTTACACGATCATTACCTACCACTTGGAAGATTTGAAAAAATAATGAAAACTGTCAATGATACGCCAAACATTAATCTACGCACGGATTTGATTCTCCTTTATATTTGAAATAAAAGAAAAATTGTATTATATAGTATTGCGTACTCAATGTATGGTAGTTGGACACAACTACTCATAAACATTATTTTAAAACACGTACGCAATAAATATGAATATTCGACATTCGACATTCACACCTATCAACTAGGCCCATTTTAAGCAACTAATGCTGCTTGTGTTACGAATAAATTTAATAGATAAATAACATAAATATTCAGAAAATATACAATACATATATGTATATATTCAAGAATGGTGAACAAATGCCTGTATTCATCCCACAAAAATTTGCCCCCACTGGAGATCGAACCCAGAACCTCTCCAGATGACGACGACGCCTTGAGATCGGCGTAAAGACCACTCCACCAGGTCGTCGTCAATATAAGTGTCATTTTGTAATTTTAATTAAAGTACGTGCTTACCTTCTTAAATATAATAAATTTTGTTTAAAAATAAACTACTCGAACGTTCCGATTTTAAAAATAAACTTCTTGATCTTATAATACCAGCTGATATCAAACTGTGCGAAGTCATATTTATTTTGCTAGACCCTATAATAGCACCAACAATGTTTATATGATGAGCTCTAATTTGTTTACGAGATATGTTTACTTTATAGCAATAATTCAATCTTAAATCTGTTTGAGTGAGATAAAAGATCATCAAACCGAATTTAATGTAAATAGTAATCTCTTTTCTTGAAAATTATTGAGATTTTTTTTTAAATTACCAAGTTACAGTAATATTTTTTAATCACTGGAAGTTATTAGTGGGGTATATAAGGAATAAAGAACACGTGTAGATTAAAATGGGTTAGAAATATAGCTTTTATGAATCGGAATTCTACGTGTGATTTTAAAGTTATTAAACTATCTAGCAAAAAAAATATATTATTATGACTTTAATATAGAACATGATTTTCTTTGAAATTGTAAGAAATTACACAGGTCCCTTAGGAATTCGCTTAAGGCACATCTTAATAATATAGACGCCATTTAATGATCGTAATTTTGCATTTAAATTATATAATTCAGCTTATAATAAAGTAGCTGCACTGTGACTCCCAAAGACTTAACAGTATCCTGCCAATATTCAGATTTTCTTAACATTTTTACAGCTTTTCTTTTTTTATATAAAAGTTCAGACATTTAATCATAAATCAAACAGAGTCAAATATATTTTCAAATATTATGTGATATAATAACTCTATTTGCTTTTATTACTGTGAAATATTGTCTCAACGATAAATTTTCCTGCCATTGATGTGGGTATATCAAATCTATAAATTTTAAAAAGAAATATCTACTATTTATCGCTTATTCGCTTTATTTAATTTTTCTATTTAGCAGTGTGGTAGCAGCTCATTAAAAGAATACTACCAACCCTTCTCTTTCCTTGGGTGTCGTAAAAGGCGACTAATGTACTTAGAACTACACAACCATCCAACAGCTTGTACTGATTGGTGAAGCGCGGACTATGGCAATGGACTGCTTTGCGGTTCTTTGCCTAGTCTCTGACTAACCCTTAGGGGACAATAGTCGTGATTATATACATGTATGTATCACTATCTTACTCAACATAAACAGAACATTCGACCTTTTGCATGGCTAATAATATTTCTCTTCCGTTCCCAAAATAATCACATCATATACCAATACATTCAATTATTTGCAGTCCAATATCTATTAAAAGTAATATCAGTCATCAGCAATTACACTGAGCCGAAACTGCGGTTTCGATCCACGTTTCATGATCCATTATCGAACCTTTATTAACCCTTTACTATAAATTATCATTTGTGTTAGCATTCTAACCATTCCATATTTAATTTGAGATGCAAACACCGATTATGATGGAAATATCAGTTCTGTACTTATACGGAATACTATTTATGTAGGTAGAAATTTTACTGTTCATTAAACGGATTATGGTTCGTTCACGCTCTTTATTCATTTATTGGATAAAATAATTGGTGCAAATTGTTTGGCGATCACTAAAAATTCTTGATAAAAAAACCGTGTAATAGCTTTACCAATGCAATTACTATCTGAATGTTAGGTTATGCTATTATTTAATAAAAATGTTACCAAGTATTTTTAAGTAAAAGAATATTGTAAGGATAGTTAATGGAAAGAAGTTATGCCTACTACTATGGGAGAATGGCGTAGTTTAAGATTATGGATTCGAAAAAGAAAATTGACTCTGGGGATTTATTTCTAACTTCCCGTCAGAGTACGAAGTTTTTTTATAAAAAGAATTTTAAGTATTAAACTGAAAGGCCTTGTATTAGGAATCTAGAACTAAAAGCACTTATGTAGATTCATATGATAAATTCATATAGTACACTTGAATCAATTTTACGCCGATACAAGCCAAGGTAAGGGCGAAGGTTGGTGTAGAGGTCTGCAATGTACATAATGAGTGCAGGTGGTATATTTATACGCTCAGCTTTACTAATATCGCGATTTATAGCCATGACTTTCAAATGTCACATACGGTTTCACGCAACGATTGGTACAAATCCGTAACCAGTCATTATGTGAGAAGCGGTCTCGCCAATTGGAACAATTACGATATAACTTATTCGTAATGAAATAACAGTTTGTTGCTTTTACGATTTTATTTGGAATTTTGATATGCCCACTGCAACGGAAGAGACTGTGGAAAAAAATTGTTTTGATAAAGTGACAAATACCAACTCAAAACTCTATTACAGTGTATTAAACAGAGGGTGAGTTAACGAATAACTTCTACTACTATATTAAACTACACCAACTGTTAATTAATGTTACTAATTAATTTTATTACAACTACTAATTAATGTGTTAAAAAACTATGTTATGTGTTATCGTTCTTTGTGACGTCCAGTTTGTATTTAATTGTACGTTATAAATAGTGTTTTCTATGTTATTCTTACGCTTGCTGTTTAATATTCAAAATAATAAAAATATGATGACCTACTACAGTTTGAATAAATTAATAGGTACATTTTGACAGATGAATCGACGAATCTCACTACAAATAACTGTCAAAATGCACCTTTATATTATTATTCAGACTGTAGTGTTGATTGTTTTGAAAATGATATGAAAATCGGTGTAAAATAGGAGAAGCAATCAAAGATGGTTTGGTTTAATGCCCGAAAAATATGGAATTCCATTCCATAAAAAAGTTTCCATTATTATAAAAAAGTTTTTTCAATATAATTTTTACATAATCATAAAAACATACAAAAAGGCCCCTTACAACTAAATACGGGTTTCATTAATAAAATTCTCATGCGTACGCTATTTAAATCTAGTTTTGCATTTTTTATTCATGAGCGAGTCGAGCCCATTTCTAACATGGATTTGAGTTAAATAAGCGTGCAGAAATCTCTGTTCACCTGTTTCAATAAAGCTTGATAATGCGATACTTTACTAAAATGGTTCAAATTTCAGATACATATTACTTATTATCTTTTAAGTACATATAACTTATTTTTTGGCTTATTTAAGTCATAAAAAATAGGAGAAGTCTATTATTTTAGCTAACGGTGTTCTAATTTGAGCGACATTGTCTTTTTAATAAAACCTACTGGGTATTGCAAAGCCTTGCGATTTACATTGTATTAAAAATTCAAATGTGACAAAATAATTCTAGAATATTGTTAATTTATTTGTTTTGACTTCTATTCATATTTAATGTTGGTACCTGTCATAGTCCAATATATACCTAACATAAGTATTGTTAGCTAAATGTAATAAAAGTTATTAGAAATCCTTCAACATTTAATTACTTAACGTTCATCAATATGCCTCGTGTTAATAATTAAGGCACTAATCAAATAATGTTACTAATAACGCTGAAACTAACTAATTCACAAACCTTTGCTCATTAATATGGACGTGAACATGTTCTAATAAACCTCACGCCGTAGTTTGAAAAGCATCAAATAGAATGTTAAGTTAAATAAATTCAAAATTTAATTTAAGAGAGTTTACAAAACATAACACACGATAACATATTATTATTACCCACTCGTTCGAAAGGCCGAGGGAATCGCAGGTTCGATCCCACCGCCTGTACCACTGAGTTTGAATAAAACTTATGTACAGTTCATTATAAATATCACTTGCCTCACAATGAGCCCAGTGCATGGCAACAGGCTCGCACCTGTTACATGGGGACTTAACATATCTGGCGAAATGTAGGTGTAACACCTCTGCCTACCCCTTTGGAGAAAAAGGAAATATGATAAAGATAATATGTTATGTTATGTTGTTATGTTCAGTTAGTCCATGTTATGTTAAATTTCGCAATTATGTATATGTAAATAAACACGTTTTCTTTCATTATTTCTAAAAAATTATAACCTGAGACAAATATGTACCTATTCGGCCAGCAAATTACATACACATACGCACACACTAAAGAGTTATCTATCTAACGATCGACTTCTACTGGAATGCAAACCCGGGCCCTCTTGATTTAACAAACCAGTTCACGGCGAACATTTAATTAATTAGGTAAATTTAATGACCTTCCGTACACATCGCTAACAGCCACAATTATAAGATTTCACTAACCGCTTCCCTAAACAGCGTATAAAATATTCACACACAGTACAAAGAGTTTGTTACCATACGTGTATTTTTGATTTCATTAGTAATTCAGCAAAATTTCTGTCTTAATAGCTTCTGCTACACCAGCTGCTGTTTATTTAAATCTGTCACGTCCTGGCCTATCAGAAATTATCCCTATTTTATACCCTCTCTTTATATGACCCTCCCAATTTTTATTTATGCTTTGTAATTATTTCTATTCTGTATGTACTAGCGTCCAAACCGATTAATCTTAGTTTCTCTAACTATTTCTTTTTTGACTAAAAGAGCAAATTTCAAATTAATTACGTCACACTAACTCTCTGTTTCGCACCGGCGGAATTATTTCACCTATAGGGAATTCCTCAATTACAGTATAATGGCAATTTATATTGCATAATAATGTATTTGATGAAGAAAATCTACTCTGCAAATTAGATTATTTCTAAATAAAATGGAAGAGGAGCTTGATCTTAACGGTTTGGTTTCGATATTGAGACTACTTTCACTACTGTGTTTTGAATGTCACGTCAAACCCAGTTGGTCCCCGTTTGCAACTAGATCTACTCCTTATGTACTCTTTATATTATGACTCTCCATGAAGAAAATGTGCTGAAGTATAAACAATTTTATCAATATTAAATAATGTAAACCTTTTTAGCTATACAAAAACTAAACTAAGCTTTAAAGGTACATATTTGACCCACACCTACGTTCACGTAACTGCCTTTTGTACACATAATAAATAATATAAGTTCTACCAAAAACTTTACATTTCGTTAGCTTAGAGACAGAAGGCCCGAGCTAACATAACAAATAGCTGAACAAACGAATAAGCAAAATTTCCTGAAACTACCGAACATTTGGTATTCGTGGCATTGCCCCCGGACTGGGAGTTGAAAATCAAAAGTTTCTTCCCTGCCCAAAAGGGCGATTTGCTTTCGTGACGTGAATAAGCAAGCAGCTTTATAATCAAGTAAACATTGAGTTTATGAAAGTCAAAGTTCGGGGACCCATCGCTACTGTATTATCTGTGTACTATCACCTACGTTCCTTCTGCATATCAATGACATGTTGCAGTAACCAACATTAATTGCAATGCGAAAGACGGTACGGGTGATGCTCCCCTATTTTTTTATATTCAGTTTTACGGCTCTGGTTGCAGGACCTTTTGAGCCACACGTTTACAGTAGAATACTTTTCTTCAGTAGTTTGCATTCAAATGCTAGTGTAATGCATTTCAATGCATCTTGGGAGAGTTTGGCGTCAAACGATCGATGGTAGACACTGTGGTGTTACTTCGATGAGGTGGATTACCACGATAAAAATCCCATCGTTTTTCACACCACTTGACGAATATTTCAATGATTCTCCATATCGCTCTTCATTATTGACACTTTTTACACAAAACTACACTGATTTTACGCAACAAGATCCACTCCGAAACAATATTACAATCACTGAAATAAAAATCACGTCCGCCATAGTTGAATACCGCCAAAAACTCTCTGATGCTCCCCCATAGACTGGATGGTTGCCTGTGCACTACGCTGCGTTTTTCCCTTCTTTTTTTTCCGGGGACATCCAAAGTGTGGAATCAATTATCGCCAGCAGTATTTACGATACGACCTTCAGTTGTTTAAGAAAAGAGCGCAGCTATTACTAAAAGGCCGGTACACATCTGTAGATCCTCAGGTGCGGCAGATGTCTATGGATGACGCTGATCATTTTCCATCTGGTGAACCGTCTGCCCGTTTGCCTCCTATCATATTAAAAAACTGTCCGCGATAGTAACACCGTAATACCTTGTCACACGTTCCTATTCGTAACCAGAAGACTACATTATATTGTTATTTATGTGCGCTATGATAGAAACAAATACGAAGTTAATATGGAGTCAAGGTAGCTGCAATCAATGTCAAAAGTAAATAATTTATTATAGTGTGTACTTCATCGGCTAGAAACGCTACGATTTTTCTGTTGTCAGTCTGTTGACATTCGTTACATTATTAATTCCAACTAAATCAATTAACATTAACTTTGTCCATTTATGTTATTGTGGAAAGGAATTGCTCGACTTTTCTCGAAAAGTAGCATCACCACGATTTCAAATATATCGCTTCACTGATAGGTCAAATAGTCTAAGACTCTGTGTATTTGTATAGGTTCTAGCTGCTCTTTAGATACAAAACAGTTGACAAAGAGTTCTCCAAAGTCTGAATTTGAATACGCGATTCTTTTGAAGTATTTGTTTCTTCAGATATTATTTGAATTGTATGGTATGGTATTTGAATCAGATATTATTAAAAAAGATTTTACTTTATGTATGAAGTCATTAACCAATATCACTAAGCAATTTTGAAAAAGAGTATAGGGTATTTACTAAAGCAAAAACATTTTTTTTTGACTGTCTGCAAACTTTGCTTATGACGCAGAAACAGGTATCAAGCCAGCACATAGGGATCAAACAAATGCAATCTATAATTATAACCAAGAATTTTGTACTTTCTGATGGATGCCAAACTCCCTTACAATAGCATGAGGCAATGTTTTGTCTCGATCAGTAGGTGCAGATTGCCTCATGCTATTGTATGGGAGTTTGGCATCCATATAGAGTACTAAATTCTTGATTACAACTATACTACTAAAGGTTCAATTTTACGGCAGTTAAATATGTTATTCCAATTACTTTAATTGTATATCGCCCGTTATATCTCCAGCTATCAATATTGATGATAAGGTTTCTGTTTCCACCCGTTCAAAGCTGTGGGAAAAGCTTATGTGCTAAATAATTCATTCATCAATTACGGTAACAAAGTACTAAATTATATTAAGTTACATTTTTAATGAGGTTCCGCATTAGGGGAAGTTTAAAAATACCACCGTGACCGGAAAATCGAAAAGGTGGACAAGGACATGTATTTTTACTCAATTTATTGAGAGAACGACGAGATAAAGAAAATAATTTATTAGTGATTCAGAATCAACCTTAGTAGGTACTAAGCTTAATACCTAGTAAATTGTGACACTAAACAGCGAGTCACTCAGCATGTGTCAGTGGGCGCAGACGTCTGCGGTCACCTAAATTTTTCCCTTGGGATACTATAGTAGCTGCGCTGTATTCTAATTAACAATTTATTTGACCATATTTATAGTACACCTACTAGTATACCTCTTTAGAAACAATTTTCATTTAAATTACCATCTCATTTCAAAATGGGATACACTGATACATTTATTATTATTTATTTATCCAAAATATACATCACATTACATAAAATTAAAGTCTCGCCAACCTGGACAACAGGTTGTTGGCGAGGAAACGCTCATTAATTCATTCCGGATATTCTGGATATCTTAAACTTATACTACTAATCTCTTCTGGATATCTTAAACTTATACTGATAATCTTAACATTATTTATATTTATATACTTGAACATTCTGCCAATCACAAAAATGACTCTAATACATTTTGAAAATATTATAATTTTATGTTACCAATTTTTTAAGAAGAAAACCGATACTAAACGAAACGATTACCTACTTTGACAATGAAAGAACAATATAACCAATAAATACAATATACAACCACACTTACAATTTTATATACTTACTCCGAAAAATACATATTCCTTAATTTAGTTTTTAATGATCTTTTACTAAAATTCATATTTTTTCTTAACCATTCAAACTTGTTAAAAATTTTTGGTACCATATATTTGTTTGTTCTTTTACCATATACATTTTTAACTTTACATGTAACTACATTCTTCTCCCTAGCATGGTACAGGGTACATAATGTACAGGGCACAATAAATACAGATTACAATTTCTTAAACCATACACTTCAAACCCAACATAATAAAGTAAATGCTCTACTATCCAAGTTCCTGTTGTAAAAATAATAAATATTTCTCATACTTTAATCTAAACGTAACCAGACAATATTGCTACATTTCCTTAATGGAGAAGGTATGTTGTTCCAACATTTGTGGCGGAATATCTAAAGTTCCCACGAAATGCAGCCATGTTATGTGTTGGGCATGCATGGCGAGGTGCGATTCTAATTTGACGCTGTGAGAATGATAACTTGTTAAATAAATACGACGGAACTCTGTCCTAATAATGCCAAAAAGTAGACATGCGAAGTGTAGGGAACGTCAAGATTTCATATTCAATAATACCTTTATTGAGATAAGGAGTTATATGGGCTCTACAGGGAACATGAAAACAGTATCGGGTACAGGCATTTTGGACTCGCTATATTATCTTTTTAATATAACTAAATAAACATTAGCCAATTACCACGCCAATCCAATTGGCAATTGTCCCGTGTTGGTCCGGGACGCAAAAATAATGTGCCAACTGCTTTTCTTGCCTAGCATGTCGTAAAAGGCGACTAAGGGCGTATTGGGTACTGGGTCTGTGATTGTGTAGGCGATGCGCTAGCCACTTGTTACTACTTTTTCACGATTTTCCATCTGACCAAATCCAATGGCAAACCCAAATTTGTATGGCTAAATGTGGTCATAAGGAACACAGTGCTCCTTGGGGATTACAGGCGTGATTGTATGTATGTAATTACCATGTCAGCATAATTTAGTTTGGATAATATTAATTCCCCGCAGAGTTATTCTAATGTCAACGTTCAAATAATTGCGTACTAGATATAACACCTTAAGCCGATAGAAACATTATTTAACCTTCTCATTAACGTGGCTGTGAAAATTTTGCATGTTGTCTACAAGAACACCCAAACTTCAAGCCTCTGTCACAAGTTCGATAACCGTACCACTGATTTTAATTACAGGAATACAAGTGTTAATTTTGTTGATCTGAGCTTTTGAACCTATAATAATAAATGTTAAATATATGAGTGTGTAACCTCTATACATTTATACAAATATTCATACAGTATATTATAGCATTTATGATAGAATGTAATTTTATGTATGTATACTAGCTGTTGCCCGCGACTTCGTCCGCGGCCACTATGGTTTTTTAACTATCCCACGGGAACTCCTTAATTTTCCGGCATAAAAAGTATCTAAGATGTTGATCAGGGGTATAAGGTATCGCCATGCAAAATTTTAATGAAATCGGTCCAGCCATTTCGAATATTAGCCCGTACAAACAGACAGAGAAAAAAAAAATTGTTTTGGTATTTTCCCTCTTATTACATCCCCCTGACTTGGTTTTAAACTTTTTTTTCTATTTACAGACATTCCACATCTACAGTTTTATTGTATGTATGTATAGAGAGAATATATTATGTAATTAATATTGAGTAGTTTATATATGTACCTTATATATGTAAGTATATGCCTCCTACCTTTTCATTCTATCTCCTCTCAAAGGTTGTCTGGAAGATATTGCTATTAGCTATAATGCCGCCTGTGTTGTATTTTTTTTTACTATAATTCTGTGTTTTTATAAGTTGCAATAAAGAATCTTATCTATCTATCTATTTACATATTATATATCAAATCAAGTCACAATTCATTTAATATTGTGTATAAACAATTAGAAGTAATAGAAAAATGGAAAATGTATTGTACGGACCCTTGCTAACCCGCACTAGTATGTCATCATTATGTTGTCAGATGTCACGGGAAGATCTACTAGAAACCATTAACCTATGTCAATATACAATGAATGCCTTTAATGCACTGGCTTATGTATGCGAGATTGTCATAAATACAAAGTAGGTCAAATTATTGTGCAACATCACAACGATGCGGACATTGTCAACTTATTAAAAAAAATTACAATAAAAGTGGCTTGTACAAGTATAAGGAACTAAATTAGTGAGTTGTGCCCTCAGAGTAAACAGAACTGGAGTAGCGTTTGTCTTACATTCCCCTCTGCCAAATGCACAAGCATCGGATGTTTGCACGTTTAATAAAACTAGTTGCGCCGCCATTTTGACAGCCATAATATTGTAAACGTTGCGGCGAACAGAGCTCCCGCAAAAATGCCTGCCTGTGCTGTTTTTTGTTGTAAAAGTAAATAGAAAACATCGAGTATGCTAAAAGATGGTGTCACCTTTTATTTGTAATTATAATTTTTAAGATTTCATGATTATTTACTTCATTATTTCATGTTTTAGAATTCTACGATTTCAAATTTCGAACGCTAGTCTCGTGGGGAGTGCGGCTGTGACGTTGTCAAAACGCACACCCCACGAGACTATTTTAAGCGTGTGTGCGTGAAATTTAAATTTGTGTGTCGAATTATGCATGTGTGCATTTGTAAAAACGGTAAAAGTTATTGTTTATGTGTGCTGGCTTTGAGTGTAGTGGTAACCTCACCCCCCGCAAGAAATGGCAGAAAAAATTGTTTGAGAAATTGACAAATGGCTACTCCAGTTCTGTTTACTCTGAGGTTGTGCCAAAATAGAGTTCGCTAGTTGAAACCATTGTTGTTGGGTTTGAATTTTACTTAATAACTTAAACTTGTAAAAGTAGTTTGTGAATATCTCGTGCCACACTATGCTCAATATAGGCTCACTCTCAGCCACTTAATCACCTGACATATTTGGCAAAATGTGCAGTCGAGTTCAAAAATATGTATGCGCGTTTGACAGTAAATGACTCTTATTGCAAGGGAATGAAGACTGTCACCTGTCAAATTTGCATACATATTTTTGATTCGACTGTACGTGTACATTTGCCTACTTCTTCGAAGATAAGTTGTGTAATGATACGTGAACTTATTTATTTTCTGTCTACGAAATTTCTTCACGAAATTTCTTCGAAAAAAAAGTTAAATAATCATATTACGTTTATGATGTACCATTACTGTAACAATGAAACCTCCTAATGGTAGAAATAATGTATTCAACACACAAACCCCATAATTAAGTACATTGTCATTAATAATTGATGTACTATTCAAGTTCATACCGGTACATAAACAAGTTAAACTGTAACCTTTACCTTCATGTTGTTCAATAAGTCTGAAAGCCACATAAAATAACTTAAATATATTTTCTTTTTTTTCAGATTGTAAAGCAAGCAATAAATCAAGTCAATAAGATGGACACAGTGTTCGTGTTATTGAACAGAAAATACAATATGAGCAGTGAGTATGAAAACGCAATCCATACTAATATTACAAATGCGAAAGTAACTTTGCACTACAAAAAAATTGTTTAAAAGTAAGCTCAAAGAATATGTTTTATTATTAGTCTAACCTAGACCTCCAGTGTGGTACCAGATACATCTAAATACTAACAAAGAAAATTGTACATCTCATTATAAGCAAACCCTGTGTTTGTATGAGAAATAAATTCTTTAAACCCAAAGTAACTCGGTCTGTCTCGCTTTCACGTCAAAACTACTGAATCAATTTAACCGAAATTTGGTACACAGATAGTCTAGAGTCTGAGAAAGGACATAGGCTACCCTTAACCCCGATATTCCCATGTAAATAAAATAAAATTTAAATAACGCCGCCGAGAAAAATGAAGGACAAATTTACGCCACTATGCTTCTAGAATAATAGAGTAGGAGTAAATTTTCAATTCCACCAATTGAGACTACTGTTCCAATTTAAAAAAATCTTTCAGTGCTGAATAGCCTCTTTATTGAGGAATGCTACATACCATCACACTATCTCAAAGTAACTATTCTACGCGGACAAAGACGCGGGCAAGAGCTTTTGATTAAAATTAAAAAAAAATTACCCTTTCCCTGTAAATCTAATAACAATTACATTTGAGTTAGACTCAATATTCGTTCGGAAAAGAATAGCGTATTATTTAGTACCTTGTCACATTAACCATCTATAAACTATTCAATTGGATCAACCTATGATACTCAATTGAGGTTCACAGATATCCTAAAGTTGAAATTAGACAGTTCAGTTCTGCTTTCATTTTCGATTCATCATCTATGAAATTCCGAAAGTGAAATGTTAAGAAAAATGTTCATAATTCATCATTCATTTTTGCAAAATAATCAATTTTAACAAACCGTTTAATTTATTATCATTCTAAATAATTTGTTCAAAGTAAATGCTTTAACATGGTTGTATATAGAGCAACTACTTACAACAGATCAGGCAGAATAAATTGAACCTTCAAGGTGAACGACTCCGTCTCAGACAGGGTCTGTATTATGATATACCAGTATATGCTGAAGTAAGTCTGAGAGCAACATATGCAAATATATCGCTTACACTTCATTGGAAGCTAAGCTGGGTTTTTAAGCAAATAACTTACATTGATACTTTGACAGTATTCCATTATAGTATGCTCGTAGAAGTAAAATAGATAACTAATAATTCTTTATCTAACTACATCAGTGGGTGCGAATAATTTCAATTGGTACACCTATGAAAGTATTTCATTAGCTCTTTATGTAGCGTACATTTGCGTGTAGTGCGCTGGGCCGCTAGCGAACAGAGCTGGGCCGCTGGCGAACAGCGCTGGGCCGCTGGCGAACAGCGCCGTGCCTCTGGCAGATTTCTATACATTTTGATGCGCGCGTGCGTGGCCGGCGTCAGCCGCCGGTGTTTCTTTGGAACCACCTAGAACTCTGTGCTGATACAAAGGCGAAATGGGTGGTAAACCTCAGCTTACCCTTTCGCAGATATAGGCGTGATGTTAATAATAATTATTTAAAATCAGGTTGGTTGACATGAAGGTGTACTACCTATCTCTATTAACAAAACATACCCGTATCACGCTTCTATCCCCCAAGTGGTAGGCCGAGGCGTTAAACATAAGTGAGTTAGTACCTATGTGGTATGATAGGTTCATGGGCTTGTATTTTTCTAGTAATTGGAGTGGAGTCGCGGTGAGAGGGTATGGAGGGCGCGGACGGTCGCGATGACTTGCTGGACTGGGAGGCGCTGTACCTCCGCCTCCCCCAGAACCTCACCTGGAACGCCACCGAGTGGGAGCCCGGGAACGTCACCGCAGTGCCTAACATCACCTGGGAAGCGTCCGCGCCCTTCGACTCGCCCGCCGCGCTAATCCGCGCAGCTGGCAAGGCCATCATTCTTGGCCTGCTTATCCTCGCTACTGTAGTTGGTATGTATATTATCATGGGAGCCCGGGAACGTCACCGAAGTGCCTAACATCACCTGGGAAGCGTCCGCGCCCTTCGACTCGCCCGCCGCGCTCATCCGCGCAGCTGGCAAGGCCATCATTCTTGGCCTGCTTATCCTCGCTACTGTAGTTGGTATGTATATTATCATGGGAGCCCGGGAACGTCACCGAAGTGCCTAACATCACCTGGGAAGCGTCCGCGCCCTTCGACTCGCCCGCCGCGCTCATCCGCGCAGCTGGCAAGGCCATCATTCTTGGCCTGCTTATCCTCGCTACTGTAGTTGGTATGTATGCTATCTTGGGAGCCCGAGAACTTCACCGCAGTACTTATCGCCATCTAGGGAGCATCCGCGCCCTTCGACTCGCCGACCGCGCTTATTCACGCCGCTGACAATGCCATATCATACTTGGCCTTCTCATCCTCGCTGCTGGCAAGAGTATGTATGCTTTTATCAAAATTGAGAAATCATTTATTCAGTATTATTTAAAATATTTGGTTTGAGCATTGGTATTCTCCATTTTTATATACGGGGCGGAATCGTGGTCCATCAAGGTACGCGACAAGAGCAGAACTGACGCTTTTGAAATGTGGTGTTGGCGGAACCTGTATCGTATACCGTGGACCCGCCATGAGAACCAACGAGTCAATTTTATCACAACTCAACATCACCAAACGATTATCTGCAACATGTCAAGAACGTGCTCTCAGATTTTTCGGCCATATCATTGTCAAAGCTTTGTCTAGAGCAGCTCTTAATATTAGAGGCTTTATGGACGGATATAGTGTGGATCACGGTTGGTGGCAATATATCTAATACGGTCCGGAAAGCTAGAGATCGCTCAGCTTGGAGGTGGGTCGTGTATGGTCGCGATCCCCAACATTTAGGGACCGATGAAGAGGAAGATTTGCAAATAAACGTCTTGTGAACGTCAAAAATTAAGCTAACAGGAGGTTTGTCCTGACAAAAACGGGCCAGAAACGTAGCAGCTAACTATCCTTCCTTTATATTATGGTATACAAAACCAATTAGATCAAAATTAAAAACAATAAAAAAATCAAAACCTCTCACTTATTTCTGCGGCAAAGCAGCAGTCCTTTCATTGGAAGTGACATTACTAGATATGGCTTTACATCTTGTCATGTCCTATGCAGTTATTACATGTATTCAGGCGACTAACCACTTACCAGGCAGGCAGTTCGCTTGTTTGCCAACATGTTGAATAGGACCCCCAAACGTGGTGGACGGTAATGTTCGCAGGAAGCCCCAACGTGTAGGTTCATTAGAAGTTAACAAGTTAATATTAAGCTATTTTAGACCTTCACCTAACTTATATGTACAGTATTAATTAAGCGTAAGGTGTACATTTCAAAATTCAAACACTACTAATGATGGACCAATCAATAATTAGAGATAACCTAACCAAGCTAAGAAGCGGTAATTGTGAATGTTGAACTAGACCTCATTGTTTATTTTTAAATCATTTACCGGCAGGATCTTTTATGTTAAGTAAAGATAAATCAATCATGTCGGCCTTTTGAGATATTTATAAGCATTAATATTGGTGGACAAACGAGAAGCGAAAGGCTATAATACGAGATTGATAGACTGTGTAGGCAAAGCCTATTGTAGAATATTATTACTATCAACTAGTAAATCTGATCATTATAGTTATCCGTAAAGGACATGAACCTTGGGCGACGGGAGAACCTATCGTTTTCCAACGTAAAATTTTAGTATATTGGTTCGTGTGCTTTAGCTTTCGATATCGAAAACCGTCTTGGATTACCAAACCTTTGTGATGGGTGACCAAAACTTTGTGATTTCGTTAGTGTATGTTTCATGTAGGAAGTATGTATTCCATGTTGGAAGGTCTGTGCCCAACAGAGGGGTATATGGTCTGGTTATGAGAAATGGGATCTTTCTGAGTTTTAAATGTGTTCTTTCAAATGCAAATAGTGTTGTGTTGAAATTCGTAAGCTTTTGTCAATGCTTGGTAGTCAGTGACTCCACTAACTCGTAGGTCTGTCCAAAGACTTGTGGCCTTATACTCTTGTGGGCGATTATTTGTGATCCGTCATAAAATATGATAACAATTTTATTTGTTTCGCTGTTGCCATCCTTTACTTTTTTTTATACTACCAGGGTGGCAAACAAGCATACGGCAGATACAGATGGGCAGTGGTCACCCTAGCCTATGGACGCCTGCAACACCACCAGGGCATCACCAGCGTGTTGCCGACCCTTAAAAAACCTTTTCACGCCCTTTTTGAAGGATTCCATGCTGTAGTCTCTTGGAAAGCTTCACTCCACAGCCTAAGCGTACGAGGAAGAAAATTCCTCCTAAAACGCACGGTACGCGACCATTTTGGTTCTAACGTGTGAGGATGAATTCCCTGGCGATGGCGAGCGGTGCGGTGATAAAAAGAAGCTGTTGTTGTACTAAAAACTATTTGAATGTAACATTATTTTCATAACTATTGAGACAATTAGCCGGGTTATTGCCAACGCAATGGAACTTGCAATGGAACGCAATGGAACTAATGGAAAACTGTCATCACAGATAAAGATCTGTGATGACAGTTTTATCATTCATTCTATTCGCCGAAAATCGCGAACATTCGCACGAAATCAATCCGAAAGCTATTTGAATTTTATCGTAGTAGCCGTCCTGTATTTTAAAGCTTTGCCAGATTAGACTAGACTAATCCCTATACTAAAAATACCTAATAGTCTCCAACAATCTAATCTACACGTTATTTAGGTATTTTGTTAGTTAACACCGCGATGAAAACAGTCCCTGTGTGGTTAACATCGCGGTGTATTCATCTCTTGGTCAACTAACGAAGGAAAAGTAACAACCCAATTTTTAATTCCCTGGTGTCCTTCCAGGTAATGTATTCGTAATAGCGGCAATACTGTTGGAGCGGCACCTGCGCAGCGCCGCCAACCAGCTGATCCTCTCGCTGGCCGTCGCGGACCTGCTGGTGGCGTGCCTGGTGATGCCGCTGGGCGCGGTGTACGAGGTGGCGCAGCGCTGGACGCTGGGCCCCGAGCTCTGCGACATGTGGACGTCGGGCGACGTGCTGTGCTGCACCGCCTCTATACTGCACTTGGTCGCTATTGCTCTTGATAGGTAAAAGAACATCTTCTAAGTTTACAAGGACTTAACCAATAATTACCAAAATTATCTAAAGTTAGAATATTTTTGTTCCAGGTACCGGGCTGTGACGAACATAGACTATATCCATGCACGGACGCCAGGCCGTGTAGGAGTTATGATAGCTTGCGTGTGGATTGTGAGCTTTCTTGTGTGCATCGCGCCATTGCTTGGCTGGAAAGATCCAGACTGGAACCGCCGTGTCTCTGAAGACTTACGCTGTGTTGTGAGCCAAGATGTCGGCTACCAAATATTCGCAACAGCTTCGTCATTCTATGTACCAGTATTAGTCATCTTAATATTATACTGGCGAATATACCAGACAGCAAGAAAAAGAATACGACGACGGCGGGGTGCGACAGCGCGCGGCGGGGTGGGGCCGCCGCCTGTGCCATCCGGCGGAGCCCTGGTGGCAGCCGGTGGCAGCGGTGGGATCGCGGCCGCCGTCGTCGCTGTGATTGGCCGTCCACTTCCTACCATCTCGGAGACGACCACCACAGGTTTTACTAACGTATCGTCTAATAACACGAGCCCCGAGAAGCAATCATGTGCTAATGGGCTCGAACCAGACCCACCGACGACGGGTTACGGCGCCGTCGCAGCCGCGTACTACCCCACACTGGTGCGGCGGAAGCCGAAGGAAGCAGCTGACTCCAAGCGGGAGAGAAAAGCGGCGAAAACATTGGCAATAATTACTGGCGCGTTCGTAGCGTGCTGGCTTCCTTTTTTCGTGTTGGCTATTTTAGTACCGACGTGCGACTGCGAGGTGAGCCCGGTGCTGACGTCGCTGTCGCTGTGGCTGGGCTACTTCAACTCGGCGCTCAACCCCGTGATCTACACCGTGTTCAGCCCGGAGTTCCGGCATGCGTTCCAGCGGCTGCTGTGCGGCCGCCGCGCGCGCCGCCGCCGCGCGCCCCCTTAGCCTCGTCCCCACCCTCACCCTACCGACTGACCTCGTCTAGCTCGATACATTGTGTTACCTTGTTACATTTTTCAGAGATATATTTACACCCCTTTATTTTTTGTACGTGACGAAGTGAATACGAAAACCTGTCTAGTGAATAAATTGCGAATTCTCTTTAAGAATTTAATTGTTGTTTTTATTATAATGTTTTTATTAGTTTGCATAAATTTAAAGGACCCGTACGTATTTATACGTCAATTCAGAAATGCTAGCATACGTCGCACTCAAAGTTTTTCTACTCGGAGCGAGACCTAAACTAAATCCATTAAAAAGTTTTGCTCTGAAAGTCGAACGTTAGGCAATCAATCTGTGTAAAAGAGAACGTTTTGGGATCTATGAAAACATATATACGACAGCAAAGAGTGCAATATATAAAATAAATAGCAGACTAAAATACCTACCTATAATCGAAAGGTACATAGGAACTCATAGAATTTAAAATTTAAAAACCCATCAAGCAAATTGTGATTTTAAACACTTACCGTGTTATTCATAAAAAATATTAAAGGCTTAATAAACCTATTTTAGTTACTGAGTGTTTTGTTTTCTTCTTTCAAACACAAATCTAAATTAGAAAGAAAGTGACAAATCACTTTTTGACTAAAATAGGTTTATTAAGCCTTTAATATTTTTTATGAATAACGCGGCTATACTTTAGGGCATACATACGTGACGGTCATTAAATGTTTAAATTTGAGTTTATCTTTATCGTCATCATTATTAGCTTCATGGTTGTAGTGGCTTATGTAATTTGAAGGCAAAGCACCCGATTGCTGTAATTTTGTGATTTCTCTATTACGTCACTTGATAAGGCAACGCAGGTCCAATCATTGGGGGCTTATGCGCTTCTTTAGGCTGAAAACAACAAACAGTTTATTAAGAACAGCTCTTGCCTAAACGCTTTTTAGGCAAGAGCTGTTCTTAATAAACTGTGTTGCATGACAGAAGTTCCCGGTGCATGTGAGCAAATTTTGCGAAATCCTATTATCTACTTACCTATTTCTTTTATAAAATTTGAGTACAACAGTTGAAATCAAAGCGAATATGCGAAACTTAAATTAATAACATGTATATCAATTACAAGTACCTGCTCGTCAGACTACCAAAAATTATCCCCCAATCATTTTTGCACATCTTTTCATGCTATCATGTCTGAAAATCAATTGAAAATTTATGATATAGGATGGTAAGTACTTAGTACGTAGGATGGACTTGACGAGCTTTTGACTGTACAAAAATAATTTTAATTGAATTATTTCAACTTTAAATAAACTTACATTTCTAACTACCAGATAGAAACTCGATACTAGCAGTACTTCCATGGATACTGCATTGCTGTGTTCCAGTTTAAAGGGTAAGGCAGATGTTGAAAAAACTATGCCACAGGCTAGCAACTTATAATAATATATCCTGAGGGTATTCCAAAAAGATACATTTCTCACAAGTGTTAAAAGCTAACTACAACAAGACCACGAAAAAGCTTTAAAAACAAAAAAACTAAGTAGGTATTAGCTAACACTAAAAATGAACGCAAACACCACTAAAATTAAACTAGGCAGCCAAACTTACAAGCATTCCTAAAATGGAACCAGTTCTATCGGGAATTTTGCCGTTGACCTAATTCCGATTTGACTGGCCTATAATAAGTCTAACGTTTATAGAGTTTCCTTTGGTGGAGTTTGAGGGATGTTGAACCTGTCACAGCTGCCGCTGTAAGATGAGTGTCATTACGTCTCTACCCGCTCTGGAACATATTGGGACAGCTACTAATGTATTTTGGGAACCCTTGTCCACTGTTAGAAAATTTAATTTAAAAAGAACCTTGGGCGAACTTTAAACAATGGAAAAAAATTATAAATGATCTCGACGAGTTTTTGGTTTACTCTATTCATTTACCTCGTTATTTACTTATTGAAATTATCGTATTGTTTACTATATTACTAGGTATTTTAAATTAACTACAGTTTATAAGTTGTTAAGCTTGCCTTACAATATGCCTGGTACACGGCAAAAAATTGACCCCTGTTATACGGCGACTCCTTCTTCGTTCCAGGGACATAAGCATGAAGATATGCTTATTTCATTTTATGAGATCAATTGAGACATACTTTCACTGATAAATAGCTCTATAGTATTTTAAAAACATTTTGAATGAGATACGAATGTACTATGGAGAAAAGGAATTATTTTCTTAAATTAAGCATGTAGCAATACTTCAGTAGAATATCAATACATTTAATAAAACTGTAGAGTTTGAATGTCTGTACATAGAAAAAATGCTTAAAATCAAGTCCGGGGGAAATTACCAAAAAAAATCTTCTTTAAATTATTTGTTTCTGTCTTTTCCTCTTTTTGTCTGTTTGTACGGGCAAATCTCCGAAATGACTCGACGGATTTCAATGAAATTTTGCATGTGATACCTTATATCCCTGGTCAACATCTAAGATACTTTTTATTCCTAAAAATCAAAGGGTTCCCGTGGGATAGTTAAAAAACTATAGTTACCGCGAACCAAGTCGCGGGTAACAGGTAGTTAAAAATAATGGTGTTGCTATTCCTCTCGTGTCAGCCTCTTATATAACATTCCCATAACAGTGATAGAGCAGCACTAACGGACCAACTCAGCAGCTATGTATGTTCTACATTTACCCCCTTACTAACCCCCTTCCCCCCCCCCCCCAATAAACGACTTAGGGCGAATTCAACCAAATTGAGATTAGTAACACGGGAATAGTAATACCAAACTGACCTGAAACGATTGGTCGAATCTGCCCAGTGTCAAACGAGACATTGACACATTCGTGCGCGAAAAACTGCGTACTCCGTTAAAATAATATTACTCGCGTGTAGCCAAACATGAAAAAACTAGGATAGCTAATCGGCTCCGCCCTTAGGGCAGATTCGATCAATCGTTTCAGCTCAGTTTGGCATTACTATTCCCGTGTTACTAATCTCAATTTGGTCGAATTCGCCCTTATAAGGAAGGAATAGTTATACAGGCTTTTGTCACTTTCTGACAACTACTGTCTTCTGAATGTCTGACGAAGACAAAACACTGAATAACTATTTCAACCTTATACCTCGTTTATTAGTAAGGGTGTTAGTTTGCAACAGCCTCGCAAGCTGCAACGGTCATGAACAAACTTCGAAGGACAGAGCGAAGGCTTACAATTATCGTTAACTTACTTGTAACCTATAAAGCTGAACCATTTTCATCTAACTAGAGGAAAATTATGCAACGGAAATTTATTAAACATTATCGTTACATGGACTCTGGAACAAAAGGTGGCTTCTTTAAAGTGACGCAATAGTACGTATAATATAGCGTTTTTATAAAGCTAGCTTAGACATATATTCGTTCTCATAGACTTGATTTATATCGACACTACGAGTATCACAATTAAAAAGAGAATGATATACTTAGCGCCCTGTTTCATCCACACTGCAAATTCAATGTGATGCAAATAAAGTAGCTCTAGAAATTGTAGTAACCATATCTAATTTTCTATTTCCTTTTTACATTTGGCTTTATTTATTAAATTTGTTGTTTTTTTTTTCATTACTAAAGAAAGAAAAGAATATTTTTTTAAACGTTTTATATAGAACTAAAAAAACATATATAAAACTTAGATAAAGCCAATTACATGTTTCTAAGAAGCTTATAATAATACAACAAATGCACATAATTATACTACCAGCACTAAAATTAAATTTTTAGATACTAAATAAAATAAAAACAATCATATAGGTAATTCTACATGCTTAATAAAATATAATAGGCGTTTTTTATGGACACGAACTATCTAGTTTAATAAGCCACGCAATAAATATTAGCTTCTCAGGGATGCATGAATCGATTTTTTTAAAGCAGGCTTTAACAGTGTAGAAGTATCGTATTTACTAAAACAATCATTGTATAGCCGCACGAGTCGAACCATCGTACCATTTGACGCATATTTGGTTGATCTGTGCTGGCACAGAAACAGTGAGGTGTGCCGCCTACGGTGTGTCGGAGCAGAATATGTGATGCTGTCCAGATAAGCAGCGGTAGCCGAGTTGGGACGGACGGGGTACTACTCGTTCGAGAGGCCACGGGATCTGCGGGTTCGATCCCGACGCCTGTACAGATAACCTCGCACCATGTCGTACAAAAGACCCATTTCAAGCATTTTGCGTCGGTCCTTGAGAAGAAGAAGATTCTTTATAGGGATCGGACAAACCACGGCATTGATATTAGAGGTGCTTAGTAAACATTTTTTGATTTTTTTCCAAACGATCAATAGGTATGAAATGCATATTACGGCAACCAGATTGGACTCGTAGTTGACCTTTTCTACGAAATTCTGCCATTAAAGCAAATTTCTCGTATTTCTCTAATGGCCCGTCCGTTTACGGGGGCAAATGATGTGAGTACTGAATTCCTAAGTCAATTTTCAAACTAGGATTTAATACGAGTATTAAGCCGTCACTTTTCTACGTATCAAAGGACAAATTACAAAAGTAATAGTTATTAAAGTATATAAATAATCCTGTGAACAATAATGTGTATGTTTAATCTACGTTTTGGTTTTTTTAGTTTCAAGCAAATTATGCTTACCACAGCGAGTAATACTATTACTTTAATGAAATAGTTCCATGGATACCCACGTAACTTTTTTTTATATTACCTTCATGCTTTAAATAATGTCAACGCTGACTTTTTCTACGAATTTCTGCCAATAAACCAAATTTTTCGTATTAACGTTCGTAATGGCCCAGGCCAAATGATGAGAGTTGATGTGAGTAATGAATTCCAAAGTCAATTTATTAAAAATTGCCAGACCTTTCGAAGACTTATAAAAGTGTAATTATTCTAATAAAAAAAAAACAATTTGGCTCTGTTTCCAAACTAGTTGTTAGGGTATTACACGCACTTTTATTTTGTCTGTTCAGTCTCCTTTTTTTAATAGATCAATAGAAATGCGTTCTACTGCTCCGGTAAGTAGCTTTGTTTTCGATGTCGAAAGCCAAAGCGCACTAGCCACGAAGCAGATGCATATAAATAAGAGGAAGTTAATACCGACACTGGATAAATAACTTTTTGACTTTGCCTTTGAAATGCCTTAAGGTCCTTCGCTCCTCAAGCAAACTTAACAACAATATAAATTAGTAAAGTTATTAACTAAGTTATAACTATAAGCTTGTCATCTATTAGGATAGGAGGAAACGTGTGTGAGCGGCAAATGTTATCAGTCACATAATCACTATTATCGTGTTTATCACTATTATCGTGTTTATCACTATTATCGTGTTTATCACTATTATCGTGTTTATCACTATTATCGTATTTGTATTTGTAATATGACTTGTCCACTACCAAACCACAATATGAGAAACTGAAGAACCAAGTATTTATATCAATAAATCGATCGATGGACTATCGAAAGAAAAGAAATTTGGTTTCTTTAATAAAAACCACGAAAATTTGGCTTTCACCCTACATTAACCAAACATAACCAGAAGTCATGCGTTTAATATTTATTGACTTCATTGAATAGGCTTAAAGGATAATCTCGATAGGTAAGTATATGGTTAAACAGTTTAAATAAATAATAAATATCTTCCACTAGATGACGGATAAATATATTTAATAGATAAATACGTATAAATATCCTGAATATATATAAATATATGTAAACATCCAAGACTGGAGAACAAGTGTCTGAATTCATCACCCAAACATTTGCCCCCACCGGGGATCGAACCCAGAACCTCTGGAGATGGCGACACCTTGAGACCGGCATACGGTCTGTATGACTCGGCCACGGAGGTCGTTAAATATACATTAAACAAATTTTATATTAGTTATCTTATCAAAAGAACTCGATACAATTTGGCATTTGTAGTATGTAATAAACTTGTAAAATGTTGAAATTTGAGGCACATTCGTACAGTTTTAGATTTAAAAAAGGCGAAATTTACTACAAATTTCCATAAAAGATACTCGTTTTCATAAAAAATACATTGGAGTATAAATTTAGAAGCACTAACGGAGTTAATATGTATTACGTGGCTCAAAGGGGCTTAAAATATTCAGGCTCGGAATTAAGCAATTTTAAGCAGATTTCACTAATAAAGAACATCAAACCTTTATAAAACAGCCACGCAGATAATATTAACTAAATACCTTTAATTAATTGGTTAGTGCCAATGAGCTGTATACCTTACCAAACATTAATGGAAAAATATTACAACATTACAAAAATAAATATATGTATGAGATTTGAACTTTGAGTAAAAATTTTATTGACATTCAATGGAAGAAGTTTCTTCTGTCTTCTCCAGAACAATAAACTTATAAATATTTTTATCTATTTAAACTTGAGTACTTGCATACTTTTGTTTTTACTGTATTTTTTAATTTCTAGTGCAATAAATACATAAAAAACTATCATACACGAATCCAGGATTTCAGAAATGGCGGTTCTTCGAAATCGGCACTAAACTCTCTGCTCTTTCTAAATTGTCTTTTCTATAAAATTCAAAAAATACAAAATTAAAAAGCTTTTTTTTTAATTTTTTTTATTTGGAATATCAACAGCCATCAACTTAAAATTAATAAATTTTACAAACATTTAAATAAAAGGCCATTAATAGTTACCCACTATCAGACTACCAAAGAATTGGTTAAAAATAGAATGCAAGCGTTTACATACATAAAATTTATGCGATATTACAATATCTATCAAGTTTATACAAAAAAGATATAACTAAAATGAGTGTGTTATTGTGTGTGTGATTGTAACCATCAATTTAAGTTAAAGCAAGCGTGTACATAAAAAATATACTATGAAATATGCGAATTGCATTATTTTTTATACAACTAAGATTACTTAAAAATCAATTATACAATTGTTCTTTTTTTTTCTTATTTAACTTTAACATTATTGTTAGGCTTAGTATCATCCATTTTGACTTAAATGTATATGAGCTAACCACCCACCATTGCTATCCGGTATCCTTGTGTCTCTGGTTCTAAAATAGCGGCGATTATTTTTGCTTTATTCAGCTTAGATGCGTCTTGCTTATGAATGTCATAAACATTTTACAATATTTCGTGAAAGAGAAAAATTACGCCATCCGTTCACAAAAACTACCAGGAGGCCTTGTTCTGAGAAGAACGGGCAAGAAATTCAGCAAGTTTCAACCCTCCCTTTACATTAGCATCATTTAAAGAATGTCATTAACTATCAACGTCAATGAAGTTTAAAGAAAATGAAAATATAGGTACTTACTTTAAACAGCATTCTGCAGTTTACCACATTTTTCATTACAAACATGTACAGATAGTCTAAAGTATAATCTAAAAAAGCAGTATCTACATATCGATAAAAAACTATCTTATCTTGATTAATAAGTGAGTGAGTAAACGTGATTAATAAGTCCGTCGCATAGTTTGCAAGTTGAATTTAAATGCATTCATGCAGCACTCGAAAAAAGCATTCAAATTATTCCCTGGACGAAGTTTTAATTCTCTCGAGCGTGTTTGATTCCATGACCATAATCCAAGTCCTTGTAAAGTTATCAAATTAAAAGTTTGTATCCATTAAACTAACAACGTAGTTCAGAATTGTTTGGAGTTCTAGACCCTTGCAACAATGTAAGTACTGCAAATGGCAATGTGGCGAAAAGTGATTTTGCCGGTCCATTAACTTACAGCGAATGTTAGCCCAATCACCATGAGACCGTGACACGATGACAAACTGTCTAAGTCGACGCACCCACCGCAGGAGTTTGGCCATCCGAAACTTCGTCTGAAATACGAGACTAAGTTTACTTACTCAGTTTTGACACAACACCCTTAAGCCGTATTTCAAACTGAAATGAAACATAGTTCGTGTTGTATTTTCATCTAAAAATGCAAACGGCATTCAGAATATGAAAAGTTATTTATAAATTATTCATTTGATGTTTTTGACTTTTGGACAGCTCAACAAACTTAGGTAAGATTATCAATTTGCCTCCGTAAACTTATAAGTGTACTTGACCTAAGTTTGCAATTGATTAGACCAGAGGTTCCCATACTTACTTTTCTCATAGACCACTTTTAAAAATTTATCTGGTTCCGGTGGACCAACTGCAGCTACATTTCTACCATAATCCCAAAACTCGACAAAAATGTGAAGATGTGAAGACAACAAGACCCCCGTCAACTCTTCAGTTAAATATAATTCAGAGAAAGAAGAACAAAAAAAAATAAAGAAAAGATCACCAAACACCGTGAAAAAAGAATTAATTTAAAAGTTCAAAGTGGTTTTTTCTATATGGCTCTAACTACTCTTATTGAATCAATCAAACCAAAACTCATCTCATCATAATACACACATAAAATAAGTCAAAATACAGTAAGCAATCATTACTGCGTCTTCACTAAATATACCACATATCACTGAGAGCCGCTTCGCTTCTTAAAATATACTAAATATTTTTTAACGGGATGATATCGCTGTGTAAGCAATATCCATTTACGTAAACAAACGAAATAATCCCTAATTAAGGAATACTCAAACAATAGAAAATTAAAGACAGAAAATTAAATTATTGACTATGCAACTTTTGAGAACATTACCATTATCTATTCAGGATTTCCAAATTAAATGAAATGATTCAAGAAAATAGGTCAATAATTTGGTAGCTTTTTGACGGTATTGCTTAATTTATATTCCTTCGCGGATATGAATATGGATTGGCGTAATTGTATGTTTGTATGCTTGTTCGATACAATGACTGCACATTTCTTTCTTCCATTCTTACATTTCGTAAAAAAACACAAAATTATATGATATGACTATGATTTTTTTACAACAGTTTTTCAGAAGCTTTGAGATTTCAAAGCTCATTCATAAAACTTTACACGCTTTAGCACAATGTCAATAAAACTCTTAAACAAAATAAAACAATGCAAACTTTTTAAAATTGAATTTCACAAGTGTACACATCAATTTATTTTGAAGAGCTCGGTGTGGCATGAACGCTTCGGTTTCTTCACTGAAAACAAAAGTAACAGATAAAGGTTGCTATTATTATCGTTATCATCAACAAACGTGGACATTTTACCCACGTGACAATTTCTTTTTTAAATCCTAGTACTGTATGATGGATGCCAAACTCCCATACAATAGCATGAGGCAATGTTCTGTCTCGATCAGTAGGTGTCCCCTCTCATTCGATCACTATAATGAATGAGTTTGTCATTTCGTAGTAAAGCTTTCTATTACTACTAATGACGTCACACAAAAATACACACAAATTTCTCAAACAAATACTGTCATTTAATATATGATTTTTGACTCACCTGTGAAATGATAAGGTACAGCCAGGATATCACTCACTTACACGACATAAAACAATGCACGTCATCACCAGTTTTATAATTTTTTATTTAAAATATTGAATTACAAAAATTTGTAACAATTTTCAGTCTATGTGTCAAAATGGCGTAAATATGACAGGTGAGACAGAAACTATGGATAGAAAGATGGGAAGAGGATATCCCACGGATAGCCTTCATTCATAAATAGTGATAGAATGAAAGGGAACACCTACTGATCCAGACAGAACATTGCCTCATGCTATTGTATGGGAGTATGGGAATCCATATAGAATACAAAATTCTTGCTAGTAACCGACTCTGAATCCTACCTCATTGTATAGCAAGTTGCCTTTTTTTGATTGATTTATTTTTGAATTGCACATTTGTTTTCTATCTATCAATGTCATTATTGTAAAAATAAAAGAAGTAATATGTAGTGGAACCAGCGATTTTATGTAATTTTCGCCAGAAAATATAAGAAATTAAAAAAAATTGCATGTTTGACTACTTACTTCTTAATTTTTTACAATAATGACATTGATAGAAATAAAAATGTTCAATTCAAAAAAATCAATCAATAACAGACAACTTGCTATAAAAAGAGGTTGGATTCCCAGCAATACACTTCATGTGTTTTTTATTATTCCTCACTTACTTGTTTCAAACAACAATGAATGCAAAATAAAATAAACATACGATTTATTTTGAATTGCTTTTTGAAGTGTAGTAAGACGCAAAAATCACTTCATTCAATTTCTATTGTTTATTATTTACATTTGAGTCAACCATTCTCCTTCACAACTCTGAAATCATTTATGGTACAGAGCGCAAAATTACTAAGGGTGTGATTGTTTACTTTATAGTTTGGGACTTCTAAAGACAATTGTTTCAATTAGAAATACGAATTACGCATAGCACTTTTTACGCAACTGATTTTCTGCCAGACTTGCAATGATTTTTAGATACAAATCAAATTACATGGTATGAATTGTATGAATTCGTCATTGTTTGCATAATTTATATGTATTACAACTATTTACAGGCCATTTTTGAAATACTTCTGTGGAGTATGAGTTATAAGTCCATCGGGACACCTAATGCGGATTGGTGGATTCAACGCAAAAGCACATGCATTATTTTATATGCCTTATGGTTTTTAAGAGCATCAAAAATATCAGGAAAAGCTGTTACCTGTAATTTGATGTTGTTTGTAGCATCGTATTATTCATAAAGCGTTACCGTATAATATTCATAAAGTAAAAACTGCAAGAATATTAAAAGGTTCGTTTTAAGATCCAAGTTTCATTACACATAAAGGGCATAAACAGAGTCGCACTGGGTCGGTTATGCATTTTGTATAACCAAATTAGTGTCACGGCACTTTTATAACACTTCTGTCCGACTTTTTTAATTGTGTCATCCAAAATGTATACAATTTTCTGCATTGCAAATAATAAATACTTAGTATATCAGCTAGTTTACAAAATATAGAGCCTTTTTTAATTTATAGCACCCTTACCAGCGATTTCAACCATGTCCAGATAAATTCCTAAGAAAAACTGCTGGCTGGCCTAAAAAGAGAGTTGCAAGAATTTATTGTAAAGCAATAAAGCAACAACTATTGATGTCGCGAATCACACCGTAGCTATTACTCAAAATAAAGTATTCGTTAGCGAATTCACGCTGTTATTTGACTTAACAATTTATTCCTTATGTATTATGAAAAGCTAAATACACATTGACAGACAGACGTCTCTAAATTTGACATCGAAAATCAAATCTTAAATTCATCCAAATAACCTTATTGGAACAACTACGGAATATTTAACTACGGCTTTCGTTTATTTAGTGTCCCTTTTAATCTGATTAAAATCTGGTGAAAGTTATCCGTTAGGATGTCTGCAATGACAGACACAAGTGCTGGCTTAGATTATATCTTCATCCAGTTAAGCTTTTCTGGATTTATGCGCGTTGTCGAATTTGCGGCAGCAAATACGGTATCGAAACAAGAGAATCACTTAAAAAGCTTCCATTTATTCTGTTCAGGGATTTGCAACGTGAAATTTAAATTAAATATAATAAGATCCTTTATAAATGAAATATTCGTCTAACGGCTAATTCGATCAAATTCCGTATCGAAATCGTCCTTTGGCTACTCGGGGGTTCGATCACCAATAAATGCTTAAATTTCATCGGCGGAGTCCTGCGTAAAGGCTCGAAAAAAAAATCCTGCGTAAACGGTCGATGGGGCGATTTGGATTTTTTGGGATTAGATTATTTTTTTTTTATTTAGGTCGAAATAGAGTCAGGTCGAAGTAGAGTCTAAGAGTCAGTTGCATTAGTTACCTAACGATTACGATTAAAATTAAATTCTACCAGTTAATCGTATTATGGAAACGCAAAATCACAGGCACTATTTATATGCTTAAGAGTTTTTATGAGCATCAAAAATATCAGGAAAAGCATTTACCTGTAAAGTGGTGTTGTTGGTGGCATCGTATTATATTCTTATATTGTTTATCCATAAAGCATTCCCATAACCACAATAATGCACGATAATTACGAATTTGATGAAGAGAAAAGTAAAAAAAATATATCTAATTTGTCAAGGATTCAAATCTTCAGATTTAAATGCGAATCTAAGTTTGATTTTCGTCTATTGTATTTGATTTCTGTAATATCTATTAAACCCCAGAACCTACCACATCGCATTACACATTCCCCCAGCGACGCAGTACTGCAATAATCTCCCCACTAATTTACCTCAAAGCCTCGACTATGCCAACGGAATATCGATTACACCGTTTGAACGGCTCAGAATTAACGACACTGCATTGACGATTTTGATTTGATTGATTAACGATTTTGATTTGATTGATTGATTTGATTGATTAACGACGACTGCATTACGCGAAATAATGGCTTTTTGATATGATCAAACCCGATACAAATATATTTAGGATGTCAGGAAGCTAAAGCTGTTGAGACTCGCCACCAACTCAAGAGCGTCATGAAATTTTGTTTGTACTTAACACCAAGAAGAACTTAAGAATTCTTCAAAATTCGTAAGACCTCTATCGGTGAGGTGAGGTGTTAAACACCTTTAGTCTTTTAGTCTCCTTCCAGTACCATCTACACCAAGGTACGGGCTGAAAAGACGTTGGTATATTAGGTCCTTACCTATGAAATTGGTGTTTTGTATGGAGATTTTGGGGATGTCTGCATTTTACATACTAACATTTTATCAGTTTTCTTTACAAAGACAAATCCAGAGATAATTATATTTGGCATGTATCATTAGACAAGCATTAGCAATATGTGCGTGATAAAAATTATTCATCGTTTTTATGTTAATGCTAATCAAATGATGTATTCGGGAGGTAATTAAAAAAATAATTGTCTTTGTGTCTAATTTTAACACAATTAAACATACAAAAAATTATCAAATTAAATAATACGAGCTTAAATATATGGTCTATTTTTAGAAGAGGCAATTATTTTATAACAATGTACTGAAACTTAATAGTTACGGACAAATTGCTAAGACAGAATAAAACACCAATTTCATAGGTAAGGACCCAATATTATAATTCACTAGAAATTCATACATTCATTAATGACACCTATACTTTAAACATCTCTTTCCGACACGTCATACATGTATTCTAATGTGTGCCACATAAATAAACGCTGAACGACATAAACAGATGATTCGTACGTTTTGCAACGACACGCACAAATACCCTAGATACGAGTACGCCCGTAATGCCATATATTTCGATTCCTTTTTATGGCACGGCTTTTAACTGGCATCTCGAACCATCTTTACACGACATCACTTTGTTTGCTCTTGCGAAGTTCCTTATACAGTAGTTGTCGTAATAACACAGATCCACGAACAGATTGTCTGCCAAGATTAATGGATCAAGTCGAAAAGTCTTGTCATCCGGCTTTTATTGTAGTTGGTTGACATTCTACGAAAGCTTTCCATTTACTTTTCTATTGTGTGAGAAAATCAATTTCAATCACATACAAATTCCATCACATATTTGGTTAGAGACGAAACTCGGTTCACATTCGGTAAAATAGTAGTTTGGAAACAAAATTAAAAAATCGAATACAGTACATGATGAGAGTAACTTATTATATTCCCTGCTTCCAACATGTCACAACACTCCAAAGCAGTTGTTATTATTTGGCTGGACTTTGGCGAAGCAAGATTGAAGTGGAGTCGGAAAATTCGAATGTTAATTTGTGTATGTGTGATTGCAGCCTATGTTGTAGTAAAGTACTTCTCATGTAGTAACCTCAGTGAGGTCAGGTTCAATTTTGAACAACTACAGTTATATCACTATGCCTTCTGTATTGAGAAAAATAAAACTATATAAATTATACATAAACAATTTATAAATAAATAAATTGAAAAATCAAAATAAATAACATATTAGGTTAACAATATAGACGACTATGTAAGATATCACCATCACTAGTAAGGGATAGTGCCAGAATTTCAGTTGCCATAATTCCATCCGCTATAATTATCAACAGACATAATATTGTTTCCCATCATTTCACGTTACCAGCGAAGTGCCAGAAAGCCAATCGCTCTTTAAAATTAATTTACTATGGCGTTGAAATTTTGTTATTGAATATTATGGTAAACAAAATATTCGGGCAAGTAAAATTTGGGCATAATTATGATATGGCATATATATTTCAAGCAAACAATAGTATTAGTGATATACTAGCCGCAAAATATTTCACTCGATATTTCAAAAGTTTATTCAGTAGTTTTGGCGCATTTGAAAAAAACTGGGTAAACAAAAAAAGCTCGACATTTGGGTACCTCACGAGCTCACTGAAAGAAACCTAATGAACCGTGTACTCATTTGTGATTCTTTATTACGACGTAATGAAACCGAACCATTTTTGAAGAAGCTGATAACTGGTGATGAAAAGTGGATCACGTACGACAAGAACGTGCGAAAAAGGTCGTGGTCAAAGGCCGGTCAGGCTTCACAGACTGTGGCGAAACCCGGGTTAACTCGCAACAAGGTGATGCTGTGTGTGTGGTGGGATTGGAAAGGCATTATTCATTATGAGCTATTACCACCAGGCAGGACCATCGATTCTGAACTCTACTGCGAACAACTGATGAGATTAAAGCAAGAAGTTGAGAGAAAGCGGCCGGAATTAATCAACAGAAGGGGTGTGGTTTTTCATCATGATAACGCTAGACCTCACACATCTTTAGCCACTCAGCAAAAATTAAGAGTTTGGCTGGGAGGTGTTAATGCATCCGCCGTATAGTCCTGACCTTGCACCTTCAGATTTCCACCTGTTTCGGTCTCTTCAGAATTCTTTAGGCAGTGTCAGGTTAACATCACGAGAGGACTGCCAAAACCACTTGTCGCGGTATTTTGACCAGAAGTCCCAAAATGTCTATAGCAATGGAATCATGTCCCTACCTACAAGATGGCAAAAAGTTATCGAACAAAATGGTACCTACATACTTTAGTTAAATGTAAATAAACTATATTAAAAAATGTTTTGAATTTTCTTAAAAAATGCGAAGAAACTTTTTCCCCAACCTATTATATTATTTTTTTTTTTATTTATATATTCCAATAATACACAATGCGTTGACATTTACATAAATCTGCCAAACTCTTAAACAGATTGTCGGCATTATATTGGGTCCTTACCTATGAAATTGGGGTTTTTAGTCTGTCTTAGTATTTTTTTTGTAACTATTAAGATTCAGAGTATTCCTAAAAAATAGACTATATTTTTGAGCTCTTTTGATTTGTTTTGATAATTTGTTGTAAGTTTGATCGTGTTAAAATTGGACACGGAGACAACTCTTTTTAATGCAGAATTCCCCAAAATCTCCATACAAAACACCAATTTCATAGGTAAGGACCTAATATTTAAAGTGACAGATTTTGATATTATATCACCGATATACTTGATTACCGTCCTATAACTGTTTTAACTTTTAATAAAATTGAATCCGAAATATTTAGTTATATTCTTTTTTTGCTCTTATTATGTGTGAACGTGGTAGTACCTACCTACCTTTATTCGCAAAAAGATTTTCGCGTTACAGAGAATGTTCTCCAGTTCTCTCCCAACATCGGTATGTTTAATGCAGTCGTATAAATTCTTATTTACTTCATTGTATTACGTCCTATTTCTGAAGAACGAAGTAAAATATTAGGTCCTTACCTATGAAATTGGTGTTTTGTATGGAGATTTTGGGGAATTCTGCATTTTCCATACTAACATTTTATCAGTTTTCTTCACAACGACAAATCCAGATATAATAATATTTGGCATGTATCATTAGACAAGCTTTAGTAATATGTGTAATATCACAGTTCATAAAAAATAATTATCGTTTTTAAGTGAATGCAAATAAAATGATGTATTCGGGAGGCACTTAAAAAGAGTTGTCTCCGTGTCCAATTTTAACACACTTAAACTTACAACAAATTATCAAAACAAATCAAAAGAGCTCAAAAGTATAGTCTATTCTTAGACGAGGTAATTATTTCTTAGGAATACTCTGAATCTTAATAGTTACAGACAAAATACTAAGACAGAATAAAAACACCAATTTCATAGGTAAAAACCCAATATTACACCCGAAATAAAAACACAGAATAAATACAGTGAAGGCAATGTTGGTTGAAATAGAAACGTTTAAATGTAACAGGTAAGTATGTAATAAATTTTAAGGGATATTTCATTACATGAATGTCCGAATGGCTCCAATCTTTGAAAATTGATTAAGCTTTAAGATAGGGCAGAATTGATATAAAATATTAACACACGTTGACTCCTTCTTATGGTTATGCGTGAATCATACATTTAAATAATGTTTTATATTTCTCAATACTTTCTTGGGCCCGGGGAATGAAATTTTGACAGGCATTCCTTTCGACATTCCTTTCGAATATTCTTTGAAACGTCATCTCTATGTCATCCAATTGTATTACTTTTTTAGATAAAATTTTCCTTAGTAACTAATGATGGATGTCTTCGTTCCGTTTATTTCAATGTGATTTCAATACAGACTCTTTGCTCTTTTACCCATACTTCTATAAAATTTTTAATATTTCCATATTGATACGTAAAATTTGAAATACTTGTATTACACATTTTATGCGTCATCAATATTTATAGACTACATGAAAAATTATGTATATACTCAATGCATCTAAGCATTGAGTATATACATAATTTTTCATGACAAAAATGTGCAAAATATAGGCACTTACTTGAAATTATACGAATTGTAGTAGGTACGGTCAGCAACGAAAGCTTAACATTTTAAAATAAATAAACATTCTAATTTCTGATGTAAACGCTATGAAGTAAAAATTACTTATTAAGTCTATTGGACACAGATTTCAATGTTTGAAAACCCCTTTCCGATAAAATATTATATTCCTTGTGAAGGCAATAATCGTCAGTAAAATATTGACATTCAATATCAGCTTATCTTGGAGATTGCTATAAGTCCTTTACTTCCAAATGTCACGATCAGAGTATACAAGTGCGTAGTTATTTGCTAACATCAATCTGTTGCGTCGTCGCTATTCGAAAATAACTCGGAAATTCTCGATCAGTTTGGAGAAAACTGTATTATTGACTGTAGTGCGATTTTTGGCTTTCCAAATTATTATCAAACTATTACAAATTATTACAAATGGTCCCTCTGGCAAAATATATCAAAAACATTTTTTCCTATTAATTTCACTCGATTGACGGTGTATGTTTTTGACAGTTTTAGTACCGATCTGATAAACATGCGTGGAGCTTAAGCTGTTCGATCATTATATACTTTTTATGTTTGTTTGTAACCTTATGTTGCCACATTATAAAATTCTAAAGAATGCGTTTTATTTGATAGGTACCTAAAGACGCCGACCAGTATAGTTTGAACTCATTTAAACCTAATATTTTATTCAAGACCTTACAGTGCAATTAATCAAACAGTGCATCACCAACATTCATAAATGTTTACCAATATGTAAATAGTAACATAAGATCAGACCGAAGGGTTAAAAGCTAACTGCATGCGAGGCTGAACTCAGCAAGCAGTGTCTGCCGGGCGGCATTGTGAGGCCCATTAGCTAATGGACAGCGAGTTAACTAGCGAAGAGCACCAATTTGTAGCCTCTATAGTTTCTTATGAGAGTAATAGTTTTACACGTGAGTATATAAATACCTCCATTTCACGATCTGTATGTATACGTAGAACGATAAATGAAAGTTGATAAACCTAAATACAAATAAATACCTAAATAGTCTAAATACTATAAATACATATATATAAAACACCGCCTACAAAGCGTCGGAAATATTCTTAAAGCGTAAATTCAATATATACCCTCAGAAATCGCTTTAGAAAACTTCATCCGTATACGAGATTAATTGTTGAGTCAAATTCTTGATCTGCCTACACGTAATATTTCTATAAAAAGATTCTTTTTGACTCGAAGTAGGAAATATTATTTATTCATGTTATTGTATCGAACTTTGGAGCATCATAAATTTCGAATAATCACACATTTTAGTATGACACTTAGATAAGACGATTATATAAGACTAGCTGTTGCCCGGGACTACGTCCGCGGTTACTATGTTTTTTTAACCATCTCACGGGAACCCTTCAATTCTCCCGAATAAAAAGTATCTAAGATGTTGACCAGGGATATAAGGTCCTGCCAATGCCGAGATTAGCCTGTACAAACAGACAAACAGACAGAGAAACAAAAAATTACTTTTTCCCACAGGGGTAGGCAGAGATTACATCCTTCCACTTGCTACGATCCCTGCATATTTCTTTCGCTTCATCAACTCTCATTACAGTCCTCATACATGCTCGGCGATTTCGGAAAGGCGTGACTTATATATGTATGTCCCTCATTTACGTCTCCTGACATAGTTTTTTAAGCATTTTTTTTCTATGTACCTACAGACATTCGACCTGTACAGTTTTATAATATGTATAGAGATTACATGTTAGATGATCATATATGGCGTGGACTATAAACCATAAATAACAAAAAAAAAACTATTATTATGTGTGAACGTGATAAGTATCAACACACTTATATCGAAACAAGCATAGATACCCGAAGGTTTAGTTTCTATAACAGGGGCAGAGTTTGCTGCTTATCCCTCTTGCACAATCAAACAACTCTGCATTTTAAATACCTAATAATTTTTATTTACACTCATGTTATTATGTTCGAATTATGAACTCAGACTCGAACTCATAATAATGTTATTATGAGTTCGAGTCTGACTTTTTAACACAGATGATAAAAACGAAAATTTAAAAATGGAAACTGTAACATAATGACCATTATGCAACAGGTCGAACTCATTATGCAACACTTATTTTTCTTAAAAACGCACAAAACTATGGCAAATGTTTTCCAGACAGCCAACAATTAATATTTTTTTTTAAATCTTTGAATAATGAGTGTAGATAAAGTAGTGTATGTAACTGCACATAACTCCGTATTTAAACACTCGCATGTTACTATTATGAAACTCGCCAAGGCTCGTTTTGTAAAACCACGCTCGTGTTTTAATAGCCTATATTATGTGAAAGTTACATAAACTACTAAAATTTCACTAAATGGTTCTGGCCGGTTTGGGTATTCTAGACACAGCTTTAATGGTGTTCAAGATAACAAAACCTCCCGGAACGTGATAGATCTATTTGGATACTGCAAAACGTCAAGTAGTTTTGTTCCTCAGAACTATCGCTAGGCCTTTACAGTTGAACGAAAACCCAATGGGCCAGAAATCAAAGTTTCCTCAATTGCTAGCTAACGTGTAAGTTACACCAAACGCCGATCGCGTAAGAACGTATTTACCACAACTAAATCACAGTAGGAGGAGCTCGGTGGCGTAGTGGTTCGTGCGCTTTGGCTTCGATCGAAAACAAAGCTACCTTCGCCATGGTCAGGCCGTGGATGGGTGTCCAAGACTTTGTGATCTCGAGCTCCTCCGTGCTTCGGAAGGTACGTCAAGCCGTTGGTCCCAGTCGCATTTGTGACCGTTCGTACCCACCAACCCGCACTGGGCTAGCGTGGTTGTGTTTCGGCCCATACTTCTCATGTGTTTCTCCATGAGGAAGGCCTGTCCCAGCAGTGGGACGTATATAGGCTGATGACGAATCACAGTAGAAAACGTTAGGGCCTATCCACACTCCCTATTCTCGTACTCGCGTTCCCTCGTGTCGCCTCGTGGAGTGTGAAAAATTAAAATTGTTGATAACTTTAATTACTTAAATTCTTCATTCTAACTCCTAAAAACAACATGCACTTGGGCGTTGTATCGCTCGTAAACTTAGAAGGGTGCGGATATAAAATGTCTGATAGCTACCGTCTAGGACAGCTATTCTTTAATTGAGCGTTGCCGTTTCGAGCACTCTATTTTCACGTAAACTTGATTGAACTTCTATACAGACAGACGCGGCCTAAGCTCGCGGTCATGGCGGCCTGTTGTGTAGTATGAATATCATGGTATCGTTCCACTAAACGATACTAAGACACTCGTATTAGATAACAGATAATATTCTACTAAAAAAATTCAAGATATTCATACTAGACAACAGGCCGCGAGCTAGACCGTCTGTCTGGTAAAGGCCTGAAACGATTGCAATATTTGATATATTTTTTACAAACTGTGTATAATAGCGTAAGCTTTATTTTTTTGTTAATTTGTAACTGTGTTGCGTTTGGATGTTTGCGGTTAAAACATTGATAACATTTTGTAATCCGACTTCACTTTTTTTACTTACTTACACAATGCTCTCATAATTTATTTACGGTTCTCATAAACATAAATATTTTCTTTGCGAAGCATGGCTGGAGTAAAACTGAGTGATAGGATATACAATGATGTGATAAGATGGAAGTGTGGTTTGAAGGAGGACATAGTAACAAGAATAGAGAAAGGAATGCTCAGATGGTTTGGACATGTGGAAAGGATGGCTGAAAGTAGATTGACTATAAGGATATATGAATCTGGTGTGAGTAGAGATTCGGGACGAGGCAGTCCTAGGCGATCGTTCCTCGATCAAATTAAAGACGTTCTTGAGAAGGGTCAGGTCAAAAGTACCCGAAATCGCCGGTATATATGAGTGCTGTAATGAGAGTTGATGAAGCGAAAGAAATATGCAAGGATCGTAGCAAGTGGAAAGATGTAATCTCTGCCTACCCCTGTGGGAAAAGGGGGTGACTTTACGTATGTATGTATGTATTTCTTAATTTTAATGGATATTTTGTGTTATTATTTTAATAATTGAAAAGGTTGTAGGTAGGCGAGAAATTTGCGACAAATCCAAAGATAATAATATTTTGCATCTATCATTAGACAAGCTTTAGTAATATGTGTAATATCACACTTCATAAAAATAATTTACCGTTTTTAAGTGAATGCAAATAAAATGATGTATTCGGGAGGCACTTTAAAAGAGTTGTGTCCGTGTCCAATTTTAACACTTAAACAATTAAACTTACAACAAATTATCAGAACAGCTCAAAAATAGTCTATTTTTAGACGATGTAATTATTTTTTAGGAATACCCTGAATCTTAATAGTTACAGACAAAATATTAAGAGAGAAAAAAACACCAATTTCATAGGTAAGGACCCAATATTATTATTATGTAATTTAAAACCTCCTCGATTATATTTATTTGCGCTTAATTAAAGCTTCAAGGGTGTTAATCATTATAGATGATGGAAACATCTGGCGACGAATTGAACATTTTAATTGTGGGTAAGCTTCCGAACCAAAATTTATTACGTAACTAAAATTAATAAAGGGGATCTATTTACATAATTATTTATAGCATTATCAGAGATTGTATCTAACAATAAAGTTGAAAACATATATTTTTATAATCAAAATTCAGTTTAACTTAATAAAAAATCATGTTTATAAGGAAATGCCTATTGAGTAAGCACATATTTCATCTTAGCTGGAAATGACAATAAAATATTTCCTTGCTATAAGACAATAGGGTGCACGTGACGGCCTTAACGTTAACTTACGCCTGAATAGTTTTAAAAGGAGTATCTGGTATGATACGCGTAAAGAATGACATACTAGGTACGTACATTTTATGCCTAGGCCACGAAAATTTTACGATTTCGTAGTTACCAAAATATTATTCGTTCGTTTAGTAACATATTCAGTCAGCAAGTTACGAACTTCAAAAGTTCACCTGCGGCTTTTATCGGAGGAGGCCTATTTCCAACAATGGGCATCTTTGAAACGATGTGAAAAAGTGAAAAAGGCATTTTTTTAACCTTAATTGAATTACTAACATTGCAAATCAGTAAAAAGTATCTTACAGTAAAGGAATGTTAAATGATCACTTTCTACCTAGTTCACTTGTGAATTGAGAATTTGCAGCACAAAAAAAGTCACTCAGAGGGTAGTATATTTCGTGGCCCAAGAGAACGATTGGAGGAGGACGCGCGAGATAAAATTTGAACAAAAAATGCTCTGAGAATCTGAGATACATAGCTTTGGTTTTCAATTTGAAAAAATCTACAATCTCCATGGTATGATCAAAAGTTCCCCGTGTCTTGTATGAGGTCAATTACGCATATTTGCCACCCTTGCCACAAAAAAAATCCGAGAATTCATCTTTACTATTAGTATGTTGATGCGATCTACTTTTCTGCAATATTTCATGTGTCAGGTCTGTAGGTAAATTGCTAAATAAAATAATTTATCAGTCACTTTTTCCCAAAATTTTATTGTCAAAGCATAGACGTGAAAAAATTATTCAAATAAAACCTAAAAGGAGTTCCTAATAAGGTCCTTCTTGTGACATCAAGGTATAAGTTTACAGAATGTAAACAATAAGGAGTTTTCTCTTATTCCTCAGACTAGGTATGAGGGGGTGATAGGGGTGAGTAAAACGTGCCATTCTTGTTGCGGCTTCTGGTTTTACGAGTCATAATTTCGCATATCCAAATATCCATATTTTATGTAGAGAACATATATTACACTTTAGGTTTACGCACTGCTTCATAATTATTATTAGAGTCTGCAGCATCTGAATAATTGTAGCAGTTCATAAATATTTTTCCATAGTAAAAATAATATGTATATACGTGTTCGCATATTTTATACAATTATGTCAGAATATAAAAACCTTGTTACATTAAAGTATTAAACACCCTGTTCAAGCTACCTGACTTTTAATTAGAAAGTCTGCTAAAATTTGCCGTATAACAACATAAATATAGCCTTTGCTCTTATTTCGACAAATTTCTAGGAATAATAAGACTGATTAAACAGTATTACTTCTATGAAATAAATAATCTCGCCTGCCAAAATTTCGAAAAAAAAATTACGATATAAAATAATTATTATTGTCAATATGCAATTTATTGACAATACTATTCCCTGTGTGCGGCTAGCTCATAAACAGGTATGTAAAATACAAATAAATAAAATTGTGATTAAATCAAATCAAATCAAAATCAAAAATAATTTTATTTCATAGGCTAAACATAGCACTTAAAATCGTCAACATTCATAAATAGTCACATTTATTATACATAAAGTAAATTTTTACTGCCGCGAGCGCTTGTAGCAAGTACATCCACACAGCGCTTTGACTGTGGTTGTAATCGATACAAGCGACCGGATTCCGAGAGTAAGGCATTTCATGAGAAGAACCCGGTAAGAAACTCATGAGCCACTTTTTTAAAATAGCCAATCATATATACTATTAGTCACAGTGTTACATTTTTTAGATTAGAATAAGATTAAACATTGTTATCTCTTATTACATTAACTTGTATGAATGATACATGTATTAACGTCTCATTACTTTAATGTGGCAAATTTAACTAAACATTATTAAGATTAAGCAACGGATGTCCACACATTCCTATCATCTAAATAATCCTGAACTTTGTAATATGCCTTTCCCATGAGGGTTTTCTTAATATGCGGTTTAAGCCTGTGCAACGGCAGTTCAGTTACATGTTGTGGAATTTTGTTATATATTTGTATGCACTTTCCCATAAATGAGTGACTAGTTTTACGTAGTCTGAAACCTGGAACAGCAAGCCTGTTCCTGTGTCTTGTGTTTAGACTGTGACCGTCGCTGCATTTTAAAAATGTTTTTATATTTTTATAAACGTACATAATGTTTTCATACACATATTGGGATGCAACTGTCAAAATATTTATTTCTTTAAATAATTCCCGTAATTAATGCTTTATACATTAATGTTCTTATCTTATATGGGACTACTTGATAGGTGTGAATGTCTGAGGATATTTATTTATTTATCAAATAGCTTTTAAACACTTTTGCATGTATTTTAATGCCTATTTTATTGCGCTCCATATATAACTCGTTAACAGTTCAACTCGTAATGCTCCGTTTCGTGTCTACCCCTCATTAATGTAATGAGATTAGGCGTTGTTTTAATCTGAACTAACTTACATTAACTTACGGAGATTGCCTAAACTCGGTAATTTAACATTCAATTAGGTACACATATATAATAGACTTGCTTTTGCCCACGACTTCGTCCTCGTAGAATAGTTACTTTGAGATAGTGTAATGGTTTGTATGGGTATACGGTCGCGCTCACGCTATGCAAATAAATAACAATAGATGACTTCGAATGGAGTCGAAATAAATAGTCGAAATGTATGAAATCTCTGCCGGCGGTTTTGGCCGGCGCTGACGGCCAGCTCACCTATAAAATCACTCTAATGGGATTCAAAACCGAACCTCAAAGGGGTGCAACTGAATATTTAATAAATAGTTTTCCTATATTTCTTCTATAAATCAGATTCGTAACAATTGCTATTCAAAACAGTTTTCTATTGTGGCCAGAGAAACTGCTTCAAGTGTACATCGATACAATATGAATAGAAAGAATTCGCGAACCCTAATATCACAGGCAGATGATTTTTAATTTATTTCAGACCGCTCTGGACTGAGTATTGGGACCTTACATAATATTGGTATTTATCTAGGTTGCAGTAGATATTAAATTTCTTCGTCACAGAATTTGTGAACAGGCCGTTATTTTAATACTTATATGTAGTTAATTTAAACAAATGTAAGTTCACCGGTAAAATACTTTTGTAATATCAATGTCAGCCAAATAACAAAAAATTGGCTGTCATCATATTGATTATTCAAGTGATTACTTAGTCTATGACGGCGATCTCGCGCCCGGACTGCGATCAAACAACAGAGTTGGAGACGAATATGTAAAGGGATTTCGGAAAAAACTTGAAGATACATATAAACATATTTCATTTAACACTTCAGTTCAATAAACAACTTTTATACTAACGAGAAGGAGATATAAGTTCAAAAGATCCACTTCTTTTGTTCTAATATCTCTCATTCCCGTAGTATTTAGGTTATTGATGAGCTGACGAGTGACAGAGATAATGCAAGAGGGTGGTATGTTGTGCCGGTCCCACATAGAGTGGGAAAAATATAATAATAGGTCTTTACCTATGAAAATGCCGTTTTGTATGGAGATTTTGGAGCAGTCTGCATTTTCCATACTAACATTTTTTCAGATTTCTCCACCACGTAAAATCCAGAGATAGTAATTTTTGCCATGTATTTAACAAGATTTAGTATTGTTAAATCTATGCGATATCACTATTCATAAAAATTATTTATCATTTTTAAGTGAATGCAAATCAGATGATGTATTCGGGAAGCACTTAAAAAGAGTTGTCTTCGTTTCTAATTTTAACACAATTAAACTTACAACAAATTATCAAAGCAAATCAAAATTGCTCAATTATGGTCTATTTTTAGAGGAGGTAATTATTTTATAATAATATTCTGAAATTTAATAGTTACAGACAAAATACTAAGAGAGAAAAAAACGGCAATTTAATAGGATAATTTCATACCTATGAAAAGGATGAAGAAGAAGAACTGCAATAAACTTTTATTTTTTTAATTAAATTGGATTTTAATTTTACATTGACTTAACATGAAAACTGACCAACAAAATCGATATTTCAGGCTTCTCACAAAATTGTTTGTTGGAATATATACATTCATTCGATAGATGCCTGTAACGGCCCATAAAAGGAGCCCGAATGAGCCCTGCCTCTTGTAACGGCAACCCATTAGTGGGAGTCATTACGCGTATAGAAACCTGTTTTATTAAGCTTGTTTTAAAACCCATTTTCAGTCGAACCTGAAAAATTACATTGTATGTCTATCAAACGTGGACCCAAACATCAAACACAATGCAACATAAAACGACTTTAATTAAAATAATATTATAACGATTTATTTTTTAAAAACGTTAATGATATGATGATATGCAATATGGTAATAAACCTCTTCTTCTTTATCCCACCAAATTCCCATTACATTTTATACTAGTCTTGCTTATGTATGCCCAGTGTTATTGTAACGAACACTCAATTATTCTCCATAAAAAACTACAGTGTGACATATTGATTACTCATATAAATAAATATCTTCAAACATTCACACCTATCAAGTAGCCCCATTTTAAGCAACTAATGCTGCTTGTGTTACGGACACTAGATGACGGATAAATATATTTAATAGATAAATACATACAAATATCCTCAATAAATATATTATAAAAATATATATACATACAAGACTTGGATAATAAATGCCTGAATATTCATCACCCAAACATTTGCCCCCACCGGGGATCGAACCCAGAACCTCTCGAGATGGCGACGCCTTGAGACCGGCATACAGACCACTCGACCACGGAGGTCGTCAAACTAATAAACGTTACATTGTATGCAGATATGTATGTATGTTTCGTGAGTTTTTAAAAAAATCTTGATATTATGCTGAAAAATAAACATACATATCATCACGCCTCTTTCCCCGAAGAGGTAGGCAGTGGTGTTAAACACCCATATTTCGCCAGATATGTTAGGTCTCCATGGAACAGGTGGCGAGCCTGTTGCCATGCACCGGGCACAATGTGAGGCAAGCGATATTCATAACTGTACATAAGTTTTATTGAAACTCAGTGGTACAGGCGGTGGGATCGAACCCACGGTTTCTCGCGGCCTAACGCACGAGTAGTGCCCCGTCCGTCCCAACTCGGCTACCGGTGCCTTTAATCTGTTAAAATATATTTTAATTTCTTTATTCAACGAAATGTGCTTAAGTACCAACATTGAGTTGAATTTACTCGTAGGTTAAGTAGATAAACTGAAGTACCTAAAAGTCTTGTAAAAAAATATCATTATCTATAATACCTGTATTTTGTTGAAATCCCATTTCAGTCTAGCCAGGTGCAGACAAATCCATGGACTAGTACGATCAAACGAGTGTTTGATAGGTTTGAGGTTTTTAATAAAAGTTAAACAATCACTGGGACCGGAGAAGATTAAATTTGTCTGAAATACATTTACAGAAAATTTTTCAAAAATACTTAAATTTACAATCTCTACATTTCAACCCTGAAATGTAGACCCCTACTTGACGAGCACAACGATAAAGTTTCATCCTATAATTTTCAAAATGAAATCCATACTAATATAATAATTCCTATGGGAACGGGTATCGCGCGGGCAAAACCACGGTAACACACTAGTCATAAACCAAGTTTGTATTTATCCTAATCATAGTATACACTTTATAGCGAAGACTTCATTCTATAGTAATATTTAAAAAAATTAGGAATATTAATCAATATCCCAAAACATAGCTCTGCTAATGGGTGTATCGATTGCCTTTAAGACAAACATTCTAAATGTCAATTTGGTTTAAATGGTGTATTCGAGGAAGTTCACGGTCGGTCACTATAGTTTAGTAAAGGTTATTAAGAAGTAATAAAGTAGCGGTCATTTACAATTTTATTAAACTGTAAGTATAACAACAAAATCGTGAAACATTAGTTCTATTTCTATGCTCGTTGAGCAATGACTTTGATCCTATTCCATATACTAGATTAGTATTAAATTTAAAATGACAGTTTTACTCATTGGTTATCTTTAGGCAAAATATTCATAAGCAGGTTAACGTAATAATTATTTGAAAATAAATTAAGGCGCAGCCACAAAAGCCCGAGCTCATTATTTCATATCTCGCCGATGCATATTCTGTAATCCTTTGTGGCATAAAGCCACCGTGACACTGCATAATGTTGGTACATTATGCTCTGAATTTAATAAAAATTTATAGATCCACGCCGTATTTACATTAGTTTAAGGAGTAACGTGCAATGTTTCTTTGCACATTTTTTAAATCATGTCTGATATACTACTGTATATAAGGTGTTTTCTAATGTAGGTAGGTACAAATAAACTGATAATTAACCCCTTGGCGGGCATCGCGAACACGGGTGTTCGCAAACAATAGATGTTTCTGTTGTCTTCTTTTGTGCCCGTCGACTAGTTAGTTATATTGAATATTTTTTTAATGATTCCTTTTTTTGTATGTTCTCTTTATGTCGGGGTTTTTTTGTTAGCTCAGCTGTATTTTCTTAGTTTGGATATTTTATTATACGGAAAGTATTATTTTTACGTTTAGTTTTATAGTTCTTTCACGTTATAATTGAAGTCTTCATACCATATAAAATTGATAAGATTATTTCGTGGATTTATTGATAATACTTGCCTCTAGGAGGAGGACCTTTTGACGAAGAGATTGATGGATATATTTATTTATATTTTCTTCGTTGTTTTACAGTATACCTCATCAAATTATGCAACTATTTGACAACGATCACAGTACGTACGATCATAAAAGACTTTCTCTTTTATGACCTTACTACACACATCTGTGAAGATCATTTTACATATTTTACTGGAAGCAGTACCGTTTAGCTACGGAGGTCTGAATAGGAAATAATCCTATTAAAATAGTTCTCCGTTCAAAATTGAAAACTGAAATACATTTTACTAAACATTTTTCCAAACAATTTCTAAATTAGATGCATTCTTTTCCTAAAAAGCGCTGATTTACATATGCCACAACTATGTTGCCCATGTAATACTCGATTCTGCTAATATTATGTACGCATTAATCTTAAGGAGTTTATTCCAAAACGTGGACTAAAATTAGACTAGGTTTTAAACTAATACTACATACAACCTGTAAGTTGTCATAGCAAAAAAAAACATAACTTTTTTTTGAAGCTCTATATTTTATAGAAAACGTTTTTTCTGATACATTCCTCTAGGGGCGCTTTTCACGTTTCCCGTAGAAATTGAGCTTCTTAACGCAACTAAAAAAGTTTAGTTTTTTACAATTATACCTTTCACTGTAGTCTACCTCTAACAATGGAAAGTCAAGTCATCACCATGGACATAATATAACATATGCATTGGGTCCTTGCCTATGAAATTAGTGTTTTTATTCTCTCTTAGTATTTTGTCTGTAACTATTAAGATTCAGAGTATTCCTAAAAAATAATTACCTCGTCTAAAAATAGACTATATTTTTGAGCTCTTTTGATTTGTTTTGATAATTTGTTGAAAGTTTAATTGTGTTAAAATTAGACACGGAGACAACTCTTTTTAAGTGCGTCCCGAATACATCATTTTATTTGCATTCATTTAAAAACGATAAATAATTTTTATGAAGTGTGATATTACACATATTACTAAAACTTGTCTAATGATAGATGCCAAATATTATTATCTTTGGATTTGTCGTTGTGAAGAAAACTGAAAAAATGTTAGTATGGAAAATGCAGACATCCCCAAAATCTCCATACAAACCTACTATTTACGAACACTCCGCGGAGATCTCTTCTTACTCTGTATGCAGCATTATAATTAAATGGCGCGACGCCAATGTAGGTACTTCGTTTAACCAAAACATATAGTAAATTTACATTTTAATCGGACAGGTATCGCTATAATTAAATAAACTCGTCCCGGAATAATAATGTAATGAAATAACAGTATGTAAATTTAGGCGAAGCACGTAATCTACGATTCGTTAGTATATTCAATACAAACATGACCTTATGAGCCTGTTAGGTATAATAGACCCTTTGTATATCTACTGCAGGTAGGCTTAACGGCATTCTGCTCTAAACTAACACATAAATTGTCTAGATTGTTCTATGTGGTAAAGAAGGGCTGTATTTAATGACTCTGACAAGACGGTGAAGCCACTTATCGTTGTCTGCGACTAGTCGGAAAAGGGCGCCAGCTGTCCGCCGTTATAAGTAAGTATATAGTTATTTATCAATCAAATATATGTGAAAAAACGTATAAAGAAAAAATCAAAATACACAACTATTTCATATAAATAATCAGTAACTTCCACAGTTATCACAGACTGGAATTATGTTAAGCTATAGTTTCAATGATATTGCTGAAGCATCCGATTATACTCGAAACTGTGCACGAGTTGGTCAACTAATCGGCTGACTAGTCTGCCCCTTTACAACCGACTGATCGCATCGGCCAGTCATAGTTGGTACATCTCGAGCTGGAATTAACAATAACCCCCTTATTCATTAACGCTATTTAAGTTTAAGCAAGACTTTAAAAAATGTTTAAGGCCCACTTGCAGAAAATTTAAATCGAAATTTAAAACTCGATTTTGTCATTTTTGGACAATTTTACAATGGCTAATATGTAAAAAAATTACAAAATCGAGATTTAAACTATGTTTAAATTTCCCTGCAAGTGGCCCTAAAGAATTAAGACTTCAAAACACCCTATTTCATGTTTGAAATGTGACAAATCTGTCAAATTAAACAACCACAGGAAAAGTACGCTAAGTTACAAATGGGAGACGATAAACAGGTGTTATTTTTTGAAACACTAAAAACTACCAAATCAAAGTGAAAGTTATTACACTAATTAAAACTGTTTTAAGAATAAGAAAATCTCAAGTATTGCTTAAAATTTTATCAGTTGATTAGCTAAATAATGCTTAAGTAGTTGATTAAAGTGTTTTATGGCATGTAAGCTTACAACGAGAATTTCGTGTCCAAAACTTGCTTGCCTAACCGTAAGTTAGGTTGCTGTTAATTAAAAAGAATAGGTGTCCTGAATTATTTTTTGTTAGGTTTCCCTTAAAACTGGGTTGCAAAAATAACATATCATCAAGCCTCTTTCCCCGAAGGGTAGAAAGAGGTGTTAAACACCCACATTTCGACAGATATGCCAGGATCCAAGCATGTTGCCATGCACCGGGCACAATGAGAGGCAAGCAATATTCACAATGAACTGTACATATTTATTCAAACAGTGGTACAGGCGGTGGGATAGAACCCGCGAATCCCGCGGCCTCTCGAACGAGTAGTGCCCCGTCCGTGCCAACTCGGCTACCGCTGCCTTAGTTGGCGCATTATTACATATTGACTTGTTCTGTTACCTACTGTTTACAATTTTTACTCAAATTACCTGCCTTAGAAAAGTAATCAAACAGAAACTACAAAAATAAAGACACCACAATTACAGTCGAGTACATAAATAATGTATACACATTTTAGAAGTGACAATCTTTAGTTTCTTCTTTTCTTACATATTTTTGGAGTTGACTGTACCATCACATTGCCACAGACGACAGAAGAAACAAAAGCCAATCGTTTACTCAATAAATCATGAATTTGAAGGTATAGGGTGGATCCCAAACTCTTATATACAAGAATATGACGCAAAAACTTTTCTTAGTTTGACATTTCCGTATTATTATCCTCTCTTTCTTCCCACTATGGATAGAAATAGAGGAATGATACGAAATGAAAACGATATTTCCAAAACCTTGTACAGTCAAGTGCATAAATATGTATCTAAACAAACGTGTCAAAAGTATATATCAATGAAAGTTTATTAAGAAAGCATCCAATCTAACTGTCGTAAATATGTTTGCAGAAATTGATTAAAAACATGTATTCATTAAAGGACAATTTGTTTTGTATCGAGTTTTTTCGTTTGTTCGAGAAATTTTGCAGTATTTACTTTATCTGTTTCATAGCAAGAAACAGTTGTCAACATTTAATAGAAAAGAAACTCAAAATTTAAATTAATGTCAATAGTGTCAAAAAATACAAAGAATATTTACTTTTATTTTTTATTGGCATATCTATCTATACAAACCTTTTTTAGCGACATATTATTGCTCACTTAGTTTACATATTTTTGGAACAAAACCGAAGGCATAATACCAACATAATACGAAGAGAAAAGTGGCACATATATTATGATACCATAATATAGATAGATATATATTATTGCACACTTAGTTACTAACATATTTATGGAACAAAAGGGAAGACATAATAACGATGAGAAAAGTGTCACATATTTCGTGAATCCTTAAATACATACATGATATTGTAATGGTTTTCAAGATACATATTTATGCACTTGACTGTACCTAATATCGATTGGTTAACACACTCGCGAGCCCCGTTCCCGGGTACATATTACCTTCGCGAACCCTGACAAATGTCGGCCTCATTGGTGTACGTAGGTAATGAACAAACACTGACTTATTACGGATATTAATATTGAGGAACATGAACAGAGCAATATTTTGATTAGCACAAACATTAAAGTTAATACAATCTTAAAAAACATTTAATGGAATCTGAATATTAAATAAAAGTAATACTTATTTGCTTTTAAATTGTTTTAGGGGAGAACCCAAACCTATAACCACCGCTAATACCCTACACATAGGTAAGTACACTTATTCCTATAAACAATGTTACGAAGCAACCGGAAAGCGAATATTATGGAATTAAGGCAAACTTGTGTTTACTCCGTGCTAAGCCAGGCTAAGGAAAAAATATTTGCGGTCCGGGAAGTTTACTGTCCAGTCCACACGACATTTCTTTGCATGAAAACAAAAGGAAAGACAAATAAAACAGAACTCTGCGTAACGTAACAGTTGGGTATTTACAGGCTGGTTATATAAGGGCAAAGTAAATTAATCTTTGATTAATTTGATGAATCAGAACATATCATCACATCTTTGTTCTCGAAGGTGTAAGCAATAGCCCGTCCTCAGCACAAGTCTTCCTTATGGAGAAAGACAAGGAGTATGGGTCGGAACTCCACAACGATGGCCCAATGCGGGTTGGTGCGTAGAAACACTTACAAAAGCGACCGGGATCAACGGCTTAACGAGCCTTCCGTAAAATTCAAAAGCATTTATTCAGTTTATATTAGTCGCTAAGACTAATGATGCATGCGTATGATTAACATTTTACAATATTTACGACGCCATCCGTTCACAAAAACTACCAGGAGGCATTGTTCTGAGAAGAACGGGCAAGAAACTCAGTAAGTCGAAACCGTAGCACGGAGGATGTTTTGGTCACTAATCAAGGCCTGACCATGGTAGCTTTGATTTTGATGTCGAAAGCTTAAACTTGTGTCTGAAATAGGTTTCAGGAGGGGATCCGTGCGACAATTCATCAGGTCCCTTAGACGAAACAAACAGTTATATACTTCTAAACCCGCGATAATCTGACTGTGTTCCGCGGAACCCTAGGGTTACTATTGGGGTTCCACAAGAATTTGGAAAAAAAAAATACCTCTCTCTGTCACACAACAGTACAATATTACAACTAGATTTTATACATTTCCGGAAACTTATATATTGCTGTCAAAATAATTATTTTGCAGCTCAAATAATAATGTAGCTGCCCAACTAATTATTCCGCTGACTAGCTAATTATTCCGCTGACCAAATAATTATGCTGCTGCCTAAGGAATAATTTTGCCAGCCAAATAATTATATTGCTGACAAACTATTTGTTTGCTGCATATGTTTCGGCTGATTTTTTTTGCTGACCAAATATCTAAATCATCAATATAGGTATCGTGCATCATCCGAATTGAGCAATAAACTCATTTTACTTACTAGCTTTTGTAACTTTTTTGTGCAATAAACTATTATTTTCATTATACCTCCAACCGGAAAATATTCACATACAAATATTTTAGAGACCAATATAAAACATAAAAGGTAGACTTACAAATGAAGTTATAAATATGCGGTAGGAATACACTTTCATTCCGAGCTAACCACTTCGTTATTACGTCATAAGAATATTATCCGAAATCAGCATGACAAAACGATCAGGCCGACACTTACGAGGACAGAATCCCTTAAGCTGAAAGGTCTTAGCGAAACCTCTTTATGAACCATACTAATATTTGGCAGACCATATAAGTTTTTTTATTTGCTACTGTGACTCAGAAATAATAGGAAGATTCGCTAATACTTTAGGAAAGCAAAAGCACTTTATTGTTAGCTTTATTTATTACCATAATAATACAAGAAAAATAAACTTTGTACACATAGGTACACACAGCCAACGTATGTGTATATGGAAAAGTTATAAATTGGATACATACGTACAGTCGAGTACACATTTTGGTGACAATACTGTCAAAAGTGGTTACTTATTTTAGGAGTTGACTGTACAGCCAGCTCCTCAGACTACTCAATCATTTTGCACTTTGTTTTACGTGTGAAAATATGCTAAAGAATTTTAACGGTATTGTACCTATATGATGTACGAGTGTATACGTATATGGTCCTTTATAGACATCAGAGGCATACAAGTAGAGTAAATAAATAAAGCATTTCTTTAGTATCAGATAAAAAAAGGATAAATAAATTACAAGTTTAATTTAAATTGCAATACCATATAATACGGAATATCAGAGATAAAATTAAAAAAAGCAAAAAACTAACATACTATTTTTACCGTTGTAACCGCGGAAATCATGCGCTTTGTTGTTTTAAAAATTCACATTGAACGAGAATTTTTGGTACTCTGATACATATATTTTTTTAATTGACAGCGGAGGTGGATAGCTGCCATGGTAGTTTTAAATCCGTCAGGTACCATTGGTGGCATTTTTACTTAGTGAGAGTGAGACTGTTCCGCATCACTAACCGAAAGATACGGTTGCAATATAGACCGGGACCAAAACGGTTTAACGTGGCTTCCGAAGCACGGAGGAGTAGGGGTCACAAAATTTTGATCACCCATCCAACGCCTGACTAGTCAGCTTTGTTTTCGATGTCGAAAGCAAAATCATACTAGCTACTACGCCACCGAGCTCCTCTGAAGAAATACTTATATGTTATGTTATTGATTGATATACAATATTCATAAAACGCTTACGTGCTCAATTTGTCAGTTTCAGTAAGTATTTAATTTTAAACACAGTGAAATCGTTGATATCCCTGTTTTATATTAATCGAAATCTTCAGGGCTTACTTTAATAATTTAAAACGTGTGTAAACGTGTAAGTTTGAATTTTAATTGACCGCATTGTATTTACTAATATATTAAGTAATTCACATATTTCCAATAGCAATCCAATACCAGCAATTGAAGTCAATCTACCTGTAGAACAACATTTTATTTCATATTAAATCAATTCTACTTTATCTCTCTGCCCCAGATAAAGCTCTGTCATTCCTTATTCTTTACCTTCAGAGCTAGCATACATACATATACAATTATAGTAATAATCTTGATACAACAAATGACTAAAAGTAGCACGAAAACCTTAGCTGTTAATTATCAAATTACGCTACAGCTTCAGTAGATTTTCTAACACCAAAGACATTGAAAGTCCAGGCAACTATTATTTAGTTGAAAAGCGCTTTGTTGTGGGAGCTAGGTACATTTAGTTACACAAACAGTTCAAAGTATAGTCCTTAAACAAGTACTTAACTAACGACAGTATTAGCTATGTAATGGTAGCTAGTTTCTAAACATTAATTTTGTCTCATAAAATTATCACAACTATGGACATTGAGTGCAATGTTAGGTTTAGTTAATAATTAAACATGTAAATATTATAATTACTTATGCAATCAAGCTACATACAGTTCGTAAGGCATAATAATGCATTGTTTTACTGAAATTTCTTAAGAATTCTAAAGGATGCACATAATATAAATCAACAAAACATTTTTTAAGCGGCTTTCAAAAGTAAACAACCGAACACACACTGAAACAAGGCGCTATATCAGCTTTAACGACTCTTTGCTGTTAATGCGCTCTTCTCTGGCCATTTTCTCTTTGTTTCTGTTTTTAAACTCACCAGCTGTCTCTTTTTCATTGCTTTTGGTCTCCAATTTTCATTCGTATCAGAGTCAGCATCTGAAGTGGTCGACGATGCCTAAATATATTATATTTATAAATTGTTAAACAAAAGTAATAAAATTATCAAAATATTAAAAGCTTAAAAAATATCGTATTTTAGGACAACTTTAAAATTTTTAATATATATAATTTTAATTATAAAAATTTTCCAAGGAAATTTTTTCTGCTTATGTATTTCATTATACAATAAGTGATAAGAAAAGCAGTTTTTATTTTGTATCTCCACGCACGTCAAAACACTGAACTGTAAACAACCCAAAATACTTTACAGGTAAAGAAAAAATAATTAACAATTCCAAGAAATTTCCAAGGAATTTTTAGATTCTGAATAAAGCTTATTCTCTTTGATACAGAATATGTGTTGAGTGTGAATGCCCAGCTATTTCCATCAATCTACTGAGGCTAAGTGTCTCTACGAACCCTGTAATTACAATTCCCTGCGAGTCCTTGCCATCGTTGGAATTACAAATTTACTAATTAAGCCGTGCCTTGTCAGCCGCGTGGTTTGTTTGCCCCAAAAGGCTAATTCTACGTCTTGCAAGTGCCTGCAAGGCCTTTGATGCTTTACAAGTTTGATGACAGTTTGTTAGTGCAAGTCAACGTGGGGTTATTAAATAAAATAATACATAGTAATACTCTACCATGTTGATAACCACACTCAAAAAATACCGAATACCAATCGTTTTATGGTTTTTAAATGTAAATTATTTTAATCAGCATACAATTTTGAAATACTAATTCAATAAATTAAAGACAAAACGAAACAATGAAATTATTTAGCTCTCGTCTTGGAGTAGCCTCAATTAATTCCTAGTTCGCTAACTAGTGCTGTACCGCAACTGCACAAGTACTTGTGAAGCAAGAACGTTAGTTCAAGTACGTTGAGGGTTGTCAATCCACTGGATGGCAAGGCATTTACAGCTAAACACTTTTAAAAAGTTTTTATGGTGAGTGAGAAGCGAGGCTCAGTGAATAGGTAAATCATTTGCAGGGTACAAGCCGCGTCATTTCATATCAAAAATTATTGACAGGTGGTGAGCTTCCTGTGTTGAGATGAGATACCTACATATTTTTTGTTACATCATTACGAATTTCACACGAATCGGTGTTTATCTGAATATTTTTACGACACGACAATATTTTACATGCAATGTATTATGAAGTTTTACGATGAAAATAAAAAACGACAACAGGCATGAGTCTGTTGTCGTTTCGTTCAACTTCTATGAACAAGTCTTAAATTTTTACTGTTCCGTCGCCTGGTACTATTGGCATCCGATGAATAAAGGTTTTTATGTAAATCGTCTTTTTCATTTTATATTGAGAGTCTTGGAGGACATCTTGTAAAGTTTTTGTACGCATTTGTATGTAATTGCTCTTTTGTTCTTATTCGCGAATAGTCTCAGAGTAAACAGAACTGGAGTAGCCATTAGTCAATTTCTCAAACATTTGTTTCTGCCATTTCTTGCGGGGGGTGAGGTTACCACTACACTCAAAGCCAGCCGTTTTTACAAATGCACACATGCATAATTCGATACACAAATTTAAATTTCACACACACACACGCTTAAAATAGTCACGTGGGGTGTGCGTTTTGACAACGTCACAGCCGCACTCCCCACGAGACTAGCGTTCGAAATTTGAAATCGTAGAATTCTAAAACATGAAATAATTAAGTGAATAATCATGAAATCTTAAAAAATATAATTACAAATAAAAGGTGACACCTTCTTTTAGCATACTCGATGTTTTCTATTTATTTTTACAACAAAAAACAGCACAGGCAGGCATTTTTGCGGGAGCTCTGTTCGCCGCAACAACGTTTACAATGTTATGGCTGTCAAAATGGCGGCTCAACTAGTTTTATTAAACGTGCAAGCATCCGATGCTTGTGCATTTGGCAGAGGGGAATATTAGACAAAGGCTACTCCAGTTCTGTTTACTCTGAGCGAATAGTTGATATTAACACTTCTGTCTACTCCTTCGGAGATACAGGCATAATGATAGCATGATATCAAAAGTCTTTAAATAAAAATAAAAATAAATTAAATCTTTAGCCATCTGCACCTCTTTGCAAGTTTTGGTGAAAGAAATTCAAATTATTACACAGAATATTATTATATTGTCATTGAGATTTAGTTAATGTTAGTTCTTAGTAAATAATCTGTTTTATTTACTTCGTTTCTTCTTTAGGTACCTACTTATTGCTGTCAAAGAAAATAATTAGATTTATGTTTTCTTTGAGGCTACTTAATGAATAAAGCGAAAATGTCAATTTTATAATACATTTAATGAATTGACGTTGATTTAATGTAATTACTAGGTTATTTGAAAACAATGTCCCCTTTGACTTCTTCATAATAAAACTATAACAGTCAGTAATATTTTTTAGAATGTTCTGAAATATTGCATTGTGGTGTTTGTATAAACATAAATTATTTTCGGTATTTTACTTTGAAACTTTTGCATTTATTCGGTTATTTACCTTTTCAAACACTTCAAATACTTATGTGGCTTATTCTCTTGATGAAAATAACCTTTAATTTTCATATAAAGTTTGGAGCCAGTAATGAGGAATAGTTTGCATGAATCATAAGGGAGCGAAATAAACTACTAGTAACTCTAACATAACACGAGCGAAGTTTGTGGACAAATTGTTTTTAATTATAATTTTATACAATTTTAACTCAAAGCTACAATTTCAATTCTAGTTTAACTTGCTTTGGCTAGATTTACTTTTCATGTTTTGTGAGCTTTAGGCTTCCTATGAATGTTCAGGTATTTTTCTATCATTCGGACCATATTGAACATAGTTCAATAACCCCTAGTGTAAGTTGTCATTGTACAAAACTAAACTTTTTCTCTTGCGTTACGAATGTCAATTTATATGGGAAACAAATTACAAATAGCTAGGGGCGCTTTTCACGGGCAATTCAATTGAAAAGTCATTTAATCATTTTGGTATCATCAAAAATACACTTAAGACAAATAAAAAAATAACAAATTATTTCATAATAATTGATAATATCACATTTTTTTCTGCCTGTTTACTACCCGCAGGCCTTGTTGCGAAGACACAGACAAGAAACTCTGCACGGGTTCCATCCTCCCTTACGTTTTCGATAGAAATTGACATTCCAAACGTAACAAAAATTTGAATTGAAAATTGAAAAATTTGAAAAAATTGAGTTTTTTAAAAGGGATATTTACACTACAAAATACTAAATGTGGTCTTAAGGAACACAGTGCTCCTTGGACTCTCCCTGCCCCGGGGATTCCAGGCGTGATTTTATGTATGAATTTATTTACACAAAGAATGTACCAAGTGCTTTTCTTGCCTAGCATGTCGTAAAAGGCGACTGAGGGCGTATTGGGTACTGGGTCTGTGATTGTGAAGGCAATGAGCTTGCTATTTGTTTTACTACTCTTTCACGATTTTTCATCTGACCAAACCCAATTTTTGTATGGCTAAATGTGGTCTTAAGGAACACAGTGCTCCTTGGGCTCTGCCTACCCCTTCGGGGATTGCAGACGTGATTGTATGTATATATGTATGTATTTACACTACAGCTCAGTCATTTCACGATCATGATTTATTAACAATTGTATTAAAAAACATTATTTATCAGCCGTACTCGTGCTACTTTAATTTGATTGTGTTTTAATTCCGTCGCCATTATTCAAGGGCACGCCGCACTGTCAAATTCAAGAGTTCCTTTTAACAAAGTTTAGATATCAACACTTAATTAAGCATGTTCAAGTTTCGCAATAAGGGCGAAGTATCAAATATTTCCTTATAACTTTATACTCCGTCTTCCACATAAATTGCGGATTCATGTTCTATACTCGTTTGCTTTCATTGTGATTGTTTCACAACTGTCGCAGGCCTCTTCGAAAAGCTTTGTCGTGATCTACTCAATATTATATCGTAGTTTCAAGGTGTACCAATAATTCAAACAAAAAGTTATTTAGTTTCCTCGGACTACAGAGAAGTAACAATTTACATACGTAAGTTCTGGACTGGCTGATAAAATTTCGGTTAAATTATCACTATCTTTCTCTCAACGTACCTTCCGAAGCACGGAGAAGTTCGATATCACAAAATTTTTGATCACCCATCCAAGTTCTGACCATGATGAAAGTAGCTTGGTTTTCTATTTCGAAAGCTTAAGCGTACTAACCACTCTCTACGACACGGCGCGCCTCAGCCGAGGTCGGACCCTTTAGAGGCACCCTTGTGACGTCTGCCGATCCCCGAATCCGGCTCGAGCGCCCTGAAAGCGGGACCCCCTTGGGGGGATGCTTTCCAGAGTGAAACCTTCGCAACTGCAGGCTTCAGGACCCTCCAAAGTTCTCGCCTTCTTTAAAACAATCCAGTGATGGCTGAACTGCCGCCAGAGGTATTAGTTTTGGGCAATTCCAAAAAAAACAAACGACTGCGCTACTGAACTTTTCTTCTTGACCGTTTCTTCTTCTTCGCACCAATCAGCATTGGGCCAGGGTAATGGTGTTTCATATTCCTCATGTGTTTCTCCATGAGGAAGACCTATGCCCAGCGAACGTATATAGTCTGGGTCGAACAAAACTACTGGCAAAGTATTGCACCTCTGACTACCCCTTCGAGGATATAGGCGTGACAATGTATGTATTATTTACGATTAAATGTAGGAGTTATTTTTCAGAAATGAATAAACGTGTCGTATAAAAGAACTGTAACACGAAGTCCATACATATTGTGATGCATTAGTTGTAATACCCAGTTATTTCCTTAATGGCAATAGAAATGTATGCTATTATCAGTTTTACAGACGAGCCTAACCTTCTAACTTTTTATTACGTTTTAAGTGAAAAGTAATGTTGCTTGATGTTTTTACTACCACACCACAGAGAATAAAGACTACGGTGTATAATTATTACTGTGTTTTTCATCATAAGTTTAATGAGACTGTTAGGCATAACCCTTTGAAGTGTTGTGTTGCGTGTCATTATGAGGACAAACTCATAAAATTTAGATTTTAAAGCTCTCTGCCCACAAAAATATTGAATTATTCATTGACTAGTGGCTTCACGCGGTTTCACACGTGTGGTACTCGTTCCGATGGGAATGACGGGATAAAAATTAGCCCATGTCCGTTCTCAGGCTCTAGACTATCGGTGTTCCAAAATTCCATTAAATCAATTCAGTGGTTTTGACGTGAAAGCGAGACTGACAGAGTTTCTTTCACATTTACAATATTAGTATGGATTAGGATACTATAACAAATATAATCTAACCCTAAGTAGTAAGTTGCTGGATCATTTTACTGTTTGTCAACATGGAATTTAGACATTATTCTACATTAAATAATTCAAAACTTTAATAATACTCATATCTTAGATATATACAAAATAATGAGCATTTATTTTTACCATGCCAACCGGTTACATTTGGGAAACAATCTGACATTTTGCTAATTAAGAGATACCCCTTATTAACAAGTAGATCCTGTACTTATCTCGTTGTCAAAACCTATCCGTAAGAAGAAAATTTAAAACTTCAGAATATTGAGAACAAGGCTTTTGTTTCTCATTGTACGATTATATATTGATACAAACCGTACTCACGTGGAAAGCATTTTTAGTATTCAATTCAAAGTATTCAAATTGTTCTAATTTAGTAGTAGGTGTCCAGCAGTGGACGTCTATAGTTTGATGGATGGATGGAGTAGTGAGTGCCTCCAGTGCATTGGGATCAAACCCACGCTGCGCCAATTTACTTGAACGCGGCGGTGGGCGGCCGGCACTGCTGCGCGCGCGGTGTCGCCTGCTGCGGGAGGCACCACTCACCAGAGCCATTCACACTATTATCGGCTTGACTGACAAGTTAGATCTTTTCGGGGAATTCACCAGAATAGCATTATATACCTTACGTTATAAGAAAGTCCAGGTTATGGTCTTAGTGTATTTATTGGAGACAATATTTTATACAGTCTTCTACCACAATAGAGGTTCATTGTTGTGTTATTGGGCTAAAGAAAGTCATCACTTAACTATTGTATTAGACTTGGTTCCAGTTAAAATAGTTTTAAGTTGGAGGATATAAATAAATAAAATTATAGATGTTTCTATAAACAAATCGAAACTCAATTCTTCGGTGTATCTATAAATACCTGTCTAAATATTAAAACATCAATATTAACTAAATGATTTGCTTGTAAGTTGATAAGGAGAATAATAAACACGTCTACGTGTATCCAGTTTACTGTATCAGAAAAAATATGTTTTTACTAAAGCTCTTACATTTAGAGCTTTTGCAATTTGATTTTTCTTTGAGTTTAAAGTAATTTATAAAACCGGATTATTAATTCATACTCGTAATTAGTTTACATTTAAGTTCACGTATAATACAGTATTTATTTCTTCAATTAAATAAATTATTAATAAGATTAACAAATTGAAACTATCCAATTTTCAAATGGGGACTGGCCTTCATTTAATCTTTATCCATGGTCGAAAACACACATAAATAAATTTAAAATAATAATAATAATTATTATAAATATTGAAAATGTTAATGACATTCATAAGCATGCTCTAAGACGCATCTAAATTGAATTAATGCTTTTGATTTTTTTTTTATTTTACATTCTATAACCCTTTATTTCATCTTTTCCCCATTTTATTTTGTAAGTACATTTTATTCACAGCAAAAGTTATAAAACTTGCAGTGAACTTCACTGTTCGTTCACCGTTTAAAGCTCCATTTTTCTAAGTAAATTATGGAAGCGGAAGCCTTCACACGGGCACACGGGAACGGAGCGAAGATTTTATATTGCAAAATATATCATTTATTACAAAATAATCATGCTTATACCCCGGAGGGATAGGCAGAGATTTTCGCCTGGCATGTTTAAAGGACGTTTCAGATTTATCCGTCAAAATTTCGATAAAATTTGATGTACGAGCCGGCGCCAGCAGTGAAACATCTCGTGTAAAAATGGTTTCATTGGTGGACTGGCCTAGCGCTGGACACGCGCCCGCGTTTACAATTACATCGCTTTACGTCAAAATGTATGGAAATCTCGCCGCGCGAGCGCGTATATTCTGAAACCATACTAAGTTCCAAATCCCTAAGTAGCATAGGGCTACCCTGTGGCCATGCACCAGTCACAGTATAAGGAAAATTATGACTGTCATCGTAACATACCTACATCCTGCTGCTTGAACAGCCTTACTTGCATAAAAGGATCATATGAGGCAGTGCCATCAAGCTAGACCAATGAGGGTTGGTAGACAGATGGCTGAAATAGCAACTGACTTGTCTTACTAACTAACATGCCTTTCGAAACATGACTTCACTGTGTAATTAATTATGAATTATGTTCGATTTAAATGTTGAAATAGGTAGGTACAAGCAAAGACAATAACGGAAAGGGGCACGTATAAGTATACTTGGCAATTCGTGTAGCGCTTTCTTAAATATGTAAGTCACCAAATGCTTGACATAAATGATATATTGTTACAAGAATACGTGGCGTCCACGTTGATTAAATTATGTAGTTTAGTGAATGGTTTACGAGAGCGGAACCCACGTGGCGGTAGTAATAAATATTTTACCGAACACGAACATGCCAGACAGTCGTGAACGCCAACAAAGTTTGCTATAATGTTGGAAATTATCTCAATTCACATTAATAACGTACATTAGTATTTTATTTGTAATTTTCTTTCTGGTGTACGCAATAAAGAGTTTTATTATTATTATTAAGTAGTCTCGTGTTGGCCCGGGACGCAAAAAGAATGTGCCAACTGCTTTTCTTGCCACGCATGTCGTAAAAGGCGACTAAGGGCGTATTGGGTACTGGGTCTGTGATTGTGTAGGCGATGAGCTAGCCACTTGTTACTACTTTTTCACGATTTTCCATCTGACGAAATCCAAATTTTGTATAGCTAAAAGTGGTCTTAAGGAACACAGTGCTCCTTGGACTCTGCCGACCCCTTTGGGAATTACAGGCATGATGGTATGTATGTATTAAGTAGCTCTCGGTAATATGACTTTCCTTATTTGGAGGTTCTCTCCCGTTTTATACACACGTGTGCAACAATGTTAATGAATTTGAGAAAAAAGTATTAATAGACGACCATAAAATAGCTTTAAATTGTCTATTTTTGCCTGTAATCAGATTTTCCTTCTTTGTGGTTTTCAATAATAATATAGAAACTCCGTAGTTTCTAGTGATATTAGTACTATGTTACTAGAAATAGAAACTCCGTAGTGATATTTCGTCGTTGCGCCTGACAGATTCCATATGTGATATTCACAAGGTTTTGGAAAACAATAAAAAACGTGTTATTAAAATAAGGAACAGATATTATCTGTTCCTTATTTTAATAACATGTTTTTTTATAACAATAACAATAACAGATATTATCTGTTCCTTATTTTAATAACATGTTTTTTATTGTTTCCCAAAACCTTGTGAATATCACATATGGAATTTGTCAGGCGCAACGACGATTTGTACTTTTAGATATTTTAATAAAAATTATTATTTATTGCTTTGAAAAAAGAGTTTAAACTTTGTTGCACTTTTAACCAGTGCACTGATTGGATTACGGCCCACCAATCATGTCACTATCACATACGAACATTATTAATGATTCATAGTGAAATTCTATTTGGATGAATGTTGTCCATAGTGGTAAAGCAATTTTATGGTTGACTACACTTTTTTAAGCTCACCTTACACTGCGGTAAGTGTCTCCCTCTATTGAATGGGGGCTTAAGCATCACGCGAATTGTGTTTGTAATAAAATGATTTGATTAAATATTTACATCTTCATTTTCTCATTTCATTCAAAATACAATAGTGGATAAAAGGACTAGAAAGAAGATGAGTTAAACAAGAATATATTTCAATGCTTGCTTTATTTTAGTTGAAGTAAAAAATATTTTATAATTTTATTCTTTGCTATAGTATTACAAGTAATCCCTTTATTAGACGTAATCCCCTTACGTTACAGATCATAATTCTTTACGCTTTTAATTTTGCTAAGCCTTACTTGAAAGCATAAACCAAGTAAAAACGTTCGCAATATTGCTTTATTACAAAAAAATATATATTACAAAAATTTTTGTTCAGGCTCAGTGTTATAGTTTTATGGAGGTCTGCACATTTTGTCACAATCCTCTTCGTCTTGCTGTTTCAAGAAAAATCTTGCAGAACAGAAGAAATAGCATTAAATAGCAAGAATCTTTGTTAATAGCAGATATTTTTATTTATTTAATCAAAATATCCTATCGTTGTTTAGTACGAAATGAAATTACTGTAAAACAGTTTCTTAATTATATAAAAAGCGTGATGTTAATTGGGCCAATTAAGCTGTAATTTGAAGCGAGTTGTTGTGACGCAGACAAAGAGAGTCAATCTAGCCTTTGTGAAGTGATTATAAACAGGTACCTACAGAAAATTATTATAATTACAAAGAGGGAGGCTCAGAAAATTAATAAAAGAGATGACCAATCTGTAAGGGTAACTGTAACTATGTGCTTTTCAATCAAATCAAAGAGTTAGGTAAGTACCGGATTATATCACAAGCCTTGTCAATATCAGCTTGTCACAATTTAAATGAAAACTACTATACTAAGATGGTTGGGTAGGTACATACATATGTTTTATCTGAACTGTTATTTCAAGGCTTAAGCAATGAATATATTGTTTTTTACTATTGAGGTAACTATTAAGAAAAATATTAATAAAGAATATAGAATATTATATGGTAGAATATTTATATGTGTTTATCTATTAAATATATTTATCCGTCATCTAGTATCCGTAACACAAGCAGCATTAGTTGCTTAAAATGGGGCTAGTTGATAGGTGTGAATGGCTGAAGAAATTAATTTATTTTATTTAACTATTATTACTACGGATCAAATAATCGTAGTTTAGTGTTGAAGCCTAGCATTTAACCCATTTACACAACACTTGAATGGTAACTTTACAAGTTTTGTAGAAAACAATAGTAAATAATGAATCACGTAACTTTTTTTGTTACTCTTGATAAGATAGAAACTAAATAGATGTTGTGTTAAAAAGAATAGTTATTTATTATACAAGAGTGGAAAGTTCCTTTTTAACCGCGTGCTCGATTTGGATGACCGAGCAAGCGAAGGATTCTTAAGTTGAATCACGAGCGCAGCGAGTGATTCTAAATTAGAATCCTGAGCGTCAGCGAGGGAAACAAACGAGCACAAGGTGAAAAATCTTTCCACTCGAGTGCAATACGTAACTTTTCATCCCACCTCAGCGAGGAAATGACAAAATGAAAAAGAAAACAATTTATAATGACAAAATATTTTTTCACAATTTAAAAAGTTCTAATCATAAATTTGGCACCATAGAGGTTACATTAAATAGGTTTAATGACGTTTTGAATTTACAATTATATTGAGTACTCATTATATGTGATGTTCTAAATTCAAATCTACTTTGCCGCTCAAGCGAATAAAATAGAATTTTCCAGCCAGATTTCGAAGCGCAAAATTACACTTTCCGAGGTGGTGGGATGAAAAATACTTTTGTACTCTCTGTTTTATCTATCTTTCAGCCTATTGTCGTCCACTGCTGGACATAGGCCACCCCCAATGATCTCCACAACGACCGGTCCAGCGCCGCCCGCATCCAGCGGCTTCCTGGGACCTACACCAGATCATCGGTCCACTTCGTGGGGGGCCTCCCTACGTTGCGCCTCCCAGTACGTGGTCGCCACTCGAGAACCTTTCCGCCCAAACGGCCGTCAGTTCTATCACCTTAGTTATCTATCACTTCATTATTCTATCTTTGTTTCGTATGATTTTTAATAAAATCCCAAAAAATACAATTCTATTTTGTATCTGATATTTTTACTTTTATATAATTATCATCAAAAGTAATCACCAAGTTCGCCAACAATATGTTTCTATTAGTGTTTAGATTATATTAACAGGTAAGTATTTAATAAATATACAATGGGAGTATAGAATAAAGCTTTAAAAGCCCGCATGACATATAGTAATAAATGAATTTATGTGAGAAGCAAAAACTCCAATGAAGACAAATTACGTACGATATATTTAAAAATGCTGAAATTGCTGAATTGCTATTTGAAATTGCCGTGCCCTTGCAGGGTCATTATTTGCGTCTTTTGTATATTTTCCCTTCATCTTTGTAACAACATTGTGCGGTAGAGATCGTTGACGCTAACTTTTTAAAATAAATCAAAATTTTTTGAAAGCGTTTACTCCAGATATCTTGCGCTTACTCAGACTTTGCAGATATCCTGACAAAAGCATATCTTAATATTATTGAATAAGATAGTATCAATGGCAATAAAATATTAAAAGAAATGTCATGTAGTATAATTACAGTAACTTTAAAAGTTAGTTTGTTGTCCTGCCATCCGGACATTTCCAGGTCCACTTACTTGGGACAGATCTTCGCCCTCCCGGAAATAGAGCAGGTTACCAGATTTAAGGATTACCGTGTCCTCGCCCTCTCTGCGGACTTCGGATAATACTAACATACTCCAGCGAATCCTGTTTAACTCTTCTTCTAATTCTAGCAACTTCTCCTCGGTCCGCAGTGTGCGCGCGTTGTATGTCCAAAGGGCCAAGGACAAGGCCAAACCCAAGGTCGTTTGACAGAGAATCGGGGATTCTTAGCACCCTGGTCCCGGTACCTCGCCGACTCCCGTCACAGTCGGCACGGCCACCGGTACCGCCCGACCCTGGGTCAATAATTTGAGGGGATTTGGGCCGTCTCCCACCACGCTGGCCCAGTGCGGGTTGGTGGGGAGCGTCAGAGCCTCGTCTGCTGATCGGCAGGGCACCAAGTCCAGGTGAGGTTGACTTGAGTCCTGAAGATGTTATTTGGACACCTTACCCTGACTGAGAATAATATTTATCGGTGGAAATTACAGAAAACAAAAAGTAACTAACGTATGTACCGATATTTTGTATTCCACATGATTAAATAATTCTACGTTCATTAAATTAAGTTTCAGTTTGTGGGTATTTCAAGCTAGCTTAAACTTTCAGAACTTTAAGCCCATTGCGTAACAGAATGGCTTTAGAACAGTGTAGCTATACGTAAAGGTACGCCGTAGTATGTCGGCTTAGGTTAAGCCTGATGCTTAAGAAAATGGCTACCCGAGCCGATACTAATACTTAGTATCAAAGTTTTAAGCGCCCTTCCTTTATAGCTTCACGAACAAGCTATCTTGTGAGCAGAATATCATCCAATAGGATGGCTTCATTCGATAAGGCTAAAATAACACAAATAACATGAGCAAAAATGATTGACCCGGGACTAATACAAACATACCCAAACTAAAAGCACAGCCAGCCAGCCAGCAAATAAAAGCACAGCGTTTTGTAATAACATATTCTTATAAACATTCATACATACATACAATCACGGCTATTATCCCCTAAGGGTTAGTCGGAGACAAAGCAAAAGCACCGCAGAAGCAGTTCACTGCCATCCGCGCTTCACCAAGCAGTGACTGCAGTCAGCATGACAGGTGGTGAGCCCGTCGCCGCTATAGGCTATTGGATGTTGTGCAGTTCTAAGTCCATTCGCCAGTCGCCTTTTACGACACCCACGGGAAGAGATGGGTTGGTAGTATTCTTTTAATGAGCCCCTATCCTTCGGCTCAATATATTATATACATACATATATAGAATATATTACGACCAAAAAACGTGAGCGGTGGCATGCATGGGCCTATAGGGGTGGCCTATGTCCAGCAGTGGACAGGAGTAGGCTGATGATGATAATTATAGTATATATTCTTTAGCGCGACTCTGTCTACTTCTCAGCATTTCTCATAGAGCAGGTGGGTTGACAGATATTTTTAATAGAAGTAAGCCTACCTTTTTGTTTTATGTATTGGCTGTTGTAATTTTCTTGTTGTACTTACATACAAACATCAAGTTTTTACTTCAAAGTAATTTGAAATTTATTAAAAATACAAATGAAACAAAAATTATCAAAAATTTATCAGCCTCTACAATTGTGTATTTTCTACGCTAAAAAATTATTCGCTTAGATGGTGCCGGTATGAAATCATGAATAGGTTTATGAAATCAGAAAAACGTCCTTTCTTTCAGCCTTCTCAACCCTTCGCAGGACCAATGGTTCCAAAACTGAATTTCGGGAATCGAGTTAGCTGCCGGACCCTAACTTCTATAATAATATTGTAAGACATAAAATTTGAATTTTTGATATAATTTTCATCGTTTCTTAAAGATTAAAAGCCAGGCTGGATTTTATTAATAAATTACCATTCTCACATTTTTATTTTTCTACTCAAATATAAAGTAAAATAAAAAGTTGTCATTTTACAAATAGATCATTTATGAGATGACATTAAGAGAAGTTGACCGAATGCGAAGTTGTCATTATGAGAAGTGGACATTTCGAGAAGTTGTCTTTTTGCGAAGTTCTAAGAAGTTGACGTTATAAGAAATTTGTATTTTTGTCCGGTTGACATTATGAGAAGTTGACATTATGAGCTGAAACCAATAAAATCATCGTTTTCTTTTTTGAATAAACGGAAATCGCCTATGAAAATTTTCTATATAGAAACTCACCTTTGGATATTATGTTCCACATAAAATTAACAAGGAATATTGAAAATTACCCATGAATTCTGGAAATAAATTACTTTTAGTAATATTGCTAAAAGTGTCTATTTTAGACCACCTGGTAGGACGCACTTAGTTAACATTAATATGTTCACTTCACTACATTAACTGATTGAGAGTCCAAAATTAATCAGTTTTCGGCAATACTTTCAGTACCTAGCTACTTTATAGGTGACTTCTGTCACGATGTCTCTATGATAAACGATTAGAAGCTCCTGAGTCCTTATTGTTAATATTATTTTATTATCATAATAATAATGTGTTTATCGGTTACTCCAATGAATCAGGGACGCCTTTTTCTGTGAGTTTGGTAGCGTAGTGGTAAGTACGCTTTGGTTTGCGATACCGTAAACAAAGCTATGGTCAGACCATGGATGGGTGACCAAGACTTTGTAATCTAGAACTCTTCCGTACTTCTAACAGCACGATAAGCCGCTGTTCCTGGTAGCTATTGCGACCGTTTCTACCCACCAACCCGCATTGGACCAGCGTGGTGGTGTTACGGCATACTCCTAATGTGTTTCCTCATGAGGAAGGCCTGTGCCCAGCAGTGGGATGTATACAGGCTGTGGACTCTTGTTCAGATAACACAATCTTTACAAAGTTTTCTTTGGCCTAAGCTTACTGGTATAAACGGATTTTTTTCTGCTCATCTCGGTTTAGTTTTCTTAAGAATATAACGACAACAGCAGTCCCGGTAGTAATTACGGAAACTGTTAGTCTCGCATAAGCCTGTGTTATTTCAAGCAAAACAAATACGGAAATACGGCGTTTCTCAAGGTTCTTTTTATGTTTCTATTCTAATTCAGGTTCGGTAAATACACGCACTAGTATTTCTTTAGATACATACATTGATAATTTAGTTTGTCTTAAAAATATGGTGATTTTAAATTCCACATAACGCGTTCTTACAAGTTATTAAAATTAGTTTTACTGTGAGTCCCAATTCTATGTGTACGAAGATGAGGGTAAAATAAAAACTAGTCCTGACGTATGGATGTATCTAAAGAATAACAAAATTATTCTTCATTCAAACTAAATTTAATTCAGTGATCAGCAAAGCCATCGAGAAAGCATTAAGGAGTATCAAAGGCTCATTCCCTACGGTATCAACATGCGCGCTCAAGGTACTACTAGCCTCTATTGGCAATGCTAACCACTTACTCGGTACGCGTGCTATTTTGCCAACCTTGCCGTATGAAAAAAGTATTACGTTTCCATATACTCGTAGCTTCTAACACAAACAGCAATTTTCGATGTCGATTATACCCGTGCACTTAAGATAGCATCGCCTAAAATGTCTGGCTTCTTATTAATGCAAATTATGATTTTTTTCGATCGCTCGCGGGCGTGACCTTATACTTGACATCAGTAGTAGTCGAGGAAGCCTTTACGCGCGCAAGGCCACGGCCTTAAGTCCCTCACACAGCTTCGGCCTTCCCATATCAATCAAGGTGAGGCGAAGCGGAAATAATAGCAACTCACACGCAACCCCCCCATTTACCTTATGTAAGATTTTGTTTTGTTATACGAATTGTGTTGCTTTATTTTGGCAACCGATTTCAGATATATTCTGAATTATGTTGCACAACGTGTTTTACGTTCTTTGAGTCTACGGGCTCTATCAAGCGAGATTTTTGTGAAACGCACTCAAATTATTCTTAAGAAGAAAATGCGTTGAAATTGAATTAGGTTTTATTGAGTTTCTTACAAAGATAACTTGGTTAGAACTTTTTATGAAATGGAAAGGACTTTGTTGTTCCAAAGTTTGTCTTACAACTATAATCGTCTCGGTGCTAATAAGAAGCGGTTTCTATTTGTTGTTCCCTGACAATCCTGAGCTTTGTCCACAAGTCCTCTCATAATTGTGTCTCATTGTCCGCTCAACAATACTGCCGCTTGTTCCAGTCATATCCAAGTTTTCAAAAACCAAGATCTTTCTTTGCAGCCATAATTTCAGATTTTTCTTATTACCTTTACAGTTCCATGTTGTACTAACGTTGCGATCAGTCGCCTGAAGTAGAAATAAATCTTAACTGAAGTTTGTGTAAGGCTGCTTAAAGTTGTGTTGTTTGTTTTAAGAGTTTTTGTATAGGAATACTATCAATAATACCCAGGTTTCTTTTTATAACTTATTATGTATATTTCTTATATATATAACACCCCTCTTTTTGCGTCGGGGGTAAATTATAGCTATTACTTATGTATTTATTGTGTTTTTTCATCTGACCAAACCCAATTTTTGTATGGCTAAATGTGGTCTTAAGGAACACAGTGCTCCTTGGACTCTGCCTACCCCTTCGGGGATTACAGGCGTGATTTTATGTATATATGTATTTATTGATATAAAACCAAACTGAATAGCTCTCTTCGCAGTTGCAAGCGCAACTGACATTCCCCCGAAGCTCGTAGATAATGTAGCTACGCCGTAGCTATGTAGCCCAATCTCGTAGCGTGTTGGGTGAGTGACGCCGAGCAAGTTCCCGCCAGGCAGTCATTAGGCCGCTCGCAGTCAGCTGACAGTTCGGTAATGAGTTCCAGAGCTAAAACAAAAACTTCCACTCCGTCCACAGACGTTCGGCAATAATGCTCTGTCAGTTCAAGCAATACTTCTGAATACTTTTTGGTGGCTTGTTTACTGGAATATTAATTATGTTTAATTTTTGAGTTGAGAAGCTTAACTTTTTTTTTGAGGCAGCGATAGTCGATTTTTTAAGAGCACTAGTCGTGCAAGAGGTCTCCGTATCGATCCACGACGCCAGTACGGTTACTTTTGAACAATAAGCGTCTTGACTCCCTTGTAATAGAGGTCATTTACTATGAAAAGTGTATACATGTCCATGCTCACGACTGTACATAGGTTAAAAAAATCTTGTGTACAGTTTATCGCGAATTTCATCCCATAAAGATCACCCCTGTTATATGAGGAATAATACATATCAGGTGAACTGTGGGTATACACCCCTGCCTAACCCTTCGGGGATAGACGCAGGGATATGACGCAGGGATATAACATATTTTTCCGTTCATTAGATGAATGACCAAATTGAATTCAATATCACATGCCCGCTGTATAAGTGACAGTATCAGTTGACGATGACACTACGCGTTTAAAAGCAAAATATGAAAACGTTTGTCAGTGAAGAATCGGCTTTAAGGCTTGATAAGAATGGAGGTTCTCTGAATAGAACAACTTTTAAATAGACGTGAAAAGAAAACAAAAGAATGATTTTTTTCAGAAAAATCATTCTTTTGTTTTCTTTTTATAATCTATTTCATAAAAAAATAATAGAACAAGCGCTAAAGGAAGTCGAGTGTGCAAAATATGAGGACCGCAATCTGAAAATAATTTTGAACTCGGAAAAGCTTGTAGATTATGATTCTGAATGTTGCTAGGAGATTTCCTGGTCCATTTTTTTCAGTCGTCTTTTTACATCCCCCTGACTTGGTTTTAACCTTTCTATGTACAGACATTCGACCTCTACAGTTTTATTATATATATATAGAGGTTCGGTGGGTCATATATGTATATACAAATAGTCGTGATTCGTGACCTACCGGTCGGATCCCTGTCGGGACTTGAATTTTGTTTGAGCCTAGAACCTCAAGGCCGAGTACACCTTGTCACCGAATAAAAATATGCCCACGTTCCAAAAAAAAATCCGTCTGTCCGTCGTCAAAAATTGTAATTTTCTCTTGTTAGTACTTACTCGATTATTGAGTTTCAGCGATTCTTATTACTTATTCATGTTCAGATTTTCTCTTAAATTCTGTTAAAATTTCCGATCCGGCTTTAATGCCTAGCGCATTTGCATGGTAAGCCACAATTAATTAACAAATATATTATTATTATGTGATAAGTTAATATGAATGTGTTTATTCATTTATCCTCCACATTCCTCCACATTCATGGATTTTTGGTGGAAAGTTTTATCTTTGATTATTGTATAAAAAAAATCAAAATGACTTATCAACCTATTACCACCAGTTGCTAAGCAGATGAATCTAATTGCAATGGAAGCTAGCGCAACAGAAAGAGCAGGCCTATTCACCGCTCTACCTTCTTCCTCTACCTCTACCGTACTCACAAACCAGGGACTACAGAACGCGTATAACTTATGTTTAATATAGAATTACTCTGAACGCACTAAGATTTGAAAACTAGGTGCCTTTCACCCAGTTGCAGAAACGAACTTTAAAATTTAATGTCAGCATTATCTCTAATGCTCCATTAAATTTATTTATTGAAGTGTCAAAAGACAACCTTAGCGTAGTTTTACGTTGCACAAAACGACATTAGCACCCTGTCAATGCTAAAGAGACGTTTAGCTAGAACTATTTTGTGTGACAACCTTAACTTTAATGCACTTTAAAGTTTTAATGTGTCATTAACAAATGTCGTCCTTAAAAATCTTTGTGCAACTGAGTGTTAGTAACTTTTATTCAGCTCACTCAAAACGTGGGGGCGCATCTTTCATCCTTACACTTGCGATCTATGCATCCATTATAATAAGGGGATTTTAATGGAACACATGGCATGCATTAATCGTACACGTTTTGAGTGACCCCTCATTATTATTTTGCTCTTTTTAAACACACACACACACACGCACGCACACACATATTATCCCGCGTCTTCCCTTAAGGAGAAGGCAGAGGTGATTATAACCCACATTTCGCCAGATATGTTAGGTCCCCATAGGTGTTTCAACACCAATCAATAGATGGCGCTGTCCGTAGTGATCAATCTCCATACAAAATTTCAACCTGAACGTCGTAGAAAGTTGAAAGTAGTTTCAAGTTGCCTTGGCACCGGGTTCTGAACTATTCCCAAGTTTTAGCCCGATAGCTAATCCGGAAGTGCCTCAAAATTGAGTTACAAAAATCCAACCGGACAAACAAAGAGACAAAGAGATAAAAAGGCAAACATGAAAGTGAGTTAATAAAAACGTGTATATCATTATATTTATGTCTGAAATTATCGAAATATTATAAAGTAGTAAAGTACTTTTTTGAGAATTTAACACAAAATGGTTATTTGATAGGCAAAGTAAGTTATATAACCCTTAAAGTTTCAAAGACTCAATAGCGGTAAATTCAATACAAGAATTATATATTCTGCTGGGAAAACGTTTCAGCTAAAATAATAACGATACTTATTCAGTTTCAGAGGGTCGACAAAAGAATAATGACCTTGTACGTGACGCCATTGTGAAATTATTCTAAAACAAAAATGATCCCCACTCCCCAGCATTTTTATTGCGAATCTACTTAGTATCCGTAACGGCGAATTCATTATGTTAAATTTAATTAACTATAATTAATGAGAGTTAATGATGATATAAATTAATCAAATTATAATTAAAGCCGGTTTCGGGTAGAGCGATTATACCTTTATAGAGAGAAAGTCAGCTTGAATGTAGGGCGTCTTGTAGGAAATTTAAATCGAGACTTAAAACTGGATTTGGTAATTTTTTGACAATTCTAGTATGGCTAAAATGCCAAAAAATGACTGAATCTAGTTTTAAATCTCGATTTAAATTTCCTGCAAGAGTCCCTTAATGTTAAGTACATTGAGATGATGACGATTTTCAGACGGTATAAGGTGAAGTAATACTAATTTTAATGGAATTAAGTTTAATATGTGGTACAGAGAAGTATCCATAATCATGTATGCATAACCTTTGCTGCAAAAGGCTGCAAACTTAATATGAAAAGTGTTATGTAACTTTTTTGTATGGCATATGGAATAAACAATGCTAAGCATAGGTATATTTAACTTAACTAGGGTATACAACATCGCTACCGTAAGCAAGACGTACAATGTTTTTCAGGCTCTGGGTAATAAAACAAAGCTATGTAACGTCCTGCGTAATTAACTAATTTAAAGGGATGACAGAATGACGACGTGTCGCTTTATACCATAATAAACCTTATCACGTATCCGTAGAGTGGAAAATTTGTGGGAAACGTTGCATATGGCATAGGATGGCATGTCCGCCCTCGGCACGATCCATCACGGCTAACGAGGGCTGGTTACTTGACACACGCTGCCAAATCTTTCTTGTATTCCTCATGTACTCCTCGTCAATTTACATTTGACATTTTCATTTATTAACACTATCGCATTACTGTGAAATTGTGACCTTTAAGCTATATTTGTGCTATTATCGTTACTTTTTACTCGAAAAATGAAGAGATAACACCACGCCGTTTTTGTTATAAAGTAATTTTACATCATCGTAGAATTTTTCTTATCGCTGTAAAGGAAAATGGCTCCATCCAATTTAATTTTGTTGGACGTAAAAAGGTTACGGGTTTTAAAATATTATGGTGCAGGTGTTGGGAAAATAGAAATTAATTTTGGCGTCCGTATTTTAAGTAACTTTTAAAATACGTTATGAACTATGTAACGCAACTTGGATGGGTCAGAGACAATGAGTGTTAAATCAAGAAATCGAATCTCTTATCTGTGTTATGAAAACAGCATATTGTAATAAATATTTTATTTGAATTTCTATATTAGAGAGAGTCCAAGGACCACCGTGTTCCTTAAGACCACATTTGGCCATACAAAAATTGTGAAAGAGTAGTAATAAGTGGCTAGCTCATCGCCTACACAATCACAGACCCAGTACCCAATACGCCTTTAGTCGCTTTTTACATGCTAGGAAAGAAAAGCAGATAGTACATTCTTTTGGTGTCCCGGACCAACACGGGACTGATTTATGTATAAAGTATATTTATCAATTACCAGTAGGTAACCATAACATCCGCGTAAGCTGTGTAATTTGAGCAAAATGTACGATGTTATTTAAGAACGCTATGTAACGAAGTGATTTTATGTGTAACGTAAAATAGAGTTGGCACAAAATGATTTTTATATATAAGCCTACCTTGTGGATTTATTCTTATGAGTGAGAGTCAGTGCGGGTTGCGGGGGAACGTCAAAGCCGTCGTCTGTTAATTGGCTGGGTAATATGTAAGGGTGGGGTTGACTTGGAACCCGTACGGTTTTCTGCCCTGCCCCCTTATTCTAAACTGTCGGAAACTAATCGAATCACGGAATCTCTATTGCTGTCACTTTTTATTGCGGTGAATTCAAGCGAGACGGGACGTGACTTTCCGAATCGAATCCGTGATCCGACAGTTTAGAATAAGGAGCCTGGACCCTTAAGCGATTTCAATGATCAATTATCAATACTTTATTGCATTTCAGTATGGATAGGTTTTACAAAATATAAAATAAGATCACTTTGAACCCTGGGCACAACAACAATGGAGAGGTGGAACGTTTTATATGAACTTAAATTTAATGTTATGCTTAAAATTATTTATTATGTAATTATAATTATTGATATTATATTGTAGCGTAAGTAGGTACTATATTTAATGTAATTTATTTACGGCAGAATTAGAATAGAATAGAATATCTTTATTTTGCTTAATCATGAGTATGCAGTACAGCAGGTCTTACACAATAAGAAATGTCCGTTACATGTTCTCGCCATTAAATAGCATGCAAACATACTTTTATCAATTATTACTACAATAACACATCAAATAGTCATTAAAATTAAAATTGTCAATATTAGTCACAAAAAAAATCACAACAATAAAAAATAAAACAAATAAATAATCAATGTTATTAAAACTAACGTCATTAAAATTTATTCTGGTCAAATTGTAAAATTACTTAATTAATGGTTAATTACTTGATTTAATCACCATTAGTACATTAAATTACTCGTAAGATATTAATTCCTAATAATATCTGCCGTCAACGTGTATAATTATTTCCCATTTAAAAAATCAATGATATTGTAATAGCATTTTTCTATTAAAAAGTCCTGAAGTCTTTTTTTAAATAAGGTTACATTTAATTCCTTTAAGTTATTGGGAATCGTGTTGAATATAATTGGTCCTATTACAAAAATACTCTTAAGCATCAATGCCGTTTGGGCTCGTGGTAAACGAAGCCTATTTTCATGACGTTGATTCCGATTACTTAATAACTTCATCATTTAAATAATCTTTGTTCGATTGCTATTAGAATTCCACAGCGGCAACGGGGACTTGTAAAAAGATCGACGTGAAGGTAATAATCAGTAGACAGAATAACAAGTCTTATGTCGTAATTCGAATGCGTGCCGTGCGATGCCATCTCACAATAATAGGTTTAGGTACACAAATTGAAAGTTTCTATCATCTTCGGATGTCAATGTGTGCGCCTTGTTATAGGATTATTGGTCTTCAGATGCTTTTAAACAAGTATAGTTTCTAATAAAGAATCAATGTATATATATATTTTTTAAGGACATTCACGCTTATTAAAATTTGGGCGAATCGGTGAACACTCATAAAAAAAACAAATATAATAAAAATATATAAATTTGAAGAGGGAACAGGATGAATGTTATAAAATCATCCGATTCACATTGACATGAACTTGCTTGGTCACATTCCCGACAAATGACCATTTATTTTCAGTTATGCAATTAATCGAAGTAGTATTATCTTACAATCAAAACCGAATAAGTTAAAATAAAACTGCACAAACCTCCGCCGTCTTCTCGGTCTTGGACCTCCAACTATATTTATTTTAGGATAGCGTGGAGATCCCAGACCTCGATAAATACTGGACCGCCTGATGAAGTTGCAGCTGCCTCCTTGCAAGAACACCGGACACTGCGGGAACCACTACACTAGCCACACTTACTAAATCGATATTTCTCGAGAGAACACAATATCAACTCCGAATCATCAGCTGACCTCTCCGGCGAAACCGCGCAATTCATCTCGCCCGTAGATACTAATTTTGTGCGATCCGAATAATCGTCCTGCAAATGCCTTGAAATTTCCTAAATAGCTTTATTCAGGAAATTTCAAGTCATTTGCACGATTTCGAACGACTTTTTACAGTTAACCAATAATTTTAAATTTTCTGAAATATTCAGATAGATTTTTCCATATACCTCCCTAATTTAATGTACACAAATATTTCCTATTCCTATTCCTATGGAAGCTTATAAGAGTTTATTTTTATTTTATTATTGTGCATTCTCATAATAACAAATCCAATATGTCGTTTCTAAAACAATTGTGATAATAATAAGTAGGAAATAGGCTTTAAAATTGTGTCAAATCTTATTTAAAATAATTATCGACAGACATTCAAAATTAACAGTCACCTGCGCCTGCTCGTAAACTTACTTTTAGGCGATTCTAACACAGCGCCGCCGCACGAAGGAGCATCGTGCGTGGATACATGTTCTAACGCGCGTTCTTGCGGGTGCGTCGATCGCTTCATTTAATACAAATAGTTCTAAAATCACGCCCGAATCGGTGTGCCAAACCTTGTGTCTATCTCTCACTGTGTTTGTTTTTTATACAAAACGATATACCTACTTTCGTACAACGTTAGAGCATGCACGACGCGCAGTGTGAGAATCGCCTTAATCTTCAGTCACGCTAATCAGACGCATTATAAAATAAGAACCACATTTCTTTCTATAAGGAAATTGACAGTTTTTTTTTACTCAAAACACTCATGCCTTCTCATGTTTTGCATGCGAAATTTCAGCTTAATCGGTAACTGGGAAGTGGATGAAATTTATAACAATATTTGATTACAGATAACAGGCAGGTAAAACTAAATAAAAGCTTATAAAAAGCAACATACATCTTACATGGACCAGAAGAAGTATCTAATACATTTAATCAGTACCTATATACCTAATATCAATGTACCGAAATACAATTGTTTTTCCATTACTTTCGTGGAATTGATACAATTTCATCAAATTGAGTCTCACAATGAAGTTATGTTATCCATAATGTATCAGAGATGGATTTTGTACGTAATTCAATTTGCAATGTCGTTTTGTTGAATTATATTTTTTGCTATATGCTGCCTCTAGTTTACAGCGCTTGCTTGTAACTAACTCATATTGTAAGTAACTTGTAAGGCATTTCCTTAGAATTTATATGAAATTTTCGTGCGCTTTCCAGGTGATCTTCGATGTATTCTAATGCGATTTTGATAGAATTGCCATTAGTTTGTAAGGGGTTGCGATGAGAAGTCCTCCTTCAAGCGATAAGATTTCATGTTCAGGGATTTTTCATATAATTTTAAAGCATTGGAAATTTCATTAGATTCGCTTCCACTTCTCATGTAATTTTATAAGATTTTATGGATCATGGTCAAGTCCATTTATCATCAGGTTTCCATCTGTCTGGACCGAATGATTTGCCACTGACAAAATCTTAATAATAAAAATCATTTACACCAATAATTCTTTAATAATACCAACTTAGGTGCCAAAACATACATTCTAAATTATAAAATATAAATTTACACAATATAATCAAAATTTAAGTGAGTGTTAGCATCTGCGAGTGCTGCGTGATATGCATCCGTCCCTGCCGCGCTGTCGGCTCGTTGCGCGAGCGCATCTTACAACGCAGTAGCTGTAATGTGTTCTCCCATAGCTTCGTCTGCTCTTCCACTGCTTCTTGCCGAGCGCTTATCACTTGTTGTTCCTAAAAAAATTAAGACATGAAATAAAGAAAGGCAGGGAAACATAGTATTTATTGGCCTATTACATGATTTACAGCATACAGCGAACATACGAATTTCAATACATATTCACGCCAATTTTCCCGACAAGGTAGGTAGGTGCACTAGTAGATTCTAGGGTCTAGGGACTAGGGTCAACGTAACATTATTATATTGTCATTCTTTAAACATAATTAGGATGCAAAATTAACAAACAATGAGCAATAAAGCATCGGTTTAACTTTTTACATTACAGTAATGTTTCTTTAAAATGTTTCAGGCAGCCAAATTGGCAAGTGTTCCAGCGAATATAAGTCATACTAGAAAAACAGCACTTGAGAGAACTTAAATTTAAAATTTTGATGCTACGAGCAGGGCTAACACAATTATTTGTGTATTTGGCGGCATTTTGAATGTGTATTCTTTTTGTTTTCATTTCAATGTATGTATATAATGTATCTGCGACAACTGACACATGCTGAGTGGCTCGCCATTTAGTGTCTTAGATATTAAGCTTAGTACTAAGGTTAATTCTGTGTCACTAATAAATTATTTTTCTTTCTTTCTTTCTTTATACGTTTTTTATATTTACATAATAGTAAGATACTTCGTAGATACTTCTTACATATAAACCTCTTTTTCCAATCCTCATTATACACTATTAAAGAACACATCAAAGCAAGTTTTTAAAATAGTTTAACTATTTTAATTTTAACAGTAACATAAGCTACTGGTAAAAATTCATTCTATTCTTATGTAATTTTCAGTGAAACTAAAGAAAGCATAAAATTTCATGAATATTATAAAAAAAATTACCTCCTCCAAATTTTTTACGGTGCGTTCCAAGTCTAAAACTTGCGTTTTCAGAGTATCCATTCTTGATGGTTTCCGAGGAGATTGCATTGAATTTTTCATTTCAAACATTACGACTTCTTGCAAATTTTCTGCTTTCGTAATTTTTTGTCTTAAAATTTTCCACTCAGCTTCCTTGCTATTCAATTGATCCGATAACTCTTTAACTTGGTTTTTATGTGGCTCCAGCTGTGATGTTATATTTATAGATGTGGCTTCGTAAACTCTTTTGTTTTGTTCATATTGCTGCTGGATAGTTTGAAATTCCTCTTTTACTGGTTTTATTTTATCAGCAAGAGGTTGAATTTCTTGGCGCACTTGTGAAAGCTTTTGTGCTGTTTGCGCTACCAACTGTAAGAAATTTTTATAAGTTAATATTTATTTACCATCACCAGCTGCTGTAACATGCTTTGCAACATTAAACTTAACATATATACAACAAATCTCAATATATTATAATACAATACTAACAAGATGTTCAAATATTCACAACTTTTTATACCATCATAGTGAAATGACGTAGTAAAATATTCAAAGATACATATTATTTCAGTAGGTAGTATATGATGCAGTTATATCAAAAGAGATTTCGCTTTTACCTGAGACAAATCATGCAAAGATTTCTTGGATAAATCCGTAGTTTTATCCTGATCCTTTTCCACAGCGTCGTCGTCAATCTTTAACTTTTTATGGTTCACCAGAGCCATTTCAACAGTTGGGTCGGCTGTACTTATAATGTCGAGGGTTCTCGCCAAAATTCCCGCTTCAACCTTCGTAACAGGTGGTAATATCAAGATTTCTAACGAATTAAGACAAATGACTAGCAACTACGCCATTAATAATGAAAGTTATACCTTAAACGTAGAGAAGTTAGCACGTTGCCTTTTGTATATTGTACTCTTAGTGCGCAAGGAAGCTACGTATTTCTTCAGTTCTTCTCCGCGAAGTACCGTGTCCCCAAGTAGTTGTTTAACCTGTATTTATAAACTATGTAAATATAACAAACAAATTAAATAAATATCAAAGAATATATTATAGTATAAAATATTTAAAAAAACACTTTAAAAAAACACACGTAGCTTACGTGCTAATGGTTCCTGTTGGTATCAATTGCAAGAAAATGTTTTTTAGATTATATTATTACAAAGCAGATAAAAAATAAATATCTTTAATACATATGAGAATTCCATTAAAACACGTGTTGATATACATTTTCCAGCATTTCTAACTAATACAGCTATATTTACCAGGGGTCCCCAAACCAGGGTACGCCTGTATCTCGAGACACCTAGCCGTGCATTACTCGAGCCTGATTTGCACCAGATATTAATTAATTTTGATTTCTTAAGAATGTGTAATTGCAATCAATAATCTCTACGCAAATATTATGCAAGTCCTGTGCCTTGAAATACCTTACCATAACAACAAATGACAATAAAAGTACCCTTACAGTCGAAATCCACTAACAAAAATGTACTTTTTATTTGACATCCGCCTTCATAGAAAGGAATTATCTTAATAATGACTGTCAAATCTCGGGTCTAATGAGCGATTATACGAAATGAGAAAAATGCTTCATCAACGATGAATGATTACACCGATATACCTAAAGATAGGATATACCCAGAAGCAATTTAAAACAATCTAATTAACCTTCGTAATGATGATGAGAAGACATGAAACGTCATGATGATGGCAAGCACGTAGGGTCTGGGAACCCATTAGAATTGATTGAGTTGTGAACAAACAAACCCAGTTTGAAAATCATTGATTTTATATCTGCCGAAAGGTGAAATGTTTCTTCCTGTGAGGAATCGAGTCATAGGTATCTACAGAAAAGGAAATTCAAATCGACTGTAGAGTTATTGGGTCCTTACCTATGAAATTGGTATTTTTATTCTGTCTTAGTAATTTGTCCGTAACTATTAAGTTTCAGAACATTCTTATAAAATATTTGCCTCTTCTAAAAATAGACCATATATTTGAGCTCGTATTATTTAATTTGATAATTTTTTGTAAGTTTAATTGTGTTAAAATTAGAAACAAAGACAATTATTTTTAACTGCCTCCCGAATACATCATTTGATTTGCATTAACATAAAAACGATGAATAATTTTTATCAAGCGTGTTCACACACATATTGCTAAAGCTTGTCTAATGATACATGCCAAATATTATTATCTTTGGAATTGTCGTTGTGAAGAAAACTCAAAAAATGTTAGTATGTAAAATGCAGACATCCCCAAAATCTCCATACAAAACACCAATTTCTAAGGACCTAATATTTATAAAAACATAATTGTAAGAAAGGTAAATAGGAATTGGTTGTATTGTTTATAACTATTACCACACTCAATTCTAATACCTATGGTATGTGTATACATTTGAACGACCTCCATGGTCGAGTGCTCTGTACGCCCCGGTCTCAAAGCGTCGCCATCTCGAAAGGTTCTGGGTTCGATCCCCATGTTTGTTTGATGAATCCAGGAATTTATTCTCCAGGTATGGATGTTTATTATGATTATATTCTCGATATTTATATGTATTTATCTATTAAATATATTTATCCATCATCTAGTATCCGTAACACAAGCTAATGTTTAGTTGCTTAAAAATGGAGCTAGTTGATAGGTGTGAATGTCTGAAGATATTTATTACTTATACATACACAGATTTTAATATTTCCAAACCTTTAAAATTTTGCTAGAACCTAAGCGTGATTCTATCCACTTTACTTACATAATATATTAAAACTTTTATACATTGTTTTTAAAGCTGAGATAAATAAAGTCCCGAGGCTCAGATAAGCATACACATCAGGTAAGCGTTAAAGGTTTACCGAGGCTTTTAATAGATATCCAAGACTGGACCTTCTTGAAGTCCAGGTGTTATCGTAAAATACTTGTTTTCCGAGAAATTTATTCCTTATACATTTTAGGAGCCTTAAATATCTATATCTTCGTAACCACTTAAGATGATAACTACTTTATATCGTTTTCCGTAAAAAAGATAAAAAAAATTCTTGTCTGGAGATAGTTAATATGCTTGTAAAATACCTATACCTATACGGTGTAAACACACACTGTGAAAAGCAATAAAGTATTGAGTACTAAACCCTACCCGACACATTAAGGTTATATTATATACAGAAATGAGATTCTGTGTTTTAATATTAATTAAGCGAAAATAGTCTACTGCCAATGGCCAATTTGATCATTTTAATCGTGATGTTTTGTTTGAGTCACTACACGAGTCACGACATAATAGGTTGGGGAAATAGTTTCTTCGCATTTTTTAAGAAAATTCAAAACATTTTTTAATATAGTTTATTTACATTTAACTAAAGTATGTAGGTACCATTTTGTTCGATAACTTTTTGCCATCTTGTCGGTAGGGACATGATCCCATTGCTATAGAAATTTTGGGACTTCTGGTCAAAATACCGCGACTAGTGGTTTTGGCAGTCCTCTCGTGATGTTAACCTGACACTGCCTAAAGAATTCTGAAGAGACCGAAACAGGTGGAAATCTGAAGGTGCAAGGTCAGGACTATACGGCGGATGCATTAACACCTCCCAGCCAAACTCTCTTAATTTTTGCTGAGTGGCTAAAGATGTGTGAGGTCTAGCGTTATCATGATGAAAAACCACACCCCTTCTGTTGATTAATTCCGGCCGCTTTCTCTCAACTTCTTGCTTTAATCTCATCAGTTGCTCGCAGTAGAGTTCAGAATCGATGGTCCTGCCTGGTGGTAACAGCTCATAATGAATAATGCCCTTCCAATCCCACCACACACAGCATCACCTTGTGATGCTGCGAGTTAACCCGGGTTTCGCCACAGTCTGTGAAGCCTGACCGGCCTTTGACCACGACCTTTTCCGCACGTTCTTGTCGTACGTGATCCACTTTTCATCACCAGTTATCAGCTTCTTCAAAAATGGTTTGGTTTCATTACGTCGTAATAAAGAATCACAAATGAGTACACGGTTCATTAGGTTTCTTTCAGTGAGCTCGTGAGGTACCCAAATGTCGAGCTTTTTTGTGTACCCAGTTTTTTCAAATGCGCCAAAACTGTTTTGTGGTCAATTCCAAGTTCTTCAGCTACGTCGTGATTACTGACATGCCGATCTTGCTCCACTTTTTCAAAAATGGCATCCATTTTATCTGTAATAGGGCGACCAGACCGACGTGCATCTTTGACATCAAAATTTCCGGATTGAAAACGCTTAAACCAAATTTGTGCTACTCTCACAGACACTGCACTAGGTCCATAAACATCGCAAATTTTTTTCGCGGCTTGCGTTGCATTTTTACCTTTTTTGTAGTAAAATTTTAAAATGTATCGAATTTCTTCATTACATTCACTCATCTTGGCGGTACGAAAAACAAATGAAAATCACACTTTTCCTAATTTGAATTTGGAATTATGTTCTTTAAAATTTAAACTTTCAATGATACCAAAACCAGCCAGATACAAATAGTATAGCCAAAGAGATTTTATTACAAGTTTATACATACTATAATGCGAAAAGACTTTTTCCCCAACCTAATATATACGTGTTTTTTTGTCACTGAATAAGATTTTACTCCAAAATTGACAACGCATTCTTTGAAGCACACTCGTCATACACAGGAACGAACAATAATTCCTCTGATCACATATGGGCTGACTTTAAAAATTTCATAGTTTTACTGAATATCATTTTTGGTTTTCTGTCTTAGATTCTTTCCAAACTCAAGACATACAAATACCTACCTTAGATTGTGCATTTTAGGACTCCATAGTTAAAATACTTCATTAGACGACTGAGTGCCGGTTTCACCATCACCGCCTTAGGATAGCCAAATTCAAACAGATAAATTCATACGGAATTTTCTGTCAGTTTTCGGGAGGTTATCCCAGATAGGTGAAACCGTAATTCTATAGTAACCTGTGACTGCAAGTCCGCCAAAGTAGCCTCATGTTCCTTCAGCAAGGCAGCGAGCTCGTGCACGCGCGCCGCTCTGGCGTCCTTGTTGCGCCGGATGACGGCCGCCTGCTGCCGGAACGGTGCCAAAGACGGTGAAACGTATTCTATAGTAACCTGTGACTGCAAGTCCGCCAAAGTAGCCTCATGTTCCTTCAGCGAGGCAGCGAGCTCGTGCACGCGCGCCGCGCTGGCGTCCTTGTTGCGCCGGATGACGGCCGCCTGCTGCCGGAACGGTGCCAAAGACGGTGAAACCGTAATTCTATAGTAACCTGTGACTGCAAGTCCGCCAAAGTAGCCTCATGTTCCTTCAGCAAGGCAGCGAGCTCGTGCACGCGCGCCGCTCTGGCGTCCTTGTTGCGCCGGATGACGGCCGCCTGCTGCCGGAACGGTGCCAAAGACGGTGAAACGTATTCTATAGTAACCTGTGACTGCAAGTCCGCCAAAGTAGCCTCATGTTCCTTCAGCGAGGCAGCGAGCTCGTGCACGCGCGCCGCGCTGGCGTCCTTGTTGCGCCGGATGACGGCCGCCTGCTGCCGGAACGGCGCCAGCTTGTCCTCCTGCGGCCCGGACGCCGCGAGCCGCCGCTGCACTAATTGTTCCAGCTCGCTGTTTACTACTGCTATCTAAAATTTAAGGGCAAGCAAGGCAAATTATTCTGATGAAATTAAGTATGTGTTCATAGCAAATGACAGCACTAACTGATGCCAGTGATGAGTCCATACGTAAAAAGGGCTAAAGAAAACAGTAAGTTTCAAGAGTAATCCAAACAATAAAGCATCCTAAATATAAAAGTTTTTGAAACCTTCAAAAACTGGTTTCAAAATTAAAGAAACATTACCTTTCGTTCTGTCCATAAAAATAAAATAAAATTCATAATAATAATAATGATACAATAACACGCTTATTCATAAAAACACGATAATCGACTACTTGAGCATTATTTTGTTAATCAACTGATTAAGTTTTAAACAATGCAAAAGATATCCATTCGGAAAACAGTTCTAATTTTTACATTTCTCTCATTTTGTCGGCCCGTTTGGTAGAAGTTGCGTCAACAAATAACGGTTGGCTATCGTCCCCATTTTGTTGTTTGGTATACTTTTCCTGAGGTGGTGTAACTTGACAGATGTATGACATTTTAAACATAGAATCGTTCTAAAGGGTATTTTGAAGTCATATTTCCTTGAATTGTGTAAGGTCTTGGATAAAGCTTAACAATCTTATTGTAGTTAATACATTTTATTATAGTTGTCGCTTGGTCACTGGGACGGGATTTTATCCTGTGTGCGTCGTAACTATGTAAACTTACTGGTACTTATAGATTTGATAACACACGCCGCTTAAGCGGGGCTGCAGTGTTGAATGTCGGCTCGGTGATCAGCAGTTACAAATTATTTACAAATTATAACAAGATGACCAGGAGTGCTACTGCCAACAAACTGTTACACAGTTTGGCAGAATATAATCAATGAAATGTACTGTTTTTATAACTAATAAATAAATAAATAAAAAACCGTTAGATAATTGCTATTATTAGAATCTTGTTGTTACATTGTTACCTTATCTTGCACTAGAACCAAATCAGACCTAGTCAGATGTTGTTCCATAGCAATGTTCTGCATTATATGCAACTCCTTCTGAAGGCTGCTCGTCTCCTGAGGCAATTTTTCTTTTACAAGGTAGCTGTTCAACTAAAACGAAAAAGATAAATTAAAATTATCCAAAAACTTCTGCGATTCTGTAATAACAATATATTAGTTGCCACGATTCAGTGTTCAAACTTTTTGTACCTACGTATAATTCATAGCGTTCCAGATTTTATCCTGGAGACTTAGGCTTATTTAACTGTTTTCGTACAAAGGCAACATTTTACTAAAAGTTTTCTAAGATCTTCATGGCCGAGAGATTTGTACGCGGTTCCGAGGGACAGATGCTTGTGTAATAAATATTTGTATTCGAGTCTATAGAAACGAAGCTAAATTAGCACTATTCCTGGTATTAATATAAGAATTAATTTAAATTTAAAATTATTTAGCCTGTGCTGTTCTATCAATAACACAAGCGCATTTAAAGATATGAATGTAAAAAACTTATCTTAAAAGTTGTTTTAATTACCTGAATTTCTTCTTTCAAATGTTTGATAACATCATTGGCTGATTTCGGCGTCGAGCTTTGCCCATGAATTACATTCAAATATCTTTTGAGTTGATCCGTTGCGATTTTCAATTGCGTTTGTTGGGTTTCATACTAAAAAAATATTAAAGATATCAATTTTGTACGGCTGCCTCTAAATATAGACACTAAACTTGATATAATGCTAATAATTTAATAAATATACCAACATTGCTTATAAGATTACACAAAAAGATAGGAATTGCACGCAGATATAAATTGGAACTTCAATTAAATTATTCATAACTTCACTGTCCCATGAGTCACATAATAGGCACAATTAATTTTTATATTGTGTATCGTTTTGGACAGTGAAATTGTTAATATTTACCTGACTCTCCAATTCCTTTGCCTTTTCTTGATGCAGTCTCAAACTTTTGCTCACATTCAATAAGTCTTCCTTATTCGTTATATCCACGAGATTCAGTTGTACATTTTCCAATCTCTTAATAACTGCAAATAGAATTTCCAATAGCATAATCCGTTGGAATATGCTTCGGCCATTTATCATTTCCGACAGAATGCATCTGTTTGTTTACGCCATCTATTTCCATTTCTATTTTTTTTTTCTTTTTTTTAGCAAAAATACCTTTATTTCGTGTCAGCTTATTGTTTAAAATTATTATAATTTAATTATAAAACCAATTGAACACTGTTTTGTTTACTTTATAATCAATCAACAATCAAGTACTTGTGGTATGCCACCCTACCGAGATCTTAAAAAAAAATCATTTTGCGGGGCAAATATTTTGCGAGATGAATTCTATGTGTTATTTTGGTTACTTCAGTTCTCGATCTCAAAACATTTTCATGGATTCATCTTTCTCTGAGAAACTCCGGAGAACCGAGAGCTTTTTTTGATTAAAGCATATTGTTTTATTCTGGCACTAGCTATTGCCCGCAACTTTTCATTGAAATTGGTCCAGCCATTTCGGAGATTAGCCCGTATAAACAAGCAAACCAACAAACAGATAGAGAAACAAATAAGAAAAATATTTTTTTTTATTTTCGCTCTTTTAACATCTCCCTTACTTAGTTTTAACAATTTATTTTCTATTTACAGACACTCGACCTCTACTCGACCTCTACGACCTCTACAGTTTTATTATAAGTATTATTTATTTATTTATTTATTCTTTATGCACGACGTACAAAGGCGGACAATGTCTTGAGGCATTATATAGATTTTACGACGAAATTATACAACCCCTACCCGTATGATAGGGATTATTATTTAAATTTAAAGAAACAATTATAAAGAAATAAGAACACCAATTTATTTAAATGTATGGAGAGCTTTAAGGCAGCTGTAGCCGAGTTGGGACGGACGACGGGGCACTACTCGTTCCTGAGGCCGCGGGAAACGCGGGTTCGATCCCACCTGTACCCTAAGTTTGAATAAAACTAATGTACAGTTCAGTGTGAATATCGGTTGCCTCACATTTTGCCCGGTGCATGGCAACAGGCTCGCCACCTGATACATGGGGACCTAACATATCTGGCAGAAAATGGGTGTTTAACACCTCCTGTGATGATAATTATGTTATGTTTGAAGAGCTATTATGATTATCTAGTTTGAAAACACTCATTCGAATTAACCATAGAATAGAGATAATCTGTTGGCGTAACTATTAAAAACTTATAATAATATTTGTAGACAATCACATGACACAATTACAAGAAGATAATATGCATACTTTACCGATGTCTCTCTCGACCGCCATCTCTTTAATATCATTAATTATTTCTGAGGCGTTCTCCTTTTGCAGCAATCTAGTTCGCTTATGCACCTCTTTGAATTCATCTATCAGGTTTTGGTATAATTCCAGCATGTCTTGAATAGTATTGTTTTGTACTACGTCCGTTGGTATATCAGGGACTTTTAAATACCTGCAAGAGTATGATAGAAGTAATTACTAAACAGCTATATTATATTGGCCGTGTGGTAACGGCTGATTAAAAGAAAACTACCAACCCATCTCTTCCCTCGGGTGCCGTAAAAGGCCACAAATGGACTTAGAACTGCACAACCATCCAATAGCATAAAGCGGCGACGGGCTCACCACCTGTCACGCTGAGTGCAATCACTGCTTGGTGAAGCGCGGACTATGGCTCTAACTAACCCTTAGGGGTTAATAGTCGTGATTATATGTATGTATGTATATTATATTCTACTAATATTGGTTAGTTAAGGGTCCGGCGAACAGTGAATTTTTCATACAAACGTAATACCAAAATCATTTTCAATTTGAGAATATCTGGACATATCATCGCTGTTATTCGGATTAAGAACGTATTTTTCTATGTTTCTGTTAAAAAAAAATTGTTCAAAATATTTATAAACTTATAAATATATGCGATTATACTTCGTAAATGTTTTCGAAGTTTTCGGACATATTTTCCGCTTATTTGTTTCATATGTAAAACGCAATTAATCATTATGTAATGCGTCACGTCACAAAAAATAAACTTCTGAAAATAACGACAGTTTATCACTCGTGACTGCGTCATATTTACCCAATAAGTGGTATTTATTTATTAGTAATACGGTTAAACGTAGTCATTGCTCATTTCACCTACGCCTGCGGTTTCCTATACCGCAGTTCAGCAGTTTCCGTCAAACTGTTGGCAAATACTTTTTTCAGGGAATTCGAACATTTCAACAGACAATCGACCTCCGTGGTCGAGTGGTCTGTAAGAAGCAGGCAAACATAATATGTTTCAGGCATTTTGTTGACCAGTCTTGGATGTTACGGATGAATATATTTAAAAGATATAATACGTATTTATCTATTAAATTAAATAAATCTACTTATTACATAAAATACGTATTTAACTATTCAATATATTTATCATGTGTGTGTAGAAAGTATCATGTACTATCCGTAAAACAAGGAGCATTAGTTGTTAAAATGTGCTAGTTGATAAGTGCGAATGTCCGAAAAAAATATAAGATGACCTTTTTGCAAGCCATCTGAGAAATAAAGAATTGGCAGAAAACGTATAGGATCGGCGAAAGGCCAAGCCGATAAGATATAAGAAAATCAATGATCGACATAGCCGCCAAGTGGCGACAACAAATTCGAAATCAGCTATTTGAAATAGCATTTTTATTAAATATATTATTTTGTCTAAAAGTGTAATTTTTTGTCTAAAATTGTAAATTCATGGCAACAGAAGGCACAGTGAAAAAACGTCTGTTGTTGCCATACAGGAGTGTGGCAATGCAAGCGACGTTCTAAAGTTTTTGTTTCAAACTCAGTTGCACAGCTAAAAGGAAAAGCAAAACTTAATCTAATACGAGTATAGCGGATGAAAACTTATACTAACGATCAAACTCAGGCACACATGAAGTTCAAATTACTAAACCGATAGCGTTCCTTACGGGCTTACGGTTCTATAGCAACGTTTCCGATATCAGAAACCTCGACGCAGCAAGCCACTCAATGTAAAAAGACTAATCAGTTTTAAAATTCTCCCACAGTTGAGCCGCTATCCATTCACAGCGTTAGATTTTTATCGGATTTTCACGAAGGAGCTTTTAAAGGAATTGAAAATTAAATGTAGGAAGTCGGATGAAAATTCCCATTTATTAGTCTTCTAGCAGCGAGTGCTGAGAAGGGAACTTCGTAACTCGCTTCATGTAAGTATGAAATATTTTGTTTACGGGCTCTATTAATATATAAAAGACGAAAAATGGTTTTTTAAATTAATGTAACTTTTATTTCCTATACTTCATTAGAAAGGTTAGGAGTTTTATTGTTATTTTAAACTAAGGGTCAGTTTATTGATCCGTGGTCAGGTTGACCAGTAGGTTAAGTTAAAATATGGACCAATGGCGAAAACGTATGATGTCGTAATATGACAGCTTGTCCAAAAGTCGAATTTTCGAATATAACTAAAGTTAAATAATCATAAACAATTTAACTACAACACGATGCTGTGACTAGTAACGTGGCGGCTGGCCCCGCACAGCTGATGTATAGTGCTTTGAATTTTCATTGCAAATTTAACATTTGTTCAAGATGACGTCACACATTGTGGTTACTACGAATACGGATAAGAAAACTCACCCTTACATTTAAGCTGAACGTTATTTAACAGGATGTATGATAAATAATAATTTATACTAACGTAATATAATGCAAAAAGCTAATAATTCTTAATTTTAATACACTTGATAACCAATTCCCGTATAATGAATTGCAATTAATTATTTTGTTTGCTGACAGCGTTTTGCGTTCTTTGGGTACCTGCTGTTTGTGACGTGCAATTGTATGCCTCACTAATGAATAATAAATAAATATTGTACAACATAATAAATAAATATTGTATAAAAACTTGGCCCTCGTAATCCCATCTCTATTGCCTTCCAAGGCGGCGATAACCGAGTTGGGACGGACACCACTAGTTTACACATCTCGTAAAAGAGAACTAGTAGTCAGATCGATCCCTTCACTGAATATCGGCAGAGCAAAGCCTGTCGCCCATGCCCGGCGCCTGGCAACAGGCTTGCCCTCTGCTACTATGATACGTAAGGCCACACATTTCTCCAATAAGGGTAGACAGAGATTACGTACTGCAATATCAGGCGAAATGGGATTTCTGCCTACCCGCGAAAATGAAATAATGACGCATCTATCCTGTACATACACATATAATATTAATATTAGGACCTATGAAATTGGTGTATTGTATGGAGATTTTGGGGATGTCTGCATTTTACATACTAACATTTTATTAGTTTTCTTCACAACGACAAATCCAGAGATAATAATAATTGACATGTATCATTAGACAAGCTTTAGCAATATGTGTGTGAACACGCTTGATAAAAATTATTCATCGTTTTTATGTTAATGCAAATCAAATGATGTATTCGGGAGGCAGTTAAAAATAATTGTGTTTGTGTCTAATTTTAACACAATTAAACTTACAAAAAATTATCAAATTACATAATACGAGCTCAAATATATGGTCTATTTTTAGAAGAGGCAATTGTTTTATAAGAATGTTCTAAAACTTAATTAGTTACGGACAAATTGCTAAGACAGAATAAAAACACCAATTTCACAGGTAAGGACCCAATATAATATAACATACTACTACAGTGCACGAAGCCCTCCGTGCCGCTGGAAACAGATGCCACTGGAAAAACATCGTACGGAGGAAAGTGATACAGAAGGGAGGTTACGACCCTCATCAGTGAGGAATCCGACGCAAGGAGGAGGGATAATATAACATAACATATTATCGCGCCTCTTTCCCCGAAGGGGTAGGCACATTTCGGTCCGGATATGGTACCCGTGTACCAGGTGGCGAGCCTGTTGTCACGCACGGGGCACAATGTGATATGCGATATTCACAATGAACTGTTCATAAGTTTTATCCCGCGTCTCTCTAACGAGTAGTGCCCCGTCCGTCCCAACGCAGCTACCGCTGAGCTATTTATTATACGTATGTATAAATTGGGACCCAATATGTTAAAGAACTTCTCTAAAGGCGGCACTTCACTTGGCGTATTTGCTATATTTGTCCGAAAACGGCCATGTGTGAACGGTCTATTTGAGTATTTGCACGAATGGTGCCAACTACGCAAATAGGGAACATGCATTTCCGTCCTCTGGTCGGTTTTTCATCACAAATCAAAGGATTGTTTGCGTTGTTTGCTCGATAACAGTCCATGTGTGGATGGGTTATTTGGAATGATTGTATTATTTGCGCAAAGTCAGGCAGACGCAACGATAACGCTACGCGAATACGCTAAGCCAAGGGAACTGCCGCCATAAAATAAATTTAAAGAAATCTCACTTGGCCAGATAGGCGGTGTTCTTGACCTGCTCCTTGTTCGTAAGGAGCCAGTGCAGCACGTGGTGGACGGTTCTCGCGTCCCCGGCCAGCAGCTGGGCCCTGAACCTGGGCGGCTCCACCGCCGCCGGCGGCCGGTACTTCACGCTGCCCAGCATCTCCAGCAGACGTACTGACACCATCTCGGAGTCGTCCTCGGTCACGTCGAACTAAAATGAAGCATTATTATAATAATTTCCCTATATTTAAGAGCACGTTTACTCAGAAAACACATATATTCTAAGAAAAAAACATCAATCAATTAATGCATTTATCAATCACCATGGATGGAATTTTGTGGTGCTGCAGTCTTTATGCAACATTTTTAATTAAATGGATCTACTACTCACATACCCCACTATCCATACATACACAGTACCTTCGTCATCAGCCTATATACGTCCCACTGCTGGGACAGGCCTTCCTCATGGAAACACATGAGGAGTATGGGCCGTAACAACACCACGCTGGCCCAATGCGGGTTGGTGGGTAGAAACGGTCACAAATGCGACCGGGACCAACGGCTTAACGTGCCTTCCGAAGCACGAAGGAGAGCTCGAGATCACAAAGTCTTGGTCACCCATCCACGGCCTGACCATGGCGAAGGTAGCTTTGTTTTCAACCGAAGCCAAAGCGCACTGACCACTACGCCACCGAGCTCATACACAGTACCTGCTAAATGTTTATTGGATATGTACCTACCTCGTTATTTAAACATGATGCCAAAAGTGCGACTTCGATACCGTTTCAAACGGATATATAAGGTTATAAATAACGCATTGGTTTGTGTTTTCTGGGTCCCAATCTTAATAAAAAAAACAGTGAAAACCATAACGCACCAACTCACGCCTATATACCTGAGTTCAGCATGAGTCATGTTTGTTTTTGGTAACGTGGTTAGACGTGTTGACACCTTTTACCTACTGCACTATTGCACTTTTAGGGCCGGTATTTCAATGTTGACTTATCTTACTACTTAAGTGCTAGATTTGACGTGTCACTTTTGAAGGTAGACTTTAAGTATCACTTTACTTTAAACCTGTTTTGAAATAGATTTAAGTCAAACTTATTTTCAATCCTAGATTAATCCAAGATAAGTCAACATTGAAATACCGGCCCTTACATACCTAAGTTACTTAAATACAAGTTGTAAATCAAATACATGCGCAAGAACTCGTCACCAAAAAAATCTTTCTGACAATCACTACCTAAGTACTCTCTAGTGGTTGATCGCCACCTGATTTCCATTTATTTTTTATAATTTAGTATATAACTTTAAACAAGAGAATAGTTTTACTCAATGAGGGAATAAAAAAGACCATTATAAATGGATGCTCTATAAAATGAAAAATATTGTTTTAAGTTTTGAGTCTAGATTAAATATTACTGTGTCAAAATTTACTTACTAACAAATTTTTAATACCATTTTACCCAATGTTGAAAAAATTACTCTATCGTAAGTCTATCGGCGTAAGTATTTTGACTTATCAAGTTACAAATAAGTATCCCTGGGGTTAGCGTTCGAAATAACTAAATTTGTGCTTCCAAATTTTATGACAACCTGACACGTCTCTCCGTAACTTGTACATAATTTTGTGCGTCATTTGGTTTCAAAGAAAAAGTTTATAAAATTGACTTGGGATTTAATGACTCGATCATGGATCTAATAAGTTTTTTTCCAAAGACATAATATAGGTATTACCAAAATAGAACAGGGCAGACGTATTATGTAGGTATATGCGACCCTACAGGTACCTATAGTGCACAATGGTTGTCCTAAGCTTGTTTGAGCAACGTTTCATATAATTTTAGTTGAGAACAACTTTTGGTATACGCCTACAAGTTCTTCGGCATAAAACGCATTCCAAAACTTATTATTAAAGTAGACATTCAAGATTGTAGGTAGGTACAGTCAAGTGCATAAATATGTATCTTGAAAACCATTACAATATCATGTATGTATGTAAGGATTCACGAAATATGTGACACTTTGAATACACGCAATAAAGACGCTTAGATGTCGAGTTGCGGAAAACTGCCCGATCTACCTTATACCTTATGTGAGACTTTTCTCATTGTTATTATATCTTCGCCTTTGTTCCATAAATATGTAAGTAACTAAGTGAGCAATAATATATATCTATATAAGTGCATAAATATGTTTTTTTTAAACCATTGCATTAACATGTATTTTTATGTAGGTCTGTATCATAAAATATGAGACACCTTTTCAGCGTATTGTTATGCATTTATTTCTATATGTAGGTAATTAATATTTTATAGCATAATACAATAATGGAAAACATCAATAATACCATTATAATGATTTCTTTGCTCGATACAAAACAAATTGTCCTTTAATGTATACATGTTTTTGATCAATTTCTGCAAACAATTTACGACAGTTAGATTGGATACTTTCTTAATAAACTTTCATAGATATATACTTTTGACACCTTTGATTAGATACATATTGATGCACTTCACTGTACCTACGTTGATTACCTAAACATCTAAACAAGTTTATTCTTGGACTTGATCAATTTAGGTAAAATATTTTCAAAATATTGCAAACCGAGGTCCGTCTTAACGCTAATAGGAACGGTAAAATTATGAGTTACTCACCTTTTCTCCTGCATTAAAATTGACTAACAAGTCAACCAGCAACTGTAAAAGTTGCTTTTCATTCAGAGCGTCAAACTTTATCAAATCATAGTTCCTGCTCAAGACTTCGTTCAGCTCTTTAACAATAAACTTCATTTGTTCAGTCATTATAATAGTGTTATAATTAACTTTCAGTGCGATATTTCGAAAATTACTCAGTGATGCAAGTACTGCGAATATTTATTTACAATTTCGTTACTATGGAAACGAGCAGCTTACTTTTTAAATTCTCCTTGACTGCAGAAGCATGGATGTTTCAGGATGTTTTAACAGAAAAAATCTATACATATAATAAAACTGTAGAAGTTGAATATCTGTACATAAAAAAAACGTCAGGGAAAAAAAAAAAAATTCATATTCACGCATTCAATCCATCGCTTCATTGGTCTTCCTCTCACTCTAGGTCCGTCCAAGAGAGTGAAGATATAATGATATTTATTAATATTCTTGAATGAAGTATTTTCAATTACCTCTAGACGCGCATGCTTGTGCACATTGTATATTTCCTTGCAATGTATGCATGTTATGGACCAACCCGCATTGGTCCAGTGTGGTGGTGTTACGGCCCATACTCTTCCTAATGGAGAAACACATGAGGAGTATGGGCCGTAACACCACCATTGTTTGGTTGGTGGATAGAAACAGTCGCAATGGCGACCGGGGCCAACGGCTTATCGTGCCTTCCGAAGCACGGAGGAGCTCGAAATCACAGTTTCGGTCACCCATCCATGGCCTGGCCATGGCGAAGGTAGCTTTGTTTTCAGTCGAAAGCCAGAGCGTACTAACCACTACGCCACCGAGCTCCACCTATTTTCCACTGGCTCCTCCAATTGTCCTCATCATCATCAACACACATTATTTTACTCATCTTAATATTTAAAGATGCAGTAAAGGTACTTTTTTACCTTCAGACTTGTATACATTATTGTCAAAATTCCCCAATAAATTTTAAACTTTATGTCAAACGTTTTAGGTGCAATCAACTGAACGTCAGACTATAGAAAATAGGAAAAATGCTCCAAATAATTTTCAACCTGAATTAGTTTAACATAAGGTGCACTAATGATTGCAGTTTGTGTTAGTTTGACGAGAGGTGTTGTTTTACTATAAATGTGAAGTAAAGAAAAAAAACAGTATTTTCATTGAATAAATTATATTTCTGATATAATTACAATCATTATTATTTTGTTGTCATCGATTCTCAACAAGTTGCCCTTAAATATACCATTTGTGCCTACCAATGTGATGTTCGTATGGGTTTTGGCAACATAACACACATTCACTCATTCGCTACACAGCACTTTCCAACTATGTCGACATTCGTTATTAAATATTAAAGAAATTACAAGATTCAGTAGAGATAAACCAATTAAGTAAGATCGATATCGATATCTTGCGGTTACAATCAACATTTTTCCATTCACAATTTACTAAATATAAAAATACAGTTTGATTTTTAGTTTAGGCTTGTCTACTCGCAATTTATTTTTTATGGATTTTATTATCAGTGAAGCCATTCAGATTTTTACAACCTCAACAAAAAGGTAAAATTGTGTGCCGAAACAGTAACTAATCACACTTAAACATATCACTGGCGTAATTAACTATCTAGCACCAATTTCAGTAACCTAAGATTATTTTGAACAATAAACAAATTAAGTTGACTTGAAGAGCTGTGGACACCATTCATAATCCTGTTAGCGACATTTTACTGTGATTAATTATACTACTTACACTATGGCATGCACCTTTTTATAATAATCAGACTTAAGGAAATAACTTTCAAATATCTGAGAAAAAAATCTAATCATCAAACTTGAATCCAGTCGGTGTCAACTCTGCACAATATACAATTCAACGTTTTAATCAACTGTATGCGAATGTAGTTACATCTGGCAAATTTGAACAATTCACAATTCTTTGCATATAGAAAATAACAAATACTAATCGTTACGCAACCGTAACAACACGTTTTCATTTCTAACATAAATAATTTGTACTCTTCTAAATTTAATGGAAAAATTGATTATTTACAATGATACATTACAAGAATTATTTTCTAAACAAATAACCATAAGCTTCACAACAGCAATGATGAGGATTCAATATCAATGATTACTTTCATCACAAGCATCAGCTACAGAACCTAATTGATAAGTCTCACTATTTATCTAACTAAGTAATAATTACAACCTTACATAAAATACTACAAGGCTGTTCAAAATCTTTTGGTGAATAAATAAACAAAGTCATAAATTAAGTAAGAATTGAGAAAAATAAATATTTTACTAAAAACAATTCGTTTACATGGAAAAATAAATTCACAAGTTTAGTGCATGTTTGGTCATTGCGACAATTCTCTCTTTGGGAAGGGCCTTCCATATCACATTTGCGGTATAAATCAACCCAACTGGCGACAATTGAGCTCCATTTGAGGAATGTTTTAGAGAGAAAATAGAAAATGCCCTGTGGACCAGGTTGGCTTTCCCCTTATGATCCATGGAGAGCTACCAGCGCTACACACAACACAACTAGCGCGGCGATCAGCCACATAAATGCACGTGTGATTGTCTAAAGAAAAATAGCTACCAAAAATACAATGTCAAAAGGTAATAAAATCGCAAATAGATAATCATATTATAAAGTATCAAACTACTCAAAAAGTAAAAAATCTAAGTGCGATTAACGCGAAATCGTTTGTATGTAACGTCTACAATAGAGTTACCGGCGCTAAACGCGTACGTATCGATGGAACCTCGGAGAAGACCGGTCGTAAGAGACCGGATTAAAGGAGACCACCTTTCCGACCGAAAAGAAAACTGAGTGTTCCGAAAGCGGAGGTCTTTGTGGTGTTGGCTGGTTTGGGCGAGTCTACTGTGCCTAAGTCGGTGCGCGGTCGGGGCGTCCGGCCGACTCGCCGAAGCGAACTCGGGGTTTCTAGGGCTCCTTCCCCGGGATGCGCCGGCACTCCTAGAGGAGCCTCACTGGGCGGTTCTTTAACTTCTTGCGGCGCCGCTGCGGGAGATCTTAGCGTCCGCTTCAAACACGTAAGCTGTTCCATCGGGCTTCTGTGAACTAGGCCGGTGTAGAGCGACCCTGGTGTTTGTAAGGCGATTGGCGCAGGTGAACCGTCAGACGCGGGGGAGGTGAGATACCTGCGTCGCAGGATGGAAGTTCCGCTGGATATTAGGGAGTGGAGGGAGGGGGGAGCGTCTCCGGGCCGGGGAGTGGGAGGAGGGGAGGAGTCTGGGGAACCTAGGAGCGGACTGTTCGCTGGTGTCGCTGTTGGTGTGAAATGCCTTGATGCGCAGAAGGATTCCCGCCGCGACAGTACGGGCGACACTGCAGCTGATGTTCTTCGCGAGGTGAGTCGAGAGCTCCACGCGCTGCCAAGCACGCTGCTCGAAAGACTGCTCATGCCACTACTGCATATACTGCTCACACTTGAACCAGCCAAACTTCCGTCGTTAGGATGCATTACCGTGCTACAAATAAAACATAATTATACATTAGTCATTATAATATAGCTACTGATATTCGCATCGATAAACTAGTTCAATAAAAGAATTTTATAGAATGATTATACTTTATAAATATTATTACAAACTTATATTCATAACTCTCTTGCTAACAACATACACTTGTAATTCTTTATTATTTCTCAACTCATTTGTTAATATTTAGTCAACAGGAATATTCTTCTTTTTTACTTTAATTTAACAATGTGTCATGCTTTAATATAGGCTACACATAGTATTCCAAAACATTTCATTTACATGTTGTGCATAGTTGTTAGAGATATAAATTTATGTAAGTATTTACACTTATGAGGTAATTTGTAGCAAATGTCATGATTTGTAACTAAACATGTAACAATTGTCATAGCACATAAAAACCTTCATATAAAAATATGGATATGGACAAAAACACATAAATAAGCATATAAAACTAAAAATGTATTGAAATAACAGTTTTTGTACCTATTAGTGAATGTATAGATATGACTGGAGTGGGGAAGACGAGGCATGTCGTCGTCCTCCTCGACGTCAGAGAGCCGATATAACCGGAGCCCTAGGGCCGCCGCAGATCTTGAACCGCGAACACCTACGCCTTCTTGATCCTCTAATAAACCTAGACAACAAAACAACGATTAAAACACATTGTGGTAAATACAAAGTTTATTTTGAAGGTTTAATTATTAGGTCATCAAAATAAGACGTGAGTGACCGATATAATATATTTACAAGGCAGTAAAAGCAATTACTTAACTCAAAGATATGGAAATAATCTAGGTTAGATAAGATTACAATGTTTACAAGTTTATATTTATGGAAACAATAGAATCTTTTCTACAAGGACTGTTTGTATTGGTGAACAGACAACCTTAAGTGGAATTAACAGTATCATTTGAAATAATGTTTTCAATGTATGTATGTGTATAATCGGTATTCAGGTTAATGTTTTAAAACGTTTACAGCTGTCGTGGCCGGTTTATCCGCGTGGTAGCGGCTCATAAAAAGAATACCCCATCTCTTCCCTTGGTGTCGTAAAAGGCGACTTATAACTGCACAACATCCAATAGCTTATAGCGGCGACGGGTTCACCACCCGTCACGCTGAGTGCAGTCACTGCTTGGTGAAGCCCGATCCAAATGTTTAATCGACCAAAAATGTTTAATCGTCAAATCCAATATAAATGGTGTCTACAGGCTGAATAGGTGCATTTTGACTGTTATTTTAGTGCGTTTTGACAGTTGTTTGTAGTGAGATTAATCGATTCCTATACCAGTGTAAATGGTCCATAAAACTCATCTGTCAAAATGCACCTATTAAATTATGCAGATTGTAGTTTGTGATTTTATATTTTACTACAACAGTAAAAAATAATATATTATCACGCCAATATCCCCGACGAAGTAGGCGGAGGATCATTAGAAGGCGTTACTCCCAAAGAAACGTTAAATTATTAAATTATTATTATTTTTCTCGGGCCCTAGATGGAGACCCCACAATTTGTCTGTGAGTGACAGGTAACCAGACATTTGCTAACGCTACTTTAGACGAAACACAGAAAGAAACAAAGGAATGTTTTGATTCAAGGTCACCTTCATTACCAGTTGGGAAAATAAATGATGTGATACCAATGAAATAAATGCCACAAACATTGTATCAGCTAAAAAAGAAAGATATTAGGTCCTTATCTATGAAATTGGTGTTTTGTATGGAGATTTTGGGTATGTCTGCATTTTACATACTAACATATTATCAGTTTTCTTCACAACGACAAATCCAGAGATAATAATATTTGGCATGTATCATAAGACAAGCTTTAGCAATATGTGTGTGAACACGCTTGATAAAAATTATTCATCGTTTTTATGTTAATGCAAATCAAATGATGTATTCGGGAGGCAGTTAAAAATAATTGTCTTTGTGTCTAATTTTAACACAATTAAACTTACAAAAAATTATCAAATTAAATAATACGAGCTCAAATATATGGTCTATTTTTAGAAGAGGCAATTATTTTATAAGAATGTTCTGAAACTTAATAGTTACGGACAAATTGCTAAGACAGAATAAAAGCACCAATTTCATAGGTAGGGACCAAACATTTAGACTACTAAAATTGGATGTTGCTGATTTTGAATATATATGACTCATTTCATACCTGACATAGTAGGTTTAGCGAGTTGCGCCCACGTGTGTAAGGTGAGCGACCCTTCCAAAGGCTTCACTATCTGCAGTTTGTGCGGCGGCCGCAACCGCGCCAGCACCCCCGCCCCCGCACCCCACACCGCACTCTCTTCGCTTACTTCCCGCTCTATAAACAAATAGCAACGTTAGATATTAATATAAACAATAGTAAACTAATTAAAAACTCAAGCAAGGACAATTCAAGGTCACGAGAAATGATTCCTGTGATAGCCGTCAAATTCATATAAATTTCGAGTAAGTCTCTTTCTAACTTGCGTGAAACGTATATCTGTCCTGTTATCACCGAACTCATCTTATGTGAAACGAAGTATAATGAAATATGATTTTAAACAATGAATTAATGAAGGAAAGTTAAATCATGAAAAATTATGTACAAAGGAAATTAATTTTGATATTGTATTAACAAATTACATTTAATTTACGGAATTACCAATCTACATTTAACAGTAATCAAAAAAGACGTATAAGTATTGCGTATGGAGTGATACGTTAACTAATGCAAGGGACATACATGCTGAACATTCACTGTTTTAAACAATATACCATCCAACCCATTACCATTTAAATGAAACAGAGAAAAGCTTATCGATAGACACACATGGGGAATAAATCCATACATTTTCCATACATAAAAACCAAGCCTTTGGATAATAGTTTCCCGACAGACACAACTTGTTTTATAGTTGGAATAGATAGGCACCTTCCGGAATGTCCTCCATCGTAGATTCAATGCTGACTATTGAGTCCCCAAGGAGTTCAAGAGAAAAATCATCGTCTATAAAAATACAATATTCAGTCTCAATTGGTGAATATCAATGAACATCACACTCTCATACACGTAAACTATTTAGTAACTGACGACACTATATTAAAGTATAAAATTTATTGTATTTTGAATACCGATTTCGGTGTATAAAAACCTGTTAAAAATTTAAGTTTTTTCTGTATTTATACTTAAATATTAGTGCTGCAATGAAAATTGGAAAAAAAATTGATAGAGATCTCTTTATTAAGGATCATTTTACCCCCTGTCCGCTACATGGGCATCACTTTTTATACATATAAAAGGTAAAAAAAAAGATATAAATACAAAATAAAGGCTTTGAGGAGTTAATCGTTTCCTCAAAGTTAATATAATTACCTGCATGTCGCCGTTGCCTGAGCACGTGAGACGCTGTGAGGGAAGCTCTTCTTGAGTTAATCTCTTGTGGTGTAAGTCTCCTGAGTGCCGCAGCTAGTTCCGACGCGCCTGGTGCGCCGGGCACTCCCACGCCGGATCCTCCGCTAGAATATCACCTTTATTAAAGCACCAATGTTGAGGAGCTCGGTGGCGTAGTGGTTAGTACGCTTTGGCTTTCAATTGAAAATCAAAGCTACCTTCGCCATGGTCAGACCGTGGATGGGTGACCAAAACTTTGTGATATCGAGCTCCTCCGTGCTTCAGAAGGCACGTTAAGCCGTTGGTCCCGGTCGCTATTGCGACTGTTTTTACCCATCCGCATTGGGCCAGCGTGGTGGTGTTACGGCCCACACTCCTCACGTGTGTTTCATGAGGAAAACCTGTGCAGCAGTGGGACGTACATAGGCTGAGGACAATGTCGAAACTAGTGTTGATTTTAGTTGTCAATCAATACATGTAAAAAATTATTAAGCCAGCCAGTCAAATTGAAGAATTCGTGGAAATTTATGTCTATTTGGCACCGGCCTCAATCTTTAATCGGTTGTTTAATTTTTTTTGGGACCTATTTGTATCATTGTACTATAATCTTCACGTATAATAGCATGGGAACTATGAAATTCACTTACAATCAAATATTGTAATAAATGAGCTGGATGGCGGATTCACCTGGTCTCTTCTTGGACGGGTGACCAAAACATTATGATCTCGAGATGTTCATGCCTCGGATGGCACATTGTTCTGTTCCAGTCATAATTAAGAGCAACAGAAAACTTTTCAATAAAGGTCTTCACTTACGGATAAAGATCATCAGAATCCACATCAGACGAGTCATCAAAGAACGAGTCGCTGGTGGGTTTGGGCGGGGGCTTGACAAACGCGGGTATGTTGTGTGCGTCAGTCACGTCGGAGCCGGACAGCGACGCGCCCGACCATCGCGACGCACACTGCACTGTTTCAAACACCTTCTGCATGCTTGAACTGGAATGAGATATGAATTATATTGTATGTGTCCTTAACATATTATAAAACAAGTCCATTTGAATGAGTTTCATGAATTCCGAAGAAAAGACGGATTTATCGTGTGAACGTGGAAATGAGAGAGTAAGTTCATCTTGCGTGTGAAGTAAAAGACATATCCAAACCTAAATAAAATAGTGAATGACCATACACTATTTTTAGTACGCAATTTGAGGTTAATTTATTTATTTATTTTAAAAAAAACCAACGTGTGTGCGCGTGTGTGTGTGCGTGTGTGTGTGTGTGTGTGTGCGTGTGTGTGTGCGCGTGTGTGTGTGTGTACTGACTGTGCGAGCGGGTCGCCGATGCCGGAGTCGAGGCTGAGCTCGGAGTGCACGGAGCAGTGCATCTCGCGGTGCAGGCTGGCGGGCAGCAGGCCGGCCGCCGCCGCCACGCTGGGCATGAGGCCGCGCACCGGCTCGCCGCGCTTGCGCATCTGGCGCAGCTGCTCCTGCGCCTCTGCCAAGTGCGCCGCCACCTCCGCATACCGCTCCTGTTCAAAATATATCAATATTCCGATGTGATAGTTGCGATGCCCTCACAGGGTTCATGTTAGAACTATTACTAGCTTTAAAAACTTTATGCACAACATGAGTGCAATAAAGTATTTGTATTTCCTTAAGTTACAGAATAGCTGGCCTTCATTAATTTATTCTTTTCGAAATATTATTATTTTCCGTCATGAAATCTTTAAAACAACTTGCCAGACACAAAACAGGAAAAATATTAAAACTAATTAACACCATTCAACATCATAAGTTACAAAAGTATTTATTTTACATTAAAACAGCAAGATTAAATATCAATAGTCCTTGACGTCTTTTATAAATCATGTTAAGCTTATTATATTTAAGTTAAGCAACATAAACTGTCACAATAATTATGGAAATACAAAACAATTTAACGTTAAATATATCTTTGTTGATTCTTACCTTTGTGTCAGCCAACTCCGCTGCGAGAGCATTTTGATTCTCCTTTGTGATTTCTAAAATCCGCAAAGTGTGAGCATGTTCCGCTGTTAGCTGAAACAAATACACATAAATCAATGCGACAATGCTTCATTACCTTGGCTCTTCATGCGAGTAATGTATCTCCGAACTAACGATAATTTTACATGAGTCACAAAGAACTAATGGAAGTAAAAAATTGAATTGCATGTTTAAACGGTACGTGAAGCGATTTAAGACTTAAGATCTAAGAGATAAACATTTGCCGATAGAGTGCATGTAGCAATGCAATTTCTTTATACTTTGTAGTAACCACACACCTAATACCTATCTTTAAAAAACAAAACCACATTTTCGTTTTATTATATTTATTGATATCATAAAATCGATAAGTGTATTACATTGACCGTTAAAACGATGTACAAGGAAGCAAATGCATTAAAACCTTGAAGATATACATGCGATTACAATATATTTGCAGTAGAATCAAGCGAGGTTTACTAGAGAAAATGATAGTGAAAACTTTATTAGCTAAAATACTAGCTAGAAACTATTAGAAATTTGAAATTTTCAACTAACGAAGTAGGTATAAAGTCAGTGAATTTACGAACGAAAAATCCATATCTTTTGCTATGAACTATACGAGCTCAAGGTATCTATTTTTTACACCATCAAAGTCAAAGTAGGCAGTGCATAGCTCGATGTGGACTGGACATCCTACGTCCTCAGCCTATATATGTCCCACTGCTGGGCACAGGCCTTCCTTATGAGAAATATGGGCCGTAATACCACCACGCTGGACCAATGCGAGTTGGTGAGTAGAAACGTTAGCAATAGCGATCGGGACTAACTTAACGTGCCTTCCGAAGCACGGAGGAGTTTGAGATCACAAATATTTGGTCCACCCATCCCCGGCCTGAACGTGAACATGGCGAAAGCAGCTTTTTTTTCGATCGAAACATCGATCGTACGCACCACGACGCCACGGAACTCCTCCTATCTTCCACTGACTGGACATCCTATTTTCAACTAAATTTGTCTTTTGGACGATTTGATGATTACGTAATTTATATTTCAGCCGTAACGCTATAAACAATGCATTGTAATCGGTTCGTTGGATTAGTTTTTATCTGCCTCATGAATGTAGGTAAGCAATGAACAAAAAAGCCATTTGCACGTTGCCAACACATTAATGCACAATTACTACTAAAACTAAGCAGATTCACGTATTTACGAGTCACGTACATAATTAAGCGTAATGGAGTTAGTTAATTGGCCATTCGGTATAATACCGGTACAAATTTATACCGGAATCTAGGACGAAGTGATTTTAACAACTTTTAACATTTCTTTAGAATACATTACATTGTAGGCTTAAGCCACGTCAATACTATACAGACTTTACACGTGAAGCGAAATACTATGACATAATTCAACTGTATTTAAAACTGACTTAAATCCAGCCTAAGTAGCATGACCGTTGGAGTCGTAAAGTTCTTGCGTGGAGACCGCTGAAACGCAGTGTGGGACGCCCTGTGACAAGATGGGATGACGATATTCGTAGGTTGGCTGGAGTAGGCTGGATGGGAACGGCCGAAGATCGAGAGCGGTGGCGTGCATTAGGGGAGACCTATATCCAGCAGTGGACGAGCAGAGGTTGTTGATGAAGTAGAATGAGCAATATGATATTAATAACGTTTTTATCACTACCAATAGTAAAACTTCATAGTAAATAGTGTGATGGAATTTATTTATTTATGGGCGATCTACAAAAACATGTACTAATTCTAAATACAATGTTCACAATTTTAAAAGCCTTTAAGGCCCAATTGCACGATCGAGAGTTAGCGCTTAACCCTGGGGCAAATATATGGGCAAACCCTGGGTTTGGGCATATATTGAACATATTGGGCCTAAATCTAAGCACTGTTTTTAATTAAAGACAGCCACGGCATGCAATATGGACTAAAATAAAAAAGATTTAATTTAACTACAAATATTTCTTATTTTACAAAAATCTTTGTATTTAACTATAAAATATTAATGGGGGTTTACGTTTTTCCTAATGAGTTTAATAGATGCTTTGTACTTTCGTGCACTAAGGTGAAATATATTTAAATCTCCATGTTAATGAATGAAGTGTTAATGGAGGGCTGAGGTTTGCCTTGCAAAAACCAAACAATATAGCAACTCTAATCTTACTTACTTAAAAAAAACAAATATTCTTTTCAAGGTTTCCTAAGTATCTGTATTTACCGTGATACAAAGAGAATTATAGTAAATCTAACCTGTTGCAAACTCCTTTCTGTCGCCACGAGCCTGGAGCTTGTGGTGTCGAGCTGATGCTGGAACTCGGCCGAGCGCTGCCTCTCCTCAGCCAACTCAAGTCCAAGAACACTGGCCTCCGAGTTGGCATTGGCTGTTAAATAAAGAGAAATATTAACGTACAATTAGTAACTTACAAGAGGAATATAAATTTTATGTCTTAAAGGTGGTCTTTATCTCTAAGGGCCTGTTTCATAATCGATAAGTAAAGTAATAATTAGCTACGTGACAAATAATTTACTTCTTAACTATATCCCTCCAATAGCGTGCTGTACGTTTCAGGTTTCACAGATAATGGGGTGATTAGCCTTACTGAGAGATTGTGAAACGCAAGATGGGTGTTTACTTAGCAGTTATGTTCTGAATAGCTTAATTAGAACTTTACTTATCGATTGTGAAACACGCCCTAAGTCTGAATTGTATTTTCCAATAGAACTACGAGTTCTAACCTGAATATTAGCGATTAACGAATTAGCAATTTATCATTCTTCTAACTAGGGCTCGCAACCCGGTTTCAAACCGGTATCAACTACATATTTAACCCAAACCCGCATCGAAAATAGTCGGTTTAGAAACTAAATTTGGGAAAAAACTAAAATAAACCGGTTTACTTGAATGCAGAATCTACACACGAAAACTAAAATGCATTACAAGGGCCAATGTTTATAATGTATAAAATAATACTAGCAGAATCTCCAATTAACTCGAAAAATGTCGTAATATTTTCTTCATAATTCTTCTTCTTGATGTTTTCATTATCTTTATTTAAATGTCTTGATGATGAATGCGGGTGCGTTAAAACAAGTATGGTCTGACAGGGTGCAAACCTTATAGAAAACACGCTGCAAGGCCACCTTGTCTCACCACACCCTAAATCAGTCTCTTCATATAAAAAAGTCTTCAAGGTCTTCGTTTTTCATATTATCACAAAATAATTCAAAAATTCATTACATTAATGATAAGAAAGGTACATTCACGTAATAGCCCATATAGTGAATCATAGTTCATAATCAAAATTATTTTTAAACCAACTCTCTGGTGGTTTAAAAAATAACACAAATCTTCTTGGAAAATAAATGCATAATAATGTTACATTACATATAAAACAACACTGCTTGGAAAAAAACATGGAAATTATACCCACAACAACATAAAGAAATGTAACACGTAAATGCCGATAAGCCTCATTTATTATCAGTGATAATTAAATAATCTGCGAAAGAAATATTGCAAATGACTAATGGATCGTTTTAAGTGAATAATTACATTTTAACAAGCTTCAATCAATAAAACTTACACATTTAATGTATTGCTGATAGACGGGTCTTTATTCCTTTGGAAAACATTAAACACTATGGGCACACTATGACGCCGAGACCAGTTTTGTGAAATTAATACTAATACTACAACAAAAAAACAAATGAATAATTCTGTAAATATAAATAACACTTGATTAGATATAAGAAAACCATTCCACATTATTTATATTTATGACCCTGTATTAAATTATTATAAAATTTGACGAAAGTCAAATGGCAATATCATTTTATCATTATCAGTATTCTAATGATAGTACTACAATAAACCTTCGATAAAATTATTGCATTTTATGTTTATACTTATGGAAGAAGAAGACATGTGGTGGCGACCCCACCCAGAGAGGGAACGGGACAGAAGAAGGAGAAGACATACGGAAAATCGATAGCGGTGGCGTACATTAGGGAAAGCCTAAGTCCAGCAGTGGACAGGAGCGGGCTCATGATAATGATGTTGATAATTCACTATCAAAGTATTTATTATTTCCCCAATGTTTTTCTCAGCATCAATTACTATAACGAATATAAAAATGTGAAATGTATTATATGAATAATGCTTTTACCTATGTAAACAGTTATTATCAGTTGAAACCGCTTATCAAATACAATTTTCATGCAAATCGATAAAAGGCACAGAAATGTTAATATTATCAATGCGAATTACTAGAATTATCTAGAAGTTTTTTATGGGATTTCACGAAAAATTTAATTAGCATATTGCAATGTGCAATTAGTAACTGATATTGAATTTCTTTCATTTAAATAAAAGACGTTTCAATTAGTATCAAAGATAGACAAATAATCTTAATGCGAATTAAAGTAAAGATTGCTGTAATAAAATAAAATACATAGTAGTATTAAAGTTATGACTTCATAAGGTTTTATAGTATTATTAGAAGTGCGATAACAACAACCAAATCAATCTTATTCATAATGAATGATTGATGACTTCTGTGTCAACATTGAAATCACATAATATGAGGGAGGAATATTTTAATATAAAAACTGTCTGACGCGCGAGTTAATAACCCGCCCCATCGTCTAAGTTTCCTCAGCAATAAGAATTATGTCGAGATAAACCTGTTTACCTTAGGAAGACGAGAATGTATAAAACTACGCAGTTGAATCATCTCAAACGTCTGGGTGACTATAGACAGTCGTAGCAGATATTATTATACCACATACAGCCAGATATCCGACATATCCAACAGGTAAAATCGAAATACATTTCATTCGAGTGCTTTCATACATTTCCATACAAAGATTTACGAATATGCTCCAGGGTAATGGACAGAGAATAGAGAATACGAGATTATCTTTTACTGAAATACAATAAATATAATAACTAAAGATACTGAGCCGTAACGCGATATCAGCTCAACCAGCTCCGCGCAGTATGTGCTGGCGGCGGGCGGCGAGGCGCGAGCTGCTTCGCAACGCGCGGTTCTCGCGATGCAGTGTTTTCCAATACTCAGTGGTACAGGTGGCGGGGATAGATCCGGCGATCTCTTGTACGATTAGCACCTTGCCCAACTTGTTATCGCTGCCTTCTTAACTTAATATGGAACTTACTGAGTTGTAACGCGATGTCCCGCAGCAGCTGCTGCTCAGCGAGCTCCGCGCTGTCAGCGCCGGCGGCGAGCTTCGCCGCTTCCTCTCGCAACGCGCGGTTCTCGCGCTCCAGCGCGCCGGTGCGCTTGCGCAGCAACGCCGCGCTTGCCGCCTCTTGCTCTGTTGGAGATTGTCCCTCTTCTGTGTCATTGGTTAAAATCTGTTTAAAAGGAGACATTGTCATTGATATTACAGCCAAAGGTTACTGTTTTCTGTGTCATTTTAAAATGAAAACTTTCATCAAAAGCACAGATTAACACTTGAATGTAGAAGTTCTTAAAAACTACTTGCAATAATTTTACAGATTATTAAAAATCCTGTTTTGCTTATTAGGTAAATACATGTCCTCATAAATGTATACAGGTATTTAAATTATATTAGGAATAATAAAAAAATATTGTAAAAAGAAATCGCTTAAGTATAAAAGAAATTGATTACGTATGATCTAATGTTTGTTTAAGGTGAATTCGAAAATATGCGTCACATTGCGTATTTAGTATTTTGATAGGGGCTGAAATTATTCAGAGCACTAAACCACTTTTGTCTTTTGTGCTTCCCTTCCCTAATCACCCCTCCCTGCCATCACCAAAAATGTCCTAAATGAACGATATGATGCTAAAGTACTTCGGTTTGGGATAGGCCGTCCCAGGAGTCCCTAATCGCTTATTGCCTACTGCCTAGTGTCTTCACATGTTTAACTTGCCTGCAGCAGATCTGTTTTGGTGTTCAGCTCGTGTCTAAGCTGAGTGATGTGGTCCCGCGCACTGCGGAGCTCACCCTCTAGAGAGTTGACTCGAGCTTCCAACCTCCCATTCGTGGTCAGCAACTCTTTGCCGATACGCGCAGTCAACTCCAAATCTTTCTCTTTCTACAGGAAACAAACCAAGGAGTATAATACATACATAAATTTACGCCTTTTTCCCACAGGGGTAGGCAGAGATTACATTTTTCTACTTTCTACGATCCTTGCATATTTCTTTCGCTTCATCAACTCTCATTCCAGTCCTTATACATGCTCGGCGATTTCGGGTACTTATGACCTGGCCCTTCTCAAGAACGACTTTAATTTGATTGAGGAACGGTCGGCTAGATCTGCCTCGTCCCGAATCTCCACTGACTCCCGATTCATATATCCTTTTAGTCAATCTATTTTCATCCATCCTTTCCACATGTCCACCATCATCTTAGCATTCATTTCTCTATTATTGTCACTACTTCCTTTTTCACAGCACACTTCCTTCTTATCACCATCATTGTATACCCTGTTTTCATTCAACGCAATTTAACTTCAGCCATGCTTCTCAAAACTCGCATTTCAACCGCATTTATTCTACTTTCGTTTCTCTTCTCCCATACCCAACATTTAATCCCGTGCATATATGCTGTCAATTGAGGTTACCACAGACTTTTACGTAGAAAATTTCATTTTTTTAGGTACACGGTTATGAGGTTATCAGAGATTTTTACGTAGGAAATTTCATTTCTTTATACGGTAATTTATGTGAAAACATAAATAAAAATAAATTTGTTTGACATGAAAAGTGTTATCTATACGTACTTCTTCTAAGAGCCGTGTAACCGCTTCGATGTCATTGTAGGTTTTTGTCATTTGGCTCACCCTGTTGCTGCATAGAACTGTAAGCAGAAGAGTAATTATAGAAGAATCGTAGCAAATCGAAGTACCAAGTGGTATTATTATGGTGATTGTAAGTAGTGAAACTTACTTGTATTTAATAGACAAGGTGATAGTAAAAGCGTGGCATTAATTACTACATCACTATCTATGTCCTCTTATTATAAGCCAAATAAGTGGTAAAAAATCGTTTCTAAATAGACAGAAGAACCGAATTATTAAAGTACTATTAATAGACATATTTGACCAATCGATATCAGGTTAACATGGTATTTTTCTATTATATTAGTTACACTTATGTAATTATTAAAGCTTGGTTACAAGAAATACATATTGATTTTATTATGTAGAAAAGTACCGTCCTAAAGGTAGAGACAATGTTTAGTCTAAAATTATTTGATGTTATAGTGACTGCACTGAAGCAACTCAATTTTTATTTGCCCGCGACTTCGATCGTGTAGAATAGGTGCTTTGAGATAGTGTGATGGTATGTAGCCAATAGCCTTCCTCAGTAAATAGGCCATTCAACTCAGAAAGATTTTTTCAAATTGGAGCAGTAGCCTCAATTAGTGGAATTGAAAATTTACTCCATTTCATCTCATTATAAGCAAAGTTCATAGTGGCGTAAATTTGTTCTTAATTTTTTCTGGGAGGCATTTTTTTTTTTTTAAATAGCCTATGTAGCCTAGCCTATGTCATTTCTCAGGCTCTAGACTATCTGTGGAACTTTCGGTTGAATTGATTCAGTAGTTTTTACTTGCGCATTTCTAATATAAGTATGGATTCTGATTGATTATCTTAAGCGAAGACCTTATCGAATTAACGCTGTAGAAATATATATAGGATGTGAGTGTGAACAAATGAATTGTAATTTTACTCGTATCTCTATAAAAATCTTATGTAGATAAAATAAGTAGGTAAGGTATGAAAATTTATCTAAATTAGTTTTGCTATTTTTTGCTTACTTTTTCTGTTTACTCCATTTTATTGTTATCTTGTTTCTATATTGAGATAGACCCAATATTTCCATCTTCTTCTTTTTTTTGTCCTTAAATTATTTATTTATTTAGAAGACTTTTGTTGCTCTTGTGCCTATTATTTTTAAACTTGGGGTGGATAAAACTTGTAATACCCATGTTATTGCATGAATTTTAAACATTTTAGGAAATAAATACGTTATACGGCAATTTTCCGGCCTAGCGTTAACCCTCCACACCCTTAAATATAAAATACATTCATACCTTCTGAATCAAAATCCATGATATCGAAATCCATTATTAGCAGCGGCTTGGGCAGCTACAAAACATTTTATTTTTTGTTGAGAACACCAATTATTTTTTCCTACACATGATGATCTCGTAGTAGGTACATATATGTTAATTATCATTAACTGTCCATATATTTTTTCTTAACCGTTTTTCGTAACACCTTGGAAAACAATAACAATAGACACTACACAATGGGTAGATAAATTCGGTAAAGACTCGAGAGTCGAGAGGCTCGCAAATTAGTGTCGCAAAACAGTGTGTAAGCGTGCCGCACTCGATTGTAAGTCGAAATGAAGCATTCTGTGGCCAGCGTCTAAAAGTACCTTATCACTGATAAGATACGATAATCGTGCTGTAAGTGATTGGTGTTTATATCTATTATCTATCACAATACTAAACTGACCCGGGCCACTAATGCTCGGATCCGACCTCGCACCGTACATTGAACTTCTTAAGCGGACAGGTCACACATCCGTACCACAATACAAAAGCTCAACAATCTGAGGAACAATGTCACTAGTTGTTACATCAATAAACTGTTCAAACACTACCGCGAACCAACCGATCGAACAAGTGACTGTCGCTATACAACATACTACTGTTTCATTTCGCTTGGCTGAGAGTGAACTAAACAATCTTCTATTGTAACTGTATGTGGGAAATTTTGAGCACAAAAGACAATTACGCAGACTATTTATTTATCAATGAATAATCCCATTCCAAGTGATGTTGATACATATTTACATTTATAGAAAATATTTTTCTAGGTAAAAATTTATACAATATAATATGTAGAATCAGACCAAATGCAATAATTTTATTGTAATAAAAATGTAAGCATTAATATACAACAATTGACATTTAATAACTTGACAATTTAAGCAATTTTCCTGTAAGCTATAGGTACATTGTTTAAATACCTATTGCATAGACATTAATTAATTGTGAAAAACTTATTAAATGCGTAATACTGATTATGAGTACGTGAACAACGTTACATGTGTTATAAAAACATACAGAAGTACGCAATATTTGCTTTCCAATAAAACAAAAATGTGGGAACGATGTGTACAGTACAACAACAATACCTTGGATGGCGGTGTTTCCCATTCTTACTTAACTTGCAATTACAACTGCTTACAACGGATATCGATTGTACTAGTGTTACATATACTTAAGTTGGTAGACTTTCATATTTTTTTAAAGTAATATAGGTATTCAATCATTTCCCGTGTGCAGTGCGAGCTTTGCTGGTGCGAGGAAACAATTATGCTTTGAAAGTACAATAAGAAAGGATTCGGAATTGTGCGAGACTGAACAAGTCATTAAATGTTTGGAATTCATAATATGTAGTGAATAGTTATGTATGCACTTATTAATTATTAAAAAACTAGACAGACTTATCTGTATTAAATTCTATATCAAGGGTATCTAGCGAAAATGCTGATAAGCTGAAAATGACGATAAGTATTAATGAGCATGGCAAAGGCAGATGAAATGGACCACTGCGAAAAAACAAGTAAAGCTAATGAAAATTAGTATATTACAACGGAAGGGTATGACATGACGATCGTCGAATACCTATTGAATCTTATCGTACCTCTATTGAGGAGCAAGGTCCTGACCACACGAAAGTATAGTCTCCCGAATCTGTCTCGTGCCACGTGGTAGAGGAAGTCGGGGTACTCGCCGAGGCACTCTCTGAGCTCGGCGTCTGGCAGACAGCTCAGCTCTTGGAAGAGCTCGCGATCGAAGCCGGGCGGCGGCGAGGCGCGCGAGCCTCCCGCGCACCCCGCGCCCGAGCCCGCACAGCCCTCCGCCGTGACGTGCCCGAGCCGCGACCATCGGCTCCGCCCGCCTCACACGACACGACACTCCTCACTTATACACTATTACACTAGCTCCACAACTCAATGTCATCCACCTCTTATTTCCTCCTTCGCATTATTATCACTCCTTTATATATCAACACTCAGTATAAATCAACTGTAACCTGCAAACCGCAGAAATTACTGACCGATTCGACGATGTAACATGATTAACGAGGATAGCAAAGCGGGTATTTTGAATCATCCACACGCTCGGGTGGCCAAGCGAGTTGCTTAAATTAACAATCTTATGAAATTAAACACGAAACTGATGAAGACACCAGTGTTATTAAATTTTAAGGCGAATTACTAAAAGAAGTAGTATTAATGGTAATGTTTATACAAACGACGTTAATATTGATTATGTACGTGGAAATGAGGGCAAAGCCAGACGCACCCAGTGTTACACCCACATGTAACGTTGCTATATTTCAAACGTGACTGGGAGTGGGGTACCTATTTTCCACAACAAGTTTATTATGTTTAAAACTATTATAGGCAATTATCTTTTTCATGATCAACATACTTACTGCGAGTATTAATCTTATGTACTACGCGTAGTACACAAGCAAGGAAAGAATTATTTGCTACTATCCTAAACTAAAATTTGTTATAAACAAAACAAACATATAATTTCAATGCAAGCAGAATGCTACTGTAAAATGTTATGTAAAATACTAAAGAATCGCTCTTTTGATATCTCCATTTGATTCCCATTGCAGTTTGTATTTTATTTAAAGATTTCAATCACACTTATTTCATTTCTATAGAACTATAAAACTATTCTCTATTGCATATTCTCACAATGAAAGTAACTTTAATAAATACAGTGCATGAACAATAGAACCTGAAAGACAATCCCTATTCGTTCATGTCTAAACATAATTGATTGAAGTATTATAGTAAATAGTCTCGTATACATGACGTCAGACTTCAAAGAATGAGCACGCGCGCGGTTTTGAAAATCTTGTTAATGATGAAAGGAAACCTTCTCGCGTCCAGGCAATCAGAAACCTTTATTACAGAAAATAAAACTAGTGTTTTAAACAATAGAGCTCAAAATTCCAATTTACATTACAAAAAATTTGTAACAAAACGTAACTACTAACATCTTGAAATCAATTATTCATGAAGAATGTGACAAATGGTAATGCTTAAACTGTATATTTAAGTTCCACACAAATGTTAGGACAAAAAATTTAAATAATGATGGTTAAATATCTTTTATGTCATTGTTCACTACTTATTTTAAACTGTAGTGCATTTACGTGTAGACAAGTACTGGTAAACGTACGAGATCACATTAAAGAAAATGTATGTTTAGAATGTTTTAAACTTCTCAATATTATTATAACATCTATATCTAATCACATTGGTTCTGGTAGACATAGGCCATCCATAATGTAGGTACGCCCAGAATTCATAATCGTCACATGAATGAACTTAATCGAATCTTATACTGAATAAATTAACTCCGCATATTGCTTGTTATTTCTCAAAAATATGGACGGCGCTATTTGTCATCTACATATATCTATATTTAGTATTTATTTAATATCAACCGATCTCATCCGATTCTAAATACCATCGTACGAAATCGTGGTTATGAGCTAAAAAAGTAAAGTTTGAAAATAAAATATCCCAAGATTTGTTTACATGAAATGTGAACTTGTTTCTGTACATTTGCGAATTTAAATAAAAATGAATACTCAAGTGGTACGGTTTTGCACATATGGTTTTGTTTTTTTTAGAAGGTCGTATGGTATTTATTGCTCACACAACCATTATGCTTTGTTCATTCACATGTACGTATTTGCTAATGGTGTATGGTCCTTCGTTTTTCAGCTTCCTACCGAAATAATGTTAAGATCAAAATTATCCAAATAAGTTTGTTCAAGCTAAAAATAGTAGCATTATAAAGTGTCTATCTCGCCATAGCTATAATATTATTCATTGAATATTTTAATTTTTGAATGCAATAAGAATAGCTTTGGACTATCAATTAAAGAGAGGGACGATCTTACATCATTCAGTACTGGTTATTATTCCACTTTTACCATAAAAGAACAAGGAAGTCAGACTTAACTTAGGAATGCAAGTTCCAATTCCCACATTCATTAAACTCCACAAAAATAATATCTAGGCTAGACTTCCTCCAAAACATTTTGGAGCACGCCTTGTCCTGAAATGGACGGACAAGAATGTTAGCGTAATATGTCTATGTATGTTACGTTAGCGTTACTAACGTATTACGTCCCACTGCTGGGCCCAGGCCTTATTATATGGAAAAACACATGAGGAGTATGGGCCTTAACACCACTTGGTTGGTTTGGTGGGTAGAAACAGTTGCAATAGCGACCGGGACCAACGGCCTGGCGAAGCACGGAAGAAATCGAGATCACAATTTTTAGTTTTTAGTAAATTATAAACTGGTAATTCCAGCAGTGTCAGGAATCTTAGTTTATTATTATCACCATTCAATAGGTTTGTGTACCTACTATGCTATTTTTATTTATTTATGAATAACACTACATGTCATCACTCCTATATCTTCGAAGGTTAACTCGCCCCCATTTATCCTGAATGTTTAGGGCTCTGTATAACAGTGTGGTAACAGGGGGCGTACCTGTTGTCTGCCACACACACAAGAAGAAGAGATTAGAACCTGCGACCTCGTGAACGAGTAGTGCTCTTTGTTCAAACCCTAAATACCTCTTTATTTTAATAAATCTCGTGAAGTTCCAACATTGTTATTGATAAAATTATTGTAAAACTCTTCCATGTCCTACACTTTTCCCACGTTTATTCGGGCCGGCGCAACATGTCTGCGTCTTCCACTCTTTCCTTTCACTCGTGGTGAAGTTAACACTCACTCCCTTACTCCTCATATTATCATTCTCCATCCACTTGTATATTCATTTCAAGCTATTTTAGTTCAAATGGAAACTCGAGCAGCGTATTACTGCAGAATCGATATAGCAACGATGTAGTCCAGTTCCGTTGTATATAGAAAGACTATAACCGAAACAAATTGATATGATATAAAGGTACCATTAGGAGTAAACCTCCAGTAAGGTCGTCGCACGTGATTGAGCGAGTGACGTCAAAACGGCAAATAGCCTTGTTAAACTCAGTTTATTTCCGAATACAAATTTTATAGCGATAGGGTAATAAACTGAAGACAAGCGAAATTATATAATAGATTTAAATATTAGGAAGTAGTCTTTAAAACCATTTATATCGATTTAGTAGTGCACATCTAGCATTTTGATTTTATTTTATTGATACGAAAAAGGAAGACAATAGTAACGTGTGACCATATCATTGGAATAAATTTAAGGATCTAAATTTTAATAAATACAAAGGTAATGAGGAATCTAAAGTCTCCGCTGTAATTCGAGAATCGTGATCAGTCTGTGTGGTGTGGAAATTTATGGAATTAGCGCTATTAACACCGATGAAAATAAATAGAAACAGCGTAATAACATCGTTATCATCATACAGATTGAGCAACATTGAAGTAAGAGCTGTGTATCTGTAAGAATAAAAAAACTTCATAATTTTAAATCTTTTTTTCTATGTGCATTTGACGAGTTGCCTTGTAAATAACGAGGCCGCATTCTAGAGTACTCGTTGAAAAGGAAAACTTTTGCATTTATTTCTGATTTGACATGAAAATTCACTCAATGTTGCATGCAGCTAATGATTTGCTTTCTTAACCAAATGAATTTGTCCTTTAGAAAATTGAGATTTTAATTAATTCAAGAAGGTATACATTTTTGTTAAGACATTCATTTGCATATTTTGCAATACTTTTCGGTAGGTACCTAATTATTGAATGAATATTAATGATACTAAAATCAATCGTCAGAAAAATATTTTTAAACTTTGCTCATGATTATTAATCTAAATAAATATGGTAAATAAATATTACTTTACGACAATTAAGCCACCATTCACAACACAAACAACTAATTAATAAATCTTAAAAATTTATCACAAGTTACAAATTTAATTTTTTCTTATTTTCAATACTATTATATAAAATTGGAACGTAACTAAAGTTCAGATTTGATGGATCGGGGCTTTTTGGAACTTTTTGAGTTTTTTTTATTAAATTGAAAACGTTAGAATATTTTATGAGAAAATTTATTAACAGCAAGACCATAAAACAAATTCAAATCAAGAAAAATTAAATTAAGCACTAACAAAAATTTTAACGACTGCTATTGTGATTCAGAAGTGCCATAGCAATACCTTAAATAGATCGTAATATGAAAGTAGGTTAGCACAGAAATATGACGTAAACCTGACCCTGAAACAACTATTTACTGATATATTGAAAATATACCTATTCAATTTACTTTTCACATTATTACATACAAGTCATACAACAGCAACTTAGTTTGATTGCTGCGTTTGTATAAAAATTACCGTAATAGTATCCTATGAAAATATTCAAGTTATAAGAAAGTATTTACTTCAATATTAAGATACCCTTTTCACAATAAAAATTTGCTCGCCAATCCTCATTATCATGCGGCCGCGGTCGCTTCCACGACCAATGCGAGGGAGTTGGAATTAGTCATACATATTTCGCCGTTACCCACCTTTTAGAAATTAGTACTGAAATAAACGTAGCACAATAATAATTTGAAATTTTATGTAAAAGGCAAGGCGATTTCTTTTAGTAACGGTTCCAGAGTTTGAGGCCAATGGTAATAAACTTTCACGATCAAGTGCAGACGCCTGCACTGAGAACACGCGATTACACACGACACACGGACACGGCGGACCGGCCGGCACCACGTCCGCTACCGTCGATACCGAGGCAATAACTAAAATTATTGTAATGTCATATCGTACTAGTGTTAAAGAGCCGGAAAGCAAGTGTTCACGCAGTTTATTAATATGATTATCTAACCGTGGGTCGCGACTTGCGGCACAACTGGCATCTGGTATTCAAACTTTAGATGTTATCTTATTGTTTAGTGTTTTGTCTTACGAAAAGTAAGCAAATACGGAGCACGGTTAGTAGAACAGTGTAATAAAAATTCCTCGTTTACGCTTGCCGCGAGTTATTCACATGACACGATTGCAATGTCCGTATATAGTTTGAATTATATATTATTATTGTTTCGTATTAGCAGAAATTCCACGACACAACATGCAGTCATCATAACATAACACAATTTTATTATTTAACTGCTTGGGTTCCCAACAACAAAACGATCAGGCATATAATACACTTGTCATATCACACGACACTCGCGTCGGCGACCATATGATTTGTTGAATGCATTGTTTAAGCTGTGAAGAGAACGAGTTTTTCTTCACAAACAAACGGTAACTAAAATTAATCTAATCCGTTTTAATTTTTTGTTTAGAGCCATTTCATTATTGTAAGTCTTGTAACCGTAAGTATTGTAAGTCTTGTAGCCTATGAGATATAGATATATTTTTTTATTCTTTATTACTGACGTGAAAGAAAGAGAACTGCAAATTAGAATAAATATTCAAACTTGCCTGTATTCTTCGCAAAAACTAGACTTGAATAAAATACTAATTATTTTTATAATTTTCTTCAATTAAATATTTTCTCTGCATACTGAAAATGGAGATTACTTAATTCATTGAAAAAAACGAAACCTTATTATTGTATGTACATTGAACAGAAAGGACAGTAATGCAAAAGTACTCAAAGTCTGTATGCAGTCAAGAATTTCAAGAAAAAGAACACATTAAATATCGTAAAGAAGGATCCTTGTGGATTTGGTTTTCAAGTATAATTACGTTTTACATAAAATACGCTCGAATGTTCAAATAATGTGTTTTTAGCAAACACTTTACAAAAAATAATTCTTACATAAAGATTCTTTAACTCATTGTTTCAACAATGCTTATAGCAAATAATGTTTGAATACGATACAATGATTTATTTTATTCTTAGGGTTTTATTTTAGTTGCCAAGCTTGTACGAGCAAATAGGACCAACGAGCAACGCAAGCAAGTTAACAGTGGAAAAGGTGGTTTGGAATACTGATAATAAAAACAAAAGCAGTAGAACTTTATTACAGCCAGTCAAATAAGCCTACAGATACAATGCGACAAACTTCGTTCATAAGTTTATAATTTTGATCATGACCAGAATTCTAAATATATCCAGCACAGTACGCACGTTCATGATTTAAAAGAAATTCTACGTGACCACTCGAAAGCACGAAAAATTGTAGATATCAACATCTTTGAAGCTCCTTCTTTGAATTGCACGTGTGGTATGGGTACATTAATTTGCAAAAAATTTGTTAACCAGATTTAACCGTATAAAATAGTTATAACATCATAATTATTTAAATCAATTCTTGTTCTCAATACTTGGCAATGATCACTAACGTGTGGTTGTTATAAATATTTACCCAAAAAAATTGATTTTTGATGAGATAAATTTTCTTTTTTTTTACATATGACAGGTAAGCTCTTGGCCTTCATCTCACCTGATGGTAAGTGACGATAAGGCCGAAGGTGGAAGCCAGCTTCACCTGTAATCCTCAACAACTGAGGAACTGGCTATCTTAAGTCTGATTGCCGGAACACAACAATGCTTATAATATTGTTATTATGGCGACAGATTTAAGTAAGACGGTGGTAGCTAGCCAGGCGGGCTCAGAAGCCCTACCACCAACCAAACCGAGCAGAAAAACTTCTGCCCCCATGGGGAATCGAACCCGGACCTCCCGATTAACACCCGGTGGTGTGAACCACTAGACCAGAGAGGCGGTTCTTATTATAAGTAATATTAGAAATGATAACATAATGTTTAATTTTAAAAAAGCGTAAGTATAAAATAAAATATTCCGTTTAATTTTAAGTAAGGTAATAAATATATTACTAAAGTAAGTTTTTGCATAGTCTTTCCACATAATAACCACAATTACATTCCACAAGAAAATTTATTACATTCTCAATGTACTGTTGTTAGTAATTGTTCCGTTCCGTTACGAAATCTATTGTGTTCCTAATTTATCTTAAAAGATTGCAAGAGTACATAAATAAGTATAAAACTGAGATTAAAATTCATATAAGATTGATACTTAATACTCAAATTATTTATTCATTCTATATAAAAAGTCAAAAACCAAATTCAAAAACTTTGTAACCTAAGACATCAGGATCAACTTCCATTGATAGAGATTTTAATAAAACATTATTATTTTCAATCTAAAAGAATAATCACTAAGTAAGGATTCACAAATAATTCCTTCGACATTCCTATTCTTAATCTATGGTTTACCGAAAATGGATTTACAAATTTAGTTCATTTTCTTTTTCCTGAATATGAGTCATCATGGGTGAACGAAACCAGACATTTTGCGAGTAGCAATTAATTAAATGAAGACGTAGGTACGCACTAGGCACAACCTTCCCCATACGTATAGACTCGGCAAAAAAATTTACGACTGGCCGCCTACCATCGATCCTACATAAATTTCAAAGAGGTACGGAGTACTCCAAATGCTACGACGATATAATTAAAAACCAACCAGACCTGCTCTTCCTGTAACTCCCTATCCGCGACCATCACCAGTCCGGTCAGTTTTCACAATTTTATTTTACAGAGCTTGCTCTTTATTAGAAATTTTGCGAAAAAAGTTTCAGACATTAGAATTTCAGTCTTTGTTGTATTATGTTCATTAATTAATACTATTTAGCAAAAATATTTTACAATAAAACCACCGACAATATTTATAACGAATTAAAACAGCCTTTGACATTGCATTACAATAGTACAAACAATTTCGGTCTACTGAAATTTATCTCATCATCTGATACGTCTGTAGACACAATAGGAAATCAATTGTTCTCGTCCTTAACGGGATTCGAGTCAGTTCAGGGGTTATTCAAATAAAATTTTTTAGAGTAATTTTTTAGGTAGAGGTTTTTAAAACTAGAATTGTATTCGTTGCTCAGAGATCTCGCGTTAAACTGTCAGCGCGACAAACCTATGAGGCTCATAGAGCTACAAACCTGAATCAAGTCTCCAAAATTTAGACGAAAGACTCGAGTAGGTATACCCACATCACTGGTTATATGTACATATACCTTAAGAGAAATGCTGCCTTCATAAAACAACTAAAATGCCTTTATTGACTTTGCAGCCGTCATGCGAAGCAAAAACCAAGTAGATCACATTCCGAACCAGTACATAATACCGGTGTAACACGTCGACATTAATCGAACCAGGAATTCTTGCGCAGTAACAACTAGGTACCTAACTGCTTCACGTTCTAATATCAACCTTTTTCAGGAGATACCGAACAAAACATACTTTTCAAAATTCCACATATTTTAGAAAAATAAATAATTGAAAAGCTAAAAGTTGTTACTTAAAAATCAATCCATGTTCTATTAAACAGACAAAAATATACACCGGTATTAATATAAAACCTATAAATAGATTCCTATTAATAGTCCATCACAAACGCAATTAAAGACCGGTCAATGAATTGGGAATTGTTGGCAGATATTGTGCGACTTCGCTGGTGTTTTTTACACTTTTACATATTTTTGTTCTACATTTACATAATATCTACAAAAACTAAATACTAGGTATATTAGGTACCTACAAAATAAATAATCTTTCTTAAATGCAAAAAAAAAACAAAAATACAATTATTCTATACCGGGCACTCTAATTTATTGATTTTTTTGTTTTATCATGTTACAAATCTGTTTAAAAATATCTTTAACAAAGTTCTGTGTAAGATCTACGAATTGCATTTTATTATGCAATAGGTGCTCAGTTGAAAATAAATCAGAGTATTATCAATTTTTTTTTGTAGATAGATAAAAAGTAAAAATGAACATAGTTAATAATTTACAAAAGTAAGCATGTCATATGCACGAACACTACATAAAGTGAAATAAAGCAACATGGTACCGGATTTAATTAGACATTTAAATTTAATTAAATCCGGCACCTATTTAACGAGTGTATATTCCAACAAAATTGCTTCTTTTCACGCTAATTACAAGTTTAGCGCAAGTTTATGTCTACAAACTCTTTGGAACAAAGGTGTTTAATCAAATGGCAAATTCAAGTCTTAGACATAGTAGCTAAGATACTGTTAATATTGATGCTACATCATAATATACGCAAATTTAATTACATATTTACTTTCATATAGGCATAATTATAGTTTACAATGTATACATAGATATAAAGTACAATAATAATTCTTATGTTCTCACGGTCAAGTTAACTGATCTCGCTCACAGCTGTTGCGCGATGCGGCGCCGCGTCGCGTGTCTCGACTCCAGTCCAATCGATAACACACCGATTTTATACCTAATCTTAAAGACTGCAATAACTACTAGAAATACGTAAAGGGGTGTTCAAAAATATATGACCGATCGAAAACTCATCGGCGCGAATGTGGAAGTACGGATTTTGGCAACTATGTGATTCGTTGCGGACGGGTGTGTTATAATTGTGTCGGTGCAGCGGTGCACCATCTATGTTTAGCACGGGTGCGCAAGTCGCTACGTACGGAACTGTAGGGGAGCGACAGCGACAATGCGCGGTATCGATCGCCGCAGAACACGCGTGCCGTGGCGACCGGCGCGACCGGCACTGGGCTCCTCGTTAGCGCCGCGCACGCGCACTCGCGCCCATACTCCAGATGCCATAGCACCAACCGCATATCAATTCGTTACCGTACAAAAACATTGTGGTCTACTAGACTCGTTAGTGGAATTGACTTTAAATTTGGAGTCTTCACTAAGATTAAACAAACTAACAAGATTTCACGTTTCTTTTGGTAAAAAGCTTGCAAATTCTTAAAAAGTCACAATTTATTCAGAAAATTATGTTATGTTGAGTTGCTGTGCAGGCCTCAACAAAAACTAATTATAGTATAATTTAAAATTACCTATGTAGGGTCCATAATATTGGGTCCTTACCTATGAAATTGGTGATTTTATTCTGTCTTAGCAATTTGTCCGTAACTATTAAGTTTCAGAACATTCTTATAAAATAATTGCCTCTTCTAAAAATAGACCATATATTTAAGCTCGTATTATTTAATTTGATAATTTTTTGTAAGTTTAATTGTGTTAAAATTGGACACGGAGACAACTCTTTTTAAGTGCCTCCCGAATACATCATTTGATTTGCATTAACATAAAAACGATGAATATTTTTTATCAAGCGTGTTCACACACATATTGCTAAAGCTTGTCTAATGATACATGCCAAATATTATTATCTCTGGATTTGTCGTTGTGAAGAAAACTGATAAAATGTTAGTATGTAAAATGCAGACATCCCCAAAATCTCCATACAAAACACCAATTTCATAGGTAAGGACCTAATATTCATTACGATCGATTTATTGTCGTTTAGCAAATGTAATAAAATACGACCTCGGTGGTTAATAACACAATTGACACAAGTGCTGTCTTGTCTACTGCTATAATAACTCTTACAGAATAATCATAATGGGGGGAGTCGTTGCAGTTTCATGCAAATATTTGTAATGTGATAGGTACACCAGATCTAGCTGCATGTATTCATGTTAGACTTAAAATTTGCTGTACTGAAAATCAAATATTCAACAAGAAGATACTTATACCAAATGAGAAATTAACTATCTCATATATGTCGAAACTTAACATAATAATTTACCTAAAATAAATACATAAAAAATAAAATAAACGCACCTACCAAATCTAGCAATAACGAATACCAGCATTAAAAATTACATTTTTTTTAAATTAGAAGTAGTATTAGTTGTATAATCCATAGCGATTGGCCAAATATGTTATTCCTAAGTCAAGAATATAACGGGAACTAATTAACAAAAACTACTACTCACGAAAATAATTGAGAGTCTCCCTGATCTGGTCAGGCGTTAGTTGAAGATCAGCGTCGCTGACTTGCAGCGCCGGCGATGGTATAAACCAATCTTGGTTCTCGTAGCCTGGAAAAGACAAAGACGATATGTATTACATACCAGAAAGTACAATTATTTTCATTATTCTTATTTTTTTAAAACCCAACGTGAATGCGAATATTGAACATTTAATTACAAGTAGCAACGAATGACTCAAGGTAGCTTTTCTATTTGCAAATAAAGCTAAGGTAACAGTGAACAACAGGCTTAACCACATGATCTAACTTGCTGGTTTTCACGTCCATATTAAAGGAACCCACGGACCTATGGATACTTGTACTGGTTAAGAATTCCTAATAGTAATGCGCACAAAAATAACTGACAAATTTTAACCTCTTTCTTCGTCATAAAGAGGATGAACGTAGAGAGTTTGATAGTAATACTGGGAAAATGAGAAGAGAATCTATGGCTCTGTCATCCGGCATGCATGCTTTATAGAAGGAGAAGAGAGGATAGAATTAGGTCAACTATCTCTTCAGATGACCCTTAATGTTATAAAGACTCTTAACGACGCAAGGTCGTTGGGAAGTCTTGAAGACTCTTTGAATTGCACCAGATTAACCTTAGCTGACCTACTTATTTTCAATAATTTCATCATTATGAAGTCTAACAAGCTTGCATGTTTCATGCTAAAGAACAATTTATTTCACATCGTCGCCCAATTGGCTGACGTCACGGGAACGGTGATTCACTTCAATTGGCGGACCATTTTGCAACAACAATCAACGTCCATCGTTTTGTTTGATAGTATCACAGTTGATTTAAAATTCCTGTGATATAATAATCTAAAATAGTGTACAAATACGACAAGGTTCTATAGGCGAAGGCAATTCAAACCAATCTTATATCATCTATTAAATAATGTACCACTGTGAGACCAGACAAACCTAAGCATCTACCAGGTTAACTACCAATAATATTTTGTAGGTATACCTGCATTATGATCAAAAAGGATAAGAGACACAAAATCTCTAAAAGTGAGATTCAACGAAAATAAATCATTCTCTAGGCAAGCGCTTTATATAACAAGTAATTTTGTGGCAAATCAATAATTCAATGAAGTGCCTCAAAGAAAAACTGGGTCTCAAGTTCTCAACTCCATATCTAAATTGTTGATTAGAACTGTCTATTTATTGCAATTTGTATCTAGATATTATAAGAATTGCATTTGGCACAATAATTTAACATATGGCACGCATCAGACCGGTCGAAGAGGCATAAAGTATTATAGAGGACGGCGGACGATGACTCCTGCGATGAGACACCATTATTTATAGCATTCTCAACGCACCGGCGCCGGAAACCGCGCCTCAAACACTTTACACAAAAACGCATACACCTATCTCTTATGTCTCTAAATTTTCAGCAATTCGTATATTTAAGTAACCACTATACTCCAATACTTTTGAAATACTGACATCATTCGATTTTAAATAAAATGAAATACAAACTTCATAGACACACGAGATTTTATATTTAACAAAAGTATATTCTTTCGAACCATGATTTCATAATCACGCGCCAAAAGCCATTGCCAAATTTAAAACGTGCGCCTTGTATCGTATCTTCAAATAAACATATTGAAATTATCATTTCGATTTCAAACTCGATAGAGTATAGCATAAAAACTTTGGCATGATCTATAGGTACCTACGTAAGTTGAAATAGACTGATGATTCTGTAAGTTTATGAAGCCTATAAGTTATTGAAATTGAAAAAAAATCAAACATGATTGTATTTAAGCAATAAATAGAAGCTGAACCAAAACAAAAGTTTTAATTTTTTTTAACATTGTACAAAACCATTAAAGGAATTTAATGCAATTTCACATATTACTACAGGTCCTAGTTAAAATATAGGCTACATTCCAGGAAAATGTCGTATTACGATAATTTATGATTATTTAATTTAGGGAAAAAGGTGTGATGATATGTTATGTTTTGTTATGTAATTAAATTTAGGTAATATCGCCTGTTAATAGTCAAAAAGCATCATAGATGGCCCTATATCCAACAAAGTTTTTTCTTCAACCGATCTCATCCGTTTCTAAAATCCAATAGTACGCAGTCGTGGATAAAAGTTGGTCACAAATAGGAAAGAAACTATCCATCACACTTTATATGAATGAATGAATACACCACAAGCAATGTATTAGAAAAAGAAACATACTTTCCTAGTTGAGTATATAATAATGGCCTGACATTTAATTGAAATGGTCTTTAATGGTCACAGCGACAGAATCTGTGGTTAAATCCATTAAAACATCTACAAATGATTCAATGAAAAGAGAACTTCCCACAAATTATATCATTGCCAATGAATATTCTAGGCTGCTGACATTTACAGAAAGCAGTTAACAGTGATGTCTCGCAAGAGGCCTTGCTATTTCACTCTCATTGTTAGCACTTTGTGAAATACATTGTTAGAGTGTTGATCCGGTACATTATCTTAAAACATTTAGCAAAACAACGTCAACTAAAAGAAAGTGAAATATTTTCAACACAAAAATAGGTTATGTTCTAGATTTTGCACATTGGCATGTTTTGAAGAAGAAACAGTCGACTGGGAAAAGAGGCCAATACGAAAAGCAACACTCATTTTGATTTATTTCGTTACTAAACAAACATTAAAAATGTTTTCTGGAAACTGTAACTATAATTATCCGTGATTTAACTATGAAAAGAAATGATAGTTTTGACCACTATTAATATATTATACATTGCTTAACTTATTGACTTGGAGCGGCAACAAACTGCTTACAACGATTTGGTGAAAGTGAAGGGTCGGATAGGGAATGTAGAGGTACTGAATGTACCAACAGACGACCCGTACATTGACTGTATAGCTGAGCATAGAGGTCCACAAAATCTTCGACATAAAGATGAATAATAAATAAATAATATTTGATAAGAGTACACAAAAGATAATGAATTACGATTTGTCTCAGGTTCTGAATTAGGATTCGGATTTAAATTTTTTAATAAGCTGATTATCAAAAAGGGCTTATTTCTGTCAATTAAAGTTTAAAAAGTATATATTGAATTTGCAAAAAAATATGTAGCAGGAATCAGCCAGATATTTGTATTTAAATAAATTGTCTATTTGTTATTTTATGTAATATATGTATTCTGTGAAATATATGTATCCTATGTAATAATGTTATATCTAAATTATAGGTATTCACTGTAAAAAGTTTTATAGCATCATTTTATAAGTGCCTTTTGTTTGGTGATGTACTGCCACTGTCTTCTCGGCCCCACAGAATATCAGTGGTCGTGGCAAACTGCAATAGCCGTCACGGCCGTGTACTGAGTGGGGACCTTTTTGGTTCATTGTAATTAGGTTAAGCTTCATTGTTACTAGCTAGTATTAAGATACCAAATAAAGATTTTCTTTCATTCTTTCAAACCATTTCACAGATACCATATCACATACAAAATTATATCATTTTAAAACTTCATCCACGCTGTCTACGTGCGTCATGCACGTTGACAATATTTCTTATCATACTTTAATCAATCTAATACTGGTATAGTCTTGAATGAATCAATATGGAAAGCACATAAAATAGAGCCAGTTTATGACATATATGTAGTTAGTTAGTAGTTACATGCAACAGGAAAATGAAACACGGAAGCGAATAAAAGATAAAATGAAATAACAAACTAAACATGTATACTAATACATGTTTACCAGAATGTGACTCAAAATAGCCAATGTCTGATAGAATACAAAAGTCGTAGAAAGATATCTGTAAAGATAAGTAAAAACTAATACGTCACCTCCAAATTCAGTAAGGCTGTCAGCTCTTAATCGATACTTCGGGATATACTCTTGTAGGAGGCTGACTATCTCGACCTCAGGCACCTCCTCGTTGTTGCACACCTCTGCGAACAAAGAAATACTTTTTTAGTCGAACATACAATACAATCACGCCTTTACATTGTGTGCTATAAAAATCACAGTAGGCAATGGCACATACCCAGTAAAAAAGTCATATAACTTTTTCTCTAATTCTAAACGGAAATGTCATCTTTCAATAACATTGATTAAATAATTTCGAAATAAGACTTCTCTTGAAACTCCAAACGCAAACTTCATATTCATAGCAAAAGTTGGATGAGACTAAAGGAGTAACTTGAACGTGGAGAAGTGTAATTAAAATCATAGCATACGACCAGTCTACATTATATATTTGGTATAGCAGAGACTGCAGACAGAATCAATAGCTGCCTCCCGACGCGGCGCTCTGACCGCGCCTTGCGGGGCATGCACCCCGAATGCTCTCGCCAAACCTAATATTATAGTACCTATATGCACATCAATATCACCCTTCTAAAATCAGATCCATAGGCATTACAATCCGGTTGAATTTCTCATAGTGCAAAGTACAGTTCAAGTCTAAATAGATATTTTTGTCTTTTAATTGAATGGCGAGACTCATTACGAACTACCTGTGAGAGTGTTAAGTGCTTTTGTAGATAATAATAACCCCTTCAGAAAAATACCCACTACCTGAATAAATACAGCCTCATTAATTTTGGTTCTGCACAGATGAGCGGACAAAATCTCATTTCATGTATTGGGAAACAGGGCCGAGTTGTTTCTAAGAAACTACTCCATAAGTCTTAAGTCTTTATTGCAATTTACCTATTACAACAGAGCTTACAGTAGGTACTAAAAAGCCGACCACCTTTTAAAGACTTTATGGGCTTATATAAAACAAAAAGCCCCTTTACGTGGTCTGACTAGCAATAGAAGGTTTACCTAAATGTAGCTACAAGAGTGTAAAGTTGTTGACGATTTGATATGACTACAATGTTAAAATCGTAAAATAATTTAAAACCTTAATTTGGAACGATATTTCTTCTGAAACAACGATTGTGGAGGCTAAAATATCTATAATGAATGTCGAAGACAGAAAGGAGTCTGGCCAAAAATGGTTCGATCCCCGGTGGGGGGAAAGTGTTTGTATGATGAATTTTGGCATTTGTTCTCCAGTCTTGGATGTTTATATATGTATTGTATATTTTCTGAATATTTATAATTATGTATTTATCTAATAAAAATATTTATCCGTCATCTAGTAACCGTAACACAAGCAGCATTAGTTGATTAAAATGGGGCAAGTTGATAGGTGTGAATGTCTGAAGATATTTATTTATTTTGAAAAATTAATAAATATTAGCCAATAATCTAACCCAATGATTTAAAAAAAAACACATTCTGTATTATTACTTCATTCAATAATGTTGTTAATAAGGATCGATTTCTGGAAAGTAATGATATACGGGAAACTAAACATCATAAACTCCTATTTGGTGTACACAGTAAAGAGTTATCTATTTATACATTTTTTCTTCTTTTTCCTGCCCTTTTTTCAATGTTATGTAGGGTTGACTGACACAACATATCTTCCATTCTCCTCTCTAATTCGTCAGCTCACATCCATTTCCTTTCTTCTCATGAAAAGTGATATTACATATTTATAGCTTTCATTGAAAATTATAATCTGAAGTAGCCGCTAACTTTTATATCTGGTGCAAAAGTGTCCTTTCTATCGTGATGAAATAAAATAAATAAAAATAAATTTTCAACAGAATTTTCAATTTTTTTTTTTTTTTTTAGGTTTTTACAGGTAAAATTGTAAAACCTTTTTGTATGTCCGTTGGATATTGTCCAAATAAAACGCGTGAATTTATTCAGATGTATAACAAGTAAAAATACAACAAGTGTTGATGAACATTTCCACATGGTAAACCATCAATTATATGACAACATCATATTTTCAGACTAGGTATTTTTAAAGATACAATTTCTTTTTGTATCATTCCTGTTGTTTTGTTTTCGCACAAGAGCAAGAAACGGAACTTTAATAAATACATCACATTTAATTGTGTCGCAGTCACTTCCATGCATACTATGCCGCGCAGGAAAGATTTGCAAGAACTACCGTATAACTTCCATGCATTTTGGAGCACATATCATTACCTTTAATTATTTAAGGGACTTAAAAATGTAATATTTATCGTTCGCAATTCATTGCCAACTCTACGTGTAGACTAAGAATCTATCTAGACGTAGAAAGTAATGCGTGTTCGCAATACCAAAACGCTTTGCTTATAATGCAACATAAATAAGCTGTTGTTACCTTTACCTCACGACAAGAATTCGCTATAGCAGTCATTTTCATTATTCCAGAGCAACTTTCTGATTACCACGCAGACTTTTCCAATAACGATGGATTACCTACTTTCAACAATAGCCATAGAAATTTCCATGTAAGGAACAAATGTATCGTATGATGGAAATGTTATTGCGTAAACAGAAGGATTCGTTTTACCCAAGCCCAAACACAAGTAGAATGAACCATTGAAGTAATTAATCAAATCGACCGGCATAACGATTATTCAATTCAATGCACATGACGGCCTTAAAACCGAGCAAAGTTAAGGCTAAGGGCTAACCTAACCAATGTAAAGACAGATATAAACAAAGACAAATCCGAATGTACGAACAACGAGCGTGATGATCTTATTGGCGTGTGGCAGACATAAATTATTAGAGAAAGTAAGGAAATCAACTGAATCTTTAAGAATTACAGTAGTTTCTTTGTGATTAGATCAGATCTAAGGCTGCGTGTTGCTTTTTATGCAGTTTTTACCTTTTTTGCGTATTTAATTAATTGAATAGAATATTAGTAAATTGGGAATATACAATATTTCAATAAAAAAATATATACTTACAGGTACGGCATAGGTACATTTATATATTAAAAATTACGTACACATCGCCTTTGTTTATCCAATTCGGGTGTAGAAAATGTGCAAATCAATGTTTTATTCCTTTGACATAGGTAGCTGAAGTTACGTTAGAAAAACAACGCTCAGAACAAAATGTTCATTTTCATGCTTTTAAAATGTAAACAAAATAGGCCTAGGTCAGACTAATTTAACCACTGCTGCTTCCAAACGACTACGAATTACGAATGAAGAGATAGAACAGTAAATTGTTCAAACAATTTAATAACGACTATATTATTTATAATTTGATATGTATAGATATGGTTTTATTCAATTTCATCGCGCTGTAAAAGATGTTATAAGTTTTATTTTGTCAGATTTATTTTGCATTTAATATGAAGCGGACACTTTCCTTCTCCATCCCTATTTACGAGATACCATAGAATATAGAGCAAGTAGTGAAAATATTAAAAGGCTGAAAGTATCACTAGTAACTGAATTCAAGAGGAAAGAGAGAAAAGGGAAACATAATGTCCATGAGTACATCATTATGAACAAAAAGACCACAAAGATGGCTCAGAGAGAGGAAATGGCTCAAAAAGAAAAATAGATTGTGTTAATGAGGATTTGACTAAGGAAGGAAGTGAGTGTTGACGGGATGTGGGAAGTGATCCAAGATAATGTAAGAGGAAGACATGTTGCGTTACCTATACCTCTAATAAAACTGGGAACAGTTGATCTTAGTACAAAGTAACAATCGTCTTCAGCACTCATTTACCAAAAATCTGATATAATAACGTGTGAATCATATAAATCGGTTCTGCCGTTTCGGAGTAATCGGTGAACATACACAAAAAAAAATATAAACTGACGAACATTAAACCTCCTCCTTTTTGAAGTCGTTTAAAAATGCAATTTTTGTTCGATGAGAACTCAACAGGAAAATATTATTTTTAGCCAAGGTCATCGACAGTATTTAGCAATGGGAAAAGTCAGCGGTAATTAAAATTGTTATGAATAAAATTAATATTGTCGTAATGCATAATAACAAGCTCCTCGTGATCGTATTATTTGGCTTGTTAGACTTACTAAAATTGTACGAAGTCCAGCGAGTAAACTAGATATTACTTTATCTTATTATTACTTACAGAATTTAACCCGCGACTTCATTCGCGTTGAGTTTTCCCTAGTGAGTAAAAGGTAGACCTCCAGGAATCCATGTATAAAAGCATTACATTATTTTAATGTGGTAGTTCTTTGTGTAAAATCTTACAAAAAATCTTATACGGTTGCCTAGGTATAATAAGTAATTAATTACCTATCTAATACCCCCCGTTATTCCAAATTTTTTTTAATGTGTAAAAAAATGTGCTGTCATTGCCTGTTTTATTTGTAAGTCGCGTGATTTATCCACAGTTAGTGTTGTGTTGCAAGAAAACATATTGTAATTTCTTTTTTTTTATGAGCATAAAATTAATTCATACTGAAAAAGAATCTTATTGGCCAGCAATTGGGAGGTAGACTCACTTTGCCCTAGCTTCCTTCACTTATGGACTCATCTACTGCTTACCATCAGGTGTTGTTTAGATATTTGGCGAGGCTTTCTATAAAAAAACTACTAAATATTACCTAAGCCAGACGCAATAGAATACAATTGAAAAAGTAGCTAAAGATCAAATCATATCAAAATTATTGGAAAAAACAATAAAAGTATTAAAGGACTAAAAAATGAAATACATAGTTTCAGCAAATCCATAAAAAGTGTTATGAATTTTCCATTCATTAAACCGCCAATATAATTTCGAATATTAACAACAGTAGTTTGTAATGGGTTACACCAATAATCTGAATCAAACAACTAATAATTTGTGACGTCATGAGAATTTAAATTGTTTACATAAACAAATATATACACTGTACTTATTCACAATAGCCACGTTTAACGATGACATTATCGTGTCAAATAAAAACCAAGTATGTATGTAAGTTTAATTTTTTTTCGCAATTTGAAACTCGACTAACAGGAATGGCTTGAAATCTTTATAAAACAAGAAACTTTAACAAACCTTTTAAAAACATTACGGTAAAACAAAGCTTACATTTTTATTTCTTGCAATAATACACAAAATAATGCAGTCACATCACTTTTGTAGTTTGAAACAAAAGACTTAAATGTGACAATTTTTCGTATCTGAGGTTCAATACCTTGTTAATGCACGTTACATTTGCAGTAATCCAAACTCACCTTCACTCCAAGCAAGAAGGATATCTTGTTTTTTCTCGTGCAACTCATTCCGGCGACGAGGGAGCACCCTTTTTTTGGTTTGATTCATGCTTAAATTCCACACTCGAACATTGACAATAACTGCTGCTCCTGCTCCAACGCATGTAGCATCACATCACAACAAACTTAAAAACAAACACTTCTACTTGTCTGCGTACGTGCACTGCTAATACTAAAGAACCATTTATGAAGAATATCATATAATGAGATTCAGATAAAAGATAAAACGTCATAAAATCGATAGCACTATATATGGGCGGTACTGACGGTAGCTGATATTTGGTGTTAACGAGCTAAAAGTGCAGAGAACCTGACATTACTAGTAGTGAGATCGTAATAACAATAACTCTTTATTTTACAAAATAACGCCTAAGCCAGGTGTATCCTTTCCTACACTGAGAACTGATCATAATACAATGGTAGAAACGAGAATGATTCGAGCATGTTTTTATCATTTTCACGGGCACCTGTGATATCGAGTAGTGATTTAATCTCTTAAGTTTAACAATGAAGTTGTTGGTGATTCTTGAAACACGTGACAGTGAAAAACGTGCAGGTTTTGATTGGATATTACAGCATAACCACTATAGCATTTTAAAGATTACGTACTAATGTTATACCTTCTGTCACATATACTCGAACATTATAAAGGAGAATTTATCAACTGATATGGATAAGAAATGATTTCTTTACGTTATATCGACATAGTGATTACATGATTGATGAAAGACAAAAATTTTTAAGTTTTTCATTTTCTCCTTTAATGCAGCCATTGCATATACGTGAACAACAGGTGATTTTTGATAATATAAACCTGGTAAGACTGTTTTCGAATTTTAAGCTGTTTTGAGTACATAATACTTTCTTACAAAGAATAATATTTCATTTGTTTGTTTCATTTCCAGCCTATTGTTAATCCAATGCGGGGCGCAGGTCTTCCGCCCGCCGTAGAAGAACGCATGCGGATTTGGGTCATTCAAAATAACAAAGCACCACTAGTTTTACTAGGGGAGTTTTGACAAGAAAATGTATATATTTTGTTCATGAATTCAATACTATTTTTGTTCAAAATATTCTGAGCTTTTATAACATTAAGTGTAATGTCTAAGCTATCGAACTGTAAATAGAAATAGTGCGAGGCCACCCGCACAGTTCTGCGTCGGAGGCGGCCCGGTCGACGCACTCATTTGTTTAACCAATAAAAATAAGGATGTCGTCAATATGTTGGCATCGTTGCCATGGCGGGGTCACCTCCGAACCGAACTTGTCCCGATGAGGTGTATTACCGTCATGACGTAACAACTCACGACCTTGTGACGCACCATTATGGAAATGACCAAACCAACATACCCTGTTCGTAAAAGAACATACAAGTATAGACATTACATAATATTTTCTTCAATCTTTTTAGTTAACAACGTTTATGTTTCATGGTAAAAGGTAATTACTAAGATAATGAATTGTTTCGAAGGTTTCTAAATAGCTTTACACCGGCTGAACGCAAACAAAACTATGTCGATTATATAATTCATTGTGTACAGTACACAGTACACACAGTTCAATGATGAAAGACCATTCACACAAATCACACAGTTTTTTTGGCTCGTTTCTCGTTCATTGTTGACAATCACGACGAAGATCGATGCCCTGATTTAATTTGTGACATAACTTTTTATAATACATGTACAAAACAAAGCAATTATAAGTTTATTGCTCGTTCCAGAGCAAAAGATAGAAATAAAATAAATGTGAATATAATTTTCATTCGAAAAGTTACTTCATGACGTTAAACATCAGTAGGTTAGTGAGAACATTACATGACGAAGACACTGCAACGCTATAATTATGACAATTATATAAAGCGCTTAGCATTGCTCTATAACCTAATAATGCTGTTCAGTGGCCACTTGAGCATGTAAAGGTTTACATTGAAATAAACATATATTTGTCAAGACACTGCTTGATACCTTTCATTACAAATCTTCGTATTTTTGATGTTGGATCTGACCGGCCGGGCGGCCCTTACTTTTGATGCGATAACAACACAGATGAGGTGTAATACATTACTTTATTTTAACAGTTGATTACAACAATTCGCGTACTATAAAAGTTCCTATTTAGTTTGTTTTATTATGACGTTGACAAAAAATATGTTAAACGAAAGAGCGATGCAATAAGAACACGCACGATATTCCCGTTTACTTATCGGGGAGAGCGCGGCTTCGGACTGACATGCGCGCGCGCTTCCCACCCGCCCAGAATAGACACCGCCACGGCTGGAAACTGGCCAATCATAATGACATCGTCATAATACCACCCCATTCATAAGCCTTTTAACAAGATTTATGAATAGACTTTACAATAATTATACTGTTTTGGAAAACATTGGCCCTACAATGTTCTAAAAATTGGATTGTCTTTGTCTGGGCTTTAAACGGAACCAGAAAAGGATAACTACCTCGGTGCACTTATATGATATTTGAAAGCCTTTTTTTTTTAATATTAGGAGTGCAGACTACCATTATCTCAAGTCAATGCTAATCATTAGTATATGAGTATGGCTTTAAGCACATATATCATTTCGTTTAGCATAATGACGCAGAAACGACTGTATGCTTAGTTATGTATTCATTCAGATAAATAGCGTCTGAATAATTTTACTGAGAATTTCAAATGATGCTCTCCAGTCTCTTAGTTTCTTGTACTTACAATGTACTCAGATTAGCCAGACTGTGGCAAAGGAGCCAGAAAAAGATTCTTTCCCTAGGACCACTTGCACTTGCAGTAAAATTATTTGAAACTCGAATTTATTAACTCTAGAATTAGCCATTGTAAATATCTCGATAAGGTCTAAAGTTCCAATCTGGATTTAAAATTTCACAAGTGTGCCTTAATTTAAAAAAATGAAAATATTCATTTAAAATGTTAAATACTTTGTCTACTACAATGACATCATTTTCAATTTTGTAAACTGTTTTAAACTGGGAAGTTGTATGCGAACAGAATTTTCCTTTAGCCTTTTACTCATATTAATCGTGTTAATATGCTGTACATTTTATGCGCTTCCTATCTGAGTATAAAAACACACGCGATTCGTTGACGTTAACACTCAGACTCTAGTTCCGATGTTGATAAATTAATAACAAAGGAATCTCAGCTGCGCGTTCAATAGAAATATACATTGGAAACCTTTACCAAACGTTTACTTATAGTGAAGCAAGAATACTAACGGAACGAATGAAATGTTGCACTCTTCTTGGCCTTAGCGCATACCATCCTGTGTAACTAGCACCACCCACCAAACAAAATTAGGATAGCGTAGAACATCAGCGTAATCAAATTTGAAAGCAACACAATTACAGTGTGATGTGGGAAATAGTATTGAATAGTGCAAGTGCATGAAACTCTCAATCGTCATCAACCACCTTATACCAAATTTTATTTGGAGTCTTGTGTAACATGTCTCCCTCTTCCACTATCAACTCTCTCCCTTCCTAAACACATCCTTTTTCACAAAATCAATCCATTTTTCGGTCCTTCTCTCCCCGCTTATCTATCCACTCGCATATTCCATTCTCTCTTCTCATTCATTACCTGCCGATACCTTTATAACCAAACTCATTCCAAATGAATTATTTCTTATTTATATTTATTGGGTGTGTCGATATTTTTAAGAAAACCCATCCGTCCCAATTTGATTGGGAGCGAAGAGCGGGTATAATTCGCCCATTCTTCCTTTTTTATCGACATCCATTAAAAAAGAAACAAACATGCGTTTTTCTGTTTTTAGTTTTTAATTTTTAATTTTTTTTTTATATATCTTTCAATAATCTAGCAAGATTATGGTTTTAAATGTAAAGGGAGTGCTATGGAAGCATATAGATTGTAAGCACCATGTATGACAGAGCAAAAGAAAGCCAGGTTCTAAAACAAAGTATCCAACAAATTCGATATTGAGGGCTTGCACAAGGGATCAGCATTAAGTATTTAACTTTAAGGCCCAATTGCGCGGTCGAGAGTTAGCACCTAACCCTAGGGCAAATATATGGGCAAACCCTGGGATAGGCGCTAACTCTCGAGCGTGCAATTGGGCCTAAACTTTCTAAAAATTTTCTTTTTTCCAAAGTTAATCTGTGGTTGGTGATAAAGCACCTAAGGTTCAGATAATTCTGGGCAAATCTAAGAGTAAACAAGAGTGTCATAGGCCCAATGGCGCGGTCGAGAGTGAGCACCTAAACCTGGGGCAAATATATGGGCAAACCCCCCAGGGTTAAACCTAAACCTAACCCAGTTAGGCGCTAACTCTCGATCGCGCAATTGGGCCTTAGATGAGCAAAACAAAACCTGAGTACAAATTCTGTCTGTTTTGTGGTGTTGTTACATGTTTTGTTGCATCCCTACCAACATGTTCAGATTTTGGCACCTTGGTTTAATTTTTTTTTATAGTTTATTGTACACAAAAAAAATACATTGAAAAGACAAACAATAAAAATTATTGTTGTGTTATTGTGAATTTATTATGTTTATACGTTAGGTATGTGATAAAATTTTATCTGCTAAGTTAGAACAACTACTGCTGTGTAATATTTTTTATATCATGTCATATTTTTTCAAAAATTATGCTTTTTTTACCTGTAATTGTGGCTACGTGACGTGTTGCGCGCTTTGCTAGCGGGGTCGCGCAAACCGCATCCTGAAGGGCCGCCAGCTTGACAGACTGCCCTATTAAAAAATATTACATTTTCATTTTATTTCTGGCTGTCTTTTACAATAACAAACCTACGAAATGATTTACTTATTAAATAATTTATTATTACAATGTGTATAAATTAAAACCATTAGATGTTTGAAATTGTAATGCAAAATGCTGCTACCATTAAAGTTGTAAAATTGTGCAGTCATGCTATGAAAGCTGATTTAGGCCCTAATAAAAAATACTAACCTATAAACATTAATAGAATTAATATAAAAAACTTCTGTACCTTTTGAATCAATGCCTTTTGATCTTTTGTTATAAATCTGTACTAGGAATCCCTTTTCTTATCTCTCTTTTTATCAGAATGTGAAAAAATACAAGGATAGTTTTTTTATAAAGTGATAAATTTATTTGTGACTGGTGTATAGCGCAAACAACCTTACATTGGTTATCTCATCACTTTTTATATCACAAAATTGTAACTATAAAATTTCATAATTTAATAATTTTACAAATTGTGCACTGAATTTTACACAGAATTTAAACTGTGTATTTGGCAAGTATCAAATACTATTTCAATTTAGATAAATATCAAATACTTACAGTTCTGTTAATGAGCTATAGCTGCTGTATTAATGAATCCCCATACCTGAAAATAATAAACACAAATTTATCTCTTGTTTATTACCTGAAAAATATATTTCACTATCAGTGTTATTTCAGGGATAGTCACAATCATCATTCTTTATTGTGATCTAATTATTTGAGTAAGTATTTGCATATATGTGTATAGTTTTCTATTCTTCACTTTTTTAACCCCTTGAGGTGTGAATACCGGTGTTCACAAACAATATAATAAAGGTTTCTATTGTGTCTGGTTTTCTGACCATTATAAGGTTAAACAGGTTGTCAAAAATATATGTTGACAGAGTTCTAGAGATACTAGTTGAAGCTATGAAATATTCAAAATGAAAATCAATAATTTTTGTTCAACTAAAATAATAAAAGACTATTCTTACAAATCAAAATAAATGTTGATAATACATTGAAAATGAGTACTAGTTATTATGTGGTAAGTAACAACACCAAATACCTATTAGTCCTCAGCCTATATACGTCCCACTGCTGGGCACAAGCCTTCCTCATGAGGAAACACATGAGGAGTATTCCAACACATGAGAGTACCTACACATGAGGAGTACTCCAAATACCTATTACTTTAAAATTATTAAGTGATTGGCAATGCAAACAGCTGTTATGCAGATTATATACATACTGCCATACTCTGACTTTAAATTAACTTTAATGGTTACTTAGAACAAAAATTAAACACTTATTTCAAAGACGATTTTTAAATTCGATAATTAACACTAGGTTAAATGACGTCCCTGAGTGCGCCCGATAGTATTGTTTCTCTTTATCAATGAATGAATGGGTATGATATGATATGATATCAAAAAATCATGCTACTTTCATAAAAAATATCAAGTGCAACAGATTTGACGCAAGAATAGTGAGTCCGACTTTTGGTTCTCACAGGTACTCACAGAAAACTGTAAATAAGTTTTAGTATATAGAACATTGTCACAAATATTTACCAGAATTTATCAATATTAGTTACAACACCTGATACAAAAAAGTTGTTACAAGGACGTTTAGTCCTATTAAGTTAAGAGGAGAATAAAAAAATCTGATTGAAGAATGAAAGATACTTATTTAACCACAAGGAGAGAATTCTTACAACTATTACTTTATGCAAAATTACTCACGGTTAATATTTACATCATACTTTAGACGTTTTGACCTTGTCTTAGAAAACCTATAGGGTTCCATTCGTCTAAAGTTTTCTCAATTGAATAACAAGTTATGGACAATTTATGTGTTCTTTATGCTCTAAAAATAATCACTTTTTATGAAATTTTATTGATTCCTCTTCAAAAGATCCGTGCACTTCAAATTTTTTGTAATTTTTTTACAACACCACAGCACTGCCCCTGATGATGACATATTATACACCACAGATTAAAGACTGCACATAGATTATAGAAGGATTACTCACAGAATATATTTTCTATCAAAAAAGTTAGGTATTTTAAATCTATGGTTTAGCAAAGTGTTTGGCCTAATGGTTTTCTCTTATTAAAAAACCATGAAAAACACAAAAGAAAAAAAAAAATGAAAAACAGCAGATGAGCACCATGCACTCCCGTGATTCGGTCTGTATGCCGTAAGACAGGTAAGACCTTTAGACATATTTCTCTAATCTGTGGGTAAGACCATGGATAAATTTCTTGCCATGGATGGACCATGGATAGATGGATGGTGGTGGGATCCAAGAATTTTGTACTTTATGATGGATGCCAAACTAAGGCAATGTTTTGTCTCGATCAGTAGGTGTGCCTTCTCATTCTATAACTTTAATGAATGAGTTTGACATTTCGTAGTAAAGCTTTCTATTACAACTAATGCGTCCCACAAAAATATAAATTTCTCAAACAAATACTCACATTTAATATGTGATTATTGACTCACCTGTGAAATGATAAGGTACATCCAGGATACCACTCACTTACATAACATAAAACAACGCACGTCATCACCAGTTTTATAATTTTTTATTTAAAATATTAAATTACAAAAATTTGTAACAATTTTCAGTCTAGGCGTCAAAATGGCGTAAATATGACAGGTGAGACAGAAACTACGGATAGAAAGAGAGGAAGACGATATCCCACGGATAGCTTTCATTATAAATAGTGATTGAATGAGAGGGAACACCTACTGATCGAGATAGAACATTGCCTCATGGTATTGTATGGGAGTTTGGCATCCATCTATAGTACAAAATTGTTGGTGGGATCTATCCCGTAGAACCAAAATAAAATTGTTTTATGAGAGTTGTGTTTTTCATTCGAAGAAAAAATCGTTATAGGTGGAGACAGTAACTCATTTATTCCATATGTTTAAGATTACATTAACTATGTAAAACACTTTGGATTTTTATAATGATTTCATATCTATGTCTGTAAAACAGATTCGAGAGAATACGATCTGTAACGCCGGCCGTTCTCAAGGCGTTCGGCGCAGCCCGTGGAATCTCCCATACAAGACTCTTTGCCTTAGTGAATTATTAAATGTCAAACGCCCATTCATGTGTGATTGGTCAAGCGTCTTGAGCAATCAGATGATAAAACGATGTAAGCGCACGTAATTTAAATTATAACCCTTATACAAAGATGCATAAGTTGTTACATTTTATAAATGCGAATAGCTACGCTTATACTTCCTTAGGATAGAGTCTAAAGTCGAATGATTTAGATAAACAACTAATTCAAAATCAAAATGTCACTCTTTGGACTTGCGTTAACGGTTTTTGGTTTTTGTTGTTCCGAATTCCAATTTTATTCAAAGCTATCCCAAAACTTGCTTGATTTCCCTTGTATTCCCTTATTCACTCAAACATATCTGATGTATCCAGGGCTGAACAATAACATTCTAGCTCAGTTGACAAGAGTCTGAAGACATGGGACCCCATGAAGAGGGCTTGTGCTATTGTATTTGATGAAATGGCATTTGCAGCGCACCTTAAATATGTGGAGTCAGAGAATAAAGTGACTGGTTTTGACAACTTTGGCAAGGGCAGTGAATGCTGTGTGATCATAGTTTCGTTTTTATGGTAACAGTATCATCTTGGAGGCAAGCTATTGCTTTCTATTATTGTGAAGGTTCTATCCCTGCTGCCACTTTGAAAAATATATATAAGGTAGGTAAAAACATATTAATACTAAACATTTTACACTCAGTGATTGTGACATGAAACTTTGTAAAATTATTGATCAGAAATAAATGTGTGATATTTATGTTGCAATTTAAATATTTTCAAATTTGCAGGATGTTGTAGAAGCTGTAGCACAGACAGGTTTGCTTCCAATGGTTCTTATATCCAAACCACCAAGGAACAAGGATCCACATTTCAAACCTGTCTGAAGAGCTTCCAAACAGATATCAGATGAGACCAATTATTGAATGGCGAACCTGAGGGTTAATATTATTTGCTTACTTTTTATATAAACTTTACTTATCATTAGATTAATTTAATTTAACTAATAATTGAAAAGCTGGGTAATACATGTACTAATATTACCTGTTATTATTTTGACTTATGTTTTACATTTTCAGGACATAAAATCAGCATTGGTGGGCATAAATAATAAATTATTTATGAACTCCTTATAAAAGGTATTAACAACTTCTTGACCAAAGATCTGTCATTCATTCTCTGGCAAAACTGCCAGATGGAGTAACATAGTTGAAGTGTATAATGCGGACTGCCAACTGGGTGATATAAGACTGATGCCTTAACTGACTGACACCCACATCCAACCAACACCATCGCAACGGATGAAGGCAAGTTATAATGCACTTTAATATTGGTGAAATAAAAAGTGAAACCATATAATTCTGCTTGAAAGATATTTTTAAAAAAATCTTCTGTTTTAGGTCAAAACTTGCACTCAGGTTCTAAGTGAGTGTGTATGCGCTATGCTAAAGTATACTGTGAGGGTTAATCAGAATCATCAGTTCATTGTTGATATTGAAGAGGAATGTGCAAAATGTTTCGACTAAAAGGCTGTTTATATAAACAACAGGTACTATTTACATATTTGTTTAGTTACTGTTTGATTGATTCTATTGATATATAGTTAAATTATAAAAAAATGTTTTTTTCAGAGTATGGCGGGAGATACAAATCCTCATTGCCATAGAAGAGGGGTGAAAAACAATTATGTGTATATCAGGACAAGAATATTACACATATAACTTTATTTTTTATTGTTTTTACAACCATCTAAGAAGAATGAAAAGTAGCTTTAATGGTTCATAATAAAATTGTATTGTAAAAAATATAGGATAGATATGTATAGATACGTAGCTTAGGGAATTTTATAATTAATTTTGTAACCAGTAATACCAGACTATGCTAAGTTTTGTTATATAGTACTGAAATATTACATTTTATATTATATAAGTAATTATTACTTGATAGATTTGTGAATATCAGAATGACGGGTGTACCACAATCAAAAGTGATTATTTTCCTATGAAAGGAATGTGATGATTGTGCATAAACATTTAAAGTTGAGTGCTTTTCGAAATCCAGAGTTATTTCGGAAAGTTAGTGAGCCGCCAGCCTGATATCAGAATCTGTCATTCTGTGTGTGTGTGTATTATTTTAAAGCATGAAAATGTTTTAAATTTAAAACATTTTCTTTTTCAAAATAATAAGGCAAAGGAGCATAGCTTTTGATGTTCACAATGATATTGTATTTTTTGTTTTACTGTTTTTATATTAAATATAATTTATAATATTAAATTTGTTGCGATTTTATTTTATAATCCAATACCTACCAAGAAAACAAAATGTAGTAAGTAGTGCTGTACCATTTATATCGATAACCATAATACTATCGATATCGATAAAATCACGAGTCGATAATTTGAGAACGTTACCACGATTGGGCGTTTGACGTTTCACTAACGCTTGCCCTCTATTGGGTCTGTTTCCTATCTGTCTTTAGACATATCTCTCTAATCTGTGGTTCGGCGTCTCGGGAGGTTCTGGATTCGATTCCCTTTGGGGATGCGTTTGTGTGATGAATGAACCCCCAGGAATCCCCCATTTATTTTTTGAAAAAGTCGCTATCGATGTTTTTATAAACAGTATTGCTTTCTGCTGCTTAACTATCAAACATAATAAATATACTTATTACGTCTTATAAGTAACAAAGGTTATGTTACGATAAATCATTAGAGAAAATCAGAAAATTATGAATGTTAATTATTAATTATTATTAAGATTTTACAATAATGTGATCAGGCTACTCTTTTCCACGATAAAACAAAACCGGAAATCTCTTTTGATATCTAAATTCACACTTTGTTTTGTGGAACACACATGGTACACGTTTGATAATTTTTTTACTTATAAAAATTTTACAAACAAAACATAAAATAATCTTTTTATTTATTGAATTCTGTAATTTTGATTAGTGTAATATACAAATTTCTGAACTTATCTGCTACTTTATTGAGTTTAAGGAAGAGCATTAATTTTAAGGTCAGCTTACGCTAACGGCAGTCTGGATTATTAGTTTTTATTACACATATTCTTAGCAAAGCTGCAGTAATGAGTACTCCTGAAATTATTGATATTCCAAGAACAACGACAGCAACCAAGAAAACAAGACCTGAAAAGAATATATCATTATTTTATGACTTCATCCAAATACGAAAAAGTTTAAAAAATAACAAAGTTTTAGTTGGATTTGCGTGTTACCTTCAACCATAACAATAACAACTATTACACAAGTAACGACGATGAAAATCAGCAATGAAGTGAAAATTAATATGGCAAAGAATATAACTGTGGTAGAGATAGTAAGCGTAGTCAAGAAAGGACATTCTAAAGATAATTGGAATATTAGAAATATTGCATTCTGTATTTTATCGTAAAACTTTTCAATGCTTGCTCTTGAATACTCTGAAAAAGATAAACATTATTAAAAGCTATATGTTGATATTAAGAACATAATATTTTATTATTACTAAATAGGACTTAAGTTTTGGCTTCTCGTTTAAATGTCCTCAGCCTATATACCGACGTCTTACTGCTGGGTGCATGCCTTCGGTAACAAATATGAGAAGTATGGGCCGTCACACCACCACGCAAGTCCAACGCGGGTTGGTGGGTAGAAACGGTTGCAATGGCAACCGGGAACAACGGCCTAATGTGTCTTCCGAAGCACGGAGGATTTAGAGATCATAATGTTTTGGTCACCCATCCACAGCCTGTCCATGGCGAAGGTAGCTTTGTTTTCGATATCAAAGCCAAAGCGTACTAACCACTACGCCACCGAGCTTCTCAATAATCCCGTTTAAATAATCTAAGTTTAAGCCAATGCCAGTGTCATATAGTTCGAAATAAATATGAGTTAAAAAATTTTTGTACACGCGTACACAGAGTACATGAGTTTTAGATTTCACAGAAACAATGGACACACATCGTCATATCCTTATCAAAACTTAAACAACCACCTACAACTTCTTCTGGGAATACTTACTCCATGAGAAAGTAATTATTATCAAAAATGCGTTTTGAATAGTCACGTCCATTTTCTCAAAGCTATAAGTACGATATTTAATTGTCACGTGTTAAATAGCCTGAAATATTTTATTACCATCTGACTCGCGCTGAAAAAAAAGAACAGGTTTTATCAAAATGTTTCACAGTTGTTTTTTAATGCAAGCTCCTGAAAAAGATTAATAAGACGACAGTCTGACCAAAAAATACTGAACATGATCTGCTGCTTGTAGGGTGCTTTGCAGGTAGACATCAGAATCTTTAAGTATTTGGAAAAAAAAATGTTGTTTTTATGTATAAAAATGTAATAGGTAATACTTTTGTGAATACTCAGATATTCCTTACTAATTCAGATGATTTTCATTCCTTCGCAAATACAGTACGTACTTTTCGTCGTGCAATTTATAAAACCCGCGGCGGTTTTTTACGAATTAAAAAACAAAAGATTCAAAAAGGCAAAGGCAACATCACCATTAGAGTCGATTCTGTAGGCACAAATTAATCTAAATTATGATTCTATCCTCTTTTCCATATGATTCGAGAAGGATAGATAGACAATTTTATTTACTTTAAACTCACTTTAAATTGTGCCTACGGAATCGGCCCTATAGGTTGGGTCCGCTTTACCGATAAATCGTCACTCTAAAACCCATATTATTATAGCATTAAGGTTAAACGCTTTTCAGGAATGAAGAATCTTATTCCTGAAGTAAAATGTTTGTTTTCTTCGAATTTTTCCTAGAAACATCAAAAGAGCAAAGATATGAAATGAAAATAAAATACGTCTAGCCTCTCAGAAAACAAATACTACCAACAGTCCTACCGCAGGTTGAAGGGATTAAATGCCTGGAGGGAAAATTGCTTCTTAGGGCCGATTCTGTTGTGACAAACTAGACTAAACTAAACTAAATTGTGTATCCATCCTTTTCTTCTCCTTATAGTTAGAGGAGGATAGATATACAAGTTAGTTTAGTGCAATCTGTGTCAATGGAATCGGCCCTATTATCGCCTAACTCCAAACAAACAAAATATTAATAACAATAGGAGAGAACATAATGGGGTAGGGGTTTTTGGCGCCGTGATTGTAATATTGTGATCGTGATTGTAATGGAGTGAATCTTGTTACGTAAAATCAGTGTAGTTTTGTGTAATAAGTGTGTGTGTTGATGAGCAATGTTGAGGGTTATTGAAATAATCGTCAAGTTGTGTGTAAAACGATGGGATTTTTTTCATGATAATCCACCTCAATGAAGTAACACCACAGTATCTTCCATAGATTTTTTGTCGCTCATCTCTCCCAAGATGCATTAAAATGCATTACACTAGTATTTCAATATAGAAATATTATTACGAAAGACATGGTTGTATGGGCTTAGTTCCCTTGGCCGTCCCTTTAAAGGGAGAATTGTAGGAAAGGTATTTATGGTAGTCTGTCTGTCAAAGACATATCTCTCTAATCTGTGGTTCGGCGTCTCGGGAGGTTCTGGATTCGATTCCCTTTGGGGATGCGTTTGTGTGATGAATGAACCCCCAGGAATCCCCCATTTATTTTTTGAAAAAGTCGCTATCGATGTTTTTATAAACAGTATTGCTTTCTGCTGCTTAACTATCAAACATAATAAATATACTTATTACGTCTTATAAGTAACAAAGGTTATGTTACGATAAATCATTAGAGAAAATCAGAAAATTATGAATGTTAATTATTAATTATTATTAAGATTTTACAATAATGTGATCAGGCTACTCTTTTCCACGATAAAACAAAACCGGAAATCTCTTTTGATATCTAAATTCACACTTTGTTTTGTGGAACACACATGGTACACGTTTGATAATTTTTTTACTTATAAAAATTTTACAAACAAAACATAAAATAATCTTTTTATTTATTGAATTCTGTAATTTTGATTAGTGTAATATACAAATTTCTGAACTTATCTGCTACTTTATTGAGTTTAAGGAAGAGCATTAATTTTAAGGTCAGCTTACGCTAACGGCAGTCTGGATTATTAGTTTTTATTACACATATTCTTAGCAAAGCTGCAGTAATGAGTACTCCTGAAATTATTGATATTCCAAGAACAACGACAGCAACCAAGAAAACAAGACCTGAAAAGAATATATCATTATTTTATGACTTCATCCAAATACGAAAAAGTTTAAAAAATAACAAAGTTTTAGTTGGATTTGCGTGTTACCTTCAACCATAACAATAACAACTATTACACAAGTAACGACGATGAAAATCAGCAATGAAGTGAAAATTAATATGGCAAAGAATATAACTGTGGTAGAGATAGTAAGCGTAGTCAAGAAAGGACATTCTAAAGATAATTGGAATATTAGAAATATTGCATTCTGTATTTTATCGTAAAACTTTTCAATGCTTGCTCTTGAATACTCTGAAAAAGATAAACATTATTAAAAGCTATATGTTGATATTAAGAACATAATATTTTATTATTACTAAATAGGACTTAAGTTTTGGCTTCTCGTTTAAATGTCCTCAGCCTATATACCGACGTCTTACTGCTGGGTGCATGCCTTCGGTAACAAATATGAGAAGTATGGGCCGTCACACCACCACGCAAGTCCAACGCGGGTTGGTGGGTAGAAACGGTTGCAATGGCAACCGGGAACAACGGCCTAATGTGTCTTCCGAAGCACGGAGGATTTAGAGATCATAATGTTTTGGTCACCCATCCACAGCCTGTCCATGGCGAAGGTAGCTTTGTTTTCGATATCAAAGCCAAAGCGTACTAACCACTACGCCACCGAGCTTCTCAATAATCCCGTTTAAATAATCTAAGTTTAAGCCAATGCCAGTGTCATATAGTTCGAAATAAATATGAGTTAAAAAATTTTTGTACACGCGTACACAGAGTACATGAGTTTTAGATTTCACAGAAACAATGGACACACATCGTCATATCCTTATCAAAACTTAAACAACCACCTACAACTTCTTCTGGGAATACTTACTCCATGAGAAAGTAATTATTATCAAAAATGCGTTTTGAATAGTCACGTCCATTTTCTCAAAGCTATAAGTACGATATTTAATTGTCACGTGTTAAATAGCCTGAAATATTTTATTACCATCTGACTCGCGCTGAAAAAAAAGAACAGGTTTTATCAAAATGTTTCACAGTTGTTTTTTAATGCAAGCTCCTGAAAAAGATTAATAAGACGACAGTCTGACCAAAAAATACTGAACATGATCTGCTGCTTGTAGGGTGCTTTGCAGGTAGACATCAGAATCTTTAAGTATTTGGAAAAAAAAATGTTGTTTTTATGTATAAAAATGTAATAGGTAATACTTTTGTGAATACTCAGATATTCCTTACTAATTCAGATGATTTTCATTCCTTCGCAAATACAGTACGTACTTTTCGTCGTGCAATTTATAAAACCCGCGGCGGTTTTTTACGAATTAAAAAACAAAAGATTCAAAAAGGCAAAGGCAACATCACCATTAGAGTCGATTCTGTAGGCACAAATTAATCTAAATTATGATTCTATCCTCTTTTCCATATGATTCGAGAAGGATAGATAGACAATTTTATTTACTTTAAACTCACTTTAAATTGTGCCTACGGAATCGGCCCTATAGGTTGGGTCCGCTTTACCGATAAATCGTCACTCTAAAACCCATATTATTATAGCATTAAGGTTAAACGCTTTTCAGGAATGAAGAATCTTATTCCTGAAGTAAAATGTTTGTTTTCTTCGAATTTTTCCTAGAAACATCAAAAGAGCAAAGATATGAAATGAAAATAAAATACGTCTAGCCTCTCAGAAAACAAATACTACCAACAGTCCTACCGCAGGTTGAAGGGATTAAATGCCTGGAGGGAAAATTGCTTCTTAGGGCCGATTCTGTTGTGACAAACTAGACTAAACTAAACTAAATTGTGTATCCATCCTTTTCTTCTCCTTATAGTTAGAGGAGGATAGATATACAAGTTAGTTTAGTGCAATCTGTGTCAATGGAATCGGCCCTATTATCGCCTAACTCCAAACAAACAAAATATTAATAACAATAGGAGAGAACATAATGGGGTAGGGGTTTTTGGCGCCGTGATTGTAATATTGTGATCGTGATTGTAATGGAGTGAATCTTGTTACGTAAAATCAGTGTAGTTTTGTGTAATAAGTGTGTGTGTTGATGAGCAATGTTGAGGGTTATTGAAATAATCGTCAAGTTGTGTGTAAAACGATGGGATTTTTTTCATGATAATCCACCTCAATGAAGTAACACCACAGTATCTTCCATAGATTTTTTGTCGCTCATCTCTCCCAAGATGCATTAAAATGCATTACACTAGTATTTCAATATAGAAATATTATTACGAAAGACATGGTTGTATGGGCTTAGTTCCCTTGGCCGTCCCTTTAAAGGGAGAATTGTAGGAAAGGTATTTATGGTAGTCTGTCTGTCAAAGACATATCTCTCTAATCTGTGGTTCGGCGTCTCGGGAGGTTCTGGATTCGATTCCCTTTGGGGATGCGTTTGTGTGATGAATGAACCCCCAGGAATCCCCCATTTATTTTTTGAAAAAGTCGCTATCGATGTTTTTATAAACAGTATTGCTTTCTGCTGCTTAACTATCAAACATAATAAATATACTTATTACGTCTTATAAGTAACAAAGGTTATGTTACGATAAATCATTAGAGAAAATCAGAAAATTATGAATGTTAATTATTAATTATTATTAAGATTTTACAATAATGTGATCAGGCTACTCTTTTCCACGATAAAACAAAACCGGAAATCTCTTTTGATATCTAAATTCACACTTTGTTTTGTGGAACACACATGGTACACGTTTGATAATTTTTTTACTTATAAAAATTTTACAAACAAAACATAAAATAATCTTTTTATTTATTGAATTCTGTAATTTTGATTAGTGTAATATACAAATTTCTGAACTTATCTGCTACTTTATTGAGTTTAAGGAAGAGCATTAATTTTAAGGTCAGCTTACGCTAACGGCAGTCTGGATTATTAGTTTTTATTACACATATTCTTAGCAAAGCTGCAGTAATGAGTACTCCTGAAATTATTGATATTCCAAGAACAACGACAGCAACCAAGAAAACAAGACCTGAAAAGAATATATCATTATTTTATGACTTCATCCAAATACGAAAAAGTTTAAAAAATAACAAAGTTTTAGTTGGATTTGCGTGTTACCTTCAACCATAACAATAACAACTATTACACAAGTAACGACGATGAAAATCAGCAATGAAGTGAAAATTAATATGGCAAAGAATATAACTGTGGTAGAGATAGTAAGCGTAGTCAAGAAAGGACATTCTAAAGATAATTGGAATATTAGAAATATTGCATTCTGTATTTTATCGTAAAACTTTTCAATGCTTGCTCTTGAATACTCTGAAAAAGATAAACATTATTAAAAGCTATATGTTGATATTAAGAACATAATATTTTATTATTACTAAATAGGACTTAAGTTTTGGCTTCTCGTTTAAATGTCCTCAGCCTATATACCGACGTCTTACTGCTGGGTGCATGCCTTCGGTAACAAATATGAGAAGTATGGGCCGTCACACCACCACGCAAGTCCAACGCGGGTTGGTGGGTAGAAACGGTTGCAATGGCAACCGGGAACAACGGCCTAATGTGTCTTCCGAAGCACGGAGGATTTAGAGATCATAATGTTTTGGTCACCCATCCACAGCCTGTCCATGGCGAAGGTAGCTTTGTTTTCGATATCAAAGCCAAAGCGTACTAACCACTACGCCACCGAGCTTCTCAATAATCCCGTTTAAATAATCTAAGTTTAAGCCAATGCCAGTGTCATATAGTTCGAAATAAATATGAGTTAAAAAATTTTTGTACACGCGTACACAGAGTACATGAGTTTTAGATTTCACAGAAACAATGGACACACATCGTCATATCCTTATCAAAACTTAAACAACCACCTACAACTTCTTCTGGGAATACTTACTCCATGAGAAAGTAATTATTATCAAAAATGCGTTTTGAATAGTCACGTCCATTTTCTCAAAGCTATAAGTACGATATTTAATTGTCACGTGTTAAATAGCCTGAAATATTTTATTACCATCTGACTCGCGCTGAAAAAAAAGAACAGGTTTTATCAAAATGTTTCACAGTTGTTTTTTAATGCAAGCTCCTGAAAAAGATTAATAAGACGACAGTCTGACCAAAAAATACTGAACATGATCTGCTGCTTGTAGGGTGCTTTGCAGGTAGACATCAGAATCTTTAAGTATTTGGAAAAAAAAATGTTGTTTTTATGTATAAAAATGTAATAGGTAATACTTTTGTGAATACTCAGATATTCCTTACTAATTCAGATGATTTTCATTCCTTCGCAAATACAGTACGTACTTTTCGTCGTGCAATTTATAAAACCCGCGGCGGTTTTTTACGAATTAAAAAACAAAAGATTCAAAAAGGCAAAGGCAACATCACCATTAGAGTCGATTCTGTAGGCACAAATTAATCTAAATTATGATTCTATCCTCTTTTCCATATGATTCGAGAAGGATAGATAGACAATTTTATTTACTTTAAACTCACTTTAAATTGTGCCTACGGAATCGGCCCTATAGGTTGGGTCCGCTTTACCGATAAATCGTCACTCTAAAACCCATATTATTATAGCATTAAGGTTAAACGCTTTTCAGGAATGAAGAATCTTATTCCTGAAGTAAAATGTTTGTTTTCTTCGAATTTTTCCTAGAAACATCAAAAGAGCAAAGATATGAAATGAAAATAAAATACGTCTAGCCTCTCAGAAAACAAATACTACCAACAGTCCTACCGCAGGTTGAAGGGATTAAATGCCTGGAGGGAAAATTGCTTCTTAGGGCCGATTCTGTTGTGACAAACTAGACTAAACTAAACTAAATTGTGTATCCATCCTTTTCTTCTCCTTATAGTTAGAGGAGGATAGATATACAAGTTAGTTTAGTGCAATCTGTGTCAATGGAATCGGCCCTATTATCGCCTAACTCCAAACAAACAAAATATTAATAACAATAGGAGAGAACATAATGGGGTAGGGGTTTTTGGCGCCGTGATTGTAATATTGTGATCGTGATTGTAATGGAGTGAATCTTGTTACGTAAAATCAGTGTAGTTTTGTGTAATAAGTGTGTGTGTTGATGAGCAATGTTGAGGGTTATTGAAATAATCGTCAAGTTGTGTGTAAAACGATGGGATTTTTTTCATGATAATCCACCTCAATGAAGTAACACCACAGTATCTTCCATAGATTTTTTGTCGCTCATCTCTCCCAAGATGCATTAAAATGCATTACACTAGTATTTCAATATAGAAATATTATTACGAAAGACATGGTTGTATGGGCTTAGTTCCCTTGGCCGTCCCTTTAAAGGGAGAATTGTAGGAAAGGTATTTATGGTAGTCTGTCTGTCAAAGACATATCTCTCTAATCTGTGGTTCGGCGTCTCGGGAGGTTCTGGATTCGATTCCCTTTGGGGATGCGTTTGTGTGATGAATGAACCCCCAGGAATCCCCCATTTATTTTTTGAAAAAGTCGCTATCGATGTTTTTATAAACAGTATTGCTTTCTGCTGCTTAACTATCAAACATAATAAATATACTTATTACGTCTTATAAGTAACAAAGGTTATGTTACGATAAATCATTAGAGAAAATCAGAAAATTATGAATGTTAATTATTAATTATTATTAAGATTTTACAATAATGTGATCAGGCTACTCTTTTCCACGATAAAACAAAACCGGAAATCTCTTTTGATATCTAAATTCACACTTTGTTTTGTGGAACACACATGGTACACGTTTGATAATTTTTTTACTTATAAAAATTTTACAAACAAAACATAAAATAATCTTTTTATTTATTGAATTCTGTAATTTTGATTAGTGTAATATACAAATTTCTGAACTTATCTGCTACTTTATTGAGTTTAAGGAAGAGCATTAATTTTAAGGTCAGCTTACGCTAACGGCAGTCTGGATTATTAGTTTTTATTACACATATTCTTAGCAAAGCTGCAGTAATGAGTACTCCTGAAATTATTGATATTCCAAGAACAACGACAGCAACCAAGAAAACAAGACCTGAAAAGAATATATCATTATTTTATGACTTCATCCAAATACGAAAAAGTTTAAAAAATAACAAAGTTTTAGTTGGATTTGCGTGTTACCTTCAACCATAACAATAACAACTATTACACAAGTAACGACGATGAAAATCAGCAATGAAGTGAAAATTAATATGGCAAAGAATATAACTGTGGTAGAGATAGTAAGCGTAGTCAAGAAAGGACATTCTAAAGATAATTGGAATATTAGAAATATTGCATTCTGTATTTTATCGTAAAACTTTTCAATGCTTGCTCTTGAATACTCTGAAAAAGATAAACATTATTAAAAGCTATATGTTGATATTAAGAACATAATATTTTATTATTACTAAATAGGACTTAAGTTTTGGCTTCTCGTTTAAATGTCCTCAGCCTATATACCGACGTCTTACTGCTGGGTGCATGCCTTCGGTAACAAATATGAGAAGTATGGGCCGTCACACCACCACGCAAGTCCAACGCGGGTTGGTGGGTAGAAACGGTTGCAATGGCAACCGGGAACAACGGCCTAATGTGTCTTCCGAAGCACGGAGGATTTAGAGATCATAATGTTTTGGTCACCCATCCACAGCCTGTCCATGGCGAAGGTAGCTTTGTTTTCGATATCAAAGCCAAAGCGTACTAACCACTACGCCACCGAGCTTCTCAATAATCCCGTTTAAATAATCTAAGTTTAAGCCAATGCCAGTGTCATATAGTTCGAAATAAATATGAGTTAAAAAATTTTTGTACACGCGTACACAGAGTACATGAGTTTTAGATTTCACAGAAACAATGGACACACATCGTCATATCCTTATCAAAACTTAAACAACCACCTACAACTTCTTCTGGGAATACTTACTCCATGAGAAAGTAATTATTATCAAAAATGCGTTTTGAATAGTCACGTCCATTTTCTCAAAGCTATAAGTACGATATTTAATTGTCACGTGTTAAATAGCCTGAAATATTTTATTACCATCTGACTCGCGCTGAAAAAAAAGAACAGGTTTTATCAAAATGTTTCACAGTTGTTTTTTAATGCAAGCTCCTGAAAAAGATTAATAAGACGACAGTCTGACCAAAAAATACTGAACATGATCTGCTGCTTGTAGGGTGCTTTGCAGGTAGACATCAGAATCTTTAAGTATTTGGAAAAAAAAATGTTGTTTTTATGTATAAAAATGTAATAGGTAATACTTTTGTGAATACTCAGATATTCCTTACTAATTCAGATGATTTTCATTCCTTCGCAAATACAGTACGTACTTTTCGTCGTGCAATTTATAAAACCCGCGGCGGTTTTTTACGAATTAAAAAACAAAAGATTCAAAAAGGCAAAGGCAACATCACCATTAGAGTCGATTCTGTAGGCACAAATTAATCTAAATTATGATTCTATCCTCTTTTCCATATGATTCGAGAAGGATAGATAGACAATTTTATTTACTTTAAACTCACTTTAAATTGTGCCTACGGAATCGGCCCTATAGGTTGGGTCCGCTTTACCGATAAATCGTCACTCTAAAACCCATATTATTATAGCATTAAGGTTAAACGCTTTTCAGGAATGAAGAATCTTATTCCTGAAGTAAAATGTTTGTTTTCTTCGAATTTTTCCTAGAAACATCAAAAGAGCAAAGATATGAAATGAAAATAAAATACGTCTAGCCTCTCAGAAAACAAATACTACCAACAGTCCTACCGCAGGTTGAAGGGATTAAATGCCTGGAGGGAAAATTGCTTCTTAGGGCCGATTCTGTTGTGACAAACTAGACTAAACTAAACTAAATTGTGTATCCATCCTTTTCTTCTCCTTATAGTTAGAGGAGGATAGATATACAAGTTAGTTTAGTGCAATCTGTGTCAATGGAATCGGCCCTATTATCGCCTAACTCCAAACAAACAAAATATTAATAACAATAGGAGAGAACATAATGGGGTAGGGGTTTTTGGCGCCGTGATTGTAATATTGTGATCGTGATTGTAATGGAGTGAATCTTGTTACGTAAAATCAGTGTAGTTTTGTGTAATAAGTGTGTGTGTTGATGAGCAATGTTGAGGGTTATTGAAATAATCGTCAAGTTGTGTGTAAAACGATGGGATTTTTTTCATGATAATCCACCTCAATGAAGTAACACCACAGTATCTTCCATAGATTTTTTGTCGCTCATCTCTCCCAAGATGCATTAAAATGCATTACACTAGTATTTCAATATAGAAATATTATTACGAAAGACATGGTTGTATGGGCTTAGTTCCCTTGGCCGTCCCTTTAAAGGGAGAATTGTAGGAAAGGTATTTATGGTAGTCTGTCTGTCAAAGTCAGCCCGTAGAATCTCCTATACAAGACTCTTTGCCTTAGTCAATTATTAAATGTCAAACGCCCATTCATGTGTGATTGGTCAAGCGTCTTGAGCAATCAGATGATAAAACGATGTAAGCGCACGTAATTTAAATTATAATCCTTATTCGCAGAGATATAAGTTGTTACATTTTATGAATGCGAGTAGCTACGCTTGTATTTGCTTAGGATAGAGTCTAAAGTCGAATGATTTAGATAAACAACTAACTAATTCAAATTATTCAAAATCAAAATGTCACTCCTTGGACTTGCGTTAACGGTTTTTGTTGTTCCGAATTCCAATTTTATTCAAAGCTATCCCAAAATTTGCTGGATTTCCCTTGTATTCCCTTATTCACTCAAACATATCTGATGTATCCAGGGCTGAACAATAACATTCTAGCTCAGTTGACAAGAGTCTGAAGACATGGGACCCCATGAAGAGGGCTTGTGCTATTGTATTTGATGAAATGGCATTTGCAGCGCACCTTAAATATGTGGAGTCAGAGAATAAAGTGACTGGTTTTGACAACTTTGGCAAGAGCAGTGAATGCTGTGTGATCATAGTTTCGTTTTTATGGTATGAGGAATAGTATCATCTTGGAGGCAAGCTATGCAGTTCTATCCCTGCTGCCACTTTGAAAAATATATATCAGGTAAGGTAAAAACATATTAATACTATACACTTTACACCCAGTGATTGTGACATGAAACTTTGTAAAATTGTTGATCAGAATTGTGTGATATTTATGTTGCAATTTAAATATTTTCAAATTTGCAGGATGTTGTAGAAGCTGTAGCACAGACAGGTTTGCTTCCAATGGCTCTTATATCCAAACCACCAAGGAACAAGGATCCACATTTCAAACCTGTCTGAAGAGCTTCCAAACAGATATCAGATGAGACCAATTATTGAATGGCGAACCTGAGGGTTAATATTATTTGCTTACTTTTTATATAAACTTTACTTATCATTAGATTAATTTAATTTAACTAATAATTGAAAAGCTGGGTAATACATGTACTAATATTACCTGTTATTATTTTGACTTATGTTTTACATTTTCAGGACATAAAATCAGCATTGGTGGGCATAAATTATTTATGAACCCCTTATAAAAGGCATTAACAACTTCTTGACCAAATATCTGTCATTCATTCTCTGGTAAAACTGCCAGATAGAGTAACATAGTTGAAGTGTATAATGCAGACTGCTAACTGGGTGATATTAGACTGATGCCTTAACTGACTGACACCCACATCCAACCAACACCATCGCAACGGATGAAGGCAAGTTATAATGCACTTTTTTATATTGGTGAAATAAAAAGTGAAACCATTTAATTCTGCTTGAAAGAAATTTTTAAAAAAATCTTCTGTTTTAGGTCAAAACTTGCACTCAGGTTCTAAGTGAGTGTGTATGCGCTATGCTAATGTATACTGCGGGGGTTAATCAGAATCATCAGTTCATTGTTGATATTGAAGAGGAACATGCAAAATGTTTCGACTAAAAGGCTGTTTATATAAACAACAGGTACTATTTACATATTTGTTTAGTTACTGTTCGATTGATTCTATTGATATATAGTTAAATTATAAAAAAATGTTTTTTTCAGAGTATGGCGGGAGAAACAAATCATCATTGCCATAGAAGAGGGGTGAAAAACAATTATGTGTATATCAGGACAAGAATATTACACATATAACTTTATTTTTTATTGTTTTTACAACCAGTTAAGAAGAATGAAAAGTAACTTTAATTGTTCATAATAAAATTGTATTGTAGAATAAATAGGATAGATATGTATAGATACATAGCTTAGGGAATTTTATAATTAATTTTGTAACCAGTAATACCAGACAATGCTAAGTTTTGTTATATAGTACTGAATTATTACATTTCATATTATATAAGTAATTATTACTTGATAGATTTGTGAACATCAGAATGACGGGTGTACCACAATCAAAAGTGATTCTTTTCCTATGAAAGGAATGTGATGATTGTGCATAAACATTTAAAGTTGAGTGCTTTTCGAAATCCAGAGTTATTTCGGAAAGTTAGTGAGCCGCCAGCCTGATATCAGAATAACAGGTGTATTATTTTAAAGCAAGAAAATGTTTTAAATTTAGAAGATTTTCTTTTTCAAAATAATTAAGGCAAAGGAGCATAGCTTTTGATGTTCACAATGATATTGTATTTTTTGTTTTACTGTTTTTATATTAAATATAATTTATAATATAAAATTTGTTGCGATTTTATTTTATAATACAATACCTACCAATAATACAAAATGTAGTAAGTAGTGCTGTACTATTTATATCGATAACCACAATACTATCGATATCGATAAAATCACGAGTCGATAATTTGAGAACGTTACCACGATTGGGCGTTTGACGTTTCACTAACGCTTGCCCTCTATTGGGTCTGTTTCCTATCTGTCTTTAGACATATCTCTCTAATCTGTGGTCAAAGTGACAACCGAACGTCAAAATTCGCGCGTTTTGATTTAGTAGGAGCACCGAAAAATAAATATTAAGTTTTTTTTCGTTCCACTTAATTTAACAAATACTTAAGAAAGTACTATTAATAGTAATCTTGCATCTCTGAATTATAATAATACTGTGAGGAATCATAGCTTAGAAAACAATACTTTTAGTATTAGTTGACAATGGTATTTTATTATTCATACTATTTTGAAATTTTAATATTAAATGCAAGTTTTGTTGATTACATTCCTTAATTATTTTTCAGGTGAGCAACTTTGACGAGAATTTGCTGTCGGATATGTTACCGATTTATTACAATAAATACTTTCCGCAAAACCTATTCTGTAGGTGGCTTACTTGTGGTAACAGTCCACAACCTCTGTCTAACAGAGAATTATCATTTACTTTGGCTGATGATGTTTATTTACGTTATTTGTCAATAGTCAATCAAAAGGAATTACAAGTAATGTTTCAAAAGAAATGTCCATACAAACTGGACATTGGAGCAGTATACAACACAAAGTAAATTTTTTTAAATACATAATGTATTTTATTCTTTTTTTATACATTGGTAAATTAATTTAAACTTTTTGCAGGCCTTCTATAGCTCGACATGATTCTGTTGTGTTAGCCAGAGAACTTGTTTTTGATATTGATCTTACAGACTATGATGAAGTTCGAACATGTTGTAAAGAAGCAAAAGTATGTGAGAAATGTTGGAAATTCATGGTTGTGGCTTGTGAAATTATTGACAAAGCTTTAAAAGGTAATTTTAAATAGTATATGAAAAATATTTTTTTAGTTTATGTGCTAGATGATTCAACATGCAGTGAGTTTTATTTTATATGAACAGTAATCAAATTAATTTCAACAATAACACTATGATTAACGTGGCAAAAAATTCATATTTATTTGTACAAAGTTATTACTGTTTTCAGATGACTTTGGCTTCCAAAGTATCTTATGGGTCTTCTCAGGAAGACGTGGTATCCATTGTTGGGTGTCCGATTATGAAGCACGCACTCTTGACAGTCCTGGTAGGGGAGCTGTAGCTGACTACCTTTGTTTGATAATGGGAGGCGAGAACCAGAGCAAAAAGGTACATTTAGGGAATGATAATATCCATACAAGTATAAGGTATGTATTACTTCTGACTTGTAGCTAATGTGCACTATTGTGTATCTAATTATGATTTATATTCACATGTTTTTTGCAGAAGAGCCTTGGAAGTAATAGACAAATATTTTGAGGAAATTCTTCAAGAGCAAGAGTTTTTTGCTACATCAGATGGGTTAAAAGCATTTTTAAAGCTCATACCTGATGAATCATTGCGTTCTCAAGTAGAGAAGCGATTAGAGAAACTACCAGAGTCTTCATTGGAGCGCTGGAGGAATTTTATTGCAGTTTATGATACTTACTGTAGAGAGGTAAACAATGTTGTTTTATAGTTTGCTAAAATTTATTTTGAGTAACTCACTTAATAGTGTTAGTAAACATGACTGAATGGGAATAAAAAATGAATATTCTAACTAATCATGACAAAAAATTTAAATCTCTGAAAAAAAATTATTCTCCCTCCTATAGGTGAAAACTATCATGATTAATATCAAATCACGATAGGTTTTGATCCCAAGACACAGTCTTAGGGCTAACAACAAAACAAGAACACAACAGCACAGTTAACCAAGCACTTGTCACATAATATAATCCATCACAATGTATGTGATGGATTATATACTGTACATACATATAGAATCCGTAACACAAGCAGCATTAGTTGCTTAAAATGGGGCTAGTTGATAGGTGTGAATGTCTGGAGTTATTTGAAATAAAAAAATTTTAAAACTTTTTGAATTTTTTTCTTCCAGAATGGGTATGCAGTAAGAAAAATGAAGCATCTTGTAGAAGAAATAAAAATCCAATATTGCTATCCCAGACTAGATGTAAATGTTACAAAAGGCTTCAACCACTTACTAAAGTCCCCATTTAGTATACATCCAAAGACAGGAAAAGTCTCAGTAGTATTTAAACCAGGTAATGCGAGAAAGATGAAATTAGATGAAGTGCCAACAATAAATTCGTTATTAGATGACAGCACACCTGAAAGTGTTCAACACCAGAGCAATATGAAAAGCTCTGTAAAAAGCTTCCAAGAAGTTGTCTTTATGCTAGAAAAAGCTGAAGCTATAAGAAGAAAACATGATGCTAGTAAGTTTCTGTAAATTATTTAGCCAATTACATATATCTAGTGTATTTGTTTGTTTACTAGAGATGGAAAGTGTGAGGGTGGTGTTGAAAGAAGACGCTGTTAATAAAGAGAATGGGGTGCTCCTTTATGAATAGCCAAATTGTGTCCAAAAAGGCACAGCTGGCTGTTCATAGAGGAGTGCCAAGCTAATTTATGGTAGTGAAAGTTGGGTACGGCAGGCGAAGAATGAGAGTAGAATAAATGCTATTGAAATGAGAGAATCTTTGATCTTGAATCTTCGTGTACTATGGGACTGACATAGTCGACATCAGACTTCATATCCCGGAAAATAAACAAGAAAAAAAGTTGGAGTTGCCACCGAGATTGCAGCGCGACAATAGTATTCTTAAAAAAAAATATGTATACTTTCTATACTGTTAATATGAACTAAGTGAAAAGGGCTAAACACAACGCATTCATACTTTGTGGAAAAAGGATGTAGTGACAAAAATAGAGAAAGGGATGCTTAGTTGGTTTGGGTATGTTGAGGTATATACCTGCCGCGTGAGTGCTTTCTCCTATCCTAGATGAAAGCACTCACGCGGCAGGTATATAAGGCAGATGAGAATGGGAAATGGAGGTGGACGGCCGGCGAACGTACCTTGACCAAATCGGCGACGTTCTGAAAAAGGGCCAGGTCATATTCACCACAAACCGAAGGCAGTGAAGTTAGTATGGAGAGTGGAGGAACCGAAAGATGTGTGCCAGGGTCGTAGCAATTAGAGATCTGAAATCTCTGCGTGTGAGAGAAGAGGTGTGAGAAAAGAGGTGAATATATGTATGTACATATTTCTATATGATACACACACATACATACATACAATCACGCCTGTAATCCCTGAAGTGGTAGGCAGAGTCCAAGGAGCACTGTTTTCCTTAAGACCACATTTTGCCATACAATAATTGGGTTTCGTCAGATGAAAAAACTGAATTCTATATGATAAATATTGAATTTTCCCTCATAATACTCTGCTCTGCAGTGCGAGAATAGAACTTCGACAGTTGCCATATTTAATCGACAAAAGCATCTGTCCTTTTCACTCCTTAGGGTTGTTTTTCAAATTTATCGAGTTTTTCGAAAATTGTCGATCTTAGACGTCAAATTTGGCTTATCGAAAGTTCTATGCTCTTAGCGCTGTTTCTTATTATAACTTAATAATAGCAGAAAAATCTATCATACCATATATGCCAGCTATTTACTTCCTAGTAGCATGAGCAACGCGTTATGATATTTATCACGTTTTTATCACGTCCAGTTGTCAATTTCCATAGTAATTTGACAGCTGAACATGATAAAAACGCGATTGGTATCGAAATGCGGTGTTCATGCTAAGAGGGCTGCCTTGAGAGCCCTATCTCTGAAACACGATATTTTATCGCGTTTGTTTGATGTAAGGAAATTAAATTAAATTTAAAATGATGGTATTTTTAACAGTCCATATTATTATATCATAAAATGTTTTGGTGTGCTAAAATGTTCGATTTACCTTATACTTAATAGTTTAAAAAACTAATTCTATTTCAATTGCAGATATCTCACTGGAGTTCTGAAGATTCAGTTATTAAATAAGAGTTTATCAGGAATCGATCAGAAATATCATACAATGAAGTCTTGAGGGAATACTGAGAGATTTGCAGAAAGCAAATATATTTTGGATTAAAAACTAATTGTTCTTTTTATTCTATGGTAATTTAAATAAGACACACATAAAAGCTATATATAATTTATTTCAAAAAAATATTTATCTGCAATACAAAAATATTTTCTTAATCTTAAGCTAATATTCGAAATATAATTAAGTGAGGTAGAAAACCAAAAGTAAAAGTTATGGTATGTAAATTTTTTTCGTTCAATAACTGCATTATTTTGTCAATTATACAATATTACAATACAATATTTTCAATATTAACCCCTTGGCAGGTTCCGCGAACACAGGTTCATGAACAATAGATGTTTTTAATGTCTCGTTTTGTGCCCGTTGTCTAGTTAATATATTAATATATTTTTTTACAGTTGCTTTTAGAATCCCAAAAGGCTTCTCTGCAAAAATTTTGAGTACAAAAACCAATCATAATCCAACATACAATCACGCCTGTAATCCCCGAAGGGATCGGCAGAGTCCAGGGTGCACTGTGTTCCTAAGACCATTGAAATTGGGTTTGGTCAGATGGAAAATCGTAGTAACAAGTGGCTAGCTCAGACCCTGTATCCAATACGCCCTTAATCACCTTTTACGACATGCTAGCCAAGAAAAGCAGCTGGCACATTATTTTTGCGTCCCGGACCAACACGGGTCAAAATTAAAGCTTATTATTAAGTATTAATATTTTCTTTGGCTTTTGGTAGCCTGAAAACCGGACACGATAGAAGCATCTATTTTTTAGGAATACCGGTGATCGCGCTACCCTCAAGTGGTAAAAATGGATAAACAGAATCATTCATGCAAGTTATTGAAAAAAATTTGACATACTAGAAGACCACCCCCTCCTCACCATAGCTTTACATGCAAAATACAAATAATAGACAGAACATAAACAATACTAATAAATCCAGGAAACATTAAATGCTATATATGCTTACTTTAACAACTGCTTAGAATTTTACTGATGTTTTATAACCGACATAACAAATGAGCTCACATGAAACGCCACACGAATGGCTTGTGACAACGCCACGCAAGGTAGTTGGGTTTTAACTCTTTCTGTGTTAATATCACCCAAAAGGTGTTTTTTAGTAACAGTGGTAAGCGAGTTATTTTAATACGTTCTTTTTCTTGGCCATCTCAAGCTTCAAACTACTAGTTGCGCTACGCGACTACTGAGGTACAGTCAACGTCAAATGGAGACACTCACACCCAGTTGCAGAAATTAACATTTATTAAAATTTAATGTTAGCATTATCTCTAATGCTCCATTAAATTTATTTATTGAAGTGTCAAAAGAACACCTTAGCGTAGTTTTACTTTGCACAAAACGACATGAGCACCCTGTCAATGCTAAAGAGACATTAGCTAGAACTATTTTGTGTAACAACTTAAAATTTAATGAACTTTAAAGTTATGTCTCATTAAAAAATGTAGTCCTTAAAAAATCTTTGTGCAACTGAGTGTTAGGGTGTTAAAATAAATAGACACTACTAAAACGTCAATAATATCGGTACAAATAAAGTTTCCACAGTGTTGACATAACAAAAGACTTTCCATATTGTTGACAACAAAATGGAAACTTTATTTGTGCCGATATTATTGACTTTTGGTAGCGTCTATTTATTTTAACACCTCGAGTGTCACTAACTATTTGACGCTGACTGTACACGCCAATCGTCAAGTTATCATACACTTTCAAATTTCTTCAATAATTTAGCTCTTTAAGTAAGGGATGTTATGGTTGAAAATATTTGTTTTAAACTGTTTTAAACAGTATCGCACATTATGTTTACTGCGCGTGTGTAAGTTGGAGAGGTAAAGAGCGTGTCTGATATTATTTTACGGCTCTCCGATTGTTTGTCTGGAAGCAGTCAGTCTTAAATTATATATAAATGGCGTCACCATTGGACTGCGAAGTTATATGTACCTGCCCATCTATTCTACCTACATTAAAGCGTTGCTGTGTTGCCCGTCCAAAGAATCGTGTGGCCTTAGCATTTTTTTTGGGATTTACTAATTGTAATACAATGCAGCAACAGTCTCAGCGAATGTAGCCACGAAATCTTTCAGAGCGATTTCTACATGCATTTCCCGCTAAAGAATATCCGTCCGTGGTAAACGTGGAATGAAAAGAAAATCCGCTCATGTATGACAGTAGATAAACTATCTGTCATACATTAATGCATTATAAAACAGGTAATTATTGCAACATTTTTCTTAAAAATTAACTATGCAAAAGTTTACCAGATTACAATAAATTAATTAATTATTAGCCATTTTTGCTATTTTGTATGAATGTAGATAAAGAAGCGTATGAAACTGCACATAATTTACTATTATTACACTCGCGATACTCACCAAGGCTCGTGTTTTAATAGCCTTCATTATGAGTAAGTTTAATAAAGAACCTTTATTATTATACAGAACAACTAAGGGCAACATTCAAGAAATCTTCGAAGGTAATCGTCACTGTTCCGTTTTGTTGGGTGTCTCTCACTCTGAAAGCTTCGGTGAAACGTTGTATTTGTACACATAACACGATGAAACTGTCCACAGATATTTTCCCGTCTTTATTAGCTCTTTTTGACACGGAGCTTATGAATTCTGGTGAAAATCTGAATCCCATCTGAGTCAATGCTGAAAGAAATAAATAAACTTCATAAGTACATAAAAAATTTCAAAATTTTTTTTTTTTTGCTTTATGTCTAATGCAAAAGGTCTTTAAACGCTGAAGTAGTTCGTCGGGTTAACCAGGAAGCAGAGTTATTGAATAATAAATCTAGTGGACGGGTATCACGAGTGTCGAGTTATTTCATCTCTAGAGATAGAGATGAAATAACTTCGCTAGCCGGAGGCACCTACAGAAGGCACCGGCATCGGTGGAAGCAGCGTAGTTCTATGAAGTATGGCCGACGTGCTGCAGGGCCCTGACCGGTCACAGATGGCGCTTTTATCATTATATTAATATGCTTTAAATTATTCTCTACCTACTCTTACGAGACAAAGGCGAGATCCTATGTAGGTATGTTTTAAATTCAAATCAGTACCAACCTTTAGCGAGTTCCTGATCATCAATATTCCCAGATTGATCCGTGTCATAGGTTTTGAACACTGCAAGCCACTGATTAATGTAAGTATACAGTTTATCAAATTCTTCAAGATTTATTTTTCCTGGTTGCTCTTTGTCAAACATTCCTGTAAATAAGCGATAATTTTAGATTATTTAAAGATAAGAGAATAGAAAAGTCATGACAGAGCTTAAGAACATTAATTGTCTGTGTAATTATGATGTATGGATATCATAAAACCGTACTAAAATTTTGTTTTTATCTGTGGTTGCTAGCAGTACCATAAAAGCATAGGCTCCATTTTATTGTAGTTCAATAAAAAATAGGTTATTTATCGTTAGATGGCGCTGTTATCATTGTAAGTTTTATCATCTAATCTTTAGCGTACAAAATAGAGTTGTTCGTTGTACCTACTAAAAATACTTTCGTTTTTTCAAGATACTCACCGACCATCAAATTGCACGCAGTTTCCGAAAAGGTTCGACCTTCTGCATTTATCAACGCCGACTTTAACTCTAAAGCCGTTATGAACCCCGACTGATCTTTGTCTACCGCGCGAAACCATTGCGCGACCTGCGGAGCGATGGCTCCACCGACCCCCATATTTGGGTAAGGACCGTGGTTCATCTCAAAGCCTTGTGGTTGACCATAACCCTGCTGGAAAACAAATAAACGTCTCGTTAATTGCTAGAAGAAACTACATAAACTACAAGTCGACCGCAATCTTTGTCTTGTCTTTACAATAATTATTAAAAACTCGGAGTTGGGTGTAGACAACCACAACCATCCATTAGCTAATAGCGGCGAGGGGTCACCACCTGTCACGCTGAGCACATGTGCAGTCACTGCTTAGTGAAGCGCGGACTATGGCAGTGGACCGCTTTGCAGTGGACACTGACCCTACACCTAAGGTATAGGGTCAGTGTAAATAAAGGTTTACCAATTTATAAACAATAGTTATATTGGGTCCTTACCTATGAAATTGGTGTTATTATTCTGTCTTAGTAATTTGTCTGTAACTATTAAGAATCAGAGTATTCCTATAAAATAATTACCTCGTCTAAAAATAGACTATATTGATTAGCTCTTTTGATTTGTTTTGATAATTTGTTGTAAATTTAATTGTGTTAAAATTGGACACGGAGACAACTCTTTTTAAGTGCCTCCCGAATACATCATTTGATTTGCATTAACATAAAAACGATGAATAATTTTTATCAAGCGTGTTCACACACATATTTCTAAAGCTTGTCTAATGATACATGACAAATATTATTATCTTTGGATTTGTCGTTGTGAAGAAAACTGAAAAAATGTTAGTATGTAAAATGCAGACATCCCCAAAATCTCCATACAAAACACCAATTTCATAGGTAAGGACCTATTAACTTCTTACATGAATATTGAATACCATATTACTGTATAGGATAGGAGCGAGCTAGTTATCCCAGACTAGATAATATTCAATGATGGAATTAAAACAAGTTTTATTCTAAGATAATTTTATTTTATAAAGTATAAATAATTAACTTACATTTTATACATAATATAAACAATGTAAAATCGTATTTAGTATTTGTTTGCAAAAAATGCTTACGTATTGTTACAAGACATAGTATAAGTAGTTTGGATAGTGTTTATAGAAGCAGAAAATTAAAACATTAATTAGTCCTTAAATTCACCACTTATTTGTAACAGTTATACCTAGGTCAACACTAACATTTAGCTGCCATACATGATGCGAAAACTAGTTATAGTATTGTAATTTTCTTTGGAAGTTTAAATACAAGTTCAGATACTTCAGCTGTGGACAACCAACTTATTTTTAGGTATGAGGCTTGGGAAAATGTAACAAACCATTATGAAGAACTCATATTAATAGATTATGTTACACAATTCAAGATTCATAAAAAATCTTAAACTATAATACCTACCTATAATAAGTGTTAAGGTGTAACCATTTGTATTACATGAACTTTAGTTTTACATACCATGTCTTTCAATTTGTGCCCTTATATTCTTTTATCTCACTCTCACATAATACCTGTACTATTTTTTATTACTACGCATAATTACATATACTATCTTTCAATAACAATTTTTCTAATAGCAATTAATTTGTAAAAATTTAATATCTGGTATTAAATGCGCGTATAGTATAATTGCTATACTAATGAAGACAATTTTTCTAGTGTCATTAGTTGTTTGCTTACAAATCTTGACTAACATGGAACTCAAATAGCCAATTAATATATTATTGCATATAGTTACGCTTTAGTTTGATACATGAGGCTAAAAAGAAATTTTTTTTTTTGAATCAACTGAAATAAGGCTGGAATCTATTAGTAGGTACAGTCGAGTTCAAAAATATGAATGCAAATTTGACAGGTCTTTATTTCCGTGCATACATATTTTTGAACTCGACTGTACTTTTGATTTAAAAATATATTATATTGTTTACATATTTTTTAAATTTGCAAACATTTAACACCACATAGCATATACAATATCAGGGTGTGAAGTATTTTTCAGATTGAATTATGTGTGTAACATTACAAAATTTATCCACACAAAATATCTAAATAGGTAGGTAGGCATATCTTAGTTACACATCACATCATTAGTTTTGAATGGAATCGACTACTTGATATATTAAAAGTATTTGATTTTTTAGCACGCTGAACAGTACGTCAGAATATACAAATTGCCAAAATTCCATAATAGATTTTCAACCTTCACGTGCTACACATAAAATGCAAAATTTATTCAGGAAATTGATAGTTTATGGTAGTCTGGCGAGCTGGCAACTGTATTTAGGCTTGGATTATCTGTAAAGATCATTAGTTTTGAATGGAATCGACTACTTGATATATTAAAAGTATTTGATTTTTTAGCACGCTGAACAGTACGTCAGAATATACAAATTGCCAAAATTCCATAATAGATTTTCAACCTTCACGTGCTACACATAAAATGCAAAATTTATTCAGGAAATTGATAGTTTATGGTAGTCTGGCGAGCTGGCAACTGTATTTAGGCTTGGATTATCTGTAAAGCTTACAACAACTTGAACAGTGGAGGTAATTAAATGTTTAATCTTATTACTATTTACTGTCATTAAAGTAAATTTTCTAAAAACTTACGAGTCTATGTAGGTTTCTCTATTTACTATTTTACTTATATTAATCAAGTCTATAATTCAAACTTTATATTTATCTACTTTTAATTAGTTACTTTTTTAGGCATCAAATAAAATAAATATCACGTACAATGAAACTAAATACATTTATTTACAACAAACAGGGTATTTGACTATATTTTAAAACAGTTGGTGCAAGCTTTTGAATTCGATTCTTCAGACTGTAATTACACTATATTTGAAAAATCATCTATGATTCATCTAGCTGTGGCTATAGCAAAATTATTGGATGGCATTTTTTCAAAGAAAGTGTTCATTCAGGCACTCAAATTGAATTATAGCACTTTTGAAGACTTTCGACTTGAGGGATGGGTGACGAGAAAACTTAACGAAGCTTATGAAATGCTGCCCAGCCCAGCTGCATCGTTCTATTGGCTTCTCTCTCGAAGGTGTTTCTGCCCAATTGGAGCATTTGCCCCGAGTAAACATATTCTTGTACAACCTCGAGAGATAATCCATTTACTGTGATCGGTCCCGGACCAACGTGCTCGTTGAACATGACCTTGGTTTTATCCAAGTTCATCCGAAGACCGATGTGTTCAGAAGATTCAGCTAGGCTGTTCACCATCTCATGTAAGTCGTGCAGGGCTTCAGCCATGATGACGATGTCGTCTGCGAATCGCAAGAGTGAGATGTACTCGCCATTTATATTAATGCCGCGTCTTGTCGTCTAGCGTACCGAACATATCCTGCAGTGCCGCAGGGAAGTTTCGGAGATATGACATCCCCTTGTCTTACACCACGGCGCAGAAGGACAGGGTCGGTCAGCCCATTCTGGGTTTCGACAGACATATTGGCAAATTCGTACAGACATCTCAACACTTCGATGTATCGCCAATCAATTTGGCACTTCTGCAAGGACATACTTATCGTTTTTTAGGTTTTTATTATGGTAAGTATATCAATAGCTTCATTACCAAAAACAATCAAATTGATCTTTCTTTCTTTCTTAAACTGCAAAAAAACATTATTAATTTTACAGTCAAATACCCAATTATTGTATGCATAATAAAAAAAACATTCTATTGTTTAAATAACAGTGAGATAGAGGTACTTTTTAGTCTTTCTTGTTTCTTTGCCTTAAGGTTTATAGCTTTATCAAACTACAACAACTACAATCGTAAACCTTTTTTCTCTATAGATTTACTATCAGTGCCTCTATCGGCAAATACATAGAAGTATAGTAAACAGTAAATGTATGGAGAAAAAAGTTTGTGACGGTCTTATAATTTTTACTAGTAAAACTCAAATAAGGGGTTCTGGCAAAAGTAGATATAAAAATCAGTAATTACATTTAGTAACATTAAAATGAAATTTTTTTACTTTTTAGTTTTAGTTTTTTTGTAGTTCAATATGAAATAAATTGAAATAAATTTAATTGGACTATAAAGTACCTGTAATCCATTGTGTACCAATAACAGTATTGATTGTTCATCAAAAATAAATATACCTAATTATTATTTACATGTTCAAGTCCAGTAACAAGACAGAACTTAATAAAATTTGCAATTATTTCACACTCTGTCTCAAATTACTGGACTATCAAAGATTATTATGTCCTACAAAAATTGTTAAAAAATAATTTAGAATTCTATGTACAATAAGATTTCCTATTAAATAGGTATACCTGCTATTACTATAAGAAATTAACAATGATCGCACTTGAATGACATTCAGTCTTTTATATAAAAACCAATACTGGCAAGTTTGTTACATTTGTACTTAAAGCAAAAAAGTTTATAGATGCCTAATGTAATTAATGACAATGCTTTTTCACTACAATACATTGAGTTAATGTAATTAGCCTTCAATGATATACCATCTTACTCCTGATGCTGATAGAAAATTAAGAGCTGATTTCACAATCTCATGATATACACCGATCTCACCAGTAATGCAATTTAAGAAATAAAATTATAAATTGTGCTGTTTTTAGACAATTATTTGAGATGTTGTTTAGTGATGAAATCCTCATTCTGATCCTCATTCAATTTTACAAATGGCAACTTGAAGAAACCCAATTGTTATTTGATCTGCGAGATAATGAAACATACAATCAATTAATCCATCCTTCAAATTTTAGTACTTATAAAAATGTAAGGAGTGAAAATGCACAGCAATAAAAACATGGTAAAAAAATATTATTAAAACTAGGTTCTATCAATAGAAATATTTGCTCATATCTAAACATTATCACTGTGACTAGAAAAACTGTAAGTAGCTGGGGTAACAGAAGTATTGACACAAACTTGAATAGACGGTTTAAAAGAAGAAGGAAGTAGTTTATGTGCTTCTGGCACTGGAGAATAACTTTGACAGACAGTTGTTTCAAAATGAACTTGATCAGTTCTCTCAGCTGGGGCACCATCCAAACTTGATTGTTTGGCTGAATCACCAGTACCACTGTCTTTACATGATGAATGTTCAGATATATTGTCAGGAAACATTTGTGGCAAATCACTGTCACTATGCACAATATGAGTCATCTTCATACTTTCGGCGGGATAATTGCGCACAGCACTAGCCATGCGTCTACGAGTATGATATATTATAACTACCCAAATTATAGATGTCCCTACTGCACAACACACAACTGTTATTATAATTATACCTGTCATGTCCTTCTCATTCACCATTATTGCCACTGGTGGCAGAACACGTAACTCTGTCATGTCTTTTTTAGTTCCTAGCTCATTAGTAATCTCACATTCATAGCGGCCTGCATCACTGGCTTCTGCAACTATAATAACCAACAGCTGGTCATCACCAGTCAAATAATGTCTATCAGTGGGAGTTATTGGCAATCCATCTTTCAGCCACTTTATAACAGGCTTAGGAGAGCCTGATATCATACATTGCAAAACTACTGACTCTCCACTTGTAACTTCTTGGTTCTCCATTACTCTGACAAATGATGGCTCTTGTAGAACCGTTAATGTGGAGTTTGCTATTATTGTCCCTGCTGGGTTTTTAGCTGCACAGCTGTAAATGCCCATATCGGTGGTTTTTGCATTAACAATAAAAAATAGATGATCTGTGGGCATTACATTCATGCGTCTCTCTCTGGCAGCAGGAAAATCATTGCCACCATCCTTTTTCCAAGATATTTCAGGAGGGGGATCTCCAGTGGCTGCACAATTAAGTGTGACAGTTTCTCCAGTTTTAACTGTTACATTTGTAGGTGTTTTGATAAACTTAGGAAAAGTGACAATGTTAACCTTAGCTTTAGAAGAATATGTTGTTCCAAAATTATTACTAACTACACATTGATATTTTCCAGAATCTGAATGTGTTACATTAGGAATAACCAATACTGAAGTAGCTTTTGATTGACCACTAGTTTCCAATGTAATATTTTCATAAACAGTGGGATTACTTAAATTCCCATTATTCTTTTTCCACAAAAAAGTCATGTTACTGAAAGGATTTGATGTTGCTGAACAAACCAAGTTTGCTGATCTTCCTCGAATTGCCAGATGTGTTTTTGGATGTACCAAGACTTTGGGTTTAGGAGAATCGCCACAATTTTCTTCTTTCAATTTAGATATGACCTCACCTCGGACTTCGGCAGGGTAGGCACAAGTTGCAGTAACATATTTTTGTTCAATTTTATCTTTCATCCATTTCACAATCCATATAGTATTACAGTCACACAGAAACGAAGATGAGTTCAGGTGTAATTTCTTTAATTTAATTAATGAATCAAAAGCATGCTGTTGAATGGATGTGATGTTATTACCTTTTAAATTTAATTCCACAAGGTTTGTTAAACCTTCAAAAGCTCTAGAATTTATAGACTTAATGTGGTTTGCTGCTAAACTAAACATCACTAAATTTTGTAGCTTTGAAAAGGGTCCAGACATATCTTCAATGGTCCAAGATATTTTGTTATTGTTCAAAAGTAAGTTTTTTAGTCTAATCATATGACTAAAAGCTTCTTGCGATATAGTAGAAATGTTGTTATAGCTCAGGTTTATAGTTTCCAAATACTTCAAATGTTGAAATGTTCGCCCTTCTATTTCTATGAGGTGGTTATGTGATAAGTCTAGAGTTTTTAAATTTGTACATAATTCCCAGCTTCCAGGGTCAATTTCCTTAATCATATTATTAGACATTGTTAATGTTATCAATGACTCTAAACCATACATCCATCCCTTCGAAATACTTCTTATTTTGTTATGATCCAACTGTAGTAAATTTACAGACTTGAATCCAAAAAAGGCACCATCCATTATATTGTCAATATTATTATATTTCAATTTTAACGTAGTCAAATTGGATAACTCTTGAAAAACTAAACCATAAATAACATGTAATTTGTTATGATTAAGCTCTAAGGTTCTCAGATTAGTTTGGTACATAAACAAATGATTTGGAAGTGATGAGATTTCATTTCCATTTAGTTTCAAAATCATCAGATTAGTTAAATTATTCAAGGCTCCATCTTCTATAACTTGGATATTATTATGATTCAAATACAAAGTTCTGATTGAACTATTAGCAGGAAAACGACCCACATCTATTGAGATAATGTTGTTTCTACTTAAGCTTACTTCCTGTATTTGTTTATGTTTCTGAATGTTTGGTATGTGATCCAATAAATTCTTATCCAATTTTAGAACTTTTAGACTGGACAACTTACTGAAACCATCAGTGATATTTTCACATAATCGATTGTAGCTGAGATCTAATTGTTCCGCCCACTGAGGCATTTTTGGCACAGATACCAGATTTTTTCTTGAACAATCCACGTATTGCTCCAGGCAATCGCATTTCTGTGGACATTCATTTTCGACACCTGCTCGTACAATTACTACTATCGTCATAAACAACAACAAATACGAGTCTCCCATTTTCATACATTTGTATTGCTACCAAATTCATGGATGGAGAATACGTAGTTTCGTTTCTTTGTTCTTACATAATTTCGATTGTAAACGTAACACACATATAAAGTTTTTGTTGATTTCCACTGTGTTTAATCGCACTTCACGCAAATATTGCATTTTATCAGCGTCAACATTAGCAAAATCAAAAAATTATTCGACATGTTTACGGCGCTTTCTTTGGACGCCATTTTCTTTCAATTTAATTTTTTTCCAAGCGTCTTTAGCTCCACACAAAGGAAATCTACATACAGCCAACGTTTACATAAAAGTTTAAAATAATAAAATACTTTTGGATGCATTCCTCTGTTTATTATGTTTTGAAATAAAACGGTAGTTTTTGGCGGCATTTGACTATGGCGGACGTGATTTTTATTTCAGTGGTACCTCAGTGGTACTGTGGTAGTCTAGTTGACTCTTAAGCCTTGTTCGGACTAGGCTAGTATTTTAGTCGAGTGGCGAGTAATTTAGTAGCTAAACGTGTCTGAACTCTAAAAATGTAGTCGAGTTGTTTAGTAAGGAGTTTAGTCGAGTCAATCCATTTTATTCTATTTTCTTTAGTCGAATAACGAGTAATTTAGTAGCTAAACGTGTCTGAACACAAAAAAATTAGTCGAGTAGTTTAGTAAAGGAGTTTATTGCGAACGATTTTTGGGCAGTAGCGAGTATTTTAGCCCACTCACTTGTTTACTGTACTAAAACAATGTGAACGGTTTTTGGGCAGTGGCGAGTATTTTAGATACTAAATTACGCGCTACTCGACTAGCTACTAGCGTAGTCCGAACAAGGCTTTAACAAAAGTTATGAATATAATGATAATTCACATAGTATTTAGTATTAGGGTTCGAAATAAACCAAGTTCAATAAATAAAAATAAGGGATTGCTGTAGAAATTCTAATAAACAATTTTTTTTTTCATTACTTTTGATATGAGTGAACTAGCCTATTTAGTTTAGTCCAGCCAACGGAATAGGGCCTATTGTTACGTAAATCAGTGTAGTTTTGTGCAATTAAAATAAGCGTCAAGTGGTGTGATTAATGTTGAGTTTTTAATGTGGCAATCACCAAACTCTCCCAAGTTCAGACATATACTAGTCTTAGCTATATGGACTCAATTCCCCTTGCTTTCTCATTACGCAAAAATTTTACCGGAAAAAAAGAAAACGAGGTTTTTGGCGCCATTCAAATGTGGCGGACGTGATTTTTATTTCAGTGATTGTAATATTGCTTCGGAGTGGATTTTTTTGCGTAAAATCAGTGTATTTTTGTGTAATAAATAATATTTGTGTTGACGAGCTATGTGTTGTTTCATTGAAATAACTGCCGATGATAAATGATGAGGTTTTATCGTGGTAATTATTAATAATTGCCAGAAGGGAAGTGTAACCGTTTTACAAAAAGATCCAAGGAACAATGTGCTCTGAGTTATCCTTAGCTCCATCACAAGAATAACCGTGGTGTCCAGCCACTCTCTCGATAATCGGACCTAGCACACCCTAGTGGAGTGCCCGACCTGGCGACGTCAGCGATGCAAACGCGGGGCGCTCGGCGGGGGGATACCTAGTTTTTGCTGCCAACATTGGTAAGGGTTATGGTTGGCACATAGAGTATGGGAGGCTGCTGCCTCCTTTTGCGAGAACGTGCTCTTACAGAAGGATGCCGCGGAGAGAGAGCAGGAAAGGGATGTTCTGGCCGCTTATCTCCGGCGTAGACGAGTATGCAGGAGAAGGTGGGCGCCGCAAGTCCATCCTTCTACTAACACGAGCGGCCGCATGCGTGTTGGATGACTTCCGCGCATTCTACTGGCTGCAACGTTTGCGGAATTTCTTAATATGCCCGGAAATATTCACAATGGCGCAAATCCTGACCTATTGTCGCAATAGGTCGGGAGGGCAAGGAAACGGCTCGGAGAATTGCTCGGCAGACCTTGGGTTCATGGAAGGGCAGGAATTATATCGGGGAGTTTTAGTAAGTTTTCTCAGCGAGCGGCTACGGCTGAGCGAGTTCCACACACGTCTACCGCTTAGCCAGGGGAAGGGACGGACCGCGTCACTGGGACCTGGGCTCCGATTCTGCTCATTTACAATTATGGCACTAGTATTTCAATTTCGTAGTCTAAAGAAGTAATATTACGTTTCTCCCTGGAAGAAGCACTGCAAAATAAACACATTAAACTTTCAAATTGATTATCAAGTCAGAAAATTCATAAATATTTTAGGAAGCCAGCATCATCGTATGGATTGTCCCATTGTCCCTTTCTAACAGTTTTGTTGCGGTACCTAATAAGTGTCTACTAAATTTCGAATTTAGTTGTTAAATAACCAAACTTTTGTACATTTATGATAACTTTATGTTAATAACCAAATATTTTATAGTATTTGCAATATTCCATCAATATTCATTATAACAACATCGATTCTGTATGTCATGTTGTTTTGTTTTGTCAATTTTTCTATATTAATGGTTTTCTTTTGATTTTATATCTCTGCAAATAATAATTATACCTATGCCTCCTCTTGCTTATGCGTATGTTGAAAACTGGTCTGGTCGCTGGTGGCTTCTTACAAATAGGAATGTTACAGCAATTGTGGTTTTCTTTCCTTGGGTAAGGCATTTTTGTTTACATTTGTAGATGAGTGACCATGATATTACAGTGAATAATGACGCTGAAGTAAAATAAGATATTTGATTTCATGGGGATATTTTAGTAATTCACTCAACTGTAAAATTTTTATATTTTGCAGTTATGTGCAAACTGGTGTAGTATTAGCGACGATATTAATCAAATTGTAAATTATTGTTGAATATGTTTAACATCAGTCGAATTATTGTTTGATTAAAATAAAACCAATGTAGTATTCATATTAATACACAAGTAAAGGGATACTTTTATGACATTCAATAAGGTTTCTCATTTATCTGAAAACAGCTTTACAAGTCGAAAAAATGTATTTGTTACTAAATTGCTTAAGCGAGAAGGTCTTTGGATGCAACTAAATGTCTTTGTTGCTGATGATTGGATAAAATTAGACTATCTAACATAACCAATCATTGAGCGAGAACTCCCAAACACAGTTTTGGTCTATTTTTAACAGGTTTTCAACCAAAACATAAACTAAACTGTATTTTGCAAAATCTTGACCATAACCAAATATTCAGTCCGACACTATAATAATGAATAAGTAATTATTACTTGCAGAATTAATATCTGTAACAGAGACATTTTTAAATAAGTTGTATACAGGTAAGAGCTAAACGAATTTAATAAAACATACATTTGTAAAATGTTGTATCTTAATATTTCTTAAATGCATTTTGTTCAGAATGTGATTAATTATTAGAAAGTAGTGAAGGCTAAGGATGATTTTAATTTCAAATGAGTACTGCCTACATAAATGTAAGCAGGTAGAGTAAATAGGCATTACATTGCCTGTCATATATGTAAAACTGGAACACAACATTTTTTGCATTGGACCTTCATGCCGGAGGAGAAAATGATTTCATAATTCAATTATAAACATTTAACACAATGTTTAGTTCTAGTTGGAAACGATGTGCCAATTTATTGTATAAAGCTATTGCTGTTTTATATTGTAATTAGATAATAAGTAGGTATAATTTGTATTAAACTGCTGTGCATATCTATGATTGGTGTAAACTCTAGTTTTTAATTTCTTATTAAATTGAATATATAAATGTTGTTTTACATTGTTGATTTGTCTAAATAATAAAAAAAATATTCAATTTAGTAGTGAATACCTTCATAAAAATGTAAAAGTATAAGAATTCTTATTACTTACTAGCATGATAAAATAAGTGACTAAGACCAGAGTGACATGTATTATGGTATTTATCTATAAAGTAATATTTTTTCATAATTAAAAAATACTTACATTGTAAGCCATAGTTTTTTTAAATTTATAGCTGGAGTCTGGGCAGGCTTAATAAGTTCCCAGTTTCAAATTAAATGGTTCTTGAATAAGTACTAAAAAGAAAACGCATTTAAGGTTAGTATTTCAGAAAATCATAAAAATTCACTCAAAAAAGCTCAAAATAATATTTTTGATTAATAAAAAAACACGTACTTTTTATTGCACAGAATCACACCACCAAAGAGTATACAATAACACCACAGACTAAGAAGAAAATCACACCATAGATAGTAGAGTATATTTGTCCACAGATTAGAGAGATATGTCTTATTTGCCAATACTCAGAGTAAACAGAACTGGGAGTAGCCTTTGTCTAACATTACCCTCTGCCAAATGCACAAGCATCGGATGCTTGCACGTTTAATAAAACTAGTTGAGCCGCCATTTCGACAGCCATAACATTGTAAACGTTGCGGCGAACGGAGCTCCCGCAAAAATGCCTGTCTGTGCTGTTTTTTGTTGTAAAAATAAATAGAAAACATCGAGTATGCTAAAAGATGGTGTCACTTTTTATTTGTAATTATAATTTTTAAGATTTCATGATTATTTACTTTATTATTTCATGTTTTAGAATTCTACGATATCAAATTTCGAACGCTAGTCTCGTGGGGAGTGCGGCTGTGACTTTGTCAAAACGCACACCCCACGAGACTATGTTAAGCGTGTGTGTGCGTGAAATTTAAATTTGTGTGTCGAATTATGCATGTGTGCATTTGTAAAAACGGCTGGCTTTGAGTGTAGTGGTAACCTCACCCCCCGCAAGAAATGGCAGAAAAAAATCAGCAGTTCTGTTTACTTTGAGATTGGAATGCATTAAACTAGCATTTCAATGCAAACTACTGAAGAAATATAAACTGAAGACTTGGCTGTATGGGCTTTACTCCCTTTGCCTTACCTGAACAAAAAAACAATCACAAAATGTCGGTTTTTTGGCGGCATTCAACTATGGCGGACGTGATTTTTATTTCGATGATTGTAATATTGTACGGAGTGGATATTGTTACGTAAAATCTGTGTAGTTTTGTGTAATAAGTGTCTGTGATGATGTGCAATATGGAGGATTATCGAAATAAACGTCAAGTGGTGTGAAAAGTGATGAGTTTTTTATCGTGGTAATCCACCTCATCCAAGTAGCACCACAGTGTCTGCCATCGATCGTTTGACGCCAAACTCTCCCAAGATGCATTGAAATGCATTACACTAGCATTTCAATGCAAACTACTGAAGATATATATATTGCAGACATGGCTGTATGGGCTTTGTTCCCTTTGCCTTCCCTACGGGAGAATTTTACAAAAAAAAAAAGGAGTTTTTGGCGGCATTTGACCAATGGCGGATGTGATTTTTATTTCGATGATTGTAATATTGTTTCGGAGTGGATAATGTTACGTAAAATCAGTGTAGTTTTGTGTAATAACTGTCTGTGATGATGTGCAATGTGGAGGATTATCGAAATAAGCGTCAAGTGGTGTGAAAAGTGATGAGTTTTTTATCGTGGTAATCCACCTCATCCAAGTAGCACCACAGTGTCTGCCATCGATCGTTTGACGCCAATCTCTCCCAAGATGCATTGAAATGCATTACACTAGCGTTCGAAATTTGATATCGTAGAATTCTAAAACATGAAATAATAAAGTAAATAATCATGAAATCTTAAAAATTATAATTACAAATAAAAAGTGACACCATCTTTTAGCATACTCGATGTTTTCTATTTATTTTTACAACAAAAAACAGCACAGACAGGCATTTTTGCGGGAGCTCCGTTCGCCGCAACGTTTACAATGTTATGGCTGTCGAAATGGCGGCTCAACTAGTTTTATTAAACGTGCAAGCATCCGATGCTTGTGCATTTGGCAGAGGGTAATGTTAGACAAAGGCTACTCCCAGTTCTGTTTACTCTGAGTATTGGCAAATAAGACATATCTCTCTAATCTGTGGACAAATATACTCTACTATCTATGGTGTGATTTTCTTCTTAGTCTGTGGTGTTATTGTATACTCTTTGGTGGTGTGATTCTGTGCAATAAAAAGTACGTGTTTTTTTATTAATCAAAAATATTATTTTGAGCTTTTTTGAGTGAATTTTTATGATTTTCTGAAATACTAACCTTAAATGCGTTTTCTTTTTAGTACTTATTCAAGAACCATTTAATTTGAAACTGGGAACTTATTAAGCCTGCCCAGACTCCAGCTATAAATTTAAAAAATTATGAAAAAATATTACTTTATAGATAAATACCATAATACATGTCACTCTGGTCTTAGTCACTTATTTTATCATGCTAGTAAGTAATAAGAATTCTTATACTTTTACATTTTTATGAAGGTATTCACTACTAAATTGAATATTTTTTTTATTATTTAGACAAATCAACAATGTAAAACAACATTTATATATTCAATTTAATAAGAAATTAAAAACTAGAGTTTACACCAATCATAGATATGCACAGCAGTTTAATACAAATTATACCTACTTATTATCTAATTACAATATAAAACAGCAATAGCTTTATACAATAAATTGGCACATCGTTTCCAACTAGAACTAAACATTGTGTTAAATGTTTATAATTGAATTATGAAATCATTTTCTCCTCCGGCATGAAGGTCCAATGCAAAAAATGTTGTGTTCCAGTTTTACATATATGACAGGCAATGTAATGCCTATTTACTCTACCTGCTTACATTTATGTAGGCAGTACTCATTTGAAATTAAAATCATCCTTAGCCTTCACTACTTTCTAATAATTAATCACATTCTGAACAAAATGCATTTAAGAAATATTAAGATACAACATTTTACAAATGTATGTTTTATTAAATTCGTTTAGCTCTTACCTGTATACAACTTATTTAAAAATGTCTCTGTTACAGATATTAATTCTGCAAGTAATAATTACTTATTCATTATTATAGTGTCGGACTGAATATTTGGTTATGGTCAAGATTTTGCAAAATACAGTTTAGTTTATGTTTTGGTTGAAAACCTGTTAAAAATAGACCAAAACTGTGTTTGGGAGTTCTCGCTCAATGATTGGTTATGTTAGATAGTCTAATTTTATCCAATCATCAGCAACAAAGACATTTAGTTGCATCCAAAGACCTTCTCGCTTAAGCAATTTAGTAACAAATACATTTTTTCGACTTGTAAAGCTGTTTTCAGATAAATGAGAAACCTTATTGAATGTCATAAAAGTATCCCTTTACTTGTGTATTAATATGAATACTACATTGGTTTTATTTTAATCAAACAATAATTCGACTGATGTTAAACATATTCAACAATAATTTACAATTTGATTAATATCGTCGCTAATACTACACCAGTTTGCACATAACTGCAAAATATAAAAATTTTACAGTTGAGTGAATTACTAAAATATCCCCATGAAATCAAATATCTTATTTTACTTCAGCGTCATTATTCACTGTTATATCATGGTCACTCATCTACAAATGTAAACAAAAATGCCTTACCCAAGGAAAGAAAACCACAATTGCTGTAACATTCCTATTTGTAAGAAGCCACCAGCGACCAGACCAGTTTTCAACATACGCATAAGCAAGAGGAGGCATAGGTATAATTATTATTTGCAGAGATATAAAAATCAAAAGAAAACCATTAATATAGAAAAATTGACAAAACAAAACAACATGACATACAGAATCGATGTTGTTATAATGAATATTGATGGAATATTGCAAATACTATAAAATATTTGGTTATTAACATAAAGTTATCATAAATGTACAAAAGTTTGGTTATTTAACAACTAAATTCGAAATTTAGTAGACACTTATTAGGTACCGCAACAAAACTGTTAGAAAGGGACAATGGGACAATCCATACGATGATGCTGGCTTCCTAAAATATTTATGAATTTTCTGACTTGATAATCAATTTGAAAGTTTAATGTGTTTATTTTGCAGTGCTTCTTCCAGGGAGAAACGTAATATTACTTCTTTAGACTACGAAATTGAAATACTAGTGCCATAATTGTAAATGAGCAGAATCGGAGCCCAGGTCCCAGTGACGCGGTCCGTCCCTTCCCCTGGCTAAGCGGTAGACGTGTGTGGAACTCGCTCAGCCGTAGCCGCTCGCTGAGAAAACTTACTAAAACTCCCCGATATAATTCCTGCCCTTCCATGAACCCAAGGTCTGCCGAGCAATTCTCCGAGCCGTTTCCTTGCCCTCCCGACCTATTGCGACAATAGGTCAGGATTTGCGCCATTGTGAATATTTCCGGGCATATTAAGAAATTCCGCAAACGTTGCAGCCAGTAGAATGCGCGGAAGTCATCCAACACGCATGCGGCCGCTCGTGTTAGTAGAAGGATGGACTTGCGGCGCCCACCTTCTCCTGCATACTCGTCTACGCCGGAGATAAGCGGCCAGAACATCCCTTTCCTGCTCTCTCTCCGCGGCATCCTTCTGTAAGAGCACGTTCTCGCAAAAGGAGGCAGCAGCCTCCCATACTCTATGTGCCAACCATAACCCTTACCAATGTTGGCAGCAAAAACTAGGTATCCCCCCGCCGAGCGCCCCGCGTTTGCATCGCTGACGTCGCCAGGTCGGGCACTCCACTAGGGTGTGCTAGGTCCGATTATCGAGAGAGTGGCTGGACTCCACGGTTATTCTTGTGATGGAGCTAAGGATAACTCAGAGCACATTGTTCCTTGGATCTTTTTGTAAAACGGTTACACTTCCCTTCTGGCAATTATTAATAATTACCACGATAAAACCTCATCATTTATCATCGGCAGTTATTTCAATGAAACTACACATAGCTCGTCAACACAAATATTATTTATTACACAAAAATACACTGATTTTACGCAAAAAAATCCACTCCGAAGCAATATTACAATCACTGAAATAAAAATCACGTCCGCCACATTTGAATGGCGCCAAAAACCTCGTTTTCTTTTTTTCCGGTAAAATTTTTGCGTAATGAGAAAGCAAGGGGAATTGAGTCCATATAGCTAAGACTAGTATATGTCTGAACTTGGGAGAGTTTGGTGATTGCCACATTAAAAACTCAACATTAATCACACCACTTGACGCTTATTTTAATTGCACAAAACTACACTGATTTACGTAACAATAGGCCCTATTCCGTTGGCTGGACTAAACTAAATAGGCTAGTTCACTCATATCAAAAGTAATGAAAAAAAAAATTGTTTATTAGAATTTCTACAGCAATCCCTTATTTTTATTTATTGAACTTGGTTTATTTCGAACCCTAATACTAAATACTATGTAAGGTGGGCGCCGCAAGTCCATCCTTCTACTAACACGAGCGGCCGCATGCGTGTTGGATGACTTCCGCGCATTCTACTGGCTGCAACGTTTGCGGAATTTCTTAATATGCCCGGAAATATTCACAATGGCGCAAATCCTGACCTATTGTCGCAATAGGTCGGGAGGGCAAGGAAACGGCTCGGAGAATTGCTCGGCAGACCTTGGGTTCATGGAAGGGCAGGAATTATATCGGGGAGTTTTAGTAAGTTTTCTCAGCGAGCGGCTACGGCTGAGCGAGTTCCACACACGTCTACCGCTTAGCCAGGGGAAGGGACGGACCGCGTCACTGGGACCTGGGCTCCGATTCTGCTCATTTACAATTATGGCACTAGTATTTCAATTTCGTAGTCTAAAGAAGTAATATTACGTTTCTCCCTGGAAGAAGCACTGCAAAATAAACACATTAAACTTTCAAATTGATTATCAAGTCAGAAAATTCATAAATATTTTAGGAAGCCAGCATCATCGTATGGATTGTCCCATTGTCCCTTTCTAACAGTTTTGTTGCGGTACCTAATAAGTGTCTACTAAATTTCGAATTTAGTTGTTAAATAACCAAACTTTTGTACATTTATGATAACTTTATGTTAATAACCAAATATTTTATAGTATTTGCAATATTCCATCAATATTCATTATAACAACATCGATTCTGTATGTCATGTTGTTTTGTTTTGTCAATTTTTCTATATTAATGGTTTTCTTTTGATTTTTATATCTCTGCAAATAATAATTATACCTATGCCTCCTCTTGCTTATGCGTATGTTGAAAACTGGTCTGGTCGCTGGTGGCTTCTTACAAATAGGAATGTTACAGCAATTGTGGTTTTCTTTCCTTGGGTAAGGCATTTTTGTTTACATTTGTAGATGAGTGACCATGATATTACAGTGAATAATGACGCTGAAGTAAAATAAGATATTTGATTTCATGGGGATATTTTAGTAATTCACTCAACTGTAAAATTTTTATATTTTGCAGTTATGTGCAAACTGGTGTAGTATTAGCGACGATATTAATCAAATTGTAAATTATTGTTGAATATGTTTAACATCAGTCGAATTATTGTTTGATTAAAATAAAACCAATGTAGTATTCATATTAATACACAAGTAAAGGGATACTTTTATGACATTCAATAAGGTTTCTCATTTATCTGAAAACAGCTTTACAAGTCGAAAAAATGTATTTGTTTCTAAATTGCTTAAGCGAGAAGGTCTTTGGATGCAACTAAATGTCTTTGTTGCTGATGATTGGATAAAATTAGACTATCTAACATAACCAATCATTGAGCGAGAACTCCCAAACACAGTTTTGGTCTATTTTTAACAGGTTTTCAACCAAAACTTAAACTAAACTGTATTTTGCAAAATCTTGACCATAACCAAATATTCAGTCCGACACTATAATAATGAATAAGTAATTATTACTTGCAGAATTAATATCTGTAACAGAGACATTTTTAAATAAGTTGTATACAGGTAAGAGCTAAACGAATTTAATAAAACATACATTTGTAAAATGTTGTATCTTAATATTTCTTAAATGCATTTTGTTCAGAATGTGATTAATTATTAGAAAGTAGTGAAGGCTAAGGATGATTTTAATTTCAAATGAGTACTGCCTACATAAATGTAAGCAGGTAGAGTAAATAGGCATTACATTGCCTGTCATATATGTAAAACTGGAACACAACATTTTTTGCATTGGACCTTCATGCCGGAGGAGAAAATGATTTCATAATTCAATTATAAACATTTAACACAATGTTTAGTTCTAGTTGGAAACGATGTGCCAATTTATTGTATAAAGCTATTGCTGTTTTATATTGTAATTAGATAATAAGTAGGTATAATTTGTATTAAACTGCTGTGCATATCTATGATTGGTGTAAACTCTAGTTTTTAATTTCTTATTAAATTGAATATATAAATGTTGTTTTACATTGTTGATTTGTCTAAATAATAAAAAAAATATTCAATTTAGTAGTGAATACCTTCATAAAAATGTAAAAGTATAAGAATTCTTATTACTTACTAGCATGATAAAATAAGTGACTAAGACCAGAGTGACATGTATTATGGTATTTATCTATAAAGTAATATTTTTTCATAATTAAAAAATACTTACATTGTAAGCCATAGTTTTTTTAAATTTATAGCTGGAGTCTGGGCAGGCTTAATAAGTTCCCAGTTTCAAATTAAATGGTTCTTGAATAAGTACTAAAAAGAAAACGCATTTAAGGTTAGTATTTCAGAAAATCATAAAAATTCACTCAAAAAAGCTCAAAATAATATTTTTGATTAATAAAAAAACACGTACTTTTTATTGCACAGAATCACACCACCAAAGAGTATACAATAACACCACAGACTAAGAAGAAAATCACACCATAGATAGTAGAGTATATTTGTCCACAGATTAGAGAGATATGTCTTATTTGCCAATACTCAGAGTAAACAGAACTGGGAGTAGCCTTTGTCTAACATTACCCTCTGCCAAATGCACAAGCATCGGATGCTTGCACGTTTAATAAAACTAGTTGAGCCGCCATTTCGACAGCCATAACATTGTAAACGTTGCGGCGAACGGAGCTCCCGCAAAAATGCCTGTCTGTGCTGTTTTTTGTTGTAAAAATAAATAGAAAACATCGAGTATGCTAAAAGATGGTGTCACTTTTTATTTGTAATTATAATTTTTAAGATTTCATGATTATTTACTTTATTATTTCATGTTTTAGAATTCTACGATATCAAATTTCGAACGCTAGTCTCGTGGGGAGTGCGGCTGTGACTTTGTCAAAACGCACACCCCACGAGACTATGTTAAGCGTGTGTGTGCGTGAAATTTAAATTTGTGTGTCGAATTATGCATGTGTGCATTTGTAAAAACGGCTGGCTTTGAGTGTAGTGGTAACCTCACCCCCCGCAAGAAATGGCAGAAAAAAATCAGCAGTTCTGTTTACTTTGAGATTGGAATGCATTAAACTAGCATTTCAATGCAAACTACTGAAGAAATATAAACTGAAGACTTGGCTGTATGGGCTTTACTCCCTTTGCCTTACCTGAACAAAAAAACAATCACAAAATGTCGGTTTTTTGGCGGCATTCAACTATGGCGGACGTGATTTTTATTTCGATGATTGTAATATTGTACGGAGTGGATATTGTTACGTAAAATCTGTGTAGTTTTGTGTAATAAGTGTCTGTGATGATGTGCAATATGGAGGATTATCGAAATAAACGTCAAGTGGTGTGAAAAGTGATGAGTTTTTTATCGTGGTAATCCACCTCATCCAAGTAGCACCACAGTGTCTGCCATCGATCGTTTGACGCCAAACTCTCCCAAGATGCATTGAAATGCATTACACTAGCATTTCAATGCAAACTACTGAAGATATATATATTGCAGACATGGCTGTATGGGCTTTGTTCCCTTTGCCTTCCCTACGGGAGAATTTTACAAAAAAAAAAGGAGTTTTTGGCGGCATTTGACCAATGGCGGATGTGATTTTTATTTCGATGATTGTAATATTGTTTCGGAGTGGATAATGTTACGTAAAATCAGTGTAGTTTTGTGTAATAACTGTCTGTGATGATGTGCAATGTGGAGGATTATCGAAATAAGCGTCAAGTGGTGTGAAAAGTGATGAGTTTTTTATCGTGGTAATCCACCTCATCCAAGTAGCACCACAGTGTCTGCCATCGATCGTTTGACGCCAATCTCTCCCAAGATGCATTGAAATGCATTACACTAGCATTTCAATGCAAACTTATGAAGAAATATATACTGAAGACTTGGCTGTATGGGCTCCGTTCCCTTTGCCTTCCCTACATGGGAGAATTTTACAAAAAAAAAAAAGCACGAGTTTTTGGCGGCATTCAACTATGGCGGACGTGATTTTTATTTCGATGATTGTAATATTGTACGGAGTGGATATTGTTACGTAAAATCAGTGTAGTTTTGTGTAATAAGTGTCTGTGATGATGTGCAATGTGGAGGATTATCGAAATAAACGTCAAGTGGTGTGAAAAGTGATGAGTTTTTTATTGTGGTAATCCACCTCATCCAAGTAGCACCACAGTGTCTGCCATCGATCGTTTGACGCCAAACTCTCCCAAGATGCATTGAAATGCATTACACTAGCATTTCAATGCAAACTATTGAAGATATATATATTGCAGACATGGCTGTATGGGCTTTGTTCCCTTTGCCTACCTTACGGGAGAATTTTACAAAAAAAAAAAAAAAAAAAGCGGTTTTTTGGCGGCATTCAACTATGGCGGACGTGATTTTTATTTCGATGATTGTAATATTGTACGGAGTGGATATTGTTACGTAAAATCAGTGTAGTTTTGTGTAATAAGTGTCTGTGATGATGTGCAATATGGTGGATTATCGAAATAAACGTCAAGTGGTGTGAAAAGTGATGAGTTTTTTATCGTGGTAATCCACCTCATCCAAGTAGCACCACAGTGTCTGCCATCGATCGTTTGCCGCCAAACTCTCCCAAGATGCATTGAAATGCATTACACTAGCATTTCAATGCAAACTATTGAAGATATATATATTGCAGACATGGCTGTATGGGCTTTGTTCCCTTTGCCTTCACTACGGGAGAATTTTACAAAAAAAAAAAAAAAAAAAAAAAGCACAAAATGTCAAGAGTTGTCACGTCACACGTCATAAATCAAAGTCAAATTCGATACCTAAATCTTTTAACTATTCACAATTTTTTTATCTCAGTTAATTTTGTTGTTGCTTTCCTTTCATGTTCACTGTTAATTCATAGGCAGTTAAAACAATGGAAACCTATGAAAGTGTTTTACTCGTCAAAAATGAAGTATTTGTGTTTAAAATCCCACCGAGAACTTCAAATAGAGGATATAGGTATGTTTTTGTTTTATTGTGCTTGTTGGCTGCTAAATGCGATATTTAAAAGTAGGCGTTTTGTAGGGCAGCTGATTGGAACTTACAAGAACCACAGTGGACTGGCCGCATGCGACTCGTAACAAAAGGTGAAGAGCTGATTATGAAATTGGAAGACAAGACCTCTGGAGAATTGTTTGCAAAATGCCCTATTGATAAATATCCTGGAGTAGCATTGGAATCAGTCACTGACAGTTCTCGATATTTTGTCGTGAGGATTCAGGATGATAATGGTAAACTCTTATTAACATATTATTTAATGTAAGTTATTTCCTATTAATATAATTTACAAAATAAATTCTTAATATTTTAGGTCGTAGTGCGTATATTGGTCTGGGATTTGGTGATAGATCAGATTCATTTGATCTTAATGTTGCATTACAAGACCATTTTAAATGGCTCCGAAAAGAACAAGAAAATGACCAGACTCCTCAGCAACAGCTTGACCTGGGATTCAAAGAAGGAGAAACTATCAAGATAAATATGAAAATTACAGTAAGATTTTAATATAACATAATTTTTTTTAGTTATAAAATTGAACAAATGTAGGATTAAAAAGTTGTCTGTTTATCACTATGCTTTTAATTTTTGGAAATAATAGATGTTAAGTTAATTAATTAATATATAAAATTTGTGTTTTATTTCATAGAAAAAGGAAGGCAATGAGTCTAGCCGTCTCAAACGTGGTGGGGGCAGTGGCGTTATTGGAGGGCTACTTCCTCCCCCACCGGGGGGGTCACGACTACCTCCTCCACCTTCACCACAACATGCTCCATCTCCTTCAGGGGCAGTTACACCACAAGCGGGAAATGCAGATTGGGGTGATTTTAATTCTGCCAGGTAATAATAGATCAATAAGTATGTTATATATATTTATATGCTTTTACTCAGTTAATAATCATATTTTCTAATAATACCTTAATGTAGGCTTTACTGTCAAGTGTGATCAAGTCAAAATATTTTGATGATAATCAATAATTTTGTAAGATGAGATAAATGTTATCAATACTGTGACCATTAAGAATTGTTTATTCAGCTTTGATGTGCCATAGTGCATGGTTGTGAATTTCAAAAACATACGAATTAATGTAGAATTCATTAGTAACGAAATCAAAATGTTTGCATTTCATATGTGAGTTCAAAGAAACAAATGGTAATAAAATGCTTTACTGATTTCAGTACCACCAGCCAAAAGCCAACAACACCTGCTAATCAACAAAATTGGGTGCAGTTTTGAAGTTGGTGTGTTCAAGCAGCTGTGATTTGGTGTCTAGTGTGTATGGCAGCATGGTTTAGTGCACAATACTTATATAAAATACTTAATGATTTAGGAGTAGCATATCAGTGTGTGATCACTAATTACATTCATATTTGTCTTGTTAGTGTATATTAGGGTCAACAATGAAGTTAACATTTCTACCCACCATTGTATAGGTTTAATAAGTTCCCACTACCTTGACCTTTCACATAAATTCCAACTATGTGCGTGCATGTTACTTAATTGTTATTGCAAATATACCATAAATATGAAGTAACTTAGTAGGCCAGGCTGCCATTATGTTATCATATAAAAGTTTCTTTTTATCATTTAAGTTATAACATTCTTTAATAGCATTCCTATTATTAGGTTAATAAGTAGCTATGAATAAAATCATAAAAATATATAAAATTATAAAAAAAACCTCTTGATTTTGTGTGTTACTATAAAATAATTTCTTTTAGCAATAAGTACAACGTAAATTAAACTTGAAGGAATTATAAAATTAACAAAATTTTCATTTTAAAATGAAATTTTTTGGAAGGCAAGTAGCTGATCAATCTTGCCGTCTTGCTCAATATATTGTATGATAATATATTGATGGCCTATTACATTTTTTTTTCTAGATTTTTTTGTAGTAAATGTAGATGCCAGATCACTATAAATAAAAACTAAATATATATTTGCGCAATACTGTTTATCATAGTTATATCTGTATAATCTGTATATGTTGTACCACTTTAATATTATAATTAGAGTACATATTTATGGATATGTAGATATATAGTTGACTACTTTTGCCTATTGTTGTTATTGTATGTTGTTATGAAGCATGTCATAGACAATTTCTATGTAAATAATAATAACTCGAAATTTACGAAAGCGATATACATGTACAAAATCTTCATGTCGTTTTGCTTGTAATGGTTATGAAATAGATCTGTGTTTTGTCATTCTTGAGATATGTACAAATATCAAATTAAATAAATAATATATATATTTCCTATGCATTTTATTAATCAGTCTGTTTGAGTTGATAATTATGGCTTATGATATTGTTTTTGTTGGGAAGTCTATTGCTTTCGTGCGACAGAGAAAAATTTAAACAGGTATGTTGGAGTAGGTACAACCACGTGCATAAATATGTATACACTTTTGACAGTGACTGTACATCGATTTTTCCCTTTCTATTCATAGTATTTACTATTATAATAGAGGTACTAGAGTCAGTAAATAGCAGACTATTATTACACATTTAGTTTAAATATATACCAATGAAATGAAGATTAAAGGAAAATGATAGTATGTGTAAGATAATATATATTATGTCTCAAATTATTCTATATTTACTTAGGATCGAGTGTTATACAAGAATATTAACAGTTCATAGTAAATTCCATTTCCTATTCGGGTTATGCAAAAAAGGTGTATCAAGCCGAAAGTATGAAAAGTGCCGTCTGTGCCCATCTCTGCTGTCACTGCTCTAAGGGGTCCACTCACGCCCCATCAGAGACAATATCGAGGATAGTAGTACCTAAATAAAATAAACCTTTATTACTTTACCAAATTACAATAGTTTCTTTCTTATTAAGCTGGTTTTAAGGTTTTCGTTATTTTTATAAATAGACATACATACACATACATATAATCACGACTATTAATTATCCCCTAAGAGTTAGTCAGAGACTAGGCAAAAGCATCGCAAAAGCAGTCCATTGCCATGTCCGCGTTTCACCAAGCAGTGACTGCACTCAGCGAAACAGGTAGTGAGCCCGTCGCCGCTTTAAGCTATTGGATAGTTGCGCAGTTCTATGTCCATATCGCCTCTTTCGACATCTAAGGGAGGGGGATCTTATTTATAAATATAGGTACTAGTTTTTGCCCGCAACTCCGTCCGCATAGAATAGTTAATTTTAGATATTGTGATGGTATGTAGCCTATAGCCTTCCTCAATAAATAAGCTATTCAACACTGAAATTTTTCTTCAAATTGGGACAGTTCTAGCCTCAATTGGTGGAATTGAACATTTACTCCTATTCTAATAATAGAAGCAAAGTTCATTGTGGCGTACATTTGTCCTTAGTTTTTCTGGGAGGCGTTAATAAATTTTTTTAATATTCACCCGTATTTCATCCGTTCCCATGGGAATATCGGGATAAAAGGTAGCCTATGTCCTTTCTCAGGCTCTAGCTAAACTATCTGTGTACCAAATTTTGGTTAAATTGGTTAAGTAGTTTTGACGTGAATGCGAGACAAACAGACAGAGTTACTTTTGCATTTATAATATTGGGTCCTTACCTATGAAATTGGTGTTTTTTTTTCTCTCTTAGTATTTTGTCTGTAACTATTAAGATTCAGAGTATTCCTAAAAAATAATTACCTCGTGTAAAAAAAGACTATATTTTTGAGCTCTTTTGATTTGTTTTGATAATTTGTTGTGAGTTTAATTGTGTTAAAATTGGACACGGAGACAACTCTTTTTAAGTGCCTCAGAATACATCATTTTATTTGCATTCACTTAAAAACGATAAATAATTTTTATGAAGTGTGATATAACACATATTACTAAAGCTTGTCTACTTACGTAGTTATTGTATACTCTTTGCTTGTCTAATGATAGATGCCAAATATTATTATCTTTGGATTTGTCGTTGTGAAGAAAACTAAAAAAAAAATAGTATGGAAAATGCAGAATTCCCCAAAATCTCCATACAAAACACCAATTTCATAGGTAAGTACCTAATATTATGGATCTAAATGTTGAATTCTATTTTAGTTTCATAAAAACGAATCTTTAAGTACTGTCTGTCTTCTGACAAAGGCCTCCTCGAGAGTTTTTCATTCTTGCCTGTTGTTTGCTTTTTTAATGTCGTCACCCAACGTTTTACTTGTCGTACTTTTTTCCTTTTGCATTCTCTTGGATACCAATCTGTAACTGTTTTCGTCCATATATGAAATTTATGCTAACTTGAATATTTTTAATAAGTAGGAGGTATCCGAAAAATCTTTTTGAACAGTACCGAGGTACTTCAGACAATTAGATACAAATGATAGCCATATAGCCATAGTTTTAACGGTAGGTTCGTGTTGAAATTTCTAAATCTATAAAGTCATTCGAAAATCCGGGATGTGATTGGTTGATTACAGACTGTGAACAAAATTGTTAGTGTGTGTATGTTTTAGTTTAAAGCGAGATTTCACGAGAAGTCAGGGGTCAGGCGCATGTACATTTATTTGCAGGACGATTATTCGGATATAGAATGTCCATCTGACAAAAATAACATAGGTAGGTGCTATTTTTGGCGGACGAGACTGGTAGTGCGGTTTTGTAAGAGAGGGAAGAAATATGAGGAGCTCGGTGGCGTGAGGAGCTCGGTGGCGTAGTGGTCAGTGCGTTTAGGCTTCGATCGAAAACAAAGCTACCTTCGCCATGGTCAGGCTGTGGATGGGTGACCAAGACTTTGTGATCTCGAGCTCCTCCGTGCTTCGGAAGGCACGTTAAGCCGTTAGTCCCGGTCGCATTTGTGACCGTTTCTACCCGCATTGGGCCAGCGTGGTGGTGTTACGGCCCATACTCCTCATGTGTTTCTCCATGAGGAAGGCCTGTCCCAGCAGTGGGACGTATATAGGCTGATGACGAAGAAATATGATGATATGATGATGATTAGTGTAGAAACATCGATTTGTGTTTGTGTGCGTGTGGTTAGTGTAGCGTAGGTAGTGCTCCTGAAGTGTCCCACGTTCCTGTAAGCTGAAACACCATCTGGCGCTGGCGGTCGGGCGGTCGGGTTTTGTTGAGGTCCGGGATCTCCATGTAGTTGGAGATCCAAGACCAAGAAGACGGCGGAAGTTTGCTTTATCTAAGTAAGTACTACTAAATACCAATGACAATATTCGCAAATATAAGTCAGTACAGACTGGTGAAATGTACGGTCAGCATCAGAAGTAGCTGATCATTTTAGTACTGTGTCCCATTTCATATGTACTACATTTTCGTAGACACCATCAGGACATTTGCTTTGACATTTATTTTGACAAGGTATTTTAATGGTCATCAACTTTTGATGCTGACTGTACAGTCAAGTGCATAAATATGTATCTTGTCACTTTTCTCATCGTTATTATGTCTTCGCTTTTGTTCCATAAATATGTAAGTAACAAAGTGTGCAATAATATATATCTATCTATATTATGGTATCATAATATATGTGACACTTTTCTCTTCGAATTATGTTGGTATTACGCTTTCGGTTTTGTTCCAAAAATATGTAAACTAAGTGATCAATAATATGCCGCTAAAAAAGGTTTGTATAGATAGATGAGCCAATAAAAAATAAAAGTAAATATTCTTTGAATTTTTTTGACACTATTGACATTAATTTAAATTTTGAATTTCTTTTCTATTAAATGTTGACAATTGTTTCTTGCTATGAAACAGAGAAAGTAAAAACTGCAAAATTTCTCGAACAAACGAAAAAACTCGATACAAAACAAATTGTCCTTTAATGAATACATGTTTTTGATCAATTTCTGCAAACATATTTACGACAGTTAGATTGGATACTTTCTTAATAAACATTCATTGATATGTATTTTTGACACGTTTGTTTAGATACATATTTATGCACTTGACTGTACCTACATGTAATGTAACACGCAATGAAAGAATTTGCATCGTCGAAATGTATTATGCAATGTTGGTAGAGTCTGTGCGGAAAGAGAACCGGTCGGGCAAAAAATGTAACTAACATTATGACCCAACTTGGATACTGCTGCTTATACTTATTCTACTTGAAATATATTGAAATTTTAATAATTTAAATATCCTTAAATATCAATTTATTCAAGGTGAACATTTTGTTTTTCTTATAACGTAATAACAGTGTTGTAACAAATACAGTAAATATGCACAAAAGCGCCCTCCAATCTTGCGACGGTTCTCTTTCCGCACAGACTAACAGAATTCAGTGTAAATGTTTCTTTCATGTTACATTGCAGTTACGTTTCACCTGTCTGTACTCACTATAAAAAAATCGTCCTTTATACGTATCGACGTGTCTTTCCCAATCCAATCTGTAAACCAACAGATAGTTCAGAATAACGATTTTGCACTTATTCTTTGTAAACGTGCCTACTGCTTATGTAGCAGCAGAGGTACCAACATCTCAATATTCAACTAATATTTCATGAATAGAAGACGCGGCGATGACGCGAATTTGTAAGTGCCGGTATTTACGAGTTTCTATTGTAGAAATACTCATAAAATAAACAGAATATTGCTGGCGAATAGGTACTTCGGAGATCTGTTTTAGAATAATTGAGAAGGTGTCATGGGTACAGTGAATGGTTGGATTCACAGAACGTGAAAATCTTTTAAATCGAATCGAATTCAACACAGCAGCGACAGTATTCGAAGCTAGGTATATAACAGACCCATTAGATACCTCTTTTGCCTCTTCTCTTGTACGAGTATCATTGCCGCATTTTTCTGTTATTATCTACCTAGTAAGTATAATTGTGCTTCCAGGATATTACAATACTTGTAATTTTATTATGCTTCTAAGAATTCAAATTTATTAGCTTTTTAATTGACAACAATTATATTTTCTTATATAAAGAAAACTCTTCTTTAAAAAACGCTATCTATTTAATTTTTTTAAAGCAATGTATTTTCTTGCACCTCGATATGTTAAACTCTCCGATCGGTAGGTTTTCTCGAAGAGGTTCCTGCTATATAATTATAATAGTTTGTTATACTAGATATGTCCATAGTCCTTAAAGTCTTAAGAATTGAATATGATGAGAACATTATGTGATATGGTATAATATGGTGAATATAATGTCATAAGAATATGAAAAGGGTGTCATATAAAGGTATACAACAATATTTAGTGGAAATTTGTCTTCAATTCCTACTCTTTGCTTTACCTTTAAACCTAAAGGCCGGCGTAAGCGGTGTATGCGATGCAATTTCATGCAATGTCCTCGTTTGACGTCGTCACAGAAACGGGTCTCTAGATTAATGGCCAAATGAAATTTCGCGTTACGCCTGACTGCTGCAGTGGGTTGGTCTTTTTCATAAAATTTAAATGTGTTGGAGAGACGCCTAGTTCTGATTTTGATTTAGATTGTTTTTCCTATTTCATGTCCTGATCCCTACAAAGGGTCCAATGAACGGTCCGCGTTCACCCGCGTTGATTTTATTGACAATTGAACAAATCACGTTATAGGATTCACTTGACAACAACAATCTCATTTGCATGTGCTCATTGTTATCGGAAACAGTGCTGGCGAGAACGACACGTGTCGACTTGTAATGTATATCGACAATCATTATTGGATCGGCCCATTGGTTTTGTAAAATTTTATTGGCAATTTGAGGAGCTGGTGAAGTGATTCGAACGTTTTGGTTCTGGTTATGAAAATGAAGACCTTTTGTCATGGTTTGTTTCAGGATTTATGGTTTCGAGTTTCGTTTTGCTTTTTGCATGTTGTGATTGCCCCGTTTACTGCTGTAGCAATCGTTTCTAACCACCAATTACTTAGCTTATCTCCCGCTATATAGGTAGGTTGTTTTTATTGTTCGTTATTAGATACGGCCTAATAACACCACGTATATTGTAATAAGATATAAATAATTAAGTTAATAAAGTTGGCATTCCATCCAAAGCCTCCCCGAAGAATGTCCAGCGCGACGGCGCTGTCCAGCGACTTCCTCCAGATTTTCGGTCAAACGGTGTTTTAATGTTGCACCATTCGAAAATCATTCCGCCCTTTCCGACTTTACGTCTACTTAGAATTTGCAGGAGCATAGGATTATTTCGTTGCGAGTCATTGACAATGGATTTTAAAAAAAATATGTAGTTGTTTATTGTACGAGTATTACAAATAAAAATGTTAACTAATAATTTGAATATCTGAATATGAAAACATCCGTAGTAAATTGAGATATAGAGCTAGCCAATGATATTCTGAGCTATAAAAAGTAGAAGCCTTGTTGTTTTCTTATTCTCATGTTTCGTTTCAAAATATGTAGTATACAAATACTATATATACTTATATATGAGTACATTAGGTAACATAGCAACACTATAAATCAGACTCAACATGTTAAGCTCAGGAGCGAAAATCACCTATTTGGTATGAGTAGCTCTTCGATCAATGTATTAATGTTTTCTGAGACACTTTGTTTCAGTTCCACGTGTGAAAATATTTATTTATCAACATATTCTTTCTTGCGATATGTAGTCTAGTTGGGCGGATTAAACTACCTCATATAACCTTCAATTCGGAGAGTGTTTTCGAAGACATCCTATAAACTTGCCCGAAGAAGCTAAGTAGGTATTTAGATGAATGGCGTATTTATCGAGAATGACAAAGTAGGGTAAACTAAATCTATGTTCATCGTCCCCCTTATAAGATTTACATTGTTATTTCAAATCCGGGGTTTTTAAAACAAATCTATATTTTTATAGGAAAGGTTTTTTATATACTTCCACATCCAATATTTTTACCAGAGTAAACGATGTGGTATAATAAAAACGTGATAGTTCGAGATCGACTACTCGTAGTAGAGTTTATAAGAACCATTATTTATGAAAAGAGTATGAACAGTAAATTATAAAAGAAGTAAAAATTTATTAGGTCCTTACCTATGAAATTGGTGTTTTGTATGGAGATTTTGGGGATGTCTGCATTTTACATACAAACATTTTATCAGTTTTCTTCACAACGACAAATCCAGAGATAATAATATTTGGCATGTATCATTAGACAAGCTTTAGCAATATGTGTGTGAACACGCTTGATAAAAATTATTCATCGTTTTTATGTTAATGCAAATCAAAAGATGTATTCGGGAGGCAGTTAAAAATAATTGTCTTTGTGTCTAATTTTAACACAATTACACTTACAAAAAATTATCAAATTGCTAAGACAGAATAAAAACACCAATTTCAAAGGTAAGGACCCAATATAATGTTTGATATATCTTAAAGAAATAATTCAATGACACTATGCCGAAGGTACGCGACCGAATTTACCGTCTGTCTCTTATTTTTCATTTCTTGTTGTTCTCGATTATCATTCCTATCAGAGTCAGCGTCTGGAGCGGTTGGCTCGACGTAAATTATTATAAATATTATAATAATTATAAAAGTGATAATAATAACATTGTAAAACTAGTTAAAACTGTTACGTTTTAATTCAAGTATAGATGTTCAAGTTTTATAAGTTTACTAAAGGCACTATTGTATGTAGCCGTACCTTTGATAATATCTTTAAGTTTTATATTCAGTGATTTGTGAACTTTACCCTTATTATAAATTGTTTCAGTATGCCTTAGTTTTTAAAACAATAAATACCAAAATATGTGACGTTAGAAGGTCTTTTCATTGATCTCCGGAGCACACCATCACAAGCTTATAGTCTTTCTCAATGGCTATCTAACATGGAAAGAATTTTTCAAATCGGACCAGCAGTTCCTGAGATTAGCGCGTTCAATCAAACAAATTCGAAGAGAGCTCGGTGGCGTACTGGTTAGTTCGCTTTGGCTTTCAATCGAAATCAAAACTACCTTCGCCATGGTCAGGCCGTGGATGGGTGACTAAAGCTTTGTTATCTCGAGCTCATCCATGCTTCGGAAGGCACGTTAAGCCGTTGGTCCCGGTCGCTATTTCGACCGTTTCTACCCACCAACCCGCATTGGGCCATCGTGTGGTGTTACGGCCCATACTCTTCATGTGCTTCTCTATGAGGAAGCCTGTGCCCAGCAGTGGGTCGTCTATAAGCTGAGGATGATAATGATGATGAATCAAACTAATAAACTCTTCAGCTTTGTAATATCCGTATAGATTCCGTCATTGCATAGAGAACTCAGGTAAAAGAAAGGTGTATTGAAAGTATTCGTTTGTACCTGCTGAGTGTTTTCCGTTACATATTTTCCTAATAACATTTAGCAGAAAATATGCCCCGTATCCAGTCGACTACAGAAAATGAAATCATGCCATATTATTTATCCGCTGGTCACGTAGAGAGAAGTAATAAAATACTAAATCTAAGCTTTGCTGCTTGCAAAGGCTTTAAGAGGGTCTAGTACACTTATATACAAAGTGGTAATAAATCCACTTACACTTATGTGATATAAAGGTATGAGCTTTTCCTATATCTGTGGACCGGATACAAATATATTTGTAGATTAAACTCACATTTTCGGCCTCTTTCCGAACTTTACTTAAAGATAAAGACCAATATTCTCCCTCGGTTTACTTTGAATTGCCGAAGTACAGTCGCGGAAGTTCGTGTTCGACGAATAGATTTTTTAGGAACTCTTATGAAAAATAAACAGCTCAGCTTTTTGTTTCTGAGCATTTCTTCTATACCAGGTGGGTTGGTAGAGATTTCTAATAGAAAAGCACAAAGCTTTTATGTTTTTTTTTGTGTCCTCCTGGCGTCGGATTCCTCACTGATGAGGGTCGTGACCTCCCTTCTGTATCACTTTCCTCCGTACGATGTTTTTCCAGTGGCATCTGTTTCCAACGGCACGGAGGGCTTAGTGCACTGTAGTATCAAGTGTGGTGCGGATTTGGTCGGACCAACGGACTGGGCTGCGTCCACGAGGCCTTTTCCCATCAACTTCTCCGGTCACAATAAGCTTCTGCAGGTTCTCATTGGCTTTCCTTGCAATGTGACCGAAGTATTCTAGAATCCTGCGTAGACACACCGATGACAGCCACGATGAGATGTTAGATGTTAAGTTCACGCCATGTTCACGCAATATGGAGACGTTGGTCCGAAATGTTGTCCAAGGGATACGGAGCATCTTTCTCCAGCACCACATCTCGAAGGCGTCAATGCGTTTGCGGTCAGCAGCCTTCAGTGTCCTTTTTTGTGTACTTTTAATTAATTGTATAATCTATACATACATATAATAAAATTGTAGAGGTCGTATGTCTGTTCATAGAAAAAAAAATGCTTAAAATCAAGTCAGAGGGATGTAAAAAGAGGGAAAATACAAAAAAAGTTTAAATTTTTTGTTTCTCTATCTGTTTGTCTGTTTGTACGGGCTAATCCTCGAAATGGCTGGACCGATTTCAATGAAATTTTGCACGGTGATACCTTATATCCCCGGTCAGTATTTTAGATACTTTTTATTCCGGAAATTAAAGGGTTCCCGTGGGATAGTTAAAAAACCAGTAACTGCGGACAAAGTTGAGGGCAACAGATAGTAAATAATAATAAAATAATTACAAGCAAAATGTGGGTGTGTGTATCTTTTTATTTTTGGGGAAAGAGGTGTGACTTTATGTATGTCATGTCAGGTATAGTAGGTACGTCTCAATCCAAGTTGCCAAAAAGGTAAACAAAACAACGGTAAATGTTTCATCACTAAAATGTTTTGTGATGACTGAAGGTAATTGAAATCAATTGAAACGGACAACAATGGTTACCGTTAATTATGTTTACGTGCCAATGTCCATGTAAAAAGTGTGATTATTGAATAACAAATTCGGTAAGTCGGCTTTTTTGTTTACCTTTTTGGCAACTTGGATTGAGACGTACTATATGTATGTTTGTATGTATATTTATGTATATACCTACCTACGACATGTATTTTACAACTTAAAAAATATATTGACCCAAGCTCCTCTTTAAAAATGCATATTTTAGCCGTGCCTTTGTGTAGTTAATTAGAAATAACGCTCTTCAAGACCAAGCTAATAGGGATTACTTTGACTTAAATCCGCTTAGTGCAGACGCGTGTACACATAAACAGGGTAATTGGTAAATCTGGGCTAAATCACTGTAGGAATAGAAAATTAATTTCTTTGAAGATGTTGCGCTGGCATCTCAACACGGATTATTGCAATGTTTCTGTCGGGCAGGTACTAATTATTTGAGTAGGTCAGGTTTACAGGTTTAGTAGAGGAAAGAGTTTTAGTTAGAGGAAATTTATATATTATTATACTTAGGTATATTATGGTGTTTACTATATAACCTTCGATTTAAATTGCTTTTCGTTATGTGCAAGAAGAAAATGCATATTTACTAAGGTCAGTAGGTAGATATTAATACATAAGGTTTTTTCTTTAATAAAACACATTAAAACCTCTCTTAAAAAAGCAACATTTAATTGTGATGGACATTCGTCTTATTTATTACTAACTAAGACTATGAACCAGTTTTTCTGAGAAATTAAATGTGAACGGTCGGTAGGGGATGGTTGGATGGTTGCAACGAGGAAAATTGCATTTTACGCTTGGCGGCATTTTACTCATAAATTAACAAGTCTACAAACTTCACGGATCTCCGTGGAAACGCTCAAGTTCGTTATGAGCTTTAATACTATTTTTTGACTTCAAAAAGGAGGTTCACTATTCGAAAATTTTCTTGCTCGTGCTGGAATCGCTTCATATTAAAACTTGTTTGGGTGGTTGTGTTTAATATTATTTTCAATTTAAGAATAGAGGAAAATCTAACAAATTGTCTAATTGACGGAATAAAGAAATTATGCAATAAGCTGGAAATATAACTCATCAAAATTATTTCATGTAATTAATTTTGTATAAAAATTACTTTTATAACAAGTTTGACATGAAAATATTCAAAATAAAAAAACAAAAAAAAGCTATAAGGCAAGTAAATAATGATTGTGGAAATTTACTTATGAAATATGTATTTTGTACAAGTTTGTAAGCTAATATAGTCTTAGACGTCTCAATCAATTAAAACTTTAGGATTATAATTATCTAGAAAGCTTAACTTACCCTATTTAGGGTGTCTGGGTAAAATTTATATAGGCATACAAGTTACAAGGTGGACCTAATGTTTATCTAAACTTTTACTGAAGCATTATGTATGCAAAAACTAATAGAGAAATAGCAAAAATACGATTAGGTACGTAATATATGAATACATAAATACTGAACTACTTCAAGCCATTCGTAAAGTATCTTATTATAAGTAACCAAAATAACATACGCACTTAAATTGTATGATTTATAAATATGCTAATAAAAGACATTATTATGTTTGGATTATTGCTTGTAGAATATTTTTGTCACTTTTAAGTGTTATAATTTGGAGAAGTTGGTATAGGGATTTAATTTTATGACCATATTACTTAAAACAAGTTTCTTCATAATATTGTGAGCGACAATAGAAACAACTTCCACTCAGTATTTCCACTTCATATGAGAAAATCTTTATAGGTAAGTGTAATCTTATTCTATATTCTATACACATAATAAACCTGTAAAGGACAGTACAAAGAAAAAAAATGCTTGAAACCAAAACAGGGGGTTGTTAAAAGAGGTAAAATACCATAAAATGTTTTTTAAATTTTGTTTCTCTGTCTGTTTGAACGGGCTATTCTCCAAAATGGCTGGACCGATAAACAAATTTTGCATGGGGATACCTTATATATCTGGTCAACATTTTAGATACTTTCTATTCCGGAAAATGAAAGGTTTCCCGTGGGAGAATTAAAAATCATAGTAACCGCGGCCGAAGTCGCGGGCAACAGCTAGTAAGTAATACAATCTTAGCATCACTCAAACTAATGTGCAGAAGTGGTACTTAACGTGTAGGTACTTTATCACTTATCCCCTTCATTGTGGGATAACTGTTGTAGCATTTATATAGTTGTATTCGATGTGTCGGACGCTGGGTTGTGTGGGATGGGAAGACGTTGGTTGGTTGGTTGGAGTAGGCTAGGTGAGCATGACCGATGCCAGCCGGCCGGCTGACGGAGCGGGGGCTTCGTCGTCGGCATTGCACACGGCGCCTCCACTGCCGGGCGGCGATGGCTCAACTCCCTTGGCTACCGTCGCGCCCCCTCCCAGCGCCGGGAGGGGTGATGCCGCGCCCCCCACCTAGGGGGGCTCCGCCGGGGAGGCTGACTGGGTAAACCTTGGGTCCTGGTCTTCTCTCCACTCCGCGGATAGGAGAGTCGCTGTGGTTTTAGTGAGTATGCCCCCTGGTTTCGTCCCAGGGGGAGAGTCTCACAGTATTCGCCCATTCTCTCGATGGGCGTTGCTGCGTAAAGCATTTCCACAGCGTCATAAAAACAAGAATGACCGATGCGATCCAGAGCGGTGGCGTGCATTAGGGGAGACCCCTTGGTCCAGCGAAGAACAAACACGGGTAGATGATTCATTACATAATTACATTCATGATTATATTCACTTCTTTTTAAGCATTCTGGAAATCCTCGTAGTAGGCTTATGCCAACACTGTGATGATGGCTCCCTTGGTTGTTAAATAAAGAAGTCACCAGAGATGGCAAATTGTTGTGTGATGTGTAGGTAGATACAAATTATTTATCCCATATATGTGTGTTGCCTTAGTATAATTTATGTCCAATAATTAAATACCGTCTCTTAACTAGTCGTGTGGTATCGGCTCATTAAAAGATTACTACCAATCCATATTTTCCCTTGGGTGCCGTAAAAGGTGACTATTGGGCTTAGAACTGCACAACCATAGCGTGCACAAGCTTATTGCAGCGACGGGCTTAACACCTGTCACGCTGAGTGCAGTCACTGCTTGGTGAACCGCGGACTATGGCAATGGACTGCTTTTGCGGTGCTTTTGCTTAGTTTCTGACTAACCCTTAGAGATAATAATGGTGATTATATGTATGTATGTGTAAGTCAACGAGCACAAAACGAGACACAACAGAAACATCTATTGTTTGCGAACACCGCTGCTCGCGGTGTCCTCCAAGGGGTCAAAAAACTCTACGGGTCAATCACTAACTTCCTTGACTATACGTACATATCATTCATGTATAGGAATATCGCCTCACGAACTCAAGCTCTTTTAGGGGATAACGATAACAAAAAGAAAATTGACACATCGAGACAATCACTGAAAGTTGAGACTCGTGTGAGATATTTACTTTCAATTTGTATGCCTTGATCAGTTTCGATGTGATTTTACTGAGGGAAAAGGATAATAAGATTCGCGGAACTAAGCTATAAAAAACAGAGTGATATATGATATACAAAGTATGGACGAAAATCACCAAGTCATAATCTAATATATAAAAAGGAAGGACATATCGCTCGCTCCTACATAAATGCTAGGAAAAACTTCCCACGAGTTGCCGTTAATAAGAACGAAAAATATGAATACATTCCAGTATTCCAATGAGGAAACATCAGCGTGCGATGAATATTCATGATAATGGAGTATATTGCTACCAAAACTTAGCTTTCTATTGTTTTAAAACAGCACATCAAAACTTGAAAAGAAAATTAAATAAAAGCATTACATTGTTATAGAACTGGAAATTTTATTAAGGACTAGCGACTTCGTCCGCGGCTACTATGGTTTTTGGCTATCCCACGGGGACCCTTTAATTTTTCGGAATAAAAAGTATCTGAGATGTTGACCATATAAGGTATCACCATGCAAAATTTCATTGATATTAGTCCAGCCATTTCGGAGATTAGCCCGTACAAACAGACAGAGAAACAAAATATTTAAAAAGAAACATTTCTTGATATTTTCCCTCTTTTTACATCCCCCTGATTTGGTTATAAGCATTTTTTTATGTACAGACATTCGCCCTCCACAGTTTTATTAATTATATGATATAGATATGAGTCCCATGTTTTCAGAATGTAGGGTATGTATATTAGTAATGTAATGAGAGTAGAATAAGCGTAATAATTGCAAACTCCATCGAAAACCCATCTCTTCCCTTGGGTGTCGTAAAAGGCGACTAATGGACTTAGAATTGCACTACCTTCCAATAGCTTAAAGCGGCGATGGGGTCACCACCTGTCATGTTGAGTGCACTGCTTGGTGAAGCGCGGACTATGGCAATGGACTGCTTTTGCGATACATTCGCCTAGTTTCTGACTAACGCTTAGGGGATAATAGTCGTGATTATATGTATGTATGTATGTATGTCCATCGAAAATAAGCCGAGATTGTATGTACTACTCGTATATGATTTATTGATTGATTTTTTTTTTTGAGAATAGCTTAGAGATACTATTATATATTTCAGCGTTAATGTCTACACTGAAATATATAAGATAAATATTATATTGAGGTATGTTTATTATAGTTATGATTGTAATGTAAAGTTTTAGAAGTAGTTTAACTGTATTTTATAAACTTAATGTATAATAAAATAAAGGTACGTTTTATAGCTACTTTGGCTACTTTGGCCAGCGCCGGCGAAATTACCATAGGTACATATTACTATATCTAGTGTAATTGAGAGTAGGTTTGTTGAGGAAGTGATTATGAGGATGAAGGAGGAAGAGGAATTATCAAGAATTTTTAGGGAGGACGCGTATGGGGATGCCGCAGAGGATTTGTTGTGCGTGTTCAACACACCAAATTTCAACAAAATCGGTTCAGCCTTTTAGGAGGAGTTTAGTGGCTCTCACTTATGAAATATGCATTGTCAAGTTAAAACAATCAAGGAAGAAGAGGGGATGGCTCGCCGGCTACCCGTTCGGCTCAGGCTCATCGTGTTGCAGTGAGCGTGGATTGTCATGCATACGCACATGCGCATTAAAATTCCTTTTAAATTTTGAGGACGCGATAACGGAAGTGGATTTTTTTTTTATGTTGTTGTAAAATTGTCCCATGTAGGGAAGGCAAAGGGAAGCCAAGTCTTCGGTGTTTTTATGTCTTTAGTATTTGCATTGAAATGCAAGTGTAATACATTTCAATGCGTCTTGGAAGAGTTTGGCGTCAAGCAATCGATGGCAGATACTGTGGTGTTACTTCAACGAGGTGGATTACCACGATAAAAATCTCATCGTTTTTCACACCACTTGAAGCTTATTTCAATGAACGTCCAAATTGCACATCATTATTGACACATATTACACAAAACTACACTGATTTTACGCAACAAGATCCACTCCGAAACAATACCTATTACAATCACTGAAATAAAATCACGTCCGCCATAGCTGAATGGCGTTAAAAACCTTTTTATTTTTATTTATTGGATGCGGTAACGGTTGAGGAACTCAAAATGTTAGTATGGAAAATGCAGAATTCCCCAAAATCTCCATACAAAACACCAATTTCATAGGTATGGACCTAACATTGCGGAACTTCCGCCTTTTGAGGAAGCGGTATAGGAATCCTCTGCAACCCTAATTGAGAGTGCGCGTGCGAAACCACCCTAAGATTATAAGATTTTAAACTTTCGCGTTGCATTATATATAAAGGTTACACTAACGGGACTACACGCGACATACATTAAGTACCTCCGTGGTCGAGTGGTCTGTATGCCGGTCACAAGACGTCGCCATCTCGAGAGGTTCTGGGTTCGATCCCCGGTGGGGGAAATGTTTGGGTGATGAATTTTCAGGCATTTGTTCTCCAGTCTTGGATGTTTATATATATTTATATATATATTCAGGATATTTATATGTATTTATCTATTACCTAAATATATTTATCCGTCATCTAGTGTCTGTAACACAAGCAGCATTAGTTGCTTTAAATGGGGCTAGTTTATAGGTTTGTTTGAGGATATTTATTATTTATTTATTAAGTATTGTATCCAGTGTACACAGCCAGCCAGTATTATATATCCAGTATACCCAGCCGAAACGTCGGGCAGTAAGTAGTATCTATATACTACATAATGTATGTCGCGTGTAGTCCCGTTAGTGTAACCTTTATACACCCTAAGTATTCTCAGTATGAACTGTTTAAAAATCCTGCGCGAATAGAATTAATATTGGATCCTTACCTATGAAATTGGTGTTTTTATTCTGTCTTAGTATTTTCTCTGTAACTATTAAGATTCAGAGTATTCCTAAAAAATAATTACCTCGTCTAAAAATAGACTATATTTTTGAGCTTTTTTGATTTGTTTTGATAATTTGTTGTAAGTTTAATTGTGTTAAAATTGGACACGGAGACAACTCTTTTTAAATGCCTCCCGCATACACCATTTTATTTGCATTCACTTAAAAACGATGAATAATTTTTATGAAGTGTGATATTACACATATTACTAAAGCTTGTCTAATGATACATGCCAAATATAATTATCTCTGGATTTGTCGTTGTGAAGAAAACTGATAAAATTTTAGTATGTAAAATGCAGAATTCCCCAAAATCTCCATACAAAACACCAATTTCATAGGTAAGGACCTAATACATCAATACGAAAGATTGTATCTCAATGTGAAAGGGGTGCTTTACTGCTGTCACGCTAGTCGTGTTACTGCTACGCAATGCAAATATTTTCGTTGGCACGGAAGCTAACCAAATAAAGTGCAGAATCGCGTATCTACTCTGTGTGGCAGCGCAGCCCTTGCCGCTCAAATTAAAGTGACTGGCTCACTTCGGTCGACCTACATTTACATCGTTACTTGTTGAGTAAAGCTGTACAGGAACTCTGCCGGGGTAGAAAATTACACTATAGTAACGCTCCATGAAATTCAGAGCCATTACTTGTTTCTTTGTGAAAGAGGAAATGTGGATGATTAAACATTGTACTTATTTTATTTACTCGCTTATTACGGAAACCAGCGGTATAGCGACAAGGTAAGCTTGGTTTACGTTGACCCATTTTACTAGCAAAGTTGAATTGAGAGCCCTCCTTCAAAAAATCAAACATGAATGTGGAACTACCCAGATAATATAAGGATAATTTCACTAAAGAAATAGCTTAGGTACAAAATTAAGAAACAACAGTAAAAACGACAGTACTGTGAACGACACATTAGCTTCGACGGCTTAATTTTGAGTTTGTCAACATTATTATTAATTAAACAAACAAAAAATTGTATGATCAAAATAATGTTTATAAAGCGTGTTTCTCGTTTTGGTAAAATAAGCACTTAAAATAAATATTTTTTGATTTAGCAAAGGAAAACCCATACAGCCAAGGCTTCGGTGTTTTTATTTATGGTAAAAAAAAATTATGGTATTTTCTCTCTTTTGCCATCTTTTGACTTGGTTTTAAGCATTTTTTTTTCTATGTTTAGACGTCTACAGTTTTATTATATGTATAGATGATGCGAAGATAATCACAGTGCATAAATTGTTGTGTTTGTGTTTCGCTACTTACTGTCCACTATGGTGAAGGTTCGCCTTATTTACATGAGGAGATTAGGTCGTTAGGCTACGCTCTGGTTGACTGAACACAGGGCTAACGGGTAAATTTTAGCATGCTAACACCTATGAAGATGTGTTGGAATAATTTCGGAATTACAGCGGTTTTAATATTTATGCATATATCGTGCTATATTCAGGTTGTAATCGTGAAGTGTGGCCAGGCTAAAATGAAGGTCGGTAAAATAACCACTACACCTACCCCTATGTGTGGATGTGCGTTGCCTGTCCAAGTGTTCCTTTTCATTTCTTTTTCCTCAACTGCTTGTAATTCTTGTTATTGAAGTTGGTTCTGGGTCCAGAGCCTACGAGTATAATCCGTTCGTTACGTATTTTAAATGGGTGATTGATTTCCAGAAAGGACTGCAGATCCAGTCCGATGTAGGGTATATTTTAACATCATTCCGAGTTCTTGTTTTTTCTTGTGACATAGAATTGTTGGCTTTCTTATTTAGAGACTTAGAATACATCTGAAATCTCTTGCCACGAGTCTTTTTGAGCATCGACGGGCAAATTAAAGTTTTAAATTCTGTGTTTGTAAAACGGTCGAACTTACTTTAACACTTGAAATTTTATAAGGGTAGTCGTAGCATAAAGAGCTCGCGCTTGACTAGACTCGAGACAAGTCTATTACGCTTTATAGAGCCTTGCAAATTTGCCTCGAGTTTCCATAGCTAGATCTTGAGCACTCAGACTTCTGCATCACTATGAGGGGTAGGGAAATAATGCGGAAGATAGATATGTATTCAATAAGTAGTTTACCAAAATATTACAAGCTACACAGAGCCTTAAAAATGCCTTTTGACAATCTCCATAGTTAACGCTAAATAGAAAATGTATACGATTGGATTTTAGTTTTACGAGAAAGCGAATGCTTGTGCCAATAATAATAATATCCTCAGACATTCAAACCTATCAACTAGCCCCATTTTCAGCAACTAATGCTGCTTGTGTTACGGACACTCGATGACGGATAAATATATTTAATAGATAAATACATATAAATAACCTGAATATATAGAAATATATATAAACATCCAAGACTGGAGAACAAATGCCTGAAAATTCATCACCCAAACATTTGCCCCCACTGGAGATCGAACCCAGAACCTCTCGAGATGGCCTTGAGTCCGGCATACAGACCACTCGACCACGGAGGTCGTCCAATGCAATACCTTTTTTATTTTCTAAAGGCATCTTGTCTTGGAAGTCAGGGAGAGCTCTACAAAAAGGTAACAATATAAAAGAAAAACAAACCATAACATCAATCTGTCTTTATTAAATTTTACTGTAACTAATACTTTGTACTACAAGAAAAAGATTCACAATAATATGTACAAAATATGTTTATTACGCACGGCTAAAATGCGTAGTAAAATAGTTTAGTTTCCAATAAAATGTTCACAGAATCAAACAAATTAACAATGAGAATTTAGGCACTGCACGTTTTTTCAACATCATATCACATTCATGGGCTCTATACAACGTACACCACGATAATTATTCCTAGTAAGCGTTTCCATTCTTATAACAATTTATTATCAAAGATAATTCTGATTTCCAATTTTATCCAAATATTACATTAAATGCATTCTTTTTATCCAGACTACTTCATAATGAATAATATAATAAAATCGTAAAGTGTATTTTGAGCGACAAATTAAATCAAGTGGCAAAAGGCCAAAGTAGCGTTAGGGTAAAATTAACCTTTTTAACAGTTAAATTATTTAATCAATTACATTCCTTACATTCCTCTCAAAGCAAAATATTTTAGTTCCTAGATTGTGGAGTTGAACGGTTGAAAAACAGTAATTTGCTAATGGAATGTAAGCATCTCATGATAGTAGGAAAATTAAGTGTTTTTGTAGATCTACATATATTTTAGCTACTTTGGCTTGATAAAATTTGTAATTCAAGTGTTATTTAATTTATTACCATAAACAGATTGTTTAGTGGTAGAATATTTTACCAGCTTATTTTATTTATGAATCTAGATTTGAACAATATCCAACATCTAACAAAGACTGTACGATTTTATTAAACAAATAGATTTTTCTATGTTTTTGGAGCTAATACTGTTGTCTACAAGTTCATGTACGTATTTATGGAAGAAAAGGTTTTTTTTATTATTGCTAACAAATACTGTCTTATTAATATGTTTTACACTCAACTCTTACTTACTTTAAATGTTACTCAATTACATAATAATATAACTCTTCTTTCATTTCTAATATTTAAGATCTGAACAAATCGTTAGGTATTTGAATAAGGTACTAATACTATTACTTCGTAATTTCAATTTGTGGTAATGACCGTACATTATATATGTATAATGATAAATATTTCGAGTTCATAGTCAGACATACTCGTAGTAGCAAATTGCATAATTACAAAATCGAACAATAATTTTGGCACATTATATATTTTGACTGTGTTAATATATTGAATTGAGTGAATAATTATAAATTATTTAAAATTTTATAAATTATACCTAAAATTAAAATACGCAAAACAAATTGTCATTCATTTTCTGCTGACTGCCTAGGCAAAAACGTTGAGATCTAAACATAAATATTTTATGTTTTTCGTTTAACGAAGAGTAAATCAAACAAAACAAAGTTTAGATCAGTGTTGTTGACATGGTATTAGAACCACTGACATACATTTTGTTGTGGTATGGTAATATTGTCTTATTACAATAGTTTTGTCTACTTTAGGTATCTACTAAGTCTATGGGGATTTTTGTACCTATAATTTACAGATACGAGAAAAATATTGTTTCTAATTATTAGTAATAGTTGTCACTTGGACGTCAACGTTGTTCTACTTCAGTTATGTTAAAGTTAAATGTTATGATCTTTTCAGACCTCAAAATTTCACATTTATTATTAATTTTATTAGAAAATACAAATTGATCACGAAGTATGGTTACACCAAGATAAGCGTTCTTAGATTTCTTAATTGAACAATTATTATTATTAAGTCTCACAATAGGCTAGTTAACTCATATATATTATTTAGTATACATGAGTCCGAAATATACCAAGTTCAATAAATATAAATAAGGCATTGCTGTAGAAAATCAACTTAAACATGTTTTATTTTGCCTTGTTTTTTCATCTGCCGAAAAAGCTATCCGCCATGTCGTTAAATTAGTGAAGTATGCGCGTCATGTAAACAATTACTACGCATGACCAAAATCCGTCAAATGCCAGTCGCAAGCCAATCAAGCATGTCTGTCGGCTGTGTCACGCATGCGTATTGATTATTTTCCAAAACTCGTGGTCGTGACCTCGCGGCACAGATAATTCATAGACCATTATGGCCGACAGCGTGTTTGCCTGTCAAGCAAAAACGTAATTTGAAATTTGAATGTTGTTATACGCCTAAAAAAATATATTTTTTCAATAGTGATTATTAACAGTAATGAATCGTTTGGGACCCAATAAAAGAAGGGTCAACTAGCCTATTATGTACATACAATATGTTTAGAAGTAGACACCCCAACGTCTCCGTTCGACGGAGGTGTCGACGGCTATCAGTGACTAGAATAGCTCTAATACTAATCTAATAAAAATATATAACATGATATGTACACTTTGTAAATATGCATGATTTTATTGAAGTTACATAAAGTTAAAATTACAAAATTATTTTCGTTGATAGAAAAAGTAACAAGTATACATTTGCCTTAGACATTAAAGTAAGCGATGATTGACTGTAAAAACACTTAAAAATAGTAGAAACTATGTCCTTAAAACTATAAATAATTTAAATTTCTAATGAGCAGAATGTTTAACAAGAAATATGGAATTATCACTTAACTGTTAATGTTGAATTTGAGGCTGCGCGTGCTTGCGTGCGACTTGGTAGAGAGCAGGGGCTCGGTCGCTTCGCAGATGTCGCTGGCTGAATATCTGTTCCGCTTCAGACTGGGTTTGCTCTCTTTGTCTAGGAGCCGCCTTGTCTCAGCTGGGCTATTGACGTCTTTCGCGCTCCCACTAAGGCTTCTTATCGGGTCGAATTTCTCGCTTGCCGTGCTTGAAGGTGTTTGGCTGCCATTCTCAGATTCGACAATCTGTTCTAACACGCTCGCCCTTCGGCCGTAGTAGTCCGCTGTGGGCATGACTGGCGCCAGGTTTGCCATGGGGTCCAGGCCTAGAAGCAGCATCACTGTCGCTGGGTGTTCCATAATGTATTGGGTTACGCAGTGCAGGAATGGCTCAGTCTGTGTACTCCGGTGCATCTTTGGTCTTTCTGGAGTTAACGGACGCTCTTGCTGTTAAAGAAATAAAAAAATATGCAATGTCATGAGATTTTTTATTTTTTTAAGCGCTTTTTCTTTGAAAGATTATTACGTGAGCGCAATTAGTACACATGGCGAAAAGAATAACCACGTTTTCTACTTGAGAACCCCCTTGGGGTTAACCCCTTGGCGGCATGTAAGAATGAGCCTGCTGAAAATGTTTATAAAATATGTCAAACAAACTGAATCCAAAAACCTAATTTTGTAGTCAGATATATCGAATAACTTCACTTCCTCCATAACGCAATCTTCTTACAGACAAATTTTGGTAAATGATAAACGTTATTAAATTTTCCACTCAGGTATAATTATATTAAAATTTACTTTTAATATTGTTGGAACATTACCTGGTCCCAACAGAACACATCGGGCGGGTGGCTGCAGCTTCTCGCCAGCTGGTTGGGGGGCGCGTTCCACTGCAGGTTGGGGTTCGAGTGCGCAGCGTGCCACCCAGACGGGCCCGTCATCTCTTGCAGGGCTTGGATCGCGTGTCGGACCTGCTCGGAGTGTTAAAATATTATATACAAGCTGATTTTGTTGATTATAAATGGACGAACTTACAAGGCAAAACCTAAAAGGTATTCAAACAAATCGTGTCATTAAGATACTCGTAGCTTTATTTAACAACCATGATTTCGGAGTTCGTTGGAGTTGAGGTTAGAAGGCTTTGGTTTCGTGTAATACAAAACAGCTTTCACCATGGTTGGACCTTGGATAGATGACCGATGACCAAATCTTTCCTGCGAGCTACGGAAGTCGTGTCAAGCGTGGCGTGTTGGAGGTGTGTTGCTTCCGGTTGCTATTCCAACTGTTTCTACCCACCAAACCAGTGCCAGGCGCTGTTATGGTCCATGTAAACTCATGTGTTATTCCATGTTGAAAGACCAGCAGCAGTGGGACCTAGGATAGGAGAGAGAGCTAAACTATTATCATCCTTCCACATTAGTCTATTAATTAACAAGGTAAATAAAATTGCTATTAACTATATATCTAAATATAATACCTACTCTGATGGTCAGCTTAGCCTATGTTTTAGTAAATAATATAGCATCACAATAAATAGTAAATAGCAGTAATAAATTAATACTCTGAATTCAAAACGCAATAATGTACATGTAGTAATTATCAAATAATCCAGTATTTCAATATAATTAATGTTCTCATTGGATATGAAATGTTTTGATAGTACCTATTTTACACGCTATTCATAATTATATTTACATAACTATTGTTTTACATAATGTCCGGCCAGCGCCCAGGATCCATATCTGTTAAAAGCTTTCATAGTTTATGCACTATATTAGTTGTAAGCAAAATAAAGTATTGGACGTACTAAACTATCAAATAGGACTTTTTCGATATCCGGGAAAAACATCGTTAGGTTATCAAGTCCTTGATTGCACAAAGTACTATCCTTCGTACATGACAACCATGATTTCACCTTATCAGATTCATATCTCTATGAAAAAATACCGTCCTTATATGGGTTAATGGTAGAGTGGTTACATCACAGTTTCTTGTGTAAAGTACACCTTACAATAACTAGAATGTATACTTATGGAGTCATGTTCCGTTAATGGTATAACGGTTTTACTTATTACAAAACCTTATGAAATTTTATTATGGGCTTAATAAGCTTGGGATCGTTTTAATAATATGGTGTCCCGTATTCAAAACAAAACCTTGTTTATGTAAATTTTGATGTAACGTGTAACGCTAAATGAACGCGGCGAATGGAGCTTTGAACATAGGAATGTTATTGACATGGACTGGCTTTTAGCTATTCCATTGTCAGTACATAGAGTAATTACAATATCGAATGGTTCGGAACTGTTGTTATACCAGATAAGTTAATGGAACACTATGTAATCAAACTATCAGGTTATGACATTCACATACACACATTTCCATGGAAATGTAATATGTGAAGGCGAGGTATGCACGTTCCGTTAAAGCGATATTAGACGGTTCATCAAAATTTATTCATTATTGTAATGAGTGATATGAAAATGGAAAATGATTTAATGCTAATGGGCCTCTTTATCTAGGATTTTATAGTAACAATTTTAATTTAATAAAAATCTATTTAAATATTTTCAAATGACGCACAATGAATTGCATTGTGTAAATTGACGTTCATCAGAGCAATAGACATTTCATTTTCATTTGGCGTTTCATCGACGAAGCATCGGAAATGAAAGTTAAAATGAACCGTCTAATTTCAGCTTTAATATAATCTATCTCTGTAATGGTAATCGTAATTACACGTATCTAGATCTCTTGTGTTCTGTTTGTTGTGATAAATGAAAAAATCATACATATTTAGTCATAGATCACTGAAAGCCGCTTCGCTTATTACTCTCATTTATTCTATGTATTTAGTAGATTAGTCCATTATAGTCATAGTCCATAAAATGTATGGATACTAGTGGCTTCCCGCGGTTTCACCCGCACGGTGCCCGTTCCCATTTGGATATCGGGATAAAAGTATCCTTTCTCAGGCTCTAGACTACCTGTGTACCGTTTTCGATTAAATCAGTTCAGTAGTTTTGATGTGAAAGCAAGACCGACAGACAGACAGAGAGGCAGAGGTACTTTATTTATTTATTTATTTAAAACTTCAGTACATTTGGTGTACATGGCGGACTTAATGCCAAAAGCATTTGGCATTTATTTTGCAAGCATTTTACTTTCGCATTTATAATATTAGTATGGAAGTATGGATTAACAGAAAACAGCAGGCCTTCATATTGCTGGCTCATAAAGTGCTACTTAACTCTTCTTTCAAACGAAACCATGTTGGACGGAGGGAACACGTCTGTTGGTAATCCATCCACTCAACTGGTGTGCACAAAAATACTGCTCTTTTTCGCAACGATATACGGGTTACCATAAATCTATAGCTCCGTATTTCAGTACGAGTAGTTCGAAAGGAGAGAGTGGATTGGGTTCATATAGCTTTAAGTACAATGAACACGATTACTGAGAAGGAATTAATGTAAAGACAATAACATTTTGAGCGGCGCGGCTGTGTCAATGTTAATGATCATTTGGATGTTTTTAAGCATTTGATCATCTTTACTGCTACGTACAATATGACGCTGACTGTACAGTCACTGAATTGTGTACACGGTCTTTAAATGTCAAAATATTGGGTCCTTACCTATGAAATTGGTGTTTTTTCTCTCTCTTAGTATTTTGTCTGTAACTATTAAGATTCAGAGTATTCCTAAAAAATAATTACCTCGTCTAAAAATAGACTATATTTTTAAGCTCTTTTGATTTGTTTTGATAATTTGTTGTAAGTTTAATTGGGTTAAAATTTGACACGGAGACAATTCTTTTTAAGTGCCTCCCGAATACATCATTTTATTTGCATTCACTTAAATAAATATTTTTTATGAAGTGTGATATTACACATATTACTAAAGCTTGTCTATTGATCGATGCGAAATATTATTATCTTTGAATTTGTCGTTTTGAACATAACTGAAAAAATTTTAGTATGGAAAATGCAGAATTCCCCAAAATCTCCATACAAAACACCAATTTCATAGGTAAGGACCTAATATTAATATAAATTAATCATTTTTATTAAGGAACTCGGTGGCGTAGTGGTTAGTACGCTTTGGCTTTCGATATCGAAAATAAAGCTACCTTCACCATGGTCAGGCCTTGGATGGGTGACCAAAACTTTATGATCTCGAATTCCTCCGTGATTCGGAAAGCACGTTAAGCCGTTGGTCCCGTTTGCTATTGCAGCTGTTTCTACCCACTAGCCTGGTGGTGTTACGGGTCATACTCCTTTCTAGAAATGTTATTGTTTTCATGAGGAAGGCCTGTGCCCAGCAATGTTTAGTAGCCGTATTTATTCTGAGGACTCTATGACGCTGACTGTCACTGTACTGTGTTAATGTTAGGATTCTTCTGGAAAAAAAAATTTCAACTGAAAAAAGTCGCAAGCTGAAAATCGTAGTAATACAATACAGCATGAATATGTTTGACCCTTATTCGGAAGAGGATTTACCAGTTCCCGAGTATTAGTCGTGACGTCATTTACTTCGCACTGTAGTCTTCATAAGATGATACAATCGCACGTGTTTGTTTTACTTATTAAGTTCAGTTCTTTTTATTGCTATTAAGCGAGAACTGTCTTTATTGGTTTGTTTATTGCACCGAAGATAGGATTCATTGAATTATTTCAGAAAATATAAATTTTATCGTAAAATGATGTAAGAAAACCCCTATTCACTTTTGAATAGCTGTCCAACGATATATCATACGGTAGGGTCCAGAGGAAAAAAAAATCAGTCCCTACATTACTTGTATGGGCACCCCCCTAATTTAATATTTTATTTCATTTTTGATTTGTGCACTTTGTCCGCGATATTAATATACATATTTATTCAAAATTTCAGCTCTCTAGTGCTAACGTTCACTGAGATTATCCGCGGACGGACAGACAGACAGACAGACATGGCGAAACTATAAGGGTTCCAAGTTTACTACGGAACCCTAAAAAATAAAGAGTACGAATTCTACCGACCCATCTCTACCCTTGGGTGTTGCAAAAGGCGACTAATGTACTTATAACTGCACAACCATCCAATAGCATAAAGCGGGCTCTCCACCTGTCACGCAGAACACATGTGCAGTCACTGCTTGGTGAAGCGCGGACTATGGCAGTGGACTGCTTTTGCGCAGCTTTTGCCTAGTCTCTGACTAACCCTTAGGGGATAAAAGTCGGTATGTATGTGTATGTATTCAAAAAATAAATAGTAATACGAAATAACTCATAGAAATTGCCCATGAATCAAAGCTCCCGCAAATCCTGAAGTTGTTAAACTTAAATAAGATCGCACAACTTTATATTGGCTTTAGATTTTAAAAAGTTTTTATTTCTTATACTATTTTTTCGAATAAGTTAAATTCTACATCGTTTTGCAGAGTTTGCAATTTTTAACTGTCGCATTTTCTTTTCGTGTTTCGTTCTTATTATAATAGATTGTCGTTATTCACAAAGTCAACTCACAAGGTGGCAAATCGGATTTCTTCGCCAACGGCAAATTTTCCATTTTGTTTTACTTATCAAAATAAACGACTTTTACTTGGGGACGAAAGGAAAAATGTAGAAAATAAATCAACTACAATAAAGTCAACTGCAACTCGACGAAAATGTTCGAAATATTATTTCTTGATTGTCCGTACTAAAAGTAGTTCATATTGTAGAGTAGAGCTCAGTCATCTTGTGTAAGTTTATTTCTTACTTACCTCCCGCCCCGGCTTTTTCCAGATGCGATAATAGGGCAAGAAACTGCCTAGGGGGAATGAGACATATTTTGAACCAGTAGGTATGTACTCAATTTCGGCTTTTATAATTTTACAACACTTCTATATATGTAAAAATCTATAATGATTATCAAGAATTTGATAATTTATGGTTTTTCTTTATCGGTGTCCCTTTATAAGACCATGCCGTCATGAAAAGAGCAAATATAATATTAATTTCTTTATGAGGCACAAGAAAAAATATTAAAATTTATCATATTACTGTCCCATTAATGGCACCTTCCCTGTAACTTTCTAACATAGATTTTCCAAAATAGAATCAGTAGTTCCGGAGATTAACGCAGAAAATGCAAACCGACCGAAACCGAAACATGTTGTGGTTGTGACTTAATGTATTAGTGAAACTAAAAGCGAATGATAGGAATTTTATTCGACTTCATTATTTATTTCACTACCATACCTTTTCATTTCTTACTAAAGCAAGTGGAAGTAAGTTATCTCTGCTTACCCTTATAGGGGAGTAAGTTTATTAATTTACTTAAGAACAGATACAACGTAAGTTAGAATGAGACTAACCTACTCAAGTTTAAACAAAATAATTTGAAAGAAAGTCCTTTGTAAGTCCACTTGCTTCCATGTTGAGAGCCGCCACGTCATGGTGTAGTCTAGAGACTGGGGATTTGCGTGTCGAGCCGCTTGGCTGAGAAGCAAGTGTTGTGCATCTCGAGGTTGAATGCCTTCAGCGAGTCCGCTCGCGCCATCTTGGGCGTGGCCACTACTTACCTCCATGCTGAGAGCCGCTACGTTGTGGTGTAGACTAGAGACTAGAAATTTGCGTGTCGAGCTGTTCGGCGACGGAGGAGCGCGTGTTGTGCATCTCGAGGCTGAGTCCCTCCAGCGAGTCCGCCCGCGCCTTTGTCGTTAGGTGCATCACTCACCTCCATGCTGAGAGCCGCCACGTCGTGGTGTAGGCTAGACACTTGCGTGTCGAGCCGCTCGACGGAGGAGCGCGTGTTATGCATCTCAAGGTTAAGGCCCTCCAGCGAGTCCGCTCGCGCCATCTTGGGCGTGGCTACCGAACGCTGACGCTCTATCCTCTCTCTAAGCTCCCGGTGCGTTAGACGTTGACCGTCTGACCTGGGTAACATAATTTATAATACAATATAATAAAACTAAATTGAAAAATACACTCCTTCGCCAACGCTTACAGTCATGGTCTAGTAAACCATGCTTAGTTTGGTTAGTATTGGTTAAGCATATAATGTAAAAAAAAAAGTTGGTAGTGGACGATATAAGGTTGATGTCAAATGGAAACAGAAAGCAGTCTCCTAAAGTTGAGTCATGAGCTAAACTTCTATAAAATATTCTCTTTGAAGCGAAAAATGTGGTATTTCATTGTATATTTGCAAAAACAAACACATCCGTCCATCTTATAGTAGGTATTTGTATGTAGGTAGTGTGATAGATTTATTTAATTTTTTTGTCTCATTCGAATTATATCTTATAACCTTCACAGTGACAATACTGACACAAATTGAATAAACATTTATCCCGGTATAATCTGCTCGATTGCGGGCGAGTTGTCGAAGAAAATTATTATATTTGATAAACGCAGCTGTTACTGTGTTATCGGAAACTAACGTGATACAATATTCTCGTTACGGCGAGCACAGAAATCTATAAATCTATACATGCCGCACCAGAGTAAAACTTTTGTCCCGTTAGGCTTTTGAAGTCATGTTATTGATTTGAACCTAGCTACGAGTACGTTAATTAATCATAGCTCCTATTGATAATGGGAAAATAATGAGATACATCACGCTTTCCAATCGGACTTAAATCAGACATATGAATAGAAAACTGGTTTCTACTATTCTCATATCGCGCTACCGGAAAATAATGTAGATATCCAATTTAATTTAGTTCCTAGAAATAATTAGAATTGCTCCCACTGGTAAACTTTACCAGAGGAAAAATTGTTACTTGAAATTAATCCCTGAAAGTGCGATTTTAATTTTAATGCCCTTTCATGAGGCATTTGTATGTGTGAGGTACTTATCTTAATTGTAATTTTAGACAGAATAAGTTAAATGAGAAGAAATAAAATAATTAAAGGTGGAAGCGAGCTTGTGTATTCCTTAACAACTGAAAAACTGGCTATCTCACCTCTAATTGCCGGAACATAACAATGCTTACAAGATTGTTATTATGGCGACAGATTTAAGTAAGACGGTGGTAGCTAGCTAGGCGGGCTTAGAAGCCCTACCACCTACCAAACCGAGCAGAAAAACCCCTCCTCCCGTGGGGAATCGAACCCCGGACCTCCAGATCAATACCCGGTGGTGTCAACCACTAGACGGTTTATTTAATTTTATCCCTTTAATTCCGTAGTTACTTTAATTTTTGTAGTCATGAGTCAGCAAGGTGGAGGTCGCTGGACCTGCATCCTTTGGCGCTGCCCAGCATCCTTCGCATATGGACTTATCTACTTATGCTTACCATCAGGCGGTGTTAAGTCATTTGCTGGGCTGATTATAAAAAAAAAACAAAAAAAATTACAGGTGCTCAATAATTAATTTAAATGTAAATGTAATGAACAAATACAATGTTCAGAATTAAAATCTATCTTAATCCTATTCAAGATTAACTCGTGTCTTGTTTGTTGTGTAATGTAACAGTGTCAACCCTCCTATTTCATGTCAGAGATTTACGTATTACGCTTTCTTTAAGCTGTATTCTAATTTATTTTTGAGACATGTGTATTAGGCTAATAAAATAAAAAGAAAATTTAATTGTATTATAAAGTTTTTGTACGGTGAAAATAGACAAAATTGATAGAAACAGAAGTCAATCTATGTTACAAACTTATATGCTTTCGAGAAACGCAGTTAAACGTAGCTAAGTAAAGAACATACATGAGATTGACTTTAATAGCAACTTACTTACGCACGCTATATTGTGAGTTTTTGCTCAGTGGGTTTGACGGCTAAAGATTAGTTTCTGAAATTACGACGACAAAAGAAAATATTGCCAGTAGATACCTAAATTTATGTCGCGGACTGTTGGTACTCGATGTTGGTGGTTTTTTGGGCGACAAAGCGTGTTCTTCAACAGCATTTTCATCGTCCTCTGATATCGAAGGCAGAGTGAGGGATGGGTGGCCGTTCCCGTCAGACTCCTGTTCTGCCTCGTAACCTTCCCTCAGGTTGTAGGTCAGGTCGTGCTGGATGTCGTGGATGAACTCTTGCTGGTATTCAGGGTATAACCGTAGTACTTCGGCTAAGCCTCCCATGTGTATGCATTTAAGATCGCAGTATGTAAGAGCCTGTAAAAACAAAGAATTTAAAGTTATATTTGAAAGAATTCTTGATCTGATATGGTCGACAGAATAAAAAAAAGATAATAATAAAACAGATGTGGAAACAAGACGTAGTTGCGAAAAAGCCTTGAAGGCATTTAGGTAGCTTCTATAACTTGAATAAAAAATAATATTATATATCGCAATTCGCAAACATAGGTTTCTTTAACGTAGATCTGATTACATCTGAAAAATATAACCGTTGATCCGTTACCTTGGCCGCTGATATTTAATCACAAAGTAATTTGAATGTAATCAGCAAAATGAGGACGTTTCCTCATAGAAATAATCTCGCTGAGGTTATGATTAATCCGATTTATATAAGCAACTCAGTTATGATTTACGATTTTGCGTTTCCTACGAATCTACAATAATCTTCATACCTACCTACCCAATAGACTTCGTATACAAATGAAAACAACATACAAATGGAAACAAATGTAAAAGTAGTGTGGGACGCCCTGTGACAAGATTGGATGACGATATTCGTAAGGTGGCTGGTGCGGGTTGGATGAGAACAGCCGAAAATCGAAAGAGGTGGCGTGCATTAGGGGAGAAATTACCCTAACCCTGAAAAACCTAAAAATATTTAAAAACCTTTTTTTAGTCCTCCGCCCGATTCTCGCTAATTTGTTTTGACTTACAAAAGTCTCCAAATAATTTTTAAGCAAATAGTGCTGATGTTTGGTATGAAAAAGTTAATTAAGGGTCATTTACCCTTGTAGTTTGCCTTCATGTGATTTAAATTACGCAAATTTTTCAATTAGCAAATGAATGTCTGTTTTATATGCATGACTTAAATATATAAAATACATCCAAGCCACCTCAAACGTAGGGCGAAGCATTTTTTAACCAAGTCTTATTTGTTTTTTAAATCAGACGGAAATCCTGAAACACGGCATCAACCTATTTTTAAAAGAAATGTACTGGCGCAAAAACTTTGCATTATATAGAGAAATAACTGAGAATCGAGGTAAGTTTACGACGAAGATCTATCTGTTAATAATAAGTTGCATTTCCTAGTGCACAGAGGAGGAGGTAATTCAATTAATCTGCAAAAACTTTACGTGATTCAGTATTAGAACACATTGGCGAAAAATATATTATTGTGTTAGACTGTTTGAATACACAAGTTTATAAGCCTATAATGAGAGATAATCTCATTTATCCCCTGGATTGACATGATAAGAACGAGACACATTTTTTCCTATTGTGTCTAAAGTCTATTCATCCTAACTTGCCCTATTTGGTAAACAATCATGGCACTACTTTTTATTAAAATAGCACAATGTAAAATCATCTAGTAGCTAAATTCAAAATGTTTCTGTCAGTAATATAGATTTTTTATATAGATTTTGAATTAAAAAAAAATAATGTACCAACTGCTTTAGTTGCCTAGCATGTCGTAAAAGGTGACTAAGGGCGTATTGGATGCTGGGTCTGTGATTGTGTAGGCGATGAGCTACACAATCACAGACCCAGTACCCAATACGCCCTTGTTACTACTCTTCCACGATTTTTCATCTGACCAAACTCAATTTTTAATAATAATAATATTGGGTCCTTACCTATGAAATTGTTCTTTTTCTCTCTCTTAGTATTTTGTCTGTAACTATTAAGATTCAGAGTATTCCTAAAAAATAATTACTTCGTCTAAAACATCAATTTTATAGGTAAGGACCTAATAATATTTTTTTATATCAGAAATTTCTGAATTTTTATATGGCTAAATGTGATATTAAGGAACACAATTCTCCTTGTGATTACCCTACGCCTACCCCTTCAGGGATTACACGCGTGATTTTTTGTATGTATATATGATTTTTAACGTTGTGTTGTGTTGTGTAAATTAGTGTAATGAGTGATTTATTTAAAGAGTAGTGCCAAGATTGTTTGCCAAATAGGACCAGTTAGCATGAGCAGACTTTAAAAACATATCAGATGATGAGTTAATCAACAAATATTAAAATCAATCAAAAGATCTGGCCCTTTTGAGTACATAGGACATTTTGAATTCATAACTATGATAGCTACTTAACGAAACGACTACAGCAGCTGACAATGCTACGAAGAAGAATAGTTTATATAGTTTACGACTCTACCTCACTTTAATTGCTTGGCGGTAGCTCTAAACTAGATTAGAAATATGGTTACTGACTAATCAATTACATATACCCCAATTACTTACGAATGGAACTATTGCGAATATTAAAATTGGAATTCTCCTTAGTTGTCGTGATTAACTGTATATAAATTAAATTCTTGGTGATATAAGCCTACTTAATATTGGTACAAAGGGTGACCTTAAAATTTTTTATATTTGATTCAATATAAATATGTCACAAGATTTTACAATGCGGTATTTGACCGCATCTTGTTTTTGATGGATGGTAAATAAATCAGATGGGTAAATCATATATCTGTGGCCGATTGTAAAATCTTATTACAATTTTTTGTGTTTGTTTAAATTGATATTGAGCCAATATAGAATTTATAATTAAACAAAGTTCCATTAAACTTTGATACATCAATTGAGTGAGTATTCTGCACTAGTGTGCTTTAATCTACGATCGGCCAACGATCCACGGATCACTGTACCTATATGGATGCTGAACCAATAGCAAATATTCAATATCAGAATATTGCAAGAGCGGAGAAACTAATTGTTACAGCTAATTCTACGCCGTTTGTTCTATCTACTTCTGTGACTTGAGAACGGTTTACTTCGGAAATTAGTTTAGTTCTGCGTAAATTTATGGAAATTAACTTTCAATGGTCTTCGGATTATGTATGTATTTTATTTGGTTAGTTTATGAGTATTACAGCTCTTAGAATGTTTAATTGCTGTTTAAATAGCGTAGACTTAGTGCTGGAGTTGAAAATGTGGTGTAAGAATTGCTTCAATACCTACGTAACTTGGATAAAGTTTAAATTGCAAAATTAAATCGAGGCGTCCGTTATGAAGAAAAGGGCGGATAATCGATGCGATTATAAAGTTTGCAAATGTAATCATTTGTAATTCCGAATCTATTTGCCATGACCTACTAAGCCCTCAGGCTCGCTTTAGCGCAAAACGGGATGACACCTGCGTTCTATATTGTGCCTTTTAAATTCTTGATGTTTTTAGTAATGCCCTTGGTTGCGAATTGCCAGAAATGACGGTATTACAGACATTTTTGATCTGTAGTATTTTCCTTTAGTCGCATATTAAGATAACCCTTTCAAATTGTAGGGTTATTCATTTAATATGTACCACTTACCTTAACGTCACTGCTCGATTTTACGACGACATCGGGATTGTTATTCTGGTTTTGACCCGTCCCATTGTAAGCTTGTAAATGCGTATTCATATCGCACCCCACCAAATCTCCTTTGCCTAATATAACAATTACAAGTACAACAGATGAATTGATTTGCATAATTGGATTTTAGCACTTGAATAGGCAGGTTTAAGTGTTTTTGTAATCTGGGAAATAGGTTGTTAGTTCTATGGTGAGCTATATTTGTCTTGAAAAGGTCAGTGTTTTTGTAACAAATTCAATATATTTAAAAACCTAAGAAGAACAATTTGGAATATGTACTCATTGTCTTCAAGTTTATATGTCTGTGTAGAAAAAAAAAATTATAATACTCGAAATATGGGTGTAAACTCCTCTGCTCTTTTGCTAGAGGCTTTTTGATAGAGGCATGTGTAAAAAAACTTACCTAAAATTGCGACGACCATATCGTTTTGCATGACTTCCATTGATCCGTTGCATATGTAGTATATGTAAGCAAGAGCATCCCCTAAAAAATGTTTAATTCTCTTTAAGTTAGATTCTGTTTGAAAATTTCGAAACTTTGAAATAATGAATTAAATGTTGGGACGTATTTTTAAGTATACTTAAAATAATTGAATTATTGTAATACCTTTATGCACAAGATATTCCCCAGGTGCGCAAAAGTTGTTCCGTATGTGTAAAGATAACAATTTGAGACAGCCCTGCGACGCAGATTCGAATATCGGAAGCGATAAAATCTCCCGGTGTAAGTGCAGCGAAACATCCCCCCGGAGTTCTTCAGGAAATTCTTTCAGAGTCTAAAAAGAAAACTTCTAGTTTTACACAGGTACACAGTATCTTCTCTTCAATTTGATATAACATGAATTTATTTTTTCTATAATAAAATTGCAATTGAATATATTGAACAGAATAAGTTTAATGTTAGGTGTATGTATTAGAGTGGCGCCATGTTCCATCTCGGTGAGATAAGCGACGTGCGAGAAAAAGACACCAATCGAATTGCTTTGTTTCAAATGATTCACAAAATGCCGCAATCCTATTGGTGTGTGTTTCCTCAAACACCGCTTAGCCTCCGCACATAGCTAACATAGCTCTGAAAAAAACACCCTATTAGGGCTGTTTATATATATATTATCATACTATGTACCATTTTTTTTATTATAGTAGAATTATGTCGGTAATGGGTCATTAATATGCAGTTACAGTACTACAGATTTCAAAAACAGAATATTAAAAGAAAATAAATCAGAGGATTCTGTTAAAACCATTATTTTTCAAAAACGACATAACAAACTTTACAATTAAGAATTTTGGGTTTGAATCCGGTTGCTGATTACAATTTCACTAAGGAAATTTTCTAATTTAAATCTCAAAAAGGTGTATAAATGTTGCCTTTTCACACGATGAAACCAAATTAAGATATTCTTCTACGACTGCTCAAAACTTTATTAGGTTATTTACTGTTCTGTATTAAATAAAATATAACATAAAATAAAATTCACGTTAATTGTTGTTATATTGTTAAAAACAAGTAATCGCGGTCGAAGTCGCGGGCTACAGCTAGTCTTCAAATATGAAACAAACACGCCATACAAGCCCAAAATTATTGGATAAAAAAGTTTTTATATAAATCCCTGTGAGGTGGCTGAAATTAGCCGAACACAATTGATTTCCTATTGTGTTTACAAACGTCTTAGATGATGATAAACGGTTACATATTTTTTTAAATTTAGGATAAATACTGATTTATTCTGATATGTTAAAAACGTCACTTATTCCGTAATAATTTAGGGCCGGGATTGTCGGAAACCTCAATAGTATCTGATCCGTTACATCACCACAAAGCATTGTCCAGCCCTATTTCCAATTATATTTAGGGTAACAGTAATACATTTTCCCTACAACTCAATACTTACACATTCTAATTCATGAATTACATTATCTACCACGAAAATGGTATAGGAATATTGCTTGCGAATACTTTACTATATAATAGATAATTATAGAAAATTTTATAAAAGCGCCCGTGAAAATAAAAAAATGGAATGTAGTTTTAATTCAGTGGTAAGCCTTCCCCACGAGAAAAAGGCGTGAGCGTGAGTGATCTTATATATGTATGTTAAGATAATATTTTTGTTATTATTTACTTTCATGTAGCGCGTAGCCTACAGTGTGTGTAAAAAACTATAGGGCACCAATAACTATTTTTCCTGCAAAAATCTTCAATCTTTTGGAATGCGTGTATTTGACAACAAAGAAAGTATGAGACTGTGATAAATGGTTATTCAATTATGTATACAATCAGTTCTATCAGAATATGTTCTATACTGGTTATACGAGTATAGAAAGAATTCGTTCTGATGTTACTTATTTAAATAGGTGCATATTGTAACATTGCATTTTTTATTTAAATATTTAAAATTAAAAAAAAAACGATCATTTATACTTATAATAGAAAAACATTACTTATTACTGTATGTTTGTTTTATTCGCCTTTCTGAACATTATTTTCAGAACACTGAAAAGCTTTTTATATTTTCTTGACTTTACTCAAACTAAATAAAACTCGTCAACATCAATAACTTAACGGTCACCTGTCCGTATTGCTGTTTGATGTGGAACAATTGGATAACATTTGTTCAAAGTGTAATGTAGTGTACGTAGTCATTAATTCAAAGTGTAATGTGGTTTGGTACACGATAAAGAATTTATTGAGTATTTGGCTGAAGATTATCTTGGCATTTTATAATATTGCTTCATGTTTTGTAATCAGATTGGATTAGTTTTGGATATTTTTGGATTAGTTTCATTTCTTCTTTGAAACTCAAAGTTTTTTTCTTGCCTTCTTAAAACTAAAGTTTAGTTGTTGATTTCATTGAGGTAAAAGGTAAAATAGTAGTTCAATGGTTGAGTTAGATATAATATTTCCAATGGTGGAAAGGCTTTAATTTTAACTGTTTTTCTAAAATTTTGGGTTGAAATTATTGAATTTATTTAAAAAAAACAAGTCTCTCTAATAACGATGATAGTTGTTATCATCATCATCATCATCATGTGGTACAAAACTGATTACGCTAGTCACATCATCCACAACAAAAACTGAGTATATATGGTAAAATTCGCCTGAATTTCGCCTAAAAACTGTTTTTGTTTTGTACACGGAAGTGAATGTCGCCTGTAATTCGGGAAGCTTTGATTTTAGCTTCCATTCGCAAAATGGAAAAACCTGACGAAGTGATATAGAAATTACTCAGCTACCCGGTTGTTTGATTTTGCAGTTTTTGTTATTTTCCAACTCTTGCTAACGAGGAAAGTTAGGTAGCTATTTTGTTTCCACCTTTACTCGACTGGCCTACGGTAGTTTTTCTTTTGTCGACTTTGTTGTATTGATTTATTAGAATAAGTAAAAACTCTTTTGTACGTCTAGGCGGATAGAAAAATAAATATGTGAACTCACTTGTCATGGAGATATGAAAATGGTTGTTTGATTTCACGTTATAAAATTATTTAAATTATTTTATTAATTAACACAACATGGCGCAGTCGGTAGGATAGTTAAAAGTCTAAATAGTGTAATAAGTTTTCCTGTAAGTAAAATATAAGTGTTGGGAAAAGGAAAAAGATGTCTCAAGCTTCGCGAGTGGCCGAAGCGGATGAAGGGCGAAATACGATGTTAGCACGTTTGCCGGCGGTAAACCTTCCTTCGTCTTTATCCTGGGATGGTAATTTAGCGGACAATTGGATGTTTTTTAAACAGAAATTTGAGATATATCTGCTTGCATCAGGTAACGTTGATCTAAATCCTGCTACTAAAACTGCCTTGCTGTTGAGCGCTATTGGCGATCGCGCTATAAAATTATTCAATACATTTTCTTTTGAAGAAGCTTCGAGTAAAAATGATTATAATTCAATTTTAAAAAGATTTGATGATTACTTCTGTCCGGAAAAAAATGTGACGTATGAGCGGTTTTTGTTTTTTACTCGCAATCAAAAAGAAAATGAAACTTACGAACAGTATGTAATGGAGTTGCGTGATCTTAGCGCTTCTTGTGAGTTTGGTTCTCTGACTGAAAGTTTGATCAAGGATAGACTGGTATGTGGAATCTCAGATATAGCCGTGAAAGATCGCCTTCTTCGTACTAAAAGCTTGACCTTGAGCGTGGCACTTGAAATATGCTGCACTTCTCAACGAACGAAGCAGCAGGTAGAAGCTATAACTTCACATTGTGTAAATAATTTAGCCACTCAGAACTTCTCATCACAAATATATAAAGTTGATCAAAGAAATCAAGATTCTGCATTTCGTACAGTCGACAGGAGTCATTATATGCGAACAAATTCACGGGATAACAAAAACTTTATTTGTAACAATTGTGGCTATTCACATGACAGGTACAGATGTCCGGCGTTTGGAAAAATATGTAACAAATGTGGCAAGAAGAACCATTTTTCTACAAAATGCAGAAGCCTTAGAGAGGTTAAAGTGAATGTTGGCGAATCGACTGAAATAGACTCGTTATTCCTCGGTGCGATTTTAGTGAATTCAATTAATAGTGTTCGTGATTGGTGTATAACGTTAGGAGTTAATGATTGTCTTTTGCAGGTTAAAGTGGATACGGGGGCTCAGGCTAACATTTTATCAGATAATGCTTTGCTTCCTCTTGGTTTGGACAAAAATAATTTGATACCTGTTAAAGCTAAGTTAAGCTGTAATACACGCATGTAGAAAAGTTCCTTTAGCTGTACTTCCACGACTAAAAGAAAAACTTAACGAAATGGAAGAACAAAACGTGATAGTTAAAGTTTCTCATCCAACTGAATGGGTAAATTCATTAGTGATAGTGTATAAGCCTAACGGTGACTTGCGGTTATGCATTGACCCAAGGGATCTCAATAAAGTTATTATGAGGCAGCATTTTAGTTTACCAACTTTTGATGAAATAGTAAGTAAGTTAACCGGTGCTGCTGTTTTTAGTACACTTGACGTTAAAAATGGATTTTGGAATGTAAAATTATCGGAAAGTTGTTCTGATTATTGTTGTTTTAATACTCCGTTTGGTAGGTATAAGTTTTTGAGAATGCCGTTTGGTTTGTGTAGTGCCAGTGAAGTTTTTCAACAAAGAATGCGTGAGATCTTAGAAAATTTAGAAGGCACAGATGTTTTTATTGACGACATTTTGATTTGGGGTAAAGATCAAGCTGAGCATGACAATAGATTAAGGCTAGTTTTAGAAAGATTGCGTCAAGAAAATATTAAATTAAATAGAGATAAATGTAAATTCAATTTAGAAAAAGTTAAGTACCTAGGTCATATCATTAGTAAGGAGGGCTTAAAACTAGACGAGGAGAAAATAAAATCAATAATGGTAATGAAAAGTCCAAAGGATAGGAAAGAAGTAGAAAGATTTCTAGGTGTTGTTAATTATGTTTCAAAATTCGTTCCAAATTTTGCTAATTTAAGTTCGCCTTTGAGGAGTTTGCTAAAGAAAAACACTGAATTTTGTTGGCTGCAAATTCATGAGCAAATTTTTCAGGATTTAAAGAAAAAATTAGCTTCTGGACCTGTTCTTCAGTTTTTTAATGAGTCACTTCCTGTAAAACTCTCTGTAGATGCGTCTAAGGACGGTCTTGGCGCGGTTCTTTTGCAAAATAACCTTCCAGTGGCTTACGCTTCGAAAGCTTTAAACGAATGTCAGCAGAGATATGCTCAAATAGAGAAAGAGCTACTTGCAATCTTATTTGGCTGCGAGAGGTTCAATCAATACATTTATGGAAGAAAGGTTTTAATAGAGACTGATCATGCACCTTTGATAACCATTGTCAAAAAGCCATTGAATTCGTGCACGCCTCGTATACAGCGAATGTTGTTAAGGTTGCAAAAGTATGATTTTGAACTTATATATAAGCGTGGCCAGGAATTATATTTAGCTGATGCTTTATCTAGATCATTTGATGATACTGATTCTAGGGAGATTGACTTAGATAGCGATGAAATTGAAGCCCAAATACAGTTCGTTGTTAATAATATAAATGCATCGCCATCACAGCTTAACAATATTAAAGAGTTTAGTGTTCAGGATGATGAGTTAATCATGCTTAAAAAATATATTGCTGGTGGTTGGCCGTCACATAGAAACTTATTGCCTGAACGTATTAGAAAATATTGGACAGTTAGGAATGACTTGACATTTAAGTCTGATATTATTTTTAAAGGTAACAGTATTGTAGTTCCATGTAGATTAAGAAAAGAAATGCTTCATCGTTTACATTTTCCGCATTTAGGTGTGACAAAAACGTTATTAAGAGCACGGGACTGTATTTATTGGCCAGGGATAAGTAATGATATCCAGAACATAATATCATCTTGTGAGACGTGTAAGATGCATAGTAATAATAACAAACGTGAAACATTAATACCTCATGAAATACCTAATTATACTTGGCAAAAAGTCGCGGGTGATCTGTTTGAGTTGAATGGAAAAACATATATCTTATTAGTGGATTATTTTTCAAAATTTCCTGAACTTTCATTATTAACAAGTACTACTAGTGAGGCTGTTATAAACAATATGATGCGTGTTTTTAGTCGTAATGGTATTCCAGAGGTGTTTATGAGCGATGGTGGTCCGCAATTTTCAAGTGAGAAATTTGCTACGTTTTGCAAGGAGTGGAATGTTGAGCACCGATTTTCTAGTCCTGAGTATCCGCAATCCAATGGATTGGTGGAAAGAACTATTCAAACAATAAAAAATTTACTTAAGAAAGCATTGTTTGAGGGAAAAAATCCCTATTTGGTCATGTTAGAGTTCAGAAACACTCCTATATCTAATGAAATTCCTTCACCTGCTGAGATTTTTTACAGCAGAAAGTTGAGAGGTATTCTGCCATTGTCTGATAGAAGTTTGAGACCGCGTATTTTTAAAAATTTAAAGTCAGTATTTGAAAGAAGACAAGTTGAAAGTAAGGTTTATTATGATAGAAATAAAAGAGATTTAAGGCCATTAATGATAGGTGAAAAAGTTATTTTTAAAGTTGGTAAACAGTGGAGAAGAGGTGAAATACTATGTCAGTTAGATAATAGAACTTATAGAATTTTGTCGGATGGTGTGCAATTTGTGAGGAATCGTATTTTTATTAAACCTTTAGCATTGGTTCCCTATTATATTCAGGATGACATGGAAGTTACTAATAGTGTTCATGATAAAGTACCACTTCCTGTGTCTGATACTCCGCCAGTTGTACAGTCAAGTTGCCGTCCTTCTGTACACAGAAATACCGAAGGGTTTGTGGTGACGTCATCTGGACGAGTTAGTCGTCCTCCTGTTCGTTTTGGTTTGTAGTATGATGTAGGTATATTAATTTTGTTTTTTTTTACAAGAAGGGAGATGTTGTATTGATTTATTAGAATAAGTAAAAACTCTTTTGTACGTCTAGGCGGATAGAAAAATAAATATGTGAACTCACTTGTCATGGAGATATGAAAATGGTTGTTTGATTTCACGTTATAAAATTATTTAAATTATTTTATTAATTAACACAACAGACTTCGGCATTCAGAAAATGACTTAAGGAATTCACAGGGTCAAGCTTGAAGAAATATTTCGTAATATCTAGATTTTCTCTCTGTTGTCAAAGATATATGAGAAAAAATACGCCTGTGTTCTTTCGCCGGGATCAATTGCCGATTTCTTACATATTTATCGTGTAAAAAAGAAGATTTTTTTTTAAATTTATTGTGTGTATTCTACATTTTTTCTAGAAATACAGTGACAAATATACCAAATTAAAATGACAAACGTAATTACAGCTAACGAGATTGTTACTTAGGATATTCAAGGTGATTATAATTCTGATCTTCTGTGCTAGAGGTAAATTAGGAAAATCTTGCCTTTTAATAAGCTAGGATTACATGGTAAGGAAACGAAAGCGGAATTTCGACTGAATAAGCATATAGCTTAATTTGTAAGATATTCATTTATGTAAGTTCTGAAATTTGTAAATCCGGTATAGACGCAATTTGGCTCTGTTGTGTTCTTCCTTAAATAATCGTTATTGACAAAATAAAAACATGTAATGGTTACTATTTTCTTAAGACTGATTCGTTGTTTACATTTTGGTTTTGGGTAAACTAACAAACAATAACATCAAAATTTAATCGAAATCAAACGTCAAAAACGTCCAGAGTTGCACCATGAAATACTATGATTTCCTAGATTTTAAAGCTAAAACTGTCATGAAAAAGCAACATTGTGTTCACTTGAAAATTTAATCACGAATGCTTAGTATAAAGTTGCGATATATTGGCCATTAAATAGTTAGTACACCCAATTGAGGGCATGAATAATAGCCAAATGAACCGGATTCATGAAGTTATTCAAAATATCCGGTTGTTGCGGGAACCAGTAATTTATGAACTAAAACATAAGCTCCAAGCTGAGCTGTTTCAGTACTGTGGTACAATGTGGTCGTAAGTATTACAGGATACAAAGTAAATATGGCAAAATAATATTGGTTTTATTAAACTCTCAGTAGGTCAAGGAATCGAATGGTAAAGATTCCCCTTTTCGTTACTTTAGTACGTTTCGTAATGAGAGATGAAATACATTTTTGACTGTTACTATTGCAGAATTTTATTAAGTTAACAAAATAAGTTGATTCAGCTGATTCCAGCTTTGAAGGCTACTCGTACAAGGTTTTAAATTAAAATAAAGTTATTATTAAAAAATGTCCTACTTATGAAGGTCGGTCTGTTAAGTTGGTCGGCTTGGATCGTTCTATAAACCTAAATTTCTTCCTTTTGAAACCTTAAACTTAGAAAGAAACTTTGAAAAAGTAGATCTGATTACATTTGTCTATCAGTAGGTACCGGTTATTTTTGTAAACATTTTTTCATAGACCACATAAGATTTATATAAAGTGTCATTAGTTTGTTACACTTATGAAAATAATTATTATAAAGTACCTAACTACAAGAAATGTTACACTTATGAAAATAATTATTATAAAGTACCTAACTACAAGAAAATGTGATATTACGCCCAATTTTTAGTGCTCTTGCGTTATTTCCAACTGACCTCATGAATATCAATGCCATGGTTGAGCGACCACATAGTCTGGAAGTAGTCTTGCATGCGTTGCTTCAGTTCCTTCGGCACTTGGTTGATCGAGAGGAAGTCCTTCAAGTCCCTCCATTTGCACTGATACATCGACCGTCGGGAGTACATCCTTTGGATGATGGCCGTCACGTTACCAAACACTACGGCGTGCATTAGTGCTGGAAAAGAAACATTTTAAGTAGGCATATGGTAGGCACTTGGTAATGCATTTAATAATCTACATCCAACTTTAATAAAACATTTATTTCATTAATTTCGGTAGAAAAAGGTATGCTCTGATGGTTAAGTAATGAAAAGGATGAATGAAATGAGTGGAGGTTTTGGGGCGAGGAAGACCTTTTGACAATGCGTACCTACCAACATTCTTCGTACGTCCTACAGACTTTTCTCGATAAAATCAAGACTTTTGGTAAGGGCCGAAATCGCTAATCATGTATGAGGACTGTGATGAGAGCGGTTGAAGTAAAAAAAATATTTAAGGATCTTAGCAAATGGAAAGAAATAATTTCTGGTCTACCCCTATGGGAGAAAGGTATGTAAATTTAAGTTGAAGAATTTTTATTTGTCTGTATGTTTGTACACGCTTCCAATAGCTACAGGATTTGAAGTTTATTCAATTTCACTCATAAAGTCGTCTTTATCAGTGGGATCCAGTTGCAGATTCTAGGGAGCGTAAGCCGATCGCCATAAATTCGAAAGTTATTCGATCGCTATCAATTTGATTTAAATTCCATGGTTTTAAAATGATATTAATGCCTTGTTCTTAGGCCTTGCACTACTTAATGGCATTAAAGAGCAGAGAATTCATTGAGTTTACACCCACGTTTCGCCAGATATGTTAAGGTTGCCATGCACCGGGCACAGTGTGAGGCAAGCGATATTCACAACAAACTGTATTTAAGTTTTATTCAAAGTCAGTGGTACAGTCAACTCCAAATATATGTAATAACTTTTGACAGTAAATGACTCTTATTAGAAGGAAATAAAGATTGTCACTTCTAAAACATCTAATCTACCGAAGAATAATGCGTTAAATTGTAAGCAACATGTTACAGTTCACAATCTTTCGAAAGTTTAAAATCTCGCAAGATAGATTATAATCTGACTTTTAGAGATGAAACATTGCCTTTGTTTTGTTTACCTTTTTGGCAACTTGGATTGAGACGTACTATAGTTGAGCTGCAAAAGTATTATGTAGGTAGCAATATGTATGTTACAATCTAGGAAACAGGTCAATTAAAGATCAAGGACCAAATCGTAGGAAATGTATTCTGATAGATATTAGGTTTTTTTTTGACCCATAAAAACAAAATTTGTGAGTGAGTGGCAGCAGAGAAACCTTTGAGTTGCTGCACAATTAGTTATTTTGCTGACTAATTACAAATATTTGGTACCCATAAGTTGCTGACCAATTAGTTATTTTAGCTGACCAATTGTATTTTTTGCTGCTCAAAATTCGAATATTTTGCTGACCGTTTAAATAACACCCTTTTTAATTTAGGCCAACGACAGAGGCCGAGTTGAGACGGACGGGGCACTCGTTCGAAACGCGGCGGGTTCGATCCCACCGTCTGTACCACTGAGTTTGAATAAAACTTATGTACAAGTTCATTGTGAATATCGGTTGCCTCACATTGTTCCCGGTGCATGGCAACAGGCTCGCCACATGTTACATGGGGACCTAACATGTCTGGCGAAATGTGGGTGTATTAACACCTCTGCCTACCCCTTGAAAAGAGGCGTGCTGATGTGTTATGTTATGTTGCGACAGAATTATATAATTATTTTATAAAAACTTGTTTTATCGTTTACATTTATGCTAATTGATAGAACCATGGATTAAAAAGAAAATGAGGTGCGTTGCTATCTTTATGTAACGCATACGAGGGTATTTCGGCCTAACACTTTCTTAAAACCTTCCCAAATGCGCCTGAATGCAACCTCCAACTTTCACATTTATTTTATTTCATGTCTGCCTAAGTAATAAGCCTTCTTTCATTCATCCTCTCAACGTGTCAAATATGATAATGTTAAACAAGTAATATCAGAAGAATAATTGTATTCTTGAAATGTATCTTAAAAATTCAAAATTCAAAAGTTTGATTAAATTTAAAGTTATATAAAACTTACCTCCAACCAACATAGTCAGTATACTAAATATCTTCTCAGGCAGAGTGTTGGCGGAGACATTGCCGAAGCCTACGCTGGTTAGCGACGAGCAGGTAAAGTAGAGGGCGGTGACGTAGCTCTCACTGTGCGAGATATTCGGGATCGGCACTTTGAGGCGCTCTGCCAAGTTGTTTATCCAACCTGAAAGTAATACTTGGGATAACAATACGATATAAGATTTTAAACTTTCGCGTTGCATTGTATCTAAAAGTTAAAACAACGGGACTACACGCCATGTACACCGACGCGACGTCGGCTCGTGACCACGGTTGGTGTTACCCAGCCGAAGCGTCGAGCAGTAAGTAGTATCTATATACTACATAATATACGTCACGTGTAATCCCGTTGTTTTAACTTTTAACTAAACGACAGTTTTAAAAATCAGACTACTCTACAATAGTTCTAGTATCCCTCTTTTACTTCATTGGGGTGGATTCTAAAACTATTTTAGAAACTATTGATTTTCTTGCTCGTTCCTCCTGGCAACATAAGACCGGTCGGCATTTTTTTGCGCGTTTACAAGTGTTATGTAAAATCAGAGTGGGCTTTTTAGGAAAAAAAGTTTTCGATGTTCCGATTTTCGGAATTTAAATTTTTAGGTGAATTTTGGCGCATTTTATATTTCCTATTTAATACCGTAAATCGATACTAGATGGCGTTCAAACTTCTAGATAGTGATTGCAGGTAAAGTAAAATAAACTGTATCTGTATTCCGTTAAGGATATTTATCGATGATATTAATTTTTATAAATCAACTTTGGTATGCATTTTTATCTAGCCGATTAACCTGTCGGCACGTCGAATCAAGATCACTCTGGTAAAATACTATTGTTTGTTGCGAGGAGGTAAAAATCATACTGAAAAATAATTTTTTTTTACTTAGAATAAAATTTTGCATTGAAGTTCGCTATTAACGTACATTAACTCAACCAAGAGACGCCTAATGCTACCTCCAGATTTCCAAACCAATTGGCATCTAGCGTCTTTCCGTGAACTTTGACAGATTATTAATCCATGTTGTGGGGGTTTTACTGACATTGTGTCTCTCAGTGCGTGGGTGCTCGTGAACCTTTCCGCTCTAACCGTTATTAGTTCAGCAGTGTGCCTTGCCTGCCGCTACTCGCATTTGTTTGTCTCGCATCTGCGGCTTTCCTTATATCTGATTTGATCTTGCAGAGAAACTTGAAGCATAGTTCTCCATTGCCCTCTGAGCGACCTATAGTCTTCCCAGATAAATAACTTTAGGAAATTGTTTAGGGCAAGGGTCTATAAAGTAGTGCAATCTGGTCCGATGTTAGGGACTAGTTTCAGGCCGCTAAATGGGGAATAGTGAAGGTTCCGTCAGGACGCTTTTGTTGTTTAGACCTAAATGTGTCATAAATCAGCAATGCTAACAGCTAAAAGAGGCAGTGATATTACTATATAACTTGATATTTTATGTCATATAGTTGGCAATGTATAATTGTGGTCCCTACACTTGCAAGCAGTTGTAATTCAAGAGTATCCCATGTATTCTAGGCAGTTTTTGCCACTTACCATCAGGTGGGCAGTCCGCCTGTATGCAAACTGTGTTGAATAAAAAAAGTGCTATTACAACCTTATAATTAAAGCCATTTTGGGAACCGCTGTTTAGAAAATTACAGTCGTGTCCAAGACTGTGCTGACGTGTTATGAAATATCCATAAGATGAAATTAAAGTAACATTAGGTGAGAACCAATGTTGTAAGGCCAAACACGCTTAACATAGATGCATCTCGTCATAAAGGAGATATAAATTAAGTAAGAAGTTAATTAAGTGAAGTTTTTACTTAAGAAGTTTAATTAAGGAAACTGAACTCAAATAAACTGAAAAAAACCGGATCAAGAAGCTTTACATAGATTTGAATCTTTTCCACACTTATTTTTTACTTTTTCATATTTAGTCTAATAAAAATATTTTTATAACAATAAAAGTTTTTTGATACCAGATCATTCCTTATGCTATATTAATACTTTTTTCATTCTAAAAAAGCTTTATATATTTACTAACGAAAATATTTTTCCAACATTCGGAACCGAATTCTTTTAGTTGTTATTAATTCATGAAGTGATTCGCTACACACAAATAAGAGAAAAAATTGAGAGTAAGCCGAACAAGATCATGTTCTGGGAAATATTTTTACGTAATAGTATTCAGATGTTAACAAACCTAATGATATAAAGAAAATCATTCTGTAATTTGGTTTTGACGAAGGATGAAAAGAAACATAATTATAAAGACTGTGAATATACCACATTTTAAATTGCATAAACATTGCATAAAAATTAAAGATTTAATCTTAGTTTATTACGGCCCCGTAAAGGAGATAAAACTGGGATTATAATTGCTCAGCTACAGTCGTATATAAAAAAAAATCGTACCGCCAATATTAGCTGATTTATTTCGAGTGTCGAGTAATTATCTGATAATTTTTATTTCAGTAAAAAAAGTAAGTAAAGATATTGTGCAGAAACTAAATAATATATTGCCTGAGCCAATTGTTGTTGGGAGTCAAAAATTGCGAGCTGTAAATCATTAATTATGAACGTCAAAAAGCCTAAAGGATTATTTATGGCTGCTATCTTTGTGGGCTTCATTAATCAACTTTGGCTTTCTCGAGGGCCTGTTTTGCGAATAAATTATTGATTCACCAAAAGTTTGCTTAGCTTCAAAGGTTTAGAAGAAGAATGTAACAGTGATTTGATTGGTCACACTATTAAACTCCTCAATCAAACATTTCTCATGAATTTCCCATTTCAGATTGACAGGGGACGGGTGAACAGTATTTCTATCTTAATTCTGAATTCTCTAATTAACCCTGATGTAAATAAATAAAAAATTATCTTATGAAGAACATTTTTTTTTTCATACAAAGTAATGAAAATTATCGATATTGTTGATAAATTGAACAATTACTGAGCTACGGGCACTTTGAAAACGTATTTAAGCCTATTGAGAGATGATGAAACTGTAGGTCTATCTATAGAAAATTACTGAACACATTGCTCTGCGAATTGTGGTTCCCTTCATAACACCATTAACCACAAACCAGTTTATTAACGAAACATTGAAATGAGTTCAGATTGGACATTTAAGCAATTACAGCTTTCATAACATGCAAAATAATTTCAAGTTACTGAATCTCTTTTATACAAATGACGGAATAATTAAATGGAAATTTTAACTAAGTACCTAAACCCTTAAATAAATTATAATTTACGAATATCTCTCATAAGAAACAGAGAATTTGAAATGACAGAAATAAAAATATAATGGTCTCGTTCTGGTATAGGTTATATGCTGATGCTGCTGTGTTATGCACATGCACATAACAGACACCTTACAGATGATACTCACATTACTAATTTGTTTATAATCTATTAATATTACGTACCCAAGTCCCAACTTTCGTTTCTATGGTAGGCTATCTCTTTCTCGGCGATAATAAACCATATGCAAGCGAGCCAATGCGCTACGAGTGTGAAGGACAGCATGAGGAGTGTGAGGATCAAAGCAGAGTACTGGGAGTACCGGTCCATCTTCTGCAGGAGCCTGGCCAGCCGGAGTAGCCTGGTTAACTTTACTAAATGCACGTTGCCGTGGGTTGATTCCTAGTAAAAAAAACATTATTAGTAGCCTTTTGACTTTTAGCCTAGCCTATTACCTATACCATAGTTATTTCATTTGCAACCAAAGAATCCATAAGGTTGCCAAGAATTTTTTTAACTAACTAACTAGATAGCGTTTTCGTATCGTTCGACATTCGGAGATCTTAGCTAATCACGGAGATTTATTGAAGTAAGGAAACAACTAAATCAAAAAACGAACGGTTTTGCAATAATAACTTTTTTTAGTAGCCCTATAATTTCTATAAGAGCAAATATATACTAAAAGTCGAAACATTATAATAATGATAAAAACATATACATATACATAGTCTAAATAAATAAATCACGCTATTACAGTCTAAGCGTAATCCGATAACGCCCTACTTTAAGTAGCTTTCACAGAAAAACTTACAAAAATAATATACATAATAAAAGAAACTTTTCAGTTCAGGGAAATACCTACAAGAATTCAAATATTTTCATTCGCTCAGAAAATTTGTGAAGGAATGGCTGAGCTACCAACAAATAGCCACTGAAATTAAATTATACGCCACAAATATATCACATTTTTATAATTATTTCGCATATTAATAACGTATTACTTGAAGTGTGGTAATTAGATTCTACAGACACGTCAATTACTTACATTAATTTGATTGTTAAATGTAATTACCGCTAATAGTTAAATGACTAATTGAAATTTAAGCTGGGAATAGGGTTGAACTATTTGGATATTACTAGTACATTGTATATTTATAGTGCTTGTATTAATATCATTAAATATATTTTTCATTTCCTTTTGGCTCGGGCTAAATGCTCTTCGTAATTTTCACAAATACATAATTATTCCGGTTTTTATCTAGGGTTTAACGTTTAAAATGCAATTTTTATACAAAGTAGTAAATAGTCGTCAACGTATAAGAAAATATAAAGTATCTTTAACTTATTTGAATCAGATATTTTCAGCCCATAAAATCAATGAAATCTACCTGTAACACGTTTAGTCTAAGTAATAATTAAATAATAACACCGCCGTATAAGTTCCTGTTGTTTACTTACCGCCCCACTGTATACATCCGACGCGTAAAGTAGGTCAAAGGGGAGGGCTGCCAGAAGATCTACCACAAACCATGTCCTGATATAATTAAGAGCTATCGGTTTAGAATCTGACACAACCTCGCCTTTCTTGCTTACGAACGTAGTTCGGAAATTAAGAACAATATCTGTAAAGAAAGTTACAAATTGTTGAATTCAGTATCCCTTTTTTCAATCATTTCGCACTTCAAAGACTTTTACTATTGACGTACCAACTATAAATAGTGCTTCAACTACCACATCGCTCGTCACACTGATCCTAGGATGGCCCTCGTCAACAAAACTGGCATTGTAAGGTACCACGACCGCCACATAAAACGTTGCTATAAGAATAAGCCAGTCCCAAAACGTTTTAAAGACACCATAGTGGGATATTATAAACCTGGACTTCTTTATAGCCGATGTCTTGTATTCAGGTAGAGGAGGGTCTGACGAGTGAAGAAGGTTCTGCAAAGTAAAGAGTAAATTTATGAGTTACGACCAAATTAATTCTCAATTATGTTAAGAGATATAGAACAAAGCTTTTTGAGTCTTAATTGAGCGTATCAAAGTTTACCTTACTAACATTGTTGAGTTTGAGTTTAGTCTTCATCTTATCTGGCTTATAATGTCCTGAAAGCTGGTATAGTACGGCCCTAGAGCGCCGCCTGCCCATGTTCGCGGGCGAGGGCGCTTCGGGGTCAAGATTTCCATTCGGGTCTGGAAGTAGGCAACTAGATTCAGCGCGGAACCGGGCGCCCAAGAGTGCCGCTGCGGGTACAAATGGGGATAACGCTAGAGTGACCACTCCTGCCGACGGCCGCACCGCGGCTCCTGTACGCATAAACCACCCTGTTACTATCTCACTCACGCAATATAACAACTAACAATACTCTACCATACTGAGAAAACGGGCGAAACCTCCATTGTGTGGGTGAAAGAAAAAGTTTTCTTTGCAGAATATTCAATTGAAATTATACTCCTTTTCATTCGATGAATTCGATTACAGCTGTCAAATTCATATAAATTTCGAGACAGTGTCTTTCTAACTTACGTGAAACGTATACATCTGTCCATTTTTCACCGAACTCATCTTAAGTTTTAAGAAATGTAACTATAGAGAAGTATCTATAGAAATTTAATATTCTGGAATGTTTCAAAGGAAGTATCGCCTATGTCAGGACGTGACACCAAAATGGAGTATAGAACAAGAAAAACATTTATGGCAGGAGCTGATTTTTAAAATAAAAACTTACTTAATTTACAGCATCCTGGTGTCAGTGCTTAAGAAATGTCGCCAGTTAAGCTTGAATAAAGCGACAGCGTCGGCTTACAATTAAAATTTTGCTTATATTAATATAAAAGAATAAGTAAAAAATGTGATATTGTGACAATCGCAATTAAGTACTTACACATTAAAAGAAAAATACTAACTTAAACATTAATTAAACATCTTAAAAAATACAATGTCGTTAATTATGATTTAAAAAAGGAACTAATAGTTGAGAAAATTTGGAATACATTATGAAACAAGAATTAAAAGAATCGTTGTTGAAAATCAGCCAAAACATTCAAATGAAAAAAATGTGTTAAAATAATATCTAAGTAATTTGAATAACTGCATGCCAATTGGTGTCCAAACACATGCTTTAAGGGAAAGAGTGCTTAAAGATAAAAAAATATCACAGCATTCATCTCCACCACCGTCAATTAGAATGATAAATATCAGTCCATCAATTTCCCTTTATACACAATATGAAACACACGCACCAAATTGCCGCGTTCTGAAATCTGCTATAGGTCCGTTTAATAATGTTATAGGCACATGTATAACGTTATATTTATTTTACCTGTATATAACGTTATCCATGTTAATATATTTGCTTGCATAAATAAAAATAGTAAACTCGGCAGTTTGGTGATAAGTTTAAAAAAAATGTGTCATTTCAACTGATCACTATATTTAAATATTATTATTCGTCGACACGAAAGTAAATCGTACGTTTACATAACGAAACAAAAGATGAACAAACAACATTTCCAAAATAGAATAGAGTAATTAATTTAGTAGCGATAGCAGCCAACTCAACTGTGAATTTGCGAAAACTGGCGACATGTAGGGTTAGAGCATTGCTATCAAAGATTAAGCTCAGAAAGACAGGGTGGTTTTAACTTTTACTAAAAAATAAGGAGAATGGGCACTTTTGGACAAAAACTTAAAGTTAGCGGCCACTTCGAATTATATTTTTTTTTATTATAAGCAAAATTTTACGACGTGGTTAGTTTAGAAGAAATTGTCTGGTCAATTTTTTTGCCGACGCGATACAAAGGTAATTCCCAATATGAAAATGGTGAGAAAGTAAGTACGGATTAAGTGTAAATAGTAGTCAAAAGAATGAAGAATAGAAAAGCAAATGGTTCAGATGGTGTACCAGTGGATGCATGGAAAGTTTTAAAAGCGGACGGATGAAAGTGGTATATTGTTCAATAAACTGGTGCAAGAGGTGACGATCCCTGAAGAATGGTGCAATAGTTCCTACACTTGTGTCAGTCTTCAAGAACAAGGGTAAGGTTCAAGAACAAGGGAACAAGGACAGCAATATTTATAGTGGAATAAAGCTTATGTCACACAGTATGAAAATATGGAAAAGGGTGATTGAGCGACGAATAAGAAAAGAGTGTGAGATTAGCCTGAACCGATTTGAATGTGAAAAGAGTGCTTTGGAAGTATGTCAAACTTGTATAATAGAGTGAGCACACCAATCAGGGCCGAAACTGGAGTAACCAAATTTTAAGCCCATATTTGTTTCCTCTTGTTAAGGATGCTCTTACAGCAGACATACAAGAGGAGGCACCCTTGTGTGTGTTGTTCGGTGAAAATATCTATAAAACAATGGTGATATTGACCGTGCTATAGGGAATAGAAAAATGCGGGATGGATGACATGGCGACAGGTCTCGAGCAGTGTGCGATACAAGATTGCTTAAGGGGAAAATGTCAAGGCCGTCATGAGGCCTGTCCTAATGTATGGGTCTAAATGTTGGGCAACGAAAGTGATGGTGAAAAGAAAACTGTACTCAGCAGAGATGCGAATGTTGGGATGGATGTGTGAAATCACTAGAATGAACAAGATCAAGAATGAGTATATTAGAGGAAGTTTGAAAGTAACCCCAATGACAAGGTTAGCATGGTTCGGGCATATGATGATGAATGCCATAACAAGAAGAATAATAAATATGAGTGTAGATGGGCCTAGAATGAGAGGAAGATCAAAGAAGCGATGGATTGAATTCCGATATGAGAAGAAAGGAAGTCGATGGATGCTGACGAATAAGAGAGGTCAATGGAAGAAGATATGTTCTCTCAACCCTACATAAAATGGAAAAAAGGGCAGGAAAAAGAAGAAATTTATAAAAAAGTAGATAACTCTTTAATGTGTACACCAAATAGGAGTTTAAGATGTTTAGTTTCCCGTATACCATTAGTTGCCAAAAATCTATCCTTATTAAAAACAATATCGAATGGTGTAATAATACAGATTGTTATAATATTGTTGTTATTTTTTTCAAAATCATTGAGTCCGATTCTTGGCTAGGATTATAGATTTTTCAAAAATCCAATGATACAGTTTTATTTTTCATCTAAATCGGTTTCGCGATTCCTTTGAGCATTTTTCGATATGCCTTATAAATAAAAATTAATTCTGTATATGCTTACACGAGTTACCTCGAATTGCATATACACGAAAAAAAAACTAGATAACACTCTGTTCTTTTTAACTTTTTTATATTCTTAGTGAAACTCAAAATATTTAAAACATCATAGCTCTAAAACTATCCATGACAGAGAAGTGTGATTTTAATCCATTTAATCATAAATCACTACCATTTAATAGACGTCACTTCCTGAAGTGGCTGCCACTTTTTTCTTGGTCCAAGTTTCATACATTTTTGCCCAATTTCCTTTGTTTAGTCTTCAATGAAATGTGTATTAGTAATATAGTAAAGCTAGCATATTAGGGTACCAGTGTACGGAATAGTATTTTTTTATAACAATATTCAAAATTGAGTTCATTATCTGATAAATGAATATAATTTCTTTCTAATAAAACTTTCTTGCAAGAGAACTAACCATGAATGTAAAACTAGAATGTTTCATACATTTGTTCGTAAGTTCTGTTGTCAGTGAATGTTTCGTTTTCGTTGTGTGTATGAACATTCAATAGTTAGTCAGCATTTACTGTTGTGGTGTTTATTAGTAAAGTATCCGAGACATGTCTAAGTTTCTAAATAGTTCGTTCTACCGCAACTATAGCCTACCTACGGACTAATTAGATCAATTCTACTGTCACAGTACAAACAGTCGTAAAGGAACTTTACCGTGCGGTGATGCTCGATACTCACTACTTCCAATTGGGAGCTACGGGAGCTCAATCTAACGCTATCAACCTTACACAGGTACCTATAGCGCTAAAATAACGTGCTTAGTAAGTTATCATCACAAATGCACAACTTCAAGTTATTTCGTCAAAGCAAGGTTATGGAGATGTACTCAAATTCATTTCTGTAGCTTGCATTTTTCTTACAAACGTTCAAGGGTCGATCAAGGAGGCACTTACCGCTGTCAAAGTCCTCGTTAGTGTTCATGGCGGCCATCTTGGTGTTGGTGATGTCCTTGAACGAGGCGAGAAACAAAACCACTTCTCGCTTCTCATTCTTAATTGGGACGATGTCGAGCAAGCACCAAAACGGAGTACCTGACCAATAAAATTTATGTAAATATTTTTGCCGGCTGAACGGAAAATGTGACTGAGCTTAAAAGATATTTGATTACGGATTTCTAAGGCAATCTCGATTCGAGATAAGGGTTCATTATAAAAATGTATTGAGCGTATCCTTTTATAAACTTGATAACATCTTGTGTTGCAAAATTTTTCTTTAGTTTTCCAGTTTTAAAAAGGTGCTATTGTCGAAAATAGTACCGTCGACGATTCCTACAATAAAATGATTTTCATAAATCAATTTGTAAACTTGCAAAGTTCCCAAGAGTGCGCTCGTCGCCGGCAGTAAACGTTAGTGACGACAAACAGCTGTGTGCTTGTAAAAGTTTAATTTTGTCCAATGGAATCGTAAACCTCTTATTGGTTTTGTTTACGATGTACAGAGCACAGTTATGTAAAGCGGATGAAGTAATTGCCCGACTTTCCTATTTTTATTTTGGAGTTTGGGTACAGCAAGGCCGATTGCAAGGGCTAGTGGAATCACCACTTTGAAAATCCTTTGTCTTAATTTCGAAAAAGAAATTACGTTATTCTTAACGTGAAAACGATGCTGATTATTAAAAAATATCTGTGTTGGGTTAACAGGGTAACAATGCCACAAAGAAACCCAAACCAGACCGGACCTATTAAAAATACTGACCGAATCATAAAGTTGACGACAAACAAATGAGCCATAATTATCTTTTAGTGGCAGAATTCAGTTTTGCTTGCTTTTTACTACGTAAATACCTACATATTTTTACCATTCCTTTTATACAAGATACGTTCCAGCTTAAGTTTCTATATGTACTCGAGCGCGATGTCGCCCTTGTGGCGGTGCTATTCATGATGCCCCTTCTGCATGACGTGCGCACGCGCCCAGACCGTCAGCTCACGGAAACCATCCAAGCAGTTTAACACCTCTACCTACTCCTTCAGTGATAGATGCGTGACTATAATATGTTATGTTATGCTTACAGATATATTTACCATTGATTTTATATAAAATGAGTTCCAACTTGAGTTCATGTTTAGACTTGAGCGCGATGTCGATCTCGTGGCGATGCTCTTCCCTGGTGTCGGAACCGTGGAGGAACTCGCACGCGCACCCCTTCCGCGTAATGTGCGCGCGCATCCAGCCCGTCCTCTCGCCGATCCCGTCCGAGCGGCTTAACACCTCTGCCTACCCTTTGGGGTTTAGACACGCGATGATATGCTATGTTTACAAATATGCTTACCGTTCTTTTTATAAAAAATGAGTTCCAACTTGAGTTCATGTTTAGATTCGAGCGCGATGTCGATCTCATGGCGATGTTCTTCCCTGGTGTCGGGCCCGTGGAGGAACTTGCACGCGCAACCCTTCTGCATGATGTGCGCGCGCGCCCAGCTCGTCAGCTCGCAGAACCCGTCTGAGCAGTACACGATGGGGTACGCCGGCACTTGCGCGTTGCCCAGCACAAAGTTGCTGTCTGTTGGGGCAAAAAAGATCTTTTAATTTTATATTACAGGTAAACGAGCAGACGGATCACCTGATAGTTAGCAATACCGCCGCCATTGTCATAAGTTGCCGGATCTTGAAGTGGAAATACGCTGTACAATTACAAAATAAAGAAAACTTTTTGGTTTTCTGGTAGGTGGTTTAAATGATTATCATTTATCATCACCTTAACCATGAGAAATATCAAAATTTCTCTCATTTGTAAAAACTTTCGTAAGGAGGTTAGGGTAACAAAGTTATCAGCTTGATTAATGACGCTCTCACGTGTATAGGCATGAAATAACATTGGAATCACTTTTGTTATTTATGTAATTAGCATTTACTAGTTAATAAGCTACGTCACGTATAAAGGTAAATCGCTTTTCACTGTCCCTATCCCAGTCCCTATGTATGTTTAGATCTTTAAAACTACGCAATGAAATTCGATGGACAGAAGAGGAAGGTTAATAGGTTAACTAGTTGTTGCCCTAGACTTCGTCCGCGGTTACTATTGTTTTGTAACTATCCCACGGGAACCATTACATTTTCCGGAATAAAAAGTATCTTAGATATAGACCAGGGATATAAGGTATCACCATGCAACATTTCATTGAAATCGGTCCAGTAATTTCAGGGATTAGCCTGTACAAACAGACAGAGACACAATTTTTTTTTAATTTATTTTACCTCTTTTTCATACCCTTGACTTGGTTTTAAGCATTTTTTTCCTATATTCAAACTCTACAGTTTTATTATATGTACAGATTGATTCTTATTCTAATTAATGAAGACATTAAAGTGTTTTGTTAAATAATGTCTTCCATCTTTTTGCATGCCCAACTGGGTGAATGTTTTCAGCAACTAAATACCAATAAGATCTTATAAGCATACCACATTCTTGCAAATAAAGAATTATTATTATTATTAAGGTCGCGGGAAGCCGCTGGATGTGGGCAGCGCAAGGCCGATTGCTATGGAAATCTTTGGGAGGGGCCTATGTCCAGCAGTAGACGTCATACGGCTGATGACGATAATGACGACCCGTGCGAAGCCGCGAAGGTTACTAGTCTCCTAATATCTTCATTTACCCACTGAAGTCTTCGAACAATTTAATGAATCATCATCATTTTTAAATAAATATGTGATGATATGTTTTGGAGTGAACAATACTACAATATGGAGCAACATGATGTGTCAAAGCGTGACGCTTTTGCGGGACCCAACGTTTTACTCTCCTGTGGCGTATCTTATCTTGGAAACGAGATTAATTCGTATTCAAAGTCAAAGACACTATTCAGAACAAATTTATTCTAAAGCTTGTTTGTACTGAGAGAATATAGAGTGTTTCTTTGGCGTTTTGTCACTAGAACAACGAAATGAAAAAGATATTATTTTTATGTTAAAGAGTTTGTTGTATAGAAATCTGTATGAAGTATATATTTAACAGTAGGTATATACAGATATTCCAAAATATTTGTATTTTTGCTTTAAAAGTAAAAATACAAATATTTAATATCGACTAACTTTGCGGTTCTGTGTCATAATTTCTTTGACAAAACCCGTAGTAAATTCCAATGAAAAAAATAGGCATTTGTCTCTACAGATATTTTTCTTACGCTTTTTAACATATTAAGAAGTAAAAGAATTTCTTTCAATGATTGTTTGAGATAAAAATTACCAAATTCCTAAATCAAAATGTTTTCGAAAAATTATTCATAGGCCAGAAAAAAAAAGTACATGATTGAGATCACAAAATAATTTTAGCGCAGTTGAGTCAAGTCGGTAATTATTATTATTCTCTATAAAGCAAAAAATACAACATATTATTATATCTCTTGAAACAACCGAATGAAGAATTTACAAACCTTACTGAATATACATATTCTGCGAGGCTTCAAATTGATCCTTCCCAAGCTTTGTATAATTGATGAAGGTTATCGCGTAAGTAATTGGCCCTATTACCATTGGTGATGTACTTCGATCTTAATATTAAACCAATTGCATGTACCTTGTGAAACGAGGCTTGTAAAACGTTTTCCATTATCATAATAAGGGTTACTTCAATCAGACCCGTTTACGCTTGACATGCTTACCACAGTACAGTAACGAGCGATTTTAGTACCTTGTCATTTAAAGGTTTTAGTAAAATATTTGCTAATATGGCTCTTGACTATGACTAAGTCAAAATGACAAAGTACGCATGTTTATGCTCGTGGCTGTCGCGGCTGGACACGTAACTTCACCATATTTACAATATGAAGACGTGTCAAGACGTCCAAATGATACTGTTGATGTGTTAACCACAGTACAAAGCTATAAAGTTACTGTAGCCGTCACTGAACTCAGCAGAGATGAATGAATAATAATCCAAATATTTGATCTTACACCATAATATATGCGCCGAATATTTAAAACATACTGGAGTACATAATAAGTGCGAACATGAAGTCTCTCCAATTTATGCAAATACATAAATGCCGTAGTTGTCAGTTACTGCGTTCATAACATGTTGCACCTATCAAACACTCTGAAGAACCTTACTATATACGCAGTATAATTGTAATTGCTGCATTAATATTTATTACAAAGCATTTACTTTTACTGTGAAAACATATAATTATGTTCTTAAGTGCTTTTACTGTGTATATACTCGTACTAGGTAAATAAACTTTAATCTGCTCTTTATTGCATTTTTGAAAATTGCTCTTTTCCCTTATAAGCGAGATAGAAAGAATCGGTATTTGATTCTTATCGATCGTAATGTCAGCATCTCAAAAATATAAACCAATCATATAAGCAGTAAGTGGTACTTACTACGTTCATGAATTGTTCGGCTGAATAGTAATCGCGGCCAACATTAAGTTTTGGTCACCCATCCTAAGCAAAGGAAGCTTTGTTTTCAATATCGAAAGCCAAAGCGAACAAAACACAACGCCAACGAGCTCATCAACTTCATCCTTAACTTATAATACAAGCCATACAACGTGTATAGACGTCAAAATGTTTCCCTTGATGTGCTTACCACAGTACAAAAACTAACACTCTGCTGTAGAGGTTCGGGTAAACTTGTTCTCAGTCGCTGTGCTATGTATGGCGTACTATAACGGTTTAATATGAAAACTTTCGTCTGAGCCCTATAAGCTAGTTCTATACTTTGATGAGTGACAAGAATTCGTCCTCATATTATTCGTAAATCGTAAATCGTATCTTATGAACATTGTCAATTGATATTTAATTGGGAATCTTTGGTAAAAAGTAAGGCAAGACATACAGCGTTTTTAAAAAACTAATAAAATTTACAAAAAATTTTCAGAACATTCGTAACGTTAGAAACTCCGTGGCACGGTAATTTTTGTAATAATTTTGGTAATAATTTTGTTTCGATAATGAAAAAAATACATTGTTGTGGTTGAACCTTGAAAATTAAAGATGCAAATAAACTTTATTGTACACCTGAACGATGTGACTAATTTTATTTTTTATTTAAAGATCCCTGGCGCTACAAAAAGCACGTCCCTTTTTCTTCAACACACATTGGGGTTGTAGGGTAGTGTTATATTCCGTTACATTGCCTAAATTTGAGTATATTATGCTAGCCCTTGGGTATGGTCAGCCCAAACATGAAATGTCCAGGAGGTTTGTCTCCCACGGCCTTTTGTCTATTGGCAGATTAAGCGTGTATGCATTATGTCCTAAACAAACCAAGAGCGTGGGGCGGTCACAAGCAAAATTAATAAACTATTTCATGTCAAAGCAGACATAGAATGAAGAGCTGACTTTATTGTATATCTAATTCATTTAAATCCTACAACGCTCAAAGCTTTATGGTGTATTCATTGAATAACGGTTCCGTAACGCTGATTTGACGTATGACGGTTGATATGACGGTTCCTTAACCGTGATTATGGCAGTATTCAAATCGTCAAAAATAAAGATTTGCTGAAATTAAATTCAGAGGCAAAATTCTGTTAAAAATATAAAATAAAGTTGGGTTTGAATGGTTTCAATAGCCACAACTAGCGCAAATGAATCGTTGACATCAGAGCCATATGTAATTGTAAGTTTGTAAGTGGGTATAAATAAATATTATATTATACGTAAGCTTTTCGGCGAAACGGAATATTTAATAAGCTGCACAGCGCAATGAAAGGGACGCGGCCATACATTAATAATTATTTCTTAAACACATATCAACTACTTCAACTGACTTCAACCTAGTCAGTGTTTGTATACGGATACTAGTTGATGTACAAATATAATTAATAAACGATATGGGTAAGTATGTTCTTGATTTAGAATAACAGTTTTTTGTAGTTTCTTCAAATACAAAGGACCAATGCCAGAGTCAATGACCTGAATATTCAATAGGTACCGAATAAAACCACGAACTTGGATAAAAGAATTTTGTCCATGCCAAGATTTTCAAAGCATCGTATTAAAGAGCCTAGAAGCGACTGGAATAAAGGAATAGGATAATTAAATGAACGCTCCTACAGAACAAAAGAATAACGTTAATTCTTAATGATTGATTTAATAGTAAATGAAGGCATATTTCCGGAAGAATGGAAAAAGGCAAGAATAATACCTATACACAAAAAAGATGATCAGTCGGATGTTAACAACTATCGGCCTATTTCCATTATGTCTTGTTTTTCGAAACTCTTTGAATCCCTTATCTATCCTTTGATCTATGCTCACGTAGAGGGTGGCCTATCAGACTACCAGAATGGTTTTAGAAAGGGACGCTCCGTGGAGACTAATTTGGCATCACTGGTGTCCTCGATAGCGCGGAAAATTGATGGAGGTCAGCAGGTGGACACTATATACAGATTTTGGCAGTGCTTTCGATAGGATGGACAATAAAGCCTTATTGATGAAGCTAAATGGAAACGGTATAGGCGGTTCCTTGCTGGACTGATTTCAGTCTTACCTCTCAAATAGACCTCAGACGGTCGTGGTCAACGGACACGTATCTAGTGTTTACATAGCTCAATCTGGAGTCCCACAGGGATCCCATCTGGGTCCGATACTGTTCCTCATATTTATTAATCGGTTATTAATTATTAATCGGTCGGTTCTGCAAACCGACTTTAACAATGTCAAAGCATGGTACATAATGGAATGATTCTCAACGCAAAAAAGTGTTTTCAGATAAGCTTTACAAAAAAAGTGACACCACTTGAAACACAGTATATCCTTGATGGTTTGGTTTTATCAAAGGTGAACGAAGTTCGAGACTTGGGAGTGGTAGTGGATAAAAAGCTAAAATTTTCTGCCCATATAGATGAGGTGCTTAAAAAAGCTGCTAAAATGCTGGGTTTTCTAAAGCACAAAGTTACAAAGTTAGCTCTATACAACTGCTTGGTTCGTAGCCATCTTGAATATGCGTGCGTGGCTTGGAACCCAGTCTATGCTTCTTCATCTCAGCGCATAGAGAGTATACAGCGCTCATTTACCCGTCATCTTGCGTTTGTCTCTCCCGGTATTACTCATAAAGGACCATATGAACAGAGATTATCTTTTTTCAAAATGTCAACTCTGCGCTATCGACGTACTGTTGTGGACTTGCTGTTTTTACACAAGATTCTAAATAACAAGGTTAAATGTACAAACTTACTGGACATGGTACGATTATCAATTCCCTATAACTATCCCCGGCAACCTATTACCAAAACTTTAAGTCTGTTTCGATTTAGAACTAACTAAGGTTTACATCATCCCCTTTCCAGAATTCGTTCCACCTACAATGAAATAAATGACAAATTACCAGATATTGACATCTTCAATGATCCTTACACACAGTTCAGGCGTAAATTGCTGAAATCTATCTCTTAAAGTCGAGTTTTTGTTCGGGTTCTCAATTTTGTTTAGATTATGAGATCTTTTGTTCTTTTTCTTATTGTAAAATTCTGCAGTACATGTTGTGTACACTTTTAAGTAGCGAGCATATAGTGATGATGTTTTTGTGTTATTTGTATGTGTTTCATATGTATTGCTGTAAGTGTGCTTACTGAATAAATAAATAAATCACAGTTACACATTTCTCATCACCTTCTCCCGATGGAGTAAAAGTTAACATATCATGAGATAAGATGATACGACAAAAGTTGTGTTATTACACATGCTACTTAATTATTCATTGAGTACTGTTTTTGTAGTGTATAGTTGAGGAAAAGTCTTTAATACTTATCTTAGATAGTGTTAAATACTTTTCTTTGAGATTTTCTTGGAATAATTTTTCCGAGAGAGGGATCTGGTACCATAGGTAAAGCGAGGACAAGGTTTGGCGTCCTCTTTGGGACTTGTAACTAGAAAAGAGAAATATTCGTTGTTCTAATAGTTTTTTCTCTCTCTTTGTATTACAACAAAATCACATGTAGACCCACTGAAACTCTGTTTTCATAAAGTCAATTTATTAAGTATTGAAAGATTGGGCTGTGTATTTTTAAATTTAATCACAAAAAGGCGAGGCTCTCCAATTTATAACTCAAGTCTATCCCTCATTTAACATTGAAAAAGTTTACAAAATATTCGTATACCGTTTTGCTGAATATTTACAGGCTGATATCAATATACCCTTAAGGTAATAAATATGTTAGGCAGTCTCACAAAAAATATTTACTCCATTTATTTAGTACCAATAAAATTTTTACAGGGGCAATAGCTATAAGTTTCTTAAAAAGCTGTATGTCGACGAAATTTGGTAAGGGACCGAATCATGAACACTCAAATATATAAATATAGATGTATGTTACTGGTATTTATAATATTAGCATAGGTTGACGATATATGAATATGTTACAAGGTCAGGCGTAACATCTATCTTAATTTTGAGCACAGGTGGGTACTTTATTATAGGAAAATATCCCGAATTCCGTAAAATGATAAATCAAATTAATTTTCCTTGTAAATTTTCCATTTAATTACTAATTTTACTTAAGCGTTGCCGTTTATGTGAAATTATACTTTAATGGTTAATTATTAAAATTTAGTTAAATGGTCAGGGATTATAAGGTTATTATAAAATTATAAGGTTGCAGGTTGCAACCACAAGTCTGTTGGTTGTAATGTATGAAAAAGATTATTTCTTAATTTATTTACTTATTTAATATATTTAAAGGAATTACTGTCAAAGCTTTTGCTGTTACATTACAATTTTCGAATCTGCAAAGACTTAATATGAAAATATAGATAAACATTTTCGCTTATATTTCGGAAATGCCAAATCCCATACATTTTCCATTAACGGTAGCCATTTAATCGAAAAGTATTTTGTATTGGAGAGAGGGTCTTGATTCTCAAGGGAATATCGTTCTGTTGCAATATTCTTTGTTATTGATTAAATGGGTTGTTGGACTTGATTGCCGCGAGCTGTATGTTCAATCATCTTCTGATTTCTAAAAAGTATAAAAAAATATATGTCGTCTCCAGTCTGTATACGTCCCACTGCTGGACACGTTATGCCGCTAGCCCACGAGGTTCGAACTCGAGGAAACTCGATATCACAAAGTGTTGGTCACCCATCCAAGGACTGATCATAGTGAAGGCAGCTTTGTTTTCAATATCGAAAGCCAATACGTACAAACCACCACGCCACCGAACTCCTAAGAATTGTTTAATACTCGTATATTTTAGGAAGACCAAAGATTTAACCATTATACCTAATTGTACCCCGAATGCTTCCACGCTGGGGAATTCATAGGTACTTTACAGTGGGTTGATGGCGGTTAGAATAATTTCTCATCAAGGGAAAACTCGATGTAAAAGTTATATTTTGTTTTCGTAGACAACGATAGTTCAATGACACAAAACCTACACAGAACCATTCGTATAACACGATTTCTCAGTCTCACAAACTGTATCAAATAAATGAACATTGGCTTAGTGTTCTTTGTAATCATTATTGTGTTCAAACACATTGTTATTTATTTATATATTAGGCTTCAGATTTTTAAATAGGGAAGTTGTTATTTTGCAAGACAATTCGCGATCGTAAAATGTGTCTTGTCAAACTTATTAAATTCTCAAGGAACCCTTTTTTTTTCAAATTAAATATGGCTAGCAAAACTCATAATAATTAAAAAATTATATAGCACATAACTTCTCCATCACCCATGTGTTCGATTGCAGTTCTTATTCCTTTGAAGGCTGCGCGAACACCAGCTTTCGCAAACAATATTTCTATTTCTGTAGTGTCTCGTTTTGTGCCATCGAAAGATTCTTACAGAACTTTTTTCTATCCGTATGTATACAAAATGGTGGGTTTATGGTATGGTTTATAGTATTAAAATACCACCTCCTCTAAATACCTATTGTATTTTTTTTCTTCATTGTATATTTCTTTCTTTATTGTGTACAATAAATTATTAAATAAAATAGGTGCATAAATAATATGCTGATATAATTCTCAAGTTTTTAATCACTATAAATTAGTGTTCCAAATTCGACGGATAGATCATCTGCGTGTTTTGATTCAATTAAAATCGGGAAAGTAAAGAGGCTATTACTTATTCTGTATAAAAGCCATCAATGAGAATTAACCATAGAGCCCTTATTATACAAAATCCATTTTCTTCTCATATGCATTAGCTGGATTTTGAAAAGAAGTTATTATACTGCGCTTTACTGGTTGCACACTAAGTAAAAATCTATTTTTAGATGCGCTCCGGGAGTTTGAATAGATTGACGTTGTTGTGTACATAGGTATATCTATTCTCTTTGAGACTGCTCCGAATTGCCGTTCAGAACGGCATCTTACTTATACGGCAAAGTTGTCACGTTTATACGTTGTACCTAACGCTATGGACCTACGGTATGGGCTTGAAAAGGTTTATTGCGGTTCTATACATTACCACGCTTATTCATAAAAACCCGTTAATCAAGTACTTAATTATGTCGCTAACTTCCCAACTTATTAAGCTTTAAGAAGCTCATAAAATGTCCTTATTATTAAAACAGTTTTAATTACTACTAGCTGTGCTCGCGACGTTATTTGCGTGGCTATTGATTTAACGCCGATAAAAGTTTACAAAAGTTTTAGTGTGTTTTTAACACTGCATTGTTTTTTACAAAGTGCTCAACATTACAATCCTACCTCTTATTAGCAAAATTTTTATTGTTAATAGTTGAACCAAAACCTCTTATTAATAAAAATAATGAATATAACATTTCTTGTCAGTGTTATCTGATTAATTATTGTCCTGGTGATAAATCTTTTGTTGTGTCTTTATTTTACAATGCCTAGAAATTTTAAAATTCGAATTGAAAATTACATTTTAACGGAATATGTCACTTAATACTCTGTCGAGCAGATATTGATAACCACGGTCACACCCGCGCGGTACCCGTTCCCATGGGAATATCGGGATAAAAAGTAGCCTATGTCCTTTCTCAGGCTCTATACTATCTGTGTACCAAATTTCAATTGAATTGGTTTAATCGTTTTGACGTAAAAGCAAGGCAGACAGACAGACAGAGTTACATTCGCATTTATAATATTAGTATTGATTATAGTTTGATATGGATAGTAAGGATTTATCTTTCACTTTGACAGTCCATTTGGTAGAAATTGCGCCAAAATGAACAGCTGTTCATTGCTGTTCATCGATCCCCATTTTGTTAATTTGCAGACTTTTTTTGAGGTTGTTAAATTTGACAGATGTGTCACATTTTAAACAAAGCTTAGCGTTATTTATGGTTTATTCAAATACATATTTTCTTAGACATTGTATTATAGTCCTGCTTAAAACTAAATAGCATTTATGAATAAAAGGGGTTAGACATTGTACTCCGTAAATACTTAAACATATCGTTTCCGTAATAACAGATTTTTAAATATCATTAAACTCCACATAAAACATATCTGTAATCATTGAGCACTAGACTTCGCGATGAAATAATATTGAGAGAAAATATAAAAAAAATGACTGACATTTGCCTACACAAAACGTGATCCGTACGCTCGTGTGGCAAATATTTCTCACCCATTTTAGCGCGGCCGCATACATCCGGATTGTCGTAGTGTTTCCGGATCAGGAATTCGTTGTAAGCTTTGTCGAGAGAATTTCAGATAGAAATTATAATATTACGTATTTTGCTAACTCACACCCATGCACTATTCCAAATTCAGCAGCTTAATAACTGTTTGTATTAGGGATAGTAAGTAACGGTTAAATATACCTAATAATTACATGTAAATATTCATCATTCTACTGTTCTCCTCCTCTTCCTTCCTCTTCTTTTTCCTGCCCTGTTCACAATTCTATTTGGGGTCGGCGCAACATGTCTTTTTCCACTCTCTTCTATCACTCGCCTAGTCAACACTCACTCCCATCCTCATTCTATCATCATTCACACAATCCATCCATCTTTTGTTTGGACTTCCTCTCCCCACACGCCTATCCAATTTCAAATCCATAATTTTCCTGGTGACATGATCATTCTCCCTCCTCATTACATGTCCACCAAGAAAATCGCTTTTCTCTCAGTTTATCAGCAATCGGGGCAACTTTCACACTTCCCCTAAATCATTCTAATCATTCTACTGTTCTGTTCTATTTTATATGTGAAATAAAATTTTAGTTTTTATTTTTTCTAATCTAACTTATATCTAGTAACGAAATTCAATAAACTACTCGTATCGTAGTAATACAGATAACTTCCTGAAGTAATTTTGAAATTAGTAAACAACAAAACAGCGGGACATCATGTTACTTAGAATCAGTAAAATGGTTATTAAGCATAATTTTTTTCTATTTAATTTTTCAAATTATATAATTTCTTTATTACTTTCAATCGTAGATCTATTACCGAAATCGAATAGACGACCGCAATAACAAAGAGATCTTCCTGAAGACATTTTGAAATTAGTCAAGTATCAAGGACAATCAACCAAACAGTGGGATTTCATGTTACTTTGTATCAGGAAAATGGAGATCTAATTTTATAAAACCCTCGTATAAACCTTTTTGTGACGGGAGGGTTCATACTTTCTGATTCTAAAATCGCATTAGGGATGCCACTTTCATTGTATCGTGATATTGCAAAAATTTTGGTCTCATAGACCATGATTAGGGTCAAGTGCCACTTTTAAACAATGTTTGTGAAAAACATGTCACTGTTAATAAGAGTGTGTTGGGAATCGTCTAGCTACAGGCAAGCGTAATAATTTGAGATGGGTAAGACGGATGAACATTGTCAATTTCTTCAATTATTTGTTTGTATTTATATTATTATTACGATAAAAAAACGATGAATGTTTATTAAAATTATGAACCGCATTAATTAATGGATAGTAGAAAGAGTAAAAATTAGGAAGATCCTTACCAATAATTAATACAATTAGAACAATTCAACTGGGAACATCACAATAATTTAATGTTAAATCAAAACTAATAAGAACATATTATAACGCCTCTTTCCCCTTAGGGGAAGGCAGAGGTGTAACACCACCACCACATTTCGCCAGATATGTTTAGGTTGTCATGCACCGGGCGCAGTGTGAGGCAAGCGATATTCACAACAAACTGTATTTTTTTTATTGAAAATATACATTAATTTAGTTTTTTTTCTCTTAAAAAAGGACGATTATCACATATGAACAACAACAAACTCATCAAACTTTTTAACAATCGTTTTCTCAATCTCCTCAGTTTTCTAAAGTAATTAAGTGCTGATTTAATTTGAAAAGATCTAGAGCGTTTAAATTACTATAACACGCTGTTAATAAGATTTAGATTAAGCTTAAATACAATCAAACATATTTACTTTCAAACAAAGTTAAAGAGATTTAATTAATTCCCAAAATTCTTGACCTAACTTTAATAATTTTAATTATCCTTATCCGTTATAATATTTCTACTCCCCATTTCTTGTTTAATTTTCCGATATCAGGCTTAGTATACTTTAAAATTATAGTACTTATCTCTTATAAATCAGCGAACTTCGTCAATGGAATACCCAATGGAGAGACTTATAATAAGCAAAGCTAATAACTCCAAAATATCAATAATATACATATTAGAGACTTGTAGGTATAATTGTAAATGTAATTTGCGCGATCGATACTACCACATGTACAGTCGAGTACAATAACAGGAATACACATTTTTGAGGTGACAATCTTTATTTCCTTCTAAGTCATTTACGGCCAAACGTGGTAACATATTTGGAGTTGACTGTACAACTGAGTTTGAATAAAAATATCAGTATTTAACAACTAAGTACATATCATCACGCCTCTTTCCCCGAAGGAGAAGGTAGTTTTAACACCCACAATTCGCCAGATATGGTAAGTCCCCATGTAACAGACCCTGACTAACAGACAGGTGGAGACCCTGTTGCCATGCACCGGGCTCAATGTAAGGCACTTAAGTTTCATTCAAACTCAGTGGTACTCGCGCTGGGATCGAACTCGCGAGACCTGCGAGCTCGAACGAGTTGTGCCTCGTCAAAAACGAACCCTACAAGTACCTAACGAACGAATGTATTCAACACAAACCAAATGTATTTTTAAAAAGAGATATTATTAGTTTAAAAATAAATAAATAATAATAAATTAATATCTTCAGACATTCACACCTATCAACTGGCCCCATTTTAAGCAACTAATGCTGCTTGTGTTACAGATACTAGATGATGGATAAATAAATATATTTAATTTTCATCAGCCTATACACGTCCCACTGCTGGGCGCAGGCCTTCCTCATGGAGAAACACATGAGGAGTATGGGCCGTAACACCACCCCGCTGGCCCAATGCGGATTGGTGGGTAGAAACACAAATGCAACCGGGACCAACGGCTTAACTTGCCTTCCGAAGCACGGAGGAGCTCGAGATCACAAAGTCTTGGTCACCCATCCACGGCCTGACCATGGCGAAGGTAGCTTTGTTTTAGATCGAAGCCAAAGCGCACTGACCACAACGCCACCGAGCTCCTCATTATATTTAATACACTAATTTGCAAAAAAACGGGCGGTTTTGATTTTCATTCGTCTTTAAAAAGAAACAATACAAAAATTGTTTTCAATCGTTTGTAAACGTTACTGGCCGGTTTTAATAATGCCGTGGTATTTAAAAAAGTACGTTCTAAATTTAAATTTTCATTTGATGCTCATTTTTACAGAAAACCCCTTTTTATCCAACATTTTTGGCGCGAAGTTCCAGAAGTTAACAACGACTTTCATAAATTTTATTCAATTTTAATCGATTAATTTCATATCCTTGACTGTCAAAGCTTTATATATTGCTGTTTGGCTGTATCAAAAATGGTAGATAAAGTGGTAAAAGCTACCAAATAGCCAATGCTTCGTGGCTAGGAGGCTAAATGTTAGTCGCTCGACGGTCCAAAGGACTTGGCAGCGATATCAGGAGACTGGTTTCGGCGAGAGAAGGCCTGGTTCTGGAAGAAAACCATGTACCCAACCACGGGATGACAGTTTTCTTGTGAGTCGCGCATTGAGAAATAGCAAATCTTCGTATGTGGATCTTAAGAACAACCTCCAAGAAGTAAGAAATGTGCATATTAGTCTATGGACGGTAAGGAGGAGGCTTCTCGCTGCCAATATACGCAGTCACCGCCCGGCCCGCGGCCCCAAATTACTCCGTGAGAACCGAGTTCACAGGCTTAGGTTCGCTAGAAATTGTGAATCGTGAACTCAAGAAGATTGGAATAGGGTTTTGTTCTCAGATGAAACCAGGATATCTCTGTTCGGTGAATATCGACGTCGGCGAGTGCTAAGAAGACAAGGAGAACGCTTTGCAGAGGCATGTTTCGAAGAAATCACACCTTATGGTGGGGGCTCTGTTAAGTTTTGGGCAGGAATAAATTCAATGGATCGTACAGAGTAAGTTTTCATTGAAAACGGCTCACTGACTGGGCATCGATACATAACGGAAGTTCTAATTCCTCATGCACAACCCGCATTGGCCGCTCTAGCTGAAGACTCGATTTTTATGGACGACAATCCTCGCGCCCACCGATCTCGCGATCTTAAAGCGTATGTGCAAGAGGTCGGCATTCGTCGTTTGAATTGGCCAGCTCGAAGTCCCGACCTCAATCCCATAGAACATGTCTAGAATGTTCTGAAACGGCGTGTGAGATCAGTACAACCGGCTCCGCAGACCATCAGGGAGCTGAAGAATGCGATTACTGCGGAGTGGGAACGTATTCCGCAACCAAGTATCCGGGATATACTCGCTAGCATGCCCAGACGAATTCAAGCTGTGATTTTAGCTAGAGAGGGTCACACTCGATACTAAACATTTATCTGCTTTTACTTGATTAAAGAAAAACAAACAAAAAACTGTTTTTATTTTTACTTCATGAGCAGATGAACTACTAGCGAACATACACTACTAGTGAGGCTTAGCATTATTTCCCATAAATTGTATGAAAATTTTTATGAAATACTGATGAAAACGATTATTTTCTTATTAATTTACCAACTTGTGAGGATAACTGTTCCCAAAGGAACCTTTTTTGATATCAATATATGTATACTATTTAGACTTTTTTATTTTCTCTATGTTTTTGATATTGACTTTGACGTTGTCTATTATTAAAAAAACTATTAAACGCTGAGATTACAGCTAAGATTCAATAATCTTTTATTAATTAACAATAAAACTATCTATAATTATCAAACAAAGCAATATTAACATTTGAAATGGTAAATTGCTTAGGTGCCCGTTTTTTTTGCAAATGAGTTAATAGATAAATACATATAAATATATTCAGAACATATGCAATACATATATAAACATCCAAGACTGGAGAACAAATGCCTGTATTCATTACACAACCATTTTCCCTCACCGGGGATCGAACCCAGAAACTCTCGAGATGGCGAGGCTTTGAGACCAGCGGAAAGACCACTCGACCACGGAGGTCGTCAAAATAATAAAAAACATTTCCGTCTCGTGTATACATATAGGGCAGGTGGCTTCTTAGCTTCTAGATATGATTTCGCGTCATTGGCCCTTCCCTCATTTCATTTGTGTATGTAATTATATTAAAATCGATGGGGCTGACATGTCACTAATGACAAAAGCCTCTTAATTTCAACCATTTAATAAAAAAAATATAGGGCAGATAACCTCTGGTCTATGTTTTGAACCCGGGGCGTCAAGTATAATTATATTACCCCAAAATTGATTTTGATTAAAGTTCAGATAGGTGTTCGCGACACATCGTTGTTTATAGTCTATAATTTGTTATTAGTTGTACATCGTAGTTTATAGTTCATAATGTGTTATTAGTTGTAAGATAAAGATTTATCCCTATTGTTGTTTCATTACCCTTACAGTTATAGTTATAGTAATAGTTAGTCATAGTTTGTAAATAGAATGTAATATAATATAAATAAAGTCGTAGTAATGAGGCAGGGAGAGAGGGCTGTGCGCAGACCGCTAGATGCGATACGCCGCGGGGTAATATAGACCGGTAACAGAATCGCTATACTGTGATCCAACTTCATTCGATCGAAACTCATCAAGACTAATAGACATCACCGCGGCTGCACATAGCCCTTCATAGCTCCTTCATAGAAGCAACCCCCCTGAGCTTCATCTACTTACCTGCATTCCATCTTTTATTCAAGAGCCATCAAATAAGTGTGAAGAAAAAGGGATAGTGCTCGGTCATTCGCTATCGACGGAGACAGCACTGCAATAGTCCAACAGATACAGTCCACTACTCCACCGACTGAGCGCTATCCCCCACATTTTCTGGTCGCATCGAGCCGGATCAAGAAGAAGAATGCCGGTGACAAGATCAAGAACAGGGGGCATCGTACCGCTGACACCGGCTACAGAAACAGAAGACCCTGCGGCATCGTCACAGCTAGGAAGAGAATCAGCACTGCAACAGCAACAGACAGAACCAGCAGCGCCTCTCGCTCCTTCAACCCGCAGAACGTCGCGCGCCAGCACATCAAAATCGCAAAGAGCTATGAAAATCGCCAAAGCAAAAGAACAAATCGCAAAAAGGAAGCTCGAATTAGCCGAAGCCCGCCTCGAAAGTCTAGAGGCTGAAGCGGAATACGACACAGAAGATAGCGAAGCATCCGAAGATCCACCCACCACCAATCTCCGCACCAACGAGTGGGTGGAGAACTCGACGCACGTCGTCCGCCCGGCCTCACCATTGAAAGAAACAGAAGAAAAGAAAATCAACCTACAAGATATCACGGAAGCCATCGTCGCGGCCTCGCGCTCCACTGCGCATCGTATAGAAGAGCTGCCTACATTCAATGGGAGCCATCAGGAGTGGCTAGCATTCAAAGCCGCTTACACCGAATCCGAGAAGAAATATACAGAAAATGAAAACACATCGAGACTGCGAAGATGCCTCCGCGGCCGCGCTAAAGAAGCGGTCAACTGCCTACTCATCGCAAACGCCCGCCCGTCCGACATACTCTCGATGCTCGAGAATCGTTTCGGCCGACCGGAAGCAATCGCCATCGCAGAATTAGAACGACTACGTAGCATCGCTCGCCCGTCCGACGCTCCGAAAGACATATGCCTCTTCGCAAGCAAGATAAGAAACAGCGTCGCCACCATCGAAATCCTCAATAGAAAACATTATCTCTTCAACCCAGAAGTCACGAAGATAATCACCGACAAGCTCACGCCGACGCTCCGCTACAGGTGGTTTGATTACGACAGCCAACAGAAAGAAGACGAAGCCGACCTCATCAAATTCGATCGGTTCATAAATCAAGAAGCCGATCGCTGCAGCAAGTACGCGCCGCCGGAACTAATCGCAGAAGACATATCGCACAACAAGCCACGTACGCAACGCGCCTACACACACACGCGCACAGACAGAGGCGCGCGGGCGTGCGCACTATGCAACGACTCCGGCCACGCTGAAACCAAATGCGAGAAGTTTACGACAGCCGAAAACAGCGAAAGATGGGAGATGGCACGCAGCGCTCGTCTATGCTTCCGCTGCCTCCGTCACCGTAATCAAAACCACAAATGTCAACAGAAGAAATGCGACAAAGACGGCTGCGAAAGAACACACCACCCGCTACTACACTTCGAAAGGCAAACCGAGAAGAAAGAGACAGTCGCGTCGACGTTTTCAAGACAGAAGAAAACATTTTTGAAGATAGCTCCTGTAAGAATCACCGGGCCCCGAAACTACGTAGACACATTCGCACTGCTCGACGACGGATCCATGATAACATTAATCGACGCGGACATCGCAAAAAGAATAGGCGCAACAGGTCGACGCTCGCCGCTACGACTAGAAGCCGTGGCCGGTACGCACATCAACGCTACCGACTCACGGCTGGTCACCGTACAGATCCAGGGCCAGCACGACGCGCACAAGATTACAGCTCACACCATAGCGAAGCTGAAATTATCACCACAAGAGATCGGCGCCGACGACATCGAAGGATGTAAACATCTGATCGACATACAAGACGAACTCAAGTACAGCAACGCAATTCCGACCGTGCTCATCGGACAAGACAACTGGGGGCTACTGATTTCGCAAGCCACTAGGTGCGACACCCCCAGTCGACCGGCCGCCTCACTCACGCCGCTCGGGTGGGTTTTGCACGGCGGAAGGAGTACCGGCGTACATCACTACACGCATCACCTCACTGTCGACAGAATAGACGAAGAAATGAAGAAATTCTTCACATTAGAGTCGCTCGGCGTCGAACCCAGAACCACAAAGTCCGATCCAGAGCAGCGCGCCATCGACATACTCACAGAAAAAACCATAGAAAAATCCACAGGCGGGTACGAGACAGCGCTACTGTGGAAGAGGGACGGCGCTACACTGCCAAATAACTATAGTCAAGCCCTCAATCGTCTGTACAGTATAGAGAAGAAATTAGACAGAGATTCGTTGCAAATGAAAAAATACAGCCAACAGATAGAAAATTTGATAGAAAAAGAATACGCCGAAGAAACGACGACGCCGCCGACGCCGGGTAGAACATGGTATCTACCACACTTTCCCGTCACTCATCCAGCTAAACCGGGAAAGCTTCGCATCGTGTTCGACGCAGCCGCCCGGTACAGCAGCACCTCACTCAACGATCAGCTGCTACCTGGGCCGGGCCTTCTGCAGTCGCTTCCCGGCGTGCTGATGCGCTTCCGCCAACACAAAATCGCCGTCGCCGCCGACATCGAAGAAATGTTCTTACGAATAGGCGTTCGAACCGAAGACAGAGACGTCCTACGCTTCCTGTGGCGCGGCAACCGGCGGGAGGGAGCCCCTACCGAATACCGAATGAAGTCGGTACTCTTCGGCGCCGCCTGCTCTCCGTGCATCGCATTATTCGTCAAAAAACTCAACGCAGAGCAACACAGAAGCACGCATCCGGAGGCCGCCGAAGCTATAGTCTCTAACCACTACATGGACGACTACCTTCAGAGCTTCGACAGTATAGAAGAAGCACACAGAATCGCAACCGACGTCGCCACCATACACAGAAAAGCCAATTTCAACTTACGAAAATGGACATCGAATATAGAAGAGCTACGTAATCGACTCGGCGGCGCCTCCGAAGAGAAACATCTCATAGAAAAAACAGAAGAAAAAATTCTCGGTCTCATATGGCGACCGAGCACCGACACACTAAGCTTCAACCTCGACTTCGCCCGCGTGCCGTCAGACCTCATCGAAGGCACGCGGGTACCTACGAAACGTGAAGCGCTACGCATCGTAATGTCGATTTTCGACCCTATGGGCTTCGCTACGCCGGTCACCATACAAGCAAAACAGCTGTTACAAGAAACGTGGAGAATGGGCACCGGCTGGGACGAGAAGCTACCTAATCAGCTGACTGAAAAATGGAAAACGTGGATAGAAGATCTCGTTGCGCTCAAGAACATAGAACTACCCAGATGTCATCCGTCGTATACGCATGCCACCACCCGCGAGTTGCACACCTTCGTCGACGCAAGCGAACGCGCCTACGCCGCCGCCGTGTACTGGCGTGTAATAGATAGCGGGGGGACGCCACATATCTCTCTCGCTAACGCCAAGGCACGAGTGGCGCCTATGAAGATAGTCTCTGTGCCGCGGCTTGAGCTGCAAGCAGCGCTACTGGGCTGCAGACTGGCGAAGTCAACGGCAGCCGAATACAATCACTCACCAGACCGACGCTACTTCTGGTCCGACTCAAAAACCGTACTATCGTGGTTACGAGCCGGGCCACGTGTCTACAAACCATTCGTCGCACATCGCATAGCAGAGATTCAAGAAGACACTAAACAAGAAGAATGGCGATGGGTACCTACGAAACAGAACACAGCTGACGACGCGACGCGTGACACGCCACGTAACTTCGACGCCCGGCACCGGTGGTTCGTCGGCCCCGAATACCTACTCGGTGACACACCGGTGAAGAGAGAACGACGCACGTATCAGTCAAGCGACCCGCCATACAGATAAGCGAAGCTCTACCTCATAACGACAGATTCTCCAAATGGGAAAGGCTACTACGCGCCTCCGCCAGAGTCCTTCAATTCATCGATTTATTACGACAGAAAAAAAGCGACGGTCGCCTACAAAAGAAATAGAAAATTGAAAGAAGACGACCCCGCGTGGAATAGAACGCCGACCATAGTAAAGAAGAAAAAATCGACGCCCGGCGTCCATATCGAAGATAGATACGTACTACTAACAGCTGATTATCTACGACGCGCCGAACGACTATTAATGTCAGCCAGCCAAGAACAGTCGTTCGCCGCCGAGCTCGCCGATATGAAAAAAGCAGAAGACAACGAAGCGTTGACCCCCAACCACTTTCTCCTCGGCGGGTCGGCGCGCACGCCGGCGGCAGGGCAATTCACCGACGACGACGTCAACCACCGACGACAGTGGCGTCGATCGCAACAGATGGCAGATAGATTTTGGGAGCGGTGGGTACGTGAGTACCTGCCCGACCTCCAATACCGGCGGGAGCCTTATAGCCGCGGCCCCGCAATCCAGGTCAATGACCTAGTTTGGATCGCCGACGGTCAGCTACCTCGAAACAGCTGGCCTCGAGGACGAGTCGTCGAAATCTACCCCGGTCCGGATGGCGTCGCGAGGTCGGCGTCGGTGCAGACAGCGGGCGGCCTCCTGAGACGACCTGTGAAGAAGCTGGCGATTCTTCCACCTTAGGCGCTCACCGAAAACATCTGCAGCGCTACCGAATACAGCGTTCGTACCACTGCACGGCGGGAGAGATGTTCGCGACACATCGTTGTTTATAGTCTATAATTTGTTATTAGTTGTACATCGTAGTTTATAGTTCATAATGTGTTATTAGTTGTAAGATAAAGATTTATCCCTATTGTTGTTTCATTACCCTTACAGTTATAGTTATAGTAATAGTTAGTCATAGTTTGTAAATAGAATGTAATATAATATAAATAAAGTCGTAGTAATGAGGCAGGGAGAGAGGGCTGTGCGCAGACCGCTAGATGCGATACGCCGCGGGGTAATATAGACCGGTAACAGAATCGCTATACTGTGATCCAACTTCATTCGATCGAAACTCATCAAGACTAATAGACATCACCGCGGCTGCACATAGCCCTTCATAGCTCCTTCATAGAAGCAACCCCCCTGAGCTTCATCTACTTACCTGCATTCCATCTTTTATTCAAGAGCCATCAAATAAGTGTGAAGAAAAAGGGATAGTGCTCGGTCATTCGCTATCGACGGAGACAGCACTGCAATAGTCCAACAGATACAGTCCACTACTCCACCGACTGAGCGCTATCCCCCACAGATAGGTGTTTACAAAATTGTGTCACGTTTGAATAACAAGCCTTTGAACTTGCCACATGCCTTTTCTAAGATATTCTAAAACACTGTAAATATAGGAATATCTTTCGAGTTTTATGTAAAAAGTTCTATTTTGTTTATATTCTCTGTTATTTGCAAATCAAAATGAAAACATAACATTAAATATCATCATGCTTTTTCCCTGAAGAGGTAGGCAGAGGTGTTAAACACCCACATTTCTCCAGATATGTTATGTTAGATCCCGACGTAACAGGTGGCGAGCCTGTTGCCACGCACCCGGCACAATGTGAGGCAAGCGATATTCACAATGAACTGTCATCATCATCATCAACAACCTCTGCTCGTCCACTGCTGGACATAGGTCTCCCCTAATGCACGCCACCGCTCTCGATCTTCGGCCGTTCTCATCCAGCCCACTCCAGCCAACCTACGAATATCGTCATCCCATCTTGTCACAGGGCGTCCCACACTGCGTTTGCCGAGTCGCGGTCTCCACACAAGAACTTTACGACTCCAACGGTCGTCAGTTGTACGGCTAATATGACCAGCCCACTGCCACTTCAGTTTGCTAATACGGTAGGCTATGTCGGTGACTCCAGTTCTCTGTCAGATCACATCATTCCTAAGACGGTCCTTCAGATTTACTCTGAGCATCGCCCTTTCCATAGCTCGCTGAGTGACTTTAAACTGGTGGACTAGTCGAGCCGTGAGTGTCCACGTCTCGGCACCGTAGATGACTGCACTGGTCGAAAACTTTTGTCTTGAGACATTGAGGAATGGATGACGCGAAGACCTTACGAAACTTACCAAATGCTGCCCAGCCTAGCTGAATTCTTCTGTTGGCTTCACTCTCGAAGTTGTTTTTGCCTATTTGGAGAATATGCCCCAGGTAGACATATTTTGGGACTACTTCGAAAAATACTCCATTTACTGCGACCGGTCCCGGATCTACGTGCTCGTTGATCATGACCTTGGTTTTATCCAAGTTCATCCGGAGACCTATGCGTTGGGAAGATTCAGCCTGGCTGTTTACCATCTCTTGTAAGTCTAAAGCAAATCGTAAATGTGAGATGTGCTCGCCATTTATATTGATGCCACGTCTCGTACAATCGAGTGTACCGAACAAATCCTGCAGCGCAGCGGAGAACAGTTTCGCGGATATAACATCCCCTTGTCTCACAACGCGACTAAGGGGGACAGGCTCGGTGTGCCCATTCTGGATTACGACGGACATACTAGCAGCTTTGTACAAACATCTCAGCACTTCGATGTAATGAACTGTACATAAGTTTTATTTAAACTCAGTGGTACTGGTGGTGGGATCAATCCGCGCTTCTCGCGGCCTCTCGAACGAGCAGTGCCCCGTCCGTCCCAACTCGGCTACCGCTGTCTTCAAAAATTTGTATACATATTATTGTACTCGACTGTACATGTGTGATCAATCGAGCAAATTACATTTACAATTATACCTACAAGTCCCTTATATGTATTATTGATAATTTGGAGTCATTAGCTTTGCTTATTATAAGTCTATCCATTGTGTATTCCATTGACGAAGTTCTCTATAATAAGCCCGAAATCAGAAAATTAAACAAGAAATTGGGAGTAAAAATATAATAACGGATACTCAAATATAAGGATAATTAAATAAGATATGTGGTTATTTTCTTACTATCTTAGGATGAAACCAAGCCGATTGTCGGATCTAATCATTACAGGCACCCGGTACCAGTACGAGTACTCACATATGTACGTTATATGCTTAAAGCTCATGCACTAGTCCTTTATCTTCAAGACTGTTCTACAAAGTTGCTTAGTTCTACAAATACAATTACACTAAGGGCGATTTCGACCATATTTCGACTAGTAACACCGGTAATACCAAATATACTTTAGCTGTGAAAATGCGTACACGAACAAAAATCGGCCGTGTACGCAGAATCCCGTCATTACAGCGGATATCACAAATGAAATTTCAGCAATTATTGGTGTCAGTACCCCCGTGTAAAGATATAATATAAAGATAGTATGAGGAATTCTTAACCGTAATATAAGTTTAATACATTCTCTACATAAATAATCGGTTTCAAGCAAGTAATTTTCTTGGAAGGTACATTTTAGAATATATTATCACTTAGTGGTACTTTAACACAGACATTTCATTTATTTAATTGATTTTCACGTCATCATCGAAGTTAGTTGATTAAGGTTTATATTTTTTACCTATATCACAAACCAATCATATTTAGTTTGTTTGATATCAAATACAAAGGTTCATATACAAAGGATTAATTCTATAAGGTGGCAAGGCAATTCCAATTGGTGGTAACAATATCGTAAAAGAAAATGATTAGATAATATTAAATCTTTATTTAGGAATATATCACATTAATCTGTAGTAGGTAATGATATAATTAATCCAAGAATACAGATAGAAAACCAGGTCATAAAACCCTACCTTTATGTTCTTTACTCTTAGAGATAAGTAGTAAAATTATTCCGTCAGTTCTACATTACATTGGAACCGGAATTGTAAAATCGTTCCTTGCCTATTAGATCCATGAAAAAACTTAAGTATTTATTCAAACATAACTTAAACTATCCTTAGTTCACAGACTACAGCTATAATTACACATTCATGAAAATTACATCTCGAGATGTATAGCTTTCAATTGACTTAAGTATCGGATACTATAGTATGCCTTATATACTTGCCTCGTCAGTCTACTTTCCATTGTCTTTGCATGCATAAGATACGATAAAGTATTGAGATGTATCGTGCTATAATATACATTATTATATATTACAGCTCAGTCTGTGAATTCCTTTATTCTCCTGTTGTTGTAATGGGTACTCCAGCTAATAAAAAAACCTATCACAAGTGACACAAGCTTGTGAAATATTGAAACATTGCCTTAGATTATTATAAAATTTTTTTTTACTCGCCATTTCGTAAGTGACGAAAACGACAAATCACTATGCCAAAATAAGTAATACAAAACGGGGCGAGTGGAATTTTTAATCGACCGGGGCTGAAATCAAGGGGCTATAATTAATTGTTAAAAGATTAGATATCACTACGTAAATATATAAATAAAGATAATTAAAAAAAAAACAAAATCATTAAGGTAACAAGTAGTTATATTTATGACACGTCAAAAGTCAAAACATTAGAAAATTAACACCTCTACCTTTTTTTTTCCATCCTGTTCACTACACTAATTATTATTTGTATTCTTGTGGCATTTGCAGGACTTATTGTCAATGTGTTGTCCCGTAGTATTTATTCATAATTTTAGGTTTATTTATATTAAAATTTCAGCTTCATTTTTGAAAAAAAAAATTCTTAAATGTTATTCTAGATAGCTGAAAACCACTTTTAAAAGTTATTATAATATCGAGTGAAGATAAAGTTTAGGTCTCAAGTTCGGGACAGATTCATAAATAACTTGGGCGACGCCAAATTATAATGAAAAGAGGAGAAACATATTAGGAGTAATAAGAAAATGTGACGACAAGACTTTTACATACCTATCAGAATTCCGTTATCTCATAAGAACCTAGGTAACCTTTTCCTAATATGTTATTATAAAATTCGTTACTCAGCGATTGAATATCGAAAAATTTTACATTAAATAATGCTCCCAGAGGATGGAATGAAAAACTCATAAATGAAGGGTAGGTATTGAGGCAACCGCGCGCTCGCTATTCAACGAGCAATCATATTTTTTTTCTGTGAAGCTTTATGGCGAATGTTCTGAAAGCAAGGGATTAAGTCTTGCTAAATCGAAAGCACCGATTCATTTATAAGTCTTAAAACGAATTGACTAAAGAAAAAAACACAGACACAGACGGTTTTGTTATATTTAGCGATATGTGTTTGAAAACCGTTATGGCGACTATTCACCTGGCTTAGCGTTTTCGCGTAGCGTTATCAATGTTTTTGCCCGACTTTGCCCAAATAAGAAAATCATTCCAAAAAACTCATCTACACATGGACTGTTATCGGGCAAGCAGCTCACACAATACTTTGTTTTTTTTACAATACATACATATAATCACGACTATTATACCCTAAGTGTGAGTCAGAGCCTAGGCAAAAGCACCGCAAAAGCAGTCCATTGCCATAATCCACGCTTCACCAGCAGTGACTGCACGTGCTCAGCGTGCTGTGTGATTAAAAACTGACAACTCGACGGAAACGCATATTCGCTATTTGCGTGGTTTGCACTTTGTGCAAATACTTAGATAGACCGTCCACCAATGGCCGTTTTCGGACAAACATAAAAATAAAATATTGACGTGCAAAAGTATTTCATGTAAATCTAATTTCAGAATAAATGATTTCATTTCATTTCAATACGCGAACACGATACACCGAACGAAGTATCGCCGTTAGATGGCTTCTACAAATATTATAAGGTAATATGTAATTAATTTATAATCGCCATTTTGAAATCTTTTTTGATTCCATGAAATTAAGAAACACGTAGGTAATGCGTTAAGAATAAAAAATTTAAGCAAATCTTAACTTTTTGATACAAAGTCTATAAATTTTTTAATGATAATTTACGTAACAAATTATAAGTGTTAAGAATTTGATAATGTTTTAATGTTGTGTTATTGCATTTAACCGAATCCTTATGCAGATACTTTTTTTTGACAGCCCTAGTAATGGCGCCGGATTCAATTTACCGCTGTTATTTCTGTGCATTGCCGAATCCACAGCGCATTGACCGAGCCACCTCAGTAAAATTAGCTGCGTTCGCGAATATGCACCACGCTGCACTTATGACCGCGATAAAGTTATTTCTAGTCGTATAATGGGGCTCATATGGAACAGTTATATAGGAGACAGAAATAAAAGCTACTTAAAATAACATACGAAAGAAGTAATTCTCCGGGTGACTTTACTCGCACGAAACAACGATCACTTGAATGTTGACACGACGGCTAAAAGGCTTTTGTTGTACGTTATATGAAAATAAATAATAGATCGAGAGTTAATATAATGGGAACGTCAATGAATCATTCCTTGAATATTACCTCACCTATCCTATCATTCCTTACCTATGAAATTGGTGTTTTGTATGGAGATTTTGGGGATGTCTGCATTTTACATACTAACATTTTATCAGTTTTCTTCACAACGACCAATCCAGAGATATTTGGCATGTATCATTAGACAAGCTTTAGCAATATGTGTGTGAACGCTTGATAAAAATTATTCATCGTTTTTATGTTAATGCAAATCAAATGATGTATTTGGGAGGCAGTTAAAAATAATTGTCTTTGTGTCTAATTTTAACACAATTACTTACAAAAAATTATCAAATTAAATAATACGAGCTCAAATATATGGTCCATTTTTCGAAGAGGCAATTATTTTATAAGAATGTTCTGAAACTTAATAGTTACGAACAAATTGCTTAGACAGAATAAAAACACCAATTTCATAGGTGAGGACCCAATATTTTTATAACGTTTTCTTAAAAAAAATGTTCGTATAACATTAACGAGTAATGGAAATTGTATTTCATTACGTGTCAGCTTCCCTGTATAATTATATTAACTAAAAATATAAAGTACCTCACATCTGTGTTGCTTTTAATGTGAGAAAATATTGCAAAATAAAATATTTAAACTGGTTTATAGCTTTTATGATATGTAATTTTATTTATGCATATGTTTATAATATATTATGTAATTTATATATAGTAGTTTATATATGCACCTTATATATGTAAGTATATTACACCTACCTTTTCTTTCATTCTCTCTCTGCCCAAAGGTTGCCTGGAAGATATTGCTATTAGCTATAAGGCCGCCTGTGTTGCATTGTATATTTTTTTTTAACTATATTTCTGTGTTCTTATTAGTTGCAATAAAGAATTTTATGTTTCTATCTATCTATACACTTCTTATATTCTGAAAATTAAATGTGGGGAGTATGGTGCGTAGCTATACCACGTTGGCTTAATGCCGTGGTACTAAATGCCTGCAGTGGTAACGATGTACCGAGAAATTCGAGATCACAACGTTATTAACACCCTTCCAAAGTTAAACTATGGCGAAAGCTGTTTTCAATACCTAAACCAAATCTATTTGTAAGCTTTGGTTTAGGTATTGAAAAGAAAAACATAAGCCAGCGAGCTTCTCGTACACACTTTACTTTTTCATTATTAGCAAGATATGAAGAAAATATGCTCTTAAATCTATACAGACAGTAATAATGCTGACGTGTCGTCGTTACCGTCGACAAAGGCCGTATTACAAAACGTCGCTTTTTCAATATTCCTCCACGACTCAGCCTTTTGTTTTTCCTCTTACATAAAAGGAGTTAAGTATGTTATCTTTATTTTGCTTGTGCTTTTTTTGATCTAGGTATGTGTACACCAAAGAAATTACGAAAAAACAAAATTTTGTCACAGCTCCAAATATTCTTATTTAATATCATTATGAGAAAAGAAGGCAAAACAATAATAGAGAAAAAGTTAACACGATCTTATGTGTAGATTATTTTGAGTAGGGATAATAAGTCAGTATAATCTCCGCGGCAGAGTGGCAGATAACGCTTGATACAAATATTTGCTTATACGTAGACCTATATAAAGACCTAGGTTAAGTATCAAATTGTTATTTTCGTGGGGAAGTTTACCCTTACAACATGTTTTACATAAGAACAATAGAAATTAATTACAAAAAAATATATTTAAATTGTGGAATCCAATCTCATTATTTCAAACATTTTCTTATTTGGTACTCTATTGATAGTCACTATTAGATAAAACGTGGATTTTTTTAACACTTCTGACGTTAGGTATTTTTATGTAAATTGGTGTCTATGTCAAAGTTTAATAAGGTTGGTTTTCATGTTTGTGAATTAAGCAAAAGAAATAACACGAAATTAAAAAATACACAAAGCGGCCATTTTACGTTAACCCCAAAGAGGTTACTATTACAGTAATATCACCGGTGAATAATACTCGGGTGTGACCCGGGCCATCACAATGAATCCCGAGCTACGTACATTACCCAGATTCAAAGTGTGATGACTCGGTAACCCATATTCGTTGGCTCCGAGAATCAAACAAAGGATTGTGCAGCGACAGACTTGATAAATTTACTTAGATAAACACCCGAGCTTTAATAATTCAGTTTAACTGAAGTATATTAGTGGGCCGAGTTTCAATAAACTTAAGTACGAAGCGTATTTAAGTAATATGAGGTATATTTAGATTAAAATTTCAGATTTTCGAAAAAAAAAATATAAATTTTAAGTAAAAAGTAAAGGACGATGTAAAGTCACGTAAACATTTGTGACTCTTAACAATTGAAACTTTTATTCCCCCGTAATTCAACTTATTAACTGTCGCATAAAGCCCGGTGTACGGCAACTAACTCGTAGGACCCATAAAACTTTTCCAGCAAATTGTGGGTGTAAACGCTTACCGCTTCGGCAACGACATGGTTATGTTATGTTATTATGAGAGCGTAATTGGTAAATATATAACCAACCCGCATTGGGTCAGCGTGGTGGTGTTACGGCCCATACTCCTCATGTGTTCCATGAGGAAGGCCTGCGCCCAGCAATGGGACGTATAAAGGCTGATGACGGTAAATATGATAAGAAAACAAGCGGTTTTTGGAGCATTAATAAGCAAAAGAGGTACTAAACAAACAATTAGTGGATGTTACAGTCACGTGCGTGCTTAAATATGTATACACTTTTGACAGTTAGTGACTCATGAATAACAGAAGGGAATAATAATGACTGTCACCTGTCTAAATTTCTATAGGTAGGTGTCAAAATTCTTAGATTTTCAAGCTTCGCTTCGCACACTATTAAACACGCCTGTATAATCTATCATTATCCTGCCCTTTTCCCAATTTCATTTGGGGTCGGCGCAACGAGTCTTTCTTCTCCACTCTCCCCTATCACACGCCATATCAACATTCACTCCCATTCTAGCCATGTCCTCATTCACACAATCTATCCATCTCTTCTTTGGTCTTCCTCTCCCTACATTACCATCCACTCTCATATTCATAACTCTTCTCGTTACATGCTCATTCTCTCTCTTCAAAACATGCCCACACCACGACAGCCGCTTTTCTCTCAACTTCTCTATCACTGGAGCAACTTTCAGGCATCCCCTGATATACTCATTCTTCACTCTATCAATCTTCGTCACTCCACACATCCATCTTAACATACGCATTTCGGCCACATGAATTCTATTTTCATCCATCTTTTTCATAGCCCAACATTCCGATCCATACATAACAACAGGTCTTATGATGGTTTTATATATTTTCCCTTTCAATCTAGGGGAAATGTGTGGGTCGCATGTAGTTCCCGTGACCTGTCGCCATTTCATCCATCCTGAGATATAGAGCCTGTATAATCTATATCTATTGAAAAACCGCATGAAAATCCGTCGTGTAGATCTAAAGATCTGAGCATAAATATGGACAGACAAACAAAAAAAGTGCAAAAATGATTGTGTAAAAACCTTGTTTAAAAAAAGTTCAATATTTTTCCTTACATTATTTCAGTTGTTTTTCGGCAATTGTTTTAATTAATAAACGTCCGTGATGATCCTAAAGTCTAATATTACACCTATACTGAATTACCTTGCATGTCTATGCCTATTCTTTTATTGGACAAGAACATCATAAGAATGTTCAGGTCTTCAAAGGGAGCATGAACCTATGTTGCGTCGTAACGTCTTCGTCTTTTAATCACTTGATTGATGTCTCTACATCAGTTACACTATAGGTGATCTGCCTAGGCATAGTTTACATTAAAGGTTTTCAAAAGATATAACTATCGGTGTAACTGGAGTTTACGTGTGAAACACAAGCGGGTACTAAAAAACGAACGGATTTGAGTTTGGTTTTTCAAGTAAATTTAGCCATAGGTTTGATAAATTTGAAGTTAAATAGTTTGGTGATTTAAAAATTGTAATTTTCAAAAATTATGTTCATGTAATAAATTGTAGAATTAATTACATAAAATTGCTTAAGATCATCATTGACGATATATTTACGTTGTGCAAGATTAAATTATTACACTTTGTTTTTCAGTTTTAATATTAATTATCCTCCGTTGAAAAGTACGTCAATATGTAGTGTTTACCTTTGAGATCTTAATTCCAATATTAAAACATGAGCGTAGATAAAATAGTTTATGTTTACGTACGTTGATTGATTTTGGATTCACAGAAGTTATTACAAGATAAGTACATTGCACAACGTTTTCAATTTAAAAATAAAGTGCTAACATTACTTGCGTCTTATTCCTTTGATGTCACTCGAGGTAAAGCTGAAAAGCTAAACCACACGGCTTTAAAACAGTTTAAAACTCCAAGTACAAGCCAGAGAAAATAAACGACTAATGCGTGTTATAATCGTTTAATTTTGTAAGGTTGTGAATTAGAGTTCAAATTTGCCGGTTGTTTTTGCTAAATTACATAATTTTAGTGAATAAGGATGATAATAACATTAATTTATTGAGTAATTTTTAACATAAATTTTTTGAGTAATTTGGTTTTTTGTTTTTGTATATAAAATTTACATTACAAATGACTGACTACCTACTTTCGATGGGAATTAAGTATTCATTTGTGAAGGGCTAAAGGGATAAAATATAAATTAGGGACGATTGCCGTATTCAAATATGAACTGAGTTTATCAACTTAGCAGTTGTTGCAAAGGACAAAGAGCTCTGTTTACTAATAAAATCCTTTCTATTTGAAGATTTTTGTCCTGAATTCTTTAACAAAACTATTCGTGTAAAAGTATATTTATGATTTTATAGTCACATGTGTAGGTATATTTACATAAATTTCACTGTCGGTCGTTCTAGCTCTCTCGTGTGTATGACATTAAGTCCACACTTCTGCAAACTTTGTGCATTAAGATTTGAGAATAATATTAAATACTAATATCATAGCTTAGTTAATTGGTTAGTGAAAGAATAATTTTACAAATATTACTGAAAATTTTAATGAAGTAAATAAGTACTATACATGAATAAATTATCGTCGCTGTCAAACCAATATCTGATATGTGGTTTTCTGTTACACTTGACGTTTTTCGGCTAGACCTCGAGTACATACCTCGTATATAAATAAATAAAGCAGAATATAATTAAAATGTATTGAACTTACGTGTGCCATCGAAGCGAGTGGCGATGGTATCGAGGAAGGTGTTCTGGGGCGCGAGCAGCCCCTTGCGCACGGGCATCCCCCCGCGCCGCGCGCCCCGCGGACTCCACCTTCAACCTGTAACAAACGTTCAAACACATTAACATAAACAGGAGTTACTTACAGTTACTCGCTTAATTCTAGAGCGAAAATACTTAAATTTCGATGGAAAAACGGGTTATTTTTAATTAATAAAGGCATATAAAGATATGCGCCAGGATCGTAGCAAGTGGACATCTGTATACCGACACAGACAGCCCAGCGAATTAGCAAGCTGGCAGAAGGCTGGTCACAATAGCCATAGAGCTGTAATTGAATTCGTAAAGTTGGAGACTGCGGCTCGTGAATCGTAATGGGACGCTCTGGGACAGGATGACGATATTTCTAAGTTGATTGGAATGGACTGGATAAGAACGGCCGGAAAATTAAGAGTAGTAGCATCAGGCGAGACCTATGTGGCCATGATCCAGTGGACGAATGTGGGTTGATGATGAAATTGATAAAACACATTTATTATAGCTATAGAGAGATTTATGGTTACCACTTTGGACAAATGGAGAGGGTAAAGATCGTAGCTCATTAGAGCCACTCGGCACCCAATCATGACCTTTATACGTGCTGGCTACAGAGTTCGCATACCTACTAGTTGGGGCAGGAAAATTCTTTTATGGTGACTACCGCTGAAGAGTCAGAGTAGCTAATCTCCCCACAATTTTGCCAAAGATTTGACAAGTTATCAAAATCGCTGTATTATATATTCTGGAATATTCTTGTATGAATGTCTAGGTTGTATGTGTTTCGAATATCAATTGATATTCATAAGTTTGTCTCTGCTGACTGATTACAAATAAAACTGATACATAAACCTTTTTAATAGACCTGTCTATAAAATTTTCACACAAAGCATTTACGTTTTCAGAACACATGTTTCGAGAGCTGGTTTATTTCAATGAAAAATTTCTTTTTAGATTGCCGAGGTAAAGCTGTATTAACGTTCATCAATTGAAAAAACTTACATGTGAACGGTAATTGATTTTTAAAAATTTCATACGAAAGCTCATTACGCCGTCCGTAATACATAAACAAAAAACTCATGAACAAGCATTTATACAAGCATTTATACATAAATGCAATAATAGTAGTTTATGTAACTGTCACATAATATAGGTTATTAAAACACGAGCGTGGTTTTAAAAAATGAGCCTTGGCAGGTTTTTTAATAGTATCACGCGAGTGTTTTAATACCGAGTTATGTGCAGTTACATACACTACTTTATCTACACTAATTATAAATAAAACAAAGAATTTAATTAATTTTATTTATTGTTGGCTGTCTGGAAAACATTTGCCATAGTTTTGTGCGTTTTTAAGATAAATACGTGTTGCATAATGAGTCCAACATGTTGCATGATGGTCATTATGTTACAGTTTCAATTATGAGTTTTAGTCTGAGTTCATAATTCGAACATTATAACATGAGTGTAAATAAAAATATATATTTCTTTTTTACTTTCACTATAAACATAAAACGTCGTCATACAATGTACAACATAAATCCAGTGTATTTGTATACGAGTATATTTATATGATACTCAGAACTTTTGATTATGAATTTCTTCAAGTTACGTTGTTGTGAAAACTTTGGCCTTTATGCGCCCAAATAAAATAAAAGCAATTTAAACATATCATTATCAGGTATCACCGAAGATTTATAGGTAATAAAACACCCGTTTCGCCAGATATGTTTCACTATGAAGATATCTCTGTAGGGGATAAGTTTGTCTTTGCCAACTATTGTTTTTTTTATGGATTTGATTTTTTTTCTGTGTCCCGTGTTGGTCCGGGACACAAAAAGAATTCACCAAATGCTTTGCTTGGCTAGCATGTCGTAAAAGGCGACTAAGGTCGTTTTGGGTACTGGGTCTGTGATTGTGTAGGCGATGAGCTAGCCACTTGTTACTACTCTTTCACGATTTTTCATCTGACCAAACCCAATTTTTGTATGGCTAAATGTCTTAAGGAACACAGTGCTCCTTGGACTCTGCCTACCCTTTCGGGGATTACACGCGTGATTTTATGTATGTATGTGCAATAAAAGGCCTATTGTCACGCGCCGGGCGCAATATATAGCGAGCGATAATCAGGATGAACTGTGTTGCTGTCATATAAAATAAACAAGATATAAAATATAGGCAATCTAATGTTCTGTAGCTACAGCTTGCCATATTTATCTGTATTTAAAATTACGGATTTGATGTATCTAATGTCGTGACCATAAGCTGTTGACCCCGTTTTACTCAAAAATTAAATAAGCTTTTTAGGGTTCCGTAGTAAACTAGGAATCCTTATAGTCCGCCATATCTGTCTGTCTGTCCGTCCACGGATAATCTCAGTGACCGTTAGCAATAGAGAGCTGAAATTTAAAATAACAATATTAAATTAGGGGGGGGCCCATACACGTAATATAGTGACTGATTTTTTTTCCTCTGGACCCTAACGTGTGATATATCGTTGGATAGCTATTCAAAAATAAATAGGGGTTTTCTTACATCATTTTACGATAAAATTTATATTTTCTAAAATAATCGCTCCGAAAGTTAAAAAAATGTGACTAAATTCTCAAAAGTAGAACTTTATAAGTACTTTCTAGGAAAATTATTTTGAACTTGATGGGTTGAACAGTTATTGATAAATTTTACAAACAAATCATATATGCAAGCATTCTTTTTATCTCATATGGAAAACTACGGAACCTTTTTTTGAGCGTGGCCCAACCCCGACACGCTCTTGGCCAGTTTTTTTCATTTTAAGTGGTCGTGTAAGACGTTAACATAAAAGAAAAATATAAATAGGTAATATTCATAATACTACTGTAGTGAAAATTTTTGAGGGAGGCCTACGTCTAGCAGATGACATCACACGGCTTATAATGAATAGGTACTACTAGACTACTAATACTATTGCTAATAATAGTAAGTGTTACACGATAAACACCAAACCTTTATCTTTCATGTTACAATTCTTCTAAATGGTGAAAATATCACCTAGAAGAATGGTAATAATCTGACATTGTTATAACGCATTCTACTGTGATAGATTGCGGGTAGGACATCTAATGGTTGTCATTATCATTTATTGTCGACCCCTTAGCGATTCAATGCGTTTTCCTATTCATTTTCTTCTAGATTCATATTATCAATATTAATTTATTTTTTGTCTAAATATACACAATGTCTAATTAAGGTATATTTCAATCAAAGTTGCCCAAAGGATAGGTAAACAAAACGTAGGTGACAGTGGGTGTCTATTAGTTCACACATTTTTTTTCGCCGAATTTCAGTAAAACGTAGTGATTTATTTTAATTTCAGTTCATCGAAAACATGTCGACGATTTTTTACACATTTTCAGTTCAATTTCAGTTCATCGAAAAGTTATTCATCACTGTTTTATGTCATGTAATTTAGCAAACTGAAACTATGATTTTTATATAAGTATTGTATATTTTTTGAATATTTATATGTCTATCACCCAGTTGCAGAAACGAACTTTAAAATTTAATGTCGGCATTATCCCTAATGCTCCATTAAATTTATTGATTGAAGTGTCAAAAGAACACCTTAGCGTAGTTTTTACGTTGCACAAAACGACATTAGCACCCTATCAATGCTAAAGAGACATTAGCTAGAACTATTTTGTGTTCCAATTTTAAATTTAATGAACTTTAAAGTTTTAATGTCTCATTACTAAATGTCGTCTTTAAAAAATCTTTGTGCAACTGAGCGTTTATCTATTAAATATATTTATCCGTCATCTAGTATCCGTAACACAAGCAGCATTCGTTGTTTAAAAAGGAACTTGTTGATAAGTATAAGTGTTAGTGTTGTGCGTAATATACTGCATTAAATGTATTAAATGGAAACATGTAAATATTGGAAAATTGTGTTTATTTTCATAACGAAAATATACTACAACAATGAAATACAATGGGAAAGAATTAATAAAATTATAAGATTGACAGTTGTCAAAATATTAAGAAAAATATAAAATTGAACTAAAAAGAGGTTTGTTACTAACAAATTGCCCTCCGCAATAATATAAAATAACATTGCCTTAAAATAAACTAAAATTACAAGTTATAAAATACATTAGATAATCATTCATTAATGGGTAAAAGTACTATTTTAGACAGGGCTCTTTTATGTAAATGGCCATCAGCTGTTTTTATTTCTACAACTCGCACCTTATTATCGGAACCAAGACTTATTTTGGTAATTTTTCCTAACGGCCATTGCAATGGTGATGTATTTATATCTTTTAAAAGAACAATCATATTTTCTTTAACGTTAGGCAAACTATATTGCCACTTGTACCTTTTTTGAAGTTGAGAAAGATAATCCTTTGACCAAGTCTTCCAGAAATGTTGTCGTGCTTGTTCGCAACACCGCCAGAATTTTAGTCTATTATTAGAAATATCTGTTAAGTCTGGTTGTGGAAAAGATGATAATGATGATCCTATTAAAAAATGACCTGGAGTTAAAATGAAGAAATCAGATGGATCCTGAGAAATGGTAGTGAGAGGTCTTGAATTAAGTATACCCTCTATTTCAATAAACACAGTACATAACTGTTCAAAAGTATAAGTTCTGTTACCTATTATCCTCTTAAAGTGATATTTGGCGGACTTTACCGCAGCCTCCCACAATCCACCGTGATTGGGACTGTATTCAGGAATATAATGAAATTGTATTCCTTTGAATGCAAAGAAATTTGATAGCGAATTAATGAAATTGGTATTATGGTGAAGTTGATATAAACTGTGTAACTTATTGTCGGCGCCTTTGAACGTTTTTGCATTGTCGCAAAATATGTCTAAAGGGAGACCCCTGCGTGATATAAAACGCTTTAGCGAAGCTAGAAAGGAATCGGTGGTCATGTCACTTACCACTTCTAAATGAACTGCTTTGGTGGATAAGCAAACAAATACGGCAACATATCCCTTTGTTATAAGACTTCGTCTAAGTGTTGATTGCTTTACATCAAATGGTCCGCAATAATCTACACCTACTTTTTCAAAAGCTCTACAAGGTGTTACACGTTCTTTGGGTAACGAGCCCATAAGCTGTTTGCCACATTCAGCTCTTAAACGACAACAAGTAACACATTTATGAATTATACCCTTAATGAGACGTATAGCATTAACAATGTAAAATTTTTGTGACAAATTACTTAACATAAGTTTTAGTCCACCATGCAGCAAAGTAATATGCTCCATTAAAATAATTAATTTCGTAAAATGACAATTAGGCAATATGATAGGAAATTTTTGTGAAAATGGAATATTTGCGTTTTGTAATCTGCCACCTACTCTCATTATATTATTTTCGTCAATAAATGCATTTAACGATTTTAAATTTGATTTCACTGGCTTGTCATTTTTAATTAAATTGAATTCACTTGAAAAATAATGATTTTGAATGCACTTAATGATTACAAATAGTGATTGTTTAATTTCTTGAGCAGACAATAGGCCCTTATAAGTAATGGTCTTTTTACAAATTCCTATAAATCTCAATACATATGCCATGATACGTTGCATTTTGTAAGCACTGGAAAACTTATTGAAAAATGGCATTAATTCAGGAATATTGTTGTCTGAGCTATTTGCAACAATATCAAAATCATTGTCATTGTATGTAAATGGCAATTCTATTTCAGATAAATAGAAACTATATTTTGTATCATTATTAATATTATCATTTACAATAAATAAGTATTCAGGACCATGCCACCATAGATTGTTTTTATTTATATTTTGTGGATCAATTCCTTTTGACAATAAATCGGCTGGATTAAGTAATGTGGGTGTATAACGCCAATTCATTGATTTTGTTAATTTGCAAATTTCATTAACTCTATTACCTACATATGCAGGCACTTTGATACAATTAGAATTTAGCCAACTGAGTACTATTTTAGAGTCACAAAATAAATATATACAATTGATATTTATAAGTATTAGCCTTATTTTTTGTATGAGTTTAGATAACAATAATGCTCCGTTTAGTTCTAGTTTGGGAATGGTAAGCTTTGAGTTCAGAGGTGCTACTCTTGACTTCGAACATAGTAGATGTGTATATGAAGTATTGTTAATTTCAACTTTAACATAAATGCAGGCACCATAAGCATTATTTGAAGCATCGCAAAACCCTATTAACTCTGTGCTTTTAGATTCAGACAAATTTATAAAACGCGGAACAATAATATTTGGCATTAAGTTAAGGCTACAACGAAATTTTTCCCATAATTTAAGTAAGTCATCAGGTATAGGGGTGTCCCATTCCAAATTACTTTGCCATATTTTTTGTAATAATAATTTTCCTCGCACAATTATAGGGCCAGAAAAACCTAAAGGATCAAAATATTTGCTAATAGCACTGAGAACCGTGCGCTTACTTATAATCGAGCTAGTAACATTATTTTCGCTCACCTTCTTACCACTCAATAGGAAAACGTCATCTCGAGCATCAAAACTTAAGCCTAATGTTTTTACTATTGGAGGGTCTTGGTCGAAGTCCTTAGTACCAAAACCATATTTGTCTTTTGGTATATTTGAATCGATAAGCAATTGAATATCATTAGTACACCATTTGTGTAAATCGAAACTGCCTAATTTCATAAGGTTTATCAATTCGTGAATTAATTCTATTGCACCATCATAATTATTATGACCGCAAATAACATCATCAATATAGGATGATTGTAAAACAGCATTACTAGCAAGTGGGAATTCCGTTTTATACATGTGGGCAAGTTCAACCAAGCACCTAGTAGCTAAATATGCCGAGCTAGTAAGTCCGTAAGTGACCGTTTGCAATTGAAGACAACGCAATGGCTCATGGCGATTGTCGCGCCACAAAATGTTTTGAAGATGTCTATGTTCTGGGTGTATATTTATCTGTCTATACATATGACGTATGTCGCACATAATTACAAACTTAAATGTTCGAAATAAAATTAAAATGTCAAATAGCGACTGCTGAATAACAGGACCATTGCAAAGAATATCATTTAAACTATGACCATTGCGCTTCTTTGCACTGCCATCAAACACGACGCGTAACTTGTTTGTTAATCTGTCCATGCGAACCACACCATGATGAGGTAGAAAGTACGATGGCATATCGCCGATGCTACATTTATCGACATCAATTATTTTAGCATGACCTAGATCGAGATATTCATGAATGAATGCATGATATAATTTGTGAAATTCCGTATCTTTAGAAAAACGATTTTCTAATTGGAAAAATCTCTGTAAAGATATGGCGAATGAATCCGAAGTATTAATTTTAGTAAAATTTGTTTTTGCGGGCATTTTAACCTGAAATCTGTTATTAGTTAATGTAACAGATTTTTTAAATATTTCTTCACTGTATTGATGTTCAGGGAGAATTGATTCTTTATAGACTTCTGGTACTTTCTCAGTCTCCCACAATTTTTTTACATATTTGTCTAATTTGACATTATCTAACTCATGCATGACTAAAGAGTGATGAGAAATATTGCATAAATTATTTGTTTTATTTGTAACAACGTTACCAGAAATGACGTATCCGAAACGAGTGTTAAGAAGGATAGGCTCTGTTGGTCCACTCTCTATTTTACCTTCTTTCATAACGCGAAATAAAACGTCGGCTGCAAGAAGGAGGGACACCTCTCCTGGAATATTACACTCATTATCCGATAACAGAATATGCTTGGATAGTTTCAGTTTTGATAAATCGAATTTACACGTAGGTAAAGACGCTGTTATTTTGTCTATAATAGAACAATTTATATTTATATGAAAATTTTCCGTCAAAGATTGCAAAGTTAAATTGATTGCCTTGCATATTTTTGTTGATCTTTGACCTAAAGTTAAAATATTTTTGTTTGAATTATATTGTGGCAAACCTAATTTGTTTGCCAGTTCGGTAGTACAAAATGACGTTTGACTGCCACTGTCTAACAATGCTCTCACCATAATATTTTCACCATTGCAATTAGGAATCAAAACCTTGACAGTGGGTAAAATAACTGTATTGGAAAGTTTTGTAGAAGTCATATTTACCTCCTGTTGAGCCTCGCTGCTTACAGAATTATGAATAGTTTCTGTTTGATCGCTATGAAGCAGCGTGTTATGGCTAGAGGACTTGCATAAAGTACACTTAAAATGATATCTGCATTTTTGTACATGATAATCCAAACATATTTTGCATAAATTATTGCTATTTACATATTCGAGACGCCTTAAAATAGACATTAAATTAAATTTGGGACATTTATACAACTTATGAAATTCTGAGCAGAGGGCACAATTTTTAAGCTTATTATTACCACTATTAGATTCAACATAACTTACAACCCTTTGCCTGGATGTAGGTGGAGCGCATGATTCTAATGCTATAGCTCTCCTATCCAGAAATTGCAATAAATCTGCAAGTGTTGGCTTGACACTGTGATCTCGCTCAGAGTGATACATTTTAATAGTGAATGGATCTAACTTACGTGACAGTAAACAAACCAAAATAGAATTCCATTGATCAATCGGCTCCTTCAAATTTTCTAACGCTGTGAGCTGTTGTCGAACTCGCGCTACAATATCTCTTAGCTGTTGCGCCGTGCCCTTGTGCACCATAGGTATGTCCAACAAGTTGCATATGTGCGAGTTCACTAGCAGAAAAGGATTATCATATCGTTGCTTAAGCAAGCCTAGCGCACCAAGGTACGATTCATTGACCAACGGTAAATTATCAATGATTTGAAGAGGCTCGTCCTTTACGTACTTCTTAAGGTAAAAAAGTTTTTGAACGTCGGACATTCTTTCGTCTCTATGTATGATCGCCGTAAACATATCAATAAAAGGTTTGTAACTGCTGCAATCACGACCGTCAAATACTGGTATATCTATTGGTGGTAACTTTGTTCCGGCAGATGTACGATGATGTGAATCAGCTTTCGGCAAAGTACAAGACTCACTTAAAGGTTTCTTCAGTTTTCGTATATTTGCGCATGACTGAAGATATCTCTCCTCAAATAGGCCACAATCTTCATCGTCTTCCTCATCCAAAATTTGTATGTCAATGCAAAAGCTCTGATACTTCTCATAAATTCCTTTAAGCAGATTCCTTTAAGCAGATTTCATTCTTTCATCTAAGCTTTCGACATCAAAATCATCCTTTTGTAAAAAATGTTCTATGCGCGTCATAGAAGCCTTAGTCAAGGCACGCGCTTTCTTTAACTTCGCCAGCTCCATATTAAATAAAATTTATAAATACCTGACAAGGTTTCTTGGCACCAATGATAGTCTCGGCACCAATGTAAGGGTTTCGGCACCAATGTTAGTGTTGTGCGTAATATACTGCATTAAATGTATTAAATGGAAACATGTAAATATTGGAAAATTGTGTTTATTTTCATAACGAAAATATACTACAACAATGAAATACAATGGGAAAGAATTAATAAAATTATAAGATTGACAGTTGTCAAAATATTAAGAAAAATATAAAATTGAACTAAAAAGAGGTTTGTTACTAACAATAAGTTTTTATTTATTTATCGATAAAATGTATAAAACATGAAATGATATAACGATAAACTGTGTTTCTAGATAATACAATATTCGTAAAAATGAAAATGCAAGGAAACGAAATTCTAGGATTTGATAAATAATGAACAAAAGTTCTGCGAATCATTTTATGGGTAATGAAATTCGTTGAAAGGAATTGCGATAAAATGATGGATTTCCGATGTAAGTGAAATCAATTGAAATGGACAGCAATTGTAACAGTTATATTTATGTGCCAATGTCCATGTAAAAAGTGTAATTATTGAATAACAAATACGGTGAGTTTTTACGGCTTTTTTGATTGAAAGATACTATATAGTCTATTTGTGTTTTCTAGTGCTTATGTATTAGTCCTAGAAATAAGCAGATATTGTTAATTCCAAACAGATTGTTTCATAAAGACTGTGAAAACCGATTCGCTGTTGCAAATAAGGTTGTTCTCGAACGAATGCAAACTTTGATTTCGTTCAATATTTGTGTTTGAGCGCTTTTGTATCGAGAATTCGTCAGATTCAAGTCTTCCAAGCGAGATGCTAATTTCCATCGGATTGTGTCGAATCCCGAGTTTACAATACGCAGCTGTATTATATAAATATTTACACAAAGCTTATGTATTATTAATTTGAAATAAATTTTAAGCCTGTATAATAATAGCTTTAGTTTAGGTGACCGATAAACTGAAAAATGTTAGAATACCTATATCTATAGCCTTTCCACCTTCTCATAAAGTTTTTATGTTTCATAAATACGATCGCAGTAAATGTGAATTAATGGGTTTCCGAGATTATGCCCTTTTACTAGTCTCATTCTATCAGAGACATAAACTCCCTGTTGATCTTGCGGCTTAGCCAAACCTATACACATAAATCCATTATTGCAACTTCTGTAGTTATTAAAGACTTTAATATTTATCTTACGAAACGTTAGATATGTCTATGTCCTTCAGAGAACGCAATAAGGTTAAACTACTACAGACTCTTGTCAAACCAAAATCAAAATCAAATGTGTCTGGTTTTCTGACCATTGATGGGTTAAATCCTATTTACAATAAGGTCAGACATAAAAGAAACAAAGAAGAGAAAAGTAAAGGAAAAAATTAAAATAGTAACTGGGAATTAAAAAAATGTATATTTTATATTAGCCAGAGAAGTGTTCATTTAAGTAGATATGCTTTAGAGAAAATAACTTGGAACATTGATTTAAGTATGTAATCATAATAAAAAAGTTTTATTAAAAGAATTTAGCCAGGCTGGGCATTTGGTAAACTTTGTAAGGTCTTCTCGTCATCTATCCGTCAATGTCTCAACACAAAAGTCTTCGACCAGTGCGTCCTCCCAGTTATGACCTACAGTACCGAGACGTGAACACTCACGGCGGATGACGATATTCGTAAGTTGGCTGGAGAGGGCTGGATGAGAACGGCCGAAGATCGAGAGCGGTGGCGTGCATTAGGGGAGACCAATGTCCAGCAGTGGACGAGCATAGGTTGTTGATGATGATGATGATGAGTTTTATTATCAAATTGTTTTCATTGAAAGAAGATTTTTCCCAAATAATGTTTCATAAGTACCGAAGATACTCGGTATTCTCCAGATTTCGATGTGCCTTAGAAAGGTTTCCCATCAATATTATTTTACCTTACAATTTATTCGTACAATGGAAACCTTTCAGCATTTAAAACGGTCCTCAACATTGAATGGAATAGTAATTAGTACGGATCACAATAATATGTCTACGTATGTTGTCATGGATTCTGTAGGTCGACTTGACACTTTTTTGTTTTCTAAAGAAATCTAATTGTCATACTATAGGTATACCTAATAAGTAGGGTATAGGAGATTATTATAATATTGAACAGTCTGTGACGGGGTGAAGCTGGGGATAATGAAAATGCAGTTGGGTCGTCACTTAGGTATTGTATATTTTATATTGAAGAATTAAGGCACAACTGAAACAATTATATAAAAAAGGTAAATTACACTGAACACAAAACAATTTTACATTTAAATTTTTTTTTAATATATTATAAAAAGGGTAGGGCTACTTACAATAGTGCCTTAAAGAGACTTATAGACTTTGTTATTTATCAGGAACTGATCTTGTGGGTCCTTATAACTTTTAGTTTTAGCTTGTAAAAAATTATCATCACTTTATAAATATATTACAATTATTGTTAGCAGGGAGTCAAACGCTCTACGCGTTGACTCTGGTAAGAATGAACTTCGAGAACAAAACAAATAAAAAGAGACAGACAGCAAATTTAAAAACGGAAACCAAGAGAAAAATGGCCAGAGAAGAGCGCAATGACAGCAACGAGTCGCTAATATAGCTATGGCGCCTCGTTACAATACCCGCTCCCCCCTGGAAGAAAAAGTTTAAGTTCATGTGTAGAATGTAATTCATCATGAAACACATGAGGAGTGTGGGCCGTAACATCACCACGATGGCCCAATGCGGGTTGGTGGGTTGAATAGCAATTGCGACCGGGACCAACGGCTTTACGTGCCTTCCGAAACACGGAGGAGTTCAAGATTACAAAGTTGTGGTCACGCATCTAAGGCTTGACCACAGCGAGTAGCTTTGTTTTCGATATCGAAATCCAAAGCGTATTAGCCACTACACTACCAAGTTCCTCAAAATAATGTGTTTGCCTCTATTTAGATGATCTCAATATTTAGTTTATTGATTACAATAATATTAATACTCAGAATACAAGTTGTGTTACTTTATGCGAAACACCAGATGTTAGTCTAAGAATGTTATTAGTAAAATGTCTTTGTCAACGAAGTTTACGATACCTACCAGCTTTCAAATTAACTGGCAGTACCTATTCTTGCTCAATTTGCTCTCGTAAAAAATTTATACATGTTGGAACTTTTACGGTTTAATGTTTGCATCTTCATATATTATATTAATGGACAGATCCGGAGATAGTGTTTCTCATATTGTAAATCTTATTTTAATTGAAAAATTGGACTTATTATCTTCTACGAATAATACTCATTTGAGACCAAAAATGTGCATTCATATGAATTTATTGCTCCGAACTAAGGAAGAAATAAATTTGAACTGTATATGGTTGATTCCGCCGTTTTGCGCAAAAAACACCGTTCCGTGGAATAAAAAAAAATATCGATTTAAGTTTTGTTTTTTTTTATTGATTCATCTAAGAACATCCCCAGATTCTAAAAAACGGAAAGGCACTTTTCTATCTTATTTAGATACGGAGAAAATAACAATTAAAAATTACCAGATGGACGGTGATGAAAACTGTAAGGATTGTAATGAACTTGCAAGCGATGGTAATGATTTAAGTCGGGATGGTAATGAAATACCGCAGAACAGTACTGTAACTAGATGGGATTATAATGAATTATAAAAGGCGGTAATTTATGAAAGAAAAACAAAACAGCACTATTTTATTAATAAACGTTTTTTATTACTATTCAGCTTTTTAATTCAGTCTCGAATAGAATAAAAGTCTCGTCTCAGTCTCGAATACCTAATTAAAGAATGTCATGTAGTAGCCAACTAACTAACACAATCTCACAATATTTACTTACACTAACAATTCGATAAAAGTAATTTTGAACGCTAGAGAGTGCAAAATCACAATATACAAACTAAAAACAATATTCCTTATCTTTATTATAATTTTCTGATATATAATACCTGTATTCGCAATAAATAAATTGAATTGAATTGAATATAATAATAATATATACCCAGTAATAGGAACTTAAGTAGTGTTTTGGGTCGTTGTCTCATAATCACAGTATTTACTCATAAAAACAACTAACACATCTATAAAAGTAATTTTGGATAGCTTAAGCTAGAGTGCAAATCACAATATAATAATGTACTTACAAACAAAAAAAATATTAAAAAATCCTTTATCACTTATCACTTCTATTATCATAATCAACACGGTCTATAAACTTTTATTAATTTTTATCATTTTTTTCTTATTACTAACTATTTTAAAGTATGTTGTACCTAATCATCACTATCATCTGAGTCGTCGAAAAAAGTGTGCTTTTAAAATTGTTTTTCTGATGGAGTTGATTTAATGAAAGTCTCAAATTACTGTTGGTGTTCAGAAGTTTTACATACTACATCTAGTTGTTTTGGGTTTCGATTTTCCTTTGGTATCTTATAAAATGTATTGTTTCTCAACTAAAACGTACGTCAGATAATATTTTGACTGTAGGAGATGTTGGTGTAGTAGAAGTTTTATATACATTTATCAACGGTGAGAGCTGTAAGTCGCTTGGACCCTGTAAATATCTAATTCATCCATGTTGTTCAAAATTGTTGTTGTATCTATACTTAATACTGACTAATTGTCAAAAGAGGCTTCGATTTTATCACACTGATTATTGGATTGACCTCTCTCCATATCACCGTAATTATCAGAATGAAGAAAGCCTATAATTATGCTTATTATGTATACAATAAGTGCAACCTTGACAATCGAAGCTACTAAATGTTAAAGTTTTATTATTATCAGCAGCTCAGACGCATTGATGAACTTGCATTGATCCCTTAAATGTTGGAATGTTGGGCGGAAATGTTTTACCTTCAATATCACTCTCTGTTACCATATCAACATGTATATTTCGAACATTATTAGTAACTAACGACAAAAAATCTTCATAACAACCAACATCTCCGCCATGATTAATAAAATTATTAGCAGTTCTTTTGACGACGGCACCAATCCCATACAGAGCTCCTTGCCTTGGCCGGATTCTTGATAATTCCATGTGACCTTAGTTATATTTGGGTAATAATAGTGCAGAATGATTTAGTTTTATTATTTGCGTTACTATCTTTATAGTATAGAACTCCAGTATGTAAGGATACTTGTTTTCTACTTCCACCGAAATTAAAGGACTGTATCTCTTCATTAAACTTCAGGTTATAATTCTCGCTAAAGTCTGAGTATCTCTTTGTCTTTTAAATTTTGTTTACGTTGTTTGATAGCTTCATATTGTACTGTAATATTTAGATTGTGTTTTAAAAATGTGTCTGGAGTTGACTCTAGTACAAATACTTCATTACCTTCCGAAACAGTTTATTACCTTCCTGCAAGAAAGGTGGAAGGAACGGATGGTAATGAGATGGAGATGAATGAGAAATTTAAACATTTATTTTAATAATTTCGCTACAAAATGTATTATAAACTTGATATTAATATGGGAATATAATTATTAATAGAGAAGAACATATGGGGTAAATATAATAATCTACTTGTTAAAATGCCTTGAGAAATTGCAGGAATGTAATGAACAGATTTTTGGACGAAACACTATCAACAAGGTAAAGAACGTAAATAATTTTGCTAGCAATGCACACACGTCCACCATGATCAGTTGTCACCTACGACTGGCCTGTAGAAACACGTTGAAACTAGAACTTTATTAGGGATGTTACAATTATCGACGATATGAAAGAGTTTCTCGATACGGATGGCGATGACATTTTTTTCGTTACAATTTTAAAAGTTAGCTGTTCTTGTATTATTGTTGAAATAAATACATAATGAAAATACTTAATTAAAAGGTTTTGAGTTTGGGTTTCATATAAAATATTAAGAAAAGTCATAAATTAAAAAGCAAACTAATAAATGTGAAAATTCCCGACGAGAATCCTATCTGGAAACAGAGAGGAATGATTTTTGAGGTAGTTTTTTATTTTTGTTTCATAAACTAACTGATTAATTTGAAATATTAACGATGCAACTTTTAAGGATTTTATGTTTGTTCTTACTGTAAAAATTAGATTTAAGACAAAAACATGTAAAATAGGGAAATTCGCATGGAATTGCTTTTTGCACGAAATGGCGGAATCAACCATATACGTAAAGTGAATAGTTATATAATACATAATTTATTACTGTAATTGGTTCAAGGCGAACTTCAAGATAAAAACTAAACTACTAAAGCAACTCGCCACTCAACTATTACGTTAAGCTTTGTGCAGCGCAGAGCTTCTCCGATTACGAGGGCAATGAGTTTATATACTATATTCCATTTTATGTAGAACCCAGAGTAGTACAACAGAAGGTAATAACTATTATATAGGGTCTTTCAGCGTGACCAAGACTGTTAATAAGTGTACCGAGATTTAGGAAAAGCTACCTAATCAACACATGGGTTGTTTGTAGAGCGTTCCATAGCCTTGTGTGTATCACAAAATTTGTTTATTCATTTTATATTAGAATTTGGGATCAAAGGACGATGTGACATTGACCTGTCAACAGAGTCTCGCCTCTAGTATTTTTTATACGAGTCCTTCCTAAGCCAATATACGTCCCACTGCTGAGCACAGGTCTTATGGGGAAATATATGAGGAGAATGAGCCGCAACACCACCACATTGGACCAATGCGGGCTGGTGGGTAGAAACGGTTGAAATAGCGACCGGGACCAACGGCTTAACGTGCCTTCCGAAGCACGAAGGAGTTCGAGATCACAAAGTTTTGGTCACTCAGCCACGGCTTGACCATGGCGAAGATTGCTTTGTTTTCGAGAAAGCCAAAGCGTACTAAGCACTGCGCCACCGAGCTCTTCTTTATATGTGTAATAACTTAATTTTTTAAAATTTTAGTTACGAAATACAATATAATATGGAAAAATATTGAGCACCAACATTTAGAGGAATTGCAAAATATTTCCGAACCTGACGGGAAACTTATAAAGGAATTATCGAAAACTATTTCTTATTTAATATTCACTCACACTATAGATGGAAATTTCACATTGATGAATTATGTTGTACAATAAATAAACTTATTAAAGCTTTGACAATAGTAAGCGGGCTGATAATTATAAGTAAGAGCAACAATATTTTTAATATAAAAAATAAGTTTTCTTTTAGTAATTTTGCTTAAAGGTGCATGTTATTTGATAATTGATTTGAAAATCCAACTATCTTAACTATACCTATGAATGGAAGGACAGCAGATAGCTAGTTAAGTCAAAATTTTATTTCTTTTGGAAAATAAAACTACTGCAATATAATATTTGCATTATAGTCAAGAGACTGTAGAATCTTATTTATTTACAAGGACAATTAACTTCTGCTGCAAAATCTCATCTACTTTATCAACATAATTATCGTAATAAGGTTAGTTAGTAAGAAATGGAAATATTTTGCATCGTACACCTTTATGAGACAGTAATTTATTTTAATGTGGTTTCTGTGAAATAGACTAAAGTGTAATGTAATTTAGTACAGGAAAACGTAAAATTTATTAAATTAAGGCAACATCAACATATTTTATGTGCAGTTAAACCTTAATAAACGTGGTAACAGCGAATATAGCACTAATTTAATAAATAAATATACTAATTTTTAAATTATATCAACTAGGTAAATAGGTTTTAAATATGAAACGGAGCGTACAAATTTTTCAAATCACTTTGGCATATGCAATTACAAAATAACTCAGAACAAAAGTTTCTGTTTCTGGTGAAATAAATCAGTGTTTCTTTTTCCTTATTGCCCTGTTCGAGAGCTTTTATACTTACAAAATATGTATTGGGAATTTCCTATTCGTGTTACAGTTTGACGTGTTGTGTATATTTCTACGAATTTTCATAAAAAAAATACGTGTTATTGAATGCTGCAAAAGAGAGCGTGAAATGATATTTTCTCTTTGCACACGAAGTTAACTCTACTGTACTAAATCAAATCTAGATAAAAATTGTCTGAGAATAGACTACAAAGGATTTTACTTCATACCTTGAAAGCGTCGAAAGTACCTAATCTGTTTACTTATTTTATACACCACCTGCACATAAAGCACGCTTTATTTTTCATGCATATTGGGTATAAAGCAAGATTTTATTCCCTAGGGAAATAAAGTAATCAAATTTCCCTAGGGAATTAAGAAATTTGAATTAAGAATGTCAAAATATAACGTAAATTCAAACGAAAAAGTTAAAATTTCATTTTATTTCAACTTTAAAGAGCCTGCATAAATCTGCCTTTCAAAGCAAAAATAGTTGAGATTTATGTAAGTACAGGTGGTACAGTACAGTTCATTTGGTTGTTATTTGAATTTGCAAATAACAATCAAAATGAACTGTATATATACCATTGGCGAATTTATTTATTTTCTTTTTACTTTTTAATTTTCTGTTTTCACGGCTTTGGAACAAAGTAATGACTTGTATACAAAGATACATGCAACTGAATTAAACCGTGATTTTAGTTTTTTATTTTTGTTCCTGTCTAATGTGTTCGTTTGTTGTATATAACCTTTTTAATTTGCAACTTTTAATTTTGATTTTGTTTTACGTTTTAACATCATATTTTTTGTTGCATGTAGTTTTTCATTGTTTTCTGTTGGTTGCTTTTAGTGCTTTTGGTTGTCTATGCCTGTTTTTTGTTGCTTTTGTCGCTTTCGATTATTTTGGCGGTTTTGGTTGTGATTGGTTGTTTTGGTCGGTTTTCGTCGTTTAATTGCTTTTGTTGGATTTGGCTGTTTAGATCCATTTAAAAAAAAAGAACTATAACAATTCCATGGGCAACGTGATAAGGATTCTCACGAATCCTCTTCTTTTTACTTGTTGCTACAGTTGGTGTTAAAGTAGAGATACTTCTCGGAGATAAAAGTGTTTTAATTCTTTGGTTCAATATGCGCCCTTCGACACGGAACACTGCTTTACCCCATAATGTATAATCTACTATTACGAATTGGAAGCATTTTGAGTTTTTTTTTATGGTGTTCGGATGGCAGTCACCAAAGTAGATGTAAGCGACCATCCCTCTAGCACGACCATCAAAATTAAGATTAAACGTTTTTTTATAATTATAATCTGTCAAAAATACATTGGGTATATTCGCTATCTTCAAATCTTGCGTTACGTATTTTGACCTTTATAGGTCTATCAATTATCGCGTTTGTGTTCTTTATGCTAATAGTAAATAGCTTATGTAGCCTGTAGATGTTTGCAATACTGAAGTGACACCTGCGTTGACAACCCTAGGGAATGGGTCCTTATCTCGTGGTACATAAGATTGATAATCTTACCACCACAAAAAGTAGTGTCATTTGACTGTAGTCCTTTGAGGAGGAGGGAGGAGGGAGGGAGGAGGGAGGGGAGGAGGAGGTTCAAATTTGAGTTGTTTTTCATAACATTTTAACATCATCTTCAATTATTATTTAAGATTAAAATTTTAGTAATACTAGAAAATCTAGCTTCAAAGTATATAGTTTCAAAAGTATATTAAAATTTTTATGTAATATTCCATTAAATTTCCGATTGATTTAACAATTTTTCTTTGTTTCAACTGACTAAAAAACTCCAATTAACTTTAATATTATTTGGTCTTCACTATCAATTCATTCTAGGTAATAGTAAAGCAATATTTAATTAAGAGTTTGTTAGTTTTTGTACGGGGAGGGTTAATATATTTATTTAATTATACAAATGTGAAAAAGTTTCTATTGTGTTTTAATCCAATTATTTTACTTTGACGTAAATACATTGGCTGTATATAAACTTTGCTGTTTTAATCCAGCGCAATGCTATTTTAATTCAGCTAGTAGAAAGCATTTAAAGCATGAATTATTAAAAAGAGCAGGTAAAATTTACGACCTCCGCGTAGAAACCACCATACCGGTATCAAATTGTGGTTATTTCTGAGTTTATGGGTAGGACCTTCTGACCCTTCACTGTTTTTGTGATGAATATGACTAGTACTAGAGTCATAGCTGTAAATAATATGCTTAAATTTTATTATGTGTTAAATAAGTTAACATATGTATTTGTCTGATAACAAAACCTTGTAGTGCCTACCCAACGGGAATTGGCGTCAACAATCACGCAGGAGGACGCAGGACTTTACATACCAACTTACAGTTCTATGTACTCGTACGAATATCTTGGTTGTCTATTTATATAGAAAATTGTAATTTAGTATTAACTATTACTGACTCGAATGCTCATTGGATAAATGAACAGACCAATGTAAATGTAGCACTTGGCAACATAAATATTATCAGCTGCTAATGGGTCTATTCAGCATGCATTAAAGAAATCTTTTAAACCATAAATTCAACGAATCTTCGCATCACTCAATCGATGCGGAACTAATTCGGTTTGCTCACAGAGCTTTACAATCGGTAATTGGAGGTAATTTAATAAAACTGTGTTTTCTTCTACAAGATACGAATAACGGGGATTTAATTCTCATTAGAGAGTTTCAATTTCAGAGAAAACGAACAGCGTACCACGCCTTAACAATATCGAATATTAAATTGAAATTCTGTCATCGAATTGTAATTGTTAAATCTTTCAATGATTGAACGGAATTTATGGTTTATTTGTTTATAACCGTTGATACCAGCTTATATACAGTTGGCATATTTAAGTCGTTCAGATTTATTGTGTAGGTATAACAATTATTTGGTACCCAACAAATTAAATTCAACATATTAACATACATTGAGTGGTTCTGGGTTCGATCCCCGGTGGGGCAAAAGGGCAAAATGTTTGTGAGATGAATACAGGCATTCGTTGTTCAGTCTTAGATGTTTATATAAGTAGAGTAGTATATATAGTAGTATATAAGTAGAGAATGTCTGAGGATATTTATTTATTATTATCATTTATTAACATACACACAGACATTAAACGTCTACTTTAAAAATCCCTCGTGTTGGGGGTTTGGTAATAAAATGCAACTTTCCATACTTTTTAAATTTTTTTTGTTTGAATTGTTCAATTATCCTGAACCTATTTAAACAGTATCAATTCCTTTTGTTAAATTCCGTCCCAGGTGCAAATCCTTTTGTGCCTATCACAAAACACCTCGGTTTAACTAAGTCCATATTCGAGATATGTGGGGTTCCCTTTCTTTGTTCACAGCTTTCCGTTGATTTGTAGCGTTGAATGTTCTCGTATTATTGAGCGAGACTATGCGAAATTGCGTGTAGGCTGTCTCTCTTTATTGTCGATTTAAGTGACGTGACCGTATTATGAAATAAATTTTTACCTTTTTTCAGATTTTGAATCTTATATTGTAAAGATAAAAGTTTTTTCTTCTTTTTTCTGGAAATATAACATTTATTGTATATGATTTCGATAGCGAAAATATTCAATATATTCTCAGGAAATTTTCAATATTAAATTGAGGTGGGTTGTTAATGTTTACATTCCCGGTTCCTACGCCAAGGTTTTCATAAGTGCCTTACCATGTTTTCCTCTAAGGGCTTGAATTATCAACATATAATATGCAGACCGTACAGTGTAGTTCAAATGCGACACTTTAAATTTGTTGGCTAACATTGTAGATGTATGGATTCGTCTTCAATCATATGGAAATTATTGCGATTTCCGTTGCTGGTATAAATAAACATATTTTAATTGCTGAGTTGGTAGCTAGTTTTTGGAAATGGAAAATACTTAAATCCATCAGTGGCGCTTTAAGAAGACAACTTTTTCCAAATGGAAGAAAATAATTAGTTGTTTCTGACGCTAATGACTACCAGGCTTAAATCTGATTATATACCCTTGTTAATTTTCCTGAGGTGTAATTTAATCAAAAAGAAACACTCAAACATTTCATTTACTTGGCTTTTACTTAGGCTCTTAATATTACAAGAAATTCATCCCTTACAAAATTCCAAATTTTGTTAGGGTGGTTTCATAGCTACGCTATTGCCAGCGCTGGCCACGCGCGCTCTTACAATAGGCTAGTTGACACATATCAAAAGTAATAAAAATAATATGTCATTCACATAGTATTTAGTACAAGAGTCCGAAATATACCAAGTTCGATAAGTATAAATAAGGAATTGCTGTAGAAATTCAATTTAAATTATGTATGTTCGTGAAATTAGTTGAGTAAAGCTTCATGTTAACAATTAAAACGCATGGTAAAAATCCGTCAAACGTCAGTCGCAACCAATCAAGCATAACTGTCTGGTTTGTCACGCATGCGTATTGAATTGTTTACAATAATCGTGACGCTACGGCATTCATAGATTGAATTATCTATTCATAGACCATCAGGACCCAAGGCGTTTTTGATATTTAAGCTAAAACGTAATTAATAATTTAAAAGGCTTCAGAAAATAATTGTATTATTTTTTATGGTGATGGTAATTATTAATTTGGGGCCGAATAAAAAAAGGGTCAACTAGCCTATTACATGAGATAGTAACATCATTTCACTGCCACACGCACGCGCTTATACGTCAAATCTCGCCGGCCGGCGCTGGTGGCAGTCAAACATATGTTTTACATTTATTTTATAAAAACGACAAATATCCCTTTCGCCTTCTATATGGCAACAAGCCAACATGGCACTTGTTGCTACATCAATAGATATTCTTATGAGAACTGGTGTCAATTGTGTCCGGAACAACTTCAAAACAAACAGACTTAATGATCTAATGGAAAAGCATATAAAAATATCGTCGAGTCTTTTATAAATGAATTGAGTTATTTGCAAACATCTTATTGATGTAATTCAGGAGTCAGTTTGTATACTGTATCATTATTATCAGACTATATGCCATCGCTGGACATAGGCCTCCACAAAGACTTAGTAGCGAGATGCCTACTATCGCCCATAGTAGTATAACACCTAGTTTAAAAAAACTTCAAACATGTTATCGCGCTATGCCTACTTTTCTATGCTTTACAGGGTACTATCGCATTTTGCCATTTTTCACGATAAATCGTTTCAAGGGTATCATGATGCGTTTATTGGTATAGTGTTGTAAAAAAGTCCCTGGAATTTTATTCATTACAAACGGGTTAACATGTAACATTATGAACATACAGGTATTTTTACAAGAAGAAAGTATACCTAACTCTTTACCTAAGTTGGGTTTTATTAAGAAATAAAAAATAAAACAAAAAAAGTACATAATATTAAGTAGAACTTTTGCCAGTGCTTATAATTTAAGTAGATTTTTGTATTCATCTCTAAGAAGTGTAGGTACGTCGTCGTTCGCTTCGCTTCCCTAAAATGGTTGAGCGAAGCGATGACTGATTCATGCGTCATGCCTGTGAACAGGTGCCACTGTCGGTGTCTGGTCAACTCATGCTTTCCTAACTTTTTTGATATAAATGGTTTCAACACTTATAAATTAACTTTTCATCCCACCATCTCGGAAGGGGCATTTTTGCACTCGTGTGCAAAGATTTTTCACCTAGTGCTCTTTTAATTGTTTCGCTGACGCTCAGAATTCTAATTTCTTGGTTTAGCTTACGGCATGTATCGAATCCTTCTCTTGCTCGGTCATCAAAATTGAGCATGCGGTTAAAAAAAACCCTTTTGCACTCTTGTATAACACATAACTATTTCATTTTTATTTGACTGGTGAATTGCAATTATGAAATTTCTAGATCTTGGGGCAAATGTAAAGGGAGGATGAAATCATGCTTAGTTTCCTGTCCATTTTCCGCAGAACAAGGCCCCCTGGTAGTTTGCGAATTTTGCAAATGGATGGCGTAGTATATTCTTGACTTTTATAAATGTATAGAGTAAAAAATAAAATATTAAATAAAATGTATGTTAAATAAAATTATTTGACTTGGACTTTTAAGTAAAGTTAAAGTTTGGTGCTGTACAGACTGGTTTATGTACCTATGTATAATTTATAAGTAACTAAATGATGTTTAATTTAATATAATTTTCAACAATTAAAACCGATATTTCTTACGTATGTAAAGTGTATACTTAGTTTGTGTTTGATTGTACATTTTGTAGGCAACACAAGTAACGAACATATTGGTGTTACCGAAAGTTGTCATTATGAGACCATATTGTCTTCTTAAAATAATTTTTGCCCATACGCGATTTTCGGCACTTGGCGATCTGATGTACGCAAATTTAAAATTATTGGCATTATTCTACATTTTACAAGTAAAAATTATAAAGTCTATTGAGGGCGATAGTAGGCATCTCGCTACTCTCCACAAATATGTCATTTTTTTTATTGATAACGCTAATAGTGAAAAATACTTAAGTTAACATAATGCACTAATTACTCTTTCTTGCTACCATTACATCGTTAGTAATAAGTGTTATTTTTAATATAAGCCATCACAAACTATCTTTACGGATAGTAAATCTATTCTTATTAATATTTACTCCCAAGGCTTAGCATTACGACTTTCCCTTTAATTCCTTCATTATATTAGTTTCCGAACCTTTTGTGCGCACTCTCCGCCAGTTTCTTTGATCTTAGCCTTTGCTGCCTTTACTCATTGCAAAGGCCGGACTTACTTCAACTACGAGTATTAAGCTTTTTTCAGATCATTCTAATACACTCCGGTAGCATGGGTGTGTTTAGTATCGGGTTTATGTAGGGCTGATATTTCTATACGCTTATTTTTTCTAAAGTTTTTATATTCGGAGTTTAGCACTAAAACAAATTCTATTGATAATGTATCCTGTACAGTCGTGATTATTATATACCCAGTACTTTGTCATTCTAAGACTTTAGCAAAATATTTGTTGTTGCGGTACTAACCACTAGTGATGTCAAAACGACAAAGTACTAAAATGGGTACATATATTTGTTCGTACTATAACGCTCACTGTATTGTGAATCCTTGTTAACTTTACTAAAAGATTTAAACCTTTTACTCTCCATTCTGAAACAATATGATACTCCTTCAATGTTTGTTTGTAATTAACAGTTAGACAAGATAAGCATCTACGAGAACATCTAAATGTTAATTAATTAAACGTTATTTAACACCGAACGGTATTTATACGAATCAACGTTCTTTGTGAAGTGAACGAATTCTAGTTGGAAGTTCAAAAGTTCTGTTAAAATATCGTATAAGTGACTAAATGTTCCTGTCAGGCATTATTTATAAAAAAATTCTCGCCATTTCAATTTAAAAGTACTCAAAATAAAAACACTTCTTCTTTGTACTAATTGCTATTAGAGATGTTTTTCATCGTTTAATTGGAGTTTTTTCTGCGAACGTAGGATTTACAATTATGGATTTATGATTATTCAAGTATACTCAATAATTCTCTGATATTTGCCTGAAGAGGGTTCCCCTCCATTATATTTCGTTCGCGAATCAGGCTGTATACCACTTATTCGATTAAGAGTCAAGCATATATACTGAATTTCATATTAATGTGTTGATCTGACCAATTTGCAGAATATATTTCGTAATATTGTAAACAGGGCGAGTATATTAATTGTTGGGTTTGGCTTTCAAATTTATTTGGTCATGGTCAATCGTTGGATGGAGAACGAAAACTTTTTGATCTCCTACTTCCTACTTGCCACAAAGATGAAGGCGTTTGTCACGATCGCTATTGCAAGGGTTTTTAGTTTCTACCCACAAATAGGCATTGGGTCTGTTTGATATTATGGCCCGTACTCTATGATTTTCCGTGTAGAAACATGCCTGTGAAGTATTGCAACCATTCATTCAAACTGTCAAGTCAATCAATAAAGAGTTCATAAGTCAGTATCCTAAATAACTACCACTTTAAAGTCTGCAAAACAATAAAAGGTAATTATTTAAAATTAATCGTGTTAACTATTCGTCAGTGAACCATACCTTTCTGTAATGTACTTCAAATATATGTAAATCTTATGCATAATCCTCCAGATGGAGGTACAGAATAAGTTTCCTGGGATATAACTGACTTGCTCCCTCGCAAGGAATAATCGAGATATGAACGAGAGAATTGAACAAGCGATTAGGTGAAAATAGTATAGTTTATGAATTCATTAATTCGTATTGATAATTGAAGAAACAATGTGGAATACAAAATTGTTTCATTTTAGTTACGTGCATCTGCAGCAGGTTAGGCAAGAAAAAAAAATATATATATAAGGAAAAGAAATCGCAGTCGCATGCTTGGCGTATCTACTTGTATCTACCAATCCACATTTTTCGTGTTAGAGCAATGCATTTCCATTTTCTATCGATTATCAATTATGTGGTCCTTTAACTACAATCATTTGAAACTGAATGTCCTCATATAACATTATTGTTTAGGTTAGAAAACGCTCTAGGCGTTGTTTGTTTATCGTTAGAAACGGTGTTCTTCCACAAACTTACGCCAGTTACAACCATAGTGAATAACTTAATAAAATACGCGATTTTTCCATCTTCTTGGAAAACTGTTCTTATTATACTCCCCAAAACACCTCATCCAACATTCCAAGTATTGCTTGAAGAACAATAAAAAACATACCTATGTACCGACCAAATTTCGGGAGTGTTTGACTTGTATTCTATTACACACAATGATTATGTTATTTATATCGTTATAATGCTCTTCTCAATAGCGTCTCGATGTTATTAAATTGTCAGTAGAATATTGTGAAATTGTCGCTTTTATACACTTCAGACACTCACTACAAAAGACCAGCACTGAAATTGTATGAAGTTTACGATTACAGTACAGTCACGACAATGAACGTCTATATATACTTGTAATAGAAGTCACTGTTAAAATTGTACCTATACATGCGCTCGTCTCCAATTCATTTTTGACATTTGTGACTAAGGGTATTGTATAATACACGTAAATTTTATTAGGTTGTAGAACAAATTCATGTAAAGGGAGGATGGAACCCTTGCAGAGTTTCTTGCCTGTATCTTATCTAGACTCTAGTGAACAGGCCGAAAAAAAAGTAGTGGTATTGTCAATTTTAGGATAATTGTAATTGATTTTGTTTTGACTTGTCAAAAGTGTATTTGATGATACCAATTTGATTAAATGACTTTGAGTTTGAGTTTATACACTGTACATGCTTAATTAAGTTCTAGTACATTTTTGGTTGTAATTATGTAGGTAGAGGTATTTATTTTTTCAATCAATAAACATTTTTATATTTTATATAAAAAATTACAAACTATTAAGTTTGTATCTTTATTCGAAAATTTGTTACATTGTTTCCATAAGGCTACTTGGAGTTATACCAAACTAGTTATAAAAAAAAATGTTAACCTCTTCTATGCTTAATTAATGTCCTAGAATTCAAGATAACTTAGGCTCACTTGCGTGGTGAGAGTTAGCACCTAACCCTGGGGTAAATATGGGCAAACCGCTAGGCGCTAACTCTCGATCGTGCAATTGGGCCTTATGAGACAAGATAAACACTTAGAACATTGCTTTGCCTGGGCCTGTTTCACAATCGACAAGTAAGTTCTGAATAGCTTACTTGGCAGATCATTTGACAGTTGTAATATAAAATTTATGTCAATTGAACTGCCAAGTAAGCTATTCAGAACTTACTTGTCGATTGTGAAACAGGCCCTTAATGTATCACGTATAATTTATCCACATTTTAAACTCCATAAAATAAAAGGAGACATTCTTATATTTATTATAACAGATTCACATGCAAATAAAAAAACGTGTGTCCCGGAATATTAGGGAAATTTTAGGGTAAAGCTGACACCACTGACGAAAGATCGCTTAGGTATTCAACACACGGGCGACAATTCTCACATCTCCTTTGTATGCCACGTATCAGACTAAAGCCGAGAGAGTCGCTTTGCTTAGTTTTACGCCTGTTATAACAATCGTGTTTCAATTCACACAAAATAAGGTAAAAAAAGAAAAAAATAAGAACCAGTGTTTTCGATTTTTTACATAAATGAAAACTTTAATGCCCCGCCTTTGCATGTAATTTAATTACAGTTGAAAAAGAAAAAGTGACTCTATTTTTATACTCATTAAAATAGATACAACTCCTCGTTTAGAAATATCCAAATGTCCTCGTAGTCTCGTTGGTAGGATGTTTAATTCGAATAGGTATTTACAATTTAATGGAGCTATTAAAGTCGGCTCTAACTTCTCCATATCAAGTCAACATATGAAGTTTTGACACGGGTATACAGGTAGCTAGAATTACATTTTAAGTTATCATTTCATAAGTAATTCATTGATTCGGGGAACAATCCAAATTATTCAGCGGCTTCTCATATAACGTATAATTCATACCTGACGGTTGAACTTCTCAGATACGTAGGTGTATCAAAATTACGGAATATTTTGACTTGATATTTTCTGTCACAAATTACAACTTACAATGTGATCCCTCTGGGCAACGTAGGGTATTATAGAACTCAAAGGAGAATGTAGCTACTTTTCTTTTTTTTTACACATGACAGAAGCTCTTGGCCTCAACTTACCATCAATTCGTTGTTTGTGAAATAGTTTTATGAATTATAGAAAATAATGAGGGGTTTTTGGCGCCATTCAACTTTGGCGGACGTGATTTTTATTTCAGTGATTATAATCTTGTTGCGTTAAATCAGTGTAGTTTTGTGTAATAAGTGTCTGTGTTGGCGAGCAATGTAGAGGATCATCGTGAAATAATCGTCAAATAGTGTGAAGAACGATGAGATTTTTATCGTGGTAATCCACATCATCGTTTGACGCCAAATTCTCCCAAGACGCATTAAAATTACACTTGGTATTCAATGGAATGAAAAAAATTAAGTACCTCAACATGAATTATTTCTTCTTCATTAATAGCGATACTATTAATACTGGCTGTATAAGAATTAGGTAGTTTAGATATTTACTGTTGTCGTGGTGATTCAAAAAACGGCGGTGTCACTTCATGAAAAAATAACGATTGTTTAAATGAGATTGGCTTTCCGATGTATGCTAGAGTTGTCTTACATGCTGATAACCAGGGGGCGATACACATAGCTCAAGATCCTATCTAATGTGCGTACTAAGCATATAGATATAAAATACCATTTTATTAGGGATGTTTTAAAAACTAATAAGCAAATTGAGCCCACTGATTCAATGATAGCAGATATTTTGACAAAACTGCTATCTAAACTGAAGCATTATAAGTGTGTAGATGGTTTAGGTGTTAAGGGTTTTAGGACTTAGAATTGTTATTATGTTTATATCATAGAAAATGTTTTTCTTTTGTTTGTGGTATATTTTATATAACGATTATGAAACTACCTAATAAGGAGGAGTATTGATACTGGCTGTATAAGTATTAGGTAATCAAGACATTAACTGTGGTCGTGATGATTCAAATAATTACGATTGTACTGTCTTAAACTTTATTATTATATTTCTATTTAACTTTCTCGGTGCCTCTATTCCACTAGTCTACAGATATTTTATTGACAAAAGGTAAAAATGAAATAGACCATTCAGAAATTAAATTTGTTGTCACGGGTTTTTAAAATCATACTAACTCAGCCGTCTTCGATACCGCTGACCGTCGATAAGAGTATTATAGACAGGGTATTGCGCATTACGAAAATTATTATTTCTACTTGATTAGGCACAGACATATATGTATATCTGTATGTGTTCCCGCTCATTAACCATCCCATTAGTTAACCGATTCAATCGCCGCAGTAATAAACCGATATTTTTCTCCGTATATGTTTTCCGATAAGCTAATATCAATACATTTATCTGTTACAAGATGTATTTATTGGATTGTATGTTGTGCTATATTGATTTTTACATTAAAATATATACCATTTTGTCATGTAGTTGTATTATGATGAAACAACAGAAAAATATTGTTAATTTTCTGTGGTAAACGAAAAAATACGGAATTGAATAAAATATTAGGCTCAACATTAAACATCGATATGTTGTCAACATTAGCTACGAGTATGTTACCTACATTATTCATTCTGGCACATGCATTCGAAACTAAAACCCACCGCAAACGCAAATCTGTCGGAAAACCCGACGCAGAGGCGTACCTTTTTATATCGGCGAATCAAAGCAGACGTGAAGGCGTGGTTCGTCAGTAGCGAATACGGCTTGGCGAAGACGCGAAAAAGACGTGCGTGTCATAAAAAGCTCGCTTAAAATACGATTTATACATAATATATCTAGTCATCTTCGCGACGATGACATATTGATTTCCTCAAAAATCCCGGCTCCATCCATTGTATTGTATGCCTACTAATCTTATTTTCTGTTCTTTTTCTTTTATATAATAAGACCCTCTCTCTTTAATATTATGATAACAATGTTACCTACATTTATTAGATAAAACTCATTTCACTGGATAATAAACAATGCATAATTCTGAAACTCTTAAATAATTAAAATACTAAACTAACAATACAATTTAGCTAAAACGGCTTGTATTTAAAATTTTTCGTATTTTCTTTGCAATTTCAGTTTAAAGTATACATATTATTCAGTACTTTGTAATTTTGACAAAGTGTCTAGACACTTTATAGATATATGCTGTTGTAGCATATAGCATATATTTGATCCAGAACAAGACCTTAGTATGAAGAAGTACTAAAATGAATACAATTATTGCCATGACTGTACGTAATAGTGTTATATCGGGTCACTTAATAAGTTTGTTCTAGGTATCTCTTGAGGGCCGTGGGAACGCCGGCGTTCGCGAACAATATGTGTTTCTATTGTGTCTCGTTTTTCGGCCGCTAAGAGAGGTTAACTTAATGAGCTCTGCTTATACTAGTACAAGATTATGATACTAATAGATGAAAATGAGCTGGTAGGTACTTGCTCATACGTATTTACATTGAAAGAATAATATACATACATACATATAATCACGACTATTATCCCCTAAGGGTGAGTCAGAGACGAGGTTAAAGGACCGCAAAAGCACTCAATTGCGCATAGTCCGCGCTTCACCAAGCAGTGACTGCACATGCGCTCTGCGTGACAGGTGGTGAGCCCGTCGCCGCTATAAGCTATTAGATGGTTGTGCAAGTCCATTAGTCGCCTTTTACGACACCCAAAGGAAGAGATGGGTTGGTAGTATTCTTTTAGTGAGCCGCTACCACACGGCTCAAGAATAAGATGAACTGTAATTAAATAATGTTAGTGTAACCTAGTATTAGGTCCTTACCTATGAAATTGGTGTTTTGTATGGAGATTTTGGGGAATTCTGCATTTTCCATACTAAATTTTTTTCAGTTTTCTTCACAACGACAAATCCAAAGATATTAGGCATCATTAGACAAGCTTTAGTAATATGTGTAATATCACACTTCATAAAAATTATTTATCGTTTTTAAGTGAATGCAAATAAAATGATGTATTCGGGAGGCACTTAAAGAGAGTTGTCTCCGTGTCCAATTTTAACACAATTAAACTTACAACAAATTATCAAAACAAATCAAAAGAGCTCGAAAATATAGTCTATTTTTAGACGAGGTAATTATTTTTTTGGAATACTCTGAATCTTAATAGTTACAGGCAAAATACTAAGAGAGAAAAAAAACACCAATTTCATAGGTAAGGACCCAATATTATGTTCAATAATAACATTTTCACCACCCAGATAACGCGGTCTTCTTCCCCTGGTTAGGGTTTGTCGAAATGATATTTATCACGTTTTTATCACGACCAATTGTCAAATTTCGTAGTACTTTGACAGTTGAACGTGATAAAACCATATATAAATCATAATGCGGTGTTCATACTAAGAGAGCTGGCCCAATGCGGTTGCAGTGGCGACCGGGACTAACAGCTTGACGTGCCTTCGGAGTCCTGTGGAACTCTAGATCACAAAGTTTTGGTCACCCATCCAAGGACTGGCTATGCCGAAAGTAGCTTTGTTTTTAATATCGCGTCAAAGTGTGCGAATCACTACGCCCCCGAGTCCCTCAACAAAAATATAACTATACTAAATACATATAGTGCTGTTGTTTTGTTTGTGGAAAATGTGTGTTCCGACGGCATATTTCACACAAGCGATTAGCGGATAACTAATCCTAAGTTGTAACACAAACATTATTACCTCCTTCGCTTTGCTACTCAAATCCTTATTACATCAATTCACGCCTAGCGATTATCCCTACATACATAGACCCACATACTTATGACACTCTGGATTTGAAAACTATGTAGGTAGATAGATATGTGCGCTATAGCTCATATAATTTTATTTCTAATGTTTAATTGTAACGACAAATACGACAAATATGTAACGACAAATACGTGCCACTAGATAAACATATTACGATAAAAAAAACATTGCAGCATAAATAAATAAATAAATATAAATATCTTCAGACATTCACTTCCATTAACTAGCCCCATTTTAAGCAAGTAATGCTGCTTGTGTCACGGATACTAGATGACGAATAAATATACTTATTAGATATATACTCGTACATTCAGAAAATATACAATACATATATAAACATCCAAGACTGGAGAAAAAATGCCTATATTCTTCTCACAAACATTTGCCCCATCGGCGATAGAACCCAGAACCTCTCGAGATGGCAACGCTTTGAGACCGGCGTACAGACCAGACCACTCGGCCACGGAGGTGTCAAATTACAGCATGAAGACATTAATGTAGAGAAGTGTGTCAGGATCGTAGCAAGTGGAAGGTTGTAATCCCACCGGCTACGCCTGTACCACTGAGTTTTATCGGTTGCCTCACGGTGCATGGCAACAAGCTATGTAGGTAGAAAGGTATGTGCGCTAGACTGGTTGCCACCTGTGACATGGGGACTTAACATACATACATATAATCACGACTATTATCCCCTAAGGGTTAGTCAGAGTCAGAGCTTTATTTATATAGCCTCTTGAAGGATGGTTTAATAATAATTATAATAACAAGGGTGTATATATAGGTTTCCCTATCTGTTTGCATAAATTTTTCAAGCATAATATGAATTGGCATAATGGAATCTACACTAAATATACTTACGCATAATTAATTTTGGTATAAAATAATTACAAGTAGCATAACCATCTTAAGGCATAATTAACTATTCTAATAAAATTTTTGAAATAATTATAAATAAAAAATATTCTGTTTGAGGGCACAGTTTTATCTAACACTCCTCCTCGCTTCGCTCGTCGTCGTGCCTTATCGACTTAACATTATGCCTTAATCCATTATGCGGAATAATATTATGGATAATTACATTAGTCTAAATTATAATTATGCGAAATTAACATTGTGTCAAAAGAAAATTATGCTTAAGTAATATTATGCCAAACAACATAATGCCAAATTCATACGCCAAAGTATATTATGAGCAAAAACATAATGCCAAAAAAGGAGTAGTGCCGTTTACCCGATTCGGAATTTCTCCTAAAAAATAATACGCACTTAAACACTGAAAGAAGATAATGTCAATAAATTTCTTGCTGAGACTCAAGAACCGTAATAAAATAAGTGCTAATGATGAAAGCCCATCTCTTAAAATATTATCAGGCTGGCGTCTTCAATTGAAAATTCAACATCCAATAAAAAAACTAGGTCAGCATTAACTGTTTCAATAAAATATATGAAAAAGGTATTATGGATTGAGCCAAATCTCCAAGAGGGTTTAATTCTGGTGTACCTACAACTTTACAAAAAAAATTTCTTAAGCATTTATCCGGACCGAACACAGAATGAACTTAATCGCTTAATTAAACTTAAATAAAACCTTAATTGATGGCTTTAAAAGCTAAACGGGTTTCGAAGTGCGAAGATATGGCGTCTTTTCAACATAAACTGTGTCGCATTTTAATTAGTAACATAAACATCTAAGTGGATAGTCAGCTTGCATGTGTTTGCGATATTCCCTCGCGACTGAATGTAATTGGAACTATTTAATGATATTGGTCCATTTTCTTATCTATCCGCGGGGCGGCAATTTTCCACACGATAATATCTTCGATGTAAACAGTAAATTCAATTTTTCATTTATCTTGTAGTACACGGTATTCGAGGGTTAGATCTTGTTCATGTAAAGGATTGGTATCAACAGGTGCCGTGGGCCTTTCTTTAAGGGGAAAATTGCTTTGTATTTTGTTATCTTATCCGGGAGCAATATTCAATTCTTTAGATTTCAAACTGGTACAAGCTTTATTTCGATATTGGCTGTCACATTATTTTTTCGTCACCTTCTTTACGTCTAACTTGAGTCAGAGCATGGTATAATATTTAATTATATTTATTTTTGATATTGTGTGTACATAAATATTATAAACGTCCATTATACGTGTATACCTACTAGGCACTCATAGATTGAAGCCATTCAGCGGTGTAGTTATTTATCAAAAGGAGTGGAATTCTCGTCTATAAGTATCTATATATTCTTCAAGATATATAACCCGTACCTATCTCTTTAGTAAAATAAGAGTATATTAAATATAAAAATGACAGGGAGTCAACATTGCAAAAATATAATTTAAATAAACAGGATACTGGTGCTTTCCTCAGTGTAAGCCACACCCTTTGTACTGTCTTTGTAATTTGTCGTTTCGTTGTTATGTTTTTCTGTGTACAATAAATTGTTAAATAAATAATAAATAAATATTTTGGCAGAGCCTGCAAAATGTCTAGAAGATGTTTTTTGCATCATTAACTTCCCGTGTCGTTCTACTCCCGTGCGCATAGTAAAAGATATTTAAGCTATAACATAGTGGCCAGTTTACGATGGGGCTGACATGTCAAACTGTAACAAAAGCCTCTATTTTGTTATAAAAAAATCTTAAGTTATTTTGAGAGCTTGAGTGCTTATAAAATTTCTAGATTTGTGTGCTCCCTCTATCTGTCTCTGAAATAATAACAATATTTTATTGCTTCTTCTCACAACTGCAGTTTGCGTGTTCCAACTTAGGTACTCAAATTTGATATAGGTACCTAGAAAATTAAAAAATCAGTATAAAACATAGAGAAATAAATATGTTACTTTTTATATGTAGAGATCGAAGTATTTCGAGAATTTTATAGCGACATACGACAGTTCGCTATTTAGGCTAACGTGAAACAGACAGTGTACGAATTTAAATCGCATCCAATATTTATGGTTGTGAACAACGTCAGCGAATCGTAAAACATTCTGTCGGTTACAAATAAAGATATCCCGACAAGTGAATACACACATTAAAAATGTAATGAATTAATTTAGGTTTCATCACAGTTTAGCATTAAAATTTGCATGCGGCTGCTTTTATGGCTGGAACAACAGGAGCTAAAAGTTTCACATAATTTGAAGAATGATTTTTATACGTAGCATGAAGATAACCCTATACACGTCTTTAAACAGATAATCACCAGTTACATTTTAACAGCAACTGATACTGATACTTTGAATACTGATACTGTGATACTGATACTTTTTAAATAAAAAACAAATTCAAAGTCTTTACTGCACATCTTTATTCAAAAACGCTATTTAAATTAAGTCTTTACTATGGTTAAGCAAATTTTTAAATATTAAACAGCGTTAATTAATAAGAGTGCATGTGTACCGTTGTTCCTAACAAACTAGTGACCCTTTTCGGGCATTAGGCATTAAAAAAAAATTTATGTTAACCAGAAAAGTATCAATTTCTATTTAGACCTCACATCATTTCCCAACCTTATTTTGGGGTCGGGTCTATAATTTGTATCTGGACTACCGCTGTTAAATAACAGCTAGTATTAAACGCTTATGTATTCACTATTATTGTTGAGTAATATCATTTGTTGTATGATTGCCATTCATTCATATACCCACATCCATCCATATTGTTTTAATATGACTTAATCATCATTTCTCTGCCCTGTTCTCAATTTTATTTGAGGTCGACGCATTGTGATTTAAACTTAAACAAATATGTTTTTCACCGTCTCATATTCTTTTACAAACATTTTTGTGCAAGTTTTAAAATATTTTAAATCCCAGAGAGAAATATCAGCGAAGCGTTGGAACGTAATAAGGTTCTAACGATGCCCCTTTATCATGTTTGTTGTCAGCTCAGGTTTATTCATTATTGTAGACAAAAATATTTTATTTATTGACAAAATTGTGCACCTCTCTGGGAGATAACATTTATCTTCTGTAACAACTTACTGGCTCGTAAAATACGACACCCAATGGATTACTTCCACGATTGATAAAAATAATGTTGAAATGTTTAAATTATACTTTTTTAAATAGCCAATCATAAAACTTTATTTACGAGAGGATGAAGTGTAGCTGGGCCGTAATGTTTTCAACTGGGGTATGGTTGTGGTATATACTTTCTTATTTAGCGCGGTCGGGGCCCAGATACCAGACTTCCAGACACAATAGCTGAATCTGTTGTTCGTGGCATCCTGAGGGGATCCTTTTTTTGGCATAATGCTCATAATATACTTTGGCATAATGTTGTTTGGCATAATATAACTTAAGCATAATTTTCTTTTGGCGCAACATTTTTTTCGCTAATTATAATTTAGACTAATGTAATTATCCATCATATTATTCCGCATAATGGTTTATGGCATAATAAAAAGTCTATTAGGTAGGACGATGAGCGAAGCGAGGAGTGTTAGGTAGAACTGTGCCCTCAACGCGCGAGCCGAGCGAGCAAAGTGAGCGTGTCACGGCAGCGGCCGGCGAAGCACCAGAATCAGGATCAGGAACCAGGATATTTTTTATTAATAATTATTTTTAAAATTTTACGCGAATAGTAAATTATGCTTTAAGATGGTTATGCCATTTGCAATTAGGCGTAAATAATTATGCATTAAATGTTATGCCAAAATCAATTATGCGTATGTATGTTTAGTATAGATTCCATTATCTCAATTCACATTGTGCTTAAAAATTTTATGCAAACAGATAGGGATAACCCATCCTGAGTTTCGGGATTTAAATGGTTAAGACCCTACAACAGCTCCATCAACTGGGCACTGTCTAGGAATGATTAAATGTTCCCAGTATGGATTGTTTTTATTTCATTTCAACAGAAACCATTACTACAGTCTTTATAATTTTTTTCTGCCTGTCCAACTTAAACTAAGTCTTGGCAATACCTCCCGATAAAATACAATACTGCTAAAGGTTATGTCTTTCGCCAATATCGCCCGTAGCTTATTTATGAGTTGTCATAAAAGCATGGAGTTTTCTTGAGTATGTTATTATCGCTCGCCTGGGGTCTGGTCGACATGTTATATTGCAACCTCCCTTAAACCAATCTGCATTGGTCTAGCGTGGTGTTATAACGGCCCCTGCTCAGTGTTTCTCTGTCTGGGAATGCTTATACCCAGCAGTGGGATGAACGTAAGTTGCTGAGTAGAATTTATTATTAATGTACTACTACTACCATTGATCACTGACTAATTAATACCCATTCATTGAGAGCGGGGCATAAAGATTTACAAATGTTAGATGACTAGAACTTTGTGATTGTGAGTTCTTTTTTGCTTAGGAATGCATGAAGGTTAGGTTCGTATTGGTAGAAGGAGTAAGTGCCTCAAAACCAGCACATTGCTGGCAGCGTTTTGGTGTGTAGCATACCTACTCCTTGAGGGTTCCTAATTTCAGCAATATGGCGTATATACGCTGGTAATGCTGGTGACCACCATTGATACATACATTTAACATATCATCACGCCTCTTTCCCCGAAGGGTAGGCAGAGGTGTTAATTTCGCACATTGCGCCAGAAATTGCACCAATCACAATGTGAGGCAAGTAATATTCAAATGTAATTACATAAGTTTTATTCAAACTCATTGGTACAGGCAGTGGGATAGAACCCGCGGGTCCTGTGACTTCTCGAACGAGCAGTGACCGTCCGACCCATCGCTACTGCTACCGCTACCTTTGTAACGCTGGTGACAATCCTTGATCACAATTTATATAATATTATATTATATTTATATAATTTATTTTGCTTTGAATCAGTTTTACTCAACCTCCTCTTTGTAGTCCAGAATTTTAATATTTCATGTTTACTTTTTTTCCCTACAGTAGCGTTAAGTGGAATTTTATATTTTACACGTCAAAGCAAAAATGTCAACCCTGACTCGGAATTTAAATGGAAATTTGGTTTAATTTGAGTATCCAATAGGCTAGTTGACTCATATCAAAAGTAATGAAAATAATGTGTCGTTCACATAGTATTTAGTACAAGGGTCCGAAATATACCTAGTTCGATAAATATAAATAAGGATTGTATTATTTTTTTATGGTGATGGCTCTCAGTAATTAAAAATTTGGGCCCCAATGAAAAAAGGTCAACTAGCCTATTGGCGTGATATCAAACCTTTTAATAAAATTTAAAAATAAATCATTTTAGATTTTAACATTATGGATATTGATTTTGACTTGATTAATGTAGTTGGAATCATACACGTTCGTAAAGAGACAAGGACATTGGGGCAAGGACATTGGTGGTTCTATTGGTAATACAAAGGCCTACTACCACGTGGTCAGAAGGATTTTTTGCGCATGGATAAATTCTTTGTTTGAGAAGAATCTATAAGTAACTCAGTGAGGGTTCCTTTCTCTCTTTACACTTACATTTCATGTTTCATCTAAAATTTACTCTACTGATAAATATTTTCATTATAATGTTTCCTAACTAAAACAAATATTTTATCAATTTCTCGTAGGTCGGTACTGTGGTGTACTCCTTCGTACCACGTAGGTTAGGTTAGTTTTGGTTTATGGAAGAAACAAAACATGAATTATTCATGACTTAGAAGATGCTGATTGTATGCTGTACGAGTATCGAAGTTGAGCACATCCACCCATTCTGATGTGTTGAGACAGAACGTGTTGCAATAAAAATGTTTTTTTTCTATCCAGTGAATCCAATATTCCAGTGGAATCTTAGTTTGTTTTATTAAAGCCCCGACAAAGATCCCGATAGTACTTAATAAAGGGTTTTGACGCTTGATGGCTATCTAATAACTTACCAGAAGTTCCTAGTAAGTTTTACGAATCTCTAGTACTAACTTGAAATAATTCTAAATCCATTTATAGTTAAATCCAATTTAATACAGGCGCTCGGATTGTTTAATTGTCTTCTGCTTCGGAAAGCTTTATTCAATGTAATACTTACATTATAATGTTGATTAAAATTTACTTACGCTTTTATTAAATTTAGTCTCATTCAAGCATACTCGTAGGATAATTATAATTTTGCATAAAAACTTTCCTTTTTAGCCTTTGTAAGCCTAATGCTGGCGTAATGATATGTAAGGTTATATTTACTGATTTTACAAACATTGGATATTGTGATATACTCCTATCTGACTTTTTACTAAGTTTTAGATCTTATTAGCACACCTGTCTGGCGAACTCTTTTCCAATTTCCAAACAAAATTATTGTTTTTTATATAAATCTCAGTTTGGTCTCTTCGCTACGAGCAAATGTTTGGTTTTCCTAATTTACCTAGTCATTAAGTAAGAAAAACGAAGAGCAGATTTGTCACTTGATATAATACGCTATTGAATAAGGAATATGACTTTCACAAAGTAAGGGAAAAGACTTTGTTAGTAAAAACAAAAGACAAGCTTAGGTGCCGACTCGGCGATTGCTTTGTCTTCAGACCGCTGGTTTGAGCGCCATCTACAAATTGACCTGTCTTCTACGTTAGTTTTTGTTCTGTCTGATCATATTAATTATCTTTTTAAGAACTTTTCCCTTTAGATTAGGCAATAGAAACATCTATTATTTGCGAACACCGGCGTTCGCGTTACCCTCAAGGGGTTAAAATATAACCCACATTTAGTACTTTTTGTAATCTATTAAAAAGTTTTATTCTTATAATTCTTTTTAAATATTTAAGCGTATTAATTACAATTCACTGTCACTGACATGACATCCGCGTGAAAAACCAAGCGGCCTATTTCATAATGTTGGAAAATTGCGTCGTTTTAATTATTCATTTTGAAAGAGGACCTTCCTAATGGTTACTGTTATGATATTAAACGTTTACATTACACTTGGCAGGAACGTGGTAAAATTTTTGAAATGTAGGTAAAGTACATTGAACATATTGAAGAAGTTCCAGCTTATACAAGTATCATAAGTGGGATATGGTACAAAAGGTCAAAACAAGAACAGTGATATTCAATGTTTGTTATTAGTTACAGTTGGACTCCTTGAAGCAGTGAAACGACACTCAGTGTTACGACAAAGACCTTAGTTCAGACTTTTTTAATCAGCAAAACTTTTTCCATAACCTTCTGCTCGTACCTACATTTGTTTGAGTTACACACTTCGAGTGGGCTTGACAAGATGACGTGAATATGGAAATAAATCTTTAGAAATTTCGTTCGGGCTTCCTGAGAAGTCACTAGAACTTAAATAAGTCGCATTTAAATGGTTCATAAGTACTTATACTTGTTTAGTTTCGTAATATATGTCAAATCAAATCAAATCAAAAACATTTATTGTAAAACACAGGTAACAATGGTTGTGATACAAAATATAGGTTCAGCTGTGTTCTACCGTTACAGCGTACAATTAATTTTTAAAATACTCGTAAACTAATGTATTTCAAGATTTCAAGCCATAACCAAAATAACAATAAATCATAAAAACTCAAAGTCAAATACTTAGTAATAGATTCAATTATTTAAATATTATTCTATATTATTTGTGATGCTATGACAAATTAAAGTAATAATTGGTAATGTCAATGCTTCAATCTGCAATCTTATAAAAATTTTATGTAGGTACTTTAATTTGTATAACAGACACAGAACACTGTTAGGTGTAATTTTTACAATCGTTTTCGATATAATTCCGACTACCCCTTCGAGGATATTGGCGTGGAATATAGGGTGAAAATATGTATGTACGAGTATGTTGTTAATCCGGGATAGTGAAGCATTCAAATGCCCAATGCTTTTGTCCTGAGCCTATATCCTATATCTACTTCCCACTGCTGGGCACAGGCCTTCCTCATGGAAACAAATACATGAGGAGTACAGACTAAAACTAAAAACTAAAACTAAAACTAAAACTAAAACTAAAACTAAAACTAAAACTAAAACTAAAACTAAAACTAAAACTAAAACTAAAACTAAAACTAAAACTAAAACTAAAACTAAAACTAAAACTAAAACTAAAACTAAAACTAAAACTAAAACTAAAACTAAAACTAAAACTAAAACTAAAACTAAAACTAAAACTAAAACTAAAACTAAAACTAAAACTAAAACTAAAACTAAAACTAAAACTAAAACTAAAACTAAAACTAAAACTAAAACTAAAACTAAAACTAAAACTAAAACTAAAACTAAAACTAAAACTAAAACTAAAACTAAAACTAAAACTAAAACTAAAACTAAAACTAAAACTAACTAACTAACTTTGTGATCTTGACTTTCTTCCTTCGGATTTAGCTTGATCGCAATTGCATTTGTTTCTACATAACAATCCGCATTGTGTCAGCTTGATGAGATTAAGACCAATATTCATAATGAGGTTCTCAATGGAAAAGCCCTACTGTGGGACATAATAGGCTAGGACGAATCGATATATTAATATTATAGAGTGTTGACTTCAATCAATTGAATTGAATGATTGTGAATATCGCTTGCCTCACATTGTGCCAGGTGCATGGCAACTGGCTCGCCACCGGTTACACCTAACATATCTAGCGAAATGTGGGTGTTTAACACCTCTGCCTACCTTTTTGCGGAAAGAGGCATGATGATATCTTGATGTGTTGACTTCAGAAACAAGGGAACGCGCTCCACACTCTTTCCACAAAAATATTTAAAATTCAATCAAATGTGCAACCTCTTTTTACACTTAAAACATATAAAAAAGCATTAAAAAACACATAATTTATATCGTCACTTACACATATCACGCTGTTATAATTATTAAAAATAACACATTTGAATTTAATGTTGCATGTATTGTATAGTTGTAGGGATAGCAAGCTAATAATAAGCCTGTGTTGCATTGTATTTTTTTCATTACTTTATTTCTGTGTTTTTATTAGTTGCAATAAAGAATTTTATCTATCTATCTAATACCAGGAAAGAAAATATGAAATAAACTATTTATGAGTTATTACTACTAAGTCAACGCCGTTTGTCAAAATCCCAGCGCGTAACGTTTTGCAGTGCAACTACATAATAAGCCATATACTACACCTCCCCCTAAGTTCATTAATTTATAGAAAAGTATATGACAGTAAGTTAAAATAAAAAAGAGATAGAGTTATGATGATAAAGCTTAGTAAAGTTAATACTATCGAGTTCTTTATTTCTAGTGGACAAATAATGCAATTAGTGACCATACTAAAAGTATCTTCAATTGTACTGTAAATACTTTAAGGCTACTCTGTATTTTTCATTATGGAGTAAATTTTTATTGCAAAATAAAGTTAAAGTAGAAAATAATGTAGCCTAAAAGAATTATTGGTTCAAGTTAATCCTCAGTGAAAAGGTCCAGCAGACCAAATCGTAAATTTTACGGCGAATAGATTCGTAACCCTTAAACATATTTCATACAAAAATGTTTGCGGGATCACCAATTTATAAATAATATAGCCTATATCTCTAATACATAGATTTTTGTCTCAAATCATAAACATGATTTATTTTACTACTATCGTTTTATACCATATATTATTAATTAAGCTTTCAAAATAACACATGCTCCGTTGTATTTAGTACAAAGGTGAATAGTGTGATTGATACCTATCGTCTGTAAGTTTTGGCTGAAATCTGCCAAGGAAATTGATTAAATATTGGATCTACGAACGTCACAGATTTTGAGTTAAGCTTACGAGATATTTTCTGTAAAAGAAGTCTTTCTTCTTTTTTTTGATATCGAAATGTTCAAAAAAGAGCTTATTTCTACATCGAATACGTTGTTCTAGAATTTGAAATATAAATACCAATAAACACATTAGCCTTCGCTAAAATCACTGATCTTGAATAAGATGTACTCTATGAGCTCTAACGAAAGTAAAACCTCTTTGTGCTTATTGATGCCGAATATTTTAGCTCTAAAGATTATAAATTTCTCCAGGCTTATTATTGTTGAGTAATAACTGCCACGTCTTAGAAACTAATTGGTATAATTGTAAAATATTACTCAAGTTAGCGGTTTGCGGTCGCAAATGCTAATAAATGCTAAGAGGGAAACAAAAATTTTTGATGGCATGTTGTGGTCTATATTTTTTATCGTCTCTACCTGGGCAACAGGTCATGTAGACATGTATACCTCTGCGTACCCCTTGGGAGAGATGCATGATGATATGTTTTTTTGTTTTTCACTAAAAATCATAGAAATAAATATAAAAAGTACAGATTCATTCTCGAGTTCAAAACGTGTTGTGAAGGAGAATGGAACTCTTTGTTCATAGTAATAATATCAAACCAATCGAACAAATCTTTGGTACAAAAATCGATATCACCTTCACTGTGATTACTTGAAAAATTTTAAAAATCTAAGAACGGAAACATATATTTTTTATAATAGCAATACGCTCCGAATATATTTGAAACTTTTGTTGATGGCTACAAATTAAGCTATTTGGTAAATTCTTTGTAATTTTTTCAAATAATCTATTGAAATTTTGGTCAATTGAACAAAATATCAATAAAGAAGGTACAGACGAGAACGAGACCTATTTACGTTTTATATTTTCCACCCCACTCAAATTTAGGTATCAAAGATAATTGCTGTCGAGAAATGTCGTGATTGATTGATCGCTGTATTAATGATTCCTTATCAGAATGCTGAAGGTGGAAAATTTCTTTTGGGAGTTAGAAAACTCTGAAATTCGATATTCACTCCCGGGGTTAAGGCGACGAGACGCGAGTTTTCAACATATATTGAAGCTTTTTACAGGAGTTCTTTTTTTATCTTGACTTAAAAAAATAAGGATAATTTTATAAATAACGCTCACAATGTGACCTCACGGGCTTACCCTGATGTTGTTATGTGTTGTTATAATGTAGAATAAAAATATATTATTACGTTTACACAAATTGGCCCAGCAACATCAGAGTATAAGTAACATCATTTACTTAAATATATAGTTATGTTTAATTTTGTCATAGAAATGTTTACCTGCAGTAGGGTCTTTGTAACGTAGTATTGACAAATCAATATTGATTTATGTAATGCAACGTAAAAAAAGTGTTGTAAATGACAGAAATCCAATTCATACCCATTCAAGTTTTGCAGAGTAGGGCAGCTGGTTGTACTGATACATGATATTGATCATAAAAATTGTGTTGGCGCTTTGCTTCGTATACGTTTGTAAAAGAATTATGCTACCAATATATCTGGATTATCACTTGGTCAATTTCATGGAATCTTTTCTTCCTTATCAAAGCGTGGCAATACTTGCGAAGCGTTTTTGTTCAATCTCTAATATGAATATTTCTATGATGCTTACTACTTATAAAATTTTGGAGAAGAAACTGAAATAGCAATTGGATAAATGAATAGAAATAATTGAGTAATTTTTTCTTTTATAACAACAAATGATCATCATCACGCCTCTTTCCCCGAAGGGGTAGGCAGAGGTGTTAACGCCCACATTACGCCTAATATGTTAAGTCTCAATGTAATAAGTCGCGAGCCTGTTGCCATGCACCGGGCACAATGTGAGGCAAGCGATATTCACAATCGATAACAAATTGAATGCATAAAAGCCTGAGCTTAAATAAAGCTTAAGCGAAATACCCAAGCATGTGTACTTTCCAAAATAAAATTTATAAAGTAAATGTTAATTCGTATTGAATATTGTGAATATCAAATAGGATAGAGTGATAAGCAGCAAAAATCAAAAGGCTTTTAGTTGAGTATTAGGTTGACGATGATGATAAAAAATAAGACAATCCTTGAAGAGTTGGAAAATAAATTTGAGAAAAATGTACCTACAGACAGACGTTATGTTTAGGTTGTTGAAAATCTTAATCACTAACAGCGTTTAACTAAACAAATATGCAGCAACGAAATGCTGGAACAATATTCCTCCACCTATCTGTCAGTGTGAATCTTTTCGGTCCTTCAAGTGTAAATTAAGGATTTTTTTATTGGAATCTCAAAAGGCAGAATCCCAGTGATAATTTTTGTTCGCATTTTGGTAATGTAATTTATTTATGAAAATTATTATATTTATCTTTTATCTTTGTAAGATGTTTATTTATATCTTGTTATTTACAATAAGTTATACATTATTATTACATATTGTATTTTATTTACGCATTTAATTGGCTTTAGCAATATCCTGTTATGTCTATGAGTTGTATACAATTTAGTATACTGTAAAATCTCGATATACGAGTATTAGGTTACGGATTTATGGTCTATGAGCGCTCGTCTGCTCATTCAAGGTGTCCACGGAAAACTAGCGTCGTGGTGTTCTACGCCCGACATATGCTGAGTGCGACTCCTATTCAGTGCCTTAACCTGTATTGTTTATTATATCTTTATGTATTGTCTTTGTCTATGTTTGATTATTTTCTATGTAATTTGTTACTATGTGTGTAATGAATAAAATTTTATTCTATTCTATTTGGATTGTTTTTCAAACTTTTAAAACAAGTCAGAAATGACAAATAATGACAATAAGCAATATAACTAAACACTAAATTCAAAGTTGCCCTTGACTTTAGAGTTTTAACAATAAAGCCCGTAGGTTTTTATAGGTCAGAGGGGCTAAGTTAAAATACGAAATTAAGACGACAAAAAGTATATTCTCAATACTTTCACTAGGAAGCTAATACGACTGACTCCTAGCACAGCAGAATCGATAATAATATGGAAGTGATTTGAATTGGGTGAAGCGTGAGAATGAACGAATGATTGGGAATCGAATGAACTTATGATTAAGAATAATCAATTGAATTACTTTATTATTCCTTAATCATTTAAAATTGATCAATTTCAATAAAAATACTATTTATATTAAATAATTAATTTTTGCAAACCAAAACAAACGTTCAATCCAACAAAGCCAAATCTTTATTATCTTTACACTATAACAAGCAGCTACAAATTCATTGTACGGGAATTTCTGCATTAAGGCTCCTACTTTGTGGCAAGTTTCATCACCGAGTGTTAAAAGAAGCAATGATCTCTAAAATGCCATAATATAGACTGAAATATTGATAAAGTACTTCAACGGCTAATGTAAAGTGAGGGTAGAAACTTGCTGAGTTTCTTGTCCGATCTTCTCAGAACAAGGCCTGGTAGTTTTTGTGAACGGGCGGCGTAGTCTTTCTCTTTCACGAAATATTGTAAGATGTTTATGACATTCATAAGTATAAATAAATAAATAAATATCTTCAAACATTCACACCTATCAACTAGCCCCATTTTAAGCAACTTATGCTGCTTGTGTTACAGACACTAGATGACGGATAAATATATTTAATAGATATACATATAAATATCCTGAATATATATAAACATCCAAGACTGGAGGACAAATGCTTGAAAATTCATCACCCAAACATTTGCCCCCACCGGGGATCGAACCCAGGACCTCTCGAGATGGCGACGCCTTGAGACCGGCATTCTGACCACTCGACCACGGAGGTCGTCAAGTATGCAACTGAATAAACGCTTTTGAATAAAAAAATGTTTTTTTTATCAAATATTCTTCACCTATCGATAAAATATCAATGTGTTGATGTAAAAATAGAATATCTCTACGGGACATTCATACATGTACGTATTGTTATATACGTGTTTACCAACGAAGTACTGTTTTTATATACAGTATAAAAATCCCAATAACGAATTCACGTGAAATTAGAAACGTATTTTTTGTTAAAAATATCTTCAAAGAGCCGAGCTGGAGTTTAGACTCTTTTTATACAATTTAATAGCGAATCCGTTTAATATACGAGTTTTTTTATGTGGATATTTATCAATCATACGGTGAATATAACTGAAATACGTCTGGGATTCCGTAAATTTTAAATATTATTGTGAAGTTTTCGTGTTTACCTTGTAACCTTGTAACAATATGGAGATTGGAGGTGCTTTTGTTTCGTATAATTATATTATTTATTGAAACTGATTTAGTGAATCCAACTAATAAAAGTACTAATATTATAAATGCGAATGTAACTCTGTATGTCTGTCTTGGTTTCACGTCAAAACTACTGAACCGATTCAATTGAAATTTGATACACAGATAGTCTAAAACCCGAGAAAGGACATAGGCTACTCTTTATCCCGATATTCCCATGTGGACGGGTACCGCGCGGGTGTAACCGTGGTTATCAATTTCTGCTCGAACGGGTAATTTGTGACATATTCCGTCAAAATGTAACTTCATTTTGAATCCTAAAATTTCTCGGAATTGTAAAATAATGCCACGATAACAGATATATTTATAACCATGACAACAATTAATCAGTTGACACTGGCAAAAAATGCTATTTTCATTATTTTATTATTGTAATTAGCGGTTTTATTTCAACAATTAACAATCAACATTTTGCTAATAAGAGGTAGGAATGTAATGTTGAGAACTCGGTAAAAAAACAATGCTGTGTTAACAAACACACAATTTTTTTGTGAACTTTTATCGGCGTTAAATCAATAGCCACGCGAACGACGTCGCGGGCACAGCTAGTAGAATAAAACTCATCCGCTGATGTCTAGACGAGGCATTAGATAATTTCCATATTATTACAATTCGCAAAACTCACCATAACTAATGCATGTACACCTACAAAATATATTGAGGGCTTTTGTTTCAGATTAATGTAATTTAATTTGTTCTGTAAAGTCGAGAAACAACTAACCGCTTACAGCTTTTAAGAAGCTAAAAACTTCTAGAAAGATTCAAGTTCTCTAATTGCATTAGGTAAGCCTTTAATTTTGTTGAGCATTTCGTGTGTTAGTGCCTACACAAAATGCTCAACAAAATTAAAGGCTAACACACATTAAAATTTAATTGTGGTCTAATGATTAATATTATGTGTCTTGTCTTCGCCGTAAATCTGCAAGTATTCTGTAGGCAATAAACCGGTAAAAAATACAAGAGATGGTGAACAGGCTGGCTGAATTAAAAATCAAGGTCTTGTTCAACAATGGTTCAACGTTGATCCGGGTCTGGTCGCAGTAAATTTACTTCCCGCGACTTTCGCCAGATCAGCGGTCCACCTCGTTGGGGGTCTTCGTACGACGTAGCGCATCGCAGTACGTAATGATAACGTTCTTCGATATACTCTAATCGATGGAAGTTAGAATGAAATAAATGAAAAAGAAATGCTTGTAAGAATTGCAACTGCCTGTAACTTCATACACTTCTTCTTTCTTACGTACAGTAGGTCCATGTTAATGTCAATACTATGCGTTCATACTAAATACACAATTACCTTTGTGTATTAATGGACTTTAAGTTTAGGAAAGCAACCGAGGCCATTAGAAATGTTTTTATCGAATACCTATGGACCCAAGGGACTACACAAACTTTACGGTTCGCAGAATAGGTCCTCAAGGTAAATTACGTACACTTATACAAAATTAATTTAATTGAATTCGTCTTTCTGTTTAACTGAGTTGTTCAAATTATAAATAATATAATTCCAAGCAATGGTTCAATTTCGGGAAAGTCTATATTTCGTTTGATGCTAAAACATTAAGTTGAAAATTGTATTTGCCGAAGAACTAGTCAGAGGTGTTTAAACCCATTTCACCTGATGTCTCCCCACAAATTCCTTAATACTTTCAGTGCTATCCATATTAAATTTTCTTAATAAACATAACAAGCATTTAAAATAACCATAACTAACCAATACTTAATAAACATCATCTATTCAAAACATCTAGCAAAGAATCTCTGTTCATTAAATTCATAAACTTTGCTCTTTTCGTAAAATTTCTAACTTTTAACAAAGCTTAAGAAATTTCTTTATGGAAAATATTTATGCTTCAAATGCAATTTTGATTGTGTTTTCTAAAAATTATTAATGATAGTCAAGTTTTACGTAAAATTTGAAAAGTGCGTCCAATGCGGATGAAGTTGTTTCGCTTAGAAAGCATAAAAAAACCAAACTAATATGATAAACCTCTTTCTCTGCTCTTTAATTATACCCCAGTCAAATTAAGATTTAACCTGGGTAAGATATATGATAAGCTATGTACATCTTCATTTTGGTGATCTAAAAGTTGTCTCAAAAGTCTAATAAAATCTAGTGTCTACCTGCGTCACGAGTTATTTAGGTTCAAATTAGGCTCGTTTTCTATAATTCAAATGATATTAAAGTTTATGAACACAAAATATGCGACTGATTTGCTCTTGAAATTTAAAGCAAGACCTAAAAGAGATGGTGAACATCCTGGCTAAATCTTCCCAACGCATCGGTCTCCGGATGAACTTGGATAAAACCAAGGTCATGTTCAACGAGTACGGGACCGGTCGCAGTAAATGTCTCTCGAAGTTGTCCGGAAATGGGACTGGGATCTGGGACGAATTCTCCAACTACGCAAAACCGTTGGAGTCCTTAATTTGGGACGCCCAGTGATAAGATGATGATGAATATACTTATCGAAGATTTGAAATGTTAGCTGCAGAATATTGCAAATTTTCTCAGAAAATAATTTTCATTGTGTTATTAGTAGAACGCATAAAATAATGTCATATTCAAAAAAACTATTAATATTCGATATGACTACATTATCTAGTCGTGGACAAGAGAAAGATTGCGTGTTCCTGTATAAGACCTTGAATGGTACAATTGACTGTCCGCGGTTCCTGTCTAAAGAAATATCGTGTGCCCACTTGATATTCTGAAAATCGCTTAAGGACTTTCGATGTGCTAGATGCTAACTGTGCTAGATAAGAACTGTGCTAGGTGCTAACTCTCCGCTGTCAAGACTCTGTATGACACTAAACGACAGTATAGACCTAGTGGATATCCACTCCGATTCGCATAATAGCTTCCAATCTACTCTCAGTGCGTACCTCTCACAACGGGAGACAAAGTGAATATATTGTACTACATAACTTCCATAAGTTGTTTTTATATATTATATTAAAGTATTTTTATCTATTTTATATTCTTAAGCTGTACAATTTTGTGAATGCTGTATTTTACCTATAATTGTTTGTTACACTACAATAAGACATTGTGTTGTTAGTAAAGTAAAGTAAATGAGTGTATTCAAATGTTGGTAAATATAAAAAAAATACTAAATTTAATTCAATGAAATAATAATACTACACAAGGAACATACAATTTATTGTTTGTATCTACAAATCTTGTCGCCGGAAGCTAATTATCAGACATAATCGGGGTTATTTACAGGACGAAAATCGGCGCTCGGGAAAATTTTGATTTTATTTCAATCCATTCATTAATCGAACAAATGAGCGTCAATGCTCACCACCACACCAAAGGAATCAAAGGATGCCCGAACCAAAGGATTTTCATTCGCTGGTTCATAGGCTGTGTGGGTATTGGCTGTTATTGTTCATATGTATCTGTCGAGGTCATATCACAGAATAGATCGTTAAAATTACTTTCCATGTTAAACCATAGATACATTTGGCGCTATAATAATGCCCAAAACCCATAATTAATTATTTCACGCTGGCAACATTAACAAAATAAATGATCAGTTCTACGGTAAGTGTGTAGATAACATATATTTTGTATTCTTTACGAGTCTTGGTAACCACTTACTCTAAATATTTCGTCTTTACGCCGTGATCGATGGCTTTTGGTGAGAAGTTCGTAATTTTAAGAACTGAAAATATATTCTGAACTATACAATATTTGATGATATTCTTTTTTAGCTTGAGGCAATGATAGAGAACTACGTAATTTCGAAAATTTTATTGAGGCATTGAGAAACAGTACCGAATTTGTAAATTAAAAAATAATCACTTTGTCTTCAAATTTTTTTTTTATTTATTTATGGCTTACAAAACAAATTACAGTCACAAAACAGGTAAATAAATTTTACAAAAAAGAAAGTCCAGACTATAACTCTTAACATGTAAGCACAGTATGATCAGAATAAAATGAAATGTTAAGAGGAATAGTTACTTAATTTAGTCTTAAATTTATTATTAGTAATATTGGAAACTGTTTGTTTTATGTAATATAAGCTTATTGGGTGGAAATCAATTTAAATACTTGTTTTCCAAATTGGCACAAGTTAGTGCCAAAAATATCCAGAAAAGTGTGGTCACAGATGCTGTCGTTATACAATTTATACAATTTTTTCTTGATTTAATTGTTGATATTCACAAAAATCAGAAAATCATTTATGTTTTAATAATTGGATATTATATAAAATTGCTGAAATATGAAAAAAACTTTAAGCGATAATGCTTAAAAGCTATTTAAACCAAAAGCTCTCGTAAAACGTGTGGGTTGTAAAGGTCTATGCACCTTGTTCATGTATTATAATAATAAAAAATTAAACCTTTATCATATAGATAAAGGCGCGTGTGACATTGATTCACTTACGCGGGTTGATGTGATATGAACATTTCACTATGTTATGCGATGTGTATATACATGTTGCTCTTAAGCACTTACATAGAGCGCATTACTGTGGCAGCGTTGCATAGCATAAAACGCCATAGTCGTAATGTCATTCGTCTTTTAGCGACAATGCCGGGACGCTTTGATGGTAAAGGAGAGCGAGCATTAGGCTGCTTGTCTATTAAAGCGGGGTTAATGAGCGGAGATGTAAGTAATGCTATTGGATAATAGAGTGCTTGGAGCAGCAAAGCGGAGGTTTGAAACCACTCTGTTGGTTAATATCCACGCAGATGCGCTTCGTTCCTGAACTCTTCAGTTTAGACAGCTCATCAATCATTCCTTCATATTTTTGCCACCTTAATATTGCAATAAAGATTTGAAGAATAATTAAAAAATAAACTATTTATTCGTTTCATTTCATTCTCGTAACACATTCCAGATTTTTGGTAACATTTAACAAATTCATAACAAAATTTGTTTAAAGTATAAATTTCGGCTGGACTACAAAGGATAACTTGGTTATATTTACGTGTAATCTTCATGCAGTAAATCAAGTCGGTGACGGGGAATGGGTATTTTCCTCCATATTCACCGCTTGCACCGATGTAGGCCACCACACATTGGCAGTAAAATTGGCTTCATTACCATCAAAATAAAAAGATCTTCAGGGTTAGATAAAGCCATTAAATGCGACGTGTACCTAAAAGAACGTAACTGTATTTCGAAACGATAAATAAGAAACCTTATACTACAAGAAAGCTGAAAAATAAATTTAATTTTTTATATGAATTCTCTGTTGGATTTTATGTTTATATTGTAACAATATAAAGTTGCCCTGAGCCGTTTTAACAATATAAATTCAATCGGTTATCAATTAATCGTTAAAGCTACGGTGCCTATACTTTTGTTCGCTTCCAGCTTAAACTCCCAACAGATTCTCTCGAGTAACCTATAGCGGTGGGTTATAATACAATGATTTATTAAGGCCCAATTGCACGATCGAGAGTTAGCGCCTAACCCAGGGTTTGCCCATATATTTGCCCCAGGGTTAAGCGCTAACTCGTCGTCGTCGTCGTCAGCCTATGGCAGTCCACTGCTGGACGTAGGCCTCCCCAAATTCACGCCACTTCGATCTATTTTCGGCTTCTCGCATTCAGCTCCTGCCAGCCACCTTGCGCAAATCGTCACTCCACCTGGCCTGAGGGCGCCCTACACTACGCTTGCCGAGGCGCGGTCTCCACTCCAGAACTCGTTTACCCCAACGGTTGTCGGTTCTGCGGCTAATGTGGCCAGCCCATTGCCACTTCAGCTTGCTTATTCGGTAGGCTATGTCGACAACTTTGGTTCTCTGTCGGATCACCTCATTTCTGATTTTATCCCTAAGAGAAACTCCGAGCATAGCTCTTTCCATAGCTCGCTGAGCGACTTTAAGCTTGTGGACCAGCCGTACCGTCAGTGTCCACGTTTCGGCTCCGTATGTCATAACGGGTAGGACGCATTGATTGAAGACTTTCGTCTTTAGGCATTGTGGGATCGACGATGAGAATACTCGATGTAATTTCCTAAACGCTGCCCAACCCAACTGGATTCTTCTGTTCACCTCGTCCTCGAAGTTGTTTCTACCTAACTGCAATGTCTGCCCGAGGTACACGTATTTTTGAACAACTTCGAGAGCGGCACCGTGTACTGCAATCGGTTCCGGTAGTACATGCTCATTGAACATGACCTTGGTTTTATCCAAGTTCATCCGTAGGCCGATGCGTCCAGAAGAGTTATCCAGGTCATTTAGCATTTTTTGTAGGTCCTGCAGCGTTTCTGCCATGAGAACGATGTCGTCCGCAAATCTCAAGTGAGATATGTATTCGCCATTAATGTTGATGCCTCGCCCTTTCCAGTGCAGCGTCTTAAACATGTCCTCCATTGCATTTGTAAACAATTTCGGGGAGATTACGTCCCCTTGCCTTACACCTCGATGCAATGGTATACATTTTGTTTGCTGATTTTGTACTTGGACGCGCAAAATCAGCAAACAAAATGTTAAGCGCTAACTCTCGATCGTGCAATTGGGCCTAAGGGTCTAAAGATTTAAAGAACTTTTAGCTACATGACTGCCAACGGCAGTGGCGAAAGGCCGAGTAGCCGAGTTGGGACAAACGGCACTATTCGTTCAGAATTCGCGGGTTAAATACCACCGCATGTACCCCTGAGTGTGAATAAACTTAAGTAAAGTCTGGTGATTGTGAATATCGCTTGCTTCATATTATGCCCGGAGCATAAGATATGACATTAGCAATACCAACACCAACCGTGTATTGTCGAAGCAATATATATATAATACTATCTGTTGCCCACGACTTGGTCCGCGGTTACTATGGTTTTTTACCTATCCCACGGGAACCATTTAATTTTCTCTCAATTCCTCAGCCCGATCGGTTTAAAATTGACAAAGTTTCATACAAACTTTCATCCCCTATTTTTTCCCTTGGGGGTAGAATTAATCAAAATCCATTCTTAGCGGATGCCTACGTCATAACATCTACCTGCATGCCAAATTTCAGCCCGATCCGTCCAGTGGTTTAGGCTGTGCGTTGATCGATCACTACGTCAGTCAGTCACCTTTGAGTTATATACAGTGTGTCCCACGGCCATGCCACATGGAGGGAAAGTATATTAAATATTGAAGGTAGGATATTTTACTGAAAGAGGACATCATTTTATTTTCTATAAGAAGTGGAACTGCATTCATAGATTTATTCAAAATCGCCTGCCTCTACCGGGAATCGACCTCGCGAAATGTGAAAAAAAAAATCACCATGCATTTTATGATAACCGTCGAATGAGTTAATCATATGGATTATTTTTTCCTAAGGAACATAGCATCTTCAATGAAAGGAAGATCATGAAATTTAAAATTTTATTAAAATTTTCGTTAGGAAATTTCGTCTGACTTTGCCGTGTTTCCTATAACATTATGAGCACGCAATTACAATGTAGCTGGCTGAAATTAGTAAAAAAAAGTATTCAAATATTACAAATGGTATGTGTATCGTTTTGTTATCTTTATGACATACTTATAACAAGGAAATCTCGTATTCTTAAGTGAGTATGTAGTAAATACTTTGAAATGATCATGTTAGTTATAAGAAACACGGCAGTCAGACGAAATTTTCCTGACGAAAATTTTTTTCCATTCATTGAAGATGCTATGTTCCTTAAGAAAAAATTATCCTTGTGATTAACCCTTTCGACGGTTATCATAAAATACATGGAGTTTTTTTTCACATTTAGCGAGTTCAATTCCCGGTAGAGGCAGGCGACTTTGAATAAATCTATGAATGCAGTTTCACATAAAATAAAAAATAAAATGATATCTTCTTTAAGTGAAACATCATATCTTCAATATTTAATATACTTTCCCTCCATGTGGCATGGCCGTGGGACGCCCTGTATAGATTAATAATGCATTTTATTCATAGAAATGATGTTAGCCAAGGCAATAATAAGGCGCTTATTCCGAAGGTTTTTTGGTCGGACTTTCAGTATTCAGTATTAATCCACATTGTAATTCTACTTCTTGCTATTGCAACCGTTTCTGCCTTGTAACCCACATTGGGTCAGCGTGGTGGTGTTACGGGCCATACTCCTCATGTGTTTGTTTCCATGAGGAAGGCCTGTGCCCAGTAGGGGGACGTATATAGGCTGAGAAAGCTATTCTACTTTTATCTCTGAATCACAGCGTTAATTATATATCGCATTATCAGACGTTCCGTTACGTTTTTTTAGCACTGCTGAAAGTTTAAATGATTAATGATGTGGGTGGACTGGGTGAGTTTAACACGGTTCAAAGTGCACCCGTGCGGAATCTGTGCATAACCTTTACAGAAGTGGTTTTATCATGAATATTGCAAAATACTGCTTGGCTTGTCTAATGAAATACAAATGTCATCAAAGACAGACTCGCTTCTATCTTACCTGATTTTGCCGCAAATAAAATAAATAAATAAATATCCTCAGACATTCACACCTATCAACTAGCCCCATTTTAAGCAACTAATGCTGCTTGTGTTATGGATACTAGATGACGGATAAATATATTTAATAGATAAACACATATAAATATTCTGAAATATATATAAACATTCAAGACTGGAGACCCCACCGGGGATCGAACCCAGAACCTCTCGAGATGGCGACGCCTTGAGACCGGCGTACAGACCACTCAACCACGGAGGTCGTCAAAATGCTTATGGACTGCAAACTTACTGGACTTATGAAATGCAAGGCGACTGAACTGGAAAATTATTACTACATATGACTATAGGTATATCATACATACATATAATCACGACTATTATAAGGGTTAGTCAGAGACTAGGCAAAAACACCGCAGATGCAGTCCACTGCCATAGTCCGCGCTTCACCAAGCAGTGACTGCAAATGTGCTCTGCGTGAAAGGTGGTGAGCCCGTCGCCGCTATAAGCTATTGGATGGTCGTGGAGTTCTAAGTCCATTAGTCGCCTTTTACGACACCCAAGGGAAGAAATGGGTTGGTAGTATTCTTTTTAAGAGCCGCTACCACACGACTCCGAGAACGTGGTATTAAGACGAACCAAGAAGAACCTGCTCTAGTTCGGTTGAAGAATAATACTTATCCTCTGTTTTTATTATTATGTCATTATACGCTTCAAAGTTCCTTTCAAAAGAACGTTTTAGCTCATTATATCTACTAATGACGGATAATTACTTTCAAGCTTGTGTTGGTATTCATAATCATGAATTCATGACAAATTTTGCTACGTGGATGAGACGATAATTAGGTATCGAGCTAAAAACCCGCAAAAGGTGTGGATTATTCCAAATTAGGATTCCCTTATGTTGGAAAGATGTATTTTATGTACAAATAATTATTCAAAAATTTTAAATAAGCTGTAGAATCATAATTTTTCATCATAATTCACTGGGTAAAGAATTTTTTGTCTGAAAATCAAACGGTTTAATACTGTTTGTACTTTTGTGGTTATTCCACTGTCTACTGTAAAAAAATATTTGCTTGTATTTTCTTGCTCCTGCCAACAATTTATCGCGCTATTTTTTATACGAGGTCTTTCAAAATACTAGGGTTGTTTCATTAGTATATTCGTTTGTCACCATGTTAAAGTTCATGTGGTGGAGTTACTACTATTTCTTAGAAAATATGTTAATCCAAAATTAATTATGATCTTAGTTATTTATCATTATATATACCTCAAAGATCTACCAGAGAGTTTGAATAAATAACGTGGGACGTTACTACGGTTAGCTTCATAAGCATTTCAAAGGCTTAAAGAAAAAAAGTTAAACTTTTTTCTCGTTTAATATTATTAACGTAGACTTAGACTTAGATTATCTCTCAAAAATAAAAATAAAAAATATGTTAAGTCTAGTTTTCATGATGACGAAAGTTAGATAGGGTCACTCAATTCTTGCCTATGCATACAATCCGGCTTAAATAATTATAGCGTAAAATCTCTTGCCGATATCAGGCAAAACATCTACGTATAGACTTACCATAAAAGGCAAAAGATGTGAGTGTTAATACCTGTGTATCCTTTTGAATAATACAAACAAAAAAGACGAGCTATAGCTGATAAGTACGCTTTTGCTTTCGATTAAAAACAAAGCTACCTACATCATGGTCAGGCCGTGGATGGGTGATCTCAAGCTCCTCCGTGCACGGCACGTTAAGGGTCCCGGTCGCTTTTGCGACTGTTTCTACCCATCAACCTGCATTGGGCCAGCGTGGTGGTGTTCCGGCCCATACTTCTCATGTGTTTTTACACGAGGAAGGCCTGTGCCCAGCAGTGGGACGTATCCAGGCTGAGGAGAAACAAAAATTGCAATATTCATTTTTAATTAAACAAAATGTAGAAGTGTCATTTGTATAATCGCTTTTAATAAGCGATTTCATTAATTTTGTTCATTAATTCACCTTGTTTGAGCTTAGCATCTCGAGAGTGACGAATGTTGTTATTCACAGAGAATTTAGCTTTACAATGAGGTGTTTTGCTATCGCGCCGAGACAGGCCGCTGGTCGCCCGCGCTCTTTAGAAACGAGCGTCTGATAAGCTGGCTTATAAAGTATTAAAATTTTTGGAAATTTTTATCCTACGTTACTGCCTTTTTTTTCTTTGTGATACAATAAAAAAAGTAGGTATTGAATTAATTTGGTAATAATTATAGTCTGATGTAACTTATAATATTAGTCCAGATGCAATATCTTGTTTTATGTGATCCTTCTTACTCTGTACTTCTTACTCTCTGTTGCAAGATTTATTTGAAAGATTTCTCTTTCTTTTTACGGCTTTCAATAGCTTAATCTTCCATTTTCTCATCCGGTTTTGGTCAGGTCAGAGTCAACTTCCTCTTTTCTCATATATACATATAATAAAACTGTAGAGGTCGAATGTCCGTACACAGAAAAAAATGCTTAAAACTAAGTTAGCGGGATTTAAAAAGAGGGAAAATACCAAAAAAGTTTTTGTTCCCTGTCTGTTTGTCTGTTTGTACGGGTTAATCTCCGAAACGGCTGGACCAATTTTAATGAAATTTCGCATGGTGATATCTTATAACCCTGGTCAATATCTTAGATACTTTTTATTCCGGAAAATTATAGTTAAAAAACCAGCGGTTTATAGTTCCCCCGGACGGAGTCGCGAGCAACAGCTAGTATTATGTATCATTTTATTTGTCCCAACTACAAACACAACTTATGACTTTTTTAATGTTTTTAATATTACGGCATTTTTCATTTGGGCAAAACTAGGGTGTATTACCACATTCATGATGTTTTTCTTAAGTTGTTGCCAAGTACCCCAAACAGATTAATCTCATCTAAGATTCTTAGCAAATTAACTCATAAATTTGAATAATTATCTCATTTAAATTGTTCGGCCTTAAACTTACAAAGCCTAAGGTCACCGCCCATCGAAGTAAGTTAAATTGTCTGGGAAATGCTTGATATAAAAATGTTCTTTTCCCAGGCATAAATACTTCAAGAAAATTAAAATCGTATCGTTTAAAAGAACAAAGCAAAATATACATAATAGAATAATACCCAGAAATATTCTGTACAATATTTCTCTATGAAGGCGCGTTGATATGTTTGTTTTTTAAGCCAAATTCATACATACATACAATCACGCCTGCAATCCCCGAAGGGGTAGGCCACATAATTCATAAACTCAAAACAAAACCCAAAAACCCAAATTCACCCAAATTCATATGAAACATAATAGTTACCAAAAAATAATGTAATGCAACAAATAGGAAGTGGAATTAACGGCTTGCCTGGCTTACACTACGTTAATTAAATCCACAAAAGTTATAGAAAACAAAATACTTCTACCTTTATGAATGGATTTAAAGAAGAGGCAAATATCAAATTGATGTTGTCCAATTTACGAAGCAGTTCAAGAAATTCAGTCAACCAATGTGCTTGGTGTTTACAAGCCATCTTAATTGGTTTATCGTGTGACATCCAGCGTCCATCATTCTACATGATTTAATAAAGTTTAAAACAGGTACGATGAATATTTGGAACTATTAATTAACTATTACTTGAAAACTGTAGAAAACGTGATAAAACTTTTTAAAATAGAAATAAATAGATTTTTTATCTTGAAAACGTGTTATCGCGTAGAGACAGTCCATCGCTCTTTGTTTTAAAGTGTTCCGCGCGATAAATTTTGTCCCATAGAGATCAAACATGAATTTGCACAAGAAAAAGTGCAAAAGGAAAATTAGGGTCGTCAGAAAGCTGACCTTTCACACAGGCGATGTTTAACTTGCTAGGAAAAAATTGGAACCACACATGCGTGTTTTTTCCTTATACTCAGATTTATTTGAACCCGTTTTCAAATAAAATGCGCTTATAATGAAATTGATCGTATTTTCTTGTGTAGGATTTGGGGCTATTAAGTCTTAAAGCTTCGCCGCCACATGTAGATTTTTCGATGTAAAATTTTGTGATCTCAATTTATATTTATCGACTGTTAAGTAGCAAAATTCCGTAAAAGATATTTGTACATTTTCGAGTTATATTTTTTAATAGGTTGGTAGCAATAATGAAAATCGTATTTTAGTTCTGTTAATCAAGGAAGAAAATAGTTATATGTGGGCGAAATGTGTGCGTTAACTCCTCTCTCTCTCTGTTTTCGGGGATAGAGGCGTGAAAAATTCAACAACAACCTTGTTGAATTTTTTCCAACTTAATCACAATTCTTTTTCTTTGTCCTTTTAATTATAAATCTAATTTTACACAATTAATATTTGATGAGTAATAATTCTGTTCATGGGTAGAATCGACTAATCTATGCGAATATGAATATGTTCAATACTTAAGAAGTTCCTTTAAGTTTGGTCTGAAGTAAGACCGCAAGCTTAATAGTTTGTAAGGACAAAGCGATAAGAAACTTAACCCGTCCCCTCTACAGCCTGCCTTTGGGGTCAAAGACAACTTTATTGTTAAATTTTAGCTGGAATGATTAGGCGTTACGGCCCGAAAGTCAAAGATCTTTGTTAAAGATAGTATTAGAGACCTCAAACACAATAAATACTTACGTAATGATTGATGGGTGGAGTCTAGCCGTTAAAAAACCTTTTTATGTACGTTACAGAAATTACACGCAGACATAAAATTTTTATGCGGTTTCATAGCTACGCTGGTCGTCAGTGCCGGTCACGCGCGCGGGTCTTTAATTACACGGAAATACTAACATCATTTCACAGTCACACGCGCGCTTATAAGTCAAAATGTATGGAGATCTCGCCGGTGCTGTTGGTCAGTGCTGGCAGCCAGCGTTCCTATGGAACGTCCCTTAACGTTTTATACCACCTAAGGATCTTGTGAATTTAAAAATAAATGTTCAGATTAATAAACAATACGTTGGGCTATCCTTTTATAATTATTGTTGTTTTTGGGAAGGAGTTGTATTGGATGGTGTTGCATCTCAATCTAGATGCAATTCTATACATTTTACCTACTCATCTACTTAAATACTCCACGGAATAATAAAACAATTACGTACAATTTTTTTGGGATATCCGTAGCTAGACTGTTATACAGATATGACTATAATAATCACAATTTTAATAATACACAGATCCGCAATATCACTTACCATAAATTAATGAGAGAACAGTTGATCGAGCATCCAAAGGGAAAAATATCTACGTCTCGTCTTTATGTAATTGCCAATTTCGCATTAAAGGATATTTCAGTTCATAGCTGATAATATACAGAGTGGCCAGTTGATAGTTTGAATTTTAATTTTTTCATTGGACGTCTATTGACTGGACATTCTGTATATGTTGATCAATATTTTGTAAAATGTTAACATTTGTGTAATAACTGATAACTTACGGCCCTTATTACATAGAGCTAGTTAAAAATGACGGAACTAATCAGTAATTACAATTACGAATCAGTTATAAATTGTGCCCCGCACACGACGCTTCTCAAGTTGCATGGTTTCAGTCACCTTCGTTCACAAAAGCACACGATTAATAAGGAGTAAACATGTAAGGTGAATCGAGCGACAACAAATAATCAAAAAACTCGGGTTACCAATAGCGCAGCGATAAGCACGACGACATGTGATCAGTTGCTGACGCGTTTCTAACCGATTGGTGACTAGTCACGTCATGTGCGAACCTCTATGAGAAAGTATGTCGTTAGTCATTTGTGTTTGTAACTAATTTTTTTTTAAGTAGCTCCATGTGAGGAGGGCCTAAGTTTATAAATGCCATTTATTATCTCTGATTAACATTTTATCGCTTCTTATGGGTAAGATTGATGTAGTTCCTGAAATATGACCCTTGTGAAACGGTAAGCCTTTTGATAAGTACTGCTATTTAATCTTAATTTTTAGTAAAAGTAATAAACTGACACCAAAGATTAAGATATAAGGCGCCGGGCCCAACCATTCATCTTCTCCGTAACGTGAAGCTTATTAAAATATAAAAAGTGTCGTTTGTGCGGTTTGTCTAAGCAAAATGGGTTCTTTCTCATCATTGTCTCGCTACCCCCTTGGTAATAACTCCTTGGCAATAAAAACAGAAATAGACAAAAGAAGACCGGGTAAATAGACAAGACAGTCTGTCCATAGAACCATGGTAAAAACATGAAAGTATTATTATGCGCCCGGTATAAAAATACTTTTCGAACTTCGAAAGCGTCATGATTATGTAAGAGATCCTTAACGGGCTGAACCTGTGAACTCATAAAGTCATATATCTTACCATAAGCTGGTAAAGTTATTTGCCGTATTAGAAAAAAAAGATATTTATCTACTTTAGACAACGTTAAAAATGTTTATGCCACAATCATTTCCTAAGAAAAAATGTCACGCTTGACTTTCGTATTGGCCGTACTTATCAAGAGGTTTACGTGTTCTGTTGCCGAACTGAACATAAAAGAGTTGCCATAGCTCATCATACAGATAATCAGGATATACTCTTAAATATACTATCGCAATGTCGTCCATGATCAATCGACATGATAATAATAAGCTTATAAAAGGGTATTTACGTGCTGACCCTCCAAAGTAGAATTCCAGGAATACAATCCCTTTTTAGAGTCGCAAAGCACATAAAGAAAACTGTAAGCCAAAACATATTCCCGCGTCGTGAATTGTATTTGTAACAATTCTTTAAATCACAGAAGATAACGGGTTTTTATAGCCCTGTAGAAATTGATGTGTAGGCGGCACAATAGTCTTTAATTTTCATCCATCTTGATATCAAGTAGGTAACAACGATAACATTTTTTGATTATAAACCTGAGTATGTATTATTATTCAATAAAGTACATGTTTTATTTGTATGTCATCTAAAAATATGACTATCGATAGACGAATCACGCAAAAACTACGATAAATTAAACGTGATTGACGTATTATTAGAGCTCGAACATAAAACGCAGCCAATTTAATAGAGTTAAGTAGGAAATATACTTCATTCTAATTTTCATTTGTACGAAATTCGATATTCAGAAATTACCCTGAAAAAGTAAAGAAAAGCGAAGATTTTATATTTTTAACACAAATGTTAAAAACATAGTAGTAAAAATATGACTTTATGCAAGTGTTTGTGTTCCGTCGTCTTCGCCTCTTAATTCAATATATGTGTGTTTTTTATCTTCATCATCCTTTTTAGAAACCAAAATCAACATAGAACACAAAAAGCTCAAGAATAAAAACAAAGTTTATAATAAAATACATATATAATATAAATCGACAATTATCTTTTATTTCGTCTGGAATTTCGTAAACACGTTATTACGAGTACACATGTCACATCAGTGAGCGGCGCGAACAGCCCATGCTAAACCCACGCACGACACTACGTTTTTTAAGCCCGGTTGAACTTACAAGTTCATAGACTTGTTACCCGTATAAAAACGATTCTATTATGGCGTCAATGACCTCTTCACACAATGATAAAAACTAAGCTTCTTACTTGATGAGTACATTCACGACATATTCCTTTGTTCTAACAACTGCTTCTGCTCAAAATGTACCTATAATGTATTGATCTGGAATTGGCACATTATCTTCAATATATTAGGTCCTTACCTATGAAATTGGTGTTTTGTATGGAAATTTTGGGGATGTCTGCATTTTACATTTTATCAGTTTTCTTCACAACGAAAAATCCAGAGATAATATAATGTTTGGCATGTATCATAAGACAAGCTTTAGCAATATGTGTGTGAACACGCTTGATAAAAATTATTCATCGTTTTTATGTTAATGCAAATCAAATGATGTATTCGGGAGGCAGTTAAAAATAATTGTCTTTGTGTCTTATTTTAACATAATTAAACTTGGGGTCTGAGCAACAAGTATTTCTCTTCCTTACTCCTCTTTCACTAGCCGTATTAATAACTAAATATCAATATAGGAATCAATAGCCTTGTATAAATATTAGTTACTATGAATAAGAGAAACAAAGCTAACGAGTTGTTTCTCATGTTTTCCGCACTCGTGTCGGTTTCCATCTTCATTTTCTAATTGCCACGTTTCCACTTTGTTTATTTCATTTTCTAGAATGTACCTTACATTGGAAACCTGTGCTCATCTTACTCGAGTGTCCTACATATCGACTTAACTCGACTAAATATAGATGAAGGGTTCTACACGCTCACACGGAACAGTTAATTACTGTATCTACTTTTAGCGTTTAACTTTACAGTTCAGCAACGATTTGCGAGGATTTTTTCATTAATTAGTCGTGGGGCGGCTTGGAGCGCCGCCAACTTCTGGAAACAATGCAGCTTGCCTTGACTCATTCGTTCATTAATACCTTACTTTTGTGGCAATAAAAATGTTCTAATAAAAATCAAACCGCAAATACGAAACGGGTAACCGCGATATAAGAATACGAGTGTATCTGGCCACATCATTGCTATCATTTACCTAATTGTGGTAAAAAATCTAGTGTTCTGCAATGAATGAATGAAAAATGAAATATTTTACGGTATTATTGACATCATATTATTTGCCTGCCTTTTTCCCAATTCTGCTCTCCAAGTCTTTCTTTTCCATTCTCTTTTATCCCTTATCAACATTAACTCCCAGCCATATCCTCATTTACACAATCTATTCATATTTTCTTCGGTCTTCATCACCCTGCATTATCATCGACTTTTATTCATAACTTTTCTCGTTACATGCTCATTTCTCTTCTCAAAAAATGACCATACCATCAGAGCCACTCAATTTTTCTATCCCTGCGAATTTAAGTATAATAGAGGTCGAAATATTGATCACTCAGATGGTGCATCAAAATGGTTAATATCTTTTTTCAGTTCCCTCGTATGTATTCATATTACAAAACAAAAAAAAATGTATTTATACTGTTGAAAGTTAAAATTTTGATGATAGTTCATCTGACAAGCATGTGTAATGAGTGATCAATATACATCGTAATATTTTTGAAACGGCTCCTGCTAGTGAATTGCGAAATTGTTAGAGGCTTCAAAGAAATTATAGTTGCAAACACCGTAGATTCCGAGGTATACACATGACGTTTTCTTAAATCTTGCGGTATGTGTGATTCACTTTATTGGCCATATCTTGTTTATTTGTGGCTTAACAAATTTCTTACTCCACCGTAATGCTCTAGCAATTATTTACAGAAATTCTGTTCTAATTTTGTTAGTGTTTGAAGCAGGATAACTCATACCGCGTGCACATCAAATTATGTTATTAAAGTAAGCATTTAGTAAGTCTAAATGTGTCTAAATTGAACACAAGTCTTCCGACTTGAAGACAACACATTTTTTATTTAATTAATAATTAATAATATAGTTAATATTAATGCTTACTTTATAATTCTTAGTTATTGATATTATAATTAAATTATGCCCTGAATAGGTAATAAATGACCCTACTGCGCTAACCTTATTTTTTTATTTCGTTCATAATAATCATTTCGGTTGATGTGAAGAATAGCTTGGTTGATTTATACGCTATAAATCGATAGAAAATCAAACAAGCATACATAATATACAATATAGTATTTATTTTTTTACAGGTAATAGAAACCTAAAAACTTCCATTTTCTTTCGACACTTTTTTACATCCTCGTAAGCCAACAAATTTTCATAAAATACCAATTTCTAACTTCATGTTTTAAAGTAAACTGCCCAAAGCGACAGTTTACTTTATAACATGAAGCTTCACAAAGGGCTATAAAAATTTATTTTATATGTTTTTATTAAACTTTTAAAGATAAACGAAATTATTTCACTTTTTTTATAGTACTTCGGTACACTGGATGAAACTATATATAGCATAGAGCCGTATAAAAATGATTTAGTTGTAAAGTTTTAATTATTTATTTATTATCTAATTTTCATTCAACCCCAAAAATTAAATGCAAATTTACGACTATTTTTGACCATAAATCAAAATTTTAAAAAATTAATTCAAATGGACTTTTCATCAACTTTCAATGACATTTCGATTAATGCGGTTAGGTGGATGGTGGATATGATATTACTCTATTTTTAACTCCTTAAAATAATGATTTAACTGGCCTAAAACAAATTATTTTGTATTTAAAGACCCTTAAATATATTTTGCCTTAAACTCGTCACAATAAAATAAAAACTATAAATATTTTCTTATTAAAGTCAACAGCATCGTATATTTAGTGAAAATAATAAAACGCTCCTTAAGCACTGGATTTTTAGTCACGTCGTGGAGTCGAACCGTTCTGCTAAATAAAATTTTTATACCCATTTAACTAACATATTTTTAAGTACTTTGTTACTAACATATAGAAAATAGAAAAATGTACTTTTTACTAACATATTCTTAAGTACATTCTTACTAACATATATATGGATTAATTATGGTCCGAAATAAATGATTATTATTATTATTATAAAACAGTTCCAAAAAACAAAGAAATACAAGCATCGATTTTACTCCTTTTTTCTCCAGTCAGATGTCACATTTGACCATTGTCATGGTAGTATTGAAAAGCGAAAACTAGAGAAAAGCAACTGAAATCTGCGGGGACATAGCAATTTACTGACTGCAGCATATGAAAAATACATCGTGAAAAATGGAATGTCGCGACGAGAAAATAGCTACTTTATTTTCAACAAAATGGATTTATTTCCTTAAGAATGAGTTTCACACCATACTATGCTTGTTACATGTCTCTGAGCCTATTCCATGCATTGTCGAGGTTTTACCAATTGATTTATTCACTCAACACAATACAATTTTCTAGTGGCAAAGATGCAGTTAAATATATATATCGAGATATTTTCTGCGCATTTAATTTTTTGTTTTAAATACTCGTAGTCTTTTAATTATTACAATAACATTATGTTCCTATTTTTGTTAAAAAATTATATTAGATAATTAGAATAGAATAGAATAGACTCCATGACATGCGTCTAGACATTTTGCGCCGACCTCAAATAAAATTGATAAGAGGGCCTGCCCTGAAATAACAAATAAACTACTCCATTATAAATAATCAATTCATAAATGTCTCTATTTCACTTGGAAAAGGAGACATTGATGTTATTTCAAACTGTAAGTTGTAAATACGAGTATAACCTCTAGAAAATTTTTTCTCTTGATCTCAATAGTTTTTTGATAGAACACAATACGAAAATATTTTGTGTCACATAACGTTTTGTATTTTTTATACTCATGGTATGCTTATAGCTTATCAATAATAAATGTACTGTAAGCTACACAGGACGGTATATTGTTAAATTGGTGACAATGAAAAGAAGAAACATAATATCAAAAGTCACCCTAACGTTAGTCAATCCTACCCGCTTTACATATTCTAAGAATATTTACATCATAGGAATATAAAAGAATCTACGTTATTGTGTACGTACCATTGAAAAATCCAAACTAGAACGTTTGCTGATATGAGCACGTGTGCTTCTCAAGTCTGCTTCATTGCATATTTTCGATGTTTGCAACAGGGGAGCGGACAAAATTCCTGGGTTATTCCATCACACAGTTCTGTCCCCCTCCTGCCCTCCTATGAAGAACTTTCTAAAAAAATCCTCACGTCACCCCCTGTAAATAAGATCCAAACTAGGATTATCATTGCACTTAATGAAAGTTCAACAAAAACTTTGCATTAAGTACCTAGTTACCTTTTTATATAATTTTTAAGTACTATATTTATTTTAATATTATATTAATTTTAATTATATATATAATTACTATTTAGGTAGTATATTTATTATAGGTGATTTATAATTTAATGAAATTAACCTGTATTATAATGAAATGAAATGAAATAATTTATTCTGCAATTAGATTTTTATGAAATACTTTTGCACGTCAATATTTTTTTTCCTACTAGCACTTCGACGTGAATGGCCTGTTGAGAAGAAGTGCCGAAGTGCATAATTCATCTAATTTTACAATTCTTGTCTTTGTTATTTTTTTTTTTACTTTTTTGCACCGTCATTCTCAGCTCAGTCAGCTCTCCTCACTTTGCTTTCCGGTTGACTGGTAAAGAATGCCATAAGGCATTATGTCCGCTATTGTACTTTTGTGCAAGGGGAATAAATAAATATAGCACTATTTCTTGCATACACAGTAAAAAAACAGTACGTTAGAAAAAACATAGTTTGCAAAGGCAAACTTATCCTCAATAGAGTGATATCTTCCAGTCAACCCAAGACCCAGTCATAGATTAGGTGTTAGTGGGCAAGTACTACAAGTGAACAAAGAGCCTTTTATCTTAAATTTAAATACGTAACTTAAACAAAAAAGGTACATAAACCTTTAAAAGTGTATTTAAAATTAATATACCTAGTTATAAGAGAGTATTTAAAATTATGTTACGTTATATTAGGTTGGGGAAAAAGTCTTTTCGCATTAAAGTATGTATAAACTTGTAATAAAATCTCTTTGGCTATACTATTTGTATCTGGCTGGTTTTGGTATCATTGAAAGTTTAAAATTTTAAAGAACATAATTCCAAATTCAAATTAGGAAAATGTGTGATTTTCATTTGTTTTTCGTACCGCCAAGATGAGTGAATCTAATAAAGAAATTCGAGACATTTTACTACAAAAAAGGTAAAAATGCAACGCAAGCCGCGAAAAAAATTTGCGATGTTTATGGACCTAGTGCAGTGTCTGTGAGAGTAGCACAAATTTGGTTTAAGCGTTTTCAATCCGGAAATTTTGATGTCAAAGATGCACGTCGCTCTGGTCGCCCTATTACAGATTAAATGGATGCCATTTTTGAAAAAGTGGAGCAAGATCGGCATGTCAGTAGTTACGACGTAGCTGAAGAACTGGGAATTGACCACAAAACAGTTTTGGCGCATTTGAAAAAAACTGGGTACACAAAAAAGCTCGACATTTGGGTACCTCACGAGCTCACTGAAAGAAACCTAATGAACCGTGTACTCATTTGTGATTCTTTATTACGACGTAATGAAATCGAACCATTTTTGAAGAAGCTGATAACTGGTGATGAAAAGTGGATCACGTACGACAAGAACGTGCGAAAAAGGTCGTGGTCAAAGGCCGATCAGGCTTCACAGACTGTGGCGAAACCCGGGATAACTCGCAACAAGGTGATGCTGTGTGTGTGGTGGGATTGGAAGGGCATTATTCATTATGAGCTGTTTCCACCAGGCAGGACCATCGATTCTGAACTCTACTGCGAACAACTGATGAGATTAAAGCAAGAAGTTGAGAGAAAGCGGCCGGAATTAATCAACAGAAGGGGTGTGGTTTTTCATCATGATAACGCTAGACCTCACACATCTTTAGCCACTCAGCAAAAATTAAGAGAGTTTGGCTGGGTGGTGTTAATGCATCCGCCGTATAGTCCTGACCTTGTACCTTCAGATTTCCACCTGTTTCGGTCTCTTCAGAATTCTTTAGGCAGTGTCAGGTTAACATCACGAGAGGACTGCCAAAACCACTTGTCGCGGTATTTTGACCAGAAGTCCCAAAATTTCTATAGCAATGGGATCATGTCCCTACCTACAAGATGGCAAAAAGTTATCGAACAAAATGGTACCTACATACTTTAGTTAAATGTAAATAAACTATATTAAAAAATGTTTTGAATTTTCTTAAAAAATGCGAAGAAACTTTTTCTCCAACCTATTACAATGTGAGTTGTTCCAATGCCTTGAAAACCAACTTGACAAGAATGATTCCCAATAAACAGGCATCATTCAAGTTGACGTGTTCCCTCTTAAAAAACATCATCGCTGTCAATAAGGTGAAATTGCGGGCTAACGCATTGAAATTATTATTAAAAAACGAACTTTTTTAAATTGTCGTCTGTATGCACAAAACTTGGGATGACGAGCGGGAATTACCCTAATTCCTCACGGCCATACAGAACTTCGTAGCGTCTCCACACATTCAATTTTCCATCCGATTGTGCACTCGGCTACGGAGGTGTTATGAAAATTCCCCTTGCTTACTTTTATTTACTGTACCGATCTATCTGTTTTGTGACGAGTTTCTTATGTATCAGCAAGAGTTTTCCTCTTTTTCTTATCAATGTTATTTGCATTAAACTTAGAAAGCTTTATTTAAACAAACAAGCTAGCTTTGTGCAGAAACTGTGAAGGTAGATTGATAGTTTGCAATATATCATTTCAAATGACATAAACCTTGTATATAAATGTCTTATTTTCTTATATTCATAATGCACGAATATCTTAACATATAATCTTTTATAAGACACAGTTATTTTGGCACATAATCCAAATAAAACAAAAAAAACATTTTTTATTATTATTATTATTAGTTTTTTGTTTAATAGAACTTTTTGTACTTTAGGCATATTTAGATCGCTCACAGAACAAAGCTCATGAAACTGTACATTATCAAAAGTAACATTTGAAGTAAGACTTTATTACTGTTAAACTAATTTTATTCCGACACGAAAGTTTATCAATAACTCATTCAGAAATACGAGACATTAATTATTGCTTTAAAATACAAACCTACTTGCAAACTAACAGACTTTTATAATTTCTTTGATGAATGCCGGTGCGGTTACCGAATATTGCTTACAAACATTGCATCTTGGCAATGGACCTATAACACTCTGCTAATACTAGCATAAACAAAGGAAATATTTCTGTGTATTAAAACAGGAACTGATGCATAAATACTTACTAAAAACCCCGAGCGGCCGATTTTGATGGCTGCCAATTTTATTTTATTTTAAAAGGTGTAGGTCCTAGTGTAACAGTGCGGGACAGCGGGTGCGACAAGGTGGTATGACGATATTCATGCCAGTGGCAGCGGTAGCAACGGTACGTAAATGAATCCCAAAATAAGGTAAGGTGGGCTGAAGTGGGTTGGATGAGAATGGCCAAAAATCTAGAGACGTGGCGTACATTTTGGGGGCCAGCAGTGGTCAAACATATTGACGACCTCCGTGGTCGAGTGGTCTGTATGCCGGTCTCAAGGCGTCGCCATCTCGAGAGGTTCTAGGTTCGATCCCCAGTGGGGCCAAATGTTTGGGTGATGAATTTTCAAGCATTTGTTCTCCAGTCGTGGATTTTTATATATATTTCTATATATTCAGGTTATTTATATGTATTTATCTATTAAATATATTTATCCGTCATCTAGTGTCCGTAATACAAGCAGCATTAGTTGCTTAAAATGGGGCTAGTTGATAGGTGTGAATGTCTGAGGATATTATTATTAAATTATATTATATGCTGATGATGATGGTGCTGGAGAAATTAATCAGAACCCTTTTTGCTCCTTGAGCTAATCGAATCCTAGGTAACTTATCGTTAGTTATTTATTTATTTTATTGCCATCTACAAGTAAAAAAACCTTGTAGATACTACCACCGTAGCTTGTAGATACTACCATCGTTAGTACCACCACCACTATACCATAGTTATTTTACCATAGTACTGGATAACTGACGGATTACTCTTTAATTTGTGCCTATTTCACGTTCGCCCTGCAAAATTCCGTTCTACAAAAAAAAATGTGTTTGTTTCTTCTCATTTTCACATATTTACGTACTATATTATAAATAAAAACGGAACCACTTCACCAGAATCAGCTACGTAATACACTTAAATGAGGTTTTATTTTTTTGGTTTTGTTCTTCACTTCTATTTGCGTGTACGATATACTCGTATACGAGTATGTAGAGGTTCAAAGCGACCTGAGATGCTTTGAGGATAGATAGGACCACGCTTGTTTGACTTGACGGAGGTACAGCCGCGCCCAGATAAATATAGAAACATCCAACGATACATATATAATAATCACCTCTTTCTCCCATAGGATTACCCTATTACTTCACTTGCTACGGTCCTAACATATTTCTTTTTGCTTCATGTGCCCCGTTATCATAAGATCCGTTATCTATAAATATAATGTACCTATACTGTACCGGTACACCGTGAAATAATTTTTCCTCAAACTTTTCTTAACTTAGATGGATTTTTCTATATTGTTTAACGTTGCTAATACATTTATTATCTTAGGGAAATTTGCGAAATAACTCCGTACCACAAAAATCGTTGTATAGATAATATTTTTCGAATGTACATTTGAATGATACTTTGACGTTTGTTTTGAAATATTTCCTTTATTTAGTATGCATATAAAACATTACAATATGTACTTTAGGATTTGGTGTTTAAACCTCTAACTGAGATTGGCGTGATAAACGTTTTATTTATAAATTTTACAGCTATTTACAAGATCTCTCTTGATATGATAATTACGCAAGCTCAATGAAAAACATGTTTTACTCTAAATGTTAATCATATAAGTACATTTGGTACGTTTTGTTATATCACATAAGAACATTTTGGTATAGAGCATGTTGCCAGGCACCGGACAGTGTGATGCCAGCGATATTCACAACTATAATATTATATGATAATGACCTACAACTCAATTACACAGGAAATTCAAGATAACTACCCATCATGACGTTCAATACGCGCTGTCAGATAATAATTGGGATCAACGGGTTGACATATCTCGGGACGCACAGGTCCGAAGCATTCGCAAACTTTAACCCTTCATCGATTTATCTATCCCGCATCTTCATTGTAGACACAATGTTCACAACATACATCACAATATAACTAAGCTATTATGATTAACAGCCCGAGTTTAATCTCTGTAAATATTGTGCTCATCTTCAAATCGATTATTAAGTTTAAACCATTTTTAAGTCATTACAAAATATTCAGCAAATATTAAATATTTTAAAGATGGAGCTCTATTTTGGCTGACGTTTTTATGATTAATAGATGCATTTACTTGAAATCGTTCTAAAATCTTATTTTGATTTATTATCAATTAGTATTAGTAGTTAGAGCCGTGTGGTAGCGGCTCATTCAAAGAATACTACAAACATATCTCTTCCCTTGGGTGTCGTAAAAAGCGACAAGTGGACTTAGTACTGCACAACATCCAATAGGTTATGGCGGCGACGGGCTCACCACCTGTCACGCTGAGTGGAGTCACTGCTTGGTGAAGCGTGGACTATAGCAGCAGTGGACTGCTGTTGTGGTGCTTTTGCCTAGTCTCTGACTAACCCTTAAGGGATAATAGTCGTGATTATGTATGTAGTATTAGTAAAGCATTATTGACTTAATATGTTTCATTATCAATTTTTTTTTTGTGATTCTTGAAAATTTTTAGTTGAGATCGGAAAATTTGGAGATTTGGACTTTGAACACATCACTTGATTTATTATTCAAGTTGATATCATGTAAGCGGCACATATAAGCGATAACTTGGATTGTTTTGTATTGCCTATTGTTCATTATCCTCGACCAAAATAACACATGTTTTCGTTATAATTAAATCGTTTCCTGAGTTAATGTTCAGGAAACTCAGTACAAATAAAACACTACTACGAGTAAAGACGATTAGGACTAATCAAACGTTTTAAATATAATTCCGTTTTCTTTTTCTTTTAAAATATTACACTGCTTAGGGCGATGTCGACCAAACTCCGTGTTACACGGGGGTTCAGACACCAATAAATGCTTAAATTTAATTAGTCGAATTCGCTCTAGTGACGGAGTCTGCGTACACGGTCGATTTTTGTCCGAGTACGCATCTGTCAGCTAAAGCATTTTTGGTACTCGTATTACTTTAGTGTAAGAAGTTTGTGTAGCTAATCGATACCTAGTGAAATTCGCCAGTAAAAAGCATTTTTTCGTTTAATTTTTGAAAAAAAATATTATTAAGATGTAAAACTCATCAATGACATGAAATGAGAGGAAAAAAAAAATATATTTTTTTAAATAAATCGTTTGTGCTCTAATCTGAGGATGTTTGACAATCGTTATTGAAACTCTTAAGCGTATTATTATAAAGATGTATGGTAAAAATCTGATCCTAACACAATCTTTTGGAAGAAATCAAAATATATATTTAATTTTTAATCGGGTATTGGCATTCAATGAAATTCAAAATGTTGCAAATTGATTAAAGATATCTAATTACTGGCGTGTATATGCATAATACACTTAATACACTCTCAATTACGTGTAACGTTACGTTACGATTTCTTGGAAGAAAGAAGGATCATGAATTAATTCTTAAAATACATACGGTTTGTGTGTATTTTAAGAATAATAATTACATAAACATACCATCATCTCTGAAGGGGTGGGTAGGTAGAAGTGTAAACGCCCACAATAATAGTAAAAAAAAATACTAAGATAATACTTCCGCCTATTGCTTACTATCTTGTAACTTTTATTGCTTTATATATTTGGTACAAGATGTATAGATATTTAATAATTAGGTACATTATGTGGAAAAGTTAAAGGTACACTTTGTTGTTAACTTTATTCTTGTGGCTTAGAAATAATTGAAATACACGAATACGTGCAATATTTCAATGAATTACGGGCTTTATTTATCAAGTTATTTCTTGTTACAATTTCGACGAACAGAAAAAAATAGATTAAAAATCCGCGCGCAAAAGGTTGCAGTTCCGTGCGCCCGCCGTGCCGGCCAGTATGTTTTTACCACTTTTTTAATAACTCACTTTCTTCAATCCAATCCAATCGGATAAATAAAGAGACAAAAAGACAAACTTTTGTTTATCCGATTGGATTATTGTCGCTAAATTTTAAGGCAGTTTCGGACTAGCTATCAGACTGAAACTTGGGAATCGTTCAGAACCCGGTCACAATGCAATTTGCAATTACTTTGTACGAGCACGATTAAAAAAAGTATATTGCTCTTTTTAAAAACGTGGAATTTTTTGATTTTTAATGTAATATTTTATTCTTAACACACTTTTTATTTATGCGTAATTAGGAGGTAGGTTTTATGCGAAGGTTCACGACGACGACGTGTAAAGTATAGGATTAAGGTTATCAAGAGAGTTTATTGAACTATGAACTATACAAATATGGAAGATTTTACGTTTAAAAGAGCTTAGATTAATTTAACAAAGATTAATTTCAAGCGTAATAAGTGTGACAACGAAGTTATTATTTAAATTCAATAATATTTTAAGCCGTCTCAAATACAAAGAGCAAGTTCAATAATATCCAAAGTTTCCAAATGTAATTTAATGTTAGATCTTTGTTAATTAAAGATTCCACTCTGTCTTTATTTGAGAATAGACCATAAATATGTGCGAGGAAATGTTTTAGCTTGAATTAAGTAAAGGGTCTGCTTCACAAAAAACCTTGTAATTAATTCAAGCGAACGAAAACAATTTAAAGTGTAATTAGAATTTTATCAGCAGCAGATTTACAGTGGTCTTGTCGCTTCTAAAACATGAACTGGACATCTGGTGACGACGAATAAGCCTACTGAAATAATTTCGCTATGGAAATTATCTCGATAGAGTTTTAAAGTTAATTTGGAGTCGTTTACTTGAGCTTTCATTAAAACTTTAAGTGCTAACAAGTTTGGTATTCTTTTTCAAATAATGTGTAATAATAAACTGCTATAATTTAATAAAAGGTAGGCTTTGGGCCAATTCATAGTAAACGCTCGTAAATATTTCTCCGGCGTGCTGTAATGTAAATAAATAAGCAGCTGGCCAAGCGTTTATGATTGCGGTATTTTAGTGAAAGTATTTTTGAGCCGGTAACCAACAGCGCGTTAATTTACGGCTGCATACATGATTAAACACTAACTGAAAACAATATCCTTGGCAGTTCTCCATCGGTGCTCCTGGCCACGGAGCGTGGTGCACGCACATTGCCAGCCTGCGGGCGCGCGCTTTTGGCCACCGCCGGTCACACGCGCACACGCATTATTTCCATACAATTTGACGTGTAAGTGCGCGCGTAGCACCGGCTTTGCTCTGAAACCACCCGAAACCATGGCAAATTATTCTAAGATTTGGCGAAAAAGGTGAAAAAGTGACATCGCTGGAATCATTTGAAATTGAATTTGTTTCGTTTGCATCGCCGACATGGCTTAGCTCTTTCGTACTGAAATCATCGATACTCGACGATTTTTGTTTCCAAGCGACTAACGCGATACAAATCCATTGACGTTCGTACACTAGTCTCGTCACTTGTTTTGTTGATTGGTATAGCGGTAGTAGTTTGGAGACAAAATAGTTGAGTATCGAAGATTTGAGTAGCCTTGTGTTCGTAGGTGCCTTCATCGAGGTGTGATTTGAGTGTGGACCACAGTGTGAAAAGAGGTGAAACGATGCTCATTTGTTTCGCTCGCTGGCGATGTGGCCCGCACACAAACAAAGCTCCCACGATAATACAACAATATCAATCTCTCAGCGGACAATTAAACGCGTTGAAAACATTATGAGTCCGTCTTGTTCAATATTTATACGGTTATTAATTTATTACGGTTTGTTTTACATGTTGATGGTTTTTTATGAGTACGTTTTTAAACAAGAAGCGAGGGTAGGGATCAGACTACAGTGGAACTCTCGATTTGAAAGCAATATTCGACATACGAGAAGCTCGGTGGCGTAGTGGTTCGTACCACAGATATAAATTTATACAGATGACGCAAATGCACGTAGGCAACTGCAACTGCGCGTGTTCGAAAACCTAGACAAAACGTCGGGGTTGGCTACTAACTAATCTGCGCGCGCCCGAATGGCGCCAAAAACAAAAAGATGCCTCGTTTTGTGATAATTTTTCAATCAGTTTGGCTTGGAAAAAGTTGACGCGCTTGGTTTCAATACAAATCGTTATACATGTTATCTATGTAAAGGTATATCTGTAGCTCGTACGCTATGACTTTTGATCTCGAAAACAAAACTACTATCGCCATCGTCAGTCCTGGGATGGGTGAGAAAAACGTTTGTGATCTCGAGTTCTTCCATGCTTCGGAAGGCACGTTGGGTGCACCGCAGACGACGGACTATCCGTGACAGACTTTATTCTGTGAAAATAGAACATATTGAACTATTAGTAACGCACATGACGTGCATAAAGTCCACCACACAAAAAATCCGTTGAAATCTGGCAGTACCGCCTTTGTAACTATATGCAGAAAGGAATATGATGTGCGAAAAATCCGCGAAGGATCTTTTGCGTGATTTACAGACATTTTGTGTGCACAAAAAGTATGTCGTCTGCGCTCCACGTTTTTTTTTTTGACGGGGACAAAATCCTGTTTACGGACCGTACCTACCGCTGGCTAGGCGGTAGGCGTGTGTGGGACTCGCTCGGCGTTGGCCAAGAATACCCACTAAAAGTCCCCGATATACTCTCCTTGCCCTTCCGACGGAGCGACCAGGGGTCTGCCGAAGCAATTCTCCGAGCCCTCTGCGCTGCACCTAAGCTTCAAGGTCGCTCCACTCAACAATCCGGTGTTATGGGCCGTACTCCTTGTGTGTTTCTCCGTGTGAAGGCCTGTGTCCAGTAGTGGGATGTAAGCTAATAATGATGATGATGGTTCGACATAATGGTCAAATCAACTTATTAGAAAGATAATCCTTAAAGGCGATGATATCCAAACTCGGAAAACGACGCTATTCGCGCAAGAGATAGGCGAGATGATCAGCAGTCATGCTTATATTATATTACGGAGAATTTAGTTTTTTGAACATGTAAGCTTAATAGTAACTTAGCGAAGGCTACTTTATTTAATAATAATTCCAACATTTTTTTTCAAGTTTTAATCTAAAAAAATTAACCCAAAAGAGAAGCGATTGACAACTTAAAACTCAGTTACATGTACGCGTTTAGTTCTGAAAGTACATAACTTTTTAAACTTTTCTAGCTTGTTTTAGACTGCTTTCGATTGAAATTCACCGCCAGTTTGTGTTTTAAGCCATAAAGGGTTTCGCTTCAAAGAATCAATATTTGTTTCTTTTTAACACAAAATATTTTGATATGGAAAAAATATAGAAAACGACTCCCTTTTTGATGGCCTACTTTTAAAATTATCAGTAATTTATAACCCTGCAATGACCCTGTTATAATCTGTACACATCAAACATCGACAGCTAACGCTATCTGGATTAGTCAGGCAATTAGCTAAAGCCGCGGTATGTTCGAACATAAAAAGATTGCACACATGTGCATACAGCGTGCACTTACAAGCGTGAGGCGCGCCGGTGTGGCGGGATCGATCTAGCAGGCCCCGCCGGCCATTGCAGCCCGACAATGGTCACAACACAGCACTAATTTACACACTTCACTTATCATTCCACTTTCAACTCTATTTACTTACAAATACTAATTAATTCCAAATCACCACTGACGTCTGCCACAAACGAATTGAAATCAAAGTACATCCGAAGTTTGACTCGTATTGATCACGGTATCAGCGAGATAATTCGACATTGGTGATAACGGCGATAAAGGAAGGGTTTTGTTGTTAATGGCGATAAAAATATTGGGTTGAGCTTTGGAGGTCAATTAAAATTATTTCGGCCATAAAAATGTTTTCGTGGCACAAGAAAAGATCTTTCGTTACGAACTTAGCTGATATTTGTAAGATGTCCAAAACATTGTGTAGAATTTGCTTAACAAAGATTTTGTTGGAATCACACAATGGTCCTTGGTGGTCCGGAAGGCCGATCATCCTTAGTCAAAGACATAATGACGTGTAACGTGCCTGGGGCCCAAGAGTGAGGGTTTCATTGTGCGAATGTAAATAGTCCCTTAAGTGCTTCCTTTAAAGTGTGTAAATAAAACATTACTTCGAGCTTATAAGGACTCTATTACACATTGAGTCTTAATAAGTAGTAAGTGCTTTTTTTTCTGGATATCATTATATGTAACCGCAAATATCAATTAACAGAAGAAACTAAGCATAGTTTACCATTTTTTGTGTAATAAAGAGATAAAAAGGTATTTCATTTCAAGGACTACTGGTACCATAATCTATCAACGCCTATGACACCATCATAGATTAATTCACTCACGCGTTGCTGCTATACCCTTTTTTGTATGAAGGTTCTTGTAAACAAGTCAAGCTAGTTTTTAAGCTTAATTATACTCTTTATTACACCAAAAAACTACGCTCTGTTTAAAGAAATAGAGTACAAGCTAGTCTGTATTGTAGATCTTGGTTACTGAAGTTAAAAAATAATAACTTTATTTGTGCTTTGAAAATGATAGGCTGTAATTTCAAATGGAAAATACTGTTGCGGTTTACTTATCAAACTGTGTGCACAGGTGTTTGGTTTATCTATAAGTTATTAAGACTTACCTTGTTATTTTAATTTCAGTCTCTATATTTATCTTTATTCTTTAAGATATAATAAATTTCTTTTAAGAATGTACACACAAACTCATATTTAAATATTTATCTTCATAGGTAGATAATAAAATTGAGGAAATTAAGAATTTTAAAACCACCTCTTATTCGGACTAAAAAAATCCAAAAAAACGCTAAAAGCCTTCCCAAAAATAATCTAAAAATAATTGACCTATAAATATATGATAAAAACGAACCACAAAAACAAAGATTGTATTTTAAATGCGAGCTGGCAGACGTCAGGTGGAATTATTCATATCCGTCGGGAGATGGATTTGTGCAGGAAACGGTTTCACGACACGTGCTTAAAGCGGAGTCGGTCCGCGTATGCGCGGCGTGTGGTATAGGCGCGGCTGCGGCGGCGCGGCGACGGAGACTGGCGGAGACTCGCGGGACTCGCGGGGCCGCGGCCGGGCGGGCGGCGCAACAGATACGCCACAGGTTGGGCGGCCCGGGAGTAGGGCTGCCACAGCCTTAGAGATAAGGAAAACGGAAGCGCTGTGAAAAGTATTATAGTGTTAGCTATATTAAATATTTGAGAGTAAAACAACTAGGAAGTTCTTTATAAGTTTTTTTCTTTTGTGTGATAATATTTTGCATTTGAAAAATACACATTTTATGCTCATTAGTTATATGGAAAAACATTTCAAAAGGTAGTATGCTTTACGTAAAAATACGTGTGTTTGGTATATGTTTTATATCTATTAATTGATTTTAGATATGTCGAAATGTGTAAATGTCAGCGAAAGCCCAGATGGGAAAAATGCAATACTCGTTGAAGAGGTCGCAGGTTCAATACGAGTAGTACACATCTCACCTACCTTTTTGGAGATATTGGCGCGGTAATATGCTATGTGTTAAGTGTTGTGGGTGTTGTTAATCCGTCATCCAGTATTCATAACACAACGCGTAAGCTACTAACTTAAAGTTTGTAGTCATAAGGATGTAAGAAGTTATTTATATCTTACTATAATCCTTTATTTCGTAGTTATATACAGCACGAGTATTGAAGTTCCTTATAAATGGTTTATCTAAAATGTATTCTGAAGATAACTTCAAACATATTCAATAGTAAGAGCTACATTGTAACGAGGCGCTATATTAGCGTCTATTTGCTCTTTGTTTCTGTTTTTAAATTAAGCAACTGTCTCTTTTTTTTTCATTGTTTTTGGTCTGCAATTTTCATTCCTATCAGAGTCAGCGTCTGTAGCGGTTGTCTCGACGCCTATAATATGTTTTTTTTTTTATAAAATTATAATACATCTATTTTATAGTAAATAAAACTATAACGCTAAATGTTCAAATAACTTTACAAAGGAACTATTGTCAGTAGCCCTACCTTTTATAATATTCTTTAAGTTTTATGTTCAGTGATTTGTGTTATTTACATTTTTATACATTGTTCCAGTTGTACGTATTTTAATCAATATACAATAAGTGACATCATCTCCGGGTTTTTATTTTAACATCGGTATCCACCTCGTCACAACTTGATGTATATTTTGCAAAATAACAAAATTAAACGTAAACATTATTTACCTCCAAATAAATTTATTCAATTATTTATGGATCAACCATTTCAATTCCACGCGAAGTATAAACAAAAACTACAATAAGCGAGTAATTGAAATCAAACACAAAGATTTGGTTTGCTAATCCTCGATGAAATCCATTATTGTTTTAAAAATTGTGTACACTGTAATTGATTCGCAGCCCTACAGGGTACGACTCCCCGCGGCCCTCCTCCGGGCCCCTCACCAATTTACATCCTCATTATCGTCTCCAGCAGCAGCCAGCACCGACCTCGTCATATGAGTAGCTGGCTCCTTTGCCTCAATGAGGTTTACCGCATCAAACCTTTTTGCACTTTTTTTTAAAACGCTCCTATAAATAAATAAAAAGGAATCATGTCTGCCTTAATAGCCTTAAGGATACTAGATGACAGCTTGTTAAGTTTCAAGGAATTGTTTAACCATAGTAAAACTGTTGCTTAAAACTTAAATAGCGTTTATGAATAGGAGGTAATTGTTCAGATTGCTGGTACACAAAAAAGAACTTTATCGTACACCGGGATACGAACCCCGGTACTTCCTGAGACCAACGCACAATCCACTTAACCAAAGAGGTCGTCAACAATTTTTATGATTGAATGTCAAACATTATTTTATTCCCAATTTCAATTGAACACGTAGATTTTGATAACTTAAGTAAACTAAGTACATGAATTCTCAACATAATAGAATAAAAAATCAGCACCTCGCATAAAATCAGGACCTTTAAACCTTTTGCTTCTCATTGTTGTTTCAACATTTATCTACGATCCTATACGGTAGCAGGATACATAATTAAATTTATTTTTATTATTGCTCACGAAAAAATATCCACTAGATTATGGAATTGCTCTAAAGTTATATATACATCACATAATTATTGTTGTTAATTGTATTCTTGTGTTGTATCGCGTATTATTTCAAGAAAATAAATTTCTTGCACACGATATCAAAGCCTTATTATAATGTAACAATTTAGAAGAACAAAAAAATATAGATTAGAAATCCGCGCGCAAATGTTGTGTGCAAAGAGGTTGCGGTTAGGTGTGTGCGGAGGGCTGTGCGTGTGTGCGTGCTGGCCAGTGTGTTCTCTTAACAATTATCGTAAGTCTAACAGCCATGATTAACTATAAGTTTAAATTACGTAAAAGCAAAAGTCTTGTAAAATTTTTAACAAGTCCATATTCTTTAAATTTGTACCTAAAAGAAAAAGACAGTTCACTTACTGAAATGTGTAGGAAGGTTAAAGACGTATTTCATGTACTTGATCCCTCTCATATTACCACATAATGTGAGAAGGATCATGTGAAGAGAGTCAATTTTCCAGAGCAAAGATTGAAATACTTAATTGATTTGTGTTGGTGTTGTGTAAAGCATTTTGCAGATCTCTTCAACAGCTATTAACTTGATTAGCAAGACACGAAGAAAATTATTAAGGCCGTACATGCAGTGCATGCAGTAATTTTTAATTCTAGATTATAACTAGATTTCAAAATTTTTACTATGTCTAATTCTAGATTTTACATATACGAGATTTTAATAATTTTACTTTAAGACGGCCTTCGGCTCTAACTTTAAACATAGATAGCTATTGTTGCAAAAAACTTTTTACAATAAAACTCATTTGACGTATACACTCATTTATAAGGTACCTACGCCGGCTATTTAAACAACCACGCAGAAAATTAAAATTCTAAATTACACGATATATGACGCAGGGGATTATTAAATTTTATTTTTAACGTAAAATGTTTGATCAGAGGAAGCTTAAACCGCCTCCGTAAATTAAACTCACGATGTTTGCTTTTGTTTCTGAATTAGGTGACAGTCCTTTTGTTGAAATGGTAAAGGAATATTCGTATTCAAATTATATATAATGTCAATTCGTTTGTGTGTCGCAAATGTTTGATTAGCCTTTTGACTTTTAATTTTGGTTTGTTACGAGTATGTTATAATGTTATATACATGTTTATATGAAAAACAATGCATAATGCGTGTCACAGATAGTTACCTAGGCCATAACAAGGTAAAATTATATGTAAGCTTAAATATATTACGTATATTTAAATTTATTTTAATCAAAATTTTTTTCAAAAGTCTTCCTATTTATTTGATACTTACGTAGGCCTATCAGTTTTTTTTTACTTAAACCTACAAAGAATTATGTGGTTATCGTTGTCTTATCATAAATCAATGTGTTGAAAAAATATTTGAAACTCGATGAATCAACTTTTTCGACAGATATTTGGCCTAAAAAATTGAGAACGATATTGCCACACCCTATGTTGCTTTTAACCAACCTCTATTTTCCATAGTCATTTATCAGATCCGAAAAAATTTTATATAACAAACTATATTTAAAAATTCTTTCCCTTGAAAATTCGTATATCTACGGGAATTTCATAATTCAAGATCTAAATATTTTTATAAGTTGCTTAGCGTGTGAATAGATATGTAGTAAGAAATAGGTAATATATATATCGTATTTGTTATTTTAACGGGACAAGATTGGCAGATGGTTCGGCTGATGGGAAGTAATCGACGTCACACGTGAACATCTGCATCGAAATGACTACACTAGGGATTATTTTAAGAAGACTGTACACTTGATATTAACATAATATATACATTAGTACGCCGTTGTTTTACTTTGGCGATTGTCGCGGTCAGTAGTAATTTTTTTACTGTAGATTATGTCGAAGGAGTGTGCCGACGGCTTGTTAAGATTTTTTGGGAATACATCTAAATTTTATTAATAGATTTTAATTAATTACTTTTGTTAACAACTATTTTAAAAAGTATAACAAGTCAACCACGAACTTCGCGACTTTTTGCAATTACAATACCAATTTATACGCTACTTGTGGGTATGTACTATTAGTTCTGTTATGTTGTTTATTAGTATTAATTTTAAAGCATTAAATAATTTTTCTTCACCGTTATCAGTGTTATCACACACGTAAATGTATATCGGCACTGCCATTATGTAATGTCCTATTCTTTTCGATGACATAAATAAATGCTTGCAGCTCATGGCTGGCTCGTGGATTTTTCTATTCATTCGAATCAATACATGCGCGTCGAATTTCGATACACGTTCCGAAACCTTGTCCCGAAACCGATAATGGAGCGGTTCAATTGGACCGTAGCTCCAATACTTTTTGTGGAAGCAAAATTTATATTTCAATTTGCAAAAAAAATAAAACTTCATTTGGAGTTATCTCTTTTGAAGTTAAGATATGTAAGAATTCTATGAAAATAAATTGCTACTCTGCACAGTCGCGTACAAAAATTTTACACATTTTAGAGGTGACGATGATTATTTCCTTATAATACGAGTAAGAGCCCTTTACATATTTTTGGATTCGACTGTATCTAAAAGAAGCTTTATTTCTCTCAAATTACTAAAATATATGTTTTTTAATGTGTTATGATATGAATATCGTTATTTTTAATTGTGTGTTAGCAAAAAGGCAGCGGTAGCCGAGTTGGGACGGACGGGGCACTACTCGTTCGACAGGCCGAGTGGAACGCGGGTTCGATTCCACCACCTGTACCCCTGAGTTTGGATAAAACTTATGTACAATTCATTGTGAATATCGCTTGCCTCACATTGTGCCCGGTGCATGGCAACAGGCTCGCCACCTGTTATTTGAGGACCTAACATATCTGGCGAAATGTGGGTGTTTAACAGCTCTGCCTAGCCCTTCGGGAAAAAGACGCGTGATGATAATTGATGTGTTAGCAAAACAAACCCGACCTTAACGTTTACTGATGTCTAATAGGTACCTATATCGTCATTATTGTATTTGAATTTTTGAACCTTATTTAGAAGGAAGATAAAAGATTAGATTAAAAAATTTACAAATTAGGTATAGAGCGGTCCCCCGACGAGACAACGATTTTTGTTTATATAATATATTCTTTTTGGTCGAGGATTTTTTAAATTTTATTTTTTTATTTCATGCCTTTTTCATGATACTACAAGTTATGTATGACCTTTGATTTTTTATTGCTGTTTTCACCCCTCATATCTTTCAAATGACTAAGTCCCAATTTTTCAATCCTCAGATAAAATTATCCGCCATTTAAAACTATCACTGTCACTTTCTATAGTCATAAAAAGAAAAGGGACAGAGCTAACATTTGACTGACAGATAGTTTTATCTGAGGATTGAAAAATCGGGCCTAAGCCGATTGTTATGAAACATAGTTAAGAACACTCTTGTCTAACCCATCTTTCAAACAAAAAGGAATCGAAGTCGGTTTATTCGTTTAGGAGCTACGATGCCACAGAGAGACTGATAGAAACACACACGCACACGCTTCAAACTTATAACACTCCTCTTTTTGTGTCGGGGGTTAAAAATCAAGATGAATTAAAGTTTAAAACAAGTCTTATTTACCCGAATATAAGCCCGTTAGTTGCTTAAAAAGACGACACGTAACGAACGGTCTCATCTGCTGATTGTGCAACTTTCAATCTTGTAAAGTGTTCTCCAATTAGGTTTTAAATATTTCCATGATGATTCAGCCGGGATTGAATTCAGTGGAGATATGCATTCGGCCTGTAGACTTTTTAGATAGCGTTAAATAGAAGTAAGAAATATATATAAAAAGAATACACCACGTCAACTTTATATTAAATTATTATTGGTTGACCACGAACTTCTTCTATGTTACGATGATATATTAGAGAAACCCATGATATTACATGTTCCATTTTCCACACAATACAGAAAACATCTAATTGCGCGTCGACTTTTACTATAGAAGCAAATAGGCATAACTTAGAAATAACACTTACTGAAAAAACAATAATCTCCGGGGAACTCCAGCCCCTGTCAATTGCTTGTTGATTAGTTGTACGATATCTACAGTGTTCCCCGTGGAATACCGAAAACAAGTTCAAGTACTAATATAGTATGTCGCTGCATGTCGCTTCACACTAGCGTATATTACGAGACGGCACGCCTGAGTCGAGGTCTGACCCTCTAGAGCCACCACTCTCTGGACGTCTGCCTGTCCCCAGCTCGAGCGCCCTGGAGACTGGAAGGCATCCCCCATAGGGGTCCCGCTTCCAGAGAGAAATCCTCCAATGGTGGCTCGCCACTATCGGCGAGGATCCATCAAAGTTCTCGTCATCCTTAAAAAGTTCGGTTGAAACTGGATAGGCAGATGGATAGGTCAGAAGCAGCCAGTTAGGGTAAAAAAATAGCCTATAATTATATAGTCACCCTACATGGAGAAACTTGAGTAAGAATATTATTTTTCAAATATGATAGGCAAAGCTCTTGGCCTTTATGGCCTGATGGCAAGTGATGATAAAGCCGAATGTGGAAGCGAGCTTCACCTGTATTCCTTAGCAACTGAGGAACTGGCTGTCTTATCTCTAATTGCCTGAAGACAACAATGCTTTATAACATTGTTATTATGGCAGCAGATATAAGAACAGGGTGGTAGTGAGCCAGGAGGGCTTAAAAGCCCTACTACTAACGAAGTCAAGCAGAAGAACCCTGACCCCGTGGGATAACACACACCGGTCTTCCTGATCAACATCTGGTGATGTCACCCACATAGACCAGAGAGGCGATAAAATAAGCCGAATAAGACCATCACATTAGCCCAGTGCAGATTGATGGGTAGAAACGTTTGCCACTAAACAGCAACCGAGAATAACGGCTTAAGTGCCTTCGGAAACACGGAACAATTATTAGAAATCACAAAGTTTTGGTTCCTCAAAGTCCAGTTAAGGCGAAAGGAACTTTGTTTCCTAAATGAAATAAAAGCGTACGAAAGCTAGCTCTCGTAGCAATATTAAATAAAACGGAAATCAAAACTCAATTAAAAATGGTTCTACGGATTAATCGAAACGGGAATCGTTTAATATTTCAATTCCATTTTCTTGAGCTTCTCTCTGACGATGCTTGCAATGAACTTGTATTGTAGACTTCGCTCGAAGCCTGATTCAATTGAAATTGCAAGATAATTTTTAAGCTATGAAAATATAGGCTTTACTGTAACGACATATCAAACAGGAAAAGTCGATTGCAAAAACTGGTCCAATTCAAACCTTCAAAAGAAGAGCGTATTTATACTTAAAGGGTCGGCAACGTACTCGTGACTCATTTGGTGTTGTATAAATCTTTTTGTGGATAGGTCTCTACGTGGAGTGGAAAAATACCATAGCTAAACAATACTTTTGTATATCAACCTGCAAGCATTAAAGTTGGCAGGAGCTTTGAACAGTCAACGGTCATAAGTGGCGATCCCTTGAGGTGCGAAATTAGCCTGCGCACGAATCACGATTCATCGTAAATTATCTTTAAGTGTGTTCTAACGCACACAATAAAGTTTTGAGATTTCGAACAGCTTTAATAGAGAAATGTCGCACCACATCACACCTTCACGCTAGAATTTTGGAGAATTGATCGCCACTGTTGACCGATGCTGTACCTTAAAATCCTTAAAATTTTTACAAGGTAGGTTTACGTTTCAAAGCCTATTTCGTTCATAAATATGTTTTTTTTTAAAAAGATCTTATCATTTTCTATGTAGTTCATTGGAAAAAATGTACGAATCGATATCTGAATTCAATAAAAATTCCCTGTAAATTATTTTTGTTTTATAGACATAAAAATACGACAAATTGGAAATCTTTCATGGAAAGGTTGCCAGTAATTGCATGCCAGTAATTTCAATTCTTTGTTCCTAGCCGGTAAAGTATTTCCATCTTAGAATGGCTGCATCCAAAAAGGGACCTTTGTAGTATTATTGCAGTGAGAATGTTCAAAATAATATTTAATTATTAAAACCTTTCGTACAATAATAATAAATAAATAAATATATTCAGACATTTACACCTATCAATGCTTATGCTTAGCAATGCTTATGTTTGAACGTTATTCTGCTACCGAAACGCAAGGTTGCGTTTTGGTAGCAGAATACCAATAACGTTCGAACATAAGCGTTCCTCATGCGTTTCAGATCAAAATAAAATAGCAGAATTGGCCTACATGTCAAATAAGAGTAGTAGAAAATGTGTGTCAGGATCGTAACACAGGATCGGAATCTGTAATCTCTACCTACCCCACCGGGAAAATATTGCGTATTTATCTGTCGTAGGTCATTGGTATCTTTCAACACAATAGCGAAAACAAAATGAAAAGTCGAAAGCGAAAAGCGAATGCGATATTAGTCGTTAAGCCCGCCATGTGTACATTTTTTTTTGGAATGGACATAAAAGCTTAAATAAATAAATAATAAATAGAAGCGAATATTTTTATTACACACATTGGTTCACAGTGGCTCTTCAAAGCAGTATGCTTATCTGATAAGAGTAATAAATGTCAACAAATCCGGTATCCGGGTCAAGCTACGGCTGAAACCTGAATATTCGTTTTCTACCCTTCGGGGGGGAAACGGTTTTATTTAAGTGTTCGAGCTTTCGCTTGACCCACTTGTGAGAAGTGTTTATCTGCCGGCGATAACAGAACTGTGTGTAAATAAAAGCATATTAAATTTTAATAAAGTACTATGAATAATTACATTATTTAATAAAACATAACAAGATTCGAATACAATTGTATACTATGTAAGTATTCTTAATCAGTCTTACAATATTGGTTAATATATTATTATACTAGTGAGAATCCTCTATTTAATATTTGCTTATAACAAAATTTAAGGAGTGTGTTTTGGTTTTTCCAATTACCTTTGCGAATTAAATCATCTATATCAATATTTCTATTAATGCAATTATCGGAGTTAACGGCTGTTCTGAAGATCTGAAGCGATTATGTTTAAATCTCTAAACAGAGTTCGTATCCAGCAAGCAATAACCGACCGTGGGGCATCTTTAACCTTGCCTGTTAGATGTGATAAATAGTGAATTAGACTTATTGAATCGTCGGCTCTCAGACGTGGACATCAGTTTCTTTACCCAAGAAACTATATTGAGTCTGTTATGTTCGGGGTTCTCAGATAACTTCCACCTGGATTGCCTAAAGTTATTTGAATCAGTTTTCGATCCAAATTTTCATCATAGATCAGTATAGAGTTTCACATTGGTCTGGTCAATACTTAGAAGAGTGAGGTCACAAATTCTTCGTCCTGGCGAGAGTAGTTATAAGGCTGCAACATAACGGGTTACTTGGAATAATTATTAATTACTAATTTCCTATGTTTTCAGATATTGAACAAGTTCGCTAACGTTCCAAGTATGTGGTTTTGGTCGGGGCGGCTTACTGAGCTGTATTGCTTTAAGGGTGTGCTGAACGATAGTATGTCTTGCTAGTTTATCGCTATTTGCAGGGTTAGCGAACGTAGTGACGACCGATTTATGAACTAAAATTGTGTTTGGCGATAGGTTGACAACTCTGTACAGAAAGCATAGATAGTTGGTCAAGTTTCCTGGTGTCGTGTTATTGTTTTTGATTTATGTAAAATAGCAAACCGAATGAAACCGAAGGCAACTGAAACGCACGGTGGGGCTTCTAAGCGCCGCCAAAGTCTGTATCTCCGACTAATCTCCGAAATGGCTGGACCGATTTTGGACCGAGTGATACCTAATATCTTTGATACTTTTTATTCCGGGAAATGAAAGGGTTCCCGTAGGATAGTTAAAAAAACCATAGTAACCACGAATGAAGTGGCCGGGGCAACAGCTAGTTTAGAAAACAACATAAACATAAATGTTACTCGACACATACAATAATACCGTCTGTTTGCATGTTCCACCGTAGCTCCTTACCCATTAAAGGTGGTTTCATAGGTGGCCTGGCCGCCAGCGCTGTCCACGCACGCGCACAAGAGATACCTCATCGTTTCACAGCCACACGGTCGCGCTTTACGCCAAAATGTATGGAAAAGCGCCCGCTGGCCTGCGGCGGAGCACCCTTAAATGAATGAGTTGTCAGTAACCCGACTACATCAAGAAAAAGGTCTAAAATAGACGAAAAAAAATAATTCAGATCGAATTCAAATAAAAATGGTCAAAGTTGGCATCAGCTGTATACATTAATTATGTGCACCCATATAATGTGCTACTGTGTCCTCCATACAGAAATTTATTAGTTATTTGTTTCTATATTAATATAGCTTGTATTTTAATTCATCATACATAAAAAAAATTCCGCGTTTCAGTTCACAATTCAGTCTTAAGCGTTCTCCTAAAATAGTACACTATCGTACCCATTTAAGTAATTTTTTAATGGATACGGATAATCATTAACGACCATCGAAATTTAGAATCAAGAGCTTCTTCATATCTATACATATAATTAATACTATGTGTGCCCGCGACGTCACGCGTCGTTCGCGTGGCTATTGATTTAACGCCGCCGATAAAAGTGTACAAAAAGATTTGGTGTGTTTGTCAACACTGCATTGTTTTTTTACAAAGTGCATTACATTCCTACCTCGTTATCAAAACGTTGATTAATAATAGTTGCACTAAAACCTCTTATTATTAAAATAGTGAAAATAAAATTTCTTTTCAGTGTCATCTGATTAATTCTTGTCATGGTGATAAATCTCTGTCATTATAAATTAATTTTACCTAGCGAGAAATTTTAAAATTAGAAATGAAATTACATTTTGACGGAATATGTCACATAATACTTGGTCGAGCAGATATTGTTATCCACGGTTACACCCGCGCGGTACCCGTTCCCATGGGAATATCGGGATAAAAAGTCGCCTATGTCCTTTCTCAGGCTTCTAGAGTCTGAGAAAAGTGTGTTTATCTGTGTACCAAACTTCAATTGAATCGGTTGAGTAGTTTTGACGTGAAACCAAGACAGACACATAGACAGACAAAGTTACTTTCGCATTTATAATATTAGTATGGATTTTAATAAATCCGTAAATGTCTTCTAACGCTAATATTTACGTACCTATCCCAAAACCTTTATTGATCTAGGTCCGAAAATCTTTTGCGAATTCCCAATCGAAGGGATTGGGAATGCTCCACACTCCAGATTTCCCTTACTTATACCAAATAAAAACATTAACCCTCCATTGTCCGCCTCTGCTCCGGTAATTTTATTGTCTTAATTCACTTCTCAAAGTGAAAGCAATAAAAATAGTAGGTATACTTGTAATGTGATTTCCCTTTATAGAGACTGGAAATAGTGGAATATCGTTGGGGTTGCTCATTATTTAATGCATTTCGATTCATAGCTAACTATTACTTAAAACAGTTTCTTGTGTATTGTAAACAGGTTTTTACTATTCGAATTTAGAGCACCTGTTTCACTTTTTAATAAGAATATTTATAGTTAAAACTCGATTAGTACTCACTTTATAACACAAAACATTTGTGATTATAAGACTATAAGATTACGCTTAACGTAGGTAGGGCCGTTTCAAGCAAACAATATTCTATTGTAGAATTGTATGAAAAAATGCCCAATAAACAGTTCCATCACTGACCAACACATTCTCATTATATTCCTTTAAGAAATAAGTAATTTACGTGCCTGAAATGGTCCGTATAGCACGGTCACAGTTACCGCGGTGTAGTGTCGCCATAGTTTCTACTTTGTAAAAAAGATTTTACCACATTGCCTATAGGTATAACATTGTAATTGCACAAGCATCATTAGTTGCTTAAAATGGGGCTAGTTGATAGGTGTGAATGTTTGAAGATATATATTATTATTATTATTATATTAATTAAACCTATAGGTACTGTAGTTTTATTTTTGTCATATTGTTATTAATATATTTATGTTCTCTACATATAATCATTGTACAGTTTCGGACACTTAGTTAACAATTCGTCTATTTTCGTAGGTATATTCAGAAACTACATAACTACTCAAACCTAATATATATTAATATATTGAGTAGGTAAACATAGGTTTACGTCAAAGGGTTTTTCGAATAATTTTCGTTAATTTCTTCTATTATGACACTTATAGAAGCAGTCTTAGGAATTTATATTCATTATCAAACGCTCAATTCTTTTCTGTACCTACCTGCAGACGAACGCATCATTTGAATCTTTTGAATGACTTCTAAATTATATTTTTATACCAAGAGAACTTTCTTTAATGGAAATTTTATGAAATAAGTTTGCACCAACCTGTACCTTCAGATTCAATAATTATGTTAATCACATACATAAATTTCACAACTTTCGCTTCCTTCCCAATCCAGCGGCAATAAACTTTTATGCTTTCTGTTATGTGATTGAATATGCATAAAATAATTTATCATTTCTATCACTAGCACGTATGAAAATGATAGGTAATTGCAAAACAATTCAGGCATAAATGGTTATACTATAGACTTTAATTTAATAATATTATTATTAATTCTTTTGTTTTAATTATCAAAGAAATTAATTGCCAGGTAGTGTTTATTATTCTACAGTTTAACTCAAGTTTTTTCTTTGCTTTAAGCAGCCTGTAAAACCTCAAGGATTTACATTTTGTATCAATTATCTACATAACTTTTAATCTAAATAGGCAGGCACAGCCGAGGAAGTTCGCAGTCAGCTAGTAAAGTTTTTTTAGGAAACTCTATTTAGAAAAACAATAAAGTTAAATCTATCATTGGCAAGTTTAATATAGATCTATGTTCTCATAGCGCTGTTCAAACTGTAACCGCGAACTTGCTCGACTGTGCCTGCACTACCTGTGTGCTGTTATTAGCAGGCATCGCAAAATTTTGCGTCATTACTCCTCATAATGAGGATATGACTCCAAAATAGGCTAGTTGACTCATATCAAAAGTTATGAAAGTGCGAAATATATCAAGTTCAATAAATTTAACTAAGTACAGGGATTGCTGTAGAAATTCAATTTAAGCCATACAATACGCATGCCTATTGATTGTTTACCAGAATCTTGACCACTCGGAACAGATAATTCATATACCATCACGACTGACAGCGTTCTTGCCTATCAAGCATAAAAGTACTGAATTTAAAATTTATAGTGCTAAAAGCCTCAAAAAAAAATATTTTTTTATGGTGGTGGTTAACAGAAATGAATCAATTGGCCTATTATAAAAACTCAAAACGTGGGGCGCATCTTTGCAACTTACACTTACGATCTATCCATTATATTGGGTCCTTACCTATGAAATTGGTGTTTTTATTCTGTCTTAGGATTTTGTCTGCAACTATTAAGATTCAGAGTATTCCTATAAAATTATGACCTCGTCTAAAAATAGACTATATTTTTGAGCTCTTTTGATTTGTTTTGATAATTTGTTGTAAGTTTAATTGTGTTAAAATTGGACACGGAGACAACTCTTTTTAAGTGCCTCCCGAATACATCATTTGATTTGCATTAACATAAAAACGATGAATAATTTGAAAGAATGAAAGAATGCTAAAGCTTGTCTAATGATACATGCCAGATATTATTATCTCTGGATTTGTCGTTGTGAAGAAAACTGATAAAATGTTAGTACTTATGGAAAATGCAGAATTCCCCAAAATCTCCATACAAAACACCAATTTCATAGGTAAGGACCTAATATTAAAGATATTATAAAGGAATACATGGCATGCAAATCACCAATCTCCATACAACACCTGAAAGTTGATATTTCGACCTGAAAGTTCTCGTAGAAAGTTGAAAGTTGTTGCAAGTTGCATTCTCACCGGTTTCTGAACTATTCCCAAAATTTCAGCCCGATAGCTGGTCCTTATTTGCCTCAATTTTGGAGTTACGAAAATCCAACCGGACAAACAAAGAGACAAAGGGACAAACAGACAGAGGGACAAAACAAGAAAGAGAGTTGATAAAAACGTGGTAAAATAGCTCGATATCATTTAGATGTGATATGACACAACTCTCTTGTCATAAAGTTCCGAAATGCTTAGCTAGTGTCTCAATCTGTTATATGAAAATCTCGGCGAGGGTCCTTAACGAGAATGTGGAGCCGACATTACTTAGCCAGTCTTAGAACAATATATCCAGGGAATGGACGTAATTAACAGAAGTGACCTTTTTGCGGCGGGCGTCACTCTAACTTTATGAAACCTTATTGTTGATACACTTTCAGTGTAATTGAAAACAATTTACTTACGTACTTTATTGATTTTAGAAACGATAATTCCTTTTTATATAAGTGTAAGTAGGTATTGTTTTTTAAGTTCATATAAGTACTTAAGTATATAGGTATAATATAACTGGGTATAATTATAAGTATAGCTTTCTCTGAAAGTGAGTTTATGATAAATTATAAAAGTACCTAGGTAATTAATTAAATATCTATCGCAGTTTATTTTAATACGGTCGCCATCGATTTACCTAAGAGTGTCCTACTAGATATATAGTCACCGAATTAATATTTTTTATCAGTACAAAAACGGAAAGGATAATTTTATTTACATAAAATAACTTCATTGTCAAGTAGGTATCTAGATAATAATATTATACTGAATAAGATAGCTTCCCAACGTATCATTTCAAATATTGATCAGAACTTTCATCAGAGAACAATGAATAAGCTCCGTTTACAAGCGGCTGTTCCGTTTGGGTCCGCTACTTCAGACACTTAGGTAATTACATAGGTTTGGGGTTGCAATCTCTTCTTAGTCTGTGCTCCACCTTACAGAAGATGGCAGAATTATACCAATGCACAGTGGTTGTGTTCCTAGGGCGAGTAAAAGAGGCAAATATCATTTGAGAATTAGAATTATAATACTAAAACAAAATCATTTAAAATTCATGAAGTACCTTTAGTTATACTCTACACTAAAATGTCTAATTACCTTATTACTATACCCACCTTTTATATCAAAAGGGTTAGAAAAAGGAGAATACCTAGGGTTATTTTTAACGATCACAAGTGCCCCTCTTTTTTTTTTTTTTTCGAGCCTCTGAAGGAGGACTCTTTACCTTCCCATGCGGGAGAAGGAGGTGGTGAATCCCTCATTGGATACCCACCGGCCGGCCGGGGGTTATGTCGGACTCCTACCGACTAAACACCACCTTGCTTTAAGCCTGTTTAACAGGCCTTGGTAAAGCATAACCTGATTGTCGCCCCCTCCCTCAGGAAAGGGAGGGGTGGAGTGCCCCTCTTGTAAAATTCCTGTTATATATAAAAATGGTTTGAGTAGGTAAGTACTTACCTACTGATAATTCTAAGCTACTGCCTTTCTTATCCTGAAGAAGTACTAAGCTGCAGCCTAATATAATAAACATATCTAACAATTCTGTTTATTTTAAGGAAGATTGATTGATGGATTTGATGTTATTGATCAAGTGCAAGAAAACACTGTTACAACCACCAGTTTTGGAACCACCACCAAATTGGGGTGCGTTCCAAAACTAGTGAAATCTACTTTATAGAATTTACTCTGACAATGGCGATTTTTCCGGGTGGAGGTAAATTTTTCCTGTTCTGGAACGCACCCTTGATAGTGCCGTGGGTAAGGAGGGACAGAATTGAAAAACAAGCACTTGCTGAGTTAAGAAAAACGTGGCAAAAAAGAAGGCACCGGACATTGAATGAGGAGCTCGGTGGCGTAGTGGTCAGTGCGCTTTGGCTTCGATCAAAAACAAAGCTAACTTCGCCATAGTCAGGCCGTGGATGGGTGACCAAGACTTTGTGATCTCAAGCTCCTCCGTGCTTCGTTAGGCACGTTAAGCAGTTGGTCCCGGTCGCATTTGTGACCGTTTCTACCCACCAACCCGCATGGGGTCAGCGTGGTGGTGTTACGGCCCATACTCCTCGTGTGTTTCTCCATGAGGAAGGCCTGTCCCAGCAGTGGGACGAATATAGGCTGATGACGGACATTGAATGAGTAGTTTTAATCATTTATTACCAATCCTTAAATTTATTTATTCATGATATGTAAAATTCTCAGAAACATAACAGTTCTACAGAGCATCTACATATCATCCAAAAACGCACTTCTCTTCTTTAGTAGGTACTTAATCTTATGTATGCCTTCTCTGCATCCCAATTCTATACAAAGATTCACTCATAAAATATATGCAGAATGATAACAGTTTTGATACACACATGTTGTTAATATTAGGTCCTTACCTATAAAATTGGTGTTTTGTATGGAGATATTGGGGATGTCTGCATTTTACATACTAACATTTTATCAGTTTTCTTCATAACGACAAATCCAGAGATAATAATATTTGGCATGTATCATTAGGCAAGCTTTAGCAATATGTGTTTGAACACGCTTGATAAAAATTATTCATCGTTTTTATGTTAATGCAAATCAAATGATGTATTCGGGAGGCAGTTAAAAATAATTGTCTTTGTGTCTAATTTTAACACGATTAAACTTACAAAAAATTATCAAATTAAATAATACGAGCTCAAATATATGGTCTATTTTTGAAAGAGGCAATTATTTTATAAGAATGTTCTGAAACTTAATAGTTACGGACAAATTGCTAAGACAGAATAAAAACGCCAATTTCATAGGTAAGGACCCGATATTAGGTATGGGCATAGATAAATTAAGTAGTAGGTAAGTATAAATCGTTATCCCCATACATCATCTCCAAAATGTTTAGTGATGACTGTAGGTAATTGAAATCAATTGTAACGGACAACAATTGTTACCGTTAATCATATTTACGTGCCAATGTCCATGTAAAAACTAAAAAGTGTGATTATTGAATAACAAATTCGGTAAGTCGGCTTTTTTGTTTACCTTTTTGGCAACTTGGATTGAGACGTACTGTAATCAAATGGAAACCTACTTCTAAATAATATTGATAATTATGTTCCTCGAGCATTGCTATTCTATTAATAACTGGGGACGATTCTCAACTAATAAACTGTTAAATGAGATATAACTTAAGTCGAAATTCATGTTCTCACAAATGCCACTCGTTGCCTGTGGAATTTTACTAGGCGTTGGCATCTTTTATAATCATTTGTCATACTTATTACCTCAAAAACTAAATATATAATTATCATTTTAGTGGATACCGAAATTGTTTCAATCGACATAATGATTAATTCGAAGATTTGTCCACTGGACCACCCCATATATTTGTTATAAATTAGTTTATCTAAATAAATTACTTTTGAGGGAGATGGTTAAATGAAACCCTTCTTGTGAATTAATTCTTATAATAGACTAACTTCACAAATCACAATCGTTCATTATCAAATAATGTTTAAACTATACACAAAACGTAACTTGCATTATTTATTCTTCATACAAGAACTACATCAAAATTACTTTATAAAGAAAAAGTTTATGACAACAGTCCCTGTTGCATTCATGAACAGTCAACTGGTATTTAAATTTCATCAATAAAGGCACTATACAATTTCACTGGTAAATAAATTTTTCTGATTCACACAAAAAAAAAAAAAAGATAAGCGTAATAATTTGATTTTGTGGGTTCAATACAATCACTGCATTACATTTTATTTAAATAAAATATATTTTACTGGAATCTGGATGGACTGGATTGATTATTAATTTTAAAACCTTACCTAAAGTTACTTCCAGAACTATAAGTGGCATAAACGGTGTATATTCTCTAAGTAGTTACCAAGTAGTAAGTAGGTTCTATCTTAGACTAACATGAATATTTAAAAACATGAAATCTTCAAGTGTTAATCCATGCAAAAGCTTTTCCGGGACCCTACCTCATTTAAAAAATTCTTAATAAAAAATTTCTCCCTTTTAATATTGAAGTTATTTCTGAGTGTATTAAGTGCAACATGTATAATTGTATTAACTACAAACATATAAAACTTAGGCTAGAGTAAGGCATGCTAATTTTGTTTCCAATTAGATCCTGCCTCTTAACCAACATTATATTTAAATCTAATTTGTACCATTCAAATGCATTTCAATCAAGAAGTATTGTCTAAAATGAGCACATTTACAATACTAGTAAAACATTTTTGTAAATACGTGTAAGTACAGATTGTGCTGACACTTTGAAATTTAGTTTAAAAATTAAGCTTTAATTGACAAATAGATCACACTGGAATTAAAGAAGAGAGAGAAAACAACTTATGTTAAACTATTGCCATAAACTTAGCAAATTGAAAAATAATACGTTTTAATATCTTCATAATTCAAACAACATAATACCTACAAGTAACCCACATAATTTCTAAGTTTCTAAAGTGCAGTCTAGCCACCTATTGACACTTCAATAAAGTATTGAGTAAGCCTCACATGTCCAAGTCAAATATGAGATCGTTCTTAAATGACACTTCTAAGTATTTGCCCTTATTCAACTTATCAGGATTATAGAGATCAGTGTTGTGTTTGATGTTTTCACTGGTGATAGGCTCAGGGCTTTTCTTTTCTTTACTTTTATCGAATACCTCATCATCGTCCTCAGATTTCCATAAAGTCTTTTCTTCATTGTCTTGTTTCGCTCCCACAATGTTCAACACAGATTGGACTGTGTCTTTAACATTCTCATTTCCATTTTCACTGTCATTGTCAATGTCATAAGATTCAGAATCCAATGCGTTTCTATTCTCAGTTTCCGCGTCGGATGTATCCGCCAGACCACTATCGCGCCTTTGTTTCAAAACTGACTTCAGTCTTGGCTTCAGTGACTGAAAAATATAGAAGAATAAATTAGTAAGTTGTAGTATAGAAATATTAAAAGAGATAAAATCCCAGACCATTTACGCGAGTAATTTGATAAATTCAATGAGCAGCATAAGTCACATGTATCAACATGTAGTAGGTATATGGAGTATTTACATTATGATGGTTCTAATAAATGCAAAATATGTGACAAGCAGATTATTATTATCTTTCAAGATTACAACCTTCAAACAAAAGGCCACTTGTAAAAAGTATGCAATTGTGTACGTATTTTAAACTGAATAAAGTCTATATTTGTTTCAATTTATACTTTAAATCATAATGGACATGAAATACTGATAATTTACACTTGTTCAAATTTGAATTTTTCATCCTTTATTTGCAAAATATTCAATAAATAAGAGTAAGAAGGTATTGTTTTAATCTCTTTAGTCCTAATCTTGCCATTGCCGCACAAAAAGTAAAACAGAAGTCTATTACTACTTTAATAATGGGTTTGAAACAGAGCCAAAAATCTATATTCTATTCTTTATTTTTAAATTCATTTAGATTTCAGATCAAAAATTACTAGTATAATAATAGTAGTTTAGAGAGCCTTCTGATTTGCCTTTTTGACTATGGAGACAAAAACAGGAACAACACTAAAAGTCGGCGGTAAATGTATGAAGTTCTCTCAAATTTATTTAAAGTTTAGAGCTACTATGAAGTAAAGAACACAGCCTTTCTATTTCAGTCGTTTTTTCTATTTGTTGTCATACAGGTACAAATGTTTATCTTACAAATGTTTGGCAGTACGCGCGCACGATAAGTTGAGATAATGCTCGTCCCAGCAACATTGAGTCTTTCCCGTGCATCCGACCTTATTTAACAACGACATGAATCTTTTTTGTATTAATGATATGATTTTTTTTCACACTGACGGCCAGGATCTCACCTGAACTTATGTGTGAAGCTTATAATTATCTATGCCAAATTAATACCACCTTTCACACATCTTTGTACCTACTCATCATAATCATGCACAAGCCTTGTGTCAGCTTATGCATTATCCATATAACAACCTTTTTTGTATACCCAACCAAAGAAAATATGAGGCAGCATTGTTTATTTATTAAAAATAATAAGCCCCTCTTGTTCTTATCTTTTCCAGAATCATTGGCAAACACAACATGATTGGAAAATGGCAGAACTAGGTTACTTTACACCCTAATTAATTATTTAACTTTGTCATCTGGATAAGTTCTTATATTCTGGTGCATTTATGAAAGATTACATCAAAGATTACTCTATATTTTATTGTTCTATAGATTAGAAGAGACTTCATTAACATTCATTCATTATCTGAATTGTTAAATTCAGATAATAAATAACTTTCACTTTATTATTTTTATTTATTTGCCTCACTTATTCTCACTTGACATTCCCTAATCACCTTATATTCACATCCATATCATTTGTTTACGTAATTTAATATATACTTATATTTACACGTATATATTATTTATTTTTATATATTATATGTTATATAATTATATATTTTTTAGTTCACGCGATTCAGACTACTTCTCAGCATTTCTTCTATAGCAGGTGGGCTGGAAAATATATCTATTAGAAATAAGCCCTACCTTTTGTAGTCATCTTTTTAATTTATGTGTTGTATATTCTAAATTTTTCTTTTGTGTACAATAAATAGTTAAATAATAATAATAATAAAATTCAGAATTACCTTGGCAGTGCTCATTACTTCATCTTCAGCTTCACTCTCACTCCTTCTTCTATCTTGGCTACGTTTTTTACTCTTCTTACGCTGGTTCTTTTTTTTTTGGCCTTCTATAGAAGAATTATATCTGAAAACAATATAAAAAAAATAATTCAACATATACTTAATAAATTAATTGACTAAATAACATTATACATCAGTCATTAGTCCACCATTTGTGCAATTTTCTGTGCAAAAAAGATTTTTAAATAAATAAATACACTACAAATAATATTTATATTACAAATTACTTATAAACTAAATTCTAACATAATAATCATATGAGAGATAAGATTCATAAATAGGTAATTTAATGAAATGTTATTTACACAGGCTTATCTTTTAGTATGATAGTACATTATTATGTACACTGAACATTCATGTAACTTAGGTTAGTAATATTATTAGTTAATACTATAAATACATACCTATAAAATTGTCGTGCAATAACATCATTAAATCTAACAGTCTTTTTCAAACTACCTTCTTCAGGAATACAGTCAGAGCTTATATAATCCATAGATGATGCAACATCTCCTACACTTGACTCAGAGAAACTCCTCATCATAGTGATTGGTTTCCGAAGGATGCTCTTTGCACCATTGTCGCAGCTGCCCAAATCTGACCATATAATTTCTTTCTCTTTTGGTATTGGAGACTCAATATCATCTTCATCCAAATCATCATCCTCATCATCATGTTTGTTAGATGAAACCACAATATTTGTTTCTGTGCCCAAATTAGTAACTTCGATAACTGGAGAAGCAACATCTAATTCTTGTTGCTTTTTCTGAGTCACAGATTTACTAATTTTAGTAACTTGAGACATATCAAACTCTTCACTAACCATACTATCTTCACTAAGACCAATTTCAAACTTCTGCGGAGCATCACCAACTAATTCAATTTGTAGAATGACATTATTATCCCATGCCTCTCCTGTTACATTGTCAAATTTAACACATTCATCAAAATTAATAATGGCAGCATAATGTACTGGGACAAAACCAGAACCAATTGATGTGAATTTTATAAAAACTTTACTATTAACTTTTGCAACTTGTACAGAATCATATTCTGTGTTTTTGACATGAAAAGTAAATGCAACAACATCATCTAAGACATTGTGTGTATAGGCAGGTAAAACATAACCAAGTCCATTTTCAAAGAAAGATGAAGTAGTGCTCACCACTTGATCAACTTTTGAATTTTTATTTAATGGTTCTGTTGTTGTAGACGAGAGCTCAACAACTTTGCTTTCTCTATTATCTTCATCACTGTGGGACTCAGAATTTTCTTCACTCTCAACACCACTATCAACTTTCAAATTTGTATAATCACTGTTCAAATTCTGTTTTATCACTGGCAAAGTCACTATGAGTAAACGTTTGTTTTTATCAAATTTTGCAGTACCGCATTCTTCATTTACTGAATATGGTAGAGCAATATTTAATTTGTATTTTGCTGGTCTCTCTGACTTCAAACTCAAAGCCTTTTCTTGCACGTCAAGGATACAATCTTTTGTTGAAGACAAAAGTGGCAGATTAATTTCCACTCCTATATGACTTGGAATGGCAGCATACTGCTTGCTATTTTTATGGAAAGTATAATCTTGGAAATCTATATTTTTTTGTTGTTTAATAATATATTTTGGCACAGTGTAACCACTGTCAGAAGCATGAGAAAAATCCGGTTTTGTATTATTAGATCTTCGATTTTGCTTTGGTATCTCTTCTGATTTCTGATCCTGTGAATAATTGCGCTGAGGATACATCTTGTCTAGTAATTCTTGAGAAAATTGCTCAGTTTCTTCTTCTGTCGGCGGCTTAAAATCGGAGTCTTCTTTTCTAATTACTGCTGGTGTGATCATTCCTTTATAGTGGGATTTTGGAAATCGGAAATTGTTACTATCAAAGTGAATTTTATATGTGTTTTGTAAGCCTTCATAAGCAGTCTTGTTTACTAGTTCCCGAAACTGTTTGTTAACCTCTGCCATACGCAAAGTATCTGGGTGAAAAACAACGTCGTAAATAACACAGCGCTCCTTTTTATAATCATAATCTTCTCTGGGAGGAATTATGGAATATGGCAATTGCCAATTCATTCCCTTCTTGCCATCTACCTCTTGTACCTTGCAAGACGGTTTGCCGATATTTTCATTACTGCAAATGTTTATAAATGCTTTCCTGTCGCCAGCGACACTTGTTTTGATAACATAACCCCCCTTTGGATTAATAAATGTTACATCGTAGCCACGTTCCTTCTCTAATTGTGTCATTTCTTTTTGATAGAGAGCTTGGTTCGCCGGGTCACGTACTTCTTCACAGTAGTCGACTAACAAATCTCGAAACTTCTTATTTTTCATAGCTTCTTGTATCGTATCGAGATCAGAACGTGTAAGTTGTGATTCTTCATCACGAGGTTTTACTCCTGTTGCCATTTTGTCTAGTTTCTTGGTCTATTTATAAATAAACACAAGTTGTTAAGTAGGTATCACGCATTCGAAAAAAAAATTTTCAGCTGACGAACGAAATGTCTGACTCTAGCCGTCCGGTTGACAATCTTTATTGTCTATGATTGTATTGGTCGATATCTATGGTTTAAGAACTTGTGTTTTTCTTTCAGCAGCAAACACATGCTCCTTGTACAGCCAAACATTTCCGTATTAATAACCTCTTTTTCTATCAACAATTAATAGAAAGAGAAGATAGTGGTATGTGAGTTTGGGTTCCACTTATACATATAATTTCATGCTTTGCAATGAAACCAATTCCTACCGATTCCGTAAGCACATGTTGGCGTAGTGGTTTGTATGGTTTAGCTTTCATCTAAAACAACCAGCCTTCGCCATGGTCAGCCGTGGACTGACCAAAACTTTGTGATCTAGACTCGAACGCCTCCGAGCTTTAAGGCATGCTAAGCCGTTGGTCGCGGTCGCTATTGCAACCCACCAATCCGCATTAAACGAGCGTGGTGGTATTACAGCCCATGCTTCTCATGTGTTTGTTTCCATGAGGAAGGCCTGTGACCAGCCGTGGGACGTATTTAGGCTGAGGATGGAGGTAAATATTCAATTTTATACTCTAAATCTTTATGCGTTTTGCGAATATCACAGATTTCCACTTGCTACTCGGTATACGTTTAGCTATTCATCAATCTATGTATAATTTTCCGGCATTATGGCAATTTGGTGAGGTTTTTATATTTTCCGTCAAATGCATTAATAGGAATGAGGCTGAATGTTTGGTAGCTCTTGTGTCTAGATTAAATCTGTAGGACTCTTATGAGGTAAACTGTCAACTAGGGAGATTTTGGCGCCATTCAACTATTGTAATTTTGTTTCGGAGAGGATCTTGTTGCGTAAAATCAGTGTAGTTTTGTGTAATATGTGTATGTGTTGACGAGCAATGTGGAGGATCTTTGAAATAATCGTCAAGTGGTGTGAAAAGCGATGAGATTTTTATCGTGGTAATCCACCACATCGCAGTTACACCACAGTGTCTGCAATCGATTGTTTGACGCCAAACTCTCCCAAGACGCATTGAAATGTATTACACTAGCATTTCAATGCAAACTACTGAAGAAATAAAATACTGAAGACTTGGCTGTATGGGCTTTGTTCCCTTTGCCTTCCCAACATGGGAGAATTTTACAAAAAAAACAGGGGGTTTTTGGCGGCATTTGCCTCAGAGTAAATAGAACTGGAGTAGCCATTAGTCAATTTCTCAAACATTTTTTTCTGCCATTTCTTGCGGGGGGGTGAGGTTACCACTACACTCAAAGCCAGCCGTTCTTACAAATGCACACATGAATAATTCGACACACAAATTTAAATTTTACGCACACACACGCTTAAAATAGTCACGTGGGGTGTGCGTTTTGACAACGTCACAGCCGCACTCCCCGCGAGACTAGCGCTCGAAATTTGAAATCGTAGAATTCTAAAACATGAAATAATGAAGTAAATAATCATGAAATCTTAAAAATTATAATTACAAGTAAAAGGTAACACCATCTTTTAGCATACTAGATGTTTTCTATTTATTTTTACAACAAAAAACAGCACAGGCAGGCATTTTTGCGGGAGCTCTGTTCGCCGCAACGTTTACTATGGCTGTCAAAATGGCGGCTCAACTAGTTTTATTAAACGTGCAAGCATCCGATGCTTGTGCATTTGGCAGAGGGGAATGTTAGACAAAGGCTACTCCAGTTTTGTTTACTCTGAGGCATTTGCTAATGGCGGACGTGATTTTTTTTTCGATGATTGTAATATTGTTTTGGAGTGGATATTGTTACGCAAAATCAGTGTAGTTTTACGTAATAAGTGTCTTTGATGATGTGCAATGTGGAGGATTATCGAAATAAGCGTCAAGTGGTGTGAAAAGTGATGAGTTTTTATCGTGGTAATCCACCTCATCCAAGTAGCATCACAGTGTCTGCCAACGATCGTTTGACGCCAAACTCTCCCAAGATGCATTGAAATGCATTACACTAGCATTTCAATGCAAACTATTGAAGAAATAAAATACTGAAGACTTGGCTGTATGGGCTTAGTTCCCTTTGCCTTCCCTACATGGGAGAATTTTACAACAAAAAAAAACAGTTAGATCTGTCACTGCACTGTAGTCCACCTCTCCAATCTGTGGTGGTACCTACAAATGCTACAAAACAAATATAGTTTCATAAAATTGATATTTATTGTGATAAGTATTATATTTCAAGGGAATTCATACTAATAATGGCGAAAAATTTTTATCGTCTCTTCTCTTTTCCACAATATATCGCCCAAAAACAAACAAACAAATCTTTTTTACCTGTTAGGTTATATGCGAGATGGATGAACAGAAATCCAGGGAAAGTATTATTACCCTTTGAGCCTGCATCAAAGCCGGATCTGAAGAAAGAAAAAGTAATCAACTTAGATCCCGAAATTCTTAAAAAGTCGAAGAATAATTCTAAATCAAAATTGAAAAATGATGCCGAAAGTAATGTGGAAAATTCTGTTGTTTTACCTTTTACACAAGACAAATCCAAAGAGCTTAAAAATAAAAGAAATGAAAAATTAAAGAAGCGTATGTTCTACCTCAGCCAGAAAAAGGTATTTGATGATAACAATGAAATAATCTATGAAAAACTAAATGAAAATGATGGACGAGTTAGGTAGGTACTGAACTAATTGAAAAGTTATTTTGTTGTTGTATTTTGCTCAAAATAATTATGGTTTATTTCAGTACTCTTCTAGTAAAGTTAAAAACCAAGAAGGAGCGCCTACGATCTGGACAAGTATTAGTTGAAGGATGGAGAATGATTGTTGAAGGTTTAGAAGCTAAATGTATCTTAAAATATGTTGTATTTAGCAACACAGAAGATTTAAATAATATAAGACCATTCTTACCTAAAACTGGAGTTATTTTTTACAAAATACCATACAAAGAAATCCAACTATGGTCTGATGTTGAGACATCACCTGGCATCATTGGTAAGTGACAAACATTATATTTTATTGTTGTTTAAAATGTCTAAATGCAATGACCATGATTATGCGATGATGTTATTTACCTGTCATGGATATCTTGAATTATTTGGTATAATTCTTACTTGAAAGAGAATCAAGCTTGCAATTCAAGCAGCAATCTACTTACAGTGCCACAGCTAAAGTCCTGGCACACATCTCACAAGCAAGGTTTTATTGTATACATAGGTATATAATATTGTATAAGCTTATGTAACAATCATTATCAAAACCAAAACCAGTGGCATTGTTAAATTGTGACTAAACTCCTTTATTAAATGGGTTTTGTTCTTTTTCCAGGTATTTTTGAAATCCCTACACCTGACAACATTAAAAGGCTATCAAGACCTTTACCATTAAATTTTATATGTGACAATATCAGAGTACCTGGGAACCTAGGTGCCATTTTAAGAGTGGCAGTTGGTGTTGGTTGCGAAAAAGTGTTTCTTACAAAAGGTTTGTATTATAAAATCATTTACATTTCATTACATTACATTTTATAATTACTGTTTGCCAACACACTGCTAGAAATTTGTGACAATTACTGCAGTTAAAGCATTAGTTTTTTAATAATAGTTATAAAAATACTTATGGAAGAACCAAAAACAAGACAGTGCATTTCCAATAACACATCAGTTAATAGTTATCTCTTTGTTAGCAGGGACATAAATGCTAAAATGCATTATAAAGCATAAAAGAAAATATATCTTTAACAATGTGACCCAATATTATATTAGAAAGAAAAAATATTACAAATTGCATGTTTCTTCCCCTCAATTATTATTAGAAAATTGTCTGTTGGATGTATTAAGTTTTTTGTAAAAACTTTTTTTTTATATTTATTTCAGGTTGTGTCGATCTCTGGGAACCTAAAGTTGTCAGAAGTGCTGCAGGAGCTCATTTTAGGCTACCAATCCATAGCTCAGTAGAATGGGAAGACATGTTAAAGCTCCTAAATGATAACACATCAGTAATGGTTGCTGACAGTAATGCCAAAATTCTGGTTAGTGATGATAATGATATTGAAATAGACAGCCCAGACATGAAAATACCAGTACTGCCATATTATGGAGTACAATATTCATCTATGGAGCATATTACGTTAATATTAGGAGGTGAAACTGAAAGTATAAGTCAAGAAAGTTATGAGTAAGTAATTTATTATTGCTTTATTTAATATTCCTTACATTCACACCATAAAAGTAATCAATAGCAAATTAATTTATTGTTAATGTACAATTAGTGGTTTTAAAATAAAATCATATGATTTAGTAGGTACTAAGAAAATGTTTTCTTTAATACATGTATATTGGGGCTTAATACACAAATAAAGAATCCAAATAATAGCTATTTTGATTCTTTATTTGTATTGTATAAGTATGTAAAGTATATTTTATATTACTAAAAATATCTTTTCAGATTTGCTGTAAGCAAAAATGGTTTAAGATTAAACATACCACTTCAAAGGGGTATAGACAGCCTCAATACTGGCATGGCGGCGGCAGTAATTGCTTTTGAAATCAGGAAACAACTTATAGAAGCTTGGACTAAGGCCAAAGTTGCGAGAAAAACTGCTCAAGCCACCTAGGTCAACTGCCTATGATAAATTTTATTGAGTGTAGCTATAGCAATATAAAATTTAAACACAGATCCTTGATTTAATTTCTCATTTGTCCAGAACAGAATATAAGATTTTATCGTTATTTTGAAGGTAGTAACTTAATAGTTAATGCTCTTAACACTATCTATTGTAATCATCATAATCATCAACCAAAAATAGTTACTGCAGCTCATAGGTTCCAGTTCCAATTATACCTATGTTGCTCAGTAGGTATGTCAAACTCGATACAATAAATTTTATTCAGGTTCATAATGTACTGGAGGAGATAGAAATCACGGACATCACGAGAAAGACATGTCAATAACGTTTTCCAGGTCCAGGTCTCCACTCAAGAATACATACCTAGTATATTATACTAGAAGGTTGTCCTCAGCCTATATGTGTCCCACTGCTGGGCAGAGGCCTTCCTCACGAAGAAACACTTAAGGAGTAATAAGAAGGTATTTTAATCAAAATATCATCGTCAACTAGCCTTTGCAGGACACATGCCTACATACATAGAGAAACGAAACGAAAATAGGAGCATTACTCTATACAGTTTTGTTATATCGAGTTCCTTCAACTATATAGCAAAACGACCTTATAACATTTTTAAACGAACAATAACATAACAGAGAGGAGGCCGGTGGCGTAGTGAACAGTACAGATACACCTGATCTCAAACTCCTTTGGCTTCGCAAGGCACGTTTACAACTCTCATTAGTCCTTCGTGGTGGTGTTCGGAAAGCCTGTGCGCCGTATATATAGGCTGAGGACGGTAATAAGTTTATTACACAAAGTACCTAGACAGGGTGATGGGTTTCACATAAGTAACTCCCTTTTTTATTATTAATTTAATATAATTAATTAAAAATTAACAAAAGTGTCACAAAAATTTTATTTTACGACAAGTGGCTAATTGAGTCATTTTTAAAATCGTCGTCGTCGTAACCTACTTTTTTAGTATCACTAGTTATGTATATTTTCAGTACCGAATGTAAGTACGTAATGCTATTATACTACAGGTACAATTTGTGCTTTTATTACGTAAAAGCAAATTAACATTACCGTGTAGTGAAACAGTGTGCAAGTCAGCGTGATTTCATATCCAACCCCTTATTTACAATACAATATAACGAAATTATTTACAATACAATATAACGAAATTATTTACAATACAATATAACGAAATTATTTACAATACAATATAACGAAATTGTGACAGGCAGGTGTTTTGGAAGCGAAAGAAATATTTTAGTACTGCAGCAAATGGAAATAAGTACCTAATCTCTGCCTAGCTCTAAAGGGAGAAAGGAAAATAATATAGTAATTGGCTTTATTAGACCAGAACAAATGTTTTTAGAATTTTTGTTTGTCTGCAGAAGATTTGTGATTAAGATCACATAATCATATCAATACAATAAGACGCCATTGATTAAAATAAACACGCTAAATGTGAACCAATAACGCTTTACAGAGAGTGCCTGTAGATGTCGCTGATGTAAACATTCAGTATGGCGGAAAACGAACGTAGATTTAAGTTTTTTGTGATTTCGATGTGATTTTTCTTACGATTTGGTTGATGGTGAAAATATCCGGAAGGTAAGAAACTTGTGCGAAAATTAATTTTGAATATTTTTAAAACTGTGTGACAAGAATATTGATAACCTACGAATAAAAACGCATTCTATTATACTGATCTCAAAGTTATTATCACAAGTATCAAAATAAAGTTTCCTTTATGTAATTATTGCGTAGGATTACAATCTAAACAAAATGTGGATTTGAGATGCTTCTGAGATTACACCCTTCGTAAAATACAACGCGAAAACTTCGAACAGCTCAGTTAGATAATTGTTAAATTGAATTCAATAAAAATATGGGTGTTTTATTCAAATAAGTATGTAGATAAGTTAATAATTTTTAATGTAAATAGGTACACTTTTTAGCGTTGATGTCGGTTTAATTTTTTTTCCATTTTTTCACCTGTAGATAATTATTATTTACGTCGTTATAACAATTTTGTTTTGAATAAATGTAAGAATATGTGCTCAATGCTTATCTCATAATTATGATTAAAATAAATTCACATATTTTATCGTGATATTAAAATTTTAAAAGATGACACTTATTTATGTCGGTGTGGGTTGGTCGTGATGGTATGTTATGTGTTTATTTATATGCCTACATACCCTGTGGCAGCGTGGTAGCTTCTCATTCAAAGAATACTACGAACCAATCTCTTCCCTTGGGAGTCGTACAAGGCTTCACCTGTCACGCTGAGCACATGTGCTGTCACCTGAGGCTGTCACTGCTTGGTAAGGCGCGGACTATGGAAGTGGACTGCTTTTGCGGTGCTATTGCTTAGTCTATGACTAAGCCTTAGGGGATAATAGTCGTGATTGATGTATGTAACTATCCTGTCTATGTTTGTACACGCATCGTGCAGAAAATGCAATATTCCCGTAAAATATTTTCCATTAATACTTTTAATATATCATTAATGGTGCTGTTTACCATTATCATTAGGTTATCTCAAGCGATCTACTCACCCGATTCTAGAATCCACGCGGTTGAAGTCGTAATTAGGCAAAAACTAGTAGGTTAGGTAGGTAATATCTTTTTTTAATCTTTTCTTTGATTTATATAGCATAATTATGTAATGCAAATGTAATGTTATTTGTAATTTGCAGAGGTTCACATCAGAGTCCAAGGTGGTTGTGTTTTATTTTTAATCAAAATACCTGCTACAAAAAAATATAAGTCATAACATTTTGCTACCTACTATTTGTCTAGAAAAATAACAAGAGGTAGAAATGACAGACAACTTTTACATAAAAGCCTAGGCGCGACAACTTAATTTATTTTGGACCGATTCTGCAAGCGACATTGACGTCATCGGTTGCGTAGGCTGTCGGCAAAGGTTTCGTGGGATAAAGAATTGCGAACATTTTCATTAAGCTTTTACACAATTAGTTACCAATGGATTTAATTAAATATTTAATGTTAATTGATCTAATAATTATCTTACTGGGTTATTTTCACCAAACATTTTATAAATCTAGTTATCTGCAAAGTACGTAGCCATCGTATTTCAACTAGAATTTATAATGATTTTTTTATTATTCATTTTCGAGAAACGTGATTTTTGCTTCGGTATTACGATTTTTAAAAATCGTAATACCGAAGTCTCGAAGTAATTTAAAAAAATATATAATTTCGTTACGTATAATAACTCTACAATAAAAAATCGTAATACCGAAGTTTCGAAGTAATTTAAAAGAAAATATAGTTTCGTTAAGTAAAATAACTCTACAATGCTCATTTATTGCTTATCGTTCCTAGTAATATTTATTTACTAGAAATAAGCTACACGTTCTCATAAAAAAGTTCGAAGAAATCGATAAGTTTTCGTTGAGTTGGGATTCGCATTATTGCTGACGACAGCGTTAACGATATTGAAAAAGGATACTTATGCGAGAGAGTCTAAAGGTTAATCTCCATATCGCGCATCTGTCTTAAATCTTATTGCTTTTTCGCTTCATTTTTATAGAGAATAACTGTAACAATATTTACACAGCTCTACTTAGTTATTTAACTTTTCATACAAAAATTTAAGGATAAATTGTATAAAAAATTTCGACTCTACATTACAATCGTCTTCGAGTAGGTAAAAAAAATTCATGAAGCTTAGCGAGCAGTTGGCCTATTTTTGGTGTCTAGAGTAGTACCTTTGTAAATAGCTGAATTAATATAAGTGATATAAATAAACTAAGAGAAGAAAACAGCTTTGCTACATGTAAATTTTTAGCTGATCCTCTGTAGTCCGTGGTCGTGGCCTATCTTTATCTCGCGGAAGGAATTAGGGAATTTTTCAAAGGAGAATTCGTAGTACCTAGTTAAGGATGTGAAATGTAGGAAGGAGGCGTCGTCGGTCAATACTAGAGGTGGTGCGGCGGGGAGCGGCGCGCAGGCGTGGCCCCCCCGGGCGGCCCACTCACGCAACTCGCGCCTCGGCCACCGTGCGCTGCGATCGCGCGCGACGTTCCTCCGACGCTCGTACCATGTGTCATGTTTTCATCACAAGAAAACAAGCGAATTCTCTCCTACTATGAATGAACAACTCATCTGAACTTAAAACCCAGTGCGCTGTCTTTCGAAACACAACGAAAGACACTCGTGTCTAGTTTTTCTCGTACGCTCGTGGCCGTTGACACTGCAGCGTGCAGATCCCGCAGTGCGCGAGTGTGTGGTTAATTGGCGAACAGTCAGCATCAGCTGAGTCGTGTAAACATTCCTGCATAGTTGGGACTCGAACTATGGGTGACGAACAGTCTCCGGTTTAGATTGACGACGATTCCTGGACATCAACATGCGGCTCCTTATCTTGCTACTACTGACAGGTAAAATATCTTAACTTTTAAACACTGTTAACACAATAAAGTATTCTAGCTATGGAGCTTTAAGCTTACCGTAAAGTAAACCTACTTTCTTCTTCCTGTTTCAATCCTTTCTAAATATGTTTATGATTATATTAGTGTAGCTACTGTTTATCATTATTTATAATGATATAACAAAACATAATTAGCCTTTTATGGGCATGAATTAAGATTAAATTCGTAGTCTCTACACACTTACCTTCATACCCTACTTTTATTTTCATTTGCCTTGTCTTTTGAGATAGTAAGTATAATGAGTAGTTATTAGTTTTAACTGCTAGAGCAATCATTTATGTTATGTAATATTTTGCGAGTTTTCTAATATTTTTTTTGACGCACATTCCAACATTCCATTATGGCGCCGGCGTTACGGAACTCATTATCCTAACCTGAGAATCAGTTTAAAATTTAACTCTTATCCTCCAAAATTTATCGTCCTACAATGTCATGCGGCTCTATTTATCATTCCAGCGAAAATAAGTAATAAGACTGCCAAAGACCCTCGTCCCGTCGCTCCAAGGAACAAATGGGACGGTTTGGAGAGAAAAGAGCGATTTTTTGCCTACACCAATCTCATTCCTTACGAACAATTGCGGTTATTCTTTGTAATAAATCGAGAATCCCTTTAAATATTTTTCAGATGGTACGTTATTATTTTGTGGAATTAAATAATTTTTAATTACTATTCATCCCTTGTTTTACATTGATTCTCTACATTGGCAGTTAATTCTATAGTGTGATCGGGAATCGGGATATTGTATAGATGCTATTGTTGTACGGACATCTGCCGGCATTGATTGGTTGCGCTTGTAAGTCTTTCTAATGGTACAAGTAACTTAATTGTGTAGGTAGATTCTTGTTAGAAATATAGAAATTGTGATTTTAGCAGGATTATTGTTGGGGTCTCGCTCATAATTGACCAATATGTTCTTAGAAATAAGTTTATATTCAGAATATTTTAATGATACAATATTTTAATTGGTCCAATTATTATTATTAATAATATTTTTATCACTGATTTTCAAGTCAAGTTACCATGACTCTATCACGAATGCTACCATGACTCTATCACTCTTAAGAATGATATTAATTTACTCACTTCAAAAGAAATCTACGGTCCTAATAAATGTCGAACAGCGTAGTTCGAAACTCAACTAAATCCCGAATGAGCTCTCATTTCTTTATTTATGGTTTGCGGCGACAGGTGTTCACTGCAGGTAGGCACGGCCCGACCGGCTAGCCGAAACGGCTTATTCCAAGAACATCTCCAGATTTGCCAAGTTTTAGAAATTTCTGTAAACAAGATAATTCTTATCTTTGTGGAGTTCCAGTAGAGCTTAGAAAGCGAAATTAAAAAATTTGGTATAATTTTAAAGCAATTAAAATATCTAATATTAATCTACTTTTAAGACGTACACCATTGATATAGGTAGATTTCCAAATTCTTGTAAATAAAAATAAAAATAATAAACTCATAACCGATAAAGAACAAGTCTATTACAATGATAAATTTATAAGTAACTACGAGTTCCATGCTTAACTCCATAAATGTTATAACGTACTTCTAGTTTACTTTCAGTTTTGATGAACAGAATCTGAAAGTTTCTTACGTACCATCCTCAAAAAACTGCTTCTGCAAACTTTTGTTCTTGAGCGAATCTGTCGGCGAAAATTTCCCGAACATCGCTTGATGAGTTGGTAACTTTTATTCTCAAAAAAAAAAACAAAAGTTTGAATAAATAAAATCTGCGTACACCCTGATCAATCCATCAATCCAATTTGCTATAGTTCGCATCAAAACTGATAACTCCGAAAGAATGTCATAAAGGGTTTTCATTAAAAATGGGTTTTCATTAAAAATGGGTTATTTCAAGCGAGTTTCGTAAATTAACAAAACATTATTACGCATAGTAATTTTATTTTTATCTAGAGTTTGATACTGGTTTTAAAAATACCTGGTAATAGATATTTTTAGCGGACATTATTAAAGGTTTCGCTCGGAGCGTATTGGAGAAGCGTTTCAAAAACCTAAATAAACCGGTGTAAGCCAATGTTGCTTACTGACTGGCTGACTAACGAATTCAAAATCAATCGCATACAGTAAAAGATCGAAATAAACTTCTTTAAACTTATTTATTAACTCAAAACCCCAATATGGTAGAATCAAACCTGAATAAAACGTTCCACATTAAAAATGAACCAGATAACAAGCATTGCATTCTAATTTTTAGCCACTTTTCTTTAATTTACTTTTTGCCAGTGCACCTACGGGAGGCCTTGTCAAGGAACTAGCAAGAAGCTTTGTAAGGGTTCCAATTTTCTTTACATTAACAACTTAATCTTTGCTTTTAAATTGGTTGCTGTGGGGTGCAATAACGCAGCTGACTCCTACGCCCGTAACTTTTTTGCTCTAAAGAACGGATGTATACAGCACCTGGCCCGGTTAAAGTTTTTATTGGAACCGAGGAATAGGAGTACACCCTTGTGTTTATATTTTAAATCTTGAACATTATCTTAAGGTAGCTGCGATACAAGTCAATAGAATGATTTTTGGCACATAGGACTTCGAGATTTTTGCACCTCCATCAACTATTATAATAAAGCTCAGTAGTATAAATCACTCAGTAGTTGCTCGTTGACCTCATTTTTAGACATTTCGATATATCCGTCCTTAGCCTATATACGTCCCACTGCTGGGACAGGCCTTCCTCATGGAGAAACACACATGAGGAGTATGGGCCGTAACACCACCACGCTGGCCCAATGCGGGTTGGTGGGTAGAAACAGTCACAAATGCGACTGGGACCAACGGCTTAACGTGCCTTCCGAAGCACGGAGGAGCTCGAGATTACAAAGACTTGGTCACCCATCCACGGCCTGACCATGGCGAAGGTAGCTTTGTTTTCGATCGAAGCCAAAGCGCAATGACCACTACGCCACCGAGCTCCTCTTTTCGATATATTCGATAATATAAATACCTACGAAGAAAAAGCCGATAAATATGGTAATGTTGTAGACATATAATTTTGAAATATTTTGCATTGGGACCTGTTCACATATCTTTTTACTTTCGAAAGCTCGAGTGATTGATTGTTTTCTCTGTTATTATTACTCGTCAGTTATGTACGTGAAACGTCATTAGATGTTTTGAGTTACTTCACGGGCAATTTGTTATGTTATTTCGGGTGCTGACAGCGAGCGCATAATCTGGACGGCGCAGGAGTCGATAAGTGGACGGCGCCAGCTTTCATCTTTTGTTTTGTGCAGGGCTGTCGTTACTACATGTGCATACCATCTGACAATGTTCGGTTCAGATCAAAATATTTACGTTTAGAAACAATTACTAATCTTGAAAAGTCTTTGTAAAAATGTTAGATCTTTAGTACATTTATAGTAATAAGTAGCTTTATATTTCTGCTATAATTATCGATTACTATATAAATTAAGTATTATATAATGAAATCAATTATTTTAATCAAAATATTAATAACAAACAATACAATAAATAATTAAACGTATTGTTTTTTCACGAAAAAGTTAAAAAAAAACCCGACAAGAGGTAAATAGTTATCAAAATGTGTCTCTAAATGTATATATTGTAGATACATTAGAACGTAATGGTTATTACATAAATCGCGTAGTAAAGCTTTCGAATACTGTCTTTGTTAAATATTTGCCAGCCCTATGCATCAATGTTGAACAGTAGTTAGCTGCGTCTGCGCAGTGTTACTCGGCGCAAGGGTCGCGCCCGCAACTCACACGGTTTTTATACTTTCTGATAACGGTTCATTTCTCACTCATTCATATTTTTTGTCCTGAAAGGAACACATGACCCTTTTTCATTGATCTTTGTTGTTATCGTATCTAATTTATCAGTTTATTTATGGTTGTTCTCAGTAACAAAACGTACCAGCTACATTTTACTTAAGCATAATTGTTGTTTGTTATGTATTCGTACAGTGATAAATATTCTGGTGTTCTTATTTGTCACGTTTGTTTGAAACAGCAGTACCTACAAGTCAAATATTGATCAAGGATTTCCATTCTCTCCGTAAATATTTAAGTAGGTTTGCTTTTCGCATAGCTTTTCGCTATCGGAAAATCTCATTTATTTCTTTGACTGTTGGACTGTTTGAATGAAAATGGTTCCAACTTTTAATAAATACATACAAAGCTGCGTTTATTTACTGCAGTGAAAACTGTCTCTGATGTGGTACCATTTCAACTCTAGTTTTGAAATATGATAAAGTATTATACATTTGAATCCACACACGCATAACCGAAGACGAAGAGAGAGATAGGTATAACACATTGCCTTAATATGTTGAGTTCCCATGTAGCAGAATACAAGTTAGTTGCTTGTTCATTGTAACTGTTAGTAGGCATGCAAACACACAAACAATACATTTGATAAAAGAGCAGTCAATGTCTAATGGTAAATGGCAATGTGTTAAATGCAAAAAAAAACTGTGACGAAAAGGAATATTACTTTTAAACATTCCTGGTTTACTTCATCTGGAATAATCTAGGATACTGTTCTCCTTATTAAATGCCCATAATAAGATCTGTGAAAAATATGCTTAGAAGAAAAAAATAAATTAATGTTCACAACGTACTTATATCTAATTTATTATTATATAACACATCAACTCATCGGAAAATATCTGATATTCAGTTTTATTTAAACATTATTTCGAATAAAATTGATAGTCCTGAACTTCTGTCTAAACTGAATTATTATATCCCGGCTAAATCGGCAAAGTATTGTAAGTCAATGCGTCTATCTCTGGTCGATACAACTATCGACTTAATGCGTTTCTTAGAAGAGCAAGCGATATACTTAATAGGCTGTGTATGGGTCATGATAGTTTTAATTTTGTTAATGATAGTGTGGTAAAAACGGGTAAATCTATTGGCGACGAATTTTTCTCTAGATTTAGATAGTTAAATGTTTTTTTCTATATTTTCATAGTATTAATGTGTTACAATCTGTTTGCAACAAGTAACTATACTGTAATACTTGATCGTTGATCTTTTGATTTTTGGTTTGTGCGTATTAGCGAAAAAATATACATAACATACATGATTGTTTATTTTTTTTCATATTTGTTGTATTGTCCTGTTGAGTTTCCAACTTAATAAATTAATATCTTCGCTCAGTACTATTGCACTGATATTATGTTGATGTGATGGATTATCTTAACGGGTCCTCACAATAGCTTGCTAGCAAATCTTGTTAACTACACTTTGTTTTATAGCCCACACAGCCTACTAATCTGTACTGTAGCTCTCTAATCTGGCGTCGTTTGAAGATCTTGTAAGTGCAAATGGTTTACGAGTTGTAACTGTAATACAATACTTTGTTACTAACAATTCTTTTTGTAAAATCGATGACTTTGGTTTATTGAGATTTGGTGCGATTATTTTTAGAACTCATACATGCAATCACGTCTTTTTACCGTCGGAAGGCAGAGAACAGGAACGGTACTTCTACGGTCTTAGCACACATCTTTCGTTTCTTATACTCTCATTACTAACCTCATTTAACCCCAGTCCATAACCCTAGTTAGGTAGTAAGGAGGGCTTAGATAGCCCTCCTTACTACCTAAATTCTGGAAATAGAGCAAGCGAGAAAGTAGTGTGTGAAATTAAAAAAAAAGCTTAAAATCATGGCAGGGGGATGTAAAAAGAGGGAAAATACATTTTTTTTTAAATATTTGTTTCTCTGTCTGTTTGTACGGGCTAATCTCCGAAATGGCAGGTCCGAATTCAACCTGGTCAACATCTTTCATTATTCTTGAAAATTAGAGGGTTCCTGTGGGATAGTTCAAAAACCTGTAACTGCGGTCGAAGTCGCGGGCAACAGCTAGGAAGGAAATAATTATAAAAAGAATTATTGTTGCTGTAAAGATTATTATTACTAGATATATAAAACGTAAGTTAAAGCCAGGAAGGGCCACCGTGTAATGTTTAGACATATAAATCGTACTTTAAATAAAAACAGTTCTTTAACACATCCGCTATCGAAAGTAGGTTTATAACTACATGCACATTCAACAATCTTTTCCTAGAACTGACAAAGATTTCCCAGTTGGGTAACTTTGAAGTTGCGCCGAAATTCCGGACTAGTCAAAATGAATGAGCGGATCAAAGTTTTCGTATCACGATGTTGATGTGTGTAAGATCACCCACATTTGGTGTTTACTTCAGTAAAATCTTTTTCTTACGTACCTTGGATTTGGCTAAGCCGATGGTTGAATTCAATATCTTCGAGTGTGGTCATAAATTATTAAATTTGGTTCTCTTGATTGTTACCTTACCTATAACTAACTCTATGTTTACAATGGACCTCAATGTAGTTTTATTTCGTAGACAAACCAGTATTGTTTTCGGTGGACTAAAAGTAGTAAAATTCGAATTCAAACAATTCTTTAGCGTTAACTTTAGTGCTGACGCTTGTGTCGGTTTCATATAGGCGTTACGTTGAATGTGCGACATTACTGAACTGCGATTCATTACGTTGGGAATGCAAGCATCTGCGATACACAGCTTTTTACAGTATAATGGACTTTTATTTATGGTATTACGAGGAGCTCGATGGCGTGGTTGTTCGATTGTTCTTCAGAAAACAGAGATGAGCGACCAAAACTTTGTGTTCGCGAATTCCTTATTGCTTTGGAAGGAACAGTTAGTAGTAGGTTCGGTTACTATTGTTTCTTCCCATTAATGTATTAGAATCTGTACCCGATATCGAATGTAGAGTTATCATCAAAATAAATTCTTTATTTAAACTTTTTCCTATTTAACTTGATTTACATTTTGGCTTAAATGAAAAAATGCTTATTTTCCTTTTTTCTTTGTTATTTAATTTTATCTGTCTTAATACCAAGCAAGTAAATGTAATGATCTATAGCTATGGATGAGCGAAACCACCTGTCACAAGCATCTTTATGCTTAAAAGGTGATTTCAATCAGTAACTAACTGTGTAACATGTTTTTACTGAAATAAATTATTAATATTATTATTAAAAATAAAATACAGTAAATACAGCAATGAGACAGGAAGATGTGTGCTAACCTTAGTCCCCAGAGTTAGTTTCGAACCGTGAACCCTTTGATTGCGAGTGCAAACATTCTCCGCAAGACCAATAGATCACTAATATCTACTAATACTTTCATTTTGACGTTTTTCCTCAAAAAGTCATCGGTGCTCTGAAATCCAAGGGGATTTTCCAAGGATGTGTTTTTTGATCCATAGCAATAGTCACATCGATTGTTAAATTGTGACATTTGCGATGAAAATTCGAAGCAATATCATCAGCTGTGCCGCCAGCCGCCATTTTACAAATCCCAGCATCGTGTTGTGGTTAAATTGTCTATGATTAATCAGCTTTAGGCTACTTGACCTTTTTTTATTGGGCCCCTAATGATTAATTATTGATAGCCATCACCATAAAAAATTATACAATTTTTTTCTGAAGCCTATAACACAGTAAATTTTAAATTATAAATTAAGTTTTTGCTTAAATGTCAAAAACGCTTTCGGTCCTGATGGTCTATGGATAATCTGTGCCGTAGCGTTACAATTATTGTAAACAACTCAAAACGCATGCGTGACATAGCCGACAGTTATGCTTCATTGGTTGCGACTGACGTTTGATGGATTTTGACCATGCGTAGTAATTGTTTACATGAAACCTTACTCAGCTAATTTCACGAACATGATGGATAGCGTTTTTGGCAGATGAAAAAAAAAAGTGAAAATAAACATATTTAAATTGAATTCCTACAGCAATCCCGTTATTTTCACATTATTTTCATTACTTTTGATATGAGTGAACTAGCCTATTATCACGTCATACGTTTTCTCCATATTTTAACATATTGGTCAATCTGACCACGTATCAAAAAACCAAGGAGTATAGAAGTTAAAAGGTAAATGAAATAAAAGTTCTTTAGGTCAATATTAATAGGTACTTAGTCTTGAGATTAAAGTTCGGAATTGGGTGGACTATTTATTGTGACAATGGAAGATAAAAGGCCGGCTTATTTCCCGAGGGATGTGGGGAAGGGATACAGACCACCGTTCAGTCGTGGCCTATAAGCGTTCGAAGCAGAATTTGTAATTAAACCACGATTGGCGGCCGCTGTCACAAGGGCTTAGTTCTCATTGCCTGATGCCAATATGGCGTTACAGTTGATGACTCAACTGTAACGCCATATTGGCGGTACAGTTGAGTATTAATGCTGTTAAAATCTCAATATTATTATTGCATAATTAATTCAAGCAGATTAGACTGTAATTTCTTAACGACAGACCTGTCAATGTTATTTACTTATGTTTCCATGTTAGGTAATTTCATTTCGTCCAAATAACAAAAAGAGGGCGGAACCCTCAATTAAATATAAAATAATTACCGTAATTAAAAGTGTCGGTTCATATTTTGTTCAAGTTGGAACATCTATAACTTACCAACATATAATAAAACTGTAAAGGTCGAATGTCTGTACATAAAAAAATATCATTAAATCAAGGCAAGGGTATGCAAAAAGGGAAAAAATCCCATTTTTTTTTAAATTTTTAGTCTCTCTGTCTGTTTATACGGGCTAATCTCCGAAATGGATGAACCGATTTCAATGAAATTTTCCATGGTGATACCTTATATCCCTGGTCAACGTCTTAGATACTTTTTATTCCGGAAAGTTAAAAAATATTAAAAATACCATAGTAACTGCGGAGGAATTTGCGGGCAACAGCTAGTCACCAATAAAAATTGAGTAACGAAGGTAAAAGACTTCGTAAAGCTTTTATTATGGCTAGTACATAAATAAATGTCTTATAACCAGCATTATTATGTACTTGTGATATAATAAGTTCTGGTATACATTTTTAAATGCAAGGCTTATTTTCTCACGAGATTGACTGTATGTAATATAATGCGAAAAATGCATTTATTTCAGTAGTTAAATAATTGAAAAATGATCAATCTATTTTGATTTATTGGAAATTGTGATAAAGCATCTCGGCCTGATAAAGCATGATGATATGTAAAATAAACCTACCTACATTGTCTAAAAAGACTGCCCAAAATGTCTCATAAAATCGGATTGATATGAATCCCTTTAAAGTACAACTGTTAAAAACAAAAATATTTGCATTCCTTTAATGAGTAGTAGTTCAGTTAACTTCAGTTAAGTCGCATATTTACTATGATTATCGGGGTTAGCTAATACGCGGCGTACAGTAAACAAAACAGGCCAGATAAACAATGATGGCGTAATATAACGAGGAACAAAGACAGCATCGTCTGTAATTATCGACCTTGAAGAGAATGGGGTTCGGGGCACGTGCGACGTGTAAAATGATAATGATAGAGTGGCCAGAGGGGAGGCATAATCAACTGAATTACTAATTCAAGTCATTGCTTTTACTTGTAATGGCCTTTTGTGGAACCCTTCATAGATCGCGTTGGAAGGGTCAATTCAAGTATGCCTTTTAGAAATATTTATATTTATTTTGTGCAGTGGTTTGAATTAAAAATAAAATGGCAATTAGCTGAGTGCTTCTGTTACGGCTTTTTGATTGGGCCGCTTTATCCAATTGAATTGACCTAATTAAGCATTGTTTTGCAACGGAACTATACAGGTTATTAATTTAGTAACTTTTATTATTATAAAATATTGTTGTTTTTAGATTTTTGAACTTTTTCAGTTATATAGGACAGAGATATGAGTGATTCACATTATATTAGGTCCTTACCTATGAAATTGGTGTTTTGTATGGAGATTTTGGGAATGTCTGCATTTTACATACCTACTAACATTTTATCAGTTTTCTTCACAACGACAAATCCAGAGATAATAATATTTGGCATGTATTATTAGACTAGCTTTAGCAATATGTGTGTGAACACGCTTGATAAAAATTATTCATCGTTTTTATGTTAATGCAAATCAAATGATGTATTCGGGAGGCAGCTAAAAATAATTGTCTTTGTGTCTAATTTTAACACAATTAAACTTATAAAAAAATATCAAATTAAATAATACGAGCTCAAATATATGGTCTATTTTTAGAAGAGGCAATTATTTTATAAGAATGTTCTAAAACTTAATAGTTACGGACAAATTGTTAAGACAGAATAAAAACACCAATTTCATAGGTAAGGACCCAATATTTACAGGATTTAAAATGGATCGGATCCTCTTTTTTTTGTTTCAATGTTTGTTTTTGCTGTTTGCGTGGAATTTCGAATTATGTGTAAGTAAAATGGAATCTGTGTTTTAAGTTGGTACTCTAGCAATATCTACATCGTCAGTAAAAACTGTAATCGATTCCATGGAATCGGTTTCTTGTGTGTTTTTGCTTAGGCTTCTGTTAGGTACTGTAAGAAAAAAACATCGGCCTGTTACTTACTGAATTACATTGTTATGTTTGGAGAGTTATAGTTATATAAAAAAAAATGTTCATGTAATAGAAAAATATACAATATAATGCTATTCTATTCGGTATAACTGTTTAATCAGTGAAAGATTTATATGTCTACTTCAGCGTGGTGAAGGTTAATTTTGTTGAAGGTCAAAAGATTACTCGACGTAAAAAGTCCTTGAAGTTATGTTTGATTTATAAAGTAACATTGTTGCACTTGCAGACGTAAATAAGGTGAATTAACCGTGTAGCTAAGAAGTAACTTAACATCGTCGATGCTTGAAGAATGAAGTGACATTCATATTGGCGATACTTTGTAGGAAAGGAACCTTGGTCGATATAAGTGACTTTAAGTGGCATATCACGGTATCGTAATTGATTTTGACCCTGAGCTTACTTAAATCACTACATATATGTTGTCAAAGCTTTTAACTAACATCGAATAGAAGTATTTTTAATTAAAGTTTTTAAATGTTGAATTGTTAAAATAAAGAAGTTATTGTAATTATAGCAGTAAGGTTAAAGCTGCTTTTCGTATTCAACGCAAATAAAATAATCTGCAAAAAATGTTCATTCCCATTCTTTTTCCTTTGATGGCAATGAACATTTATTTACTTCAAACGCAAGAAAAATTTTCGCACCTTCCTTGAGCAACATGTGGAAATATCTGAATAAATAAACGATCTAGGCAGGCATATAATTGGGTCAAAGATGTGAAGGCCGGGGTCATGGTGTGAGGAGGGGCTCGTGTTACCCGCCGTTGCGTACGAATGGCTATATTATTGCCTGCGATATTACAACACATTCCAGGCTGGAAACTTTATGGAAATGTGACTCACGACCCCTTTGGCCAAAGAAACTTGGCTACGTTTTTGCTCCCTAATGTAGCGGAATTTAATCAATGCCCGTTCTATTTTCTGTACAAACGCCGCGTCATGCCATATTTTTGTGGCATCCAGCTTAAATGATATAGACTACAAATATCTGGACGATAATAGTAGTCTGTATAATGCGAGGGCTCGCAGGGTAGTAATAAAATTTGATTAGAGATGATCATAAATCTTTTTTTTTTCATAATGTCGGCTGACGTCGCGTGGTCCCGTCTGCGTACAGGAGGCCCAAATCCCCTATGTTTTGACATACATAACTGTTGTATTTATGACGCACCACACGCCTCAACTGATCTGACACGAGGATTTATGAAGTCCACATGTGTTCTTCGTAGATTGAATTGCTTTCGTGCAATGGATTTAAGTGTTTTGCGCTGTTTGCAAACATTGGCATTTTTAAGTACTGACATTGTAAATATTATTTTTATTAAAAGTAGATATGATTTAATATTTATTAAGAACATTTGGTTATTTTTTCATGTACATAAATTAGATTGAGAAATATTAGAATAAAAAAGTGTCAGTGTCTAAAAGTACAATAGTCAATTATTGATCCATTGTAGGTGTTCATTGTTTAGACCGGTTTAATTACAATTGGTTCAATTTCGATCAATTAGGGATTCCGGCTTACGACGAAGATAAATTACGGTCTTTCCGGTGAAGGTCAAGCTAGCATGGCAAACATTAATATTTTAAATGGTGTAAGCGTTACATATCCTCGCTAATGTGTTTATTACATGTATGTTACAAAAAAGGTTCAATATGTTTTGGTTTTATAAAAGTATCAATGTTCATATACCGCATCAAATTATCGATAAGGGTAAAGTCAATTATTCCATTTCATATGGTTAAAATTAGATTTTTGTAATAAACACCTAAAATAGGTAATAAATTTGATTAATTAACAGTATTGCTGTACACTGTCTGAGGTTCTCATTAGCCTGTAGGTGTTAGAACAACTTTCTTACACTACGGTGTTTAACGCTAAACCGTAGGTAGAAGGTGTACGGCGGTAGTTTAGGTCTACCTGAACCACCACTTTGCCTACTGTAGAGGTAGTAGGTAAGGAATAAAACAGAATATGTCATTAAAAATTGACTAAAGAAAATAAAAAGTGGCCGTTGCTATGTGATTTATTAATTATTTATTTATTTATTTATTTAAAACTTTAGCACATTTGGTGTACATGGCGGACTTAATGCCAAAAGCATTTTCTACCAGTCAACCATTGGGTGGTGCAGAAAACAAATAGAAGTAGGTACACTAAGTTTTTAGAAATATAACAAAAACACATTTCAATATAAATATAATATAATATAGAATTAATATATAAGTATAAAATAAAATAATAATATAATATATTGTAAATAGGCTATATATATATACTATATATAATATATTATAAATACATACATGCATAAATATATATATTCCTACATAATACCATATCTTTCAACAGACTAGACCATAATAAATTCATGAAGACGAAGAAGCATAAGTTGATATTCCTAAAATATGTTCGCGAGCCTTCTTTTTAAACGAGAAGCGAGTCTTGGCCATCCTGACTTCGAGAGGTAACTCATTCCAAAGAAGGATAGATTGTATAAGGAAGGAGGAATGGACAGTGTGAGAACGGTGAGATGGGCAATTTAATAGACGGTTATGAGAAGAGCGGAGATTTTTACTGTGATTATTACAAAGGTATTGAAACTGTGAAGATAAATAAGTCGGAGGAGTAGGAGAGTCAAGAAAAGAAAAAAGCGTGGTGAGTGCCCGTAAATGTCTACGTTGGCGTATAGTCAGCCAGTTCAGTTTATTGCGGTAATTAGACACATGATCGTACTTGCGAAGGTTGAAAACGAATCGAATGCAGTTATTTAAAAGTCGGTCGAGTCTATTGAGTTGGTCAGCATTCAGGTCAAAGTAGCACACGTCACCATAATCAAAAATGGGATAAATTAAGGTATGTACAAGCATTACCTTAGTACGAGCAGGAAGAAAATTTTTGAGCCTATAGAGGGATCTCAACACGCTCGAGACTCTTTGGCCCACTTTCGCAACTTGATTTTGCCAGGATAAGGTGGAATCAATAATTAATCCTAGGTCCTTGACATTTTGACCGATGGGAATCATGGAATCGTTAAAAACTATTCCTGGAATGCTGTCAAGATCGACTTTGCCTATCGAACCGGAGCTGCCCACAATGATGGCTTGGCACTTAGATGGGTTAACAGATAGACCAAATTTATTAGACCAAATTTTCAACGATTCCAGGTCCCTGTTAATCCTAGCTATAGCCTCTGGCAAATTCTCGGGACTCGACTGGACGTACAGTTGCAGGTCGTCGGCATAAAGATGATACTCAGTCTGAAGTTCATGAGTCAAGAAATTTATAAATAATGAGAATAAAAGCGGAGAAAGAATACCACCTTGAGGAACGCCAGAGTCCAAAACACGCCAATTGGATGACATGTCATTAATACGAACCGACTGTTGACGATCACGAAGATATGATGAGAGCCATTCCAATACTTCATCAGAGATCATAAGATTGGATAGAATGGATAAAAGGATATCGTGACTGACGGAATTGAAGGCATTCGAGAAATCTATTAACACCAAGACAGTGACCTTAGTGGCCTCAATGCCGGCTCTGATGTCGCCAGTCACCTTAAGGAGTGCTGTTGTGGTACTGTGACCTGGCCTAAATCCAGATTGTAGAGGACTTAGCAAATTATTACATAATACAAAACAAGAGAGCTGCTTGTGGACACAACACTCCAACACTTTGGATAGGAAAGGAAGTATAGATATAGGACGATAATGGGCAGGTAGAGACGGATTAGAAAGCTTAGGAAGAGGCATAACATAAGCTTTACGCCATATAGCAGGGAACACTCCAGAATCTAGGGAAAAGTTAATGATATGGGATATAGGGTACAGGAGAGGTTCCAGGATTGGTATGATCATCCGTCTGCTGATCTCATCACAACCAACAGCGTTAGACCGAATAGAAAGGATAGTTTTTTTGATCTCATCCGAATCCACAGGAGAAAATGCAAAAGCCTTGATGTTGGGGCGCCTTAGACCTTGTAAAAAGTGGATAGTTTCAAGCTTGGTTTGATGATCCATAGTTAAAGTGGTAGAGAAATTATCATTAAGAACATCTAGGCCAAGAGAACTGGGAAGGTTTAGATGTTGAGCCCTACCTATACCAAGAGTCCCAAGAAACTTCCAGATATTGGCAGGTGTAGATGATGAAATATTATCAAGGATGTGACGGCGTTTAGCGTTACGTACCATCTGATTACACCTATTCCGAGAAACCTTAAAGTTAAGCCAGTTTTCGTCAGTACGATCCCTATGTCGACGTCAGTACGATAATTATGTTCTAAGCAAACCAAATTCGAAATGAACATTACATTATGAATCTCAATTGTTTTTGTCAATAATGGGTTTGGGGTTTTGTGAAGTGTCCAACCCTAACCCGTATTACAAAGTAAATCCAAACTCAAACTGTCATGTGAATCTACGAGTCATCATCGAGGATCCATTAGGGCCAACAAAATGGCGACTCATGCTCACTTTCTGCGGGCGTCTCTTATAAAAACTGAGCAGAGTTTGACGAAGCAAGCATAAATACGAGTAGGTTAGGTTTCGAAACCAGTACTATTAACATTATAAGTAATTTTCACATATTGTATGTGAAAATATTCTTATTTTAATAAGTACACTCACGAGCAAAAGATGTTACCGTTTTACTTGGTCGTATTGATATCATTAGCGACTAGTGACGCAAGAGCCAATATTTTTAATATATTTACAGCCTTTTTTGTTGAGGAGGAGAAATTCAGTTAGGGTCTCACCAGAAACGTCAGCACTGCCCACTGAAATTCCCCGATAGAATGATAAAGGTATTAAAATGGGTATAGACGAGAACAAAAACATATATGCACATTATATAGGTGACAATCTTTCTATCCTTCTAATAAGAGTCATTAACTGTCAAAAGTGATAATTTTGAAGCCGACTGTACATCTTTTTCTCGTGAGTGTATTCTGCTTACTGCTGCTGCTTGAATCGAAGCTCACCTTTCATAACTGTGTCTTACTCTTTTCATAGAAGATCTTCCTTATATGCTAGTATTTCTTTATGAGTGCGGTCACCTTCCCCCGAATCAAAAGTTATACAAATTATTATTTTTTATATAATTGCGATTAAGCTGACTTTACTAAAATATTATATATATATAAACATTTGTCAAAACATAAAAGAAAACTTTCCAAGGGAGGTCGTTAAAGTACAAAGTCATTATAGCAGTTGACATTTTACGAGAGTTCGATGAACTGTATATTGATGTAAATGTATGGACCTTTTAAAAACATTTGGAATCTGTTTTGTTTGCTATAAAACATTATTATTAATTTTTAATTGCTGTTTTAAATTATATAAAGATGAGTTTTACTTGCAGATAAAGATTTTGTTTTTTCGTTTTGTGAATGGGAAGATATGGACAGAAATATCGTCATTTCCATTATCTTATTTGCATTTACCTAAAACTCGTCGGTAAAAGTCTCTAAAAGCTTACAAATTATATTAATAGAACGTAATGCTTCACTTTAGGTCTTATTTCACGCGCGAAGAATAAAAAGCGTTTTCGTTCCATTATTTTTTAAGTTCTCTTTAGATATTAAGTGAGTGTAGGTATATATTCCAACCTGTACATAATATTCGCCGTGTGTGTGGTGACGGCAGAGCAGAATAGAATAGTCACCATCCCTACTCTTTTCGCGGGTCGTTAAAGGTGACGAGATATGACTGAAAAAGGGCAGCAGTGTCCTGTGTGATACGATCACGAACCATCTACTGCGATCACCAACCTGCCTGCTCAACGTGGTGATTATGCACAATTCCTTCCATATTTGGGAGAGTTCTTTAGTCCGTAGTGGACTGTTATAGGCTGTTAATAATCAAAATACATAATATACCTACCTCCATCCATCCATCATCCTAATATCGTCCACTGTTGGACATAGGAGGTCTATGTCCAACAGTGGACGATAATATACGATAATAAACCCCAATTATAATATCCCTGAGAACCATGAATCGTCAGCAGAAAATTATGTCCCAGTGCTGGATATTAGGTCTTCTTACACGGAGCAACGTATGAGAAGCATGGACATGAGGAATAAACTACCTGGCTGGTCCAATGCGGATACCGAGGAACTCGAGATCACAAAGTTTGATCACCCATCCAAAGACTGACCATGGCGACAGTAGCTTTGTTTTCAATATCGAAAGCTAAAGCATACTGACCACTACGCCATCTAGCGCCTATTTTTGAAATTAATACATGACAATTGCCGCACAATAAATCAGTAAATGCGGGTACATGATTAAAGCCCAATCCGCTTATTAGTTTGAGGAAGATTTGTGTGGGTTGTTAACGACCCTTTTGGGGAATCGTAGTTTCATAGATTAGATGTTAATTTTATAGTGCAATAGCAACTTGTAGGTATTTTAGCCTTGTGGGGTAAAGACGTGTCTGAAGACTTCTGATTTAAATTGCTCATTATCTATAGTATAAATCTGTACATTATTTTTCTTGATTCATATTCACATACAAATATTCAGGACTATTATCCTCTAAGGGTAAGTCAGACACTAGGCAAAAACACTGCAAAAGCAGTACACTGCCATAGTCCGCGCTTCAACAAGCAGTGACTGCACATGTGCGTGCTTAGCATGACAGGTGGTCAGGTCTAAGTTCATTATTCGCCTTTTACGGCACCCAAGGGGAGTACAGTAAATTATTAAAAGTCAATTTATTTTTTGTGTGATCTAAAGAAACATTTGCGTTTTTATCCATTTGATGCTTGTTTGGTACTTACTATTAATATTAGGTCCTTACCTATGAAATTGGTGTTTTGTATGGAGATTTTGGGGATGTCTGCATTCTACATACTACCATTTTATCAGTTTTCTTCACAACGACAAATCCAGAGATAATAATATTTGGCATCTATCATTAGACAAGCTTTAGTAATATGTGTAATATCACACTTCATAAAAATTATTTATCGTTTTTAAGTGAATGCAAATAAAATGATGTATTCGGCACTTAAAAAGAGTTGTCTCCGTGTCCAATTTTAACACAATTAAACTTACAACAAATTATCAAAACAAATCAAAAGAGCTCAAAAATATAGACGAGGTAATTATTTTTTAGGAATACTCTGAATCTTAATGGTTACAGACAAAATAATAAGAGAGGAAAAAAACACCAATTTCATAGGTAAGGACCCAATATTACGAGTAATAAGGACTCAGAAACAAAACACTGCACCGAGTATACTCATTCGTGTGAAAGGTCAATTACGAACACGAATCTTGTATTACGTAAATAAACAAAAGTATACGACTAAGTCATAATTAGACTTCCTGATAAAGTCGACATTAGACCGCACCGCTCTATAATTTTCCCTTCAAATTTAATTACGCCTTCGCAGGCACTGTCGTAAATTGATTCCCTGACATCCACTGTTAATTATCATTTCATGAAAGCTTTCGAATTTCGTTGTTTAGCAGTGATATAAAAATCAAAATGATTTCCAAGCTCTCGCACATATTACTCCAGCCCAAATTATGACAGACGTATGCATTAACACACATCATGACTGGAGACAAAAATTTCTTACAAAAAATTTGCTCATTTTTCTAAGAAACATTTACCGTCAGTCCTTCAAGAAGACGCGTTCTTTCCATAAAAGTCGGCCACACATTTGCTGTTCCTCCGACGTTGCATATGTCTACGGAAGATCATTTTCCATCGGCTGAAGGTCTGTGCCCACCAGTGGGATGTATATAAGTTTTGGACGACGAACAAATAAATTCCGAGCTTAATGCTTAAGTCTCGTAAGCTTCATTAGCTTATCGTTATCATGCATCGCCTTCCCGCATTGGTGACATCCTGCTTACAAGTAAAATAAATTATGCTTTGACATGCCGAATTATCATTGTGTAAGTTTGGCCAGTGATAACCCTTTGTGTTTAAAAAATTACAAGTCTTCTTAGGCATTACCTTACATTAATTAAAATTGAATAATATTTATTTAGTTACATCTAAGTACAAGCATAAGGGTGTAAGAAAGTTACAAAATTCGTAATTATGAGAATACTCGTACTTGCGAATTATATGACAATAATGTCAAACAATAAGACTGGATATCTTTAGAAGCGCTGTAGAAACTTTTCTATATTTTGTCTATCTGTATGTGTATGTTGACCTGTGAATCGCACATGATTTCTCGTTGCATACGAAACTAGTTGAATATTAAATGTTTATTCAATAAGAGATTACAACGAGAATCGTTTCCCTTGTAAACAAAACAAATACACAAAAAATCACGTGCCACAATCATATCCACAATTAGGTTCAAAATTTAAATGCGTGAAATAAAAATTGAAATATTCACCTCGCAATCGATGGTATAAGCTATTATTAGAATCGCCATACACGGTTCAGCACTTTGTTTTGTTGAAAAATTTATGGTGGTACCGATTTTAGGCAGAATCTAAGTTAACGTGCTGCTGTTATTAAACTGTGCCTTAGTTCCGGCGCGGTGACCGCCGGATGGCCTCTACATGGAAAGCATTTTAAAGCGACCGGTCTGATATAGCACCGACCATTGTTCCATTTAGAGCTGAGTGAGCCTTATCGATCGTTTCTCCGTTTAGATTGTTAAAGCTTGATTTGTAACGATCTTTTTCTATTTATACCAGTAGACATCGAATTTCTATGGTGGCTGTAAGTACGTAATGCTTTATATTGGGTCCTTACCTATATAATTGGTGTTTTTATTCTGTCTTAGCAATTTGTCCGTAACTATTAGGTTTCAGAACATTCTTATAAAATAATTGCCTCTTCTAAAAATAGACCATATATTAGAGCTGGAATTATTTATTTTGATAATTTTTTGTAAGTTTAATTGTGTTAAAATTAGACACAAAGACAATTATTTTTAACTGCCTCCCGAATACATCATTTGATTTGCATTAACATAAAACGATGAATAATTTTTATCAAGCGTGTTCACACACATATTGCTAAAGCTTGTCTAATGATACATACCAAATATTATTATCTCTGGATTTGTCGTTGTGAAGAAAACTGATAAAATGTTAGTATGTAAAATGCAGACATCCCCAAAATCTCCATACAAAACACTAATTTCATAGGTAAGGACCTAATACATATGATTATGTCTGCGTCACTAATGAACACTTAGTATATTTAGGCCTCCTGGTAGTTTTTGTGAACGGATGGCGTAGTTTTTGTCTATCACGAAATATTGTAAAATGTTTATGACATTCTTAAGCATCCGCTAAGACGCATCTAAACTGAATAAACGCTTTTGAATTTTGAATATTCACTTTTATAGCTCTAGAAGTCAAAGAGCTTAAGTCATATCTTTTTGCAAATAAACATTTGTCAGTGGACGATGCAGGCATTAGCTATATGGGGAAGTCTCATTTTTGCGGTTGAACTAAGCGTTCGTTGGATGGAACAAGTGCTTATTTGAACAGTTGCTCGATTAGTTCAACAGTTACTCTTATTAGAAGGAAATTAAGATTGACACCTCTATGTGTATACATATTTTTGTACTCAACTATACCTATATCATAATACGTCTATTTTAAGTACCTTTCCTTTATGAAACTTCGATCAAAAGGCTTATGTTTTTTGAGCGCGCCGCCAGAAGCCTTAATAATAGTGAAACAATATTCGTCGATACGTTACCTACGTTTTATGTATTAGACATACGAGCATAATACAGGCATTAAACCAAAAAGATATGACTTAAGCGCTATAAAAGTAAATATTCAAAATTAAAAATTCAAAAGCGTTTAAAAGAATTTTATGAAAGTTTACTGACACAATAATAATCATGCCAAAAATTATTATCATCCATAATATTATAGTTGGTTGATGTAAATACCACGCGTCGCCATATTTCAAGTAAAAGAGGACTGAAATAAAATATTGTCATGTATTTTCCTTGGCAAACTTGGCATTTGGCTCACACTAGATACAATGCATTACAGTTTTGTCGCACTATACTTATTTTATTTAAGCGGTTTTAAAGTGTCTTGGCCCAAAAAAATTGCCTTTCAAGCTACAAAATACCATATAATAACCATGTATTATTATTGATCGATTTGTTATTCTCAATAAGCAACGATAAAGTTTTCTATACTGTTTGTTGAAACTCTGCAAATATATTCAAATATTCTGTTACTTTGCGACTGAGGGGAGATTTGCGTATTTTAAAGTTATTAGCAGCGGTAGGGTATTACTAGTTAAATTGAGGGTAGAACAGGTTTATTGACTTGTACTTTCTGGGATACTAATATACATCAGTACTAATTAATATAACTAGTTTATATGCAAACGCCCTAACGGCATTAGATTAGTATACAATGGAAAGATTTGAATTAATTACATTGCTGTAGTGTGGTGAGATCAACTTTAATGCATTTAGTATTCAAGTTCGCCTTTCAAGGATGAGGTTAAGGATAATAAACTTTATTATAAACGCTCGTACTTCTAAATGATAAGATAATACCTATTTATTTTATTGATTCATATTGTAATTGCTTGAGGATTTTACGTCTGTGCGCGGACGGTTTTCCGACAAGACACAATTGAATTTCTATTGTGTCTACAAATGTCACAGAAAATGAGATATACCATTTTTTAAACAACTTCAAAATGTCAACATTTCTAATGTCTAAAGAATGGAAATTCGTAATTCGTCGTGCGCTTGCTGCCTTCCTTAGAAAAATGACGAAAAAAAAATTTATGAATGAACTTGTTCGACATATATCTAAAAGCAGTGACAATTAGTAAATCGTTAATATTAGATATATGTATATTTTGATGTTAGTGACGGCATAGTATAATACAATTTTCACTCCCCAAATCTCTCCCGTGGGTGTCGTACAAGGCGACTGAGAATAAATCAGTGATGAGAAATGGGCAGCAGCGTTCCTCTTATACCACCAAGGCTAGCAATGTACTGCGACTTTTGTGCCCGATACATGGCAATAGGCTCGCCACCAATTACATGGGATTTGACATAGTTGGCGAAACGTGGGTGCTAGTTCACCTCTTCCTACCCCTTCGGGGATTTAGGCGTGATTTATGTATGTATGTGTATGTTTGATGTTAGTCATCCTTACTTATGCGCTACTTATTTAGATATTCACTAAGGTGCTTCTAAACATTCTATACCGCTTGCTGTGGTCAAAGCCGCATAATATGTACAGTCGAGTTCAAAAATATGTATGCACGTTTGACAGTAAATGGCTCTTATTGGCAGGGAATAAAGGCTATCGCCTGTCAAAACTGCATACATATTTTTGAACTCGACTGTACCTACAGCAACGGCACCCGATACTTTTGCAAAGGTTGATTGTAACTCGAAACTGAGCGATGAAAGATTTCTTAGTAAGCTGGATCGATGGCCGGCTATTGTTACTTACATTAAAGTAGCAAATTCTATAGCATAATAAAAAACTTTATCGGTGTACAATAATTGAGGGTGCTACGAGCACTTAAATGCGATTTTAAGCAATAATATTTCGTTTCCTTACTGATTACTGGGCTATACTTTATACTCGCAAAGAAATTCGATAAATTTTCGAAGTACTTGTACAGTTTGGCGCAGAACAACACGTAAAATACCAAAAAAAATCATTTATCAAATTAAAAATATGTCAAACCCTAAAGTAAAGAAATGTAACATTTTAAAATTATAAATATTTTTAAAGTTATTTTTTTTTGCGGTAAATCATATACTCACTGTGATTAACGAACCCTAAACAAGCCACTTACACACACACAATACTATATGTATATTTTGCTCAAAAGATCGCACAGTTTGAATATTTTATCATTTATTTCATTGTTAGTGTGCTTAAACAAGTTAATAACAAAATCTTCGCTGTTCTAAAAATATTTTTGCATAAACATCCTACACCATAACATTATATAATACAAAATATAACCTTATTACATGCATTATGGCAGCCATGAATATTCAGAAATAACTGTACTAAAGTCAAACTTTATTGCACTAATAGTTTGTGAGAATTCTCTGTGACGGAGTAGGTCATATAAAATAAAATAAACTGAATTTTATGCGTCCTTCTTTACCTCGTGCCGAGAATGAGTCACCCTTTATCCATTGTCGTGCCTTACTTTGAATACCTACAGTTCCGCAGATAAAAACATTATTACATTTTATTTTAGCAGATTAGAAAATGCGTTTTCGGAGTTTTGTTAATTCCATATTAAAATTCTCTTCAAAAACAACAATTACAATAATGATTAGCGAGACAAATTATGGGGCACATTGAGTCTTTGTATCTGACCAATTACAATAAGGGAATGATAAAATAATTATAAGGAATTCAAAATTGTATCGTATATCTAGTCATATTTATCAGAATCCAGAACCTTTTGGCCGCGGGACGCAGGAGTTCGATTCCACCGCCTGTGCTCCTGAATAAAATTCATAATAATATATATGTACCTACTAGTTGATTATAAATATCGCTTGCCTCACACTGTGCCCGGTGAATGGCAAACAGGCTTGCAATCTGTAGACTTATCATATCTGGCGAAATGTGGGTGTTTGTGCCTACCCCTTCGGGGAAAGAGGTGTGATGATATGTTAAGTTATGTTAGAATCTTGTGGCCTAAATAAAATAAATAAGGCCGTATGTTATTACCATAATATTAGCTTCGTCAAAGTAAAATTTGTGTTTGTATGTAGGATAAAATAAAATTCGTCTAAGTAGTAAAAAAGCCTTTACTCCTTGGTGCTACAAATTGATTAAATACTTGATGTTGCCCGTGACTTCGTCCGCGGTTACTATGGTTTTTTAGCTATCCTACGGGAATCTGGAATAAAAGGTATCTAAGATGTTGACCAGGGATATAAGGTATCACCATGCAAAACTGACAAACAGACAAAGAAACTTATTTTTTTTTTGGTATTTTCTCAAGTAGTAGGTATAGATCGTTATTCCCATACATGGGTTTTTAGTTCATCTTAAACTTATTATTTTTGTTTGTACCCCTTTGTTCGACTTATTACGTTAAGTAGCGCTACTATACTAGCGGAATCATAGATAAATGAAATAATTCCGCTAGTATAGTAGCGCCACCTAACGTAATAAGTCGAACGAAGGGGTACAAGCAACAATTATAAGTTTAAATCGAACTAAAAACCCATGTATGGGAATAGCGATCTATACTACTTAATTTATGTATGGTATGGGTGTACATAATAATTACAAGTATAACTCAAGCTCGAGGTAGGTATATTCACTAGACAACACAGGTAGTCGCCATCAGATAGGTATACTGTAGCCTCAGAGTAAACAGAACTGGAGTAGCCATTAGTCAATTTCTCAAACATTTTTTTCTGCCATTTCTTGCGGGGGGTGAGGTTACCACTACACTCAAAGCCAGCCGTTCTTACAAATTTACACATGCATAATTCGACACACAAATTTAAATTTCACGCACACACACGCTTAAAATAGTCACGTGGGGTGTGCGTTTTGACAACGTCACAGCCGCACTCCCCACGAGACTAGCGTTCGAAATTTGAAATCGTAGAATTCTAAAACATGAAATAATGAAGTAAATAATCATGAAATCTTAAAAATTATAATTACAAATAAAAGGTGACACCATCTTTTAGCATACTCGATGTTTTCTATTTATTTTTACAACAAAAAACAGCACAGGCAGGCATTTTTGCGGGAGCTCTGTTCGCCGCAACGTTTACAATGTTATGGCTGTCAAAATGGCGGCTCAACTAGTTTTATTAAACGTGCAAGCATCCGATGCTTGTGCATTTGGCAGAGGGGAATGTTAGACAAAGGCTACTCCAGTTATGTTTACTCTGAGAATTTAACCGAATTTTGGTACACAGATTGAGATTGAGACTTAGGCTACCTTTTATCCTGATATTCCCATGGGAATATGCGGGTGAATGTTAAAAAAGAAAAATAACGCCTCCCAGAAAAATTAAGGACAAATTAACGCCACTATGAACTTTGCTTCTATTAAGTACCAATTGAGGCTACTGTTCCAATTTAATAAAATCTATCAGTACGACGACCTCCGTGGTCGAGTGGTCTGTATGCCGGTCTCAAGGCGTCGCCATCTCGAGAGGTTCTGGGTTCGATCCCCAGTGGGGGCAAATGTGGGGTGATGAATTTTCAAGCATTTGTTCTCCAGTCTTGGATGTTTATATATATTTCTATATATTCAGGTTATTTATATGTATTTTTCTATTAAATATATTTATCCGTCATCTAGTGTCCGTAACATAAGCAGCATTAGTTGCTTAAAATGGGGCTAGTTGATAGGTGTGAATGTCTGAGGATATTATTATTATTACTTTACTTATCAGTGTTGAATAGCTTATTTATTGAGGAAGGCTATAAGCTACATACCATCACACTATACACTATGCTATGCGGGCGAAGTCGTGGGCAAAAGCTAGTAAGGTATATAGGAAATTTAAAGTAATATGCTTGATGCAAGTTAAATTAGTTTGCTACACTGCGTGACCGTCCTCTGCTAAAATGTGACATAAAAATAATTTTAAAATTGGATCCCATACAAATTATGAAGACTGTCCGCCTAAGAAGAGCAGTAAATGTGGGGTACTTGCCCCACATAGTCGCAGACGCGGCGCCACTCGGGGGATTATGCCGGGAGATACCTACTTACATGGCACAAATGTCTGTGTTTATTTTGTAATATTATGTGCCATTGCCTTTTGCTACAATAATCGTATTTGCTGACGTAAGTCTGCTTATATTAGAACAATTAACATTGTGTGTTTTATTTGCTGGAATCATTCCAAGAATTGTTTTGTTACTGAAATTTGTTTATTCGAGACGTTATTAGGAAATGTTAATTTCTACATCTTAAAAGGCAACTTAACTGTGCCCGCTGTATGGCAACAGGCTCACCAGCTGTTACACGGGGACCTAACATATCTGGCGAAAAGTGGATGTTTAACACCTCTGTGGTGGGATGATATTTTATATGTTAACAGGCAAAAGAATGGCTCAATCTTTTCTGTATAAGAAGCATGAATTTAAAAAAGTTGAACGTCATGAGGTTTCTTTGCGAGAAGCAGTGTATTAATTCCATTTTATCTCTTTCAACCAGCTGTCAATTTTTTAAGCTATAAGTAACAAATGACGCTCGTATATAAAAAGGTCGTGATAATAAAAATGATGTAAAAGAAATCAGATTTTGATATTTTTCCGACTCCAGCCCGTTTTTATTCTCTCCTTCCCTTGACTGGGGTGCGATTGGGAAGTAACTGTCGTTATGTTTCGCTTCATGTGTGGGCATCTGTGGCCTCAAGTGCAGAGGGGTTGACTCCCCCAATCTTGTTTATTTAGATATTGATCCACTCTCTATCCGTAAGTTTTACTAATGAATATAATGATTCGCAAACGTTGCCAAGTTTTGCCATTTATGTTACGAAGTTAAAATAATCCATCGCCTACTGCGGTTCAGTCTATAATTACTCTCCAATTGTATAGTCTATAATAATGGACCCAGATATGACGGAATCCAGAACATTATTAAGTAGTCATATTAATGTCACTATCCCCTTTTCATTATCTTTCGTTGAAAGGGTTTTTATCTGAAAATTTTCAGTATTCGAAAAGATTTTAAATTACGAAAGGGCAGGTAATTATGTTTTCAAATCAATAAAAAAAAAACTAAAAATAGTATATACCCTAGGTATAGATTCATTAAACGTGTACATCATATTATCCTTATAAATAACTTGTATTGTTTTATTACATAATCATAACAATACCAGACTAATTTGTGTTATTATTTGACCTTTAATATTGTTCATTGATGAACTTAACTATATGGTCCATTGATAACAAATGACCTACATAAAGGAATAACTGCTGCAGCTAATCAATGAAGAAACTGTGACACTCTTTAGTGAATGGATGCAGTTGATATGATGCAATAAAGTATTATTATTGTTGATTACATACACTTAGCTGTTAAATATCGTAGGTGGCTTAAACATACAGTGACTGTTTTGCTTCTAAAAATAGTCTTAGTCTTCTCTTTATGATTTAATAACTGTTAAAAGTTGTAAAACGACGCATTTAAATATAATAATTGTATAATGCTAGTTTATCTGTTTCTACATAACGAATCATAATCTTATTATGTATGTATTTATGTATACTTATATATTATTATTTATTTAACTATTTATGTAGTTATATATTGCGTATTTATCTAGTAACATGTAATTTTATTTAATATTAAATTGATGCATATGTTAATTTTACTAAGCCGCCACCAGATCTCTGCTTTGCCTGATGGTTGACTGTTAGAGAGCGATATTAGTCGTTGATTCCGTCATGTGTACATTTTCTTTTTGTAATGGACATGAAAGCTTAAATAAATAAATAAATAATTTGTACTTCTATATGTTTGGAGTGACAACTTTGAAGAAAGTACTTATTCACATATTGAAACTAGATGTCTCTTCACAAAATTATCCTGCTCTTTCTCATTCCCTTCCTTACCTAAAAAAAATTATTAACCCCTTGAGAGCTACGCGAACACTGGCGTTCGCGAACAGTATATGTTTCTATCGTGTCTCGTTTTGTGGTCATCGAGAGGAATAATACCTATACTAAAGATGCAAAACGCAGGTCATGCGGAAATATTAACTCATTGACGCTATTGCACACTTCAAAATTGTTTAATAAATCATTTACTGTTGTTTTTAAGGGGTTATATAATGTCCTAAACAGGTTTTTTGTGTAATTTAAAAAAAGCAAAATTATGCTCAAAGGGTAGGAAGTTTCGTTTTCCACCCAATACTAAGACAAATTAAACAAACAACCTGTGAATCTCATACCTGTATTCTCTCTTGTCCAGTTCTTTTCTATTAACTATTTTCTATATTATCTCTTCGCATCTACGAGGAGAGCATAAGCTGTGTCTATTAATAATAAAGATAGTTATGTAGAAGATATTGGATATCTAATACATGGAATGCTAAAATTAAAATGACGAATGTGTGATGAAATCCGACAATAATATATTGCGCCAATCCCAAATAAAAATTCAAGAAGAGCAGGACATTTATGATAAAATGAACAAACTTTAATATACCAACGATATACTCATAGAGCTTATATTTCAATATCACATTTATATTGAAATACGTGTAGAAAAGGAGTTATTGCCAATTAAATTAGAGATCGTGATATACAGCAAAAATGTAATATGAGGATAGTCTATTCATGGATATGTATATCACGCCTGCTAATATTTAAATATTAGGTCCTTACCTATGAAATTGGTGTTTTGTATGGAGATTTTGGGGATGTCTGCATTTTACATACAAACATTTTATCAGTTTTCTTCATAACGACAAATCCGGAGATAATAATATTTGGCATGTTTCATTAGACAAGCTTTAGCAATATGTGTGTGAACACGCTTGATAAAAATTATTCATAGTTTTTATGTTAATGCAAATCAAATGATGTATTCGGGAGGCAGTTAAAAATAATTGTCTTTGTGTCTAATTTTAACACAATTAAACTTTCAAAAAATTATCAAATTAAGTAATACGAGCTCAAATATATGGTCTATTTCTGGAAGAGGCAATTATTTTATAAGAATGTTCTGAAACTTAATAGTTACGGACAAATTGCTAAGACAGAATAAAAACACCAATTTCATAGGTAAGGACCCAATATTTTTTGACCAAGACAGAATTAAATAGTTGGTATAAGCTTTGAAAGCTTACCCTGTTGAAATTTAGCTTTAAATCTGCTAAATATTTGATATAAAATAAATAGATACCTCCGACCTCCGTGGTCGAGTGGTCTGTACGCCGCGGCGCCGGCCGGTCTCAAGGCGACGCCATTTTGAAAGGTTCTGGGTTCAATTTTTCTCTAGTCTTGGATGTTTATATATTATTATGTATTGTATATGTATTTTCTGAATATCTATTAAATATATTTATCCGTCATCTAGTATCCGTAACACAAGCAGAATTAGTTGCTTAAAAAAGCGCTAGTTAATAGGTGTGAATGTCTGAAGATATTTATTTATTTATTGTTTATTTAGATACATCTTTATTAGGACGTTTTTGTTTACTTTTAAGTTTACTGCCAGAATCAATCCTAACTTAACTGTGTATAAAAACCTTACAAATTTTTTTCTTGGGGTGAATGGTCGTTATTACATAAGATTTACCTACCTGGAGGACTCCGAACTCGGTGAGATTTCTGCAGGGACTCCCTCTATCTTACTTCGTTAAGCCGCAAAGCAGTGGTGCTGGAATTGCTGTGTTCCGTTTCAAATGTAAGGCAGGCACTGACTGACGTGGCACCAATGAGGAAATTGAAAGGCTACTAGAGAGCCAATAGGCGCCGCTTATGACGGCTGAGATGCTGAGCGCCGATTGGCTAACCGTCAGCACCAAAGTTACTTGTACACATTGATGCCTGTAGAACAAGCAAGTTGATGGTACTCCTTCAGATAGGTACCACAGATAACATTAGCCACCACAAATTTGCCAGCTGTGGTGTATATATCATAATTAGAGATCGGATATTTGGATGCATAGTTACCTAAAGTTTAGATGTTATCTAATGTGGAAAGCACTTTTTTTATCGAAAATTAATAAATATTTTGTAATGGTTAAATATGGAGAACCAGGTTTAATAAAAAAAATTAAATAATTAATAATTTATAACACCATCTTTTCTCTTACACCTTTCATCAAATTGTAACCTACCAAGTATGTATATTTTACGCACTAGAATGGTATTTTAAATTTTAACGCTAAATATGAACCTGCTTAGTTATGCAATCCCGGAATCCCGGGATTTTATTTTTAATAACAATATTTTAAGAAGCCGCTTCCATAATATGTTAGCCAAAAATGTACTTTAGGTAAATATGCATCCGTATATCCGATCTCTTATCATAATAAACTTGTAGATATACCTTTATGAAACGTCGAATTTATATCTGTTTTAAAATTAAAATTTCTACGCATAAAAATCGGCGTCCCAGATTTCAGTAATTTGAATAAGCAAAGTTATATCCATTACGGCTCTGAGTCATTTTGAAGATGCTTTCAGCCCCACAATTGGGACCGGGTATAATTTGCGCGAAGAATTTTGGCAATTACGCACGAAATGAGGTCAATTAAAGAGTCACAAATGCTAATTATGAGAATTCTATTTTTTTTTAAATTTATTTAATAAACGAAATACAGCAGATTCTTAATATTAGGTCCTTACCTATGATATTGGTGTTATGTATGGAGATTTTGGGGATGTCTGCATTTTACATACTGTCTGCATTTTACATTTTATCAGTTTTCTTCACAACGACAAATCCAGAGATAATAATATTTGGCATGTATCTTTAGACAAGCTTTAGAAATATGTGTGTGAACACGCTTGATAAAATTATTCATCGTTTTTAAGTTAATGCAAATCAAATGATATATTCGGGAGGCAGTTAAAAATAATTGTCTTCGTGTCTAATTTTAACACAATTAAACTTACAAAAAATTATCAAATTAAATAATACGAGCTCAAATATGTGGTCTATTTTTAGAAGAGGCAATTATTTTATAAGAATGTTCTGAAACTTAATAGCTACGGACAAATTGCTAAGACAGAATAAAAACACCAATTTTTCATAGGTAAGGACCCAATATTAGATAGTGAGGCAAAAGCCAGAAAGGTTTGTTCGCTCACTATGTTCATCGATACACTTAGTCACATTTATAAGTAGGTAGGTATTTCTTATAACAAAACAATATATTTTGTACTCGTAGGTGGAACAAGAATAAAGTAAGTTGCGACTATACGTGTAATAACAAAGCGATCAATGTCGATTGGGTGAACACCACCTGTCCGTACATACTCGCAATAATAATACATAATACAGCATGCTCCACCTCGAGAATAATATTGACTCAAAAACATTTGGAAAATAAAATATAAATAGATAATTTTTTTGTGAAGCGAAAACAGCTTTGAATTTTATACACTCCTCTTTATCTAGTGTAATATTTGAAATTAGTAAGAACGCTATAACTGCCGTAAAACAACTCAGTTTTACTTATAAAATTCAAGTGCTACTCCACTTCAGAGTATAAACCAGGAAATTGGATTTAAAAGCACTCCACACTCAAAAAATTATTCCTCTTTTAATTTCAGTGGTTAGTTTCCGCTTTCGAGACTGCGATAAAACATTTGCTGGTAGCCGCTGATTCTACAACTTTTATTGCAATGAGAGATGCAATTTTAGTCCATTAATCTAGCTCAACTTGTAGTTGAGAGACATTAGTTTGGAAACTGTTTTTTTTGTTATTATTTTGATTTAATGTTATCTGAAACCTAAAGAAATACGTAGTTATATATACGTATTTGTTACTTACTTATGTAACATCAAAATTGGTAATTGACCTTCCTGAAACAAAATCATTTCACATCTGCGACCGAACTTCTTAAAGTTTTCTTTAATATTTTACGTGCATTCGTGATTCCTGAAATCGCTTCAAAACTAGGTTGTAACTGTACTAACACCATTCGTTTCTAAAAAACTTAAAACAAGACTAGGGTACAGGTGTACTTTTAGTCTAATGACTAGTAACTTCAGCTTTGCATGTTGCGGTACAGTTGTTACAACTTTCGTGTTCCTGAACACTAAAATTTTCTTGTCATTCTGATTAATGGATGTTTGGAACTTTAGCTCAACGTACTAGGACTACAAACACATCAGTTATCTATGTTTGTGAATAGATTAAAACTGAAAAGAGAGAAACATTAAAAACGATAAACGAGTAAAACATTACAAGGCTTACGATAGCGAAAACAAGGCTGCCTTCGCCATGATCAGGCCTTGCATGAGTGACCAAAACATTGTGATCTAGAACTCCTCCGTGCTTCGGAAAGCACTATAAGCCGTTGGTCCCTGACACTATTACAACCTGCATTGGGCCAGCGTGATGGTGTTACGGTCCATACCCTCCACGTGGTTCTTCATGAGGAAGAGACGTGTACCCAGCAGTGGCACGTATATAAGCTGAGGATGAGGATGAGTCACGAGCATTAATATGTTACTACAGTACTTCGTCATTTCGACATTACTATTGCCTAGTGCCACAACAGCAAACATTTTATTAAAACCTAAGAGTGACAAAGTATTGTTAGTATTGACATGTGCGAGTTGAATGCTACCGTGTATCGACCACGGAGCAATACATCGCCACTAGGTTCATGTATGTGAAGAATTTATTTGAGCCTGCCGCCTTTATTCCAATCCGTGCTTAAAGCGTTTCCGATGGCGAAACTATGCGAGGTGCGCGTGCTGCAACATTAAACAGTTTCTTTTGTTGGTTAAACGTATAGCGATTAGTTTGAACGGCATGGTCCATTGTGGAGGCCCACTAACGAATGTTGCCGCAAAGCCGGCTCTGGCACGATTAACATCCGTGCCGCAAAGACACTATTTTACTCCCATTTAATGAATAAATAAAGAATGAAATGAATAAAAAATGAAAAAGCCAAATCCCATTTTAATTTATTTGATACGCAAACTTGTTAGAGTTAGAGTTCGCGTAAAGACTAATTAAAACTTTGCTTGTATTTTCTTGACGTTTGAATTGTGAATTGTACTGCAATAGTAGCTATCTTAAGACAATTTCTGAGCATTGCAGACGCAACGATATTAATAATTAAGCAATGATTTCTTTAATTCTATTAATGTAGTGGTTTAAATAGATGAAATGAATAATCCGTTATCCCAGTTTTCTAGTCCGTGGAAACATTTTATAATTAAAAAAATCGAATCGATCTATGCAGTCAGAAAGTAGGTACCAACTGTCCATATCTATCTATTTCGTGTATCTGTTTTAAACTCATTATGTGCTAAAATCCAATCTTTATGTAACCTGACGTAATTTCAACATTTGGCGTGTTATTTGCAACGCAAACTGCCACTCAGACACAAGTAGAAACTGAATTTGTGGTCTGTGAAATGTAATTTGACATGCGTTTAGTCGAGATGTCCAATAAACTCGGGAAAATGAAACTACAGGCGATTGTCATTGGTCGTAGATTATGGTTCAACGTAAAATGCCGAAATGGTTAATATTACGCTTTCATTTTGGGTAACGAGTTTTATATTTCACAAGTCTGCGATAATGATATTGCTCAAGGATATTGGAATACAAAGTGTGAGATTGTTATTTAATTTTTAATAATTCAGAAATACTTACGATTTATTCAAAATTATTGTCATATTTTCGTGAGTACGTAATGTTTTTGGCAAAGAACCATCAGCTACAGTTATTGCTATTGGTTAAATAAAAAATGAAACAGACATTTCTCCAGAAATTCAATTTTATTGAATGTAAAGTAAATATAGAAATATTTGTTATTCCACGTTAGTTTTCCCAACCTTTTCAACAAGACTAGTCTAGTTACATTACGCGAAACTCGTTTGAGGAACTAAGACAATACGAAGACCCGCCGTCCAGCCATTCAGCGGGCACGACGTGTGGAAAGGGGGGATTCTGGGCTGTGGCCGTGGGGGCGACACAACCTCACGTATTTCACGCACGAAATTTTCTAACATACGAGTTATTGCAGACTTTTTATGCGCTTAGTGTGGTTTCAAATGATAGGTCCTTTGGAGCTTATATTTTGTGAATTGGTTTCACGAGCTTTTCTAGACAGGGGAGATTAGGTATTATTGTAGTTTTTTTATTATTGTAAAACTACATTTTTATTGTAGTTTTTTGTAAGGAACATATTGGATAGTGTTTTTCTATTGCAATATGTAATGTCATTGGTGTAATTGAAAATCAAGACCATTTTTTTAAAATATTTGGTTCTTTCTTCATACATCTTTTGAGACAACCTAATTTATCATGAAGTTCGAAATATTAAACTGTCTAATATTTTGATGATAAATGGGTTTTAGATACTAGCGTTAGTTATGTGTAGGTATGTTTTTACTCCTAAATTGTCAAGTAAATTTGAATAAATTTTAGTAATTAAATCTTAGAATAGGAGCATTATTTGCTGCTGACTGCACCCAATACATTTAACACAGATAAAAAAACACAAATAGATACGTAGATCCGATTATAAAATTTTATGACGTTGTAGGTTTTATTCCACGCCCATAAAATCCGTGGTTCGTCAGCGTAGGTTTTTTATTGTCAACATATAAAACATTGAAGTGTATATGATGATTCTTTATGGGAGGCAAATAAATCTTTTCTTTGCGACTTATTAGGGAGCGTAGGATGCTCAAAGATATGTACGAGTAGGTACAATAGAATGAAAATTTTTCATTAGTTACCGAGAAACGTCTTTCGAACTTCTTTTATGTGATAACAAACGTTACGTTTAATGTTTTATCTTTTTCAGGTAAGATACTTCATCTTTCTAAGGGCTTCGCTACATTAAGAATTTAAGAAGAAAATAAAACCAAAGTAAGTAGGCTCAATGATTGACAAAGACATGTACACATTTACATTTTACTGATGTATTAGGTACAGTCGAGTAAAAAATATGTTTACACATTTTAGAGGTGATAATCTTTATTTCCTTCTAATAAGGATATTTTTTTGTCATAAGTGGTTATATATTTTTGAAGTCGACTGTACGTAACTTACCTAAGTGTTGCCTGCACGTGCTGTGCCATACAGAACTTGATTCATCTTACTACATATTCCGACTGCATTCCAATTTATTTGAAATTATAAAAGTAGTTTTCTTTTCATATCATAGTTGTCACTCCAGTTGCCTTAGGAATTCACGGCGGAGTCAAGTATCAAGTTACTCGTAGCAAGCACTGTTTTCTGCAAAACTTACTTGAGCTTTGATTAGGTTGGAAAAGTTCATCGCGAGATGCGCCCAAGTTTCTAGAAACAACATAAATAGTGCCAGCTATACTGTCAGTGCCACTTTGATTCAGATGCCGTGTTTTTCTATGATATACCTACTTCTTCTTCTTCGTGGGGGCGGTTTCGATGACTTGGCGCGTATTTTGCGTCTGAGGGTGAAGGCTGGCTACTCCAGCCAGCCCAGCTCCGCCAGGAATTTGCCCACGTTGAGGACAGCCTCGCGGAGGTTACCCGGGCTTCCCAGGTACTTTGCCCGGTAGCTAGCTACCGTGCATTCCAGCAGCACGTGGGCGGCTGTTCTTTCTGCCCCCATGCATGCTCTGCATAGGGGGCTGTCGGCGATACCTCATTTGAAAAGGTGCCTGTTAAAACAGCTATGTTCTGTTAGATATACCTACCTACTTCCTGAGTTGAAATAAGTTAGTGTCATCTATTATGAAGATAAGAGTTAGAAAAAGAGAGTGTTGCAGTCGCAGACATACACATACACTGAACAGCAAAGAAAAACATTCTACAGGGGTTAAGTCAATGATGACATAAGGAGTATAATTTGTAAGCCCGGCAATTATTACGTGAAAACTAACGGGTAATTGTTGTGGCGACCATTGAGGGAGGCCTATGTCCAGCAGCGGACGACAATTGGCTGATAGATAGATAGATAGAACGGGAAATAAATGATTTGAATATATTGATACAAAATCGAATATCGACCATTATTTTAAATTTTCAGTTCTCAAATCGAAAAAAGAATGGAAATAAATATTTCCATTCTTTTTTCATTCCATTCATTTTATGCGGCAAGAAATATTCCTTAATTTAGTCTTTAATTCATAAAGCTAGATCAAGTACTTTAGCAGATTTTGGAGATTTTCTATGATACCCTTTTTCTTTGCTGTCAATACACACACATTTACAATAATATAAGATTAAAAGTTGCAATGCGGCCTTAATTGCTGTATAAAAATTCTTAAAATCTTTTCGTTATCTATAATGATATAATTAATTTTCATAGCTATGACGACTTAATTAGAAGCAGATTTTATGTGATCAATACAAATATTACCTATGAAATTGGTGTTTTTATTCTGTCTATGTATTTTGTCTGTTATTATTAAGATTCAGAGTATTCCTAAAAAATAATTACCTCGTCTAAAAATAGACTATATTTTTGAGCTCTTTTGATTTGTTTTGATAATTTGTTGTAAGTTTAATTGTGTTAAAATTAGATACGGAGACAACTCTTTTTAAGTGTTTCCCGAATACATCATTTTATTTGCATTCACTTAAAAACGATAAATATTTTTTATGAAGTGTGATATAACACATTACTAAAGCTTGTCTAATGATACATGCCAAATATTATTATCTTTTTGAAGAAAACTGATAAAATGTTAGTATGGAAAATGCAGAATTTCCCATAATCTCCATACAAAACACCAATTTCATAGGTAAGGACCTAATATATACTTATGTAGTTTCTTGATTGCGTTTAATATTTATAAATAATTAACTAGTGTGTTGAACTGTTATCTACTGAATAATTAAGCAAATATACCTATTCTATACTAATATGCATAAATTCAACCTGGTTGATGTCCTTAATATGAAAGATTAATTTATTCCTTGATAACTTTAATAGTTAAACGATAATTTTATTCCACATTTAAAAATGTCAATGTTACTGACTGAATGTAAAGTTTGTCATTGAAATGAAATAAAATGAAATGAAATCATTTATTCTGCAATAATTTGATGAAATACTAGCACTTCGACGTGAATGGCCAGTTGAGAAGAAGTGCCGCAAGAAATTCAACAGTTAGCCTTTTTTAAACAGCCATAATACACACACACACACACACATTTTAAATATTAAAAAAAAAATTATATTAATAATAATAATAATATTTTAAAATAAGTATGTGCAGAGGAATGGAGGAGAGTATGTGCATTTTGAAGAACGATTTGGAAAAAGGTTTGTTTTAAGGAGTTCTAAATGATTCCATCCCAAAATTATTTGTAGAAATGAGAGACATACGTACCTACTCAAATACGGGTCTTTTGTACCAATCTGCTATAGTATCAGCCTATTAATCAAGGTAAACGGTATTATAATTTCCCTCCACCTCCGTATCAGTTGATTGGATGCGTCGTGAATATCCCCGACTCCACATTAATATTGAACAGGCGTTCTGTCCCCGGTTAAACCAAGCGAAATACACATCAACGCCGTAGAACATTGTAATGACGTTAATTAATTCTAATTCAAATTTAATTTATACAGCAAATTGCTAACATTTACCCTATATGTTGATAAACCTGTAAAAAAACATTGCTGTCATTGAAATTATCGAGCTATGGAGAGACTAAAACATTTCTTCAAAAATACTAGGTAGAATTTTCAATTGAAATATTAAATAATAAAGGACCATCAGGGCGATTAAACCTAATTATTGTTTTATTAACAATTGTAGATAGAGTTTTGAGTTTCCGTGCTTCGGAAGGCACGTTAATCCGTTGGTCCCGGTCGCTGGTGCGATCGTTTCTACCCACCAAGCCGCATTGGGTCAGCGTGGTGGTGTTACGGTCCATACTCCTCATGTGTTTCTCCATGAGGACGGCCTGTACCCAACAGTGGGACGTATATAGGTCTGTGTCCGTGTTGACGAGCAATGTGGAGGATTTCAATTATCCTGATAACTGTAGAAGTGATGTGAAAAACAATGAGATTTTATCGTGGTAATCCACCTCATCGAAGTAACACCACAGTGTCTGCCATCGATCGTTTGACGCCAAGCTTTCCCAAGTTTCATTGAAATGCATTTCAATGTAAATTACTGAAGACATAATTATAAAAGACACGGCTGTTATGTGCTCTGTTCTCTTTGCCGTCGTTTATGTAAAACTCTATAAATATAATATAGAATTTAACAAAAAAATATTTAAAACTTGTTTTTCTTTTATTTGGGTGACTTACGGCTAACACCAAAAATAACAAAATCCAATAGAAGCTCAAAGCTTAAAAGTCTTCACAGCCAGCTTATTAAATAATCTACATGAGGCATGCGTATCGATAATAATTTAAAAGCGTTTTGTACCATATCACACAAGCCATATCAGCCGGCATCAATCAAAATGAGTATTAAATTACACGAATAATTAAATGAAGCATCCATTAGAGATGCGCTGTCACATAATAACGGATATGCTCCGTGCGAGATAGCGTAAATTACGTTGTTTCAGCTATTTACGTGAACATAAACACATATTAACAATGAGACGACACACTGCGCCCGTGATTAAACCGCTTAGTGATCGGGCGCTCAATCAGTCGGAACTGATATTCCAACCACCAGTGGACTCTTTGATATTGTTTTTGATATTCTATGTACTTTCATTAGAAACTAAAGTTAATGGTAAGATAAGTCTTACTGAACTTACCGTTGCCATAATTATGAACGTTGCTTTTTCCTGTATCATAAAAAAAATTAATCTAACGGTGAGTTTAGACTCATTGAAACTACCATTGCCCTAAGAGCAAATGCAGGCTTAGCTCTTTTTTTATTGATATTCGAATTTTACATACTTTTTTTCGTTTTCATTCCCATGATAAGAAATGTATGTATGTGTGTGCTTATGTTGCATAGCTATACTTTTTCACTGAACCAGTATAGCTATACAACATAAGCACACATTAACAATGAGACGACACACTGCGTCTGTGTTTAAGCAGCTTAATCAGTTGGAAGTTCGCAGCTGATATTCTAACCACCGGAGGCCTTTTTGATAGAATTCTACCAAATAATTGAAAACAAAGTGTGAGTTCATGTGACATTCATATATTGTGTTTTTAAATTTTTATTTTTTTTTTATTTCCATCTAACTGTAAAGAGGAGAAAGAAATTTGACGAGTGATAGTGAAACTGTAATAAAACGCTGGCTTAGTGAATTATAGGTTTTACAATATTTAAAGAACACAGTACAGAAAAATGGGATGAAAATCAATGACAAAACGTTTATGTATATCTATGGACAAAACATTGAACCAAAGACAATTACAACCAGAATATAAAAAAGATATAGAAAAGAGGACGGCCCTTGCCTGGTCCGTAACATCACCTCTTTTTTATTAACTGAATAAACACTATATTATCCAACAGAGACCTATTTAGTTCATTTCACTTTTAAATTCTGTAATCCACTGGCTTTTAATGATTTGTTATATTTTCTTTAACAAAAGTATACGAACCTTATATAAAAGTCCATAAGCAACAGGAAAAAAGTAAATTACGTAAGATTATACCGTATCGTAAGACGGTAATTGCTACATCCGTGCGTTAATTCTATAATGTTCTGTAGGATACACGTGTTTCATTTTCAAGCTTCATTTATCCCAATTATTCACTCTACTCTAGAATAGTATAGAGTCAGGGATATTACTGGATCCGTAATACTAGTTAATAGTTGTTAATTAACGGGAACCTTGATTAAACACCGTCTGATATCTAGTTTAATACTATAATGTCAATATAATACATCAATTTTCAGAAGAAACTACACATTTTGAACAGTTTCTATTCTTCATTCTACATCATTCTACAGCAAACATATTCTACATCTGGTGTCGCTAATAAATATTTTAACGGTACTTCGAAAGTGTTTTGTTAATAGGGATTTTTCGTAACTAGCTAATTAGTAAATATTATAATATTCATTCTTCGGAAATCGAGAGCCGTGCGTGGTGTGCATTAAGACCTATTTTATGTCCATCAGTGGACGAGCATAATTTGTTGATGATGATTCATTTATAAAAAAGTCACAGTATTGTCCATCATGCTGTGAAAAAAATAGTTTTGTAAAGTTTATAAATCTTTAAGAATTTTATAATGAAAAATAAAGATAAATAGATTTCTTTTTTTATGTGCACGAGAATAAGTAATTTTTGTTTATGTAGATAAGAAGGTATTATAAGTCTAAGATATTAAAAAATCTTTTATGATTATTGTCATATTCTAATATTCCTAACACAAGCACAACCTTTCGCTTAGCTTATGCAGACGAGTTACTATTTTCTGCGGCGGCGCACGATTTTCGTGTGTTGTCAATGAAGCTGGTTATTTGGTTGTGCAAGCTCTAAACTAAAGCACCGATTTTGTGCACCTACCCATATAAAATGCATTGTTTATTTTGATACAGTGCCTACATTAGGGTTTCAACATGATGCACCTACTGGTTGTAAAATTGTTTGACAAATATTATTGTATACATATACAGAGTGGAAAATGCTGCTGTTGCAACTGAATACTGCTTTTCTTGCCTAGCATGTCGTAAAAGGCGACTAGTGGCGTATTGGGTAGTGGGTCTGTGATTGTGTAGGCGATGAGCTAGCCACTTGTTACTACTCTTTCACGATTTTTCATCTGACCAAACCAAATTTTTGTATGGCTAAATGTGGTCTTAAGGAACACAGTGCTCCTTGGACTCTGCCTACCCCTTCGGGGATTACAGGCGTGATTTTATGTATGTGTATGTATGTAGAGTGGAAAATTTTCATGGGCACTCGAGGCAAGCACCTTGAATATTTAAAATTGCTTAATTTGCTTAAAGGAAACACACTTTTATTTTCAAAAAGAATCAAAACTGCACTCTTCGTTACAATTATACAGTTTGTTTTCATACAATAAGTTACGTGCCCCCAATATAAGAATTCATAATAAAATGAAATAAATGTTAGATTTCATTACGTAATGTTTAATAGAAAATTTTTATTTTCAGCAATGACTTAATCGATTAGTGGAATAAAATGAAATTTGGCAAAGAAACCCGACTAATGGTAAGCGGTAACCTTAGCCTTTGAGCCTACTATAGACAAATAATACCAACGTTATATTAAGTATAGGTGTTAGAATGTAAAATGTAAGGGTATTGTTGAGTGGATCTTAATGAGGTACCAACTATAAAGCGGACTCAGGTGTGTATACTAATTGAAGTACCAAATTGTCGCCTTTCCCATGCGAAATTTCTCTCTACTATATACTTACTATAATAATTACCTTAGTTAACCACTCTCAAACAATGACTATTCATAACACTGTCTAAACACAAAATTTCAATGATCTTTGTGTTACTTTAGCGAACGAAACATTTTGTTCTTAATTTCAATATTTGATAATTTTCTAATATTAAAAAAAAATTTAAGTGATTAGTATTTTTGTACAATTTTCCAATAGTTTATCTAAGGAGGAGAGCTAAAACGACGGTACATAAAAGTCAAAAAACCAACAAAAATAGAATACTAAGAAATATACACTAATGATTACACTAAAAGATATAAATCACCATACTATTAGGTCCTTACCTATGAAATTGGTGTTTTGTATGGAGATTTTGGGGATGTCTGCATTTTACATACTAACATTTTATCAGTTTTCTTCACAACGACAAATCCAGAGATAATAATATTTGGCATGTATCATAAGACAAGCTTTAGCAATATGTGTGTGAACACGCTTGATAAAAATTATTCATCGTTTTTATGTTAATGCAAATCAAATGATGTATTCAGGAGGCATTTAAAAATAATTGTCTTTGTGTCTAATTTTAACACAATTAAACTTACAAAAAATTTTCAAATTAAATAATACGAGCTCAAATATATGGTCTATTTTTAGAAGAGGGAATTATTTTATAAGAATGTTCTGAAACTTAATAGTTACGGACAAATTTATAAGACAGAATAAAAACACCAATTTCATAGGTAAGGATAATATAAAGCACTATAAAGGACTTTGATAGAAAAATCTCAATAGCCTCTCTCTGCTAAGTACCAGTAATAATGAAGTTTTACTAAAACCACCTATGCACCAGAGCTTCCTAACCGGCGTTTAATCTCATTTCAATGCGGATAAAAGCACAAATTTATTTATCGCGTAAATTGGATAAGAGACTCGGTATCTCAGTGGATATTCATTTCGGAGAATTAATTTCGGAGATGGCACCTCAATTTAATTTACTGAACGCAAGAGGATGTAGAATAAATATTAATCAAAAATGGTTTCATACCTATCCACTTAGCAAAGTGCGTATAAGGTGACGGATGTAAGTACTAAAACTAATTAAGCAAATACGAGTATGTATACATACAAAAATCCAAAAATATAAAATTATTATACATATTTTAAGATCACTTTTACTTTTTACCACGTTTTTATTGACTCACTTTCTTGTTTGTCTCTTTGTCCCTTTGTTTGTCCGGTGGGATTTTTGTAACTCAATTTTGAGGCACTTCCGGATTAGCTATCGGGCTGAAACTTTAGGAATAGTTTAGAACCCGGTGACAATGCAACTTGCAACTACTTTCAACTTTCTAAGAGCACTTTCAGGTTGAAATTTCAACAATCAATAGATGGCGCTGTGCGTAGATAAAAAGAGTAAAATATTAGATTAAAAATCTAAAAATACCACTTTTTTAAAAACAGCTAATTTTTTTTAAAAAAGCAACAAGCCTGTGGGGCCCAATGAGGGTTCACTCAAAACGTGGGGGCGCATCTTTGTGACTTACACTTACGATTTATGCATGCCATGTATTCCATTGTATTATAATTATAGATTTTTAATCTAATATTTTACTACTTTACGAAAAGTCTTTTGAAAAACATGCAGTCACGCCTTCACGCTTTCGTAATTTTTCAACTGTTTCTCGGTTATTGTTATTGGCTTAAAGATTGAGTACGTGTTTCGCTCTACGTTTATTTCTGCTTCATATAAACAAATACAGCGTTGAAAAAGATTTTATTGCTTCTCAATTCAAATTCAGGTTTTCTTTTATAAATAGCACAGCTGCAAATTATCAAATTCTTTTATAATTATTGGCAAGCAGTAAGTAGCAGCATTTCGTGTCTGTTGCGTTGAACTAAAAAAAAAGGCAAACTAGCCATTTCCACCTTGCTACCCATGTTTTTGTAAATTTTTGAGTTCTGTTTGAACCTAAAAGTATAATCCTGTTTCGTATCTCATAGTCACAGAAGAGGGAAATAAAATCTAGCGCCGGTATACGGAAAAGCTCTTTTGTATCGAACTATTTCCACGAAATACCCGGGACGGGCTCCGATATATACGTGAGAATATAGTTAGGCAGAGGGTGTTCTTTATAGGCTAGACGCAAAGTTTACGTTTTCGTATCTATAGAGAGTTCCGTACAAAGTTATTTCACAGAATCCTGTGAAAATTTCTCAGAAACTCGTTTCAAGCAATCTTTTAACTTTCGCGAGGAAAATGCAGCGCTCGCGAAATGGAGGGTTTTGGATGAGTTATAATAACATTTTTCAAGTATTTTAATTTAGGTGTCGGTCCCATTTCGCGCAGTAAATTTAATTAATTTGGGGTTTTGATTAGGTGTCTGTTCGGTGACGTCCTTTGAGAGCTATTTGTGAAATTATTTGTGGTAACCTGCTCATTATAAAATTATAATTTCAAATGCCAGAAACATTTCCGACCATTATACAGGCGAATACTCGAGCATTTTTTATTTAGGGGATTCAATGATTATTAAAGTGTCGTTTTCACCATCCAACTAAGATTATTGGCAGATTTATAGAGTGATTCCTGTCGAAGCTTAAAGATATAGTCCTTATGATCTATTTAAATACGTAATGCATACATACATACAAAAGCGCCGCAAAAGCAGTCCACTGCTCATTATCTCTGAGGCAATAAACGAGATATTGTCTCCTAAAGTGTTTGTCAAGTAATAAAACTTAGAGGAATGACGCCGCCTATTTTGACAATATGCCTTAAGATAATGGCAATCGCTAACCAGATTATACTTAGGAAATTTGACACAAGCTTTCGCTAAGGCTTAACATTTGAGCTTTTTTACTTCAATCTTATTTTTCACATACCTACATTGTACATTACTGACAGCCTTTGTGAATATCTAAAAGCATCTCATCTCAGGGCTCATCTGCACCTATTCTGGCATGACACTCGCTTCATTAAAATAAAACAAGAACCGAACAGGTTTTCTCTGGACTGTAAGATTTTTTTGAGTTAACTCAGTATTCATTAAGATGCCTAACAATATTCTGAGGCCATTAGAGCTGTAACGCAAGGCGCCTCCATTATGGGTCCTGCTCATAATAGGGTCCCGAGTAATGGCCTCGAGAACACTCAGGTAAAGCCCTCTTTAACTCGATATTAATAATAGGCTGCTTACTCTCAACGATTACATTAGCACAAGTGTGTAATATACCAAACAATAGTGTTTAGTTTGGGATATGAATGTTTGACTAGAACATTACGATTCACTGGAATTTGAATGGTAAGAAAATCTATTTGTTCTAAATTAGATTTACTTAAAAATAAAAAATAAACTACTTTTAACAAACCTTAATAACTAAGTTTTTTGCTCCAATGTTCATTAATTAGTGAATAGAATGGAATTATACATTCATGAAACTATTTTTGGTATTTAAGCTTTTGTATTTAAAATTATAGAGTCGGTCAGTTTTTATTTAAGCGATGAAGTAATTTATTATTTTTAACTTAAATTTGCAATTATATTTTTTGGGTTAAAATATTTTTAAAGTTCGATTTGTTGTGGTCGTTATTCAAGTTAATACTCGGTCGAAAAGAACGAGATGTTACTCATTGAATACCTGTTTCGCCTTATCGACTTTCGATAAGCCTATAAAACACAGTTGTTTAGCATACAGGGAAAGAGCGATTCAGTATGTTGGACCTTAACTGTCGTATAAGTATTTGAGACAAGGATTAAAACCAAGATTCACTTTTCGTTGTCAAGTCCTATTACATCCACAATTAATGGCAATAGCAATTTTAAAAATATATTTTGTGCGCGGGCTGTATGTTCATGTTCGTAGATTTCACGGATATTTCCAAAGTTTATGTAACGTCCTTTTGAATTAACGTTTGAATTTCCTCGAAAATCCGTATCAGAAAGACGAGGGATTTACTCAAAATATATTTCAATCATAATCTTTCGAAGTGTGGGTATTCAGTGGAATCCGAAATAGTTTGATTGCTTTTCATTGCGAATTATTTGCTTTTAAATATCGTTTCTTGTACAAATTAATATTGTAATACAAATATTGACATGTTGGAATTATAATTATCCTGAATTAGAATTTATAAAATCGGTCATTACAAATATATTCAAAAATGAAAATTTCATTCAACCGCTTTCGAAGCAATGAAATATGGGGTACTTTGGATAAAACTTAGAAATGGTGTTGAATTCGTTGGGTTTTATGGAAGAAAATGGTAATTTTATTCGACTGTAGTGATTTCATCAATCGTTATTTATAAGTATTAGATTTAACTTTCGCAATGGAATGGTTGGAGTTGGAATTTCTTGTATCATTTTCAAACATAATTTTTGCTTCCATTTGTACTACTCTTAGCGATATTTGAGTAAATTTCTTATTGACTTGATATATCTATGTCCAAAAAATGAGCGTACCGTTTGTGACATCGTTTGTTCATAGGTTTGCCTCCTGTGCAAAGAGAGATTTACGTATATTAGGAGAGATGGGGGTAACACCTCCGCCTACATACCCATCTCTATCTATCTCAAAAGATACAGGCGTAAAAGTTAAGCAAGCTGAAATTTATTATTGATGGAAATTATCACACGATAAAGTTAAATAACTACAGTCTTCCGCATTAAAAACCGGTGTGTAACAGCCACGGAAGTAGCCTCATAAATAAGTACTAGAAAAATAATTTATTATTTATGATAGCCACCTGTCCACTGCATCGACAAGCGTATGCGTTGTCCAGCAACTCGTGAAGTAAAAAGGTGAATGGTGAAACACGTAACATTTTAATGAAAAACGTAATATAAATTCCTAAGCCCGAGATGCGACTCGTTAGCTACCTATCTTTAAGGCACGTGCCTTGTTTTGGTATTGACGCATATCAAACTCAATTTCAATAGAATCAGAATTTGATTGGCATATATGAGTGAGTACCCGTCTGAGTGAATTTGATATACATCGTGCGCATCGACGTAAACGGGAATCCACGAATTGACAATTAAAAAAGGCTTATAAAAAACGGTGTTCAAAGCTTTACATGTCCCTGCAAAAAATTGTAATTTTTATATTAATTCTTGCAACTCTTTCGTGAATTGTGAAATAAATATGTAGATCGAATTGTTTGTCTTTTGGTCATATCAGCCTATTTCTTTGATATTATACCTCGGTGTGATGATATATTTGAATATAATTTATTTAGATACTTACTAAAGTTACATTAATTATTACGATACAAAAAGAAATGTCCCACTTGAATGACATCAGTATTGTCCTTTTGTAGTTACTACAGCCGACAGCCTATTCTAAAATATACAACATACAACCATCATTGCTCTAATGTTCCTTCGTGATTTTCCATGAGTAATCTCATCATCATCATTGGTACATAAACTTCTAGAAATATAACATTTTTCAACATTTGTGTTCACTTTTTTTGCTAGAAAAACATGCCGACGAAAAACACTAGTAAATGATATTTTCATGGCCTGGATACGAAAATTTTTCTAACAACTGGACTAAGTACTCGTATATCGATTTATACACGCGTGTGATTGGAAATTAGATTTCCTGTCATGAGAAATATTCAATTTATACGATAAAGAATTCCGATCACAGTAGCACAAAAGTTGATATTGGCAATGTTATTTATTTATTTATAGCTGGGTTCATTATTAATTGTTACGGTGGTGTTACGGACCATACTTCTAATGTGTTTTCCACATAGGATGGCATAATATGCACAAATATGGCCTGGAGAAGAAAAAAATATCAATTATTAACATACATACATATATACATACAGGTCAAACTGGGAATCTTCTTTTTTGAAGTCAGTTAAAAAAAATACTAAAGCAGTAGGTACCTTATACATATGATAGTACTAAAGTGCAGGGAATAGTTATAAGTCCTGTATTTTAATCCTGTATTAGTAATGTGCACAAGGTCTAAATGTAGTGTTGATGTTAAATTGAATTAACTGCTGCCGCGAATTGCTATACCAATTATTTCATTTCATATTTGTTTGTCGCTGTCATTAAATACGATAACGATTATGATATCATTATCGTTTGCAAAATTGCTAAGGAAAATCTGGGTTCATCTATAAATAATTAAATTTTGATTTAAAAATGTAACAAAGTAAAAATCAGACTTTTATAAATCAATCAAATATCTGTTATTACCTTTCTTCGCATTGTTTTTTTAACACTGAATATTAATTTCTGTACCACGAAAGCTTGCGCAAATTTTAACTTATATCATATATTATAAATTGCATTTATCATAATATACATCCTCGATGTCTCCGTTATTATTAATATAGTTTTTTGCAAAATAAATTAATAAAATTGCCTGTTTCAGAAACCTGCAGCTTTGCTGTTAAGCAATTAATTACATTTTTAAAAAGGTAATAAGAAGGAAAAGAATGATCAGGTGATGAGGAAAGTTTTGTCGAAACTAATAATTAATGTGTCTAAACATCAACTTCTTTAATAAGTTGTCAGTTATACAATGATGTATTCAATCTTACATGTGACTTAAGTTTAAAAAGTTTGTTATTAAGAAATAGAGGAAGAGAGATATTGAAAAAGTTTTTGACATGTAAATTGAAATAAATAATTTGATACAATAGAATAAAAAATTGTTTTTTTCGCTTTGTATTTATTTTAATTTAACTACACATGAGCGAGAGTTTAGTCTCCATGAGTTTTCAAGGTCTCATCCACCTTTCCTAATTAATGTAGCGACCTTAACCTTAAGGGGTGTGTGTGAATCACCATGAAAGGTCACTTATCAGTGTCACACTTTAATACCAAGGTATTGTCACTCTGGAGCCTCGGAATATTCCGTTGAGTAATACAAGTCTTTTCGGCCCGTTAACCTTTTCACGTGACATATTCGTATCGTTTACCTCATTTCCATAGAGATTTAATACTAGTAATTACGTTTTTCATATTCTGTAAGAGAAGTTATTTTGTACAACATTGCTTGCAAATAACTACCTACATAGCTTAGGTAGAGTTATATTACATTATATAATAAGTGGATATATGATATAATAATATGTTACAAAAATACCTGAAAATATTTAAATGACGAGAGGTTGGCTAAATGAACTCCCTTTGAAGCCGTTAAAAAAAATGTAAAAACTGTCACTTATTATTTATTTTATAATAAATTAACTTTATTGTGGTCAACCACTTTTTTTGGCCTAGTGTACTCGTGTATAATAGGGTTAAGTATGGAATTGTCGTTTTTTTCTCTCTAAGTATTTTGTCTGTAACTATTAAGTTTCAGAGAATTAATAAAAAATAATTACCTCCTCTTAAAATACCCCATATTTTTGAGCTCTTTTGATTTGTTTGATTTGTTGTTGTTGTTGTTTATTAAAATTGGACACGGAGACAACTAGACAACTCTTTTTGATTGCCTCCCGAATACATCATTTGATTTGCATTCACTTAAAAACGATAAATAATTTTTATGAAGATTGATATCACATATATTGCTAAAGCTTGTCTAATGATACATGCCAACAATTATTATCTCTGGATTTGTCGTTGTGAAGAAATCTGAAAAAATGTTAGTATGGAAAATGCAGACTTCTCCAAAATCTCCATACAAAACGGCAATTTCATACTTTAACTATCTCCGAAGGGTAGGCAGAGAGTTTTCACCCACATAAAAGTATATATATGTGATATATCTCTCTCGAATCTCGAATATTTAAATATAAAATATCTGCGAATTAATAAGTCATTTCGTCAATCGTATTGAATTATAAAGAAATTTTTTCTGAATAATGAATAAATTGAACCGAAAATATAATAAAACTGGTATCTGTTTGTAGATGCCGATGAGACTAATAACGACCTAAGTCTAAAAGAGAAACTCAATTTAAAACAAGCCTTACAGCCGCCATTCATCGAGTTCGGAACATTATTTTGCTTTTTCCAGTAATTGCTTTTATCGAGTCGTTATCTGACTTCTAAAATTGGTTGTTCATTCTACCCTTATCCCACCAACGATATTTGAGGACTCAGAGAGAAATACGCTTATATCTAGGTTGGAGGAAAGACGTTTTATTTGTTTAGCAGATAAATAAACAGAGATCGAGCTAATGGTAACAAAATTATTTGGGATAGGTGTTGCTTGAAAAGTGTACGAATAATGAGACGCATATGAATATGTCTATAAATATAACTACGAGTAACAACAAGTGGGTACTCATAAGTTTCTTGCAGGATTTGAAGTGTATATGACACTACGATCAAAGAATTCGTTATTATACACCACTTACATCATTATACCACTTTTTTATATTATAGAAAAGTCTTTTGTAGTTTGATATTGTCATCAAAACATCAACCAATACTTAAAAATGGTTTAAAAAACGAAATGGAACCTTCACAGAGCAAAGAATCGTAAGTTCTAAATTAAGTCATCCATTTCTTTTTATCTCGATCTCGGATGATATTACGAAAGATATATCAAAATTTAATTACAAAATATTTGATTACTTAGATTCGACTTAAGATATATATTGACTTTGACAAATGTCATGTTTGTTACGAAGGATATGCGGCGGTGCGCAGTGAAGACTTGTCTCAGAGCGGGTGCGCGGACGCATAATACTAAAATCATTTAAGTTCAAGGTTTAACAGTAACCGTTAGAGTCTTGTATCGTTTAAAGATTTTAATATAAAATAAAATTATTTTTCGTGGAGCTTTTTCATTAACGGAGGAAAGAAAATGTTTTACTTATACATTTTAATCGTTTTCATGAGACATTGACCGAATTTTCACAGGGCAAAAATACTCAGAACCCATCTTTGATTTCTTTGTAAAAAAAATATTTCTAAACGTAAATTACTTAAACTTATATAATTTTTGTTGCAAAAACATGTCTTCAAAGCTCGGAAGTCATTTGCGATTCTTTGAAAATTCATAATCTTGCAACACCCATAATATAGACATACCCATACTTCCTGACTTCAAAATCACTACAATGGACAAAATATTCTACCGGTTCATGTTCCATGTCTGATCGGAGGTGTGGGTCAATGGTCGCTGCTGGCATGGGAACGACGATAAATATTTGAATTTCATCACTTATACTTATAACGCACTCGGATAGCAAATTGATGATGGGTGCTCTGGCATCTGTGAAGTTGCCAGCTCTATATCTTTAATGCACTACATTTATAATGTGTCAGTTGATTATATTATGATAAGACATGTGGTTTTATTGGGGTAGAAAATTATCTATTACATGTAATAAAATTATAATAGGCTGATATCTGAGCATTATAGTTATTAGCACATAATATATTTACAGAGGTAATTTAATGAAGTAACATTTGTTTTTAATTTTTATCTGGCTTTCTACACTGTATGAAATCAAATTCAGTCTAATCGATACATAGCTGCTTCATTTTAAATTTTAATTTAAAAAAGTTGTGGGCAAATGCAAATTTTTATAATAAAAAAGACATTAAAATGGATCTCCATAAAAGATCGCTGACTAGCGTAAAGGATATCATTTATTTCTTGGTGTTCTTTTTCTGTCACTTTTCTGTAGATTATTTGTGTAATAAACTGAAGCATTTTTTAATTTAATAGTTCATTTACTTGAAATTTACACACTGTACCGGTTTTTATAGTAGGTACCAGATATCGTATATTAAAATGAAATAAAACAAAGAATTTTTAATGGACCTCCAATCAAAACACTTAAAAATATTCCCGCACATATTATTCTGTTGGGTTCCGTAGGTCATATGCCAGATGTTGTTATAAGACGAGATTATGTTTGCCAAGAGCTTGTTGTTGTTTATAGTTACTTATTCACTAAATTTTTATTAGATAATATTAATTATAAAAACTCTATTAATGTTTTCACGATACTAACATTGTGCAAGCTCAGCTTAGTTTCAGGAAATTTTTAATATAAAATGTGTATCATCCTTTACTTTTTCGAGCATGGCCGAAAACACTCATTTTAAGAGTATACAAATATGGCTGACCTATAATGGCTTACATATTACATTTGCCTTTCGGCTGGGGAACCCAAATTTTATCTTTTTGTTGTACTCTTATTGAATAGGGCGGATCGGTGATGTTTCGGCTGGTCAAAACATATTTTAATGATAATTTTCCGGTCATAAATATTAATGGTATATCCCTCACGAGCGCTTCGATTTACGGGACAAGAAAGTCCAGCGGCAGCGTACGTTACAATGTTACGCTTACACCTTTGAAGATTTATTATGCATTCAATTTCTAATTATCATATTCGATTTATTGTCATTTCACCTTCAACCATAAAATTTTGTCTTATACGAAATTTTGAACTTTAATCTTATGTATATTATTGTTTTCTTTTACTCATACTTTGTTCAAAATAAGAGTACTTTATTTTCTGGAGCCTAAACTATTTATGCCCAAAAATACTGTAAGAGGTAATCACTTCCTCCAATATGAAGTTGGTGGGTCGCATGGTATAAACTACGGTTTGAGTTCATTACACAAACAACTGCCCTTACTGTAATCACCACACTAGCAGCCATAAAAAAAAGAAAGCGTTGAAATTTCAATTAGTTTTTTATACATATGACATGCCAGCTCTTGGCCTTCATCGCACCTGATGGTGAGTGACGATAAGATGGTAGCGAGCTTCACCTGTATTCCTCAACAACTGAGGATCTGGCTATCTTACCTCTGATTGCCGTAACACAAAAATGCTATAACTATGTTATTATGGCGGCATATATAGGTGAGACGGTGGTAGCTAGCCAGGCGGGCTCAGAAACCCTACCACCAACCAAACAGAGCAGAAAAACTCCCGCGCCCATGGGGAATAGAACCACAGACCTTCCGATCAACATCCAGTGATATCAACCACTAGACCAGAGTAGCGGTCAAAATTTTGTTTGCTTACTATCAGAATAAAAAGTAATAAGGCAAATGTTACATGTGATGTTGGTAACATAAGTTATTTTTGCTAAGTCAGTGAAACGCCGGTTGGAGGCTAACTGATTTATTGCGTTTCGTAACATCACCTAGTAGCAATACCTTGCAATTTTGATACAAAAACTTCATGAGACTGACACACATTAATACATAAGAATTTTGAAGTGGCGTCAACTATGACGTTACAATTTTATACTATGCAAATATCTTTTTATGGTATATGTAGTGGAAACGCTCATCCATCTACAGATCGTTCGTACCGAGTGAAGTGTGAACTACTGATAATGAAAGCCTGGAGTGCATTCAAATAAGTTTGAGTGCGAGGAACACGGCACAAAATAGGTACGTACAGAAGGCAATCTCATGTATGTACTCCATTTTACATACTCGGTGATCGCGCTAGGTTTGTCAACATTGGTTTATACCTACACAAAAAGTATTAATGGTTTCGTCTAGATACGAGATTTATTCTTTGACAAAAAGAATGTACCAACTGCTTTTTTTGCCTAGCATGTTGTAAAAGGCGACTAAGGGCGTATTGGGTACTGGGTCTGTGATTGTGTAGGCGATGAGCTAGCCACTTGTTACAACTCTTTCACGATTTTTCATCTGACCTAATTCAAGTTTTGTATGGTTAAATGTGGTCTTAAAGAACACAGTGCTCCTTGGTCTCTGCCTATCCCTTCGGGGATTACCGGCGTGATTGTATGTATGTTGATTTATTATTGAGAACAAACAAGACGGGGAAATACGTATAAAACTGTAAGAACTAATCTGGACTCGCACTGCTGTGGTCTGACGTAGTTCGAGTTATCGTGTTCATGTACGGTGTCTAATGTGTGCGTTGCTCCAACGCATTTTCTATGGAGATTCTCTTCTGTGCGTATCTATTTTGTGACACAGTATCGAAACGAATTCCTAGCGAGATGTAGCATTGTGTGTTTAATTGAGTATTGTATGCACAAGATAGTTTGTCCACTCGTGTGCCGTGTTGCCTCTGTGTTGTAATTAAACTTATGCGTCAACGCGAACGTTAACGGCGCCCGTACGGTTCCCCTTCATTAACTTTTTGTAGGTCAAAGGGTTAATACCAGAAAGTACTTGAAGACATAGAAAAGCAAACATGACAATGATAAACATACATGTATATACATTTATTTGTTCCTTACCCTGAAACTGATCTGATATATCTGAAGATATTATTATAAGAGATAGCTGAGCACGCTTGTCTTTCAGATGGCTATTACCTATGCATAAGTTTTACATATATTTTGATACTAATGTTCGTGATCACAGAGCTATGATTTTTTTCTCGTGTCTAGACGAATTCTTTGCTTTTTGTAGTCGAAATTATCCTACTGTACAAGTCAAAGGCTCATTATTCTAACGAAAGAATTATTAGAAAAGCGTTGTTCTTATCTCTATTTACATAGTTATTATTTAAAAGACAGTTAAATTATTCAGACCTGATAACCATTATGGTGGTTCTTGTATCTTATTGTTTTCACAAGAGTATCATTGAAAGTTCTAAAGCAAACTTTAGTTAGATCTCGTTAGAAGTCTACAGAACACAAATCAAATATTGTCATTGCTGTAAGCGCCTCTGTACGGAGATATTCCCACTGGTAGTATTAAAGTTACACCGACGATCAACTATGTGGGACTAGGGTAGAAATGGAGTCTAAACAATGACTGGTATCTGTTATTAAACAGTAATCAAAAGATTTGAGTAAGATTTATTGTTTATAGTTCAGCTTATAATAAGGTTGAGGCCAACATATGGGTAGTCGGGGTAAATCCCACGTACCAGTATGTTTTTTCAACCCAGTGCAAGTGTCATGAGACAGTATCACTACAAAGGATTAGGAAAAATATCATGAGAGCATAATATAGCACGTCATCTCATGAGAGGTTATAGCAATATTTAAGTCGTTTATTTATTGTTATCTTAATGTGTTTTTTGATCTGTAGTAAAAGCCACCTCAATAGTTAAAGTCTAGACTAATAGCGTCAATGGGATCGACAAAATGTGTGACGTCAGCCTGTCAAATGGTTAAATTTGTGACAAAAATTCGAAGCAATATACATTAGCTGTGCCGCCAGCCGTCATTTTACTAATCCCAGCATCGTGTTGTAGTTAAATTGTCTATGATTATATAACTTTTGTTATATTTGAACATTCGGCTATTCGACAAGCTGTCATATCACGACATTTTACGTTTTCGCCATTGGTCCATATTTTAACCTGCTGGTCAACCTGACCACGGATAAAAAACGGACCCTTAGTTATATTTACAACCATTATTTTTTACTAAATGAGTTCAATATAACTAGACCAAATTGACTTAACTAAACTAATCGAGCATTTATATCGGTTCTTATTGACAGTTCCACTGTTAGCTTTAGCAAGTTGGGACGCCGCTGGTCGAACTAGCTCTGCGTCTAACACTGCGTCCAACTTAGATAACGAACTTACATATAACTAATTTAGAACTTTCCGAGCCACATGCAGATAGATCAAAGGTATTAGGCGGATTACGCCACACCAGGCTTAGAGAATCGTCAGGCTTTGTACTTTAATAAAGGTAAAAAAAACTTTAATAAAATTTTTAAAATCGTTTATTGGCTGAAGACAGGACTCGCTGTGCTGTGGTCTGAAGTAGTTCGAGATATCGTTAAAAATCAGAGAGAGATTCGGTACCTGTTTTCTGTGTATCCGTATATTATTTTTGTCGCTTTTTTTACCGAGCCTGAGAACGAGGGTCGGGACCTTCCAGCAGGGGAAGGAGGTGGTGAATCTTGCATTCGATACCTCCTCCTCCTCGTCCTCCTTTACTCTAGGACTCCTAACGACTGGTAAATCATAACCTTGCGCCCTCTCCTTCAGGAAAGGGAGAAGTACGAAAGCAGCACTGCTTATATGGATGCGTTCCTGTTTAAAGGGCGTACTTACAATTTAGGGGACAGGCAGTGAAGCTACTGAGTCAGACCAGACCATAATTGACCATAATTGTAACAAATTCTAACGTATACTGTAGTCCCTGTTCCTCCTTATCAACAAAAGTTGTTCCGTATAGATTCTTAAAAGCGTCACATTCTTAGCAACTATATCCGCTTGGTTTGGTAACTATTTTACTTTTTATCGTAAATTCTGATTCACATAAAAAATCATTGCATATTCGAGTGTAAAATAATTAACAGGCCGATAAACCTGGCTTGTGTCTGCAGTCATGTAAGTCACGGAACGCTTCCGTTTCCTGACCACGTACTGCCCATCTTGCAAACCCAGTTAAGATTCAGCTTAGCCGATTTTCCTTTGAAAACAAAGCAGTGGAAATTCACGGATAGTTAAACAGGGATGTTGATTTTATGGCCGATTTGATATTTTACAAGCGATTTGTGTTTGAAGTTTAACGGTACAATTTGGGTTTAACTGCTCTTTTTGTTCACCTTTACTCTTGATCTTGTTATTAATGCAATTGATATGATTTCGTAAGGGGTTTCGCATGTCATAAAATATTTTAGGTATGCCTAGTAAAACATGAAAGTTTTTAGATATATTGAAGAACTCTGTGGCCGAGTACCCAAAAGATTATGTGGTAAATACGAGCATTTATTAATGGATCTTGAATAAAAATAAATAAATATAATATATTTATATCCACACATACATATAAGTACGTATAACCGTTACCCTAGAACCCTTAACACAAGCACACACCTTAGACTAGGCTAATCATATAATATTAATGTATTACTTTACGGTCTTTTTATTACTGCACAAATTAATATGGTACTTCAACTAGATATTAATATGAATATTTGCCAACATTTAAATAAACATAAAGATAATTTTATGCAGTCTTCGTTACTTTCCCACATAACTCCTAGCCGTAATATGTAGTCTGTAGGTTGTCTACTGCTCGGATATCTCAACATCTGATGGACTCAATTAGAATCCCGAAATATCGAATTTCACTTATAAGTTCGGTTATACGGGAGTCAAAAAATTTTAGTGAGTAATTTAAATTTCAAATTCGTAGCTTTTCAAGACTTGGTGCATAATGTTGCGAAACTTGAAAGCAGAGTTAGAATTTTCCAAATTATTTCTTATAACTTTACTAGTTATTTGCGTTTTGCTGAAAGTATGAAGCTGTCTCGGAACTCGTAATGTTACTTAGGTATTTAAATTTATAAGCAACAGAAACGATGGGACGGCATATTCTTTAATATTAAAAAAAAACGGGAAGTAATTCATTGGGCAGCCATTAAATTATTTGGTAAGCAACAAATAGGTCAGGCAAAAATTCATTATTTGTGCAGAAATATATATGTTACCGGTACTAAAAATCTAGGAAAAGGATCAGTGAAGAATCAAAGATCAATTCCTAGGAAATGTATTTTTATAGTTATTAGGTTCAGGTTATTTTTTTATGACCCTTATAAACAATATTTGTGTCATTAAAACATATATTTAACAATTTGGCAGCAGAGAAGGTACGTCGGACAATTTAGAAATATCTGCTCCTCATAAGTTGCTCACCAATTAGTTATTTAAGCTGACCAATTGTATCTTTTGCTGACATAAATTAGAATATTTTACTAAACGTTTAATAAACACCAATAAAAACTAAAAACGTTAAATAACATTTGAAACGCTATCAAAATAACATGCTATCAATACATAATTTTCACAGAAAAACTATTTTCTATTTTCGTTGCAGAATGTTCCATCATCTTATATTCTAATAGAAATACAAGAGCCCCTATAAAATACGGTATTGCTAAATTGCGTAACACAAGTGCAATTTCATTAGAGCTTGTTCATTTCTATCTGTTGAATGCGCTACTTATTTATTTCGTAGAACTATTTGCCCAGTGCTGTAGAAGTGCAGTGCTAATATTTACTGAGCTTTGGTTCGTTCAGATGAAACCTGTTGGCCCTTTCTTATGTCTAGCTATCTCTGTCCGACGTATGGAATGTGTAAAGACAAGGCCACACCTGGTCAAATCTTTCTATTCAATATGTTAGACAGCATCGACAGCTGCGATAAGCATTTAATAACGCTTACGTTTTTGTAGAGGCCCCGTAATTTGATTAATAAATAGACATGACGCGTCATTTATGCTTGTAAAGCTTTTTTAGATGTTCATTTAATGTAGAAAATAGAATTAATATTAACACAACTTTTTAAAAAGCACGTCATGCTCAAATCAAAGTACCCAACATCACAAATTCAAAATTATTGACTTTTCAGAGTGTCTTGCTAGGTGCTTCTTAAGATTTTTATCACAAGAAGGTACTGGAAAGAAATGAAGATCTTCAGAAAGTATCAGAAAGTATGGTCTGGTTGAAAAAAAAATAGATTTAACAAGTCAATGGTCAGAAAACGAGACACAATAGAAACTTCTATTATTTGCGAACACCGGTGTTCGCGTTGATTTTATTTATACCTTTTTTCTAACTACGCAATTGGTACACAATATCTACGTCATTGAATGGATTTTCATTGGATTACATTAATATCAAATCGTTTATAAATGACAGATTATTCGATTACCGAGATGACAGTCAAAGTGTAATCGATTTGTCTGGTAATATACGAGCAATGTGGACGCACTAGCGGTCATCAAGCGAGTCAGCAGTGCTAAATATGCTAATGCGTTTTGAAGCACCACTCGTCGCAGCCGGCCGCTCGTCCAATGAAGCGTTTCAATAACCTGATTACATTTAACATGTAGTGGTACAGTCTAGAGCAAAGATATGGGAACAAGTGTGACATAAAAGAAACTAATTTTCTTAGCAAAAAGTGTCATAGTGTCAGATGTGAGTACGTGTTATTAGTCGCACAGCCATTTTAGCTTATAAGCTTCACGACTAGACTAAATGAGAAAATAGCCAAAAAATCTACCCAGCGAAAGTTTCAAAATGATGGCAGCATTCTTTTAGTATGAATTTTAATATATCTCAAGACGAAGATTCTCAACACGAGATCCGATAAAAGTATGTTAACTGGTGTGTTTCACTCAAGTGCTCGCTCAAGTGCTCAAATATATCTGATGCTGACTGTACTTGGTTATTTTCATAGCCAGTAATAAAACCGCGTGCAATTAGCACATGCGCTGCTTTACTACGCACTAAAGGACATTAAATGTCGAGTGGGTCTAGTACTTCGGAGCAATAGCTATTTTTCAATCCGTCTAGGATTCCAGATGAATTGTTCACTCTAAAGCGAATTTCTCTACGAAGATTTACGTAATCTATATAGTTTACACAGTGTCTTTCAATTTGGTTTTCCGGGATATTCTCCTACTGATCCGATTTTGAAAATTGTTTCAATGTTTCAAATGTATAAATACCTGAGTGTTGCAGAATATTTTTATTTTTGATAAATATATTAAAATAACACACAAATATTGCACCCGTTCGAAGCCTGACTTTGAAATAATACCATTTTTACACCGGATTTTACAACTTTTGAAACAATTAAAATTACAAATGGGATTTATCTATTTTTATTATTATTAGGTCCTTACCTATGAAATTGGTGTTTTGTATGGGGATTTTGGGGAATTCTGCATTTTCCATACTAACATTTTACCAGTTTACTTCACAACGACAAATCCAGAGATAATAATATTTGGCATGTATCATTAGACAAGCTTTAGTAATATGTGTAATATCACACTTCATAAAAATTATTTATCGTTTTAAGTGAATGCAAATAAAATGATCTATTCGGGAGGCACTTAAAAAGAGTTGTCTCCGTGTCCAATTTTAACACAATTAAACTTACAACAAATTATTAAAACAAATCAAAAAACTCAAAAATATAGTCTTTTTTTAGACGAGGTAATTATTTTTTAGGAATACTCTGAATCTTAATAGTTACAGACAAAATACTAAGAGAGAAAAGAAAACATCAATTTCATAGGTAAGGCCCCAATTCATTCTAATGTAACCGTCAAAATCATCAAGCAATATTTTAATTTAGGATGATACAATAACGCTGACCCTAATCAGACAAGGGGTATACACACAAAATTGTGGATTATAATAGGTTTCTTTATTTTTTTACATAATACAATACGTACGTACGTATATATTACGTGGCTAAATATCTAAATCTGGGTAGAACGGATTTTCTATGTATACATAAAGATATTCATGATATTCAAAATCTTTGGTGCTGAATACTGGCCTTTTTACATGGAGGACACACACACACACACACACGATGACCCAATGCAGATTAGTGGATAAAAATGGTTGTGATAAACTTTCGTGTCTTCTGAAGCACGGAGGAACTGAGATCGCAAAGATTTGGTCACCTATTCAAGGTCACATCAAGGCGAAAGCCATCTTTGTTTTCAATATCGCGATTGACAGCATCGAGCTCCTCAAAAATCCTTGCTTTTGTTTTATTGAAAAAGAAAATGAAAATTGAGTATCGGAGAATAAGAGGGAAATAGGATCCGAAGCCAATCTCGGATTGCCTGAACAAATTGGCTGAACTTCGCGCACCTATCAATTTTAAGAGACATTTCCAATTAAACTTCGACGCTCCTTTCCCTGTGTGTTAAACTTTTATGCGTGTTAAATAACCATTAATATATCTTATTTCAGTTACCAAAAAATGTTACGTTGGCGAATTGGAATTGAAATAACTTTGGCATTGATTTGGTCTTTAAGAGAATGTTTTATTTTGTGATGGGTACCTACCTATTTGTTTTTTTTTAAATCTTGGATGCTGGTTCAACATAAACCTAAAGTTTAATTGTTTGCTTCGTGTTTGAGTAGGTACGTATTACTACGTGTGGTAAAGCTTAGTAGATATTGATAATACTTACTTTACTCATAAAATAATTATACAAAAAGAAATAAACATCATCAAAGGGAACATTATACTGGAAGTACTTTTAAAGATGTCTGATATTTACTTACAAAGCTAGAGTACACGAGCGAGCCGAAGAGCCCAGTTTTCTCCTTAATTTAAAATTGAATAGCTTCGAGATTCTGCTCGATAATAGCAATTTTATCCTTTGTCCAAATGTACGCCCAACATGCCTCCGGTTGTTGAATAAATTGTAAACACAGGTCTGTAACGATACTATGTTCTTTTACAATATTTCGTGAATAGGAATGGTATTATTTTGGTTTAGGTAACAATAGAATAAAAATTTCTTTGGGAGTTCAACCATTCCTTTTGGTCCTATAGTTTTATATAAAGCCTTCTAAGCCCAGACTTTTATTGCCTACATTTTATTCCACATATTTATGTTATATTTATGTATATTGATTTACAATAAAAAGAAGGACAATGAGCAGCTTTGAATAAAGAATATCCATGACAAGGCAATACAGTTCAAGTTACACTGAGGATACACTGAGGTTGGAGTCTAATATAAAAACATTTTTAAAGGAGCTCAAAATACTAATATAAAAAAAAAGTTACTATAGTTTAAGTGAATATTTTAGTGATATAATATATTAATAATGATACATATTAATTTTAGATTATAAGAAATACAAGTTAAAAATAAAGGTTTTATATCCATTTTACGTCCATGCTTAGGCTATGCCCAAATGGGTAACATGATGTACGGGAAAACTTCTATTACTAACTATGTATTTACATTCATGAAGGCAATAAAATGATTTGATTTGATTTGATTAGTTTAACTTTCTCACAATATTTGCATAGTTGCTGAAGAAAAGCATTTTAATATTTAACCATAGATAGGTTTAAATACAATATTCTTTTTAAATATCCTGTGTTATTCCCAAATATATTTAGCCAACAGTATTTACGTAGCCACGCTACACCAATTAACTTGGGTCAGATTAAATTGTAGTTGTTAATTACCCTATGGTTAGTCGATATAGGAGATAGAACACGATTCCAATTAGTATAGTTTAGCATAGCCTGGAAAGCCACCTTAATATCTATACTAATATTATAAATGCGAAAGTAACTCTGTCTGTCTGTCTGTCTCAAAACAACTGAACCAATTTATCCTAGTCTAGAGCCAGAGAAAGGACATAAGCTACCTTTTATCCTAATATTCCCATGGGAAAGCTGAATGTTAAAAAAATTATATAACGCCTTGTCTGTAAGGCGAATGTTAAAAAAATTATATAACGCCTTGTCTGTAAGGCGTTATATAATTTTTTTAACATTCAGCTTTCCCATGGGAATATTAGGATAAAAGGTAGCTTATGTCCTTTCTCTGGACAAATTTACGCCACTATGAACTTTGCTTCTAATAATAGAGTAGGAGTAAATTTTTAAATTCCACCAATTGAGGCTACCGTTCCATTTGAAAAAATCTTTCAGTGTTGAAAAGCCTATTTATTGAGGAAGGCTATAGGCCATACCATCACACAATCTCAAAGTAACTATTAATATAAGCTAGTTGAGAATAAACTATAGTTTTTTTTCTTATAAAGAAGCCATATATTTTATTATCTATTATGGAATATATTGTTCTTGCAGGACATTTTTATGCTACACAATAAAACACGTACGTACGAATTTAGTTTGTTAAACTCAGTTTAAGCGAGAAATACTAGTTGAAAATATTTTTGTACACGCACGGCGGTCCCTGGAGTGAAATATTCGTATATAACTTTTAGTAACGTTACTCTATCAGTGTTCTCTATATTTACTGTACAAGCAAGAATAAAACTTTGTGTTATAAAAAGTAAATTTAAAACAACCTTTACAATGTTTAATATTTGCTACGATAGTGTTGGTAGGTAGAACCGCAATGTATGTAAATACAATTTACGAAGAATTGGAGCTTCTTACAAGGCACGTGTTAAAATATATGCGAAAATTAACTTAGAATGAAAACATCGAGAAACTCTACCTATATTAGCTTTGAGACGAAAAAATCTTTCACTTTATGCCCCACTAAGTAAATAATGCCAAAATGTTTCTATTTGTACTAATTTATCAGATTTCTATGACTTTTTCTATGTATTTTATTAAAGCCACGTCTTGCCTGAACTCTACAACTTAATTTTTGTACCTAACTTTAACTACAACTACTTTTCTCAAAATAATTAAAGATAATTAAGAAGTGTAGTAAAATAACTTACATCTACTAGTTTTTTGCAGCATAGGTCACTTTAAACGCTTCTCTTTGTAAGACTCAACTTATAACATATTTCGAATTACAATCTTATACTCGTAAGTGAAGTCGTCACATATCATCATAGCATCTACCAGTGTAGTAGGTACAAAGCAGAAAACAAATCGAACCCGCTAATTATGTCATTTGCGTTGTCAGATTGTTTACAAACCGATAATTAGAGCATAATAATAATATATGTAATGGACGATTACCACGGTACATTTGCTCGAATCCTAATTACATAATACTTGGCAGCGAGGACGGTTTATCCGGCCAATTAGCATAGCAAACGAAGGAGCGTAGCTGGCGAGGTTTTCATTCGTTAAGGGTGGTTTGCATTATAGAGAAACTGCACATATGCTTTACACTGCGGGTCCTGTATACAAGTTCCGTACATGCCCAATTGCGGGTATGTAGATTTTGGGATGATATTGCGGAATTTGCCTACGGAGCTGCTCGCCGAAGTTTCATATGGAATATTAGGTGACCTGAATGCTTTATCCGTTTTAGATTTTGCTTTTAATCTAAAAGATGGTTATGAAACACTGATTAACTGGAAATTCCGACTGTATGTAGAGATAAAAGTGGAATTAACAAGTTTTCTCTTGACTTGGTTCCTCTTACGTCATGTAGAGGTAAGTTTTTTAACTGACTGTGTCCTGAAACCTTATCCTATATTTTTGTATTAAAATTAGGAAAAATGGACCACATACAAGAAGGCTCACATTTTATATATCAATTTTTTAGGTGGTTCGATTTTAGCTTCATTTTGTTTTTATCTTTAGCTATATCCAATACTGCTATAGCCTTATTCCCATCATGTACTATAGTTAAGGCTTATCGATAAGCTTATACTTATACAGTCTATCCCAACTTATACATTTTGCTGCAGCTCGCAAGTAGTTGTGGACTACTTAGTGGTTACGAGCTTCGACAACGCTCCACTTGTTTCTCGGAACTACAAGTACGCCATTCTGAAGCCGCCTTATTAAGTTCCAATCCGCAGAGTTACATAATATTTGGACTCTAAGTTCCTACTTCAAGTAGCAATAAGTACGTTAATACGGTAGTATTTCATAAAACATATCGGAAATCATGACGTTTGACTCAAAAGACTTCAAACTTCAGGGGTTTGCAACGGTGCAAAGATTTTTACCGACTGCTTTTTGGTAAGTGTGCGTTGAACTGCATACCTAATTTGATTCCACCTAATAACATTTTTTTTTCGTCGAAGAGATTTTTTTTGTGCGTATACATTGTGGATATTCCCAAACACTGTACCAAGCGCTATTGTTGTTCATTTATAATACGTGTGTACTGCTAAGGAATGAAACTCCTTGTTCGATACTTAATTCACTGTTCTCTGAAATGGATATGATCTTGAGACCCTTCAAAATGCAAGAGAATAGGATTAGGACACCTAGCGAGGCCTAGTAGAATATCATTCTACCATGTCTCGGCATCATATTTGCGCTTACATATACATCGTAAAAAATGTTTTCAACTCTCTTACGGGAATGTGACGACGAAGTTCGTTTTGTTGAATGCCAATAGGTTGTTTACAGACAAGACTATTAATGCCGCGTATTTGTCTTTCTCACTACCAACACTGTAATAAAAGAGGCGGAGACTTATTGATCGCAGCTCATCCCTTAACCCAAAAGTAATAAGGAGTATTTTACAATCGCAATAAATCTAAGTAGTTGCAGTAAATTGTAACATTTTATTTTTCTGTCAAAATTCAAAGGGTGTTGTTTAAACGGTTAGCAAAATATTCGAATTATGGTCAGAATAAAAATACAATTGATCAGCTAAAATAATTAATTGGTCAGCAACTTATTTCTGATTTGTCAGCAAAATAACAAATTGGTCAGCAACTCAACTGTTTTCTCTGATGCCAAATTGTTTAATATATATAGGTTTTGATGACAAACATATTGTTTAACCTAATATCTATCAGAATACATTTCTTAAAAATTATACCCTAATCCTACAACCTAATCCTTGAACCTTTTCCTAGATTTTATACATTTCCGGTAACATATATATTGCTACCCAAATAATTATCTTGCTGCCCAGTTAATTATACTGCTGCCCAAATAATTATTATACCGCCCAAATAATTAAGTATATTGCTGACAAAATTTTTGTTTGCTGCCCAAATGATTTTTCGGCTGACCTTTTTGTTGCTGACCAAATATTTAAATGGCTGCCCATTTAATCAACTTCCCAAATTTAAAACAGTTTATGTTATAAACGTAATATAAAAATTTCGTACCCGTAACATTCTAATTGGCAAAGTGTAGTTATATTTACGTTTTGCTTGTCTATGTAAAAATAAAATAGGCCGTACAAAACATCATCATCTTCATCTGCCTATAATTAATCCACTGCAAATAAGCGAAGATCTTTGATTTCATCATTCGATTCTTCTACATTTATGTAAGAGTCAAGAAATATAAAATTCAGTAAACAAGAGTTGCTCTACCGAGTCCTGGAACTACATAATTGCTTAGCTTCGCGAAACGTCCCAAATATTATTATAACGAGCGAGGTTCCTTTGAAGTTGGTGCAATATCTTTGAATGAAAGCAGCGTACAGCCGAGGAACTGAAAACAGGCAGGAATTATTCTGGCATGAAAGCATAACGGGTTTTTTACACAGACTTGGCAATTAAGGATTCCGTAGACAAGTTCCGATGAATTTTTTAACAAACTTTGAATTTCACTATTTCAAATGAAACAATGCGTTCAACATGTTTTTAATTTTAATTGTTCGCTATATTACAAGGCTTTTATTTTAACCACTTAAGAGTTAAATTGTGTTGATGTTGCTGAAAAAGTTTCGCATATTATAGGTATTTTGCCCTTAACTATTACTCACGATTGCAAGATTAATGTTTTGAACTACAAAAACATTTATTTAACCACTTCCAGTGAACACTGCAACGTTTCACGAACTAAAAAACATAAATTACCGATCTGTTTCAGAACATAGACATTTCTATAAAGTCAAGTCAATATATTCTCCTCCAGTATATTTTTGAAAGGACTGGAAATTATTTTTTAAATTGTGTTCTCGTCCGAGATCTGAAAAGGGAAGATATTTGTTCAATATTCGCTCAATTGGACGAGTTTGACCTACCATGCCCTCGCAACCGAAATGGTCGGAGGGCTCAGCGGTCAAATAATATAAATTGCTCTGCTAACTCGAATTCCTTACGATTTGTATGAGTATTCGCAGCTTTAAACTTCTTTCCGAGAACATTGCTTAAACATTGGTTTTTAACGTTCGAAGGTTTTAGTGTTTAAATTTATAGTTTACATAAAAATCAATATTGACTAATACAATCATTAATCCATTATTGATTATTTTGTAAACTATTATTTGGCGCAACATAGATAGGACCATTTATTTCCGTGCATATTGAAAGTTCGTAAGGCCTTACAAAACAAAAACAAAAATCTATTATAATGGTGTTCCAAGTATAGATTCATAGATATTATAGAAAACCATAGGCTTTTGGCATCATGAGCCACAATGGCGATAGCTAATGAAGTTATTGATTTTACAATAGTATCTTTAATTTACCATGTCAAGTACCTGATCCAAAGTCACTTAAGCAGAAATACAAAATACTAACACATTTTTCGATAAAATGAATATAGCACGCATATGTTTACGGGAAATACCCTTGATAAACTATTTTATTTTGTTTTATCCGGACTTGAAGAAAGGACATGGAAAAGATCGATGAATATACTTACTGGGGTTGTGTATATTAAGCTCTATTGCTTACACATATGCTTGTATACCAAACATCCGGCAAGGGTTAACACTCATGATAGCGTGAGAATTAATCGTACAATTTTAGAGGATTAATACAACATCAATTGAAGAACAAGAGGGTGCTATGAATAAATAAGCATTCATACTAAAAATAGATTTTGTGATATTGACAATTCAGGATTATTAGTAGTTCTTAAATTAATTTAATTATTGGATTTAAAAATATCAGACGAAATTTGGGTGTTTACCTTTGCCTAACCTTTCAGGAATAGAGGTGCGATGATTGTATCTTTTTATATGATTTTATTATCCAATATCGGGTAAAATGGGTGTCTCCTATAGTGTACTAGACACCATTCATCCCAAATTTAGGGCTATTGGATTTAGTTAACACAAATCTAACTAACCCTTCTTTACCCGGAATCTGCCAATACGTTAACGTTTGGTCCACCCACCAACGTCTCCGCTCCGCCAACTCCACAGAGATTTTTTAATCAAAGTGTAAAATTCATTTCACAGGAAATCCACTTCGGTGGAAATTGCAAACACCGTGTAAATAAGCGCACCAGCACTATCCCACTATAGAAAGTTGCTTGTCGTGTTTGTAGTATCGATCACGGGAGACATTAACACGATAACATCAGAGCACTTGTGGGAGTGTGTCGCCACTTTATTTTATGATTTTTACACAGCATAATACATAGATTGAAACAAAAGGTGACATAAATTGTTGCTAGGACCCCAAATTACTGAAGCTCGGAAGATAAACAAGCCCTTTCAGATGTTTAGAGGTCGATTTAAGCAATTTATGTGAACTGCTTTCGAAAAAGGTATCTCAATCTATGCCTACTTCAGTAGGTTTTTTATCTCGTTTGCAGATTCCAATTTCCATTATACCAGAATTAAATACTCCTATAAAATAGTCATTGGTGGAACACTAAATGCGGTTAAATCTTGGAAAATTCATCCAGATTAGCTTCTCATTAACTCAATGTCAAGAAAGCCTGTCAGGTTTTTTATAGTCGATAGACTTTTATCTTTAAAAAAATAACAAAAGAAAGTTAGGTTGAATTTAGGGTAGACATCCTGATTTGATTTGCTCTTCAATTAACAGAGGAAGAGTCTGGGCGAGGGCACAGAGGAAACCAATTTGCAGTCAATCCCGTGGTATAGATTTCTTTCAGAATTTATTTTGTTAGGAAGATAAGAACTTTAAGAGCACTTATTGCAATGCTTGCGCATAAGTCAGTTAAAAGTCATCCACATAAACACTAACATACAAAATGAAAATATAAAGTACGACCTCTGTAAATATACAGATCAACGTTTCCCCATACCTACTGCAATATCCAGAAACATCGCAAGATCTCCCCTAGTATCGATCATGTCAACACACATTAGCTTGATACTATTGAAACATTTGCTGGGAGTGTCGCCGTTCTATATCATTTAGCTAAGTGACAGACCTACCTCGAGTAGTTTTACTACCACATGTTTTAAGCTGGATATGGCAAAGTAAAACCAACATTTTTAGCTGATATTACAATACTTTCAATAGTACTTCAATATTTAGGTTTTATAATATAATTTTACTAATTTAGGAACTAGGTTACAGAATATTGTTATGAAACACGAAGACTAGAGAATAAATCCAAATTGAAGACTATGATTTTACACAAGCAATAAAACAGGAACATAATTTAAATTTCTACTAAAGAGCGTCTGGTGGCTAAACGATTAACTTTATAACAGATCCCAGAGGCTTGACAGTGCAAACTACGCACAGATCGGCTAAATAAGTACGTTGTCGAAACCTCCATTTGCATAATGGACACCAGCAACATCCTTTGAAAATTGCTAGGGACCAACTAACAAATCGAACGGCGTGAGTTGGTTCGTAAAACTATTTCACATTGGAAAAGCTACGTGAAATGGTTCACGGGAGGGCTACTGAATCGCACGAAGGTATATGTCAGCTATTAGCTAAGTCACGCAAAGGGTTGAGTGATTTTCAATTGACTTAGCCCAAAAATCCGATCTAATTTACTACTGGTCATAAATATTTAACGCCTTCCCTGCCCGTTTTCTCTTCCACCTTTTTTGTTTTTTTAAATTTCAGGAACTTAAATGTGATAGTTATATTATATTCTGTGTGATATGTTATATGTTTATAAGCATCATTACATTAGATTTATTCTTTTGTTTCAGGTAAATTCAATTTGGAGATTCACCGCCCGTATCAAGAAAGACCGACAATGTGAAGGTGTCACTCAACGTATATAGATGTCTATCAAATTTCATGCTTGTCGACTTTTCAAACAAAACAACTTCTTTATCATTCTCGGGTGCTAGACAAGCCGGCGCAGTTTTTTATCGTGTCTCCTCACATTTCTCTTGTTATTTGCGAAGCCCTTAAGCGCCGCTGGTGTCGACAATGGCCTTTTTATCGGCGTACCATCTTTTTCTGACGTTCTCATACGTGTCGTTTGCCGGTCATAAAGTTCCATCAACTATAGCTTGTCTATCAAGGCGTATAAATTTGTTGTATTCAAACTAGCTCTGCTAGGGACATTTCGTTTATACTTTAGAATTTTTGAAGAAAGTTATTTGTGCGAAAGATATTATTATAGCGGCAACCACGTTTCCTTAATGCTTTTCTGGCGTAAAGCCGACATGGCCGTCACCCCTTCTATTAGAGGCAGGGGTGCCGTGTTACTTGTTCATCTGTGAACAATTCGCTAGACTCGTGCAAGTCGAAGATAAAAATAATTTAGTGCCCCATGCAAGGACGTTATCTCACGTAACTCACAGCGTATGTTTGCCGGGCTACTCTTACAAAGCAGCCAATATATCAAGTTGTCGGCTCGACAGCCGTGAAAGCGAGCTGTTTTACTAGAGCTACTGTTTGTCACGTTACACGACACCATTATACATGGGTAACGTGCCCTGAAAGGCAGTTAATGTTCCTAAACTCAGGCACGTTGATGTGACTGCCTAAACTTTAATCCCTACAAATTGGGCAAGTACGCTACGCTATTCAGCTAATAGTGTAAGAGACATTTTCCTGGTAACCAGCCAAATGATATTAAACCCTTCTGTCTAGACCTTACAAACTAATTTATAAAGGAGCACTATATCCAATTTTTTTTAACACAAATATATTGCAACTTTGTATTTCATACACGTGGTTTTGTGCCTACCTTTTTATGTTGAAGTAATTATATTTATACAATTAAAAAACAGTTTTACTTTGTTTCAATAATGAAAAAGAACATTGTCTTTTATTACCTTTGGTGTGGCATTTCTTAAAAATCAACGGCTATGATTTCTTTTCACTCCCAAGAGAAAAATGTTTTTAATCAATTAATAAAATAATTATCCTTTAGTTTCATCCATTTGATAGTGTGTAAAGTAGTAAAATACGAGAACGGTTAAAACTTGCACCAACGTAAATCAGTTTGATCTATCTAGATATATTCCAACAACCGTTCAGTCAGAGTGGGAATGAAATAAAACTGCACAAATCACGCGTGAAATTGAGTTCGACCCGCTGTTGAAGTCATTGTTCGGGATGCTCGCTTCGGGAGCCAGCTGCTATGATACGTAAACATTTCCGGTGATTTTCTCTTACAATCTTACAATGGCACTGTAATTCTTATTAAATGCAATTCAATTTGAATCTCTTCAATCAGTCAGCGACAGCCGAGTTGGGAAAGGTAATACTCCTGCAGGAGGTCGCCGGAGATTAAAAATATTTAATTACTGATTATTGTGAATAACGCTTGTCTCACCCTGTGCCCGGTGCATGAAAACAGGAAACATTGAACATAACATTCGAAATGTGAGTGTTAAGTCCTCAGCCTACCCCTTCAGAGATATAGACGTGATGATTTGTTTGTACGTATGTCCAATCTCTTCAAGTCCTTATTTTTCTAGCACGTCTTTTAATGATACTTTAGTATCTACGCCTACGTCTGCTTCAGACTCAGAGAATAATATATTAAAAAACTTTGAAAGCTCCGAGTGCGTCGTGTTTATTTGACATTTTCTGTTTGTGTAAAAAGTTGAAAGGATACATAATTCAAAAGTTAGGGTGCTGATCCTGAAGCAACGGAGCCGAGGGCGGCGCCGAGGATGTGTCGCGAACTTTCACATTTCACGACGGCACACTGGAGACTAATTTATCAGCCAACACGGGGGAGTGAGATAATTAATTAAAATTATTCTGTCAGCTCTTTATTAGCGGTAGTTTTTTAAATTGTAATCTATTACAAGTTAACTTCTGCTTGCGAGACACCGCGCTGCGGAGGTACGGTGCAGTTAAGGATTAGGTAGTAAAATGGAGCTAATATAGACTTCTAGTAATACAACGTTGAAAATACAGTACCTAGTACAGTACTACCTGTTCGAGTGCACCGTGTTACTTTATTAACTAAGGATATTTGTATTTTTTTTCAACACTTATTTTTGTATTATGTACTAAATAACCGCGACTTTGTCTGCGGTTATTTGTTTTTTAACTATCCCACCCTTTAGTATTTAAGATGTTGACTAGGGATATAAGGTATCACCATGCAAAATTTATTTGAAATCGGACCAGCCATTTCGGAGATTAGCCAGAAGAATAGACAGAGAAACAAACAAAAATTCTTTTCTATATTTTCCCTCTTTTCACATCCTCCTGACTTGATTTTACGCATTTTTTTTATATACCTGCAGACATTCGACTTCTACAGTTTTGTTATATGGATAGATGATGTAGATAGTTGTCGATTTCATTTGGAGAGACTTATCCTTCCTCCTCAAGATTCCTATTATTCAAATAATGCTTTTACTCTCTATAAAACTTAATGAGGTGAACTCGAAAATCAGTTACGGGTATGATGATAGGGAATGTTTGATTAGTAACGGGATTGTACCCTGCCTGCAAATGGAAGCATTTATTACTATGAAGCCGGGTTCGCTTCACGGTGCTGGGTCATTTTCATTTTATTCCTGACACGTCCGGTTATGCAAATTGTCTCAGTGCCACGTCCCAGCTCTGACTATTAGGGTTGTTGTGAAGCCTGTCTATTTTATGGGGCAACTGAGTCAAGAGTTTGGTGTCTCATCTTTGTAATTATAATCTTTGGGATTAGTTTATTTAGCACTTGCGAAAATAATTAAATGTAATTCTACGTAAACAAAATTGTATTGCAGAAATGTGGTAGCTTTATCGTTGTCACATTTCTTAGTGCGTGCCTGGATTCGTTTGGCTGGATCAGGATCACTGAGATAAAGGGTGATTACGGGCTGACAATGACGATAATTTAAATGATTTAAAGATTGACAACCCTATGCGACTCGATACGACAATCGAACCGTTCTTCGAACACGTTCAACCCAGCTATCACTTGCCCTATCATGACCTGCGAATTTTTGTCATCGTCCTTTTGAACGAGGAACTTCTGCGAAATTAACTTTATATTGCTTATTTTAAAAGTTTGCCTTCCACTGTAACCTGTGAATTAATACTAGATTTTCTTTACTTATTAGCCGAATTGGATTGATTTTTATGGATTTTCTTTACATATTCGCCATGGTCAGGTCGTGGATGGGTAACCAAAACTTAGTGATCTTGAGCTCCTCCGTGCACGCTTAAGCAGTTGGTCTTGGTCGCTATTGTGACCGTTTCTATCCACCAACCCCCATTAGGCCAGCGTGGTGGTGTTAGGCCCATACTCCTCATGTGTTTCTCCATGAAGATGGCCTGTGCCCAGAATGGAGCTGACTCTACAAGAAAACAGAAGGCGGGAAATTAAATATGGTTATGAAGAGTTATAGATATTCAGCTATTATTGCGAGACTTCTGGAGATAAACCATTAGGTGCTTTAAAAGGCTTCCCAGTTTTAATTAGCACCATTTACAGGTTCAAAAACGCCGCTTCGTACACAGCGGCGTCGTTATACGAAGAATTTTCGCCGGTAAGGCTTCTTTAAATTGTTAGAAGTAATTTCGAAAGTATAAACAATTCAAAATTAATAATTTTGTATGGAAAACGAAACGTAATATTTTGTTTTTACGGCATTGTTATAATTTTTCGCAAATATTCAATAACCTTAAGGAATAAAGGTTAATAGTCCAGTCAAAAAATGAAAATGAAATGAAATTCTTTATTCAATCATTTACGTAACAAGTAGTTACACTTATGACGCGTCAGAAACAATAAATTAACGTAATTATTAATTAATAAATTAACGTTGTTGGATTCTAGTGAAAAATTGGGTTTATCGGTAGCACCATCTAGTGAAATTTCTGTAATTGTTGTATCCGGTCATGAGCTTGGAATCAAGTTCGGACGCAAAACGGAACACAGTCGCGCCTCAGTAGCGGTGGTGGTGGCTACGTTTTTAAATTTATGAGAGGAAAATAATTGCGCTAGTGACATTATCCACGAAGAAGAGAATCAGGAATACGTTTATTTGGTAAACATACCCGCATTTCCTCTTAAACAACATAAGTGGCAAGAAGGTTAAATATTTTAACATCATTTTGTCATTAAAAAGAGAATTATATTATAATATTCAGTAAGGTACGCAGTGGTAAAGGGTTTATTCAGTAATTAACAACTTGTGGACAGGAATGTGACTAAAAAATGTGTTTTCGAGCTCTTGGTGAACCGTAGCTACTTAGTAGTACGTAGGTTTTATCGTAAATTCCTAGTTTGCTGTAAAGGATATTGAAATTTAATTTGACTCTTGCTCGAAAATTAAAAATTATAAGTAGCTTCACTTTACTGCCAAAATCACTTTTAAGATTAAAAGAGTCTTTATTTGTGAAAACATGAGTATAGTGACATGCAGTAAGTACCTAGGTAGCTTAATTACGTTATTAATTTTTACGGTTAACGAAACCAAAATGTTTCTTCATCTTTTAAGGAGATATAAGGTACACCTACATATTAATAATTAGTACTGAAAAATGTTTCTAAAATAAATTAGGGTCACCAATACCCCAATGAATAATTATCCATAGATTAAGCTCCATCTATAATGAAGCAAACAAATCCTTGGGGTCTCGAATACTGTAGTAATTAAGTTAGACTCGATTCGAGTTCGATTCTCAAAGGAATCCAAACTGACTAACGAATTAAATTTGCTTTGCGGATTTTTATATAAGCGTAGCGGTATCTAAGAAAATAATCAGTTTTTTTATCACTTTGACCAGCGTTTCTTTTATTAACTTGAATGGGGGTACCAAATTATTCTGTTGTCCACAACACAAAAGAAATATTTACACAGAAGAAATTTATTTTTATTACAAATAATGTGATTTCGTTATTTGTTACAGAAGCATAATATATTTTAGTACATGTAGGTATATAACAATACGTAGATAAAAAACCTTTATTCGTATTTTCGACTCAATATAAAGTGTAACTAAGTGATCTTGTCTACATTTCTTTGTGATGAGATAAATGCTATTCAACTGCTCGTTTCCGTTGTTCATTGGATTTACTTTGAAAGACGCTAGACATTTCCTTAGAAACACATATACGTGTAATTTAGAAACACGAAAAAATACTTTGAAATATCGTAGGTATTACATGTACACGTTTTAAGCAGTATTGAATATTATATTTATCTTTTTACCAGATTATTAGAAATACTCCTATCACATAGTACTCATATAGCTCTAAAATAATAATTATCAATAAAATTTTATACGAGAGAACGCCCTTCATATTACATCTTTATTAGATCATCAAAAGCAAAATTATGAGACCATCAAAACTAAATATATTTTTCTTATTTTTGTAGGTTATACTTATGTTTGTTTGTCACGCTGCAGTTTTCTCCGTTATATCTAATGATAGAGGTCTAATTAATATAAAACTTCAAAGCTGTTACTCAATTTTCGTCTATAATATTTATTGGTAAGTGAAGTTGAAATTCCAGTATCGTTTATTTATCTTATTATAATTAAGTTATTCAGGTATTTTATTTCAGTTAATTATCAGAAAGTTCAATGACACGAAATAAGCTTACCTAAATAAAAACAAAGTTAATGTAATGTTTTGTAAACGTATTATTTAATATAACGCTTAATATATTACATTTAAAGCTGAAACTTGCTTGTTCTCACACAGCGATTAACGAAGCTCACGCAAAAGCTCGCTTGATTGATGGTGGCACTAATTTACTTGACGAATAAGATTTTTAATGAATTTGACTGTTGAGTAAATGGTCCAACTTGCTAAACAAAAGTTAACGTATTTTGTTTTTTATTACTAACATCTATCAACAATAACTATAATCATTCAATATATACGAACCTACTTCATTGAAATTAGGGTTCCTTATAAGACAGTCTAAAGTAGTTTCTAATGTCGATGTTTTACTTCATTTTTTTACATATGACAGGCAAGCTCTTTGGCCTTCATTTTACATTTCATTCCATGGTAAGTGATTATAAGGCCGAAGGTGGAAGCGAGCTTCACCTGTATTCCCCAACAACTGAGGATCAGTGGTAACCTAGTCAAACAACTGAGGAACTGGCTATCTTACCTCTGATTGACAATAAAACATTGTTATTATGCCGACAGATTTAGGTAAGACGGTGGTAGCTAGCCAGGTGGGCTTAGAAGCCCTACTACCAATCAAACCGAGCAGAAAAACCCCTGCTCCCGTGGGGACTCGAACTCCGGACCTCCTGATTAACACTCGGTGGTGTCAACCACTACTTGATTCAAATTTACATGATAATGAAGTTCACAATCTTGATCCATATTACTAACTGGTTTTTTACATAAGTACTATTTTAATTTCCACAAATATGAAGTGCACAATTTCGCTTCAGACACACCGCACCCACGATCTTTTCAAGTTAGTGGTGTTATATCGTTTATATGTATTTTTTTTTTAATTTCAAAATTTTTTAATATTGGGTCCTTACCTATGAAATTAGTGTTTTTTTTTCTCTCTTAGTATTTTTTCTGTAACTATTAAGATTCAGAGTATTCCTAAAAAATAATTACTTCGTCTAATAATAGATTATATTTTTGAGCTCTTTTGATTTGTTTTGATAATTTGTTGTAAGTTTAATTGTGTTAAAATTGGACACGGAGACAACTCTTTTAAAGTGCCTCCCGAATACATCATTTTATTTGCATTCACTTAAAAACGATAAATAATTTTTATGAAGTGTGATATTACACATATTACTAAAGCTTTTCTAATGATAGATGCCAAATATTATTATCATTGGATTTGTCGTTGGGAAGAAAACTGAAAAAAATTTAGTATTCAAAATGCAGAATTCCCCAAAGTCTCCATACTTAACACCAATTTCATAGGTAAGAACCTAATATTATAGGTTTTACTTAGAACGTAGCAATTGTTATACTTGTAGGTTGTATGCGTTATAAAATAATTGAGAAACATAGGGATAGGGAGGAAATGGATATGTACAAAATAATTCAATTAATTTTTCATTTCGTAATTGAATTGAATGACAGTTCTATACTCATACATCCCATTGTTTGTTTGCAATATGTTTTCGAGAAGAGCGCTCAATCATCAGATATCATACTCAATAAATCCAACGGATATCAGTAGAATTGTGATTTTAATTCAATATGTTTGCTATTGTGAAAATGGAACCTAAAGATTCTTCTGTTTTATTTGTAAAAGTAGAAGTAGTACCTAATGAACATATAATTCCATAATTAGTTCTTATAATTTAATTAAGTGATTGTCCTAGTTTCATTAAAAAAAATTATATTATAGAACTTTACCTTTTAATTATACAGACAAAACACTGCAAATTTTCTTGTCTACAATCAAAAATTTTACCTGTACACTTAAAAAAGTACAAGCAAAAACTTAATATACTTACATTATATACTAAACGAGGGTTAATAGGTTTTTCTCCGCCAAAAATAGACCCAATAATCTTCATCACACAGTAAGTTGTTCCGTGAACAGTCTCTAAACTTTCGAACGCGAATGAAACATGAAGACATTGAATAAAATAATCTATATGGATCACCCAAGTAGGCATACTCCTTTTCTTGATATATTCTTATTTCAAAATAAAATCACCATCTATTACAATAAAACTGTAGAGTTCGAATGTCTGTACATAGAAAAAAAATGCATGAAATCAAGTCAGGGGGATGTAAAAAAGAAGGAAAATACCAAAAAAAATATATTTTCTTTTTTTCACTGTTTGTACGGGCTAATCTCCGAAATGGCTGTACCGATTTCAATGAATTTTTGCATGGTAATACCTTATATCCCTGGTCAATATCTTAGATACTTTTTATTCCGGAAAATTCCGGTTCCCGTGGGAAAGTTAACATACCATAGTAACCGCGGATGAAGTCGCGGGCAACAGCTAGTATTTAATATTGTGGCGAATATATCCCTAGTATACAGAAAGTATAAAAAAGCAAAAATTTTGCGGCTTAGAACATGCATTTTAGGGTGTTCAAATGGTGTGTAAATGCTGAATAAATGCTCATAATCACGCGATTAGACCATAGTCACCTTTCAGTGCATTTTTGGCAAGAATTCTTATTCTCATTCGTCCCGCCATATACCTGCTCCTAAATAATCGTGACAGAACATGAATGTTCGTAGGAAGAAGGTACTATTCACGTAAGTAGTCTCTAAAAGCTGTCTTGCCTAATGCGAGCTACAGACAATATTCCTAAAAGCATGGCGTCATTTTCAGAGTGGAAGCCGAAACTGCATCAATCTATGCGATGAGCATGTCTTTGCCAGCTTTTGAGAAAACTTATAAAGAATGGCCTTTATGAACCCAAACTCAAATAATGTATTGAATCTAGTCGTTTTACAATACTCTTGTGACCGCCAAACTGTTTGACAATGTCTAGAAAATGAACATACCTCATTGTTGGTTTAGAAGATATTTTTTATCATTCAAAACTAACGCTTACTATCAATATCACTGTATGTAAAATGCAAACGTTAGTAAAAATGGTTGATATGTACGAACAAGGCAGAATCTTGTCTTACAAGGTATAATAATCCATGTAAATATCCCGGACCCCTCGCAAAGTCTCGAAAGGGAAGATTTTCTTGGATTTACTAAATTCCGTTAACTCCACAGAATTTATATAAATTGCTAGCTAGCCTTCAGTGGATAGCTTTATTGTAAGCAATTTTTCAGATACATATTACTGTAATATAATGTAAAGTGATCCTTTTGAAACAAGCTTTGGTTCATGGAAATTTAGATTATCAATATTGTATGTATTTTTGCCAGATTTTCATATTAGAGAAAGTTCAACGCTTCCACGTTCGTCATTAAAAATACAAGCCTGAACCGGCGTTTTGGCTTGGTGATCAATTATGATTAATCGTGTTTTTCATTATAAACGAGCCTTATGAAATCATGCGTTGCTGCGTCACCGTCTTGCTTTTGAGCTTCGTCCGTGTATTAACTTCTTTGTCAGAGGTATAGAGGGTTATAAAAAGGTTGTGATAAGTTCATGTGTATACTGTCGCTTCCCCGCAGCGCCCGCGGCGAGCGCACGGCGGGGGACGCGTTACTTACTGCAATTGGTCACGATTACTATTCACTGGCCGAATAAACTAAATTCCGAATAATATTCCCGTTTTTACACTGATTTAATCTAAAGCAACGCACAATATTTACGAATACTTAAATACATTTCATCAGAAATCAAACTACAGAATTATCTGTGATCTATCGCATCGTTGGTCTTAAAAGTTATATGTCCATTAGTCCTGCGGTGAGTGTGTCTAGAAAATGTTGTTCGTTGGAGCATTGCCAAAGTAAAAGTGACAGAAGCACTAGAACGAAGATGAATTTAAAGAATTGGTGTATTGATGTGATTGTGTGAGCTACTAATAACCACAACGAAACGAAAAACTGATCACAAACTTCGGTAAAAGTTGTATAACGTATCTTTAATTTCTTTGACAGCTTCCTATATAAACACTGCAGGTTATATTCACAGTATACTAAAGACCGTGATAATTGGGGCGCCATATAAAGGCCCGTCGTACCTTCAAATTGCAGAGCACGGCTTGGCAACGGCTTCGTAAGTGGATATTAATAATTATCCTCATATAACAGGTCAGCTGGGCCGGAAGATAAATTGCTTTGCCACTAACTAGATTTGCAGAGCGAAGCTTGCACGGCCCGTATCCCGTATTACAGCGCCTTGCCTACCTGCCATCTGCAGCTCTATTTGAGGCCACTTGACATTTGTTTGCCGTGCCAACATGCTCAGCTACACGCAAAATGTTACCTACCAACAATTTACATTTTCTTTTACCCAAAGAATCGACCAGCAATAACTCCTTATCCGACCTAATCTAATTTTCTCGCCCTTCTCCAAACTCGTTACCGAAGAATCGAGTTCTTTCAAACCTGCTCTCTAACAATACCAAACGTATTGCCAGACCTTTTTTAACGTATTAAACGGGAACAATAAAAGCAATACTTTGACACATCGGCCTTTACCATTTGTTATGGAAGTGCGTCGTGTATCACGCAATAATTGAATTTCAAAACAATCTAGTGGTTTCGTTGACGATAAAAGGCTATTAGCATAATGTAGCGTCCAATTATGAAAAGATTTAATAGATTAATGCTGTTTTTAATATTGTAATTCACTTTATGTTCCTTTCATTCGAAGTAGCATAAATGAGCATACATCACGACACGATTTATTCAAAACACTAAGGGACTCATAAAAGAGGTATAAGGTTGAAATAGTTTTTCAGTGTTTTGTCTTCGTCAGACATTCAGAAGACAGTAGTTGACAGAAGTCCTTCATTATAACTCGATTATTAGTAAGGGGGTAAGTATACAACGGGAAAGGCACCTAGGTATTTTCAGATTGCGGTTGTTAATTATTTACCTAGTTGCGTCTTACTCTAGTTCCACAAAAGCTTGTGCTTGTTTTACGATCGACACTTTGTTCTACAAGCTCATTCACAAATCCTTATTACGTAGAGCGACAAATGAGGGACGAGACACGGAGATCAGGACCCCTCTGTATTTGCATTTAGATGAGCACGACGTGTTTGTTACACCTACCACGGGAAGAAGGCTCCGTCGTCACTTATAATCTCGGCTACCAAGACAGCACGCAATTTTTTTCAAGAAATATCTGAGCATAAAATTTTTTATTTATGTTGGTGTGACATCTAGGTGATAATAACTTTTATGATTTAAGTTTAAGAGAAAAAATGGTTAAATTGCTGATCTAACATATTGAATTCGTTCAGAATATCTGGAAGCGATGTTGAATAAATAAATTTAAAATGTTAGTCTCCACTCGCAATGTAAATTCGCAATAAAACTACTGCCATGCCAGTCGGGTCTTTTCAGACAAACTTTGTAAGCGGAACTCTTTGAAGTAAGTAATATTTTTTTAAATTCCTTAATGTGCAATCGGTGAGTTTCAGACACTAATTTTTTTTTTAAGAAATCGTGAGTTGTATTTGCTTAGAAGAAGCGAATGCTTCTTCTTTCTTTGTTTGTCTTTGGCCAGATCTGTGCATCTTTGTTGACCAAAAATTATTTCCACGTATTCTACCACGCAACGCACTATTTTACAACACGAACAGACTGTTTGTTTTTAAAGTTTAAACATGAAGCAACGTAGTAAAAACGGAAACGATAAAAACTTTCACATATCGCGTTGTCTATATGCGGCTCGTCATAAGATGGTTAGTAAACTTTACCGTTACATATTAACAACTATCGGACCTTAGGGCCTACGCACATCGTTAACAATGCGAAAGATGTGCAGCCGTTTGGTCACACGGCCCTCGACAAACCTGTAAATGAGGCGGGAATGTGCGGGGGCCGACGATCGAGGGAGGACATGAGGTGATTAGTCTTGATTTCTCGGGCTTGAAATGTTTATTTCCCTAATTGATCTTAATTTGTAAGTTGCGAGTGCTTACACTCAATCGTGCCAGTTACCTAAACGGATCTTGGAAGAGAGAAAAAATAAAATGAGCTAAGATTTCCCGAGAGATCTAGCTAAACATGGCTTTCACAAGTTTTCAGCGGAGCCTAGTATTGTGTACCCTCATAAATAATGTAGTAAGTGTAAATCATCTCAAAGAAGCATATTGCGCGTAGGAGCTTTTCATAGAAGTGCTCTCGAGTCGAGTGGATGTGAGAGGTTGACGTCTATGAAGTTTGTTGACGTGATGTTATTTATGGTGGATATACTCGTACGTAGGTGCCATTAAAAATTGTTGGCGTTTTAATTGGACTCTAAGGACTCTGACGATCTACAATTGACATGTCCTATTACAAAGCTTTGTTAAACTTCATAGTAAGACCCACGATTCTACTCTGCTGCAATTATACATACATACAATCACGCCTGTAATCCCCGAAGGGGGTAGGCAGAGTCCAAGGAGCACTGTGTTCCTTATGACCACATTACTGCAATTATTTCTAAGATAAAACGTAGTCTAATATAAATATCCGCTTTATACGTTTATTTTTACTTTTATTTACTTAACCATATAGAAGTACAGTTTATAAAATATGATCATCTAGAATAATATAGTATAATATCTTATCTATTTACTGATCTATTTTCATGGTATAACATGTTCAGGTTTCTTTCATGGCAAGCTGCTGCTGAAATTGAAATTCCTCCACTATGCCACATGATCAATTTCTCAACGGCCTCAAAAAAACACAATACAAAAACATAATTATATTATTCGCGAACGCCAGCATTCACTTAGACCTCACCGAGTAACAATAAATTTAAATATTTTTACCTTCGTATCTAAGCTAACCTCAAATATAAGAGCATCGTCTCTGTAAAATCTGTTCATCCTAACATGTCTTATTCGTACTGTGCATTTCTTTTTATTGGAATAGCAGCATATAAAATCAACTGAAGACTGGATTTAAAAGGTCTGTAGATACTGTAATAACGATTTATTGTAATAAATTTTTGACTTTGTTATTAAGGCCGAATTGCACGATCGAGAGTTAGCACCTAACCCTGGGGCAAATATATGGGCAAACCCTGGGTAAGGCGCTAACTCTTGATCGTGCAATTGGGCCTTATTATATTATTTTTTAATGAGTGATTTCATTTAAAAGTAGTACCAAGATTATTTACCAAATAGGACATGAACGGAGTTTAAATTATATATAATTTGGAGCAGGTATCTTTAAGAGCTACAAATGATGTTAAAAATTAAATAGGAGCTTCATTTCATTGTTGTTAAAATAGCTGTCAATTGTTGGCCATTATTGTCGATGTTCTTTTTTAACTATTAAAAGCTTCTATATTGGGGTGAGCCTAAGGACTAAGGAATGGAGGGGAAGTACTTGACCTTTTCCCTGGCTACACCTACGCACCTTCATTAATAATAGACTGTTGAATGGTTGTGTACGCAAATTGTAATTATATAATACCTATAAATATCTATCTTTACAATACGTCATACAATATTTACGAAAAAATATTATCCTATGAATTTTACATTTAACATCGTGATCATAAAAAAACATCTGAATACAAAAAACTATCCAAAATATATACTTTTTAGAATTCATATTAAATGGTTGCATAGTGATCAAATATTAAATTAAACCTGTTCAGGCAAACTTTATATACTAATATATTTAAAAAAGACACCATCGTTCAATATAAAAATATGTAGTTAGGATAATGTACTCGTAATAAGAAGCAAAAAATAGCCCAGGTATTTATAAAGATGGTAAAATGACATAAATTTCCGAGTACTCGTAAATGTAATTGTCATTTATTGCCGCATCCAGTCGGCCGATGTTGACAAATACCGCCCGATCTATTTATGGATGGTGAATTACGCCCTCGGCATCCCGTGAGTCAGCCGGGACTTGTTCCGGGAACTCGCCTCTAGACTAGGGGTGCTCCTAATCTAGTGCGACCTCGATCCTAAAACAACCAACGAATGAGTATTAAGTTTGTAACTGATTCTGAATAACCAATTTAGGAACGATCAATACGATTTCGTCCGTTAACTACTCTGTTTTAGGTTATAATATAAATAACTTTTAATCTTTTGTGTGTAGTCTACAGCATCTCTGGCAACAATAGCATCTTATTTTCTTTCGCGAAATTTTCTTTTCTTTTCGATGAAATCGCGAAATGAAATCGTGTCTTTATTATATGTCTAGTATTTTTAAAACTTCATACAGATAAATTTAAAATCAGCTAACACCAACTTTTCTATCTAAGGGTTGGTTGACAACCATTGAAATTGCAAGTTATATAATTATTTTAATTATGACGGCTGGTTATTACGAAGAAAAATATACGATCTCATAGGTTTAATTTAGTGAAGTTAAAATTAGTGTTCTAATTATAGTGTTGCTTTATGCAAGGTATATTGAGCAACCAAGACGATCCGCAGCACCCCTACTCCGCAAACCCTAGACATGTGCACATTCCTTCACATGTAATATCTTCGTTCCGTTCAATTTTATGCATTACACAAATGTTATGGTCATTATTTCTTTTCCGTTTCCTCCGTAATAAAAGAAATTTAAAAATAAATAAATAATATTAACCTATAAATTACAAGCCCGCCCTCTGTTATATGGGATTTTATGGGGTGTTGTATTGTCTAATATAAACGTCTTCGTATCGTTCAGTGAAAAAATACGAAGATATTCATACTAGACAATAGTACTTAGGCCGCGTCTGTCTGGTAAAGGCCTTAAGTTTTCAATTGCATAAATGTAATATCGCAAATAAATAGTATAAAATATAAATGTGTTTAAATTTATAAATGATTTTAAAACACCATGTATACTACTTCCATACATGGTGTTTTAAAATCACCCCTAAAAATCAATTTTAGGTACCGTCAAGTACTAGCTACCAGGAACAGAATTGAAAATTTTGGAAATAATTTCTACTGATAAACTTAACTAAACCTTTAATAGAGTTGCACTTAAATTTTTTAGCAAAAATAAAAAAAAATCGGCTATTTAAAATATCAAGCTACGATTGTCATATTTTGGCAATGAGTTATGTATAAAGGACCCTACAACCCCCATTCGGCTTTTTTTTTGTTTTTGTATAGTTGGTGTTACTATAACATTATCATGAAGACCTATTGATACCTATTGACCTATTTGACCTATTGATTTTGGATATGTAGATATTATTGCCGGAAAAGTAGATATAGACTATTAAGTCAAGCGAGGTTAGAATCCATTTATGGGCAGATGTTTGGGTGATGATCAAGTACAAACTCATGTATTGATGTATTTTATTATAATGTATCGTTTAGAGTGTAAGGGTTTATATCGTCATTGTTTCAACAAATAATGAGTATAATTTTATTCAAAACCATTACAAAATTTTCATTGTTACTTTAAAGTTTTCCCAGTATTTGTTGTTATAATAAAACATGTTTCATTCCGCAATTCAACGTTGCATAATTATTTACAAAATGCTGTACGTGATACAAAGCAGAATGTTTCACAAAAGCATGCGTTTATTAAAAAGTTTAATCCATAAACCAACCATTACCATCAAAATTTTGCAGAAACAGTTCATGTTTTAGAGTTAAGGCTAGTATTTATTTACCAATTTCTCACTACATGTTCCGTTACATAATGTGTATTTGAAAGGTTTCCTTTTGTGTTTTCTTATATTTTTCTGTTCATTTTTCGATAAGAAACAGAACATACGAATCTATTTATAGGCCGTAAAGTGTTTTATTATATTACAAACTATATGACAAAAATATCTTGGACACAGATCGTTATGGAGAGTTATGGAGTTTCATTTGCAAGGATACAATTGCGTGCCTTAGGTAAACGTCAAGTATACATTTTAAAAAGACTAATTTGGTTTATCTCCAAAAAAACTTAATCAAAAACCACCATTAACGCCATCCTTTTTATTTGGTGGATGCTTGAATTTGTATGTGCCGCACAACCACGCTGGTAAAGTCGACAAAAGTGGCGGCCTCTATATCTGCCACTATTTATTGTGGTAAATTAAAGAAAGACGCATAAAATAGTGCAGTAAGCTTCAGTTTAACAATGCACATTGAAAAGTCTTAAAAATAAATCAAGGAGGTACTAAAGAAAGGAATACTGTCAGCAACTTGCATCTGGTAGCTTGTGAACGGTTAGCTTAATTTGATATTCCTGAAAGTATGTAAATAAAAATAAATAAAAGTATGTTAAAAAAACTGAATAAATACTTTGACTTAGACATATGTACTGTCGACTGTACGAAACTTACATAAGCTAAGGATAAAAAGTCTTAGAGCTAATTCGAATGAACGCTTATAAATCTGCAAATCTGTTGACAAAGTTTTTGTTTATTGAAGGCCTTTGCTAAAGTAAGAATTAATTGCCCGAAATCAAACCATTATCGGAAAGTTTGATTTCTTAGAAGAACGATCAATGCCACCTACTTTTTACTCAGGGAAACAAGATTTTGAGTATCTGTTTAAAAAGTAATAAAGTGTTTGAAATTTGTGAGCAGTTTTTTTTACATATGACAGGTAAGGTAAGGTAAGCAGATAAGTCTGAATGTGGAAACGAGCTTCACCTGTAATCCTCAACAACTAAGGAACTGGCTATCTTAACTGTTTGCCGAAATACAACAATGCTTAAAACATTGTTATTATGGCGACAAATTTATGTAAGACGGTGGTAGTTAGCCAGGCGGGCTTAGAAGCGTTACCACCAACCAAACCGAGCAGAAAAACTTACACCCCCATGGGGAATCGAACCCGGACTTCCCGATCAGCACCCGGTGGTGTGAACCACTAGACCAGAGAGGCGGTTAAAAGGTTTTATTAATATGTGGGTTAGGCCTCTGCCTGTATCTGTATGTCTATCCATTGATCCCACAGCACAAGATTGTATGAGTTATGTTCTAATTCATACATATATGGCCACGACATATACATATATTAAAAATGGGCTATGTATGTATCTTTTTAATGTATACGAGTAATCACTATAATTGTATTAACTGTGAGAGAATTAAAATTTTTATATTATTATTATTAAGAAAGAAATTTCAAAAAGAAAGAAATTGGTGGTACCAAAACTCAGCGAAATGTTCTTGGTGTAGGCCTTATTATATACTTGTTATATAGAATGAACTTTTAAAGCTCTTAACGAATCTTTATTTTTAGTGCGCTTTGGCTTTCGATATCTAAAACAAAACTACGTTTGCCATGGTTAGCCCTTGGATAGGTGACCAAAACTTTGTGATCTCGAACTCCTTCGTGCTTCGATTGCAACCGTTTCTACCCACCAACACTTATTGGCCTAGTATTACGGCCCATTCTCCTCATGAGGAACGCCTGTACCCAACAGTGGGACGTATATAGGCTGAGGACGATGTAGGTACAGTTTGCTTGACTCGCGCCTGTTGTCGGTGAAAGGCAATAGGATCCACCCTAATATTGGGTCCTTACCTATGAAATTGGTGTTTTTATTCTGTCTTAGCAATTTATCCGAAATATTAAGTTTCAGAACATTCTTATAAAATAATTGCCTCTTCTAAAAATAGACCATATATTTGAGCTCGTATTATTTAATTTGATGATTTTTTGTAAGTTTAATTGTGTTAAAATTAGACACGGAGACAACTCTTTTTAAGTGTTATTTTTAACTGCCTCCCGAATACATCATTTTATTTGCATTCACTTAAAAACGATGAATAATTTTTATCAAGCTTGTTCACACACATATTGCTAAAGCTTGTCTAATGATATATGCCAAATATTATTATCTCTGGATTTGTCGTTGTGAATAAAACTGATAAAATGTTAGTATGTAAAATGCATACATCCCCAAAATCTCCATACAAAACACCAATTTCATAGGTAAGGACCTAATATATAGGGATTTACTCGTATGGGCAATGAGATTAATGATGATGAAGATAATTGTGTGTCTCCACCTCGTCCTTCAGGGATAGAGGCGTGATGATATACACGTGTGTATGTTTTTAATTAATGAAAGAAAAGTGTATTAATAAAACGAAACATCTTTTGATGAATTTTTTTTTTATTTTTACACTGCAAATAATAGTCAAACAGACGTTGAGTGTATGCATTTTCAGAGGAGTCTCGTCGAGACTACGAGTCTTCCAAAGCTTTTAAACTCGATGCCGAGTTATTGATGGCCTGTAATGAGACCCGTTTCCGATATATCCGGGGGTTTCTTCGCAACTCGGAAATGTCGTTGTTAAGAATAGCCTTTGTGCTACAAAAAGGCCATCTTTGTTCGTTTGTTTTCATCGGCGCATTATGATATTCTGACATTTTTAATTCGTTTAATGGTCGACTGGTCAACGACTTGTAGGATTTTCGTTGAAACTTCAGCGACCCATTTAGTAAGATTATTTGAGAGGTTCAAGAAAAGCAGCCCTCTTGCGAAGTTAAGAAAGTGTGAACAGTCTCGTAATCTTCAGACTTGACTCGACACCTCTTAATCAATGGAAGATACAAGAATTTCAGAGGCAAGTTTTGCCTCTGAAATGTTTGTTGTAATTCACACAAACTTACCCTGCTCAGTACCCCCGAAGCTAGCCAGAGATTTTACCATTTCCACATTTCGTATGATATAGTAGAGTTCCCCTTTACTTCAAATGCAATTGTATTATAGAAGCGATGAAAGGCAAAGGTAAAACGGCACTGCTTGTACAAGGGGTTGCCAATTCAACCTCCGCCTAAACCATTTACACCTACCTCATTTTGAATATAGATTACTCCACGCAGTACTCGATGCATGGTTACAGGCTGAAACCTTGATTGAAATGAAATGAAATATAGGAACCTAAATAATAAGTAGGTATTCATATTCTGCATATCCTTTCGGGGTTGCAGGTGCTAATGATATATTGTCTTCTTCTAAAACTACCGCTTAAAAACGAGACGTTTCTCCGTGACAACGAATTTCAATTTCACTTCTTGTATAAGGCTAAACAGGCAGATATTAAAACAGTAACCATACATAAACCCTTACAGCATTAAATAATTCAAGTTAGAAGTTATTATGATATAAACTTTAACTTTTATTATGTTTCAAATTAATGTGCTTTCTGAGCATTAAATATCCCACCTCTGTACCCTGTAACATTCACATAATTCGACATTGACAGTTACTCAGACAGTGATGTAGCACGGAGTATTCTAATAGCGAGCTGAAAGTAAAACAACCATAATAAACATGAGTGAACAACGAAGGCTCTTCATAATAATGATCAATTTTCAAAAGCTAAAATAATTATTTTGGTATTCCGGCGCTTGGTTAAACAAAGATTGTTTTGAAACGGCACGTAAGCTTCACAATTTAAAAACTGTGGGTTCCGTAGGGTGGCACCGGGTTGTGTTGAATTGAAAAAGCAAACAATTTATTTAGCAGTCTACCCTTCCCAATGTGGGAGGGCCGTTATTTTTTACGAAGCCTTCTTTTACCTCAATTTTTCCCGTTTTATTGTCGTTTTATACAAATTTTAGGGGCAATTCGCTACAGTTTTACTTAAAGAGTATTGCTTTACGATATCCAAGCTACGAATTGAAGGCTCGCTTCTTATAATACGCCGGCGACGTCAGAATTTAATGGAGACTAATAAAATAAATAGTTACTGCATTACTTTCCATAATTTCGTATTCTTACAGCGGCGTATTTCTTTATGTGAAGAGCAAAACAAATAGTTAAATCCTTATGCAAAAATAGCTGGTGGAACTGAAAAAGTGACCATTTCCACCTCCAGCATGCTTCTTAGATTGAAGGGAAGGTATGCCGGTAGGGAATTCATGCTTTGAACACCTACAAAATATTTTATATTAATCACTCACCTCGAGATATAATAGAAACATTTATCTTTGTCCGCGAGCGTTGGCGTTCGCGTGGCCTTCAAATAAGTAATTTGTACCAATATACGAGTAATTTATAGTGAAAAATGTTATGCATACCGGAATCCAGATAACGTAAATAAGATTAAAATTTATATAAAATATTGTAAAATAATTTATCGGTGTTGCTTGTTCTCCGATAATTTTACTTTTAAGACTAATATTTTACGCTTAATTGAATTTACCATTGACTATCATGTAAACCATGAATTTATGTCCTATCGGAGAAAAAAAAATTGTTGAATCAAACCTAATCTGTATGTATAATTTTAGATCATGACTTCGATACATTATTATAATATACATTTTATCCAACAATTTACCAATAGGTATATAAAGTAGGTCCAGCAGTTACTATTTGACAATCTTGGTTTCTTTACAACTCGAAATCATGTTTAACATCGGCAAACCTAGACAGCAAAAGCTGCATTGGATCGTTTTCGATTGTATGTACGATTTCGGCTGCACTTTAATTTCCTCTGTGGCGATATTGCAAAAAGAGAAGTGCCGCGAATTGATATCGCGTTTCTCGATCACCCCCTCCCTAAATTGGAAGGGTGTGCCGGCCTGTAATAACTGCCACCGAACTAATCCTTAGATACTATGGATGCCCGATATGCCCTATCTCTGTCTTTATCAACACGGGTCTTTGAAGGGCATCCATTATGGTGTAGGTCGAAAAAGACAAAGATTATGTGCAGATAAAAAATCCAAAGCTGCGGATAAGTTACTTTCCTAAATGAATTAAGAGTTAGTTCACTGTTTAACTATAATATTTATATTTTATACTAGCGTTAGTTTCATTTGCGTATAATTTATATTCGCAAAATACAGTTGTGAGAAACCATATATGGTTTAAATTTCCATCTATCATAGAATTAAAATAATAAGATTTAGTTTTCTGCGGGAAATTGCAGCATAATAATATATTTTAAATTAATAGATATACATAACAGTGAAACATGTTATCAGTTCCAAAGATTTTAGCGCGTAAAACCATGTAGACAGCAAAAAATAAAAATTATTGTGTTGTCATCTGTTGCTCTAATAATGTGTTCGTTTTTATTTTCAATATCTCTGACAGACATCACCCTTTTACGAGTACAATGTTATTTCATATACGAGTATAGTTTATTATTAAATTGCAACCCATATGAATGAATGTAATATCAAGAGCTCTTCGTAACTTGGTAAGCACGAATATTATTTTTTTGTTTGATGGATTGAGTGCTGGTTTCATTGGCATGGTAATGCATACGCATGATGTGTGAACTCCATTAACGAGTAAATATTAGTTCATTTGTCATATTGTGTTCCACAACGGCTCTGACGCAACTGAATTATCCATAACTACTTCACAGAAAACCTTTGTTACAATGAAATAATTGAAAATGAAAAGGGAAATATAAATTCTTTCAATTTTGATAAATATCTTCAGGAATGTAACTGATTTATGAAACACTTGTGTGACGGGAGCCGTAAAAAGCAAAAATAATTCAACTGGTGTTAATCTTGTTTTGTAAATAATTCGTATTCTAATGAGAAAAAGTCCCTTTTTTATGTGAAGTTTTAAAAATATCGTAAAACATTTTCGAAATAGAGAGAGTTGGTAAGTACGTACTTACGTGTGTAAGTGCCGCTGCCGAGTAAAAATTTAAAATCATGTCGGAATAAAATTCGAGTGTCATTTAGTAACAAAACTTAAAACAGTTGAATTAATTACAGGGCAATTCTCGTGGTACTCGTTTATGTACTTTGTTAATAATGTTAATTAAGTAACAGGAGCTGTGTGATGCGAAGAGATTGTGCTTACGGCACGTCGTAATGAAGTCGTGTTATTTGCCGTTTCACGTATAAATTCTAATGACAGTATTTAATGTTGCTAATAAGGATAATGGTGTGAGCTTTATATTGTTTTTGCGGCTAGAACTAGAAGGCATACGGCCTCAATTCAAATATCGCTAAGCCCAATAATACTTTAGGCATTTATAAGCCTCGTAACAAAAGATTATTAAAAGAATAAACTTTACGAGTGGGCAATCTAATTAACTAAATGAGCGATTACTTTCCTGAGGTATATGAAAGAAAAGAGATTAGAAGTTGTACCAGGAAAATCAATTATGTAGAACGTGAAATCTGTCTTATTAAATATTTTCGGGAAACCGAAAATTCATTAAGGTTGTCATCTTGAAGTGTTATGGTTTCTTTGGTAATTATGTTATAGTTTTTAGTTGCTTCTTGTCTAAGGCTAAAGATTTTTCAGAGCTACGATTACCTAGTTGAGAAATATGTAACAACTTTTGACAGTAAATGACTCTTATTACAAGGAAATAAAGATTGTCACCTCTAAAATGTGTCTACATATTCTTGTACTCGATTGTACCTTCTACGTCAAAAGCATCAGGCTCGCTCCTTAAATTACTTATATTATTGCAGATATAATTACTACCGTTAAGTAATACCTATGTAGTAACCCTTAAATGTTAGCATATTCCTCGTATTCCATTCCATACCTCGCATATTCGTTCAAACATTTCTTCATCATCATAATTTCATAAATGATAACGGAATATTCTTCTTATAGGAGAACAAGATTCAGTCATGAATATGTATAAACTCATCATAAGAAAAAAATTCGCACGAAAACGTAAAATATGTACCTACCTCAAATTCCTTTTTCATTCGTGAATTTGTGTGTAGTTTTGTGTTTTCTCGTAGTTTTCTTTGTAAGGCGTGTATTTATCGTAATAGTTATCGCCAGCGAAGGTATAAAGACGTTCGCAAAAAAGCGCCGAGTAGTTATTGTCTGTCTGAACTTCACTGTTAGACAAACTGACCTGTTCTCAAAAGAATTCCACGCATTTTCCTTCAACAAAGTCACGTGCTAAAGCTTTTTATTATCTTTTCCGAGCCGAGTTATGGAGCGCGTGCTGGTGAGTGCCGCAGTTTTCCTGAAATGAAGTAATAGTCTCCTTTTCTGGAAAAAAAAATGGCGGCATGCTAATCGGATCTTTTACGGAAAATAATCACGATTTCTAACAGCGTAGTTGTAAGGTAAACTTTTAGTGGAAATATTTTTAAAACCCACAATAAAATTAGTCAAAGTCAAATTATTTATTGCATACCTACTATAAGTACATTATAGCTGACAATAATTTTGTATGCAACAAACAAAAATCTTGCATAAGGACTAATAAGTCTTCAGTAAATGTTTACAATCTAATAAAAATAACAATATAAATCACAAACATGAGTAAATTTTTTTATAATACGAGTAATTTAAATGAGCATAAATTATTATGGTAATTTGACGACCTCCGTGGTCGAGTGGTCTTTATGCTGGTCTCTAGGCGTCGCCATCTCGAGAGGTTCTGGGTTCGATCCCCGGTGAGGGCAAATGTTTGGGTGATGAATTTTCAGGCATTTGTTCTCCAGTCTTGGATGTTTATTTATTTATATATATTCAGGATACTTATATCTATTGGGTCCTTACCTATGAAATTGGTGTTTTTTTCTCTCTTAGTATTTTGTCTTTACCTATTAAGATTCAGAGTATTCCTAAAAAATAATTACCTCGTCTAAAAATAGACTATATTTTTGAGCTCTTTTGATTTGTTTTGATAATTTGCTGTAAGTTTAATTGTGTTAAAATTGGACACGGAGATAACTCTTTTTAAGTGCCTCCCGAATACATCATTTTATTTGCATTCACTCAAAAACGATAAATAATTTTTATGAAGTGTGATATTACACATATTACTAATGCTTGTCTAATGATAGATGCCAAATATTATTATCTTTTTATTTGTCTGAAAACTGAAAAAATGTTGTATGGAAAATGCAGAATTCCCCAAAATCTCCATACAAAACACCAATTTCATAGGTAAGGACCTAATATATATTTAGCCATCATCTTGTGTCCGTAACACAAGCAGCATTAGTTGCTTTAAATGAAGCTAGTTGATAAGTGTGTAAAAAAGAAAAACTTTGGAGTTCTTCCGTGCTTCAAAGGCACGCTAAGCCGTTGCTTGCGATCGCTATTGCAACCGATTCTATACCCATCAATCCGCATTGGGCTAGCGTGGTGGCGTTTAATCCCATACCCCATGTGTTTCTCCATGTAGGAAGGCGTATGCCCAGCAGTGGGACATGAATGAGGATGAATTTGCGTATTCCCTCCTTAAGGGTCAGCAACGCATCTGCAACTCCTCCGGTGTAGATGTCTATGGGCGGCGGTAATCACTTACCATCAGGTGAGCCGTCTGCCCGTTTGCCCCCTGTTTATATTAGGTCCTTACCTATGAAATTGGTGTTTTGTATGGAGATTTTGGGGATGTCTGCATTTTACATACTAACATTTTATCAGTTTTCTTCACAACGACAAATCCAGAGATAATAATATTTGGCATGTATCATTAGACAAGCTTTGGTTATATTTGTAATATCACACTTCATTAAAATTATTTATCGTTTTTAAGTGAATGCAAATAAAATGATGGATTCGGGAGGCACTTAAAAAGAGTTGTCTCCGTGTCCAATTTTAACACAATTAAACTTACAACAAATTATCAAAACAAATCAAAATTATTTTTTAGGAATACTCTGAATCTTAATAGTTACAGACAAAATACTAAGAGAGAAAAAAACCCCAAGTTCATAGGTAAGGACCCAATATTTGGAACGATAAACGGGCAAAATGAGTCTTGTTTGTACCAAGTTGTACCAAGTACATCATGTCAAGTTTTTCAAGTACCTCTACAACGTCAGTTTTATACATAAGTGATTTGTCATTACTTTAACTCCTCTATCGGTGGAAAAGAATCTCGTATATCAAACGATCTAAAATTGGCGAGAAATTACCATTTTACCCTAAACTCTAAATTAACTTGTTTAGAATTAACATATCGCCTCCTGTTACATAAAGTCCTAAACAAATCAAGCGAAATATTGGTTGTCACCTCTAAGTAGTCCATTGGGAATACCTACTGGCGCGATCATAATATTTTGAGTTTAGGATTAATATTTACTTGACAATTTCTTTGCCTACGACTTCGGGGAAAGCGGCGTGATTATATATTATGTTATGTTTTGTTCAAATTTCTTTTTCCTGCACTGTTTCCAATTTAAGTTTTAATTTGGTTTGGCAACATTGTGTATTGTTTTTTCTGTCTCTATCACTCACTATGTCTCCCTCATTCCCTTCTTCTCCCTCCTCATCATAAGTGTCATCATTCACAGAATCCATCATTCTTTTCCTTGGTCTTCCCCCACTTTTCAGGATATCCCTGGTGACATAAGAATTCTCTCTGTTCTTTAAATGCTTAATTAATTCCATGATTGATAGTTCATCTTACGGTGGACCATTTGGTTTCGATCACGTGGGTTCTTTGTTGAATCCAATCCCTCAGAGAAACTAAACAGCCATTGATACTTAGATGTCCACTCCATAGTCAAAATATTCGACTATTACTTCCATAGTTACTGAACATTTTAAACCTAAGTAATATACTCGTATTATTTTCATACATAATCCTATCTATTTATCTTCAGAATTACTCTTAGAGCTTATAGGGGTAAGGGATAAATTTTAATCTCTATGGGCATTTAAACTAAGACCAAACTTAGAGCAGAACTGAGTTAAATATTATATCAAAGGTACTACTTACTAGGGAATACCACTTTAGGATACATGTCTTACTTAAATATATTGTGGTCATTTCTTAAAATACGACTATTTGATATAAATTAATTTAATTAAAAATCGTTTATTTCGGACCGTAGTCCATAACTAAATATAGAATAAGTTAAGAAATTTTATTCATATGTTATTTTTAAGAAATATGTAAGAAAATGTGGTATTATTATTTTAATTTTTGTTCATTGTCGCCATTCTAATATTTCACTCTTGATATAGGTATATTACGTTAATCGTGTTAAAGCTTTTAATTAAGCTTTCGTAATCCCCTGGTATGACTCGGTACGTACACCGCTGGTGGTAAACGTGTCGTATATTATTTAATTACGTTTTAAAATAAATTTACTTTTCATTAAAAACTTTACATTCATATACCTACATAATTTTGTTGGGGCGGATGGGACTTTACCAGGACTCTACTCGTTCGCTTGCCTCACATCGTGCCCGGTACATGGCAACAGGCTCGCCACCTGTTACATGGGGACCTAACATATCTGGCGAAAAGTGGGTGTTTAACACCTCTACCCCTTCGGGGAAAGAGGCGTGATGATATTATGTTATGTTAGTTTATTAACAATATTATTATGTTATTTACTTTATTAATGTTTATTAACACATATACATTACTAAATACGTTCTGTAAATAATTCCCACCTGTCAACCAAAGCAGCTTGAGAGCTTGTGTTATTGTGATACTCGTAGGTGTTCTGCAGGTACTATGTGAGGAATAAATCCATACTATAACATTATAAATAAGAAAGTAACTCTGTCTGTCTGTCTCGCTTTCACGTCAAAATTAATGAACCGATTTTATCGAACTTTGGTTACAGACAGTCGACAGCTTGAAAAAGAACATACTACTGTATATTATTATATTATGGTTTATCTAATGTTTTCGGAATATCGAATTCCGAAAGCAACGGGTACCGCGCGGGTGAAACCGCGGGAATCCACTAAGTATCAAATATGTATAATTATGAATAGTACTACATAAATATTAGAGGTATAATTTGAATACATCGCAATTCCTAGTATTTATTATATAGCTAGAATTGTGATAAAAATAAAATGCGAAGAATAACGTTTTCAAATTTGTGTCGGCTGTTTACAAATAAACTTTTCCTATATCTTACGTGTAGACCTAATTAAAATAAAAACAGACCTGATTAAAAACATATATATTATTTATTTACAAAAGTAGCTACGAATTCAGATGAAAGTACTCATGCTCAACATGTTGACCCACATTATTTCTTCAACTTATATCTAGTATGTGGCAGCTGGCGACTTCTGTGAAGAGCAACCCTCTGTGGGACGTGACAAAATCTAGTTCAATAATGAGCTCGGTCTCGAGGTCGAGTGCCACGCGAGCCCTATCGTTGCGAAATGACAAATATTTATCACATTTTATAATTTATACCTTTGCGGTATACATATAAATTTATTTAAAAAATAAAACTGTCGATGAGAAAATTTCATCTTAGATTTAAAATTATTGTTCTAATAACTAAGCTACGTACATTTTAACTTATAAAATAGACTTTTTAAATAAATTTTACATTGTTTGTAAACACCATCCTTGAATTGGACATTTCGCTGCAGAACATAATGCAGTTGGAGTGTTGCCAGGACATCTTGATGCCCTTTTATCTTTCGACAAGCACCAAAATAAAACACTTATTTATCATTTACCACATGTTTCACATTCCTGCGATGATATGTTGTTTTATTGGCATATTTTGACTATTCCTTTTATTTTCAGGCACGGCGTTTGCTGTTGAAGTACATTTCGAAAACAAAGACAGCGGGTTCTTCTTGAAGCATACCGCACGATGGAGTGGTGCGGGGCCGCCTCCAGAACCAATGGGCACTGCCCTCCCTGGGGCGCTGCTGTCACTTGACCGGTTTACTGTACTACAGGGGTCTGCACCAGCGTCAGTTCGTGCCACTTACGGACCTTTTTCTACCAAACAAACGGTACCAGCCAGGTATGCGGTGCCAGACCCTTTAGAGCCTCCACGAAGGAATGCCACACTACTAGAACTACAAGAGGCGACAGCCCATAGATTGGACGTGTCAGCTCATTTGGTATTTCGCGAGCTACCTCGTGACGCTCCCGTACTGCGCGTCTTGTTCCACACGGGTGGAGAAGGTGGCGCAAGGAGAGCCGCAGCCCGTCCACGTCGAGTGTGTATCACACTACATGCTAGCTTGGGCTCGCGCACATTAACAGCTACTTGTGGCCCCGAGGGAGAGGAAGGGGCTTGTTTAGCAGAACTGACTATTCCGGCGGCTTGGTGGCCAGCTGATGGGAAGGGCAAAAGGCCTCCTAGAACTGTGAAGTTAGCGTATAGCGCAGCAGAGGCTAGTAGTGGAGAGACTGGAGACGGCGCGTGTGGAAGAGTTTCTGTGCAACCAGCATGGCCGCTGGGGTCCGTGACGCTGGCCGGTGCCCGCGCTGGGTACCGGGAAGCCCGGGCCGGGGACTCTGCTCTGCTGCTTCCCCGGGCACCCCTCTACCCTCACTCCAGGCTGCATCTACCCTTCGTAGTACGACGTGATACTAGTCATACAATTGGACACGTTATTATAAGGTGAGTTTTATGTATGATATCTAAATCACTATTATTTTTATATGTATAGAGTCGCAAAGTTATTTCATTTTATTTAGTTCGTTGAACAGCTTGTTATCTTGAGGTTTTACAAAACATCCAAATCTTTGAATTAAAAGAATGTATTGGTAGTGGTTATAATATTTAATATTACGTACCTTAAAATAATATTGAGTAGCAATTTAACAGATATTGAATATAAAAAAACGAATTATAAAATTCAAATATTTATTCTATGTGGAATAGACTTGTTTTTGCTCTTCAATAGAAAGCTGGAGCTATTTTTTCTCCAATTTATTGATTAGCTTTCTGAACGTTCGTCGCCCCTCTGTCATTCGGCTGGGGTCGAGACTGTTCGTTCTAAATTTTATTCAACTAGTCAGCTAAAGTTAGGGATTGCTGCGTTTATTTCGGTAGTGTCTACTGTCTACTAAACCAACAGCGTAGATTAACCAGATGAAATTGTAAATTAACAAAGAGAATATATACTCACCCTTACGTTGCGCAACCATGTTACGTATATTACAGACTTCACAGAATCAATTTTATGACATGTAGGTCATGGCAATAAATCGTTGGTAACGTGCCAATTGAATACTTCATAACTTCACTCATCTTCATAATTTGTAACAGACTATTCGATAATAACATTATTAGCCTATACGATTCCAGGCGCAGATTTTCTTACATAGAAGAACCATATGAGATGTATGACCATGACGCTGGCCTAATGCGAGTTGGTGGACAGAAACATTTCGGTAGCAACTGAAATGAACAGTATATTATCATACCTTCAGAAACACGGAGGACAATGTTGGATTTAGTCCACCATCCACTTTAACATTGTTTCTAATATAGAAACCAAAACATTTGAACCAGTTCGCCACCGAGCTTTCCATACATACTATTGGTCTATGTTAAATGAAATCGGAGATCAAAATTCCATCAAACAAAGGACCATAAAATTACTATTTAAAGATACATAAATATACCTAGCTCATGTTTAGATATACCCATTATTAAGTTTTATTTCACCGCCAATGATTTGTCCACTGGAAGAAAAGATAATGCCAGCATTACAAGTTACGGTCATAAGCCCATCCGACACCCTTGTCATTAATGAATGGACACGCATGTCTTAAATGTCTTAAATAATTTACCATTATACGTGTAGGCTTCTAGTTTGGATTTAATAACAATTGTGTGGTAAATTAAACAATCGTTTATGGGATGATGTAGATAGACAAGTTTGAATAAAACCTCAGATTAATTTTAAAGTACGTCCAAATGCTCTAGAAATAAGCAGGCATTTTTTTCAAAATCTTTGGGAGTACGATTTTTTCTTAAATATCACAAAACAAGAAGAATATTCTATTCAAGAGCTTTCAAACATAATGGACGCGGTAGACCTGAAAACTATTCAATTAATGTGCATAAAGATGTACCCATCGATCATTTAGTAGACTTTCTTTAGTGGCGTCTTCCAGTGAACAAGAAGACGGACGACCTAAAGTTTTATATTAATCTATATACCTTTAATTATATTGAAACTAAGATAGTTTATAGTTTTATATACAGCGTCCAAACCGCACTTTTATTGTTCTTCCAAAAGCTGCTGTTGCTGTTGTCCTAGTCTTTAGAAACAGTAATTTCTATACAACATATCTGAAATATCTTCGGTATTACACGCAAAGATAAATCGTATTAAGGAATAAAATACATTATTGAAGAACCTTCGGTACTTACACATAATAATAATTTCTATTGAGTATTTCTATTATGAAAATATTAATTGCTTTCTAGCGTGCCTGAAACTCCACTTTTATTGTGAAAAATGTGTAACAATATTGGCGGTTGGCAAAAATAATGGCCGATCGAAGGCTTGCAACTTTTAAATGGTGCTTCGGGTACAAGCGCCTGCCGAGTGCTCTACGAGTATTACGACATGGTTCCAAAGCCACTGTCCCTCTTCGTTCCAATTAAAACTTTCTCCACAATAGGATAAGTCTTCAACAAATTAATGCTAATTGTGTGCTCCATTTTGGAATTGGAAAATAATTCGATTGATCTATAGGTAGGTAGGTATAGTCGTCACTGTTCGTGGTCGACTAGTAGAGGATTTTAAGAAACTATATTAAACACAGTTAGAAATTAAGGTTCATAATTGATATGACAAAATAGATCTATGTAATGGAAACTTTATTTTAATTTTAAGTTATTTCTTTAACTTTGTTTTTTTTAATCACTTCTCTTACTATCCTGGTCCGCGATCTTCCTAAACTGTACCAAAGGAAGAAGTTATTTCCAATAACAATTTTGTATTTTTTTTTAAATCGCCGACGTTTGATACAAAATATTCAAAGGTCATTGTCAGAAACATATCTAGTACACAATAGCCTGACTCGAATGTTATCAGATCAAAACTGTCTAGACGACTTAATCTAGATAAAGTAATGTTCAATAATAGATAGGTATTTAATTTTGTTTTAAAACATTATTATTTCTCAACTACTAAGGTCTTATTTAACGCTTATATTAGGCTAGCATAAAAATAGGTTTGGTTAGTAATTTCGTTTTACATCTCTCATGTTCGGTAAGTAGGTCCTTAATACCCCCAGATGCGGGTTGTAAGTGATCAATTACCGCCCTAGGTTAATAATGTAGCTAGAAACGCCCTAGGGCGGTAAGTAATTTAAAAAAAAACTTTCAAAAAGTTCGCGTACATCTAACCATCTTACTGGCACTAGACACAAAAGAGGTCGCTTAGCTATTTTCATCAATTTTGAATATCGAACGGCGAAGCTAAATTTAGTTCATGAAAATAAATTTATTTATTCTTGTTACAAAAGAGGTCGCTTCGCTATTTTCATCAATTTTGAATATCGAACGGCGAAGCTAAATTTAGTTCTTGAAAATAAATTTATTTATTCTTGTAATGCCTTTTTTTCCACTTACCTCACAATCGAGATGTAAAGCAGAGTAGTGAGCTCGGGTGTAAGCATCAATTGCACCCTCGAACTATAAGCGCCCTCGCTGCGCTCGTGCGCCTAAATATCTCGGGCTGCAATTGATGCCTTACAGCCCTTGGCTACTAATCTACTATTAAAGGTCTCGAAACATTTCAACCTATATTGCAACCTCCGTAGCTAAGTTGTACGTTATATTTAAAATTGTAATTAAAAACAACTTCCAACAATCGTAACTGATACATTTCTATTATTTTACATAATAATACCTATTCCCAATCACGTAGAACGCTTTCCGCTACAAATTCTGATATACAGCCGAACGGCACCTTAGCGCAGTAAATCCGAGCAACATAACACTTGATATTTATTACCTATTGTTGCATTGCCTTCTGGTGGTACACTCGCCTCTATGTAGTGCTTTGTTACTCAAAATTACTCCACGGAAACTCAATTATACGCTCCTATGTTTTGAGGTAAGTTTAGTGCCGGGAATACAAACTACATACGTAAGACATGAACCGTATGTACGTATATACATACGTTAATATCTCAGCTGTAAATTTAATGAACATTATCAATCTTGAGTTGCCACTTAAATTTGCTAAGCAAGTCATTAGAATTATCATAATTCTTGGCTTATTGTAAATTATTGTAAATGAAGCTGTTAGTTACACTATTTCCATTAATAATTTTAATGCAACGGTGGAGATTACAATGGATTTGTTTTGATGACAATAAACAGACCACGATACAAAATGTGGTATCATAATATTAACTCTTAATTTTGCTAAACAAGTCATTATAGTTCTCATTAAAGTTCTTCACTAAGTGTAAATGAAGCTGTTAAGAAAACTATTTTCATTAATCATACAAAGGCCACCATATAAACATCATAATTTAATGTTTGTGCAAATGCTAGAACACGGTTAAGATGCAAAACAGGAGAATTTCTTTGTCATCTCAGCGAATGAAAATGCTAAAGAATTTTAATGTTCGCGTAAAGTATGCGATTTTGAGCTATGTAATTTTGTTTCTTCTTAGAGTTATTAAGATTTCATAGGTCGTACATAAACAAAACTTTCAAATTCATTTCTATTGCGTCAATAAAAAACAGATAAGGAATATGTCGTCTACAGTTCTCAATATAATACTCAAATAATAATGATGGACACTTTTTGTTACAACTCTTATCTCAGCTTAAAGTTGTTTGAAAATTCATGAAAGAGCTGCGTTTTCGCGCACCTGCGGCACTCTCCAACAAATACTTTGAGTTACGACCGGCTAGGGCCGCGGGTATATCGCTGCATGTGCCTAAATGGAAATTTATATCCACTTCGGTACAGTTTTATAGATATATACTATAAAGATATTACATAGAATCGCAAAATAGTGGTAACTTATAGTTAAAGTTTTATCGGAAGTTAGTACGTGACTGGAAAGGATAGCATGTGCTAAGATTAAGGCTAGCTATTTATGCTTTTTAAAAGATTTTTTTGCGCATTTTAAGCTCCATAAATTATAAATATTTTTTCTTACTTAATTCAGTTTTATAATGTTTGTATTATGATAAAATACACATCGTTTTTTCTTTTAATTTTTAAGTATTACTTCATTAACTCTGCTGTAAAACTCTCCTATGGACATTTCTACACCAGTTATTGGTATTTACCCATAACTCTCTTTTTTAAACAACTTCAAACAATAAAAAATAATTATGAAAATACATCTATTATTTTTGTATCTGTAACAGAATGAAGGTGAAAGCCGGTCTTCGGCTGGTCAGCGTGACAGCAGCGAACAGCAGATGGGCAGTGACGGCGGAGGTCAAACCTCGCGCAGCCACCGTCACGGCCACCCGCTTAGAGCAGCCTTTACAGGATGACAGTGGAATGGATACGTAAGTTAAATACTGAAGGCGAATTTTGTGCGGGTTCTCAAATCCGGTCTTCGGATGGTCAGCGTAACATCACCGCGACCCGCGTGATGCTCCAGGCGGTTCGCCTTTACAGGATCACAGTGGAATAGACACGCCCGTAATCCCCGAAGGGGTAGACAGAGTCCAAGGAGCACTGTGTTCCTTAAGACCACATTTAGCCAACCAAAAATTGGGTTTAGTCAGATGAAAAATCGTGAAAGAGTAGTAACAAGTGGCTAGCTCATCACCTACACAATCACAGACCCAGTACCCAATACGCCCTTAGTCGCCTTTTACGACATGCTAGGCAAGCAAAGCAGTTGGTACATTCTTTTTGTGTCTCAGACCAACACGGGACCGGGAACGTGGGAAATTACTGAGGACGTAAGTAAATTACTAATCCAGTCTTTGACCATTCACTTGTGTTATGGGTATTTTCGCGAAACAGCTTTAGGCATAGATTTTGAAATAACTCACAAGAAAATAACACACACGTACATAAAAATAGCATTAACACAGTGCATAGCAGAGAGAAAAATAATATTTTACACAAAGAATGCGACGTTGCCGTTCTGAATGCTATGGCTCGTATTACACGTTTCCCTAAATTATCCACAAAATATACATTTTATAGAACTCTCCGAACTGGGTCTCCAAAAGCAAAGCTATGCCCGATTGAAATGAGATTGCAATCCCCTCTTACACCAGTTTTGCTTTTATAGTGCATCTGCGACTGCGCCCGGCCCGCAGCGCAGATTTAAAAGATCCATTCCATTTCTATTTTCTCAACAACGCCCTCAGCTATTCGAATTCCTAAACATATTGAATATAAATAGGTCAGCTTGACCAGCAGAATAACGTCTCCGATTGTGCACGGGGAATTCCAGAAAAATAATATTGCTTGCCTACAGAATGGTCTAGAAATATGGAGGCGTTAAGCCGCCAGTGAAGAAAGTGCGAGCCATTAACAACGCTACTTACAAATTACATTTGCTTTGCTCTGAGGTGCTAGAAACCTTGTTTAACGAGTTTCATACACAAATGAAAACATATTTCTTTCTTAATAACGAAATAAAGCTACGTTTTCATTTCTTTGAGGGAATTTGTTCAGAATTTTGTTCACGACTGCGTATTTACTTGGAGCTGGCATTCGCGAGCCATAAATTCACCTAACGCCTGTGCTGTATAATGAAACTCGATGTCACGACTTTTGAAATTATTTCTCTAACTAACACTATCTCCGAATGGTTACACTATCTCCGAATGGTTTATGGTTTGAAATTTCCGAAGTGTTGCAAGCATTACTTATTGTGTCACTCATCAAGTGCTACATTTTTGTCATAAATTCTTACTATCATCATCGTCCATTGTCGTATCATCATGTTCCACTACTAGGGACGGGCTCAGGGCCAAGGTAGATGAAATCAAAAAAGTACGGATTCTAACACCACCATACTGGCGCTATCTATATATAAAGAGGAAATATTTGACTGTTTGGTTGCTTGTTTGTTTGCATCGAGTAGGCTCCAAAACTATTGAACCGATCCGAAAAATTCTTTCACTGTTGTGAAGCTACATTATCTGCGAATAACATAGGCTAGATCATATTTTTAAAAAAATTGGTATCTATAGTGCCAAAAATTCCAAGGTGTAAAAAATTTACAAAAATATTCTTGCCATCGTGTGCGTTGCGAAAACTGTTGATGATAGAATAAAATGATGCACTACGACTTTGCTAAACACATTATTGTCTACAAAAATGTCGCGACAGCATTATGTCTAACTATTATAGTTGTGCCACAATAAGTCTTTTACTTTTAGCCAGTTATTTTGATGGTCCTACTTAAAAGGGGTAAGCCTCTTGCCGTTAACAGGCACTATAGAAAGTACATCACCACTCTGTAATTGAAACTAAAATCCAACAGCTATCGCAGAACATACCATACCACCATAACTAACAGAACTTATATCTTTTCTTAGAGATTTGGAAGAAAGCAGCGGCGCTGGAGGTCCTGGGTGGGAAGAAGTTTTGACGTGGTTAGTTGAAGTCGGCGCTGAAGGAGAAAGTGACACAGAGGGGTCAGAGGGCGAGTCAGGCCGAGGGACTGCCAGGCTCAGCTGGTCTGCCAGGGTGTCTACAAGCCCCACCACCACTTCCACTACAACAGAGCCTGCGCATGAGCACAGGGTCAACACGCGACTGGACATCGAAAAGGATGATATACAAGCCGTACTACCTATTTCTAAGGTAAGCTTCGTGTTCCCGCTAAATACAAACGTGAGAATTCTCTGCCGATCTTAAATAACTAATGAGAACCTCTAGCCCTAAGTGTTTAAGGACTAAGAATTTTGTTATTTATTAATTCTATAAGATTTACTACCTAAGTCTTTCAGTTTTAGAAAGTTTTAAGTAATGTCAATATAATTTGAACTCCTTGGCGGGCACCGCGATCCAATAGGTTCGCAAACAATGTCTCGTTTTGTGCCCGTTGATTAGTTACCAATAAGTAGTAGGTATACAAGAACAGGGCTTAAGTGTAATAGTGATTAGTATTTTAGTTGTTTTTATACAAAAAATATTATGAATCAAAAAATTGCTAAAAGATTTATATCCTTTTTTATGTATAGCTACAGACGTCTTTAATTTAAACAAGAACATTTGACGTTAAATCTATTTTGTAACTTTCTTTTGATTTTATTTAACAGTAACCATGTATACATTTAAACCTACGATTTATATCCAACCGTGAAATACCTAGTTCTAGCTAGATAATTAATGCCGACACATTTAGTCCAATGTAAGTTATATCATATCATCCTAGTCCCACAATCTTAGTTGGTAATGCTATTATACGGTCATTAGGAGCATCGCAGTTGCCGAGAATCAACAATTTATAGATACATCGATTGGAGCTATAAATTAACCAAAAGGTATTTCCTTGGTAATTAATGGCTAGGTGGAAGCACATTTTATTGCCATAACGATATCTTTATCGAGTTCCAAGGGCTTTATGAGATCCTACTGACCATCGCAGACACGTTAGTTTTGTACCTTTTAAAAAATAAAACACAGCCGTTAATTAACAAGACTCATAAAGATGAAAGGGTGTAGAGTACTAAATAATATTCTGAAGGTTCGGAAAATACTGATAATAATAAATGAATTTGGTATTTAGTAATTAATAAAAAAAAACAATAAAGGATAATGTTTTTTACATCGATACAAAATATTCTTATTACTAAAGCGAGACTAGACTTTGACTGAACTGGATAATATCTATATATGCGAATATTTTTCAAGATCCTGAATTCGTATCATATTTTCATAATCTTTCTATTTATAAGCTCCAAACACTATTGGGACTACTTACATAATGCTCTACAATCCTCATGAGAATGTCGTTAACATTTGTGTGCAAAGATTAATTTTTAATAGTAATCTCAGCTTACATGGAGAGGTTGAAATGGCGAGTTTATCACCACTTAATGGAGCTCAGAGGACCGCACACTCATACTTCTCTCTGGCGTTTAAATGGGAAAGCATTTACGGTATTAACCACGCGCCTACATTGAGGCGTCTATCTTTTAAAAACGTGCCTTTTAAATTAAATTTGCGCTTGGATTTAAATTAAACGAAGGGTGCGATTAATTTTCGTTTTAGAAGGTGGTTTAGCTTACATTTTAATATGCTCAGTTGAGGTAACACCTTAATTATTTAGTATCACGTTAAATATTCAATACATATCTTCCGATGTTTATAAATGGACGTAAAATTAAAAGCTTAGAAAAGATTCGGACGAGGTGGATGCCGGAGATAAATAAAAGCCCGGAGATATCGTCACTTATGGTATTTATATTTAAAATTACTTAAGGCACACTGAAACAATTTATAAAATAGTAAATTTTACAAATCACTGAACATAAACTCAAATATATTATCAAAGGCAGGGTTACTTACAATAGTGCCTTGGAAAAGTTATTTGAATCTTTTAATCATTTATCGCTAAAGTTTATTTATAAAGTTTATATATATATATATATATAAATTGGGGACCAAAAACAATGAAAATAAGACAGATGAAGGACAGTGGTTAGTTTAAAAACAAAAACTAAGAAAAAATTACCAGAGGAGTGCGCAATATCAGCAAAGAGTCGGTAATACTGATAGCACCTCATTACAAGATTGACTCAAACAATAAATACCGACTTAAATTTTTTTTTATTATTTAAAGCGAAGGATTTGACTCTATCATATCATTTTTAATTAATAATAGTTAATTATTGTATTGCAATACAGAAAACCTAAACTAAACTAGCCTCTCGTGGAAGAGCATGAACTGAGATCAACTTGATACCCTATAATTCTTGGATCAACGAGCCTTACAAAACTTAATTAAACGATCACATCTTGTGGGTAAATCAATTATAATTTAATGGGTCGGGACGACAGGACAAACAGGCTGCGAGCCCGGAAAATGGATTCGTCGTGTGTGGTGGCTTTTCAGGCCAAAATCGTCCAAACAATAGATAATGAATGAACTGGTACTCGCATCACTAGTCACACTAAACGTTTAAAGCACATAGTAGGTAGAATTACGAGTAATTGTTTACTGAACACAGAATAATAACAAAATATCGCTCTTAGCGATAAGGCCGCCCATTGTACATTTGAGTTTTCTTAAGTTGTCTGTTTTGTTTCTATAAATATTGGGTCCTTACCTCTGAAATTGGTGTTTTTATTCTGTCTTAGCAATTAGTCCGTAACTATTAAGTTTCAGAACATTCTTATAAAATAATTGCCTCTTCTAAAAATAGACCATATATTTGCGCTCGTATTATTTAATTTGATAATTTTTTGTAAGTTTAATTGTGTTAAAATTAGACACAAAGACAATTATTTTGAACTGCCTCCCGAATACATCATTTGATTTGCATTAATATAAAAACGATGAATATTTTTTATCAAGCGTGTTCACACACATATTGCTAAAGCTTGTCTAATGATATATGCCAAATATTATTATCTTTGGATTGGTCGTTGTGAAGAAAACTGATAAAATGTTAGTATGTAAAATTTAGACATCCCCAAAATCTCCATACAAAACACCAATTTCATAGGTAAGGACCTAATATATGTTGTATGTACAATAAAGTATAAATAAATAATGATCAATTGTAGCATGAAGCCAACGTATCACAAAATCATATTATTATTTTAAAACATACTACCATTTTTTTATAAAGCACTAAATTAAATAGCAAGTAGGTATAAGAGTTCTGGCCCCGACAAAGCATTGGGCTGTCGCCAATTATTTCATTTAAGTGACACGTAACAACCCACTTCAACTAAATAATAACGTTCACTGCAACACTGAAATTCAGTTTAGGGTTAATTATAAAATTGGCAATAACTACTGGTTCTCGTATGCCTTTTTTCACATTCACATGCCTTCTAAGATATAATAGGATGCTAGGATGCGCTCTATCGGCTTAGTCGGCTATAATTTAGGTTTACTTTCATCTTGAGTAGCTCCATAGAATAAATTAATCACTTTATCGTCGGATTAAACGCTCTGTGAACCCTTGATGAGTTAAGAACGGGAATTATCATATCTGTCCGCACAATTAAAGACGAAGAGTACCTTACCAAAAACAAAAAAATCAGACAAATTCGGATAAGGAAGAGAGAGACGATTTTCGTAAGAATTTACGTGTCCCATTCTGTCTACTAAGTTATTTTTATATTATTTATTAACATGTTTAAAGACTCTAAGTACTAGTCACCCAAACTATAATGGAAAGTTAGTCCTTTTTGATGAATGTGTCTGTAGTACCCTTCTCGGTCGTTCCATAGTTACGAAATTTTTTTTGGGTTTTGCAAGAGGTTATATGCAAACTTTTCTGAGGTATTATAACATCACAGGTCGACAGGACACACACACACACACACACACACACACACACACACACACACACACACACACACACACACACACTCTCTCTTACATGGAGACCTAACATATCTGGCGAAATGTGGGTGCGAGTTTCTGTCATTTTGTTCTGACAATTTAATTTTACTACCTTTTTGATGTTTTAATTTTTTATTAGTTACATTGTCCTCAGCCTATTTACGTCCCACACTGCTGGGCACAGGCCTTCCTCATGCAGAAACACATGAAGAGTATGGGCCGTAACACCACCATGCTGGCCCAATGCGGGTTGGTGGGTAGAAACAACGGCTTACCGTGCCTTCCGAAGCATGGAGGAGCTCGAGATTACAAAGTTTTGGTCACCCATCCACGGCCTGACCATGGCGAAGGTAGCTTTGTTTTCAATCGAAAGCCAAAGCATACTAACCACTACGCCACTAACATTACGTAATAACTATTAGAATTGTGTAAAATCCCAGTAATGTAGATACTTCTTTAAGGCGATTCATTGTTTTGTAAGATGGCTAGTATTTGTTAAAGCGGACAGAGATAATTAGGTTGTTTAATTGTTTTCAACA